>CAJVRI010000884.1:2470947-4941894 GCA_911649635.1 Poeciliopsis gracilis | reverse complement strand
TTACGTATTGCTCGCAACAAGTTTGAATCAACATTTTCAATCAGGGTTAAACACAGTTGCAACTATTACATTTTAATTTGCAAATCTACAGTCTTAGTTTGAGAATATGTCATCATAACTTTGTCTATTAAATATGGTTCTCCTAGAATATCTATTTTTCAGCACTCTACATATCTTGTAGTACACAATATATGTGTTTTAGCTCTTCTAGTTAAGGTAGATAATATTATTTTCAACAGATAAACCACATATGTCTGGAAACCATCCAAAGTATATATATATACAGTAAATATATATATAATAAGTTATAGTACAGAAATAGCTTGTGTTATTTCAGAGTACTTTGTTTTTGAAGCATTTACTTACCACATCCTAGTAGAGGTAAATCCATCACTAAAACAGAAAAGGAGAAAAAACAGGCGTTATTAAATTAGTAAAAGCTGCCAATCTGGAAAAAAAAGTAATTAAAAAGTAATTATGGTAAAATAGGACAAAAAAAAACATAATAAAACGATAGAAATAATAATAAATAATAATGATATTGATAATAATTGGTACTATATATATATATATCTATCTATATATAGTATCAATCTGGTCTGTTGTGAGGACTGAATAATATAACTACAACATATGCAACAGTGAAACAAATATTTAAAAACTCTCCTATTTCTGTTTGATTGGTGTAAGATATTACCATCTACTTTGTTGTGGATTCTCAAAGTTTTCAAAGTTTGGTTAAAATGGCAAAGTATTTTTAGAGGGACGGTTTGCAAGTGAAGATGCTTCGCAACAAGTAAGAATCAACATTTTCAATCAGGGTTAAACACAGTTACAACTATTACATTTTAATTTGCAAATCTACAGTCTTAGTTTGAGAATATGTCATCATAACTTTGTCTATTAAATATGGTTCTCCTAGAATATCTATTTTTCAGCACTCTACACATCTTGTAGTGCACAATATATGTGTTTTATCACTTCTTGTTAAGGTAGAAAGATTATTTTCAACAGATAAGTCTGGAAACCCTCCAACGAGCTCACACAGTGAAAATTAACCCATAATAGAATAGAATAATTAATTTCTTATTTGCAACAGCATACTATAACCATCCATTTAATTGGACACTGGAGGGCTATTATGCTGTAGTCCTGAAATATCTTGTCCTAGTTCAGAATACTTTTAACAAATTTTTTAAGTGCTTTACTCACCTGTTGAAGCGTTGCAAGGAAAAAACATCCCTGAAACAGAAAACAGCCGAAAACACAAAGACACCAAGGCAGAGCAAAGGTGTTAATCTTACTAATAACGTCCAGCTTCATAAAATGCATCTGCTTATTTAAATTAAATTGCTAATTCAATTTAACCAAGCAGATATTGTGATGCAGCATTATTATTATTATTATTATTATTATATAATTGAAAAAAAAAAAATCAGTCACCTGTCGGTACATTTCTGCGCACCAGTGGTCCTTGAACTGCCTTGCCGCTGTCTTTGTTGACAGCAATGAAGGCAGTGAAACAACTGCTCACTCCTGATTGGACGCTGAGCTCCAACACCTTCTTCTTCATTTCTTCATCCTGCTGTCCTCTTTGTGTCCTCTCCTCTGACTCCATAGAGCGAATCAGAGTGCGAGCAGCCAGCCTATGGACTGTTAATCTGCAGACAGGAAGGAGAAAGATCTAAAGATAGAGATCAAATGTTATTATGAACTTTTTCATGCTCCTGTATTTTATCTTATGTCTTATATACACTGCTCAAAAAAATAAAGAGAACACTCAAATAACACATCCTAGATCTGAATGAATGAAATACTCTCATTGAATACTTTGGCTTGTACAAAGTTGAATGTGCTGACAACAAAATCACTCAAAAATCATCAATGGAAATCAAATTCATTAACAAAGTATTCAATGAGAATATTTCATTCATTCAGATCTAGGATGTGTTATTTGAGTGTTCTCTTTATTTATTTTTTATTAGTATATATATATATATATATATATATATATATATATATATATATATATATATATATATATATATATATATATATATATATATATCCATCCATTTTCCATCACCCTTCTCCCTAACGGGGTCGGGAGGTGCTGGTGCCTATCTCCAGCTGCGTTCCGGGCGAGAGGTGGGGTACACCCTGGACAGGTTGCCAGTCTGTCGCAGGGCAACACAAAGACAAACAGGACAAACAACCACACACACACACACACACACACACTCACACCTAGGGAGAATTTGGGAATTCATGTTTTTGGACTGTGGGAGGAAGCCGGAGAACCCGGAGAGAACCCACGCATGCACAGGGAGAACATGCAAACTCCGTGCAGAAAGACCCCGGGCTCGAACCCAGGACCTTCTTGCTGCAAGGCAACAGCGCTACCCACTGCGCCACTGTGCAGCCCTATGTATATATATATATATATATATATATATATATATATATATATATATATATATATATATATATATATATATATATATATATATATATATATAATTTTTTTTATTTTTTTTTATTAATAGCAAAGAGGTTTGCTATTAGAGGTTTGCTATTATTTATTTGATCAAGGAGATTTGATTAAATCTCCTTTAGATTTGATCAAATCCAGTGTCTGTTGTAATATCACTAATCTGATCCTTTCTGTATTTTACTGAGGTGACCTCAAGACATCCTTTAACTTTGCTTTCAGACCCAAGACAACCTAAAATGTCCACATCTTTCCACAAATCTAAAAAAAAAACCCCAAAAACTGTTTTTACACCAAAGGAAATTAGAAATAACATGTTTATTATTTCACATCAGGAGCTGCAAAAATAGTGGCATAGTTGTTAGTACTTTCACGTTTCAGCAAGAAGGTTGTGAATTTTAATCCTGTTAAGAGTTTCAGCATTGAGTTTTCATTTTCTCTTTATGAATGCTCAAGTTTTTTACTGGTATTTCTTCTTCATATCATAGGACAAAAGTCTACATTTTAGGTTGATTAGTGTCTCTGAATTACCGAACCATGTGTCTCTTTGTAGAGATTTTCCATAGTTTACTCTGCCTCTTACACCGTGTTCCAAATTATTATGCAAATTGGATTTGTCATAAAGATCACATTTTTTGTTGTGATATTATATTTATAGATGGTATTGTGTGTCAGGGCTCTTTGAATCACTATAATTAATTTCAGAGTGCTGGGTTGATTAGTTTGTCTGGTGAGCTCAATAAAAGGAAATCTATTTAAGAAGGATGTTCCACATTATTAAATAGATGACAAAAATCATCAGATAGTCTAGTGAAAACATTAGATATTTAACAAAAACTGAAGCGTTATCGTACTGTGAAGAGATTTGTGGCTGATTCAGAACAAAATGGGTTTGTACAGATAAAGACATAATGAGGAAGCTTTCTGTTAGATAACTTCATTGGATTAAGAGAGTAGCTGTTAAAATGCCCTTACAAAGCAGCAAACAGTTATTTGAAGCATAAAAGGGGAGAAACTCATTGTTTCTCCATGGTTTCTCCATCCTCCTCTAACCTCAACCATATTGAGAACATTTGGAGTTTCCTCAAGCAGAAGATCTGAGGGCAGAATGGAGTTCATAACAAAACAGCAGCTCTGGGAAGATATTCTGACATCCTGCAAAGAAATTCAAGCAGAAACTTTCCACAAATGGTTCAATGGATGCAAGAATTGTGCAGGTGATATCAAAGAAGGGGTTCTATGTTAAAATGTGACTCAGTCTGTTGAGATGTTTTTGATTGAAATAGCTTTTGATTTTAGTACATGTGACCACTTAATGCAGCACATTCAAACAATGACCGTTTGCAGTTCTTTATAATCTATAAAATCTATAATTTATAATTTAGAAAATCTGATGTGCATAATCATTTGGAACAGTGCAGTTTAAGTTTTTTATTTTTGAAAAAAATACCGTTCTCATGTGCAGCTTTGTTCAGTAAAATATGATTCATACTGTAACAGTTCATGACTTGAAAATTCTACTTATTATCATTTCCATTGACCATTTAAGAAAATCTGAGAAAATATCACTTGCATCATAATTTGGAACACAGTGTAAGAACCAGTTATATCACAACTGAAACTGGATGATTATTTTATATTTTAGTGTTGCAGATTCTTGAAATGATTAAAATACTATGTCATTTCAACAAGACCATGATATGTCTCATTAATACTGTGAGACAAGGATATAAAGCGTTTACCCAGAATCCTCTGCAGGTTTTAGATTGAAGTGCAGCTGGTTCTGAGAGGGATGACCTGCCAGGCTGTACTTCACTGTCACACTGCCATCTGTTTCCTCTGAACTCTGAGAAATAAAAAATTACAAAAATGGAAATTGTAATTTCTATTTACAATTACAAAGCATTTAGCATGACATAGCAATATGTCATGCTAAATGCTTTGATACAGAAAACATCAACTGAGATTCTGATGACCTTACCGGTCCTGTAAGTTGAGCATAAATCAGTGACCTTTGACCCTGAAAAATAGCTGCAATGGGTGGAGAGAGAACGGTGGCGGACACTCCCTTTGGTAAATCCCAAGAGACAGAAATGTCTTCCACAACTGGCTGCAGTGCAAACCTGAGTGACTGCATCACCTGTGATTCAAACAA
This sequence comes from Poeciliopsis gracilis, assembly GCA_911649635.1. Classification (NCBI taxonomy): domain Eukaryota; kingdom Metazoa; phylum Chordata; class Actinopteri; order Cyprinodontiformes; family Poeciliidae; genus Poeciliopsis; species Poeciliopsis gracilis. The sequence continues at coordinate 4,937,248 of CAJVRI010000884.1, read as the reverse complement.
TAGTTGTGAAATTATTTACTTTTACTATCATCACATTCTGCTGAGATGGTGAATTTTTTTTTTCAGATATTTTGTTTTTACCTTTGGTTGCATCCTGTCAGCCCCAGTGATGAACTGAGCGTGACCTCCGCCCTCTTTGGCCATCCCGTTGATGAGAGCAGAGCTGGCTCCTTCTCCAATCCCAAAAGAGAAACACCTACGATACAAGAGTTTGATTTCAAACTCACAATAACATCAGAACATGAAGCAGACTGGGGATCTGTGTGTTTATGGTTTCACCTGTGGGAGCCTGCATTCTTCTTAACAAGATCAGTAACTTCTTTGGTGTTTCCCACCTCTCCATCAGTGAAAACAAACAACTGAGGGAGAAAAAAATCACCAAAAGTTTCAGACCCAAATAGAAGCTGAAAATCTTTTGGATAATGTATTTGAGAAAAGTAAAGTGTATTCTGTTACTTTAGTAACACAACTCAAGTGGTAGAAACATGGAGGAAGAGCAGCAAAAGGTGACAAATAAGACATTTGAATAAAACCAGTTTGTTGAACATTTCAGAAAGGGGTGGAGAACGAGGAGTTATTCCAAACAACCACAGTGTTTATGCAAGATTAAAATGATAAAGCAGGTTTGGTGCAATATCAGTGTGCATTGCTGACCTGTCGAGGATGTTTGGGAATGCAGGCTTGGCTGTAAATGTGTTTGAGAGGCCGAAGAATTTCTGTTCCTCCAAGATTAGACTCCATCTTTTCAACCTTATTCAGAGCCTCCTCCATGGTCTTCTCACTGTACTCCACACTCTTACTGCCAAATAAAGTAGGAAATATGTCAAATAAAATTAAGATAAAATATCAAAAGCCACAAAGCATGCCATAATCAATGGAAATGATCACCAAGTTCCAGTTTTACATAAAATCTCCCATGGAAGTGTTAGTAAAAGAAAAAAAAGAAAGAAAAATAAACGTATTAAAAGGTGTTGAGGATTGGGAGTTAGATGACACTTACGGGAAGATGTGCTCAAAGGAAGAACCAAAACTGTAAATGTTGAAGTAGCAGCCCATTGGTAAACTCTTCAACAGCAGCAGCAACGTGTCCTAAAGACAAACAGAAAGTAAAGAACACACTTACAGAGACAAGGAAACATGCTTTGACAAATAAAGATTTAGTTCAATTGAATTAATTTATTTGTTATTTCATAAGAATTTCTCAACACTTTCTGAACAGTTAACATCTAATCCAGATTTGACAAATCTATTCAATTTGACTTTGGCCATGTTATGACAACTTTACTTTAAATATATCAGTTATGTCATTTTATAAGACTTTTAATTGCTGTCAGGTTAGCACAGAGTGGTTATTTACCTAAAAGTCTTTAGTCAAAATGACCTCCAGAATGATTGGAGGTCTGATAAAAATGACAAACCGATGTAACAAAAATCAAAAATACGACACAAGAGCTCATTTCTCTTCGTCACTGACAAAATGGAAAACACATGAGAACGTTATATTTAAACAAAGTAGTACTGTGGTCTTCATGATTCAGGAAATGGCCAAAAGAAAATCTCAACCCATCTGAATCAACGTGTGTATCACACTAGGAGAGTCCGAGTGGGACTTTTTATAATCTACTTTTGGTCTGGTTTGTTCCAGACCAAAAGTACATATTCTTTTGTTTTTTGTTTGTTGTTTTCTTTCCCATTGTGATTTTTTGCAAGTGGACAAATTTCTAAATAATGTTGTGCTTTTAGTTAAACTACAATGAGAGGATATTCTCTATGTGACCCACAACATGCTGACAGTAACACTGCTAAGCAGGAGAAGGAAAATCAGGTACGATTTCACTGAAATTAGTCCATGAAGTAGCGTTTGTAACATTAAAGTGCACATTTTTACCACAAAGTCCCAGTAACAGTTTCCTGTACTTGTTTCAACTTGATCCAGGTTAGTATTTTTTTTTAAGTCATACTAACCACAAGACAAAACATTGTGCTCCACTTTCAGCATGAGAAATTATGCATACTTTATGCTAAAACAGCAATGTAGCTCGTAAAAACAGATTTGTGACTTGCATCAGAAGGTTCATATCGTAAACTTGTGTCTGTATTAAGGAAAAAACATTTTCTAAAATGTCTTTTTGGAGATGTGGATACATACAGTACAGACCAAAAGTTTGGACACAACCTTCTTATTCAATGGGTTTCCTTTATTTTCATGACTATTTATAAGGCAATAAAGCCAACTTATTAACCTGACAAGGCACATCTGTGAAGTGAAAACCGTTTCAGGTGACTACCTCTTGAAATTCAGCAAGAGAATGCAGAGTGTGTGCAAAGCAGTAATCACAGCAACAGGTTCACACTTTTTTGTTTAGTACATATTTCCACAAATGTTAATGCATAGTTTGATGCCTTCAGAGTGAGTCTACAATGTCAATAGTCATGAAAATAAAGGAAAGGTGTGTCCAAACTTTTGGTCTGTACTGTATGTTTGAATTAGTTTTGCTCTAAATATGAAGGACTGAGTGGAGCAAAAGTATTAGAGCATATCTTTTACAATTTCTTACTAAAAATATGAATAAAATCTGTGACCCGTACAGAAGAATGTTTGAAGGTGTAACAGACATTAGTAGTCATCAACTCTAAACAATCACCCTTGTAAAATAATTTGAACTATCCCATTAAAAGATAAATACCCGTGCGCTGCTAATGCGAGTTTCTGGTGTGCTGTTGTTTATGGGACAGTCCATACTTCCTGATCGATCGATTAAGAACACAATCTCGCCAGAGGATGATATCACTGACTGGGGGAACTCAGGGTACAGGCTGACCATCACCACTGGATCACCCATCAGAGAGCCTGGAGCATAGGATTAGGTATGAGAGAAGAAAAAAAACAAACAAACTTTCTGACATTCAAACATTTAATAATCACCACCAGATTAAGTAATCGGTTCTCACCAGGTTTAGCAGAGGCCTGTCCTGCCTCCACTATAGCAGAGGGCTGGTGGGCGTCTTTGTAATAAATCAGTAGCTCAATGTCTCTGTCAAACTTGTGTCCTTCACCCAATTTAACCTTCAGTTGAAAGACAGAAAAAATATATATATTTTCTGGTTTGCAATAACTACCTCCAGCAGCAACATAAACTTTTTACCCACCGTGGCCTGAGTTTGATCAGCGTTGAGGTACTGAAGAGGCTCCAGGGAACAACTGGACTCTATTTTAGAGATTGGACGAGCAGAGGACACTTGGGCAGAAAAGGACAGACTGTAGGGCACCAGAGAGGCTGGAACTGAGGTCACCTGGACACTGGCACCTTCACTACCTGGAAACAACATGAGAGAAAATTGGGAGTCACTTAGTTTGTAATTAAAATGTATATTTGTGCATCCATCTATCAGCTGCTTTTCCTACCCTGAGGTTGGTATCGAGGGTTGAGCACAGCAGGCAGACAGAACCTCAACCCATCATCAGCCTGCACAGCCAGCTCAGTGACGTACTCCAGCCTGATGGAGGCGCTCTCTCCTGGAGGCAGACTGCCCACTTTCAGAGAGAAGATATCTGGACTCTGCTCACTCTCCTCCAACAGGAAGGCCTGCTGACCGGAGCTCAGGGCATCATCATACTCCTCCTGAGCCTGCAGTCCACATGAAGCATGTCAGCAATGTTCACTTTATTGTGTTTCAGCTTCTTTATAAAGAAGACATCTTTGTTCCAGCTCACCTGCTGTTTCTCCTTCACCTCAGCTACAATGTGTGTTTCTCCAATCTGAGCACTGAAATGACACACAGCAGCATCTCCAGGCAGAGGGAAGACAAACACGGCCTCTAGAGGTTTGTCCTCCTTGTTCTCATAGTTCAGAGTGGAGACCAGAGTAGCTACATGGTCCTTCACCTCCAGTTGAGCATCAATGCTCTTCAGAGGAACTAAATCAGCAAAAAAAAGACATGAATGAACCATAGGAAACGTTTAAATATGTCTCAATTAAACTATTAATTGTTCCTTCTATGCTGAAGAAACCAATAAATCAATTAGATTAAAAAGAGGTCATGACTGAGGTACAGGCAACCATAAAATCTGTTATTATAGGCTGTTTAAGAACAGCTGGGTACCTGGTTCCTTCTTTTCAGTGACCAGCCCACAGTAGTTCACCATCGTACCTGTGAGACAAGAAGGAAGAGATGTGTAATAATGGAAACAGTAGGAGGACATTTATGGGAAATGATGGGTTGTCATATTATAAACAAGGATGTTTTATCCTTCTGGTGCTTAGGAAAACATCGCTGCAAATAAAAATAATAATAACTAAAACCAACAATTGTTCAAAATACAACTGTCAGACATTTTAAGTCAGAACATTGGCTGTCCGCCACAACTCGCGTCTGTGTAGTTGCTGCTGGCGCCCATCAGTCAGAATTCTGACTTTTTTTTTCTTTTTTCTGTGCCACATATTTTTATTTATTTATTTATTTTCTGGGCCGTTGATTTTTTTTTCTTTTTTAATCTTTTCTGAGCCACTGAAAAAAAAAAAAATTCTGACATTTTTTTAAAAATTATTTTTCCTCCAGTGGCCCTAATCCTCTTTCGTAGGAAAATACTGTATTAGTGGTTAATATTTATGCTCCAGATGCTGGATATTCTATTTTGAATTCAATACATTTACTTACGGACGACAAAAAAAGTAATAAATGGGCATCACGTCATTGAGCCAGCTTCTTTAGATTTAATCAATCTCAGCGTCAAACGCGTCAGAACAGCAGAAACTATTGTGGATGAGAGGAAAACTTACCAGTAAGAACAGTTGCTGATAACAGAGAGATATCTCAGACTGCTGTTGACGAAAGGTCGTCCGCTATTGTCTTTCGCTCAGGTTATAGCAGGAAATATGAACTGGGTGCTTTCGGATTCAGTCAGAGAAAGATCTGAGTGGGTGGAGCCAGGGCCGTGTTATGCCGAGAAATGCATGCATACATGCATGCCTGCAGAGAATCCCCTGTCGCGGTAGCGCGCATGGCTCTAAACCAGGTGTGTCAAACTCAAACTCGTTTTCATTTTGGGCCACATCAAAAATCTGAATGTTCTTACAAGGGCCGGTTGTGCCACAATGCATTAATTAAACCAATTAAATTGTTGAAATGTCAATAAGTAGCTCTTCCTTCAGGATTTTGTGATTGTTTTACTGTTTTTTTTTGTTGTTGTTTTTTTCACCATACAATCTCATATTTTATGGTACAAATTTAGAAATGTTTGATAGGAATTTTTACGATGTTTGCGATAATGTACGATGTTAAATGTGACATTTTATCAAAAATGTAAGAAATTTTGCAGTGAAATCAGAAAAAAAAAATGTTGATTTTGTGTGAATTTTGTAGATTTGTGGAAAACTGAAGGGAATTATTTATGTGATTTGGAGTCTCGGGGGGCGCATAAAAAAAGCCCGCCGTAGCTTGAGTTTGACACTTGTGCTCTAAACCCTCGCATATTGATGAGGAAACGGGCTGAAACATGACCGGAGAGGGGAGAGAGTCTGTTGTCCTGTTGATATGAAACTTATAGCGGTAGCTCAGAGAACAACTGTCATTACGTAGAAAAAGTGAAATCCCTCTTAATTATTTATTTCTCCATGTTAGCAGGGGGATGCATTTTTACGGCAAAGCCTATTATTTGCATGCCCTCTCTATTTTCCTCACATGTTATCCCATTGAAATGAAACTCATATCCGGTAACACGAGTTGCCGTGCAACGTGCAGTGCGCATCCAAATGTCCAATGCTGCGGCTTTCTGAGGTATTTTTGCCTTCAAAACGACGTGTTTGATAACATTTGATAACAATAATTGAAACTTCTCAATGTTTGACATTGTCTATCTCAACATTGTCTAGCAAAATGTTTTTATGTCAGGCTGCATTGATGAACTGCTCTATGTTGTAGTTGGGGATATGTTGTCTGCTGCTGAGCATTTTGTGGCTAAAACAAACATTATTTTTACATCAACTTCTAAGTTATGTGAAACTTCTGTTAAAATCATTTTAAGGTTCAGAATCAGCCCAGAACTGATCCACATTCTCAGGCGAGAAAGATTCACCTGGTATAAATGACATTTTTAGCTACTGGAGTAACTTAAGAGAAATTTATTTAATCAAAGAATGTCATAAATATGTTTAGGGCTGCACCGATTCCAGTTTTCTGGTCAATACCTGGTTACCGATCTTTAAAAAGCCTGACCTGCCGATTTTGATTTTGGCTGATATAATTTTTTTTTTGTCTGAAATGTCGTTAAATGGCCAGTAGCCAAAAAAAAGTGCACTTCCTACTGCATTAACGGCAGTAGGAAGTGGCTGTTATTTTGAGGTGAAGAACAATAGGTGCATGGAGGAAGTGACTGACTTCACTGCTCTCCCTATGCATTGCTATGGGCAGGCCCCAGTTAGAAATAATCAATTTATTGTCCCCCTGACAAACCTGTCCCATTGGTAGTTGTGGATGGTAAACTGAACCGGGGAAACATCACCGCCCCCTTCTCCAATCCCGTGTATTAAAACGAGCGCTCCCAAGAGGAGTGACTGTGACGCTGTGTGAGACTGGAGTAAATAACAGACACTGAAACCTGAAGGATCCAATAGAAAATTTCCTCCGGAAGACCTGACTGCTCCTGTCTCCTGAATACAGGCACGGTGTTGTAAAGGTATGTGTGTTTTGGGTTAACTATAGCAGCGTTATCTCTTAAAATGTAGTAAACAACACAGAGTTACAGCGTGAGCTCTTCTGATTTAAAGTTTTAAAAGATTCATATTTGTAACACTGTAAACTTTTAGTTATGATAACCTATCAACCAGTTTCAATGTTTAAATCTCGAATTAGGTTTGTGTTAATTTATAATTTTCCAATAAATTGTTTCCTTCTCACAAACTCAGATCAGGAAGGATGTCCAACCTATTTTGTCTGCTGAACCCTGAAAAAGATTCAGGTAATGTGCCAAAGCTTTATTTATTATTTTTAGACATTTTTCTGTTTAGGCAAAACTGGCTGGCTGTAGTCTTAGAATTTAAATTTAGAAGTAACAAAATTCTTATCTTATTATATACCATGATGAAATCATAATATTAATATTAAGCCTGACTTCAAAGATAGTTTGAAATAATGTTTCAGTGTGTTTTGTCACGTGACATCCAAAAGACCTTTATTGCAACAATAAGATCTTTCTTTCTCAGTTCCTCTGAAGAGCATTGATGTTCTGCTGGAGGTGAAGGACCATGTGGCTACTCTGGTCTCCACTCTGAACTTCGAGAACAAGGAGGACAAACCTCTGGAGACCGTTTTTGTCTTCCCTCTGCCTGGAGATGCTGCTGTGTGTCATTTCAGTGCTCAGATTGGAGAAACACACATTGTAGCTGAGGTGATGGACAGACAACAGGTGAGCTGGATTCAAATGTCTTCTCTAAAAAGGAGCCAAATCACAGTGAAGTGGACATTGCTGACATGTTTCTTGTGGACTCCAGGCTCGGCAGGTGTATGAGGACGCTGTGAGCTCTGGTCAGAAGGTATTCGAATTGGAGGAGAGTGAGCAGAGTCCAGATATCTTCTCTCTGACTGTGGGCAACCTGCCTCCAGGAGAGAGCGCCTCCATCAGGCTGGAGTACGTCACTGAGCTGGCTGTGCAGGCTGATGATGGGTTGAGGTTCTGTCTGCCTGTTGTTCTCAACCCTCGATACCAACCTCAGGGTAGGAAAACGATCAGAAATCAACTTGATAATAAAAATGCCAAACTTCACATAGTTGCTGCTGTCATCCAGTATGAAAGAAAATGTTGGATAATGAGGCCACATTTGAGCTTTATTTTAGGAGTAAATGGCAATTTTTTTTTATCTTGGTGTGAATTCTAATACATTACTGGAGTGCTGAATGAACAAACATAAAAAATCCTGAAGTCTCTTTTTTTGGGAATTTCTACTTTGAGCTAAGTTTGGGGCCATAAAGTGGTGGAAATTTCTACTGTGTGTAGTGTTCAGCTTTATTACGCAACACAAAGCAGTCACTTCCTGTTATTGCTCCATACAAATGTTGCAAGTATGAAATATTTGCAGAACATAATGTCAACAAACTGATCCAAGTTACTTAATTCTTTCTTCTGTTCAAGAAAGACAAACAGTTGAAACCAGAAGTTTACATACACTGAAGAAAAGGCACATGCACCTTTTTGCACTGCCTGAAGTTGCATTCAACCAAGCTTCTCTTTGCTTTAGGTTAGCTAGAATTACAAAAATTATTTCTATTTGCCAAATGCCACAATAATGAGATGAAGGATATATAATCGATTTTTGTAAATTTTTATTAATGTCTTCAGAATCAGAAGTTGACATACAGAATGACTGCTATTTCCCAAATGATGAAATCATTGCTTTGGAAACCCTGGGTTAATTGGAGGCACACCCATGGATGTATTTTTGTCAGTTTCTGATTTCAGTGGCACAATATTTGAGGTATAGTACCGGTTTAGGTTGTAGAAGCTGTTTAATTTGACAAACTGCATCAACTTGATGATAAAAGTGTGCTTTTCTTTTTTTAAACCTTCAAAGATTAAAATGTTTTGCAGCTGAATTGTATAAGATAAAAGTTACATTCAAGGTGGATAAACACTATTAAAACATACTGGGGGCGTGCTGTGGTGGCGCAGGGGTTAAGCACGCCCCACGTTTGGAGGCCTCAGTCCTCGACGCTGACGTCGCGGGTTCGACTCCCGGTCCCGGCGACCCTTGCCGCATGTCTTCCCCCCTCTCCTCGCCCTCTTTCCTGTCTGCCTACTGTAAAAAAATACGAGCCACTAGCGCCGCAAAACCTCTTCGGAGGGGAAGAAAAAAAAAAAACATACTGGATGTCTGTTCTGTCTCGTGTTTCCAGGTAGTGAAGGTCCTAGTGTGCAGGTGACCTCAGTTCCAGCCTCTCTGGTGCCCTACAGTCTGTCCTTTTTGGCCAGAGTGTCCTCTCCTCGTCCAATCTCTAAAATAGAGTCCAGTTGTCCTCTGGAGCCTCTTCAGTACCTCAACGCTGATCAAACTCAGGCCACGGTGGGTACAGAGCTGATGATACTGCTGGGCGTGATTGGTACATACAAGATAAATCATTTTAATTCTATTTTTGTGTTTATGAACTATAGGTGAAGATGGCTACAGGACACAAGGTTGACAGAGACATTGAGATACTGATTTATTACAAAGATGCCCACCGGCCCTCTGCTGTGGTGGAGGCAGGACAGGCCTCTGCTAAACCTGGTGGGTAGAGATGGTTTATGATTTGTTTATCCTGTTTGCAAGATTAGGAGATGTTTCATATGTCTTAAAACAGCTTAGAAATATTGTAAAAGGATTGTAGCCACCCATCTTTGTAATTACTTGTGCTCTAAAGCACAATTATGAGGAACACTTTTTATGCTGCATGTATTAGTGAGAATTTTCAGAGTTGGCATTACTGTTTGATAGTCCACTACAATGTCAATTATCCTTTTCCCCTGGTCAAGTGAAAGAGCAAGCATGAACGATGACACTACTGTGACCCATGTCTTTCTTGCTAATTGTGTCACTGTTGTAGTTTAATTGTCAGATAAAAAAAAAATCTTAATATGAAGCCTTCATTCTGGAATCTTAAATTGAGTTTTAAAGAGGATGTGTCTGCATGGATAATAACTCCTAGAAAGTAACAAACTTTCATATACAGATCATGAATAAACATCACAAATACCATGCTGTGCCAGGTTTTAATGATAATCTAATTCACATCTGCAGAGTATACCAAAAAACTGGTTAAAGAGAACAAATTGAGTCAAAAAGCGATAAGGTGAATTCCCACTTCTAGTTTTAGTGTTTGCACAGATTTATTAAAATCAGACATTACAAATAAAAATAAAGAAAAAAAACAGTATTAAGACAAAAAAGTCGAACTTAAACCTCACCTATCTTGCAAATGTGAACTTGCATGTTAGAGTGGGAAAACAATCCAAACTAGCTAATGTCAGAGGCTTAACAATTAGGCACAAAACCTAAAAATCAATAGACTTGGATCCATTATTAGAATTGTGACTGGGAAAACGAATTATGATGGTGTTTTTCAAACTAAATGCTTACTTTGTCCATGATGTTGACTAGCTGTATACAATCCCAGGAGGAATTGCAAACTTGTGATGGTATGTTGCATTCACATTTGTTTCAGGCACTCTGATGTATGATCCAGTGATAATGGTGAGCCTGTATCCTGAATTTCCAGAATCTGTGATGTCTAATTTCACCTCCTGTGGAGAGTTTATTTTATTACTGGATCAATCAGGGAGCATGGATTTCCCAACGTATTGTGGAAGTCATCAGAGTCGCATAGCAAGTGCCAAGGTCATCTTTTAGAAGAACCATTTTATGATTTATGGCCCTCTAGTCATATCGTGGCATTTACGTTCTTTTCTTTTTCCTTGAAGGATACTCTGATGCTCCTGTTGAAGAGTTTACCCAGGGGCTGCTATTTTAATATTTATGGTTTTGGAGATCATTACGAACAAGTCTTCCCGTAAGTTTGGACAGTGCATACAGCACTACTTCTATTGATTCCCCTGTTAAACATTCACCAAAAACCTTAAGATTAAGAAAAAAAAGGTGTATGTGGTGGCAAAATATCCACTTTAGTTCAAATACATGTATTTAGTTTGGAGAAACTGTTATGTTAAGAAACAATAGCCACATTTATTGGCATTTCTGCAGTTAATACTTTTCACAACCTGCATTTACTGTACCAGTAGGACTTCATATTCTTTGGGTATATATGTTTAATTTTTATTTTTAAGAGTGTGTGACATTGCACACATAACTGCAATTAGATCATTTTATTTTAAGGCTTTTTACACATCTTTACCAGGGGGACACAATGGATGCACAAAGAGTTTTATATGGACATTCATAGATAATCTGATTCAACAGGTCTACAGACTTGCAGTAAGTGTGCACTGTTTCTCCAACAGTAAAAGCGCCAAGTACAATCAGAAGAACCTCAAACGGGCTATGAAAAAAGTTGAGGAGATGGGCGCTAATCTGGGAGGATCCGAGATCCTGGAGCCTCTGCGACAAATTTACAGACAGCCCTGTATTCCTAAACATCCCAGACAAGTAATGCACAAACACACATGATGCAGCAAGCTCACACTAGCAGGAAAACTTAAACCTAACACAGTTCTCACTTACTGCAGGTGTTAGGAATTTTTATATTTCAACTCTTTAAAGTATTCATGTTTATTTTATTGAAATATGTATGCAATTTATGTAAATAATTGGCAGGGGGAAAAAACGGTGAGATCTAAAATAGTGTAGTCATAATATAATTTATTATATATAATATTATTCATATTTTTCTATTTAACTCCTTAAACATTGCTGAGATTAAGCCATTAATTGGATTATGTTGTTTATATTTCGATTTATGACTAAGCTTTTAATGTGTTCAAATAAGTTTAAATCCTTAGTTTATTAAAACATTCAAATTTCAGTGTGGTTAACATCTGTTGGGATTTCATTTATTACGCACACACTTTAGTCTAAAGTGTAGATTTGTAGCTTAAATCTGAGATGTCAAAGTCCATAGTAGGCAGGTTGAAAGCTCAAAAGATATTAGAGGGCAACTTTGTGCAGTTTGTTTAGACTTCCTCACAGCCTGAATGGACTGCAGACATGTTGTAGAAAAATTAAGTTGTCTTTTAAAGTATTGCCTTTGTTTCCTCTCTCTTCTTATTAAATTGCCTCTCAGATGCTAAGACAGATCACTTTAAATCAGTAAAAACGGCACTGTTATCATCAGCTTATCAAGCTGAAAATTTGCCAGATCCAGTATTCTTGTATTATGTCTTTCATCTGAAAACAGTTTTTCCTCCCTACAGGTTACAATTTAAAATAATGTCTCCTTATTTTTAGCTCTTTGTCTTTACTGATGGTGAGGTGGGTTACACAAAAGATGTTCTGGATGAGGTGAAGAAGTACTCTGAATTTCACAGGTAAACACCACTGCAATACAATAGTGTCCAGCTCTGGACACCAGTCTAAATGTTATGTGTTGTAAAATGTGTAGAAAGCTTATGCTTCTGTACTCCAGGTGTTTCTCTTTTGGGATTGGAGAAGGTGCCAGTTCTGAACTTATCAATGGGATGGCCAGAGAGGGAGGAGGACACGCTCAGTTCATCATAGGGAAAGAAAGGATGCAACCAAAAGTGAGCTATAACTTGAAAAGATTTGCATGTTTTATTTTTTGCATTAAGAATAATTTAATTTAATTCAGTCAGTTGTGTGTTTTTCGTTATTTAGGCAACCTCCGTGGCATTAACAAATACAGAACACTAAAAATGCAAATGGAAAACAGAAAAAAAAATAATAACTTTGATAAACTCCGAACAATACAGAACAAATTAGTGGCATCAGTTTTAATAATAAATTTTAATGATTACATTAATGATCATTTTTTGGAAACAACTTCAGTTTTAATTTGAAAGTCTGTGTTTAATTCCATAAGTCAGGAGCAAGCACACAGACACAAATGTTTTTTTCCCAGAAAAGTCACACAGTTCAACCCAGATATTTACACACACTGAAAAAGAAAGACAAACAATACTAAAAAACCCCCCAAAAATCTTAAGGTCTAAAAATCTATTGAAATGTTTAAATTCTGTTATTTTGTTTCGCAAGAGAGCTAAAGTGACGCCATAAGAGCCTTTCCGGTAACCTGAATTTAGTTTTCAAAATGATATTCTCTCACTATTCATGTTCACAGTTTAGTTATGATTAGGTTATTGAGAGAAATTTTAAATTTCTCCTCAGGTGATGCAGTCCCTGAGATTCGCCTTGCAGCCGCTCATCACTGACATTTCATTGTTGTGGGATTTACCGGAGGGTGTTACTGCCACCGCTCTGTCTCTACCACTTACAGCACTTTTCCAGGGTCAGAGGTCACTGATTTTTGCTCAACTCACCGGAGAGGCAAGAAGCAACACAGTTCTGAGATTGACTATAAATGTACTTCTCTTTTGGTGTACAATCAAAGTAACACATGGATTTCCTTTGTGTTTTCTCAGCATTCTGAAGCAGCTGATGGCTGTTTGACGGTGAGGTTTACCACAGCAGGTCATCCATGCCAGAACCAGCTGCACTTCTCTTTACAGCCTGCATGTCATCTAGACTTTGATCAGAAAGAAGATTTGCCATTCACCTGGTAGTGTATTAACAACTCTGGTGATAAAATGTTATGTTTAAAAAGTAATGGTTGCTTTTAATTTAAATTTAGACAGAAAAATACACATGGGGCTTTTTTTTCCCCTCTGTATAAGGGGAAATATATTATTTATTATTTGTTTTGTTGCCGCACAGCGCCGCAATCCACAGGCTGGCTGCTCGTAATCTCATCCGCTCCCTGGAGCAGCAGCACAGGGAGCATTGGCTGCTGGCTGAAAGAATAGAGAAGGTGGTGGACCTTTGTGTCCAGTCTGGAGTCAGTAGCATTTTCACCGCCTTCATTGCCGTCAACAAAAGCAATGGGGAACCTGTTCGAGGTCCGCTGATCTACAGGGAGAATCCTACATACAGTGAGTGGCTACATGTGGCTCAATTTGAAAAGAGGCATTGTTTTTAACGGTTACATGTTGTGTGTTGAGTACATAATTATGATCAGAGGTCCTTTTGTTGGTACTTCCTGTTTCATGGCTGGAATGTAATGTGTGTTTATCTAATGATGTGTAACTCTTTACTGTTTTCTGGTACAGTGCCAGTGCTACGTGCTTGGGTCTGTTTGATGGTTTTAGGGATCAAAAAAACAGTAAGTTTGAACCTTTTTTGACATTTTAACTGTTTTTTTAAGAGGTCAGACTAAGTATTGTGTGTTAGACAGTACGGGAGCCCCCTAGGGGAAAAATAACATTTTTTTTTTTTATTTTCCGTCCCCTCGCAAAACCGTAAGACAGCGTGGGAATGTTAGATTTTTTTTTTATTAATGTTTATGTGATAAAACACAATGACTTTTAAATCATTTATTCTTTCTTTAGTTTTCAGACGCATTTGCTCGTCTGTCAGGAAAAGAACATCAGCTAGTAAGTTCGGTAAGAAACAAGCCCTGACATTTCTTCCTTTGTATGTGGGATGGCCTGTATGTATTGTCACATTTTGGCCTGCAGAGGGCACTGTTGGATATGTATCTGGCCCGTGGGAGATTGGTTGTATTAGTCATTATACTGTTTCACCTTGCTAATTTAATTTGCCAAATGTGTCATTATCTTTATATTTACATACATACTTTTTTTTTAAATATTAAAAAATTATGAGTAAAGTATTTATAATTTTTTTAAAATCTATTTCTTATCTTCAGGAAAAGCTTGGAAAAAAAATCTATTTTCAGGTAAGCAATATATTTTTGACTCAAGAAACATACAGATATTAGATGTTTATTTAACATGGTTCAAAAATAATATATATTCAACATGTGGTTTTATTTGTTAGTTTGTGCTTGCTTTGTGTATTTATCTCTCTAAATGCATGAAGGAATCACCTGAAAGGCTTGTATAAATGTTCAAAGACATTGCCACATTTGTATTTGTTTTTTGTTTGTTTGTTATTTATTTATTTATTTATTTATTTTTTTACAAATGGAGTAAAAAGCCATGAAATAACTGTGTCTCTTTTTCTATATAAGCACTCGAACCTACACCTGCATACTTGAACTGAAAAATCTAGAAAAATCCACCCCTTAATTTAGGAAACTAATTTACTGAGATCGGAGGTAAAAAGTCCCACAATAACAAGTAATTTTTTTTTGACAATGACAGCAAAGGGCTCAGTATGACATTTTATACATTGTATGCTTACAATGTATGCATTGTAAGCATACAAAAACTCTATTTGTTTAAATTTAGTAAAACAGATTAAAATATTAAAGCGATATATAAAATATGTATATATACAGTTTTTGTTCATTTATTTTAAGTGTTTGATGTTATAAATGCAATTTGCATTTACAATTTTAATTCTATACTAGCAAGCAGCAGGACGGATCTGTCTTTTTAACGGCAGTCTGCATTATCGTATTTTCAAATTTATGCAAACATGTTTAAGGTGTTGTATTTTTGATTTCAACTTTTGATATTCTCTTCAAAAACGTCTTTTTGTGATTAAGGAGACCGTGAGCCCACAAAGCCAGCCAGAGATCCACTGCTGGAGCTCGTTTCGCTGCAGGAAGCCTCTGGCTGCTGGCTGCTTGATCCATGTTTGGCTGCTGCTCTTGGAAAAAGCATCAAGGAGTTGGTAAAAACAAGGCCTTCATCGGTGGGTTGGCATCACGTAAAAAATGAGCTATATTTGAGCAGCAAAATGAAGCATGACATTTTACAGCAAAAACATGAGGAAAAGAACATAAAATGAACTTAAAATCACAGAGAAAACAGATTCTATATTAGGTTTTCTTTTATTTTTCCAACATATTTTTTCCTTTATTTTGGTGAACTAGGCCGAAAGGAAAGTGTGGGGCACCATTTTGGCTCTAATTTGGCTTCATGGATATCAAAAAGATGTGAAGGTTGAATGGGAACTTCTTGCTATGAAGGCTGCATTGTGGCTCAGAGCTGAGAAAGGTAATCACTGTCCTTAAACATAAACACCAGATTAAATTTCTTTCTTGGCACACCTGCACTAATGTTTGACCTTATTGAGACACTAACTTATGTTTTCTTTCCTCAGCTGTTTGCGTGACAGTGTGTGTGGAAGCTGGAAATGTCCTGTTGGGTTGTAATGTGACGACTGATGCTCTGGGACTCTGAGTTTGCTGTATTATTTGTTCCAGTGAAGGGAACCCTGTAATTCTGTTACAAAAAAAAACTACAGAAACAAACTCACTCAATCCACAGATACCCGAATACCTCCACACTCCTATTCAACTGACAGTCGCGCAGTCCCTTAAAGTTGTTTTATATTAAATGACGATTCAAAAGCTCCACCAATAACTAAGCTTAATTTCTTTGCTTTCCTTTCCCTCTCAACTTTTCCTGTACCACCAGACGAATTTCAAGTCATATTTCTGAGGTTGCAGTTTGGTCATCCAACTCCAGTCATTCAGATCTCAACCTCCATCTGTCATCCCTGTAGTCCCTTTGCCCCTCCTCTTCATCCCTTCCTTCCTCCCCACAGGACATAGTTCATAAATTTAACACCTATTTTCATAATTTTGCAACTGCTACCCAGTTCTACCTCTCTAGTAAATCTAGTAAATCAATTCTTCCAGCCTCGTCTCTTTCCAACTGCCTATCTAAAGTAAAATCTTTGTTCACTTCAAACTTAATGATGATAAAACTGAAATTCTCCCTGTTGGTACGAAGTCTAAATGATCAAAAGCTAACAAAATCTCTCTCACCAGCTTTTGATCTCTCTGTTGAGGGAAACCTGAGGGGAAAATAACTCTCCCCTCAGGTTAAGAGTCTGGGTGTCATCCTTGACAGCACATTATCTTTCCAATCTCATGTTAATAATCTTACAAATTTCTATCTCTGAAACATAAATTACCGCCACACCTCCCTTTACCCTGATACTGCACCTGTCTCAGATTCACAGGACAAAACACTTTATATAATCATTGCAATATTGGTTATTGTTATCAAAAGGTTTTCTAATATTTTGCATAGATCAACTATGTTCACTTTTACTTACTTTTTTTCTTCTATTTTGTATTGTCTGTGCTATTATTGTAAAGTAAAAAATGTATTATCTTGGTTTACCTGTGTGTGCATCTTTAATTATTCTGCAGCTCATTATTGATTTCATTGCTTTGTATTTCCAATGTGATTAGAAAAAAAAGAGAACCTAAATTGCATAATTTATTAGCAATGAAAAATTCTGTCTCTAAAAATGTTTTCTTCAAAGCAGGTCTACCTGTCATGTATTTTTTTATTTGTAAAGTGTGCAGTGACTCGTAAAATCAGAAGCAACATGTCCCAGCGTCTGAGATTGCTTTCTTTGTACTTTCTCTCAGATTTCTTTTCTTTGAAACATTGACTTTGAACTTTATTTCCATACAATGGAACAAGAGCCAGAAACATTTGAAATATGTTTTACTGACATAAACCAGAGTCCAACCCCCCTGTGTTTGGGTTTCAGGCGACACAACCAGATCCTGAGTGACGAGACTAATGAAGGTTGGCTATAGCACACACATCACCTGATTTCAAAATGATAGGAGTTCCTCTTTTATTATTTTTGTACCTTCTCCTTTGAACGTGGCTTCTCGGGATCAACAATGAATTATAAATTTAAAGCAAGATGAAGAATGATTTAGACAAAAGGTAGACACAACCAAATGTCTATCTTTGATATCGTAATCAAGATCACTATTGCAACTTCATCTTGATTACAAATATGTCATCATCATAACAATAATAATTCATACTCTTAAATAAACCTTGCAACTGAGCAATAGTTGGACTCTGTAGAGAAAAGAAAACACAAAGGAGCCTGCTGGAACATCCTCCTACACAAGGTCATTGCTGCAGAATCTGGAGCAGTAAAGCTACAGCTCTGATAAACACATTTCTTGAACAACACAAAATGAGACAAGAAAGCTTTATATTTCACAAGTTGAAATACAGCACACTTAAATTATGTAAATTTGATATCATGCTTTGGTAGAGGAGTTGTATTAGGAAGGCAACATTTTCTGTTGGGGAGTAAGTTTCATGTCACCAGTTATCTTTTTATCAGTCTGCCATGATATTAAATGGTGTCATAAAAGGTCCAGATTGTAAAATGTAAAGGATGGAAGAGGAAAAGTGCATACTAATACAAAGCTTTAATACAAAAAGTTAACATGCATCAGCCATTACTACATTTTATTCTGAATCAGAATCAAAGATAATTTTCTGCATTTTGAATGGTTGGCATTTACAAAAGTATGGGCTCACCCAGGGTGCCATTATTTCAACAAACAGCAGTTTTATATGATTTGTGAAACTGCGTCTCAGGTTTACACTGAATGGTCTGATAAATGAAAATATCCAGCAAGCAGTATGTGTGATAGAAAATTGTATTGATGTTAGAAAAGCGTGTTAACACTAGTTCCAGATGCTAGAAAAACAACAGAAACTAAAATGACAAATGTTGCTTCCTCTAATGACCTTTGATCCCAGTATTTCAAATGCAACTAGTCAGGTGGGAAATGGGTAGTGCTGCTGTCAGATACTTTTGGAGACCTTACTGTCAACTGAAGTTGTGAAGGCAAATCGAAATCGAAGATGGTACTTGCAGTGTTTTATGCTTTGATTATGTCAAGAAAAACTAACCGCATGAAAGAAGGGCCTATAAATAATTGGGCATATAGGCTATGGCAGGTGCCATCAGCTTGCCCTGACTAATCTTCTGACACATCACTTGTTAGTATGACAGATTTGGGCCTATGGGGGAGACATGTTACTATGGCAGACACCATGCAGCAGTGATACCAGCTGTCACAATCCAACACCTGCCAACACTCCTGTGGTTTGGATCGTAAAAATAGTTCTTCAATCTGTACAAGTAATGTATGGTTTGGGTATTCTCCTTTCTTTGATGTAAGACCTTTCATTCAGTGGAGTTTGAGTTCATGTCCTCTGCAAACGTTGGATCTGAAACATTATTGACTAAAACTAAACAAATGATTTCACTGTTCAGCAACATGATGTTCTATGTGTTAACTGCTCTCTGTGTGCATAAATGCTACCATACTGGCTCCAAATGGTCACTGCAGCTAATTTTATCTGAACCTTTGGCAGAACTCAAGCCAGCACTTTTTAAACCGGTTTCCAAGACAACACCAACCAGTTGGACCAATTAGAACAAAGGAGACCTAAGAATTAAGCTGTGTGGAAATCAAGGGAAAAGCATTCTCAAAATTAATTCAACAAATAAAAAAAGTGTGCTTTGGACAAAGAATGACCAACACTGTGAGTATTCACCTGGTCTGCTTTTTGCTATTAATTAAGCAACAAAGATTTCATTAAACCCGCTATCCGCTCTTGCCTTTTCTCTCTCAGTCAGACGTCTCTGTCCATGTGTGTTGCTAGAGCTGCAGGCAAAAAAAAAAAACAACAACAAAAAACCCCCCAGAATCAATAAGAAACAGTTTAAAGGGGCTGATGTTTTTCTGTTTAGAACCATTAATGGAAAGCTGCAGCCTCTGAGCTGCACATCAGTCACATACCGCACACATGCATCTATATGTGCAGCTGAATTGATAGCGTTTGTATTGCAAAAGGGAATTCACTTTATTGAATAAAACACAACCATTATTCCATGGTGTTAGCTGCTTGAGTGTGTGTGCCACTGACCCTGTGTGTTAGATATCAGAATCACTGACCTTTAGACTAAACCCTTCCAGCACAAATCTTCTGAGGTTAAAGCAGCGAATTCACCAATCCTGAAGAAAGTCGCATCATGTTCATTGTGTATGCATGCAATTTAGCATTTTTGGAATATTTTATGTTTATTTACCATCAAAACATGCTAAGTAGATTAAAAAAAAAAAGCATTTTTTTTTCTTTGTAACTCCCATTGCATAAAACGCATGCTATAAAATACATACCATGCCTTAAATTGTATCTATACTGATTCAACATCCCTAAATGTATCCCATTATACCTACAGACATTGTTGCATTGTACTGGTATTTGGTGTTATGGACCATCACACAGTAGTGCAGATTTTTGAAAACAGAAAACTGCATGGTTTTAAGCTTTTTTTCCCCACAATTATGAATCTGAAAAACATGGAACAGGTTGAGAGAGTGATGTAGTCATGAGATATGGTTTGTGCAACCAGCCACCTGCAACACTTAAAAACATAAACAAGACCCAGAAAATAAAAATAAAGCAAAAAAAAAAAAACAGAATTAAATTTTGAAGCATTTATTTGGCCAACAGCAGGAGGTTAGTATCTCACGCTTTGAACATTTTACACAGCCCTATTGGCACAGTCACAAACTTACCAAAAAACAATAGAACATCATGCTGTGACAGTTGTCATTCAGTTCAATGCTGGATGACAGCCGGCTTAAGGCTGGGAAAAAACTTGAAAGTAGGGCAAAGGATTACTGCCCATTAGGACAATAATTGAAAACTATGAGCAACAGTAAATGACATGTTTCATATCAAACCGTACTGATGTGCTAGAATGGCAGTCAAAGTCTGGACTTAAATGCAGTGATAAAACTTGACAATTGGCATGTTGGTGTTACCAGGGAGAGAACTACAGCGTGCAGGAAGCCGGCTCTCCAGGACCGACTTTGGGCTTAGAGGGTTAAATTAGAATAATGTAAGAAGTTATTGTGGTTGGGACCACAAAAACTCACTGAAACCCTGGAATTGATGGAGCCTGTGCTTTGTTTTTTTGCCATGTACATGTGCATGTACATGTACATATAAAGAGGCTAATGTGATGTTTTTGTCTCTATCAGATATCGATGTATCTTGTCACAGGTTGTGATATTTAAACTTTTCGGTGCCCTTATCTCCTCCTCCCTCTTTGTTCTTATTTATTTCCTTGTCCCCTCTTTTTGCTCATTTATTTGTCCTTTTCTGCCCACCAACTCTGTTTCTTTTCTCCCAACCTCAGTTTTTTTTTTCCCTCTGTTTTTCATCATTTGGCCTTAAAAGGCTTTAAAGGAGTTAGGCGTAGCCCTCTCCATGGTAACACTGTCTCCAATTCTTTCGCACACACGTACACATGCGCGCACACGCATACGCATTTTCTCACTGTCTCTCATCTCATGATGCTGCCCTACCCTGGGCTTCATTGCCGTACCCACCCCCTATATGTGCTCCGTTTCCCCTCACTCTCTCCCTCTCTCCTCTTGTTTCCCACAGATATACACACTCACCATCTCTTTCTCCTTTTCTCTGCTCTTCTGCTGATGCTGCACCATCCACTGACTGCGAGATGTTCAGTCCAGCTTCTAAAGGATCTGCAGGGGACTCGAGGTAAAGCTTTCACACTTGTTTCCTCTGGAACAGAAATAAAGAAAAGATGTTAATGTTGATTTTTGGTGCTGTTATTGGCTAGTGACCACAGCTCAGAGGAAGCCAAGTGACTGATTGAAAGTGTGTGTGCGGGTGTGTGTGCGCGTGCTGACTAGAGTGAAAACTCTCCAGCTGGAGAGGTAGGCTTCTGTTGAAGTAGTTGCAGGTTTTCTCTCCCACGTGTGCTCTGAATCTTTGCACGGTTAAGATTGAATGAAAAATGAACTTAATTCCATCTTAATTTCAGTGAAAAAAATCCTCCAAAACATCTACCTGTGGATTACCGGTGTGTGTTTGGCATGTGTGGACATGTGTAAGAGTGTGTGTGCAAATGGTTAGAAGTAAAAGCCTCCGGAGTGCAAATTCTCCTGCCCGTTGTGCTGCAACAGTGCTGCACTGTCTTCTTACGATGCTCTGGTGGTTTATGACATGGTGTGGGAATGGAGAGGTGGGGGCATGTAGTTATGGCTTTTTGCTCATGTGTGGAGGCGTGTGTGCGTGTGAGTGCATGCGTGTGTGTGTGTGTGTGTGTGTGTGTGTGTGTGTGTGTGTGTGTGTGTGTGTGTGTGTGTGTGTGTGTGTGTGTGTGTGTGTGTGTGTGTGTGGGGGTGTGTGTGTGTGTGTGTGTGTGTAGATGGGTGGGCGGGCGGATGAGATTAGTGATTCTTAATATTTTACCAAATCAACCCCAAAACATAACATCAATGTCTTTACAAAATCACATTCAAACACAAGAGAAAAACATGACATGTTTGCATACTGCCGTGTTTTTACACGAGCATGAATTTTCCAGTTGGGTTGCCTCTTTCATGTTAATTTGCACGTACAGCACACTGCGGATGTGCACAAATGTGTGAGTTTCCCCCTAAGGAAATGCAATCTTCACTGGATATTGTGCCTGGGGACAAACACTGAAAGATACTGCTGGTAGTATTCCATTGATGCAATGTGAGGCTCATAACAGCAGACATTAAACATCCTTTAAGACATCTGGGGTGAGCCAAAGTCTTACGAGTTAATTGTTTTCATTAGAGCTGATGGTTTTGTTTTACATCCTCTTGTAATAATTTCAGTAGAGTTTTTAACAACACTGTAATTGTCTTCACGTCATTTAGTATTGTCCACTCACACAGAAGCTCCCTAAAGGAAAATTAAATGACAAGTCAGAACCGATTAGTTGTTTGTCTTAATGAACACATCTGAAATAAAGTCTAAAGATTCACAGTGGAAATTATACACTGGAAATGAAAACAGACTGGAGAAGCAAAAATGTAAAGAAGAAGCATAGTTCATTTTATTTATATTCACATAAATAAAATGTAGAATCAAGTGCAATTTTTCAGAGAATGGAAAATAGGACTCTACAAATTTCTTTGCAGGCCCCAGTAAAAATGTGAAAAAACTTGAATTTGCTGTTTTCTGAGGAAAGAAATACAATGTAACACAGAGGAACGCTTCAAGACAGAAGAGGCAACATGGCCTTTTGGCTAAAACAACTTACCATTGCACATACAGTCGAAACCAGATTTTTTAAAGATTAACAAAGGCAACTTTATTTTCCTTTTTAACTATCTGGCACTAAGACGACTGAAATGTTTTCTTTTCCACATCAGGAAGGATTACGAAAATTATTTCTGTCAAATACCAGAAGATTGAAAGAGATTATGTTTTACAATTTTCTTTTCTTTAAATGTACAAGTTTATAAGCTTATTAGAAACACACATTGCAATTAGGTCATTTATTTAAGAATATAATTTACATCTTTACTTAAACGCTGTTTTTTTGTACTATGTTATTTGAGCTAAGATTAGCTCAAATAGTCGTACGCAGAGATTCTATTGAAAAGATAAATGAATTACAGAATAAATACTGTTTCAGGTCACACCTGCACCTCCTTCTACATCTTTTTCTTTATGTTTCTTCCTCTGTGGATTTTTGTACCATCAGTCCTTCTCTGAGCAAACTGGTTTGAAATATTTGTATGCAGAAGCAGACTGGGAATGTATATTAAATACCATTTTCTTTAATTACCATTTACTAAAAGTTAGCTTAAAACTAACTATGCATTTTTCTCTCCTCCTCAAACATAAAAGAAGAATTTTTTTTTTTTTATATTTTAAGCTCTTATTCAGTACAGTCAAGAGAACATAAAACTTCTAAGGTGAAGGTCTCTTGGTTTAGCATTGCTAATCTTTTACAAATCAAATGATAAAGAAGAATCTTTTGTTCTTGTCATCAGATCTGAAACCAAGCAGAGCTCACAGTTTCAGACGAGGACTGGTTTGACACCAAACCTCCTTAAATGCACAAACTAAAACTTATTTAATGAGCTTATTTTTTTTATTTTTTTTTTACATAATCTCCTCTGAGCTACATATTCGGTAAAATAATAAAGATGTTTTTTGAAAACTGCACACATTTTAAAGAAGTGTTAAGATTGTTTTTGTCATTCTGTAAAATAATGATTTTCTCATAATCAGGTTCAAAAGAAACGGCCACTGGATTTTATTCAGAGAAAGAGATGCCGTTCTGTGAGAAGAAAGGGTGAATTTTCCATTTTGATTTCCCTAATCTCAACTAAAACTATATGAGGACAAATTTGTTTGCAGCCATGGTAAAGAAATAGGAAGAAATTTAAACTAAACTCAGTTACATACTTCCTTAAAGTAATAAAATAAAACCAGTATTTTAACTTGAATATTTTTTCTTCAGTTTTAGGAACAGGATATAACTTTCTTTAAATCACCGGTGTTTTTGTGAGTCGTTCCTGTGACACAGAGTTTTCTTCCCTTGTCTCCTCAGCCGACCAGAGAGGTTTTCAACAGCAATGAAATGTTTACTAAAGGTTGTTGTTCATCCAGTGACGACCTGTTTTCAGTGTGCAGTATGGACCGTTTAAACATGTTCATCTTTATTTTAAATAACAAAAGGTTTTTTGTTGTTGTTCGTAAGTTCATCTGAACAAATCAAACATTCCTAGTTAAAGTCCCAGTAAAGTTGAACAAAATGCACATTTTTAGGTTGTGGTATGACACAAATTGCTTTATTCTGGCATCCCTCCCAAACAACCAGTTGAAATATGGAAAGTGTGTAGTGGTTGCTATGGAGATTTGGTGACACCCCCCTTACTCCCCAAGATGTCTTCTTTTTTTTTTTTTTTTGCTGGAACTGTCTAACAAGAAGCTTTGGAAATGTTCTTCTTTTCTCCCTTCTCATCCTGGTCAACTCTAGAGACCAGTCAGTAAAAGAAACGGGTTTCTATCATATCATATTTATTCTCCAGACACAAAAAACCACGGATTAATAATTTCATAATTTCTTCCTGTCTGTATTACAAATTCATCTTGTTTTTACAAGATCCTAAATGTGTTCCTGATAAGATTTTCTGATCATATGAGCAGAAATGTTATTTGAAATCCAACCACCTGTTTCAGTTCACTTCACTGGAAATGTAATTTAGGGAAGCCAGGATGCACTAGAAATTATACAATCTGTCACCGTTTTGCTTCAGCACAAAGACAGCTTGCCAATATGCTTATACTGCTGTTATAAAAAATGTCCTGAGCTCAGGCTCGCAGTCTTGAAGTGCAGCCTGAGACTGCTGACTTTGGAGTTTTAATTTAGACATCAAAGCACCTTAATCATCACATCAACCAAAAGAGGCAAAAAAAGAGACACTTGACACAGCAGGGCCTGACTAAAGGGCTTGACAAATTATTGCTCTGCAGAGCCAAGTGGATGACTAGTTCTGTCAGCATCAAGGTGTCCTTTTTGCTGTTCATTCCTGCATGGACAGATAGTGGCTAATCTGCAGCGTTCAGGCTGAATGAAGTCAGGGTTTGTCACATTGACTTAATTGCCTGTTCACAGATGTTGGAATTCAACTAATGTCAAGATATGTTCCTCATTTCCCCTTCTCTGCTTGTCATTATTATTCTCGTTCATAATCTCACCTTTATTTTCTGTTCCAAGTCTGTTTCATTTGTCTACCTGCACTGCAAAGAATTGCCTCCTGCACCAAACGGCGATCCTCCTTCCTTACTTATCGTGATTTACCCGCTTCCTTTGACTTAAATTTAGAATCTAATAAGCTCAATTCTTTGTCCTGCTCCAACTTTTGTAAGGAAATCAATGCAAACTCTGATACAATGACAAATGAGTCCCCCGCTGCAGAAGGGCATTCGCTTGAAACCACCGCAGTGTGTGTTTGGATTTGTGTGTTTTCCATTAAGTGGAAAATGAAATGCTGGGGAGGAAATTGCCCTGTTCTCAGGGTGAACCTGATTAAACTATTTTTCTCTGGACTGAATGCTTCCATGTCCGCAATAGTTGATGTTCCTCATCCAGTGTTTGTGTCACAGCGTTTTTGTGTGTTGGCCTCCAAAGCAAGTGCGTAAATTAACTGGATGTTTGACTGATCAATGCAGCCTGGAAGAGTGCAAACTGGTGCATGGGGAGAATGAAGGCAGCTGTGGAAGCCGTGGGTTGAGGAGGTTGTGTGTGTGTGTGCGTGTGTGTGTGTGTGTGCGCGCATGCATCATTCACAGCGTGTTAATTTTAGTGTGCAAATTTACGTGTGATTATATGAGAACACATCAGAATGAGTGAGTGAAAGCATTTTGAGTGCACAGAAATGTTGGTTGTCTTTTGTTGCACTTATGGATATACACTCATTTGCACATGTGTGTGTGTGTGTGTGTGTGAGGGAGAGAGATCTAGAAGAGTGGGCGTTGGGTGGGATCACTGTCACTTCCATTAAAATCCACCAACAGAGAGAATAACTGTAGGGGCAGATGTAGGGAAATAAAAATAGATGGGAAGGTTTAGACAACACTGGGAACAAGATGACAGAAGAAATGTACGGTATCAAGAAGGGAGCATAGGTTAGTTCTGAAGCGTTCTCCCAGATGATTGAGAAATGAGCTCCACGCCTCACGTCTGGACTAGGTCATAAGCACAGGTCTCCAAAGATACATGCACACATCTCCTCATTACACTAATCTCTAGTTTTTGAAAGTTTTTTCAAAAGTGTTGCCTCTTTGATTTTATACTGGTTTGTTGTCACCAATTTAGTAAAACGAATTCATTGTCCACTAACATGTTCCAGTTAAAGGTTAGATTTTCAAAGGCATCAAAAGGGGAGAATAATGTATGTCTTTAGGTAAATGTTGTTTTGGAGAGTCGAACTTCTTGCATTAGGAAAACTTACATATCAACCTGTTTTTTCACACTGAAACATTATGCACACCTTTATGCTGTGGAGATTCTTCTCTCAAGCAGGGACAGAGAAACTGATCATGATGAGAAGGTTGAGCTAAATGCAGTTATCCTGAGAAAAGTGTTAGATTCTGACAATGTCTATTCCAGAGGAAGGATTCAACTTCCAGCAAGATGGCAATTTTGACATTCAACCAAAGCCACATGAGATGTTTTATTTTAAAGACTATTCCTGCCCTGCGTTAGAATGGCCCAGTCAAAGTTCAGCTCTAAAATCAGTTGGCTATCTGTGGAAAGGATGAAAACTGAAGTTCAAACTGAGATTGGGTGAAGATTAAAACATGTGCATTGGAAAGGTGCAGCTGGAGTTCAAGTCAAACTTTACAGATTTTTATTTTTAAAGGAAAATGTTACAACCTTATTTTTCCTCTACCTCACAACTATGACTGAAACATCAAATTTTGTGATTGTAGCATGACCAAATGCAGAAAAGTTAAAGTATTTTGATATTTTTGCATTGTTCAATATTTGTGAGAATGATTTTTGATGGTATTTACACAAATTCAAATAAAATATCTTTGATTTGTTTATTTCTTTGCTTTTATGTGATATACTATTGTTTATGCTCCCCATTCTGAATTGTGGCTCCATCCTGCTGACTATATTAGTCCTTAAGCTCTTGCGAAGCTGATTATTACAGGTTATGCCTCGTAGGTAAAAAAGAGAGAATAAAGTTCATATTGCAGGCTAGAAATAGGAACAGTGAAAATATTTCAGCACAAAATATAGAACAAGGATATATTATTTTATAAGAACAACAGTTCAGCAGCTGAGAGAAACAGTTCAGCAGTTTAAGAGTCTGGCTGATTTGGCACCAAGGTGATTTCTTATGAACACATAAGAGTTTAAATCAATAGTTTTTCTATTCTTGTGTGTTGGATCTTTATGCCACTGACACAGATTAGTGGATTACATGATAAGAAACGCCAGGACACTTCTGGGTAAAATATGTGATATTCGTTCGGCTGTCAGGTTTGCTCCCTCTGTGCTGCTTATCTGTGTGCATCCCCGTTGGTGTCGTGATCGATGGTGATGGATGTTGATGAGACAGGAGCCATTAAAGCAGAGCATCAGCTCCGTCTTTATTTCAGCAGCCCTCCTGGAAAACCTCATATAGCCGAGTAACGTATTAGAAACAGAAGGGAGAGACAGAGGGAGGCAAAGGAGCAATAAATGAAGGCAGAAAAAAACACTCTCTCTCTCTCATCTTTGCAAGTTTATGTCACCCAGCGGGACTCAGTCTAATGGTTAAATGCATTACAACATGGTGAGAGGAGAAAGGGAATACTTGGGGAGACATTGGGAAAGGGGCGGGGGGAAAAGTAATAAAGATGGCAACATCACGTCTAGGATGGAGTCTCATGGCCACTGGTGACAGAAAGTTATTAAGGGAGTGGGAGAGGAATAAAAGCAAAATAAGACAAATGGGAGAAGGAGGAAGCTGAGACGGAGCATGAATTTATGAAGACAAAATATATTAGATTACTGAGCCTGTGGTGGATTTACTTTACATACATAATACACCCGTGTAGGCTTAGTAAAGGTCATGAGCTGTTTGGTCATTACATAAGTATCCTCCTAAAAAGTCTTTCTGTTCATTATATATGCACGTGTGTCCCGATAATGATGGATGGGTTCCCAGTTCTCTGTTTTGCAGTGTAAATGTAAGGAACTGTTGATGCCATAAGTGTGGTTAATGGTGCAGCAGTCTAATTCCCACTTCCCATTCAGTGTTAAAGTGAAGGCCTTTTCAGTATTTTTTTAATGAATCAAAAAAACTGAGACATATCAGATTCAAAAAGTTTTCTTATCACTATCTGAGAAAAAAAACAAAACCATTAAACCCGTCTTTGGCTGTGCATCATTAAACTTCAAACAAAATGCACGATGCAGGCATGATACCAGTCAGTGTATTATTCCGTCTGAACGTTGTGAAAAATCAAACCTCATTTGCTGCTTGCAAAGGCACTGATCACACAGAGCAGCGTTGTCATCAGTGTGTCCTTCTAACAAGCACTTAGCAGAGCAGCAGCCTGCACAGTGACCTGAAGACATTGCCCAACTGGTTGATGTGACGTCACTCAGCCCACTTACCAACACTTGTGGTCACAGAAAATGTGGCGTTTGCTTTGGTGTAAGCGCATGTTTCCCATTTGAGGACAAAGTGAAGAGAGATGATGAATATTCTTTTTTTTTTTTCAGAGTTGTCTTACAAATGTCAACATACTCGCAAGAAGATTACAAAGCTGCTACAGTTATCTGAACCAGATCACTGTGGCTGTTTTAAACTCACTGTAATTAGCTAAACTAAGTAAAAATAAGCATTTTTTTTTTAAATCTCAGCAGCAGTGTAATGATAAAGCACAATTTCTTATTCTGAAAGAAAAATAAATAGCATTTATGTCCTTTATTCCCATGGAGATTAGCTCATTGAGTATTGACTATGTAGGTCTTATGTTAAACAAGATTCAGTCACTCATGATCAATCCTCAACTGTATTTGTTGTATTTCTTTTTACCTTGAGTTCTTGTTCTTATTCTGATTTCATCAAATATGAGACACTTGTCTCGACTTACTGGCTTTCACAGATGCTGACTGCAGATTCAAGGTTTGTGCATGTCTGCAAGTCTTCACTGAAAGACTATTGAATGAATGCATGTAAAAACTGCACACCTATCCCACACTGCATTGATTGTTACAGGAATATTTCTAAAGTTGCAAAGAGAAAACCACCTGGATGTGCAGCAGTGATGACTGGCAAAAACCACAAAGTTGCATCATGGAATAAATCTATCAGTGCAAGGATTGTGGCTTGTAGCTAGCTTCCAACGACATGAAACACGTATAACAAAATCAAATCTGATTGCAAAGCTCTAGATCCCAACTACTGGTGCGGTAGTTGGGATCTAGAGCTTTGCAATCATGTTTGTTTGGTCAACTTTGCTGAAATCTGAATGATGGATATGACGCACAACCATGTCACACTCAGATACCATGGCTGTCTCAGGAGAGAGTTTTGGAGAGACTTTTTCAGTGACACAGAAATGGCTGAATTCATGACAGAAGAAAAATCAATACTGCACAAGCTGGCAAATTTTGCAGACATTTTCAACATACTGATCAGCCTCAATCTCCCAATTCAAAGTCGTTTATTCCTTATGTCAGAGACAAAATCACTGCTTTTATGAAGAGAAGAAGGATGCAAGATGGAATAACATAGATGTACAAAGGAATGTCAAAAGGAACTCAGTGTCCCTCTTTGAGCATTTAAACTGTTACTTCACTGATGTCAACACTGATGTCTGGGATTGGGTGCATTATACATTTTCACCAGGTGTAGCAGAAAATGGTAAAGCAGAAGAACCGTTTTTGGTGTTATTCTGTGACTTAGAACTGAAGACCGGATTCCATCAGGCAAGTCATGTGTCTTTCTCAAATTACTGTCATGGGTTGCTGAGGCTATGCAAATGTTGTTCGCCTTTACCTCTGTGAATCATCATGTTTAACTCTGACTGTAATGAAGAATAAGTACAGGGCTCATTTACAAGTGGAAGATGATCTGAGCGTCCGTTTGTCATCCAGCCTCCGAGAATAGAGACGCAGTGCTGTGAGAGACAGGCTCATCTTTCACACTTATTCAGGAAGTTATTGAGGTTTGTGATGACTGGATCAGCTGAATGTCATAAAGCCCAAAGCAAACATTTGATGAGGCAAAATAAGTAACATATTGATTGTGTTAACATTAAACCAATTAAAAGGATTTAAACTGATGGCTAAGAAGATTGAATAGGCTCAATTGAATTGATCCAGTGTTTACTTTGTTAATTTTTGGAAGCTTTAAGATTTGATATTTGAAAAAAAGACACTGAAAATTGTAGCCTGAATAATGTGTCCCATATTAATGTGTTACATCATTTAATTACTATAACGTCTAAATTTCTATGAAACATTGGGGGCATTTTTTAATGGACAGTCCCTACAGTGAGTACAAAATGCAGCTTTGTAATCAGGCCATCCTATTTCAGTTTACAGGTTATTTTATATTATATGAATTATAAGCTAACTCTACTTTAAACATTTTCACATCTTTCTGTCTAACCTGCTGTGTTCCTTGGTCTTCATGAGGCTGTGTTCTCACTGATGTTCTCTAAGAAACCTGAGGCTTCACAGAACATCTGGAGTCGCAATGAAAATTATAACAATACTCTTTACTAATAAGGTGGCATCTGAAAGTAGTCGGTTACACAGGGCTTTATTTAGAGTTGTCACAATAAACCACATTTGGTTTTAAAGTCCTTTCAATATCCTTTAATAGCTGTGGCATCCCAAAGAAAAGATGCTATAAACGGATAAAGTTTAGAAGATAACATATTTTAATGTAACATTTCAAAAACTGTGGCATCATGTAATGCTACCTCCGTCTCCAGGGTTTTGTGAAGGATGAGGTCAATAACCCTTTTAGAGTGTTATTACCACATGAAAGAGTCTCCAATATGCAGCCTAACACCACATAGCAACACAAGCAACAAACCAAGCCCAGAGTATCACTGAATACTGATAGAATGGTATCTTACTGCAGTTTTATTCTTAATGGTGTATGGTAAAAATATTAGGTATAACTTCATACACAGTAATGCATCAAACTAGCCCAATACTGCACCATGAATTAAATTCTGCATAAAGTAATAACACAATAACCTCGGTTGTTTAATGCACCTGTCCAATCATGTTGCGGTAATGCTGCATTCCTCTGCCGACAAACTTTTGTGTGTTTTACGATATTATAAGTTGTATATATATTTGAGCAGTTTGATATAGATTTTTACCTGCTTTAGAAAACTTGTTACAGCAAAATGATAAGAGCACAAATGTTGTAAAATGCCAACCTTTGCAGTTGTGCGTTGTCTGCTGTTATTTACAGTTTAGTCACAGTGTAGTGTCAACCGATAAAAATGTTCTTCCATTTTAAGAGTGAAGAAAACCATGATTTCAGAAACATTTATGTATCAAAACCCTCCATTACCTCCCAGGATTTCAGGGCTATGTTCCCTGACATTTTCTTTCACAGTTGGACTTTAATGAACATTATCACCTGTAAACCACTAGAGGGAGAGTGAGGTCTACATTCAGATATGTCATTCTCACTTCACAGATATCGATTTTTTTAGACAGCAGTTTCTCAGTTCTTTGTTTCTATTTCATTTCTTTTGCACATAATGATATTCACAAACTTAGTGTTAGGCTGATTACTCTGCGTGTGCATGTGCACACCAACCCCACATCACACAAAGGAGGCATTCAGTCATGTACTCACACTTATAGAGCTTGACTTTCAATAGCAATAAACTTATTTATTTCAAAGTCAAATAGAAACCGCATAAATAATTTGATTGAAAATTATCAAGAAAGCATTAGACTTTGCCAGAACTATTTAGCCGACATTTCATTTTCCAGCAATTATTGTTTTTATGTTAATTTAGTTCTAAATAAAAATTAAACTTTAATTCTCATTAGAATCTTAAATCTGGTATTTTGGTCACTGGCTCACTCAATTATCAAGTCTCTGCACTTCTCACCTTCGTCACTGGCAGACAATCACTAGAGTTGAGCCAAAGTCAAATATTTAAAATAATACCCTGGAAAAGACAGAGGAAGCTGCCTTTATCTGTCCTGAAATACAAATTTAAATTAGTTAAGTCCAAACAGAAATGGGTCCAGCTTATAAATGATCCCCACAATAAACTTTAAATCATAAACCGCATTTCAGAATTCAAGTCTTGGTTTTACGTTATAAGATGTCTCACATATCCTAACTGATATGTGAGAGAACTGAGGCCCAATGAACATCAAAACAACTACACACACAAATACAAATGGTAACTCCATGACCTATATATTTCCAGTTTGAATTCTAGTGAAGGTTATCATTAGTGTTGTACCACGTACTAATGGAAAAATAGAAAACTAAGTGTTTTCCATTTTCACATTAATAGAAAATGACATCTGGCCACCTATGTAAACTGGCAGATAAAATGTCCCATGCTAACTATAGAGGAGATGCAGAGATCTGCAGCTCAGGTGGGGGAATCTGTCAAAAGGAAAACTAGCAGCCCTGCATCCCATAAATCAGCCAAAATGCAGTGGCAACAGAAAGCTAGAAGAAGCCCCTTTTGCTGTTTGCCATGAGCCATGCAAGGACACGGCAAAGCAACTGAAAAAGCTGATCCAGTCAGACCAGTATTGATTTTTTTAGTCTACATATAAAATGGTGTGAATAGTGGTCACAGCCTGAACACACCAACCTCACAGTGGAGCATGACGGTGGTAACAACATGCAGTGGCCATATATATATATATATATATATATATATATATATATATATATATATATATATATATATATATATATATTTTTCCACCAGAAAGACTAAGGCAAGGGTTCACCTTGCAGCAGCACAATAACTCGAAGCAAACAGATAAACTGAATGGTTTTGGTGATGTCCACTGCTTATGGTGCGTCCACACCAAACGCGTTACGCACGTCAAAATCGTGCGTGGAGGTCTCATCAGCTCCAGGCGTTGGTTTTTGTTGGTCTCGTTCGGTGCTTTTGATGCGTCAAAAGCTCAAAACAGCTCAATTTGCTCAAAACGTGCCACAGCGGCCCTCATTACGCCTCCACATAGACTTCGAATGTAAACCAGACGCGCCTGACGCCTTAAAACGGGTTTGGTGTGAATTTGCGTAAGACTGACACAATCAAACAGCAGATCGAAATACCAATGGGAATTTGTGACAAGATGAAATTGCTACTGACAGATTCGCCATTTACAATCTGATTGTGTATGCTTCAGTGGTTCTACAAAAATGAATGAGCAAAACAGTCATGACATAGATGCAAAGGATTAGTAGAATCCTGTATAAAACTTGCAGGAGGAATTAAAGTGAAACAAGCTTCTTCAGTGATTTTCCTCAGGGATAATCATATATTTTTGTAAATGTAAAACACATTGAAAATTGTGACATTTCTGTTTTAGTTGACAATAAAATACCAATAAAACACATTTAATACTAACTTGCCAAAATGACATGATGTGCAGTTATCTTGTAAGTGACTGCATAGACACACAATCCACAGAAGATATATTAATGTATCTACTGTCAAATTAATGTTTGACAGAGACAAAAAGAGTGGCACTTCAGAAAAATAACAGATTTTAGACGTTTTGAGTCAACACTATTCTGAAACCTCTTCAGTTATTCTCTGGCAGTGCGCTGGTTGCAGCCCCGAAAGTGAGACCTCTTGAGTGAAGAGGAAGGGTGTGAGGAAGGACACTCCCTTTGGTCAGCTTGCGTGAGGTTTCTAGCTATATACAGCCTACACATCTCTTCTGCTTGTGGTTTTGCTTGACTAATATACTTTATTCTGTGAAACACACTCCACTTAATGCATTGTTATTTTTGTTTCTTTGTTGTTTTTTACATAAATGTATCACTACCATCATTATGATTTACATAGTGCAATCAGAAACCATTTTTCCAGGTGTATAAAGATGACCAAAACAAAAACATGTTGCAGTGATCATGATGATGATGATGATGATGATGATGATGATGATGATGATGATGATGATAAGAGTCCCTTATCTTTGTGTGTCTGGGTGTGTGGGAAACAAACCCACAGAGTCAGATGGAGGCTGTGGCCCCTCCTTGCCTCGCTCCTCCCCTCTGCTGACATGGGTATACCTGTATGTGTCAGTGTGTCACACTGTGTGTACAAGTTTAACAGGCTGTGAAAGCCAAAGAGCAAGCAGTGTTGCAGGAAAGTCGTTGACTGGTCAAGTGGGAAAGTGGAAAACGACCAGTCCCAGAGAGGCAGGTGGGACAGAATAAGAGGAAAGAGAGAGAGAGAGTGGAAAAAAAGAAAGCAAATAGAGTGAAAACCAGAGAAGGAGGGAGGTAAAGAGATTGGGTCAGATAGAGACAAAGTGCAAGTGCGCAGAGTATAGAGGAGGGGAGACTGACAGCAGAGCATTTCCCAGAGGAAGGAGGCTGAGAGCAAGAGGCTGAGAAGGTCAGACTGACGAAATGCTGAGGAGGAGAAGAAGTGCCACATTCAGTGGATTTGGATGGTATGTTGTTGCCTTTATGTTTCATGCTGTTCATGTGTCTGGTCACAGCTGTTCTACATTCACTTTTAAATGACACACATTGCTCCAATCTGCTGTGGGTGGTGTTGGTGTGCAGCTCTGGGTGGTGCACAGATGTAAACTTATCGCATGAAAAGGAAGGATGGGTGGAGGGCTGTGTCACTATGTGCCTCAAAGTCACACCTCTAACACTTTATCCTGTTGTTTGTCAGCCTGCTTGTGTTTCTGTGAGAATGTACTGCTGTTTCACTCTGTGCTGTCTCCGCTTAGGGAGGGATTACAGCAGTCAACAGGCTGCTTTGTCTGACTGCTGTCTGTTGTTGCTGCTGCTGTCCTGCCAGGACACTCAGCTCTCTTAATGTTCTCCTGCCTGAGAGAAGTTCCCATAATGCAGCACCACGGAAGCTGCCAGGAAGCCCATTTTAGGGCTTTACAGGCTCACACTGTTGGATGGAGTGGGTTGTTGTGCTGTTTCCCTTGTTGGAAGTCCTTTTGGACTGTAGCATGTTGCTTCAGAGCACTTTGTCCCCCAACCCTTAACTCCAAAACAACCCACATCTAGGCTGAAACAGTGTATCCTGCATGACGGCTTGCTGTAACCTGTGTCAGATAGAGGTGGGGGTCACATTACATGTGGCAGAGCTAATTACAGACTATTGTGTTTAGAGATATCAAAACAAAACAAACTCGCAAGACATTGCAAACATTAATAAAATATTTCTGCTGAAATGCATAACAGACGTCAGTTATTAGTTAGAACCAATTGGAGTAAAATCAAAATGATTTTTTTAGAGAAATATTTAAGAAACTGAAAATAGTTGACAGAAATGTTCTTTTGTGAGTCCATAGTTTTTGTGAGGGTGCTTACATCATATTCTGGAATATCCCTTTGTAACAGTGCTGAATCCCACCCAATTATAACAAAAAATATCCATAGACTTACAATTTCATGATGATAATATTGTAAATGACAATAAATACTATTGTATTATTAAATGGTGTTAATTCTTCCAGTTCAGATTCACTCTTCTGCATCAATTAAAGTGAAAAAGAAGACTTTCAAGATCATAAAAAAGTGAGAATAACCCAGTTTGTTTAACCATTATGATAATGTTGTTTGTGTTTTAATTAGACCTGTTTCTATTTATTTGATAGAACTTTCCACATAACATCCAACTAGCTCTGTGGAAGGCAAATTTTAATTCATGCCAAAATTTGCATGACCAATACTTAATATCTTTCTTGCATTGAACTGCAAAATTTGAGGATAAATTGTTTTGCCTGCTCTGCCTTACATGCACATGACTTACAAACGGCTATTAAAATCTCCAAAATCACCCTTTGGAGAATTCTGTGTTTTTATTGTAGTATTAAAATATTAAAATGTCAACAACCTACAAGAGTCTTTCAAAAATTATTAGATTTTTTCACATTTTGTCAAAACCCAATCCTTGAACTTAGTCATAAAAAATATGGAAAATAATACATGGTTTTGCAATTATTTTGAAATAAAATCTAAAAAGTAGAACATGTGTTTTATAACTGGCTCCCAAAGGTAATGTGCATTGTTACTTTTTTCCACTCAAAGTTTTACTACTCCCATCTGACCAAAGCATCTTCTTCCACATGTTTACAGTGTTCATGAAAACCCACATATATGACACTCTTTAAATAAATGACTTATTTTTTGTTTCACTAAAGGCAAGACTTCTAAAGTGTACGACTAATAATTGTCCTACTTAGAGGACGCTGTGCATCTCTTCAGCTCCTCCAGAGTTACCATGACTTTCTTGACTGTTTCTCTAATTAATGCTCTGCCAGCCCCATCATTCAGATTACATGCCTGGGCATGTATTTGTAGGTGTAAAGTTGTGTTATATTCACAACATGCAACACTTTTCAGATTTCTATGTGTAAAAGAATGTAGGCTTTTCCTTCCACTTTCCAATTTTGCAAAAAGAAAAAAAAAACCCTCAGAAGTTGCAATGTAACAAAATGTGATAAACTCAAGAGATGTAAATATTTTTGCAAAACAGTGTACAGTGTATGTGGCATGCAAAGCAAAAGTAAGGACAAACATTAAGTCTCAGAACTGTTAGCTTAGCATGCTATGTCACTATATTTCCATATCTTAACTTCACTGCTGCTGAACCTGAAACAGAAGAATATTTTACAATGTAGTTAATCTAAATGTTTGACCTAATCTTAAACTACAAGTTACATTAACTGTCCTGCTAGCTACAGCTAAGACTAAACCTATTTCCCTGAGATTTGAATATCTTATAATAAAGAGTTATTATCTTGGTAACCAACCTCGCTTAGTGTATATCAGCTTTGTTTGAGTCTCTGTTGATGTTATGCTGATGCGTCACCATCTGTGATATCCGTAAGAGCTGGAAGATATTCAAATTATATTTAAATTATTGATGCTGGCAGCTACAGCTGTAAACATAGCATGCTTTGTGTGTTTACATGGTTATCTACAACTGGCATTAGGTGCTCTGCATTAGAGCATTTATCCTGAGTTTGTCGCTCAGAACAGTTTGCTCTTCAGATTAATGGAATAAGAAATAATGGGAACATAAGAGAGGGATCCAGAAACACATGAATGGTAAACTGCCCCTCCCCCCCCAAAAAAACAAACAAATAAAAAAAAAACAACTTTAATGTCTACCCTCACCATGTTTTTACCAGAAAGCTGCAAGTGAACCCTAACACGAAAATAAGAGTCCTGCTCTCCCATGTTTATGGTATGAACAGCATGTATTGAAACATGAAGAAGGCCCCTATAAACTCCAAGAGCGTCCAAAACCGGTTCGAGTAGATTGGAGAGAAATAACCTTGTTATGCAAAGATGACTGCTTTCTACCTCTGCTTTTATCAAAATATTCTCTTGCCTCTACAGTGGTTGTGCTTCAGGCTTTGCTGCACCATTGAAAATTTGTGCATTCATTTTCACCTTTGTGACCTGCTCAGTGTGGCTGCGGTGCAATATTTGTAAGTCATGTAAATTTATACGGCCTGTCATGTGCTCCAGAGAAGAGCCACATCAATTAAGATTAGATATGCTGCTGTTTAAAAGGGCCTCATGGAAATGAGGTTCTAAATCTAGGCCCTCATATTTCTTTGTTTTACTACAGACAAAATATGAGCTAATATTTTATAACTGGTGCCTTGAGAAATCAGTAATATTTCCTTTTTGTTTTTGTGTGTCTGCCTTTTTTTTCTCCCACTTCTTCTCCAGGATTGACAAGTCCACTTTGTCTGCACTGAAAGGACGGTAAGTTCTTTCCTCACATCCCGATTGCAGGAATTCCTCAATGCTTAAGATTTATATGTTTGATATTCCAATATTTGTCTGCCACATAAAGATGCATAATAGATGTAATTGTGCTTCTGGGAAAAATTCCTGTAAAGCACTGACGTATAACAGCTCACCAACCTTCTGACCAAACTGCTGTAACTAACAAGCTTTCCCATCTTTTCTTCCATTTCGCACTTTCAGCATTCTGACAAAAATTCTCATCAGACTGTTTAGTGTTGTGTCTTTTACTCAAACAACCCACAAGAAAAGACATCTTGAAATCAATACACACATCCTACTCACAAGATTGCGCTCAATCTTCTGAGTAGGATGCATTCTGAGTCTCACATCAGTGAAAAATTAACTACGCATTTTCCCCCCCTCTTTCCTTTCCCACTTTTGAAATTAGAGCATGTGCCGAGTAAAAGTCACGTCTATTTTGCCCTTGTCAGGCACAGAGAGAACTTCAGCAGACTTATTACACTTTTTTCCTAAATGTTCCATCAGTTGGAATGAAAGGTGTTTTTCTGGCAATCACTGTCACACCAAGACACTCGTTGTTGTGACAGTGTTCGGTAGCGTTTGAGCCGAGAACGTTACCGAAGTTGACCGAGGATGTCAGTTTCTCTGGATCTCTTCTAGTTGTTGCGGTTTACTCCCACATGCATGCTGCAGTTGCAT
The DNA here is from genome assembly GCA_911649635.1 of Poeciliopsis gracilis. Classification (NCBI taxonomy): domain Eukaryota; kingdom Metazoa; phylum Chordata; class Actinopteri; order Cyprinodontiformes; family Poeciliidae; genus Poeciliopsis; species Poeciliopsis gracilis. The sequence goes on along the minus strand of CAJVRI010000884.1, from coordinate 4,898,812 downwards.
TGTGGCCACTCACTGCTACCAAAATAGAAATTCACACACAGGGTTTGACAAAGTCTCATTTAATTTAATTTAATGGAGCTGCAAAAACAGTTGTATATAACTGGTCTTATTTATTTGCTGCTGGGCGGTCTGATTTATGTTTGGTTCTTGCAGGAGTCTGATTCTGTGACCTCGCTCAGATGATAAACAGATGGCTCTTGTACTTCACCTTGACTGGATTAAGTTCATGACATCTTTTAATGAACATTTCTTAACATTTAGCTGGCCTTGTGGTTCACAAATAGAAAGGGTTGAGTAAAGGTGCTGCATTCAGACAACTGTATGATTCTTTGCATGAAGTTCAGGAGGACTCCTGTTTGAGAGCAGCCCCTGTTTGTTAAGGCAAACTTCTCTCAGGCCCTGCTGAAGGAGGTTGCCTTAGTGATGAGTTGCAAGGGGCTTTTGTGTGAAATTTCTGTGGAGGGTTTTGTATTAACCCACACAGGAAAAAACCCCTCTGCCCAAGGAAAACACACAACTTTCCTAACCATCCTTCACTATGTCAACATTCAAACCTTTTATGTTTAGTCTGCATTCTTCAGATGTCATCCTAGCTTCTGCTGTAGTCATAGTGAAATTTTAGCTATTGTGACATGGGTGTAAAATAAGATGTAGCTTCTCAGCAGAATGTTCTAATTTCTACACAAGTACCTCCACATTTCTCAGATATGTGAGGGGAATTCACCTTTATTTGACAAAGGAATCTGTTTCTGGAAGCCAAATCAAATTACCAAGGGATCTTTTATTTTCTTAGGCAAACCAAATATTTTCTTTTACGATTTTCTCATACAACACAACACTACCACAGTATTTATTGAAGGTCCCAGAGTCCTAGCTACTCAAGTCTTTCAGTATGTCCACAGTAATTGATTCTCAACATGGACTGACAACAGTATTTAAAAATCAAGAACACATTTTTTATTTGTTTTTATTCTCTTGTGATTGGTAGATGTATTTCTATGTCTCAAAGATTTTTACATCATTAAGTGTAAAGATCTTATTGTCAGGAAAATCATCAGTCAAAGTTGAACTCTTTAATAATCCAGAACATGCCTATGGGACACTATTAAAATGCTGCACTGAGGCTCCAAATCCCTCAAGGACAACAACCCTGAAAACGGCACATTAGGCACAGCTGCGTTTCTAAACAGAAACCAAACAGGTCTCTGGTTGGTATTTTTGCCCCAAGCAGAACTCATTTGTCCTCCATGTTCACAGAAATGGGCCTTGGTGTCTCCCCACCCGGCCCAGGTACCCGATCTGGAGTGGCTCTGAATATCAATGAGTGAGTCGTGACTCCTGCTTGAGCTGCTGCTCTGAGTGTGAGTGAGTGGTCCAGATGTTTGATCCAGGTAATAAATAAAAAGAAGGACAGAGGACAGCACTGTGGTGAAAAGACAAGCTCAAAGGGATATGAACAGACACAAGGTGGTGTGCAATCTGTAATCTGCAAAATTCTTCATTGTTCAACAAAGATTTTAAATATTGAAAATGTATATTTGATTTTGGATTTTGTAAAACAAAGCATATTAGATTATAAAAGCCCTTTTGCTCCATTACTCTGGTGAACTGAAATGAACTCCAAGCTTCAGTCTGCTGTTGGTTTGCTTAACTCTTAATGAAAAATGAACAAGGAGATATCCACAAGGGGTAAAGCCCACACAGAAAGAGAAGAGGGGGGAAAAAAGAAAGGTGAAATAGGGGGCACAGTGGAAGGCCAGGGGAAAACAGACATCAGATGGATTGCTCACTTAAAGGTCTCCCAGTTTTATCTTGTTCTTTCTTTCTTGCTTTGTCCTGCCCTGTGTGTTTTCTCCTCCTCTCTTTCTCTCTTTTCTGCCTCAGTTCTCCAGCTGTCTGCACTTCCCCCTGTCATTAATCCCTCTGCACTCTCCGCCTTCACTGGACACACAACACCTCATTAATACCTGCATAATCAAACCAGTGGATGTGTGTGGTCTGAGTGTGTGTCTGTGTGTGTGTGCAAACACATGCATCTGATTTGTCTTGGAGTGGCGGTGGGGATGAATATTAAAAGTAGATGAACAGGGGCTGCAGAGGAGAGAGGAAAGAGGTCAGCTTCCTAATATTTAGAGACGATGCCGCGCAAACTGTGGTGAGTACAGCTGTCTGCTGCTCCTTTTAAGTAAAGTTTGAAAAGTACCTTTAAACGATATTATAATTTTTATTGTCCGAGTTATAGTGGTTAAAGCGATATGACTGGTGGAGGTATGTCATGTGATCTGAACTCATATTGTGTTAGTATTTTGTCAGCTTTTTCTATAATCTACAGCTCAAGAAAGCAAATATAGAAAGACAAGTGATCCTGAGAATTGTTCCAGTTAGAAATGACATGGCAGTAAAGACCAACATCTTTCTGAACTGAACTTCCTCAGTGACATGAAGGAGTTAGAAATGGAAATATCAATAGCAGGATGAAACAGAAAATGTCATGCTTCAGTCATGCTCTATGTAGGCATTGACTGTGGTTATTTCACTGAATTTATTAGCTTTCATGAGAAAAATATGTAAAATTACCTTGTAGGTTTCTTTGAAGTTTTTCTTGGTGCTGCTCTATTTTACAACTTTTATACATTTTTTCAGGCTGTAACTGAGAAAGGCATAAAAACAGCATTATATTTAGTTTTTTCCTGCCCATCCTACTGTCATTGTTTATTTCTATTCTGTAAAATGTAATGTTTTTTCCAGTGTTTTGAATTTTCTTTTACATGTCATGATAACTGACACCTAACATGACTAAAGTCAGATTTTCCATGTGAGACTGTATAAATTTACCTTTGAGATTACAGTAGAGTCCTGCAGTTCAGTATTCATGGATTCATGATACAGATTTTTCTGTTAAACATAACTCAAAATTATTTATGAAAACTTTGGCAATTTGCCATTTTCCTCGAAGTGCTCAAAAGAAAATGCAAATGTAGAAGCTGAAATATCTTTGCGCAATCAAAATTTAAATCCTATTGCCTGGAATTTGCAAAGCAGCCAATCACATTTGGTGATTGAACAAATGAAATAGATAATTATGAGCATTTTTGAGGGCTTACAGTGTTCTTGGATTTTGTTATGTGGCTGCTGTTCAAAATGCTGGAAAATATCAGTGATCCACTGTACCAAAAGGCTGTCAATGTTTCCAAATCCACAAGGACCCATGACAAAGTTCAAAAACTTAAGAGGATACAATAGAGCACCTTCACTATAATATTCCTGTCTTACCTCCTGCTTGAGGTAAAACTGCAGTTCACTCATGCAGTTCACTCATGCAGTGAGTGAACTGCATGTTTCAAATTCTCATCTACAGATGCTTTTTACATCTTTTGTGCCTGTTTTAATTAGAGTTCTTCTTTAACTTGTACAGACTCTCACTAAATAGCTAAATGTGATTTGAGTCTTTTTCAATCGGTAAATAAAGTCTACACAAAATTTTGTTGTCATTGTTTAGCACATTAGCTGACTGTGAAAAGATCTGAGTTTTGGTTTTCTGACTTTTATCAAGAAGTTTGGTGTTTCAACAGTTAGGGCCTTATGGTCACCAGCTAATATATTTGTGGATCTCTCTGATAACTTACTTGCTGGATTTTCAATATGGTCCACTGCTCTGCTTGGACACTTTGTCCCATTTGTACATTCATCTATGCTAATAACAGAGTCTGCAGCAAGCTGTTGCTAATGAAACACTGATACTCTCCAATTACTTTTTCCAACCGCCTATGTCCTGAGATCAAACAGAGCAGCTGTTCACATCTGAGACGTGTCACAATCACAGAACAACATGAACATGTTTCTTCTGCAAACATGTTCATGACTGTGTGGTCAAAACAAGGGAAAACATTAAATTGGGTCATTTTTATTGTTTATTTTAGAAAATAACCTTTTTCAAAGGAGTGCCTTGTTCTAAAAAAAAAAAAAAAAAAAAATCCCCTTTCTTTTAGTTTTGTCCACCCAAGCTTTTTGGGGGCAGGTGTAAATGTTATCTGATGGCCCCATCATGGAAAAGAGCAAATGGGCTGCTTCTATTTCTGGAGCCTGGCATTTATTCTATCTCCTTGTGTGACTTCTATATTGCAGGCAGCTATGGTGAGCTGTGACCAAAGAACAAACATGAGCCTGAATGTCTGGCTGGTGTATTTACTTTAGATGGGAGCTTATTAAAACCCGAGGCCTTGGTCTGCAGCACAGAGGAAAAGAAACAGTGATTAGTTACTGGACGCTGTTTGCAGGCTTAATGAGCTGTCATCTATATTGTGCTCTACGTATCGGATGCGATTGTTAATGTAGTATACACAGTTACATCCATCTGCCTAATCTAATATAAGCCTGCAGTCAGAGGCAGAGATAAAGGCGAGGAGCAGTAATGAAGGACAGAAGTTCAGTGAGGTTTTTATCTAATACACACTCGCCCCGGGTGAGTATCGCTCTCAGCTGGGGTTAATTACAGGAACACTAGGTTTAATGTATCCACGACGCACACACAGAACATCTGCTGGATCAGACTCCACTTGTTGAAACAGAGCAATCTGAATTTTATCAATTCTGTGTGTCTCAGAGAGTTTGTGGGGAAATGATACATAAAGCTTGACCGCAAGGTTTCGGACGTGTTTGTAGAAGTATGAAGTGGGAAGTGGTAGAACTCCACCCATCCTTCAGAGCTCAGGGGAGGACGTTGCACTTCCTGTTGTCAAGTACCTTCACTTCCAGTTTGGTTACACCACAAAGAATGACACATTTTACAAAATGTGACCTTTCAAATTGTAGAATAAGTTGCTTTCAGCTGAAATATTATCTAGTTCCAAGACCACATTCAAACTAAACACCTTGTTAGTCATCAGTAAATGTCTTTCATGTTGGCATACTTCTCAGTTTATTTTCTCGCATGTCTCAACGAGTCCAGAAGAGAGATTTTTTTAAATTTAAATATTTTGTCTCACTTCACTTTCCTGTGACCTCAAGAGGGGGCAAAGTGCATGCGTTTGTTTTGCTTTGACTGATGGTGGGAAAGTAACCAAAAAAAAATAAAATAAAAATCAGTGCTCTTCAATAAAAGCAAGTCCAAAGAGACAAAAACGTCACTAGAGGGCGCAATTTCTCCACGGTCACAACTGCTGAAACAAGAAACGAGAGCAGTAGGAGCAGTCCCACCTGTTAACAAGCAGTCAGTTGTTAGTAAATTTGGAGAATTGTATGAAGAATATGAGTAATATATATGGAAGAGAGAAAAATAGTTTTATAAAAACATATAAATTTTGCATGCTAATCTAAAAATAAATAACAATAAAACAAAGCTGGACTTAAAAAAAAAAACATTCCCTATTCTGAAAAATTTGTAAAATGTATTCTACACAACTGAAAAACAAACAAAATAAAAACTTCAACATCCTTGACATGATTGATGCACATTTACCCCAGCAAGTTCATAGACCGATAAGTTGCCCCTATGAAACAAGATCGCTGCGTTTTCCCTGCCATACCCTAATACGGCAGACTACAGGGAGCCACGGCTGTTGCCATAGCAGCAAGAGCTGATGATCACCTGAGGGACGGTCCTGCATGGTTCATTACCATGGTGACTGGTTGTCTCACCTCATGGCCACATTTCATTGCCAGTGCATCTAAACATAACAAGTGGAAGGAGAATCTGACTTGCAGCACTTGTGGTTGCAGAGTGCATGTGTGTTTGGGTGACACAGGAGCAAAACAAAACATACTTCATACAAATGTCCAGTTTTGACAAATGTCTAGTTTTTCTTTATTTACAACTATCTTGAGACCAGCTTGAAGGGATAATTACTGGCTCCATATTACTGTATGTGCTTTAATCTCTACTGCACCATGTTTGCCTGAAGTTTTACCAAGAGCAGCATGAGATAGCATCGGCAGTGCATCTTGTAAACAGAAGAGCACTTATCATGGCACCAACACAAACACCAGGAAGTTTTAGCCACCTCATTGTCTGAACTGGCTACAGCAGGCAAAATGGCTGCTGGCTGGATGGGGAAATCAAATTATGAGAGCAGTGAGAGTAAAGCAATACAATAATGTTGGTCTGATCCTGTCTGTATTTGCTGGAGGGACCTGAGATTGGTAGTTATGCCTTTAATGCAATTTAATTAAAAGGTCACATGAGCCCTTGGACAAAAGAAGATAAAAAAAAACTTCAGAAACTGACTTTTCAAATAGAAATAGTGGTTCATACATGACTAACTTTATGTAGTGCTCTCTTTTAGAAGGACATATGGGTTTCTCCTGTTTCAGCATTGAAACAAAGGCAAAGCTGTTAGCTTGGAGTTACAAGAGACTCTGATGTTACCGATGTGTCCCTGTAATAACCTTTAGAACCAACATTTATGCTCAGGTGCACCTAGGAGCAATTTTGGAACTGTCAAAGTCTCTAGCATGCATGTTTTGGACTGAGTGAAAGATGTAGGAACCCTCAGAGGACACGTTCACGCACAGGCAAAACATGCAGAAAGCAGCAGTCAGGACTTAAACCTAGATCTAGCTAGGCTCAGGTCAGCATTTTTACTCTGTGTTTTGATCATATGATTCATTAATAATGTTAATTGTGTGGCAAACGCTTATAAACAATTATTTTTCCTTAAACTCAACACTTTGCCCAATACACAAAGTTTCCTCTGTATATTTCAGCACAGGCAAAGAGCAGGTCACATGATGGGAACTGCAGCAGCCAAGTCAATCATTGTTTGTGAATGTCATTGTGACAAATCATATGAATTAGTCATGAGCTGTATATCAACAAAGCCATGTGGTAGCCATTAAAGATGAAAATAAGCTGGATAACAGACACATGTAAGGCTCTCTGGGAGCTTGACAGACATGATCAAAAAGCAGAATAAGAGCAGATTTCAGGAGCTCAGTTTCATCAGAAACTCTGATGAAATTTATCTAAAAAATAACTTGATCTGGAGTCCAACAGATCCGACATCCCTACCTATAAGTTAAAGGGAAAAGCCAGATAAGGCAGCAGATTGACTTAGATCCAGTGTTTCTGTTAGTCTATGACCAAGAGAAATAAATTTAAACATCCAGACTCTTCTCCCTCTGCGTCTCTAAAATTGATGTCCAGCAGTGTATCTACAAGGACTCTGCTTGATTAAAGCAAGTCTTGTTACTCTAAAGTCCCCCTGACAACCAGATGCCTCTTAGCTTTTGACAAATATTTACTTCTTGCCATTTCCCTGACATCACACACAAACACACACAGTCAGACACACACTTAGACACACAGAGTAGCTGATAAGCACACCATCTGGCCTGAGTGCTGGCTGTTAAGGGCTCATAAAACCGATCCTCACCTATTCAGAGGGAGAGGGCTCCATGAGAGGCAAGACGAGTAAACACCAAGCACACCAACCCACTCCTGCTTCTGCATACACGCAAACACTGGTGCACATTCCCTCCCACGTCCAGGTTCTCCATTTGATGGGGGGGATGTAGGAGGTGAGAGGATCAGAGGATGTACCTGTCCTAGCTCGGTGAATTTCTTCATACCTGCAGCCTTCAACTGACTTTGTTTGAGGATAAAGACGTAGAGAAATTGATTCTGCTGACTCACAAGTTGACCCGAGGGTTACTTCTCTTGCACATGGGCAGCTTTGTGAAACACATAAGCGCTGGATTTATGATCTAAACAATATATTCCTCCAAACAGAGAAATTCAGATGCTCCGGCAATAGATTTCTGTTGCAAGCAGTAATATAGTTATGTAAGCCCAATTATTAATGCATGTTTGAAGACAGATTTCGATCTGTCTTTCTTCACTTCTCCATGTTGTCAGTCTCTGACTGTCTCCTTGCCAACACTAACAGGAAGTGTTGCATTTGGAAACCATCTTAGGAGGAGGTTTGAAGGCAAGCTTCTTGATTGCTTCTTCAGCAGATTTGCACTCAAAAACACTTGACAATAACTAACTGCAAATTACAGTCTGTCTCTACAGCTTTTGAGACCAAGGTGAATGATGATGGAAAATTTAAAAGGGAGGCGCAAACAGGCAGTGTTTTGCTTAGTGTGGTTTGAAAAAAGGCATGGAAAACAGCAGAGAAACTTCTATCTTCTACATAAACAGAGAGAGAGAAAAAAGCTTTCCTCTCCACACTTTGATCTTTGACATGTGCTGTCTACTAAACCAAACAATGATACTATTTGTGTCTGAAAAGAATTAGAAAGAGCATCACAAAAAAGAAATAAAATAAAGAAATGACTATGTAAAACTAAATGTCACCTCTGTTGAGACTAATGAGAAAGGGGTCAGAGGAACACTGCAGGAAAGGACAGAAGGGGGAAGTGAAAGATTGTTTTTCTTTTTGTCAGCTCTGTTGTGAACCGTGACCCTTGGTGGCTAAAAGCGGGCATGTTAGATTCTATGTGTGTGCGCGGGTGTGTGTCAGTGTCTTCTCTGTGACCCGTGAGGTCGTCATCAAACCTCCTTGGCTCTTGACAGATGGCTAACAGCTGACGGTCACAACCATCCTGTGATTTTAAACTTCTCAATCCTATTATTTTTCCTTTACTGTCAGACAGAATCATATCCTGGTTATTAAATCCTCCATCCAATAACAAAACTACATTTGGGGATCATGTTCAGTCTTGGGTTTTGTGTGCTTACCCACACTTTTCTCTCTCAGTGATGCATCTATTTTGCACGTACATCAGAGTCGAGGAACAAAGCCCCGTCTCGATCCGACAGAGCGCAGCCTAAACCCAATTTGCACACAGAGGAAATAATTCATCTCCATTGGAGCAACCTGCAGCTCGTCCTTCGCTGTTTGGCCCTTACACTAGGGCTTGAGTTGATAGATCTTTGCAATTCACCCCCCTGTAAAATGAAATTATACATTGTAAGATTAATTTTAGGGCATTAGAAGAGCATTAATCAGAATGGTAGTCAAGGAGCCTATAGTAATTCTGGAGGAGCTGCAGAAATACAGAGCTCAGGTAGGAAAATGTTTCGCTGGACAACTTTTGTACCGCAAAAATCAGGTTGTTATTGAAGAGTGGCTCTAAGAAAATTCATGGTTGAGAAAGCCATAAGAGGCCCTGTTAGCAGTCTTGTTAGCAGTTTGCCTCTAGTCATGTAGGGAACACAGTAAACAGGAGGAACATGTTCAGCCTACATGCAAAATGCTACGTTTGTCACCCTGAACACAACATTTCCATGACGCAGTGGTGGCAGCATCATTCAGTAGGAATGCTTTACTTTACCAGGCTCAATGAAGCTGGTGGGAGTTAATAACACAATGAATGGGGCTATGTACTATAAAAGAAAACCTTTTAGGAGCTGCAAAGGGCTTGAGATCAGGGCAAAGAATCATCCTCTGGAATGACAAGCATAAATGTAAAGCTGGAGTGACATGGGGATAGCTTAGATTAAAGCACTGTTGCCTTACAGAAAGAAGCTCATATTTTGGTCTGCATGGGTTCTCTCCAGGTACTTTGGCTTTTTCCCACAGTCCAAAAATAATGACTGTTAGGTTAATTGGTCTCTAAATTCCCTTTAGCTAGGAACATGTGCATGGTTGTTTCAATTATTTATAAAAACTGTTAGACATTTCAGGATTTATAAAGAAATCCTAGCAGGAACTTCAAAAAACACTTTCCTTGGAGTCACCATGGAAATATACTGCAGGTCTCCAATTTCAGTTAGCAGGAGCTTTGCTGGTTTCTGGCTGATTGCACACAATGAAACTTTATTTTTATGAAGAAACTGGCCCTTGAATGAACTTTTTCTAGTGATTTTTGAGTGAGTGTGATCTGATTTTACTTTGCAATCAGCAGGAGTACAGGGAGACGTGTTGCTTAATTTCACTGTGAAGCTGGGGGTGTGCAGCCTTTCAGCTGCAGCCTATTGCTGCAGCTGCCTCTCATTTGACTATTAGACCATTATCTAGTTGAACTATATGATGGCTTTTTTTCTAGCAGTCTAAAAAATACAACTATAAAAACTGGTTAAATTGATTTTATGCATTCACAGAAGTCAACAATTCTTTTGCAGGTTAAATACTTTTAATGTAAAGTGGTCTTAGAAATCATACCATCATCAGGCTGCCGGCCTATTCAGGTCTCAGCATTTACTTTAGGTGTATTTACTAGATTCCATTTTAGTTTTGTGAAGGGCCATTTTGAATGATCTTACAGTAAACATGGGCAATCTGTTGTCCAAGGTGGGATCCAGCACTGTTTGGAATATCTGTAAAATATGATACTAAAGACGAAAAAACAATTCTTTACTCCTTTGTCATGAAACAGTCCTCATCTCTTCCCCTTGTAGATTCTTTCTGATCTTTTTAAAGCCAAATTCTGTGTGTTAGGATTTGTGTTTAAGGACCTGCTTAAAAGAGTGTATCCCTGTGCAGCTTTTCAGTAGCCAGCTGTCTGTCTGCATGAGTCAGTTTAATGAACTGAGAAAACAGGAAATTGATTATGTCCTCTGTTGCAACTCATGCCATAATGGCTCCAGATTGAACAGAGGACGGGAAAAAAAGATGAAACTGCAACACAAACAGAAAGAGTGAGCTCTGAAAAGCTTCATTTGACTGTGTGCGTTCTTTTATCGGTCAGAAATCTATTACCTGTTCCATCCGCAAACTTTCTCTTTAAATTAGAGACAAAATAGTCTCCAAAATGAATTTACTGACACCTAACAAGCGGAGCTAGACAATTACGTTGCAAATTGGCCTGAGTGTATGAAAATAATTGTCTGATGACATTTCTGTCGCAGTGGAGAGCTAGTGAAGGACCGCGTGCTTTGTGACTAACAAAGGACTGTGATCTGACACTGTAATCAGCGCTCACAAAGGAAGAGATACGTCTCCCATTCATCCTCACAATCCACTACTCATATTTCTCTTCCAGCTTTTTGCACTCATTATTTTTTTGACCCTTTAGCAGCATTTATTCCTAAAGTTTTACTCCATCACTTCTAATTCTGCTTAATTTTTTTTTTATAAATTTGGACTCTATTTTCTTGATACCTGCTGTTACTGTTGCCATTTTTCTTAATGCCTTTGCAATTTATTCTTTGTCATCCTTGTTGTGTGTTAATATTTTAAGATCTGGGTCACCTTACCAAGCACCATGGGCTTAGCGAGCTGTCAGAATAAAAATGAAATATTAATGTTTAGGGGATTTATTTATTTATTTTTTTTTTACATAACTTAAACTTCAAAATGAATAAAGAGTGAAGATTTGTGAAGAACAAGCTTCAGGTTTTTCCAGAATCTCAGCTTGATGTAGGTTTTGTTTTTTACTTGGCCATTCTAACACATGATTATACTTTGATCTGGACTAGTTATTGTCAACCTGATCTTCTGATCTTCAAAAGGTAGATTCCTTTGCAGTTTTTTGCCAACGTTTATCTTGACAAAAGAAATGTGACAAAAAAAAAACAAAAAAAACATTAAATGTCTTGTTTAAGCATGCTGCTTAACAGTAGGTGGCAGTCATGCTCTGTTATATCAGTTTACACTTACTTATTCCCCCAACCGTAGAGGAAGACTTTCAAAATTGTTTACGAGGGATAATTTAGCTTAGCAAAGCGAAGGTATGAATGCAAATTATTTGAAATATGTGGTTGCATTGACCGTATATATTCCATCTTTGAGCATTTATTTGTTTTCTTAAATTGTGACGGAAAAATCTCAAGGCCATCTGTCGTTTTGACAGAGTACAATATACATCCAAGACAACTTTGTGGAGAAGCGCAAACATTTCCAATTTTGCACATGGAGTGGAGGTAACTAAAAACATCACAAAGGAGTATATGAGCATTATCTCAGACTTGGATACCATACTCAATGTATCTTGCTTGGTGGAATATGAGAGCTAGTTGAAGAGTTATGGAAGCTTTGGAGTTTGTCTGTGACCATTGCTGGTCACAGACCGGTGCAGCTGAGATGCAGAAGATGGGCATTTTGAGGGATTTCCTACCAGTGAGGCTAGTACTTCAGAGATCAGGAAAGCTCTCATTCAAAAAGTCTGGCTGATTTCTGATTACCGCTGCTGGAGAAATGTTCCACGGTCACAGCAGGTGAATCATTCAAATTTTAAGTGCGATTGTTTGAGCGGCAGTCACAATATCTGTCTGTCTGTCAAGAGGCCATGGAGTTATATTTGATTAAATGTAGATTTTTTACTGACATACAAAGGCTTTTATTTATTAAGGATGAACACATCTTTCTTGGTCTTCAATCCCAAAGTCATTGTTAATGCAGGACAACTAAGTTCCATTTGGCGTTTAATCAACTCGGAGGACATGTTGTCATTCTCTTGACCCGAGGCAAACAAGTTGTAATATATAACTGCCAAGTGGCCCTAACATTTTCTAATTATCTGCAAAAGACACCCTCTTTGTGCCCTGTGTCAGGTTGATGACCTGTGCACGCTATTTTCTACCTCTCCCAGATGCATGCTGGGATTGGCTCCAGCTCCTGTCAGGCTGAAAGAATGAGTGCTCTCCAAAACGAATGGATGCACAGACACATCGTCTCCATCCTCCCAACAGTACACTCGCTTCATTAACCCATTCTCCGATTTTTACAAGATGTTGGCTGGTGTTATTCACCACTGTTTGCATTGACTGTCTTACATTAAGTCAGTAATTTGGCACATAGGAACAGATGCCTGCATATTTAAGGTCCAGTTGGCCTTGGACTCGGTTGTCTTTTTCTCTAAATGTAAATACATTTGAAAAGAGATTTAGCCACCTAGTGTGAAATTTTTAACTTCTAACAGGCAATAAACCAGAGAATAAACATCAACATTTGTCCAGTGGAGCTGTTTCTTTACCGCTGACATCATACAAAAATGCTGTTGCTGCTCCAGTAGAAAAATCAAAACAGCTCAACATAAAGCAGAACACTGAGGGTATGAGACTCTGGCTCATAAACGCTGATTTTTTTTTAACTAGATGTAAAAGCTCCTTTTTAATTCTTCTCCAGGTTTGCCGAGTTGCAAAACCTCTGCAGACTTGCAGGTACTTGTTGTAAAGCAAGCAGGGGTCAGTTATTTCTGAATCTATGCTAGAGGTTGCAACGAGAGCTTTCAAAAACGACCCTTGGTGTAGTGTTTATTGCAGAGTTTGATTCTTATGTGCAAAGGGTGGCAGGGTCGTCTGTGTCACAGCCTCTCTTGAGACCAGACACCGCGAAGTCCAGCTGATGTATCATCCAGCAGGCAGCTCTGGACGATCTGGTGACAGAGCAGCAGTTTGTAATAGGTGTCTGGGCTGTCAAGCACAATATGAATGATTTTGTCATCAAGCTATTACCAATGTTATGGGGGCAGAGAGCCAGTCTCAGCTGAACATAAATCAATTTCCACACCTATAGCTTCAGTTAAAAGATTTTATTTATTGCTTGTGCTGTGACATACTGAGCAGAAGTCTTTAACTCACACTTCTAAGAAAATCATGTAGGTTATGTTCATGATACAGGTTTTCATCCAAAGCAATTTACAAACAAGGACATAATGCAGTTAGTATGAAAACTTAGTATAAACTACTTAGAAGGAAAACCATTGGTCAGGTTCTGCAGCAGGTTGTGTAGAAATTGGCATCTTCCATTGCACAGCGTAACATTAGTTTATATCAAGTCTTTGGAATATCGAACGCACACAGAGTGATCTGTTCAAGTCCAGTTTGACTTTAAAATTGCAAAGTATAACAGACTTTAGATTGGAAATTGTTGTGGCGCACTAACTTTGGGAAGAGCTATAATGTAAATTTGAAACAAAATTTTTAAGACAGTGGTTTCACAAGTAGAAAACATTTACTCCTGAGAATCTCTTGGAACTTTCCCTGCGACAGACAGGCGACCTGTCCGGGGTGTATCCCGCCTCTCGCCTGAAACGTTCGCTGGAGATAGACACCAGCACCCCTCTTGACCCCACTAAGGACAAGGGCGTACAGAAGATAGATTGAAGGATGGATAGAAGGAAGGAAGGAATGAACGAACGAACGTCATTGCCCCCAAATTTGGGGCCTCTAGGAATGAGGGGCTTAAAACAGCCCCTCATTATCAGCCACTCTAAAAATCTTTCAAGAAGTCAACTTCTCAGCAAAATTATCCCCAAGGACAGACTGTGCAAGGAGTGATGATTTGGGGTTTTAGCAGCAAGAAAATACAGACACCTCGCAGTCATTGAAATCATGAATATTCTAGAGTCAAATATAATACTTCCATCATACCAAGTCATCAACTGAGCAATGATCCCAAACAAACCTGCAAACCGACAACCATCCATTTATGGGAACCTCATCATCTGAACAAGGTTGCAGATTGCTGACGTAAATTTTCATCCTGTATGATAACTATGTTGATGATTTAGGGTCACACAGCATAGTAGCAGCTGTTTTTACTCAAAGCTTTAGAGATTCCCAATTAATGAAATACATATGAATACAAATGTTTTGACAAAGTCATGCTGCACTGAAGGATTTGACCTACTGGCAACCTAATGGCACTGCTAATATACAGCAGTGTTAGATGAAAAGCTTTACAAGTATTCCCTGTGTCCTTTCTCCAAAGTCGTGTTCGAGTGGAGGAAATGAAATATTGTCATAGTACAAATGACAGTCATCCCCTTTAGGTTTAGCAAATATTAATGAGTCACAGCCCTTGGGATAACCAAGCCTAAATTAAAGTAACACAACAATTTTAGACTAATTATGTTTGCTGCAGCCTTTGTCCCAATGAAGCAGCACAGCTGTGATCATTCCAATAGTCACAAGATAAGAGCTTTTACAGTTATTACTCGAAATATCAAGAGTCATCTTTGGGTTACTTTGATTCCAGGAGAATCTGCTGGGAAGTGGAGGTTTGAGATTAGATTAGCTACAATTTGTCTTTATTGATAAACCAACACAAAAAACATTTTTAATATACCAGTCTGTTCCTCTTGTTATCAAACTTAAGAATTTGCACTTAAACCCTTAATAGTCCTTTAAGGATCTGTCAAAATGCGTTGAACTAAAACATCAGACTGTTTTGATTAGCCATTACTCTCTATTAGCCCATTTTGCAATCTTGTTAGCTATCCTGCTGCTGCCTTTTCTTTTAAAAGCATCAACTTTAAAAGAATTTGATCAAGTGGTCATCATGAGCATCCACTTGGCAAAATTAGCTGCTTCCACATTTGGAGCCTACTCTTGTTGGCTTTGTGGTCAAAGCACCTGGGTCCTTGTGCTTCAAACCGAAGTGGGCAAAGAGCTAAGTTATGCAAGAAGCACTCAACGACTATTGAATACGTTCCAGCAGCTTTTTCTGTGTGCATATTAGAAAATAAGATCAAATGGAGCCGATCAGAGTTTTGTTGCTAATTTCATGATTAATCGTGGTTTCTCCAAAGAGCAATAACTGGCAGCAATAGTAATATTTTTTTAGGTTTTTCTTCCTTTGATCGCATTTTATATATGGAGCAATATAAAATGCGATCAAAGGAAGTATTATTTTTAAAACTAACAGTGCATGATTGAATTTTTAAGCTTGCTTGAACATTTTATATTAATAAATGGAGTCCTTGCATTACCAACTGTGAACTTTGGTCTCTGTGTTCATATCCTGAAAACTGTAGACTTTCATCTTTAATCTGAGTATACCACATTCTGTCTGCTTGCTTGCAGAAATCTCATTCCCTGCTTAAATGTAGAAGCATCACTGAGCAACAACTGAACCTCATCAAAAAAATTGTTTCATTTTAAATAGATCCTTCCTTTAGTTTTGACTCAGACTTCATTTTGATTGACTTCACGGATACTAAAAATAACTAACTTTGAATTTTGTTTGCACAGTAACTGATTCCACACTCAAGATTGTTGTTGTCATTGTAATCAGTGTCCAGTGACTGGAATGAGATCAGCCTTTTTCCAATTGAAGACTCAGCGGTCAGGGAGGTCAAACTGAGAATCACTTTGATTTCGCTCACCGTACATTTTCTAGATGTAGTCGTGACTGTGGTTGGTTATCAGTGATCTATATAATAGCCCCATCTAAGTTCTGCCATGGAATCTGCCTGGATTAGAAATCTCTCTGGTTTTGTTAGCTACAGTATGGGTTACTATGGTGTTTTCAGAAAACAGAAAGATTTAGAAGAGTGTGTAAACGGGTTTCTACAGTGCCTGTGAATGACCTATCTATTACTGAGGACAATAACAGACTAATGCTGCCTTCATTACTACATCTTATTTGATAAGGTTCCAACATTAGAGGTCTCTGTGCAATGAGCTGTCGGCCAACACTGCTAACATTCGGCGAAAAACTCAAGAAATAGTTTCCTTAAAGTTCACATACCTACTGAGGACAGATGTTAGACAGGAGCTTTTTGAGAATCTTGAATGATCTTTGCGGCTTTTTGAACCACAATGTTAAAAGCAAAATGCTGTTTGTCACAGTATGTAGAGTTGAATGCTGAGTCCAGCCCATTTCAATCTTGTTCAGTTTAACCTGAAGCCTTCCATCAGCCCGTCTTTCTCTTTTGCTATGTGAGTAATCACCATACTTCATGCTAAACTTGGTTCCCCCAGTAACTGAAGAGTAACAGCTATAAAAAGGAGCTAAAAAAATAAATTCTTTATTTTGCCATGGATCTACAGAGTGAAAGCCCATGTCCATTCAGCTTTGAGCCAATTTGTTCTAATCTTAAACCTATGAATCACTGATTTCTGATAACAGCTGAGTTTTAATGATCTCATTTTCTATCCGTCCCTCTTAAAGGTTAGGCCTGTGTGTGTGTGTATTTATTGACCGTCACACATTCTATCCTTCTCATTCTCAGTCTTTCTCCTCCTTCTCCATCTGTTGCCTCTTTGCAAACACATGGTTTCTTACTCGGTCGACTCAGCAAGGCCCCCGGGTGTGTGGGCTTCATGCACAGTCACTGAGATACATGCTGCTAGTGTTATTTATCAGGCGACATTGTATTTAGAATAATAAAAGCTAAAGTAAATTTCAGGATAAAGAAAAAAAGAAGCATGTTTCATTTGTAGAAAAAGTCACCCACAGAAAGCTGGCAGCTCCTAATAATGTTATGTTAGAGAGCAGGCTGAGTCATTCACATGGGGCTGTTAGCAGGTTCATCCTGCATGTGCCCTGAAATTGTGCCAGAGTATTACCAATGTCCAGCGAGACGTGTGACGAGATAAAAGGACAAAGGAAGATAAGAAGCACAAAGCGGAGGAAACAGTTGGTGAAATGAGGAAACCAGCATAGATACAGAGAGGAAAGCAGAAACAGTGAGGGGCAGGAAAGCAGAAGACCTGAGTGGTTTTAAGAAGTCAATCATCTAAATTCGACGTGCGAAGTGATCCGTCCAGGTCGTACACTCACCAGACCCCTCCTCTCATGCCCATGAGAGGAGAGGTCATTGTGAGGATATGATGGAGGGCTGTTGTGTAACTTAATCCAGCTTGTCCACATGCTTGGCATTTATTATTTATTCTAATCAAATGAAGGATAAAGGGCTTTTCATTCAGAAAAAAAAAAAAAAAAAATCCACTTCCTTAAAGCAGGATCAAGCAAAATTTTACAGTTTTCAACCTTTACCAGAAGCAATTTGTGTTCGTCGACATTAAAAGTTTTAACTGTAAAACTTTGCTAAAAAATACAGCTGTGTTGCTATGTACTAGATTGAAAATAACCGTGAAATTAAAAACTGAATTATTGATATCATAAAATCACAGGATCAGCCCACCACAGCCTGTTTCCACTGGAGTTCTTCCTTTGCCCCGATTTAACCTGATCAGATCAACCTAAAAAATTTGTTTGTTTAAAAATAAAAAAACAACAAAAAAAACACACCATCTTCTTGACACAGTTTTTTTTTAACTAAAATCCTAACTCTACTGCAGCTCCACTCTGTTGGAAGAACAAACACATTGCACCCGCTGCTTCAAGCTGCTTCTAACCTTTTCTCTTTTAATTTAGGTCTCTGATCCTTATCTCCTGTGATCTTAGCATACAGTATAGCCAGAAAGTAAATGCATCTGTAAAAACAAATGCCATTCTGGAAGTTTGCTGCAACTAAAATAACTTTGTTTAATATGTAAAAATTTTTTTTAACTTTTTGTAGAGTTTAAACATTCAGCATTTTTGATTGGTTAGAAGAATATTTGCATTAATCAAAGATAAAATTTAGATCTTTCAGACTAAATTTCATTTGTTAATGAAGAACTGTTTTGTGCGATCAATGATGATTTAAGTAAATGAATCTCAAAATAAAGTCACCTGAATGACCCGACATCCACCCAGAGAACGATCATTCTCACACATGCATGTTAATTTTACACTATTGATTCAACTTAAGTAGGTTTGATAATTAAGGCCATTTCTAATTGGGTTACTTTTTTTTTTACGCCACAGGCAAACACACTAATTTGACAAGTATTGCACTAAGTAGCTGTGTTTAAGTATCCTTTTGGTGTCTCCCATAGCAGGTCACCGCCCCATCACTCCCTCCCAATTTAGAATGGATTGATAATTGTTTGCTGCCATTTTCACCTATGTGAACTTCCTATGTCACTTGGTATAATATATGATGCAATATTTAGTGACAAGATTGTCTATAATGGTGTGCGTGTGTGCGTAGGTGTGTATGTGTGGCCAAGCTATTTTATGTGCAGATAACTTGTATAGGAGCAATTGCTCTTCCTGGACATGGTGTGGGGAGTAATAACTCATTCTGTTCTCTTGTCTGGGAACAACAGGCACCATCCTGTTGTAAACTTAAAGTAATAATAAATTACTTTCTACAGTTTGTTTATACTGTTCTGATGCTGATATGGAACCTCTGTGATTCATGAAGTTGCGGAATAAAAAAAAAAAACAAAAACAAACAAAAAACTGTCAAGCAGGTCTGGGAAAATTTTTATCTCTCTGTTGATGATTCATTTTATGTTGCCTGCTGAGGAAATTGGTAGTTTGCATGAGTGGCTACAGCTGGCAGACAAGCAGTACCGCCACCCAGGGCAACTCTAATTTTATTAGAGGCTAAACAAGATGAAAGAAAGAGCTTAAGTGGAATGTGGAGAGAGGAGAGTGCTGGCCAGAAAAAGACTTAATCACGACACATAAGTGTTTGTGCCTCCTTTTGGTTCATATGTAGTGTGCATAAGAAACATACGGTTTAACTAAGCAGTGTGGAAAATCCAAAGCCATTTTAGGAGACAAAACTCAAAAACTTTCTCTGAGTCCAAGAAACTCAAAGAACATAATTTTAAAGAATGCGAATATTAAACTAAGTCAGTAGTATTTTTATTTGATATATTTCCAGAAATTTCTGGAAGATTTTAAACCGAGACTGTGGAGTGTGTTGCAATTTATTCTAGGTTGTGTCTGCATGTATTTCCTGGATATAGCTGTATATTTGAAGTTCTGCAGTACTTAAAGAACTTGAAAACGTCATCATTACTATGTGTGGAAATCAGGGTTTATGATTGACTGCATGTTAGTGTGTAACTTGTAAAAGACTGGTGATGTAACCAGCGTCTAGCATGCCCTTTTCTGATGACTGCTCCTATACACTCTGGCCCTCTGTGCCATTAAACAGGATTACTTCACTAAAGATAACACTTCAAAAAAGGAAGAATGAGTGGGATAAAAAAAAATTGCTTGTTCAAACACTATTTTGTATAATTGGTGCAAAGAAAAGTAAGAGGTGAAAGAATGAATTAAGCTGCAGGTTCTTGCCTATGCTCATATCTACTCCACTAATTTCCAACCTTCCACATTGGCATCTGTACCTCCTGCCTGCAGCAGACTCTGTGCTGTAGCAAAACAGGTAGGGCGAAGAAATACTCAGTATAATGTCTCAGTTTTAATGGCTAGAGATGTGTCCTAAATTCTTTTTTGCATAAAACAATGAATGTTTTCACAAATGTTTCTCAGTTTGTAACTTTAATTCCGTTCTAAATAGAACACTGGTTAATAATGTTTAGTGTAAAAGCAAAAAACAGACATTTGGTTCAAAGTTATTTCGAACCTTTCAGACAAAATAACAGTATAGTGTAATGTTATTTTTTGGGTCTCTGATCCTAAAAAATAGGATCAGATAAATTAAATATTAAAAAATTAAATATTTTTGAAATGTCTTCATAGAATACAAAGTATTCTTTACATTTGAAAAAAAGAAAGTCCAAGATTTGAGATTGACTTATTACAATGTCAGCAACACGTTTTGTCGTCAATGGCAATCTAGCTTAGCACAATACAATTTCAGCATAATAACAATAGATTAATTCAGTAAAACCAATAAGGATTATTGTATTGTTCCTCTTGAATCATGTTTACTTATCAGGTTATTTTCTGCTTCCTGTTGCAACATCTCCTTAGGATGAGAGAGACACTTTACATACACCCAGCAGTGTTAAAACAATCATCCTCATCAAGGCAACAACCCACTTTACTCAATGTGTCACTGAGAGATGTGAGTGGGCAGAAGCTTGACAGCAAATATGGTTTATGATAAGCATTTTTGCTTTATTTGCCAAACAACCACACCAGCCCTTGATTGTTATTTGAGCAATAGATATTAAGCTAATATTTGCATGAAGGTTATTATTTTCATGCAATCAATAAAAAGTAAAGAGGATATTGTGCACGCAGATTAACATTTAGTAGCACATTTTAAAAATTAGTGCTTTTATGTATATAAATAAAAGATCACTCTAGGTCATCCTGATAATAATAATGACATAGCACATTGCAATGGAAAGATTGCTATTGCCTGTGTGCATTAAGTTACCACAGGAAATGACTACAAAAATGTGGAAAAATGTTTATGTTGTGATTTTTTACCCTAAATTTGCCACAATTTTTTTCTGACATGTCAAAAACATTCATTGCATGACTGCACCCAGCTCTCACACAGGATTTGTAATCCACATATTCAGCATTTCCAGAAAATCAATCATCTAGACAGTTACAGCTGAAGACTCACAGACAAAATTGCGTACATCTCACAGGATAATTTATACATCTACTAATTAGGGCTGGACAATAAACCAATAACAATATACATCATCATAGGCACGTGGTCAATATCAACAGACAATACATTTGAATGAATATTCAATTTCAGTGAACTTCAATCCAGAACCGAACATCATTCTGGGGGATGTAGGCAGAGGAAACAGGCAACTAAAAAGCAAGAGGCATCAACTAACTCACTCCCTCTTTGGTTGCCTAGCAACAACCTATGGTCAACACACATAGGCTCTGTGCCTATGAGGCACAGAGCTTTCACCTCTGTGCCTCATAGGCACTTAAGATAAAAAAAAAAGACAACAGACATTTAAAATAATAACAGAAACCTAATCAATAATTATCAATATTGACTGATATGAAATGCTTATACCAATAGGTTTCATAGAATAACAGTTCCTGAACTCTTTTCTTTTTTATATCAGATAAAAACGAGTAAGTCGGTACAGCAGCTCCCCGAACAAATGAGGGGGACTAATGGGACATTAAAATTTTCTTTCCAGGTGGTCAATTAATCCTTGAATACGCATAAAATGAAATGATGTTACACCACGGTGGCATATCTCATCTTTAGAACATTGTGAATTTCACCCACTTGATCACAACATAAATGCACCATTCAGAAACACAGTGCAAAAGAAGTGATGCTGACTTATATTTGTGACTCTATTTAGGTCAAGACTTGCTGTTGCAGTGCATCCTCTTCATGTCCTCATGTTAAGATCAAATTGTTTTTCATTGCACAAATTTAAATGGCAAGCACAAAAACACAGTTACAGCAACTGATAATTTAAACATCCTCACAGTAATTATTTCATTGCTCTGCTAATTTTAGCTGAATGGGGAGCTACAAGAGGATACCGTTAACCTCACTATGCACACGTTCAAGTAGTATATCTTGTCTGAGTGGAACATTAATGGGAACTTTAGGTTTATGTACATCACTCAACTTTTTTATGAGCCAATGTTCTATCTCAGCGACCTCACAAATTGTTTCAAGAAACTTTTACCGCGAGTTTGTTTTAGCATTGGTTATCCTCATTTATATATATTCTGATTCAGGTACTGAATCATGGCTTGGATTAGCTGCTATTATATGGAGCAGGAGAGAACACAGAGCACAGTGATAAAGAGTGAGCCAGACACAAAACAACACTAAAAGGCAGAGAGCGTGCATCAGAGACTGAATAAAGTGATCCAGGCAATCAGCTACCGATTACTAATGAGTTAAATAAAACATTATTTGTGATAACACACTCAGCTATGATGATCACATTTTGATTACTTACCGTCAGACCCTGATGACTGCACTGACTGCATTTTATTAGTCATGATTATACCCACGTTTCAAATGGAGAGACATGACCTCTGGGCTTTTTATTCCCTACAGAATAGTTGCTAGATTTTGCCAGTGATTCTATTGGTAATATATTTTTTTTCAAGCAATGTGATGCTATTGATAAGAGGAACTTGGATCAGAGAGAAGGATTAGGTACAAGAGAAGAAAATGGAAAATTACACCAACAGCAGTGAAAAGGGGTGAGCCATCATATAGTGATGAAAAGAGACAAAAGCTTTATGTACAAAACTAAGCGTTCTGTTACAAAGAACTGAAGGGGAAAACTGATACAAGCATGTGAGGACCAACATGAGACAAAAGCATCTATCTATCTATCTATCTATCTATCTATCTATCTATCTATCTATCTATCTATCTATCTATCTATCTATCTATCTATCTATCTATCTATCTATCTATCTATCTATCTATCTATCTATCTATCTATCTATCTATCTATATATATATATATATACATATCTACAGATGTTGATATATATATATATATATATATAAATATATATATATATATATATATATATATATAAATTGGAGAGAAGGACTCCAATTTACCCTGGAGTCCTTCTCCCCAGAATTTCCTGCACTTACTTCTAGTTAGTCTGTATTGATTATAAATCTTACCACTGACCTTCAATGTCTTAAATAACCTTGTGTCTAAATGCATCAGACGTATTGACATGTATGTACCTTCCAAGCTATCATGATCTAAAGACAACATTGATCCAACATTTTCAGGTCACTGCACTTACTACTTTGCTTGCTTTGCTACACAAAATTTTGATCTTATTGTTATTTTTATTATTATAACTGCCAATGGTAAGTCAATGATAAGTAAGATATTGAGCTCTTAGTTTTCATTTTCTATCATTCCTGTGTATCATGAGTGAATCTCATATCTGTGGTATTGTGTGATTAGAACTAGAAGTGCTAATAAATAGTTGATTACAACAAATGTTGGCCCCTTTTTTAACTCACATTTTATAGCTGGTTGTTTTGATTTATAAAATGAAGACATCCAGCTTTGCGTTTGTTTGAGCTCAAACTCGAAGCTCAAACAGCTTCGAGTTTGAGGAGGTTGAGAAATCTCCTCATTCCCAACTTCAAAATCTGAGTACATCAGGAGAACAGCATAACTTTGACAAGCTGCATCTGTAACTTGAGAGTTAATAATAAATATATTATTTACATTTTTGAAAGTTAAAAAACTTTGCTTGAAGGCAAGAAATTAGAGAACACCAACAAAAGTTTTATTTTGTAGTCCATAAAAAATATTAGACGGCTCACAACATCTGTGGAAGTAAATTTCAGAAACATTTGAGGGCTAGAGATGCCTGATAAGTAGTTTTTTATCTGCAGTCTGGGAAAAGAAATTAGTCATTGATAGATTTGTCCTGACTGGTCTGAGGCTAATAGCTAGAGCGAGCAGTTCTGGCTGCAAGGTGACTTTGCTGTCTTGCTAAACTCACTTTTGCATTATATCCTTATTAACACTGAAGGATGTGTTGGTCTGCATTCCATTGAACATGTGACACGTTTATAGGTTTCTTATCTTTTTCAATAGTCAAGTCCCATTTGAATAATTGAATAATTTTTAAATCATACATTTTCACACAAATGAATATTTTAAAAAACATTTATTAATGTGGAGTAGATCAATGTATGGATTGTTTTGACAACCTTTAGGCAGACAGAGTAGTGGTGAAGCCATGCGCAGAGATGCTAAATCCAAATGCATTTTATTTTTTAAGTACTAGTTATATTTTTTGTAAGTCTCCTTTGAAAACACTGAGTAAAGAAAATGTTCACTGACACAAACTGTTCATAATTGCAAAATTGGAGAAATTAACAATTGTGGGTGATTTTAATGGATGAACCACTTTAAAATGTCCAAAGGTGTCTTCTGATGCCAGCAGGTAAGCTGATGACTACTCCTGGCTACTCCATACTAGAAAAGAACTCTCTTTAGCCGAATAAAAGTAAAAACAAAACAAACAAAAAAAAAAAAACACAGTTGAATAATATTGATTTTAAAAAATCCATCATTATGTATATCATAGGAAAATACTTTTTGTTCAGATTTCACAGCTTAATATACAAGAAACAATGTGGACTCTGCTGGATGAAGCAGATATACTAGGATGTGTTTCAGCGTCTGCCCTCTATGTCTGCAGTGTTAACTCCATTCAGTGTTTATGAACAGTTCATGCAGTAAGGCTGAACACACCAACTGTATGTTTTCGAGGTAGTTAGATACAGGTGTTATACATGTACCCCCTTAATGACACATAATTGTACCCTGGTGGACTTGCTGAGTGTTTTTGTTAGCACATGTACATACATGTTTACATGCTCCATCCTCTTAGGACTATCGACTGTCTGTTTGAGCTGCGAACTTGTTTGTTTTGCATCACTGTGTTTGGGAAAATTCTCAGGTGACTTTAAGAGAAGGTGGTGTGTTGGAAATCCCACCTATCTGATATTTAAAGCACATTTCAGAAATGATGATTTTAATGTTTGTATCTTGGCTTTTCTCCCCTGTATGTGAAAAGGATGCATCCATCAGAGTCATTCTGATATCCTCTGGCAGCTTTCTGGTTACCATGGAGCTTGTAATACACAGAAGAAAAAAAAGAAAAAGGAAAGGAAGGGCTTTCATTTTATTGCTGCTGTTATTGCTGCCATTTTCTCAGCTTAATCTACTCCCCAGCTGCTTTTCGACAACTAATGAAGCTTCTCGTCTACTCATCTGTTCTTTGTTTCTCATGCTGATTGATCCATTTTTCATCCTTTGCACAGAGTGTGTGACACTCCATTTTCAGCTCACCAAAAACATTCACCTTTTTATTATCACGGCCATGCACTTTCACCCTGACAAGCCGTACCAGATGTGAAGTATGAATCACAGAGTAATTTTGCTGTGCCAGCCTGTCATTTTGTTTATATAGTTTTATGTCTGCGTCCTTGGGTGTCTAAAAAGTGTTACCAATCCTTCAAAGTGACCTCTGATAACACGCATGCTCACTTCTACCTTTTGAAACTGTTTTTATTTAGTTGAACATTTTTAGAGGAGCAGAGCAGAGGTGCCCAAAGTCGGTCCTGCATGTTTCTCTCCCTGGTTTAACGCACCTGGATCAAATGCTAGAGCTTTGATCTAAATTCTAGCTCAGTTTGTTTTTCACTAAAGACTGACTCATCTGACGCACTGTTTAAAGCTTGTAACAATATTTCAAATCTGATACATTCAAGCCACTAATGACTGCCAGCCTTTTTTTCTGCACATACACTCTTTCGTCCAGACATACTCAAGCAACAGGAAATGTGTTATTATTTAACCTGGAGCCAGTAAGACATCCAGCTCTCCTTCCTTTTATTATTTTAGCCTCCCTCCAAAATATAAGACCAAACCAGAATCCCTTGAACTTAAGGGACTACAATGAAGAGTATTGTATTGAAATTTCTTTGGGTAAGACAATAAAAAACAAAAAGAAATTAACGCAATTACAAAATAGAAGAAAAAATAAACAGTGCATTTAATTACTGATTAGGTGACTTTTGAAGTCATTTGAGCAAAGAGGAACACAACCTCATCCCACACATTCTGAAATTTTCTTTTTCAAAAAAAGAAAAAGCATGTCTCATATTCCTTCTACTTCATCATTTTTATTATACCCGGTACTTCAGAATTATACACCACTATGAGTTTGCTTGTCATGCATCATTGCAATAAAATATACAGAGGCTTATTGTTGAAAACAACAACATTTTTGTACATCACTGAGTGCCCATTTAATGAAACAGCCACAGATCCAAAACAATAATTACAACAACACCAGAAAAAGGAAAGTGTGAAAGCGATATTTATTGCTAGATAACATTAGTCGGCCATTCACTCCCTCATCCATAATTAGTCAGTTGGTTTGCTGGGAGAAGAGTAAGAACAGGTGGCCACAGATGGAGAAAGAACACTTAAGATCAATATATTCTCGGAAGATGACTCCGTTTGCTTTGTTTACTGAAGTGAAATGACTGAAAAGGAAACTACCTCAGGCTGGTTGCGGGAAACAGATATTTTATAGAAAAAATATTTGGCAAACATGAAAAAAATAATAACAAAGAAGAAAAAAAAATAAAAATAAGAGGAGTAAATAAAAATGAAGAATAAAGAGCAAAAACATGTGGGAGCCATTTCTTCATTTTGCAGCACAATAGCATTTAAAATAGATTGCTTAACATTCTTTTTAAATGTTCCAATGTGCTTAGCAACGACTGCATGGCAGATGAACCGTTATGGCTTCTTAGATTTTAAACTATGGGATATTTGTAAGATTGTGCACGGGTGGAGAGTCTCAGACAGGTGTGGACACGCATGCTTTTGAAAAACACAAAATAAAGTGTGTATAGAACAAGGTCAGAGAGATTGATGTAAAATTATTAACGAAGTCACAACAAGGACAGGGAGGAGCAGAAGGAGGCACTGAGGAGAGCAGAGGAGGAGCATGAGGAGGAACCTTCACGGTTTCCAACCTATAAGATTCAGCAGGGAGGAGCTTTGATGACGGGAAGGAGGGAGCGGGGAGGCAGCAGACAAAGAGGGAGAAGAAGCGGAACATGTTAAGAGAAGGAGGGAGAGGTGGGAAGGTAGAGGTAGGCAGACAGAGAGAGATGCTGTTGTATAGTGAGAGCGCCAGCGAGCCTGCAACTCTTCATCCTCTCATCAGGGAACGGGATATGTTGTGGAGCAGTGATGAACAGATTCACCGCAGAGGCGGAAAATGCAGATAGGAGTTCACCTTGAGCTGGAGTCCAACTGTGCCTCATTGGACCTTTGGGACTACAACTAACCCTCTTTAATCAGACAAATAAGAGCAAGTGGGATTTAATTAGACCTGACAGCCTGCCAAAAGAAAAGGGACCTCAGCCTCAGTAACTTCTGGACTGCAGCTGTCTGCAGAGGCCAAAATTCAAACAGGTTTGTTCTTTGGCAGAGGACTGTCACAGCTGTCTCCATGTAGGCTGTGATATCCATCCACCGCTCACCCTGGAACCCCACAAAGCCAAGCAGGTCCCGCGGCTCCGGACCCCTGGAGCCGGCCTGACCTTGGACCAGCTGTCGCCCGAACCCCTCTTGGAACCAGCAGAAGCGTCCGGCATGTCTCAGAGCAGAGGGCGGTACCACAACAAGAAAGCCGGCATCCGGGCCGCCGTGATCCTGATTGGGCTCCTTCACAAATCCCGCAAAGCCAAGGAGAGGGAGAAAGAAAGAGAGAGAGAGGAGGGCGAAGGGTGGGTTAAAGTTTGTGTTGTTATGCTAAAAACTTTGCTACTTCTGAACGTCTTTGCTGTCCTGGAGACATGGGGCACGTCAAGCATCCTTGTAAATCAGTGAGCTTGCATCTGCAGTTTTATTATAAGTCTACTTAGTTAAAGTGATCTTTTTCATTCAGTGTACATGTCGTTGACCAGATTCATTCTTGTATCTGGGTCAGTGCAAATGACACACTAAGAGGAGCAAGAGGGAGAGCTAAAGAAGAGTCTTGGTTAATGGAGATTTGCAGAGTGCTTTTCAAGAGCAAACAAGAGAGACTGAAAGGAATAAGAACAGAGAGAGAAAAAGAGAGGAATACTACAAACAAAAGTGCTGCCACTCTTTCTAGTTCTCAGTGCCAAGGCCAGAACAATTTAAGTTTATTTTTTCGGACTTGTTGATGATTAAATTGCTGCTAATGTTGCTGCCTTGTCCCTTCAGCTCTGATGCAACATGAGGTCAATAGCAAACTACACAACAGAGCAGAGAAACTATTCAGGGCTATATTAGTACCTCCCACTGGATCAGGTTGGTCTAACTAAAGGAATAGTAAATATGAGAACTTGATAGCTTGCCTCCTCTAAATGTACATGCACTTAGAGGAAGCAAAGGGGTTTCCCCTTCTTGCTCTCCAGCAGCATGGATCAGCTTGCTGCTAATACTGCATGCAGTCAATTAGACCCCTGAGAATATCCCACCTGGTAACAAACAGTGTTTAAGGACTGGCAGGATCAAGACCCCAGCCCTCCCCCTCCGTCGTCTCAGTAAACCTGTTTGGGTTGGCTAATATTTGCACCAACTCGTGCGTGGTTAAAATGGAACCTGAGGAGGCTTTGGCAGGCTGAACATTGAGTATTGTCATGGTGCAGGACACACATAGTTGCTTGGATGTAGCTGTAGCAGTCAACGCACAATGATGCTTTGTTTTCATAACGTGGACTAAAATAGTGCTGCTTCAAAATAGACTGCAACTCACTTTGCACATAGCACTAAGTGTATATCATCAGAGTCAGTGTGTGTTTTCATGTAATTTAATAAAGGTGCTGTAAAATTAACTTCTCAAGGCGAAGATGGATAACAGAGCATGCAAATCAGGAATTAGCCTCAGACATCCTGGACCTGACAAGTTGGCTCTTTGTTTACACTGATTCTTAAGCACTGTGAACTCATTACAGTTTGATACATTCTTATTGTCAAAGATGCAGCCAGAATTTATGAGGATGATTTCTGATTGACTGGCTCTATTCATGTAGATTTGAGCCAAATCTAAATAGTCTTTAGCAACTATAATAGAACAGTTATTTTAAATAGATCCAAATCCAACATGTTCCAAATGGTTTTTGGACTGCAATTGTTTTCTCTAAGACAGAAAAGTACTAACATCACTGCTGGTCAAATAATATAATTAGTTGATAATTACAGTTAGAATAGTGACTAAGATTTTTATTTTGATGCATATAGAAAGCAAGAGAATACAAACTCTTGGCAGGCATTCCATTTAAAGTCATGGACCTTTTTTATAGTAGTTTCTTAAAAAAGGGCAAATTGAGGATTAATTTTTACTTAATTGGTCACAATAATTGAGGTGAATTTCAAAATCCATGTGACCTAAAACAGTAAATTGTATTAAAGTATTGTTTTTATGTTTTGTGAACAGTGCTGATGGACTACCCATGACTGAATTAAAATATGGGTTTGTTTAATGTCTTAAAGTAAGAGTCCTTATTGTGCATAATGTTACCACTCCTTCATCTTGTAACACTTGGCAACCATAAGCGAACCATGGTTGCATTCAATTAAGAAGCACACGTTTCGAGTTCCTATTTTAGATAGAAATCATATCAGTCCACCTTGTTGAAATAAAATTCTTCCTAGTTAAAAATGAAATAAAAGATGTCAGCTGTTAAATTATTATTAATAGAAAGGATATTTGTTGGACAGAATTAAGTTTATTTTTCTCAAAGTCTCCAAGGTTGTTCATTCTGAGTTTTAAAAAATGTAATTCCAAATACCTCAAATGTCACTTCTTACCAGAAAGAAAAGCTTTCCTATATGAATTTATGATTTAAAAATCCTGTTTAGTTGGTAAATGGTAAAAAAGGGAAACTACTCCATAAAACCAGAATAAGAAACTCGACCTACTCTAGAGCTTTGTCGAGCATCCTATTAATAGAAGGATAAAACAGCGTAACTTTACTGCTCTCCAATGGGCCTTCTTGTTATCATCTGAAAGTCTCTCTCTCTCACAGCAAAAATGAAAGGCAGATATGTCTGAACATGTTGTGGCAAACTGTTTCCTTAAATAACTTATTTTATCTATGCTTCATCTGACTTCGGTTTAAACACTTTCCGAAAACCGAAAATAGAAAACTCATTCGTCACTCAGTTAAAACTACTTCACAGAAGAGTGTTATTGTCAGTGGCTGTTACGGTGTTCATTGATAAAAAAAAATATGTGGAATTTATTTATTTTTTTGTTTATGTTGACTGGCTACTCATTGGGGTAGCCAGTGGAAGGCCTCCCTCAAATGGATAAATGTAGTTATGCCTGTAGGCTAAAGCTGTCTGTGGATTTAACAGTGGTGCTTTGTTTGTCGAACATGCACAAAAGCACACACAAGAACAGGAATGTTTCACATTTCTATGCGTTACAGCTCTGTGTCAAGCGACAAGTGGGGAAATCCTGTCAGGACGTAGTAGTAGCCTGAAGCTCAATACTCTAAAGCTGTCATGGCTGTTCATGTGGTTGTGTCACAAGATAGTCTCCTCACAATGGCCTAAAATTTTAAGGTGTCTTTTTCCGAAGTGCTGGTGAATATGAGCATGATTGCATCCTTTCAGATCTCAAATATCCATCAACAGGGCACCATCTGCTGTTGGAGGATATTTGCTGTATTTAAGGCAATTATTCTTCATGTGAATAGAAGGAAGACGGGATTACAGACTGTTATTGGGCCTGGTGCATTTGAAAATAAGGCTAAGCTTCCTAAATTGTCAATAAACAGTGTTTTATTTAGGTCTTGACTTTTTATCATTGTGAAGTAAAAATAACATTCTTATGGTTCAACAACAGAGACAGTATTAGTTTTTGCCCATTTTCACTGTATTCCTCTTACTCTCCAACACTGAGCTGATATAGATGTTTGCCCTCCATTAAGTTGAGCAAGTTGAGCCCTGTTGCTTGTATTAGGGTGTTTATACGACCCTCTGTGCATTAATGCCCTCTGTAACTCATTTATCTCCTGCTACTGAGCCAGCATGACTGTGTTTTTATGTTGTTGTGTATCTCCCATAGTGCCCTGCTGTCAATGAACAGTCTGATTTTAAAAGCCTCAGTTTTATAAAAACCTGCAGCAATGGCTAAAACATCATGTTGATTTCTATTAGATTGATTCAACATTCAAACATCTTAGTAATTTATTAAAACCAAACATAATTCATTCATAGATGCTTTCTGTTTGTTCTAATGTTATTAAACAACAGAAAGCATAGGAAGTTCTTTACTTTGGAGGCAAAAGAATATATTTTGCAAGGCTGTGTAATGTTATGCTGATGACCACTGTGTATTTCAAACTTACTGACAGTATAAAATCAAGAAATCAAACTCTTTCCGCCTAATAAAACATATCTCAAAACTGAAATGGGTCTTTTCAAAAAGTTTTAACAACAATTATCTAGGTGTGAATTATGAAGATTTAAAGTTTGGGTTTTCATTTGTACCTGTAATCTTTTCCTTGATTCTTCATTAGTGAGGGAATTACAAGACTTTTGTATTTTTGTTGTATGACATCTTGCCCTACTGAGCTAAAATAAATTTTCTAAAAGTAAAGTCTGTCTCGTGAAGCAAAGTACAGGGCAGCTGAAGCAAACTAAAAGCACACACCTTCATGCCATTGAACCTCAGGCTATTATTTATTCCTGACACCTTGAGACTAAATCATTGAGGAAATAGTACTAGAGGTGCACTGTTGTGTTGACAGAGTTGCAAAAACTTTTGGCAGGGCAGCCAGTTTCACTCTTTGGGTGTAAACAAGTAAAAAAAAACAACAACAAAAAAAAAACTATAGTGACAGACAAGATAAATACAAATTAGTTTTCATAACTTTCTATCACCCAACACCTGAGACTTTTTACACAGTTTTTTTTTGTTTTTTGTTTGTTTTTTTCATTTAATTACCCATTGCTTAAAACCTGGAATGCTGAAATACAATGCATGTTAGTTGGTGTTCACCAAGACTTTAGTAATATCGAAGAGATGACCTTTAGGTTTTCTGTGGAAATATCTTGTTATCCCACCGATTGCCTTTACTCTGTCTGCTAAGTAAAGGCGGCTCCAGCCTTATTTACTCAGGCTTTACTGTACAAACATTACAATGATATCAATATTTTCATCTCTTTCTCCCAGAGACAACAAAAACTGTATTGTGTACTTTTAAATGTCAGCCAGTTACTTTAAAACTGAAAAGAGCAACACATTCACAAAACTGGAATGTTTAGTAACTAAACAAAGCCAGAAGTTCATTATGCAGTAATAGTTCATTTTAACAGAAGAGACAAACAACATAGGTAGTGGAGCAAACAGAGAACACACATGACTTGATGTTGCAGATTCTTTACCTTGTTACTCAAACAGAAAAGGCAAGAGTATTGATTTTTGAAAAGTCATCACTGGTTAAATCATTAAGGGTAAGCGAGCTAATGAGAAAAAAACAAAACAAAACAACATCACTTAAACATCTAGTTGACAGTTCTTGTTATGGAGGTGTGAAATCATCAAGCACAAATTAAGTACCATCTCCTTTAAAAGTGTAAGCAATACAACACTGTTCAGTTGTATTCAACATTCACCAGCACTAACATGCTGCAGGATACTCATTGTGGCAAATAAAATACATTAACTGAGTCCTATGTTGGGCATGTTGTTGCTGAAATGCTTTGGGCTGAACAGCTAACAAAGATAATTACACCAGCAGCTGGTCACAGCTGAAAACCATTACAGATAACCTTCCTGGCTTTTTTTGGCACATAGAGTCATACATTACAGCCAGTCAGTGGTCCATTGAGAAGTAATAGTCACAAAACTGAATGAGATATCAGCTTACATTCATGCTTAACTTTAGAAGTGCAGGTTTAATAATTAGAGTCAAATAGGCAAGTTCAGCTGCCCTTTAGCTCTGCGTAGTCCTGTGATTGAGCAAAGTAAAGGTTAGATATTTCATAAGAAAGAAAAAAATAAAGACAGAGATTGTGGAGAAGATTTAGTTTTTCATGCAACCAAAGCAGTTACAGGCCATTCATCAACTTCTATCCCCATTTCATATGACCTATGTTACAATTTTCACTCCCTTCTTCTGAACAACAAAACATACATCTCTAATAATTACAACAAAAATTATTTCAACCCTTCTCAATCATCAATGGAAAAGACTTTAATGGCATTACAACAACCCAACACTCTTTGTGTTGCTGACAAGCATATTTATGTGTTTCTGTTCTAATTTTGGCAAATTATCTTTGGTGCTGAGCTATAAGTAAGATCAGCCTGGTTGCCATATTTAGCTTCACAGATAATCATATTCAAAACTGGGCCTATCTTAAACCTTAATATTATTTCCACTCAGAACAAATATGGTGGTCAAATTAAAAGGTTACTTTATTTATTTGTATACCATTTCCTAAAACCTTAGATACACTTATGAAACATGTCCCCAAAAATATACCTGAAAACTAGGGGAAGAAAGAATAAACCCCACAAAGTTACACAATGGAAAAATAACAAATGTACTTGAACCTTAAAGAAAATGTTTAACATACAATTAACCTAAATTAAATAAAGCACTTACTGTATATGGCAAAGCCTTTACAATAAAGAGTCTTTAACAGATAAAGCTGGAGCAGGAAAGAACATAAGAAATTACAACCTTTACAGAAAGAAAACATGGAGATCAGACATCAGAGAGTTGAATCAGTGTGTTGACTTGAATAATTGATAATGTCCAGCATTACCCTTTGTTGTGCAAACAATAGCTGAAGTTCAGTGTCTTGGAAAGTCAAAAACATTTGGTCTTTATATCTTCAAAAAAGCCTTCAAAGGCAAGCAGTATTTTACATAAACATACAATAAAACAATCTTTTTTTTTTAGTTCTTAGAATTGGATACATATATTTTGTTGAACAACCACACATCACAAAATATTTTTTTAAGCAAAGCCATTCAAAAAAGGAAATATTTTGTTTTAAAAGATTACTAGAAGAGTTACACTAACGAAATGCATTTGAATATTTAACCACAGCTCAGTGTGATCATCTCTGTAAAAAGTTTTAGGCCGTAAAATGGTCTTAGACACGCAGCTGTTAACTCATGAAAGACATTTTCATTATCAGCAGTAGAAGTTGATGCCTCCTAGTCTGGGAAGGATTTTATAACTTTTTTTTTTTATTTTTTTTATTTCTAAATTATATTAGTGTATAGTGAGATGGGTTATCCACCACCAGAATATCTCCAAGACCATTTCTGGTCTTCCCAGGAGTGAACGTTGCAAGTTCAACCTAAGTTCAGATCATGTTTTACTGCCAAACACTGAAAAGCTACTTCTGAGATTTTGTTTGCCTCTGTGGGCATTTCCAAATGTTAAAGTTCAATATGGTACCTTCAAAAATAGACAGTACAAATTTGGCATGTTTGCAAGGTTTGCTAGAAGAAAGACTTAACCGTCTTTGAGGCATTTGCTATTTCCCATTAAAATAATGTTTGAAGTTGTTTATTTTGTGACAATGGCCTGATCTAGGCAGATTTACACATGCACTGGACTAGCTTTTAAAACCTCTCTTAAAAGCTCATTTAAAAGCATATTAAACCAATTAATTCATTTAGTTTTACTTTTTTTTTGCCTTAATTTGTTTTACAAAGCATTGTTTCGGTCTCTTAGAGTGTTCTCCTCCCTGTCTATGGTTGCTTTTTCGTGGCTGGATAGTTGTTATTTTGTCCAGTGAAATACAAAAATACAATATGCCTTAATGTCAATATTTCTTTTTCCGTCTTTCTTAAAATATAGCTCTTCTAGCTGAGAGGAAAAATGAGTTGGCCTTTGAAAAATGTTTTTCAGTATATCCTGTGGAATATTTTAGGTAATTACATTTGACGAAGCATTGAACAAAAATAACCTGTAAGGAAAATGAGCTTCAGATGATGTCTTAGAAACAACTCTTCACCATTGCTTTTCTTCTCCACTTTACACAGTTTTTCCCTCTTTCTTGCACATGCTGTCAAACTCTCCTTCTCCTGCCATTTAACACAGTCTCACTTGATCACTGAGTCATGTATTTCCAGCCCTCTGTCTTCCTTCTCTTTTCTTTCTAAGCACTCCATCAATTTAAACTGCATCTTGTTTCTCCTGAGCATTTCTTTCCTTCTTGTGACTACATAAACTCCACACACATTTTTTCACACCTGTTTGTGCAAACACGTGTGCCTATAATGCACAAGCTTGCCGTGCGTGACATGTTATTGTCTTTAACAAGTGCCCAGAGACCCACCCGAGACATTCCTATTTACCCAGCTCTGCACATGGGATTGAGAGCGCTATATTTAGTCTGCAGAGATTCATTTATTCTCCCTCACCCAGTCTGTGGTCTTCTCCCTTCCACTCTGTCTTCCATTCATTCTGTTCTTTTCCCTGTCCATCTGCAGATTGTTCTCTATTTTTTTCTTTTACCAAGACCGTTCCGTTCTGCTGTGGCTATCCAGCGCGCAGTGTGGTGGCGCTAGTTGAAAAGTGAGATATCTATTGTCATTTGATAGACACATAACTTTTTTTTTTCTTTCACTCCAGTTGTTGAAAAAGGTGTGTGACTAAAAAAGATAAAGAGGTAGGTGGAATCCAGGAAATGAATGGGATCAGACAGGATTTATAGTATTTCCACTGATATGACACAGAAAATGGCAATGCCAGACGTTTTTATACAGTCGTCCAACACCACTCCTGAGGACAAGAACGTCTGCCTGCCTTATTGAAATGTATTCATCTACAACTGACGATGGTACACTCGCTGTTGTGCATCCATGTCATAAATTTGGGGGTTTTTAAAATGTATTTAACATATTATTTTTTCCATGTGAATGTACAAAATCTGTTCATATAAACTGTTGTTTCCACTGATTCCATCATTTCCAATATTTGCAGCCAGATCTTGTTTTTGAGTCCCTCAAACCTGGTGTGTGATTATTCCACTCAGTGGTTCAAATGCACCATTACTGCCTCCAAAATTCAGATATAGTTGATTCACTGCAAGTAGACTGTGTTGCTCGCTTTAGATCAATGGTGGACTATTTCCCCAGTTTTCCCCAGTTTGCTAAATATCAATGCATCTCTTTTCCTTTTCAACTCAATGACCCAAGACTGACATTTCCTTCCAAGAGGAAGGGCCTGCTTTTGTTATTTAAAATGAGCTGACATTCAAGTGTTTGCCACGTTACCTACAAGGCTGAATGTTAATACATTCTCTAATTGCACTCACCTATAGATAGTACATGTAAATGTCTATCTGTTGTTTGTTGGCTTCATTTGTGCGTCCAGACAGAAACAGTGCTGACATTTCTGAGGTAAGACAAAAGCTACACCATGTAATCTTCTACAAGTTTATAGTATTTTATTGTAATGTTTGGATGGCTAAATCCAAAGCCACAGGCAGAATGCCTGTACTTTGTAATGGTAGGGGATTTCACCTGGTTGTCTTTCTAAAAGTCAACCGAAGGCAGTAATTCTGACTGCAATGTTTTACTTTACTTTATTATACAGACTAACTTATGCAAAGTTATTCTTATCTTTGTATAACTTTGCATCTTTCACAGGAAGAAATCACGAAAGATCAAAGTTTAAGTTAGTTTGCTTAAATTTACACATACTGCCTCCCAATATAGAGGCAGCATGTGCCTCTATATTGGCAACAAAAAGGCTGCAAGTTATATTGAAACAGTTGACGTTTCTCTGCAAGTATTGCTGCTTCACCTTCAAGCTCAAATTGGTGAAGAGGAGGAAATATTACCCAACTTTTATGAGTCTAGGATACTGTGACAAGGCCATATAGTTAACACAATATGGCCAAAAAATGATGTAGTTCAAACAATAAATCATTTCCAAAATGTAACCAATATGCTGTGATATCTCTCATCACAGAGAGTAACTGGGATCCTACCAATCTTTCTGCTTTGTAAACAATACAGTGGAATCTCTGCTCTTTAGAAACTGTGACAGTTTGTAAAAACAATTCATGTGACTAACCTAACATGTCTCCATCAACAAATCTCCTCAAGGTGGGGAAGGTGAAAAAAAGAAACTGCTTTAGCGTGTTCATTTTAGCCTTTTTATACACAAATCTTTCATATGCAAAGAAGTTAGCCAGCTTCTGGGAAAAAAGAGATGAAACAAATTGGCAAAGTGAAATGAAATATATCCACTTCGGTTATTGGTCATCGGAAGTCTTGATGTTTAAATGTTGGCATTGGTACTGATTGTAGAAAAGCCCTTATAAGTTGATCTAAAATAATAATCTTTCATCCAGAAGTTTATTCCAAAATTGATATGTTTTAACTTAGCTGAAGAAAAAAAAAGTTCTCCTGCTACCTAACAGTTTAGGACCCGGTGTCCTGATAAGATAAATTAGACGGGAGAGAAGTCTTATAACATTTTCAAATGATGGTTTCTGTTTTAAGCAATGGGCAGGAGATAAAGGTAAAAAACTGGAGCAGCAAGATAGATGAAGCGTGAGACACAGATGTCCTACGATGAAGTCTGAACGGCTGAAGACGAGGAAGTTATCAAGCAGATATGAATGAATTATTACAGTCACAGATCAGAAGCAAGCCTCGACACATAAAAACAACAGGAGATCCTAGCGGTAGTGGCATTTTATCGTAAAACTCATCAGCGTCAATATTGCATGCATATTCTTCTTTTCAAATAACCTAAAGTTCAGTCAGACTGGACACCATTTTTCAAATTGTGTCACATTAATCTAAGTTGTATATATTTAATGTTTGGAGGTTTACCTCCTGGAGGAAAGTAAACCTCCAGTTTAGTCTCATGTCTTAAAATATTTTCAGTCTTCATTGCCAATAGTTGCCTTGTCAACAGATCTGATTAAAATGCAAAAGATTCTGTAGCAATAGCACTTAATTTTCCTTTAATTGACTTAACAGTATGATATCCGGTGCTGGACTGGATTCAAACGCTTTTTAGGAAACAAAAAAGTATTTGTGAAAATAGATGTTTATTAGTCACATCCCCCAGGGGTCAGTATTAGGTCCTAAACTAGTTGTGCTGTATGCCAATGATATCTGGAATATATCAAACACAATGACATTTTTAAAAGGATAGTATTATGCTGTACTCAGAGATTTAAAAATATTTTTCAAAATATTTACAATAAAAGACACCAATTCTGATGTAAATGTAAACATAAATTTTGCAATAACAAATATTTAAAAAAGCTGTTTAGAGAGACAATACATATGCAATTAATTAACCAATAAACTATTTGGAGACTACAGATAATATATATGCTAAGATATTTGAATGTTAAAGAAATAAGACCTGTTTTACTGTGGTGTCCTCACCAGTTTGAAATAACTGGAATAAAAGGAAAAGTCGTACAAAACATTTCTGGAACCATTATTGAAAATACAGAAAAATAATATTAAAATATTATAAAAACATTTTCCATTTTGTCAGCGGAAGAAAACTGTGGGATCATTTGGTGTAAAAACCCACATTTAGTTGGAAATGGCCTGACTAGTTTGTAGATGTTGTAAGTGAACTTGTTGTAACACTAGGTTCTGTTTGTATAATGTTCATACTCTATATCAGTTTGTGGCTGGTTACATAATGAATAGAGTCTATGGATGGATCCACTACCGTTTTACCAATGAACTGTTAGACAGTAAAATATATATATATATATTTTTGCTATCAATATTTTCCATTATACATAGTTTTACAGTTGTTTTCTCTCTAATGTCCAAAACTCATTTGATATTTGGATTGTTTCAGCTTGTCTGGTTTCACTGCTGTTCATTTCATAAGGGACTATAATGATGCCTAGCCTCTTCCCAAAGGAAAAAGCATCGATTCACATTGCCTCCTAATGATTGCTCTGTTGTTGACCTCTCTGACTCCTGGGCTCTCCTGTTGGGCAGACAGACACATGCATCTTTTTTTAACTCTTTGTGTGGTGCACACGTTTTAATATCGACAGACTGACTAAAATGAAAAATGGAAATGGAAGAAGAAGACGGAGCAGAAAGACGTTTTAATTCGATCTGATGTGTAGTAGTTATTACATCTGATCCAATAGGGTTGCTATGTTTATTTTCAAGCTTCTGTGTTTGCAGACGCAAACTGTTGGCACGGTTCATCAAGTATATGTTATCCTTTCTGTAAGATGGGTTCATAGCCTCTAACTTAATTAAGCACAGTCACATTAAGCTGTGGGTGTCAGATTTTATGCGTACCTGCTGTAACAGCAGCCTCAGTGAGTGCTTATCAAACCCACAGCTGTCATGTCTAATAACTGATATTGCAGTGGCATCTGCTGTGTGATGCTATTTTTTATTATCAGACCTCTCTGCTCCGACCAGGTCTGCACACTTCATGCCTTTCTAATATTCTCCATCTACAATTACTGTTGGATTAAGTCCATTAGAGAAACAATCACTGTTGTAATTGGCCAATCAGCTTGAAGATCTGCGTCTTCATGAAGTTTCATTATAAATATTAGGTTTAGCTGAAAACTGGGCCAGACAGTGAGCTCCTAATATCAGAAACCAGGATGTCATCATTCTGCCTATGTCCTCTCTCCTTTATCTTTTTATCCTTTCTCCATCATCCGGATTTCCTTTTCATGCCTTTATCTCTTCTTCCTGAGCATGGTCAGTCATGTGAGCACGCATGGCGGTCTTGTTTTGTTATTTTATGTCTCTTTTTTTCGCCCTCTATCCCCCTCCGAGCTAATCCCGGATGTTTCATTAGTCAAGTCTTATCTTAAAAGTCAAACTGACTTATGATCAGAAATAAGTTTCTGTCTCTCTTTCTGTATTTTTTCCTGAAAGGCTGGCACATGGGCACACTTATATACTCTTGCATCTCATTATTAGATAAACATAATCTGGGAATAGATGTAATTACTGCTGAATAAACTTTAATTAAGCAGCAGCACATGCAAACAGGATTATGTGGATGTGGCTGTGCAATAAAAGTGCGTCATGTACTCGCCATATGAATGAGGAGCATTATGCTGCATTTCCTGTTGTCGCTGCAGCTTTACAATTATTAAATCTGAGCGTATTGTGAAAGAGTCTGGAGAACACAAGGACAAGAATATGTTTACTATTTAAAGAAATTTAAAGTCTGGTATAGATTCCTCTGTTATTAGAAGAGCACCCTGCCTGAGAGATTCACAAACACTGACCAAGCTTCAGTGTTTTGCCCATGGCCAGTTTTCTGCATGCAGTAATGTAATTTTGTGGCGGCGGCAGCATTTTGCATTGGCGGAGAATTTCCTGCCACACCTTGTCTGCGTCAGCTGGTTGTGAGAGGGCTGAATGTGACACGGTCATTTTATGTTCCAGCCCAGGTTTTTACTGAATTCAGAGCATAATCCCTTCCAGATTTACAAAATATTCATCAGAACAAAACATTAGAAAGAAAGGATTTCCGAACAAGCTATAAAGGATTCGTCACTTTTTTGTTTCCTTTTGTCCTAACAGGAAGATGGCACCTCTGAGCCCAGTCTTTAATAATTTTAAGCCTTTCTAAGAACACCTGACTGGTCATTAAAGTATTACTCTGCCCAGGCAGGCTACTAGCCACTGATAATTTGTAAAGTACTCCTACCTCTATAATTTTAAATCCAGTTATTTCAATTTTAATACAACGATATTAACCAGTTCCGTGTACTGAAATGTGAGATATTTTGTGATCCATCCCTTCAGTAATTGGCAATTTTGTGTTCACCGTCCTTTCTTCACCTTCTCACATCTCTCAGGTAACGGCTGTGAATATTTCAGATGTGATTTTAACACATTAATTCTGAAATTCAGACTTTTCTCTGAAGGGCACCTTGGTTTACACTCTTTCTGTCTGACCTTTACATCTGTACATACACTGTACAGATGTCAGCTGTTCCTCTGTCTACTAGCAGCGAGTCTTAAAACTGGTGTGCGAAAATAAATCTTTGGACCTCTTGGCTGTATTGTTAAGGTCATATTGAGACTCTCTGATCCAAAGCTCATTGTATGAGAGCCATTCATTTTAAAAAGCTTTTTTTCTCTCATTCATTTTCCCCATGACCCCATGACTTGTTCCTCCTTTGCTTTCTCCTTCTGTTCCAGCACACACCCCTCACCCTCCTTACCCTTTTGGTTTGAGTCATTTTAAACTTGGAACAAATAATGATGACTTTATTTAACATAGGCACTATGTCATTCTTGACTTGTTCCCCTTTTACCTGAATGATTGTCAGCGTTTCATTCAGACAGACTTACTTAAATAGTAATCCATGGCTCATGGGGCATTTGCTACTTGTTTGAGGTTCAACAAT
The DNA here is from genome assembly GCA_911649635.1 of Poeciliopsis gracilis. Taxonomy (NCBI): domain Eukaryota; kingdom Metazoa; phylum Chordata; class Actinopteri; order Cyprinodontiformes; family Poeciliidae; genus Poeciliopsis; species Poeciliopsis gracilis. The sequence continues at coordinate 4,857,507 of CAJVRI010000884.1, read as the reverse complement.
ACATGTAGATGACATTGTTTGAATGTCTATCTTAGATGCATTGTTTTACAAGAAAGATATGCAGAAATAGGGCTCTGCTACATTTTCGGGTTCACTGAGTACAAAATTGATCAATTATTTGCTTCCTCCCTGCTATTATTGAAATGCAATTTCAGCAAAGAGCAAAGTTCTTGATCTTGCTGCAGTTTTATGTTTCACTTTATGTGGTGCTTTTGTTTCCATCTTTGATGTGAGGATATACTCCAAACATTGCTGGTGAGATTAATATTTTAGTGGGCTTAGTCAGTGTAGCAAAATGAATTCTGCCATCTTTTAAAGTTACTATTCAGTGACTTTTATTTTTCTTTTTACAGACACTGCAGTCTGAATGTACCAAATCAGTTAGGCATTAAATTAGGCTTTTCACTGTAGGATTTCCCATAATGCAAAGCTTTAAAAAGTACACAGAAAATAAAGGAAAACTATGAATTCCACTTTGTGTGACTTTGGGATGATGACGTCATGAGAACCACAGGAATTGAACCAATTAGCTGACATAGTGGTAGAGGGGAGTCATAGTTTCCAAGTTCTTGGTCTGAAATGGGACGAGAACACCCGAATGATCGGAGCAACTAAGAATCTAATGTGTCATGTGCATGAATGGAACACATTGAAAGTTGCAGGTCCAAACTGTTTATCAGCACTTCTGATGGTTTGTTTCACATTGAACTACACACTTCCATAAACCTCGAGTTGTGAACCAGTTATTTTTCTATGTGAAGACATAAAGTGGAGAGAAATACTTTGTTATTGGCTTCTTGCTAATGATGGTCCCTCCAACACTGGTCAATCTTAATGGTTTTCTGACTTACAACTATAACACACAGTTGAGGATTGCTGCTGTGCAAAGTACAAGAAAACAAAACCTAAAAAGTAATTTAAAGAAACAAATATATATATGTGCAAATTACTTAAAAGCACTGTGATCAGTTGTCTTATGCAAACAATATCAAATGCACACAGTTTGTATATACACGTGATTGTACTCAGATGGTATGTGACGGTGTAAGGCAGAAAGATTTGGGTCGCTGTAGTTGTAGAAATTCACAGCACAGATGCGCCCTGGAGACAGATGTCTATACAAGCTTTTCCTTTTCACAGGTCAGCAGTGGAAAACCACTTATTACCTGCCATTCACAGAGAACAAAGAACAGTACACAATGCACTTCAGAAACATGCGTTTTCTTCAGTCCTATATTCTCTCTCGGTCTGTGATAGCGTGTGATCTTCTTTTAATGTTCAACCTTGGCTACTTAGACCTGACAGTCAATCAGACTGATATACAGGAACAGAACCGTGCTTTGTTATAATGCTGAGACTGTTGGAGGGGAAAAAAGGCGAGGCCTGAAGTGACTTATTTTTCTGTGTTTTTCCATTCCTTACTGTGTTTCTTGTGCTCTCTGTTTTCTTTTCTTTTATTATTCTGCACCTAATTCAGCATTTCACCTTTGTCGCTTGCAACCACTTGATGCAGCAGAGAGAATGGAGAGCTGGTAACATTTATTTCTGAAGTTAATGAAGCAAAAGAGGATGCATTTTAATTTGAAATTAAAACTAAATTAACTAAATTAAAAGTCAGCTCTGTCCTTGTAGCTCCTGAACCTACAGTGACCTGAAACAAGTTTTCACTTCAAACATTTCATGTCTGGTTCAACAACAAATTATTTATATATCCAATGTAGTTTGTCTGTTTCACATGTATAATCTGGAATATATTAATGTATTAATTAGAAAAAGCAGTCTCATCACTTATGAGTCTTGGTTTTCAACAGGATTTTCTGAAAATGTCTTATCTTCCCACATCTCCTCAGTTACAACTCAACCTTTAGCATCTGGGATCATCATTAGTGTGCACTCATGCTTCTGAGTATGCTAAGATACAGAGGAAAGTAGGAAAATTAGAACAATCTTTCAGACACAAATGACCTCTTATAGCTCTTTGTCAGCCCTCTGAAACTCTTTAAACTCATACAAAAACAGCAGAAAGCCTCTTAATTGCAGATTCCCATCGAGGTCGTGCTAAAACCTTTGATTAGAGGAACATCAAATGTTAAAATGAAATAGAGGTGCGCAGTTACCTAACAGCTATATGATTCACTCTTGTCCACTGGCTGTAATGGCCACTTCAGCCAGACGTTAATGATTGGGGTCTGTGCTTTGTGGTAAAACTGTAGTAAATCTTTAGAATATAATCAGAGGACATTTTTTTAAAGAATAATTTAGTCTACATTATTATTGGAATTAAACCAATGGGCTAAAGCATTGATGTGCTAGATTTTTTTTTTGTTATTTATTCATTATTATTATCATAGTTTTGGTTAAGAGGACTTTACATACATTTTGCTTCAATGGACAAATGTTTTCAGATTCAGGATGTAAAAATCTTCAGGCAAATTGAATTACAATCCAAGACATAAATAAAACAACACATTTATCAACCTGATCATGGGAGAACTTGTTTTCACCACTAACACTAAAAGCATGAGATTTGGCCTGTGAGCCCTGAGTTTTATCCATGTGCCTCAAAGGGTCTAAGTTCTCATTTCTGCTTCACCAAACATCCTCATTTGAATGTGTTTCAACACTAGCACAGCACAAACGTCCAGATTAAACCGTGAGCTAAATATATATTAGCTAATTGACTCAGAATTTAAATAGAGAGAAAATCAACAAGCGGAAAAAATCTAGCCTTGTTTTCAACTTAGTCGAACATTGAAACATGAAGACTTATTGTTAGAAGCCTTTGCAGGTGCTGTGATTTTTCACACTTAAATGATGGTCCCATTTTTAAGCAGCCTAAATAAAGGAAAGCACGGACGTATGCCCCTGTGAACACTTTGTCGATCACAGATCTGAATAAATTAAAGGTGTTTTTTTTCCCTTTGTGTTTCTAGGAAACAGGAACTGCTGAACATCTCCAACGTCCCTCTGGGAGAATGTCCCCCATCACCACCTCGCACAGCACCACCCAGCATGAAGGTATGACACCATGATTCATATATTATTATGTGGAGGGATTATATTTGCTGCATCACATCCATATGACAACCTCTATTACATTGGAACAAAACACAGGGTTTTGTGTTGTACATGATAAATGTAAAATCATGTAAACAACCTTTTAAATTATTTTTTATTTTATATGTACATGCTATGCTGAAGTAAAACCACGACTTATCTTACTTCAGAATTTGCAGATATTTATTGTTGTATGGGATATGGGTAAAGGGCAAGTACCTAAAATGAGGTTCAGTTAAGCTTTTTTAGATTTGTTTTTCCTTTCTCTGATCTCAGTCAATATGTGCTTGATTGCATCAGCTGAATTCTGGTCTTCCAGGCGGGAAGTGCTGTAATCCCTTCTTTATGTATGTACTTGACATTAAAGAAGGGATTCACTTTAGAGAAAAAGAAAATAAAGAGGTATTATGCCACCCTAATGCAGAAACAAGAAATTCTTGAAACTAAGAAAATGCAATTCTTAGTTGCATTTTTCAACTAAGATCTTCTCACAAGAAGGAATTGTTTGATTAATGAAAGTTAATGCATGAACATTTTTCAATGTTTGCTAAAGTGCTTTAATACCCCTATCTTTCTTTTTATTCTCCATTAGTGTGGGAAACTTCCTTTTGCAGATTATAAGCCATTACTGGTTCTGAAGGTTTACAGAGTCTGCTTTTTTATTACAAATTATCCAATTTTATTCGCAGTGTTGTAAATGGGCCTGGGCCAGTTTCTGGCTTCAAGATTTTTAACAGTTCTGGTCTCACATCAGTGTACGTTGTCTATTATGATGATCTTATGGTTTAAAGTTTGTATTAAGATGTTAGAAAAAGTATTAGTTTATTTATTTGAGATGAAGACATTAATAAACATCAACACGTATGTAAATATACAAGAAGTTCTAAGCAATATGGAACACCGGTTGTCTTTTAGTTTTAAACAAAAGCATTTAGACGGCTTGATGTTTTTTTTTTTAATTATTATTTTTCTCTAAGTTAAGTAGAGCTGTGATATTTCTACTCATACCAGCTCATGCCTATTTGAGTATTTGCACAAAACTTCATTCTCCATATAAAAAGAACTGCAGTCAGGTCATCCTGCAGGATAAACTGGATCATGATGCCATAGCAAAGGAAATGGTTGGAGACTTTACTCTGAAACTGATGATATCTTCACGATAAATATCCAGCGGGACTTGCGCTGTCACAGGAACCAAAGTGTAAAAATATATCACAAAATTCACGACTTTTAAATGCATTTTAAATGTCTGATTAAAGGAGATGCCACAATGACTTATGTTATGACATTTTACTGAGCTGCACACAAAGAATGCTTTTTACTATTTGCAAGAGCCTTTCAGATGTAATGATTTCCTGGCCTCTATTACTCATATTGTGCTGTTTTCTTGAAAACCCATTGAAGAGTTGTTTTCCCCCCCGAAGGCAGTATCTTACACAAGAAACAGATAATGACTTCTCTGAGAAGGAAACACTTTTTTACATTGACCTCGAAGTGCACTATCATCCCTGTTCAACACAAATTGAGACTGCAGAGTGACTGACAGGAAAAAAAACCCAAAAAACCTTCATGTGCAAGAAAACATGTATGTGAAAAAAAGATAGAATCAAAGCATCACTTTTATACTTGATATGTGGCTGATTTCTGCTAATTATCAGCTGGCAACCAACAATTCAGCTGGGACTGGAGAGCTTTAATAGCAAGACTTGAAATGTTTGAAAGGTCTTATAATCACTATGTACATCAAATCCATGGTTTCTGTTTAAAAACATTCATCCTTTTTTCAGAAATGGCTAATGAAATATTCTGTGGTTCATTTCATCAACTAATTTATTTAGCTTCTGGATAAAGCTTCGACTTTACTGTCCAGCATTAGTGTTTTCTCCATTAGTGGAGCAGTTAGAAAATCTGTTTCAAGTCATACATAAGTTACCAAAGAGAAATAAAGTGAATAGCACAAAAATAAAGTGGTTGAATCCATCATGTGTACTTATGCGCTGCAGTACTGAAGAATAAAATACATTTATTTCAATATTTACTCTTCAATTTCAAAATGGGCATCATTGTTTACCTTTCACTTAAATATTCAAACTTTTACAAAGAAGCTTATTAAGTTGACAAAATGAGATCTCTCTCTATTACTACTTGATTCATAAATGGAAAGATTTAACCAGCTGCAAAGTATATGTAATTTATTTTTATCTACATTGTCACTTAGTTTGCATATGCTTTTCACTGGGATAAATTTTACAATCATTTGGGACTTTCAATGATTACTAAATTTTAAATTGGATGGCTGATTTGAGATTTCTTGAGACCTCTCAAAATCCCTGACAAAACTCATAACTTACTACAAGTGTCTTTTTAAAGGCCTCCTTCAGTGTCACACCAGCACATCTGTGCAACATATTATATCAAGTTTAATGTTGTGTCATTCTATACTGCAAAAAGAAAGGATCAGAAGAAGCATAAAAAGATATGACCTTCACCTTGAAGCTTCAGACATCACATTAGTCCCTCATAAACTAACTTGAATATTCTGTACTTCAACATTAAATGTTCTTTTGACATGTTGGAGTTTTTAGACCAAGTTATTAAAGCAGGTAGTGTGAATGAGTGGATGCTTACCTGAAATAAATCGTGTTATTGCTCTTTCATTATGAATTTCACATATTTATGATGATGCACACTGAATATCCATCATATTCAGTTCTATAAATAAACAATTTCCTTTAAGAAACTCAAGGTGACACAGCACACTGTAAATCTGTCCTACATAACTCCTGTTGCCACGTGTGGTAAACACCCTAGACTGACCTATACTGCTTTGACAAATCATTCAGTTACTCACCTGACTCGACTTTCCTGTTGGAGCTTCTGCTACTGAGTCAAAACAGAGGATAAACAAAACTGAGAGCAGAGGCAAAAATGAGAACATATGGAAAAAAGACAAGAGGGGACGTCTCAAGTCCTGTGATGGTAAGTCTGAGTTGACTGGCTTTAAAAACACTCAGATAGTTTGTTCATCAAATCAACTTAATAACCAGTGTTTGCAGATTAAAGTGTTCAGATGAATGGTTTCTCCTCTATAACAGTTGAAATGTTAGAGTCTGAATTTAATACCAACAGTCTCTGTTATGACCAATATATCCTGGAAAAAAGTTGAAGTTGCTTTTACTGCAATTAGTCATTATTCTAGTTGGGGAAAAAAATATCACAATTCCAGCATTATTACTGTTTTGTAAAGTCAGTATGCTAGTAAATGTGTAACTTAATATAGTAAAATTGCCACATATTTCTGTTGAAGTTCAAAACCCTGCTATTAACATTTATTATTGTGGAAATATTTCTAAATATGTGTTTCAAGTTTTAAGTTGAAAGACTAGAAATTGAGCTCTTGGACTAATCAGAAACAACAAATGTTTGTTTGATTTGGATTCATCCCTTACACTTTCCTCAGTTTTATGTCCTGTTCTTATCTGGGTTTTACTCTGACACGTGAAGCCTCATTTTCATAACCAAGCCAAAACGGCGCTGTCTTTTCCAGATGCAAATCATCACTGAAGCTCTACTGTATGTGACTGTATTGACGTATGTTTTACTCAATAGAAGCGTCTTCATTCTTTCGTTGACGAAGCTCAATGAAAAGCTCATCCTTTCGTTGAGCTTTTTCCAGTTCCTGAGTGAAGCTCTCACATGCTGTTATTAAAAATATGCCGGTGTTCCCAGCTAGATGAGTTTTTGTCAGTTAGAGAAATTTTAAAGTGATAGTTAAGGACTTTTGAAGTGAAGATTTCTACATGCAGTCTTGGTGTCTTAATGAAGATCATTTTGGACTTCTACAATCTTAAAATAGCTGAGATCTGAAAAACGTCATGGAAGTTTATGCAAACACTTTTTTATGAATCTTTCTTCCACAGCCACATTTGCATTAGGTGTTTTTTTTTTTTTACTCTGATGCTCAGTGGGAGTTTTAGAAATGAGCAATATGACCAGCTGCCAAGGGCAGCATTAAAAAATGGGGAGCAAACAAAGAAAAATCCCCCAAAGCAAATGTATCTGTCAGTTTTGCCAATATGCATCTACAAATGGTGGTGATTTTTACCACTTGCTTGATGTTGAGAATAACTTTAAAAACTTTGTGCACAACTGAGTTTCCCTGGGTGCCATTCACACAAAAAACTCTGCTGTAGAGTTATTTGAAACCAATGGCTATTTAAACAGCAAACTGAAGTCAGACCTGGCGGACCAGCAGTTATCTTCCTTTTTGAAACATGTACAGAGAATGGGAAAGGTTAATTATTTCACACTGAGTAATTTCTTGATGAGAAAAGACGGCAGTCGAACAGTTTATACAGAATTGTTTGCTTAAATGGCTAACATAATTTTACTTTTTATTCTCTTTGCTTCTGACTGAAAATGCTTCACATTATGTTTTAAAAATAAAAATAGCCTTTGAAAGAGAACAAATTCAGGAGTAACAGCAGAATCATATTTTAAAAAAACATATTTTCAGTATATTTTTCACACAAGATCACAAGAGGCACACCACCTCCTACATCCATGTCCATATCTGAACAATTACAGATGATTTTGAAAATAAAATCCAGTTCAAATTATAAAAATCCAAATGTTCACAAAGCAGCCTTGGCAGAAGTTCAGAGATCAGAGTTGTTTTGAGATCTAAGATTTAACTAATAACACAGTTTTACCAAAACCTCCTATCAAAAATTCAGAACTACAATTTAAAATGAAATAGACGTCTTGCAGTTGCTGCCTTTAATGTACATGTCCGAAATTAAATTAAATTAAATGTGCAAATAAAAATCACCAATGTGTGAAGATTGCTGTGACTTTTCCTCCTTTCTTTCAATTTTGTGGCCAATAAAGTTCATGACTTAACATGAATATGTGTGAATTTTGCCAGCCAATGAGCCTGTCAGTCAATCAGTTGTGGAGGCCATTTTGCCGATTTAATCTGCTTTTCGCCAGCCTGAGGTGTCCTCTTCAGGTTGCTATGGGAGATGGGAGATGCAGATGTTGCCTTGGCTAAAGAGAGACTGAGAAAGGAAAGCCAGAAGTGAAAAGGTTGGCTGAAAAAAAAAAGAAAATGGAGGACAAATTAGCATGACGAGACAAAGAGATAACAGAAAACAGGGCAGCAAGGATAAAACGATGCACATTCAGGCAGTATTCAGACTGACGGCCAGGCATAAACACAGACTCTCTTCTTTATTCTCTGTTCACTGTTGGTGATAGAGCTGAAAATTGAGCACAAAGTCTTTCCTCTAACTAATTTTTTGCAAGAGCTCAGTTAATACAAGGGGGAAAAAAAACTGTTCCAACATTCTGCATTGCCCAAGCACTGCATGACCTTCTGCACCCTGCAAAAATATACATACCCGTTGAGCCTTTTTCATAAGTTTGTCTCACAACCACAATCAGTGCACCTCCTTAGAATTTGAAGCACATACAAAGTGACCCATAAAAGTAATAATGAAGGGAAATAATATCTTTTTCATTTTCTTGTCTAATAAAACATTAAAAATATTGACACAAACATACATTCTAGCCATTTTATTCTGATATCTTTCGAAATTGGTCAATTAGTAAATTTGCAATCCGAATCTTGCATTTATGTAAAAGGCTAAATACAAAATGAATGCTACAAAGTGCAGTGTTATTTTTGAAACAGAATAATAACGCTGAAATGTTCACTGGTATGTCTTAACCTCCTTATTTCCCCACATCTGAATTATGCACTCCTTGTGCCAGAAAGTTCCAATATGATTGTAGGTTTTAATCTGACATGTAATTTAAAACATTTTGCAAGGGACTGACTATTCTTACAGTCTGTAGAAAGAGGAGTAAACACCACTGGAAAAGTTTTTTAAAACATAAAAATATATTTTTTTTGTCTTTCTGGTTGTTTTCAAGTGTAGTCTTGTAGCCTTGGCACTCCAGGGCGCTCCTCTGTGGTTAATATTAACAGTTTGATAAGAGCTCTGTTTGTGTTTGTGTGTTTTGGCACTGAAGGTGGTGACAATTAGGTTTTATAAGAGTACCGCTTATGAATCGATCTTTGATGACTGAAATAAAAGCATATAAAATGTTCGTGCCCAGGCTTCACTTGTTCATTTACTGTTTCATTAAGCTTCATAACTTTAGGAAACACCACCCTATTATTATACATGCTCTTATCAATATTTTTTTTGTGAAATCCCTATGTTGTGGCATCTTGATGTGTGAGTATGAAGATATGCACATACGCTTTCAAACCCCTACGTATGCACATTACAAGGCCAGCAGTATGTGAGCACATGTAGAACATTATCACCTTCACAGCTTTTCTGTGCGAGGAAAGGTGGAAGCACCTCCTCTCCCCTCCCTCCGCCCGGGGACAGAGACATGTAGCAGCACCCAGGCCCGCTTGTGTTTGTGTAAGAGCGTGTCCGTGGGCGTGTTGCCTTCACAGGAAGTGGTTCCTTTTCAGAATGTATTCAGGGGTGTGAGTCTGCTGCCCTTCCCTGCCCTCTTGACACTGTGAGAGTTGAAGAGTTCTGTTTGCGGCTGCACAGAGGAAGACCTTTAAATTCAGACTGGTGGGTTTTGCATTGCGTGTTGAATCACCTGCATAAGGTGATAATTAGGTACAACAGGAAAGCCATGACTTGGCTAATGCACAAACTTGACTTTGTGTTGGGAGTTGTTATTATGTAAATCAAGGTTTGCCATCATTTACAGTTGTTTTACAGGTTTTCTAATGATTTTATTTCTGTTTCAGTCTGCAGATTTCTTCGATATGTTGGAAAAGATGCAGGTAGGAAATGCTCCATTTTTATCCTATGAAAGTTCCTTTTCCTTCTGCAATGTTTGCATATTTTTCCTCCTTTCCTTTCTTCTCTTGACGACTAGAGGGAGACTTTGACAAACACTATAGAGCAATAATTTCACTGTTTCAGTGCTGACCTCCTAAAAGGCATTTTTCCTTTCTTTTTTGTCTGCAAAATTTAGCAGATATATTAAGATTTTGTCTTTCACTCTCTGTCAGCCTGTGGGATTAAATGTGTTTCTCACTTTGGATGGTGTGGATGCTTTGAGCAGGCTGTGTAGATCACTGAAAAGATCTAGACAGACTATTTTCTCGTTCCCTACGAGGAATACATTGATTTTTCTATTCCTTCTGAGCAAAATTTGCCTCTCATTCTCTTTGCGACCACTTTGTGTCCTCCATGGGCCCCGTGGGTATGGGCTTTGAGTAGTTGGAGGACAGATGGGGGAATAAAAAGGGAATAGAGTAGAGAAGAAAGGGGGACAAAAGCTTTCAAAAGACAACAATCACCATCAGGGAGACAAGAAGCAACGGTTTCCTCTTCTTTGTTTGTATGTTAGTGATTAGATTTTCACCATATGGGCATAGATATTAGTTTATTGTAATATGTTCAGTCAATGAGAGATAGTAGCTAGAAAATGTTTTTAAGGTAATATGCAATAACCCTTTATTATAAATAGTATGTTTTCTGTGTTGTGCATAAGTACAATATTGTACCCTAAAACAGGATCTAGCAGGATCTATTTTTACCCTTTCTGAGACAGGGGAGGAAGAAAAGTAAAACGTGCAAATTACAAGGTTTTTCTTGTAAACATGAGTATGAAATACGTTAACATATTGTAAATAACAACTCAGTATGACATTTCAGTTTTCATAACACAAAGTAGTTTATATGTGGACTGTCACTTTGTTTTTTTACACCAATTTTAGCATCCTGCAATTTGAGGAACTCTGGTTTAAAACAGAAGGCTTTACAAACAGTTCACAACCATAGCTGATATTTAAATTTTTTCTGTACATCTTTGTATTCTTCATTTTCCACCTTCAACTCCTCCTAATCCCATTGAGTTCCTCAATGTCTCTGACTGAACAATGCAGACTCAAACAGACAAACTTAAAAGCGTCAACACGCAGGTGTCTGTGTCAGAAAGATGAGGTTACCAGAATACTCCAAGTTACCTATATTTGACCTTCGGGGATTAAAACCCATTGGGGAGCTCCAATGTTTGAGACTGCCACTGAAGTAAAGGTCCATATATTTGTTTTAGAATTAGACAGTTTGTTTATGCGTACATTATCACTGTTTGCTACAGAGAACAGCTTTAGCCTGCATCTCGGTGCTACAGTAGCCCAAATGACATTTGAAAAGCAGCTTTCACTCGGTCTGATTTAGAGAGAGGATGACTAAGTGTATATATTACCTGTGTGTGCATGTGCATGCGTGTGCCTGTGTGTGCCTGTGTGAGTGTGTGTATCAGCAAATATGAGTCAGCTGTCATCTGGCAACAGAGAAAGTGAGGTCTGCAAACAAGAACATTGAGCTTCAGGCACCTTTTAAATGCACAGAACTTTCTTCCTGACCTTTGTGTTTTTCCACCCTCACGCTGCGACCGGACTCTAATAAGGTCCCCAAAGCTGAAGACACCAAAAGATGGAAGGTGTGGCTGACCGGACGCTTGGTCATGTCTTCTCTGTGGATCTCATTAGTTTATGTTATGATATGACCTCCATTTGTCCATTTTCTGTTTTCCATCTCTGCCTTGTCATGCCTGCTGCTACTCTGTGATTGTTCCTCTCACATTTGTCTGAACTCCCCTGTGTGCATTTCTTCAGATTTTTCTCAGAGCTTTTTAAAATGTAGAATCAATACCCCTCTGATCCGATTGATTACGAGCTGAATGAACTCCAACTGTCAATTGATCCTCTGTGGCCTGCCAGTATCCTGGCTCCTGCAGCTGCAGAATATAAATGACCGTCTGTCCGTAGCCCTGCATTCTCAGGGGGGCTACCGGAGTTTGATTGTGTTTGGAGGTCATACGCTAGAACCAGATTGCTACAGGCACTAAATAGCTCTTGACCTCAGGTGGTGTTGAATCAAAATAGCTCTGGCATCATTAAGGGGTGACACGCCCTCGCTGATTTTTTGCTAATGATTGTTTGTTTCAGCTTGTTGCATCATCTCCTGAAAGTCCATTTTGGCATTATTATCCTTTGTGCCTGTCGGCTGCACTTCTAACCTTACGGTTGTGACCTGTGAGGGTCACGAGATAAATCACTTCTTTATTAAGAAATAAAAGTCTTCATGTCTTCTCTGTTACAGGATGACTATATCCCCTACCCACGGATAGAAGATGTGAGTCATTTTCCAAACACACATTTGCACCTTTCTGATACGCAGCTCTCAGCCAGAGGTGGTTTGTAGCATAGATGCAGAATTCCAAACCTGTTTTTTGCTTTTCTAATCCTTGCAGTGGCTTGAGAAGCACTCATATGCTCTTACAAAGAACATCCGCATTGAAGCTGAAATCAAATCAGACGCAGGTGGAATCTATTTACTAATTAGGGCATGTTTGATTAATTTAGCAACGTCAGCGTCAAGAGGGTTGAATGCTTTTTGTTTTGTAGAAAAAAACTAAACTACGCTTGGTTTTGTTGGTTCATTCACAAAATCCAATTAAAAAGCATTAACTTTTTTTTTTATGTGTCAGAATTTAGAAAACTTCAAGGGATCAGAATAGTTTTACCAGAGATTAGCTTTCACTTCATGTCACTAAAATATTTCTCTGATTTCACTCTGACTTCCTCCCCTTTTTTTTGTCTTGTGCCGCATTAATGCCATAGGTCCTGGAGAAAGGCGGTCCATACCCCCAGGTGATCCTACCCCAGTTTGGGGGTTACTGGATCGAAGATGCAGAGGCACCAGCAGGAACCCCTTCCTCCTCTGAGTCCAGTTTCTGTGAGGAAGAGGATGGAGATGAGGGCATGAGCCCTGGCGGGGCGCATAGCTACCGCCTGGAGTGTAACAGCACAGCTCGAGCCTACCGCAAACACTTCCTTGGCAAGGTTAGGGTGTGTGTTTGCATAAATGTCAGCAACGCTGTGTTTAGAGGGGCAAGTCTGCTGTTGTCTTTGACCTCAAATGTCTCTTCCTACTTTGATACTTGCAGGAGCACATGAACTACTACTGCACAGGCAGCAGCATAGGCAACCTCATCATGTCTCTGAAACACGAGGAGGCTCAAGGCCAGGAGTTTCTGCGCATCATGCTCAGGTACTCTAAAGAGAAGGCTTAACTTTGCCTTCATTTGACATGTTTATGGAGAAAAAAACTGTAACTTTGAATTCTTCTCATTTATCTTATATATATATATATATATATATATATATATATATATATATATATATTCAGTTTGTCTGAATCACCATCAAACTTCTCTGAATCAGATAAGCGAAACACCATGGTTGATGGTGATCATTTGATCATTTGATTCGGTTTGTGTGTCTGTAAATCTCAGCTTCTTGCTATTAACACATTTGGTGTCATTTTCAACACCACAGAAAAATATGTACTTTATTTTTATACTTTGCTTGGTCTCTGTATGGGTTTTGACAGGCGTTCATCTTCTCTCGACAGCTTCGAGTGACAATGTTCATTTTATATTTACTATAGATTTGGTGTCAGTCATCCTTTCAACTTGTTAAGATTATTTATGCACATCAGAGAAACTGTATCTAAATTCAGTCTTAAACTTCCGATGTTCAAAAATGACTAAAATTCAACTCATTGTTGACCAGCCCTATATTTTTGCTTGTTTGTTTGTTTGTTTGTTTGTTTGTTTTTTGTAGATCTCGGACCAAAACAGTTCATGACAGAATCTCTTTAGCTGGCATCAGTCAGCTTCCCAGTGTGCCTCAGATTGCAAAGGTAAACAACCTTTTTCTATTGTTCACATAACTGTTATTAATAATAGAATCAAAAGCCTTTAACACACATATTGTGTTCCATATAATTGCTTCTGTCTTGTATACCTAACATATTTTATAATTTAGTCCTTCTACTCTCTGCACACTTCATTTAGAAAAAGCACAGCACTGTTGGAAAATTTGACATCTATTAATAAGAGCAATATAAGATAAAAAGAAATACTAAAAACAAACCTCATGATTTCTCAAATGTTGTATTAATTAAATAACTCAATTAATTCTATTTTATTAGCAGAACATTTTAATACTAATGAGTGTAACTATAAGTGCTTTGTATACTTTAAAACACATAGGAGGACTAAACAAACGAAGAAACTTGTCACACTATGTAAATTAGTCTGATTGAAAAATGATACAGCAAATTGTCAGAAAAATAAACAGTTACTGGGGAACTGAGAACTATTCACTTACTAACTAACAGGTTTAATTGTAACTTAGTTTTCTTTTAAACATCAAATCCACCTCTGTGTAAGTAAAACTCAAAACATGGCACCATGAAGGTATTTTAGTCTGTGAAAATCTGTGTAAACTGTCTGGCTCATGCTTGCAGTCACAACAGAGAGCAGATGCCGTGTAGGCTGCGTATGTTTGTGAGTTTCAGAGATCTGTCTTTGTTTCAGCTGCTGTGTGACGATGCCACAGGCCTGAGGTTCAGCCCAGTTCTCTACCCTCGGGTGAGTTTACACTCAGCTACCACGTTGTGACCTCTTCCTAATTGCAGCTTTCACCCCAATTAAACGCTTGTCCAATTTTAAATGTTGTAAATAATTTCTTGACATGTCCGCAGGCTTTTTATGCAAAAGTTTGCATGATGCATTATCTTTAATTATGTCTGCCAGCTTGTTTTCCTGTCCACAACCCCCCTCTCCCCCCTTTTAATAAAGCAGTCAGAGTCAGTACCTTCTGACTGCTTTACCAAAAATATATCCTGCTCTGTTACACATTTCACAACTGATACTAATCTTCCTCCGCTGCGTCATTCCTGTTAAAGTAACAACTGATCATATAACAACTTTCTAAGCTTGATGTGATGAATTTGCTGCTCCTACTGTGCGCCTGGTGATGGAGTGCGCTTTCAGCCTGTGCCTAAGGGAAGGAAAATAAGCCATCTGTGTCTCCGTATGCAACAGATAAGGTTTTAGGACCACCGCCGTCACTGGGGGCCACTACATTTTGTCACATATTGGCCCTTATGTAATACGGACCCGATAAAGCTGCCCATTGGAGCAGAAGAAAACATGTTTTCCTAATGGGTTTGACAAGCAAAGATTGTGTAATAGGTTGAGAGAAAAACCATACATTAATCCTTGTACAGGGATCCCAGCTGATAGTGGCGTATGATGAACATGAGGTGAACAACACGTTCAAATTCGGAGTCATCTACCAGAAATTTGGACAGGTGAGCAATTTTTCCTTATACAACCATTCACCACTCAACTGTCTAAATATAAATGGCTACATGTCCTTTCTCCTTCTGTTTGGTGTGAAATCTTCTCAGACATCAGAGGAAGAGTTATTTGGAAACAATGAGGAGACGCCCGCTTTCAAGGAGTTTCTGAGCATCGTAGGAGACAACATTGAGCTCCAGGATTTTAAAGGGTAAGGGCTGGAAAACAGTGCAATTCAACAGGAGAAAAAGAAAACTGACACAATTATAACAAATAAGCCAGGAGAAAAAGAAAAGGCCAAATGGGGATTGAAAGGAAAAATACAAGAGTGCATTTTAAAGGAAGTTGAGAGTGGGGTTTAATTACTGTAACCTTGTCCTGCTGCTTCAGACTCAGCATGCAAACGGGCAAAAGTGCTTAGTGAAACAGATCTGAGGAGAAAAGTGCCACATGGACATGTAATCAGAGCTTTAGATCCTTTTTTAAATTATTTTCTTCCTGTGCTTTGGTATACTCACACTTTCCATTTTAAAGCTTCAGGGTTATCGCATATTAAACAGTCACTTCTGGCAGCTCATTAAAAGGAAACGTTCAGTGTTTTTGAGGTAGGGTTCTGCTGAAATGTTACAAACGGTTAAAATCTTACCTGCAGTAGATAATGCTCTCATTTACTATGAATCCAGATTAGCTTGTGCCGCAGGCAGAAAATAATGTTTAACTTGAGAGGGCCACAGACCAGAGCGGAGATCTTTGGCACTGAAACGACTCCGCCGTGTTTGAAACGGTCCCGTTGGGTTTCAGAACCTGATACAAATGTAAAAAAAAATATTTTTTTTTAAATCTGGAGGTAGAACTAAACGTTGTTTTTCTTATTTGGTATGAAATCTCTAATCTTCCTTTTACGTAGTTGATCTAATTAAGTTATTTTGTTGAAATGCTGAAAAGTTCCTAAAATAACTTTTACATAAACCCCTGTGAGGTGTATTAAGTGGAAGATGTCCATATATGTCTATGCTGCTCTGGGGCTTTCTTCACGTAACAAATCTGGATTTATGCAAAATGATTAACTACTTTAAATGACTTCAAAAATCTTGAATGGTCCCTTTAAAGACAAAATTTATGAAGACAGAGTCATGGCTGGATGTTGGGTACAACGTAAAACATCGGTTTCGATGATGTTCCAGGTTCCGTGGCGGACTGGATGTGTCTCATGGACAGACGGGATCTGAATCCGTCTACACTGTCTTCAGACACAGAGAGATTATGTTCCATGTATCAACTAAGCTTCCCTTCACCGAGGGCGACGTGCAGCAGGTACCAAGCTGGAATACTGGCTTTAATTCTGGCTACTTAGCAGATTTAACACCTAAGTATAGATGTTTTGAGACAGGGGCAAACTGGTCAGGTCTGGTTACTGTCAATATAATTGCTTGTTCTAATAAAAAACTAAAATAGATGGAAAAATTTAACTTCCTGATCAGTCTTCCTAATTACAGAGAGGGGCAAACAGCGACTTTCTTCTGGCTTTCTCATCCACAGCTCCAAAGGAAAAGACACATTGGAAACGATATTGTGGCCACGGTCTTCCAGGAAGAGTCCACACCCTTTGTTCCAGACATGATCGCCTCAAACTTCCTGCACGCCTATGTTCTGGTGCAGGTCGAGAACCCCTGTACAGATCACACCACCTATAAGGTATAATGCATATGAAAATCAGAGAGCTAATAGACTATAATAGACTGGTTTACATAGAGCAAGGAGAGCAGTAGCATCTCAGAAAAAGACACATTATTCAAGAGTTTGTGGAACCAAATTTAGCAGCAACTACTTTCAATAGTGGTGTTCTGTCAGACTTTTTCAGTTTCTTACACACATGACTGAAATACTTCTTCTTTACAGCATTGTTCACTCACTTCACTTGTTTACCCACCCAGTGTTAGCCAAGTTTCAGTTAGCGTTGACTTTACAGCAAACCCTCATCTAACAGGCATCCAATTAGAAGATGCAGCTTAGAGCTGGACATCACTTATTAATTTCAGCTTTAATTATTTAAACTTAAAAAAGACAAATGCGCCAACACTAAGTTTGTCTTCTTTAGAATCAGAAGTGAACACATTATCAAGAAGAGTCATTCTGAGCAACCCAAAACATGTTCACCAGAATCCCTGGAGAGATGCTCGAGTCACATTACGAGCCTTTTAATCAAACAACAGAAGGGTGTAGCTCACTAAAATGTTCAGGACCTACACACCCGACATTACTCCAGTCAAACAAATTTAAATAAACACCACCCACTTGTAAAACAGCATTACAACTTGAGTTTACAGGGAACTTGGGGTCAGTAAGCTGCAAAGAAAGTCCAAACCATCAGCCCTCCATTACTGTGCTTGGCACTTATTCTGAAGTGTTTGTGGTAATATGCCTTATGTGAGGTGTACATTATGGCTAAATATGTGATCCCGTGTGTGCAAATGATTTTGTTTCCAAGCATTTTGCAATTCCACTTTGAAACCAGGAGTCGTTCTTTAATATTTTTGTTAGAGAGAAGACGTCTCGATCTTTTTTCTCATTGAGATAAAAGCTGACATTTAACTTGCCTACAGTACAGACTATCTGCTATAGAGTAGGCAACCGTTTACCCTGATTGGCCACAATTGTTGTAAGGTTGTTACTCATGCATTTCCTTCCTGGTGTTGTGCTAACTTGTATGTTCCATGGAGTTTGTTGAGTTTGCTGAAGATCCGGTGCTTTGTTTGTCAAAACCAAAGAACCCGGTTGTTATTTTTCATTTAAAATCTTCTAGAAGAGACTAGAATGTCCTTAGTTTTTTTTTTTGTTTTTTTTCCCAGGATTATATTTTGTATTCTGTTATCAGTCAATGATGCAATGCTATGCTTGTCTGAGTGACTGTTGTGACTTTGTTTCATCAGGTGTCTGTCACAGCAAGAGAAGACGTCCCTCCTTTTGGGCCTCCGCTCCCAAACCCAGCCGTCTTCAAGAAGGTGACGGAAAGGGTTGAAATTTTATTTGCACAATAAATTAACCTGCTATTTAACAGTATTCAGTATTTTCACTTCAATAAAACCTTAAGACATGCAGCAAGTTATAAATATTAGTTTCTTCAGACATTTTGTCTTGCTTGTCTGTCACGGATTCCTCAATATTTCCAACCTGGGATTAAAGTGCTTGGTTTGAAAACCAGAAAACATGATAATAAAAAGAGAATACTAGCCGGCAGCTCTGCAGGCCTTCATGGTCACAGTCAGAGAGGAGCCATTTCTGTGGACGGACTGGAGTACTTGGTTCATTACCCACAACAGGCTGAGAGTGACCTCACTATGGTGAATCAGGGAGCATTTCTGCAGGATAAATCAAGTTAGCAGCTTGTCAGAATAATGTGCATTTCAAAGAGACATCAATCAAATAAAACTAAAAACTTGCATATTTTATGCTACAATGTAATTATGTGGATTAATACACAACAATAGTTCATGCATGTATGAATAACAGAGCAAATTCCAGTGTACTCCAAAAATAATCAGACATTTCAGTATGTGTGCATGGATTTATTCAGCTACTAGAACTATGTTCCAAAACTGTAAATATTTTATATTTGATTAAAAGAGAATGAACTATGAAACTGTACTCTTAAAATTAGTCGGTACCAAAACATGTTTTTATGCATGTTCTTCTGTTTTACATTATGTATTGAGTGTGTTTAGTTTTCCTGTTTGGTGTTTGTATACATCTATTACTGTCACTCCAACTGAATTGTAAAACAGATTAAATGCTTTACAATTTAGTTTGACTTTAGTTTGACTTAAATTTGTTGCTTGTTTTGTGTACACTAGTTGTACCTCCTACTATTGCATTTAAAAAAAATAAGATTGAGAAACTTGATAAAAACCAATACTTTTTTTTTATTATTACTTTGTCTCTTTTTTTCCCCCACACCTTCACAATCAGGGTCCTGAGTTCCGAGAATTCCTGCTAACAAAGCTGATCAATGCCGAGAACGCCTGCTACAAATCTGACAAATTTGCCAAACTGGAGGTGATGCACGCCACACACTCCAACCCCACAACCCACCCTTCAATTACTTTTCAGCTTCATCCAGCAGCTGCAGACCCTTTTCGTAAACAGCCTTTGTGTGCGGCTGAACTCACTGCAGGGACGCACACGAGCCGCCCTGCTGGACAACCTGCATGACGAGCTGCACAGACAGAGCCAGGCGGTGCTGGGACTCGGGCAGATGGGGGAGGAGGATAAGCTGGAGAACGGTGGACATGGGGGTCTGCTCGAATCGTTCAAGGTGAACATAAATACCAGACAAAAGTACATCAGGCAATCTTTTCTCAGCTCTGTGACATTTATTTGATCACCATCATTACACTGCCAGGTCAGATAAATGTCACAGGTCTGCAAGATGGCTTAAGGTGCGAAACCACTGTTATCACAATGGAAGCCTCTTTTTCACAGTCCTCAAAGACTTAAACTCTATATAGAGAATGTGCAGTTGCGGCTGAGAAGACACGCTTACACCGGAGTGTGAATGTAACACCCCGAAGTGTTCGTGCTTGTATTTTTCTTTCTTTTTCCGCTCTCTACCCTTTTTTTGATTCCATTTTCTTTTGTTCACATGTGTAGATTAGCTGAGGTTGATGGGACCAGTTAGATGTAGCGATGACAAAATGTGTGAACATGGTGATGATTTGACTCTCTTACTTTTTTGCAGGGATTGTGGATATCTGCTACTTTGCAGTTTGTGCAGACAGTCCCAGGAGGGGCTATTCTCATTGGTCTCGTTGCTCTGGCAGTTTATCACCTGTCTGTATTACTGTAAATAAATGAGAAGATTATAATTTAACAATAAAAATGACTGTTGCATTGTTTGAGTTGTAGTGTTCATGCTTTTTAAGAATATGAGGTTTTGATGTTCTTATGTCAATTCTCAAAATTCCAGGACTAAATATAAAAATATGAAATCAACAAAAAGTGAAACCTACATTTCCAACTATGCTGCTCATTACATCTTCCATTGAGAATGCTGCCCTCTGGTGGACATAATTTTTAAACGCATATAAAAAAAAAATTTAAAATGATAAATAAAACTTTTTGAGTTTTTCACTTCTCATTCTGTCCCTCCACGTCGTTCCCTTGTAACAACCTTTTATCTACCAATCTGCATCAGTTTGTTCCTCACTCTCTGATCCACTCCTTGTTTGCTTCCTTGTTCGCACATCAGAGGGCCATGCGCGTCAGGAGCCACTCCATGGAGACCGTGGTGGGTTCTCATCGTCACCGGAGCCCCGGGGTGGCAGGTGGGGTCCCTGCCAGCCTCAGTGGTGGGGGATTGCCACAAAGCACCAGTGAATGCACAAAGAGCACCTTCACTGTAAGGGATCTAATAATAAAGAGTGAGAGAAAGAAAAGAAGGAGATCTGTTACCGTGTTAGCTTCCTTGTGAAAACCTGCAGAAATGTGACTGCCAGACTGTGATTGTGTTAGAGTTTCCATGTAACAATTCATTAGATATTAGTTCTGTTGTTGCACCATTTATAGTCAGTTAGCTTGATCAAATTAGGCCTTTACAGCATTTTTATTTAGTGGTGGTGAAGCTTTCTTTTTTTTTTTTTTAAAGTAAGGTTTTAATTTATCATGTGTGATCTCCAGCCTCCTGTTCTGTCAGCCAAATCTCCTTTAAAGAGCCCAGTGAAACGGCGCTCAGGCCTCTTCCCACGACTCCACTCCAGCACAGACGCTCCATCAGACAAACACACACGCAGGTCAGTTTTCTACATCTTTAACCTCTCCATTTCCTGTTTTATTTTATCCTTTTCTTTTTGCCAATAAAAAAATCTTAAAATTGTTGTATAGGGGTTGTATACAAATGCAGGTCTGTTTTTGAAATTGTGTTTTAATTACATTTCAATAAAATGTTTCTCTTTTTCCTTCTCCTTCCCAATTACACACAATTTCTGCTGAGCGACTGCATAAATTAAAAAAAACAAACAATCAAGAAACATAAGCATTCATACATTTTTTGGTGGCATTGTGACAAAATGTGGAAATGTTCAAGCTGTGTGATCGTGGTTTGTCTGCAGTGATCATAAACCAGCAGAGATCTGCCTGCATTCCCAAGAAGTGAGATCAGAGACGTCATCCAATCCCAGCTCACCTGAGGTCTGCCCCAACAAAGAAAGGTCACCTGGAAGCTGAAACTTAGCTTAAAACTTAAATATATAGAAATACAGTTGTGTTCTAGGGTTAACTATGACAAATTTCAAGAATGTTATCTTAACCACGTGCTTGGTCCTCTGTTGCTCGTCCATCAACAGGCCTTTCATGAAGCACAAGGAGTGCAGCAGCGGCAGCAGCTGCAGGCCCAACATCTCTCGCTCTTCGTCTAGCACCAGCAGCTTCAGCAGCACCACGGGGGAAACAGAAGCTCTGGAGGAGCTGGAGACAGTGGGTAGAACATTTATTTCATCCAGGGTTGACGTGGAAAACTCTGGGAATTAATATGAATAAGAAATTGGAAAAATTTGAATTGAAAAATACACATTTGTAACAAATCAGGAGGCTAAGAGAGGTGAAAAAGCGTTTAAAGATGGACAAAAATCCATAATTGCTCAGAACTGCATAATAGTGGGAATTAAATGTCAGCTTATAATTAGAATTCATGCAAATCCTCTCATCTTCCTCAAACGACACCTCTTGTCATTGTTGCAGTAATTTTATGCGAAACATGCTGCTTAAAAATAGCACCTTGTGAGGTTAGAATTGTCAGAGTAATTTAAGGCACCAAGTATTACAAATTGCATTGAAGGAGGTGCAGATCAAAGCTTTATAATGAACAGGACACATTTCTTTTGCTACATTTAGTTAGAACATCAAGATATTTATCTTGTCTGGATCACCTTTAAAAGATTTTATCAGCACTTTAGCAATAATGAATGTAGATTTTTTTTAAAAAAAGGGTTGCTTATGTGTAATGATACATATGTTGAAGACCCACTTTTGACACTCTTTTTCTCAATTTTTCTATAAAGTTAAACACATTATAATATTAATTTTTAGTAGCTATCATACCCATGCGTTGCCTTCAGAGTAGGCAACATTTAAATAATTGCTTCTTTTCAGTCACAATTGTTCGGTGCCTTTTTCTTCACAAAATTATGATGTGTTTGCTTCCTTATAGGTCAGTCATCCATCCATCACATCCACCTCTGCCTTCAGTCCCTCCCTGAGCATCGACAGCCAGGGATCGGGTACGCCTGTCATCATGTGCCGCAGTCCAACAGGTAAATTCTAAATTTGATCTCGTAAGAGGAGAACTAGTTAAAAAGAAATGGTTTCGACACTTTCTGTTTATGCTTATATTCTGCAGATGGAAAAGGGAAAACATCACCCAGATCAAGTTTGAAGTTCCGCTTTGACAAAATGAGCCACTCATCCACAGCGGTAAGTCTCAAATTGTTCCCAAATGACAGCAATTGTGTTTGTCAGCAAGTGTTTGGAGCGTTTTATTAGATTTCCAGAACAGAAAATGTTCAATAACAAAAACAAAATAGAAAAATATAACAAATCAGCAAGGAAGCAGCTGTTTTTAGTGATTTTTCTGTCGTTTCTCTCTTTCAGTCTGAGTAGATTTGTGGAAGGAAAAAGCAGCAGACTTCCTCAGTGAAGAAGCAGCGTGACTCTGAGGAAGCTGACTAAATCACAACATCACCAGAAAAATAAAACATTTGTACAGCCTTTTCTCAGATTAGCAAAAGGCTAATCCGAATAGAGTTGCACAGGAGATCCTGCACATAGACATACTGATATAACTGTGAGTGTAAGTGAAGAAAAGCAGCTCATACACGTTCACTGTCTTTAAAGCAACTTTTAGCTGCTTGAATCTAGCTGCAGCATAACTCTTGTTGTTCCTATCACTTGAAGGTCTTGGCATGGCTGTAAAACTGTGAGTGTAGGGCGGCCTGTAGACTGCGCCTCAGCTTTTTCTTAGACATCATCTTTCACACATGTGTACAAGTTTATGGCCGAACTGTTAGTCCTCATCCAGCCAAGTGCTGAGCACTCTGTAGAACCAACGACAGACTGCAGGATGTTCCTTTTATCTTTACCCTTCAATGGTACGTCTGCAAGCAGTTCCTTTTTTGCTTTGAGAAAACAAACAGTGAGCAGAGACTATGCCACTTTCACAAAGACCTAATGTATCGTCTACTTACAGTAGCAAAGCCTTGTGGGACTGTGGAGCCTGAACTTCTTCATTATGAATATTAATGCTTTTTTAGAAAACAACTATGATTTTTGGAGATGCTTTTGTAACCTTGGTACCCGTTGCTTTATGTCCACAGCACTCTAAAGATGTCTCCCAGCAGAACATTTCCATATCTGTAGGGGTGACCCACGGCACCCTTGTTAGACACAGTAGGAGACACTGCCAGCACATTTTAGCCACAAGCTTATTTTAGCCCAAGCTGCACCTTACAATCTCTCCCAAGCCCTTTTTCTCTGCTTGTGCGTTCAATCTCTCACCGTGTGAGAGAATGAGAAGTTTCTGGATCTGGTTACGGCACAGCTTGTGGGAAGCCAAACTACACCCACATTTTCTGAAGAGGACAAAAAGACGATGCACTTGCTAAAAACATTTCACCTCCATGTTCCTCTCATTGAAGCTTGCTAGCTCGGTGTATCAGCACACATGCTCTATGGTGCTTGTTTTTTTCTTTTTTTTTTTTGTTTGTTTTTAGCAGGGAAGTTTGCCAGTGAGGGAATCGATGAAGTCGACTTGAAAAATATATGCTCAAGAAGGCATTTGAACCACATTTTATAGAAATTACTTTTAATGTGAATTACAGTCTTGTCATTTGCGTTCAATGCCATGGTAGCTATGGTTTCAAACCCTGAAGTTGCAAAGATAGTTTCTGTCAAGGACAACAGGGCCATGAATGTTCTGTGATTGTCAGCTAGCCATTGACATATTAACATAAGCATTAGACTTCAACATTGACTTCTGTGTTTTTAGTGTGACCAAACTAGAAAGAGTTTGAATAAATAATGTGTTTTACTGCACAGGAAACTACTGGTGAAGTTGAAGATGGCTTAGCAAACTGAAGTTTCAAAGTTCACACACATTGCAAATGTCCTCATTTATTAATTGTTAACATTTTGGGAAGTTGCTCAGGATGAAGTTACTTGAAATGTACATTTTAATATACCTAAACTAGCACATAATTTTGAAATGGGACAGGCCACCATTTACCTCGTGTAAGGAGAATAGGGACAGAAGAAACAGAAAGTTATGTTTATTATTTTGTTTGTAGCGATATTGCCCAAAAATGTCCTGCAGCCTTTTTCTCTGTTGACATGCTTAATTTATTATATTAACTTCCTTTGCATTGATGTCATGTACAAACAAATCACTGCAGAATATGCTGATTAATTAAAGTAAAATTATAAAATGAAAATATATTAATTTAAGAGATGTCTAAATAACGTATATGTATATTTGGTTATGTAATGTGCCACTGAGAATTTATTCTACAATAAAATGTTGTATTTTGTGCCATATGTGTTTTGTTTTTTTTGTTGTTTTTTTTTTTGTTTGTTTTGTTTTGTTTTTTCTTACCTTCTGCAAGGTGTCCACACAATACACATAATTTATAAAATACACTTTTTTAATTTTTGGAAGCAGATCAAACTCAAACTTTCACCCTCAGATAAAAATCAATTGGTTAGGAAGTTCAATAACAACTCAGGAATAACCAATGCTCTACCAGAAAGACACCAGTGTCACTATTCACAGAAAGACAAGTTTAACATCAACATACACTGCATATTTGAACATATTAGACTCATTTATTGGACCCTTGTTCTTGATATTCACAAACAGATCAGTACCAACATCAATAAAATAAACTTTAACTTTACATGGAAAAAGAAATGCCGCCTCACCAAGAAAAATATTCTAATGAATAAACCTATTCCCATTTACAACTTTGACAAAAGTGGAGGTTTACCCTTTCTTCTTAAATACAATTACAATATCCAAAATAACCATAAAATGATCTACATTTCATAAACAAATGCTGTTAAGCTGTTCACTTTTGTACAAACACAATTTTTATCCTCATGAATATTATATCTGGAATAATGAAAACATTAAATACAAAAATAAGTCAACTTTTGTAGAAAATGGTTTGATAGGTGAATATTACATGTAAGCCAATAACTACATTCAAATGGTAATTTATTGTCTTATTCTGACTTTATGTTACTTTTCCAATTTCCTGTTACTCCTAAAGAATATGCTGTTGTGTTTGACGCAATCCCCAGTGGGTCATTAAAGCTTTTATCATCTTTACTTCCAGGTCAAATTCACTCAGTGCCAAAGTTTGATCCAAACTCCATTTTTATTGATTATGATTGTCCTTTTATAAGTAAGAAAACAACCAACAAAATGTTAAGAAATATTCTATTAAGAGTTGTTTGTTTTTTCACCAGCTTGTATATTTTATTGGTCCAATATTTTTGAAAATATAAATTGGAAGTGGACTTGGTTGCTCCTAAAAAACATACTTAACAAGAAAGTAAGAGAACTTTTTCCAAAATTGTTCATATTAAAGCATTTTTGATAAAGACATATAAATGGGATTTTGACCCTATTTGTACTTTCTGTAAAAATAATGAAGAAAAGCTTGTTCATCTCTTTTGGGATTTTAATTATACCAAAATATTGAGGAGAGATATGTCAAATTTTTTTCATCAAAGAAATGTTAATATTTCTTGAACAGATAAGGATGTTTTGTTTGGGATGGAGAAATGTGAACTTGTGAAAAGAGAATTTTTATATGTTGTTAACTTTTGTATTATTTATGGTAAATATCATATTTACACCTCCAAATATTTACTACAAAAACCTAATTTCCAGATTCTATTATTCTATATTATTCGCCATTCAGATCAAAACTGCCCTCACAGAACTGCAACCTTCGAGCACCGATTTGATTTTCACATTGTGAAATAATTGATGTATGTTCTGTAAAGCCCTTTGTTGCTGTATTTGCTTTTTTTGCAATAATAAAAATGACCTGCTATTACAGGCCCAACCTTTCCCTAGGGGGCAGCAGAGAGCAACGTGTGGACGCTGGGAGGAGCAGCGAGCAGAACTGATACACGAGTTTATTACCAGAGTCAAATGAGCAAATATCATCCTCCTTTACATACATGACTGTAAATACAGACCCGGACTAAACATGATCTGTTTAACCTGCATATCGATGCTTGTCCATTTAAGACAGGATAACCTATCCTATCTTTAAGGTTTTCAGTGTTTTTAAAGTTTTTACCTGCAAGACAAAGAAAATGGTTAGTGACCAAATGAGCGCAGAGAGCCTACATTCAAAGACTCTGTTCAGGCGGTCATTGACGCCAATCGGTGACGTTGATTCGGGGTTGGAGTTTTCCATTCAAGGATAACGTGACCAGTGAACAGCTGAGCCAATCAGGAGCAGGCGACCGCCCACTGCTCATTAACTATAGCGTTTGAATACTTAGTTGGTTTCTTTTTAGTCTTAAAGTTGAATTATTTTCAAAGCGACGCATGTCAGTTAAAATAAGTCATTAATAACTTATACATTATATAAGTATGTATTTTATATATTGTAACTATATATTATATCAGCTAGTAAATATTTTCTTTTTTGTTTTTACAAATTTTGACACGATAAAGAAAAGAAAAAGTGACTAAATTATCACAGATGATCTACAATCAAAGACAGTGTAAAAATATTATGATGAAGATTTATATATATGTATTTTTTACTGATATATCTCATATATCTATATTCACATGTCACGTGACTATTAAAGTTTAGTAACAGGACGCAGATGGCCTTACCGCCAATTTCTATCTGCATTTCTGGAATTATCTCAGAGAATTTATATTCCAGGTTTTTATAGAGATCTTAAGTCATAATTCACTTCCTCCCAGCATGAAACAGGGCATCATCACCCTTATACCAAAACCAGAAAGAGACAACAAGGTTCTAGGCTACATGTGTCAAACTCAAGGCCCAGGGGCCAAATCCTGCCCACCGTAGCTTTTTATGTGGCCCTCCACAGACTAGACTAAACACTAAGTGTGATTATATATTATATTATCAATTATATAAATGCAATTTTTATCTGTTTACTGCCAATTTATATCAGTCAATCCCTCCAGTTTCTTGAGAATTTAGTTGATGTATGATTATAGTCCATAATTTATACAGTGAGTAAATAAAAAGTCGCATTTATTATTAGTCCATGAAGGGACTGAAAAGATGTTCAATAATACAGTATTATGTAATTTTAAGAATTTATTGACATACTAACAGTTTGGCCCAAAACAGAAATGAGAAATGGCCTAGATAAAGCCATAGAGGGGGCTTTAAGCTTAACAATTCCATACCAGGTATCAGCCATGGGGGTGGCACTCTGTTTTTCTTACATTGTAGATTGTAAAAAAAAGTTGATGAAATAATGAATGTAAAAAATAATCATCATTTCATTTGTTTCTCCTTGTGCGTTCTGCTCTGTCGAACCCCCAGTCAGTCAACGCCAATGTACTGATCCAGATTCTGCTGGAGGTTTCGTCCTGTTAAAGGGAGTTTTTTTTCTCTCTCCACTGTCACTATGTGCACGCTCTGTAGGAGGGATTGCTGTTAAGTCAACGACTCAATGCAATCTGCTCAGTTTCCTTAGATAGAAACTTTAAACTACTTAGAATAATCAACTGAGCTTAGTGTACTGCTTGATCGCTAGAATAAAGTAAATGTTTATTTTTAATAAAAATGTTTCAAGATGATTCATTTGGTGTGGATCGGTACTCTAAATAAAACTTAGCTGAATGAAATTAACAAAAATTAAGAACTACCTTGAGTTTAACTTTACCTCAAATCAACAGCTAGACAGTTGAAACCTGTGTATGTTAGTTATGATAGGACAATAATCCTTAACACCCAACCAAACTGCTTTTTTAATGTACAAAGTAGGCTCACACTGAGCTTCATGAATAGCCCCTATAATATAATAAAAAAATATGTGTTAGTGCAAAAAAACCATCTCATTTAAACAAGTTATGACCTCTAATGGAAAGCCCAAATAAATGGGCCTTCATCTAACCCTATACCACAGATCTTTGGACCCGACTGCTCCATATTTTCATCTTCTGTCTTCGGCTGTCAGGAAAACCTGACAGATGAGTAGACAGTGTGTTGAGCTGGCTCTCTCAGAGCTTTTTGATTCCTCAGAGCATCTTGAGAAATGTCTGCATACAATAACTGTAACATATAGGATGAAATACAACTATGTGAAACTTCTACAAGATCAAATAGACTGCAGACAGACTTGTGGCGCTGCACATTAGAAAGGAAATACTTTCCCCTACCTCTGGCTTTTGCTGGGATGGTGAGGGAGCTGAAAAAGTTAGATCAAAATAAAGGTTTAACTCTGACAACATTAACATTTATGTTAATTTCTTAACTCTATGATTTAGACTTCTAACAAGTTAAAATTGTTAGATACCTTTGTTAGGAGGAGCAGTGCGTTTCTTTGGTACTGGGCGTCGGGGTGGAGGCTGTGGCGGCTGATGTGATCTAACTTCATGTCTATCTGCAAGTAAGACCTCTATCCTGGGATGTGGCTGTTGGTTGACCTCTGAACTCAGGCAGCGAGCCAATCCCAAAATGACAGGAAGACAAAGAAAGGCGCCAGTGCAGACCAGAATCCTGTGTGAGAGTTTTCTCTCCAAGGCAACACCTGCATGTTGAGGATGACAGAGAGGAACAACAATGCACAAACACCAATGACTAAAATATGCATGCTCCATGTTTGATTAGCACATGTAAATGAGTATGTACCTTTTGTGACATTCACTTCCATCCAATGGCTTACATCATGGCTTCCATCACTCCATTTTACATTGCATGTGTATAACCCTTCATCTGACTGTCTAACATTCAAAATCTTTAAATTTAGTTTGCTTTGATTGGCACTGATGGGGGCTATGGTGAAACGGTGCGTTGCGCTGTTTTCAACAGTGGTTGAAGTTGTGAAATTTTCCTTTTTAAAGTTGGCTGTCCAGTTGCCTCCACAGTGTTGAACCACACAGGACAGAGACAAACTGCCCCCTGCAGGCACGAAGAATCTCTCACGTTTTCCAAATACACCCTGACTGCATTCTTCAGAAAAAACACCTAAATGACAGAGCATTCAGTTAGATTAATAAAGAGTGTTTTGTTTGAAAAAGCTAAACACTTGTTTTCTATATGTTTAATATTCTTTAAACCACAAAAAAGCCTTAAAATGAATTAATCATTTAAAGAAAAATACCCTCAAAAAGTCAGAATTTTTAACACCTATGTTGTTTATAATATGGAAGAAGATCAAGTGCAAGAGACATAAGAGTAAAACTTTACTTTGACTTATCAAAGTAACTATTTATGAACAGTATGTTTTCATCTTAGTCAAATTATACAACTTCAAAAAAGGCCAACCATTACTTTGGAAAACTGCAGTTTTATTTCTGGAGTTTCCTCAACAAAATCTAACCAAATACAAAACATAGCTTGAAATGTGACAAGACAGCATGCAAGTTTTCAGACTAGGTTGAGTTGAAACATGTTCTTACCTAACTGAAAGATACACAGACAGCTGATCACACGCAAGATGAACGTATACATGTCTGGTAAGAAAAACAAAAAACAAAACAATGCTGCTGTTCAGGAAGCTCAAAATCTCAGTTCTTTTGAAAAGATCAAGTCTCCATGCTATGACTCACTGAAATAATCTGACAGTCGAGCACTCTTAACTTAACATAAACTGTTTACTCAAACCATTTTCAGCCTGTCTCTTAGCCTTTCCTAATTCTGTCACTGTCAGGGATCATTTTCGGTTTTCACTTTCCTTGCTGCTTTTTTTTTTGTAGGTGGAGTCAGAGGAAGGAAGTGACCCACAAATCCAGCCCATTCACAGTTTTCTGAACACACACACACACATTAGGATTTGATTTACAGGAAAGCATTGACTTCAAGAGCAGTAATACTGACTATCAAGCAGAAAATGGGTCTCATTTCAAGGAAGTGCAAACTTCTTTTAAAAGTCCTCAGAAACTCATTTATTCTGCTTTGTATTTACTGTAGCTCTTGTAGCTTATTTGAGTTTATTTGTTTTTGACATTAAAAAAAACAACAACATATGAACAGATGGTTGATTTATGAAAGCAATTTGCACTGGATCTGCATGGATATAATAACTCCATGCAGATCATTATTAATTTTCGGATTCAAAGAAGGTGAAAGTTTCTGGGATTTCTTAAACATCTTGTCTTACTAAAGCATTCATTGTTCTTAAATTTCACAACATCAATTTAATTTGTTAGGATGTCAATTAACAGAACAACATAAAGTAGCACACAATTGTGAGTGTCTTTCTGAGAAATTGATAATTTAGTAATACATTTTCACTAATTTAATTTTGAAATTGTGACACATTCATCCTACTCTGATTCCCTTAAATAAAATACAGTGCTCCCAAATGCTTTTAGAAGTCACCTAATTGGTAAATAATATTAATCTCTACCATTTTAATCTCAGTGGGATTCAGCTATATTCTGAAAGTGTTAAGAGATTTGGTAGTGAACATTAGTGAAAGAACAGCATAATGAAGACCAGATAACACAGATGAATATGTGTAGAAACTGCAGGTAAATGTTATTAAAAATAATACCCATGTTCTTCTGAGTGTAGCTGTGGTGCTATATTTAGGGTATTATTAGTCTGGTCTTATAGGAATACCTGTAATGTGAAGTCTATCATAACTTTCAAACTTATATTTGCAGATATAGTTTAAGTCTGTACATGCTGTACACAACTTTTTTTTTTTATAAAACTCCTGTACGTTGTGTACAGCTCTTAGGTGTTTTTGTACTTAGTCATGTTGAAAACCAATAAATTTCAGTTCTACCTTCTGCTGGCTGCGACTATGCCCTCTTATATTTAATTCAGTTCATTTTAGTTCAGTTTTAAAGAACTTTATCAATCCCAGAAATGAAATGCAATGTTAAAACTCATTCAGTTTTCGTCAAATCGTTGTTGCAGATGCAGATGGCTCTGGGCAGGAAGAATCTTCTGTCGGCGTCTGTGTTGCAGCGGCTCTGGAGAAACCTCTGACTGAAGACATTTTGTTTTTCTGTAACAAGTAATAGTTTCAGTTCTTGTTTCAGTTTGAAGACTCCCATAGCAGTAAAAAAACAGAGAAAGCGAAAAAGACTGTCTTGTATGTGAACCACAAGTGCAAACCTAAATCTTTCTGATGGGGTACAGCGGAACAAGGCCCAGCTGACAGGAGCTGAAGATTAAAGTAGATAAAGTAGATTAAAGTAGATTAAAACCTACTTTATTACTGTGACAAAAAAAAAAAAAAATAAATAAAAAAAAAATAAAAAAAAAAACAAACAAAAAAAAACAAAACAGAAGGGTTCGTAATATGTTAAATAAAAGTCTAAAGGGCGACATGTCACACCGGGAAGTTTCGATGGATATCATTTTGATTCTTTAACTCCGCCCAAATGCTGCGTCAAAGATCGAACCAGAGCACAGAAACGAGCGCACCCCTTACACACACTGACTCGCTGTCGGTGAATGAGATAAACAAAGAGCCGGCGACTTTTTGTGGGACTACAGTCTAAGCTTCTCAAGCTCCTCAGAAATATGGACGCCGGTAGGTTGAGCGTTGCTGTGTCTCCTTTCAGCGATGTTGGTTTTATGTCGTCGACCAGCTAAAACAAACGCTCTCCAGCATCTGAAGGGTTGACAAGTGACCGAGCTAACATGCTAGGTTAGCATCCAGTGCGCTAGCAGCATGCCGGGGTGGTGAGCTAGCAAGACTAACGTGTTCTGCCTGCAAAGTTGGCAGCTTATGGAAACAGACACTAAGCATGGGGCAAACATCGAGACCGCAGTTCTAAGCAGATAGGAAGGAATATATTCCATGTTTGAAGTTGTCAGCTGAAGAAAATGTAATGCTTCCTGCTTAGCCAGCTAGTCCAAAATGGACCTGTCAAACTCTTTAAACTTCAGATTAATTTCCTTTAGAGGAGAACATGCTAGCTGATGTTTTCTGAATGATTTTTAAATGTTACAACTTTCCGAAATAGTTGAGATGTGCTCCCTCTCTCGGGTTTTACAGCTCTCAGTATTTATAGGCTAATGTTTTGTGTTTTTGACTTGGATCCGAGTGTTTAGATGGCATATTCAGAAGAATGTGGCAAATCTATACTGAACTATTTTGTCAATTTGCGAAATGGAACAACGTGTCTTCTTTTTAACACATTTTGATCTTTGATTTCCGGCTCCATTTCAGCTGTTGATCTGCCCTTTGCTCGTAGTGCCGCGACGGGCATCGTAAAGTGCTTAGCCAATGCATAGCCAGCTGTAAAACCTCTGATGTGTGAATTTGCAAGTCACCCCTGGCTGCCAGGGCTTGGCCCCAATCCATAGAAAAACCTCTGTGCTGTCAGCTCTCGCCATTCATGCCTTCATGTGTTAAATAACACATGAAGGCATGTGTTATTTAAAACAGTTGTAGGCTTTACCAGTAGTAGGCTTCTAACCTGGTGACTATTAGATTTCATCTTCTAGCTTCAGCTTCAACCTGGTATTTAAAAAAAAAAAAAAAAAAACAAACAAAAAAAACTGCTGTCACTTTAAGATATGTTGGCTATAAACTGACACTGGCATCCCTGACTATTTTCCTACATTGTCAGCTTTAATCAGGATCAGTGCATATCTCCCCATAAGAGAACCAATATAATGTTGACCTCCTGGCAAAGCACCATCTGAAAATATTTTCTGCCTTTGGTTTGTGTTTATTTTGATAGGTTGTGGATGTAAGCTGATGAAGTTTGACGTTATGCCAGTCTCTGCCTTTCAGCAGCTGATGCAGAAGCGTTGGACCATCGGCAGCATGCATGACTAGGCAATGTCCTGCTCAATGTTTAATTGCTCTACATTATTATTTGACTGAATTACAAACAGCCGACTGGTGCCACTTTGATTCTGTCAGTGTGCGTGTGTGCGTACCCATTAGTCCCCCAATCAGCAGGACCGGACAAGCTTCCAGTGTGGTGTTCTTACAGATGAAACCAGATAAGTGTTCAGGGCCTGGTCTGGTCTGCCCTATGCAGCTAAAGGCCTCCAGTACTAGTCGACAATATGGAAACATTCTTGAGTTTTGTCTGTGTTTGCTCCAACTGGGCCTGTGTTCCTCCATTAGAGCTGTTCTTCTAACAGCATTTATTATCCCAGACAGGCAATTGTTTGTTGTTGACTCTGTTTGGACGGGTGGAAAAAGAGCGGCACCAGGCAGTTGAAGTATTCAGGAAAAGATGAGGTGTTTGCTTACAACTATTGATTCGGTGTTTTCCAGGAATTATTTTAATGTCGTAGAGAGTGAGCGCTGTTGAGTCGAGTCTCGAATGGGAAGTAGTGTGTTAAACCCACAGCGTGTCGATGAGTCATAAGAGTTACAAAAGAGAATAAAAAGCCACCTGACTGTGATTGAAGTTGAGCAACTTGTTTTTTTTTTTTAGTACAATTCCTCACTTTTATCTCCCTCTTGGGTTCTCTAAAGGTTTGAGTCCAGAAAAGGTGACCGCCTTTACAAAACGCCTGCGATCCGAACCTCGTTATCTGTTGGCCCAGAATGTGTCCACCTGCATCGACCCATTGGAGGTTTGTTTGCACCGGCAGACTGTCCAGGATACTGTGCACATCTTTCAGCACTCTATTCCCACAGAAGGCAAACCTATCACCAACCAAAAAAACTCAGGTATGGCGCATACATTACCTGTCAACCCAACAGGGAACAGATAAAGGATAACAATATGTATGTAACTTTAGGTCAATGAATATGCATGCCTTTCTAATCACTTGCCTTGAGAGATTACCTACTCGATAAATCAAAAACACTTTTGTGTAATTTGATTTTCAGTAGAAATCCATGTGTTAAAATGACCCAGTCTATGTCTATTCTTGAATTTATTCAGGAATATGTTGAGTGACAGTTTTGTGTCATGCCTTCACTAACTGGTTTCTTGGTGTCTTTCAACAACAGGGAGATGTTGGATCTTCTCGTGCCTCAATGTCTTGCGACTTCCCTTCATGAAGAAGCATAATTTAGAGGAGTTTGAGTTTAGTCAGTCTTATCTCTTCTTCTGGGACAAGGTAACGTCCTCTGCACAATCTCATCTGTCTGCTTATTGATACCTGGTTTTTGTGTTTTGCAGCATGACAGTAACTACAGTTTCTTCTGTTAGCTTACTGTTTGTGGATCTGCTTGAATCGATGCAATGTTATTACGCAGCACTCTGTCACCTTGTCATTGTTCCTAAAACCCTCTTTTGTGTGTTTTGTTTTGAACTGATGTCACAGTGACCTGTCACTGCAAGTTTCAAGCTTTGGATTTTTTCCATGTTTTTTTTTCTCCAACATGTTGGGACATTTTCCCAGTCAGGAATGCAGCTTTAATATGTGACTAGTTGAAGTGACATGGAATAACATTGCAAGTAGAATTAGTTGTCAATTTAACAACAGGAAGGTAGAACTTAAAAATTTGTTGCTTCTGTTTGTTAGTAAATCTACCAAAGTGAGCATCTCCTCTATTTGTGATAATGTTTTTGGTCTAAAGGTTAATAATTACAAAAACACAGGACTAATAATTCAGAAACTCATTTTTCTTTCTCTCTTCCTTTCTTTTCTTTCTGTCTTTCTCTCTTTCTTCTTCTTTCTTTCTCTCTCTCTTTGTTTCTTTCCTTGGATTGATCCATCCATCCATCATATTTTGTTAAGAAAATATGAATTATACAATTTTAACACAATTTCACACAATCATCTCTTTGTCAGCTTATTTATCCAATTAATTCTAACCTGCTCTTTTTGTTCACCAAAACAATTTTTTTAGCATTTGTACTTTTTCTTGATTTAACAGAAAGCATAAAAGGTAAAAATGTACCCAGTAAATTGTTAAGCCTTGTTAAGTAATATTAACAAGGTCCATGTTTTATTTTTTTAGCAAAATGTTCTGATTCAAGTTAAACACATTACCTGACAAAACACTCACTTGCTTAAATTAGACCTTTGCGATGCTGTTTTGGCTATATATTCCTGTTTGATGGTTATTGAGCAAAAATCTGGGCTTCTAATTCAATAGTTGCTGCAGTTTTTATTTTAAACAGTAGATGTCACAGCAGAGTAAAGCTACCTTTATTCAACCAAGAGATAATGCAGAAACAGACCTTCCAAAAGTCTCTGTGAATGTTTCTGTCCTTGCTGTGGGGAGAGAAACAGCAGGTGCTAGAGGTGGTAGAGCACACAAAAGTGCAGCGGTTCTCATTATTTCTGCTCATCTCTGCCTGACCTGCAAACCAACAGCATCAACTCCCACACTTTAACAGACACAGCTTGGCATGTTCTGTGAGTTTTGATGGCTATGGTATGAGCCTTCAGTTTATTTTAGGCGTAGCGATGGGAGAAGCATACGTGTGTTTAACAACATAAAATACGTCCCCCCACACACACACAGAGTGGGTGCTGAGTTCTTGCCATCAAAGGCGAATGTTGAAACTATTTTTCTACATAAGTTGCAGAAGTTTGCAGATGGTGGGAAAAAATAGTTGAATGTGTCTTTTTATTCAGTGTATGTGGACTTTGGGATTCAACAGGGTAGCATAAAATAACAGTAAAGACTTTGCTTCTACAAGAAAAAAGGTAGCACCTCTTAGCGGACTAAAAAAATCAGGTTAATTAATGTGAACTATTCCTTTTAAAGTAAATAAATAAACATAAGAGCTGTTTTTTTTTTTTGTTTTGTTTTTTTTCAGATTGAGCGTTGCTACTACTTCCTCCATGCGTGCGTGGAGACGGCACAGAGAAAGGAGCCAGTAGATGGACGTCTGGTCCAGTTCCTTCTCTCCAACCCAACCAATGATGGCGGGCAGTGGGACATGCTGGTCAATCTCATTGGTTAGTTCTCATGAAAAGTAATCATAGTAAATTAAAGCTAATATTTTCTTGAATCTGCACATTGTTTCTGTTTTTCACTTCAGATGTTTTCTCATTTCTTTTGTTTAGAGAAGTACGGCGTCATTCCAAAGAAATGCTTCCCAGAGTCACACAGTTCAGAGGCTTCACGGAGAATGAACGACATCCTCAATCATAAAGTACAATTGGCACATTTAGCTCAGTGTTCTGTTGAAATCGTATTATATTTTTATCATTGACCTGTGTTAGTAATAGAACAGAGCTGTTTTTGTCTCCCGCTTTGTTTCAGCTGAGGGAATACTGCTTGAGACTGAGGAACATGGTGGCCAGTGACGCTACGAAGGCCGAACTATCTGAAGCTATTGACTCCATGATAGAAGAGGTGAGCCTAACAGGGAATGCACACTCATGTTTTCTTCTATCATGTTGACGTACTGATTGACTTTGGAGAGATTTTTTTATTTTTGCTGACTAAATGTAGTCAGTGAGTTCCAGAGTTCAGGCAGTAAAACATCTCCACAGTTAAACATTTACTGTGAAAACAATGGATTACAGAGTGAAAAATTTGGTCTGATCAGCTTCTCTCTCAAGTACTCACAGCTTGATTTTTAGTAGAAGCAAAAAATAGAAATTTATGAATGGTTTTACAGCTCATAAGGGTGTTATGTTAACTTTAATATACAGTGTAGTCTTTTGTGATATATTAGTGTTTGACAGTACAACATAAAGTGAAATGTGTTAATACTTTACCTGCACACACCACTGAAACCTGGTTGATGTCGGCCCTCAAGCCAAGAGATTGTGATGCATTTTTTAATACTTGTTGTTTGCATTTTTATTGTCATAGCTATAAATACCAAAAAGTATCCGGATGAGCTTCAGCATCTCGCTAAATTTACACCCAGTACAGGCATCAAGGGCAGTGAAAGGTGGCTCAACTGGCCAAATATATTACTGGTGTGCAGAGCTTGAATACATGTCACTTGAAGTATCATAAACTAAATATCACATCCAACCGATCCATGGATGTTATAATGTATTACATTGTGTATCTCTACTCTTTCATATTTCTTGTGTATGTTTAATTGTCATTAAACATACACACACTTTTCTAAATTTAAGCCTTTTTATCTTTTTCATTTTCTAAAACACATTCTGCTGCTAGAAAACCAAAATCCATTGTGATCACAGAGCAGAAATGTAACCTGGGGTGTGTGATCCGATGTAGTTTCTGTCTTTTGAAAGTTACATAACTGACTAAAACATGTATTTACGTTTTACAGGAAAGAGACAGGCTGCAATGCATGATGGTCCAAAAAAGTATTGAGCCTTGGTACACCAAGGCTTAATACTTAGTAAAACTCGGAATACTGAAATCAAAGTTCAAAACTCACTACCGAGAGGCTTATTTAATGTTTGAAGGATTCTGTAAATTATTTTTGCTGATGTGGTTGATTGTTTACTCCATTCAGCTTTGTGTAGAGAATGTGTGAGTTTGATGGTCAGTCAAGTTGGGTGAGTTGAGCTTCTTGGTTCTTGCAGGTTATGCATTTATGGAGCATAACCTGCTCCCGGGGTTGTGCTCCCAGCAGAGTCCCAGGAGCATTCTGTTATTGAATTGAATTGTTCCATTCTGACCAGCAGAGGGCGCTATCCATCAATGCATACTGGGGAGAACAATGTCCAGCGTAACAGTGGATGTAAAAGTAAATTGAAGGGATCGAAGTTTGTCAGTCAACAGATGTTTGCTAAAATTAAAGACAATTTGAGAGATGGAACAAAAATTCAGGCTTTCTTTTTTAAACAGGATAGCATAAGTTAATCGAGTTTCATTGAGAATGTTGAACTCGTCATGATGCATGCCTACTCGTTTTGTTTATTAGTTAAATTATAAAGCTTCCCTCTCTTGTATCTGTAATGACAGCGTTAATTAATTTACTTTCATCAGTATTTGCTAATCAGCAGCAACTCATCAGCTTGTTTTTGCTTGTGCAGTTTGTGTCTAATGCGCGTACGTCATGTCTGAAGCAGTAACCATGGACGATAGTGATCTTGTTTATGGAACAGTCAGTGATCTTTTGCTGCACAGCAAAGCCTAGTGCAACAGTCAGCCTTCTTCATGTGTGTAAACAAACACATGTGCCACAAGTGTAACACGTGTCAGGTGCCCCTCAGCGCGTATGTTGTGTGGGTTTAACGCCTAATTCGCTCTTCCTGTGTGTCTCTGTGTGTGGGGGAGGCCAGTCAATCAATCTCCCATCGACGCAGTGCGGAGGCCTGGTTAAACACTCTTTGTTGTCAGCTGTTAGGTTGTATTGTGCTACTGACTGGTTGCTTGTTTAAACAGTTGTTTGCATCTACCTGCAAGTTCATGGATGTCCTCTCATCGCCACACACATACACGTATCGGATATGTATGTAATGCAACCATTAGGTTTCCTGCTGCTACTCTGCACTGCTGTTTTGTGGAAGGTGATGTTTTTGTGTTTGTCCACCTGCAATCGTTTTGTTATGCGAAACACAACTCAGTCACGGCTGTTGCCGACAAACGATTCACTCTGTTAGAAGAACGAAGAGCATAAACAGAGCCAAACTACGCACGGATGTCGCTCCAGGCTAACTTACAAAGTAGTATTCAAGCCAACGCCAAGATCTGATGATGAGACTGCATTTGTCTAGAGTGGCATGATATTAGGAAACATTACTCACCGTTATTGTTATATTATAAAACGTCAAAGAAATGTTTAATTCAAATATTAATGCACAAACGTTTGAATTAAAAGTGTAACTTTTTGATGAAGAGCAACTGCAGTTATTAATCATATCTCATTGATTTTTCTATCTTAAGTCTTTGCTTTTGATTTTTTTCAGATTAACTCAATTGTTTGTGTTTTGTAAGAGATGTGGTCCACATGTTGTAACAGGTAAATTAGTGGTCTATAAAGCTAACAATGCGCTTGGAAAAAAAAAACAACAGAGATTTAAGTTGTTGTGGTCTGGATTTGGGGTAAATTTTAGCTTCATATTATCTCAAGTCAGTTGTAATCAACTGGAAATACTGTTGAACATCTTGGAGGCTACAAACCTCTGCATCTTAGAAGGTAATCTTGAAGAAATGTCTGCCTCTTACTAAAACACATCTGTCAGTGGCTTGTTAATTAGGTTAACAAACTACCTCATGATTCTTACAGTCTCTGAAATTCCTGCCCTCAAGTCCTAATCTGTGCTCACCACCTGTTCTGTTTGTGCTCTTGAATCTCTTGGCCTTGATTTTTTTCCTACGTTGAGGGAACTAGTTTTACCTCAAGTTGCTCACATGTGCTTTAGTCAAGATCAAAGCGTCTTGTCAGACCTACTTTCATGTGCGTGGAAATGATGCTGTCCAACTGGCCTATGTGGCGGCTGGGATTGTGCCCTGGTCTTCATCACGTCGGGCCCATCCACACCGCAGTGACAGCCAATAGGGGTCAGCGTGTCTGCTTCCACTCACCAGACTTGCCGCTCACTTGACTTTAATGAATATATTCGTGTGTCAAGAACCTGTTCTTATCGTAACAGCCGGTTGGGGATGTTCAATCAAACGAAGCTCATGACATTAATTTCAGAGCCGGGCCATAAGACTCCTGGTTTGAATTATGACATCATTTCTGGTATTTGAGTTGTTCAGGCTCAGATAATGACTGATTGACTCATCTTGAGTCCAACTTCAATATGTTACAAAGAGTCAACATACACACTTAAATAGGGGAAAAAACGAATCACAGGAAACAACATATATGCTGAACTTTACACACATAAAGAAATACACAGATGTTATCCCTCACGCCATGATTGGAGCCTTTCCGTGCTCCATTGCGTCATGGAATTAGACACACCATGTGCAGCTCTGCTCTTGGCTCTGAACATGCAGAGTGTGATTCCTGAGACAAGTCTAATTTATGAGTCGGTCATCAGCTGACAGAGCAGTTACCCTCTGTTACTCGGAGGCCCCGTGCATGCAGGCTGCGGGCCCCCATCATTTGTTGTTCGATGTGGGTGGGTTGCTGCATGTGTGTCTGTTTCAGGTTGCAGGAATAGCCGCAGCCTGAGTCGTCTGCTTGCCTTTTATTTTTCTTCTTCTTCTTCTTCTTTTGACTTTCTCCACACAATTGCTGGGATTTAACAATAACCACATGTGTTGAATGTTTACAAAACATGGAAGTTTAATCAAAACCTCTTTCAATTTTATCCAAACTGTTTGCATGGTGTCATTTGCTTATACTCACAAGTCCAGCTTCTAGACAATGGTTATACATTTATTTCTGAGGAGCAATTAAGAGCACCGTTTACCTCATTTTGACATTCAGTTTTGGTGAGAAGGCATTTTAACCCTAACGTTTATTGGCCACCATATGTACAACAACAAATTACTTCTTATTTTTTTCTACAACTTTTCAGTGTGCAACATATTCAATAGGTGTTCTTTTGTTTGTTCTTTATTATTAAAGGTTGCTCAAATTGTTCTGCTGTGCAGAATTATTTTCACTTACTGTGTAAGAGTACTTTTTCCTTAATTTTTCATATTCTTGGGGGGGTAAAAAGTTAAACTCTAGTCTTTATTTCAGGCTACATTTATTAGCACCCTGATGAAGAAATATGTAAATTTATAAATTGTTTTTTTCACAGAAGAATCATCCAATTTTTCTTAGACTTTCTAAGAACTTGCAGTCTATCTGTGATTTTGTGTTTTCTTGGGGAAAAAGAGATGATGTGATGCAGAGCCCCAGTCCTTTAGAGGAGGACTGGGATTTATCTTGTCACCACAGAGCTTTACGGCATTAAATTGGGTTAAAAAAGTATTGCAAGGCTCATTGTTTCAAGACATTTTTACTGAGAGCTGCAGTAAAGAGTGACATCTTGTGGGCGCTCACCGAGCCACCATCACAAACAGCCAAAAATGAGTTTACTAAACACAACTGAAATTATGTTTGTTGATCAGATGAGACTAATGGCGCACACCGCAAAGTCTGTATCTGAAAGACACCACCGGCCCGTTAGTTATTTTGTGTTAAGCTGCCCGCAGCAGTGTGGACGCCTCAAGGTACATCACCTAGCAATCTTCCTCAGACCACTGGATGATTTGCTTTGGGGAACAGATCTTTCTAATTGAAAATACTTCACATTTCTGACTAAACTTTCAGGATTTCTACATAGACTTAAAGATTTAAATGTATTAATTGAATGTTTTTGGATTTTAAAAAGTAAACTTCATCCAGCTTTGACATAAAAGGCTGAAATTAAAGTTTAATTATTTTTTTTAAATGTGCATGTTACTTCTTTACACCTGTTTTTCCATTTACCCTAATTTCTTGAGGTACTCCTGTGGTAATCATCTGCTATGCTAGTTGTAGATCCAGCTTAAGAACTTGCATAATTTATGGTAAAAAAAAAAACTACAGAGCACGGATTCACCATTTAAGTTCTGTTCCTGAAAGTGGTTAATGAACAACTTCACAGTTAACTTCACCTGGTTTAACTCGGCTCTCAAAAAGTCTCAATTTACCCCATTGATATTTGCAGAAACCCTTAGGTTTAATGACTAAAACGCAGAAATCTATTTCTTCTCAGCACACCTTTAATTTCCCCTTGGGATTAATAAAGTACTTTTTGAATTTGAATCAACTTGACGTTCGTCTGTGAAAGGTGTCAAGTGACACAGGTTCTTTTGACCAGATGAAACATGGTGTCTGCTTTCCATAAACCAAAAACTTTTAGGCAACAAAGACTTCCAGATTAAAGGTTGGGGTTTTTAAAAATCATTTTGTCCCATATTATACAGATGCTATAAAAATAAATGTCTTTTTTATGTTACTACAGTTGTTTTTTTTGTTGTTTTTTTTTTTTTTATTTCCGTGTGTGTGCGTGTGGTGTTCTGTATAATGTCAGTCATTTCTTGTCTGCTGTGTGGGTAGTTTCACTCCTAACATCAGATGACCTGTTTGTTTTGGTCACACAGAATATCTAAATATGTAAGATGGGTGTCAGCCATCCAGTAAACACTGGAAACAGATCTTATCAGACTTTGGCCACAGTTGGCGTCAGTGTCGTGCAGTCGGTCGGTCACTGTTTACAGCTTGACATGCAAACTAACTGTGACAGACCTGGGTGGATTTTCATTCAGATACTAAATTACAACAAAGGGGGCTGCGCAATAACAGATCCCCGCAAAATAAGTGGATAATGTTGAACTGTTCTCTGTTCAGATTTTAAGATTAA
The DNA here is from genome assembly GCA_911649635.1 of Poeciliopsis gracilis. Taxonomy (NCBI): domain Eukaryota; kingdom Metazoa; phylum Chordata; class Actinopteri; order Cyprinodontiformes; family Poeciliidae; genus Poeciliopsis; species Poeciliopsis gracilis. The sequence continues at coordinate 4,814,902 of CAJVRI010000884.1, read as the reverse complement.
GATTTTAGTGAATGAATGTTTGATGTAGTTTGAATTAATGGAATACCAGCCGTCATGATATTGACTTGATTTATAGTGAATTATATTGGTGTTTCAGAATCTTCATCCATGTTTTTGGATGTCTTGGATCATTTACTTTTAGCTAACATCATCAAGGGTAGCCATGATGAAAACAAATCAATGGGTTTATAGAACAATTTTATTTTTTCAGCTCTCTATGTCTCCCTCTTCTGTTTTCTTTTTGTCACTCATTTACATCTGTCAGTGATGCAACAGGTGTTCCAATATTGGTCCTGCTCACATGTCACCATGGCTGTTTATCCTCTACGGTCTCTTTCTGTCGGCCAAGCCTCACACTCACACCCCCTCTATTTACTTTGCCTGGTGTGATGTGTGTTCACATGGCTGACCTGGACTAAAGTGATCACACTCCCTTGGTCAAACCTTCTTCGACCTAAAGTTCAGAGCTTTTTTTGTAGAAAAGAATGTTCAAAGCTGACAGAGTCAAAACTCAACACAACCTACAGATGTAGTTCCAGCCAAAGTATTCTGCAAAGAATTGGCTTGAGTGGACTTATTAAAAAGCAGCATCTTCCTTTAGTGTTTTTAAATTCCTGATTAAAAAGCAATGTAGTCTATATAATCTGTGTTGTAAACTGGCAAAATGTTAAAATATTTATGGGTATGAATGCTTTTGCTATGCTGATGGTTACAGTGCTCTATGCTCAACTATCATGAGGAAGTTGAACATTACAAGAAGAAAATACTGGTAATGAAAACCAAAGCAAGAAGTGAGGCCGAGGGACAGACGGGAAGATGGACACTTTCTCTTTAATCTCGCCCATAAGACAGTTTAAACAAAATTTTTGAACTGAGATCAAGGACGTTCAGAGGCCTTTGTTGACTCAGTACATCTGTGTATTTTGGTTTGTGTCTGTTCTTTTTGTGACTTCACGCTTTGCAGTGCTGAAAGAAGCAAGTGTTTGTTTGACTAAGCCAGGGCTAAATTTCACATCTTTCTTATACTTGACTAGGAATTTTGGAAAACGCTTGCTTGACTTACACAATTAGAACATGCAATGTAGCATTAGATTGTGTTTGTCAAATCGCCGAACTTATTTTCCTAACACCGAAAATGCAGTCCACTTCATCTTAGTTCTTCTTATGTGTTTTATTGTATTTCAATGCAACAATCGTGTTAGGTGCTGGGAGAGGCGAACAAAGATTGGAGAGGAGAATAGCAAAAAGGGGGAAATTCCAAAGATAACTCTATCAGAGGCTGGAAGAGCCAGATTGACAGACGACCCAGTCCAAACAGCTCGATTTAGCCCACAGGAACTCGGTCTGAACTTCTGCACTGCAGGAAGACACGTATGAAGGAACGAGGGTGTGTTTCCCCTAGATTGAGGGGAAAAATGTAGAATGGCGCACATAATGCCAGGAGAGTACATAACCCTACAGTTTAGCTGTAAATTATTTGGTATTTTACAGCTATTTCTAAACTAGCAACATCTCATAATGTGGGATAACCAGCTTGATGGGTTATTTAGAACAGTTTATGATGGAGGGTCCATGTTCCTGCTGTCTTTGCAGGTGTTTCGTGTGGCCAGTGTTTGTCTAGGCAGCCCACCTGACACCATCTGCTGGGAGTACAGGGACAAGGATAAGAACTTCCACCGCATGGGACCACTCACCCCCCAGCAGTTCTACAGGGAACACGTCAAACCTCTTTACAACATTCAGGACAAAGTACTCACCACATCAGACAGACCACACAAACATGAGTTGCATACTTGCAAAGCGAAGCTGTTCGCTCTCTAAACTTGTGCGGTTCCTCCCCATGCTCAGGTCTGCCTTGTAAATGACCCCCGACCGCAGAATCCTTACGGGAAGCTGTACAGCGTAGAGTTCCTCGGGAACATGGTTGGAGGTCGTAGGACTCTGTACAATAACCAACCCATCCAGCTGCTGAAGAACGCCGCAGCGGACTCCATCAAGGAAGGAGAGGTCCGTGGGAACAACTGGACATGACTATTGTCACAAATATTTATAAACTATGGATTCTGGAAATTGAAAAATACATTTTTTTTAATATTTGTTTGTCTTTCCACTTCTCCCAGGCCGTGTGGTTTGGATGTGACGTCGGGAAACATTTCCACAGCAAACTGGGCATTAATGACATGAATGTGTGAGTAAATTTAATCCAAGTTTCTCTGAAGAATGGATGAGACTTTAGACTGTACTAAATTTCCCTTCAGTTATGATAAAAACACTCTACACAGAACAAGAAGATAGCAGGAAATAGCTTTGTTTTCAAATCTGAGAACCTGTCTATTGAGGATTACGTTTCCACCAAGCAGAATCCCTTTCATTCACTTTTGGGTTCCAGCCCAATTTGCTCATGTAAATGGAACAAAACTCTAATAGTCTTGCAAAAGTATACATACCACTTTAGCATTTTTTTTCATTTTCATAGCACAACAACCAACCTTAGTGTAGCGTATATAGTAAATGTATGTGATAGATCCACACAAATTAATGAACATTTTTGAATTGGAGGTAATATAAATGGATTTTAAAATTCATTACAATTGAAAATCACCAGTTTTGCTTTTGCATTTTCATTGTAGCTCATAATGTAGGTTTCCAATCTTCCAGTCGACTTTGACTACCTTATCTGCCCCTGCCTTTTAGATTTATCTGATAAAATTCATTACAATTCTCAATTGTGAGAAGCCATAAGGGACTTCTTATGGCTGTCTTCCATCAGTAGTTTTCTTCTTGCCACTTTTCCATAAAAGCCAGATTTGTAGAGTCCAGCACTGTTAGTTTTCCTGTTCTGTTAGGGTTTAACTCAGCTGGAGACTGCAGTTCCGAGGATTTTTGTGGAAATAGGCGGTGCTATGTGAGAGCAGGTGTTTAGGAACCCCAAATGGCTGCCACTGGAGATTAAAGGATTTCTCGGACATGCATGAAAGAATAAAAGCAACACTCCAGGTATGTTTTTGATGGAGGAAGAACATTTTAACATGATATGAAGCTCAAAAAAAGTTGATTTCACATTATACTCTCCCTTTAGGATTAAATTACAGGCAACTGGTTCACTTGACAGTTCTATGTTGGAACATACAATTTAAATAAATATAATAAGTTTGTGGTTTCAAGGTGACAAAAATGGTATGAATGCTTTTGTAAGACTGTGTCAGGTGTCGACCCGTCCTCAGAGGAAATGTGGCTGATCTGCGTGAGTTGCTGGCGCCAGGCTTAACTTTTCCCGCTGAACTAAACCTGCATGGTGCTGAACGTCTGGTATCATCACTCAGATGGATCTGTTTCGACATGACACGCAACGTAGCCTAATTTCTTCAATCATTCTCAGGATGAGGAGAAACGGTGATGAGCTAGCTATTCTAAAATACCAGGCTTGTGCTTTTGGCTTTCTTCTTAATCCTTTTAAAATAGATCTAAGGATTATTTTTAAGATGGTCTTATGAAAAGATGCTTTTAGTGTACAAGTGAAGTCGCCACCTGAGTTCCAACTGGAAACACTCTCGATTCCGCTGCAGGTTCAACCACGAGCTTGTGTTTGGAGTGTCTGTAAAGAATCTTTCCAAGGCAGAGAGACTGATATATGGCGACTCCCTCATGACGCACGCCATGATCCTCACTGCTGTTACAGACAAGGTACACTTCCACAAACCTACGCTCCAGGAATGTGACAAACTCATACGCACAGCACTGACTAACCACAAGAAATACACACATTCAGAATTTCCCATGGTTTTACTGTTTGTTTACTCGACTCTAATCTGCTGCAGTTTTTCATAATTCTGTCAATTTCCTCCATTGTAAGCAACCCCAGCTGTCAGGTCACTCTCTTCCCTCATGTCTCCAGTTCTCACTCTTATCGCCCCCCTTGTCCGTCTTCTGTTCTCTCTCTCAGGGTGGGAAAGAAGGTTACGAAAAATGGCGGGTGGAAAACTCCTGGGGCGATGACCGTGGAAACAAAGGTAAGAACCAAAACTCTTGATTGATCCTCAGAAATGTGTGATGCTGAATGTTCAGTCCTTCAAACTAAACCTCCTCCTCTCAACTAAACTTGGGACATTTTCCAGCAAAGTCGTCCAGTCTGACGTTGACTCATGATGCTCCTGTTCATATGTATTCAATTAAAAACAGGATTAGAAGGAGTAGTTTCTGTTACAATGCATTTAATCTACTTTAGGCAGTGACAAACGACCCAACAAATACGTTTTGTGAGATTTATTTTGTAAAAGAACCACAGCACTTTACAAGAGGCACAAGCATTCTGCTATATCTGAAAGATTTAATTTGCTTTGGAAACAGAACATCTAAATATCTGCTCTCAGATATGAATTTGAGACCACAATTCATATGCCTAGAGCACACACGTTAAACTCAATTATCATGTTGAGATGTATTTTCTACAACAGCAATATTAGTGCAAAAGACCTTCAGAAGCAAAGTGTAACAAGAAATTAACAACGCTTTAAAAAGTATTTGTCTAAATTATTGACTTATGATTAAATGTCAAACAACAGTTTATCAGATTACTAGTAGTTTCAATAGATTAACTAATAATCAAGTTAAAGAAAGGAAGGTCCTTCTTGACCTTCTGTTAGTGCTGTAGTTTGGCCACCATCCAGAAGAGGGCGACACTGGTCATCCTTAAGCAGAGCCAGTTGATAGAGAAATAAAGGTGGCGGAGGGATCTTAGAACAGGAAAGTGAACAGTCCCAATGGAGTCCGGCATGAGATGCAAGATGCACTTCATGGCATTATGCTTTTAAATATAAACATTCGACAAGCTCCTTAAGTTTCATGGACAATTTTGGTTTGTGACAAGTTAAACCAAGGTTGCAAAATTGAAGGTGATGTGGTTCATTCAAAAGAGAGATAGAAAGTGCTTTGACTTCAAAACTTATTGTGCTTTGAAGTTATGTTCATAAATTTCAGTTCTATACATGTATTGGTTTAGTTTCTTCCTTTGTCCCCAGTGCGCATTTGCTCCTGAGATCCTCCCGTGTGTTGATTTTTCTATATACGATCGCTTGTATCGTCTTGCACTGCAAGACGATACAAAAAACATGTATTTTTTGTTAATGTGTGTTTTTTCTTCAAATCAGTTTGCCTCGGTCTGGTGGCAGAGTACATCTATTGCGTTAATCCTTAAGTCAAAGCAAACGGTGATGTCGAGCTTTATTTCAAAGCTGGATTATAATTATAGGCTTCTGTCTTTTAAATGCTTTTTAAACAATTTTTTTGTACGCCAAAAAAAAGGGTTTTGAATCTTTCTGCTTGTGATGGAGAAAACAAAACAAAAGTCACAAATGATTAATTATTCTTATGAATCTAATATCACGATTATGAAAATATCAAATATTTTGCAGTCGGTTTTATAAGAACATTTCTTAACTCTCTCTCTCTCTCTCTCTCTGCTGCTTATCTCGATCGCTGGCCTCAACAAGCCTCTGGAAATTCAGGGTGCCAAACACACACAGTTGTGTGCATTTAGGCACACAACTGTACTCACAATATTTGCTTGAGCCCACAAACCTTAGAGAGTATTAGGAAAATATGTAAAAGGCCCTCAGTCAAATCAGATTTATTTCATGCAGATCTTATTCCATAAACACCAGCAGATGGGGGATGAACACCCCCCACAGAACACAGCTACCCATCTGTAGCTAAATTCAGAAAGTAGTCGAGAACAAAACTTTGAGAAGTGGAATTCGTATGACTTTCTTGGATAAAAGGTGAACGAAAGGTTGAAAAATAAGTAGAAGAGGCTGCGCCTGAAGGAAAAACAAAAGCATGTAGGTTTGGTGAGAATTTGGGAACAGGGACGGGGAAGAAATCAAAGTTTTAGTGGTAAAGGGTAGAGAGGGAGCACTTATGGAGATAATGGTGTTTGTAAAAACCAAATGCCTCCCTTTAGATCTCTTGATATTCCTGCTGACCCCAAAGAAGACACAGGAGAGATTTAACTCTCTGTTCTTTCACCTTTAAACTGTCTGTCAGACGCTAGAATTGCGCCGCTTTCTCCACAACTCATTTTTATACCATTTTAAACAAATATCTGGCCACACTATGTGGGTTTTATTTTACACTTTTAAAGGAACATTTGGCCGAGCCTGAGTTCCAGTTTAGCATATCTTGTATCTGAACCTGGAATTACTCTGGCAGATAAAGATGATGGCTTAATTTCCCCCCAGTTCTGCTCTGCTGTCAGGCAAACTCAAGAATGTCATGTTAATTTGTGTGGAAGGATTTGAATAAGAGACTTCATTAGCTTTTAAATATGTTTCCAATCCATCACAGTTATTCCCACCCAGTTATCTGTCCCTGCACCTCACTTAGAGCCCAGCTTTCATTTCCTTTGAAGTAGGTTAGGAAGTGTCATTTGTTTTCACAATTATGTTTTACTGTTGTCATCAAAGCTGCAGTGCCTTAGCACCTCATTCCTCATGGTGAGCAATTCCTTCTAATTTCCCCAAAGTTGCCTTTCACCCATGACCCATTAGTGAACCAGTTCATCTCCCTGCTGTTGGTAGCAGGTCTCGTGCTTCCTCTGGATATCGGGTTGGAGCATCTGAGAGTTGAGCTTGTTCCCAGTGGATTACCTCACACACTGATCCAGTGAGGGATCTGGAGGTTTTTCTATATTGCATGGGCCATTTAATTAAACCAGGGAATTGATATACAGTCCAGACAACAAGCTAAATATATGGTCATCAAACTATAAATAAAATAACTTTGTGGAATGCAGTAAATATTGGCTAAAATATTCCAAGTATCGTGAGTTATCACTTTGCATGTCAATATAAAATTATCCTGCATAATAGTCTTCCTACAGTCAATGTTCCCGCCTGACACAGACGTAACAGAGGTCAAAATGCTAAAGATCACAGAACGAGCTGGAAGAACAGATTAAAAGCAAAAGAGTTGTTCAAGAACAACTGATCTAGTAATTGAATTATTGACCAAAATCATTATTACTTGATTGTCTTTTATGCAGCCCTCGTCATCAGCTCAGCTGTTGCAAGGTTTGGCATGTAGCTCACAATTGTAAAAGATGACAAATAATTTGTTGAGTTATTTATCATTGTTCCTTTTAAAGCCTGAATATATTTGTGTCCACTTTCTGGTATCCCAGTGGTATGGCAGTGGCTGCTAAACAGATCCTAAGTATTATCATTGTTCTTCTAAAACACAAAAATTCAAAGCCTTTTGCTGCAACTTGCTTTTTTATGTGAAATACAAGACAGCTGTTTTACACTCTCCCAGCTCCTACTACATCAATCTGTCCTTTCCTCTGACAGTCTAAAGGCAAATAACCCCAACATTTGCACACACACCATGTCACCCAACATGTGGGTTCCAGGAACGTCACACCAGCTCACAGGAATACCACAGTGGGAATCGACCAACGTGCCATATGAAGACATGCGTGCTTGGAAGAACGTGAATACGCAACACATGCTATCTTGATGCATTGTTTTGAACTGTGGCAAGTTCTTGCAGTTACCCTGACGTCCTTGGTAAATGTACTTGACAGTGGGAATGTTTTCTCAACTCTGAGCACGTGAGAAGAGAGGAAAAGCTAGTTGAATTCAGTTTTTAACAGGATTTTAGCTGTTGCCAGGTTGTTTTCCACATTCAAATGCAGACACATTTTGAAATCAAGCTGAGTGATGACGTTGAAGGAACCGGGTAAACATTTTGTGTTTTTTCACGGCAGTTGTGAAAAGTTGATACCAGGAATGCCGATTACGGCATAGAAGGTGGTGTATGAGGACATCTGCTGAAACAGTAGCTTAGCAATGAAGAGCATTTAAAACCTATTAACATTAGCAAACAAAGACCAAAAACTGTTATCCTTAATTGACTTTTCTTTACCTTTTAAAGAAAGGAAAGTGAGAAATGGTTAATGTAATGTTGCTTGTTTCTTTTAAAGGAAAAGTGTAAAATTGGTTCACTTTCTTTGAGGAGAAAGATGAATCTGTCTGCACAGGACTGAGAAGTGTTGCATAACTTTCTCATGATATTGCTTACCCATGCTAACTGAGCTGTGCTCTAATGAAAAGCTCATGAAAGAAATAATGGGCAGAGTTGTCCATGCAAGAAGAAAAGATCATAAAGTAACCAGAAAAAATATTCTGCTAAATCTGCTGGTTGCAGGTTTGTTTGACCAAGAGTCATTTAATGTGTTTGATCTCTAAAATAATGAATCTTCCCTTTGTTTAGACTTCAGCACCTACTACCTGTTTAAACAGGACTGTTAGAACAGTTTATCATGGATCCCGTCTTGATAGTTTTATATAAGAGAACATGTGCACATATTTTGGTACAGAAGGCGGAGAAAGCATAAACAGATCTCGCCAATAAGATATTTAAGCTTCTTTTTCATTTTTCAGGTTTTAGGAACATTCTAAAATAAGTGTAGAAAAATCTGCTATTATTGCCACACACAATGTAATTGTTAACTTGAGTCTAACTTAGATTTGTTCCTTTTTTTTAAATTATTTTTTATTTTATTCCGGAAGTTAATTGTTGCATTTTCTTGAGTCTAAGCAGTTTGACCCATTCTCTACAGGTTATCTCATCATGACGGACGATTGGTTCTCGGAGTATGTCTACGAAGTGGTCGTGGACAAGAGGTTCCTCCCTCCTGATGTGCTGGAAGTGATGCAACAGGAGGCTGTTGTACTTCCTGCGTGGGACCCAATGGGATCATTAGCATAAATCCAGAAATCCAGGTTTTAGCCCCAGCCCTCGGTCTGATTGACTCCGCCCTTTCCTCAACCGCTTTTACCTCCAGTATTTCCCTCACAGCCACCCCCCTCCAAAAGAGCTTGTTCTTATAGGAAAAATAAAAAGTTTTCTTTTTTACTCGACTACCAGTGTCTTTTATCTGCATCGCTAGTAAATTAACGTACACATGAAGCCTGCACTGTTTGTTTTTCATCTTGGTGAATTGAGCTGGTGTTCTACGCTCTGTATAGCAAACATCAGCAATGCTATGGCACTAGGTTTGGTGTAGGCCAATGTGCAGTGGATGTTTGCATGTTATATGTGGTTCATTCATTACAATCAGGAATTCAGATTTGGCTTGCAATAGGAATTGGGAGTGAGGGACACAGCAATCAAGCTGTTCTGGCTAAAAGCTGAAGCATCTCCTACGGCTGTTGTTAATCTCACCGTGATGCACAGTGAAACATCCATGCATGTGCATAACAGTGGGGGAAACAGAACCTCCAGTTAGCCAAGCATCCAGGTTTTGAACTGCCTAATTACCAGGGGGGGAACTCTTGCATGCAATGGGAAAACATACAAGCTCCACTCAGAAAAGTCCCAACCTGACTGTGAACCCAGGACGCGCTTGTGGTGAGGCGGCTTCCCTGGTGCCTGTTCAAAACACTGGAGAGTTCAGAGCTTTTCATCAAGTGAAAAACATTTGTTTTGAAGTTTCCTTCCTTTTTAACTGTAATTTAGCTACCTTTGTTAGAACATTTGACATAAGAAAAATTAAAGCATGTAAATATTTTATATACAAGTTGGATACTGTTGTGCATCAAGATCCATTTGATCCTTTGTTTTCTCTCTGACAGCTATGGCTTTGGCTAAAGGATGTCAGTAAACGCATAGCCTGAAAAGACAGGTAAAATGTACAATTTATATCGTATAATTAATCAGATATATCATAAGTATTTTATGTATGTACAAGAAAAGATGCACAAAGTAAAGGTCTTTGTGTGTGCTTGCTCATTAAACAAGCTGTTTGCAACTTTAGTTTCTACACTTTTAGACAGATTTTCAGGCAGCGATGGAAAACCTGAAATTATTTCATAATTTTAGTTTTTACACCACAAAAGCCTGGAAAATTGACCAGAATGTGTACACTTTTAAGATCCACTAGTCAAATATGTTACTTTGACTGTCAAAGTAACATATAGTTACTTGTAAATATGTGTTTGCAATTTCTGAACCTAGTGTTTCATGGGGTTTTCTCTTGTGAATGCAGGCCAAAGGGACCGGTGGTTGTTACATTTATAGGTGCAGGACGCAGAACAAAGCCCTGCTGTGAACTTACGAACCCATGAAACCGGGCTTACGAGTTCTGACGTCAAAAATGAGTTTCAAAGTAGCAGCTATTTGTGTCTGACGAGAAGAATTAGCCCATCACTGAACCATACAGGACCGGTCACTACACAACAGGCCTCGGAGCTGCCTGCCAATTTCTCCTTTTCTCTGCTGCCTCGTCTTTGTTGTTGGTGTGTGTCTGCAGTGACGAGGATTAACCTAGTGCGTCGGCTGATGTTGATTGGAATGACGGTCAACACCCGAGCGCAGCTACAACACAAAGAGGGCATGGTGATTTAAGTGTCACCCTCACAGTTACTGTGTTTATTGTTTCAGCCTCTAATGGTGTTCCCTCGACCCCTTCTCTCTGCTTCCAATTCACACACACGCGCACACACACACACACACACACACACAAAATGAAGGCTAAGTTGATTCCACTGTACTACTGTACCTGGCAGGAAGCCACTTGGCTCTGTGGGTTGGAAATGAGTTACTTTGACCAGGGCACAGACTGTCTCAGAGTTCAAAAAGCTTTCTGCAGTTTACATCATATCTCACATTTTTCTGATTCAATTACCTCTGCTATGTTCATACTGATGTTTTCCCTGCACCTTTTGTGTATATTTGTAAATATGTGTCAAGCCGTCCTGGATTAGGGGCAAGGATCTTGTTTTAAAGCTCTGTGTGGGAGTGTGTGTATGCACGAGAAAGCGCACGCGCGCATGCTTTAGAATGCGTGTTTGCGTCGTAAGCCCGACTGAGCAGAATACGGCCTGCTGTAAGCCCAGGCATGTGGGATTTGTGTGATTGGGTTTAGTCAACGCTGATAGGCGACGTCTTGGGCTCTGGATGACCAGACACTCCATGGACGACACAGACTGCCCTGCTAAAAATACCAAGGTAAGACCTCACAGTCACCCTGACTATGATCTATATGGACTCATCAAAAGCAAATTCACCAGTACCAGTCGTAAACTTGTAATTTGTTGCAGGATCTGATGTGTTGCTTTTAAATTCGGTCTTCTTTTAAAACTAAATCTGAAATCACAACATGAAACTTATTTAAAATATAACATTTTATCTGGATGGTTTTTTTTTTGTTTATTTGTTTTTTAGGTTACAGGGTTTAAAGGTTTAAAAACTGTTAAGTATTTGTATTTAGGTAATCTGAACGATTAGTGCGAGGTTACGTTTCACACTCTTATGATCCGGCTCTGCCTGAGTGGCTGCGGTTCTTCACCTTCTGTTAAAAATGCAATTTCTGGGCATTAAGCTGTTCATCTGCTGAGGAACTCCTGTCATAATTAACACAACGCCGGTCGTAACCTTTTAACCTCCCCCGGGCTGGGCCTCTGCCGCTTTTCAAAGTGAATTCTCTGGAGCTCAACGCTTGAGATTTTAACCTCAGGAATCTTGCGAGAATGGAAATGTCAACATGGGATCATCGGGGTGTTATGATCTTCTTAGAGCAGGAAAGGAATATGGCAGCAATTTGCAAGCAAATATTGCGTCTCATGCGAATAATGGGGTTAAGGTTTATGGTCACTCCAGCTCTAACAGTCACATTACTGCTCTAAGCTCTTAGTCTTTGCACCGTACAGAAAATTACATTTCAATGTTTGAAAACAACTACAACATTACTTATCAGTTTTCAAAGCCACCACTTCATATTTTTATGTCATATATTATGTTTTTCTACTTTGCTCAACAAAAATAATCTCACCTACTTGTCACAGATAAATCAGTCAATTAGCTGCTTCATCAGTACACACCTGGTCAGACATCGGGTCTTATTAAATATGTAGCAAAATGAATAAAGAGAACGTATTCTCTCTTAAAATTTATAACTGGAATATTCAATATTTGTGAGTAACTTCAGATTCACAAGGATTAAACGTCTTTATGTTCCCAGTTTTAATAACTTTAAATACAGCGACTTAAAAAGTTAGTGTCTGATCACTGGCTGTAATAATCTAATCTGTGCACTGACTCTTGATCAGTGCATAAGAGTCAGTGCACTGACTCTTGTGTAGCTAATTATCTTCAGGTACAAAGATAATTACTTCAGTTTTGTTTCTGTTCAGGTGGAGAAGATTATGGCACATCCATGCGTTGATTTTTTTAATTTTTTTTCTCTAAGCATCTGTTCAGTGCTGCGTATCAGCTTTATTATTTGGGTATTAAGGGCCCGGTCATTAGCCCCACCTCACAGCCCGACTGACTTTTTCCGCTTGTGCTGTGGTGAGCACAGAAACCTCACTGGAAGTCATTAAATGTGCATGTAATAGCTTGAGATTTACAACTTTAATAGTTCTGATTTGCTCAGATTACAATTCTGCTGTTCCTTGGCATATTTTTTTAAATCCTTGATTTCTTTGTTTTGACTGGAAGGTGAAACTGAGGACACAAAAGAAAATCTCATCACTGAAATTGCTCTCTGGATGCATAATTTCATTGTGCTTGATGCATATTTATTCTGATTATTTTTCTGTATCATCTCTGAGCCTCTAGATTACTCCTGGCAGCTTTATTCAATGATTTGAATTTCAATCTGACATTTAAGCTCGAACACTGAAGAGGTCAGAGGGACAAATTAATTCATGTCTTACAAGAATGTTTTTGCAAGCTGTGCAAGAATTGATAATGAAAAGGAGAAAGATTTCAGACAATTATATTATAATAAAGGCCAAAGGCCATAATGTGCTTTTCCCATGTTACCTAACTTCTCGTGCAACTACACCGTCAAGAGAATTAATCTCTGCTTCAGGGCAGGATGCTGTGAACTCCGGTTGCCACCGAAAATGTGTTTTCACATCTGCTTATCAGGCCTTTTCAATACAGAATGCACAAAAAAACCTGTTTTTCTTTTCCTCTGGGAGTAGTTTCCTCATAAAGTACTACAAGTTCCTTTGGCTTGTTAAGCGATGTTTGTGCAGATGTGGTGGCAGCGCTGCCTTTCAGACTCAACCATAGTTTTCTCCTCTCATCCCATCGTTAGTTGTTTATTTTACAATTGGCCCTAGCTTGGAATTGTATGATGTCAAGAAGGCACAGGATGTTATAGAAGAAAACAAGGGTTTTGATTATTAGGGTTCAGAAGATGTTTTGTCTTTCATGTTTTTGTGCGTTCAACGTTTGTGCGTGTGTGTGCGTGTTTCTGTACTGAAATATTTTGCATTTTAGCAGCTTTGCCACACATAAACAGAGCTCCTGGGACATAAATTTTTCTGGTAGACGTTCAACATAGATAATCAAATCTGACAAGTTGATTTAATGACACATATTAGTTTATCACTCCTTCATAAAGGCAGAAATGTCAGCTGGATGCAATGCAGAAGAGGTTCCGTTTTAAAAGCTTTGAACTTCCTTCATCTTTTACTCAAATGGTCAAAGCTTTAGATAAAAGTGTTGAAAAATCAAAATCCCAGAGCTACACCTATTGCATGGCCTGTTTTAAATACTTTGTACAGACCCCATATAGAAAAGCAATTCCATATTAGGGTTTGTTTTATCATCCAGCCAGAGTTCCTGCTTTCTTTGATGTTGTCTTTTTTACAGGATTTAATCTGAGATGACCACAAGAAAATGGTTCATTTTGTGTTGAAGAACTGAGTTCTTTCCGGTTTTTGAGCGCAGACCAGCAGATTTTTAGCAAAAATGCTCTGGTATTTCAAATAGCTAATGAAGCCATTTCCAGGAAAAACAAACCCACAGCATTGTATATCCTCCACTTTTCTTCTTGGTGGGTAACAAGTGCTTTCACATATGCTTGTGCTGTTTTATTACAACTTAGAGTCTTTGTTGCCCTCTTAGTCTCATTAGGCCAAAGCCAACGATTCCAGTTAAAATGCTATAGATATTAGATAGAAGAACAGAGGAGGCTTTCTATTGTCATGCGTCCAAAAGTCAAAACAGTCACCATTTGCATAGTCACACAGGTTCACTTTCAAAACATTTTTTCTGCGTACTTGTTTTCTTTCAGTCTTGCACTGATGACTACTAAAGGTTAACACACCTCTGTTTAGCCTGAATATTATTTTCTCATGTCTGTCCTGATTTAAAAGTGTGGCTGAAAGACTTTGGCACCTGAGTCCTGTCATATTTCCAACCCAGGTAAGCAGGAGGTCTTGGAACACCAATGAAATGTTGCAGTCAATTTAAGAAGATAAAGTGAAAATTCATAAAATGCTTCGATTTATTTCAACAGAATCGTTAGGGGTGCCAATGAGATTTTTTTTTTTTTTTCTCCTCCCAAAAATATTTACTCAAATTAAAGGAAATCATGTTTAAGATAAATGTACTGACTGTCAATTTGGAGTCAATCTTCAATAAGTCATGCTTTCATTATTAGATCCAAATCAAACAGAAAGAGGGAAAGTTGGCTCACGGTGCTGAAAAGTGTGCGTTTGTCTGAAGTCCAGACATTTTTCAGGAAAGCCCCTGGGAGTTGTCGAAGCGGAGTGTGATAAGAGCGTTATCTTTCCACACCCTCTCCTTACGTCTGCAGTCCGTCCTGCAGGGCGTTATGTGTTTAATAAAGTTTTGATTTGTTGTCACATCCCAGAAACACGGAACAGGCACCAACTGAGATCTGGTCGGGATTTCAGAGGAAATACTTTCAACTCGGGCGCTCATTAAACGTTTCACCAGCGACCATTACCTCAGTCCCACCGTGTGATTGCAGACCTGCAGTCGTTTATGCAACATAGACATGCGTGACAGCGTGAACCCTGAGAGCAGGAGCTGTGTTTGGTAAAGTGTCGGCTTTCGTGTCCTTGAGATTTTCATAGATTACATCACGGTCCAGATTGAAATGTTTTACGTTCACCTTCATGACATTCATTTCAGTCTCTAAAGAAACTCAGAAAAGGACTTTATTAAAAAAAATAATAATAATTTTTGAGTGCAACTTGTGCTGAAATAGTTGGGATCCTCATCATGTTTCTAGATGTCCATAAGTGGCTAAGCTTTTTAATAAAGGCGCAATCCCCACATGGAGTTCCCACATGGTTTCACTTAAAGAACCAAGGCTCAGAGTAAAGAAGCAGTGAATATTTCACAGAAATAACAATAAATCAGCTTTTCTTTCTCTCCCCTCCCATTAATCATGTTATGACCTCCACCCTTTATTGGAAGCTGAGGGCCCCAAACAGTTGTATTGTCTTGTTCATAGGGGCGGTCGTTCAAGAAACAGTGAGTTTTACTGTAAGTGTATTTGTTTTTGATTGGCCCGCACAAAATGGAAAAAGGAAAATAATAAAAGTTGTTTACATAGATATTAATCTGAATTTACTCTAAGAGCCCCAAATAAAATCAAGTGCTACCAAGTGGATTCAAGAGAAACGTAAACGCTGCGTAGAATCCCCAGGTATATGATTTACTCTCAGTACGGATGCTATGTTTGTGTTGGTCGTGTCGTGCTATGTCTTTGTTTTATTGCTTGTGAACATTCACAGAATGAACTTTGCCTCTGCTAACGCACTGAAGTTTATGGGCCTGGAAGTGATGTTTTCTGCAGCTGCTAATTGAATCAGACTGATTGTCTCACCGTCTGTCCTTTGATATGAAGGAGATGCTTGGGAATCTGCAGGCAGAGGTAGCAATCTGCACGTCATCTGCTCAACTGTATTGGATATCATGTGTATTAGTAAACCTGGCTGAGGGGCTTTCACCTTAATGGTGCTATTTTTTTTCATAAAACGTGACATGAGATTTGAATGATATTACTAAAGGCCAATTTAATCTAATCCAGATTAAGTGATTGACTGAGCAGTTTCACTTTCAGAGGTTTTGCTCCAAAGAGAACAACTTCTGTCTTGTCGGTATTTAAAAGCAGAAACTAGAGTCATGCAGGTTGTTGTGTCTTTCAGCTGCAATTACACCAAAATATGGTTCTACAAAGTACTGACATTCCTTGGGGTATAATTCATCATCCTTCCATGTCACAATTACATAACACATTGTGCTGGTCCATCACATGAAGTAGCAACAAGATCAAGTTTTGTCGCTTTCTTGTGGACATAGCAACATAGCGACAATAAGTTACAGATACGTTTGCAAGGCACTGAATCTCTACTGATTGCTGATCCCACGCACAAAACATTCCAAAGCTTCTATGGATTACAGTCATAATTTTCAAGCTGTTACTGAAGTAGAAGAAAAATTCTCAATTTCCAGTATTAACCCGTGGGAGTGCTCTCCTGGAGAACAAGTGGGGGGGGGGAGAGTTGGAGAGTTAGTCACTCACGGTGCGAGTCTTCCCACCGCCTTGCACCAAACACGGTTCAAACCATAATTCCTGGAAGAACGCCTCCGACTGCCATTTTAAATGAGTTGGAAGATGCAGACTTTGATCTTATTTGGGTTAGTTGATTCCAAAAATGCACATATGATGAAGTCGTTTTTAAATGAAAATAATACTAATGGAATTAGAAAATTGGCCAAAAGACTCAAAGTAATAATGAAAATAAGTTTTGCGTCTGAAGAGCAGCTTTGTGTGAGTAAATGTAAAGTGGATGGGGGGGAAAAAAGAAGGAATAGAGATCAAAGAATAACAGGTGGGAACAGGGAAGAAAGGAAAAACATGAAGGGGAAAAACAGAGGGTAGGGTCTCCAGAGAAGGGCTGGTGTCTCTCTGCAGACAGAGACACACTGAACATTGCCAAACATCTCCGTGAGGTTTGGGCTTCCCCTGTCTGCACTGTGAGACTCTGTGCTTTAATGTGAGCTCTGCCATGACCGTACCGTGTCAGAACCACGCCACACTTCATGGCTTCTGTTTGTCTTTTTACTCCATCAATCCAAGCATCTGATACTGTGATGTGCAGGTCTGTGCCTGCAGCACGCTCCTGCATTGTCTGAGTGCGTGCATCCATGCATCCATCCATCCATCTACGCATATGTCTAAGCTGCTGCGGGTCTCTGTATAAAGCATGTGTGTGTGTGTGGGTGTGTGTGGGTGTGTGTGTGTGTGTGTGTGTGTGTGTGGGGGGGTGTGTGTGTGTGGGGGGTGTGTGTGTGTGTGTGTGTGTGTGTGTGTGTTCCAAGCCAGTGAGAGAGGGGCAACAAGGGAGGGAGTGGGAGGGAGGGAGAAATGAGAGAGGCAGGAGAGCTCAATGGGCAAACACGACGTCCTGATGAGCAAGTGAGGCTGTTTCTCTGGCAAGTTTTTCCCGTACCTCAGGATTCTCTTAAGTTTTAAGTAGAAGTTGTTGCTGCTGCTCTTTGCACTTTACTACTTTTTTCTACAGGTCCTTTCCTCTTCTTTTGTTTCCATCTTAAGGTAAAGTATGCATCTCAGTCAAGATGAAACAGTTTCGGTGTTTTAAACTTTTTTGGTATATTTGTCATTTAGGGTGAAGTATTTGAAATTATGTCTAGAGTAGGTTATGATGAGATATTGGACGATTCAGAAACGGTTCAGTTCCCTATGGGATTTCGATATCATCTTGTAATGTTTACTCGCATATTTTATTTAAGTATTTAAATAAAGTATTTAAATATTTTTATTTAAATAGCCATAAGAAACTGTATTAGAAGGATTTTTCTGCTGTTAAAACTGGAAAAAAACACATTTATTCCCTGTCTAAATTATACATGTTGTTTATTTATTTATTTAATAACTCATGAGATATGGGATATATGTTTCTTAGTCTGCCTCTTCGTTACTTAGTTGGAAATGGCAGTTTAAGTTTTTTCTGAATTTTCTTTTATATATATATATATATATATATATATATATATATATATATATATATATATATATATATATATATATATATATATATTTTCTACTACAAATGAGCCAGTGAATGTTGTGTAAATGAAAATTGTTTTCATTTGCAAATTCAATCGCTAATAAACAACACTTTTACCTTCTAACTTCTTGTGCTTGAAATAAAAATAAATATACATATTTTTTTGTTCCATTTCAAATTGAGCAAGCTTATTCAGAGTGGAAAAGACACTAAGGCGTGTGTTAAAAGTTACAGTTGCAGAATGATCAACTCAGGAAAATATTTTACTTTGTTTGAACACAGTTTCATACACAATGTTTTCTTGTCTTTTTATTTTAAAAGAAAGTTAAAAGTTATTTTTTTCCAACTACTTTTTAAAGGAGCTATTTATAGAATTAAATAGCCATTTTTACTTTGAGTTTAGGTGGGTGTTTTTTCTGTAAATCTATCATGCGGTGAAGTTCAAAAAAACTGAATGATGTGTTTTCCTAGTTTGTTTGTTTTGTGTCAGAAATGGTGCAGACGGCTGTATTCTCCATGCTTTCTCTATGACCGAACTTTAATTACAAGAACGTTAAAAATAGTTGCGCAACTGTTATCTTACATGAAACAATGAAGAAAGCACAACGGTGGGTAAATTGACTTGTCCAAACACAATCCTCCACAATTTGTATTTTTAGGGTCAACAAATACTAAAGCGGTGAGACAAAAACTTTCTTCTTCATATGACGACTATGATGGGCCGGCATGCTGCCGAGAGTTCACCCCATCTCTTTCCGAATGTCCACTGGAGATGTGCACCAACGAAGCTGTTAGCTAACAATGAATATGTGTGGATAGACAGATGTACTGTACAAGCATTTTTCACTTATATCCAATCACATAGAACGCTTCATTTCAAAGTTTGCTGAGGATTGAATGATGCAGATAAATTTCTGTTTTGAATAATTGTGATTTTCTGTCTGTGTGTTGCAGTTTGCCCTCCTGCCAACTGTCTCAGAAGACGAGCTATTTGTGGAGAAGAGCCAAGATTGTTGCAACTTTTGCGTTTCCCACATTCTCCTCAAGCCCCTTTCTCATCTTGAACACCCTTCTTTGCCTCTCTTGCTCAACAGACGCTCCAAAATTCACGTACAGGCCCATCTGCCCTCATTTCTATCATTTAGCACCCTTCCTCTTTCCCGTTTATCTCTTACCTGTCCAAAAAGGACAGTTTTTACTCCCCACAGAACTGTCCCACACTGTCTCCACACCCTTCCCTAGCTCCCCTTATCCTTCTGGCCCCCTCATGGGCACCGTATCAGCCAACAGTGCCAGATTCCCTTCATCGTCACTGAGAAGCTCTCTCCACCCCTAACTGCTTTGCCAACATCACCACCAAAACAGCCCAATGGAGACAAAAGATATGATGATGACTAGCATGTCAACAATGGACAAAGAGGAGAAAGGGGGAGAGATGGGCAAAGGGAGAGAGGAAATAGAGGGGCAAGAGGAGGAGACACAACAGGAAAATGGTAGATTGGTTCTGGCTGATGGTCTCGGAGATAGAGGACCAAAGAGCTTGACCTCTGGTTCCGGTCAGCAGGTGTCCAATGGCTACACAACCTCCACCCCTCAGAGCCCCAGAGAGGGATCGGCACCGGGATCGGCACCGGGATCGGCTGCAGGGGCAGCGCCCGGGCCCACAGGGGGAACTGGGTTAACGGGGCCACTGGGAGGTCTGAGAACTCTGGTGGTCCAGCAGACCAGTTTAGAGAGGCCCCGAGAGACCTGGAGCAAGAAGATGGACTTCCTGTTGTCTGTAATCGGCTATGCTGTGGATCTTGGAAACGTCTGGCGATTCCCATACATCTGCTACCAGAATGGAGGAGGTGAGATTTCAAGAAATGTTTGGAAGATAAATAAAGGTCAGTTAGGAGGGTTAGTTGTGAAGTGAAAGGAAGAGGGAAGCATTTAAGCTTCCATGTAAATGGTGAACGATTTGATATTGGAATGTAGACAGCACCACAGAAGCCTGCAGGTCAGATTAATCAATGGGCAGTTTTTCATTGGCAACATTTTTCACATAAATGGTAAAAAAAAATAGAAAAAAGAGCGCCATATGCTTAGTTGTACATGGGTAACTTGTTTTGTGCCAAATCTCAGGAACAACAAAGGTAAGTTTGTGCTTCCACAAAGCCCGTGTTACCTAACTTGCTCTCTACTTCACCATCCACACCTACCACCAAACGAGGCGTCCCTTTTTATTGAATCTGCAATAATAAAATCTTTGCAATTTCCTGTGTTCCATACATGTGTGCGTGCCACCGGCGAGGTAAGAGATCGAGACCGGGAGACACTTGATAGAGGCAACAGTATTAATTGTGCTTTTTATGAGCGCGCCCTGAGTCTCAGTGCCTCTCCATGCTTAATAACCTGTCTTCCAGGCAGCTGCTCAATCAACCCATTATCTCCTCTTTCATGTCACAAAGAGGCTCTGAGCATGCAAGTACGCACCGCGCTGTTGCACACGTGCACACAAACTAAGTTTATGATCAGATAGCAGGGAAGGCGGCGTTAGATCTGTCCAAACATCTAATGTGCTTCTTCTCTGCACTGTGCGTGGCTCTGTAATATATATTCTTTTTTTTTTTTACTTTTGAAGTTTCTTTGTATTACCAAAACCCAATACTTAGAATTTATTTATTCAGAAAAGTGAACATTTGACCTTTTTTTTATCTGACATGAAATCAGACTAAACCTTTCCCGATTAAGCCAGTTAGTATTACCAAGGTTACTGTTACATGTTGCTAAATGTCTGAACAAAGTAACAAAATTATCTCTCTAATTGTTCTAAGTCAGTAACTTATATGCACTAGCACTACTGGACCTTTAAATAATTTGGGAAGATCCAGATGATGATCCGGATGGAAACTTCCTGTAGGCTAATTCATAGCATAGAGTTAAGTGAAGGGGAAACTTGGATTATTTTAAGGAAGCACCTCCTGGTATGACAGTATATTCAAAGAAATCATGCATAAATGAGAACTGTTTCATTGTTGGTACAACATAAGATGCCACGTTAACTGCTAACAATAAACCTCTATGATGCTTTCATATAGTTTAAAGGCACTGCTAGCAAATGTGCCTAGGGGGAAGAAAGAAGTTAACCAACAACTCGCCGTTTGCAAAATAACTGCTTGACCTGAGCCACAGTTTTGACCATTGCCTTTAAAGAAAGTCTGTGATCATCCTCTGACTTTGAAGAAAAGTTCAAACAAATTCTTCAAGAAATAATCTTTTATTATCAACTTTTTGTAAATGGAAATATCCTTAGTTGTCCTAACATTAATATAATGCCTGTAGCCAGCAGCCATTGGACAAAAGTGCGACGTACAGCCTTCACAGTTCACCAGTCCATCACAGGGCAACGCAGAGACAAACAGAACAATTATGGACACACACTCAGACCTGAGGGTGACTTGTAGTGGCTAATTAAGCTAACGTTTAAGAAGAATAAAATATTAGGAAAACCTTATTCATTAGCAGAATTATTTGTATTTTAGAGAAACAAATGGTGAAATAATTGCTTATCTGCTACTTTTTTTGTTGTTGTTTTCCACATCCATTCCTCCTTCGTGTCTTTTCTTCCCTCTAGGTGCCTTTTTGCTGCCCTACCTGTTGATGGCTGTGTTTGGAGGAGTACCTCTCTTCTATATGGAGCTAGCGCTAGGCCAGTTCCACCGCAGCGGCTGCATCTCCATCTGGAAACACATCTGCCCCATCTTCAAAGGTAAATGAAGGCGCAGGGTTGCAGGTAACAAACCACTCCAACATGAAGAGCTCGTAGAGTGAAAAAGAAGAACCATGAAGGTCTGACGGACAGTCCGTTTCACCTCTTTGCCCCCCTTCGGTTTAATCCCTTGGTTCCTTGTATTTCTTGATAGATGTACCAACTCTCTGTTATGGAAATTGTCACATTTTCATGCCAAATGCCAAGTGCTTACAAACAGGACAGTATGTAAATTTGCGTTGTTTGGAAATGCCACCCTAATATCAAACACGGACTTGAATAAGTTTGCACACACTCATCTCTTTGGATGTATTTTGATTGACTGCTGTCACGTAATGAAACACTTTTTTTTACCTTATGATCTCCTCTAAAAACATTTTTCTCCAATCACTCAGGAATTGGCTTTGCCATCTGCA
Organism: Poeciliopsis gracilis; assembly: GCA_911649635.1. Classification (NCBI taxonomy): domain Eukaryota; kingdom Metazoa; phylum Chordata; class Actinopteri; order Cyprinodontiformes; family Poeciliidae; genus Poeciliopsis; species Poeciliopsis gracilis. The sequence continues at coordinate 4,792,871 of CAJVRI010000884.1, read as the reverse complement.
TCATAGCCCTTTACATCGCCTTCTACTACAACACCATCATGGCCTGGGCCCTCTACTACCTACTGTCATCTTTTCGACCCACCCTGCCCTGGACCACCTGCACCAACAGTTGGAACACGGCCAATTGCAACCACTACTTGTCCTCGGACCACAATGTGTCCTGGTCCAACTCGTCCACGTCCCCCGCCGAGGAGTTCTATACGTAAGTGCATGTAAGTCAGATGTTGAGACGTGCAGAGAGAGAGAGAGAGAGCCAAGAATCAAGAATGGCGTCCAGAAAAGTGATGGCAGTGGTCTGTTTTGGTGTTTAGGAGTTCTGATAACATTACAAGCATTGAAGAAAAAGAATTCAATTCCCTCTACCTTGCAGGAGGATGCTAACAGCATTTCAGTGTGGTATAACGATGATTACTTCAAGTCGGGATTCCCCCCTCCCCCCCATATGTTTCATTCAGGAAAAGGTTTTGTCGATGTCTCTGCTGTGAATCTCCTCAGTCTTATCAGAGTCTTGCCGCATCGCCTCCGAGGCCTTCCATCGAGGGAAACTCAGGCTTCGTTCACGGCTGACTTCTCCTAATGTGCGTTTCAAAGAAACAAATTCCTCAACTCAGTCTGGCGCCAGAATTTCCTGTTCCTGTTTTCAGCTTAAATCCCACAGCTGCATTATCATCCAAGTTCTGTGAGCTTAACCTGTGACCGGATGTCAACCTTACAGTTAATTTCAAACTCTTTCTTTTTTTTTTTCCACGAAGCACTTTTTTTCTCCTTGGCTTCTTGACATGAAGGGTTTGAGACTGCCAAGGCAGTCTGCTGTGCACTCAAATGAACTTTGTACTCATTGAGTTTATTTTTCTAGCCATCCATATTTGATTAATAATATATATATTTCCACTTTCTGTCCTAAATGGTGCCCTTTTGTACAGTCTTATTGTACTTTTTCTATCACATTTTCCAAGATTCCAAGAATCCCAGTCCCCACAGTTGTTTTTCCTCTCAGCTTCCTTCCTCCTAGCCCACAAGTTCTCCCATCTTTTGTGACCTCTTGCCAGGCGCCACGTGCTCCAGGTCCACCTGTCCCCAGGTCTGCACCAGCTGGGATCCATCAGCTGGCAGCTGGCCCTCTGCTTGCTCTTCATCTTCACCATCGTCTACTTCAGCATCTGGAAGGGAGTCAAGACGTCTGGAAAGGTAACGGATGGGGCGCCTGCGTGGCTGATGGGGTTGTCAGTTAGAGTCGAGATGGATGCATGTGTGGATGGCGAAAGAGGCAGAGAGAACGTGGAAACTTGTGTTATCACGTTACCCTTGTCTTCATCCATCATCAGTCTGTTGAAAGCGAGTCCGACGTGTTGCAGTAAAATCAACAGCTTTAGCCTTAAATTTTGAGAAATAATCACATGAAGTGTTGGCATTAGAATAAGGTTCATCTGGAGTTGTATGCACTTGATTTTCCTTGAAGCCATCACTCTAATCCCTATTTATTATTCGTTGATAAAAAAAACGTACATATCTAATTCAATTGAGCTTAATTTAATTTAGTGTACCTTTGTTTTTTTATTACTCCTGATGAGTCTACCTTGTATAGTGTGGCAAGTCATCACAATCTACAAACACATAACAGCAATTATTAAATTTCTTTGTTTTCATTATTTACACTACTACAAAACTAATTCCTCAGTATGACCAGATGAAGGTTGATCTGTCTTTTTTGTTGCTTCCTGTATACATTAGGTAGTATGGGTGACTGCAACATTTCCCTATCTGGTTCTCCTGGTCCTTCTCATCCGAGGGGCCACGCTGCCAGGGGCGTGGAGGGGCGTCGTCTTCTATCTCAAACCCGATTGGGAGAAGCTGCTTAGCACGACGGTCAGCTGGATTTTCTATTCCGACTTCTCGTCGAACATGGACAGTCCATTAATCAGCATGACTAACTTTTTAATTTGCTCAAAGGTATGGATCGATGCGGCAGCTCAGATCTTCTTCTCCTTGGGTCCTGGCTTCGGTGTGCTGCTCGCCTTCGCCAGCTACAACCCTTTTCACAACAACTGCTACAAGTAAGAACCAAAATTCAGAGTTTACGCAGGCTCGCACCTCTGTTACAATGTGCAATTTCCATGACATGAGAAGGGGAAACTTTATCACTGAAAAAGAAACGATTCTGTTTTTGTAAAATAAATTTAAAAAAAAAATAATCAAAAACTCATTGCAGTAAACTGATTGCATAAGTATGTTAAAACCTTACACTAATACCTTTTAGGTGGATTTTTGTATTCAGTTCCAGCATTTAGTCATTTTTGGTGTGTTTTTAGTCAGAGACCAGAAAAAAAATTCTCCTACAAGGGTTTGGGAAACATTATCCTGGCCTGGAGGTTTTGCTTTGAGGGAAAAGGCTTCTGCAGTGCAACCCAACCCCCCGATCTACACATGAAAATACAGGATGTTGTTGTCACATGTACTGTGCAACTCATCCACTACCGGGCAGATAGTGACTACCTTTCTAAACTAGGATAAAATGTTAAAAAAGCTTAATTATGGTCTCCCTGATGTCCATTAACAACAATGTAGCATTTTGGCAGCATTATGCTTATATTTGAGAGATGCCTTAGTAGCATATCCTCTAAAATGACCAGTTCTTCACTAATAAAAACTATTTTTAAAGCTTTGTTCTTTTATTTTCCTGTTAGAGATGCGCTGGTCACGAGCTCGGTGAACTGCCTCACCAGCTTCCTGTCTGGTTTTGTCATCTTCACTGTTCTGGGCTACATGGCAGAGATGAGAAAGCAAAATGTGGACGATGTAGCGAAGGATGCAGGTAACATCGCAATCCACACAAAGGTGTTCTGCATTTATTTTCTCGCTGTTTACTCTCTCCTTACATTTACCCTCACGTCTCCTTCCAGGCCCCAGCTTGTTGTTCATCATTTATGCTGAAGCCATAGCCAACATGCCTGCTGCCACGTTCTTTGCCATCATCTTCTTCCTCATGATCATAATGTTGGGTCTGGACAGCACGGTCAGTGTGATCATTACTCTATAAGCAGTCCGCTCTACTTTCTGTTTTAACTCAATCTGTTGCTGCCTACATCCCAACTCCTGTGTGCTTCATCCAACTCCAAACAGAGATTTCATGCTTGCCTTGTTCTTCTTCCCCTTGCTTTTGAGAGGCTCAGGTAATCTTTTGGCCTCTCTTCCCTTCTGAGTGATAGTCAATGAAAACAATGTGATATGAGTTTCATATCCCCGTTTTCTGCAGCCCATCTCCATGAGCCTTTGTTTGTTGGCTCAGAGGCGGCGAGCCAGCGACCCGCCGTGCTCTTATCGTGAACTGATAATCAGTTTAGAATCGGCTCTGAGATACAGGATTTTTATGAGAAGGATCAGGAGGATATTACTGCAGAATGTGTCAGAGTATACAGATTCACGTTGAACTGGCTCAAAATTTAATCTCATTCAGTCTGTCTGTAATTTGGATGTAGTGCCTTACAAATGTCTTCATACACCTTTTAACGTCACAACCACAAATCTTAATGATTTTTATTGTTCTTTTTATTTTTTGCAGCAGATCAACAACAAGTAGCACATAATTGAGAAGTGGAAGGGAAGTTAAAAAAATATTTACAATTTTCTAACTTGTAAAAATCTAAAAATTGTAGCAGACTTTTGTTTTCATCTTGCCTTGTACCAATATCACAAATAGAATAATGTGCTGCCAGTTCCCTTGAAAAGCCACTTAGTTATCTTTCTGTGTTTTAATCTCAGTATGAACCCAGCTGTTCTACTAGAGCAGGGTTTTATTAGAGAACAAAAATGAACAAGCAGCATTAAAGACACCCCAGAACACAGAAGAAACATCAGGGAGAAAGTTGTGGAGAAGTTTAAAAATGGGTTGGATTACTGAGCAATATCCAACACTTTGAGCATTTCTCAGAGCAATGACAAGTGCAACTGCAAAACTGCCAAGACACAGTCCTCTGGCTAAACTTATAGATCTAACAAGAATAGAATTTATTAGAGAAACAAAAACGGGATATGGTAACTGTGGAAAAGCACTTCAGCAATCTGACCTTCATTTGCAGGATGAGTGACAAGAAACATCTGATGTTGTTTCTTGCTCATCTGTTGCCATGCAGATGACAAAAAATGGAAGAAACAAATGAACCATGGAAGAATGAGCTCTAATATTCTTTTGCAAAGGGTTCTATGTGGAGGAACTTCTCGTAACTCTAGCCACACAATTGTTTGCTTGAAATATGGAAGAGAAAACTTGTTAAAGGCTGCAAAACATCTGATACCGTGTGGGTGTAACAATTTTTTTTTTCTTCTAACTTCTTGTTTTCTTGTCTTTTGCTCATTGTTTTCACCATCCTGCTATGTTATCCTCCTCACTCCCTGTGTGGCCTTCTCTCTCCAGTTCGCCGGTTTGGAGGGAGTAATTACCGCCATGCTAGATGAGTTCCCTCATTTCCTAGCTAAGAGACGGGAGTGGTTTGTCCTTGGCCTTGTCTGTGTGTGCTACCTTGGGGCTCTCTCCACTCTCACATATGTAAGTTACTGACCTACATTCCCTGCAGTTTAAAACCAAAATAATTATTCAGGTTATCATCTGTTGCTATCTACATGTGTAAAGTGACTCTAACAGTTCAATGTTTTGATTAGTGAGGTTAGAAGATGACCTGTATGATGATACAAGGCTTCAGATTTTTGATAAATGTTTGTTTGGTTGGTTTTTTTCCAGTAAGGAAATTGCACATTGACTTTAACCTTTTTGCTGCTTTTTATTTTTAATTAGAAAAACAAAAATATTTTAAATTGATCTGTTTTTTTTTTTTTGCACAGCCATGACTGTGCTAGAATCAATTTTATTTATTCTTAGTCTGCTCTATCCTCTCTTAAATTAGTTGCCATATGTGTGTTTGGGACCATTGCCCTCTCAGATCAACTAATATTCAATTGCCCAATATTCTATCCACTTTTTGCAAAGCAACAGTACCACCACTAGCAAAGCAGCCCCACAGCATGATACTGCCATTACCCTGAGATTTACACAATAAATTCTAACTTGTGCAGAAAAGTCTTTTCTTTAATAAATTGATTTGAATTGATTATACAATTGCATTCATTCATAACAGATGACAACCATAAGTGTTTTCCAGATGCATGTAGATTTCCTCACCAGAACCATCACTATAATGTTAATTTAACACAACAGCTATTTTGTCATATGACTAGAATGGTGAAAATAAGATTGGATAATATTAGAACAATGTTTGTACTCCATGTTTTCTAAGATTTAATGACTCTGATGCATGTTATTTTGCACAATATGTTACAAATACCAATGAGCTGAATTTAGATCATTGCATTGTCAATGATGTCTTTCTTCTTTCGCCCTGATTTCGTAATTATAATTAAGGGTGTCTGCTCTAATATTTCTGAATTTCTTTGTGATGCGTTCAGGGAGGAGCGTTTGTGGTGAAGCTGTTTGAGGAGTACGCTACGGGTCCTGCCGTCATCACTGTAGTTCTGCTCGAAGTCATCGCTGTGTCCTGGTTTTATGGTGAGAGATGAACAGCAGTCTGTGTCTTTACTATCACAGCTACAACAGAAAGCCACAAAAATACTTGTGAAAATAATTTTACTTAGTATAATTTTTACATTGCAGTTGTAAACATTGCAGTTGTGTTTCAATTTGATGACAGTGAAAGCACTGTACACTTGATATCTGTGGTTACAGGTTTGTATGCCTGTGTATGTCTATAGGTACCAACCGTTTCTGCAACGACGTCCATGTCATGCTCGGCTTCTATCCCGGTGGGTTCTGGAGGGTTTGCTGGGTGGCCATCTGTCCCTGCTTCCTTCTGGTCAGTCATATATGTTTAGTGGACCTCATGAGGCCTTTGTCAGAGCAAACTGTTCACGGGAAGGTTTTAATATGGTATCTCTTTTCGTTTATTTTGTTCCTACACAGTTCATTATCATCAGTTTCCTGGCGTTCCCTCCAGAGGTCAAACTGTTCCACTACCAATACCCATCATGGACAACTGTCTTGGGCTACTGCATTGGAGTGTCCTCATTCATTTGTGTGCCTGCTTATATGGTCTACCACTTACTTAACTCCAAGGGAACATTCAAACAGGTACAAAATTAACCTGGAATATTTCAAATTTTTAATTATTGCGTTTGTCGTTGTCCGCAAGTTCTTATTCCACAATGCAATTTCTGCTAATGTCTTTTCACTAACCAGTACGATTCAGGCAACAAGGAACCGTTGCTCACTGTCAGGGTCTCCCCTCTGCTGCGAACACATGACTTGAGATCAAGATCAAAGGAGAAAGCGCAGACCAGGGATTAGAGAGAAAAAGCAGCATCTAGATCTGACTTCAGCACCACGCGCCCAACCACTCATTCACATTATGTCATAGATGTATAGTTTGACACGTTGCCAATGATGAAGTCAAAAAGATAAATAACCTTTCTCAATTCAGTCAAACTAATATTTGAGGTATTCGTGAGACAATTATTCAGATTTTTTATGTCTAATATCAACATCATGTTTAGAGTTGTGAGAGTTGACTGAGGGGAGAGGGACATCAAAGAGACTCACAGACAGACGTTCTCTGGCTGCTGTCCATTGGTGTCAGCTCACACAAAGGGATCAACATAAGTCAACAAATAGGAGCTTGGCTTTGTGTGCAACGCGTTGGAGGGAAAGGAGACAGCGACCTTGTAGATCAGGAGGACAGACGAGTAAGAGCAGGTTTAACTGTTTCTGCATCGGATTATTAAATTAAATGAAAACAACAGCATCAGTAATATTAGGTATTATTGATGGCTTATGGGCAAAGTTAGTCTTAGTGTTTTACATACTTCACTAGTGATAATAGTTTACATTTTCACTGTCTTATAAACTCTAAAACCCGAAAGCTTACCACTCATTTTAACAGAAGCTTTTATTTTTGTTTTTAAACTCCATGAATCTAAGCGTTGTCCTCAGCAACAGTGACAATAAACACTACTAGATAATGTCACCAGTGTTATTTTCCACAGGACAAAACTGAAAATGAAATTATTTATAAAAATTTCTCTTAAGTTTGGGTTAAATTAATCATATTTTACTTTTGTTTACTTCCAGCAGCAACTAGTTGTGCTGCCTTCCTATCACCAGCTTGTACTTGTTCATCAGCAGATTTGACTTCACAATTTTATTTCTGTCCTGTCCTGGCAAGGATTTTAATGACATCTAAAGCAAGGAGGTTTCTTGTTTGCAGCTTCATCATCACTTACAAGAGGCAAATATAATAAAATTTCCCATTTCTCAAAATGCCATCCAGTTGTAGTCGGTATGAAGTTGGCTGATGAAATTAGCATTGAAGAACCCTCATCGCTTCAGATCATGTTTTGGGACTGAGTGCACCCAATAGTCAAAAATTAAACAGTGACAGGTAAACATTTTGCATACACTGTAAGAGATAATTGTTGCTACTCTTAAGAGCTAACAGTATCTGAACAACATAGAAAAAAAATATTGTCATAAACTACTCTCTTTTCCTGGGAATCCAATGTTATGCATCAAATTATCATAATGCAAAGTTGCATTATGTTATTGCTGCCATTACTGTGTGACAGCAGCAGAAAGAGTTCTTCTTGATTATTTTTCTTGTTTGTCTTTCCTTCCCCACAGCGCCTGTTGAAAAGCATCACTCCTCAGCCCAGCACCGACAACCACAGAGATTTATTTGTGACCAACGCAATCTGACCAAACCCATAGCGCAAGACGGCTCAAATCCCAATTACCTGGAGCGCCCTCTTCTGCACATACTGAAAAACTACAGGGCAAGGGGGCTGTCTTTCATCGTTGTCGCATCTTTTCGAACATCTCCTTCCTGTCCCAGTGAGATCCAGAACCGAGACCTGCTTTGGTTCTCCATGTGGATTCGGTTCTCAAAAACATTTATGTTACTTCGAAACATACTTCTGAGTTTTGACGCTCTTTGCTTCATCTCCCTTTCTTTAAAACACAAAAGTAACATATTTTGTAAACTTTGAAGTATGATGACGTCATGTAGACATTAAAAACAGACACTTAGACAAGGGATGCTGCTCAATTAGGGCAGGTCACATGCAAACACTACTTTCTATTCTCATTACTTATGACTGTAGTCTCATATATTGCTGTAAAGTTATCCATCCCAATATGTAGCAAAATTCAGGTATTTTTACATCTGTTGCTGAAGCCAAATATTCAAGATTTGTTCTGTTGCTGTTTCATAGCTGTTGTTGTGTCATGCTGTGTTGACTGTCAGCCTGTGTTAATCGGATAGAATCTGGAGCGACCGGCAGAGTTTTGCAATGAGGTCCCTACACTGTGAAGCACTGTGACATGAGTGGGTGCGTGCGTGTGTGTGTGCGTGTGTGTATGTGTGTCTGTTTGCATGATGGACTGTTATACCATCCTGAGGAAAATGAATCAAACACAGGAAAACCAATCGTGTTCCCTCTGAGATGGCAATATGGGATAAATGTATTTATTTCTGAATGTGTCAGTGCTGTCACTTTGTCTCACCTCACCTGCTGTTGCACCATCATGGGAAACACTGCAGAAGGTCCTCATTTGATCTGAGTGGTAGAAGCCAAATCTGGGTCAGAGCTAATAGCATTACCATTATCGCACTCTGGAAAGAAAAAAAAAAAAAAAAAAAAATCAGCATTAAAGCTCTTTATTTTCTACCAAAAAATAAATTAAAATGTGTGCCTGCCTGTGTGTGTGCGTGTATTTGGGAGTGTGTGTGTGCAGGAGCAGGACATAAAAATTTGTGGGAGCACTGTACATCTACATGTGTAATTACTAGTCCAGTTGGTATTAGTGTAATTTATCGTGTGAAGACCTGCTTCCGTCTTCCATGGACGTGGAGCTGCATGTGCGTTCAGTGCTTGCGTGATTGTCTGAAGCGCCTTTACGTGTGCCTGTCGTGGTGCGCGAGAGCGCATGTGTGTGTGCGCGTGCGTGCGTGAGTGTCAGTGATGTGAACTCATGTTGTCTTGTTAAATGCCAAAATATCTCATGAAGAGCGCAATTCTCCCCTCCTCGCCTCTTTCTCTCGCTCGAGCTTATGTAATATCTGTGTATGTCAAACACGGCTGTACTGATAAAACATCTGTATAGAATGAAGATATATAAATATATGGGAAATAATAAATAATAATAAAGATATATGGAAATTAACGTCTATGTTTGTTAACTTTTACGTTTACAAGTTAAGTCTGGTCTTCTTTTCATTTGATTTTGAGGAGCTGATAAATAATTCAAATAAAAACAAATAGTTACATTTTGTTTGAAGTGGATCACTTGCTTCCCCTATTTTGTTTATTAACTAAGAAAACTGGGTCTCTGTGTCCTGCCATGTTTATATCCATAGAACGTCAACTTACACTGTAATCAACTTTTTTATGTGGAAATACATTTTTAAAATTATTCTCATAAATCTGTTGCCACAAAATATATTTTATAGAAATTCATGATTAAAACGTTTGACATGCCTTACTTTTAAAAATTCATCTTTGTGTTTATTTAGCTGGTCATAAAACTCATCATGTTTCCTTGTTAATAATGGAATCTGTTGCAAAGAAGCCCATCATGGTTGAAAATAAAATAAACTTACAGTTGAATGAATAGTTTTGAGAGGCTCTCCCCATGCACATGCATTCCTCCCACAGTGCAGAAACATGACTGTTAGGTTAATTGAATTGATTGATGGTTTTGAGATAGTTTCCTTATTGGCTCTTTTCTGGTATCCACATTCTGGAAGGATGGCAACAGACCCCTGAACCTTTGACACCTAATCATTAATGACAGTTTTGATTAGTGGAACATAAAACTCCCCAGAGATGGTCTAAGAACCTCCACTTTTAACTTGGATGTGTCTAATCTTCTTTTTGAATTTCCCAGACAGGTTGTACGCTCATTTTTTCTGCTCATTTATTTCTTCTGATTCAAACAGTAAAAGTAGCATTTCCAGATAAGTTCCCATCATTTTCAAACCAAAAGATTACGAAATACAGATAAATGTCTCCAACTCTATGAAGTGGTGCTCACAAAGAGCAACATCTCTATTAACTCTTCCTATCAAGCGTGTAATAACTAACAGTCCAGATTTGATGCACAACAACTGAGATGAGCCTTTGAAAAATAATTACAGCTCGCCAATTTATCAAAAATCCAGCACAGTCTGTTATGACTCAACTAATTTACATGAAAATAGAGAGACGTAGCCGTGTGGAGTGAACTGCTTCCCATTCAAAGGCTGCAGCCGAGCAGAAATCATCTGTTACTCTGAGCCTCTTTAAATCCTGGTTTTCCTGGCTTGCCAGGACAATCGTGGTTCCCCTGCCAAACCGTGTGTGCCGCATTGTGCATCTACACAAAACATGATAGTTCCTTGTCAACACTGATTAATCCAGTTACTGAGGTCTGCAATCAGCAGCTCCAGTAAGCAGCCTTATGTCCACATGCAGACAGAGACTACACTGTGGGGACCAAGCAGAAAAGACAGTAAGATTACACTGTTGCTGCAAGGACGATCGGTTATGAGCTCCAGGCTAATGAAAGACACATATGCAGACAGGTTTTATGCAACAAAAAAAAATAAATAAATAAAATAAATGTAGAACACTGAGACTGTTGAGACAGTTTTTCATATTTTATAAGATTACACATTATATCTCACTGGGATCTGATTGGGATTTAATGTGACAGACAAACACAAAGTACAAATGAATAATGAAAGATGACTATTGCATCTGTCTTCAGTTGTTTTTTCTCTGATACCCCTAAATGAAACACAGATCAAACTTTCAAAATGCCTTCAAAATTAGAGCATCCTGAGCTCAACCCAGCACAAATTCAAAAAGAGTGTGGCACAACTCTAAACCTGCAAACACATGGCCATCCACCTGAAGTGATGGTCCTGATGCAGAAAATAATAATTAGAGAAGCTTATGTTAACTAAGGCGGAATTGTGGAGCTTCGCAGTTCAGGTGGGAAAATGTGTTTGAAGGATACCAGTAAGTTGTCCATTCTACAATTCTAACCTTGATTTAAGGATGAAACAACAAGAAGAAGGCCACAGTCCACGTTTGTTTTGTGCCAAGTCATTAAGGGTACACAGGAACAAGGAGTTCTTAGAAGATGAAACCAAATAGAGAAACTCTATAAAGAAAATGCTACGTGAGACAGAATGCTACGGATGGAGTTACAGGCACTCTCCATCCGATCTGTGATTTAGGGTGAGTAGGTGAAGCTCATCCCTCTGTTTCTTTGTATTGATCAATTCCATAAAATTGAAATAAAATACTTTGAACTTTGTGGTGTAACAAGAGAAATGTGATCCAACACTTTCGCAGGGTATTGAAAGCTTGAGCTTGCAAAGTATTTACTCTGTATTTCCACACACCAGCAGTTTGTTTGGTTTGGTTTGAAATGAAAATCCATGTATGTTCTGTGGTTCAATTGCACCAAACTGAGTTGTGTGTTTTGGGGATACTTCCTAAATGTGTGTGTGTGTGTGTGTGTGTGTGGGGGGGGGGTGTGTGTGTGTGTGTGTGTGTGTGTGTGTGTGTGTGTGTGGGTGTGTGCGTGTGTGTGTGTGTGTGTGTGCTTTATTGTGGCAATTTCCTCTGAACTCCCTTTCTCTCTGCCTTGCCTTATCATTCCTGATCTATATTAAACAGCGACAGCGTGGGATGCGTATCCCTCCACCTCTGTTGTTCCTGTCATCTCAGCATCTGCCCAGCTGCCTGTCTGCCAGCTCCCCCCCTCACTATCAGCCGTCTATCTGGACCCCCAGCTCATTTCATCTCTCCTTTCCGTTCTCATGTCTTCTTATTTTCCTCTTTCTCATATTCATATGGTCAACCAGACCCTGACCTCTCTGCCCAGGTCCATCTATGGAGACCCTCTCTTGCTTGCTCTCACTCGTGCACAGCTGTGGTTGCTTTCAGTTTGGCAACTTCCTCGCAGGATCCACTTCTCGGAGAGACGATGACACTGACATATCTTTCAACTCGGTTTTTGCCATCCTTTCCCCACAAAATCCTTGTGAATATCCTTGACAACGATACACAGGGTCACCCCTTTTCATTTTGCAGAAGAGCCCTGGCATTTACCTCTCTAACTTATTCTGTCTGTCTTCACACTGTCTCCATTTTTTGTCCCCCCCTGCACCACGCCTCTCTGCTGATGTTCTGATACCGTTGCTGCCTCTGAAGAACAGGAAATGAAACTCTTTTTTACCTCCAATCTGCCACTCCCAACTCTTTATCACACAGAAACCTTGATTCCCTGCAAAGACTCCTTCTCCCTCCCCTAATGAACTCATTTTGCACGAAGGGAGAATACCATCTTATCTCTGTAGACCGAGCCCTCCGCTCTGCAGCGAGACACTCATTCCTTTCTCCGCCACTTTCTACTCTTCTTCTCTCCTGAGTTCATAAGGTACACCAAGAACTCTTTGATCTGTTTTCTTTATATTAAAAAGGATGAGATTAGAAAGAGAGAGGAAAGCAAATCATGCCTAACAAGCTCTGACAAGCATATGCTTTGTTTTTGATAGATCTGAAAAAAGAAAACATGACTATCATCCACTATCAACTCAGTTTCATTTGGTTATGTCAATATTTCTTTTCACGGTGAGAGCCATCTGATAAAAAAAACAAAAAAAAACAAAACATTAGATTCATGTCCGTTCCTTTGTGCACTGAGTACATTTTGTTGCAGGAGTATTGTACTCCTTGACATTTTCCTGTGCTACAACTGCAAACTTTCACATGTTGTATTAAGACTTTAACAGACAGATTAACACAAACTAAAGCATACTTGTTAAACCCAGAGAATAAAATTCGTAGATTAGATAATCTTCTACAGCCAGAACTAAGAAAGGTTTGGCGTGCCACCTGAGTCAGTACTTTGTAGAACGACGTTTCAGTGCAGTTACCTGGAGACTGAAATGTTTTCTCTATCCTTCTTTGCTGAACTGTTCAAGTTCCATCAGACTGGACACGAATGTATGTGAATGACATTAGTTTTGCCACTGGTTCTTAATTTTATAGACATGTAGACTTTGAACAATCTCAACCATTCCATTACAACTTAATGTTTACATTTGTCATCGCGCTAAAAGTTGAATCTTTGCTCCAGCCTCAAGTCATTTGAAGATTTTCTATCAGTATTGTTTTGCATGCAGCTCCAAGCATCTTTGTATCAAATCTGATCAGCTTCTCTGGAAATGCCCCTGCTAGAGAAACACATCTCCACATCATGATGCTTCCAACATCACGTGTCACCCTAGGAATGGTGTGTTGATGGTGTTTAGCTTTAGTTTTCCATCACACGTGATCTTCTTCCACCTGTTTTCTGTATTTCCTACATTGTTTATGCTGAAATACAAATAGAAACTCCTATGGCTTTAATTAAACTATGTTAACTTTTCAAGAAAAGAGCTGATTTGTGAAATCCCTAAGAGACTAAATGGACCTGGTGGCTGCTTCTCTGATTAAAGCTTCTATTGTGGACATTGTTTTATCACCTAACTATGCTTTAAGTTTCTCCACAGCTTACTTCCTGACCTATCAGATGTGTTTGTTTCTTTTTACTATGCTGTTTGTTCACTAATATCCTCTTACCAACCTCTGAGAATGTCACATAACAGATGTTATACTGAGATCAAACTAAGCATAGGTGAACTCTGTGTAAGTACAAACTAAGTGTCTTCTGTAGGCAGTTCATCTCAAGGGGTTTTTCTTTGGATACATCAACGTATCAGCAGAGTACAAATGCACACAACACTTCCAGCTTGATTCATCTCTGTTTCTCTTCCCTATTATCCACTGATGAAAGTTGGTAAATTTCATAAAATCAAAATAAAATACATTGAGATTGCAGTTCTGACAGGAGAAAACATTAAAAAGTGAAAGGGTGTGAAAGCATTTGCAAGGAACTGCATGCCGGAATCCATACAGATCCTTGTTGCCAACCCTGGCTCTGGTTTTTCATGAGCTCATATCCCCCCCTGATGGTTTTACGGGGAATTAGGTTCAAAATGTAAAACATTGTCAGCTGTTCTTCATCGCTTCACTGGGCGGAGGTGAACTAGTGCCACCTGCAGCATAATACAGCATTGCTCTACGGAGTGTGAGGGTGTATCAAGTGAACAAGTGAAAGTAGTGTGAAACAATTTGGGAGAATCCGGATTTGATAAAGTGTTATTTAAGATCAGGTCATTTACCACCACTATTGAATGTTCTGTGGATAAAACAGGCAAAGTCATGATTACTGGCACTTCTGGTAAAAATAAACAAAAAAGTATGCACATGCTTTGTTTTTGCTGGACAGAACAAATAAACGGAACAATAAAATAAAGGGGGTATTATGTAAAATCAACTTTTTTATTATGTTATTATGTTATTCCCTCATCAAAAACATACCTGAGGTGTCGCTCTGATTCTTTCATTCATGTTTCAGAAACCTAAATATAATTTTTATTTAGGACCATGTTGTTTTGGATGGCATTAGTAAATTCAGTTATCATTTGAACACTGTATTTTGCATCCACTCTGTATATTTTTCTATTGTTTAAATATGTTTGACGTTGTGACACAAGTGTGAAAAAAAACCAAATCTGTAAGAGAACAAATATTTTTTCACAGTCCGGCATTTATACCTGTAGGTGACATTATGTTTCTGGTTACTTGTTGAGGTACATTTTAAAGTCCCTCTGTTGCATTTCTCTAATAAGAATAGTTGTTTGGATTGCAAATAACCGTGAAGTCAGTTATCTTCATAAAATTGCTCTTTCTTATTAAAATAAACCACCAGAGGGTAGCGCATGTGCAAGAATTTATATTCAATTTGAGCTCAGTTTTAACTGCTGTGGGCGGAGATGTTGTCAGAATGTGAAAACACACACAATCTCATACACACTGTTGCGTGATCCAGTCTCAGGAGGGGAGCGGAGCTTTAATTGTCTTTAGTCCTATTGTCTTTACCTTCACAGAGAGGCAGAATCATCCTCACTGATCCTAATCTTGTTTTCTCCAACACAAGATCACTTTTTCAGCCTCTTTGTTTGTTGTGGGAATCTGTCTGCAGATAATCTATTCTTCCTTTCATCCCAGTTCGCTATCTCAAAGACTAGGCTACTTTCTTGACATAAATGTGTTTTTTTTTCTCTATGCACCACTGGCTTGATCAGTAGCTACACCACAGAACCAAACACATCTTGTGTGACATTTTGATGCAATCAAAAACATCTAAAAGAGGAGCTACAAATACATTTGCAGAATTTCTCACATATTAAATAGGCCACACTGCTCGATTGGATATGGGATGTGGGGGTTGTTGGGAACAAACATCATTTATTACATTGTGACTTCCTTCACTTGAAGTTATTTTTGTCATGTGCTTTTCCCTGTTTTGTGTATATCTCTTGCTTTCTTGCTCATTTATATCCAATAATTCTGAGTACAGTGAAGTTGTTGCTACCTATTAACCATGTAAGATGATTTTCTTTTATTCTTGCTTGTCTGTTGAGCCTTTAACACTAGGGCTTATTAGAGGATTGATGCAAATGCAAGGAAAATAAAAAAAAAGGGAGGAGGAGAGGGAGTGCCCCAAACAGAATCATGAGAGAGGAGGAGGAGAAACACAAGGGAGAGGATGAGGAGGTAGTGACCCAAATAAATGGAATGAAGAGCTTCAGAATGAGTCTCCTGTCCTCAGTGCCACACCCAATCAGGCCTCCCTCCTGTCTGCTGATAACACTGCTCCCATTCTCTGAATGTTTGTGAATAAGTCCACTGACCACAGGCAGAACTAAAGAGCTAATCTTTTGAATTTATGTTGTAGATTAAGGCTTTTAAGGCTCTTTAAAATGTAAAGGTTTATTATTTCCTCACATCTATCTTGTCCTCTCCTCTTCCTGACCCTTTCCTGACTCCACCATCCCCTATCATCTGACTATTACCCCTCCCCCTCCTAAATTCACACCCATTGCTCTCCTCCTCCTCTCATCTCCCACAGGAGGGGTGGTTAAATGCAACACACCATGATGGGAGGCAGGGCATTCTTCTTTAGCAGATGCTATACCATAGAAACAGACTCTCAGATGGAATATTTATGACTCATAATCATATAATCACACACACATACACAAATAAAAACTATAGCTTAAGAATAATTTCAATTCAAATACAACAATGATGTATTTTTTAAATCTTTTTGCTACTGATCTCTGCACAGTGACTGAATGTGTGTGTAAGCATTCCTCGAAGTGCTATTACCACGTTTGACAGCGGGTGAGTTCTGCGCATGCTCGTCATACCGGTCTAATTCGTTAAGCGGGCGGTAAGCAGAGAACAACAGACACTAATTTCTATCAAAATAAAAGCTTCAAATTAAAAGCTTCAAATTTTCTATCATAGCGTGGCGTTATAAAAGTCAGGCTAATTATGAAAGAAATAATAGGAAATAAAAGTATCTAATGACATTGGGGTTTTTTTTCTGAGTTAAACATGGTCATCATTTCACAATGAAAAGTGACATTTGAAGAGTGTCAAATAATTCAAATGATCCATCTATTTGCTTATCCTTGCAGGATTGCAGGGTTCAAGAAGCAGAGTTCATCCAAAACAGTCCGCCAGCCCATCACAGGGCATCAGTTAATTCATTTGGGAAGAAATCTTGAATGGCGTCTTGGATCAGCAGAACATGTGGGTTCTGTCATATCAACTCTGTCATATCAACTCAGTCATTTGCAAAGAATGTTAAGGCCGCTATGTTTGCATGCTCTCACTGTGAATGCACAGGCTTACTCAGGAAAAATAGAGGACTGAAGAATTTTGACTTTTTACAACTTGAATTAGCTTCTGACTTGTGGTAAAGTTAATTTTGCTGTGCTTCTCAACCCTGAAGCACAGCAGTGAGTGTTTGTACTGATGCAATCACTGACTATAATGTTGTAGCTGTAGTTTTCAACAAAAGGGCTGCCATTTCACCTCTCTTCTTTATTTCATTTCATTTCTCAAAAAAAATGGTAATTTGGTAACAGTCAGTCTGAGCTCAAAGAAGAGTATTATTAACAATGTTTAAACATCTCTTTTTATCCGGTTAATTATGAACTGTTGAGTGTACAAATGTTTTCTACTTCTATGTGACAAACATATTTATGTCTTTAAGAGAAAATTTTACTTTTAACCGATTGTATGTAATATGACTACTAAAATATATTGAATTTTAAATCCAACAAATTTTAATGATTAATTAAACAATATTGATCGTTTAATTAATATCGAGAATTAACTGAATTTTTTTTTGGATATTGACCGTTGAACCTGCTTTAATACCAAATGTTGCTAGTTGTTCGTAAGCGTCTGAATTTTATTTTGAAAGAGTCCATACAGGAAACGGACAATTGCACCGTTGTACTTTACTCGAAAAGGCAGCTAAGCAACCTCCAGAGAAATAACATCAGGAGCTCGTTTTTTTACTGTAGTTCCTCCCTGAAATAATGTCTTGTGTCCCGGGTTTCCGGTCTCTGAGGTGACCGGGATCAGCAGCAGCAGCAGGGATGGCGCTGGTCACCGTCCAGCGGTCACCGACACCGAGCACCACCTCCAGTCCGTGTGTTTCTGTAAGTACTTGTCATCTGGATTGACATTGGTGTCAGTTAGTCCCAGCAGTTAGTCCCGCTTCTCCCAGTTTGTCGGTCATGTACATGGGAGGCTAACTTTTATAGCTGCCGGTATTTTTACAGTAACGTTAAAGGAAACAGTGGCAGTTGTTCCGCAGGTCTAGGAGTTTAAACTTTAAGTTGTTCAGCTTTAGCACAGAAGGGAGACTTGGGTTTATAGGTATATTAAAAAGTTATTTTTTTTTTTAAAAAAACATAGCTATTCATCGTTAGCATTATGTGGCTGATTCACTTCCTCCACTAGATGGGGTGATGTCAGAGGAGACTGTCTTAATTATTACTGGTTTTAAACTCTTCGTTAGCTGCTCAAGTTGCTCTTACGCTGTAAAAGTATATGCTGTATATATATATTTTTTTTGGGGGGGGGGGCATATTAGCTTTCTTTGTGTTTCATCGTATTGACTTTACTGGTAAAAAGCAGCCACTGAAAGGTTGTGGGTCAGTGGAGCAACTGAGAGGAGGGTCGTTGCCCCGGAAAGCGGGTTACTGGTCCAGTCTCGTCAGTCTCTGTTGTGAAGCTGTGAGCTCGTCCCGTTATCCGCTCTCACACACTCAGCAGGCTCTCCAGCCTCCTGGCAGATCTAGTAGAAATGTGCTGGTGTGGCTGCCAGAGATAAAAAAAAAATAAAAAATAAAAACTTCTCTCATGATTGTAACAAACTGTAAAATGCTGAAGGGGCAGCGCAAATCTGAAGGGCCTTTACTGTAAGTTTATATAAAGATTTATTTATTTTGGTGATGGAGAAAACAATCACTAGATGCTTCATGACTGCAGTCGAGCTTATTACAATGGTGGTCCCACCGATCCGTTTAACCGAATGCACACACACACACACACACACACGCGCGCACAACATGAGACTAAAATAATAAGAAGAGAAGCACATACCCTGCAGCCATCCCCCCCTTCTTTACAAAACTAATTGGAATGCACTATTCCTTAGAAGCTTAGGGTTAAAGGTTAAGAGATAAAATGGCATTCAGCTTAAGAGTAACAATGCAGACACTAGAGAAAAACAGCACCCTAAGACAAACAAATGCATGTCAAGCAGAATTGATAAGAAGCCAGAAATTGTGTTGCTAGAACTAAACCTAAAATGAATGAATAAAAACATATTAAAATATGCCATAGTGCAGTTCTCGAGCTGGAACAGGACATTTGATATTTTGGACAAATTTAGTGTTGACAAGGCAATTCCTGTTTTGCAGACTAATGGAGTTGCACCAACAGATGAAGGAAATGTTATTACATTCTCAGTAAGAGAGTAGAAGAAAGTGGTGTGAAGATTCTTGTTCATCCCAAATGTTCTCAGCTTCCTGTTTATGTCTGGAAAATAGCAGGCCTGGGCCAAGAACGCTAACGCGTTAAGCTAAAGGCCCGGGTGTAATAGGAGTACTTCAGCGAAAGCTGCTCTTAATGGCATTGGGTCAAGCTTAACAGAGAATACAGAGTTCAAAAGTGAGACACTGAGGCAGTGAAGTGATTGTATATGGAGGGCACCAGCTGCTTGTCATGAGACCCGTTTCTGCTTGGGAGCAGCCATGTGAGCGCTCTTGTGAGGTGTCTGCTGCTGCAAGGGAAGGACGAGGCCGAAACTGTCAGGAGGAAAGTTGCCTGGAAAGCACTTCAGGACTGACTGATTAATCTCTTCAGCAGGTTTAATTAAAAATGTAGCTAAAAAGGCATAAAATGTTTACCTTTTTTTTTAGATTTTACATGAACCCAAAACTCTATTTCACACCCTGTTTCCATTTCTTCTGGCCTGATCCCTGTTTAAACCAGATAGGTTTTCTGAGATGACAGATTGTGAGCCCCCGATCGAACCAAAATGACCAATCCACCAAATTCTTAGTCGATTTGCTCTGTTTCTTCATCTGGAAGCAGTTGGCTATGAATCGAGCCAACATTATTATATTTACTGATAGAGGTGAAAACTGTAGTTTAGTTAAACAGGCACAATCAGTCAAGCAGTAGCCTGATTCCATCTTCCCATTGGCTTCTCATTGCATATAGTCTTAAACCTATATTGCAGGTACATGGAGCCGTTTCGGTGTCATGTGTGAGTCTTATTAGCCTATAGCAGTGTTATACATGCCTATAGTCTGCTGAGAAGGCATTTCCTCAGGTGTGTTTGAACAGGATGCATCTGCTCCACTTCCTGCTATGTATTCTGTTTGGAGCTCAGTTTGCTGATGCAGGGATCACCGTTCAGGTTGCTGCCTCTTCCAGGCCACCTCACATCTGCAGCAGCACACACAAGAACGGATAAAATTGAAGCTTCGGCTCTTCCTGTACCAACCCACAGCTGCATCCAGCTTCCTCCATCTTCTTATCTCCATTATTATCGTCTTTACTTTGTTTTCCTCCCCGTCTTGTGATTGAGATGGGTTTTTCACAGATAAAATGTCTCTATTATGTCTGCTTTGGCCTGGTCGGAGTTGGCAAATTGATAAAAAGAAAGTTGTCCGATTTTTTTTTTTTTTTTTTTCTTTTTTTGGGAGGGATTACTGAAGCAGGATGGGATTAAAGCTGTGCTGGTTGCAGTGGTGGGGGGAGGGATGATTGCGTTTTGGAGAAGGAGGCAGCGCATGGTGTGGGGGTGCAGGGATGCTCAGCCTGTAAACGTGACTTAAAATACCAGCCTGGCTCTGTTTTATCTGATGGAAGGCTCCATGCTGACACTCCACTATTGCTGCCACCCACTCTGACTCTTGTTTATTCAAGAGTAATTGAATGTTGAAAGAGCATGTGATGGGAACATGTCATCTAAATGGTTTTATTCATGATGATTCTGTTTGTTTGTTCAGAAAAAAACTGCTTCTGATAACCTAACATGAGGAGATTGAAGCCCTGCATAAATATATCTGTGTACTTGTTCCTCTGCAGGAGTTGGGGAGTGCAGAGGATGACCGCCGCTCCCAGCCCAGGAGGTGAGAACATTCCCTGTTTGATCAGGTCATTGGGTGGACATGGTCCGGTTCCTGGAGGAACATCCTGTTAAAAAGCTGCAAGTGCATGCTGACACCGCTAGAGGGAGACTGCACATCAGCATTAATCTGTTTCTGTTATTTTCCATTTCCTTTTTAATAATGTTTCAGTACATTATTACCATCATTATTATTTCATTGTAAATTTGTTATTCACTTATAGACCAAGTTTCATTTTAGTTATTCAAAACCACAATGTTGCACTCGGGGTGTTGCATAACACAACCTAACAGTTGTGGCAGAGTCACACACTTTGATTCAGGATAACATTACGCCCTCTTTGCTGTGGAATCCTTTAGACTCCTGAATGTGCAGGAGATCCTTTAAATCCTGTAGGGATTCAAGTTGGGGCCGCCGTCTGTCGAACCCTTTAGTCCAGCTGGGTTTGGTTGAGATCGGTGAACATTGGAGGCCAACTCACAACTTCAAACTTGTATTACTCCAACCATGTCTGGGTTATTTCTCCATTTTGTCAAAGCGCATTGTCCTCCTCAGAGACGCCATCACAGAAATCTGCTTCCACCCTGACCGGTGTGTAGTTATTCAGACTGTATCCTACACCAGTGGTAGTTTCTCCTGTCTGTTGGATTGAACAACACCGGCCAGTCCTCACTCCCCTTCTGCATTACTTACCCTTGACCTGGCTGCTGGTCAATGTCTTACTTTCAGGAGACACTGATCAATGGTCAGATCAGAAACTTCCCACAACGCTGTAGCTTTGGAGATGTTCTGAGCCAGTTATCGAACCATCGCAATTCTTCTTACTGTGTCTGATTTTCCTGTTTCTAACACATTTGTTTTGAGAATAAAATGTTTACTGGATCTCTAACCCACCAGCAGGTGCAATAGTGAAGAGGTCACCAGTGTTATTCAATTCACATATTAGTTATGTTTTTCTTTCTGATCAGGTTTACTTGGTTTAATTGTAGGCAAAACCAACCAAATGTTGGTTGGTTTTGCCATAATCTGAACTCAATGTGTTTATTTTGTCTATATATAGAACAAAATTTGCAAAAGTTTCGTAAAGCATAATTTTCATTTCATATTTGTCCCAAAGGAAAAGCCAGACCTTAGTTTCTGTTACTCGCGTAAAGACAAATGGTGCCTTTGTATGCATCTTTTATAAATATTTGGTTGGCCTGCCAACGTCACAGCCTGTGGTTGATTTGCATAATGCAACCTGACAGTTGTGGCAGAGTTGATTTGCTTTTTGACGTGTGCAGCTAGATAGTCATAAAAGACTAGGATGTCAACACTGTTGTTGTTCTTTTGTTTTGTTGCCCTGGGTGGCTCTAATGGTGCAGGATCACGGCCCTCTTTAAATCTGTTTGGACGTTACTTTGAAAATTTTTTATTTTTTTTTCTCTCTTTATTTGCTCAACATCCTTTTAGTAGTTTTTGTGCAAATGTGATATTTTTCTGAAACACACTGGTTTATTATGGTGTCTGATCGCCCTGGAGTCGGTACTTTGGGAGATTCTAGCAACAGTCATTAAAGAGGGAGTGGAACATGAAAGGCGTTGCAGCCTATCCTGGACTTTGTAAGGGGCTTTTGTAGACTGAGCTAACAGTTGAAGTGCGGTCTTCATAATCTAGATTTATCTTTTCACCATCTCATGCTTTCCTGGGTACTAACTCATTTATTTTTGCTGTAGATATCCCTCTAGGTACTGTTGAATATAACATACTGTAAGACAGTAAAACCCTAAATGCTGAACTCAGTTTAACGTCTTGGTTATGAAGGCCTTCAGGTTAAAACACTGGTTTGGGGACAAAGTTTCTGTCCATCCTGCAGATTGTAAACAACAAGCTGATGTAAACAAATGACTGTATAGCAGCTCTCTGCAAAAATCCAGCAAGCTGCAGAAAAATGTATTGCAGGACTGCTGTGATTCCAGACTCTGCGAGCTTTAGTGCTATAAGTTTAACTTAGACAGAAACAGATACGTTTTGATTATTATTTTTTGCTTTTTTTATCCCTCACAGGTTAGAAGTGTTTACAGTAAAGAACATGTGTGAAATGCATTAGTAAGGAGCCTGCTGAGACTCCCTTCTCCTTGCATGCTGGAAGGAGAGCTTTCAGTCACATGCTCTGTCATACCTCAGAGTTAATGTACACTAACTGACAGAGCTGGGAAGTGTTCATTCTGCACGCATGCATCTGATTGACGAAGGAATTATATTAAGCAGCATTGGGAATTTACTCCCTATACAATGCAGAGATGTAGTAGAAAAACTGTTGACATAACTGGAGTTTTCTCCTGCTGTATGAAGCGTTGCGTATGAAGCCCATCCTTCTCCCGTTGCTGTACACTGCAGATCAGCTGGCTTAAAAAAAGAGATTGCTCCACTGTTTTTCTGACTCAGAAGAAGTGGTGAGTTAACATTTTGTTGGGAAAAGCTCAGGCAATCGTGGTGGAGGTAAAGTTCATAATGTAGTTTATCACCTTCGTTTACCTTTGCTCTATACCAAACAAAGCAGGAAAAAGGTCTTACTGAATGTACACTGAATGTATATTAGCGTGTATGCTATATACTGTTTTTCTAATCCTGAAATTGTAATAATCATTTTTATGTTTTCTTAATTCTTGTATAAATATTGGGTGGGGGGACACAGTGAGAATTGTTTTCATACCGCCCCATGCATTTACACAAAGACACACATTTATTTTGATTAATATAGAAATTTAAATCCGTGAAAAAAATATTTCAATTTTTAGATTTTATTTGCCAGCAATATTCTTCTAAGCATCAGAATTGATACAAATTGACACAGTTGTTAAAGAAGTGTATTATCTGTAGTGCATATTCTGTAGAACTCAATGTGGGATTATTGCTGACATAACTCCTTTCTTTAACATGCCCTGATAGACATTAGAACCCCATGTGGTCTCAATTATTGGTTGGTTATTGAACTCATACCTTTGGCGAGTGTATTCAAGCACTCTCACACACACACGCACACAAACACACAAGACCCCCACTTCACTCTGTAAAGTATTTTACAATTTGGCTCAGTTACCCGGCTCCACATTTCAGATTCACTTTAGCGAAGAGCAGGGTGCAGCCAGAGGTCTAGCTTTGTGACCTCTGATGTGTATTACATAAGATCTTGGGTCCAATTAGCTGCACAGGCCCCACCTCACATCAATGGTGCATGCCAGTAGGGCCTGCTGAGACCAAGGGGGACCTTCCCCCTGCAGTGCAGAGTTGTTTTTTTGTCTCTTTTTCTCTCTCTCTCTTACCCAGGCAGCTACTGAGTGACTCTTGCACTACCCGTTTTTGTGTCAATGTCTCTTTTGCACACAGACACACTCAAGCAGCTGTCTCTCCCCCCCTGCACCACACTATTGAAGCATAGTATTACTGCAGTGCAATAGTGAGTCTCTCACACACACACTCACACAAACGTAGAGACATATACTGCTGCTGCCTCAAGGCTGATACTGTCAAGGACAGAGTTGGCAAAAAGGTGTTTTTTTATTCAAAGTACTGCAACCATTTTCTTTTTGCT
The DNA here is from genome assembly GCA_911649635.1 of Poeciliopsis gracilis. Taxonomy (NCBI): domain Eukaryota; kingdom Metazoa; phylum Chordata; class Actinopteri; order Cyprinodontiformes; family Poeciliidae; genus Poeciliopsis; species Poeciliopsis gracilis. Next base: position 4,768,628 of record CAJVRI010000884.1, on the reverse strand, counting down.
GAGTAAACATTTAAATGAGCAGTGGAAGCAGCTAATGAATCGAGTTTTTCTGAATCCTCACCTTTCTCAGGATAAAGTGCTGCAGGAATGTGCCCAAAGCACATCAGATTGCCAGTCTGTATTTGAATGCTGGGATTTCCTGAAACTGACCTTTTCATTTTTGTGTGTATGCATATTTATGACCCTTTAGCATTGCAACAATAAAATAAGCCACTTTAGATTTTTTTTAAGGCTAAGTAAAGTAGTTAATGTGATTTCTAAGATTTACACAGAAATCATTTATTTGCTCATTTGTCAGGTTTACTTGCCTAAAAAAATATTTTAAATATTGCAGTTGCCATCTACTGCAGCATTGTGTGGTGTGATCTGATACCTCACGCATGAATTGCATCAATAATATCTAACTTGTTTTGATATTATCACCCATCCCCTTAGGAAACAGTTCCTAAGGTGAAATGTAAGCCAAAAATACATGCTCCTCCAAGCTCCATCTTGTGCATTAGCCTTCCTTCACGTTGGGTGTCCATTGTGTCCATCCTGCGCAGCCTTTCACGTCATCATATTGTTTGATTAGTTCCGTTTGCTCACAGTAATACTCAGGGTTTGTTATTTAGCCTGAAGCATCAAGAGGCTCTTATTTTAACTACAGCAGACAAACCTGATTCATTGTGACAGGTCTTAGTCATAGGCACTTGCCTAACAAGTCTTTGTATTGTTCTGTATCCATGTTATGGGAGTCGTCCAGCAGCTCCAATGCCAGGTGCGCACAAGCAGAGCAGGTTAGTCAGGCCAAGAGTTTAAAGAGGCTGCTGCCGGAACAAGAAGAGCAAGTAGCACTAACGAACACTCTGACAGAGGAAAGCTTCTTAAACACTGGCTGCTCCTGTGTGGACATGCCTGTTTGGGTTTAAAGGTTTTCCTCTGTCATTTGCAGCTTTCTGTCTTCCTTTAGTGCACCTGCTGTTTGACACAGAGCCGTCCTGCCGTTATTGTCCACACTAGCAGTTTTGCATTAAGCGGATGTGGTTAGACTAGCCTGGATTGCATTTGCACAACATGTCGATGTAATTGGAACGAGTCCAGCACCTTGCAAAAGTATTCATACCCCTTTAATTCCCCCCACCCCCATAGCCATAAGCTTTACTGTCATTTGTATAAATAATAACCAAAAGCCTGTGGTGTTGTATATTTAAAGACTGAAAAATTTGCACATCATATTTCTTTGAAACACAGGCTAATCTGTGTCAGATTGAATGCTGTTTCCTAACATCAGTTTCAAATCTTGTTAGTCTCTGTTGAATTCACGCCTTAACTTAAATTTTACGTATGACTGTATGTTTAGTGGTGGGCAGTCCTGGTCTTTGGGGGCTGGTGTCCTGCAACTCTTAGATGTCTCCCTGGTCCAACACATGTCAATGAAATAGCTCAATCATCTCCTAACTGCAGTCAAGTTTTCCAGAGTCCTGCTAAAGACTCCATTATTTGACTCAGGTGAGTTATGAAGAGGAGATGCATCTAAAAGTTGCAGGACACCTGCCCTCAAGGCCTGGAGTTGCCCCCCTATCAGGTTTCCTTCCATTTTGCCACCAACTTTGCCCAGCTTCACTGTCCTTACAGAATTAGCCGCAGCCACAACTTTCTCCCATGTCCCTAATGCTTCCCATCAGACTTCTGAAGCCTTCACAGATAAATGCATTTACACTTGAGATAAAGTTCCACATAGGTTCGCTTTGATTAAACTACAGAAGCCAACTTTACCTTCCTTCTATGCATGCTAGCTTAATTGGTTAAGTTGGTTAAGCTGGTGTGTAGTTAGTGGATGATTGGGGTCTGAGCAAGGCCCTGTCCATACAGACACAATTTCAGGTGCATCCGCAAAAGTAATTGTCATTTATTGACCTTCCTTTTGTTTTGTGTTTTGTGTTTTTGTTTTTCCAACTGGTGAGTCTTTTTCATCGGGCCGCCTTGAGAGCTTATTGGTTCTCCACATCACAAGTGGATAAGGAGCTGGTGAATATTTAAACTAAATGTGTTGCACCCTAAGCCATTGTGTGGTTTGTTTTTCATCTCCTGGACTCATTTTATGAGCATTTGAAATCATAATTGCTGTTTCAGCACATTTTTTATCACAGCACTTTAAAAACCTTTTGTCATTTAGATTATGAATCTTTTTAAATGAAAGGGGAGTGTGTTTATAGTATAACACGGTGCCAACAGTAGCTTATCTTCAGCTCGGGTGGTTGTGCTAAACATCTGGCATCAATCACGGACTTATCAAGCAGCAGAATGCTGGAGATTCCACACACATACACAGGCAAGTTGACCTGAATGCCTCTGCCCGTTCCCTGGAAGTGACAAAAGGAAAACACGCTGCGAAAGGCGGTTGTGCAACTGGCCCGAGGCTCGGCTAAACACCATAGCACGCTCTCATGTTACCAGTCCTAAGAAAAATAAGTTTCCACTGTGCTGGTAAATTTGATGACACTAAACAAGACCGCATGACAAGAACACTTAATGTCTGTTTGTGTGTTCAGCCCGCTGCTTGTAGTTGATCTCAGACCCAATGTGTGACAGCAGCATTTTCTGATAGGAAGCAAAGCGCAGGAGGTGTAGCTGCATTCATTTTATCTGTGCCGTAAGCACACCAGCACATTGTTACAAGTTGATTTAGCATTTTTCTAAAATATGTATGGCAGTGCATCATGGAAACATTTTTAATGATTATAACACTATTGTTAGTTGGTTTTTATCTGATGTCAATGGAAGTAATAAAGTCAGTGAATAATCCTGCCCTTTAACTTTAGTAGCATTTTATAATGATGGATTCTGTCATTTATCATATTGGTGTCATAAAGTAACTTCCTGAAAATTTGTGCTATTAACTGTATCAACAATGTATCATCATTTCCATTTGTGACAATAAGTCTTTTAGAAAACAAAATGTCAATGACAAATGGAAAATTTTACTGAGTGAAATTTGAAGCTTATGTAAAAATAAGAAGGCAAAAACACAATAGTTCGTTGACCCAGACCTCACAGAAAACATTAACACAAGAACCAACTCCTGAGCCAAAGTTTTTTTTCTGTAGATCAGAAAATTGTTAGCATTCCTAACAGTGATTTGTTTCATTGGATCAGACTTCTGATGGATAACTACTCCGATGGATTATTTTCAAACTTGAGCTTCTCCCTCAGTGTTCTGAAGTCCAGCTCCATCTAGTCAACAAGTCAAAATGCTGCAGATGGTTTTAGTTTATAGTTTAGGACACTTGGCACACATTTGTGTGAAAATAATGAAGGCTGGGGTTTTACTGTGTTTTCAGATTGCTGTCAGCTTACATAAACCCACACATGCTGGCACGCCTGTGGAAAATAAAATGTTGAATTTGCCATAAAAGGAGACCAAACATTACTTCTCATGGAGTATCTCAGTTTATATGTGAGACAATTATGATGTAGGGGTCTATTGGTCCAAGACTTTCTCCAACCCCAGTTCTTCTCCTCTTCATCCAGGATTGCACATGCTCACTGCTGCTGTGGCTCAATAAGTTGAGTCTGTTTCTCATTTGTTCTCTTTCCTTATGTAACCAAACCACAAGGTTTGTGTGTTATGAGAAATGGGTGGAGGGAGAATTGAAGTCTGACTGCAACCTCAACAACCCATGTGGATTTAATTCACTTTATTGCATTATCATAATTATAATTACACCCCAAATTGATTGCCTCTGTTACGTCGGCACTTGATCAGCTGAGTGACTGTTGGTAACATCATCACATAAAGGATTGGTACTTACTCGAAAGCTAACATACCCCTTATTATTATTTTTTTTTTACCTTTTGTTTGAAGCACAATCTTTCTAAAGTGAGGATGTTTTTTTTTTTTTTTTTTTTAATTGTGCAGTTGTAACTATCCTATTTACTCTAATATTCCTAAACACAGGGTTTTGGCAAAGTTTTTAAAGAGCCAGTTCTGTCCCTGCTGTTATTAAAAAAACATTTTTTGTAATCGCAAAACTTACTGGATTCATTAGGGGAAAAAGTTATTACTTCTTTTGAAAATTTATTACAATTTAGCTTTATTGTAAAGTTGCTAACATCTGTAATTTTAGGATTTCTGAATGAGTCCTTTCCATATTTATGAACATAATATAAAGACTTGCTGAAAACCTAAAGCACCTAGTTCACTGCTGAAAACCAAATTGCATAATAAAAACTTGTTAGGATTAGTGTCGATCTGTTTTAGAATTTTGCATTCCAAAACTGTTGTTTATTTATGCTTAAAGTTAATGAAAGACACTGTATTAGAGCCTGTATCAGGGGTTAACGAAACAAAAATGATAAACAAAAGCTGTTAGAGCCTACAAGAGATTGCAATAAATTCACACCTACAATAAAATGGTTTCAAATAAAATACGTTTGTGTTAGAATGGTCAAAGTCCTGAACCCACACCACTCCAGTCTTTTGGCACTTTAATGAACTATAGATCAGCAACATTGTGACATGTGGCAAACTAAAACCTCCCAGCTTTTCTCCAAACAAAGTATTCCTGATAAGAACACAGGGAATCAAAGAGGAGGACCGAGACAGTATAATAAATCTCTAGCTTGGGATTGTTTTGTGAAAAGCTGTTTTGCTTTATCAGATGCCCATGCTGAGTTCCTACCGGGTGTGGGCGGGGCTTCCACCCTCGTTTCCTCGTTTTTCCCAAAAGCACATGTGCGACGCTCCGCCTCCTTTCCCCTCCTCTCTGACTTCTCCGCTGAGAGTAGACTCAAGCAAGTCATATGTCTCAGTACTGTACACGGTGACGGAGTTTCTGATGTAACAGAAATGAAGTATGTCGACAAAACGCCTCAGAAGTCAGGCTAATATTGAACTTTTTTTTTTTTTTTTTTTTTTTGGGAAATGATGGACAAGCAGACTCAACGTTCGGCGACAAGGAGACACAGCGCAACAAATAGTCTCCTTGTTTAATTTATTGCAACAGAGTTTACGACTTGTTTCGGGGAAGATTTCACCACTTTCACAAGAAAACTCCACTCGCTTGTACTCTTGGGTCGTGGGAGCACATGACTGTGAAAGAGGAGCAGAAGCTTTTCCTCCGACCGAGAGCACCTGACGCCCCTACTCCTCCGCTCCTTCACCCGTCCCTCCACCCTCCAGCCACCGACATGACCCTCGGAACGATGTCCGGCTCTGAGAGCTCTTCGGCGGTCAGCTTCTGCTCCTGCTGCGGGGCGAAGATGGTGCCCTACTTTAACGACGACGCCGTGGTGTCCAAGAATCAAATCAACCAGTTGTAAGTTCAATCAGAGGCAAGACTGTATATCATTCCGTAGAGTTGGAAAGTGGTCAAGTTAAATTAATTAAATTAAACTGAACAGTTAATTGTTCAATGTTCTACTTAGATTTAAATCAATTTAGATTTGGATAGTTTTAAAATAAAGGTTGACTTTTTTTTTCCCCTTTATCTGCTTGTCCCTGATTGATTTTGACACAGTGAGCTGTTACATATAACAGTTTTGCAATCTGAGAGCAGTCTATTTCCTGATGATGTAGTAGCCTTTACTCATCCTTGAGCTTCCTTTTGACCTAACAAAGACATATTGGGCCAATGAATCATCCAACCTGTTGAAGGAATTCAAACAAACTCAATACATGGACGTTTCATGACTAATACTGTACTTTTTATAAGCAGTCATCATCTGATTGCCACATCAAGAGATTATCAGCCGCATTTTCTGCCCCTCATTTCTTTGTTTGGCTTTGGGTGGAGGATATCGTTTGATCTTGAAACTTGCAATAGTTGTTAAATGGAGATTAATGCCCAGTCTTGCTCAACCTGTGACTCATTGTTTGATAATGTATTGTCAAACTCAGTGTTTGACAATACATCTGGAGAGCATGTTATTCAGTGGAGCCCTAATAGACTAAAGTCACAGACTTGGAACATTTGAAACTACTCTGGCTCTGTGTGAAGCAGCTGTAGGCTTATCTCCCATCCTGCTGTGTCTGCAGAGGTCAGTGTTTGTTTTTGTTGAAGATATGTAAGAAATGATTTAGTTGATTTGTACATGTGGTCTGCCCTTCAGAACAGATCAAAGGCTAGCATGTTCTAACATTTCCAAACACTCATGCAGTGCTGGCTCTGATAAGCCTTGCAACGTTGGAGAACCACAAATGAATCAATAGAAATCAATAAAAAATATTAGTGTGGCAATTTTTTTATTAGCACCAACTTGTTTGAGGTGTATGCTATGGGGCTTTCAGTAGCCTTTTGCTGTTACTTTCATGGAATCGATGCAATGCAATCATGTGTCACGGTTGCATTGTTTTTCAGCTGTTTAACTCATGACGTTGTGGTGTGGTGGTTAAGAAAATTTGACATTTTATTGGGGCTGCAACCGGCTTGTAGGGAAGCTTTTTTTTTTTTTTTTCTCTGAATGCAAGTTTGCTTAAGGACTGTTTATGGGAAGACGCTGGTGCAAGACACACCATGTACTGGCAGTCACATGTTTGCAAGCAGCAGCAGACGTGAGAATTTAAAGTGTGTTTGGTCCAAATATGCCGTTTTGTTTTTATGTCAGAAATACTTTACGTTGCACTGAAGATACTATATGTTCTTGTTTGGAAATTAGAGACACTTTTGTGATGCTGTTGGATGTTTCTAGTGGAGTCTACACTGTCCACCTGCTGCAGTTCTCACCTGTTCTATATTCCTTGTTTCACATACAGGAATAAAAGCGCTCAGGTTGCATGTTCAACTTAGGAAACTGTTGAAGTTGAAAACCTGAGTTATTAGGCGGAATAATGTTCAAGTAGCACCTTTATTGGTAATTACAATCCCAGGGTCTGCCGCTGGAGTTAAGTGTTACCTGTGATTCCTTTGCATCCGGTGTGTCACTATTATCCTGGCAATTTTAGAAATACCCATGAAACCTTTCTTCCGCTTCACCAGTGGGGTAGTGTTATTGTGCGCAGCTTCCAAGGTAAACAGAAAAACTCCAATGAGGAAGTTCAGAAAATATTCTGAGGAATTTCAGTCACTGGTTAAAGGTACCACTGCTTGCTCCTCTTTGTCATTTCCTGCAGCACGTGTGACACATCACAGGCTTTAGGGACTGTGGACCTTGTGGCACATCACAGTCTTGGGGACTGTGGACCTGTTAGATTTTCTGACTTTCTTCACCGTGTTGAGCAGAAATCAATGTTTGTGTTGCAAATTAACAGTTAATGGGAGCTATTTTTAGTTTGACCTGGTTTGACAACTCTCTCTTTATCACCACTGTCCTCTCCTATACCCACTTCTCTCTATCTCCTGTTGATGTTTAACTAGTTTGTTTTTACTTTTTTCAGTCCTCCTTTTTCATTTACTTTGACAATACATACAATTTTTTTATTTATCTTCCTGTCCTTGTGCGTGTTACATATTCTCCATTATGCAGGCACCTCTTGTCTTCGCTATGGGTTGTATTTGCCTCGGGTTCAAACTCATAAGGCCATAGCTGGGCCCGCCGTCGTATAGAGCCAGGCCCTATATATATCCCGCTCTCTCCTCTCCACAGTGACTAATATGGGCAAGAGCAGGAGGAGGGGGTCACCCAGTTATCTGCCCACTTTGCGGTGTGGTCCTTACATAGTGAGGATTGTGTCTGGCCGTTGCCCTAACAAGCCTGCCGCCTCACTTCGGTCCAGAGCCGGGGTTGGTTAAAAGCCAAATGCATGACCCACCCATTCTGGACTGGCTGGGTCTTCTTTCTTTATGCCCGCTGCAGCTTTACCCACTGCATATGTGGAGAGCATTTTCAATGAACTTGTTGCCCTCTTCACATCTCCCCTTTTGACTGAGCAGAAAACCTTGGGATATTCTCACATTGGGATAAAAAATACTGTAGGGCAAAAACTAATGATTATTTTAGTAAATGATTATTCTATTAATTGATCAGATAAAACAAAGCACATTGTGCTGATTTTACATTTAACCACTTAAGGCTTTGTTTACAGTGTTGAAATACGTAGAAAGAGGCAAATAAATATTTCAGTTCTTTTTTTTAAAATAAAAACCAGGTGACACTAGACATAGCTTTAACTTTAACATAGCTTTAACTTTAACATAGCTTTAACTTTTTCTTGAGCCTTGAGACTACAAGTTTTAAATGATCAAACTTTTATCCTTCATTTGGGTTGTGGGCACATAACACAGTCCCATGTGTATGAAAGTGGAGTTGGGCTCTGTTTACAGAAGTTATGTTAGTAATCCACATTTATCAAACGGTTATTGTTCTTTATCTTTGTCCCATCTCCATGTGTCCACACAGTCAAATTCATGCTCCTCTCAGTCTGCAGCATGAAAACAATCTCAGTGCTGAAGTGCATCGGTGCGCCTCATCTGCTGTTGTGTCACAGAGAGGCTTCTCTGTACAGTAAGGCAACTGCTCTGATGAATACAGTCTATCAATAGCTGGGTCTTTTAAAGGACTGCCCTATTTTTAACCCTGCATTCGAGAGTCGGTCACAGCCATCACTTCTCCGAGCATCCAGCTTACGTTTCGCTTTCCCTGTTTCTTTCTGCAGGTGTAAAACTGTATTTATGTGCCTCCATGGGAGATTTTCAGGGAGAGCAAGAGTGTTGCATTACAAATGACATTGCCCCGTAGCCCAGTTTATACGTACAGTACATTAGTCAGGAGCAGGAGATACTACAGTAGGGGCAGGAAAAGGACAGAAGATAAAAAGTGGGACAAACTTGCAGGAAGTAAAAGAAAATATGTGAGAGAGAAGAGAGAGAGGAAACAGCTGGGTCAGGGGTGGGTGGGTTATGGGAAATGAGCTCAGCACAAAGCTGTGGTTTTGTTCCCATGTGTCTGTTGTCTCTAGGTTATCACCAAACTCAGGAAGGTTTACTGGATGGAAGACAAATAAAGTGGATGTCAGGAAGTTGAATTGACTACATCACCATTCTTATTTTTTATTTGGGGGGCGGGAGTAAAGTGACTTAAAGCTGAAGGCTTCAATGTGGTTCATTGAGTGCATCACCGTAGCCAAAGGCTAAATATTTTATTCATCACTGTGGTTTTACTATCACATAAATCCTCCTAAACACGTCACAAGAAGCACGCCAAATATCTTTACTTGATGTCATCACCTACAACCGATGTCACTTCCTGAACTGCGCTTTACGCATGTGTGGTCTCATTAGTTCCTACAGCCGGAGGCCATGAAACCAACAATTTTTTTTATTTTTTTTTTTCATTCCAAGTGGAACCGGTCTGCCTGCTCCATGAATCAGTTTGTGCTCTTGCTACAGAAGCAAGTAGTATGGAGAGAGTGCTGCGGGGTAAGCTCTAATTACATTTGACGTGTTGGAAATGTCGTCACTGCTGGTTGAGTCACTAGAATATTCAGCAAATAACTGGAAAGGAAGTCTGTTTCTAGTCAAGTTAATTTGTGTTGCACATTTTAGTAACAAGACAGTTACATCATAAAAACATTATACAGTTACAATTATGAAACATGAAATTAACGTTACATTTTGTCCAAAATCATCAAGTTTCTGCAGAAAAGATGACAGTTTAGCTGGTTAGCACAGAATCAGCATGGCACCTTGTTGTTATACAATCTGTTTGAAACTCCAAAAAAGTCTCTATCGTAAAAACGGTTCCATTCATCACTTTCTCTGAAATGTTTGATGCATCATGGGAAATACCTTTAATTTAGCCCAATGGCCCATATACCATGAGCACGAAAAGGCCTGTTTTATAGGTGTGATGGGGTGACTCATCCATTCCCAATATGCTTTTTTAGGTTTAGTGTAAAACTCTGACCTCACTTTATGATGTGTCCTTCTCAGCGAAGTGACCTCGGTCACACTTAATAAGATTAGAGATGAACCAAACCCGGTTTCATTCAAGCCCGCTCTTATCTTGTGGAGGAGGGCTCTCTCTCGCGCCGTCTTCCCTCCTGGACCCCTGCTCTCCTCCCAGTCTTCCTCCCGTCCCTCCCTACTGGCAGCTGTTAGACTGACAGAGTTAGACTCTGTCAGTGTAATCCAGCTGTGTGGAGGAGCAGGGAACATTGTGTTCTGAGTTCACGTTGGGGCTCGGGTCTTGTTTTTGCCAGCATCGGCGGGACGATGCTGGGGTTTTGGGAGGCACGGCCTACAGGGCTGAATGGTGCATTGTGACCCGTGACAAAACCAGCCCTATTACAGGTCCCCAGCTCACGTTTGTTTTTTGTGAAGTTAGGGACAGTATGTGCTGAGGATTACAAACGTGGTGACCTTTAATGGTTACTTAAGTTCCACCTCAGATTTATTAGGTGATTTGATTGAGTGGCGTTTCAGCTTCATGTCCGCGTCTCATTTTTTCTTTGTTCTGTTCTGTTCTGTTCCAGCATCAGTGAGAGTTTCCTCACAGTGAAAGGTGCAGCCCTCTTCCTCCCCAGGGGGAAAAGCCCTACGTCCAACTCTGCACCTCGTATCAGCCAGCGCAGGAACAAGCATACGGGTACAGACTTGTGCACACACACACACACACACACACATACATCTCCAACACACAAACACACGTGAAACACAGCTGCAGTTTCTTTAGATAACTGAACTCATTTGAAAACGTCTACATTCAAATATTTTCTTCTAGTACATTCATAAATGTGCTTGAAATCTTTGAAAATACTTGAATTTCAATTAGATGTTTTCAAGGTTTGGAAAGTTCTTGTTTCTGTATGAAGTCCTTGTAAGCGCTTGGTATTCAAGCTGCACAGTCTTGTTATGAAGTGCTGTCCAATGTTTGGTTTTAACTTTAAACAGTGTTTTACAAACTTGGTCTTTTAATCAGATATTTTTGTACCCCTAATACATTTTTTTCTCACTGTCTGAAGTTAAGTTAGAGAAAATTCTTCTTGCTTTAGGTTTACAGATTTTAATTAAATTAATTTGAATAATTTCCAAATTTTAAAAGCTATAAAACAAAATACTTTTTTAGAAATCTTTTATAACTTTATTTGAATATTGTGTTTAAGTATTTAATTTGTTTCTGCCTAGAAAGAGACTAAAGAGACTCTCTTATGAATTCCTTCCTCAGAGGAACTGACACATTGTCATGAGTTTTATGTTTCTCTTTGTTTTCTAATCCTTGGATTAGCATCCAAAATAAACTGAAACCAAAGCTAATTGTCTAAAATGTTCTTTTTTTCATCCTCTAGGCGACCTCCAGAAACATCTTCAGACCATGTTTACTGTGCTGCGGCCTGAGGACACCATCCGATTGGTCAGTAACACGCCACATCAAACCACCTCAAAACCAAACATCCCGGCACTGCGGCAAGCTGACAGTATGATCAGTCACAGCGTACGTCAGTGCCGGGTTTCACTTCTTTGTTGACTGCCATAAAGAACTGAAACCTGGCTTGGGTGTAAACCAAATGTAAGAAAAGACAATGCTTGGATAGTACATTTACTTGTCCTTTACATGTAAAGGGGGATTAAAAGAAGGTACAAACCTTATAGTGAAGTTTAAAATGTATCTCTAAGCCAATGTTATGTATGAAATCAAAACAAAAACAAATTGTTCCTCATGTCTTGGTTTCTGTTTTCCATCTATCCTCGCAGGCAGTGCGTCTGGAGAGTGCCTACCCTCAGGTGACCCGCTACATGGTGGTGGTCTCCACCAACGGCAGGCAGGATACAGAGGAGAGCATCGTGCTTGGCGTAGACTTCATCTCCTCGGATAGGTCCGTACCATGGCAACAGTATGCTACTATGGTTTTAGTGTTAGGACAACAGCTCAACAGAGACTTTGGCTCATTTTGAGGGTGCAGCTCTGTTTTCTTTCTGTGCTTCTTTACATTGGACTTTCCTCCTGTAAAAACAACAATTTTTAGTCATAAATGTGCTGCTGTCCATCAGACTAACCAGTGATGTGTTTATTGATGTCTCCTGCAGCTGCTGCACGGTGGGGCTGGTTTTACCTCTGTGGAGCGACACTCTGATTCACCTGGACGGAGACGGGTAAGTCTCCTGCGCCATGCTTCCTGTCGCTGCTCTCCTCCCCCCACTGTCTGCTAAGGACTGTGTTTTAACTTGCAGGTCTTACTTGAAGCTCTTCTGCTTACATGGAGTCTTGTCTTATAATCTGTTAATTCTGTGTTTCTGCAGAGGCTTTAGTGTGTCAACGGTGAACAGGGTTCATGTCTTCAAGCCGGTGTCTGTCCAAGCCATGTGGTGAGTAAATACTTGATGCCTTTAGAACACACTGTGCTGCCCTTTTTGACTTTGACCTCCTTCAGTTTTTTCTTGTCTTCCTTCTTGTTTTTGGTCTTGCTGTTTCTCAGTTTTACGCTCCTCTCTCATACACATGCCAGTGCAGACTCCTCATTTCCTCATGTTGTTATCCCTCTGCTCTTCCTTCTTACTTCAACATCCTCTCATTGAACCCCAGCTCAGCACAATACAGCCATGTCTCCAGACAAAGCTTTGATCATTCTTCTAGTGTCGAAACATTAAACATTTGTACTCCGTCTTGAGGCTCATGGGGAAATCTTCCTCTTTTTGTTGCCGTCAGGTCCGCCCTGCAGTCGCTGCACAAAGCTTGCGAGGTGGCTCGCTGCCACAACTATTACCCAGGGAGCCTGTTCCTGACCTGGGTCAGCTACTACCAGAGCAGAGTCTCTTCCAGCCAGTTTTGTGTCAACGAATGGAACGCCATGCAGGATGTCGAGTCGCACCGTGCCAACTCCCCCATCCTCTTCACAGACCTGTAAGTGGAACAGAAGCATAGACTCTGAAATCTGAAATAGATTCACATAAACAAAAAGTGTTTTTTTTCCTAATGACTATATTATACATAGAGCTTTGCAGAAATGTATATAGCTTGAATGTTTTGTGAATTTGTCACGTTACAACTGACAGAAAAACAGTTAAGTGGTCCATGGCAGCTCTGGAGGAGCCGCAGAGATTCCACAGCTCAGGTGTGAGAATCTGATGACAGTTAATTGCATAAAAAATTTGCAGAATTTCCATTTAACCACATAGGAATCATAATGCCTTATTGTTATTGTATTGAAGAACAACAAAATTCACTTACTTTATTAGCCATTATTTTTAACATTAACATGTGAAAAATGTATTTATTTCTGTTTGACTGAAAATCAATACTATGTAGGGCTGATCTGCTAATTATCTTTTGGATTAAGTGATTAATATTTGGATAGAAAAGGGTATTTAATAAGAGATTGTCTGAACCAGGTGATGCTAAAACTGTTACTTAATGAGTTCTGTGTTGAACATATTTACATCTTGAATGCAAAATGTAAATATTGTTTGTACTATATTTTTTTGTTGTTGTTGTTCTTTCAGCAACTGGCCCCAGTTAACAGTTAATTGATTTACTTAATAGACCATTATTTCAACAATCCTTTCATCACAATTAATCATTTCAGCACTAATTGAGTGAGCTTTTAATTTTAAATGCACTCCACACTTTTCAGAGAAAAAGGATTCATGCTGGTTCACCACATAAAATCCCATTACATTAAGTTCTAGTTGTAATACAAAAAAACGTAGAAAGATTCATGGATGTTCTGTAATATAGGAGTTTCCTTTGTGAACTTGTGAAATATGCAGCTTTTACAACAGAAAAGGTGGGAGCTATTATTAGAGCGGCGTGTGAACTCTGACTCCGACACGTGTAAATGCATTTCAGAGGCACTTTTTAGGAGAACGTGATTAGGCTTCAAGGAAAGACGGGGGAGTTTCTCTGTAGCTGGCCAATAGATTATGGTTTTCTGACAGGTAGAAAGTTCAGATCTTCATTATGCATGATACTGGCCATAAAACAGTTTTCTAAAGAAAGAAACCTTAGAAAGTAAAGGGCACTTGAGGAATGATGCCCCATGTCTTTGCTAACGGCAGGGAATTTCCCATCCGACCTACTGGAGTCACACGCCCGGCCACCGAGTCACAGCGTCTCTCAACTCACAGACCCTCAAGTGTTGAAAATAGCTGAACCATTCGCTGGCTCAATTTACTTTTGGAAAAAATGAAATCCAGACGGGCGCTCTGGAAAGTAGACGGGGAACGGATGGAGGCAGGTGGCAGGCAGAGCTTAATTAGTTTGGCTGGTTACTTTCAAATCTGACATTAAAAAAAGTGTGTGTTTACCACCTGCCTGACCAGAGACACTCGACGCCCTTGGCCCTTGGCAAAGGCCTGCTTGCCCTTGAATGATCTTATCGTTCATGTCACACGTGCACTTTATGAGTCTCCGTCGGATATTTGATTTTTTTTTCTCCCGTATGAAGGCGGCTGCCAATTCTCTACGGGCTGCCAGTGTTTGTTGACACATCAGCTGGTTTCCCGGTAGGTTTGTTTTTGTCTTCGACACACAGGTTTTACTGTTATTACCTGGAGGCCTCTTATCTAGCTTCAGTTCAAGGAAGCAGTATAAAATTTCCACACTTTTGTAGAACCACTCCTTGTATCGTCACTTACTGGACACACTCTCTAACTGGGTTTGTTTTTGTTCCTCACGCTGTTTCCATCCTCAGCTAATAGTCAGACACTGTTAGAACCTCTGCAGGCATGTCAGGGCTTGTTCTGAGGTTAAAGTTTCACTGGATGTTAGTCGCTTTAGCTTTATTTCTCAATAAGCTATTTATATATTTGTGATTCTTGCACGCACACACACTGTTCTATGGAATGTTGAATGAGGAATTCATACTTAAGAAGTTAAGACAAAGAAAAAAGAAAAACATAAGAGGAAGCTGAACCCTTTCTCTCTCCAGAGATGTAATTAGGCCATTTGTTGGTATCATCAGCGCGGTGTCCAGAGGCTAAACGCGTCTCCTGGCAGAGCGGACAGAAACAGAAGCAGACATTCTCAACAAGACGACTTTGTTTTGGATTTGCCGGCGGGTCGCGCTCCCCTGATTGTCTGTTCCTTCTACAGTTTCTGAGAATTGGACAAAGTGGTGATTCTCTTTCGGGACAATGGGTCTCATTATGGCCGTGAAAATAAATGAATGAACAAGCAGAAGGCAATGGGTCACTGTTGTGACCCAGAAGGTGGATCTCTTTTCTGTGTTTTTTTTATTTATTTATTTTGTTTGCTGGTTTAACATGAGTATTTGCATGATGTGTGCAGGCCTACAGAGAGGGAACGCACAGAGAGGCTGATCAAGATGCGCCTGAGAGAAATCATGATGCAGAAAGACCTGGAGAACGTCACCAGCAAGGAGGTAGGAAAGCTTTAGGTTTTAGCTGCACAATTACCTGACTACAGTAATGACACCTTTTGTTAATAATCTCATCTGATGTTTGCACTACATTTTATTTGTAGGAATCAAATAATTTGGGGCTTAAAGAAGAAAAACTAGATAATTTTTCCTCCACATCTCCTTTATGCATTACTTTGTCTTCAAATAAAAATGACTTATATTAAAGACCAAGTTTAGCTGAGATATCATTTATTAACAGTAGCTTTATTGTGTTTATTTTTATTTTTCCCAGATCAGAACAGAGCTGGAGATGCAGATGGCGTGCAACCTGAGGGAGTTTAAGGAGTTCATAGACAACGAGATGATCGTCATCCTGGGACAGATGGACAGTCCTACAGAAATCTTTGATCACGTCTTCCTGGTGAGATTTCAGAAACCTTGATGAATACTGGACTTTATTTCAGATTACAAAACTGACACTGCCCTGGAATGTGTTATTCAAGGTTCCTACTGTCTGAAAAATGTTGAAATAGTGTATCAAGTTCTGTATGAATCCCCTGATATTAGGTAAAAAAAAAAACAAACTACTATCTGCTGAAACGTGACCTGAGGAAGCTGTTTATTCCGTACAGTTTTGCTGGGAACTGACGGATCCTATTCCATGTCTCTGCAGGGCTCTGAGTGGAACGCCTCCAACCTGGAGGAGCTGCAGAACAGCGGGTAAGAGACCAGTCTCTTTCTAACCTAATTAAGGTTTCCTACAACTGTAATTAGTTGAGAAAAAACACACACTCACTCTTGTCACTCAATTTTAATAACTGAAGAGAGAACATTTTCTAGAGCAAATGAGCAAATCCACGGCAGTAATTAAATCTATGAGAGCACCAAACTCTTAATTGTGTCTCTTTGGAGAGCTTTGCTTCAAATGTTTTGTTCCTTGGTTCATTCGATAGGAGCTTTTGGTGTTTTTATTTCCTGGGTTTAAATTGATCGTCCTCTCCGTCTCTCTTTAATGCAGCGTGCGCTACATCCTGAATGTGACCAGGGAAATCGACAACTTTTTCCCGGGAATGTTTGAATACCACAACATCAGAGTTTATGACGAGGAGGCCACCAATCTGCTGGAATACTGGAACGACACGTACAAGTTCATCACCAAAGCCAAGTAGGGGTCCGGACAAGTTGATGCGTAAACGTGTGGTAGAGTGGGTCTCTAAAGCTGCTTCTGACCACAGGAAAGCTGGAGCCAAGTGTCTGGTCCACTGTAAGATGGGTGTGAGCCGCTCTGCCTCCACGGTCATCGCCTACGCTATGAAGGAGTACGGCTGGGATCTGGACACGGCCTTCGACTACGTGAAGGAGAGACGAACCGTCACCAAGCCAAACCCGTCCTTCATGAAGCAGCTGGAGGAGTATCAGGGAATCCTGCTGGCCAGGTACACTATCCAAACCTTCACTCTGTCGTTTCTTTATCCATCGAGACATTTTTCCCCACGAGTGAAATTATCTACCGATAGAACAAGAACTTTTTCATCAATATTATGCAATTATTGACTCAAAACCAGCTCATATAATGTTATATCATTTCAAGTGCACTTGAAGCAGACCAAAAATACTTTCTAGGATTTTGGGGTTTTGCAGTGCAATTTGTCTTTTCCATTTCTATTGTGATGCGTATCTTAAATTTCATTCATAATTGTTTTAAAAAGTCTTAAATGTGAGTTGGTGAAGCCTCCAGAAACCCTGTCATCATGTTTATGTTTCTTTTCTGCATCCATCCATCCTCTTGTTTTTATATTTTTACTTTAAACACTGATGAACTCTGGTTTGTGTTTTCCTCCAAAGCAAACAGAGGCACAACAAGCTGTGGCGTTCCCACTCTGACAGCGACCTATCAGATCGCCCCGACTCCATGTGCAAGCCTTCATCTCCAGTGCTGCTCCGTGCCGACTCTCACAACAACAACAACACCACCTCCTCCCCCTCCTTGCATCACTTCCTGGGCGTGGCTGTCCTGCAGGCCCTCGGCACCGAACCCAACGGCAAATCCCGCAGCTCCGATCTGCACGTGCTCTCCAACGGCGTCGGGGAATCGCCACTCCAGGAGGGACCCCAGCTTCCTCTCCCCAGACCCCGAGCAGCCACTGTCATTCCGGAGGAGAAACTGGACAGCTGGGCGAGCGTTGCCGTTACCGTGCCAGCGGCTCTGCCGCATCCTCCGCCTTCACTCCACATCTTGCCTCCGACCCCTGAGCTCCACCGTCGAGCTCCGCTCACCCTCCTGTCTGATTCAGAAAAGGGCAAACCGGTCGAGCCGTCCCTCAACTTCCCAGAGACCCGCAGCTCAGAGGAAATCTCTGCTGTCATTCGGGGGTCCGGCAACTCTGACACACTCCATGAATCTCCGTCAGACTCCAGCGGCGAACAGACCCCGCCCTGCCCCGCCACCGCCCACCCTCTACCTCTCGCTCTGAGCGATGACAACAACAACCCCAGCGAAATGCAAACAATAAGCACCTCGGACAGTTCGCCCAATCACAGCCCTTCTGATGGCTCGTCCAATCACAGCTCTGAAAGCATTGACTTCTTCAGTGCCCGGGAGAAGTTTGTGGGTTTGGCTCAGGAACCGGAGCAGCCACAGCAGAGGTCGGCATCGACGCAGGAAGGGGATGCGGAGGTCAAAGGTGAAGAGGAGCTGGAGGACGGGAGCAGTCAGGTGGGGAGCCTTCTGTCTTTAAACAAAATGTTCCTATTTATACAAATTGTGTTCATGAGAATCAACCATTTTAAAATATGAAATATTTCTACGTTTGGATTTTATGCTGACTCAGCAGCAGAGGAAAGTCCGTACTCGTTCCTGTTCCCTCTGCTTCCCTGCAGCCGCGGCTCAGATGTTTGTTCCAGTTGACTTTTTATTGCTCTGTTTCTCATAATTGCAATCCTGACTGCCTGAAGCGGCTCGGAGCCTCAAGAGGCAGCATTTAGCACAGCGACACCTGCTGGAAAGCAGAGGGACAGTCAGCACTAACCTGTCAGTAAATTACAGTCATAATCGTGTTGTTGGTTGTAAATCGGATTCATTTTTAGCTGGATCACATCAGGTGTTTATTACCAAATCTTTCAAAAATATTTAGAAGAGTTGAACTTTATCACATTTTGTCATGAAATGTTGATTTTTTTTATTTGTTACCCATTCCACTGGTGCTGGACTACTGTCTTGCTCTATGGTTCACTTCCTGCTGCGGTCCGTTTGCATTTGAACATCACCAGAGTTCACGTCTTCCAAAACGAGACCCAGGTTTTTACACGAACCAAACTGTTTACTGAGCTGACTTCAGTTTTGTCGCTAGATTTAATTTGGGAGTATCAGAGAAAAGGGGAACTGAAGATAAATTTAATTGGGAGAAAAGTGTGAAGTGTAACATTTTCTTCTCTTCGTCTCTTTCTGTCTCTGCAGTCCGAGGACGGCTCTGACCAAACCCGTCTCTATCACCATGACAACGGAATATCAGTCCGCCACATTGTCATTGAGATCGAAGCCATATCACACTCAGCCTTTTCTCCTTCTTCCTCAACATCGTCATCATCATCATCACTCCCTTCGTCCTCTCTTAGCTCCCAGCCTGTCCAGCAGGACCACCAGGCGGTAACTGAACCCTCACTGCCTCCGCTCAGCTCCTCGCCTCCGTCCTCTCCAACCTGGTTGCCGAGCGACCGGCAGGCCGGGTCGGTTCGGCGTGCCACCAAGCAGCTGGAACAGAAGCTAAGGCTGGAGCTGAATCAGTCAGCAGCCCAGCGTTTGCCACTGCATTCGCCCGGCGCCGAGCCGCCTCCAGTCCGGCCAGCGCCGAGCTCCCTGACCTCAGAGCTTCCTCCTCTGCTGGACCCCCGGGACCTAGCGGAGCACACACTCACTCAGGAAGAGAACATGGCCAAAGAACCAGAGGAGCCCAACAGCTGTCCTGACGCCCACATCAGCCGAGTTCCTGCTGACATCATGCTGACATCATCACTGACCTCCACTGCTGAGTTACAATCATCTCCACATACCTCAGCTCGGTCCAGCAGGCTGGGCCAGCCACATGGCCAAAGCACACAGCGTCCAGCTGCTTTGAACCTGGATGGAGTGACGGTGGAGGAGACTGAGACGGATGGCTGTCCTCAGGACGGCTGTGGACGGCAGTGTGGACCGGCCTGCGATGCCCAGAGC
The DNA here is from genome assembly GCA_911649635.1 of Poeciliopsis gracilis. Lineage (NCBI taxonomy): Eukaryota > Metazoa > Chordata > Actinopteri > Cyprinodontiformes > Poeciliidae > Poeciliopsis > Poeciliopsis gracilis. The sequence goes on along the minus strand of CAJVRI010000884.1, from coordinate 4,749,201 downwards.
AGACTGACCAGGAGCAGCCGGGAGTTGGAGCGCATCCAGCGGACACTGCGAGAGCTGCAAGCGTTCCTGCAGGACGGAGTGGGACGGGATGGACTAACGGACACAGTGATCACCAAATCAGGATGTCCCAAAGGTTCTGAGGCAGCGAGACAGCGGCGGAAAGAGAAAACGGAGAGCAGGGGTCTCGGCGCACCGCCCAGTTGGCAGAGGACCCTGGAGCTGGAGGCCCGCATGCGGCAGGCGGGCCTCACGCCACCGTCCCTCATGAAGAGATCGGCATCTCTGGCCAAGCTGGACTGCCTGGAGCTGTCCGCTAACGACCTCTGCAACCTGGACCTGACACCGACCTCCTCCTCACCGCCGTCCTCCTGCCAGGACTCGTCCCACTCAGACGACACCTGGAAGAAGCAGAAAGTTCTCTCTCTCAATCCGTTCCCCGATGACTCGCCTTCGCCCCTGTCCCACTCATCCTCCTCTAGAGACAGCGAGGGGACGGAGACAGACGGACTCAGCAGCGGCGCGTCTCCGTCCTCTCAGCAGGGGAAGGGACACTCATCGAGACGCCGCAAAGTGTCCGCAGAGCGAAGACGAGCCGTCGCTCTGCTCTACAACACCATGTGACCTCCTGGAGCACGTGTGTGTGAATGAAGAGTGTGTGTGGGGTGTGTGAGGTAGAGATGATGCATGAAATCCACTGGATGATTTAACTGGAGCACAGTAATATTATATGAATGTGCAAAGTAAAACTGAAGTAGTGCAGACTTTGCACTCTGTTATGTTGGTTTATGTCTGTGTTTTTTTAAACGAGAGTCTGTTTTCATTGCGAGACCCTCGCTGCCAGGTCAAAGTTTATAAAACTGCAACCGGAGCAGCTTTTTTTCATAACATGCACTTTACCACATTGGTGATTTTTGTGTCTTTTATTTGTTTCTTACGCTGGGAAAGCTTGTTTTGCACTGTTCTCAGTAGACTTGTCTCTGTGGTTTTGGACTTGTCTTTACTCAGATTTTTAATTAAACCAGGACAAAGCTGACATGTTTTTCTCTCTTTTTTAATTCTTTGCCTCTTTTAAAGAAAAACATTAAAAAGAACATTTATTTTTTATGTGAAAAGAAATTTATGATTTTGTATATTTTCCATCTCCAATAACTTCTAAAGAAAGAGAAATTATATGAATGCAGAGCATCAGCACCCCCTGCTGGCCAAGGTGATAATACACAGCATTAGAAAAATGTAAAACTGCTGTTAATACAGGTTAAAACGTTGTTAGATTCTTGATATTTAACACAAACTTGGGCGGTTCAACCTTTTATCCGAGCTGATTTTCTCTGCTTGTTATTTTTACCCACATATCACCATGTCTTTGAACACACAGCCAGGGTCTCCACTGGGAATTGATGAGCACAGCTTTTTTTCAGGCTGACATTTCCCCCACTGCTTCATGTGGGTAATTAAACACTCAGAAGTAGGCCACCGGGGGCACTGCTGAGATACACTCTGGCAAAACAAATCTCGCATTAAAAGATTTAAAAAGTCATTAAAATCAGATAACTGTGGCAAGAACTATGACATTTTCTACAAAGGTTTGATTGTTGAAAGTACTGGGTGAAAAAATTGGAAAAGTTTGATTAAACGAATCACGATGAGGGTTAGGATTAATGCTTGTATAATTAACTGCACCTCAGCTGGAAGAGAGCTGTCTGCCATATTGCTTTTAAATATTTATATCTCTCATCGTAATGTTTGTCAATTGTGACATAATCTGAACTCTGCTTTTCATTTGTCTAATGCTTCCTTAAACTTTATGAATGAAGAATTCCCAAGTCTTCAGGAGGAAATCACTCCACCCCCTTCCTCTATTCTGAAACATTTGACTTTTTTGTTAGCCCTCTGAAACAGTTTTCATTTAGGGTTACTCTAGTTTTCAAGTTTAGAAAATAGTGTCATTATGTTTACATTCATTAACATCTCCCTATAATGTTCATAATAGACATGCAGCGCATTAGTGTCCTGATTAAGGTGCCTTTATGCATAGTAACCCACTCTGGTGGAGCACCTACAAAAAGGCCTAGTAAAAGTATTTTAATCACTGAAATCTGTTGTTATTTTGAAGTTAGACTGTAAAACTTCCTTTTTCTCTCTCTCTCTGATTATATGTGACCAACCCAAAGTAGAACAGAATTGTGAGGTGGAAAGAAAATTACATGTCTATTTGATTTGAATAGAGCTAAAAATCTGAGTGGTCTCTATTTGTATTCAGCCTTCTCTGCTATGAGAACAATAAAATAAAGCAAAAATACCCAGCCCAGCTGTTCATAATAAAAGCTTGGCTGAGTTGAACGCATGTTCGTGTTAGGATGGAAGTTCAGATTTGAATTGTACTGAGAATGTGTGGTAAGAATTGAAAATCGATGCTCACAGAAGCTCTTCCTGTTTTCTGGCTCTTTACAGAAAACACATGGAAGGATTTGTGACAAAATGCAGGACAATCTTTCCACAAGCTATAGATGAGAAGCCGTAGAGTTTAAGACTCAGTTTCAGAGGAGGTGCTTTGTGATCACTCCAGTGATATAACAAACACATCATATCCTTTCCCAGGATATTGTATTACTTTTTAAATAATGCATAATAAAATCAAATAGAAGCAAAGGACCTGAGAGCTTTTACCTTTCTCTGGATGTCGTAATTCTTAGGCTCTGGTAAAATTGCCTGACCTAAAATGCATCTAACATTACAAGCACACAGGGAAACATGGCTTCCTTGACATGGCAAATTACTGAACGCGTTCAGGGATGTGGAAAATGTCAGTAAAACGTCGAGGATTGAGGTCATTGGAAGAGGCAGTGCATGAGTCTATCATCGTTTCTCTGTGTACTGATGCTCTCAGCTTTTCTACCTAACAGGCAGGCGTCTTGTTTTATTCTGGTGGCTTTTTACAAATTCAATTCACACCCCAGCGTGTGCACGACGCTGAGGTTATCCACAAAGTGGGGCGAGGGGAGAAATGACTGCTGATCCACTCCATGGTGCCTTTTTCCTGCGCTGAGTGGTGCTTCTTGGAGGGTTTTACAGTCTCTAAGCTTTCCTCTTTTTTTCCCCTTCTTCTTCTAGTCGAGCCTAAAATAACTACAGTCAAAGCCCCCCTCGGATCCGGCTGAGGCGCCGGGAATCCGTGTCACAGGGAAGATGATGGAGGTGGCAGCTGCTAAAAACAGATCAGCTCCGTCTTTTGCTGACTGACTGCTGCTTTGCCTATCTCGTGAGAAATGAAGCGCTTTTATCGCCGTCATTTTGACTGAGAGAAACCTGGAAAACTTGGGGAAGGGTCAAGGGATTTGGAGCATTTCAAAGCTTGCCTAGAAGTCAGAGAGATTTTTTATTTCATTTTTTTTTTTTAAACAGTCACTCAAAGGCTCCAGTTCCAAAAGGTGCTTCTTTATTTGAATCATCAGAATCCACTTTGCAGGGTACATCTTGAAAACATTTCGATGCATTGGTGTTCGGCAACGACTGTTTTTACAAAGTAAAAAAAAAAAAAGAATTAAATTAAATCCTTTTAGCACAAATAAGATCTACTGTAATTACAGACATGAGGAAATCTCAGTTTGTGCTGATATTGTAGTGGTAAACATTAGTTTCAGAGAAATTATCTTTTAAAAAAATTCTCTGTTTTCCCTTGCATTTTGATTGGCTAGTACCTCACAACATTTGGATTGGCCTGAGCCTTGCAACATCAAGTTACTTACAATTATTTGCAAACATTCATTATTTTTTATTATTATTAATATTTCAACGTCAGCTCACTCGCACCGCATGTCCAGAGCTCCGACTCAGGCTCAGGTCGCACAACAAGGAAACCCTCTCATGGATGCACATCATGCTGAAATATGGTTTATATCAGTTTATACCAGTGAGCGAAGAGAAACACAGAAAAAAATAATCGGTTCTTGTGAGTATAAATTTCTTCCAATAACATATCTAGTCCACAGACAGCTTACAGAACAATAACATTAGTCCTTTATTAGTTTCCTTACAGTCATTCTCATACAGTGGAGCTGCTGTGCCTCCTGCAGCCACGTCCTGCGTCCAAAACCTAAAGTGGCCCGACTCTGCTTTGTGCTCAAACTCATCAAAAAAACCACCACTAACAGTCTTATATGTGATACGCCAGCAAAGCTCAGTACAGTACGTGTTGACTTTATGGAAATTAAAAGCAAGTAAATAAACGTACCTGCATGTTATTTTTGAATTTTTGGAAACTTGAGAACTTTCTCCTGGTTTGTTGACATTCGTCTCACTTCCAACAACACAAGCCTCACTTGTCAATTTTTTCCATTTCAAGACTGAAAATCAAATGGTTCAGTGGCAGAAAGGCTCAAGGTGTGTGTGTGTGTGTGTGTGTGTGTGTGGGTGTGTGTGTGTGTGTGTGTGTGTGTGTGTGTGTGTGTGTGTGTGTGTGTGGGGGTGTGTGTGTGCGTGTCTATGTATGTGGGGGTGTGGGGGTGTGTGCGTGTGTGCGTGTGCGTGTGTCTGTGTGTGTATTGGTAATGCTGGAGCAGAAACACTACAGAGGGAGCACTGATGACCCTGCTGCAAAGAAAACTGGTACTGTTGGTTGTAAACTGGCCCTGCTCAACAAGGTACCATGTGGTGCTCTGAGAGGAAAAAAAGTGTCCCTCTCCAGCAGCCATCTTCATCACTGAGCGGCTTCAGGGGAAAGGTCTGACGAAGGTGAAGGGAGAAAAGAGAAGGACTCGATTGTTTCATTAAGATGATTCAGGCAGTTAGAATGTGCTTAAAGTTTCCCAGGTGGCCATTTCTTCCCTCTTATCCCAACATGTCCTCAGTTCAGACCATTCCCCACCATCGCCGCCGGCAACGAGGCTCTCACTTCTCCATCAGGGACAGCTGGATGATTCGCTGAAGCTCCTCTTCCTCCTGCCGCCGCCGGAGGTCCGCCTCCTCTTCTTCCCGGGCCGAGATCTCCATGGCGATGCGCAGCTGCTCGTCATAGGTGCAGCTGGGCGGCTGCACCCCCTTTTTTGAGGGGGTGGAGCAGAGGCTGGTGGCGGGGCGGGGCTTGTGCTGAGGCGTCCTGGGCAACGTGGAGGGAACAAAATATGGGGACATATTTTGATCAAAGCGCAATAGACTAACTACTATCTTAGAGCAAACTGGCAGCAAACAACAATAACTGTAATCCAAAAACAAACATGTCACTAAAAGTTTGGCAGGATTAAGTTAAAACATTGTGATATCAGATGAAAGTCCTGAAGCAAAGAGAAAATTTGTAATTAATAAGTTTCAGATATTTAAAATGAACATTTAGACAATATTAATCTAACTATGTTTAAGTTTTTTTTTTTTTTTTTTTGATGCAACAACTCAACAAGAGCCAACAAGCTACAGGAAGTCAGGAGGACTTTTAAAAACCAGAGCCCTCAGCAACTCATCAGAAGAAGAAGAAACCCCAGAATAAGACAGATATATCAGCATGACAACCTTTGTGACTGGCTGCCTTATGTTTTAGTCTGGGAATGGGATGTGAAAATTCTGTTATTCTGTTGGTCTGAAACTGGATGAAAGAAATCAAAATCAGGATTTTTCCTTATGTGGCTTCACAGAAATCTGACAAAATCTCAAATGCCACCAAACCAATGATATCATTCACATTGCAGAGCCTTCTGTCCTTCAGGCTATGTTTTTTTGGTTATCAATATAAATATAATTGTTTTTCATAGTTTGCCTGGTTTGTTTAGTTCATGGCTAATATTTCAATTCAGTAGATGCATGTAAGTGATTTGATTCGTCACAATTTTACATTTTGATTTACAGATTTTTGCCATTAACCTTTTATGAAATGTTGCGGAAAACTACGAAACTGATGTCTGATGATCCATTGGAAAGTAAAATCATGTCAATAATCCTAAATAGATTATTGCAATGTTTGCATAAACTATGTGACTGGTTCACTTAATCACTATGCGATACTATAATTCAATATTGCTCTGATAGCCATAATGATGATGATATAATGGTGGATCAAATGTACAGTGCTAAACTTTGATATATCCTCAAGAGGGCAGAATATGAAGAGGTTGTCAAAGGCCCTATGTTTGCATTCAGTTCAATATTGTGTTTCTTCAAAGAACAGGTGATGACGCCAATTTCAGTATCATTAGAATCTAAAATCTGATTCATTCTAAAAGCCAGACTATTAAACAAAAGCCAGCGAAAGAGGTGAGAGTGAAAGCACAGCAGCCTGTGCATCCAGCTCCACAGGAACGACTGATAAGGACAACAAACTAAAGTCAACTGCAGGAAACCCTCATCCCTCTCTCCCAAACACACTCTCCCAGCAGCGCTCTGCAGATAGGAGATGAGAGAAGAATAGCAGGATGGATAAGATAATAGAAAAGGGGAGGAGAGCAGCAGAATACAGGATGTGAGCCAAAGATGGAAGGAAGGAGCTGCAGTAGGGAGGAAAACACACAATGGTGCCTCGGAAGATAGTGAGGAAAAACAAAACGCGACAGAGGAGAGGATGTGAGATGCGGGGGTACAGCAGGATATTTCGCCTTCATGCTGACAGACGTGGAGATTTACATTGTTTTTGTTGAAGGATTTCAGCTGTTTTGAAGATGAAAGCTTCTGTCCTGTTCATTTTTTTATTTTTCACCCAGGCTTTGATTTGACTTCTGCCACTCCTATTATGAGAGGGATTGCTGAAAGACATAGACGTTGATGGTGTTGAATTTCATCATATGTGAGAAACCGAAACACATTGAAAATATCAGATCGAAGTAAATAACAATAGCCTGTCGGTTGTTTTTACAAATGTCTACAAAGAGTCTCTGATGACACGCCTTTCTAAAACACACAGAGCAACCCATATGCAGGTGAAGCGCTGTGAGATAATACATAGGGCATTTAAACAGCAAACAATGATGATAATGTCAAAATGATAGGAAGAAAAATGTGCATTTGTTAAAAACGTTTCTCTCAGGTTACCGTTTCACATCCCAGTCATGCCTTGTTCTTTTAAAAAAGACTTGTTTCAAAAGTCTTTTTTCATCTCAGCTACTCATCCCTTTTGGATTTAGTTTTTTTTTCCTACGACCTAAGTTTTCAACAAACCATTATCCTTTACCCATCATTGCCCTCACTGTTTCAGTAAGTAAAAGGTTGCTCTCTGTTCAGCTCCATGCTTTCCATCTTTACAGTCATTTTGGTCGTGGGCTCAGTTTTGTCTCGCTTAGCTTTTTCTACCCTCCTTCTCCTCTTCCAAGCCTTATGTTAAACATCCTTTCTGGTTCCAGCAGAACCACTTCCCATTTTTGCACATTTTAAAAGTGGTCATACACTAATTTTGGTGGACAGGTAAACAGGACTTGCCAAAGATCGTTTTTAAATATTATGGTATGGTGCCAGTTTTTCATGTATTTCTCCTAATTTCATCCTGTTTTCTTGATAAATCTGTCAGTAAATGTTTGATTTCTGAGCTCAAGTTGGAAATGAACGCTAATCTCTTGATACTAAATAGAGAGCCACAAGTTTAAACACTATTAATAAAATTAAAGGTTATGCAAATTTATGACTTCCTCTTCCTCCGTGTGGTCCTACTGCCATCTGTAGAAATAAACAGCAACTCTGTCAGAAACAACCAATCAGAGCAAGGAGGAAGGTTTTAGTGTTGTCAGTCATATTCTTGTACGCACTACTCAATATACTAACAAAACTTACAGGAAAACTGCTTATTGATGGCCATTAAAAATAAGCTGAGGATTCATGGAAATATTTGGTATGAGGAGCAAGCTGTAGCGTAGCAGAGAGTAATGGGGAGGCTGTGTCTGACATGTACACAAGTATGATTGACAGCACTAGACCCTGCTCCTGGTTCTTAATGGTTGTTTTTGACTGGGGCTGACGGCAGTAGAACCACAGGGAGGAAGCCGAGGAGCTTGATTTGTCTCATGTCGTATTGTCAGAACATAGTGACGGTTTCAACAAATACAGAAAATAAATACTGCTTATAAACGTTATACTGTAGTTTTTAAGAAATGAAAGCAAATCTTTTTTTCTTGCCTTTCTACACGACTTGGGTCACAGGACAGGGGGTGTGCTCCTGGCTTGCTATTGGTCAGCGCTTCCCAGATAGTCACCTAGAAACAAAGAGGAGCCAGAACAGAAAGTCAGAGACCGGATGATGTGGACAAAGAGATGGAGGGATTTATGGAAAGGGTTAATTCTTCCTGTGGGCATTTTTTCAATCAATCCCCACTAAAGCAGCATGCACACACAATATATGTACACACACACACACACGCACGCACACCCCCCCACACACACACACCCACACCCCCCACACACACACACAAACACACACACACACACACACACACCCCCACACACACACACACACACACACCACACACCACACACACACACACACACACACACACACACACACACACACACACACACACACACACACACACACACACACACACACAAAGCATAAAGTCAGCCAGCTGGCTTGATTTTGACTCATAAACTGAGAGTAAACTGGATCAGTCCTGCCTCTAGTTCTTTGGTACACACACTATTAATGAACCACAGGTTGTGGCAAATTAACCCTTAGTTAAAGACAAACTTTGCTGCTGCAATTCAAAATAACTCTCCATGAGTTCATCTTAAAGGAAGCACTGCGGTTTCAAAGTCAGTTTCCAAGTCTAGAAAAATATACACAAATTCTACATAAAAGATGTAAGTATCATCCCGTTTTAATATTCCAGCTGTCATTAAAAGACTGATCATTTTTGTGAACAGGAACTGTGAAGCCTCTGAAAGCGCGGCGCCAAACCTCCGCTGTTCTAACGTCCCCTCATCCTCTCAGCTTTGTTTCTCACCTAAAGAAACACATCAGAGGATGTTCTCTAACCTGCCTCCCTGAGACTATTTATATCCCTGCACCCCAGAAGAAAACCGGCGACTATCAGGAGCAGCATCTTCTGGATATAAGCACAGGCCTATCCTTAGGCAGCTGGAAATGTAAAGCCTCTTGGTTCCATACCGCAAAGGCAATTTATGTTGCTTATTGATTTCACTTCGCTGTGATTGTTTGTATTTTCAAACCGACTGCTGTTTGTGTACTCAAGCACACACCAATATTAGGGTCTTCATTGACTTATTGTTGAATTTATTCCTGTAATTTTTAGAAGGGGAAACAATGTCTGTCATGACTGATTATGTGCTATCATACATACAATACTTCAACTGTGTTATTTTTTTTCCAAACATACAGCAGAGAATATATTTTTAAATAATATGATTTGATGTTGGTGTTATGTGAGGCTGACACAGATTCATTAAAAAACAGATAAAGTGACCAAAACTTAAAAGTAAACCTAACATTCAGTTCTTCAAATTCAATTTAATCTGTGAATTCTCAATCTCAACTTTACTGGGATTTGGCTATTTGTATTTGTATGTATGTTGACAGATATGTAGAAGTACATCTCCAAAATTAGAATATAATGAAAAGTTTATTATTTTCTGTCATTCATATTAAAAAGTGAAACTCAAATAATATAGATTTATTAAAATTCATAAATGTAAGGGCTGCAGAAGTCAGTAAGGCAGCAAAACAGACGATGTTGTGAAAACATGACCATCAGGGTGCGCTATTTTGCTTGCTACTTCATTGTAATACAGTTCAGGAGAATTGACTTCCACCTTTAAACATCAAACAAGTAATGTATGACACTGAATAGGTTTTGAATATAATGTTAATGTTTTTTGAAAGGGATAATTTGCTCATGCAAAGAAAAAACATTTCTTTGGTCTGACTCTTTAATTCTATGGTATATTTTCTTACTGTTGCTGCTACCTTCTTTTAACATGGCAACAACAGTATTTATATAATTGCTATGCCCTCTCTTAGCTTTGAACAACAAAAGTACATCAAGTTGTGCCACTTATACATTTATAAGCCTGTGATGGAGACAAAGGGGACAGATTTGTAGTTCTTAAAGCGATGGTGAGTAAGGGACAGAGTGAGAGGTCAGCAAAAATTTTAAAAAAGAATCAAGGATGACTATAATTGTTTAACGTTAGGATTTTTATGGGCTGGATCTGAAGTGGCTCCACGGCCACAGTGTTGTCTGCAAAGCTCCATTAGTTTGTTTTTTTTACAGGAGGCTAAATGAACCGCGGTCACAGCCGTATATAGCTCATACGTTTAGCAGTAAATGACAAGACATTCAGGTGGAATATCATATCAAGTAGTTAAAACAGGTAAACTCCACAACATCAGTGAAACTGCTAAATTTACAGAAATACTGCTAAAATTAAATGATACTGCTAAAATTTACTGCTAAATTTACATCTTTTAAATTTACAGAAGAAGCAATGAATCAGCATATTTCCATTTGGCAAAAAAAACTGTACAAGCACTAAATTTGATATAGAAGAATGTAATATGGGATAGCTAAAGACGTATTCCTTCCAGCGTTACCTCCAGAAAGCTCAAGGAATTCACAGCGGGATCACCTGATCATATTCGGATCCGGCCTCCAGCAGACTCTGCTGTATAGCAAACTGCAGTAAGTCTTCTTCCTCCTCCCTCATGCTGTCTCTCTGTTTGCCTCCTAGCATGGTGTATCCAGGCGGAGGCTCAAACACACACGGGGGAATCTCTCCTGCTCGGCACGACACTGTTCCAAAAGAGGGGAGAGAGGGAAGGGGGCAGAGGTCAAGAGATGAGCGGGAATGTTGTCTGACTTTAAAGGACACTGAGGGAGAAGAACAGGAAAGGAAAAGACAGAGGAAAATATTCCTAAGCCAAACATGGAGAGATCAAAAGTTAATAAAGGTTGGAGTATTTGTTTTCTCTTTCATGTACCGTTCTTCAGGCACATCACAGGACAAGAGCTTTCATATGAGGAGCCGTATGAGACGATAACATCGGGGATTCTCAAAGAGCCGCCGTCAAATTAATTATTCCGCTGCCCGGCACAGATGCAGATTCACACAGTGCCGATGAGGTTCTGATTAAATAAACGCAGGACATGATCCAGCAACACAAAGCACAAATCTGTCCAGTAAAATCTAGTGGTAAAAAGAGCTCACATCTTCCTCATCAGTTACACTTCGTCCTGCAAATAGCTCCAGTCCAGGAGGCTCCAGAGGAGAAACACAAGAGAGATGAAAGACTCGAGCGTTAATTTTTGCAAAAGTATTCATAGCCTTACATTTTTTCACAATTTATTACTCAGAGATCTTACTGTATTTTACTGGGATTTTATATGATTGAGAAACACAAAGTAAGGCATAGTTGGGCAAATTTCACCAATTCTTCTCCGCCTGAGTTCAACTCCCCACAATCCTGCACTGCATCACTGCAATTGTCACATATCCTAACAAAACAGCACAAGATGAACCTCTTTCCATAGCCCTCCAGAAACAAACAGCAACAAGATGAAAATAAATAGCGGCTGTTAAAATTGGCCCAGTTTTATTTAGATGGAAATGTTATCTAAATAAACTCCCTATTGTTATCATACAAAAAACACAGTTCATCTTTCTGTAATTTTCCATAAATCCAGCTGTCCTGTCAAACACAAAACACGGGTCAGTTTAACTTTTCATCAAATTTATAACAGGGTTAGGTTATAAAACAACATTGCAAGCTTTGAATATCACATAGAGAACTGTTTGATCTATCATCTGAAAAAAGAAATGGACAAAACTGCAAACCTGCTAAGGAAGCCTCTGCTGCTACCAGCTAAGTTAACTGAAGGAATCAACCATAGTTACTCTGGAGGAGCAGCAGAGATGACAACTCACTAATGGTGCACTCCATAAAATCTGACAAATTTAGCCATTAGAAGGCCATCTAATGGTTTACCACAAGCCCTGTGGTAAATGAGGCAAATATGAAAGAAAAGGAGTTGTTTAGGTCTAACTGCAAAACAGTTTTTTGTGTTTAAACTAACACTGCACATCACCCTGAACGCACCATTTGAAGGGGTGACACATGGCCTAAGCAGAATCCTACTGTGTGAAGTGGGAATTTGATAAGAAAACTAGTTGGAGCTAAAACAGGCAAACACTGGAGGAAAGTCTCAGAGTCTGCAGAATGCTAACTCCAACTGAGCTTGAGCTATTTTGCAAAAAAAAAAAAAAAATTCAGGATGCCACACTTTTCAGATTTCTATTGATAAAAATAGTGTGTTGGTCTAAGATAAATAAAAATCCCTTGATGTTTATGACACATGTGAATATTTTGAGTAGTGACAATATCAGTGGTTAAGACTTTGATATTTACTTGTGGAACTAGAGCTGGAGACGCTGGAGGAGTCGCTGCCTGGAGACGGAGTGTCTGTCCTCGAGGCGTCCCTCTGGCCGTCCCCTTCCAGCCCAGTTTCGTTGTCTGGACGGAGGCCGGCCCCCTCCTCGCAGCCGTTCAGGTTGCTGAAGGTGATCCTGGCGTTTAGTATGTGGTACAAGGGGATTTCTGCAGGGGGGGAGAACATTTTATCCGTCAGCTCCCTCTCTCAGATCATTTTGTCCATTCCATCTCATCTATTCATTAAATATTCATCACCCTCTCTCCCCCGCTCAGTTTAAGCAACCAACATTTTAACACCCCCTCCCTCCTCCGGTTCATTCATTCACCAGTCTAACTTGTTCTGCGCTCACCGATCTTGACCGGAAAACCAGGCGGCAGCCGCAGAGTGATGAAGTCACGCAGCTTGGCGAACAGAGCGTTGGAGATGGCCATGAGATCGATAATAGGCACCACTTGCTCCGCCAGGGACAGAGGATGGGTCTCGCACAGCCACAACTTGGCTTTAAACCTAAAACACAACAACACACATCTGCTGACACTGACGCTCCTGGCGAACAGAAACAGAGAAAACCGTCCGAGTCTGACTTCTGCATAATTAAAGCAATTTAGATGTTGGGATCAGCCGTTGTTTGGGCAGAGATACAAAAAGACATTGATCACATCCACTAACAGGGGCTGTCCACAAGCTGCTGAGTCATGTTCAAAGCCAGGCCAATCAATTGTTAGACTCTAATTTGTGCGATAATGAACACAGAACTGAGAGGCAGCTCTGCCTCCTCCAAGAATTAATCTCATCATGTCCTGTCACTTTTTATTTAGCAGCGATGAGGAATGTAAACGACATCGGAAGAGAACCAACAGCCCAGCAGACGCAGGAAGACTGTTCACAAAGCTGCTACTATTTTCTTCTTTCCTGTTTGCACATTTTTCTTATGATTCCCCCCAACCCTTTGGAAATACTGCAATATTCCTCCCCTTCATGTTTTATTTTGTGTTTTTAATATAGTGGAGTGACAACAAGGTGCTATGAGTCATCCATCTCAACCTGCTGGAGACGGAGCACCTCAATGCCTGACTGCACCAGCTCTGCGAGGCGCCAACATCGTAGTATCTATGAATATGCGTCTCTGGTTCCCTCTGTTATCTGTCATCCAGGACTGTTGTGGTCAGCTGCTACGAGAGGCTTGTTTCATACTGTCAGCTCTGGCACTTTGCAGAGAGCGGCGCGGCCCGCCTGTTTGTGTTCCTGTCAGTCTGGCTCACCTCTGGGTCTTGGTGGTGAGCTGGCACGGGTGGCCGATGTCCCTCAGCGTCTGCTGCGTCGAGCTGGGGTTGAAGTACTCCTCGGCCGTCAGCGCGGCGGGGTTTGTCACCACCGGGGATGACATCTGTGTCACCAGAGCCTGGAGAAAGTACACAAGGAATACACAGTGAAGCCAAGTCCTCATCAGTCAAAAGAAATTGCTCAAAGTTCACAAAATGATTTGGCTTTTCTAAACTTACTTCATGTGCTTTTTGTTCCTGATGTTTGTTTCCCTGCAGTGGCAGAGCAAAAGATGAAGCTTACATTCAGATTATTATTTGTGTAGAACTCGACGGTGACAGACTCACAGCCAAAAACACTGAATTTATCTTTAGTATTTTTAAGCATCTTTACCAAAGATATCAATATGTGTGGACGACAAGGTATATTATTTTAGAGAAAAAATACATTTTATAATTTAAAAGTTCATAGTGATGACCCTTAATCGGTGGGTAACAGAGATAAAAACAAAAAAAGAACTTTAGTATTTGGTTCATTTCCTAGAAGATGGTTTGAATAAACCATATAAGTACAAGCCTGTTTAACACGAAGCCCTTTAGTGGTCACATTATTGTTTTCTCACTTCAATAAACATTATATGAAAAAAGCTATTTGCAAGGCAATAATGGGACGTCCTCAACAGCTTAATGAAAGCGTCACAGGGAAGCAAAAACTAAAGAGGACGTTTCTCATGTCAGGTTTTACTGAAGCTCTGGATCATTAGAGCTCTAACGGTGGTTTTCATCTCTGCAAAGTGGCTTTGATGCCACTTTAAAATTTAGGATTAAGAGCGCCACTGTACATCTACATAAGAGATTTAAAGCTGCTCAAAATATCTGCAGAACAAACATCAAAGTGGGGGGAGGGCGAGGGGGGCTTTTGAGTGGCGTCAGGGGAGAAGCAGGAGAGTGGAAAGCAGTAACGACGAAAAATGAGTGGGAGTGGGAGATTACAGAGGGTGTAAGGAGGAAGGTGTGAGTCATAGAATCTCTCAAAGCGAAACAAATTAAAAAGCATGATCAATATTTCAGAGCAGGCTGCAGGAGGGCTCTCTTGTCCACAACGCTGGGATTTTGCACCCGGCCTGTCCATCCACAGACAGAACGATGGAGGGGACGGTGAAACTACAGGGGATCATTTATTCCCCACAATAAAAATCTCATCAAACATGAGAGACACAAGAACAGAGAAAATGCTGGATGGCGTGCACTCACCGCATTGTTAGAGCTCATGTGTTGTTCTGCAATCCCGAGGAAGTTCTGCAGTGGAGTCCTGCCTCCTGCAAAGGGACAAACAACAGTTCAAACAAATTCAAAAGCCAAAAAAGTAAATAAATAAATAAAAAACCTTCTTTTATAACAATGAGAAGAAGCCTGGGGCTCATTATTTCCACCGCAGCTGCCCAGAAAGTTATTTATCTCTATACTGGATGGCTCAGAAGAAGCTACATTCAGCATCTAATATCCAGCATGAGGAGGGTTTAAAGCAGCACAGAGAGAGGAGAATAAATCTGAAGTGCTGTCATCGATTCGGGAGATCTGAGCTCAACACGTCCGATTATGAGCAGAAAGAGGAGGAAACCTTTATATCTGCTCCGTTCAGGAGTCATCCTCTCCAGCTGATCCTGTCCTGTTATATACGCGGTATAAAAGAAAATACCGTTAACCGAATGATCCTTATGATCAAACGGTAGACTGTGCTTTTATACTGAGTTCAAAGATAGAAACAGCCGATCCATGGGAAAATTTATTCATCCTCCATTTTCAAACAGCGTAGAGAAAATAAGCAGCCAGTTTTGCAACTTTGTGTAACACTTGGAGCCTTCGCTTGACACCCACATGTCCTCTTATAAAACAGACAGAAAGCATCTTTTATAGAGAATATTACCATCCTTACCATCTGAAACATGTTTCACAAGTGCAAGTTCCCAGTGTGAAATACGCAGTCTGAGCAAAACACAGTGAATTAGTGGAGAAAATTCACTTAAGCAAAGGGGGAAAAGGGGAAAAAAAAGAGTTTCTTCACTAAACCACAGACTATTTTGAGTCTCTTCTTTCAGTAGAGACAGGAACCCTGCAAGCTCCTGCTGCACCACATAAATGTAAATGTTATGAAAGTGGTGCACTTTAAAATTTATTGTTGTAAAAATTGCAAAACACGTGATTTAAAAATCCAAATCTAGATGAGTTTGGGGTTGCCACTTGAAGAAGTTCGGTAGAGAAACTGATTGGACCAAACTCTTACTACTCTAGTAATCTAAGACAGCATGTAATACATTAGTAACAGGTTTTATTTAGACAACCACAAGAATTGGAAGGACAGTATTTCATCTGTAGCTGCAGTCCTTGGCAGGACATCTGCAAATGAAAATTGTTGCAGGTTTTCATTATTAATAGTTCTCAAGTGTTTTTCTTTTTTTAAATGCCATAAAATATCTTTTGCAGACAAAGTTGGCGCTGGAAAGTCAAGCACTTTCACAAATTACATACAGTTTAGGCCAGAGATTTTTAATTAAAATGTAAAGCACCTAACGTTTGCCCACTTAAATAGAAATTCTAACTTTATGTTTGAGAAAATCTGCAACACTTTACTGCAAAAGTAAACGCTAAGTCACAGACAGGATGTTGTATTTTTGCCATGCTGCTTTGGAAGCCGGAGGAGGCGACTTTGTCAGAAGCAAAGCAGAGGTGAGACAAACCTTTGGACATTCCAGAATACAGACTTTACATTTTGCGAAACTTTAGAGACACCGTGAAGTCATTGAACTGGTTCTGATGACACTTTCCTCCTCCTGCATAGCAGCAGAATGCAGGTGAGGATGTGACCTGGGAGACCAGGATCAACCTTCACATCCTGTTCTTTCAGAGGAGCGTGGGGCGGCTGATCTCCGCTGACAGCCTCCCTCCTGGGAGGGAAACTGGCTAATCTTGTTTGATTAATGATCTGAACCAGAAAATGAATGAAACGCAGCCTCAGAGAGAACGTTGCGACCTCTTAGGCCGCGTCTCTGGGTGATCTTATTGAGCCCAGCAGCTTATCGGCAGCTCTTTCATCAGGGATGCCACTGTGGCTGAGGCTGGGGGTTACACTGCTGAAGCCTTAATGTTGAAGGCAGTCAGCTGCTGGGGTTTGTGTGCTGTAATCCTCACAATGAGTCAGTTACCTTTCGTCTTGTTCTTGTTCTGATCCGTCAGATGGTCAGTTCTGGTCCTGGTAATCAGCTCAACATTGGATGCTGCATAGACCTGAGGGGAGATAGGCAGCATTAGAAAATATTTAACCTAATAATGGTGTGGCTAATTGTGTATTTAGAGTAGCCAAACAGGATTCTGTCATTGTTAGCTGCTGAAAAATTAAGGATATATTCACACCTGGTAGTTCAACATTTGTTACATTTTCAGCTGGTGCAATATGCATTCAAACTACACAAACAAACCAAATTCTTAAAAAAAAAAAAACCAAAAAACTGTTTTCCCCTCTTGCCTGTGGTGGCGCTGCACCAAGAACCACTGAAGGAAACAATATAAAGGCAAGGCAAGGCAAGGCAACTTTATTTATATAGCACCTTTCAGCCAAAGACAATTCAAAGTGCTTGTACAAGAAAAATAAAACTACATACTGTTACAAAGTAAATATGAAACTTGTAATTATAGTGAGTGGGATTAAAAAAATTAAGAATAGACAACTTCAAATAAGAAAGTTTTTAACTTTGTTTTAAATAAACTCAAGGTAGGGGCAGACTTACAATGAGCAGGAAGTTTATTCCATAGTGTTGGAGCATAAAAACTAAAAGCTGCTTCACCATGTTTAGTTCTGACTCTCGGTATAGTTAATAGGTTTGATTCTGATGATCTTAACGGTCTGAGTGGTACGTAGGGCTGCAGAAGACCGGAAATGTAGTTTGGATTTCTATTATGAAGTGCTTTATAAACTATTAAGGAAATTTTAAAGTCAATTCTTTGAGCAACAGGCAGCCAGTGCAGAGATCTGAGAACTGGACTGATGTGCTGATCTCTTTTGTATCAGTAAGGACTCTTGCAGCAGCATTTCTGTAGGAGCTGGAGCTGTCTTAATGCTTTTTTAGATAATCCAGTAAAAATGGCATTGTAATAATCGAGTCTGCTAAAAACAAAGGCATTAATTAGTTTCTCAGAGTCCTGTACGGACATGAGTCGTCTGATTTTAGCAATATTTTTTAAGGTGATAGTATGATGTTTTTATAATAGATTTGATGTGATAATTGAAATTCAAATCAGGATCAATGATCACCCCTAGATTCTTGGCTTTGTCAGAGCATTTTAAACCGACTGAATGAAGGTAGGTGATTGTTTTCAGTCTGTGCTCTTTTGGTCCTAATACTAATATTTCAGTTTTGTCTTGATTTAGTTGAAGAAAGTTATGGCTCATCCAGATATTAATCTCCTCAATACATTTAGTGAGTACTTGAACCTGATTGTAATCTCCTGGTGAAAGACTAATGTACAGTTGTGTATCGTCAGCGTAGTTGTGGTATTCTATATTATTATTTCTTATAATTTGAATTAATGGGAGCATGTAAATATTAAAAAGAAGTGGCCCCAGGATGGACCCTTGGGGAACTCCATAGGTAATTTTATTTACCTTGGATTTAAAGCTGCCTATGGAAACATAAAAGGTTCTGTTGGACAGGTAGGATTTAAGCCAGCTGAGTACCACCCCAGAAATGCCAACCCAATTTTCTAATCGAGATAGTAGAATATCATGATCAACTGTGTCGAATGCAGCACTCAAGTCAAGTAGAACTAGACCTCTGAAGAAAACGAGCGAAACATCGTTCCTCACAAAATGTAAACAAACATGGAGAGATATCAGATTTTAATGCTTGTATCATTTCTCTTTTGTTGTCAGGAAAAGATCCTTCTAGCATTAGACTCATGGGTTTGCTTTGGATTTTCTGACCCAGAATGCACTGCATTATAGCCCACTTCCTGCTTTTGGATTGCTCTCCAGTCCGCTTGGCATTCACATATCCATTCGAACTGTGCCAGAGTTCTCAGTAACCAAACTGAGAACTAGGTTTGTAGCCGGCACAGAGTTTGTGATTCTTGTTTGCACCAGAGTTTGGTTATGAGTTCATGCCTCCCCCCCAAAAAAACAGACTTTCAGGACAAAAACTACAACTTGATTAAACCAGACCGAACAGGGCTGGTGTGGATGCACCATAACTTAAAAGATGAGAAGATCCTGACTCTGATCCTGCATAGGACCATTGTTCAAAGCGAAAGATAAAAATGGAAACAGCAGAAGCTGCCTGTTTCCATTTGGGACTCTAAATCAATGATGCTGAAAAAGAAGCAATTTTCAACCATCAGGACTTTATAGTGTTTTTAAAGCACCATCGGCAGATGGTGCAGGGCATCTGACATGACTATCAGTCCCTCCAGGGAGGTCAAAAGAATAACAAAAAAACAAAAGGGCTCAAGGTAATGCCTTTGTTTTTTCGGGGCCATCTGGAGTTTTATGTGCTCATAAAATTTCATGTGGATTTTTCACCTTCATTTGAGGGTGAGAAATTTGTCTAACTCTTAAGATGCCGAGATGGTCAAGTAACTTTTGGAAGTCTTCACTGTGGGTCTGAAACTCTTGAATGAGGACTTTGATAACATGAGATTGAGCATGGAGTCTGAAGCGGTGAGAGGAAGGTGAGCTGTCTATGCAGCTGTCACTCATACCTTGGCCTCATATCCATTCACCGTCTCCGTCTTCTCGCTCCTCCAGCCCAGGATGCCAGTCTTGTTTCTGCAACAGAATCCAAATAAGTTTCCAGTGACCTTAAAGTTAAGCTCAGAGCTCCATGAAGAAATGGTAAAAACACACCTGTATAATTTATACAGAAATTAATTATGCAACAGTGAGAAGGATTATTCTCAAGTTTAATAACATTTAAGGCAGAGCAGCTTCAGTCAGATGCTTCTTTAAGATCCTTGTACTGCAGCCTCCACCCCATTGGTGAGACATGTGACTTGAAAATATTGCCTCCATTGTTCCTGTTTGCCATCAGTGAGGACCAGCAGCTCACTGTGCAATTAGGAGACCTGTTGAGAAGCTAGTGAGGCATTTCTCATCTTCATCTGCCTAGTCCCTGTGGACCCAAGCAGAGGTTTCAAGGATGGTTATTCCCTTCATCATTATTCCTAACATCTGCAGTAATAGCATAAACACAATAACATTTAGATAATAAAAATAGCAGCTAATATGAGTAATAGGAATAGAAATGTTAATGTATTAGTTAGCCAACTGCTGTGGTCCTAACCTATTCAAAGCTTTTCCATTAGCAGTAGCGCACTACTTTCCCACTTAGTATTCAATTCTCCCACAGGACGAGCTGTAGTATTTTCAAAAGAATATATTTAGACCTGTGTTTGTAAAGATTCACAGCTTATGATACGACCACAAACCTGGAGTCGCTTTGGCAGTTAGTGAATTCATTCTGACAAGTTAAGGAGGCCAAAAATTAGCATTTCATAATCGAACATGTTGCACCAAAACTAAAAACAAGACACTGGTACCAGGACAATCTATCTATTAGCTATAAAACATAGATTTAATTTACTTTTCAGAGTTTTAGATTTTTTATTATGATAATTTGAAGGTTTTATTTTTCATCTTAGCCTGCATTATGTCATTTCTAGGTTAGGTAGCAGTTCAGGTTTTATTTTTATAAAACTCCAACAAAAGAGGTTCAAACTGGAGATGTGGTAAAACAGACAGTGTCAACCATCATGTGATGCAAATTGACTCTCCTTCACGCAACTTGTCTAAAAAAAATAGAGACTAAATGTGTTGTGTTTTTGTTGTGCCCTTTAAAGCTGCTGGGTTTTTAAACATAGATATAATATTCATTTTAATGAATTATCAGACTGGGACTCGGTTACGACAAATGCCTAATTAACTGGAATAAAGTAACAGGGACAGAAAAATCCTCAGTGGATCCTCCATTCTTTACAGATAAAGACACAAATAAAGAGAGCAAAATGTTCATTCTCCTCAAGATTCCTTTGTTGTTTTGAATATTTTTAAACTTATTCCTATTGGGTTCTCTCATTCTCCCATGTCGGAAGAGAAAAAAAAAATGCCATGCATATCTCCAGATTCCCTTTCATTTTAGAAAAACAGAAGCTAAAGTTGAAGGAGTGACGTGACCTCTTTGAACTTCCGTAAATTTCCTTAAAGCCTGAAACCAGAAAACTGCAGCGCTGTAGTTTTTGTGCTTGACTGACTGAAGATAAATAAACTCCAGAGGTAGATGCCTTGTCTGGGCTGCTTTGACAAAGTGGTTCGCTCTGAAGCATCATAAACAGATTATTGGCATGTAGACAGGAGTGCTGACTGTGGAAAATGCAGAGAGGTGACGCTAAGGTGGAAGTCTGACAGGGAGACGATTTCCCTCTGCCTGCTCACTTCACTGAGCTGTACTCTCTCTCCTTCTGCTCACTTACTGTTTATCTCTTAACATTTACTCTTGCTCTCTTTCCATAATTAGCCCAAATGTGTCTTTTTTCCACCATTCCCCCAAAAGAAACATGTTTTTTTTGTCTACATATTGCAATTCTATCACTTTTCGTATCCTATTCATCTTTCTCTCCATATCTCAGCCCACTCCTTTGCTCCCATTGTTCTTTGCCTCATCTTTTCAACTATGTTACTTTTTTTCAAAATCCTCTTTATTTCTCCCCTCTATTTGTCTATGTCCAAATGCTTTAATGTCCCTGTCATGGCTCTCAAGTCATGACAGGGATAGTTCCTTATAAAAAAAACGTGAATTTTTTTTCTAATGAAAAGAAGTGAGCCATGTTTAAGAAAAGCCACAAGAATTCCCATTGGAAATTTTGCCACAACCCACACAGTGGACACAACTAGCATGTGGAGGAAAATAGTCACATCAGGTCAAAATGTGACTTTTTGGCCTACATACAAGGTGTTTTGTGTGATGAAAATATCTCAGTACACATTGCCCCAGAAACAACCACAATGAAATATAGGGGTGGGTAGTATCATGCTGTGGGAAGGTTTTCCTGTAGCAGCGACAGGAAAGATGAATGGAGCTGAATATAAAGTAATGATGTAAGACATTACATTATATTTGTTAGAGACCGCCAAGTACAAGCAGGATAGCATTCCTCAACAGATGTGTAAACAGAGCAATAACACAAGTCGTTTAGATTAATGCATATTCACGTGTCAAAGTCCAGATCTCAACCTGTACTTTGACATCTGGACTGATGTCAAAGTACAGTCTGTAAAATGTAAAATCTTTCGATGAGGAAATCTGGTGGAGAAATGCCTGAAGAGCCTTTTGGCTGAAAGTGAAGCAACAACTGACTCAGAGGAGGTTAATTATACACCACACTTATCAGATTTCTTTAACTCATAAAGTTTTTTTATACAATATATTATTTGCATCTACTTATACACGACTTTGTATTAGCAGTATTATGTACATTTTATACCAACAAGCTTGGCTACATTAACTTGCGGTCCATCGCAGCTGCAACTGGAAGACAGGCTGGCAGCAAACACTCTGAATCGTGCAGCTCCTTTCAGTTTTAGCAGAAACATGTATCTGTCCCTTTCTAAACTAATTATTTATGATGAATTATTTTTTCAGCTCGATGTGTGCGGTTGTCTCCACTTCCTGGCAGTGCCTCGCAGTGCAGGAGAAAGTAAACCAGAAGCACTGACAGAAACATTTTATTGTAACAACAAAGGCAATGCATTTTACCAAGGCCATTGTTTTATGAATGAGTAATTCGTCAGTACGGTTGAGGTTAGCTTTGACGATGTTTACTTTGCAGTCACAAAGCCACTGAGTGCATACTTGCTCTGGTTCTGACCTCTCAAAGGCGATGTTTCGGGTGTCCAGCTGAGTGGTCACCACCGGCGCGGACAGCCTGGCTGCGACCTGCTCATCGCTGGGCTGCGTCGCACCCAGAAGGCCCAGTCCGGCACAGGTGCCCTTGCAGGCGCCGGCTTTCCCTCTGCCAGGAGAGAGCGCCGTAAGAGATGAGACGCACAAGGTCTCGCAGAACACCAGCTGTCTGTCGTGGTCCACCTCCATCACCTCTGCACTGGAGTCTGACAAATGGAAAGAGAAAAATGGGATGAATTTCAGACAGAAACACAGAAAAGAGCTGTGCACTTCTGCTGAAAGACACAAAGATGGCAAAGGGATTAAGTCTGATGTCAGCTGATTACAGACATTGTTACAGAATCCAAAAGAAAGGATAGAAAAATACAAGCATCTGTTTTTGCAGCTCATGCAACAAAGAAACAGAACATCAAGACAAAAACATAGACTTACAGTATTTAGGTGTGAGAAATTTATGTCAACTTCAACAGTTTAGAATAACTGTTTATCCCAACAGTTATCAACACTAAATGTTAACATTGCTGACACAAATCCAGTTGTCTTTCAAAAGCCATGTGGGACAGAATCAGCAAGTTAAAAGTACTGAGGGGCAACAGAAATGAAATTTCAGTTTCAAAGAAAACAAAATAAATTTCTTGTAAATCTTTAGAAATTTACACTATGTAGAATCTTTGTAGAAATGGATCTGTAAATCATGTGTCATTCTAATGTGTCATGTGCCTTGTCGTTAAGCGAGGCGCTCTATCTGGCAACTGGAAAATGATCACTTTGAAGAACTAATTCTACCACTGCTTTGCAAAGTGCTGCAAATCCAGACAAGGACGAACTCTTGGCGAGGGAGGTCCTCAAACCAATACTCAAACTAGCAACCTTTTGGTTGAAGCTAGAAGATTTGCTGACCTTGGCCCCTGAAAATGAAGCTCCGGTTGCCTCTCTGCCAGGTCATCTGCTCAAACCCCATCAGGGTGGTGTCCACACGGAGACACTGTCCACTCTTCCACACTCTGTAGGTGTCACTGGGGCATATACGAGAGACCAGGGGCACTGTGGACAAACAACATTTTAACCAAACTGTAGTATTTGTCATGACTATGTCCAATATTCCAGGCAACAATTCTTTTTTCTTGCAAGTGTTGCCATTACGATAATTATTGGCCTCAGTCATCCATTAAATCCTCTTTACTTGTTCAGCTATGATAGCGCATGCATACAAAAGCATGCAATTAGTCTATGGGTCAGTGTTATTCATCTCAACAGGAAGAAATAAACATGTCATGGGAATAATATATGAGAAATTGATTAGAAACATTCACAGATGCAAAAAAGATAAAACTCACCCCAGCTTGTAAACTCCCATTTCATCTCCACATAGAAATCCTGCGCCTGCAGGGAGCAGAGGAGGAGAGACGGACATTATGGATGAAGAACAAAACGAGGAGAATAGCAATGAAGAGTAAAAACTATGCAGTCGGGCTGCTTCAGTGTGTAAGCCAAGGATGGTGAGGAAGAATGGCAGAGACGCCCAGCGTGTTTGTGGAGGGTGTTAATAATAGAACTGATGGATGGAGAGGCCGATGATGTGGGAGAGGGCAGCAGCAGGTAAAGAACGCTGGGATGTGTGAGTACTGAAGAGTCGTTTCAAAAGTGTCAGGGTGTTTAGTCTGCTGTGTGAGGATGCTTTAGTGAGAGCATCTTTATGCGTGTGCGTGTGTGATTGTGTGAGCCAGCTGGATTAGATACAGAGACAGACTGTGTGAAGGCAGTTCTCTGCATCTCTGCCACTGCTTTGCGCCGCACTAACAGGATGATCTGCTGGTGCACCAGTACTACCATCAACCTATCATCTTCCAGCACAGGTCACCTGAGCTTTGTAAGAAATGCTCCTGCGCCTTTAATCATGCTGGTGCTTACTCCTGCCGGGTCTGAGGTGAGTCAGATCACCTTGGGACACACTGCCATGTAACATGGAGACATAATCCTTTGTGTTCCCCTCGCTGAATAGTAAACAAAGTTATAAATACCATTGAAAAGAATATTTTTTCCAAAAGTGAAGACATATCTGCATTTCAAACGACAGCTGGGTAAAACCTGACTTTTTATGCAAAAGTAGATGGATTATCTTCTAAGCAGCATGCACATTTATTTCTATACAAGTGTGTGTGTGTGTGTGTGTCCATGCTCCTTAGAGATTCTGTGCTAATGTGTGTGTGTGTGCGTGTAAAATCCCACTTGGCGTAGTCTCTCCAGCAGGACGGGGATGCCCGCCAGCCTCTTGGCAGTCCTCTGGTAGTCACGGTAACGGAGCACGAGACGCACCAGCTCCGGGTCCCTCGTGCTCACCGCCTCTTGAAGAACTAGAGGATGGAGGTGGGTGGGGTGGAACAGACAGTAAAACACTCAGATCTTATTCAAAATTTATGTGAGCGAGCAATTTAAGGGTGCAGCGGGAACTGCTGAACGTGAAGAAGGCCAAAGGAGAAGCTGGTTGGCCCAATTACTGCCACATCCCCATCTATCATCAGAATGACACTTTACAAATAGTTGATCAAAGACTAAAGAACACTCCTCCCTTCTCTTCCTTTTCAGATAATTGATTTAAACTCAGCCCACACACACACACAAGTCCACAGGGGGTTTGCGTCTCATAATCTGTCAATGAACCAAAGGATTCGTTGACAGATGAATACACCTAAGGATCTAATCCTTAGGTGTATTGGAGTTATAAATACCATCAAAAAGATGGTATCCAATCCTAGAGGGATTTCTGTACTCTAAAATCACAAGTTAAAGAGGCAGTTTTATGCATTTTCCAGGCACATAGTGTCATTTATTTAGCACAATCAAGTAACTTATGTTAATATCATCTTTCATAACAATGCTGTGCACGTCAATCATAACTTAAACAAAATCTGGCCTTTTTTCTCTTTAAGAAGCTTCTGCTCTGTCCGACACTCTTCCTTCAGCACCTCATCACAGTGTTTCTCCATTGAGCCTTTAATATTTTTAGGATCATTTGCAGTAAGAAGTAGTTTGTATGACGAGCTCAACAGATGCGCAGTTCCACCAGGTGTTTGCTAATTGCTGCTGCCACTAATCTTAAGGAACAACAAAGGTTTTGCTTCACTGAACTGCATCCATAACTCTGATGGAGGAAGAGAAAATAGCATAAAACCTTTTATAAAACCGGAGTAGCGAATAGAGCTGAAGTTTCATGCTGTTTTGAAATGTAAAGACTCGCCCACCCCTAAAAGAAAAAGGTAATTTAAAGGTAATTTCTCTGTTCTGTGCATAAAATCCTTATTTATTTGGCAACTTAAGTCAAGTGAGGAGATAGTTACAAGAAACATGTTGTGGAACATGTTGTGGACGCTGTAA
Organism: Poeciliopsis gracilis; assembly: GCA_911649635.1. Lineage (NCBI taxonomy): Eukaryota > Metazoa > Chordata > Actinopteri > Cyprinodontiformes > Poeciliidae > Poeciliopsis > Poeciliopsis gracilis. The sequence goes on along the minus strand of CAJVRI010000884.1, from coordinate 4,723,263 downwards.
GGCTGAGATTCACTCAGTAAGCCACATGGAAACAAGACCACTGCCATTAAACTAGGGGGCATCAGACTATTGGCAGTAGGTGCTTCCTGAATAATAAACCCTGGATTCACCAGGGAGTCCAGAGTGAAGGAACTGCTTAACAAGAAAAAGCACCTTCAGGGTGGCAGAGTAAATTATTGCAGAGTGTAGAAAAACATCTCAAAAACAGCTCAAAGTCAAGATGAGAAACAAATCGCAGTGCAGGAAATGCTAGGGAGGGTTAGGTTAGGATTATGTGAAATGTGTGGTCAGGGAGGAAGAACGTCACAGGCTTCAAGTAGAAGGAGGATTAGCTAGATAAAGTGTCAGGAGCGCTAATGAACTAAACACATTCTTCATTAGCTTTAGTAGAAGAACAAGCTAAGTATCCTTTTCTCCTGCCCTTCACCCACAGCTTCCCTGTCACACCTAAATGGACTAACTTCAAGTCTCAGTTCTGGAACTTAGTGCCATTGTTCCACCTTCATCTCCATCTCCATGAAGATGCTCTTGCCTTCCTTTGTTTTGGTTGAAAGGAAGGGGAACAGTATGGAAGTAAAGCTTATAAAGTTTGCTCCAAAATTTTCAAACTGAAAAAAATGAAGCTGAAAAGAAACTTGAAACTGAAAAAAATATATCGAAATTATTTTCAGATTAAAGATTTTTTTTATTCAGTTTTCTAGTTTAAAAAAAAATTGGATCAAGCTTCATGGCCCCAAATTAGCTCCATATGACTAAGCCTAACAGAGACTGCAGGTCTCTGTTAGGCTCGAGGGTCAAAGTCCTTTACTATAGCCTGACCCAGAAGAAGGTTCTGATGCAGCAGAACGCATCCTTTGTGTTCTGATATCTAAGAAATGTCCTTCATCGTCTGGAGGTTCTGAAGTTACTTTACGTGAGGCCCACCTCAGCAAATCAGAGACAGAGGCCATCACACACCTGCTTCAATCATCTTATCATGAATATAAACAAAAGAAAGTAAATGACTGTGTGTTAGGACAATGCCAAGCATGACTTCTATGATAATGAGTGCAGTGAGGTGGTGGATGCGAATAAATATGCCAGTGTTCATTGGTAGGAGAGTAAACAGGAGCTACAAGAGGGAAGCCCATCACAAGGAGAAACTGAACAGACTGTGTCTCTTAAGGAAGCTTAGTTCCTTGAGCTTGTACAGCAAGATCTTTCCTCTGTAAATCTTCCATCATCTGTTGGGGCAGCAGCATCAGAGTCAGTGTTAAAATAAAAACTCAATAAGTTGGTAAAGAAGGCTGGTTCTGTCATGGGAACTGGGCTGCTAACTCAAGTTATGCTTTTTGCTTTAAAAAAAGAGGATTCTTCATAAGAACATAATGAACAGCCATGAACGTCGCCTTCATTAAAACTGCCATACGTACAACAGGCTGCTTCTGATCCCCTGCGACAAGGAGACGCTGCTGCAGGCAGCCCATGTCTACAAGCTCATGCAATGACTGTTCAAGAAACTTCGATCATGACAGCTCCTACAATGTGTACTATCTTTCATAGTATTATTGAATTAAACCATGAACAATTTAGTAATATTTGCAGATTTTGTATAACTTTATTGAGAGACATGGAAGAGTACAATATTATTTAGACAATTAAAACCATCAATAAGATTAAAAAAAAAAAAAGCTCATTTAAATGATCTTGTTTTAGTCTATGTCTTGTTTTAGTCGCACCTCAGCATACTGAAATCTATTTTTTATACGGTTATGGTATAAATCAAGAAGATTCCTGGGGAAAAGTTGACAGCGATGAAATGAAAGCAGTGATAGCAAATAAAAAAGCATGTTGATCCTGAACCTGTTTCAGGTGTAAAGGTTTTAATTTGTTCCACACACTCACCTCAATTCTAAACATTGATAAAACTCCCCCAAAGGTAGTGAGAGAATGAGAATCCATGAGAATCATTTGAAGAATAGAAGGTTAAAACTGAATATCTGTAAGGAACTTTAAAATGCATCTTTACAAACGTTCCAACCTTTACATCAAGTTGTTTTTTTTCCTATTTTGTAGCCCTCAGATGTAAATGTAAAGTAGCTTCAACTATAAATGATCAGGAACTGTTTCTTGAGTAAATCAGGTCATTCTCATCCGTTTACCTCCATTCATATTTCAGGCTTTAACAACTGATTCATTTAAAGCTGCAGAAATCATGTGATGAAACAGTGATAATTTCAAGGTTAAAATATTAATGATTTCACACTCCCACATCCTGCTATTGCCAGATGTCCATACCATGTTTCCGCAGAGCCAGCAGAGAAGAGCTGCCTGACAGAGTCTGCCTAAAGAGCAAGTGTGACTGAAAAAACTGCATAGAGCGCCAAAACCAGTGAAGGTAATAATCGTACATACATTCAATTCAATCACATTTAATTAGGTAAGATTATCATACATACATATCATAAATATAGGAAGAATAAGCCTTTAACATTGTTTTAAATAATAAAAGCAACAAGAAACTTATGAAAAATTTTGTCAACTGCATTGAAAAAGACACTTTCATTGTTGTCAGTGTCATTTTTTTATACAGCGGGCTTATAATTACATCAACATTGATATTTCATTGAACAAAATGCACCTCACAGCACATTTACCTTAAAACAGATTCCAGCCTCCCATGGGCCAATCTCTGTGTACAAAAGCTTATGCATAATGTACAATATGCATTAAGGCAAACAAATAAAATTTTCTAAACACACACACACTCACCGGTCCAGCCATTACGGTTCTCCTTGCTAACGTCAGCTCCGTGCTGCAGCAGGACCCTGGCACAATCCAGGTGCCCCAAAGTGACAGCCAGGTGGAGAGGAGTCCGTCCACGAGGGTCCAGAGACTCTACATCTGTCTAGATGTAGGACGAGAGGGGTGGAAGCAAGAGCAGATGTGAGCGTAAGGGCTGACAGAGAATGTTCTGATTTATAGTCAACCATTGTCATACAAAAGGAAGAAATGTGTGAGGAAGGACAGACAGAACAAAACAAGACTGTGAGCTAAGGTAACCAATGTCTCGCTACTTTAACAAAGACATTTAATCACGTTTCACTGGACATTAACACTGCATGGTGTCTTTTAGTAAAAAAAAATATAGACAAGACTGTTAATCAGGCCCAAACTCATCCTTATTGTCTATAAACCGTAAAACAATCTGAAATGTTTTTCCTAAGTCGCAAATTTCAGAAATCAGAAGTTCAGACTTTCACTTATCAATGTTCCAAAAACCGTAAAATTTATCTTTGAGGCATCTTTTGATCTCTATAGTGGAATATAAAAAAGCTGAAATTACAAGCTTGTACTAGAGAACACACACTTAATTACTTTTTTGAATCCCCTTTGGTTCAATTCCAGCATTAAGTCTTCTTGGATACAGATTAACTGCATCTGATCAACCATAATAACATTTAGCTGCTCAAGTTGCACTTTCCAGACATTTGTTCATTTGTGTTGTTGAGCTTCAGCCATAATTTGCACATAAGAATGATCTCATTGGTCAAAATGTCAGTCTGAAGAAAAGTACAAATGCACAGTCTGGACTGTGGCACGGAAGAGACAGTCAACAACAGTTAGAGGAAAAAAGACCAACAGTGACATTAAACAAAATTGGATGTTTCTCCATAATGATAAAAAGAAAGGTCAAGGTGGATGGTAACAGGCTTACAGGAACAATAAAGGACATGATGGAGTTTCCAGTTGCTACTTATTGTGTTGTATAATGTGAAAACAATTTCTTGTAATCCTGCTTTGTCTGGACTAAGAAAAAAGCCCAGAAGCCTTTAATTCTAAGAAAAAATATTGGTCTGATTAAAGTCTCCGAAATTAGTGTGGGAGGATGTGTTGTGGTTTGATTAGGCTAAACCTTTGTCTACAATTGTGTGACCCACTAACAAAAGAATGACCTAGAATACAACATGGTCATGACAGTATCATACTTCAACTTATTTTATAAGTTATAGAAATTAATGAACAAATACCAACTGGTTTCAACATTAAACTGGTTAGGTAGGAAGCTAAAGACCAACAGTGTTTTGTTTTCCAGAAGAGAACGGTTTCATCAGAAAACCAGGATAATCTCTGGTGTCACCAGTAGCACTGTTATTGGTGTGGACTATATGGATTTTACCATAAATATAAATCTTTGACATTTGTGTTTTTCTTTTGAAGTAACTTTTGCAATTACTGTTTCTGATTTTTGCTTTTTAAAACGTTTTCTGATGACATATTTATTTATTTATTTATTTATTTTATTTTTTATTTTTTTTTGAAGCCATTTTAGATTAGATGTATGCCGCCACCATGAGCAGGACTGAGAAGGATTGTTGTATCTCAATAAGACCTTTTTGAATTTAATTTTCGTGGTCCTGTTGGTGTACGCCACAAAAACCTGGCGAACAGGTTTTTTTTTATTTTACTACTTACAGGCGCAACATTTGCCTCAAAGATCCTAGATCTGCTGTAAGTAGAGTAAGTAAGATGAATTTTTGATGGTCACAATATTCTGGGGAATGGCTGATCCAAGGTCAGTTTTGTTAATCCTAAAGGCTCGACTCTAATTAAGGTTTATTTTTTGAGATAAGCATTTGCCAGCATCAGCGATATTAACACAGGCTAAAAGGAAAAAAAAAATCAGTCTACTTAATGATACTAATACTAAGTACTACAAAAGAACATGGGAAAGTGTGAACATATGCCAATTTTTGGGGAATTTTTAAAATCAACAGATCAAACGGGACAAGTCAGCATGAGGAAGCTGGTTTGATGAACGGTAGTCTAACAGAAACACTCAGCAATCAGTAACTGCATTCTTCTGTTTTGCTTATTTGCAAGGGAAATAAGGAGGACCATAATGATATACAGAAAACCAGAATACATGAGCGCAGAAAGATGCTCACAAACACACAAGCACACGCTCTTAAGCTGTAATATCTTGGATCATGTTACAGTAACTGAATTTAGTGAGAGAAACATAATATCACAGTGTATGCCAACGGATGAAGCTTTCTCCATTACACTACTGCCTCGTAATCTTTGGCTAACAGTCGTGTGCTCTGTCATTTGAATAAAATAAAAAAAGAGAAAAGGAAAAGACACTAATCAAAAACAGAAAGATTTCCATTGCAGTAGGCTGTGCCCATCAGCAGTACATACAGAACGGCACCTTAGGGACGGAGATGAAGAAAATAAATGGGACAACGTAATGAGGGAGTCCCCCAGGAGCTACGGAGACAGGGGAATGGATGCAGATACATAGCAACTAAAGCAACACAACAAGTCTCTGATAGAAAGTCAGAGGTCCGTTAATTATTAGTTGCTATTGGTTTAATTTACAAACACAAAGGTAAGCATTTAAAACCTATAAAGGAACAAACCCCTCACCACAAATGGGCAATTTTATTTTTATCTATCTGTCCTTCCTAAGGTTTCTGTGTGTGAAATGCTTTGGATTATCAGCTTTACCTTTTTTGGAGTACTGCTCAGTTTCAGCTAAGTGTGAACAAATAACATACAGGACAGAGATAGCGTATTAAAAAGAAGCTAATAAGGGAGAGTATAAACAGGAGCATATGGCAAGGTGAAAGGAGGTGGAAAGGAGAGAAAGTGACGGCAGCTGGGCTGTTTCAGAGGAAGCAGAGGTTGTTGAAGGAGACAGTTCAGATAAAGCGCAGAGAGTTCCCAGAAAACAGTATGTACCATGTTCCTTCTTTCACTAAAGAAGTAAGAATGAGAATATACAGTATCTCCTAAGACTCATTGTCATCTTTATTCTACAGCATTTCGCATTGATGGATTATGCTACAAGGCCGCTTAAATGGCGTGGCAAGTTTAAGCAGCCATGATAAATGGGTCTCTCCAGTGTCATTCAGTGTAGATTAAACTCTTAGTCCTTTTATGTACCTCATTCAAACTGAGCGAGTTAACTCAAAACATCCCAAAAGGCTTGCTGAAGATTTCCTGGACTCAATTACTGTCAGGCTTGCACTTGTTTATGCCTTTATTTGGGTTGATTTCTTTGACCCGGCCACCTCTCTATTGTCAGGCCTCCAATGACCCGTAACCAACACTGAGGAGAAAACAAACAAACTCCTACACTCAATTTTTCAAAGTAACACAAGTCACAATGCGAGAGATATGTTGCGATGAGACCTCCAAGGAGTATCTCCAAACAGCAACAGCCTGAAACTGCTGCCTCGGCCTGATTTGTTGTTGATTCGTGTTGTCCAGCTTACTTATAATGCTTCCAGCACATGTAGCAATTGTTACAGACAGAGGCCAGAGATAATAGAGCTACAAGAGAGCGGTACTGTCATTTTGCCAAACTAACTTTAATACAAATGTCATCTATGAAAATGAAGACCATGTTTTGCTTTGTGGTTTTGACACACTTTCAAAGATATTCCTTTTAAATTTCTTGTAATTTAATTGGGTAAAAAGCCCTGACATTATGCGATTCCATTGACTTACATAAATGTTAATCAATAGCTATAATATTTTCAACCGCTTTGAGCATTCTTCTCTCCTCAAATTAAATTCAAAATGTACTTTTAATAAACTAAGTTGTGATGATTACTGATATAAAAGCCAGTGCAGCACATATCCATGAAGTTTTGCATTATTAAAGTAGCCTCCAGAAGGATATTTTCCTACAGAGCAAATCATAATAAAAACATGAAGAAATGTCAGTTTTTAGACTTTCAACAGAATATCATAACACCTTCGCAAACTCTGTCAAAAGATGCATTTGCAGACCCAAAGCACTGTTTTTCCAGAAACCTATTTTCCTGCATCTTTTATTTACCGGGGCTGTTTGTATATGAGCGTTTTAACTGGGGAACAGGGTCAATACGTCAGCAGAAATGAGCGGTAACTCCACAAACTGAAGCAGTGAGCATCAAACTCTCACTCGCAGCTCAGGAAAGATGATCACATTGTGAACTTAACAGCCATGTTAACTACTTCACTTCTAAAGTTTGTATTCACATGTTGGTCAGTTCCTCTTTTGACACAGGTGGATTTACCATGTATTCCGTAGCGTGATCACAGAAATGAGGGCCACCTGGTGTTTTGAAGTCTGCTCCCAGTGGCCATTTAATGATCTGCAGTTTTTAGTTCCAGGTTTTTGGCACTTTAGGCAGGCAAGACAAGATGACTCAGAAGGATCACTTAAGCCCACTAAAAGGAAAGGTTTTTCCAGCATTACACCCTGACCTCCAGACATACTGACTTAATAACTCATTCAGATGGGAACAATGTTAAGTTGAAAAACAGAACATGCAGTTCATTAAATCATGATGAAGAACTCTCCTCCTCTCACATTAACAAGATAGGAACTCTCAAGAGGCAATACAGTTGTTTACAACTAATGGGCCAAGTACTATGTCGACAGTCTTCTCTTTCTGTTTCTTTCAAACAAACACACACACTTAATGCATAGAGTTTCACTGGCCCCATCTCAATTGTGTGATTCAAGTTTCAAAGTGGAAACATGATGTCATTCCAGGTAATCTCTTAGTTTCCACTCTCTTAGTTTCCTCTGTTTACGATCATGCAAGCAAAATTGACAGTGTGTGGGGATAAACTACTCTCACAGAGTAAAGCAGAATACCTCTGCTTGGTTTTGTCGAACTAATTCACGGCTTCCCAAGTTAAATTTAAAACTGGAGTAGCAGTGTGTGCCACAGACTGAAAGGGAAGCGTTTCTAACATATTTCACTCAGAGGGTAAATCGATCACTTGGTCAATAATGTCTCACATTCTAACTTTCCATATAAAGATAAGGTGGAACAAATAACCTTATCTCAGGGCTGTCTTCATAAGTTATAGCAGTGAGACAACAGACTCTCCAGACCTTGTTTTACTGCAGATTTTATGACTTGCTGTAAGAGATGAAACAATTTTCTTTTATGTTTCCAGGAAGTCACATGACTTTCTGGCTCTGGCAGAATGGTAACTAAACACCCTCATTATTAGATGCAGTTAGTTTTAGTCATCTGAAGGAAAAAAATGCTGAAGGGTTAAACAATAACCAGGTAAATAGTAAGAATGGACAACAATATACTAGTCACTCATGGATTACATGACGAAAAGAGGGTTGCTCTAACAGACATACACTAGTATCCCTTACAAAATCTCTCATCACATAAATAAATTGTAATGAAGCACAACAGAACAACAATAACAACAGTGGAAAATGATAATCTGTGAAGAGATAAATCTTTTTGTTATATCTACGCTTTCAAAGGAAAAAATTATTAGACAACATAGGATAAATTTACAGTGGTATACGAATTATACTGAGTTACATTTATGCACAAATCTTGATGAATACAATCAGTTAGGTTGACAACAGCCACTCCTTTAAGACATAACAATCGGAAGGCCTTTGAGTGTTCTGCTTTTAAATTCAGACAAGACTAGAGCCTCTAAAACACAAACTGCTTAGTCAGTTGCTTGCTTTTGATGTCGTATATTTGGGCTCCAGCAATAAAGTAAAAAAAAAAAAAAAAAGAAAAAGTCTGGGTGTCATTTTTGAAAAGGTCGTGTTATTTAATCCCCAAATTAAGCAGGTTTCTAGCGCTCCCTTTTTTCACCTCCACAATATTTCCAAAATTAGAAATATTCTGTCCCAAGTGATGAAGAAAAATTAGTACATGTATTTGTTACTTCAAGGCTGTGCTTTTGTAATACTTTACAAAAAAAGTGCAAAAAAAAAAAAAAAAATGTCTGTGTAGCCAGAACATTGCAGCAAGAATTCAAAAGAAAATTAAATAGATGTATTCTCAACTTTTATCCTTTCTTTGACTCCTTGTAAAATCCAGAATCAGAGACACAAATTTCCTTCTTGAAAATAAAGCTCTTAATAATCAGAATTCTGGTTGTAATGTGGCGAGTGCTACATAGTTAAATTTTTTTTTTCACAAAAATAATGATAATGAACCAGTGTTAAATTTTATATTGGCATTTCGCTCAAACCAATGTAAGGCAAAGGAATAGATGTAAATCTTGTGCCAGTTTTTTCACCCAAAAGTCTTTAGTATTTCCACAGGTTCAATTAGACAAATTAAAACTACTGTTGTGTGAACATCTTTCCAGGCCAGAGTCTCAAGGCTGCAGAAGGAGTGTTTTTGGCTCACTTTGGCTTCTTACTAAAAAGGGAGTGCTGACACAATTTCCAGGATTCCGATGAGAAGCAGACTATTTATCAAATAAAGAACATTTAGTCTGGTTCACACCGTTCTGGTAATGTCTTTATTGATGTCCTGTGGTATGTTATTACAATTTGAGTGGTCTGACTGCCAATACCTTTAAAGTACAGAATAAATTAGAAATAAATCACCCTCAAGGCTTTTACACTTGAATAAACGTGCAAAAATCCTGCAAAATCAACTTTTATCTTTCTGAAGTAGTGTAAGGCGTCACAATTTCTTTGTGCATCCATTGTGTCAGATGAAAAAAATGTCAGAAACACCCCCTTAAAATATATTGTTTTATCAAAATCTCTGGTGACAGCCTTAATGGCATGAATTTAATTTTTATTTTTGATTCATTTTCGCTCTTGTGATCATTAAATTAGGAGTCCATGGTTAACTTGCCATAAAGCAGTTTTTCCCTACATCTGCCTACATCTAAAACATGCAGGACTCTAAAACATGTTAAACATGTTTTAGAGGTTTCCTTGCTTTAATGTGCCTGATTCAACTGACTGCAGTTCAACAAACACCTGTTAACCAGTCATTAACTGAAATCAGATGGACTGAAGCAAGGAAATACCTAAAACATGCAGGGCAGTGTGCCTTGAGGACCAGGATTGGGAAACATGGCTATAAAGCAACATGATAAAGGTGATTTCTGACCTGGGTTTGAACCAGCCAGGGTCACAGTCTGCAGGTGCAAATACCAGAGTTGTGAAGTAAACTGAAACTGGTGGGATCCTCCCTTTTTCTCCCATCTTTGTAAGAGGGCTGGTGGATATTAAAAGTGATGTACTTTTATCTTTTCTTCACTTCCCTGGACTAGCCAGGGAAGCCATTGCTATATTCTTTGCTAAATTTCTAAATAAAAATAATAATCAAAATGCATTTTGATTTGTTCTTGATTGACTCAGTGATTCATCTTTGGTAAGACTTTTTTGTTTCTTTAACACAGGTCAGTTTTGTGCTTATATTTGGTTAGAAAATTCCTTTACAAAAGTAGCCCCTTTTCTATATTTACAGCCAGATAAATAGTTGAAACATATAAAATCCACCATGAACAGCAGAAAGAAGATGGTAACAGGGTTAAAAAAGAAATATCTCCAAAGCTCACGGTTGCAGAAATGCAGCAAAGAGGTGCATCTTGGGATCATCAGCTGTCTTTTATTTTAAAGCTTTTTACACACCTCCTCCAGAAATGCCAATAGTAGCAGAGGGATCCTTATGTTTAGCAGCAAACATAAGTGAGTGAGTTAAGCCAGCAAAAGGCATTAGGATTATTCTCATCAATCATATTCATTTTATATATAATTTTTGTTTCAGGGATTTTTTTAGCTTCTTTTCTGTTATCCTTATCCCTAATCTCACCAATCCATTCACTCTTCATTCTTGCTTTGCTTTCTCTACTTTTTCCACAGTTACATAACTTGAGTTTTTCCATAGCCTACATCATCTTGTAGAAGTATCCAAAACAACTCCTTATTTCTTCATCAATGGTCCCTCTCTCTGCCTCATTTGTTCCTGCCCTCATCCAATTGTGAGCTCACTGGGGGTTGCATTATTGATAGGCATCTCTATCTGTGGCATCTGCTCCTTCTCCTTCTCACACTCCTCCTCCTCCCGCCTCTATTCTCTCCCTCCTCTCTCCTGCTCAGCGTGTGCTGCGCCTGATGCAGCTTGGCAGGTACTTAGGCCGACATCAATCTTTCATAAAAAACACAACACACATGTATGTAAAAAAATGTGCTTATACACACAGCAGCCTTCCCAAATGTTTGTGCGCGCGTCGCATAAGAGACACATCAGGGGGTGGTGTTATAAAAATAACTTGTTCCTCCGTCTCCTGCCTTCCTTTTCACCTCTTAATGTCCATCCTGACGGGAGGTAGACAAACGCTGGACTGCAGTTAAATGCTAATCACTGCTTTTAGATGAAAAGAACAGTACTAACCCTACGTCAACAATGACTGAGGGAGAACAGAACAAACGGTGATGATACACCTGGCGAAGAACAAAACCTCTTGAAACGTCTGACATTCAACTTAACACAGCCGCAATGCATCTCTGCTCGCACAAAGGCATTCCAGGCCCGAGAATGGAAACAGTGGAGGAACAAAAAGAAAGACCAAACCATCAAGTGAAAACACTGACCTACATTGCGGCATATTTAATGTTTCTGTTTCGCACTGCACTTCATCTGTTTAGCATCAGAGCCAATTTCGGCTGACAGCTCAACAGACAGATGGCGAGATAAAAAGAGGAGTGGAGAGAAGGATGGAGACGCCAGTATGATGCGGATTGACCCGACGGAATGGCAGTGGGAGCGAGGAGGAAGACGATGGTTACCTGAAGGGTGCTGACACCTGTATAGCGCACTGAGCGAACACCTCTAAACAATGAGAGTTACACTATGACTCTCACCGTATAAACAGTTTATTTAAATAGTGCTGGTAGATTATGTGCTTAATTACATAACATAGCCTCCTTAAAGTAAACAGCACAGCTGTTGCCTTCTTTGTGCATGCCAATAAGACAAATTAGATAAAAACCAAATGATCCAGCAAGACACAGCTGCAGTGAGCCTGGGCTGATAATGAAATCAAAGGGTCATCCTTTTCTAGGACAGTCTGCTTCCGACTTGTCAAGTTCAAGAGCCTCCTGAAGCTTAAATGGGTGGTAACAACACAATTAGCATTTCCCCTTGAACACGAGGAGGGAGGCTGCTCAACGAATCCATATGTTTAGAAATGTCACAGTATTGATTTGGCTTCTATATACAATAACACTTTTGAAAACTGCTTGTCTGTTTTAATATGTATACGTTGCAGACGTTGCCTGGTAGAAAATGTCAAGAACCATATTTTTGTATAATGCATAAAACTAAAAGAAAGAGTGCAAGTTATAGAAAGAAAAAAGAAATGTACTTCAAAATTTAAAGATGATTTTGTGTAAGGATTTGGGGTTAAAGCTCACTTCATTTCTGTCAAAATTTGATAAAAGTATTAAGTGTGAAATGAAACCAATAAAACCAACTGTGGTGAGTCTTTTAAGTTTAATTCAGTGTCTGCCAGAACTCTGCCATGATAATGTCAACATTAAAATGTAAAATGTACCAGAAAGGTTACTTTTTGAGCGATAATGTTACTGCTGTTTTTCATTTCACATCCTTGCAATTACTTCTCTTAACATGTTCCATCACTTCAAATCCAAATCTTTATTCTAGAACAAAATCAATCTGTTTTTCACTGGACTTTTTGTACCAACCATCCATCGAGTCCTTGTGTGAAAAGTTTTTCTTATGGTTGTGCTTGGCATATTTCACACTTCTGGCAGATGTCATTGCAAAGTAATATTTACATTTCACCAAAATGTTCTGTTACTGTGGAGAATTGGACATTTGCTGCAATGAATGAAATTAGTAGTACAGACTTTTAACTTGTTCAATGGTAATACAGAGAGATATCAACTCTTTTGAAAATAAGATAATTAAAATGAAATTATTTATCAGTTTTAGTAATTCACTTTGACTATTTATCATCAATACCTTATTATAATCAACCATTAACAGGCATCAATTGATTAACAGAAGTTCGTGGGCATGAAGTGGTTTGTTTACTACAAATGTAAGTAAGTTGAGAAAATGCAACATGTTGCTACAAAATGTAAGTATCTCTTGGTAAATGGGTGAATGGACTCAGCATTAAAGAGTGTTTTGATAAAACGTTATTAAAACCAAAACTAGCCACTAATCTTTCCGTAAAATCCACAACTATTGGCACGGCAATGTTACTGAAATAGGTGTTGAAATGTATGACGTTTTAGAGTTGAATTGTCTTTAGTAGAAGGAAGTTGTGCGTACCTTTTATTTATTTAAAGATTGATGTTCAACATTTTTGAAACTTTGTGATAGGGTATCACAACGTACAAACGTACTGTATTCATATTGTATTTATTAAACTCAGGATGATCATAACGAAGCAACACAAATCACAATACACCAGTATTGATAGAAATCACCTTAAAGATTAGCTGAACATGTTTTGGACTTCGGACATTTTAAAACGGGCATCTGTCAGCCTGCACTTGTCATTCCTTTTTACAAGAATTTTCTTTAAGCTTCTTATAGTCTACTGTAAGTGTTGTTTTTGTTTGTGTCTCCGTAGCAATTCATCTGAATCCAGCTGTACAGCAGAAACAGCTGACAGCTAACATACGTCTTTCCCAATGCCTAATTAAAAATCTGATCCAGTAATAAGAGTAGTAGCTGCTATCACCACCCATCTCCTACATCTGCAGGAGATAAAGCATCACATGGGATATATGAAATTACATTAAATTAATTGTTACTCATTAAGTATGTGGGTGTGAAATGGTAGTGGATGGGTATTAAATGAAAACATGACTGCAGTTGGCTCTGGGGCTTCAGGTGGCCCCAGAGCCAAATTAAGCCCTCAAATTTCTTACCACCTTTCACGTAAAACCTCTGTCTTCATGTTTGGATGAAAAAAACTCAACTACAGAAACCTAACAGATTTTTGTACCAGTGACAAGAAAATGTTTACATTGCCTCCTTTTTTTTCTTCCTTGTAATCTTTCACTATCATTTTTATCAGATAATGTTCCAAACTCCACAACTACCCCCAAAATTTGTTCCATTTCTGAACTGCATCATTTACAAGAACATACCAAAAAGTTTGAACGAGTATAAAATATTATACTCAACAAACCATTAAATATTAAGATTTATAAAGCTTTATCCATCCATTATCTTTCACGTATGCTCCTATAGGCATCCTGATCAGAAATTTGACCCTCTGATTTCTTTTGATATGAGCAGATGCTCTACAACAAGCCTCCTTCTTGGGGGAAACAAAACTAATATTTCAGTATATTTATGTGCAAGTCAGGTACATACATGCACAAAAAGACCTGCAGCTGTATTTGCATCAAAGTAGGTAAATACAAACACATGCTACTTTGAGGGGGAACAGAGACTCATGGATGGAAGGAACTGGACTCTGCATACCGCTCTTGTTAAATTTCCCTTTCAGAAGATAAGCCCAGCTGTCTCCTGAGCTCCTCAAAGTTTGATCCCAGTTTATACTAGGACACGTGCACCTATGCTGAGCAGCAGCTACAAGTCCAAATAAAGTGTTATGTCTGTGTTGTCTTATATAACAAAAAACAGACACCGAAATAGAGTGCACCAGGAAAAGTTCAGGGAGATGAGTTTCTGACCTCAAGTCCTGCCTTCGAATCCCATGGCGGATGATTATTTTTTAAATTTTTTTGTATAAAAAAAGTACTGGTGACAAAATCTGCTCTGTTTTGTCAGATCAGATTTTGGCAAAACTATTGCATCAAGTAAGGATGCAATAGTATCCTTACTTGATGTTTGTGCTGAAATCTGACTGAGATTTCATTGAAGTGAGAAAAAAAAGTCAAGTAGCAACAGATGAATGGATCCTTGCAAGAAAACGATGGATAGGAAGAATTGGGAGAGAAATGTAAGAAAAACTAAATACATGTGACATAGAGACAGACGAAGGACAGAAAGTGGAGATGTTTGAAGACAGGTGCATGCAGAACTCAAGAGCTAGACAGTCATTCAGGCCTGGAGTGAAAGCAACAAAAATGTAAGGCTAAATTATGGCCCTGTTCCCTCGAGTCAGCAGCATGGAGAGGGATTTTACAGCGCTCATCTAACATAGGCTTCATGCTGAAGATCTCATAATTAAGAAATACAGAGTGAAGGGTAGAGATGGGGGTCAAACAGAGATGCGGGCAGGAAGCAACACTTGAGAAAACTTTATGTCATTTCCTGCCTTTGCCCTTAGACCATCGCTACTCAAATAGTCCTGTTCTCTATCAATTAGATGGTTCTATTTCTAGATTTAAACAGGCTCTGCTCTTGGCTTTGGGACCGTTGTTACTTCCTTGACACATTCTGTCTTTTCTCCAGTTATTATTACATATTACTTTAAAGTTTTTTCCATCACTCCCTGGTTTAGTTTGTCTGTTCCCTCTACATTTCTTGGAATTCATTGCTTCTCACTCACTAAATATGTCATTCTCTCCCTCCTTCCACAGTTTGTTTTCCTTCCTTCCTGGTTTTATATTTTCTCTGTGCTTAACTATGTGACTGTATTTATTATTTTTATTTTATTTTATTTCAGACTAAAACTGACAAATATTACTGTTTCCGATTTTACTTGTTTACTTTGCTAAATCAAAAGTCAAGCACTCAACACAGCCTAAACACCACCTACTATCCAATATAATATGGGTTTGTCATGTTAGGCTAAAAACATGACTTTCTCTAAGATGTCTTGTTGACTGGCAGGCTAGGTGTGCGTGTGATGCTTCCGTAAGCACATCCCATAAAATGACTGGAGTTTACTGCAACCCATTGACAAGTACAACACTTGGTTACAATAGAAACTGAACACAAAAAGGTGGGTGGACATTGCTGTTCAATAACTTTAAACTAATTTGTATGGTAGATGTTGTTCCCTTCCCAGGTGCTGTTAAATCTTTTTCTGTTGAAAGTAAACCTTAGCTAATAAATAGTATCTTAACAAGATAAATATATTTTGTTTCATCAAATATTTTTTTCAAATATATATTAAATAACACTGAATAATTTGTTACCAGTTTCTAGCGGCTAATCCTTAAGTCACTCTATATATTTGGAACCTGATATCTGGTTCCAACCTGTCATCAGGTAAGAAAATGTCTTCAAGAAAAACTTGCTATGGAGCAGATTTAAAAGATAGTTTTTTGTTTGTTTGTTTTTGGACAAACAAATCTGGTCATAAGCTTAAATCTGAGGTCTATGACTATTAAACATGACAGGCCCATCAAGTGCTCTAACCAAAAACAACATAATGCAAATTTAAGGAAAAATTGGGAAAATTGTCCAGTATGGCAGCTGCCATGATTGATGTCTAATCTAAACATCTTTTGTCCAGCCAGGAGGACTTCCACAGATGTCTCCTTATCCTCCTCTTTAGATTCTCTTGTCTGAATAAGATCATTAACACCCACAACTTTCTGTCTCTTGTAATGTTGAATCAGTAGTTTTCTCTCCCCTGTCTGACATGGTCCTGCTGCAGCAACAAGTCGAACTGTCTAGTATCTTCAAGTGTGAGGACAGGAGTCGCAATAAGATTTTATAAGGCTGAGCTTAAAAAAAATCAAGTGTGAAATGTTTTACACACTGTCATTTCCTGTCAACACTATAAAACCAACACTATACTCCTCTTATTCTCTTCCTCTTATGGAAGAAAATAAAAAAAAGCAGAGTTATGTGTCTGGTAACATGATATGCCAAGGATTTAAAAAGTTAGGATTTTGTTTATGTTTTCCATCCTATAATTTTGACAGTATTGTATTGTGTTTTTTTTTTTTTTGTGAGATACACAGCAGAAAGTGATCTGAGTTTTTTCAAACTGTGTTTTGCTCTCCCACTTGTTGCAGCACAGTGCTAGTTCCTCATGAAGAATACAAAGTCATACTTTGGAAACTAAAGGAGCAGCAGCTTTTACTCATAATTAAGGTAAAACATTTTATGCAACAACAGACCATACGGTAAAAGCTGCTTTTGATTTCTGAAAAGCAGCTGACAGAAGACCATACCTCTGCCGATAGGCTAACTAATTACCAGCTAATAAAAGCTTTTTATATTCCCAGCAGTACAAATGTATAAAAATGTTCTCATTCATAAGGGCTACTGTTTTTGTGAGTGACTTTCAACTTCTTCTAACTACAAGTGTGAGTCATGACTGAAGTAGAGCATAATCCTTGATGTCCAGTGTTTTGTTAGGATTTGCCAGAAGCTTTTAACTTTTTAGAAGGTCTTTGAAAGGTTGACTCTTCTAAGTGTCACCAAATGACAGGTACACCTTGGACAACTTTCCAGTACATCACAGAGCACTACACATACCCAAATATTAAGTTATTTATTTTTGATGAGTTCAAAAGTATTTAGGTTATTTAAATATTAATCGTGTTTACACTTCAGAGAGGACAGTTCACATCTTTCTTTTCCCAGTTGAATACAAGGTTGAAGGGGCTTGTAAAAAACATAGTTTTATTTAATACCAAATTTAAATATAATCAACAATTTTACAAACAATCAGAAACACTGCTGGATATTTCATATACATGAAAGTGGCAAACTGAAATGAATGTGTAGAGCCATCATTTAAGTAGATCTTGGACATGAAGTTCTGAAACAGAGAGATCTGTATATTACTTTTTACCCAGAGAGCCATGCAACCATGCTTAGTTCATTGTTTGTTATCAACTGAGAGCCACTAAAGCTATCAGAGAATGAGAACTATGATGAAACAGCTACACATTATTGCCTTCATAACTTAGCTTGTCAGAATACGACTGTAAAGTGACATTTTAATGCATGCTGTATAATGTGATGTCATGGACGCTATCAAAGCACACTCTGTCATTATAATAAATTGATGCACTTGATCTGCTTCTCTCTCCAGTCTCTCTGTTTTTGTGTCAGAGCGGTTCACAACACCTGCCTTTCCTCTCCCTAAAAGTGGGTCAAAAACTTACTTTAGTTTGGAAAGTATGTCAAATGATGGAATGAGCCCTCTCTTTCTCCACAAACAGAATGTAGAATAACATTCTAAATGTTTTAGTCATTGTACATCTGATGTATGGACTTGATTTGATCAGCCAGTCAGTACTTAATGCTCTCTTTCTGAGATAAAGCCAGAAAGATGACACAGCCAGAATCTGAACACAGGAAGTAAAACTAACGGTTAATTAAAGAAAGCCTGATCATTTGTTATATTTTGTTTTGAAAATTGTACTTTAGCTTGTTGTTAGCACTGCAGATACTATTACAAGACAAAGTTCCATTTAACATGAATAAAATGGCCACTTTCATGTTACATTCCTTTCACATGTTTCCTTGATATGTTTAGTCAAGGATTTATGTCTCACTGTAATCATTAAAATTGTGTATATAAAAATTAGATTTCAACTTTGATTCAATGGTCGGCTCACAGTGATTTTGTCATTGTCCTTTGAGGGATATATTCTTATCTCGGACTGGAAGTAAAAAAAATAGCATTGAACTCCTGGTCTTTAAAATGTGTGACAGGAATGTTTTCTGGAGGTCAAAAGCAAAAGTCAGATAAACAACAGCTTAATTGGTTCATAAAGTTACAAGTCCAATTGATTAAGTCTACCATGGTGTAGTTTAATTTATTGCTTCATGTATTACTCTTATTTTTTTCTTATTTTAAAGGAATTGTTAGAGGTAACACAAAAGTTGCTAGTGATTTCTTAACAAGTTTGAGAATGTGTTTTTTCACAACTTGATAGTTCTGACACAGCTTCACTAATGAATGTGGAATTTGCTGCATATGGAGATAAACATTAATGTAGTCTAGCCATCCCAATGTTTGTATTTCATCCAGTTGACCTCCTTGGTAACAAATATAGTAGGTTACTGTGAAATGTAGGTCTGTGACCCATATTAGTAGTAGTTGGAGATTTCTCAATCTAAACATGGAAATCTAAGTCTAGCTCAATCCATGTCATGCAGTGTCCTGGTTAATTACAGCACAAAAGGTCAACTAAGCCTCAGTCAAACTGAGAAATGACATATTTTCCTGATTGACTTATTTGGGCTTATAATAATTTATATTTACTAAACATTATTATTGAACCAAACTCATATTCTCATTTTTTTTTTAATTCTATTCCTGGTCATGGAGTTTACTAGGACTACATTTGTTTCCCTGTGTTGTAAAACTATATTTAAATTGATATAAGCCAATGACATATCAGTTATCCAAAACACTAATTTGCATCTGCCAGTATCTGTGAGTGGTTTTCCATTTTTTTTTTTTTCCAAAGACAAAATCTTGGATTTGGCATGCACTATGTTTACTGTCCCAGATCATTTCACCACTCACAGTTTACTGAAAAGTACACAAATGATCAATGATTTCTGAAGTTTGTTATATGGTAATCTTATGTTTAATCTCACATATGAGCTTTTAATAGATGTGAAATGTTAAAACATGCAGAAGAACTCGTTCTACTTCACTGTAAAAATGGCAATGCGAATATGAATGTACAACCTGATGTGGAAAGTCAAACAGAGAAAACAAGGTGGTGAAGACACAAAGCTTTCATTCATGACCTGCTTTGTTCCACAGCCTACTACCTTACTGAATAGAGGGTATTTGTTCCTATATTAAAAAAAAAAAAAAAAAAAGATATATTTAGCAGTTTTTGCATTTTAATATGCAGTATTCTGGATTTTCTTGTTCTTTGGATGACTCCATGTCGTTCCAGACAGTCCCCAGGAAACATGATGGGGGCAGCATTATTGCTAGCTGGTCATAACTGATGAGAAGATGGAAACAGCTAATTATCAGCCTGAGGAGTTGAAATGCACAGGAGCTAAAATATATATATATATTCACCCCAAAAACTAAACAAAAAGAAAGAACAAAATCTTTTGAGATTTTCTACACTTTTTCCATTTTGGTGTTGAAACATTGAGCAGTTGTTGTTTTTTTTTTTAAGTTGCTTCAAAAACAAAAATATAAGCTACAGTTTTACAGTTCCCAAAAGGAGCTTGAAACTATGACTTTTACCATTCAGTTCAATAAATTACCATGGATGCCTTTCATTGTCATGAATAATCTAACTAATTAAAGTTGTACTTCAGTAACAACCCACACATATTTATTACTTGGGATTATGGCATCTCATTATGAAAATTTAGTGAAACCATACAATGAATACTTCTTTGTTAGATTTACTGGAAGCAACTGCCCAACACTACAGCCTGTGGCTTTCACTGCAAAGGTATTCTTACATTTTCATGCACCAGCAAAACCAACTGACACAGTTCATAGCTCACTCACCTGACTTTACTGAAAACACTTGATGCTTTTCCCAAAAATACAAAATATGTGGAACAATAACTGCAAATTTATGAAGATACCTTTGAATTATGGTGCTAATACAATGCTGGTAAACTAGAGAAAGATTTTCTCTTTCTCTAGATTTGACAGAACCTAGAATCACATACTTGAAGTTCTTTTTTTTAAAGAATTGGATCTCACAATGACCTCAAAAATGGTAAACATAAATATCCTGGTGTTGATAGACACGAAGGTCTGCACGCTATCATCCATTATCTAAAAATATTTCCTGGTAACCATCTATAATCAAAGCCCCAAACATTGCGTGCGATCTGACTTAACCAGCTGTCTGCCTTCTGAAGCAGTTGTCTTTGAAGAACTTTCTCCAGAACAAGCCCTCTGTTATCTTTCATCCATCATCAAAAATTATCTTTATCTTCATCAAAAACTGAACAAACAACCCTCCAATGTTGTGGGCAGCCATTCTCCAACTAAGGTATGCATAAACATTCTTAAAGACCATATAAAGTATTTACATGGACTTCCATTATGAGGGATCTACCTTTCTATGAAGAGGTTCTGCATTCACTCACCCATCAAAATCCCAGAAGTAACTACATAAGTGTTATTTAATGGACCTCTTGGCAACTTCTGTTTCAGGACATTTGTGGAATATCATCAAACTTCACAAATAAAAAAAGAAAAAAGAAAAGTATGGCAAAAAGAAAAATTGTAAGTCTGACATACAATGAAAAACCCTTGATAATGGTTTCAGGTTCAATGCATTTGGTTAGAAATAAAAATGTTCTAGGGTCTATGTGGATCTATTATAAATGACATTCAAGAGCACCCACCCAGGTCTTCAAAGGTGCTGTTTTTTCATAGTGAGCTGAACATTTCAATTAAAGAAATTCAATAAAAAATCAAATGAATAAACTCCCAAACACAAATCCAACTCTGGTGGAATCACATCATGAAAAAGCAAAAGTCAACTGATCTCAGTTCTTAGTACATTCATTGGTATTTTTCAGTGTTATTGTTTTTATTTATTTATTTGTTATTTCATGTTGTACTGAGATGCGTCCAGGAAAAACAAGTTACCTAGCAGCTGAGTTGAGAGAAGGATCAGACCAGACTGGAATCAAAGTCCAACGCTATAGAATCCATGTCAAAAGCGTCTCGTCCACCACAGTGTTCACAAAGACCAGTTCAAATCCCCCCAAGTCTGAGTGCTTCTTCTGATGCCATCCAATCAAATACACACAAAGCAAAACTAGCATGTTTTAGTTTTCTCTGTCAAAACTTTGTCATTCGTGAACTCCTTCAAGAAATTCTTGCTTAATTACACGTATGTGTTTTCATAGTCAGTGCATGTTTCTTGGTGAATAAACAGCAACTGCTACAAAACATACTTCACAGAACAACATTTTTTAGCACCAACTTCTACATTAGAGAAGTCACTGTGACTGTGACCTTAATCAGCAGTTAAGAGTTACATATTTATCATAGTTTCAAGCAGCTGTGGTGTAAATGAAGGAGCTTCTTGGTGTAGGATTTTGAGCACAAAAGATAAAACATATGTGCAGACATAGGTAAGTGTGCATAAGTGTGTGTGGGTAAATCCACCTGAACGCGTGATGAAGTGTGTTGTCCTGTCTTCATAATGCTGAGCCCTAAAACCTGCAGAGCATCTCATGTGTAACAGGTAAGTGCTTCAGTGCATTTAGAAAAAACAAAAATCCCAAGCATTCATTAGCCTCCTTCTGGCTCTCACAACCAAAGTAGTGTCATTCTTACATCTGCCGTGCTCTGCCTATTGACTCCAAGGACAATTCTGACGGTAACCTAAGCCACACATAGGGAAATAAATGTACTATTTTATGGCATTTTATTGCTCATATGCGTTGTGCTGGCTGGCAACTGTTCGCCCACATTATCCATCAGCATCTGCATTGTTTCACCCACTCACCAGTGGTCTGGATGCTGGTGGGAAGGTGGAGAGCCTGCACAGTTTGGAGTAGACAGGGCAATAATGCTGCTTGTATGCACACAAATAAAGACCCACTGACTGTGACATACACACACACCCACACACTCATTTACACGGTGGAACACCATCAGGCGCCACTCTGAATTTGCAAGGTGCAGCTGGTTGAGGGGCAAAAAAAAAAGAAAAAAAAGTCCACATACAACTTCTGCATTTTAAAAAGACAAGCAGGGTGGATATTTCAAACATCAATACCCTCTGTGGCGTATATTGACATCTAATGCATATCGGAACTGAATTCCAGTTTCACAAACTATATAGTCTACAAGTGTCTCCCTCCACCCTACTGATAATAATTAACTGCGCTAATATTGGCCAGGTTTCTCACACGAAACGCTCCACGACTGGCGTGGAAACCGCCACCCCTTTACAGCAATGTAAAATCATGCACTGGGGAGAGAATATTGAAGCAGGGCCATGTCTGAGAGGCAGAATAGGAGGGCTTTGATCGCTCTTCTCGATCTTACCTGCTCGCTGGTTGCCAGCTCCTTCTCCAGCTGACGGTGCTTGTTGTGCCACACCAGATAGTGGACAGGATAACGACTCTCCTCCAGAGTTTTCTTTGCAGAAATCATCCTCGGATCATAGTTTGCCCCCTCCTCTTCGTTTATTCCTCGGCAGTTCGCAACAATACTTTGTGGTGAAATTACCCCTACATAGTCGTGCCCACCATCCTTCATCGACGGTGATGCCCAAAGGCGTGTAACCTTACGCGTCAGGAGTGAGCGAACCGACACTCGCTCGCCTTGACATAAAGTGAAATTTTCAATAATATGTAAAGATAATGAGAAAGAGGCAGCACTCCTGACTTGATTGTCTCAGCAGATTAAAATCATACACCTTGAGTTCTTCTCGACTCGTTCCTCCACTCCTTTGCCGTTCTCGCTCCTCTTCCTCCTCTAACACATCTATCCTCCGCCTCTCCTCCCATCCGGTGGTGGTGACTGAGAAAGATGCACTGACAAGCTGCAATAAAAAAAAAAAATAAATAAATAAATAAAAAATGTGTTCACACTCAGCCAATCCGCTGTCGGGGATGTGAGTAAAACACATGACTGAAGGACTATAACCAGAAATCCAAATCACAAATTACCCGTTTTTAAAATTAAACCCATTTGTCGCCCATTTTTTTTGTATTTTTGTATTATTATTTGTGACTGTGCTGCACTTTTCATTTATCAACTAAAAGCAACAAAAACGCGATAGTTAGTGTGTTTTATTTACTAGTAATGATGTCACATGTATGGATTAGTGAATCTGTTTTGTACATATGGATGACAAAACAGGACTATACGCAGTTATAAGCTTAGAAAATATTTAGTCTCAATCGTATTAGGCAGTTTCCGTCTTGTAATTTTTAATTGGGGCAACTTGATGCCTGTAGGGAAAGGAGTTCATCCAGCCTACGCGAGGAATGAGAGGATCGACCCACCCTGTCCCCCCATGGATGTTGGGTACTATGGAAAGCCATTGGTATATGTAATAGTTCTTGACGATTGTCATTAGTCTTGCACACTTCACAAGTAAGATGTTTGCTCAGTTAAATATTTTGGAGCACTACTTAAAAAAAAAAAAACATAATAAAACTAACTCATAACAGTGAGTTTTTTTTGCAAAATATTGACTCTGGTTGGAACAGTTGTCCTTCAAGAAAAGGCAAGGTAACTGGTAGCATACAAATACTAGTAGATTTACTTGTTCATGAGTAGACTGGAGTGAGTCAAAGACAGTGTTTGACTAGTAAATTAGTTGATAGGAAACCCCAATTTAGAAGTTTAAAAACAATCTGTCCTCAAGTTTCCCAGTGACCCATATCATCCTAAAAATATAAGAATCAGTAAGAGTACACTAGCAGCTGGTAATGGTAAGCTGTTGGTATAAAGCTGTAATCAGACAAAACTTGCTAAGAGTAGACTCTGTCCACCTCCCTTCCCTCAGCGGTGCAGTAGACGTAGGATAGAAAAACATATCCCCTTATCTTTTCTTGGAAACAAATTTTACATTTTCTTGAAATCAATTTATTGTTTAGACCAGAGTAGTTTTAGCCAGCTGTTGACAAGTGTTTCAAAAATAGTAATACTGTTTAGGACATTTGTGCTGCTAGTGGGACTTTTGCCTCTGTTGAGGAACTCGTGCTCATACTATTTGGACAAAAGAGCAGCATTTCACAAATTCAAATCTAGTCATCTCATGCTTGACTTTCCTGGGTATGAAAATGTATCATCTACAATGGTGTTGTAGAAGAAAGCCTGGACTGGCAGAGAAGTTAGAGTGGTGTAGGACATGTATCATAGCTGTAAGTGAGGTGTGCCATAGGAGTGACATAGGCATTCAAAGTGGGGTTTGGAGTGCATCAAGAATTGTCTCTAAGCCCCTTCTTGATTGCTTTGGTGATGGACAGGCTGCAGAATAGTCACAAGATACAGTACATGTGTGTAAATGGGAACGGCACCAGTAGAACGCTTTAGGATTTTAAATAGAATTTTACATATTTAATTTATTTTTAAAATGCCACATTTAACACTGATACAAAATTGTTTATTCACTGGTACAAAATTCAATTACGAAGGGGCAAAATAGGACTAAGTAGAGAATAAATGGGGGTACTTCGAACCAATAATGATGCAAACAGCTTACCATACAGACAAAGTGGCAGGTGGAGAGCTGCCGTCTCTCGGTGAATCACAGGCAATGCAGGGGCCAGATTTAATTTAACGAATGTAGCTTCTTAGCAAGATGCGATTCATTTATAGGCATTAACTGTGTTCACTTAACTTGGCTCTAGACTTGGAGCTCAGAAAGACACCCACGAAGCAACTGGAAAATCAGTTTTCAGGCCGCCGGGAAAGCAAACCACGCCACCCGGCTTCCGGGGATTCAGGAGCCGCAAGCGATTGACGGCAGACGTCGGTCGGTCGGTGGCTCGAGGGGGAGGAAAGACGGAGCGAGCGTTCACATCGGCTCAGACATCCACCTCTCGGTTTCAGCCACTTTCGAGATGTCAAGAAAGCTGCACAGGACTGAAGTCTGCGCTGACTGCAGTGCGCCAGGTAGGGAGGGGGTAGATACATAAAAATAGACCATTGTGTCGGAACAATACATCGGAAAGCAGACGAGGTGGGCCAACGGGGCCGAAGTTTCTCCCACTGTCATGGGGTCCGCAAAGCAGGAAAACGGCCTGGACTCCTGAGCTTCGCTTAGGCCCAAAATAAACAGAGAAAAATAGGCGTGTTATCGGACAAGGGGACATCATCTGGCTAATAGCTGTACAGTGATAATGTAAATTACTGAGTAGGCTGGATTTGACTATGATGGTCTGTTTGGAGGGCCGGTTTATTCACTGCAGCGGAAGATTTGGGTGTCAGATTTATGCTTGGAGGGACGTTTGTTTTGATTTTCCTGACAGGAATGGGACCCCTTTACACGTTAGCTTAGCTTAGCTGGCGATGGTGCTTTTTGTTTGCTGATTTTTTTTGTCCGGATAGATGCCCTGACTTATTAGATCACAATAATCTTTAAAAAATCACCCATTTTATTGGTGAAATTAGTTTTTTCGTATTGGATTCTGCGTACCGAACACGGCTAGCTTAGCTTAGGACGCTAGCCATTCCTGCTAACTTTCGCTAAATGGTAAGTTGTTGCCACCTCGTAGTCTTGATGGCAATTTCCAGCAGTCCTCTGTAAACCCAAGTTAAAGTCAGAATATTTTAATGTAATTTTATGTTTGATAATTACATATTTAGACTTGGGGCGTTGACAATACATGGCGTTAAATCAAAAAGTTCAGTACTGCACTATTGCTACAATATTGAACGGTAGCAATAGGTTTAAAAAACTCATATTAACCTTTAATCCATTTATGTCTCCTTCCCCTAGAGTCCTTTAAATTAGTTGGACAGAGACAAAACCCCAGGGAGAGGTGTTGCAAAATTATGTTAACAGATGAACTGATCATGCGTTTCCCAGCCAACACCAATTTCCAATTTTCTTTGCCTGACCTGATTTGAATTTTGACAGATTTAAAATTTTCTTCCTCCCTTTTTTACTCTAATATTCAATAAAATACACATCTACAAAAAACAATGGTCAAGGTAATAGCATTTAATCAATAGTAACATCCTTATTGATTTTTAGTAGACTCCAACAATTGCATCAAATACCAGAAATGATTGTTTTCTTTGTTTTCATGTATTTAAAAATGGGCAGGGGAAATGTATTTTTCCCATTATTTGACCTGCTGATCAAAATAATTTGGCTGATTAACTTCAGACCAACCTTTTTTTTATTTTTGCAAATATAACCATATGTATGCAAATATAAAAGAGCAAGCAAAATTTGTCATTCATTGCTAAGTAACTATTACAGTCCCACAGTTTTGAACTATTTTGTGCTATCACATTTCACCAGTTTTTCTTACCTTTTGCCTCTTGTTTACATTTACTCTAATATAATATCTGATAGCAGACTAACTGGAAATGAGTTCCAATTTTCTTGAGTGGTCTGACTTTGTAGTTAGAGTAACACATCCTTTTTTCATAGATTAACTAACCATATAGCTAAAAAGAAAATTCTGTTTTTATTTAAACATAACTTACATGTTTGCATGGCATTTTTTATATAATGAAATGATTTATTTTCATGCCAATGAGCGTTTCTTGCTACTAGCAGCATGTTTTGTATCAGATCTATGGGAGCATCTGCTTTTTAGGTAGACATGTGTGAACTCAGACACACAGTCCAAACAGCGAAACGTCCACCGGTGACATGCCACCCAGCTGCTACCGCGCTTTGTGTCACAAAAGGGGATCTCTGGTTGCCTCTGCCTCAAAGCACAACTCGTTCTCCTGTTTCCGACCAAGTCTTTGGTGCCTTTAATGTGAGACGTTGTGCACAGTTTTATAGTGGCTATGAATCATATTGTAAACCTTTTAGTAGAACATTGATTGTTTTAGAAACTGAGACCCTTTTGGGTGGCATTGCCTCGATGTGTTTGGTGGAGTTTGTCTTTTTCTGATCCTGCTATTCATCATCAACCCTTATTGTTTCGATGCCTTTGGCAGGCTTTATGGACCCTTCAATAAACAGTTGTCAGTTCTGTATTGACAAACTGGGGCAGTTTTAGGGAAAATTATGTCATTCAGCAGCTTTGGCCAATAAAGCAGCGCTAATAGTCTATGCAGGTCTAATGGCTTAATGGTGTGTAGCCATCACATTGATTGGTGGCTGCGGAGTGGGTAGCCTAAACTCTTAAGAGATTTTATATTTATTTTAAAGATTAAGTAATTAAATTGCTGCTCTCTGAAGTTTGAAGCTGCTTTTCTAAACCAGGCAAATGGCACTGATCAGAGCTATTTTGCATTTGCTGCTGCTTTTCCTGGTGGCAAACAAAACATCCAAGTGTGTTGGTTCGTCATATGATGAACCTTTTTAGCTCCATTAATACTCTTAGCTAGGGCAGTTTTGTCCCAGTTTGAGAGTGACTAATGCAGACAGAGGATGAGTGTGTATTTTCATTATGTGCAGCTAAGTGTGGAGATACTTGTTTTGACATTGGTGTGCTAAGTCGTGTGCACCTCACCACATCATCAGGGTCCTGAGAGTGTGAATGTGATCCAGACTCAATAAATTGTCTTTCAGTGTCAACTGGCTGCGAATATATATATTTTTTAATCTAAGAAATACATATTACATGTTGGAAGCACCTTGTAAGTAAAAACTCAACCTAAATGTAATCTGTTTTTTTTTTTCTTTGAAGGCTCCAGAGATTGTTTGGACGCAGTGGTTTCTTTTTTCTTCTTTTCTTGAGATGCGGATCAAATTGCGTGTAGGCATAACCACATAATTGTTTCTCAAACATTTTGGCCGCTGCCGGCCCCTGTACCCATAGCTACTGGGTTAAATGTGTG
This sequence comes from Poeciliopsis gracilis, assembly GCA_911649635.1. NCBI lineage: Eukaryota > Metazoa > Chordata > Actinopteri > Cyprinodontiformes > Poeciliidae > Poeciliopsis > Poeciliopsis gracilis. Next base: position 4,695,171 of record CAJVRI010000884.1, on the reverse strand, counting down.
TTGGGTCCGTTTTTGTCCCCACACAGATACTAAAAAAAGGTCGCTAAGACACATAGTCCTCCAAACAAATAACCAGAAATCTCAAAGTTTGGCACAGAACAATACATCAGCAGTTTTTATAAATGATAAAGTTTTCTTTATGATTTGTCAGCACATATTTAAATAGATGCATAAAAATGCATGCATACGGGTTGGCGTGGGTTGCTGAAAGAACACAAGTGCTAAACATAATCATGTCCTTCAATAGAGACGTCTGTGACAGATTGCAAGTGTGCACAAGGTTTCACTGTTTGCAAATTTCATGTTTTTTTGAGATGTGTTTTGATGGCGAGTTGAACTCTAAAGCTGTTTTAGAAGTAGACCTTTTTAAATTGGGAAATGTGCTAAAGTGGAATTCAGAAAAATAAAAATGCAAAAAAGAGGAATTTTGGAAAAAAAACTAAACAAATTTTATAGGGCTTTAAGTTGTCAAAAGGTGCTGCAATTAGTGCTGGGCGATGTATTGAATATAGTCTGTATCGCGATATTTTCAATTTACAATTGTTAAAACGGCTATATTGCAACCATCGAGGATAAATTATCGTTCGAATAATAAACTTTCGCCATCAAATTTACTGCGAGTATGGTTTATCTGACACCCTATGAATGCATCACTAGTCCCTCCCCCGCCCCAACCTGGAAAGGTACTACCAATCGCACTGCGCAGAGAAAACAAACAACATGGTGAAGGCAAGCGTTGAGGCGATCAGTGAATGAGAGGCGATCAACACGAATTAGATGAACTGGTCTAGTTCCGAAGAGAAACGTTGGATCAATAGTTTGGCAATAGTTCAAATTTTATATGGAGGATGTAGAACAAAATCGGGTAATTTGCGAAACCTGTTATAAAACTATCACCACAATGGTTGTTCCACAAATTTATTTCGCCGCCTAATCAGACTATCCTTTTGCATGCCGTTCACAGCCACGATAGAGCTAGTCTGTTAAAGTGAAACCATAATACACCTTCTTCCATAGCATGTCTATTTGTTAATTGAGTCAAAGTCGAGCATAAAATAACATTGGAGCTCATTTAAGAATATCGTGATCTATATCGTGTATTGTGATATAGCAAAAATATATCACATGTCTCCCAGCTTTAGCTGAAATAGATATTTTTTTTGCCTAACTTGCCAAAACGTATGCAAAAGAAGAGAAGCACATCAGCCTGAAAAGTCCAGCCACATCATGGTGGATATATCGAAGAGATTCCAGTAAGACAATGGTAATAAAGTACACAGCCAGAGCTGAGGGGAACAGCTTAGATCAGGGATATCAAGCTCCAATCGCTAGAGGCTAATGTCCTGTTGTTTACTTTTAGATCCCTCTCTGCTTCAATGCATCCAAAACAAATATTTGTCATTAGTTAAACTGCAGAACTTAACTTTGTGTTGAAGAATCAATTCAGACATAATTAATTCAGAGAGTCTTGGATCATGGATTTTTCCCATTTTGTCTGATTTTATATCCCTGGTTTAGGTCAAATGGCTATGTATCAGAATGGCTAAGATTAAGCCCATATTTCAACTTGGAACATCTGTGGCAAGGCTTGGAAAATCACTATTCATTGACAATCTATCCAGTTTGACTGAACTTGCGCTGTTTTTAGTTGAAAATCAGTCAGAAGCTTCAATATCTGATTGAAAGTTTCCCTCAAGGATTACATTTATCTTTATAAATTTCTACAAATGTAATGAATACAAATGCTTTCCACACATTTCAGATTTGTTTGTAAAACAGTTTTAAAACCATGTATCCCCTTTATTCAAATTCACAATTCAGCACTTCTTTGCTATCACATCAAGTTGTGGTAAAATTTCTGGTTGTAAATAAGCAAAAAGGGGAAATTAAAAGGTTAAGGGTGCTTTTTTGTTAGGTATTGTATATCCACAATGTTTCAGCACTTACATTTGTAAAAACACTTTGATATATTATTACGATTATCGACTTTATGCGATTAACAACAAACGCTTACTGCATGTACCGGAAACTCAAGTCTCTAAAAGCAAATTAACAAGGTTGCAGTGCCATTCTGAAATGTGCTGTATTGAAAGGTCAGAGCTGACTTCATTCAATTGTCTTTAGCCATTTTGTGTCTATTGATAAAACAAAATTATATTGGAGTTGACTGTAAGCATGGCATGGTTTGCAGCTTTACAGGAAGAGCAGCAAAGTTTGAAATTGTTCACTCTATTTTCCACATTTGCTTCAGTTATTCTGGATAAGCTGAATCAAATGATCAAAAATAAATCTGCCCCCGTTTCCATTGTTTAGGAAGTGTTATTGTGACATCATCCCAAGGCAACCCCCATCCCTTTTTTGTTTTGGTTAAATAGCACCCCGGGGGACAACTGGTGCCGCCCACTGTTTACCTCGAAGCACTCAACCTCTAATCACTTCACTGTATTTAGATCAGGATCTCTTTACACTTACTTTTCATGCTACATCAGCTTTTATGTAGTTCTAGAAAATCTAGAAAATAAATTCAGATTCCAGATGATTTGCTGGACATCCGCTTGAATTTTACACCAAGAAGCTGCCGTACGAAGTCAGGAGGTCTGTCTCACACATCCCGTGATTGTGCAGTTTGTCTTTGTTTGTCCGACAGACCCGGGCTGGGCAAGCATCAACCGAGGGGTTCTGATCTGTGATGAGTGCTGTTCAGTCCACCGTAGCCTTGGCCGTCATATTTCCATAGTAAAGCACCTGAGGCACAGTGGATGGCCTCCAACACTACTCCAGGTAAGGCTGAGAGCTGAAGACCGTCTCTAGAGGAAGTAGGAAAAAGGAGAAGTTTACTGGATTTATGGTGATGGCCATTAAATGAGATGACTGAATCATCTCATTTATTTCGTTGCAGATGGTTCAGACTTTGGCCAGTAATGGAGCCAACTCCATATGGGAACACAGTCTCCTGGATCCTGCACAGGTGCAGAGCGGTCGAAGGAAACCAAACCCTCAAGACAAAGTCCAGTAAGTACACGACTTTAAAATATACAAATTTACACAGACACTCAAATTATTGGTCGTTTGTCAGCATAATTAATATTTTCACTAATGGAGAGCTGCTTCTCTAAGTTGACACTTTAAATTCTGCAAAATGTTGACCTTTATTTATTATTTATGGTTCTGCTTTCTTGCAGTTCTTAGTCTGCTCTCACAGACCTTTTGTTCTGGTACATTATTTGGCCTCTTTTGGGTTGAAATGTGTTTATAGGAGGGTCAAAACAACAGTAACTTGATCTGAAGGAAAAAAAATATTTTTGTGTTTCTTTAAAATTGTATAAATCTGGAAGAGTATTCCCTTTTAAAACTCATTGAATTTGAGATTTGCGAAACAAGTAGGAAAACTGTATCCCATCAGCTCTGGTTCAGAGACCATTTCTGCTGCTGGAGGATGTACAAAATGTGAAAATAATCCTTGGCTCTCAGTTTTTATTAGAAGACTTTAGTGTGTGTTTTTTATTTTTATTTTTTTTAATTGGAAGGTATAAAACTGGAAATAATAAAAAGTTCTTTATGGTCAAAATACAACTATTTTATTCATATTTGCACTTTTGCTGAACAAAAAAGCATTGGTTTTGCAGCTACATTGTGATTCTAAGATACTTTGCAACAAGAAGTGAGATTAGGGATTGCAGAGATTCCCAAAACCTAATTTCCAGTTTTGTTATGATCTGCCTTGCTGATACTTATTTTGCTTGTTCAAACATTCCAAGGAATATGACACAAATCAACCATTGTTAATTTTGTTTTAATTCAATTCAACAGTCACAATGTATCATTTAAATGTGCTGCAGGTTCTGTGTCAGGAGTTAAAGGTTTCAATTCAACAGAAAATGAAAGGACAACAATATCACCCCCATCATATCAGAGCAAATGTCCCTTTATTTTATTTTGACCAAACTAAACAAGGTGAATAAAAATGTAATTATTTACAGACCACAAAATAGTTTAGTTTAGAAATGTTTTACCAGTTGATCACCTGAAGAGAGTATATCGAGGGCAAATTTGTCAATTTTGATCACTAACTACCCAATGGATTGGTTCATCATTATTCAATCTTTATTTGACATACCACTACTACTACTATGACTATATGTGTTGCCCTGGGAACTATCTTTTTACTAATCATCTCTGGTTCTTGTTCAGCACTGCTAAGTCAGAGTTCATCAGAGCCAAATACCAGATGTTGGCATTTGTGCATAAGCTACCATGTCGGGATGATGATGGTGTCACTACAAAGGATCTCAGTAAGGTAAGGGCTCAGTATTTCACTTCTATGATCCTTCTTACTAAATACAATATGACTTTGAAAGTGTATCTAACGTTGGATCTTAGAATATTTCAGATTCTCATAATCAAGTCAGATTAAATTTTCTGGTTAAAACTGATTCACTTTTTTTCTTTTTTAAACTCTTTTATTTATCAATTATTCTTATTATGTTTGTTCTACACATTATTGTTACTAATATATTACAGGTTCCAGTTTGAACAGATTTTTACATCCATAATGGAGAAGTAATTATTTTTTCAAGTACAAGTAGCACAGACAGTAGTCTGCGAGTCAACACCAGGATAGCTGTTGTTTCTCTCACTTTAAAGCTGCTTGTAGCTGAGCAACAACCTTCTTCACTGCAGAAATTTGCACTTTGTTCTTTGGAAACTTGTTTGCAAAGAACAATTTTATAGTATTTTATAGTCGTAAATACATCCTCTTTCAAGTGATAAAATTTTTACATTTTTATCAGAAAAATTATTTTTAAACGTGTTATAATCCATCATCCCACTGTGAAAAGATTTTTCACAAAAATAAATACTTAGACAATTAAATTTATACAGAATAAATAAACAATTAATAAAAAGAAATTCACTAGACAAGATCTGAAAAGTCAGTGAAAAGAAGACACCTGAAATGGACGAATTCTGACCGACGTGTTCCTGGGCGTGTTTGGCTTTGATCGACAGCTTCAACTGTGGCAACAAAAATATATCAATTGAAGTGTTACTGAAGAATAATAATTCTGGAGAACGATTTATTATTTTTCAGTGGTTTGATGTTGAGAAGGGTGTTGATCTGAGCTGTTGAGTCATTAGTAGTGGATCTGGCTCACTTGGCCGGATCCGCTACTATCCCTCTAGTACTAAGAGCTCCTTTGATCCATTTTGTTTGCGGTGGGGTGGCCTCCAAATGCAAATAGAACCTGTTTGATTGAACTTCAGACTGTTTTTGGTTCTGCTTTGTCCATATTTTAAGAAGGAAAACAAAATTATTTGACTATTATTTGACTACACTCTTTTAAATTTTCTTCGATTGATTTCGCCATAAACATTAAACCATCCCTTAACTGAAATCATGAAATTGACACAAAGCATTTTTCTATCTTACCTTCAATCTGCTTTTGATAAAAATGTACAATAATAAAGTTTATTACCTGGTAAGTCAGAGTCGACCTTCATCACCTTACATTCAGCTGATGGGGTAAGATGTTCGGTAGTTATGAATAGTTTAAGCCAATTAGCAAAGATGGACCTATTCATACTGTGAATCAGCAGGCCCAACCTCCAATGCTGCTTTTATCCACTGTTCACACACAAGTGCACACACATTCTGTCTTCCTTATAACCTCCCCACAGCAGGATGTGTTCTGGATGACACAGCAGTATGTATAATGATCCCTGATGCTGGGGAGTTCCAGCAGGTTAATAAAAGACTGCTGCCTCGCCTCGTCGTTTCTGCTCACTTCATGCCCTCTCTGCTTTTTTTTGCTAGCAACTTCACTCGAGTGTGCGGACTGGGAGTTTAGAGACGTGTCTTCGCCTCTTGTCCCTCGGTGCTCAGGCCAACTTCTTCCACCCGGTCAGGAATCAAACATCCTCTTGCTAGCTTAAAACAAACAAACAAAAAAAAAAAACAGCAGCTAAAAACAGATTGTTTTTAGGTTAAATTCATCGATGTGACTTGTGTTTGTGTCCGTCTTCATGCTGCAGGAGAAAGGCACCACCCCGCTTCATGTCGCAGCGAAGGCGGGGCAGATCCTGCAGGCGGAGCTGCTCGTTGTGTACGGCGCCGATCCTGGAGCTCTTGATATCAACAGGCGCACACCGATGGACTACGCTAGGTACAACTGAAAACACAAGCATTGGAAATGTGATTGGAACATTGACTGAACGAGAATAAAGAATGATGTGTTCATTGTTTCCAGGCAGGCCGGCCATGTCGAGCTCGCAGAGCGTCTCGTAGAGTGTCAGTATGAGCTGACGGACAGACTAGCCTTCTACCTTTGTGGCCGGCGACCAGGTAATCATTTTACTTTATGAACGGTCCTTTAACTAAAACTTCTGTTTGAAGTGAGGTTACAAAGAGTAAAAATGGTCTGCTTGTCTGGAAAAGGGTGAAAAATAAATTCCACATCGTTATGTATGGACCATAACACGGTGAAGATAGTCACAAATAACTGAAGGACATTTCCCAAAGTTTCTGATAAGACAAGACTGACACATTTGAGTTTGATTACAAGACAGAATTGAATATCTAAAAGAATATCTAGGTCTAACAAAAATTTCCCAAAACCTTGTGTCTGATGAAAGCACCTCTTGAGCCACCGTTTCATGATGTATATTTGGATTTAAGAAGCCAACAAGACACTGCATTACTAAAATGTCACAAGAATATAGGAAAAAAAACGAGCGTGTTATCATTCTGCCTTTAGGTGATGTTTCATGGACAAGAGATGTCCTCATAATCTGATGAAAGGTAAAAGTGGTCAAATACCGGGAGATGAAGATGTGGGATGTTGTTGATCTCCTGCTGAACTTTGTTTATACTTATCCAACTGGGTCATTGCACATCTTTTATCTTCTATTCCTTTTTCTTTTTGAACAGGTTTAATTTGTTTTTCGGTTTGATTTCTCAAGATAAATGCCACAAAATGTAATGAAAAACATTTTTGAAATATCATTTTTTTCTACCATATAGAAAATTGCTATTTTAGCAGGGATGTGTAGATTTGTGAGCTTCTGTACATTCTGTTGTACCGTTCAAACAATCATTGAGTCTCTACCACTCATTCTTTTTTAGATCACAAAAATGGCCACTATATCATTCCTCAAATGGCAGACAGGTATGGACCATGCCCTCAATTTTTATGCTTGAAACTGATCACATTGTTGCCCAAATTGTTTTGATAGTATGAAAAATATCTGTATTAGCACTTGCAGGTGCCCAACCTGCTATAGTTTTCGTTCAGATGTTAAAAGTGATGCAGTTTATTGCTCTTACCACATGGTGTCCTCATAGTGAATGTGTAGAGCTAGTCAAAATTGAAATGTGATGGTTTGATAAACTACTTAAACAGAAATTTCTTAATATTTTCTGTCAGAGAACAAAATTACAACTTAGCCAGTTTCACCCATTTTACTGATGTGAATCTGGTTTCTAAGCCGCCATCTAACCTCCCCCTGCATCTGTTCTGTTCTGGCGGTTGATTCTTTGTTATAACTATTAAAGCTGTTTTGATGTGGCCTCTCTTCCCCTTCTTTCTCTCTTTCTTCCTTTTTCTCACTCTTCTTCTACTCTCTTCTCTTTCGCTGCGCTTGGTGGAGCCAGAGCTCGTCCTAAGTGCCCGACACAGAGGTATCTTTACTTTCCATGTTCCTCCCTTCCAAATATCTCCTCCTCCACTTGTTTGTGTGTCTGTGTTTTTTACTAGAATAGATCCATTTAAAGTACACTGTACTAGACGATCCGATTAATAAAAGGCAAAGCAAACATTTCTACTTGTTTTATAAAGGATTTAGTATTTAGAGAACCTCCAAAGAGGAGGGTGTCCTCAAGAAAATCCCACCTGAAAGGTTTTACATCTGCATGTATATGTTGACATCTGTTGTTAAAATCATAGTTTGTTCTTAACTTATGAAATATTATATTTCTGAATGATAAAAGTTTTCATACTGATCTTGTGTATCAGTATTAGATCAGTATCAGATGTAATGAAGTACTCAAGTCACTTAGTACATTGTAAGATGAGATTTAACCAATGTTTTTGAGGAAACTACAAAACTTCCCTTTTTTTGTTCTCATAAAGAGAATAATGTTAGAGATTACAAATTTGTTTTAAATTGGCCTGAAAACTTCCTGGGATGTACAAAAGTTTCTACAGGAATATTGGCTTTATGGTTTCACAAATGGAATAAATCTTTCATGAATCCCAAAGCGAGTTTTTAAATAATCGTTCCGGATAGAATTACACAGATGTAAATCTCTTAGATTTTTAACCGGGGTCGATGAAATGCAGTTCATATTCACTAAGACTAACTTCATGGTTGTCTTCAAGATGTGTTGTGTCGCTTTGTTTTGTATTCTGCTAAGTACTTAGAATGTACCCAGATAAGTTATTTAAAGTTTCACAAAACTTTTAAGGAGAAAAGTATTTATTTGTAGATTATATAAACTAGAAAGACATTTTCTTTCATTGACCTCTGATAATAGTTCTGAAAACTAGCAGCTATTTCATCAAATTGACTCACATACTTAAAACACATAGACAGCAATCTGTGAGAGAATTTTTCTACTTTGAGATTTGATATTGTTCCCTTTTGTAACTTGGAATCTGAGGACGAAGATCTCCTGAGATGTCAATCTTTTTTTCCATTAATAGTCTCCTTAAGCTCAGTTTTCACTTGAGACCTAATGGATCATGTCACATCTTCCTGCTCCATCCCTCTTTCTTTAAAACAACACTGATGTTTTCTTCTTACTTTTTTTCTTGTCTCCGTTTCCATGGTTTCCTCCTCCCACCCGTCCACTGTATTTTTATTTTGTATTGTGCTCACAAACACTATTTGACTATAGTTTTTGCTTTTTGCTTTTACTCAGTCTCGACCTCTCTGAACTTGCCAAGGCTGCTAAGAAGAAGTTGCAAGCTGTAAGTTTTATTTTAAATTGTTGAATTGCTAATAAAAATGTACAGTTAAAAAATACACAATGAAAGGCATCATCATTTTTGTCATTGTTTAACATTGAGAATTATAGTTCAGTATTTATGGATTTAGCTAGTTGCTAATTTTTTGGTATATCTAAAATATACCACGGGAAATGTTTCAAATACATCGGCAAATTGCTAATTGACACACTGTTGGCTGGCATTTGTGAGGCAGCCAATCTAGGAACTGTATTAGTGGTCCTTTATGTTTTTTTTTTTTTGTTTTTTTTTGGCCAAGAGCAGATATGAAGAATACTGTACTTAGTAATCTGGAATTTAGTAAATAGATTTAGTTTTACCAAACCTAAACTAATCAGAAACAAGTAAAGTTTAATCTGTTTTGATGTCAAACTGTTATTCCTGCTATGAAATAAAGACTTCTGTTGAAGGAAAAACAAATATGCATAATGTTGCACCTCATTTTTGCTTCCTTGCCAAATAATTTTCACCTGTTCAGGTCCATCTGTGAAGGCTTGTGGTTTGCTTGTAATGAAGCCTCATAAATCCTACCCTGGTGTTTCCATTAGACCTGTTCTAATGGACATTTAACATTTTATTGGCAAATTGTTTCTGTGTCGCAGCTCAACAACCGGTTGTTTGAGGAACTAGCTATGGACGTGTATGATGAAGTGGATCGCAGGGAAAACGATGCAGGTGAGTGCTGTCCTTCATCACTAATCTGTTTTCATCTTCAGTAACATAGAATGGGAAGTTATGGCAGCAAAACTGAACTTGAACGTAAGCATTCATAGGGTGGAAACATTGGTTAGCTTGCAAACTAGCTTAAGTCTTGTGAGCTACATTTTAAACAAGGGTGAGAGTTGTTGTTGGTACCTATTCTTTAAACTAACTTTTTGAACTGGTGTGCTTAAGTAAAAATGCTAGATGGCCATCCTTGATTTTTGTGATATTTCTAGACAGCTAAATTGTTTTTTGTAAGTAGAATAAACAACATTCTTTGAGCAGTTTCTCCCATAAATCTCCAAACTTTATACTGTTGAACCAGTGAAACAGAAAATGGCTTTTGTTTTTCTTTTACAAATCTCTGACACCTGTGCTTCATTGAAAGTATAAAAGTGCATCCAGTCCATCAATTTATCTGGCTAGAAGGAACAAAAAATGGAGCGAATGAAAAAGAGCCTTAATGCAGCAGGGAGGGAGCTGGTAGGACGGGCTGAGGAAGAAAAGGAAAGGAAGGCCAAATGTGGCGAAGGCAGGAGGAGAGTCGGAGCACGGAAGTGGCTCTCTCCTCCTCTTCCACATGCTCTCTTTTTTTTTTCGTTTAGCTGCTTCTTCTTTCAGTAACAGAAATAAAATGTTCTGACCGAAAAGCTGCAGGTAAGTGTCTCAAATACACACTCACACACACACTTTAATCTGAACACAATGAGCCAAGCTCCACACCGGATGTTAAATTGAGTTTTTGGGTGTTCTCTACAGTTTTTCCTAAACTCTATTTATGTCTCCGTGTCCGTGTGGGTGGCAGGACTGTGAGTTTGATGTGGGTGGCTGCGCATGCGTGAGCCGAGTTGACCTTGTTGTTTTAACACACACATTTATTTGTGTATTTTCTTTATTGTCTGCAGTGTGGTTGACGACGCAGAACCACAGCACTCTGGTAACAGAACGAAGCGCGGTGCCGTTCCTGCCGGTCAACCCTGAATACTCTGCCACGAGAAACCAGGTAAACACCGGACACACACTCAGCTGCACACGCATGCATGTGCAGACGGAGAGTTTCTGGTCAGAGAGAGGAAACTGGGGAAAAGTTCTTTGAACTTATGTGTGTATTTTTAAAGCCAGTTATAGAGAGTGAAAAAAATCTTTCCCCTTTCGTTCTGAAAGGAATTCCAAATGCCTGCTCACTCGGTGGGTTTTCTAGCATTTGAGAAAGAAAATGACTTTTCCTGTATGTTCTGGGTCTGTTTTTCTGTTTTGTATCTTAGCTCTATTTGGACACAATGCTCGAAAATGTCCACTTTACTGTCTCCTGCAAATGCCAAAAGGCTTACCTAATTACAGGGTTTACATGCATTTGCGCATAATTGTTTCTCTGTTAGCCTAGTTACCATAGTGTGTGTGGGTGCGTGTGTGTGTGTTGTATGACCATATTTTTCCACAACACATGGTAGCTGACCACAGGAGTCACTCAGACAGCGCTGCTGGCTGTGGTCTGCATAGTGGTTATATGTACATTTGACTGACTCAGGAGGCCGTTACGATGTGAGTGAATATGTGTGTGTGTATGCTCATCACTGTTTCTTCATCAGGGTCGTCAGAAGCTGGCTCGTTTCAACGCTCGGGAATTCGCTACTCTCATCATTGACATCCTGAGTGACGCCAAGCGAAGACAGCAGGGAAAAGGACTCAGCAGTCCGACTGGTGAGGCAGATATGAAACGTTACACAGAAAAGCTTTTAAACACATGAAGGCTAAATAGATGTATGCAGACAAAGCATTGTGACCATAGCAACACAAATAACCTGTACTTGGATTTCACATTTTTGGCCGCCATGGCAAAATGTTTGCACAGCGCTGTTCATGACAATATTCCATCATGCATTTGCTAATTTTATGCTATAAAACTTTGAAAAAGAATCACATGGGTGTTTTTTTTTTCTTTAATCAATAATCAGTAGCCTATATATTCTATTTATGTCATGTATTTTGTTACCAGTATTGTTTACAATGTTCCTAGGAAAGGCAGAAGTGCTTTGAACACTGCTCTCTGTCCCTCAGATCCACTGGACCTGGGCATCGATGATGATGAGCATGACTACGATAATGTAGCTTCTGATGAAGACACGGACAGCGAGCTGACCACCCAGAACAACAACAACACCCAACGCAGCAACCGTGCCAAGGTAAAAAACACACGCGTGTGTTCATACTTGTCTTTTTGTCCTCCTGTTATACTAAAGTCACACCCCTTTGGTCAAAAATTATGTTGCCACCAAATAAATTTTGGTCTATAAACCAGGGCTAGCCAAGCATAACAATTTAGGACCATTTTTGTTTCACTCTATTCACTTTCATCATCGTTGCTTAGATACAAAAGTATCAAAGAGGAATCTGGCACATTTAACTGTTTGTGCAGCAGCAGCTTCAGTGAGCGTTGTGACACTAACCACAGCTGGCTAAATGTGTCGCTAACAACACCAAAGATGGCCTCTGCTTCAGAGATCTGTATCAATTTTAAACTGAAGGGTGATTTCACATATTCGTTTTTCAAAAAATTCTAGACTACATTTGTCCTTAAGATCTAAAATACATAGATTTGTCCAACCTGAGCCTTGATAATTCTATAAATCTATAAATTTTGTTTTTCATTTGTGAAACATCAGTAGTATTTATTAGTATTTATTTTCATTGTTTTTTATATACCATAGACTGAGAAAAATGTAAGAACTGGAACTTAAACTTTCAATCTTGATTCGATTTTCTCAAATGTTCAGAAGTTTGGTATTTGTTAAACTTTTACTTAGAGAAAACAACTAAATTTAAAATTCTTAGTTTCTACAAAGACCCTTGCATCGTTTTGAAATAATAATGTTAATAATTCAGCCACTCACTTGGTTTCTATGAGAAAAAGATCTCAAACATCAATGCACATCTGAGGGAATTTGCCACATTCTGGATTCGGTCATAGCTTCTGGGTGACATCATCAGCTATTCTGAGTCTGTCAGTGGGGTATTGTTCAATGAGAGCTACACACACTCTGTACTTGTGTGTGGGCCTAATGAGTGTGTGTGTAGCTGCATAGTTGGAGAGGAAGAGGCAGGGAACAAAATGATGAGAGAAAATGATGTGGAAATAAAAAGATTGGGTGGCTAATCTGGTGTCCGTTAATGAGCTGCGGACAGTCATGTTTGGACGTTTTAACTAGTTTAGTTCCAGGGAGTGGAAAAAGGCTGAATATGAGCTTGCTTCAGGGTCACAGGAAGTGGGGGAGGATGGCATACAGAGAGCCAGAACTAAGGCTCCACTGTCTGATCTGGACGGCAAGCCTTCCCTCTTCCTCTCACACAGCTGCACACTCTGTTTACAATTAGCGTGAAGGGGACATCTTTAGTCTAATCAGTTCAGAAAATGTTGGGATTTCATTTTCACTCCTGCGTAGCCTTTCAAAAAAAAATAACAGACAAGTTATAATCCTCTTTAAATGGAGAAAAAAAATAATATGCAATACAAAGTATTAATTTTTTTGGCTTTAATTTAATATTGAATATGATCCTAAACATCCAGTGAGTTTCACTGTGAAGCAGAATTGGACTGGCCCTTTTGTTGCATTTGGTTAAATAAAGCAAAAGTGAGCCATATCCTGTTCTTGATGCTCAAAATAAACGGCCAAAAAAAGGTGGAGACAAAGATAAATTTAGAACATTGTATGCAATTATACATATTTTGTGTTGTCCTGCACAAAACTGCAAGACTTTAAGTTTTGGATCTGTGGGATTTACAAACGGCTTGTTTCAGATACTTTATGCTTATAACCATTTGTTTAATTTATTTTTGAGCTGGCAAGAACAAACTTTCCAATTTGTTTTTGTTTATCTTTAAAAATATATATATAAAGCATCACAGATTTGCACTTTAAGCAGGAAAATTATGAAGATTTCTCACATTCAACTCAAGTTTTATGTAAGTAAGTTTTAAAATCCTCACCAGTCTCTGTCTCCTTCTTCCTACCACACAGAGCATGGACTCCTCTGACCTGTCTGACGGCCCCATCACCCTGCAGGAGTATCTGGAGGTAAAGAAGGCCCTGGCCTCCTCAGAAGCCAAGGTGCAGCAGCTGATGAAGGTCAACAACAATCTGAGCGAGGAGGTCCGGCGGCTGCAGAAGGAGGTACGGCATAAGCTCCAGAGATGAATTGGACAAGTGAGAGCAGAGTATGCATTAAAGGGTTAGTGCAGAGTTTTGGAAGCAAGGTTATTACCAGTAACAGCTTCCTTTCTTGTAATAAACAGACGTCATATCACAGAAACTAATAGGGCATCAGAGGTTGGATGAAGGTTTTTTTTTTTGTTTGTTTTTAAATTCATGGGTTTGCATTAAGCAAAAAGATGACTTCCTCGGCTCTCTATATTTTTTTTTTTATCTGTGCAAGAATGAAATATCTTCCAAAGTAGAGATTCTGATCTTGGAGACCAATTGATAAAATGTCCCATAGAAAGTTGGGTCATCCACAGTCAGGACCTCCCTGATCAAAAAATGTTTTCAGTGCTTAAGTTCATAATCCAATTTTTCAGCAAAGCCAGAGGAAATGCATCAAAGTAAATGGATTTTATTTTCTTTGGTGAGGTCTCAATATTGTTTCTAGCTGCTTCATTCAAACGGATGCTGGTATTTTAGTTTTGTAGCACCCTTAATTGTGAATTGCGTCGTCAGTGGTCACACTGCAGGTTCCTAGTGTTTGGTCAGACCCAGTCCCTGTTTAAGTATTTTTTTTAATCACATACTTCATTCCCCCATGTTTGATATGAGTTACAGTGAGAAACTGTTGTTATTGTTTTGTTTTTCATTATGGTTGCCTGTTTTTTGACGTTTCAGTTTCTACTGCCTCCCTCCCTACTACCCCCCTGTGTTCCTCCATCCCACCCTCCATCCTCTCTCCTCCCGCTCTCCCCTAGATCACCCGGATGCAGACAGAGAACAGTGCGTTACGGGGGGCCCAGCAGGCTGGGGGGGCAGCTGGCCATGGGGTTGTGGGCCCAGGTGGACGGGGGGGAGGCCACTGGGTGAGTGGCGGGATGTTTGGAGGAGTTGTTGCTGGGGGTTTGGGTGGGTTTGGGTCAGGAGTTGACCCCACGGGGCTCTCTGTGACCCCCTCAGCCAGCCCCTACCCCCCTCTCCACCGGAGGGACCGGCAAGCCATCTCCATGTATGAGCCGGGGGCGGCCCCGGGGCCCACGGCTCACGGCCCCCCAGCCCTGGACTCCCTTGCAGCCCGCCTGCAGCCCCTCAACACACCCAGCGTAAGTTAGAAAGGCCCACCGTCCAACCTTCCTGTCGGTGGCCCTGATTGGCCATTGCCAGGCGCTAGTTCAATCCTGATGTGTATTTTCCACACCTCTTTATCTTCTGCATCTTATTAACCGATCCTTCTCCTTCAAAAGATCCATTTGTGCACAATTCTCAGGTTAAATTCATTAAAAAAATTTAAGTATTTGACTTATTTCAGTTTTTTTAAGAGGAGCACAAAGATGATCTTAAGGAGAAAGATGTAGAAACTGGAATGTTTCAGTTCTTCTTTTGCCTGGCGGTTCCTCTGACGCTCTGCTCTTTTGCCTGGATCCTTTGCGATTCTGTGTGACCTTCCGGGTAGCTCTGCTGCCGTTGCTAGATATGGAAATGGCACACATGTGCATGCACACACTTAAAAACAGAAGCATCTCTGATGGGTGTAGGATTTGGATCAATCCTGACACCTGTGTGACCAGATTAGCCATCAGTTTTCCCCTCTGCCTCAATCCACCTCCTCTGGTGTCCAATTCACCAGCTCCTTCCACCAAGTTTTACCTCTGTGTGTGTGTGTGTGTATGTGTGTGTGTGTGTGTGTGTGTGCGTGTGCGTGTGTTTTCTTCCTGTCTGTCTCTTCACCGTCCGCCCCTCGCTCACTGCGGTGTCATCGCTTCATTTCATCTCCACTGTAGGTGTTTCGCACTTATGCCCTAGAAAACCTTCTGGAGTTGAAAGTCAGTTTCATCTGTGTTCATAGTTTTTGTTTTTATTTATGCAATGTGATTTTAATCTAATGGTTTACAGATCTTCTAGAAACAAGCGAGAACACAGAGCTCCCTGTAGCTGCAGTAGGTTGAAGCTAAAGCTGGCTCTTTTTCATCTTGTTTCTCAGCTGTTTCTCCCTGCCGTCACTCTTCCCTCAGCCAAACCGTTTTGTCGGCTAAGCCATTGATCTGACACGTTCTCTGATCTCACCTGCGTCTCCTGCTCTCCATGTGTGTTGCTCTGTCCTTTCAGGTAAGGAAGGGCGGAGTCAGTAGTCCAGGACTGTATGGAGTCCAGCATGTGTCTGGCACTACGGAGATGGGCCGATACATGGTGAGCTGAAGCTTTGTTCTCTGATTATTCACACAGAAACCAAAAGGAGACAAACTGTTTAAAAGAAACAAATTCTTACAATTCAAATGTGCAACAGATTTTCAACAGCTAAGACACTTAACTGCTGATTTTTCTATAACTTCTACCAAGAGGAAAGTGGTTACATCTCTACCTCTGGCTATGTCACTTCTGGGATGATGACGTTTACGCACTTTTTAATCAATTTGTCTTGTTCAGTGATTATTTTCACCCCTAAATGTGAAAACTGTTCTATTAAAGATCAACTGAAGTAATCTTTGTGTTTTTTTAAGTGAATCAACACAGGAAAAAAAATTTTTTTAACCAAATTGCTTCTGTTACTTTCTTTAGGTGTCCAAACCTGAGAAGCATGGCAGCGGCACAGACAGTGACTATGACAACACACACGATCATTTACAAAGGCATGCACGATCAAGTCAACACTGAGGTTCCTCAGAAATGCATCAGTTAACCTTAACTACGTCTCTTTTTCCAGTATCGGCCGGAGCAGTGAAGAGGAGGGTCGGGGCGAGTCTGAGGAGGGAGGGGGCGGCGAGGCGGGCGAGCCGGACCCCACCCTACCATGCACAGAGGACGTAATACTGAAGACGGAGCAGGTGACTAAGAACATCCAGGAGCTGCTGAGGGCCGCGCAGGAGTTCAAACACGACAGGTAAAGGAAAAGCTCTCCCAGCTGCCCGTTCGTGCAGATGTTCCTCTCCTCATCAAGGATTGTTCTAGGGCTGAAACGATGCCTCAAATGATTCGAGTGCCTCGATTATTAAAATTCCTCGAGGAAAATTTGTCTGCCTCGTTAATTTATGTCTTATTATTTAATGCACCACTGCGGATGCCGTGTTCCGGCAGGGTTATTACTTGTGTTGTATAGCGCTCTCACTTTTGCCTAAGTTGTTGACAAAAGCTAACTGTTAGTAGCATAACATCTAGGCTTCAAGTTCGGCTTGGGAGGTTTTTATTGATTCATGATAATGTTTGGGTTTTTGCAATTTTTCGGGGGACCAATAAGCATCCTTAAAATGACTGGCATGATGCCTGGAGTACGGCAGCTTTTCTCCTCCCAGAGCTGCTGCCTGGTGGCGGTTCAGAGTGAGCAGCGGGGAAGAGCGCTGCAGGTGTACTTATAGAGGTGAGCAGGTAGACTGAACACAGCGGGCGGCTGCGCATTAGATGATTAATGTAAGTGTCGCTTTACGAACGAACCGGAACATTTATTTCATGTCATCACAAATGACGTCTCGACAAATGGGAGCATGTTGTGACGACACGTAGCTGGTAGATGACTTTCTGTGAGTGACGAAATCCCATCACTAACATGAACACAAAAACTACAAATGTCTGGGCAAGGTGAGAATTCATCTATTAAATTGACTGAAGATGAATACAGAAATGAACAGCTGGAGTATTGACATTTTTTATAAGCATATTTGGGAGCCTGCCTCTCTATTATTACACTGAATATAATTTCAGATTTTTGTATAACCTTTCTTGAGGTCAACTTAGAAAGTGAGTTGTTATTGTTACAGGATAATTTTCTAAACGACAGAAAAGTTCTTGTTAGGGAAGTTCAAATATGAAAAATTGGACTGATGTTGATATACAATAGTAATACTGCTATAATGTTGATCTTTTTTTTTTTTTTTTATCCAATTAATCGTAAGAATAA
The DNA here is from genome assembly GCA_911649635.1 of Poeciliopsis gracilis. NCBI lineage: Eukaryota > Metazoa > Chordata > Actinopteri > Cyprinodontiformes > Poeciliidae > Poeciliopsis > Poeciliopsis gracilis. Next base: position 4,677,382 of record CAJVRI010000884.1, on the reverse strand, counting down.
TCGATAGATCACTCGATTACTAAAATATTTGTTTACAACACTTAGATTGTTGGTCTCTGGAAGGCCAAAGGTTTCCCAGCCTTACTTAGTGAGATGATCTTCACTTGTTTTTCTATTGATCTGGAGCTTGCAAATTAAATTAGGTTTCAATAATTCAGACAAGTCTTAAAGGGTCAAGTGAGATCAACTGAACTATATTTTTTCTCTCCATGTTGACACGTTTTCATTAGCTTTGTTCCGTGTTCTGAGAAGATCCACTCTGCTGTCACTGAGATGGCTTCCCTCTTCCCTAAAGTAAGGCCTCCGCCTCTGATTTCTGCTGCGTTTTTGAGTCCACATCATTGCCTGACCTTAATTGGTGTCTTCCTGCAGCGGCCAGCCCTCGATGCGGTCCACTGCTCCCTGCGCCTGCTGGCTTCCAGCGCCTCGCGGCTGCAGGTGGAGTGTCGCAAGGCGGCGCCCTCGGAGCCCGGGGCCCCGGCGGTGGACTACCAGCTGCTCACCCAGCAGGTCATTCAGTGCGCCTACGACATCGCGAAGGCTGCCAAGCAACTGGTCACCATCACAACACGCGAGAAGAAGCAGTGACCAAACCAACACAGAGATGGGGAGAGAGGCAAGAAGCCGATGCATGAGGGAGGGGCCTTCAGGGGAAAGGAGGACGACAAGATCAGACTGCGGATGAAGGGAGCGATGGAGGAAGAGAAGACAAGCTCAGAAAATTGCTCTGAACAAACAGCAAAAGAGTGGAAGTGAAGGTAGGGGAAGAACTGGTAGAAGGGTCTGATCTGGAGTTGGAATGAGAAGGGTTTAATAAACCGCTGAAACTGTGTGGAAAACATGAAACCTGATGTCGGGAGATGTACAGCGAACTGGATTCTTAAACGTTATTGCTTTATTTATTTTGGTCCAATGTTGTCCGTCCCGTTTTGTGCGCGTCGTCGCCTTGGGAAGAACTTCTGCCTCAGAGAGAGAAGCGGCACAGCCTCCTGGGAGAAGGCGGGACATTCCTCAACTCCTTTTCCCTTTCCTCTGTTTCTTCCCTTTCTCCCCGTCTGTCTGTCCAACCTGAAGTGTGAACGAGTGAGCCTTGCAGAGGACACACCTCCACCGAGGCCCTCAGACTCGCCAGCTTTTCTACTGGAGGGCCTTGAGTTTTTCTTCCAACCCATCGCTGTCTTGTTGGTGGTACACAGCATGATCTGGCATGTTTTCATTTTAATTTTTTTTTGTTTCTTTCTGAATCCGCAAATCAGATTGATTTGCACCTCTAAGGACTTTTGCCCCGCCCCTTTTTTACTGACTTAAACACTTACACTGGAATAATTATGATTTATTGTTTTATCATGTTTTTTTTGTATTGACAATTTTACTGACTGTTATTTTGATTTAACTGTTTGTGTAAGTTTATTTTATTGTGCTAAAATGAATTCAGACGTAACAGGGAGACAGCTGGGAGTACTTTCCCCTCTTGTTGGGAGATGAGTAAATCTGCACACTCCGGAGAACAGATTCCCCAGCATTTCTAATCACTTTTCTTTTTTCCTCTCATGTTGTCTTGTGGCCAAGGGGTTGAAACAGTTGCCAAAGGAGAGTGCGTTTCATTTTCTGTCAGAGCGGAAGCCCCTTCGCCGCATTGCAGACAGACCAGGATCCTCATCCATCTTTTTTTGTGCTTGATTTCTCCTGAAAAAAATCCTCTGCCTCTTTTATACACAGCCAGTGGAATCATCTCAGAATCATTTGCAGTGCCAAGCGGGATAATAATAAAAGACAACAAAAAGAAACATTTAGCTTGGTTTGTTTACAAGGAAGAGCCTGGCGGCCATTAACCTGCATGCATGCTAAAAAACAAAACACAAGTCAGATTTTAGTAAACATGCTGAAAGCCCTGGATCTGGGAACCTGGATCGTAGAAAATGTTCTTGTTTAACATCCTCAGTTTATGGAGCGTACTTGATTTGGTTCGCCATGTGTTATTTTTCACTTGCAGTATGTCTGGCAAGCACAATCAGACAGGCAGACGAGCTGTTTTCCAGCTCAGACGGCCTGCCGATCTGGGCCACAGATGTTGTCTGTGTTTCTGAACTCTGCCAACAGGAAACAGCAATGGGAACAAATGTTTTGTTTTCTTTTTTATATATATTTAGTGCACTTTCCCTACCCAGCGGTTCTAGCTCATTGTGTTGTGCCGAACAAAAACGCTTGTTTCTGGAAGGACGGATGCTGATGAGATCCTTTCCATGACTTTCTTGTAGGTTATTAAGGATGTGATCAAACGGCTGTGCATCTATTTTGTGTCAAACTGCTACCATTCAGCAGGACATCGTGTTTAGCTGCACTGCTTTACCCGCCTCATTCACGCTTTGCTTTATTTGTCCCTCGTTTGGCTGATTGTCCTCCAGCCTCGCATGACTGAACACTGTTGAGGAACGTTGCATCTCATCCATGTGACTCTTTTATCCGTCTACGGTTGGAGTTCGAATGCCTTTGCACATCATCTCCTGTTCGACTGACTGTTTTAGTGATTTATGATTTTACTGACTAACAGAAGGCCAGAAGAAAAACGTGCTCCTTCAATCATCAGTGCCCATGTTTTAGACTAGAGCCATATATATATAAGTATATATATATAAATATAAAAATAAACATATATTTTCATGCTATTTTCTATTAAGCTCCATGTTAGGGTTATGTTTGTGGGATATTTATGTCTATTTGTTGGCCTAAAGGGCTTCAGGCTGTGACGTCTGCTCTCCAAATCTTCAGTCAGCTTGACCCAACATTTTGAAGTGCTGTTTGGTTGCCCTCCTGTGTGATCAGACTGGGGATATTAATAATCCAGCTAGAATCCACAAAAAGAGGAGGAGGAAACACAGGCTGATCTCATTGCGAGTTGCACTATTTTCAAACACCAGCTGGTTGAAGTTGGATCTACGTACTGCACTCTCCCAAAGGTCTTGGCAGGATTAGTTTTGTCTGAAGCGCACTTTGGCCGAACACTACAGTCATCTCAACGGGACGGGTCTAAAATGCACGTGGCCCGGTCCTTCCTACATTTGGTAGACACTACTTAGGGTGCCTCTAGTTTGAATGTTAAATGCTTCCTTTCGCTCGTGTCACTTAACTTTATACACTATTATTTGCTCAGATTTTGGGGTGTTGATCTCTAATTTTAGAGACACCCTCAGGTTATCAGTTGGACCAATCCATGCACAGGAGACATTAGAATTGCAGGTTTTTGTTCTTAAACACGGTCGTGTGCTGTGGTCTGCACTGTTTTCATCCTTGACTTTTCTTTAAATTGCACCATGAATTCAGAGATGGGAGAGCTTTGTGTTGACAGAAGGCATTAACTGTATAAAGTTGAGAAAACGGTGACTTATGGAGAGAAAAGGTCAATCATAATGGAAACTCATAAGCTGTACATTTGTAATAAAACAATTTAATTGCCATTCCTGATGTGTGAATGTTCTTTATAAGTGAAACTGCAGTTTCCCAGCCCAATTAAAAATATATGGCAAGACATCAGTTCTGTTCACAGATTATCCAGTCTGACAGTCCTTGAGTATCTTTGCAAAGAAGAAAGCAAAGCTCACAAGAACACATCCTTGTGATTGAAGGTTTGAATATAAATACTTAATCCATTTCTCATAATTTCCTTTGCAGAAAAAAGTTAACCATGTCTCATTCCTTCCAAAACATGTTTGTGCTACTTTGGTTTTGTGTCATCCCAAAAACATTCCAATAAACTAACCAAACGTTCTTTCTTAAAACAACACAATTTGAAAAAGCTCCAGGGCGTGAAGACCATGACGAGGCATCGTACAAAAGACTTTGGGATCTTTTAATATCTGCAAGGACATTCATTGGCTAATAACAGAACCAGCGTACCCATTCACATGTAGGTGAAATACATTTTACCACATCCTATATAGAACAAAATAGCTGTGAACATTAAAACACATTACAAAAGTGTTGCTTATAACAGCAACATACATTTTAAAGCTTTACAGGTCAAAGAAGTAAACTACATGTAGAAAAAAAAATTCACTGGCCACACTTTTTTTTTAAGTTCCTAAAAATTATGTTTTAAAGGATTTACTGCCCAATCCACCCTCATTATAAACAATGATGCTGTTGACCAAGTTTAATACCAGAGATGTATTCATGATCAAGTCTACTTTACACAATTGTGGCCTACAGCACCTACACCATAGGACCAGGAAGAAATGGGAGACAAGTCCGATTTAAAGCACCTTCTGCTTGATTAGGCACATTCTTCACTTCATCTTAATGCAGTTTGCATCTGTTTTTTTTTTGTTTTTTTTTGTTTCTTTAGTTGAAGCCCAGTCTCGTATTATGGATTTTCATCAGAGCTGGAGGAACTTGGTAGGAGAACGCACTCCTTCCTTCGGCCTCTTTTTGGCCTCTTCTTTGCAATTCTCAGCCTCCTGCGTATCACATCTAGAACACAAGCACAACACAGTGAGCACTCATTCCCAGCAACACGGAGATCAGATCCCTGTGCGTCCTGCCTACCTGCCACGCTGTCGTAGTCCTGATGTTGGTCGCGCCAGTACAGGCTGGGTGTGGTCCTCCAGTGGCGGTACAGCCTGGTGTGAAGAATAGACAATGTGAGAAGAACCAGCAGGAAGCCCAACGCCGCTGCGGCCCAGACCGCTTCATCCGTCCTGGGGGTCCTCTGCAATCTGACGTTCACCATAGTGCCCCGGCTCGCCGCTGCGAACGGTTTAGTGCAGTCGCAGTGTTCGCCTGCTTTGCAGTCAGAACACTCGTTGCTGCTGGATTGCTTGGTTTCCAACTGGGATTTCAGCTGCTGATGCTCTGACTGGGACTTCAAAGCAGAACTGGACTTTGTGGGAAGGGGCTTGATGGTGGGCTGTCGATTATGCTCGGCCTCCCTTTCTTTGACATCAACCACTTCATTCTGAACCATCAGGCCCTCACCAGTGTTTTTCTCCTTTATGTCGTCTCTGACAGAGTCTGCGCCTGCATGTTGAGATGGATCGGTCTGAAGCAGACTCTCAGAGTCGTGTGACACCAGATGAGGGGTGAGCGTTGATGTAAAAGTCTGATGTTGCTTGCGGGTCTCTGTCTCAGAAGTCTGTAAAGAAGGATCCAGAGGATGCGTTTGTCCTGGATGCGAGTCTGATTCTGGTCCAAGTGAGCTGCTGTGATTCTGGACATCAGCTGTTCTTTGGGGAATGTTTTTGTTGATCTGACTGGAGTCATTTGTCATTTTATCAGTCCTTTTGCTGATATGCCATTCTTCTGCAATTGCAGCTCGAATTTCCCTATTTTTCCTTCCCTCTTTAATTTGTCTCAAGGAATCTGTCTTTATACCAGGCGCTGCCCCAGTGATTGCTCTCCGCAAAGAAGAAATGGTCTGCTCACAGCATTGCCTCACAGAAACCTATGGATTTAAAATAATAGTTACTTAGTGTTGTACCAAACACTAAACTTCCTGTTTTTGATCATTTTACTCAGGATGCCACACATAAATCAACAGAAAATCAATATATTTCACCAGTTCTTCTGACCTTATTTTCTGCTGATGGTCCCAGGTGCTGGAGGCCTGCTGACCTGGTCAACAGGAGGTTGTACTTCCTGGTTTGAGTTCTCTTGTCAACTTTGCCTGTGGTGGCTTGTGTCGCCTGCAGCCAATCACAGACCTCTGACGAGGCCACGGTGGTCAGCTCCAATGTGCGGCCCCAGGACACCAAGGCTATTGGCTAAGGATGACAAACATCCCATTACAAATCACCCTTCAGATTATTAAACAGAACATTACCTCCAGTTCTAATCTAAAGGTTAAAAAAAACAAAACAGTGGTTTACCATTTCTCTGCTGAGTTGTGGGTGTGGAGTGATGATGTGACCCGGCAGACAGGAGCGAGCCAATACAGAAAGGAGGCGACACTCACCGAGCTCCACACAGGGATGGTAGAGCAAAACAGTGGCACCATGCTGGAAAAAAAAAATCACAACAGACCAAATGGTGAAACACTTTGTAACCTAAATTAGAAAAGCAAAACATTTCTGTAAGACTTTAGAGATGATTTGTCTAAAAGTATCTGCAGGTCAGCTGCTCTGACCTCTGAGGTTAAAAAGAAAATGTATGAAAACCATCACACTTAAGGTTTCAAATTTAAAAATGTAACAATAAACCGAGTAAGTACAAAAAGCAGATTTTATTTCATCAATTTATTAGTGGAAAAAAAAAAATCAACCAACCTGAGGCAACATGAAACAGAAAGTGTGAGTTTGTTGGAAAACTAAATAAATCTTCAGCTTGTTGAAAGTCACCGTTATGCTTTATCTACCCATTTCAGCAGGTGATTGTGAATTTGCCAGGATAATTTTTAAGTTGCTCAGTGTCTTTGAAATCACTGGAGCGAACCATCTATGGTGCTGCAGAATACGGACAGCCGGAATCCAAACGTTTCTCTGGTGAACTGGAGTTTGACCTCTGTGCTTTAAAGGGTAGGTCTGTACCTCTGTTGTTCTGCAGGTGTCCCAAAGGCTTTAAAAATGGCTTCGTATTCCTTTCCAGACTGATGATGTCAATAACCTTGAGTCTAATCTGCTTTAAATTGCTTTAATTTTTTTAATATTCTTCAGATGATGTTTTGGTTTAGGATGTATTTTAGTCTACAACTAGCATGTTGTTAGAGAAGTTCTCTTTCATGGGATTTCTGGATTAGGTGTCTGACTGAACTCTGCGTTCCAACAATGTGGTCAATTACAGGTAGATCTTTAAAAAAGTAGATTTTCTCTTTATGTGGGTTCTGTGTATGTGACATTGAAGTTAGTTTAGGTCTGAAACATTTAAGTGATCTGAAACAGTTAAAAGAAAAGGTAAAGTGCTCAAATACTTTGTTCACAGCGCACTTTTGTAATTTGACAAGCTCTATATTTACTGTCAGTGAATCACTAAAACAGGTTGTTTCATGTGACTAAATTTATTTATTTTTTATCTTAACTCTGTTGCCTGTTGCAAGAAATATGTGGACTTGGAAGACATTCCACTTGTACCATGAGCACCTTTTAATTACGATGGCGCCGAGATCTGAGAGTTGGGGAAAAAAATAAAATAAAACCAGCCTGACCTGCTAGTACACTACTTAGTATAATTACAGTGACATCTGTTGAGTCATAGAATACAAAAACTTCCTGGAGGAGCTGAATTTACTTCACAGCACAAGCCGATGATTTTACGTTGCTTCTTTCCTGTTAGCTGAAGTGGTTTGCAAATGTTACATTACTACTTCTTAAATCCGTGGTTTTCAAGGATTTAACAAGTAGCCGTAAACAGAGTGCAGTTGGGTAGAAGGTAATAATTGGATCTTAATCATCACAGCAACAGCACACTGACTGAATCTCATTTCCAGTTCTCTTGGGACAAAGTCCCAAAGGGTCTGAAGGTACATATTGTACCTTGAGATCTGGATGTGTTAAATCATGTTTCCACTCCTGTGATAACAAAGCCTGCATTACGACCGATACTAGAACAATATCACTATGGTACTATTTTCTATTTCACATTACATTTTGAGGTGATCATTGTTGGGGTGTAAATAACAGTAAAATTAACAGATTTTTTTTTTTTTTTCAAACTGCATTGAGTTTTTTTTTTTTTTTAGTAAATCCTTCAAAGTACAACCTGCAAATTTGTGGTTCTAATATATTTAGCATAAAATATGTTAATAAAACAAACTTTTCCTGCCATAACCACTCTGTTTGCATCTAAATATATGACATAAAGCTACAATTGAAAGTCAATTTTGGTTTAGAGTTTTTTTTTTGTTTGTTTTATGGGACTGGAGTCAAACCACTTGGCAGTAAGTTCCTGTGAGGAGAGGGATGAGCAACAGACAGAAAAGCTGAATTTCAAAATGTTGGATTTTGACACTTACATGCAAGTTATTTAACCAGCGCTGAGGAGGACAATACAAGTACTCTCCACTTTCTGCCATTACTGGCCTGAATGCTCCACTAAAAAGAAAAACAGGATACATTCATTTTATTTCTTGCACATATATATTGTTTTTACAACAGTACTGCATTTTTGAGATGTTTGCATAAATTGAATTATTACTCATTTTGTCACGCTGCAGCCACAAAGTTCTGATATTTTTACGATTTTATGTGACAGATGACTAAAAAGAAGTGAATTAGTGTGAAATGAAAGAGAAATGATAAATGGTCTTCAATGTCTTTTCTGCTAATAAAATCTTAAAAGTGTGGCATGCATTTTTATTCAGCTCCACTAAATCTGACCTTTGCAGAATTGCCATTTGCACATCTGTAGAATGATAGCTTTTGTTTTTCTTCTTTAAAAAAAGAAAGAAAGCTCAAATTCAGTTAAATTAGATAGAGAGCATCAATCTTCAAGTCTTACCTAAGATTATCCATTCAATTTGTGTCTAGACTTTGGCTGTACCATTTTATCACATGAAAATGCTTTGATCTAAACAACTCCATTGCTGCTAAGCTGTATGCTTTGGCTTATTGAGAGTCTTTTACTCTTACAGGGTTTTCTCAAGGATCATCCTGTATTTACCTGCATCCATCTCCCAGTGAATTCTGAGCAGCTTTCTTGTGCCAGTCGAAGAAATAATTGATTTGCTTAGGGTGGAAATGCATCATCAGGTTTCATTATGGGCCGGAATGTTCAATTTTAGTCTTATTTGACCAAAGCATCTTCTACAGCATATTTACTGTGGATTTCCATAAAGAGCCAGATCTGTGCCTTATCTGTCTAATATTTGTACTGCCCATCAAGTCTTCTACCTAATATGTTGCTCTCAAGTTTCCAATTAAACAGAACTGGGTGCAAATGCAGGCCACACTTTTCATATTCTTATTAGGAAAATATATTTCTTAACTCTGTGTGAAATTCATTCCACTTCACCATTATGTGCATATTTGTAAATCAAATAAAATGCATCAAAATGTGTTATTGTACCATAAAAAAAAGTTAACACCTACCTGTTGGGAATGGAGTGGTTGTAGGAGATCAGGTGATCCATGCATATAAGCCTTGCTGGCTATGACGTAAGTGAGAATCAAAACACGTTAGCTTTTAAAAACTTTATGCTTAGTATGAGAAAAATCTAAAGATAACTGCTGTTAACAGTTTTAGTTTAATTTACTGAAACAGGAGGCTTTAAATCAGCTTCTGTATCTAAGTGGATGCTTAATGTTTGCCTCACACTTTAACTTTTCCCCTGTATGCCTCCATTGTTACTGTTTCAGATTAAGCCAGGGGATGTCCACATTAAAAAAAGAAGGATGAGAACAAGGACAGCAAAGGGAAAGTGTTTGGAAAAGTGTTTGCTCACCTCGGGGTCACACACGGTGTCAATACTTGGAAGTCTCTGTAGATAGGAATAAGAATGACCCCGTTAAACTGCTGATAGAGCAACCTGAGCAACATCCAAGCTGGCAAATGCTCAGCACTTCAGTCCTGAAACGTGTCTATAAGTGGAGTAAGTAGATTTAGGGGATGATGCAGTGTGAGCAGTTGTTTTCCTGAAATTTGTCTTCTAACACACCCTACCTCACTGGGCCAAAGAGATAACGAATAATGTAGTTGAAGTCAGGAATGTCTATTGTGTCCATGGTTACCTGAGTAGACTCTGGCCGGGAGTGGACTGAACACCCCCAATAAACAGCATCTGTAGGCAGGTCTCTGTCCAAATATAGCTGGAACACACACAGAAAGCAAATGTAGTTGATGTAGGAGTGAAGCCTACATTGTAAATGTAGTAACTACATATATGAACTTGCATTTTATATATGCAGCTGTTTCTTCTCCAGTGTTAATAATAGAGGAAGTGGGTTGCGGTCTAAGAAAGACATTTAAAATGTTTGTGGCTCCAGCTGAGACACAAACAAACACAGAATCGGTGATACTGCTGTGATGACGCAACCTTACCTTTCCGTTGTCACACCCCGGTCCCAGAGATTCGGAAGCGCCGCGCCGACCCAAGGCGAGCCACAGCGCCGCCAGCAGAGTCGCTGCCAGCGGCAGGGAGCTCGCTTGGCTCGGCATGCTGAGGTCCAGTCAGACATTCAAGTTGGTATAAACCCCGCATTTAGCGTCCCTATAGCTCCCATAGCTTCCCCGTAGTGCTCTAACAAGAGACAGTTGGTAAAAACAACCTTCGACCTTTCGTTATCCCTCAAACGCTAAATAGAAAATCATAACAAAAGGCGTCTGTTAAACGTATTGAGGTCGGTTGAACAAAAAGTGCGTTTATTGAGTCTTAGCTTGTCTGAAGTCTTGTCAGTTGTTTCTTTCACAGAGCAAAATTAACAAGAAACGAAGTAAATGACACACAAAAGCGCTTGACAGGTACGTGTAAACACTTCCACAAGTAGTTCACACGGACGACATATTACAGTTAAGATAGCAATGTCGTTGAAAGCTGCCATTTCCGTCTGCATTTCAAAGTAAAAGCGCTATTTGCCTATCCACAAAAGCTTGTTAGACGAGTGGAGTGAGTTTTTTTTTTTAGCCCAGTTCATTGGCACTTTTCATTTAGTGAAATGGGAAACTGGTTTACAAACGTGACAAAAACAAAGGCAAGATTAGTCAATTTATAAAGAAAAACTCATAAACAAGGCAATTAAAGCATTTTACAGGAAAGCATGAGCAATACTAAATCAAATTAACTATTTTGGTGTTAAATCTACATTAAAAAATGACCATATATTATTGAGAAGAGATGGCCAATATGGATTAAAAATAAACTAATAAAATAATCTTGTATCTTTGTAGCAATGATGGAGACAAGAGTATACATTTTCAATTAAGTTGGTTTAGAGACAACAAGTTCAACTATTCCCTTCCCACCTTATGTTCCGAGTAACCACCGGAAGTTATGATGGCTCTGCTTAGTTTAGTGATTTTTTTTTTTTAAACAAGAAATAAAATCACTCCTTTTTCAAACAGTGTGCCAGAGCAGGGATTTAATGATTGGTGTGATGTGGTCACTTCTAATTATAGATAACAGGTAATAATTACACAATAATAACAGAAAATATATAATTTTTTAATACTATCGATTTGACCACTTTAAATAAAAGTTCCAAAAGTTAAATAAAAGTGATCCCTAAACAGAGTCTTGAGAAACACCACATTCTATCATTGTTTGCTCACATTCACATGTGCCAAATTAAATAAAGCAGTTCTCATTTGCTCATTAAATTTTAGCACAATCTATCACAGCCTCAAACATTCCCACCCACTGTTCTAGTCTATCACTCATTGTGTGGGGTGTCAAATACAACATTGAAATGCAGAAATGTCAATGAATACATTTTAGTGACATCACATCTGATTAAACTTCAATCTTTTACCGATTCAGTCCCACTTCAGTGTTGCTGAAAGCATTGAAGAGATGTATTTTACCTGAAAGGAGTATTTGTTGGTAAACTGCCCTTTTCATAATCTTTGATAGAATAAAAAATGCTACATTAGGAACGTGCCTAACGAAACAGGCATGCAAACAAGAACAATAATTGGAAAATTCTAAACAAATATACAATTTCTTAGACAAATTATATATATATATATATATATATATATATATATACACAAAAACCAAAGAGGAAAAATAGAAGTGCAATGTGTTTTAAACATCAGACATTAAGTAAGCATAAAACCTTGTTTCATTTTATGATGACATCTAAGATATAATAGATATTACTGATAATTGTATTTGTTATTATTTGCCAAAATATGTAGATGTGACAATGGCTGATTTGCCCAAATTAGTCACTTTTTATTCATTAATAGATATAAAAACACCCTTAATTGGTTTTGTTGGTCAAACACAATACTTCCGGTATTGCGCTTTATTGTAGCTTTACATAGTCGGTCTAAGGAAGCCGAAGGCGTAAAAAAATGTTCTCACTATTGGTCCTGGACAGAATTGCACGTTTTAAAGGGACATTTGTACGTTTTACTGTCGAGAAATAATATAAAATCTTATAGCATTACGTGGAATCGTAACATTGTGAAACTTGCCTATTGCCTTACTTTATATGTTGTAAAACATATCTTTATGTGCAAAACAGATTGTTACTTTGGGATCCTGTTTATGAAACAATAAAGTCGTGAGGACTTTTGCAATGTTTGTTAAAGCCTTCGACACACAGTGTTGACAATCTTCGGCCTGTAGTGGAACTTGTATTACCTTCTCACACAACCCGCAAAGGATGCCCTTTATGACACAGGTGAAAATATTTTCCCTTTCAAAATACAATCTAAACAGACAAAAAATTATGTGCGAAAGACATATTAAAAATATGAGTAATTTAATCAGATAAAGCAGTTATTTCTATGAAAGTTACCTGTTCCTGCCTGGTAGAGTTTACCTTAGGAAAATTCTGTAGCTCTTTCTTTTTCAAGAGGACTTTAATTTGAAACGACTTTTTTTTTTTTTTTTTGTATTTCCGCTGTAGTTTACGCCTACTTTCGCTCCCCGCCCACAATCTTTTAATACAGGCACACCTTGCCTCACAGGTGTGTCTGCCACAGGAGACCTGCTCCTCCTGGAAGGAGGAGAAGCCTGGACAAAGATGGATTCTTCCCTCTCCAAAGGTTTGCAAGCCATGCTTTTAGTTGACAAACGTGGCGATCAACTTTTTCTGACTTCAGTTGCATTGTAAAGTCCCATTTATGACTTGTTGAAAGTTCACAGATGTTTTTTTGTTTGTTTGTTTTGTTTTCTTTAACTGAGCGTTGCAGTTCTTTGTATCCACAACTGATAAATAACCCATTAGGTTAAGGATCTTTATGACAACATTTCTAGCCTTGCTTGAATGAATTTATTCTGCCTGACCTAGTTGTGAATTTACAGGAAGTCAAATTGCAGGGAAGCACATCCATGCAAGTCTCTCATTTTCTCTAATTCAAACTGTGAGGGGACAAAGTATTGTTTGAAAATACCAATCCTCTTTATGTCTATAGATACATGCCACCTACTTGACTTGACATTTTGCAGTTAACAGAAAACGAGTAAGCATGTATCTTTCTTGCTATGACCAGGTGGAGCTGTTCCTTCAGGCATCCTGCCAGCAGGAGACCTGCAGGCGACAGAAGATGCAGACCTAAGCGGAAAGCATCAAAGTGAGGGTCAGCCTGGACAGCTGACAGAAAACGATGACGAACTGGTAAATGGGAAGGACGCAACCACCTTTAAGCAAAGCACTAAATGTCTGCTAATTAATTTAATTCTAATGATGACTGAACATACACAGCGCTTTTCCAGTCATTTTGACCACACAAGCGCTTTACACTAGAGCCACATCCACCCATCTGCACTCACAAATGCTCACACATTTATGCACTGAAATGCAGATCGATGGGTTTAAGCCCCTTGCTCAAGGGCATATTAACATGTGACAGGAGGAAGTTGGATTCAAACCGACAACATTCTATTTAATAACACAACACAAAATATATTTTTCAAATTAAGAGTTGCTGGGTGTTACCATTTCAAGTGTTAAATAATTGCTTTATCTGAATTCCTGTAATTTCTGGTTATATAGGAAACTATTTTTTGTATTTTTGCAGATATACTCAATGGACAGCTCTCCAGACAGTGAAGATGAGGGTATTGGAAAAAAAGAGAAGAAGAAAAAGAAGCTGAAAAAGAAGAAGAAAAAGAAGGTAGGTGTTTGGATTTCAGTAAACCATCACAAGAGAAATTGAGACAGACTATGCAGAGATTGATGCTTACAAAGTTTCTATTTTGCTTGTGTGAAATATGATGAAATCATAAAAATTACTGCTGTGGTCACCATAGGGTGTGGTTTTGATTGAAACTGTGAATAATTTATTGTCAGAGAAGGGGAAGTGTTGTGTTAGCTCCAAGAAGCCACGCAACCATTTGTGGGAGATAGATAGCTGATGGAAATTTTTTGTTCCTTATGTTACAACTGACAGATTAGATCACAACATAGTTGCCGTAGGTGTGTGTAGCTTTCCTTGTGTGCATAGCAGAGTGTTTGTAGAGCTCCACCCTTCTGCCACCAGCTACACCCCTACACTCCTCCACCCATCTGTGGCTTATCCTCATTCCATATTTTTTACTGACTGAATGTATTTTTATGCAAAACATGAAATGAAGTATCTTCCTTGTACCTTTCTGAACAGGACTCCTCCTCTTCATCTTCTTCCTCCTCCTCCTCTTCTTCATCGTCTTCTTCTTCCTCCTCCAGTAGTTCCTCAGACAGTGATAGTGAGGTAAGTTGTGCACTGGTTTATGCTGGTCAAGCTATTGGCTGGTGCTTGTATTAAAAGAATATGATCAACATATGATTAATATGATCAAGTCCAATTAAAGCTTCATGTTGATCATATTTCAGTGCTATCATTTTTGATGACCAATAAAAACTGTTATGTGAACACCAAAAAAAGACAAGTAGCTTTTGTAACAAGTAGCTTTTGTTTCAGGGGTGTGTGTTCGGTTGGCCTCACCCACAACCGAACACACACCCCTGATGAATCCCTTTCTACTAATAAAGGTGAAACATTTGTACATAACCTGAAATAATAAAACATTTATTTGCTTAAAATGGAAATATAGTGACTGTCAGAGGAGGACCCACCCCTGACCTGGATGTTTTAGTACCTTTTGACTCAACAATGTTTACCCACTCCAGTAAGGACGTCTCTTAACAATGGCCCTCTGGGAGTGACAGCACAGACTGGCTAACTTTCTTCTGGTGAAGCCATTTTTTTTTTTTGTTACTTTCAATGTGTGCTTGGACACTGAGATGCTAAAAAATTAATCCTCTCTTCTTCCTAGACTTGTTGGACAACACTTTAAGTTTGTGGGTCAAAACCGGCAGGTATATGGAACAGTTGTCAACTCCAATGATCTTGAAAATCCACAGATTAATGCCTTTTTGTGTGCTCTCTACCAGACTGTGCGGCCCTAAAGAGCACTCTACATTTTTGTAATTTGCAGCAATACATCATATCATATAGTTATCTGTTTTATCATTAAATTGGTTATATTTTTGACATATCATGTACCTTCCAACAGACCCTGACATGACACTGATTCATAATTTATCCCTCAGGCCCACAGAAATTCACATCACAACAAATCCACCCCAATGCTTCACTGCTGCTAAAGAGCTCAAAGTGGTATTAGTAAGTGAAAATACTGACAGTTGGCCAAACTTCCTCAGCTTGTTAGTCTTTTTGAGGATAGTGTTCCAGCTCATTATCATGACTCTCACTGGTTCAAAAGTGCAGTTTTGCTTTAATGTTCCCAAAGGAGAGCAGAGTAATTCCCTGTAACACCCGTGCAAATCAATTCATACCTTTTCATCAAAGAATGTATGTACTTTGAAATACAACTTTACATCAAACATCCACCTCTTGGGCTAACTGCTGATTGAGTTTCACACTAATTGAAGATTATGAGCTTTATGGTGGAATATTTAATTCAGAATCATTTGGAGAATATAAAATATGTTTCTGCAAGACATTCTGGCTCAAAGACCCAGATTACATCTGCAGAACATCTAGTTCAGCGTGTTTAATGAGAGGAAAGTCCACTTGTCTCTCCTTAACAAGATCCTAGCCACAACTGGGGCAACAAATAGACAGTCTGTATGTAACAGAGCTATTTCAGTGCTAGTTGCAAAAACAGCAAAGTTATAAATGTTGCTGTTTTAACCATTTACAACATCTGCCTTTTCAAATAAGTTTGAATGTCTCATGTGAACAAAATAGGATAAAGTTAGAATTTGCCACATGATTTGTCATTCTTGCACAACTAAAGGAAACTTTTGGCTTGTAATTCCTGCTTTGCTCTGACATGTCATAACCACATGTTTTTTCCAACATACCTGTCAGTACCTTAGGCTAAATTCTAACAGCACTGATTACAGTGAGAATTCGCCCACTTATTTAGCCTTCATTATGCTGTGTGCCCCACCAACGCTTCCTTTGGAAAACTGAAAGAGAAACTGGTTCTTTTAATCAAAAAAGTCCAATTGAAGCTTCTTGTCACAAAAACAAAACAAAAAAAGCATGCAATATATGCTTCGAGAGGGTGTTGGTCCCTTTAAATGCATTATGAAGAATGCCTTTACTTTTGGAGTAAAGAAATTTAAAATTAACTGTCATTCAGATAATTTATTAGGTCGATGTGGCAAATTTAGATTTAATGACATAAAATTGTAACAGGCCACCTGTATATAGGTTTCAACTTTTTAATTAAATTGTAACTTTTTAATTCTTATAATTTTTTTTAAGCAAAGTTAGCAGTCTCTTCACAGGATAAGATAGTGGGTATGTTTTTCTAGGAGAGTGGGTGGCAAAATAGGAAGAACTGGAAAATCCAGAACCTGCAACACGCAGTTCAAATCTCTGTTTACTTCAAAGAAGACATTCTGGTTTTAAAGTGTCCAAAACTCTGGTATTTGTTTCATCTTAAGCAAGACAGAGGCTCCCATGTCTTCTATTTGATATAGCACAAAGCATCACCAAGGAGAGGAACACACACAGCTAGTGTGTTTGAATCAGCTTTTCAGGTGCCAGTGAGTGAGAAAAAGTTAGGTATATATTCTCTATAGTTGATCCTTCACTCACATGGCTTTAGCCTATTTTGCCACTTTTCTTTTTGGCTTTTTTTTATTTATTTATTTTTATCTCTTATTGTTTATATAATAAGCTAAAGCAGAGGTTCACATTCTCAGCCTTCCCTAGATGACCAACATTGATGTATCATAGGAAAAAAATCACTGCGTAAAATACTGTGCTCCATATTTTGCTGTAGGATGAAAAGAAAAAAAAGAAACAGAAGAAGAAAAAGGAGAAAAAGGAGAAGGTCTGGGAGAGCATTCACATCTGTCAGGAAGGTAAACATTCACCGATTTCTACCTGTGCCGCCTTCTCAGATTATAAGAATTCAATGATAATAAACCCCTATTATCACTGATTATATTTAATCCAGTTCTTTGAAGTATAAGTGCTGCTTTCTGGTTAAATTTTGTCCATACAGTTTTTGTGTGAATCTGTGGTCATAACTAAATGTTTACTAAAAAATTATCACTATGTATTGGAATTGATGGTTTTCAGGTCCCGAGGATCTGGAAGAACAGCTGACTGGAGCGGGCATGCACATGAAGCCTGTAAGAAAAATATCAATATTTATATTAAACACATTTCTTTTAAAATTTTACAGATAACGTTGTAAATGTCATGTATTCAGGATTATGACTCATCAGATGAGGAAAACGACAAGAAGAAAAAGAAGAAAGATAAGGAGAAGAAGAAGAAAAAGAAGAAGGTATGAAAATATCACCCAACAGATATTCTCGGTGCTTTTAGAACTTTCTGAAATTTATAAACCACATCTTAATAAAATAAAATATTTTGTTATTCTTTTTTTCTGCCAGGCTTCTTCCTCCTCCTCATCTGACAGTGAAGATGAAAAGAAGAAAAAGAAAAAAAAGAAAAAGAAGAAGGCATAATTTTCTTGTGTTTACCTTGATTTTTCCAGTCGGTTCACTAAAATTAAAAAAATATTTCCCAAATATTACCGTTTTTTTTTTTTTATAGGATTCAAGTTCATCTTCTTCAGATAGCTCTTCCTCCTCTTCTTCATCTGACAGTGAGGATGATAAGAAGAAAAAAAAGAAAAAGAAAAAGAAGGTTAAATGTGTAAACGTCAAAATCTCATCCTTGCACTTTCTGTAAAGGTGTGATTACAACTCATTGACTTCTCTTTTCTTGCAGGATTCAAGTTCTTCTTCTTCAGATAGTTCATCTTCATCTGATAGTGAAGATGACAAGAAAAAGAAAAAGAAGAAAAAGGACAAGAAGAAGAAGAAAAAGAAACACAAGAAAAAGGTTATGTGTCATTTGTAGAAAAGCAGAACCAGATTGTAGTTTTCTAATTGCACACATGGACAACATGTTGGTACCCCTCTGTTAACGAAAAATCCACCATGGTCACTAAAATAACTCGAAACTGACCAAAGCAAAAATCTACTCAAAATTAACCAATTAAAATCAGACATCACTTTTGAAACATGGTTCAACAGAATCATTAAGAAAGCTAATAAAGCAGGCTTGGATTGTCCATGTGTTTATTTACTTTTAAAATGAAGATATTCTCTGAAAATAATAATGCTAACTGGCCTGTACCTGTGTAGTGTTTGGAACCCCAAGAGCTTTGCAGTACATTCATTTATTCACATGCAGATTGATTCTTTGTAGTTACAGGGGCACCACCAGGCCCCTGGACCACACTGCAGGCAATGCGGGGGAAGTGTCTTGCACAAGGACACAACAACTGAGACAGACAGGGTTGAACTCTTACCTCCTGAGCCTCTGTCCTCCCAAACCCTCAATGACACTCTTCCCCCTGTGGGTGGATCGAGATTCTCGAAAGTTTCACTCAACAACATCTCAAGATGACTAAATGTGTTTGGATTAATGCTTAGTGCTAATTAATGATTAGTGCTTTTTGCACTATTATTTTCATTTTCACATTGCACAGCAACAATTCTTTGCTCTTTAGCTGATTTAACATCTTTACATTTAGATTCTGCCTGATTAACTTGTATCTGTAGAAGCTAATGCCACTTGTATTGTTCGCTAATTTTATACATGTCTCATGAATTTTTAAAATAAATTAAGTATTGATGTTTTTGTTTTTTTCTTAATTCATGCAGGATTCCAGCTCTTCATCTTCATCCTCTGATAGTGAGAAAGACAAGAAGAAGAAGAAAAAGGATAAAAAAAAGGCAAATGTCTTATTTTATCTTGCAAACTGAATGCACCTGTTCATGAATCATCGCATTGTCAGATGCTCAGTGCACTGTTAAATCAAAAAATATATATATAAATACATAAAACAAGCTAATAGCATCATAAGTAACATACCCAGCCGGTACTAATGGAGCTGAACAATAAAAATTCCACTCTTCTGCGTTCTTATATTTGCTGTTTATATGTTTTAGTGCATTTTTTTGCATCTCATCTTATATTCTGACTCAATTTAATTAAGCAATTTTGATCTTGACGTGTGATTCTCTCAGGATGAAGAGCAAAAGGACCCCAACATTGCTCTTCCAGGTGAAGGTGAGACATGTACACACAGAACAAAACACAAATATCCAAGCTGATTTAAGTGCATGAGTACAATCAACCAACTTATGTTTTATGCTGCAGGTGGTGAGACAGGAGTTGATAGAGACAGAGATGCTGACAAGGTGGAAAATCTTGCTAACACCTGCAACCCACATACATGACTACAAATGCTCATTCAGTGGAAGTCATTGCTATATAGTTTTTTTTTTTCTCTCTCTCTAGCAGGACAAAGAGCTTACATCAGCAGTAGAGGGCACTCTCTCCACCACTCTAGCTGGTGGGTGTGCAACTTTCTGAGTATCAACCTGATTAAATTGCTCCATAGAGAAATGTTTTGGGGTTGCTATGATGATTCTTGTCCACTAGGGAGAGCACAGCCATTTCCTTATGGCATTGAGGATGGTCACCTGAGTGATGATGAGGGAGAAGGGGGGAAAGAGAAGGATAAGAAAAAGAAGAAGAAGAAGTTGAAGAAGAAAAAGGTGAGCTACGATTTTCTTTATGGAGAATTGCATTAAAAATAACAAGAAGTGCACTATTTCTATTACATTCTGTAAAACATTTGTATTTACAATAGTATGATCTTTTCTTTTCTTGCTCACAGGATTCTTCTGGCTCCTCAGCTTCATCTGATAGCTCTTCAGACAGCGAAGATGAAAAGAAGAAAAAGAAGAAAGATAAGGTTTGCAACAAAAGCTTGCATTGATGTTTGAGAGGTTCTGGTTCACGCTTTACTTTTGGTGTTCTTCCTTCACAGGATTCCAGCTCTTCTTCATCCTCAGACAGTGAAGATGACAAAAAGAAGAAGAAGAAGACAAAAAAGAAGACAAAAAAGAAGAAGAAGGTTGGATAATCTTTAGGGGTGATGTTTTACTTGATTCTTGAAAGAATAATTTTTTTTTCTTTGCAGCACTCAAGCTCATCTTCATCTTCTTCGGATAGTGAAGATGACAAAAAGAAGAAAAAGAAAAAGAAGACCAAGAAAAAGAAGGATAAGGTTTGACCATAGCCCTTCTATTTTGTCTTGGCTTTATTTAGGTTTTCATTTTGGTATGTATAAGAGACTGTGCTAACATTGGTGCTTTTGACAGGACTCTAGCTCTTCCTCTGACAGTGATGATGACAAGAAAAAGAAGAAGAAAAAGAAGGTAGAGAGAGTCATTTTGCAATTATTCAACCCTTCTATCACAAACTTGCTCAAGATTTATGTTTTTGTTAGCGACATGCATTTAGATAAATTATAGCAGGAGAAAACTGGATAATAACACAAAGTTAAAATATTTTCCAACCCCACCCAGCCCCACTCAAAAGATTATCGGTTTTAAAACACATAAAAATGTCCAAAGGAAATTCGCTGCGTATATAGTTAAAAACAAGCTCACATACTGAGAAATTTTCCTTTCAGTTGCCCATATGTTTTCTTTCTCCTTGAGCTGATTGAATCATCGGCTTCCTTTAGCTTCATAAGCATCTTTAGCTCCATTGTCACAAATGTACAGTGATGCCAATGAAGAGGCCTTCATTGGCAAGATAAAAATACTTTACCTGTAAGTCACCTAATTGAAAGAATCTACAATAGATAGTGTTTTCATTGCTAAAACTGAAAATCTGTACAGTCTAATAATAAAAGTATGTATACCATGGAAACATTTTCTGAAGTTACAGAACTAAATACATCCAAAATAATATTTAAAATTTGAGGTATATAAACTAAAAACAAACAAAAAAAAACAACAAAACACTGATGGATTATTCACACTTTAACCAACAGTTGGAGTGAAAATCAATACTTCACATTTTAACATGATGGTAGTGTAATGGTCCTTAATTTATCACCAATGACACCCAGTATTTTTTAGACCCAAACAGGTCTCATTCTATAGCAATTCAGCCCAGATGTAAAATTTGTAGTGAGCTCTGACTCTCCAGCAGGTGGACACTGCTTCAGAAACTTTTCACTGTCCATCTTGCAGAGGCTTTGTAAATCTAACCATGTGATTGATACCATTCCCAGAGGTCCAGCTCTTCTGATGAAAGCTCTTCTTCTTCTGATAGTGATGACAGCAAGGTACAATGTGCAGTTATAAAGTCAAACATACAGTGAAGCAAAATTGTTTTACCACTATTTTCTTATTGTAGAAGAAAAAGAAACACAAGAAAAAGAAGAAGAAGAAGGACAAGAAAAAGAAGAAAAAGAAGGTGGCCGAGTGATCGTTCAAGCTTCTATGTGATTTATTTGGTTCACAGTAAAGACTAAAAATGTATCAATTGTTATGTCCATCCAGGATTCCTCTTCCTCCTCCTCTTCTTCTAGTGATGATGAAAAAAAGAAAAAGAAGAAGAAAAAAGACAAGAAAAAGAAACACAAAAAAAAGGTTTGATTTTTTTTTATTTTTTTTTATCATTTTTATAAGCCTGGTGAGGTGCTGTGCAACAAACAGGAACAAAAGTCCAGTTTTAGTTCTATGTTCTCATTCAAGGACTCGGGTTCTTCAAGCAGTGATGATAAGAAGAAGAAGAAGAAAAAAGACAAAAAGAAAAAGGTATTCTATTGAGAAAAAATGTGGGGTTTAAATTTTTTTGAAGGCCAGATGAAGGACTGTTGATCTGTTTGTGTTTGAGCAGGACTCCAGTTCCTGCTCATCCAAATCATCTGACAGCGACAAGGAGAATAAAGAGGAGAAGGACAAGCAGGTAAAAAGAATACTTGAATGGACACGTCAACAGATTGTCTTAATTTCAAAGAAAAACACGACTTTCTTTTGCTCTGCTTGTCCAGTTAGATTATTATTTTTTTTAAAGGCTGGTATCATTTCCATTCCAGGAAAGCCCTGAAAGTGACCAAAGCGGCGAGCCCAAACCACAGTCTTCAGACTCTTCCTTTGTGTCAAGCATCAGTTTACCTTCTTTCTCCAGTGGTGTCAGCTCTGCTCAGAGCAGCACTGGATCCTCTTCCTTTGTGTCTCCCTCCTCCACTGTGAAGATGGATCCTCCGAAACCTTCAGGCACCTATAAGTTGTCATTTGCATCCAGCGGTGATAGCTCTGATCAGAGCGGCACCTCTAATCAGGGCGGCACCTCTACCTCTGCTGTGAAGACGGATCCTTCGCCCACCTACAAGTCGCCTTACACCAGCACCAACCTGAGCGTTGGAGGCAGAGCTCCAACGCTCAGGTCCAAAACCCCGATGGAGGCCTTGATGGGGAATCCCAGGAGGTATGGAGATGGAACGACCAGGACCACCACCCTCTCCTCAAGTGACCTCCTGAGAGGCCCCAAGCCTTACCAACCATGACATGACCAGATGAAAGCAGTGCTGCTCAATCTAGATCAATGCTAATGATGCTTTTTGGTATGTTTTATGGCTGATTCAAACACGGTCATTGAACATACATGCAAGTCAAACGTAGCGTCAGCTCTATTGGCTTCTCGAGGGTTAACAATGCTATCAAAAAAATATATATATATTTTTTGGGGGGGTTTTTTCAACATGAAAATGGGGGAAAAAATATTTTGGAGCAAAATTTCAACTGCATTAAAGAATTTCAAATACTTTGGGCAATAAAACTGTGATGTCATTATTTTGTGTTTGTTGTACCCCCACAAATACAGATGCAGAAGACTTTTGGAGAATTATGTGTATCAGTTTGGAACATCCAGGATGAGCTAAACTGATTGTAAACTTGCTCAAGATTCAAGATATAAATCCTGTATGGCAAGTTACTTTTTTGGAACAAATAACATTTTAGATATGTAGTGAATCTAATTTGACTAGTTTTGCTGCACATTCAAGTTTTGCTACAAAAATGAATATTTGGTCTAAACCTTCTAATATTAGCCCTGTTTCAAGTCTTTTGCAGCCTCTGGCAGGTTATTATGTTGTCATATAGTTCCATCCATCCCGTCAGCATTGAACTGTTTCATCATCTGATAACAATACCACAACATTGTGCTGCCACTAAAGTGTCACTGTGGGGTTTGGTGTGCTGTATGATGTGTCACCTATATTGCTTTCAAGAAGTCAATCTTTGCAAGTCAACTAATAATAGATGACTGTCAAAAGATTTCCCAACCTTCACTGTGGATCTCTGCAGCTCATCCAGAGGTACAGCCTTTTTGTCAGCTTTGGTGTATTGCTTGGCAGCGTTGCTGTTGTGTCATGTTCTTTCACTTTTTATTTAAATAACTTAATCCTGATCTGTGAAATATTCAAAGCTTGGGATTGACTCTTGTCTAAAGCTCTCTGTAACTTTTTCCCTGAACTGTGATTTATGTTGGACCATCATCCTGCTGAAATATAATTTTCTGGTATTTTTATTTAAAATATCCTAATATATTGAACAGTTTGTAGCCTGTACAGTAAAACAATGCCCTAAAGCCTTTCAGAAGAGAATCCCACCAATAGGTTCACAGATCCTCAGTCTTACTCATTAGTTTCCATCTACAGCCGGTATTAAAAAACAAAACAAAACAAAAAAACCCCAACATATTTTGCAGTAACACTATCAGACCAGTGTTTCCAATGAATGTGGAAGTCGAGGTATGCAGCTGTGCATTTCTTATCTAAGCATCTAGAATATTACGGTGAAAGCCACACAGACGTGAAGAGTGTCTGGACGCTGCGTTCAAAGTGGACAGGCTCTGAATGCTGTTTGCCCGGGGCACCAAACAGGCTGGGAGCGCCCGTGTTGACGCAGTACAAATGCGCACAAAATGCTCTACAAATCAGCAAAAACATTATTCTGTATAATAGCTTAAAAGTTCACCCGAAACCCTCCAAATACAGACCGCCTTAAATGATTTTTTTTCAGTTCTACTTCTTCCAGTTTTGTGTCTGCGTAAATGTTGAATAAATCCGGGAATTACTCAAAACTCTAGCATTAAAGGATGAACCTAGCTCAACCTAAAGCAACCCCGTTTTCCTGTTGCGACTCGAAACAACTATTGTCCGACAGCAGCAGCACACGGGTGACGTAAATAAGCCATCGTGGAGTCATTTCTTCATCAACAAAAAGCGGAGCTGTCACGAGGGCGTGGCTCTGTTGAATACTGTAGGTGCGCCTCAAACTGATTTCCTGTAAATTGGAGAGGTGAACTTTCAGCGGCGACAAAGTCAGAGAAACACACCAGCAAAATGAGTTTGGATCTCTCTTCAGGTATGTATAAATCAAGGACACATTATTCTTTTCTCTATCCTTCGCTGATATGTATCCGTCTAATTTTTTGTTGGGAAAAAAAAAAAAAGTCAACTGAGAGAGGTTTGTGTAACATACGCGACTAATGCTTTTCCTTCCAAGCCTTTGATATCGGCTCTGTCTTTTTTAAACTGCCTTATTTGCAGCTGTGGGTGACAAAGAGGAGAAGATCACCAAGGAGGACGCACAGAAGGATGAGTTCAGCTTACCTTGGAGAAAAAACAAAGACAAAAAGGTAAGCGGCGGTGTTTGCAGCAGGAATGTTTTTTTTTGTTGTTGTTGTTCTTTTGTTTTTTTTTTCCTTCATTAGCGGGAATCTAGAAGGAAATGCTGCGGATTTGTGTTTACATTTGTCATTTGAAAATCCATCCATGTTTTACGTGTATCTTGAGGCTTTTGAGCAGTGCAGGTCTCGCTATGTCCCAAGAGCCATCGTTCATCAGTTTGATCCTGTGCAAACTATTTCTATTTTCAGGGTGACAAGTCCGATGGCAAAGACAAGTCTGATCACAAGGAAAAGTCCAAGGACAAGTCTGACCACAAGGAAAAGTCCAAGGGCAAGTCTGATCACAAGGACAAAGATGGTAAGAAGAAGAAAAATAAGGAAAAGAAAGATGGTTCCTCATCTTCATCTTCAGGCAGTGATGAGGTAGAGTATTCCCACTTATTTGCTTACTAAATATCTGGTCCTGTTGCTTCTGAAGAAGAACTTTACCAGACTTTCAATTCTGATATTTGTAGAAAGCATAGAAAATCTAATGACGTGCAGATGAACATGTAGCATGCCATCACACCTGTTGGACCTGTAGTCACACCTGCAGTCACAGGTTCTCTGGAAAATCATTGTTTTTTTTTAGCCAGTGTGTACAGCATCCACAACAGGTCTTACTGGTATTGCACATTTTACAACACACCCCATATGTTTGCATATTCTATTTATAGATGAGTTCCTAAAATTCAGAATCTACAAATTAATGTGCAGTGGTTACGTAAAACAACCCGGCCCATAGTGGGCAAGAAGTAGCCAGTTTAACCGTCGCCGTGAAAGGAATGTTCCCCTTTAGCTTGAACCCAACCAGATTAATAGAGTAAAGATGGCAGCTATGAGTCTCTCTCTCTCTCTCTCTTTTTTATTTTTTTTATTTTTACTCTATCTTCTCCAGTAACATTTGCTGTCATTTCAGGAATGATCTCCCCTGTGGACCTGGCCTGCTCTGTTTGCCTCTCTGTTCTTGTTTGCTATAATGATGCATGTGGTTTATCTGTATAACCCATACACAATGTTAAACAAAACTGATCTGAAGAAGTAAACGATTACAAGAAGTCTATTTGTGTTGTATTTCAACTTTATGTTTTGATCTTGCCACAAGATGGCGCTGGCTTCTATTTTTAAAATCAGCAGAGGCTTGATGTTGAAGTAGAAATATACATTGTAGAACTGAATAGAGTATTTTCACATCAATTATAAAATCTACTTGGAACAGAACTTGGTTAAATGTAAAAATGAAACAGTTTTACTTCTGGACATTGGGGAGGACCAATGCAAAGACATCCATAAATGAGGTGTATCCATAAATGAGTGGGTCTTATAAATGAATAAAATTTAAATTTCCAGTTGTATAAAGACAGCATTTAAAAGGAGATGAATGTTTATCGTAAAATTACCACATCACTCATAAACCTCAGAACCATTCAAAGTGCATCATTTTTATACCAAGAATAAACTGCATACCGGTTTGCTCTTTTTACTAATTCACTAACAGGTAAGGGGAAATGCTTACACTAGATTTTATTTAGGGGTATCGGGGTGAACATTTCTAATGTAATTGAGTCCCACTAACCAAACAAGCCTCCATTCATTTATCTCAATACAATTCAATAAAGTGCAGGATTGGGATGCAACACTGTGTAAAAGGTTGCATCCCTTTTACAATACTTTATAATAGTTTTCTTAAGAATATTATGCTGGACATTAACAGTTAAAGCTTTGTATTTCAAGTTGAAATTGGTCATCCATATTTCAGCATTTTTTAGCAAAAAACCCCCAAAAAGATGGAAAAAAAAGGCTATTTTTCTTATAACTTTTCCCTACAGTATTGCAACCAGTTACTTTTAGATTTGAATACCAAGTAACTCTTCTGTGAGGTGATTGGGACTGCTGATTGTAAGGATGTGGATTGAGAAATTCATGAGGTGAACAATACTTTCACACACTACCACTCTCCAGCTTTCACTTCTTCTGTAAACGAAGGCCAATCATTGCTGTCTAGGAAACAGAGGATTTGAGTCCCTTTTGTGATGCCCAAGCTTCACAAAATCATATCCTCTTTTTGTTCCACTAATATAGCCTTGCTGTTTCAATATTTTTTGAAAAATGTTTGACCTTTATGCTTTCTTTTGTGGATTTTACTTTAAATATCACAGTGGTGTAACCATGTAGTGCAGTATGACCCATTTAGAGACACCAGTAGTCCATCAAAGATGATAAAGTATCTAAAAAACTAAAAACTTTCCCAGAAAAAGGGCGCTGAAAGCTTTCAAAGTCATTCTGAAAACATCCATCAGTTGTCAATACCCGTTTATCTTTGCAGGGTTATGACAGGGCTGGAGTCCCTTCAAGTAATTATTAGGTGTGAGAGGGTTTACCCTGGCTCACGCTGTCAGGGCAATACAGAGACACATACTGTAGGATAGACATCCACTCAAACGTCCATTTTGAGAAGCCAATTAAACAAACAGTCATGTTATTGGACTGTGGGAGGAAATGAGAGTAAACTCACATCTGGAAACGGAGAACGTGCAAACAACATAAAGACCTCAGGCTGGAATTCAAACTGAGAACCTTCTTGCTGTGTCAACAAACAGCCCAACCTGAAAACAGTGGCAACATTTTAGCAAAAATGAGTTGCTGTCATTTATCAACTGTACATTTAGTCCCATATTTTGTTAGAAATAAAATAAGTCTCTAGAAAGTTTTGGTATTATGTGTGAAAGCTTCTGATTAAATAATAGCCTTTTAATATTACAGGGCGATGCTTAGCTTTCCAGAGAAAGCAATGTTTTTATATGTTAATATATTTAAGCATGGCTTTTGAATTTTTCACTATTTATACTTCAGATAGTTTTGAAAAATGACAGTTTAGAAAGTTTTAGGAGAATTCTTCAATCCAGTAGCTTATAAGTAACCCTCCAAGGTTATAAGAAAGTGCTGTTAAAATACTTGGGCATCTATCAAAGTTGTACCCATGCCACAAAAAAATCCATTAAAGACCAAAGGTGAATGTTCTCATGCCAACAAAGGTTCAACAAGTCAAAGCCAATGCAACGCAGCACAAAAAAACAAAGACTTATTTGTTTACTTGACATCAATATTTAGGCTACAGTAAACTCCAGGACAGGCGTCCGGAGGAGACTTGCAGCATTTAGCAACGAGGATCTCCTTCAGGTCTTTTGAATCTTTTATGGGGGGTGTGGAATAAAAGAAAAATGGAGCGGTTTCAGAGATGAATCAATAATAAATCAAGCATGCATCTTTTCTGGGGCTGCTGAAGAAGCCCAATTTAACCCATCCATCATGTTCAGAGCTGTGTTTCTTATTTAAATCTGTAATGGGAGTATTGAAAGCAGCAGTCAGAAGAACAGCTTACAAGAACATTTCTCCAAAAGAATTGATATGGCCAGAAGGTGTGAGCATAAGCCAGGTCAAAATGTATTTGTCATGAATCTTGTCCAGTGGCATGTTTTACACTTCCTGGCTTTTGTTGGTGGTTGTTTAATTTCCTTCAGTGATTTGCACAGAAAACTTATTTAGCATGTGTTCAGAAAATCAAAGAAAATTAAATTTCAGTTATGGATCATGAGTACAGAAGATAGGTTCTTTGAAAATGTTGCATCAATTTATTTTAAAAATAATTCACCATGCAAATGAAATTAATGGTAACATTCTGTAAGCTCAACATCTCTGGGGTTAGTTCTGCCGTTGTCGACGCTGCTTTTATTTCTTTTGGTTATTTTTCTTGGTGCACTTTTGGAAATGGTTTCCTATTCCAATTTTAATCAAATCAATGAATGGAAATAATGTGTAACTAAGAAATACAAGTAACACCTCCAATAATGGTCTGTTGTGTACTTCATAGTATATTTTATGCTTCCATAAAGTTAAGTTTTTATCTGATTCATGATTTTACAGTCAGTATTTACCTTACAAACAAGTATTTGGCCCAGAAAATTTTTGTTAAACACAGGGTAAGACTGCTTACAGGTGAAGGAAAGTGCATTATGGTTGAAAGAAGTAAGTTGGGCAAACATTTGAAACTTCAGTGACTTCTGACCATAACAATGGAAACCAGCGTCCCCTTGTGGTGGCTCAATGTTACAACATTTTCAATCTAATCTTAAAATAAAGCAACTGCAAAGACACATGGCCAAATCCACTTTTTGTCATGCAAGATTTAGTTGCCCAGCCAGTCACTGCAGGAAGCTAGATGAGTGGCAGTTTACAATTATTGTTAGCTGATGATTCAAGGGAGTGTTTATTATTATTATTATTATTATTATTATTATTATTATTATTATTATTATTATTATTATTATTAACAGACAAACAATTTTCAATAGGTCTTAAGCATCTTTTTTTATTGTGAATATGGCTGTTTTTCAATCTATAAATAAATTAGTTAAATATTGTAAATCTGCTCATGACAGAGAACTTTCTCTTGTCTCACTCAGTTTGTAGAATGGGTGTCCAGTGGTCCTCCCATTCACCTGGCTGTGATCCAGCGCAATATGTATTGCTTTGTCTTTGAAACTTGCTCAGTTTTCAAAAAAGTTGCAAAATCTTTAAAACGGCAACTAATTCGTCGGTGTATGCATATTGGTCTAAACCTTCTATCTGAACTGCTGTGAAAAGGAAGGACGCAGACAGCAAAAGCCTCAGGGCATTCTTCAGATCCTCCGACCCTAATATGTCTATTGTCTGAAATCCTGAAGACAGGATGGAGGGATGCTTTTGCATTCATTGTGTGTTTTCTCTCTTTGATTATAGTCATTCTCCAATTTTTCTAAAACATGCAGGGAAACCTCTAGACCGGTCATGCTGTAAAGTTTAAGAGATCCCAGCAGTCATTTGGTGTTGAGGTGAGCCAAGTGTCATCAATGGATCAGAGTGATTAGAGGCCTGAATGCAGGTCCTTTGATGGTGTCTTCTTTGTAGCGTACAGTATTTCAATCACTCACGGCATGCTTTGGTCTCTCTTACCCCCCACCTCCCGCAGTGGTAAACAACCCACCTCACATTTCCCGCAGAGCAAGCATTGCAGAGCTCACCTGGAAAGCTGCGTGGTGCATTGACACTGCATTGATATTTACATTACAGACTAGGAATTATGACTCAGAACTGAGGGCCTAATATAGCAGTGGTGATCAAAGAAGCCACTGAATTCTGTGTGTATGGCAGAAAAAAGAAAAAACGAAAACAGTTACACAGCAGAAATGTAGCTCTGATTTATTAGTTTATATTTGTCATTGTTATTTATAGCAACAATAATTTAAATATGTCATGAAACCAAAGCTGTAGCACAAGTAGGTGTCAAAAGATTGCTTTGTTTATAAGTGTTCTATTCTATTCTATTCTATTCTATTCTATTCTATTCTATCCCATCCCAGTGTTCTCAGTCGTACTTTGCGCGCGCCGCAGGAGGGCATGAACGTCTCCCTCTCGTCTAGCGTCAGCGGTCTCCCAGCAACAGCCGGGCTCGAGCTCATCTCAATCATCCGCAGCTGAGCGAAGTCAAGCCGCGCAGACTCAGTCGCTCTGAAGTGGGCCGGCGGAAATGTTGCCTAGAAAATAAACGCCCTTCTAGTTCAAGCTTTCTTCGATTGAATCTCCCCATACGGCTTGCTGCCGTGATATTACGCTACTTCAGATAAAGTATGCGGTTAAGACGCTCGGCCCTTGGAGGTTCTATTGGTTTAAGCTCACGGATCATGTGCCCAAAATATGAGGCACAGAAATAGGCAATAAACGATAGTTCAATTAAAACAGCCTGTTTTCAGTTCAGATTGTACGGTGGCCCTGAGGTGCAAAACACTACAATATTAACAAAAACACAACAACATTAACAAAAACACAACAACATTAACAAAAACACAACAACATTAACAAAAACACAACAACATTAACAAAAACACAACAACATTAACAAAAACACGACAACATTAACAAAAACGCAACAACATTAACAAAAACACAACAACATTAACGAAAACACAACGGAAGAGGTAGGTCCCAGTAGGAGACCTAAGAAGTCGCTGATTGGACGACAGCTCGGTTCTCTTTTGAACCGGAAGTTATTCTGGCTTTAATTTGATCGTTAAAAACATGAATGTTCTCAGTGATCCAAACCTCAGTACAGCTATTCGGGAATATTTTGAGTCAGGACAAGTGTAGAGGGGTTAAAAATAAGTTACCAGAAAATAAAGAGAATATTTAAGAAAATAGACACCCCAAACACAATTTTTTATTTTGTATCTTTTAATTTCTTGTAACAAATTAAGTGTTGTTTCAGTTTGTCCACGCAATTCTCCACATGACCACTAGGGGCGCATTGCATTGGTGGCATAGAAAAGAGCGAGCTCACAAAAAAGAATTAATCTTCCTTTGGATGTTAACGAGAACTCAACGTGTGTGTCTCATCTTTCCTGTGTCACAGCAACACACGTTGGAGGAAGATCCTTTATATTACATTACTCTGCCACCCAAGGTTGCAGGGTAACACATACATACGAGGTGATACTGGACATGCTACAGATCAACCACGAAGTGTCGGTTAGCATGCTTTCACTAAGACTCATTCCAGAATAACTTCCGGTTCAAAAGAGAAACGACCTGTCGTCCAATCAGCGACTTCTTAGGTCTCCCACTGGGACCTACCTCTTCCGTTGTGTTTTCGTTAATGTTGTTGTGTTTTTGTTAATGTTGTTGCGTTTTTCGTTAATGTTGTTGTGTTTTTGTTAATGTTGTTGCGTTTTCGTTAATGTTGTTGTGTTTTTGTTAATGTTGTTGTGTTTTTGTTAATGTTGTTGTGTTTTTGTTAATGTTGTTGTGTTTTTGTTAATGTTGTTGCGTTTTCGTTAATGTTGTTGTGTTTTCGTTAATGTTGTTGTGTTTTCCTTAATGTTGTAGTGTTTTGCACCTCAGGGCCACCGTAAGATTGAGACTGGATATGCCATGCAGGAAACGCCTGGGACAAACTTTCACACCGTGAAACCTTGTTATCAGCAGAGAGGGAATTCGACATGTTTCTTCTTTTGCCCTTTAAACTGTTTGTGCGCAAAATAATATAAAATCAATGGCAGATATAGAAAGTTTAAGTCGTCATTGAAAACCTGCAGACAAGCTCCCTCACTGCACCACTTTGAATGATTTTGTAGCCATAAAAGTGCAAAATAATTTCGGATGGAGGGTCAAACAAAATGTCAGGATTTGTCCAATGAAACTGATGTAACAACTTTCATTTTGCAAGTGCAAATGTGTGAGATTTGTTTCAAATGTGTCATGCCTAACAATTTAACTTGAATCAAAATTTTTGGATAACTTTAATATTTAAAAAATGTAGAAAAATAATTGCTTGATAGATATTTTAATTGTCAAAGGACATGATGTCACGTGCAAACTCCTGTCCCCACCAAAACCCCCCCCAAAAAACAAAAAAACAAAACAAAAAAAAAAACATGTTTTCTGATTATAGAGCATCTTCTCTATCCTAACACACACCAGGATCCAGGCTTCCTTTTTTATATGCAGTTTAGACAGTATATGTGAGGCATCTCTGAGATTGTGAAGATATGAAGTAATATGCTAAATATAGTTATGCTTAAGACAAAAAATACAGAAAGTTAATTAGGATCAAATTCCCTGGCTGATCATCCACACTCCGTTCATAGTTCAGCCCATCACTTCTGAGAACCTTAGGCTCTGTCTGCATATTTCTTTTATTTTGAAAAGCACAGAGCGGAACTGGTAGTGCCTCTCTTTCTGGCCAACTTTCTTGGAGGTCCGCTCAGCAATAGCGGAGCAGACGAGAAACCATGGAGCGCAACAAGACGCGTCGGAGAGACTCAGCAAGCGGACGGGAAACGTGCCAGCCTCGGAGCCTTTTCTAGATTTCTTTCGGCACCAGCGTGCAGATTTGGGGACGTCAGTGGGTGGACGCTGACTTCTGTGCAGGCGTGCGTAAAAGTGACTGGAGAGGTGCCGGTAGAGAAAAACAGTCTTGGAGTCACCGTCAGCTACCAAAGGATAAAGAAGTGATTATAAGGAATCTGGAGTAGAGAGAGTGCATAGTGACGCTGTCTTGTGTTTTCAATCATGTTTGAGGAAAAGACACGGGGGTGCGCTGCGTAAAGTCACAGATTTGCGTCCCATGTCGGTACAAGGAGCGGCTGCTTTCCTTTAAGGAATCTGCAAATCTGCGAGAGTTCTGCTCAGAAACAAGCACTGGACTTATAGTGAGAGCGAGTCTGTGAAAACTCCAGAACCATGGTGAAGTTTCAGAACTCAGACCTGTGGATAGCCTGGATGGTTATCTTCTGCATGGAGGGTAAGTTGTGTGACGCTTCTAAACTTGTTTACTGCTCCTTAACACCTTACTCCAGTTGTAGATTTGCAGTGATGGTAGGAAATGCTCAAAGAGGACAAATCCTTCTTACAAAACTTTCGGCTTCTGCGCAGCTAAAACAGATCCATGTGGAATTAAACTATGTCAAACAAACAAACAAGGGGATAGAAACCGTGCCACGGCGTTTTGATCCCAACCTTCCGTATTTGAGTCTGTTTGGATCAAGCAGACAAATCCCTGGCAGTTCCACAAAAACTAAAGTCCACATTTTCAAGCACTTTCCTCTCCCTCTCTCCCTCTCTCTCTCTCTCCCTCTCTCTCTCTCTCTCTCTCTCTCTCTCCCTCTCTCTCTCTGTCCCTCTTCCTCTCCCTCACTAGTCGCCATGTCCTTTCTGTCCAAAGCGCTTTTGATTGTGAACGTCTTAACTCTAATGCGCTCTGCTGCGCCTGATATCGCCTTTGCTCGTCTTACACAACAGGATGTCTAAAATTATTATCTATTTGCGTGTCAAATCACGCAATCGTCACTGATACTGGCGGGCGTGGTTACAGTGGTGGTGGGACTGTCCGGGGTTTGAAATAGAAACTGAGCAGACGGTGGAGGGCTGCGCTGGTAATCCGTCCGATTAACGAGAAGTAGGCTATGGTGAGCAGCAGCAGCAGCAGCAGCGCAGGACAGCGCGCCGGGCCAGGCGTCCCCGGAGGAAAATCACTGTGTATTCCTGCACTTCTCCAGAGGGAATTACACGACTTACGTGTGCAAACACTGCGCTTCTTTTCTGACCTCTCTTTACTTCTTAGTTGCGGGTTAGTACATTATTCCTGCTGAATAATCCGGCGACATTCCTCCGCTGGAAGTTAAGTGAGGTTGTTCCGCGTTTGCTGTTTAAGTATAAATCAGCACACCCAGAATTAAACATTCTGTGTTAGAGAGGGGCTTTAGCTATATATATAAAAAACACACTAAAAAAAGATAATTATCACTACAAAATTAGTCTACTTTATTAACTAAAAGAAGATATTAATTATTCCTCCAAAATTAGCCTAATTTATTACCTTTCATTTATTAATAATAAGAAAGAATCCTTTAGCTTATTCAGAGCAAAAGAGAAAGAAATGCTTGAACTCCCTCATATCTATGGACTGGTACGATAACCTTAAGTAAAAATACATATTGGATGAACACAAATATTTAAAGTAATTGCACATATTCAGAGGGAAATCTGAAGTGCTTATTCCATGCAACAGTAACTGAATTTTACCATTATTTTCTATCTGTTCTTAGAGAAGAATGACTTTATTAATGCAAAAAGAATTGATTGACATCTTTACATTCCACGCCATGACTATTCTTTTTCCCAGATAAAACCGATAAACGTGTCCTGCTTGTAAGCAAGATATAAGTGTTGTAACCATCTTTCGTCCACCGTCTGTCAGTGCCAACATTTGGATGAAAGTCTGAGGAAAGCTTTGCATTACTCTCCATAAGGTCTGAGAGAAACCTGGCCACGCATGCGCTTTCTCTGGCGCCTCATTGATAGTATGTTCAACTCTAGGAACATTATATCGCTAAAGAGTTTCGGACACTTTTAAAAAAGCTTGATATAGACTCTGAGATAGACTGTTCTATCTCAGAGTCAAACACCTTGGACTCAATATGTTCTCTGAAAGACACACTCCCTTTGCCATGATGTGTCAATCTGAGAACTAAAATTGATTGAATGTAATCCTTATCAGCCAAGTGTTTCACCCTGCTGTTCCCTTTTATTTTTAGCTCTATATCTCTGCTGACAATGTACTTTCTTGTACCTCTGCAGCTTTACTCACATGTGGGCAAAAATGCATAATTTGTTGACATCAGTATTGGCCTATATCTGAAAAAGAGCATTACCTGTGTTTGTTCTCCCACTGCATCTGCTCCTCTGGA
Source organism: Poeciliopsis gracilis (assembly GCA_911649635.1). Taxonomy (NCBI): domain Eukaryota; kingdom Metazoa; phylum Chordata; class Actinopteri; order Cyprinodontiformes; family Poeciliidae; genus Poeciliopsis; species Poeciliopsis gracilis. Next base: position 4,642,487 of record CAJVRI010000884.1, on the reverse strand, counting down.
GATCAGGATCCACTAAGATAACTAAGTGCAAATTAAATCGTTTAGGACTCCAGTGTGAGCTCTATTAACAGTCCAACTTGTTTGTGGTCAGTGCTCCTTTCCTCTTCTCACGTCTTCCAGTGTTTCTATAAATAAGCTCTGATGCAGCAAAGCCAGTATTGATTGTGGTTGCTTGTTTTGGCAGCATGTACTGACCTCCATCTTTTTTTTTCATGCCAGACATAGTCACTAGAATAATTTTATCAGTTCCAATAAGTGTAAGCAGATACTGTTTTGGGGTTTCTTGGCAATGAGAACGGAGAGGATTCACTCCTGTTTAATTGTTGCTGATCTCTTTTGTCAACCGCTAGGCTAGACGAGAGGAATGTTGTTAAAGAACTGAAAGAGGAAAAGTTTTGACAAATAAAAAAACCTGTCAGTGACCTAAACAGAACTCCTCACTGACTCAGCTTAGTTCATCGCCTGTCCTTCCAAGCTCTCAGCATTAGTTAGAGGACATGTCATGTTCTCTTTAGCTGTCATCACTCCCAAGTTACTCATAAATATTCTATCTTCGACTCTGAGTTGGTTACATTGACGAAAAGTTGGCTTTCCTACTATTTTCTACTATTTAAAAGATTTTAACATTTTGTCTTGTCATAATAATCATCAAGCTGTTATATTTAGATGTTATGCACATTATTTCTTTTACATGATTCTGTTGAACCACATTTAAAAGGCAATGTCTGATTTCCAATGGATAATTTTCAAAGCATTTTATTTCTTATTACTTTTGTCTCTGTCATGTTATTTCAGTGACCACTGAGTTTTTCAGTGAGAAACAGAAGTCCATCACTTTTGTCCACATGTATGTCAAGGACCATTTTACAAATACTAATATGGATTTTATACATATGTATTTGCCACTTTTGGTCTCAGATCTCTAAATAAAAGTCAGTGGAAACAATATCCTTAACAAATCACGTAAATATTTTTTTCAGCAGGGATTTTTGGAATAGTTCTCAAACTCCAGTCCTCAACGGCCACTGTCCTGCAACTTTATATGTACCTCTCCTGCACCACACCTGAATAAAAGTACTAGGTCATTAGCAAGGCTCTGGAGAACTTATCTACACAAGAAGGATGCAGTTAAGCCATTTCATTCCAGTGTTTTGTACCCGTGACAGATCTAAAAACTGCAAAACACTGGCCCATGAGGACTGGAGTCTGACAACCCTGGTTTAGACCAAGGTACAATCATCTATTAAAATGGTCTAATCAAAGTCCAGACCCAAATTAATTTAAGAATCACTGATTTGAAAAATGTTGTTGACAGAAATTCTCCGTCCAGTTTAAGTAAAAGTCGAGGTCTTTTGTGAGGCAGGACTGTCCCAAGAGTCTTGGAACTTTAACGATACACAGTATTTCTCAAAAGAATTGAATTTGGGGCTGGTGTTTACAAAGGTACACCAAACTTTCTAGCGACTAAAGTGTAAAGCAACTGAGAACGTCTTATCATTTTCTTTCCACTTTTGAATTTTGCACTACATTGTGTTGGCCTATCACTCAAAATCCTAATGAAGTACATTGAAGTCTGTGGCGGCACCATTAGAAAATGTTGAAAAGTTCAGAGTAAATTAATACTTTCACAAGGCACAGTAAAGCAGAGTCTATGTTCTTATAAACTGATTGTTTGGGCACTTGACAAAACAAACCCCTTCGGCGATATACCAGCATAGAGCTGCTCTGACCATGATGCCACGATTTTTTATTTTTACGATCCACAGAGAACATCGCCGCGGGGTGCAGCAGGGGCCGATCTGGGGCTTCAATCAATTCGACAAATTAAATCCAAGCAGAGGTTGTGACTGAACTTTTCAACCATCTGCTTTTATTTGTTTTGCTGGTGTGCACAGCACATCTTATGGAACATTTCACATTAGCATTCACAGGAACGTTCAGATTAGCCTCCAGGCCTAAATCTGGCTGTCCGCATGTTTTGGATGAGAAGCCCAGTGAGAACAAAACGCATTAGAGTTGGAGACAACATGAAGTTTTCTCAAGCTCGTTGACATTCAGGGCACTTTGTGCTTGCATCAAAGCTGAACTCAGACCAATAAATCTGCTCTCCTCTCTGACCATAAGCTTGTTAACCTTTGAGGCTCTGCTTAAAAAACAGCCTGAAATTGCAAAGCGAGTCTGGATTGTCTGTTGTATACAGCCTCGTTCTGTTCTCGGATTTAATTTCCGAGCCTGATTTCTGATCTGCAGCTCTCAGTTTTTAGCAATGAGCAACACTTTGTTGAATTTATGGCTAATGAGACCTCTGAAATATCTCTCCGAAAACAGTGTTAAACTGTTAAACAAGGTCTTACATTACAATAGAGAGGATGTTTAAAAAGACGCACACGTGGGTCGATGCAAAAGTATGAGCGCACGGATCAATGATTTTAGGAGTTTTAAGTAGACAAACACAAAGTGGTGCTTAAAAGTGAACAAGAATTTATTTAACATTGCACTTAAAATTCTGTAAAGTGTGGTATGTTTTTGAATTCAGCCCATTTGGTTGAACATGTTATAGAACCTCACTTCACTTCAGATCATTGTGCTGCTGAAAGTTGAAGTTCTTTCCCAGTCTCACGTCTTCTGCAGCCTCTAACAGATTTTCTTCAAGGACTGCCCTTTATTTAGCTCAGTCCATCTCCCCATTGACTCTGACCTGCTTCTCCACAGTGTGATACTCTCAACACCCTCTTATTCTTCTGTTGTTGTATGTCCAAGAGAATGTGCAATGTTAGAAAGTTTCGTGTCGGTCTCGTCTGACAAGATGGCCTTCTCCCAACTTGAACTTCTAAGGACTTCCTCTCAACATTGTTTTCATTCCTGATCTTGTTTTGTACCGGCTAGATTTGTGGTGTGCTTGTATAACAGTTGCCCTGGTAACAGATTAGCCCACCTGAGCTGTGGATCTCTCCAGCTTCTCCACTGTTGCAATGAGCCTCAGAAGCTCTTTGACTATTACCGTCATTGCCCCACTTTAAACCTCACAACTTTCTCCTTGACCTGTCTGTTGTGTTCTTTAGTCTTTGCTGACGCTGTTATTGAATTAATGTTCTCTAACAAACATGAGGCCTTCAGAGAACATTTATACTGACATTAACTGCAGCAAAGGTGGACAGCATCTACAACTTTTGACTTTTGAAAGCAATTGGTTGCAAAAATTTAGACATTTTTGTCTCTAAAACATTTGAAAAGCTGTCTGTCCGTCTATCTATTGTCTTCCGTTTTATTTGGGGTCAGATCGCAGGGGCAGCAGCTTAAACAGAGAGACCCAGACTTCCCTGTCTCCAGCTCCTTCCAGGGAATCCCAAGGCGTTCCCAGGCCAGCTGAGAGAAATAGTCCCTCCAGCTTGTTCTGGTTCTTCCTCTTCCTCCTGAAGTTTGAAGATAAAGTAGTAATAAGTGTACTTTGTCAACTAAGATGTTTCTATGGCTGCTTGGTTTTGTTGCCAGTTTTTATTTCCAGTTAGTGAAAAAATGATTAAAAGCTTTCAAAAGAAAAATAATAACAGTATACCTAAATGCCCTTCAACACACTGGGCTTTTAAGGCCCACTCCACTTCTGTCACCCTGTATGATCTCTCCTTGATTTTTGATGAAGTCCACCTAACGTAATATACCATCTTTCACTGCTAATGCAGAACATAATAAAAAAATAATAATCATCCACTCTGTGTAATTTTCATCTGGTGAGTAGTGTCCCCGCCAACCCCTCCCCACCTCTTTACGCCTGCTGCTAAAAAGGAGCAGCTGGAACAAGAGTGTTGGACAGATGGAACTTTCCACCTCGATTATTTTTCACACTAAAAATAGCCTCTCAAAAAATTAAAAGACCTCTGGGACCCCTTGCAAAGTGCATGCGCACGTGTGCGCACGTCTGAGCGACAGAGACATGGGTTAACTTCAGACGACGAATCCGTCCCCCTGGATGATGGCAGCAGCAGTCGTCCTGGGAGAGTGAATGAATAAAAGATGGGCAGATATTTGGAGGAGGGAGTGAGAGAGAGGAGCGTTTGCCCAGTCCCCTGGTCTCTTAAGCACACATTAAACTAAACCCCAAAGAGTGCACAGGGCTGCGATGTTGTGCGGCACTTGGCCCGAGCATCTGGGCTGAACATCTGATGTGGACGGTTCACAGAGGTTTGGGGGGCTGGAGGTTTGGGGCTCTGAGGTTTTTCGGGTTGGCTATGTCTTTAATCAAAAGGAGGTAAACATGAGCAGACGCAGGGAGCAGGGTGATGTTGACGCACCGCTGTTATCATTTGGGTCTGATACTGCACTTGGCGCATTTGGGTTGGATGATGAAACTTGAAGATGAAGATGCCTGTGCACTTGTCAAACAAAATTCAAAGAGATTTTTTTGTTGCTTAGAGTCTTGTAAAAACTTTGATTTCTGATGCAAGTTAATTCCTTTCAGATAAGAATAAGATAGGAAGTTTTATGAACTAAGTAACTTTCATTTATGATAGGGGGGACATTAAAAGTTTCTCATCAGTGAGTAAAGAATTAGAATTAAACGATGTGCTGCACAAGATCTGACCACGATGAGCAGCAAGATAATTTTCCCTTTCTGTGTTCAGTGTTATAAAGAGATTATTTTAAGTGCTGGTGGATAAAAATCTACCATGAAAACATCCAGCAGACCTGTCTTAGAACTTAATGTTTGGCTTTAGGTCCAGGTGGAGCCGCATACCTATATTCTCGAGAATCTATGATAATATCTGTGTCTGGGACGGACTGTGACAGCTTGTAGATGTTAAACGAGAGGAACTTTCAACTTGATTTTCCTCTTCAGCATGTGTCTGTGTGAGCTCGTGGTGAGCTCTTACTATATGCATATTTAAAGTTGATGTCTTCTTCATGTCATGGCACCCCGATGATCCTGCCCTTGAAACGATCAGCTCTGTTTTGCCGGCTGCTGAGGTTTTATGGGGAGCCTTCGCTGTCAGTACTCACACATCACTTCAGTTACTCAGGGAGATGTTTGCCTCATGCAAACACAATATGAGTTGGATCACTTTTTTGTGTATATACTTCGAGAGATTAAGATCACTGCTTGTTCTCAGAAACTTTGCTTTCACTTCAAAGGTTAAAAGTTTGATTTACTAGAAGTTTTGCGATGATAAAGCAAACAGAAATAAATCCATTTAATCTGTATAACTGCGTGTCCAGTTTGAAGTGTAGGGAAACAGACCAGTCAGAAAGGATATTTCTGACTGGTCTTTTCTGAGCCCACAAAATATTAAGAGTTAGTAATCCACCTTTGTATCTCTGTAAGACTTTAAATAGGCCAATTGTAGCTTTACAATGAAACAGAAATACTTTACATTTAAAATAAGGTCTGTCCTGACTGTATTTATCTCATGGACCTGACTAAAATATTGCTGTATTCAGTTTCTTCCAGGCACCAGCTCAAACTCTCACGTCCGTAACAATCCATGTTAATTGACTTATAATTCACAGAAGCCCTCCTACACCGCTCACTTACTTGGGTTGGTGCACTTGATAGATTGTGGCTCTCAGGGACTGCCACGGGGTCGTTAAGTTGTTCTCTGTTGTTGCTGAGAATAGTCGCTGTGTTCATCACTGTAAGCCTTTATGTGCACAGATCAATGGAGAAGGGAATACATTATTCCCACAGGTGTGTGGGTGGGTGTGCGCGTGTGCGTGTGCGTGTGTGTGGTGACAGACGTGGTGTTTGGGCTGATGAACCTCTGGAACGTAAATTTCACTTGTCCCAAAGGATCAAGGTTTCCCTGAGCCTGTAATGACCTCATCAGTTTAAAGCACCAATCACAAAGCTTCAGGTCAGACTCTGTTTGAGGCTCATTAAGCAGCACTCACTATCACTCTCTTACATTGGTGATTTTCTTAGTTGATGACTGAATTAGGTGGTGGACATTATAACTTGAAATCAAAGTTGATAAAAATATTAAACAATCACTAATCATTTCTTTTTAACATTCAAATTTTTAAATATCGAGTTCCCAAAAAACAATATGTGGATCATTAGTATTTGCAGGAGTTTGGGGCCAGAAGCAGCAATCAGTTTCTATCCACCTCAAATCTTAAACAAACTTTCAGAAAACTGCAAAACAGCCAAAACACCAAGTTCTTTTAAATCATGGTTAGAGTTGATTTTGATTAATAATAACTGAACGTTTGATCAGTATACGTGATGTATATTTTCTTGATGATTTTGATAATGGCATTTGACAAAATGCAATGCTTGTAACTTGTTTCTTGATTGGTTACTGTGTTATGTTGTATCACGTAAAGCACTTTGAACTGCCTCGTTGCTGAAAAGTTCTATGGAAATAAACTTGATTTGACTTAAGGTGTATGAGGTGCCAGTAATTGTGGCAAGACAATTATTTCTTAACATAGAACTTTAATTACCCTCTGAAATAATGTCAGTAAATGAAAGGCTGAATATTTCAACATTTTTCAACATTGTGTGATTATGTTACAGCACCAAAAACATTATTTGATTAATGACAGGGATGCCAAAAAGACTAAAGGATGCTGTCAGTTTAGCCAAGCATGAAAGTGTAACTGACAGTCATCTCAAAGTTTCCAGATTTATAAAACATCTTCCACTGGGTTTTAATCATTAATCTGTTTTAACATGTTGTCTGCTCCCACAAATCACTCCACTGGTTCCACAGTGAATGCATGCAGAGAGGCTGTGGTCTTCTTTTACGCACACATTAGTCTGAAGTTTTGCATGCCACTGCTCATTTTGATACTTTTATTTCTTTGGTTTATTTTCCTAAAATAATGGGTGCATTTGCTAGATTTATAAGAATATTTGCTACAAAAGAAGTAGTACACATTAAAAGCAGATAATATTGTAATCTTATTCTCTGAGAGCACAAATGACTATTTTGTCTCCTGTCTACCCTCATTAGCAGCAGTTGAACATGATGAGGGTAGTGTCAGGAAACGCACTGATGCTGATGTGGTCAGAGTATTACCACTCAAATGGAGACATTTTTAAAGCGCTAATGATTATCACTGCGCAAAAGCAGCTCCATGGTGCTCCTTGGGGCAAAACAGACAGTCTTTTCTCTGTCTACACTGACAGACGGCTCGTTGGGAGTTGTGTTTGCTCAAGGATGAGATGACGGATGTGGATTCAGCTGTGGAATTCTTTTAGAGAAGAGCTACCCAACACGAGTGCATTCTAACTGTATATTGGTATTTTCATCTCCCCTCTCTGAAGTACAATAGCCTCGCACCAGTAATTTGAAATTGACTGTTAATTGATCCTTCCAACGATTAAATGAGGTTACAGAGCTTGATGAACCCTGGTGTCATTCTGAAAGACAAACCGATCATATGACCATTGATTTGAGCTTTGTGTCTGACAAAGACAGCTAGGCATTTTCCAAGAATAGACAGGAGATGATTTCCTTTGGATGTATGTAATTTTGTAAATTGTATACTTTTAAATTGATGGGCTGTTTTGTGCTTGACTGTAATGACTGCTAGATGCTGAGCCGACACAAGAAATCATGCTTTTCTGCCTTTAGACACCTCTAAGGAGCCGAACTTTCAGATATAAGTCTGCCTCAAACATAACAGAGAACTTCTAAGCTTTGGGAAGCTTCTTACTGCAGCATGAACATTTTTTGTTTGATGAAACGTCATTTTTCATGTTTTTACCCCCCTTGCCATCACCCCAAAGCAACATGCTTGTTAGAAATCCTTTGCTGTGTGGCCTTGGTGCAGATGAACCAAACTCAAAACCATTTACGTCTGTTGCCCTGACTCTCAGAGACATTGAGCTGCTCCGGCTCAGTCAAAACGCTGAATACTGCAAAGAAAAAGGAGAACAGAGGGGAACAAAGTGAAAAAGGGACAGATTCTCCTGCATTAAATATGCTCAGGGCTTTTCGCTGCCATTGGTAATTCATAAAGTGGCTGCTGGGGTAAAACGTAGCTGTTTTATACAGTCATTTTCTCTTGTGCAGTGCTCCTGCTCTGTTTACTGCCATAACTGTACCAAAAGTCATTGGGAAATCACTTTTAACAGGCTGTTAAAAGCATCCTTTTAGTTCTGTTTGGTTCAGTAATTACTGGGACTGAGGAACATGACATGGAAAGTAGACAAAGACTGAATAGTAGTACGTTAAAACAGTAAGGTGGGGATTAAAAGCTTGCTCAAAAACTTGATGTGACATTTACTTTGTTTAAAACAGCTGAATTACAGTCTACACACTGATTTCTTACTGAACTGTCCACATCTCCCAGAGGAAATTAGTCAATGTCTTTATTTATATAGTGCTTTTATTCAAAGTGCATTAGTGAGCCTCTGAGGTATTTTGGGGTCTTCACAGAGGACATTTTGGACAGAAGGTACTTTGGATCGAATCACTGAGCCTGTTATGTAGTGGAGCCGCTCCACCTGCTGTGGCCCAGACACCCCACAGTGGAGGCAGTCTCCTTGCAACCATTCAAGTTCAGCCAGAGAGTACATCCGCCCATCCTGCTGTGGACAGTGAACGATGAAGGATTGCATTTTCTTGCAGAAATGATAAAATGCTTATTGGATTAATTACTAAATTTCAGCAATGAATAGAGAATTCATCAGTTCTCTGTGCAGAGAACTGATGAATTCTCTGTTCATGTTACATTTACACACACTCCTAGATTCAGGAGAGCCAGTCTTCTTATGATGCTAACTCTTATGTATAGTGCCTATGTATTTTCTCATTACAACTCAAAAAAATGCCCAGAATGTCTGACGGGCTAAATCTATTAACAGAAATAGTACAACTTAAGAGTTAATAGATTTAGCTCTTGAGACATTCTGGGCATTTTTTATTCTCCAGAATTTTGGACAATAAATTCTTGGTCACAATCACACTCATGTAAATCAGGGCTGTGACAGATTAAATGCAACATGACTGAAAGGTGAGCTGTGAGTGTAAAACACTTTGACTCTGAAAATTTGTGTTAACAACCTGAGTTGCTCCCGGCAAGAAAGGGTTGCAGTGTAGTTTCATTTTATGTTTGTCCTTTATCTTGTTGCTTGACTCGCTCATTATTTCTCATTTTTCTCCAAGTTGACAATCTTTCAAAACTACAAGTCCAACTCCTCATTCTATCTTCATCACAACCTCTATGTGTCTCTTTCTTTACTGTCTCCCATGTGACTGTGAATTCAATTCAGCTCTTTTGCTTTCCGTCACCTTTTTTCCCCTCGTTTTCCATTGTTTTTCTTTCTTCTCATTCTTAATTTCACTCTATTCCTCGCTTACACATCATCAAAATATCCCTCCCTGCGGGTGTCACGCCATCCTCCCACACGATTGGCCCGTCACACAAAGGGTTTCCAGGGATTGAGGATGAGGCTGAGCAGTGGTCCTGGGTTGTCTTGTCTGTGCAGACAGTGAATGAGCTTGTCAGATATGATGTGCACGAGCAAACAGGAGGAGTTAAGTGCATCGCTGAAGGCGCACAGCGAAAGCCAGGGAGATCCCATCTGCGCTGTGTTACAGCAGACTTCACCGTGCGTTTGTCTCTGCTGGGTCCAAAAGAATAGAATGATGGGGGCACCAGGTGGGACTCTGACAAAGTGGTCGAACACATGTCTGTCGCTGTGCACAGACTCTTTCAGATACTTCTCATCGCTTTTACAGAAAGACACTGGGTAGAGCATTCACATATAAAAACATAAGTGCATACGTTGTTAGTCACACAGGAACATGGCTTCGCTGATGGACACAAGGAGATAACTGAGGCCTAACGTTTCATACAGAATGAATCAGTCTTTATGTCTTAATCTTTTTTTTTTCTTCTCATCACATTGCAACACTGCCTTGCTGGAAAGCCAGGGCTAAATAAACTTGTGCTCAAGGAGCTATTGTATGCTTAAATGTAAGCATACATTTAGAGCTTTGTTTCATGTTTATTTGGTCATCCAAAGAAAGGAAAACAAATTGACTTGAATATATTTGTTGCTCTCAATGAATGTGTCATGCTGATGCTGTTGAATGTTTTCCGTTCACAAGTGAGATTGTCTTTAATGGCCAAATCCGCTCAAATATGTATGCTTTGCAATTTATTCCTATTTTATGATGATGAATTACTTTTTACACGTATTACCACCTTATTGTGCTTATTAAATCAAAACCACAGAGGTACAATTAGGGAACCGTTGTTGAAGGTGATATACACAAAAATGAAGCAAAGCAGATTAATATAGAAAGTCGTTTTACATTTTAATAAAGCTGGAGCTACGAATACAGCAAAGCCTACAAAACAAAATACAAAGCAGCGGCTGGAAACTTGAGCTTGCAAAATTTTATCCAGAATGCAGGGCAGAATAGACTAATAAGTAAGAAAAAAATATGTAAAGCAATTGCTTGACAATATGAAAAATTTGGGTATGATGCAAACAAATTGACAAAAAGACCAAATTTTAAACAACATGGCCGTAAGGTCCACAGACCATGACAAGATGTAGTTACCGATGTCTGTACCATTACCAGAGATGGCTGCTGATCCAGTATCCAGAAATGACTTTACTGGCAATCTGTCCAAAAATCTGATTTAAGATCCAAATCTAATTCCTCTGCTGTCTGAATAAATCCTCAGACTGAGCTTAACCTTGTTAACTAGCCAACTGATTACTTGGATGAACAGGGAAATGTCTGACACTTTTTTGGGTTTTAAAAATGATTTTAATGATATTTGGAGGCTGCCACCATTTTTTCTTTTTCTTGCAACCAGACAACCTTATGAGCTGGAATGTATTGAGATGTTTGTGGGCCCATTTTCTGTGCTTCAACAGTTTCCAAAAATATGTACTTTGTGTACAATTTCTTTTTCGATGGGTTCTTAAAATTATTTTCAGTGGTCTCTTCTAAACCAGGTCAGCTTTTATTTTTGGGATTCTAGTGCTGCTGCATCACGGTGCTTTATGCAGTTATTCTCATGTTTTTCTTTGCCTTTACCTCAGCAAATTTAGTTAGGGAAAAAAAGGTTTACTACTGTATTTCAAGAAATGAGCAGTTTTTTTTTTCTTTTGTGACCATGTTCTGTTGTCTATGTTTGAACAAAATAAGGGGCATAGATATCGAGTGCACCATATGTTTCTGTGCCCCCTCCAACCTTTAATCCATGCCTCAGTTAGATTAACTGGTTGCCCTCACTGGCAGCATGGAGGGGGGCTGGGGAAACTTGGTCCAGTATGCTCCACTTTGCCAGTATGAGTACTGTAGTCCTAGTGTACTCATTATGCACATCCATTCAGCCCAGTAAACTGCAGTGCCAGAAAATGACAAGCCAAATTCATCATTAGGACCACAAAATACCAGCAACCCACCCAGCAATACAACACGACACACTCAAAGGTCCTCACCAATCCCTCGCTTATGCAGTAATATCTCCAGGATTTTGCATAGACTTAACTGATAGTGCCAGATAGTTGTATTGTCAGTGATCCTAATAGGTGCTCTGAGTGAGCATGTTCTATTTGCCCAGTAAAGCCTTTTAGGTACATCCTCCAATATGCCAGATATTGGAGGAGCTTTAAATGAGCACAATGCAGTAAAATGAATCTTGTCCTTCAGGATACTGTCAGTGACAGATGGAGTAACAAAACATATAATATATATAACAAGAAGATAGTGATTCTTTTATGGACACCCTAACAGAAGCTGCCATGTTACTCAACTATGGAGCCAACATGAAAAGGTTCATTTGTAAAAAGCTGCTTTAGACAAAAGATGGTCACTGCTTTTATTTTAAGCAAAAGTTGACACTCATGTAGTCAACTACAAATAACTACATAAAGAGTCTAGAATAAGTTAATTTTTTTTATGTAACTCAAATTGCGCAGTTAAACCTAAAATCTACTCATAGGTGGTTTTTGAAGTATGGAAAAGTTTGCAATAAATGTTTGTTCATTTATATCTTGTCATACACTATTAAATCAATTGAGTTTGCAACCTCTTGTCTCCTGCTATTTCTGTTTAGCAAACAGCTTTTGCAGTGTGTGACAACTAGAAGTATCTCTACATTGAGGCAGATCTGATGTTACTATTGATGCACTCAACAATCTAATTCACGAGAGCTTCATAAGTAGCCAATATAGTTCAATTGACCAATCACACATTGGTCAATACATACTGCATTGGACAAGTCAGTCCAATGCAGTATGTATTGATGTAGCCGAATAAGACACAGTTTAATGTGAGCTGTGGGATCTTCCTTTTCACACATAGCTCCGAGGTCCACAAGACACAAAGTGTGAAACCCATCCCTACTGTTTACAACAGTATAATAAACACAGAGACCATGGGAGAGAGAAGGCGGGTGCAAAGTTTGCCAGCATGGTTGTGACAAGAAGTGGAGACAAGAGGCTAAGAACAAATGATGTGATTTTTGTCATGCAACTGTGACAATGAACCAATTTCAGTACTGACCTTGCTGAGTTCCTTACGCACTAAACCTATAGAGAACCATTTGATTTGCAGATTTTAAACAAAAACATATTACTGCACTTACGGGTTGAGGTTCTCATTGTTAAAATAACAACAACAAGACCAGAACTGTATGTAACTGATATGCAATACAAGCAAACAATTCTGCTCCAACACAGGAATGATAACAGGAGAAGAGTCTTACAATAGTTCCTAACTCTCTAACATATATTATATCTTTCATCAGACTGGATAACATGTTGAGGCAAACCTTTAAACACACAGCATCCATCCTCCAAAAATCATATGGCTGGCTCATACAAGTCATTACTTAGTTAATGAAGCCAAAAACAGTGAGCATAAAGTCACAGTGCGTGGCAGCTAATGATACATATATCAGATAGCCACATTTGATTTCTGGTTTTAAAACGTACATTGGTTGAGATGAATAGAAGTTGTAAAAAAACATAAAGTTTCCTTTATGAAAAGGATACATGTGTGAACGCCTTCATGCTTTTCCTAGTTGTACAGAAGACTTGACACACTTGCAGGGGATTGAAGCAACTTTAAAAAAATTGCATCTGAGTTTCAAAGGATTAAAGCGATGGCACTCATCTGTTCCAAGTCAGCACACAGTGTTCACCCGACTGACTTTTGTCTTCTTCTATGTGATATAATCCCAGGAATTATTCTACTAATATCCAGATTTAACTGTAATTCCTGAAAAAAGCAAACTTGTATTTTGTTCGCTCATTATCATTAGGTTACAGGAAGGACTTATTCTCTTCAATTATAACTTAAACCAACATACCGGTGTAGCTGAATGTGGCAGGCTACTTTACCTGTTAATGTAAACCTGTTAATGTGTCTGATTAACTTTTCTTTTAAAAACCAAACCCCTTCAAATTTTTTTCCAAGCACGGCTACATTGTTTGCATTTTGTTATCACTAATTTAGCAGCTCCAACATCACTTGGCATCATGGGGGAGATGTTCTCCTCATAATATAGCAAAGAGGCTTTTTGTCACCCAAGGGCTAATTGTGTCTCATTAGATATTTTACTGATCTTTTCCTGTTAGAGTTTCTCCAAAAGGCAAAGCCCTCCTAATCTTCTTATATATGAACAGAGATTACAGCAGTTTGCATTGCAAGGTATCTGGAAACATGTTTGTAATTAAGATAAAGAGATGAGAAGAAAAGAGCATTAATGGGACACAAAACAGGATGTAATTCTTGCATGCACTATTATCAGTCAGTTTGTTAGTAAAACCACAGTATGTGATTGAACTTTGACAAACATTTTACTGACACCCTCCCATCTGGATTTAGGTATTTTTTTGAATCTTCCTGCTTTTTAACCCATTAACTAAATAACATGACTATGACTTAAATAAAGTCATAGTCATGTTATTTAGTCATGTTATTTAAACCTTTGATGTAATTCATAAACCTTTGATGTAATTTGTTTTTGTGGGTTCTCATGTGGGTTCTTATGTTTTTATGTTTCTCATATCTTGTTATTACCACTTTCTGCTTCCCCTTTTCTTTACTGTGGCTGCGGCAGTGAAACAAGCTTTCCTTGTTTCCACCATGACCAATGAGCCCGTGACGTACTTGCCTTCTCTGATGAACCATGGCGGCTTATCCATACCCAACATGTCTGCCAAGGGATGATTTCTGAATATGGAACAATGTGTAACCTATTGAACATAGGGACAAATCTTTTGCTAAGATGGGCCTTGCTACAGATTATATTTGCCACGTGCTTTGTGACCCTGCTTTATAGATTATGGATAGCTTTGGCTTTATTTGATCAGTTTAGCAGCAAATGAGGATGACCTCACTCATGAATCTGCGAGCATGCAGAACGTCATATTTCAGAAGTGCTTTGCTTTTTTTTGTAACCCATGTAAAACCTCCATATGTTAATTTTTTTTTTTTTTTTTTTCCAGGCTTTGTTTGAAAATAGAGAATGAAATGAATCAGTACTTGTTCAGATTACTGAACTTTTTATGTATTATTTCTCAAGAGACAGGCAGGAAAAAAATTAAGTCAGTTTACTTAATAGGCATGCCTCAGTAGATTTATGCCCACTGCCAGATAAAACCAAGGTGTATAATTGGGGTTAAAGGAGGACACAGATAAACAAACTCTTGACCTCTTTCATCAAACAGACAGCTCAGAGGAAGTGAGTGTAATGATGTAGATGCAGCTCCATGTCTGTACTGCACTACATTTTTAATAAAAAAAAAAAACAGTATTTTGTGATCAGGATTGGAGGACGACAGATTTACCTTCCAGCACAGTGCCTAATAGATATGTGTGTGGGTAATTTCCTCTTGATTGTCAGTGACAACCTGCCGGCCAGCTCCCTATGATTGTAAATGGTGACAGGATGCATAAGGGATGATGAGATCAGATGAATATGATTGTGCAAGCTTGTTTACTATTTCCGTGGTTGCAGAGGGAACTGGAAATCAGATCTGGAGCAAATTGGGAGCTGGTGAGGGGCTCAGGATGACTGCAGTCTGAGCAAACCCTGTCAAACAGCATTTTGATGGAAACAAAAACCAAAACAAAATGTAACAAAATGTAAATTGATGTCTTGGCTGGTAAAGCTTTTGATTACATGGATACTGAGGGGTGTTTTTTGTTTAGTTTATTACTAGGCCAGTCTCACACTCAATTTTACTGACAACTTTAAATTCATAATTTTGATGTCAGGGAAATGGGTTAAACATTTTTTTTTTTAATCATTTTCTTTAAAACTGAGTATTTTTTGTGTTTATCTCTGCTTCATATTGGTGGATGTGTTTCATTAACGCTGGAAAAATGCATAGACAGTTAGAAAAAAGTCTGAAATTTGTCCTGCATAAAACTGTGGAGTCAGGCTAGTGGAGAGACCTTGATAACCACTTACTGCTTCAACTTCAAGTGCAGTTTGATTTTCTGACATTTGGGTAGATATTCTAGTTCACTGGTGTCCTCTGGACAAAACAACTTAATTTTATCGTGTACTTCTAGCCTATTTAGTAAAAGAAAAATGAATTGCAATTAACTTGTTAATTCCTTTATTGGAATTAATTTCAGTAACAACATATTAAAAAATTATGCATCTGTTTATGAAAAATAAAAAAATTCTGATTCAAACATAAACTCTCATGTAATTTGTGATTTATGTCACCATGTACTCATTTGTTGAGACCAGTTCATTTGGATTGAAGTTACATGCATTAACTA
Organism: Poeciliopsis gracilis; assembly: GCA_911649635.1. Taxonomy (NCBI): domain Eukaryota; kingdom Metazoa; phylum Chordata; class Actinopteri; order Cyprinodontiformes; family Poeciliidae; genus Poeciliopsis; species Poeciliopsis gracilis. The sequence continues at coordinate 4,626,774 of CAJVRI010000884.1, read as the reverse complement.
TGTAAATTCCCAGAGAGAAATTGACATCAGAGAGATTCTATGTTCTTCCATAAAGTCTCCTGTTTACATTTCTGTATGTTTCCACACACACAACACATACACACACACACACCAACATATATATCAACACATTTGCACACATCCACACAATGTCAAACAATCTAATTAGCCACCATCTTGTCAATTGGGGTAATTACCCAAAAGACCATTAAGTCTTTTCTCCCTGTCACAGCTGTAATTATGGCAAACCAACAATGATGTGCAATTACTGCTCACTGTCATTGGTTTAGTGTGACGTGAAGGCAGTAAAGATGACACAAGGATTGCAAAGAGGACTGAAAACACTTTGTACAATATTAGTAAGGACATCATTACACAATGAAACAAGCTGAGTCAGAGGGACCAGGAACGCCAGAGTATCCTTAAAGGGACCTGTGGGCTCTTCATAGACATATCTCATAATCAATGACAGAATATCAAGTGATCCATCTTCTCTGGCCTGTAAACGCTTGACATTTTCCCTTTATGAAAAGCTGTGAGATGAAACGCGGGGTTTTAACGATGACATGAGATGATCAATGACTCAATTGTGCTCGGCTGGAGAGTGCTTTAATAACGTCGGGCATTGTCCCATTCCACAGCGATTTCTCCGTATTTACAGGATAATATCCCCATTGGAATTCAGGTCTCCATAGCCACTGCTGAATGTGTGCCTCCTCTTTTGTGCCGGGTAAATAGGGAGAAAAGAGCTGCGTAATGCTTGGGGAGTGAAAGTGACAAAGAGAGAGGCAGTAACAGGGAGAGATATAGCTTTTTCTTTATTACTGTAATACTGCGGGATGAAGGAAGATGTGGAGATATGTTTGGTTTATTTGTGCACAATGGAAAAAATGCTCTTTGTTTGACTGAGGATAGCATGGAATAGCGGGACCCTTTGAGACTGCCATCAGTGTGCCTGCGCAGCCACAAGAGATGCTATTCACCATTGTTACAGCAAAACAGTGTTCAGATAAAAGCTTGTGAATGCAGGTTGCAGAGCAGAGCTATAGCAGTTGCGGATTACACCACTACTATTCACAAAGGGAAGAAAGAAAATGACTCCAATTATAATTTCTCCTGTTTTAGATTAAGATGAAAAATGAACGTTGCGAGCTCGCTGTGAAGCTGAAATGAGGCGTACATGATTCAGTGTTTAATAGCTGGTTATCAAAGCATCACAGGCACTGGAGGGATGAGAGTGTTGCGCTAAGGGCTAAATTCTTAAATAGTGTCAGTGAGAGCATAACTGCGGACCAGTTGATTGTGGATGGGTGGATGAAAGCGAAGCTGAGAGTTCAAAACAGCAGCATTGGCACATTTTACACCTGGCTTAACAGTCAGCGTGACGCTGAACCTGAGAGCGCCGAGGAGAACTCAGGATCGCTGAAGAGGAGGAGCTGTCTGGTGTTCACAGCTTAACACTTTTGTGCAGATATTGCATTGAAATGGTCCTAATTTATTTCGACAGCCATGTTGACAGGAATGTGTGAGGTTTGAATTTTACAGCGAAGAACCTGATGTGTTTTCACAAACAGATGGCCTGAATGCAAGGTTTTAATTCTGGAGTTTCAGATGTTCCTCCAGTTTATCTGTAATGGGACAACAAAACATTATAGATCCTTATGCAATGGAGATCTTCAGGCATTTCCTCAACTGTGGATCACACTGTATGAAGCTCCTGGTTGCATTGTACATTTGGAAAAAAAAAGAAGACATAGCCTCAATATAGATGTTTCTTGGCTACTACCTTGCAGTAGAACAAGATGCAGTCATAAACATGCTAAAGTGGCTCTTCTTCCTTTGTGGTTATATTGAACATTTGATCCCTCTTGATGAACGGTGCCCATCCTTCTCCATTTAGTCTGACTGAGCTTGAGATGATTTACAAAGTCATTATTCCACCTTAAAAGTTCTTAATAAAATCAATATCAATAGTAGTCCTTAAATCAGAAAGGTTGTATCAACTTTGTTTTAGATTGTTTTTGTTAATAAAATATACAACTTACTAGAAATGAGTGCAAAGGTGTGTTCTGCTGCTTTCTCTGCCTCAGGCATGCAACATTTAGTGTTAGAAGTAACAGGGACGTCCCAGAACAGAGCCATCCTGCCAAATATTGCTTTCATAATTATGACTGCTGGAAGGATATTTTCAGGAATAGTGCCTTTGAATGAAAAAGCTCTTGAGGTTTCACCAACACTTAGGGACCTGAAATTACTTATGTTTACAAGTGACAAAGCCCTCTAACGACTGTAGTAAGTGCCGCCACATCGCCTCAAAGCTCATGTGAAACAGAGAGTCGGATGGGGAAGATGAGCAGATCTCACTATGTTGCCTTCAGCTCTAAAAACATCTGGAGCTCACAGCCCAAATCCCCTCTTCTTTAACCTTTTAGCACATCTTTGCTTCCATCTATCCCTCAATCATCTGCTCTCTGTACAGAGGGCAAAGGGCTCTCATCAAACCCGAATGCTTGATTTCCCTTCTTTTCTGTCTCCTCAGCAGGGGAGTTGTGAATGAATATTTTCATAGTTAATTTGCACTGCATTTCGCTCCTCAGCCTGGTGGAGACTCAGGTGGGCTTGAGTATTAATAGCTTCCCTCATTGGTGACGTCAGCTGAATTCACACATGTGCCTCTTAACACTCGGATAGTGTTTTATATTCATTAGAAACATCCTTCTCGCTGGTTATTTACTTAGCTCTGTAAAGCACGTCACTTTAAAAAAAGATGAAAAAAAACCTTTTTCTTTCTTTCCGCAACTCTAATTCTCAGTCATATTTGTTATGTCATAGTATCCTCGTCTGTTCTTTTTTTCTGATTAAAGTGATGCTTCTCCCTCTTGTCTAAATTGTTCTTTGGTTCCCTGTTTCACAATTCTAATTGTTTGTGTCTGCAATGTAGATGTCAAACACTTTTTTATTTTCTCTTTCATTCTGTGTTGTCCATGTGACTCCATCTTTGTCCCTGTGTTCATTGAAAAGGCTGCCTGAAAGCTTTATGGGGTCCTCATTGCTAAATGCCAGTCTGTCTCTGCCAGGCGCTCGCCTAATGCTGGTCTCCTTGGTGATAAGACCAGCAATCAGGCCGTTCTGTACCAGACACTGAGTGGTTTGTGATGAAGAGTGCGTGTTTGTGTGTCTACGCATGTTTGTATCAACGAAAAGTAGATTTGAGTCTGGTTGTCCTTTGTGCCCTGTTTGGGTGAAGATCCATACTGTATAGCATATAACGAAGAAAAACTGGGACAGTACAAGGGAGCTCGGACTCATTATCATCTGAATGCATTTTGTTTCTTGTAAACAAGCCTCTGCCAAACAAGGGGGCCCCCTGTTCTTCCTGCCAGAGCTGGGCCAGGCCTCAACGTGGTGCGGTTCTTTGCTGGCACATTTTACCAGGAGTTTAGCTCCACAGACACTTCAACTGGCCTCATCTCCATTCAGTCCATCTGTACTGGCATCTCAGCAGCCGTCGAGAAATCAGGCTGCTGAAATAAGATGGGAGGACGCCATTCAGGAACACTTAACTGCTAATTGAGGTCCCATATCGGGTTTTATCACACATTGAAGTGAACGTTGCTGGGTTGATAGTTTAAGTTCCTTATTTATATGGATGTAGATAGAAGTAAAGTTTATTTAAATAATACATTCATTTACACAGCATGTAGATAAAATATCACAAAGTGCATCAGGAAGAGAGAATAAACATTAAAATGATGTAAAACACAATAAGCAAAATTATTTACAATAATTGAAACTAGTATTATGTAAAATAAATTATTTAGGAAATGCATGTGTAGATTAAACACCTTCAGACATTTTTTTTTGATATGTTATATGTTATATGTTTGAATATGACAAAGTAAAACAAGAAAAAATCATGACAGTTGAGATGCAAAAGCCTGAAATTCATGGAAGCCATTAATGTGGTTGTGCTGAGGTATAGAGGAAGCCCAGGTCGGTTTAAAGTGACCTTCACGTGTTTGTTGGGTCAGGCGTCTCTCATCTTTCTTTCGACTACAGTAGATTCTCTGTGCAGTTTGTGTCAGGCCAGTATGCTGGATAATCAAGCACAGTAACACCATGAACATTGAACCAGCTTTTGGTACCTTTGGTTCTCATTAATCACAAAAGTATTTAAGATACATTTCTCATTTAAAATTTTTTACTAAAACAAATATGTATTTGCGGTCCTTCTTGACATAATTGCATAGAGCAAAGTTGAGTATCTGAAGGAATGTGGGATCTCGAATCCTTGTACGTTTGTACCCTGGACTGACAGGATGTTAGACCAGCTTCCTCATCTAATTGGCGACAGACAAAGCATGGGCATTTTTCTGTCCCTCAGCCAAGTCAAATCTGATGTCCATCATGTCTCTGAATGCACACAGTAAGACAGTGTGAACCCTGAACAGGTGGAGGTAATCTGAAGCTCAGCAATAGTCGTCTGTTATGAATGTTGCTCAGACTGCAGGGTTGATGATTTCCTGTAATGTCAGTCATATTTCAGGTCTTTCAAATGGTATTCACAGACTTTAGGATATTACAGCAAGCATTTTATTTTCAAATATCATTTTCACTTTATTTAATTATTAAAAAACCAAAACTGATTCATGTATTAACCATGTGTGTCCGGTTTGGATTTCCCAATCATTTCTTGGTATGATTCAGCAGTTGAAAACTAGACTTTTTCTTAAGCCCACACACGCTTGGAGGAGATCCAACATGCAGAGGGCCATTGCCAAAGCTGGTGTGTCTAACTGGTTAGGCCATCGATTGAATGGCATAGTCTAATATTTCAATATGCTGGTGAGGCGAGCCCTATGGCCTGAACTATTGGATCTCACTGGGACCAATTTAAAGGCCTGAGTAGCAAAAGGTCTTTGCAGCCCGACCTCTTGCTTTAACATAAAGCAAAGGTCCTGTGAAGATACAAAGATTCAGTGTGTGCTGCAGATATCCATGTGTGTAAGTGTGTGTGTTTGCATGCGTGTGTGTGTGTACATTTTATATGCATTTTTTCCTATGCATGTATATACTTTGCTCTGAAGTGCTTGTGCCAGCAAATCTGAGGCGCTCTGTGTTGCATCTGTGAGCAACTGAATGCTGCTTACACATGCTTACAATGCATTGTTGTGTCATTGAACATATTCCTAACAGATTCATCGGCAAAAATGACTGTGGAGGAGTCCGTAGTTTATGCTTTTGTAAAAATCTAAAGGTATGGACTGGAGTCTAAACCAAGGTGGAGGGTAGCTGAATAGGAGAGCCTTTATGTCAGCTTTTTCTTTTTTTTATCCTGAATGAAATGGTTATCTACAACAAGAGAATCTTAGAGGGATTACCTTAGGATCAGAATGAAAACTGAGTTCCCCAATTGTCTTTGTTATTTCAGAAAATATTCACATCCTCTTGTTTTTGCCTTGATTGGATTGTTTTTCACTTCAGGAATTAAATCTCTTTTCCTGTTAACACAGACTGTGTGAGATCTGAAAAAAAAACAAAAACAAAAACAATATTTCTTCCCCTACTTCACTCTGCTATGATAAAAGCATATGTGAATGCACAACGTTGGCTCTGATAGTCTTGTACTCCATTGCCAGACTGGGCCACATCAACGGCTCCTATTTCCTTCACACTTATTGCAATTAAAACATGACTTGTTGATTAAAGGACAGCAATCTGCTCTGTAAAATGTGCAGTGAGTGAGAGAGTAAGTGTGTGTGTGTGTGTGTGTGTGTTCTTTTTAAAATGTCTTTTCATCTTCTGTGAGGATTATCTTCTGTTTCCTGTTCTGCTGTATGTGCCTGTGTGCTTCATGGGTCTGTGTTATCAGGGTTTATTGGACGTCTGTACCGAGGGGTTTCGGTTCACACAGTGGGTTAATTGACCTCTGGAGACGCTTTCTGCTCTTCTAATGAATGTTTGGATTAAGTGTTTTTTCTGCATTTGTGTTAGATGTAAGATTTGTATAGTCTTTGAATTTTTAGACGCCTCATTATTTTTCAAAATGAACCATTTGAAGACACCACCTCTTTGGTAAATGTTTTTTTCTGATATGGGAGTGAGGCCCACAATGCAGTTAAGGCCATTTAAGTTTTAAACGTTAGGGAAATGATGAAGGCTTTCTTTCATCAGCTGATTTTATGCCTAAAACAAACTGGACCAGTCTTTCAAATGGCAATCACTGAATGCACCATAACCACAAAGCTGATATATCATTGTTATCGTCCGGTTAGCACCGCAGAAAATCAGTGATTGGAAATCAAGTCTAAATCTAAGATGTGTGCATCACATTTGTTCTAAAGTTCTTAATTGCAGTAAATAAAATCACATTGTTGTGAAGGAAGAAACTCTCCGAGTCATAATAAGCAGCCTAAAATGTCATGAAACCTAAATTTCATTGTTTTACAAGAGAATGCTTTGCTTTTTTGCATTTGCATTTTGTATTTGAGTTCTATTAAAAGGCCTGATCATCAATGATGAATAGTCATTCTGCTGTAATGTAGGTTAGGGCCCAGGTGGCTTGCAAGCAGTAAAATAAAACAAACAAATCATTTTCCATAAAGGAAAACATCTTTAACACCTCCTCTACTGCCTCCTGTGTTATAATGATCTATATTTCTAATAACATAGTATGATGAGTCTGGTGAAATCACAATGGAGTTTTCCTTTATGGTATTTAAATCTGTCTCTGGCTCTCTCAAGGACAACAGGCATGTTTATTTGATGCTAACAAAGCATTCGCACTCAATGGCATTCACACCTACAGATTCAAAGAGGCAAACTAATGAAGCTTTTGTTCTAAAATAAAATTAAGACCCAGGAGGGGGCAGAATCAGGTGTGAACACGGTGGGTCATTAAATTATGTGTGAACGGACGCCAAGGATGTCTTTTTTTTATGAAGCTGTTTGGAAGATAAAAAAGAGCAATTCACCTCCGGTGGGACTTGGTTGCTGAATGTTGTCTCCAACATTTCGACTTGCTACCTAGTGATCTCCTCCCGGCTATACACATAAGCAGTCGAAAAGAGCGTAGGTTTACCTCCGAGAGACGCAAGTCACTGTGCTTGAAGGTGCTTTTGTTCAGCGTCCACTGAGCAGTTCTGTTTTTACCTGCTTCGCCTCACCAGTGTAGGTGGGCTTCACTTCTAGAATGAACAAAACTTCTCTGATACAGTATTTCCGAAAATCTTTGGATGAAGCTAGTAATTTTTATCATATCTTATTTATCAAATTTAAAAATTAAAACATTTTTTGTGATTCACGCCTTGACTCACAAAATGGATAAATGTAGGGCACATATACTTTGCATAAGGCTAATCTTGTAGTTCCATTTTTTCTTTCAAAAGACTACTTCTATCAAAAAACTGGCAACACATTTTTCTTAGTTTTGTAATCCTTAGGAAAGAAAGACAAATTGGAAATTGCAGATCAGACGTTAAGGACAATAGGAAATGGGTAGCAGGCAGAAAAAGACAGAAGTGTAAAAATACCTAAACCATCAAGTGTATTTATTTTTACCTTTGCACGAGTGTGCATTTCCATTTTAATCAAATTAAACTGTTTTCTTTGTAATATTATCTGGCTTCCTTTTAAGTCTTGTTTTCAGTGCTCAAGTAAAGCCAGTATGTCATCAGAAATGGATGCAATGCTGAAGGTGCCCCAGAGTGATTTGTTTTAATGGAGTTGGCTTACTCTTTCAGAGCGCATAAACAGCAAAGCAAATTTCACATCATTATGCTACCAACAAATGCAGACCTGGGAATAACTATGAAAATGAGTTGGAAAATTAGAAATCAAAAAGCACCATGTTTTGTGTTCAGGCACAATCCAGAAACAACATTATGGAGATACAATACTGACCTACTATATCCATTTTTATAGAAAAAGTAATGTTGATTAAAAGGAAAAAAACAAAACAAAACAAAACAAAAAAAAAAACGGATTGTGAAAGGTTTCTTGTCCTGTTCCTCATCATTAATCTACTTTTGTTTTTTATTGGATAATTGCTGTTGATCAATGAATTGTATTTGTTATAAATAAATAATGAGTTTGAGAGATGCTCAAAGCTGCTGTTCCAATTTAAATTTTAAAGGTACTCAGCCACAAGTAATTACGTCAGACATTAGAAACACCATGTAATTGTAGAAACAAAGTTCTTATAGAGGCTCTTTACATAATATAGAAAACAAACATGTCAATCTTGATATGTTCTTGAAGATTTAAAGGAATAATCTTAATGTAAATCAATCAGTTCTGGCATTTAGCTGTTCAAAAAGGAGAGCATCTTGTCAGGATTTTGTTTTGAGTTTTCGGTTCACAGTTCTGATTATCTGTTATCTGTGTTTGCCTTAGTTATTTTAATTTTATCAGCCTTGTTGTGTTTTTTATTAGTTCAGCCAGTCAGATTATGTTTATTATTTATTCCTCATGTTTTGTTATTCTTTGATACAGTCAGATTTGTTTTCCTATAGTTCCCCTGTCTGTTTAGTCTCCCCTGCCCTGTTGTGTGATTCTCTCTTTCTCTTTTTGTCTCTGTCTCTCTCTGTATGCCTTCTTCTCTCTCTTGTCACACCTGCAATATGTTAGTCAATCAGGCCCAGTCTATTCTTCTATCATTCACTCTCAGTATTCAACCACTTTTCTTTCATTCACTACTTGGTTGATTCTCCTGTTATTTTTTAAGTACCTGGCTCCTGTTTGTACCCTGCTGATGCTCTATGTAATCACCTTATTTTGTAAGTTTTTATCAATTCATTAATGTCGTTAAACCTTCAACTACTAACTGCTGTACAAGTTTGCTCTGCATAGGGGTCCTACAATATCTACACATGACATACATACTGTAGCAAAATCATGTAGTAGGTTATCTAAGTTAAAACTACCAAAGCTGCAAGTTATTGAATCCTGAAGTGTACTTGGGAGTCATTTTCTTTTTTTTCCTGTGAGTGTATCTACTCCACTAATTTTATATCACTATAAATATTAGCATCAGGATGTAAACAGTATGGTGTAGTTGTAGGAAGCGGAGCTATTTTAATAAAAAGCTTTACAAACCATGACAAAACAAATAGAGATTTCAAAGAGGCTTTATCCGTGATGGAAGAAAAATGTTACAAAAGATTAATTAAAAAAACTTAACGGAATGTGATGAAAATATGATTGGAATGGCTAACCTCAAAACCAAATTGTTTGGTGTATAACCTTGACTGCTGTTGGTCGAAGGATGAAAAAACAGAAAAGAAAAGAAATGTGAAAACTTTCTGAAAATTATATTTAACTGAGTTCATAGAAATTTGATTTCAGGATCAAATGATCCTGAAATCATTTTCACACTGGCAAAAATAGAAGGATTTGTAAATTTTGGAAATGCCAAGATGACTATATATGGACACTACAACTTCATGAATTGATTATCTTTACATCTGCTCTGCCCAGAGAGGATTTACAAGTGTATTTAAACAGAACACTTGTTGGCATAGGTAGTTAAATTACAATCAGCTTGACGTTCTGATTGTAATCCATCTAAATGAAGTTAAAAATTCAATTTAAAATGAAATAATTTCCATCATCATGTATGCTTAGTGAGGTTAATGTTTTCTTTTTATACCTAATACCCATTTTTTGGCCTGTATCATCACTGCTACTTCAGTTTAAATCACCTTTTCTGCCATTCTATGAGAAATAGGAACTCCCAAAAACTTTATAATTTTTAGACACTGTGGAATAAGTGCTTCCACCATGATTTTTTTTTTTACTTTTGACAACTTTTGGTCTGTGCATGTGATGTGGCTTTTAATCTTGACTGTTTAATCATCCTTGCAAAATGCTGAAGTGTGAACCAGGATGACTGACAGCAGCATAGGAAAGCTGGGACAAACCCACATGGACCAACGTGCCCTGTCTCTGAGGCAGTGGTTTGCGACACTATTTTGTAGACCATAGCCAATTAAATTAAAAATGCAAACTTCTATGCTGCTAACATCTGGGCCAATAACTACACAAAATGGGCCACTTGCTTAAGGCATGCACTAATCAGTTTTGAACTGTAATTTTTTCCCTCTATTTTAATACTGCTTAGTTTATCAGCGTAATTGCCTTGAATCACTCCAGGGAAAACTCCTGGTAGTCCTGATGGCCTTTCTGGCCTTCCAGAGGTGTAAACAAACCCCCACCGATTCCATTTTATGTAAATTGGGGGGAAAAAAAATGCACAAAATTACTTGAAGCCCAAGAACTGAGATACAGTTTTATTCAGATGACTGATCGAAGAGGAACATAAAGATCAATTTTAGAGCAAAGTACATTGACTTCAATCAACTCATCAGTGGTGCAGCCAACTAGAAGTTCATTATCTATAACTGTCAGTGAGCTCTGCTTCTAATACAATAACAGGGATACATATTTTCAGGCTTACTTTGAGTTGGATTAATATTTTGGGTGTAACAAGATGTTAAGCCATGAAATATTGAAATATGAAGTGAGAGCTGTCTAGTGAAGCACCAGCAAGTTGCTGTTTCAGCATGTGTCTGTTGAAATGGGTGCAAGCCATTATCATAAACCTGGGATGTGAAAATAAATGCATTAAACTCGACAGCCAGTGTCTACATGCAAGTCTCCTGTCATGAAATTAAAAAGGACGTTCTTCTTGTTTTACACTTGTTAAGAAGGCAGATAGGTAGTTTCTATCTTGTAATAAGTCTAGATTGCATTAGATCATATCAAAATCAGCAATACTTCACTGAAGGTGATTTGTAAAAGGCTTTAAGCAAGCATAGAATTGTTCCTATTTATGTGTGCATGGTTGTTCTGCGTGTCTCTGTGTTGCCTTTTGATGGATTGGTAACCTAACCCAGATGCACCTAGAATGCCTTTTGCCCAATGATATCCCTTTGTTATTCCTTTGCTAAACAATTTATTCTAATGCACACTTCTCAAATATAAAAAGTTTTATTTTAGCAAAGGTGTAGGTATCTGGTTCTTCATAAACTCCACCAAAAAAAGCCGAACACAGTTTAAGCAGTGGAAGAAGATGGAAGGTATTGCTTTCACACTTTTTCACAGCCGTTCAGACTGGGCACATTATGTAAGCGAGTCCTGTGAAGTCCACTTGCAATGCCACGTTTGATGTGACCAGCAATCCAAGTCACGAACACCCTCATATAAAGAAAGTGACTTCAACCTTTGAAAATTAGCATTGAGGTAAGCAACAAAGCATGGAGGATGCTCAGATTAATAGTCACAAATGAAAGTTTCATTCTGGGTAATAGAATGCAAATAGAGAGATGGAAGCAGAAAACCTCATGTTTCTGTGTCCATTTTATATATTTACTTTTTACCCTCATGAGGGTGGTGGGGGACCACTGCTGGGGGTGGCAATGTCTCCATGGAAACTGACATTCTCTTGAAGGTCCTTGGCAGCCATTGCCAATTGTTAAACTTGCAATGGTTTGAAATTCTCAGAAAAGTGGCCAAGTGGCTGTAATGAAATCCTGTCTATTTGAGGTGGACTCAAGCTGAGAATAATCACACTGAGTTTAATGACCTTCTGACAGAGAAGAAAGACCGTATAATCTGGTGCTGACATAATCATACCAATATTATTTTATTTTTTCTTATTTTGCTTGCTTTTATGGTCAATCATAAGTATTAAAGAGTGATAGACTCTTTTTTAATACAAACCGAAAATGTTCTTTCTATAATTGAAGTGGATTTGAAAATGAAATGCACTTTTTGTCATATTATCCTTTGTATACAATTCTCTGAAAGGAACTGTCTGGTAAAGTCCTTGGATGTTTACCCAGATTTATTTTCTATAGGGAGTGTAGATGAACTTCAATGTTTTTTTTTTTCAGGTATTGTTTTCAGTTAGCTGAATATGTTTCAAAAGCTTGGCACCTTTTGAAAGAGGACACTATTTGAAGGATGATGTTGGCCTCTGTCTGCATCTTCAAATATGTTAGGGGGATCTTATAAGCCTATGGGGGGTGGGCATCTTTAAGATGAGTTTCCCAAAATAAACTATTACTTAAGTACAAAATTGGAATAATTTAGAGCAGCAATAATTTTATTGTCTGTGTGACTGGTAAAACCGGTTAAAACAACATTATAGGCCACATTTCCTTCCCACAGCTGCTTAAGAATCAATGAAATGTTTGAGCTTTTGTGTGCAGAACACTTTCGCCTCATGTATGGAGACCTGCCCTTGTGAGCGACGGCAGCTGAGAGGGATCAGTCTAGCAAAGTGTCAGCCTCACACCTTAGTCTGCAACACCAACCCAAGCAGAAAATAGAGATTAACACTGTGTGCTTGTTTCCATTTCACTCCTTTTTTAGTTCATCTTGTCACACATGCAGTAAGTGCAAATGGAGTTCTTTTTCTGAATAATTCCAGCATCACATATTTTCCAATTTTGGCAACATATATTCAGTGCATTTACTTCACATTGCAACTACAGACTTCAATGTATAACGTTCAAATTTATGTGACAGACCTACACAGAGCCTAATCCTGGAAGGGGTAGAAGGAAAGGACTTTTTTCTTTTTTCAAAACAAATACAAATCTGAAGAAAAACAAATCATGTTCAGCTCACTTTGATCAGTACTTTGCAGAAGCAATTTTTCTGTAATTAAACATATTTAGAATATGTCTCTGCCAGCTTTGGACATCTACAGCTCGTTCTTCTTTCTTTCTTTCTTGGGGGGAGATTTGACTGTCTAATGACCTTTATTGACATTCAACTCGATGTGAGGAATTGTCAGTTAGAAATGCAAAGCTCTTTTAGTATGCCACAGAAGCTGCTGTTGTTACCAGGCCTCCTGTTCCCTAGGTGGCCACTCTCTGTTCAGTCTGAGAATCAAAGGTTTTGCTCCTGTTTTCAAAGATTGCTGAATGGAGTCACAGTGATGGACAAAGAAGCAGTACTGTTAAAGTTTTGAGAGTCAAAATCTTTTTTTTTAATTTGTTCTCTCTTCATTTTCCTGCTCTAAGAAAATACATTTTAAACAATACTATTTTCAGGTTCCTGAAAATAGTATTGTGATGAAAAGATTTTCATCACAATGCTATTGAAAGACTGTTCCTGTTGAAAGACTTTTGTAACCGATTAGCGCTTTGCAAAGCAGGTTGAAGCACCTCAAACAGTTACTGCCACTTACAAAAATGTCACTGATAAATTCTACACTGGACCCACTATGCAGAACCGCTAATCAGTCACAAGATAGAGTAGGTTTCTGTTTGCACTTGAAAAACCCAGATAGACATCTCTGTCATTTAAAAGAAGCAAGCCAGTTTTAACCTGTGCAGCTTCCAACTAAAACTGGGGCCATAGAAAACCGGAAATCTTCCACTGGGGAAAACAACTTAGCTTTGCTGGAAGGCACAATTTAGTATTAGGGATACCTTTTGGTGCCAAATTCTTTTGCATTGCATATTTCTGTGCTTCAAAGGGAAGTCGAAAACATCATTAAAATATTTTCAATTCAAACGAGAATTAAGACATTTTTATGCTATTACTATGCACCATATTTCTAAAACTACTGCGTCTTCACGTCAGACCATCTGTATCTTTTTAAAACTCTTTCAGACAGAACTTAGATCTATTGTATGCCGCTTCCATGTGTGTGCATTCAGCTTTGAATAGATGCGAGACAGGTTGATTGCTGCCAACTGCCTGACGACAGCAGTAAAAGTTGATATTGGCAGCTTGTCACATGCAAGTCAGTGCAGTCACATTCAGCTGCCATCTGTTTTTATTTTGCCTAGCAGACATGGAACAAAAAAAAAATGTTAATTTGGGCACACGTGCAGTTCAAGGTGGCGGAGAACCTTACGATGCAAAGTTTGATACTGCTTTTTCCTTCGACTGTTAGATAGCGAACACGTGACACATGTTTTAGCACATGTAGTTAATGACTTTTTGTTTTTGGTTTTACATGCAACCATGCACAATAATTACTTTATGCCCCCTGCTAGGGAAGAGTTTAATTAACCATCCTCTTTCAGGGCAGATAATTAGTCAATAGCACACATGTGCACAAACACACTCTCATTATCACTTATGCAATAAGTCAATATGTAACTCTAAGAATAAAATATACTTAGTCTTACTGTATGAAAAGCAAATTGCATGTTTTTAGTGTCACAGCTCAATAGAAAATTTAGATGGGCTGCAAATGAGGGGCAAATTGAAAATGTGGATTTACAGACAAAATCTTTCATTTAGAATATATATACTTATTTCTATTTATAAACAATGTATACATACACATAAGCATTTATTTTCCTCAACTGTCTTCGAAGTTTTACCAGCAGGTTTATCAAAATTATTTATTTGTTAAAGGCCAGAATAATGAGGACTTATTTAAACTTTCTTCAGATTTAGACATTTTTACACATTTCTCTCAGTTTTTGGTTTAATTTCCTTTAAAACTGTGTGTCTTGGGTCAAAAATTTTGGATATCCTTCCACAACCTTTATTCTCAATAGCTTGCTGGAATTTTGGCCCATTCCTCCTGTCAAACTTTGCACAATGGAGTCATTTTTGTAAGCTGACTTACTTGTACCTTTTGAGCTCTCCATTTGGAAGAAAAGTTTGTGCCCAACTTTTAACTTCCTGGCTGATCTCTTGAGATATTGCTTGAGAACTTTCACAAAACATTTTCCCAATGATGCCATCTAATATGTGAAGTGCCCCAAACCCTCCTGAAGCAAAAACACCCACACAACATGATGCTGCTCCAACTGTACTTCACAGACTGGATGGTGTTGTCAGACTTGCAAGATTCCCCCCTTTTTCTCTAAATGTAGTGATTCTTATGTCAAAACACTTCAGTTTTAGTTTCATCAGACCACTGGACAGATCATCATTACTCGGTGCATTTGGAAACTGCAATGTAGATTTGAGTAACTTTTTTTTTTTTCACTGGGATGTCTTTAGTCTGTCTTTGCAGGACTTCCTTTGCTCTGGATACTCTTATCATCCTCAGATGGCATCATAAAAATGTAGTTATTTTTATTTCTTTTATGAATTTTAGATATTTGGTTTGGACCAAATTACATTAGTCTCAGGATCACTCAACATGTCTTTCTGCACACTATGATATCTGGACATTTCCATGGTTTTATTGCATAGACTTGCTTGAAAAGAAGAATGTTGCACCTCAAGACATTTACAAATGGTAGCCAAGAATAAATCTGCCATCTGGACAGTTCGTTTCCTTATGTATTGGTTGACTTCCTTTTATTTTTATGATCTCACTAAATAAGTGCTGTGTTTGAGTCATTGTCTTAAAATATATCCAAAGATGTTCCAGCTTTAACTCAGATTTTGTGAAATAGAAGCTCATAAAACTATTATGTCATTATCTGGTCTTTCCAATGTACTTAAAATCTATTTGTGTATGTTAACTTCTGAATTTGAAGAAAAAACAAATCTCAAAACTACAAAGTTAATTTAACAGAAATTTTTTTAGTAATCCTAAATTGACATAAAACTTGAAAAGTATAGGCTGATTTAAACTTATATAGTGAGTCGCTTTGCATGCAATGTGAGTAAATATATGAACAGTAATTTAATGGATTTTTTTTATTATTATTTACAGGTTCACGGTTTGATCTGCACACAGGAAAAGGTAAAACATTCTAATCTATGATTTGGGTTCTGTTTATTTGCTCCACTTTACCAAATTGTACTTTTGCCATTTTGGTAATCAAAATAGGGTGGAATAAGGTGAAAAGATTTCCTTAAAGGGACATTTCATATAAATTTGAAAATTTATGCTCTCCTTTAGAGCTTTTCATATGTATTTTGACAAGTGATCATGTTAAATAATTTTCTAATCTAATTAACTAATCAAAGACACATACTGGGAAGAGAGGTGATAATAGTCCAATGCTGTAAATAATAAATATCAATAGGAGGTTCCTTAGGAATATTATAGATTGATCTGCATCCTAATGTTTCATACTCCTTATGTCAACTCTGATACCCAAATGGGGATCAGTCACAACCACCAAAAACAAAGTATTAAAAATGCATAACATAATACAAAGCTAATTTAAGTCAATCAGATCAAATCATATTTTATTTGTATAGCCCATTTCAAGGCATCACAAAGTGCTTTATATCATAAAAACCCAAAAACCCTAAGTCACACAGCACAGAATCAAGAATCAAAACATTACATTAAGTCGAGTGCCATTGTTAAATTCTTAATTGATCATGTTTCAAAAGCAACTCCAACCAGGTGGGATTTTAGTCTAGATTTGAAGGCACTTAGCATTTGAGACTATTTCCTCTTTTTACACATACATGCACTAAAAAAAGCTATGATAAGCAATAGTGGTTTAGCATAAGTGGACCCAGCCTATTTACAAGTGCAAATTGGAAATAGACTGGGTCAAAATAATAGGAACGGAGTACAACATAGGGACACAGGGGTGAATTAACTGTTCTTTTCATGCGATCTCCGTATGTGCTTGGTTTTTCTTTTCTGTTCACAGTATAGAAACTAAATGATTTTCAGACTTTTGTCAGTATCTGGAGTTAAGGGGATTTGTGAGTTTCATTATTTTCACCATATTATTTTCACCATATTGGGCTTTTTTTTTTGCCAGTCACAGAAAATAGAAATAGCGGACAAGTGTCATGTAGTAATATCTGCTACAGTCACACACAAGCTCAATCTGAAACAAAGCCTCACATGCAATAAATTAGTTTCTTCACTTGGAATTTAAATATATATATTTTGGAATAACATGGTCCAAAGTTTCCTAGCAGTGTGTGTAGTCAAACATATGAAACTAGTGACTCAACGGATTCATTTCCCTAGGTGATTTTATTGAACATACAAAGATCTTGGGGCGTCGTTATTGTATTTGTTCTGAGATTTCTCATGTTGTTTATGGCAGGACTTGTATCTGTTGTGTGCTTTACTGTCCAGGCTGCGTTTGATCATTATGGTACTGGTGGGACAGCACTTCTTTTAGGTCTGTTTCTGGCAGCTGGAGTCTGTAGCGCTACACGTCTGTGGGCTTCCCTGTGTAGATTTAGTCCTGAATAATCCCCTCCATCTGCTGCCCCCTTCACCAGGTTTTACTTCTCAGCATCTCTTCATCTTTCGTTCTCTACAGTTTTGTTTCCGGATGAATTTCTGGGATTTTTGAAAGTCCTGTGATTTTTAATGTGGCAATTCTCTTCGTAAACCATTTACTCTTTCAGTCCCTGCTGTGTTCCTAGTCGGTCCTCCTCTGAGTCCTAATCTCGCTGCTTCTTCTCTCCCATGGGTTTTTAATTTTCTCTCTCGTTCTCTCTCATTCCTTTTGTTTTCCCATCCTTTTTTTCATGATCTATTCCTGATTATTCCTTTTGGTGTTTCGATTTCATCCAACTAAATCTCTAGATGTCCCTGCAGTGCTGCCTAATTTATCTATTTATTTTTTTATTTATTTATGTTTTTTTTTTTTTTAAAGCTGTTTGTGACGCAAGACAATCCCTTGCTAAGTGGAAATCCAATTCTAATCCAGTTTTCTATAATCAGACAGCACACAGAGTAGTTTGAACATAAATACCATGAAAATGCTTTTTGGATTTTTAAAAAGTTTTCACATTTTAGTTTTTACAGAATGTATTCCACCAGGGCTAAACCACAGGATTCCCCAGATGTGTAAGGTCTTTGCATAGTAGAATAGGGTAGGGGTGTACTGATTTATCGGCCTGCCGATTTATTAGCGCTGCTGATAATTTTGGATCAGTGATCAACTGATACTTGTATTTGAAGCTGATCTTATCCACCAATCTTATCTAACTCTGCAAAGGTCTAAAAATCAGCCTCTGTCCTCTTTTGCTGTCCTGTGAAAGAGGTTTGACTGATGGAGCTGTCCACCAAGGCATGTCTTCATATTTGCAATTAGCAATGGTCACCACACCATTACCAACTCAGTGACTTTCTTGATAGATGTAGTAATATTTCAGAAAAGAAAACAATGGTATCGGCTAAAATGGGAATCGGCTGATCAGACTTTTTAAAGATTGGTAATCGGCCAGAAAACTGCAGTAGTGCACCCCAAAACGTAGGTAAAACCAGTTGTTTAGAACATTGAGTTTAATCTACACTTCTCACTTTGCTCCTCACCTGTCTGACCTCCTGACCTCATTCAAGCATATGGCTCCGAGGAAAACCACAGGAAACTGAAAACCCATAACCCTTCTAAACGCCAACGTGGACGCTGACCAACATAATACTGACCTATTATGCTTGTGCAATACATTACATAAAGAGCAGTACTAAGCTTAAGCCCATCATAGCCCTTGGTAGATTAAAAAAAATTCCAGTGTAGTCTACATCTACCTTATTTCTTCTCATCTTTCTCTTAGTGTTTTACTTTCGAGAAATAGTTGAATAAACCTAAACATTATGTTCTAATGTTATTATAAGTGGTCTACTAAATTATGTACACAGAACTCTAACTGAACTTGACTAAATATTTTCTTCCAAAACTAGACAATGAAGTTACATTTTGACAAAATAATAATAATAAAAAAAAAAAATTAATTGAAGTTTTTTTTTTTTTTTTTCAAATTCAGCCTGGGTTGTCTCAGGAAAGTGCCTTCAATCACTTTTGCAACACAGAACTTAATCAAAATACATCAGCATCAATTGACATGTTTTGTACTGTAAAATGTATGTTTTCCCAAATCCTTAAGAGATTATATGAGAGCAGGGTAAATATTATCTAGAAGTATGATTGTGCTTTGCACCTGCTCTGCTTCAGTTGTTGTGGCAAATGGGTCATGAGAGGTAGAGAAATCCTCATGTCTAAGTCTATACTCCTTCTCGTCAGTCTACTCCTAGACAGTCACTATAAGTGCAGCCGACCTGCAGAGCTTTACTCGGCACTCAAGCAGACAAATGCTTTTGTATGACATTGATGATCTCCAGATGTAGTGTGCTATATTCAGTGCATGGTACAAGGTTTATTCTTCAAATAAACTGGTTGCAACAGCAGAAATGACAGCAGTGACGAGCAAAATACAAACAGGTGAGACATCGCCACGAGTGACATGATTGTCAGCCGTGTTTGGCAGAACTCTGCACCCGGATACATGTGGATTAACAATGACTGAATGGATTAGTGGGTGTGTGTATGCATATTTGTGTGTGTGTGTGTGTGAAAATGTTTGAGTCATGCAGATATGGAACGATAAAACACAGTGACAAAGAAGGCATATTTTCTAAAAACTGAACTAATGCTTTCAGATGATCATACTTTGGCTTTAATACTGATGACAAATGAAATTGACATAAGCTGCCACTCTTACACACAATATGGCTACTAACACTAAAATGGTCTCATATTTGCACTTAAAGCTCTGCTTCTAGAAGTCATACCCTGTCTTTTTTCTCGTTTCTCAGGTTAATTGATTTTCTACTTTTGCTTCTCCCAACTCTTGCTCGTTTACTGCCCTCTGGTCTTAGAAGGGACATTTCCTTTTGGAATCTCTGAAATAATATGAACAGTGCTTGTTGGAGAGGGAAATTAATCACATGGGTGCTCACAACTCTGTAGGGCTTTGGGTTCAGCTTTCTAATTAGCAGTCTCCCTCTTGACACTTTTATTAGGTCATTGGTTTAGTGTTAGAAAATTTAGCATGAAACGCTATGTAAAGCGATTCATACTGCTGTACAATTTCTATATATTTTCACACCTTCCTGTTTGACATCAGCTCTAAACACACAACCAGAGCTACAATGGGGTTGACTTATAGCAAAGCATATCCATACATTCATACATTCAACATATGTCAAAGTGTAGACCTGGGAATCTTCAGCAAGAGTTATGAAATTATGTTCACTGGATCCTACTGGGATTGAGTTTTTGTAAAGATTTGGCAAAAACCTAACCAGCCTATTGCCTCATTTTACAGGTTTTCTCGATTCTCATCTCCCTTCAGTGCTCTGTCTAGGATTTCTCCCACCGAAATCCTAGACAGAGCACTGTCTAGGGCCAATCAACAGACAGGAGTTGTGAACGATTGGCATCAGTTTTCTCTGCAGTTTTAGATTTGTAGTCTCCTTTTGTAGGGTTGTAGTTTGCCAGGAGTGTGTGGATAAATTGAACAAAGCCATTCAGTTTAGGTAGGCCATGATTCCAAATGCTGTGCAATTAAAGTCAGAGCAAGAGGAATGTTTAAGTCATTGAATGACTGGCAAAGATTTCATGACCCCAGACCTCAGGGGGTTGCTTATAGCATGCACAATTTCCTTAGTTGTAATCGAGCTTAATCGAACTACCACATTACATATGTCACAACCAAACATTAGCAGTTGAGTAAAATTTTAAACCTCAGAGTCCATGCCTCCAGAAAGTAATTAATTCTCAACAGTTGAGGGTCCAGACCCTCTGTATGAAGCACAGTGTAGAACAAGAGACTTTTTTTCTTAACCAGGCCTCTTTAGATGTGCAAAGCTGGCAGAAACATTCACCTAAACGACTCACAGGTGTGACTGTGAGCATACAAGTATCATAGGACATTGCGATTCCAGATTTGGAATCAATTTTCCTTTTGCAAGGAAAATTGCAAGGAATAATTTTCCTTGCAAAAAAATAATAAAAAATCTGATTTGGTGGATGTAATGCAACAAAATGTAAACAATTTACATGAAAACATTGGAATGAATATTTTTGCATAGCACCGTGTGTGTGGGAATGTGATGCTCTTTCAACTATATTTCTTGCTTGGTTCGTTAAAGGAAAACAAACACTCTTGTGTGTGTGCTTGACATGAGTGACAGCAATGATTGCCAGCTGGGCCATTCATGCTAAAACTGCATGTGTCTCTACTGCTACAAATTGCTTTGGATTGCTTTTAAGAGCTTCTTCAACCATTTCCCTGTGAGACCACTATTAAAATGTACCCTGATGTCATTCTTCTGTTGCTCTTTTATCCACACTGCCGTAATGTGCTTTTTGGATTACTGTATTTTAATATTGTGTAATGCTCTAAGAATGTTAGTAATGAATGTAAGGCATGCAATCTGCTTGACTACTCAAAATGGTCTGAATTGAAATGCTGAAAAGGCAGCTCTGACTAATCAGCTTAGAGATGTAGCCCACAGTTGACAGATAATAAAGAGGATCTTGAGCAGAGGAGCCAATTACCACCCCTGTAATGAGAGTTCATACAATATCATCTGGGAACAATGGAGGGACATTGAAGTTTGGAGAGAGAGTGGGAGGCTGCGAGAGCAGGAAACCAGTAATGCAATTTTGTAAAAATCAGCTAAAAAAAGATTAAAAGGATGGAATAGATGGAATAAAGGTGAATAAGTGAAAGTTGTGAATTTAAGTGTAGGTATCTGAAACCACAAAAAATGCCTGATTTAAGTTAAAAAGTTTAATTATTAAAGCAACAATAATTCATGCAGTGATATTACACTTCTTCAAAAAATAAAACTAAAGTGAGAATTTAAAGGGGCAGACTAATGACACAGAAGGTTGCAGATAATGCAATCTGTGTCACCACTTTTAAAGTATCTTAGCAAAAAACATCTCTCTGAAAAGTGTTATTCCAAAAATGACACGGACAAAAATGGACTTTAAATGGCAGAGATAAAATGGACTTTGGACTCATTGAATGTTACTAAAAATAATTAAAAACTTGATGAAAAATTTCAAGATGTCAAAAAAAAAAAAAATGCTGTTGAATGTATTACAACAAAAATCTTATTCAGTCTTAAAATTATATATTTTTAGGATACAACTTATGGGATTTTAGGTTTATTTACCTTTATTATTTACCTTTATTGTTAAAGTCCTGCTTTGTAACAAAACTCATTAGTCAGATTAAAATAAAAAGTAAACTGTTACATCCATTTTTGGTGCAAACGTCTCACTTGACGCCTGCAACCTTGATATTCTTTTATGGTTGCAGGCATCCCATGACCCAGAAACAAAAGTTTTGCTGCAGTTTTTCCTTTTGCCTTATTTTAATTTTCACTCATTCATTTTTTTGTTTGAAGGGTTGCTATACATTTTGTCAAAAACTATTCATCAGTATTACCAACAAACCCTGTATGCTGTTTGCATTCCTCCTACTCTTTACTCAGGTTTTCACATTTTGTAAGAGGCACAAACAAAATATTCTTTTCTATTCTATCAGACTTGCATAAAAATAAATAAAAATGTACATTTTCAATGTATTTGTCTGACACGCTGGATCAAGTTGGAGTGTGATGTTGGGGTACAAGGCAGTTTGAGTCTGGTTTCACCCATTGAGCATAAACAGATGCAGCTACTATTTCTGCCAACAGAAACTCATTGTTTTCCACGTATCACACTGCCCTGTAGCACAAAGAATCCCCGTGTCACACTTAAAATTTAGTTCAGCTGAAGAATGTGCCGGGGCTTTCCTTCGTTATTTAGTCCCACATTGAGTTTGGTCACCATGGAAGTGCATTGGTGTGTAGTGCTGCCTTCAGAGAACGACTTGAATGTCAAGACCTCTATGACTGACAGCCACTCATTTTTGTCCAACTTTTCTTACTCTCACTGGTTCTTTCTGGAGGCTTGGCTGCACTTTCTGCTCTTGCTCACACCAAGACTGCGAAAAATGTATTTGAGAGACAGACACAAGTCTAGATGGTACATATTTTATAGAATGAAACAGAGTCATATATCCAAACAGCTCACTGCTGTTCTTGAAGATGGTTGCTATTATAGAGGACTTGAAATCTTGCACCATAGCAAAAAATACTCCCCAGTCATCTTGCCTTTCAAATGACAGTTCAGAGGAATTATAATCCTGTTAAAGTAGAAGCTAACATTGCTTTCAATTAACAGTCCCAGCCACTTTGTTGTTGAGGGGCCTCTGTGTGATCAGATGTCCACTGTAAATTAACTTGTCCTTGCACTTGTCTCATAGTTTCCTCTACAGAGAAGCTTCCTGTTCTAATATTTTTATATACTTGACACCGGGAGATACACATAAATTCTGTTATCTATGTTTTCAAAATACTAAATAGCCACATCACAACTGAAAACATTGAGACAAAACCCCAACTGGTTAACAGTTACAAGGTGGACTGATTTCCATAATGCATATAAAGATTTTGCCAGCGATTCATGGGACATGTCTAAGTAATATTTGACATCAATTTTCAGTAACTGAATAAAATATTTTTTTCAGAATTGATAATCATTTCACATTATTTTTCTATCAGAGAGGTGGGTGTCTAATTTTCCATCTGAAAAATTGATTTAATTGTAATTGGCAGGGTTATGAATAATTTTAAACTTGATTTAACTTGGTAAAAAACAGCCCCTTGTTCTACACCTTGCTTCCTACAGAGAATCTGAACACTCAGCTATTGAGAAACAATAGCTTGCTGCAGGCGTAGACTGCGTTGAAGTTTTAAATTTGACTTTATCGCTAACCTTTGCCTGTTAATTTTGCTGTCTCACTCTCCTTATGAGACAAGAGACTTATACAGCAAATCATATCGAGGAAATATTTAGCCAATGACAAACCAATCCTTGCTTCTGCTTTGATACTGAAAACTATTAAACACACTCACTGCAAGAAGTGTCCGCCTGAATGAATGCCACATGACTAGCAAAGTTTTTCAACAAGCCCGGGCTGTTTCAGCAATGACATGTATGGTTTTTTTTTTTAAACTCCTGCTTTTCTATGTTTCTGTGATTGCAAGACCATAGAGTTGTTTTTTTAAAAATAGGAAAAAGAAGGAAGATTTGAGTCTATATTTTATATTTTTTCTATTTCATTCCTTTATGAGTGTTATTGCTTGTTTCAGTGTCAGAAAGAGTCTGAGCTTCTTTTAGAGACAGAGGGGCATTTTTAATTATGTAATAAAATTTTTTTAAAGTCGTGCTTCATATAAAATAATGGCCTACACATTTTTTATTTTTTGCCCAAAAAAATAAATTTTGGGGGGAAAAACAATTAATAAAAACAAAAGAAAATACTTTTGGAAAAAAAATGGGTTAGGCCATTATCTTAGTAAGGTGACAATATATACTGAAGTTTTATAACAACTGAAGGTCATACAATCACTTGATGGTGCCATTTTATAGCACAATACTGCCTGGAAAATGCATACCAGCACCCCTTTGTTGTTACTGTCCTAAAAAAATAATATAATGTTAAATATTATATTAGAAATAAAGAATTGTGCAATTTAGAGGTCTTCGTTGGTTTAAATGCCTCCCATATCTGCTTCTTTAAACCCATCATATGCACTGCGACTGTGAGCTAATAAAGCTGGATACAGCTTTCAGGACACTGTTATTTTAATTAATCTACAGTATGTTAGCTGTCTGTACTCTGCCCTCCAGCCAGGCTCTGTACTGTTTTCTCTCTGCATGTGTAAAGTGGGCAGATGCCAGCTACAAGAATGGCAGAAAAAGAGGCATGCTCATTAACGTTGTCAGCACCAACGTTAATCACTGAACCGCCCAGTGTTTCAGACCAGCTGGACATCAAGCAAGTTGAGTTCAAAGGTGGCAACAACAGGGTCAGCGCTAAGCAAAAATGCTGATGACTGTCTTAAAATCCACGTTGTTCCGAAATAAGCTTTGTACTTTGTACTTAAATTAAATTGCCTTCCTATAAGGGAATTTTTTCTTTCTTTCTGCGACTTTTAAATATTGACATCTATTTTAAGCTCTGATTAAAAAGGTTTTTAAAAAGTCAGGGAGACAGTTTTGGTAAGCAAGCACCCAGGCTGAGATACTGGTTAGTGTCAGGCAGCTAATTTAGAAAGTGTTGTGTCAGAGAAAATGGAGCTGAGAGGAACCTTAGGATACAAATCACACAGAGTGCCTGTCTGTCTGAGTGACTGATACTGACACCGGGTTCTTTTTTTTTTTGAACATTATTGGTTGTATGGGAATGAAAATAAATAAAAACTGGGTTTGTTGATATACAAGACTAATGTTGAGTTATGTGGGTATGTAATTTGGTAGGTAAGGTGTGTCAGTGGTTGTGGGGGACATTAAAATTTGCATGTGACTGACAGAAAGGGGAAGGGAAGGAGCACGAAAGAGTGAGGGAGTCAAGAGGAAGTGCAGCTGTTGTCAGATGTCAGTCTCCCAGGGCTCAACTAAGAGAGATCTTTCAAGTTTCTCAACCCTGGCATTTGGACTCCCAGAGAAGTGCAAAGACATCAAGACACAACATTCAGAAAATAAAAGTGTAAGCACCATTTATTAAAAAAATTGTCTTTTGATTGAAAGATATTTAGAATTAATAAACGTGCAAGATTTCCGCATGCTCATAATGCGATGTGAGCGATGGAAGAATTTAACGTCACAGATTACCAGTTCAAATCCAATCAGGGCAGAAATTGTGAAATCCAAAAGTGAGCAGCTTTAATGTGACGGTTTTCTTACGGACTGAGCTTTTGAGGAAATGATAAAAGGTTTTGTGTACCAGAAGGAATGCCCTTGAGCTTGAGCAATATGATCTACACTCCAGTCACCTGAAGCGATTGTCATAATTACAGGCGCCACAGTGGGTTATTGACCGGAGCATGTATTGATTTCTGCTCAGTCTCGATTGTAGTTTTGGCACATAGTGGGACCACTACATCACCGCAGTGTGTTAACGCTGTAGAGCTAGTGGGGCACTCGAGTAATGACTGTGTATTGTGGCCAATTCATCTTTTCCTGCTTTGTTACCATTGCTCTAATTCTTTGTCCTTGCCTCCCACAGTCTGCCACAGTGAGAATCTTCTTTGCTACTCTGGCCTATTTGTCTGATATCCAACATATCCAAATGATGTACAGTCCCACAGCTGATGAGCCAGTTTGTTTTGGTGATGATTTGCATCACATTGTTACCCTTTTAAGGCTTTAATCTATTATGCAGAAAATATTGCTCTTGTCAGTGTGGGAAAACAATAAATGTTCCATTATTGACCGTTATTCTGGAAATACTAAAGAATAATAATGCGCTTGCTTGATAGATACATTTTTCCCCTCTTACTGTCCCACTTTCAGACATAATAATTTCAATCACTCTTTTTATGACTTTCTTGCAAATCTGACAAGACGGTTTAGTGTCATTATCAAAGACGAACACGGTGTTTCAAAATAAAATATTCAGTTTTAAATGAAGCAACGCTCCTCTACTTGAATATCAATGTGAATAACTGAATTTTAAGGTACATTTTTTTTTCTCCTTTTTTTTATGGGTGCATTTGCTTGCCTGTCACAACTGAACTCATCAAGTACAGAAGAAGTCATTACTCAGCATGGCAGATATCTTGTTTCAGGTTTTTTTAGGGGGAGGCCACTGGATATATTTTATTTACACCTCTTTGAATTATTCACAAAAAGTGTTTCTAGTTGGAACTACCAAGCTAACTGTACCATCAGTGAATGGTAGAGATGGTGTAATGAACCTTTTCAGTTCTGTTTGGCACCCTCCAGATGTAATGACACCTAGTGAAGATGAAAATATTTATTTTTTTATTTCAATTGCATACTCATGATGACAATATCAAAAGATTTTACTTTTAATGGTGATAGAATTCTGTGAAAAAGTATTTTTCTCTTTCACACATATTTTGTGTATTTATTAAAAATGTATTTATTGGTCCTAAAATAATATTTTTTATGAATTTTCATCTCATTCCTCAGATGACAATTCACTGGAAAATCTGTGGACTGAACTGAAAAGAAGAGAGCATAAGAAATGATCCAGGACAAAATAGCTTGACCAAAGTGAAATCATCAAAATTTCACACTATATGATCCAACCATGTGAAATGTCATCTGTGAAAACTAAATGCTGTCCTTTTGGAAAGCAACGAGGCTGTTTAAGATATTAACTTATGATGATGACATTACTTGTTTAGGATTTTTCCCTCACAATAAATGTGATTTTCCACAATGTGATTTTATCCTACAACAATAAAAGAATAATTTATTCTAGGATATTTTACCCATCTTCATGAGGACTTTCAACAGGGTTAAAGGACACCGTTTTATTCTAGTCTTTAAAACTGTTCTATTAATTGTACATGTATCGATCCATATAACTCATCATTATTTCTGTTAAAGGCAAGGTTTGCAGAGAAACCTTGACCTGCTTTCTTTTGTATTAGAATGTTTTATGTCTTTTCTCTCTGATTTCTTCTGCCTCCTTCTTGCATCTCACTTCATGCCCTTTCTCATATTTGATCCATTTCTTCATCTCTGCTTTGAAGTAGCCAAAAGAAAACAAATTTAAAACTGAGCTTCGTAAAACCTCACAGATCTTTTCTATGAGTGTGTCGGTTAAGTGTGAAGAATCTGTGTGTGCACTTGTGAACAAAGCACATTTGTCTCTAACTGGCAGAGCGATCTTAGTCAGGGAGTCTGACCTGACATGGCTGACAAGACGTTCAAAGACATACCCACTTCAGACATGTCTGACTTGAGGAAGCGCTGCTGCAGATTGAGAGGAAGTGGAATTTCTGTGGTGCTGGATAAAATTTAGTAAACAAAAAACTGTTTTGAACGTAAACTGTCAGTTTTTTTTTTTTTTTTTTTTTTTTACTTGTTAGAGTTAAAACACTTGGGCTGGACTTGAGCCAGCCCTAACTGGGTCTCCAAAAGCAGAGGTGATCGATCGCTCTGCTCGCACGTTTTTCCTTCCTCCTTTCAACAAACGCACGCACATGCACACTGGCCCTACTTATTCTCCTCACACCAAGCCTTCATGAATCCCCCTTTACTTTCTGTGATCTTCTGAACATCAATCCCTCATTCCTCAAAGCAAAAATGAGGGGTTGGGGAGGATGACAAAAATGAGATGACAGATTACTTGCTATATATAGAGCCGGTCTAGTGCCGCTTCCCTTGTTCATCTTCTCCCCGTGCCCCAAAGACATTGGATACACCTTCTGGTTCCCAGCTAGTGATGCAAATAGTCTTTCACACTGCTTGCAAAATTCAACGGCTCCTTTTGAATCATTTCGGTTAATGGAACTGGACCTCATGGTGGGAAAATTGAAGCAGGAAAATCAATGTGTCCCATTGTTTGTGGGGTGTTTTTGCAGTTTGTGGGCCTTGTCTTTACGAGGGTAAATCCTACCTCTTTTATTCAGTTCGAAGCATATTTGTTCCAATAAAAAAAAAACAACAAAAAAAAACATGCTATTGTAGCTAGGGACTCTCACAATGATGCACAATACACTTTTTCACTGCAGCCAAAGAAAATTGCCATTGATAATTGTATTAGAACACTATGTGAAAACAATGACTAAAAGGAACGAAATGGTTTGTTTACCATGTGTAGTTTCACTGAAATAGAAGTCAAAATGTTTATTTTTACCTTATTAAGACAAGGCTTTAGTTCCCAAGAAAACTACTTCTCCACTTGAGCTTTGCCATTGTTCCTAAATGAAGTATTAAGTTTACAAAGGTAACTAAAGTCAGAGCTTTCTCACGTTATCAAAATGCTTCAAGTTGTCTGCATTTGAATCTCAGTAACCATTTTTAACCCATAGTTAATTTTTTATACTCTTATAGCAAAGGAATTATTGTCCGATATAGCTTAAATATTATACAATTGCATTTTTCATGCTAATATAATATTTAGCCAGACGAACTGATAGCGGGCAGATGCTCACAGTGGACACGCGACATTAGCCAAAATGCTAAGTCCTTCACAGTGGAGGAAGCACAAATGAGAAAGAGAGGAAAAATAAGCATATATTCTAGCTAATATCGTCATTGCAATATTAATAATGTTTGTGCCATTGCAAGATTTTTTTTTTTTTATCATGCAGCCCTAATAACTTTACCGTCAAGTTTTAAATTCAATTGACTCTATTCCCTCCATCTTATATAGATTAAGTTAGCTTATTTACTCTCCATGACAAAAAGTGATTCCACGGTGATTCCCTGGAAGATTATATTCTGGGTGAATGGCATGAAAGCATTGTTATTTATGTAATACATAAACAGAACTTTACACTCTGTTTGACCTCTGTTTGTACTTAGAAGTCAAACGGGGAAGAAAACCAAGGTGACTGTTTGCTTCCTCTTCCCATAAGCCTTTTCTTGGCTTACTATTTTAAAACAAGTTTTAGATAAGGAATTATTTATTCATTTAAATTACTGCTCCTTCTTTTTTGGCTTGTCTTTTTCTTTAATACTTTTACATGTTGTGCTCATCGTCTGTTTCTTCAATTTATCAGCTTTCCTTCACATAATCCTTCACTTTAATCTTCAAGCACAAGAGGAAAGGGAAAAGAATGAGAAAATAAGATCAGGTGCAGTGCCTGAAATGTAATTCCTGTTAGCCTTATGTTTATATCACACTCAAAGCACATGCCTTGTTCTATAATCTACCAATCTACCTGTGACTGTAGAATGAATGCATATTTTACGTTTCCAATTGATTGTTTTCTTCTTTTCTACTCATCTTGTCTTTGCCGGAAGCAATTTTTTTTTTTTTTTCATTTTTCCTTTTTTATATAGATAAAATGCAAAAATATGTTCCGGCGAGGGCAGGAGACAAATTGGAGCCATGAAACTATTTCTTTTCATGCTGAGGGCAGAAGAGGAGCTCTGTTAGCCTAGCTGACATTCCACTTAATTTGATTCATTACTGCATGGTGACGCTTTTGTTGCGACATGCAAGGAACTGGGCCACTTGTGGAGCTTTGAAACATCCAAATAGAGGACAGTTCCACCACCTCAGTATGATGAAATGTGAATCAAGTCCGAGTATGGTGGCTTTTTCCAAGCCCGGACTGCATCGCAAATTGGCTTTTACTGCAATTTATTTTGCCATGTTTGTGCGAAAGTTGTGAGCAGAAATTGTCAAAATCAAATTCTGACTGGATTCATTTCCTCACAACAAACATGATAGGCTGCGAATACAATATGTTGTTCTTATTCAACAGAATTTAATTTGTTGCAGGTTCTACAATCAATCATTGTGCTAAATGTCTCATCAGGTGACTGATCTATGCCATCTCTCAATTTAGAGAGCATCATATGGTTTCAATCTTGAATTCAACTTCATAATACAGCTTTTGATTTCAAAACTTAGCAGGGTTTCATACTGCCAGCAATACTGGCTAACACATCTAGATTACGGAATTGAATGTTCCAATCAATTCCATAGCCTTAGCTGTACAAATTCTATCACTTTTGCTTGTTAACCACTTAGAACATCTTTAATGAAAGAATAGGAGTTTATTGAGTTCTACCTATGACGCTGCCTATGGAATAAGTCCTATTTTCAAATTTCCTCACTATTAAATAATCTATGCTCAACAGATTGCATTGCTTTAAAAATGTCGAAGTGATTGAGAAGAACAGCAACTCTGACATCAAAACAAGTAGCCCTGCAGAATCTCTTCGGACGCTGAGTCAATAGGTACAGACTTCCATACTTCATGGCGCCATCACTTGAGCTCAGAAACAAACGTGTGAAATTTCATATAACAGTTTTCATTGCCAAGCTGCTGAATCCAAACCTTATATTAGTGCTAAATATCTGAATCCACTGTAGGACGCTAGAACAGTCCAACCGTAATCTGTGGAGTGACAAATTGTGCCTCTTTCTCTACCAATCCATCGGATGAGTCAGGGTTTGACAGCTGCCAGGAGAATGGCACTTGCCTGACTGCATTGTGTTGAGTGTACAGTTTGGTTCAGAGGGAATAATTATAATTTTTTTTTTTCCAAAAAACAAAGCATGACCTGTACATGTATAAATTATCATCTTATTATCTTCCAGAATTTGTTCTGTTTTAACTGCTCAGGATCAACATACTACAGGAGCAGACTCGCACAACTTAAATCCATTGATCATCATCAAGAAGACAAAGAAGGCTCTGTTCCCCACTGAGAGAATATCAATCAAGAGTAAAATAGTTGCAGGGGTTTTTTTTCTGTTCAGAGGTTTGATAGCGCAGTGTAATTGGGTGGCTTTCATCATAAATTCAAATAAAAAAATATTACACACTCTTTAAATGCAATTATTGTGACATTTCACATGTAAGGTGGAGAGTGGGACTTTAACCCCCACTTAATTCTGGTATGGCCATCTCCCTAAAATAGATAAAAACTCCTGTTCTAGTGGTGTAAAGCTTTTTATTTTCTAAGGTCATTCATGTGAATGTTTTTTCACCTTCCCTCACCATACTGAAAAACCTCTCCAAAATAAAATTGTAAATGCAGGAACAGGTTAATAGAATATAATGGAAATAGTTTGAAGCTTTCTTGGATTCCCATTAAGAAAATTCCCTAAGACCTCTTCCCCAATAAGTTACAGCTTTTTTGAGGAGTGCAAGTGGGAAATAAGTAGTATATGGTAAGTGAATTTGATGTTGAGGGGTATGGCTGCAGGATGCTGAAAAAAATCATATGCATTTATTTTTAGTTGGTGGCTAATATAGCATTGTTACTGAAGTGATGTATAATGTATTAGAAATATAGTATGCTTCTACTAAAGATAATACTCTGTGCTAAGAAAACAAAGCGATGAAGGGAAATTTATGCAAAGCATTTCCAATTTGCCTCTTGGAATAGTAAATGATAAGGTTTTGGGAACATCACCAGACAGAGTTCCAGTTTTGTGTGGTGGACAATATGTTCACTGGGAGATGACAGAGCAGAGTAACAATATGTGGCTGTGATATCGCTGACATATGAATGGTCTCAGATGGAGCGCTCAGCCCAATCTGTCACTGTATGACTCATGGCGTATGCGTACTGTACAGAGAGCTAGTCATTGGGTTTGTCTGGCTATTACAACTTGTATAGTCAAGCTATAAAATTCAATCCCAACAACAATTGCATTGGGCATTATTAATCACTAGTACCACATTAAAAAGCTATGAGATTAAAAACAATGAATTGCCTCCATTTAATCTGACATGAAAAATGAATGTGTCCTTGCTCACTGATCTGTGCTGACAAATGTGTAAAGGAGAACAATGAAGACTGAGATGGTTTTGTTCAGTAGAAGCCATCGTTCACCATAAACATCATTTGAACCTTGTTTATATCCCTGAGGTTTTCTTCTGCATTGTTTTCTACACACTGGGCCATTATGTTTATTTGACAGGCTATATCTTGGGAGATGTTAAAACAAAGGTTTATTAACCCATAGTTGGCTGTGCTAGAGATTGAGAAGGGGCTAAATTGTTTCAAAGTGTGTATAGTACTTTTTTTTTTTTTTCCTGTGGACTTTGTCTGCACAATAGGATCATATGTAGCCACATTTATTTCAATTTTTGTTGCACTGAAACCAAGATTCTTCTATCTAATTTTGTTTTAAGATTACATACCAAAGACAGAAAAAGGCAAAAGCTGCCTGGAGCTAGTGGACTGCTCTCAAATCTATGTGAGCAGAACATCTTGATTGGCATGCAAAGACTATATCCATTCATCATGGTACATGTTCTACAGTAATTCTGAACCTGACCATCCAGCAGCTTTATCTCGCAGCCTCCTGCTTTCTCTTTCTATAAATCATCATCTAGCCACAGGCCACTATGCACAGAACAAGGTGACACTCCACCCTGCTATTCTCCACTGGAGGTGGGAAGCAGAGGGAGAGGAATACTAGGGTAGGAGGGAGAAATAAAAGGAAGGGCAGTGATTTCTGAACTGGGAGGTAGGATGGGGAAAGAGAGATAGAAAGTGTATCCATCTACTCTGCTGTCACAGCAGGAGGGAAATCTTTGATGTAAACTCTATTAGTTTTTGGCATGTAGAGGCATAGCTGAGACATGAAACTCAGGTCTCTTCGTGACATCTCAGAAGAGAGTCAGTGCAGACTGAAAATTCAGTCACAAAGAAAGCATGCTACACACAGATATTTCCAATATCTTGGTTATATGAAAGTGTTTTAGGTACTGTGGAGTCGATGCAAATATTTATATGTGGAAAAATTTAAAAGTCCTAAGGGCGCTAGAGTGGATTGATGTGGACTTGATAAACCCTTTAAACTATAGGACGT
Organism: Poeciliopsis gracilis; assembly: GCA_911649635.1. Lineage (NCBI taxonomy): Eukaryota > Metazoa > Chordata > Actinopteri > Cyprinodontiformes > Poeciliidae > Poeciliopsis > Poeciliopsis gracilis. The sequence continues at coordinate 4,593,744 of CAJVRI010000884.1, read as the reverse complement.
TTGCCATTTTATCACTTTAAAGGCTGCGTGTTATATAAAGTTGATTTTTTTTTTTTTTTTTTTTTTTTTTAAAGCATACTGCTTTGATTCTTGCATCCATGTCTGAATCTCCAATGGTAGCCAAATGCTTTTTCTCACAAAGCGCTGTCTATTTTCACAAATCTCCTCTGTGGACCTGCAGTCCTCAGTGGAGGTTTCACCTCAGAAAGCATCCCTCCCCCACTGCTCTCCCACTCAGCTCCTCCAGACTAACGGCAGCAGGAATGAACACATATATAGTGGAACTGCATATCTGTTGGGGTTACCATAAACCAGCCTAATGAGAAGCATTGTTAGTATGATGTTCTGAGTAGACGCTTATTAAGGAAATAGGCAAATTTATTTTGATTTAGATTTGATTTGTACTGCATTTTTATTCCAATTGAAGGTACATTTTATTTGATTGTGCTATAAATTTTCAATATGTGGCTGGAAAATACATAATACAGTACCTAACGTTCTAAGATTCTTCTTTAAAAATTTTTTTCACAAAACAGTCAGAAGGCTAATGAACTATCAAAAGTTACCCATAACATATAAAACCCTTCTTGCTTTGATTTAGTCACCATCTGTGATTCTTCATCTTAAGTTCATGTTAGCAATCAGACAAATAGTAAATTTACTTTTCAAAAATCACTTCTTAGTTTTCATAAATTTTAACTAATCAGCATTTCTTTTACTGTGGCCCATTAGACAGTTGGTTTATAAATATGGAGTTTTAATAAGGAGACCTTGTTTTGATTTCCAAGATATTCCCTCATGAGGAGAGGCTTTTTACTCGCCTGTAACAATACGAGTAATTTATACCGCCTCATTAATCAGCTCTCAGATACAGTATAATGAGCTCATCCAAATGTGAGTAGAAGGTTGTAATAGCAGCTTAAAAGGGAGTTGGCTCACCTAAATTGATAGCAGTGCATGTTATCTTGCTCATGTGTAGATCTAAATTACTTTTTTGTTGAATAAACCACCAGCCTTGGTGTTATGACCCTTGTGTATTCTAGAGTACGCAGAGTTAAGCAAACAAAGATTAAATCTTTTGGAGCTTTATGTTTACCATTTTTCAGGTGAAGTGAATGTAACGGCATGGCATCGACCCTGTAAGCTGGAACGAGAAGGTTCTGAACCACCTAGTTGTATTTTCTAGTTTATGAAGGAGAGTCAGAGGGAAGTGCAGTTAGACATTTTTCTGCCATCGATGAAAACAGCGCTGGCCTTGCTCAGTATTATGAGAGCCACAGCAGGAAAGCAAACGAATGGCCAGAAAAATTGTTCTTCCACTGCCAATTCTTGTTTCATTTATAGTGGTAATAACACAGGGGAGCTCAGGGTCACTGGTTCTCAGATATGTTTGTAGAGGTCTTTATATGCTCAAGATGGAGCAAAGGAGGGCATGATGCCAATACAGTTTTATTTCTGTACATTAGAAATGTATAAGGTTGCAAGTATCCATAATATGGAAACACATGTTTTGTAAATCGAAATGACATGTGATAACAAAATAAATTATCTGTTTGTGTATTATTTTTAAGTAACAGACTCAAAGTAACTGTCCATATAACATGACTCAATACAGTCATGTTATATGGACACTTATAAATGCATTACTGTTGCTACTCCTTCTTTTCTATACACGCAGCAGGAATTAAATGCATTTATCTCATGAATCATTCATAATGCCATGATACTGACTTTTTGATTTAACATTTCTAATGCACTGACATGTTAATGACTCAAGGAGATCTGCTGATTGGTTTTCTGGGGTGGGGTAATTAAACTACCTTTTCCAGGTGGAAGTTTGACCACAGAGCTAATGTGGTTTAAAAGCAAATGACTCTATGCTGATTGCTATTTTGTTTTTCATCTCGGGAAGAAAGTGAGCCACAGCCCACACCCAGCCCCCCCTGCGGCACTTCTCAGACGAACATAGACACACTGACGGCATGTGAGCAGTGATTTCCTGATGTCAGCTACAGATGGCCTGTGTCATGCCAGATTAACGGTGATATTGGAGGAGGGAAGTAAAAAAATAGCAAATCTGAAACAAACATTTTAAGCTAAATAATTATTTTTGGATGGGTGTTTTGGTTTCCCAGTTGATGTAGTTAGAGCCATATGGCAGTCCTTGGTTATTTATTTTGCTGCTTTTGAGGAAATATCCTCCTCACCATTTTTCACATCCCTCTACCTGTACTACTTGTTGAGCATTGTTTTAGTAGCAAATGTGTGGGCTTTGTTTGCTGCTTTAAAGGCATTTCACTGCATGTTTGCTCACTTACACAACTCTTGTACAATAAAGAGAGAGCTGCACTTTAGAGGGCAATAACACCACACATATATACACACACTCATGGAGTCTTCTCTTTTGCTCCCGGCAGTTCTTCTGCTTGGTTTGCAGTGCTTGTCCTCTTCTTGGCTAAACGATTCTGGTTAGCCACTACAGTTCAGACGATGATAGCAACCCTCCAGTTATTCCGCCTTCAGCTATTATTCAGCTGGGGTTAGGACTGGCACAGCATATTTTTGATAAATTAAGACATGATTTAAGAATTAAAATAAGCATTTTCTGCTGTAGGTTCAACTTTATTTTATATGTGTGATTTGGGCACTTTTTCACTAACAGAGGGAAGGTGCCCAAATCACTTTGAGCATGATTTACCAAGCAAAAGCATTTTCAGAATATTTTCCATATCCATAAAATAACAGTGAACTCCAGTTCTAACTAATAACTTTAATTTAGCTACACCTAAAAAAAATCTTAATATTTCCTCAGCAGCAGAATCTGCATCTTGGGGGTTTTGCTGAACATTCCCTGGTTTATATTGGACCCATATATCCTTGGCATACCTAGTGGAGGCTGTGCAATGCCCCGTGGTGACATTAGAAGTTCTGTGATGTCATCACTTTACAAAGTGCTATGAAAAAGTATTTGCCACTTTACAGAAATCTTTTCTTTTTGCTTGTTGTCACTCTTCAAATCGATCTGAATGTCAAAAGGAACCCAGGCAAATGCACAATTGAGGTTTAAATGATTTCATGTGTTATGGGTAAAACAGCTTTTCAAACCAAACAAGCCCAGGGTAAAAATGAATTGCCCTCAGCTCTGGTGACTGGTTGTGCCACTCTTAGCATTAAAAGCTGATATCAAGGGTGTACGATAACTGGCATGACACTCTTGCAGCCATGTGGAGGTATTTCCCATCTGTTCCTGGGAGGATTGTATTATATCTGAAGCATGAATACCCTTGTGGTCATGCCACAGCACTATTGTTTTTACTTTTTTTTTTTTTTTTGACAAATGTGAAAACTGCCCTTGTGTTTTCATTTTTGCCCAGTCTCTATTTTTTTGTTGACTTTAGCTGAGGCAAGTTAGGCCATACAGACATTTAGATGTTTATTTGTAACTTCCTAAGTTCAATTCAGTTCATTTCAATTAAAAAGATGCATTGTTTATTCCAAATGGGAATGAAATGACATTACTCATATGATCCAATTATCTTCAAAGAGTAATTGTGGACCAGTTGTTGGTGCATTCTTGGAGTAATTTTGGTAAGCGAGCCACTACTGAGAAGGTCTGTTTGTGGATAATAGTTCAAACTGCAGTTCATTTCAAAGTCTTGGCTTTGAAATGGGACTCTAAGCATTTCCACACTGATAGATGACAATGATTTCCTGATTCAATAGATCTGGCAATAATCAGGGCTAGAAACTGGAGGAGACTGTTGAAATTGAATTCTGGTTTCCAAAAACATTCCATTTGCACAGGTTATTGTTATCTAATATTACGTTTTATTCAGTGATCTGAAGAATTTAGATGTAAGAAAAACAAAATTGGAGATTGGTAAGAGGGCATATCGTTCTTCACAGAATGCTATGTTCTCAGTTTCAGTTGCACAGTCATCAGATACTAGTGATTGTTTTTAACTTGCCTATTGTGATTTCAACTATACTTCAGTATAACCCTGTATTCTAGCCTTACAGAGAGCAAAACTGTATGGTGAAGTTTAATACAGCATGAACTTCAAAGAGCAAACACCCTCCCAAGCCTCTTGCCTTAGATCATAATGAGGTGGAACAGTATGAACACATTTTTTCTAGCTCTTCTGTGGATGTTTCTGTTATTTTCTGCCTTCAGTTATTTTGTTCTTTGGTCTTTAGCCTGAAGGGCTTGTAAAGAAATGAATTCAGCATTTCATTTACTGTTAAAAGCAAAGTTGAGTTTGAACTGTTTGTCTGAGGTAACTGGACAAGTGGTATATGTCAGTAATGAAATTTAAAATATAAGAGACAGGTTGTGCAGAAGTCAATTCTTACATTTAATTTGACAGGAGAAAAATGCTATTACGGTTCTAATCATGTGCAGTGGCAAATGTATAACATATTTTTCTTTAAACCAGGCATTTTTTAATTTCCCTTAATACATTAACATGGAAGCTTTTAATCTTCCCAGAAATTACAGAAATTGTTAAATTTTTTGCCATGAAAAAAAAAGCAAACAAACAAAAAACATTGTTGTTGTCGTCCTAGGATGTTCTGTGGGCAGTATGACTTTACAGGTTGTGACCTAAACCAGCTGTTCACTGGCTCTCCTGCCACACATTTGTGTGTTTGTATGTCTGTGTAGGCGTGTGTGTGTGTGTGTGTGTGTGTGTGTGGAGACCCGGCCAGGCACAGCTTCATATTTAGCCTACTTTCATACATGGTGCAGTTCTGAGCCAGTACTGACTAATTCGCCTCACTGATCAGCTAAAATCACACCTGACCCCCTTGACAGAAGCCATCCGCTTCCTTTTCAATGACCACCTATCCTGATTCCCTAACACGGCATCAAAGGATATATTTATTTATGGAACAGGAGTCCATCTTGAATTAATCATGTTTAGTCTCCCATATACCCATTGGCATAATGTACAGCCTTGAAAGAGCTTGCTTTGCTGTGTCCATTCTGGCCTAAAACTCTACTCATGGATATGAAGAACATGAGATGTGCAATCCAGAGAGAAAAGATGAAAACATAGCATGAGTTTCAGCAGGTTACATCATAATAAATGTAGAACCTGACACTGGTTGGACTTCCTGACTTCCTAATAAATAAATTTTAGGACATTTATCTTTAGTGTTACGCTGGATGACTTTATTTCTTGCTCAAGCACAAGCAATCTTACTGTAAGCCAATTGCAGAATTAAATTAATCCGTGTCTGAACTCAAATGAAATGGCCATGAGACCTCAACAAGATTAACCCTTTAAAAAAAATGCTTTTATCTGTTTTCTTGTTAATTGTTATGTTGTCTGCAGTAGTTACTTTGTTCTATTTTATAATTGAAGTGGTAATGTTTCATGTGAGAGATCTGAACTGTTTGGTTGTTATACAGAACAGAGCATGAACTAAGGAGTGCCAGTGGTTGACTTTCAACACATAAAAAATGGACACTAGTCTCATGATGATCATTGTGACCATGCCCTTAGGATGGTTGTAAATAAGCTCTGCTTGAGATTTTGTTAAAACGTTTCTCATGGCCCAGATTAAAAAGGATTCCATCCTTCTACTTTGCATGTCTTTACTAGTCAGCAGAGTGTAATTCAACATACATTTCCCGACTCTATAAAGTCTTAGCACCTATCAGCACCTCACATCTGACTTAATGATTTCTTCCAAGACCTCTTGAGATGATGGCTCTATTTTTACACGGCAGCAGCTGTGGCATTTCAATGAAGGAGGAAATTGTATCAGTGGTTATTTTCAGAGTTTAAACACCAGTCTAGAGCATGTAAACCATCTTATTTGTGTCTGCTTTAGAATATATGTCTGGGACAAAGATTTTTGAAGATGGAGACATTAAAGGCTCTCCTTGGTCTCCAGTGAAATCAAGTTAAAGTTCCTACATGGTGACTTTGCTCTTCCTAGAAGTCATGTGCAGTTTAATCTTTCACTGAGTTCAGATCCTGGTCAGATCCATCTTTCAAAGACTCTGTGCTAATTCAGAACCAAGTCCCAGACGTCTCAGCATACCATAGGACTTGTGCCAAGAAGTCTTATTCTGCGTCATAACAGAAGTGCAGAAGGATGGTGAATGTGGATGTTTACTGTGAGATCTGACAGTCAGATTTCATCTTAATTAGGAAATTGTGCTTATGTGAACCTTTACACACCTATATTTGGTGTATGATATGATCAGCAAACATAAATCTAAAAGTACTGGTGGTCCGGCTGTTAGTAGCTTCTAATAGTGAAAGCCATTAACTCTAATGAACCAAAGGGACCACAAGATGTGTCTTTTATCATTCTTTTCTCATCGATCACTTGAACCACATTTCCATTAGAATACCATTTTACAGGACTCACTAACTGTGGGTTTATTGTTTTTTTCTGAGTTTCAACTTCATTGACAGTATCTTGTATTTCGGTGCAAAGAGTGCATATCAATCCCAGAACCAAAGCAAAACTTCTCCTGGAGATTCAGGAGTTTAAGTTTATGCTTAGAAAAGGGTCAGAACACTTACTACTTAAAAAACAGATTACAGTTTGCAAATACACTGAAAATCAAATACCCCTAATTTTTGGAATCATCTCCTGTGCTCTTATAAAAATAAAATCAGTGTTTGGCCATAATCACCATTGTTACCTTTGGAAGATAAAGGAGAAATCTTTAAAACTTAAGCATACCATCCCACACGTAAAATGTGGGAGTGGCATCATGGTATGTCGGTGTTTTGCTGTAGAAGTGATGCAATTCCTGATATGAATGGGATCTTGAAGAAACAATATTAAGTGGCATCTAACAGCATGGAAGGGAATTTAAACATTATGACCTAATCACACTCTTTTTGGGATTTAACAATTTTGTTAATACTGACTGACTAAAATGGAAAACAATTTAAATTTGTCAGAAAGTTGGAAAAAGAGGCCATGCAATGTTTGGTCTGTAAATATATGTTTTCTGCTACATAAAAAACATCCAATGCTACAAACATTGTAAAGAAATATAGTCCTCATAATGTTTTGTTGTTGTGAACCAAGCATGATTTTCTTGTGTTACATATTCAGTGTGATTTACGACAGTTGTTGACCTGCTCATTACTGCTTCGTTCCACCCGAGGTAACACACATATAAGACCCCCCCCCCATTTCTCTTTCTGTCTCTCTATTTTCTCTCCCACTCCCTGCTGTCATAGGTGTAAGCTAGCTTATTTGCATGATTAGCTCATGCCTTGTAGCTGCTGTTCTCACTGCATATAGAGGCATACATTATGTATATTTTGTTCCATATCAACGTGCATATATTGGTATTTCTTGTATGTGGTTACCTGTTTCTGTGTTGTGTTTTAAAAGGGGAAATGAGCTATTGTCATTCATATGATCTTACACCCAATTAAGTCCCTGCTTACTGGAGCATATTTAAGTGGGATTTTTTTTTTTTCTAACTAGAGCAGGTGTGAAATCTCAAGAATCCTGATTCTTTAGGGATTTGTTCACATTGGCCCAAAAACCTGGCAATATTTTTTTTAGCCTATTTGGTGATCTAATCATTTTGACAGTTTCAAGCACAGGTGCAAAGACTCTGAGGACACATGGCAGATGTAATTGCTCAAATTCTATCTAGAAATAGAAACTGTAAGTTTTGTTAACCTATAAAAAGGGTTTTTACTCTACTATGAAAAAATAAACCAAACCTTTATTCTGTGATCTCTGCTGTATGACTGTTTCTTACTTGCATTTTTGTTTATTTTCACATTAGCTTTACCTGTCGCTCATATTTTCCTTTTTTGATAGCAGTGAAATATTTCCCATTCTACTTTATTAACTTGATTAGCTTGTTGCTTCATCCTTAAGTTTGCATGTTTTTCAGTGCGTCATGTATTGCAGTGGTTAGAGTGGGCATCATAGACAGCATCCTTCAACTGAAAACACAATATCAATATACAGTAATCTTATATTTTTTAGGTATACCTCAAAAACAACAAAAACTTATTTAGATGATTCAGAAAATATGTAGCTGACTGTGCATTGTACACCCTTTGAACATCTACTTAGTATACTTGGTGTGACCCTTGATATCATAGCATCTACATTCCGATTGTATCTACTTGTCTCTGGGCAGACCTGTTGTTGCTATCTACTCAGCCTGGAATCAGACTGCATGTTATCAAATATGGGTATTTATGGCTACTCTTGGGAGCAATCAAGGGATGTGTTTAATGCCATGTGGGTTAAAATCCATCTTTGGATATGCTTACTGCTGAAGAGCAGCCTCCCAGGGATTCATGAGTGTCTGATGGTAGGATAACAACAAGGTGGAGCTGACTGTCAGTTCGTATTTTTAGATAACAAATTTGTTAATCTCCCTTCTCTGCGTCTCACTCCCACATATCTGGTTTCCCTTGGTTTATAGTCTCAACATCCCACCAGAGACATTGGACAACAAATAGATGTACTTGTATTTTTACCACATATGGTGTGTCCTTCTCATTTTGTGCTTCCAAGCTGCTGTCACAGTATCTACATAAAGCAAGGAAGATATCATGAAGCAGATGATGGAAAATAACTGAATTTAATCTTTTCTAAATTAGAAAACAGTGTTATTATGGCAGACTTCTTTAAAATGCCTCCCCCCGGAAGCTATACATATATTTGGACATAAAGTTGTGGTCTAGACAGTAAATATCACCCAGCTGCATCTGTTGACCCAGGCGTGTGTGTCTTTTCATGTTGATGTGCATGTCTCCTTCTCCATCTGTGTTTCTTAGTGCTGTGTTTCTGTGTATGCTTGTTTCTGCCATTACAAGCCGTAACCTTGTCAAATACGGCCGCATCATGTGCTGATCATTCCCTCTCGTCTGTACTTAGAACAAATGTCTTCTTTCTTTTGCACTTTGTAAGACCTCTCTGTCTTTATTGTTTAATTGGTAGGATGAGCTCTCTTTGGCTCTTTCTAACCTGGTTAAAGCCCTGCAGGACTGTTGCAGTTTTATCAAAGTTCCCACCGAAGCTGTGGTTGCTCCATTGCATTGCATCAGGCATGGGATTAAATATTGGATAGGCTGAAGAGGTTACAAGTGAGACATCAATAACTTTGGGTGGAAGTGCTATAAGGATAGTCTCCGAGCTTCACTCCTGCTCATGCTCTGCTTTTCATGCACAGTTTCTTTTTTTGTTACGCAACTGCCAGCTGTTTCCTCAGACCTGCAGGTTAGAAATAAAACAGGTTTATTGAAGCAGTATTTTTATGTAATGTAGTTTATTTTTTATTTTTAAACTTGTACATCCTCCCCATCCATTTTTTTTTTAATATTGACTTTTAGAGTTCAGATGACAGAACTCTAAATAAAATGACTCATCCCTTTTTTAGTTAAGACTTGATTTGACCTAGAAACATTAATTCATAAGACAAAGGTAAGACGCTGTCTCCTTTTTATGTTTCCCAGCCCGCCCCCCATCTCCCCATACACTGTTTCCTTTTATCTTTAGTGCACCTTGTTCTATGAATAAAAAAGAAATACATTTACCTGAAGCAGAATTGATGAAAAATTGCTTGATACTAATTGATATTCTACACTCGCCTATTAACCCCCAAAGCAGCTAAATCTCTATTAAGCTGCACAGGATAACCAACAAACATTATTTTCTTGTAGTTCTAAGCAAAAACTGTTTGAGTACATCATCATAAAGAGTGAAGTGTTCCTCAAGGACCTTCTCTGGAAGAGACAAGACTGCTTGTCTACTTTTAGTTCTGTATATTATTGCGACGTAATATTTTGAATTTTCTTTGCATATAAGGCTCTGCATGTAATCTTTCTCTTTAGCTCCACTATGTCAGAATATTTATTTTTTTCCCTCAGTATTCTTTGTAGAACTATACATTTTTAGTTCATTTTTTAAATAATAAAAGACAAAACTCAGAAATAGGGTCGAAATTAATGCTGTCTTTTACATTTAGTGCCCTCCATTCTTGCACTTTTTCATCTTGGCCTAAAGCTAACACTGTCTTTCTAGGACTATCCCCAAGATGTTGGTGCAAGTTTTCACCAAGGTCACCCATTAATTTTCCAGACTGTGACAGTTCTGTGGTACAAATGTGGGTCAAAGCGCTCAGAGTGTAGCCAAACTCCATTTTTAAAATCTCAACGACCTACAGCTTTCTGAAGGAACGGAGGTGAGATCGTGAAGTTATTGCCTGCATTAAGTCACTATTTCCAGTGCTTCAGTGGAATTCCAATATCACCTCAGAACATCACTTTATGTGCTGAGAGGAATCAGCAATGGTCTTTCATTGATTTTGCAATGCAATGTGGAGGCTGATTAAATTGATGGTAGTGGCAGAAATTGGAGCAACAGCATGCTCCATGCTAGTAGATATCCTCTGCGCCAATGTAAGTCCCTCAGGTCTGTATTTTAAAAGTGAAAAATGGAATGGTCAGATAGGACTAATTGGTTCTGTGCTGTTATTTCTTCATTGTTTAGCATAAAGTCGCCCGTGTAGTACTGAAATCATTAGGCTAACTCCTCACAAGGAAGAATAGTGTAAAAGTGGTTACCTATACTTTAGCTCTTTTTAAATTTGTGGCTTCTGTTGCAGATATCCTCATCCTAATCTACCGAGAGTGAATGCTGACAGTATTATCCTGGTTTTATTGCTACCGTCTCACTCATAATTAACTGTACAATAGCCAGCACTCATTGTGCCTTTGCCAGTTCATTTCTTCTCCAGCATTGAATCTCCTTCTTTGTTTAATGACTACAAATGATCACTAATGCTATCCTGAAACACACTACACAATTATTCTTCTGTTGCTAACAATCTTATGTGAGGATATTCAGATCAGTCTGTGCAAATATTTCCATTGACTGTCCAACAATGTCTTTGTTGTTACTTCAAAGAAATCTATTAAATTGGAAAAAAAAAAAAAAAAAAATGCTCTCTCTGAGTTTGATACTTAAATGGGAAAAAAAGTGTTTGGAATGAGCTAAATTTAATATTCAAATATGCTTTCTCTTTACCCTCATAAGACACATCAAATGAAGACATTTTCATTTCCAGGAAAGTGGCAGATATGAAGTGTACCATTTGAGAAATCTAAAGTTCTTCAAATGTCGTTAAAGATGAACACATGAATCATTCAAAAGTATTCCACTCAGAGCACTATGTGTACTTCATCTCTCCATCTTGTGCACTCTTTTGCTTCACTAATTTACTTTCTTTCGGCCCCCACATTTTCACTCTTTTGGGCCCCATTTTTAAGTCTTCTTCCAAACATACTACTGTGCACACTATGTGGCAATCCTTTTTCCCTTTTTAAAGTTTGACTTTCATAATGAAAAAAGTTTTTAAATTATTCTGCCATTCAGTAGATAAAACTCCAGATGGATAAGTGGTAGGAAATGCAAAATAAATTGCGCCTCTCTCACAATTTTCAGGGATACTGACTTTTCATGAGACAAATTGTCTGCTCTGTAGTGCAACTGTGGATGCTACAAAAACTCTGTTTCTTCAGTCACTGAGCCCAATAGTAATTGAGTTAGTAAAGTGCCCACTTAGTAGAGAATTGTGTTTACTGCCCTCTGTTTCTTCACTTTCCAATGAAAATGGCTGGAAGCCTCCTGAAATACTGAGTCAATATATACCAAGGCAAGAAAATCATTTTGGAAAGTTATCCACCCAGATATCTGTTCTGAACTTAAGATCTCAGAGCATCCAATTATATCTTGTGGCAAGTAGACCTTTGAGTCTTTCTAAAAATAATCCTCAGCATTCTTCTGAGAGATTGAACCCTCTATAAGAGCCCCAACAGACCACCTACTCCTTCACCAATGCATTCTTTTTCTTATTCTTTGCTCATTTCTCAAGTATCCAATCTTATAGTTTCACATATGTCTGAATATGTTTCATTTTCTCTTATTAATGTGAATAATTTAAATTTAACATTGATGTGGAATAAAGGGAATTAATTATTTTTTAATAAACAGTATTGTTTGATTCATGTGATGCACAAGTCTCAACATTAGTAGACGTGCCCTGGGAAAAATGGAATCAGACTTGATGGATGCAAAATTACACAGTCCTGGTTTAGTGCTCTAACACCTGTCTGACTTAAAGACCGTAGGCAAAAACAGGCCCATCATAGCTATTTCTGTGTCCCTCTACACCTCTAAAGACCATAGAACTGGAACTTTTAGATAACATTTGCGTACTTAAATATTATTTAATGAGTCTAATCAAATCAGTTTGGTCCAAAATGAACATGAGTTTGACAGCCCTGGCATAGAAGGACAGCTAAGGTTTTATGAAGTATTTCACTATCCAGAGGCTACATCTTGCCTGCACAGGAGTTTTAACATCTTGACATAGAAACAGAGATTAACTTGTTGGTTAACAGAAGGCTCAGGGAAATAAGGCAAGTACATGTGCAGTGATTCACGTAAATGCTATTTTACAAACTTTTAAACCACAGTCACATTTGGATTAAATCATGTGCAGTAGACTGCACAGTGGGAAAGTTGGTAGCACTGTTTGAATCCTGGTATAGGGTACAAGAAGGTTTTGGTTTTGAATATAGGGTCTTTCTGTGTGGGGTTTGTATAATTTCTCTGTGCATTGTTGACTTCTCACCAGGTACTCCAGGTTCCTCCCACAGTAAAACAATATGTTAGGTTAGTTTATTTTCTTAAATTGTCATGAGCACATGCATAGTTGTTTGTGCTGTGTGCTTTGTTTCTCCCTATGATGGACTTAGGTGATGGTGACAACAACTGTGGCTTGCTGGTTCGAACCCACACTCCATCTGTCTGCTATTATTTCCTTGAGCAAGACACTTTACCCTCCTTGCCTGATGTGCAAGGAGGCAAGAAGGAGCCCTCCCTTCTTCCTCAGGGTAGCTATAGTTACTATGTAGACACTTGAATGTGTGCCTGAATAGTTGAATGACTGACTGTAGTTTGAAGCGCTATGGGATCCTCTGGTTTTGATAAAGCGCTATACAAGTGCAGATCATTTACAATGCCATTTACTGGCAACCTGTCCAGGGTGTAACCTGCCTCTGGCCCAAAGGCTGCTGGAGATGAGCAGCAGCCCTAACCCCACACAACCCTGGGTAGAGACAATGGATGGCTGGTTATGTTCAGTGACTGTTATTCACAGCAAATGTTGAAGACTAATAATGACCTTCACATGAAAAAAAGTAAAAAATAAAATAAAAAAAGTGTTGATCTCTTTTGCTGTAAATAAATTCAGTTTACAAGCAAAATAATAACAGTGATTGAAGTGATTGCACTATTTTATTGTTTTCTGTCTTATATTTTCATCCTGCGGTTTTTCTGAATCCTTTTAAAACAATTCCCTGTTAATTTTTATATGGAAAAGGTATACCTTAAATCTTCAGAATACAACAAACCAGTAAAATAACACAAATAAACACAACTGCTGAACTCAATCTTACCCTTTTAAGACTAAGTGTATTTGACCCAATAATGGACAGCCCTACCCATTCACATTCTTTTGTCATCTAAATCACTTAATCATGTCTGATCAGTGTCATGCACATTGAACAGACATGCACACATCGTGTCTGATTAGTGTGCATGACGTAGTGGTATAAATCCTTTTTTAGCCTTATGTTTTAAGGCCTCAACTAAAAACTGTCTTAATCTGTTTTTAGCTCATGTGCCCTTTGATTCTAGATTCAAGTAATACTAATGCACAATGATGTACATTACATATGCAGTCTATATTTTATCTCTTAGTACTACAGTAGTTTCCAAAAATATTTCCCTTAATGCACTCGGTTGATAACATAACTTCAATTTAACTTGGATGTTAACGGACTAAACTTTGCCATTTCAGCTTATGTAACCCATATACAGCACTCTTGTCATATTGTGAAATTTTAATTTATTACTGTGAATAATTCAGCTCAGTTCATCTATATTGCACCAATTCAGAAGAAAAAAGCTGAAAGGCATTATGCTGAACAACTAAATAATTTCTGTTTAAATTAATTGATGGAGCTTCAGTTAGACGCAATGGTAATTAGTTTCATTTTAAAACAAAAATATTTGTTAAATAATTTTTCAAGAATGTTAATTTGCAAAACATAAACTAGAAACTCCAAGATATTGTTTTGACTGTTATGTTTCAACACCATGTTCTGAGCACAGCTGAAGCTGTATGTACAAGGTGGGAGGACTTTAAGATGATGCTTATCTGTCTCGACTGGCTGACGGGTTATGGGGCACGAAAAGGACACAAGCGAGCACAAGAGTAAAAATGTATGAATGTTGTGGGAAGAAAAAAACAGCCAAACTCAATTAAATACAGTAATAAAAACTTTTAAATATTTGCTAAAGACTGTAGAAAGAAGAGAGATGATCAGGGTTTTACATGATGCTCCTGATGGCATCTTTAGTTTATAATCAGATATGTAAACAGGTGTCTCAAAATTTCTTCAGCCAGACCTGGATACAACATTTCTTCCATAAAGAAGGAACGTCCTAAACTGTGCTCTAAAAGCAGAGACAAATTTGCCTCTTGATCACAAATGAGGAGCCTGAAAACAATCTCCCTCTCTTTCTACCTTTATATACAAACAAAAGTCCCAGTAAAATTGCAGTTACGGTAAAGTTCTGATTTGAGACTATGACTGTCATCCTTTCTGTTTCTCTATTACATTTGTGCTCATACAAATATCAGTAAATGACATTGCTTGACTAGAGAAATCTAACAGATAAAAAAGTACCTTTTCACCAGTCAGTAAAATTATGAAAATGCTCCTCATTGATCCATAACAAGATACATTCAGCAGAACATAGAGATGGACTGGAATAAATACATTATATGCTGCATTTGGCATCAGCACACACAGAATATTGTATTATGTGAAATGGTCACAGAAGCAATTACTCATTTGCAACATGCCACGTGTACTTTGTGTACACATGGTTTTGGTGTAGTGGGGAAGAGGGGTAAGCATCAACGCAATAAGCATGTGGATTAAGCACTAAATACCATATGTGTGTGCCTTTTCACTGTAATCTACATTTTTGTATATCAGTGTGAGGAACTTAATCTTGCACATGTTTGAATCTCCTCACACATGGTCCAGGTGGCAAAAAGAGGCATCCATTCCAACTTTCACTGCAAGCACACACACATAAAAAAAACCCACACACATCCAAACTCGCTCAGGTTGATGACTGCACGTTTCTACAGATGATTAGATTACGTAAGAAAACACCACAGAGCCCTAATAGTTGGTAAACCCAGATTACGCAGGATTACCATCTCTTTTGCTCCGCCTCTGTTCTCCCTCTCTGTGACTGTGTGTTGAAGTACAGGGGACATGAATGATGGCGGATGAAGCAGGAGGCTGGGAGATAGGACCGATGGGTACGGGGTGAGCAAGGAGGTGAATGATGCTGCAAACACCAGAGCCAGATGGGACAGAACCCCTAAGCAGCTTAGAGTCACAGTAATCATGCAGTCTAAGTTGCCATCAATGGTGTATGTGCGTGTTTGTGTAGCTGTCATGCATTAAACTTTTGGTGCACAGACGGACACCAACAAGAGAAAATGAGAAAAAAGAAAGAAGAGTTGCATCCTTCTTTCTAAATTGATTGTGATTTTAGACAAATCAGAAGACTTTAGTGTGCTGATGGGAGGGTGTGGTTGGCCTGTAGGGGAGTCAAGCAGGTTAGTAAGGTGTTATATCTTACTAACCTGCTTGTTTATGTACTACTGAGATGTTACAGAGATAATGCATTGGGAATACTGTTTCTTTCTTAGAATGTTTGTATATACAGTAACTGATTGTGCCAGTTAAATAGATTTTTGTAAATGTGAAGGAAGTCTGAAAAGTAACACGAGAGATCTGTCGTGTGAGTTTTTGTACCTCATCACATGAAGAATACTCATATATTTTATATGTTAATTGTTAAATGTTTATTGAGAAAGGCTTCCTGCATTCTGTGGATGTATTTACCTCCATGAATAATAATAGGGCTGCAGCACTTCACAAAGGAGAGTAATCACTGATTTATTTATTAGCGTTTCTGACATGCAGTGCAATTATGGAACTGCAGGCAATCTGTTGGGCAGCTCTCTGGCCTGCCCCAGAGCTTTGATTATCTTGTTTGTGTGTGTGTTTGCGTGTGTGTGAATTTGTGGCTCTGAATGGCTTTAAAGCTGCAGCATTAACTTGAATAGATCAATGGTAATGATTGCTGTGGTGCAGAAATAATTGATAGTGGAGATTAAGTGAGAAGTGAATTACATAATTTTGTTTTGTTTTCTGATCTGTGTGCAATCTTAACCTTGTTTCATTTTTAGCCACCAGTCCCTCCAAAGGAATCCATCATCATTGATTTGTGAGCCTCCTTGTTTTGTGTTACTTCTTTCAAATGCCGGAATCAGATGCTAATTTCAATCACAAAGATTCACCTCACTTCTCCTTTGATTTCATTGTATCCTTCCTCCTTAATCTTTCCTCCTACCTCCACCCCCATCACTGAAGACGATGACGGCAACTAACCCTACTCTCGGGTTGCTGAATATTCTGATTTGCTTTTGATGGAATTAATTTGAATGTCAATGATGTAGTGATGGGAAAGTTTTCCTGAGCCCTCACAACAAAATTTGAGTGATGCTGCTCATGCTTCCCTCTGATGTCCACAAAGAGGGAGGGGCAAAAAAGGCAACCACTACCAACAGTTAAGAGCGACTGCACCCTTGGAGGACATTTACAACTGTGCAACTTAATGAAATTACATCGTCACGGAGTGGATTTAGTCAATGATTTGATCAATACATGTCTTAATTCTTAATTTGTAATTTTATATACCACACTAACCAGGCTATCTGTGTCATGAATGATAACTCTTACGAGTCTCACTGAAATAAAGGAGCACAATTACTTCCACTGCAGGATAGCCTAATCAAACACAAGTAAAACAAATAAAAATTAGAACTACTAAAGGCAGAGACATGATATATATGATTATAGAGGATATAGGTTTTGAAAGAGATATGGTGCTATTTGGATTTTGTTGTGAAAATACAGCATTGGTATGGTCACATTATACTAACTAGTACTCTTCTACATTCAACCCAAAATTTTATAATGCACAGTTCTCTTGATTAAGTCCACATTTCTATAACAAAAATGTTTTTATTAGTCTGATGTACTATTGTAATCCTAAATGTAGCTCATATATATATATATATATATATATATATATATATATATATATATATATATATATATATATATATATAGTGTAATTGATTTAATATGATTGCGCATCAGCTTTACTGTTTGTTAGCTCAAGGTGGTTCGTTACCAGAATTTGCAGCATTGCATTTAATACTGAATACACAGCTGGTAATGGATATCAGCTGTGTACTCACAAGGGTAATATAACAGTACCAGACAGTGACAATAATTATTTTTGTTAGTTTTTTTTTTTTTTTTTTTGTTGGAGTACATGAAAAAAGAGTAAGTAATGAACAGCAGTGAACTTTAAGCCAAGTACACAAAAATACCTTGTCATTTGGTATGAAATGATGAGGTATTTCATACCTTGGATCAGCAGCTGGGAGATTTTATTTGTTCTGAGAAAGAGAATGGTTCCCTGTTTGCTTCACAGTTTATAAAAGAAATAAAGAAAGGGGAAAAAGTGATATATTATCAAGTATATGACTTAAACTCATTATACTATTATGTCCAAAACTCAATGTCTCATTATAAACAAATCAAGGGTGGTTCAATTGTTCAATTAAAGTGTGGCATTATTTTTTACAAATAAATTTCACAACTATTCTAGAGAATGCGATAAAGACTGCAATTCTGATATAAAAATAGTAATTTATAACACAGTTGTAGTACTTTTTCTTAATTGTATTACCTTTACAGCAATATATTTTGTTACTGCAAAATATTTGCATGTGGATGTTGTTTGTAGGAAGCATGTTTGTCAGAGGAGGAAAGATCTGAATAAAATATGTCACAGGTGGATATCCTTTCCTGGAATACAATGCTGTGTCCTCATTTGCAAAATACCATTTTTAAAAATATTCCTAAAAGGAAAGGTTGTAATAATAACTGCATTAGTTTTTGATTTGCTGTTTATAGGGACAAAAAATAGGTTAGGAATAAAGTTCAATTTGGCCAGTATAAATACAAATACAGGAATATTTTGCATGCTGAAGCTTTCCTTTTTTGATGTACCCACCTTGTTGAGTTGTTTTACTTTCATCCCTTCTTTGAGTGAGGGCTCATGTGGCTGAATAGCAAAAGATGGCTTCTGTCACCATGAAATGTTTCTCCCTTTGTCACATGCTTCTCTCAGTTTGTGTCATGTCACCTTGCCATTTCAATCATGTTTCTTTCAAGGCTGCTCTTCACTCTTCAACCTCTCAAGCTGTCTGTTTTAACTTTTTCTTTGTCTGATTTATGCAGAAAACTCTTAAGTCCCAACATGACGTGTCAGAAAAAAGCAATTATTCAGGGACAAAATGAATGATTATAAAATTCTTCATTTTAAATGTCTTAAAAATGTTCAGTGTCACAGTATAAGCTGCAGTTTTAAAGCCACCAAAAATTTGTTTGGAATGAGGCGATGGACAATAACACATTGGTACATTTTATGATGATATTAATCAATATGTTATTTTTTCAGAAACGGTAGGAATAGTTATTGCATATTTGTAAAAAAGACTTTTAAAAAAATATCTATTTTAAAAATAATATATATTTATAACCATTGCACTGTGAACCCATGTTTTCACTATAAGTTGCCATATTATAAGAATGTTATACCAGCCTATGTCTTTTTCCATGTTCCTAATTTCCACTGGTAGGATGCATTGAAAAATTAAATATTCCTTCATGAGAACAAATGATCCTTCCACCATCTTATTTAAAAATCTAATGAGGAGTCTGAAAAATGCATTATGCTGAAATCATTTTCTGAGATCAAAAGACAGCATGCAGATACATGGGTCTTCACAGAATATCTGTGAATCAAACACTAGCAGCAATTTGAGTCTTAATGATAAAGATTAAAGAAAAACAAATTGATTTTCTGACCAGTATGTAAACTATAAGGACATAAACTGAGGAATAACAACATGGCCACAACAAATCAATATTCCTGTTGGTTCACTTTGGACACAGTAAAAGTCTCCCTTTTCCACTAATCTCTGTACTTTATCAGCCGATTATACTTCCTTCAATTTCATAAGTCCAAGATCCCATTCATCGCTCCGTTGCTTTTACACCACCATTGATTTCCACTATATTCCACATGTCAGTCTTTGGTCCACTCACCCACAGCACCATACATCACCCGCATTAACGCCTCACCTTTTGTATTTCTCCATTATATCATTATATTCCACACAAATCCCACTGGCTTTATGTCTCTCCCAGCTGCTGCAATTTCAGACCGATGCCTGATTGCCACTTATCTTCCCCTGTGAAAGAGACCGTTAGATTAACAAAACTAAAATCCTCCCTGCTATAAGAGAGGTTTCTGTGTCTTTTTCAAACATTTGAGGATCTGCTTTATCGGAATCCTGTTCTGCATAGACTGAATCAGTCAAGATGTCACTTTAATGCTGTGGAAGTCCTACTTTTTTCTTTTGGCTTTTTTTTTTTTTTTTTAATGGAAGAATAAGAATCCCATAATATCTTTTTGGAAATCTTATGCATTTGCTGTTCTCTTAGGGGCTCTTTGAGACAGGAATAGACTGATGAAGTGTGTGAGTGCCTCCACAGTAATTATGTGATGAATGTGTTCATTCTGTGTGTAGCCCCAAGCAGTGAATAGCTCAGCTGATTATTGAGGGGTGTGATTTCTCTATGTGTGTGTTCTCACTACAGGACGTGTGTATTTGGAAGAATGTGGAGATTCATAAGAATAGGCTGTGCTAAACAAAGAAGTGTGTCTGACTGGATAAAGCTCCTACACTGGCGTGGAAATGATTGAATGGTATTGGTCCACACATGGAAGAAAATACCTTACACCCCAAGGCTGATACATTTATTGTGACATTGTGATTTTCAGCCAAGTGCTCAGTCACTTTCCTTTTTTTTCTGGTGACACTCTTTCTATGAGCAAGATAAGAAACACTTAATGGTCCCTTCAATGTTTTAAGTCCTCCTTACACAGATGTTAAGCTCCATTACCAACATGAGATTTTTTTGGTGAAATGCTTGTATGAATATTGGCTCTCATGCAGAGTATGATGAGAATGCCACAAAGAAAGGGTGCTAGAGGCATGGATCACTGAAGTACGATGTGCCACAGCTTCCATATATAGAGCCTGAATGGACCTACTTTACTGTAAGCCTCCAAAGAGAACAATAATAGTAAACATATATGTGCTATTTTGGGGATACATCTGAGAAACAAAATTTAAGAAAATTAAATGCATGAAAAAAGCTTTCTATTGATTATCATACCTCACTATCAGTTTACTATTCTTATTTTTAGGAGTAAACAGTTAGAGGTCAAACAGATCTTCCGCTAGTTTCATGGCTCACTGTCCCATTCCTCACTGCTTCCATCCACATCCTCCACCAGCTCATTGCATGACGGCCAGCTGCTATTAGA
The DNA here is from genome assembly GCA_911649635.1 of Poeciliopsis gracilis. Taxonomy (NCBI): domain Eukaryota; kingdom Metazoa; phylum Chordata; class Actinopteri; order Cyprinodontiformes; family Poeciliidae; genus Poeciliopsis; species Poeciliopsis gracilis. The sequence continues at coordinate 4,573,101 of CAJVRI010000884.1, read as the reverse complement.
GTGTAAATGGGTGAATTAGAGGGTAAAATGGGATAAAATGAGCTTGAAGACATAAATCAATCAATTTACCCTTCAAGTCTCCTCTACCATATAATACATTACCATATGCACCCCAGCAGATTAAATCTGTGATTTAATTAGTCTTAATTTGATGGCTTTTTTGACATTCCTTCAAAAATATTTTTGGGTTTTTCAGCAGCCAAGAAATAGCAAAGTAGTAGTAAAGGTCTGATGAGAAGGTAATTCAAGGAATAATAGAAATTAAAATACTAAATCTTTGTCAATTTAAAGGAGAAGCAAAGAATGGAAAATTAGGAAGTGTCTAACTCCTGGGATCGTGTGAAGATCCCAGGAGTTGGAACAAATTCAAGACATTTTTGTCATGCTGCACTGCAGTTCCTTTCTCCTCTTTTACATACACTGTCTGCTCCACCTTTGTATGCATTACATACATCGGGAAAAAGCAGTCATCAACTCAAGTGGTTCCTTCATTTTACAGCCAATATGACCTTCAAAAATATTTTTTCACAGATTTCTGGCTGATGACATGCCCTAGCCACTCTTCAAAGGTCAAAGAACAATATCTGACTCCATCAGGGGGAGCCATGTTCAGGGTGGTGTTCTTTAATCACTACATAATGTAAATATGTTCTGGTTGTTATGGCTGGAAATGATTGTTAAATAAGTAATCCTTTAAATGTATTTACTGTCTATACAAATTTCTAAACCTATCTAACATCTATCTATATATCCATACACACATTGTAATTCAATTTGCCTTCGTCATTGTATACATCCCAAGAACATACACACAAAAACCTGTGAATAAGTATCCATGACTATTTGGTTAACTTGTAGCATACTCTCACTCATTGTCATACACAAGCAGCGTTTGCAAACCACCATCTCTGTCTTCACCACCAAGTCTGACCGGCCTCTTGAAGGCCAGTGTGGTGAAAGTATTGATTTCCCCATATCAATGCAGTCTTCATGAAATGCCCCAGTCACCGATGGAGGAGACTGCATGAAGAAGATTAAAATGAGGAGTTAAAGGGGAAGCTGGAGACCCATTGTTTACACAACTGTGTAAAAGTACTTAATGACCTCCATGATCTTGTAGGTTGCATGAAATGAGACCAGCCTGTTTTTGTTACTGTTTATATATAAGTAAACATTAATTCTCTGGTCCTTGAAACTCTTTTAATGTATTTGTAGAACTTCTATAAAGTAATAAATATTCTACTTCTTAGATTAGCTTGTTAGATTTTTAATTAATGCATCGTATGCTCTTGGAATTATATACTAATAAATAGACTTAAAGATGATTAAGAGTACTTTGAAACAGTCTCAGAAAAGAATCACATGGGAATAAAGCAAAATGAAACACAAGATACTTTTCAGGCTTTTGCATAGACAATGTACAACTTCTGAAAGGGTATTTAACTGCACAAAGCTGAAGACCATTTTTTAACTAAATTCTCACATGGAAGGGACAAAAATATCTTTAAGCACAAACCCAAAACAAACAAATCATACACTACGGTTTTCACACCACCAGTAATTTCAAATCAAACTCTGTTAATATGTGGAACTTCTAACCGGTCTCAGGAAAATGCTGGCCATGTTCAGTGCATTGTCAAGCTAAATTAAGAATCTTCAAAGACAAGAGAGCAGGAGACGAACAGTCAGTATAATGAGATTTAAAGCAGTGTTTGATGTCTTTGATACCGTACTGTACATCCTGCTCACAAAGAGGCACGTCTCAGCTGTAAGCTAAATCTAAGCATCATTACAAACTCTTTTCTTTGAAATGCTAAAAGAGAATTACTTTAGTGTGTCTAAACAGGAAACTGTAATATGTTTTGTAATAAGGTTGGTTGGCAGTGTCGTTATCTGTCCTATTCTTAAATACAGTAGGCATCTTTTTTTTTATTTTTGGTTTGAGCTCTTGTCTCCTTTCATTTGAAGTTAGCTGGAGCTTTTGCGAATGATGTTTGAGTTATTTTTACCTGCTTCACCATCAGAGGTAACTCTTTCATAGGGAATTACTAATAAAAGAAATACAGTTTGCTTGATCTTCTCATTTACCTTAAAATATGTGTTTAAGAATGGCACGGCTGTTACATAATAAGGATTTGATCTGGACTGGTATGAATGAAGGAATGTGGTTGTATCGGGGTGTTTAATACATTAGCGTGCTTCGCAGTGGACTGGGTCTGTCCACTCAGCCTAATGGGCACCACGTGCAGCTCCTCACTCACCAGCTGTTATTCTTTTCCGATTTCCTCCCCCTCCATACGTCTTCTCTGTCGCACACTTTTGTCTTTCTGTGAAGCACAAACACTTTCACTCATTTTCTCTTTTTATTGCAAACTCTGTGTCTGTGTAGTAAGAGTCGGAGGCATTTTAGTTAGCCATATGGCAGCGCCAGAGGCGTCCGGAGCAGATGTGCTTGGCATTGGGACTCTGCTCTGTCAAGCACATGCATACTTACTCTCACACACACCCACTCACGCAAATACACGAAGAGGCTTATAGGAAGTCTGTTACCGAGGAAAAGGTCACTGACTGACAACAGCATTATCTAACCCCTAATACTCTGCCATGTTAGCTTTGTGAAGCGACACTGCAATACTTTAGATGTGTTGTTGGGATTTTGGTAATTTTTCCTCAGAATATTACTCAGCATTTTTCAGATAGGAAGTATTGCTACTCTTCTGGCATTGAGCTGTGTTACAGTGCACTTTTCAGCTACATATAATTTTGATTTATCGTCTATAAGCTCAAGCAAGTGAGAGGATATTTTAAATCTGTAGTGAATATTTCACATGTCATGTGTCAGCTAATAGTAGTAAAGTATCATTGTCAGTCAACCATTTCTCATTTTGTGTAAAGACCCTCACAGCTCAACAAGTTGCGACAATCTGACTTGATTGTCAGAATACTTGCTTCAGTCATATGAAGTTCGAGCTCTTGACTTCCTGCTTCTTCTGTTGCCTGAGGAAAAAGCTCTCACTGCCTGAAGACTGCACATTCAGCGTGTTTGTGTAGAGTTTTTTATAGACCTGTTTTTTGCTGATTCGTAGAAGAGCGATGGAGGTTTGTGCGTTTTGGTGTGTATTTGTGTGAATGTGTTACAGAAAAGTATCCTCTGAATGAAATAGGATGTAAATTTGACCAGTGAGCAGAATATGAACACAGACTTGTTCCCAGTATTTTGCTGAGCCAGCATTTGACCTACATCAAACATCCAGAAGTGGAATGAGTAAGAAAGCATTACCATGCTGGTCAACACCTAGTCACAAGCGCACATCAAAGAGATTGGTGGGGAAGGATCACACGCAGTTAGAGAGGTTTTCCAAATTTTCCTTTTAACTCAGTTTCAGAGATCCTTTGATGCAGGAAGTTAGAAAGTAAAAAAAACCACAAAAACATGCAATATATTTTAGATGTTTATTTGTTAAACCCTTAAGAATATTTCACATAAATTGAATTTCAAGAAGAAAAGGGGAAGCTTTAACATTATTTTACATGCTTATCTTTGAGCTGTCACAAAATTACATATTATTTTATATGTAATTTTATGAAATAAAATTATATATTTTATTTTATAAAATAAAATAAAATATTTTTCAGATGAGCTGAACTGTCTGTCTATGTTTTTGTCTGTCCATCCATCAAAGTTGGTGCTTCCTGAAAAATGCCAGTCAGGCATGATTAAATCCTGAATAAACTATTCCTGGTTTTATTAGCATCCATTGTAAAAATAAATGATAATGGTAAATGGCCTGTCCTTTTACCATCATCCCATACAAATAGGGATGATGGTGGAACAACCAAATTGTTATTCAAATATTTTGTACTTAAGTGTATGATTTGTCTCTTTGTCTTTATATATGTATATACTGTTTTAGTTCGTCCTAAACTTTCAGCAAAATAATTAGTTCCCCTTTATATGAACCAGATACATCTTACTTTGTAATTCATTCACTTTGCCTTACTCCATGACACTCTATGGCTTTCTGACATGACAAAACAATAAGTATGTAGCTGATTCAGCCTTGGACACTGAAACTAGAGCATCATTCCTCCTCATTAAAGAAAGATTTACAAGAAAAGACTGTGATAAAGATGTTGTATCAGTTAGTTCACTTTCTTTAATACAAACATACCACCACCAGTCTTTATGAAACATACACTGTTTCCAATACAGTCGACTATTTTCCCTTGCTACACCTTTTGCTGAGTTTTCTTTTTTTTTTTTTTGTCTCAGTGCTTCTGAGTCAGGGAGGCACTGTTTCAAGGAAGGTTCAGCCTCAAAGGGACTCAATCAGAGAATAAATCATTATAAGTCACTATTGCTAGAGAGCTGCATTGACCAGCTCTCCAGTAAAAGAAAGGGCTGCTGCTCCCAGGTGGCTTAACTTGTGTTGGCGGCCTTAAAATCACTGTCCTCATTTAGAGAGCTACTGGGTGAGAGATGCAGCTGAGGAGAGATCAAACCACAGAGAATTGGTGGGAAAGGCATCAAAGATGAGAATAGAGGGGAGCAAAAGAATTTGAGAAAAAAGCAATCTCATTCTCTGAGCCAATTGACAACATAGCAGCATCAGACACAGTTACCTCAGGCTAACTGCTAGTTCCAGGAATCAACGTTTTGTATTATCTCCTGGCTCTGGCTGGGTGACTGAGGGGCTTAGATGGCTGCATTAACCTGCGTTGTGCAGGTGATCCCAGCAGTCTAACCTTGCCTGACAACATAAAGGAAAACATGTTGTTTTCAGCAGAACAGTTTCAAACCCCAGTAGAATCAATTAGTTTTTTTTTGTTTGTTTGTTTGTTTTTTTTAAAGAACTTTAAAGAAGTGCTTTTGTACTAGTTTCATGGGGAGTTAGCCTATTCAAACAAGTCATAGTGTTTGTTTAATGGTTCATTTACTTGATGGAAAGAGATTACTTCCTGAACAAATTAGTCTTAGTAATGAATCTTACATACATTCAAATCCAAGTAACCTAAACTGAGTCCTGAAAGTGCTGTAATTTTAGAACTTATTACTGTTTGTTGCTGACGATTACCTGGATGCTATCTATACCTGTAAGCCAAGATAAATCATAGCTTACTGTTTCATTTGGTGGTATATTTGTCAGAACCAGGCCATTGGAAACAAGCTTAAAAAGATATCAACATGGCAACTGCCAAATAGGGGAGAAAAAAAGAACACAGTCTCTTGCCAATCATGTCATCTTACTGGCAGATTGGTACGCTTGCCAGAATGTCAGATTTACATGCAGACACAGTGATGAGTTTGCCAAACATGCATGTCTGCCAGAAAAATGAGTTACTCCACACAGAGACGTATGAAAGGTACAAGGTGGCACATAACTGACAGAAAGTTGGGGGTCTGTTTCTGTGGGACAATCCCGGTCTGGCAATTCAGGTGTCGATTAAAACAGATTGTTTCAGCAATTTGTAAAACATTTTAGTTTCTCTAAGCAGCACACTTTGGATAAATGTAGTGAAGGATGTTTCAAATATTTAGTTGTGATTAGTGTACTTCACTAAAGTTTGCTCTTGATGTGTTTTGGTCCTTGGATATATGTGTATGTGTGTGTTAGCTGTACATTCAGGGCTGCCTGTGCAGAGCCATCTGTTTGCTGCTTTAGCAGTAGTCTTCCAATGCTCAGGCTTAACTTTGCATGAGGGCAGTGGCCTACTTTAACCTTCTGCTCGCTTAGTGAGTCCATCCGAGTTCAGTTAGATTTTTTTTTTTTTTCATATATGTCCCAATATAGATGAATTAATTTGCTAAACAGTTGGTCATAGTGTTTTATGTTCTTTTTGCTTTGGGGTTGATCATTTATGCAGAACTTTTTCATTGTCAGGTTTGTGTTGTATATTCTATTTAAATAGTTCTTTGTCCAATGCTGCAACTTTTAGATTTGCTGTATACCAGTACGGCATAACTCTGTCATCCATCATTCCAGAAATGATGCACAGTCTCCACTCATGATTATAAAATGTGTAAGAATACAAATATGGTGACTAATGGTACATGCTTAAGCTCATGCTATGAGTTTATTCTAGCAGTGCATTAGGCACAACAATAAGCTGCAGCAGTGAGACGCAGAACAGTTTAGGGACAAGTATTAGGCTATGTAGGCTAGTCACTGAGCCTTGCATTGGGGTTGGCATTTGTGGCTAATAAATCAGCTGCAGTGGGTGGGGTAGGGGATGAGGTTTTAAAGGCTGTTTTAATGGGAACGTGTCAGCGGGCAGACTGCATAGAGGAAAACTGAAGCAAAATATTGAAAGGAAAAACTGTTTATTTGATGCAGTTTTTAATATGAATAGTGATACATTCATGAAATAAACATTTACATGAGAAATGTGCATATAAGCTGGGCATGAAATTGCTTAAGGTACTGCAGATCTTATTCTGTTGTACACATTAGAGAATACCAACATTTTCCTCTTTGTAAAATATTAATGAAGACCTTTTGTACCAAGGTTCCTTTGGACTTTAGTTACAAACAAGCCTGTCCTAAAGGTTCAGTTTGTTTACTTTGAGATGGAAACACCATCATTCAGCCATACCTGGAGAAGGAAAGTGCAAATTTTATGCAATGAATAAATCACAGAAAGGTCAATGGTATTAAAGTAAAGAAATGCTGTGTGGTGCTTAAAAAATATGAACGCAGAACACCTGGAAAAACATCTAACTTCAGTAAACCATTAATAAAATTGTACTTAAAAGAAAAAAAAAAATATGGGAATAATTTTCTCTTATAGCTTAAACACTAAAAGTAAAACAGAAAATATCAGTGCATTGGAGTCCAAAGTAGGTGTTGTTATTATAGTATTCCACCCTGCTGCTTACTCTGTCTGCCTTCTTTTACAATCAATGACCAAAGTTGAAAAGTTAAATTGTTTAAGGCAAATTTCAAGTTTTGTTTTATATATGCAGCATTTTTATAACAACTGAAGTTAGTTGATTGTGCTATAAAATGGCACGATGTGCCTGAAAAATTCATAATAATGCCCCTGTCAGTCACTGCAAAAACCCTAGACCTGAACAAGCGATTCACCCCAATTTTTTTGTCTTTTATTTGTTGAGAAAACTGATTTTCTTGTTTTATCTATGTCAGATCTATGTAGTGTCCTGATTTCAAAATAAAGTAAAAAAAAAAAAAAAAAAATCAAACTCACTCAATTACATAGTGTTGCTTTTACAAACATTATATCCCTTTTCAGTACGGACTATCTGTTTGAGTTGTGTTTGTGAGCACATTTTTGCCGCTGCAACACTTTGACTCTAGTCCTTGATGAGTTGCCATCCGGCAGCTGGGTACACAATTACACCACCTGAGTTTCACAGGAATGTTTTCTCTCGCTTGTTGGTTCATCATGGTGCCTCGTGGGCACGGGCAACAGGGCAGGGTCCACTTCTACAAGAATTGAAAGTCATCAAGAAGCCCTAGGGTCCTTCACAGGACAACAGGACACAAAGCTTTGTTTGTACGATGACACAGGTGTGGGAGCACATGAAGCCATATGTAGACATGATCATGACTGTGGTTAATTTTATGGTTTTGATTCTTTTGCTTTTGATCTTCCAGGAAATTAATTTCTAATGTGGAAGTTATAGAATTAGGACAATCAAAAAGTTTTCTGGGTCCAAAGAAGCAGCTTAAACAATAAATGGAAAGCAGATTACACCTAAATCAGGAAATAGATACAGATTCTTTGAAAATGCGCAAGGTCAAATGTGGCTAAGCTTACACTGATGCTGAGAATTAATACTTAAAGTCAGCTCAGAGTTGTGGTTTTTGGGTGGAAGTTCAAGGTTTAAGATAAAAAATATAGCTATTGGATATTCACAACAGCTTACAAAGATGAAATATTTCATCCATGTCACTTTTAAATATGTATTAAAGTATTGTCTTTCTTTGGTCCTTGTCTTTGCACCGTCATCAATCTTCTCACTTATTTATGTGCACATATTTCTATGTGTGGGTGTGGGTGTGTGTGTCCTAGCCTGCCCGTTAACTTGTGCCAGAGGCTCATCACATCCCATCTCAACATCAGGGGCATCTGTTTGAAACAGAAATGAAAGTGAAGCCTGTGAATAAAAAAGGCTATATGAATATAAAAATAAATAATGCAAATGACTTGCAGTTCAGAGATTTCTTGTGAATGCGTGTATATGTGTGTGTAAGTGAGGGAGAGAGCAGACACATCAGTGCTCTGTCCTATCAGGGCTCCACCTTACCCTGACTGAAGAAGTGGGTTCACATTCATCTCTCTGAGGTGTGGATTTCTCATACATTACTCAGCAGTAGTTTCATGATTGGAAAGAAGAGATCTGTTTTTTGTTTTTTTTTAAACTTAGCTACACATGGTCTACACATGCACTGCAGGTATTGCCTCTCATCAGTTTAGTAATTCCTCCCCTCTTAAACTGTAGCACTTTCTCTCACACTCTCTCATTTCACATATTTCCATCTCATTCTGAACAGATGTTATGTTAAGTGCAAAAGTGCAGCTTTACCCTGTCTCCTAGATACCGTGGACCAGATAAGGTCAGTATATGAAATTAGTTCTGTTAAGATGACTCTTAGTCAGGTTGGTCCAAGTCCTGCAGCACACCGCCTCAGGGCAGCTCAGAGCTACAATCAGAGAAAGACTGAAGCATGACTGTTTAAGAATAATTTGGAAGGATTGGATGGTAGAACTACTGAGATAGACAGCAACATGTTCTTTATGCACATTGGTCCATGCACAGGAAGAAAGTGGTAGACCCAACCCTGAGGACATAGTGAAAAAAAAAGCAGATGAAGATTCCCAAGCACAGCTTAACACATCAATGCCTCAACATAAGGTGTGTATTACTAGCTGATGGATACTGCTGGTGAATTCATCTGTTAAATGAAGTCAATTTATATAGAACTTTTATAGCTATTCTGACAACTAAAAGTGCCACATTTTTGCTGAAGTCTATATATTGGATGACAATGAATTTAATTTGTATGCTAGTCAAAACATAATTTTAATACGAGCATGAATAATATTAGAAAACCAATGTAATATGTGATTTTTGTGGAAATAGAAAGAACCATTAATATTTTTACTCAAGATTATCATAACGTGAGAATCTCAGAACCTCATGCCTAATTTTACACAGTATGTATGTCAATGTAAGAGGCCATTTTGGGAATGAATGCCTCACCCTTCATCTTTTGCCTATCTATGGTTTTATGGATGAGTTCTGGTGGAGCAGCTGTGCACCAGGCATGTTTCAAACGTAGAGCTGAAGAACTGGCGAGAAGCTTTGGCAGAAGTGTTCACAATAATGAGGCAATGCCAGGCAATTTTTGCTGCTTTCTCTCTTTTAGATGTGTCCCTGAAGAACCATCGTACATGTCACCAATGACATGGACCAATGAGTTTGGATGTGCGCACATGGCAGAGGGTTGCAATTCATGTGCATATTTTTGAGTTCAAAAGGCACAGTGCATGCAGTGTATGAACACTTTGTTTTCACATGTTTGTGATTTTATTTATTTTTTTAAATATGTGTGTGTGTGTCATTCCTTGGTCGTGGGGGCTTAGAGGCTCGGAGCGCAGAGGTTCTCTAATCCAGTGTTTTGAAATGAGCCCTCCAGCTGTTGTGGGCTTGAGAAACTGCAGCCTTGGAGGAGGCTTAAAGATGACAAGATGCTCCTATCTTTACTTCGCTTGAATCTTTCATTTTCTTTATAATTTCTGTCTTGATTACTAGTGCTTTGTATTGTAATTTTTCAAACTTATAAGAAACGTCTTTTCAGTTTTAAATTTTTAATATAAACTTCTTCCTTGTTGCTATTAATCTCTGAGTAAGCGCATAGAATGATTCAGTGTATGAAGTGAACATTGCACACAGAGGATAAGAAGATCAGACAAGTTTAGTGACCAGACACATTTATTGCATTTATAAAGACGTCCTCATGTTGTGCATGTCACGACAGGTAATGGGGTCTCATTAGCGATGTAATGATGCAGACAACCTGAGGAGTTCACGTCTCACGTCATACGTTGTGCAAATGAACTAAAGAGGAGAATTAGGCTGCTGAATGATACATATTGGCATTACAGGGGAATATAATGCCTCTAAGTGAAATTGGCTGCATAATTCATAGGAAGTCTTCTTCATGAGCTTGTCTCCCATGAACCAAAACAGAGCCCAGCAGCCTATCTCCCCTTGGCCCATCAGTGAAGCTGCAGGGCTTGTGATGTCTGCCAACAGAAGGAAAGCGTAGGAAGTCCTGCAGGTTTCAGGCAGACAGGCAAGCAGGGATCAACAGGCAGTACATCAGCTAGAACAGGCCAACAATATCCAAAATCTGTTAAAAATATTCTTGAGCTTCAAATTCCCCATAAACGGGCTAAATAATTCTGCAAATTGCAATGCATGAATCTTGAACACAATCCAATGGTTTTGTGATTGACTTGTGGTGGGATCATCATCTTACAGTATCACTAACAGGGACCATTCACAGGACATGATCAATTATTTGTAATCATATCAGTGCATCATCCCCCTCACCATGTTTAGATAAGATTACTTCCCATCTGGGTTTTTGGACATGGATGCATGCTTGCGGGGTTGATGTAACTTAATTTTGTTTATAATGTCTTTAGCCAGTCTAAGAATAGACGCAGCATGCATAGATTTGTCTTCATGGCTCCTTTTTAAGACTCACAGCTGAGTACAGATGTGGAGCTTCTTCTGAGCATCTTGGTTAGAGAGGACAAAACTCTTTTGATGCACAAAAAATAAGTGGTGATTTTGACTGTTGAGCTGTATGTGTGAATGGGATGGTTTTTGTATTTCAAAGAAGAAAATAGTCTTAAATAGATGATAAATACGAGAAACTCAGGAGACAACCTATCGTCTTTACTCATGTATCCGTTCCATATTTCATGTGATTCTCCACAGTTCAGTGTAAATGTCTTTGTTCTGCTGAAAGAATTACAAAAGAGACACTTTGTTCTGCACACACCATGTTTGTTTTTCTGTATACATTAGGCATCAATAAGAAAACGTGCAGCAAGGGTAAACATTGATTTTTTTGTTTTTCTTTTAAAATATGAAACACATCCATGCTTTTAGCTTGTCTGGGTTGTTCCATGTCATCCAGTAGTTGACTGGAACATTCTCCAGCCAGCCATTACCTAAAACAAAAGGTAAAACACTGAATCAGTTTGAATGAATAACAAACATGAAGTTTCTTCTACATATTTTAAATGTATGATCACATCATACAGAAGTATATTTTGTATGACAGTTTTAGTTCCTTGGATAGACCGTTTATTTACATTAGCTACCTCATTTAGCTACCTCCACGATTACTTGTGTCCATGTCAAATATGCATTAAATTCCCTAAGAAAAACATTTTGCAACCAACTATGTTTCACATTTACTCACATTTATTCACTGCAATAAAAGCTCACATTAACAAATATTTATTTTAATAATAAAATAATCTGTTTGCCATCATTGTTAGGAGCACTAAAAATTCCTACAGAGTAAATGTAACTGAAGAATGGTTTTCATTTCGTACTTTTTCTACTTTTTAATGTGGTCACATTGTCTAAGCAATTACTTGTTGTTCAGTTACTTTCTGTTACTCGTAAGAGATTACCAGGATGTGATATAAAGGTCTATTTCTATTGGCCACTGTTTAAAAAGGGGAAGACAAGCATTATCAAGAAACTAAGACAGATATCTGTTTATCTTCATTAGTGAAGAAATGGCTGTAATAAAATACTACATATAGTCTTGTAAATAAGATATGGGGCAGTAGACAAGATGCATAGTGATGCATTTGCTATTGTGTGAAAGGAAAAACTACGTTTTTATGTTGTATACAGTAAATTTTAGAAGAGGCTATAATTGGTGGGGATATATGTGTGGGGAAAAGACATTGTTCTTTTGCTGTGATTATGCATGTGGTATGATGATTTAAAACATTTTATAGAGAAGCATTTTTCCACTGTTTGGACTGCTTCTGGTTCAAACAACAGTGGTCATTATAACTGTAATTGTACACACACCTTCTGCAAGTTTATTTCGGGTGTGATTGAGTGCTTTTACATATCAACAGATCTACTCACATAAAAGTTACTTGTACTTCAAACGAGCATCAAATGATTTGAACCAATTATGTTCTATGACAATAGTAATGATGTTGCCATAAATTTAACCCACAATGTTTGTTTAACTTCTTGCCCTGTTACTTCTATGTTCATTTACTCTGAACCAAGACACTCACATCCTCTTATTTATTGCTGCAGTGTGTGTCCGGGCCCTGGAAGTGACTGTGTCCCAGAGCAGCATCCAGGTGGCTCGGGGCCAGACAGCCATCCTGCCCTGCTCCTTTACCACCAGCGCTGCCCTCACCAACCTCAACATAATCTGGATGGTGATCCCGCTGTCCAATGCTAACCTGCCAGAACAGGTATCAATGACACATCCATTCATTGAAAATAAAAGAAACTATACCCCCAGCCTTTCAGTGTGTTTGTATCAAAAGGTCAGACTTAAAAACGTATTAGAATGTAAAATGTTAATGTTTGAACATAGTGGTCAGAATTCTGCTATGCATGTAGTTTTGTCATGACAGGTGTAATACCATTCTACCCATCTGTGCAGCAGTGCACTGTAAAGAGAAATGCAGACTTTTCAGTTGTTTCTTAATCCAATATTATCACATATGTATCATGCGGATGATCATTGTTCTTTCTCCTTCAACGTTGCAGTCGAAGCAGGTATACAAGACTTGATTTGTTTATATGTTTGCTCAGATCCAGCGCAAAGAGAACATTTGGGTTATCAGACATGATATAGAGACTTCTTATCCCTTACCCAGATATAATTCGAGTCATAAAATTTGGATCCAAACTTCCAACATTATTTAGGTTATGGTGACGATCAGGACAAAGCCTTGGCTGTACTCAAAGCTCTCCACCTATTTGATCCAACTGCCGAAAAACAACACTGTTTTTATCTGTATATCTGTGCATTTGTGACACACTGTAGAAAGGGAAAACATTTATTGTGTCCACTGAACTACTGTCAAATTGCATGATGCAACAGCCTCAACAGAAAATGGGAGCAGAGCAACAAGGAATACAGCAAATGGTACAACTTGTGCAAAAGCACCTGAAAAAAATACAAATGAACCTTTTTCAAAATGTTCATCTTGCAACCACAAACCTCAAAAAGGTTTTGCGTAATAGACCAACCTAAACAAAAATTGCAAAACGGTAAAGTTCAAGAAAAATAATACATGGTTTTTAAAGCTTTTAATCAAACACGATCTAGAAATTGTTGCATAAATTTGCATTGAGTGCCCCTGAGTTTTCCTCTTGTTCACTGGACAGTGCCTTTGGCTGTCAAGGATTCTAATGCTTTGATATAAATCATTCTTTTCTAGGTATGAACTTTGTTTTGACTATTGACATAAACTTTTAAAGTGTAGATGAATGGCTAGGATTCTTTTCTGCAGGTCAACCTCTGCCCCATTATGAAATCTTTTCTGGCTGTAACAGGCTTTCTTTAGAATATGATACTGCCACCACCAGGCATCTTAGATGGGATGGTGGGTTTAGTGTTAGTTCTCTGATATATGTAGCATTTTGCCTATAAGGCAAAAAGTTACATTTGACCAGGACACTCTGTTCCACTTGATTATCATGTCCTTGGCTTTGTCATGACCATCTGCATTTGCTGCTTGCTGTTTGTTACTAGAGTAACTACAGGTCCAATAGGCAGCAGCATTTTTGAATACAGCCAGTATGTCAGAAACCCATAATGTGAATTGTGCTTAAAAATGGAACTAATGGACATTGATAAAACAAACACCACACTTCTCTTTTCGGTGCATCTGACAGTCTTAGTTACAGTAGTCATTGTCAAGCTTCATTGTAAGAAAAGTTTCCAGGTTTTCTAAATGAAACATAAGTCAGGGGACATTTTCCAAAATAATTTATAAAAGGGTTTATGACAATTTAGAAAACATAAACTTTTCTGAAAATTGTGTTTAATTATTTTTAATCCCAGAGACTGTTGATAGAAATAGTTACCCTGAAGTTGGCACAGGTCCTTTTGAACCATATGTCTGTGTAACTTTAAATTAAGCATAGTTAAAAGTTGTTTTTTTTTGTTGCTTTTTTTATATTTTGCACCTGGCCAGGAGTAGTTGCATGTATTATTTCTAATTCGGTATCTCATCCTCCTCTCCACTCCCCTCCAAATGCTCTTCTTAGTATTTTGCTTTTCTCACCTTTGCTGACTTGTTTCTCTCTCACTCAGTGTTTCCTCCCCCTCGCGGGCCTTTCTCTGATTCCATTTGAGTTGTTTAACATGCAGCTGCAGGCCGTACAAGCTCACCTGCCTCCCTTCACTTTGAACCCCGGTGCTGGTCGGCCGCCCAAATAACACAATCATCTTCTGCACTAATTAACTCACGCCCACGACAGGCTCTGTAACGCAGCTGTTCTTACTGCACAGACACAAACACACACACACACACACAAAAATACTGGCATATTCATATATACACACACATATACTGAGAATTGCTTTGAGCAGACTGCTGGTCCAAAACCACTGTAGATGCTCATATACTCACCCTAAGCAAATAAAAAAAAAAAAAAAAAAAACACAGAAAAGACAACCTGGCCTACTGACTAAACTTGTGGTCAGTTGATACAGATTGTTCTGTTCCCAGAACATGATTGATACGATTGACGTATCAAGATCATATTCCCTACCGATATTCCCTGTTTCACACAACAAGCTTTACAATAAACCTTTTAAATCACATACTGTCTGGCTGAAAAGTTGGGTCCTCTCTTTTCCTTTACAATTCAGCAATCAATTTTAACCTTAAAATTGTTTAAATAATGCAGAAAGCCAATTTATAGAATAGTCAAATAGACAAATTGACTTTTCTTTTCTTTCCTTTTCTCATTGTTACCATCTTACTTGTCATGATGACAGGTCAGGCTGTGCCTCCTTTTGGTATGTTCTTGTTCTTCTAAGAATAAAATATAAAAAAAAATTCTATTCATGCTAGCTTTAGCTAGCTGTTCATTTCAGAACCTATTCTGTTGAGTTTTTTCTATTCATTCTGATCGCAGAGTGCCCCCTGCAGGTAGCTACTTTCGTAGCAGTTGTCATTACACTGGATTTCAAATCACTGGCTTTGAAATACACTGAAGGTTGGGCCTTCATTTAAGTCAAATGTTGGGAATTGACCAACCTAAAACTTAGAAAACTATGTTGTCATCTGGATTTTCCTGAATTCATTTTTTTCTTGAAATAGATAAACTTTTAACCTTTAACTTTTAAGTTTGTGATAAGAAATTATAAAGTTTCTTCATAATTTTCCTGGACTTTAGCCACAAAACATTGCTTTGGTAATCCTAACTGAGCTAAAACAGCAATTCTTCTGCCTGATTTTATCACAGACAGTAAGAAAAACGATTACATAGTGTGTACCTTTTACATGCACACTCACACATATAACGCGGCATCCAGTCTGTGCAATCACACATTAAAAAAAGAAAACATTTGGTGTCTGCATGAAATATATGAGCAGCCTTAAATGTGTGTGATGAAATAAAAGTGCCATGTGAGGTGACAGAACATACTGAAGAGTACAAGTACAAGGTCATTTTGAAAGTAGAGAGAGTGTCTTGACTGATTATAGTTGATGCTAAAAGCCATTAACAATTACTGAACAGAACTCTTGCACAAGCCGCATTTGCACTTTAGCAAGTATACTCAGGGCTCTGCATGCTTAAACTTGAGTGCCATGTTCAGATAGATCTGTTGTAAATGACTCACCCTACTGTAAAACACAAAAAGCTAAAATGTGATCAAAAATATTTTATTCCATACATTTTATCTATTTTGCATTTCAGGTGATGCCTTTTTTTCTTAAAATGGCAGATGTTCGTCAAATTTATCTCAACGCAATTGCATTGTGACTTTTCAAATAACAGCACATTGAAATTAGTATTTTATAAGATCAAAGAAATCATGAGTAACTTTGATACACCTCCTGCACTCATGCCATATTTATCCTTTCCACATCAGCTCCATAAACTGAGGTTCACCATGAGTCCATTCCACTGTGATTGTTTTAAACTTTGAAGACTCTTGCATTTGTGAGATAATTTGAAGCATTGATTTCTGCCGAATTGACTTTTATGCTTTCAAATGTTGCATGCTGTCACACGTAGTGACAATTAGGAAAATTATATTTTTCTCAATGAAAAGGAAATCATGATTAAAATAACTAATACCAATTTCACAATATCTGCTTTGTGTCTCTATTGTGCTTGCAGATAAATAGTTCATGTACGGATTTTTCAGGTTGTTTTTGATGAAAGCATGCTTGTGTGCTAGTATGGCAGTGTCAATGTCCAGGCTAATCATCAATTGAGAATCTTTGGCAAGACTTCTAAATGTATGTTCACAAACACTGTCATAGAGTCAAATTAAGTTTAAGCTATTCTGCAATAATCTGGCAGAGATAAACTTCAAAACCTACAAGCTCTAATTCCAGGGTAATGTTTTTTTTTCAGAGGGATGATTTGTGGTCTTTGAATCCAAATAGATTTTCAGAATTCTTTAATAAAAAGGTGTCCAAATCATATTGTTCTCTGGCTCTTCACAATTCACAAAACTTTGTGGTGGTCTATCACTTAAAATACAAACAAAATACACTGCAGTCAGTCATTATAAAATTATAAATTGTGGAAAAATCTCAAGTGATTTGCATACTTGTAAAGGACAAGAACTAACAATAATTTTAGCTGTGCATGTGTATTTGGATAGTAGGGTTTATCTGGATTATCTATCACCTGGCTTTTCAGGGGAAAGAGGTCAGGACATTTGATCACAGTGCAGCAACAGAACGATGGACAGATTACAAACAGAAACAACACACAAACATCCAAACACCCAAACACAGGTACACGCCACAGATTCACATGCCAGCACGTTGTAATCCACCGCTCAGCCTGTCAGTTAATCAGACCAGATAAACAGGATACAACCAATGCGAGGCTTAGGTTTAGACTGTTCGAGATTTAGGAAGAGGAACTTCACATGGAGCCCTCTTCAAGTCTAAAACTTAGAAAATACAACAAATGTTTGACAAAAACTTAAAATCATCTGACATTTTGACCATGTTTTCCTCTTCTAACCCTGTAAATACATTGCCATTTAAGAAAATCTTGAAAACCACAAAGCTGCACGGTGTGACAAATGACACAACTGTAATAAAAAAGCCCAGTCTGTGCACATGCAACATATTGTGCTGATGTTGTACATCTGACAAGGGTGGAAACAAAGTCTGCAGAAGTTGTGTTGGCTATAAAAGAGAAACTTTAGGTGACAAATGGGAGCTGAATCATTTAGGATCTAAAATTGGTTTCCATGGTACAACTTTCCTTAGAAAGTCTCTGTGTTTCTATTAAGTGCTTACCTTCACATCACAGCACTCTTTTATATGCTGCATACAAGCTAAGTGGATTGTGGCTTATAGGTGCAAGCAAAGCAGAACAAAGAGTTTGAAGAAATAGCCATATTTGCTATTGTGTATCAGAGCTGCTATGTTGAACTATTACAATTAAAAAGACTAAGACAGGAACTGAAATTTTCAGTTTCATTAATGGAAATAGATCAAATAGTGAAAGTTTAAATGGATTTTGGTGTCTCTGACATTTTGAAGCAGTTTTTGTCTCTCATTTATTATGGCCTTTTCAGTGTCATTGTCCAAATTTCTGTGTTTCTTGGTTTAGCTACTAGTAAGTTCATATTTATGCATAAAATTTATCTCTAGTGAAATTCTGGCCAGTGGGAATCCTTGATGCAGAAATTATGTTTATCTGTTTCTGAGAATTTACCGTGGTCTTTTGGATAACCACATTGATCCCAACAAATCTGTGTTAGGGTGATTTAAATAGATGATCCATTGCCTTGACCTCAGAACATGGAGAAAAAAGTTTTATTTCTTCAATTGAAGAAACTGAACAAAGACCCCTTTTGTTCTCTTTTGTAAGAATTCAGATGCTTTATTTTAAGTTATAAACACACAAAAATGTAGTATGAATAGAAGAAGCAAAACAAGAAGTTACAGGCCATTGATTCAGCTTCTCTGTGTGGGCATACCTGCTCAACCAGATAAGCTATTTTTCAGCCTCAATATCATCATTGGATCTAGCTGAGATTGTAAATGTTCATGCTTTTTATCAATGAGGGAAAAATAATGTATGCAGGATTAGTGACTGTTTTCTGTTGGATTGGCATGATTTGTGTTTTTAATGGAGATCTTAAGTTATTTTCATTGGGGTCAAAACTTAAAATCCCTACACAATCCCAGATCATTGATTCAACCTGGTTCTTTCTCTCTCTCTCTCTCTCTCTCTCTCTTCTCTCTCTCTCTACTATATATATATATATATATATATATATATATATATGTCTCTGCCAGCAAATATGTTAAAGTGTAAAGGTGACTCCTTCACCTCTCCTTACATCAATCAAGCTCACAAGTTCCAGTTCATTGCCTCCTTGTTCAGACTGGAATTCTCTGGACTTAACTGGACAATACCCTTTCTGTATACTACTGTAGTCATGGAAACTAAAAAAAACTTACTGCACATTTATCTAGTCTACGTTGCCCTTTTGAGAAAGTGGTGTGATCATCTCCACTGTTGCATAAAATTACATTTGGAACGTCTTTAATAGAAACTCATATATGTTAAAATATGCAAAATTTTTGTGTAGTATGTTTTGTGGGTGACTTTGGGTGACTTTAATATTTTGCATCATTTTTTAAAGAGTGGCATCATATAAGCTCTTGTTGAAAGAAAGCCATTAGAAGTCCTACACAACCATTTCAATAAAATTTATGACAGCAGTATCATGCGTTTGGGATCTGTAGAGACGATGATTAGATGTGCTGGGAAGATAAATGGGGCTTATACCATTTAAGTATGTAATGTAATGGGCTTTTTTTAGGTGTCGTTCAAAGAAAAAGTATTTGTAATAATTAAACCTACTTACCACATTCCATACAGAGTATCACATTGCAATTACTCTGCATTAGTTTATTTAGTTTTCAGTCAAAGGTATTTATCTAATTTTCCACTAAACGCTAAGTCTCTAAACATGCATTGAAATAAAAAGTGTACCATTTATTCCTAATCCTAGCTCAATGAAGTTGTGCATGGACTGCAAATCAAATGGCATCTGTACCAACAATGCTTTGGAAAAGCAGTGGGATGGTAATCATTGGGGACATGAGTCCATATTGTTCAGGATGTTTCATGAGATACAAGGAGATAACAGTGTGAGTGTTTAGTCAGTAAATTAAAGGAGCAATGGGGGGGTGGCGGTTAGAGATTTATTCAGGCTTTACTGAGAACATGGCAGGATTCTTCATGTCTGCTGCCAAAGGGGTCCTTATGGGGTCGGTTGGAAGAAGGATATGATCATGCAATTGGTACAGTGACAGAGAATATTTGAAGGATTTTTGTTTGTGTTTCCAGTTGTGGGCCACAGAGGCAAGGGGAAACTTGTGAAGTAGGGCAATGAGCACAGATGCTCGTCCTGCGTCTATGTGCAGGATTTTTCGGAGAGAAAGGATGAAACAGGGGTTTACCGCTGGGCCAGCAGTGGGGCATCCAGCTAGTCCAGCTAGAGTTCTTAGGGCTGCCTGCCATCTGAACGCCGGCCATGGCCTCTTTTCTGTCAGCGAAGTGCCACAAAGCCAACCAGGTCACGCGATCGAATGAGGTGGCTTATACATACATTTAGAGCAGACAGGATCAACTCATCAGACAGACAAAAAGTAGATAAATGGGTTAAATATGGCACATTAAAAGATGATCCCATCAGATCAGTTAACACATAAAGGCATAATGTGGCATGGGAGGCCAAATGAGTGGATCACACTCAGTCCAGATTATATTGTGAGGCTATCAGAGACAAGCAACACTACAAGTTATTCCTTAGAGTGGGTACCAAAAAAGAAAAGAAAACAAAAAAAAAAAAATTTAATAAACAGGAAGCAGAAACCTCTGGAAAGATGGGAACATAGTCCAGTGACATACAATAAAAATAATCACACAATAACTAGATAAAGGAGTATTATTACTGTGGCAGACACATCACACCAGCAACCCAATAGGGATGCACTTCTTGTTAGTAAATGAATCTCCACCAAAACACATGAGCAGAAAGAGATGCAGTTACAGGCTCTCATCACAGCGGAGGAGCTGCCTATTCATCTGCACATAAGAGGACAAAGCGAGCGCGCAGCACTCAGGAAATTGCAGCCATGCAATTTACAATCGTTAGGCAGCGGTGGAGGACACAGTCACATACACACACCCACACTTTCATCAGAACTATCACTATACTGCTAACACACACGCTCATGTACGTTCACGCAGGAACACACTGGTGCTGGTTGTTTCCTGGCTGGGTCTTTGAACAGTTCAATGAGGAGTCTTTTCAGCAAAGTGAATAGCCCCTCTGATTTTCCCCTCCATGTGTACGCGCTTGTGTCTCGTGTAAGGCAGCGTGCGCGCGACTGTCACGGTTCTGCGCATAAGCATTTGTGGGGGTCCTTCATCTTTTGTGTGGGCCCAGCTGAGGTTGAGAGCTGCACTCCGGTCTCATGTTGTCCGGTCTCACAAGTGATCAATTTGAACCTTATCTTGAGGCATTTGGTGATTGTTCACTGTTCTGAGCTGAGGGACATTTAACTCCACCTGAAAGTCTGCAGTCTGAGCAGTGCATTGGCAGTGCATTGGCACTATGACCACTAATAGTGATCTCCAAGGGTCTTAGAAAAAAAAGAAAAAAGGCTTGGCTTTCCAGGATAAGGTTTTGTAGGAATTTCTCGCTGGATTTCATCTCTTGTCCAGGAAACGTCCGTTATTTCTACTCTTGAAATCATCATCTTTGTAGTTTAGATGTTTCCAAAATAAAATGTTTTCAATTATGCAGTCCATTTAGGGAATGCTTTCATCTGGAGAGCCTTACAGTATCTTGAAAGCATACTTTTAGTGCATTCCCTTTCCCCCAAAGTCAATCATGTAAGCCAGAAAAAAAACCACTGACAAATAAAAGGTTTTTAGTTGGTCCGTTTGCTTGCTTGTTGTAGAGAAGCAAGTCAATTTCGAAGACTGATTTAGTCTGTGTGCTTTCTGTTTTCATCCAGACTATAGAAATACATCCCCCTCTAGTGTGAGAGACGTGTAATGAATCAGTTCAAAAAATGTGGAGAAAACAACTTTCACAGGATTCTTGTGATTCTTAAAACACCCTGTAATAGTGGTTTGTATTTCCCCCTTGCAGATATATTTTCTATTTTTGCTTTTCTGTCACATTTAAGTATTTATAATCAAGTACAAATTAAAGTTAGACAAATAATGTTATTTTGGTGAATTAAGTGAAAATACTTTTCAAACCAATGTGACTGTGAAAATATAATTATAATAAAATTATCTTTGTCTGTTGCTACATTTGTTTAACAATCTGAAACGTTTAGATGTGACTTCAAGGCAAAAACAGAAATCTGAATGGAGGTGAATATGTTTTGACCGCACTGCCCCAAGTCTTTTTTCACTGTACAAAAATCCACAAAATGTTGACAAATTTTCCTTTTTTCTTTCCCTTTCCATACCCACCAATGTCCAATATGTTTTCCATTCTTCCATCCACTCCCTGTTTTTTATTTCAACATCTTTTGGCTGTTCCATTCTGTCACTTTGAATTCCCAACACAGGTGATAATTTACCAGAATGGCCAGGTGTTCACCCTACCTAACCACCTCAAGGGTCGTGTGGGCTTTGTGGCCACCATGCCAAGCACAAGTGCCTCCATCTTCATCAACAACACCCAGTTGTCTGACACTGGGACATACCAGTGCCTGGTGAACAACTTTCCCGACGGAGGAGGTCGTAACATTGGAGTCATTGGGCTCACGGTGTTGGGTAATTAACTTCACATCACACCAGCATGTCTATTTAAAGCTGAATGTGAGAACTCTCGCCTATATTTCTGAATAGTGGGTTAAATCTGTTCCACTCATAAAATGATTGCAGAACAGCAGCCACAAACCATCTTTGTTTAATGAGATTCTTCAGCTTTTTTTCACGATGCAATTTCCTCTGCAATGAGCAGATGAGCAATGAGAAAAAACAAACATTATTTTTGCTTTGTTAAGTGGTTAACGCGACACCACCCACTCTTCCCATCTGCTAGTGCCCCCCTCAGTGCCAGCATGTCGAATCCAGGGAACGCTGGATGTAGGCAGCGACATCATGCTGTTCTGCAGTTCAGAGGAAGGCATTCCCACGCCATCTTACTCCTGGGAGAAGCTTGATGCGCTTCCCAAGCTACCACACAACGCCATGCAAGGTATTACAAACAAGCTGGCCGTCGGAGTTCCCCTTTGCCCCACCTTTGCTGGTAAATTTCACACACGCAGAGGAGCTCTGACCAGAACCCAGACCCTTCATCAGTGCCACCTGTTATCTGTACCGGGCCCAAACTGCACCTCTTATCCTGCTGAAGGAGGATGAATGGATGGATGGATGGATGTTTGGATGAATGAATAGGTGGATGTGTTGATTGATTGATTTCCACAAGTGAATTTGTGCTGAAATATGTGTGTTTACTTTCTTACTTCATGCTGACTACCATCTCTGCCAACACTTATCTCTAAAAAAGTGTTATTTGGGTGGTTTTCAGCATCAGTTAGAACAAGTACAGTGGACTATCCTGTCTTTTCCAAGTATGTATTCCAGAAAAAGATGCACATGCCTGTACACTACTAGTTAGAAGAGGTCTTCTGCCCTGGGATTACATCAAACCCGGAGAACAGACTACTGTGACAATAAAGGAATAACAGTAATTTTCCTAGTTCACTAGGATGAAACCATTTTTGAACAAACAAAACAAAATATGACCTATTTTCTTAATATAATGTCAGATGAATTGGATCTTTTCCTTTTCTGTCTATTGTATAACAAGCAACTATTTAATTTTATACTCAAATATTTTGTGAAACTGGATTGTCTCATGCAGACAGCTGTCAAAATTAAACAAAGGCTAAGCAGGGCGAGGACACCAACATCCTGAGGATCTTTTTTGCAACAAGTGATTCGGCTCCACAATAAATGTGATTCTGTAATGTATATATTTTTCTGCACGGCCTCAACCTCACCCAGCAGAACACAGCAGGAAGATGACCAAATTAAATGAGCACTATCATTTTTTATAGTGATCAAAAATTCAGCCAGAAGGAGGCCAGAACTTGATGCTTACAGAAATCATGTTGAAATGATTTCCATACATTGAAAATGTATGGAAACCTCTGACTGGCACTAAGCTTCAAAGTGTGTTTCCTTTTTGTAGGTTTTTGCTGTTTATGTCTCACTTAATGTAAAATGAGATTCTTCACACTTTGTAGCACTGTGGGGTAACTGTAAAACGTACAAAAAATGCCATGATGAACATTAGGATGCTAATCCCACATAGTAAATAATTCCAGTAGTGTACAGATGTGTGACTCTTATCATGCACATCAAACCATTCATCATTTGTCACGCAGAACCAGGAGTCTTACTGTTTAGCTGCACAGCATGGTTCACATTTTGTATTACCAGGTAAATGGCTCCCTCTAAAGGTTGTCAGCGGAACATTCCAGTATTTTGCATGTAAAGTAGTACACCGTATGCTTACTGTGTGCTGTATGCTCACTATGTGCCACTTTTTTGCACACAATGCACTTTTTTGCCTGTAAGCTGCTGGTAACTTTAATTTCCTGAGGGAGTCTTCCCAAGGGATCAATAAAGTACAAGTCTAAGTCTAAGTCTTAGTTTGAATGAATAACTATATGTTAACAGAAAAGGGTGTTTTTTGTTACAATCACTTTAATAACATTGTGGCTCTCTGTATGTCCCTTCAGACCAGATGCAGGGCACTGTCACCTTGAGAAATATCAGCACAAGCACCTCAGGGTTTTACCAGTGCACTTCCAGCAATGCCATTGGCAAGAGCACATGTGTGCTAAATCTGGAGGTTGTGGCACGTAAGTAAACTGCATGTAGCATCAAACAGAAACTATTGCCATTGTGAAAAGAGTAAAGATTTTAAAACATCACAAATTTCCTAATAATGTTGAGATTGGCCACAAACTAGAATAAAAAGCAAACAAAACCCAGTTTTGTTTGCAATTCATTATTGTTATCCTTTTTTAAGATATATATACAGAAACACTCTTTTCAAAGCACTGATATACTTTTATTTATGGAATCTAATGTATTCAGTAAGTAAACTCATATTTTCATGAGTTGACGTGATATGTCAGACAGGACAGCAATGACAATTGGGAATAGAGTCACATATCACTCTGAGTGACACATGTCGAATCAGACAAATACAGATTTGCATTGTAAGCTAAAAAGAACCCCAGACAGAACATCTTGCACACATCAGCACTCGACACTTTGACACCAAAAAAGCAAAGACTGCTATAGGTCATAGGGAACGAGTTCCATAGGATCTGTCAGACTTTCAGTCTTTCTTTTTTTGGCTACTTTTGTCATATTTCTTTGACCTTTGTAGTTATTTATTTGGACAGCGAGCGCTACATTTGGTTTAGATCAAAGCATACTCATGTGATCAAATCACTCGGTCAAAATCCAAACCTAAATTCTTTTGGGACTTTTTGCACAATATGAAAAGCTACGTTTCAAAGAAATGGGGAAAATATCAGTGTAAAGATCTGTGTTTATGGAAGCTGCATCATAAGTTGGCTTTAACAAAGTATTGATTAGATGGGACTGAATACCATCTATGTATATATAATGGCACATTTATTATAATTTTAGAACATTGCATTTTGAGTCAAAACACTAATATGTTTAGTATTGGTTTACCCTTATACTTCAGAGTTTCTCCTCCTGTCTGTCTCTTTACCCTGCAGCCCAGCCTCAGAGTGTAGGTCTGATTGCAGGAACCATTGCTACAGGAATCCTTGCTGTAATCATCTGTTCACTACTAGTTGTGGTTACACTGTTTTACTGGAAGAACAAGAACAGATATGAGGAAGAGGAGATTCCTAATGAGATCAGGTTTGGTTCAGATTTATTCACTACTATTTGCATTTATATTGGTTAAAGTAGATTTAGGAAAAATCTAATGCAATTATTGGAAGGACTTGTTTATGTCTTCCTTGTAGAGAAATAATGACTTGAGGAATCTCATTTGTTTTAATCTTTGCATTTTAGCAAAAACATAGGTATTTTCAAAGTCAAAATTTTGCCTTGTTCTTGACAAATATTTTTTTCGGGTATCTGTTGTAATCATACAGGTTTTGTTTCAGACAAATGCATCCTTCGCTTTATCTAAAAAAAAAGAGAGAAATTGTGGATGTCATGGTCTTGCAGATGAGCATACTCTGTGTTCACACAGACATCACAAAGCCTTTTCTCAGTAAACCCAAGTCAGTAAATTGGATTTCAGGTTCGGGGCGCTCACCTTTTATTGAATCTCCGAGCAGCAACTTATTTCATCATTACAGGCTAATTTTTCTTTTCAGGCCATCCGTAAATCTCTGTCAGCTGTTTACCAGGAGCTGCAGTTTCCAACTGTAATTATTCCTAGAATAATTTGGTAGATAATTCAGATTTCAGGAGTTTTGTCTGTCTCTGAACACATCTGCCTCATTCTGAGCTCAGCTAGACTAAGGTTCCACCCTTGCAGCTCCTTAGTAGAATAAACAAATGTATTTAATCCTAAGTGTGTGTTGGCCCGAATTTAGGTAAATGAAAGAAATAGTCAAGAACCAAAATTGTCTTTTAAAGTTTATCTTTATTGGCGTTTTGACGTTTTTACAGTTGTATTTCAACAAAAAACTATTTATTTTAGTACAATGACTGAATGTGAAAAGTAATATTTTTTAAAATTGCTAAAGCATTTATTAAATTGGATTTTCTGTTACTGTCTTGGAAAACCGCAGCTAGTTTTAAGGAGTTTGGTTCAGTTTCTTTTTAAAAAGAAAATGCACATGAACTAAATCAAGTTCTCTGTTAAATGCATTGACTTTTTTTTTTTTTTTGTAAATGTAGATGGTATCCCAACTTAATGAACATGCTTATATATTTCCTCTCAACAGAGAAGATGACTTACCTCCTAAGCGGTCATCATCAGTAAAGGCTTTCCATGCAGATGCCTCTTCCTCAGAGAACGACACACTGACTTCTACAAACACGTACAACAGTCGCTACTGGCACAACCCTAAAACCAACTACGACACCAACTCCTACACGCGCTACAATGGAGACACTCGTCAGACCTTTACAGCTGCTCCAACTGCTGCTGTACATGGACCTCACGGAGCCCACAGTCAAGGACAACCTCAGAACGCTACACAGGTCCGTGAAACGGCAGTCATAGCTCCAGGCTCCACCCCTCTATCCCGCCACCCACCACCCACTACAGCAACAACCACAACAACATCTTTTGCCAATGGCGGCCACATGCTCTCGCCACCCAAGACACTAGTCGTCACAACAAACTCTGCCCCATCCCCACCCGCCATGGTGCGCAGCAACGGCACTGTAAGCCTCAAACCAGTGGTGACATCCGCACATGGGCACCACACGCACTCTTATGCGGTTAGCCAGGCGACGCTGGAGCGGATGGGGGCAGTGCCGGTCATGGTGCCCGCCCAAAGCAGAGCAGGTTCACTTGTTTAAAACCCTGATTTGTGACTCTGCTAACAAGACTAAAAGAGTGTTTGGTTGGAATGTTTGAGATGTGATAAGAAAAACTGACTGAATATGGGCTGAAGCAGTCCACAACCCTTTACAGTTGTGTCTTTCAGTAAGACTTTTTTTTAATCACAAACTAAAAGAAAATAAAAAAGCATAGGTTTTACAGTGCAGAGTTTAATTGATGCCAATTCTTTGATGGACATAACGCTATTTTTTCAGTTCCTTTTTGTTTGTGCTATTTTTATGGATTTTCTGCTGGTAAAAACAGTGGGATTGATTTTTTTTTTTTCTTTCTTTCTTTCCCAAATCCCCTGGATGATTTCACAAGGCTGGAGTTTAAAATCCTGCAAATCACTGAATTCTGGATCTTCTTCAGGGCTGGATCATTGTTATGATTGTGTGTTTTGTTTTGTTTTGGGTTTTGTTTTTGACCCAAACCAGACATTGTTCTTTTTTTTTTTTTTTTTTAGCGTGTCAGTTTGCATGGTCAAGCAGAAGAAAGCTTTGAATCCCACAGTATAATGCATGTGTCCTTTAAGTTAGACAGCTTTATTTCCCGTTATTTCTTCACGCTTTTAAGTTTTGATTGACATCAACGATAAATGTGGCAAAAAACTGAATGTTGAAAGAAATTTAGAGTTCCCAAAAGCATAAAAAGTGTAAAGAATGAAACGATAGTTGAAATGGCCTTAGAAGCTTGGAGTAGAATGGTCAGGGGTATTTGGTGCAATAAACTACTTAGTTTATGTCAGTGAATGCAAACGTAATTATTTTAACGCACTTTTAGAGCAAAATAATATCAATAGCTTTGTCTTATGAAAATAGTTCTATTCATTATATGCTTTATAATCAAAAATACATCCACTCCTCTCTTTCAAACTCTATGATTTCATGTTGATTAACATGCTGGGTTACCAAACAAAAAGAG
Organism: Poeciliopsis gracilis; assembly: GCA_911649635.1. Taxonomy (NCBI): domain Eukaryota; kingdom Metazoa; phylum Chordata; class Actinopteri; order Cyprinodontiformes; family Poeciliidae; genus Poeciliopsis; species Poeciliopsis gracilis. The sequence continues at coordinate 4,545,319 of CAJVRI010000884.1, read as the reverse complement.
ACCACTCTCCTGATCTAAACTCTGACTTGCTGCTCAATATAGTGCTTGCTGTCACCATTCTTAGCTGTAGTATCTCTGACTCACACCATGTCAGTGCTGCTTTAAGATGAAAAAAAGATGTCTTATTTCATACATGCTTCATAACGAAGCAAGAGAATTTTATACAGTATTTTTGTTCTCAACTAAAGCTCACAGTTAGTGTTTTTTAACTGTACATATTAAAACAGTAGGCTAGATTGTGAATCAAAAAACAATTTGTCTCCTCATACACGTTACATCTTACTTGTCCTAATGTTCAAACTGTTCTGTTTTTTGTTTTTTTTTATGTCATCTGCAGGCTACCTTTGATTCTGCCTCATAGTGTTATTTCATACAAATGTCTATCTAATAAAATGTGTTTCTACATGAGTGGGCACATGTAGAATGTATAAACAACTGACACCTTTGGCTGTGTGTGGTAGAGTTGTGTTGCTGACCTTCTGTAATTGTATTTGATCAAATCTCACGGGCAGAGTTAGAAGCTGGAGTGTTTCCAGGTCTTTCCAAATCTGATAATTCTCATTTCTTTTCATGCACATAATTTACCCCGGCTGTGAGCCATATTTTACAAAGTAAACAACTTCATAACTTATTATATTTATTTTTTAATTTCAATATTACCTTGAACTTAATACAGTAACTGTATTTCATTCAAAATGTCAGTCCTTTTTAAATGAGTAATGAACAAATATTCTGAGTGGCTATTTACCATTTAAAACTTAAGATACAATTTTAATTCTACCAAATTGTTAAATTATTTATTTCTTTGATTTCTTTGACTGGATCAAGTTTGAACTCAGTGGGTGTGTGTTTTATACCTATTTGATGTTGTTTGCAGTTGATCTGCAACTTGCATTGTTCTGATTTCCCCTCCACACATTTTGTCTACTTGTAACGATGAAATGACTTGTAGCTAAACTTTTCTCTACAGAGTTAAGAGTAGTCAGGTACATGCAAGTTCTGTTGAAAGCCAGACTTAACCAAACACAAGCTTTGTCACAAGTCTGACTATAGACACTCAACTGTTCAATCAGTTCATTGTCATGTGAGGACTAGCTAAATATAAATAAAATAAAACATAATCAAAAATGTATTTTGTTAATTCAGTTACATAACTGCAAGTCATTATGGAATTATTCTTCTAGTTTTGATTAAGTTGGCTTACAGCTTGTAAAATATCAAATTCTATTCCAAGAAAGTTAAAATATTACATAGAACTACATTTTTTTTTTCTCAAAAAAGTTATTATGGCCTATGTGATATGAAAGAGTTGACAGTACTCTAACGAGGACAGTAAATATTGCCGTAATCAAGCACAGAAATGGAAAGAAATTGAAAAATTGTTTCAGGAGAAATTGGTAAAGTTGCATGGATAACCAGTGCCTTCAGGACATTGTGGAACAAACTCAAATTAAGAGTTATGGGGAGATTCAAAACACCCGGACTGAACCTGGTTCAGTGTTTTAAAGCCACCACACACAACACACAAATGTATCCAGGACATGAAATACATTTCATTTGGAAAATCAAGGTCCTAGAGTACATTGGATGAGCGAACAGGCTCCGAGGTTCCTTGGCAGTCAGTGATATGTGTCTTCTGCTGGTATTGTTTCAGTCTGTTTTATGAGATTCAATAGCAACCCTGCCATCTACCAGAAAACATTTGGGGCCTCAGGATTCCCTCTGCTGACAATCTGTATTAAGAAGCTGATGAATTTTACTCACTGCTAAAATTATTAGCACCAACTTTAATGATTACAGTATCACTTTGCAAATTCTAATCTAACCCTTGAGAGAATCTATGGAGTATTGTAAAGAAGACGATGAGAAACGCCAGAACCCGACAATGCAAACGAGGTAAACGCCTCTAATAAAGCAGCCTGGGCTTCCTGAATTGCCTCATTCTGATTGCCTCCTCACCATGCTTCACCAATGTAGTTATCATCCAAATGAGTCCAGACAGATGTTGGAACCTTACATATACTGTTTATAAATCAGTCTTACTTTATATGCAAATTTTAAGAGGAACTAATTTTAAGATTTTTATTAGCTATAGACCAAATCATTACATTGAATCGAAATAACCATTTAATATATGTCCATGTGCACTGTATGTTTCACTTTTGGGATTTGAATTGCTAAAATTCATTTACATTTTAGTAATTTTCCCATTTATTGAGATGCACCTGTAAGTACCTTAAATCTAAAGATGATCTGTTTGTTTTTTTTTCTGACATTTTAGCCATATATAATACTTGTTCTGATTTCTTTTATTTTTTCCATTTCCCACACTGTTCCTGCCCTGATCTCTCATTGCTTACAAGCAACTCCTCTTCTATGGGTCTTTTTTCTTTATTTGTCTTTGAAAGGATGGCAGGGTAGAAAAGTTAAATTGATCTTATACTATTTGTACTCCACACTTATTTTGTAGAATATGTGTGAGAATCTGCTGACTCTTTATCCCAGATTTATTGAGCATGTCATCTTATGCCTCAGCCATGAAGATGGACTATCATGTAGAAGATGGTGTATGGTTTGTGTATACAAATAAGTGTGACATGTTGCCAACAGTAGAACCGGTTTAAATATGTAAATATGTAAAGACGTGAAAAGCAAAAGCAAAAAAAAAAAAAAAAACAATAAAAAAAATAAACATTATGTTCTAACATGGGGACAAGATTATATAGAGGGAAAAACAAAAACACTGGACTAGTAAATAAAAATTGGTTAATACATTTTATCTGTCACTCGTTTGTTTACATTTCTGTGACCGTCTGATACATGTTTTGTAACTTGCAAAAGTATTAATTCTCCTTGGACTTTTTCAAAGTTTGTGATTTACATTCAGTATATTTTATTGGGGCTTTATGAAGTAAAAAATGTGTGACGATTTTGAAAGCAGATGACAGATACATATATAGTTTTCAGATTTATTACGAAATAAAAACTCTAAAAAGCGTCAGTTTTGTGTCACACATTTTGTGTGTAGGCCAAATCGTTACATTTTTCTCGCCTCATCTGTTCAGATCGCATCTTCAACATTTTTGGTAGCCCATCAATTGAAGCAAACTAAAAACAGGTCTTCTGAAACAGCTTGAGGAGTATGGATATTTATGCAGCCTTATTTGTGAAAGAAAAAAAATAAGCTGAAAGATGATTGAGATACAGACACTGAAGTTTTATGTATACTATACATAAAACACTATACATAAAACATAAAACACTAGTGTTTTATGTATAGTAGACAGGGTAAACTGTATTTTTCAGTGGTGTTTTAAACATTATTCAGACTCATGCATGGTGCCTCTGATGCTTCTGCAGGCCTGTGAAGATAACCATATAGACAGAGAGCAACCTATGCAGGATAACTGCATAGAAAGCATATAAGTATTGTTGTTTCTTCAAACTTTTCTGATTTTAATTTCCAAAGATGAATTGTGTAATGTTGCAAAAGTGACATGCATGCTAAGTAAAAAAAAATCAGTTTTACAGTGGCATTGCAAGTTGCTGCATAAGGATTTATTAGCATTTTTGTGATGCTTTTCTGTACATTGTGTATTGTGCCGACTAATACATATTTAGCATCCCCCCCTGCCCCCCTACAAGCTCAGCACTTGTGTGTAGCATGAAAAAAGTAATTCATAGCAAAATCTTAGGTGCTGTTGGCATCCAGACGGCCATTTGGGGGCAGTGTTTAAACACATGTTCAGCTTCAGCTGCCTGAAAGGAAATATTGATAAATCATTTTCGATGCCTATTACACGATCTTAACAATGTGTCACCTTGTATGTTGCTCTATGAGTAGGCGTCATGATGTCATGCTCGATCTCCATTTTCTCAATTAAAAAAGTTTTCTTGTAGTGTTTTTAAGATCATGATCTCCTGATAGTTGTATTTACTGTAAATAAGTAAACAAGTCAAAACAGTGTTTGATTTCAGTTGACATTGGTGCAATTGTAGTTGTAACTAGTTTTTGGAAAACACATTGAAACTTTTGCTCTTTTGACCCCTTCAATTTGCACAAATCATCCTAGCAAAGAAAATAACAGAAGGCAACAATATCTCTGACAGGAAAAATGGTCATAAACATCTGCTTGACTGTGACTACAATGTGAATTGATGATTCATAGATTATTTCTAAAGTATAATTAATGGAATTTGGTTAAACTGAACTATCGTTGCAAGATGAAACATTTCTTCTCTGTAAAGGTCAAGAGGAAATTGATCTTGTGTTTTTTTAGTCAAATCCACAATAGTCTTTTTCCAGACTATATACAACTACTATTAAGACAAAAGTGTCCTCTGGCCAGCAAAAACAATTTTTGAAATATACATTTGAAATAATTTTACTATTTAAATTTGACAATTATTTCACACTATTGTGGGTGATAAACAATTTTATGTTTCAGATAAATAAAACACATTATTTGTTTTCCAAACAAGACTGTACCCATGGGATATTTAATGGAGTAATGTGTTTGATGTTTCATGCCTAACCAGAAACAAACACATGCACAATTTGTTTTAGGTAGGACGATAAGGTGAAGAAAGATAAATATATTACTTTTGTTATTTCTGCATTTTACATTTTTTACTTGAATTTTCTTCAGTAAATGTATTTACTGTGAATAGCAAGCATCTTAAGTAAAACAATCATGAACAAAATGTATATTTGTTTGAACAAAACAAAACAGTTATATAGTTAAAAGCAAAGGTTGAGAAAAATAACGTACAAAAATATTAAATACAAAAGAAAATAAAGCAGTGCTTTGTTCTTGACCACATTATTGCCCTTTGGTCTCGTTGCAAAAGTTCAATAGATGTCGTTAACCCTCTGACTCTAAGGTCACAGGAGTCTAAGAGAGGATCAGTGGGCAATAGGAAACAGAAGCAAAAGGTGATGAAGACAGATTCAGCACAATAATGGTTTCACGTTCAAAGGAGAAGAAAGTCTTCAAAAAAACAATTTAGACTTTGATGAAGAGTCGAGCGAGCTGTTGAACTTTGTTTAGTGACAGTGATTGAAAACCGACCCATCTTTTATAGAAGTAAGAAGCTTATATTTCACAGCCCTGTAAATAAAAAACAATATATTTTATAGGGAAGGCGACCTTATTTACTGTATATAGTATCTTTTGGTCAAAGGCAACCCAAGATGCTTGCACATAGAAATTAAAAACAACATACCACAAAGTAAAACATTTCAAAACAAATTTTTTTGCACAGACTTAAAGATAAATAGGATAGGCAAAGAGGTTGAGGTTTAGAACCTTGTTTTAAAGGAGCTCATAAAACTGAAGGCTGCTTAAGCATGTTTTGTACTGACTCTTGGAATGGTGAGCAGATTTGACTCAGATTATTTTAAAGGTCTTAATGACACCTTATAGTAGCCACATATATCATATAACATTCATGGATGTGTGAAAGGACATTAGCATGTGTGATATGTAATTTCTAATATACCAAAGTCAAAGAAAATAGCCAAAGGAAGGACTTGAAAGTTGTAAATTTATAAACCTTGACATTTAATTTTCTGCTAGAGTTAATCTGGGATAGAAATTACTTCTCAATAGCCGTTATTTTACTCAACCAGGAGACAGAGCATAAAGCGACAAATTTTACTTTAAATCTTCAAGTAAAGGTGACATAAAGTCATCTAGAGCAGCAATTTTACCTTAGTGGAATAAGTGAAGGGAAAGGGAAAAAAAAAGTCTACATTCAGTGAACAGGGCAAAATCTTGGGGAAGAGCATTACAGAGTTTATATATTATCATATTTTCTGACCTCTTCTAATGCTGAACTTGGAATAAGACAACTCTTTTCCTTTCTTAGGTCAGTAAAGATTATTTTAATTTGAAAATTGCTAGCGTGAGATCAGGTTTGTAAAGGAAATGTTTTATTAAACAGCTCAGTTTAAATGTTTTATTTTTCCTCGATGTCACATGAAAACGTTTATGTCGCTATGTCAACTAGCGACTAAATGTAAACAACTAATGGTACATTTAGCAATTTTTTTTTCTGTGTGGTTGGAGACTTCTATGGGCCTCTCCCACTTCCTGAAAGCCCTGCAGTCACTTTCACAAAGTTTTCTGTTCAACACAATACTGTCGCCAGGAGTCAGAGCAGAGAGGAGACCCACTGCTGACATTGCAAATAAATCACAGATTAGAAAAGCTGACTAATACTATCATCAATGCTCCATGGAGTTGCTGCGTTCCCAGAATTCAACTCCTGACTCACCATGGGGCAGGCCCTGTGTCTCTCAGAGATGCTGTTATACCTAAGGTGGAGCTGTGACGAAACTGTACCAAGTCGTTCTGCTGCAACCAAAATTCAACTGCAGAGGCAGCATTCAACCAAAGGAGGCAACAGTGAGTCTGTTTCACGTAAAATACTGCAGAACTAAAACAATTTACGCGTCCAAAAATGTCCAGAAGCATATGCACCTCTAAACAGCCTATTTTGACAGTTTAAAAGTAAAAGTAAAAAATGAAAATAAGAAAAATAAGAGAGTACTTTCATACTTTGTGGTGTTTTTTCCTTCCAAAGTAAAGACGTTTTATTTACAAACATAATACAACAAATGTCTTGTTTTACATTTTTTTTTTAAATAACATACAATTTACTGAAATTACAAACTTTGCACAGCAGATAAATGCGGTTCGGATTCCTGAAAGACATTTCCATGACAACTCTCTTTAGCACTGATCCATTAAGGACACGCTCTTCAAAACCCCAATTTCACATCGGATTACTATAATGTGCATGGCGACACCTTGAGCTCAGCGGCTAATTAACACACCTGTTTCGTCTTTGTGTGCAACCTCAAGTCTCTGCAAACACTAGATGGCATGGCAGGCCAAGAAATAGCCGCACACCCAGCAGCCGATTGATGGAGAGAGACTTTGTCCAGCGTTTCTGCAGCACTTCTACTGTTTGTTCCTTGCTTCCCTTTCTGCCGCTGCAGATTGGCTCTTCTATGAGCTCTGTCTCCCGAGAGCAGGACAGGATATTGTCCCCAGACACCGAACCTCAACAGGACATCAAGTTTCTTCTGGAGGACTGCTGAGCTGCTGAGGCTGAGGAGAGGACACCATGCATTACTTCTGGATACACAGCGTTTGGATCCTTTGCGCTGCTTTTCTCTTCACCTTTCAAGGTAAGATGACAAACTCACCCTGTTGGTGACAAGGACATACTCAGCGTGCGTAAACATTCTGGAGTCCTTGCGATTGGATCTGCTATTATTAGCTTGTGGGGCATGTCAACGTTTGTTTTGGTTCTGCCGCACACGTATCTCTACTTGAGATATAAAGTTGCAGTGTGTTGACTGTGCTCAGCGAGGGTAGAGTAAACACAGCAGGGGCTTCAACAGAGCAGATAAGAATAAATAGGATGAAAATTGCAGACGGCAAGGATTTGACTTGAACATAGCCCACAGAGATGACCTGTTTCTGCTTTGTGTTTTACATGCGAGTTTGCTGTGTTGTCCCGTTGAGAAACTTTTGGTGATGCTTTGATTTTATTTATTTATTTATTTTTTTAATGTTGGCTTAAGAGACAGAAACCAATTTTATATATATATATAAAATTATATATATATATATATATATATATATATATATATATATATATGACACACTATTGAGAATTCCCAGTCCAAAGTTACACATCAATCAAAATCAACAAGTCTGTCTGAAAACTCATATAATCTGTCTTGTGAAACAGAATGACTCCATATTTGTAAATGGAATAATATTCCATGATATTTGTTTACTCCGCCTGACTCCAGATTCCTCTGTGTTCACCCAGTGACTGTACTAATAGAGCAGATTTGGTTCCTCTCATGAAGTTGACAATTGGATCAATAAACTGGTTTTGTTTGTCACAAGACACAAGTCTGTCAAAAGATGAAGCTTTATGAATTCATCTTAAAACGGCTGGTGCGCTGCTAATGACCCAGGATTGCGTGAGGAAAAGAATTAGCTTTTGAGTTTTATGATACTGCAGATGGTTTTACATTTTTCATTACTGGAGTGAATTATCTTTTTTTAAGTATTTAAAGTTTTCCTCACTATTTTGCTTACAGTTTTTCCAAACATATCTCACTAAATAACCAACATATTCAGTTTATAGTTGATCGACAGGTTAGGTTCTTTAAATTAAACAGTGTAAATAACACCACTGTAAAAGGTACTGTTGTGTAACCCATTGTACTTGTCATTTGATTTTATATGATTTGATCAACTTTTAGTAGATTTTAAATATTTTCTTCTGAAATGTTGTATGCTATACAATCATAATTTCTTTCTTCTGATTACCAACATGTCCAGTTTATAGATAATCCACATGTTGGCTTCTTTAAATTATCATCATTATCAAAAATATTGCAAAATACAATGTCACATAAAATTTTAAACTGTTGTTTTGGATGGAAACAAGCCTGTCAGGATAATATCAATATTGGGTCTCAAGAAGAAATGGGAATTGCTTACAAGATATGCTGTGGTCCTAACTTCAAAACTTTATTCACATTAAGTCTTTTAGCAGTTAGCTCTGTTCTTGCTTGTTTAGGTGTTTTTCACCTATGCCGCTGCAACAGTTTTCCAAATATAGGACCCTAATAAATATTGAGGGATTTTAGCTTTGTGTTGAGGTTTAATTTGTATGCCATGTTTGTTTTTTTTTGTTTTTTTTTAAGCTGTACCCTCATGATGGATGCTCTGGCCTAAAAGACTACATTTCCGCTTAGATGTGATAGATATTTGATTTGAAAGAGTTTGGTCATCATTAACACTTTATGTATGTTAATGGGCCATGAAAAGTTATTCATAAATATAAAACAAAAATATAAGTATATAAGACGCTTTCTACGGTAACTCCTAAAATGTGGAATGACTTATTGTTGCACATCAGAGACATCACTATATCATTGTTTATTTTTATAGATATAAAGATATTACTCCTTTAAACTTTGCTTTTGGTTTGAACACCACCTGAGATGTTAATTTTAGCTTGCCATCAGACTTGCATGTTTGTATATTTTTACATCCTCATAGTATTTTAATATATTTTAGATACCCAATATTGCCTTGTCTAATGAAAGCAGCACAGTATCTTTTTGTATTGGCTGGTCATGTACTTCATTGCTAGTAAAGCATTCCAGTTGATAAGAAGATGAAATCTGCAGCTTGAGTCTGTCACTCTCGGATTCTGTGACTTACTTGAGCTTCTTCCTTCTGAATCCTCTTGATCCTCCAGAGAGCAGCAGCTCATCCCCACACAGACATTCAGAGTGTGTCTTTGTCACAGTGTCTGTGTGAGTGTATCACTGCTGGCTCTGTGAGCTGTTTGGGAATGATTACCTCAGACAAAGAGACTGCCCGATTCTGTATTCAATTTCAGGCCATGTTTGCATGACTGACTCTCCCAAGAGAGTTTTCTTTCAAATTTATTGTTAAGTACGCAATGAATGTAGCTATAAAGTTACTGATTGGAAACAATAATAATAAAACCAATAGCCTCTGTCAACTTTGTCAATGCAAAAATTACAGAAGCAGACAACTAATACTTACTTCTTGAAGTAGTGTAAATCAGAAAGAAGGTACATGTAAAATTGTGAAAAAAGTTTTATGTTCTAAAAATATGCTTCTAGGTTACTCTGTTTTCTGATTACTTTGTCTCACAACTTCAGTAGCCTGGCCTTCCTATGCAATTCTGCTAAATTCTCATGTCCCTTCACTGCCTTGCTTAGGTTTTCTCCCACTGAAATATGTTTCTCTTGGGTAGAATTGTATTCTGCCATGGTTGTAGTTTCAGAGTTTACAATATTATTGAAAAATTGCTCAGAAAGTGTTTCAGTTTGTGGATCAGACTGAAACCCAGACATATGATAATCCTGATTGAGTTAGAAATTAACCCTGCCTCTCCCAGATTTCATTCTTCTGGGCAGATATTTGTATTTACATATTTATACATTCTCAAGATGGAAAAGTAATTTAAAAAAGCATCTAAAACGAAGAGTAAGAGCAGTAAAGTGATTATGAGATGCATTACAAAAGGGAGCCCACTTGTGTTTATTTGAACATTACAGACTTCTATGGTCACATTAGACATTCATGCTGAAGGGGGAAATAATACTCTGAGGGTGGTTTCAACTACACAGGATAAAAGTCCAGGGCTACAATGAGAAAAAAAACAAAACTTTGAAATACAGATTCATTTAAATATTGCATCTACAATAAATGTAGTAAATAGGAGAAAATTTAGCTAAATTATACATATTACCATTAGATGGCAACAATGTAGTTCCACAGTGATCCTTAATTTGTGGTCCTTTTGATCAACAGCCATTGGTGGTGTGATGGTTTGAGGATAATTAGAGAGCGATATTATCTATTATTCAATTATGATTTATAATATTATCAAAGAACTGAAAGCAATATTTTTTTTCCATTATTGGCACTCCTCATGTAATGTTCTTAGAGGCATTGTTTGTATCATTATAAATAAATTACTCCACACTCGCAGATGTGTGGAGTAATGTGTCTTTATTAATATGAAAGATACTATTTAGAGAGAAGCATGCAGTAACTGTCCAAAATAAAGGGACGCCTTTTGACTTTTGTGTTGTGCTTTTAGTTGTATTTCTCCTGTTGTTAAAATTTTAATTGCAGTCATTGATTCTGTGCTGAAATTACAGGTTCTTTTCACTTTTTCATATTGTAGCTCATAGTTTACCATTTTTAGCTTTTGCCTTTGAGCCTGAAGCGTGCTGTTTAGTAGTTTCTTGCCTTTAGGTCTTGGATGCCATTATGTATCGACATATATGATGGCATCCCGTGCTTCTTCGTCTGTCATACAAGACGCATAAAGTGGTGTTTTAGAAAGAACTCAGAGCAGCCCTTGCAGCAACACTCCCTGAAGGAAGCACACAAAAACAGACTATGTTCTCCTTTAATAAAGGAAATCATTTATTTTCAGAAGAAAATATTCTCAGTGGAAGATTGCATTCTCTCCGTTCTACTTTACAACACCCCAATGATCATGTCAGGTTGTGAGAGAAGTTGAAAATGACATGTTGCCCATGGGAATAAACGCTCCTTAGGGAAAGTGATGAATAAAACGAACACTTATAGGCTGCTTCAGTTACTGACTGAATCAACAAATGTTTCTGGGGAGCCAAGTTTAGATTTGAAAATTAGTGACCTCTCTTCTTGCAATTTTTGCAATACCTCCTCAAATTCTCAACCTGACTTACCTTTTTCCCCCATGTTTGAACCATGTTCAATTAGCAAATAACTAAATTGATTTATTTTATGAGATTGTTTCCAGCTTTTGAAAGAAATGGTTTATTATAAACTATCCTCACGCTATGTCTTCTATGAAAGTGCAATATAAATATTCATCAATTTATTTTTTTTATTCCGTACTTGTCTTTGCAAGGTCTCAGGGTAGGTTGAGTGTGGACACCCTCAGCAGGTCACCAGTCCATCATGGGGCAATACAGACACACAAAATGCAGCCATGCAAGTAAACTCTCACACTTGGGGCAATTTAGAGTGATCAATTAACCCATGGTGTCATGTTCGCTCGGCTGTGTTGAGAGTTGGTAGGTGTGTGTATGTGTGTTGTTTTTCTCCTTTCCAGTTGGTCCTCCTCAAGTTTAATCAGAAAATGCATTCAGAGGAGTATTTCCCAACCATGGTTCTCAATGCACACTGCTGCAAATTTTAGACGTTTCCCTGCTTTAATACACCTGATTCAAATAATTGCAGTTCAACAAAAGCCTGTTAATCTGCCATCATTTGAAGTCACGTGTGCCAAAACAGGCAAGACGACTACATGTGTCTTGTGTGTCTTGAGGATCAGGTCTGAGAAACAGTGATTTAGAGGAGCAGGTTCTCTGTGACAGATGCCAGATAATTCTCTCAAGTCCAGTGGTAACCTGGCTTCTGCTTTACTGGTGTTTTCTACCCATCTCACTTTGAGTACTTGCCTCATTCTTTTGGTGATGTGGAAAAAGTTAGTTAAGAAAACCAACTTGTGCACAAGAAAATGTACAAACCCCATTGCATATTTTTTTGTTTTCACTTTATTTCAAATTTTGTTAAAACAGGTAATGGGCAGGTAAAGGTTGTATGAAGGCTGGTGTCAGTCTCCAGCAGTCATCAGGTAAGAGGTTGGATACACCCAAAGAAAGTCACCAGTTTATCACAGAAAAATGCATCTAATTTTTGTTTACATTTTATGTTCAAAGTCCAGCAGAAGGACCCAGTACTGATTTATCCTAATAGAATTTGCTAATCAAGCTTCATTCCAGAGAAATACTTTATGTCTGCAGAAGTCCAGTGTTGTTGATTAGAGACAGGTTTGTTTTTCATTGCTTGTGATTGCACAACCAAAAGGAAAGTAAGAAAAAAACAACCATGTTTATTTCAACATTTCCTGGTTGTTGTGGTGTAGAACAACAATATATTATTGATATTCACGTTGTCTGTCCAAAACAGGAAGGCAGCAGATTTCTCTGTTGCCTGTTTTTGTATTATTCATTTACACATATACACCTGCAGCACCAGTTAAAAATGTAAGGACTGAGAGAATTTTTCTTGATTTTAAGTGGAAAAGTACAAACAAATCTCTTTGTGTAAATAATATAAAATTTTTCATTTTTTAATCCTGTAAAATGCTCTAGTGTGTGTGCTATTCATTTGAGCCATCAACAAAACTTGAACTCAGACCAAGGCTTTTTTTTTTTTTTTTTTGACTTTCATACTTGACTACTTTGATCAAAAATATTTCTTTGGTCAAAAAATATTTTGAAACTGTCCAAAAGCAAAATGTACTTTGTCAAACTAATAAAGTATTGTTTATATCTCTTGAGTGATCTGCTCAGTGTTTATATGGGCTGTGTATGAAGCTCCAGAGTGCAGACATGTGGTGTAAATCTGTCAGAGTGGCTAGAACAATTGGTCCCTTAGAAATCAGAAAATTGTCAACCACTAATAAATCAAAAATGGCCTGTTGGGATGTTTTGGAGCTTTGAATGACGGAGAGAGAGGTTTTCTTACGGAGTTGTACAACAACTCAGCAGTACTTGAATATTTTATATTTTAGTGAATGTTTGACAGTGAATGGTAAAACAAAGTATTAAAAGTGAAAAGCAATCAATCACACATGTCCAAAATATTCCTGGCAAAGGTTTTACAATAAAATTATAGTTTTCTTTTTGCATGCATATGTCATTAAATGTTTGACACTTTGGGGGGGGGGGCATTACTTTGGTAATATTAGATTTAGTATTACCAAATTTAGGTGTAGTAAAGTGAGTGTTGATTAGCTTCAAACTTGTTGGCATGCCAACTGTTGTGTGGTGTTATTTGTGGCTCCTCCTACCCCTAATATCTAATTGGAGTGGGCTGAAAGAGGCTTGGGATCTTTCCACATTCTCTGTTGAAGACCAGTAGGAGGTTCTGTGAACATGTAATCATGTCTGTGGGGACCCGTTTATCCATCAGGTAGGGTCTTGGGCAGCCCCCACTCCTGGATTGTCTCAGGCCTTCACACTCCGTGCCAGTGATTGGTGCCTCTGCCTGCTAGTTCATTTATGATTCTGGGCAGCTGGGGCTTGGTGCATAGGTGTTTACTGACTCCAGCAGATTGTATGGTGAGGCCTTGTCCCCATGGTCTGTTAGGCATTTGTTGGGAGTGATGTGCCCTTGGGTCTCTGGGACCATGAGTGGATCTGCTCTGGTGTAGGCAGCTCCCAGTGAAGCCTGGGGGTTTGTCATTACAGTTGTTTTTTCCTATGGTGCTCTTCCCTGGGCTCCTATGTTTGGGGAACCTTTGGATGTCTCCCAAGTTTTGCAGAAAGTTTTATGCACATTTCTAACTGAAACACAGCTACTGTATTGTTCTTGTGACTACTTAAATGCAATTTTAATAGTACTTTAATCTTACCCTGTTGCATACCTTTACTTTTAGAGAGAAGAGAGCTATCATATTAAGCTGATCAGGGTTTTTACAAACAAATAGGAGTTTTTGAATACACATACTGAATTTTGATCCAATAAGGCTTTTATGATCGTACCCTGAAATTCAGTACAAATCTGGAATATTTAATTGGCAGGAATATCCCTGTAGTTCCATAACCAAAATCTGGAACTACATTTTCTTTAAATTTGCTGTAAATCCTTTGAGATTTTGAATCTGACTGATGTTGACAGTATCATAGCGCTTTACCTGAACTGCAGAGATGAAAGGTAACCCCACAGAATCCCCCCTTCCCCCCCACCCAAAAAAAAAAAAGACGCAGAAAATCTGGCACCAAACGCAAGTTCAAAGTCTACATAGGTGCTTTACCTCACACATAAAAGCTGCCTTTGCTGTTTTGTATTCACCTCCTTTCAGACAGCTGTGAACACTTCTATCCAGTGATGCTCTTATACACTGGTACTTCACAAAAAAATATAGTAATACTGAACAAAGGGCAAAAGAGGCATCCCTGTATTATAGGGAGGGTGAGCTACCTACTATGAGAACAAGGTCTAGTTTTTCAATGATAAGGTTCCAATTCAATATGTTTTATATCAGCAGTGGCATTACAAGTTGCAGTGATGCTCTGAAAAGTTAGCAAAAACTAGGCAAGCATGCTGCCCCTCTTTGTTGCAACAGTTAATAAAATAAATTCTTTCCAATTTTTTTTCTTTAAATTCTTACCATACGACTGCCCTTTTGATCCTCAGAGGTTAATATTGTCCTAAGGAAAGATGTAGCGCCAGCCTAATCCCACACACTTCACCTAGTACTTTTTCTGTGGTTCCTTCTTCATTAGGTTGTCACATACTTTGAACCTTTAATGATTCACGATCTGAGAATAAGAAAAAACTTCAGCACAAACCTCGGAAGACACGGGCATCCACCTGAAGTGATTTAAAGGCTTAAAAACATTTAGAAGAGCAGCAGACAGCCATTTTAATGTAAGACTTGATAAAGGCATTCTTGAAAAAAGATCCATAGGAGGTCCTGTTTGTAGTTTCCCACAGTCCATGCAGGAGAGTACAGCAATGCGTGGAAGAAGATGGTCTGGTAGGTTGAGGCAGAATATAACTTTTGGCTGTTCTGCAAAACCCTCTGATTGAACACTGCACACAAACCTGAACATGCCATCCCCACAGTGGCACATGTTGGTCGGAGGGCATCTGATCAGAGTTTATAGAAACATGGACAAAGCAACAGGGCGACTTCAGAAAAAATATCAAAAGTTACAAAAGATCAGGGTGTAAATTGACCTTCCAACGGGCCAATAAAACACTGTACATTGGTCAGTTAAGGATCCGTGTTTTACTCTTGCTACATAGCACCTCTTAGTCGTGGTTTCACACAAGTGTGCTTCCTGCTTCCCTTCACTTCGGTGTCTTGAACAGTCAGGCTCAGTCACAGTTGATCAGCTACAGTTAAATGATCTGTTACACATCTTCCATCCTGAGCTTCAATCCTGAGCTCCATCATAGCTGTCAGGACAGTTATTTCCTGTCAAAAAGTATATCGTTTATTACCTGATGTCCAACATAATTTATTTTCTGTCATTTGGAGTGTCATAAAAAATGTGTCTCAATGGATAGATTAGCCATCCTCCAAACCAAAGGTTGGCAATTTGAGGCTTGTAGAACTTTTCTGTGGAAATGTGCTTGAGAAGAACAAGCCAAATGAGATTTGAAGAGTTTTTTTTTTTTTTTTTATATATATATAATTTCAGGTACACTATTTTACTTTTGTAAATGCTAAATTGAACTCCTGATTGTAAAATCAGAAAGGTACTGATTTCTTACAACATAGTTTGATTTAACATTTCTTGGGTTGATTTACACAAAAAGCAGTGCAATCTATTCCATATCTCTTCAGTTTGCTGGGTGTGAAGCAGACACAGACAGTAAAAAGTGATATTAAGAATATTATTATTATTATTAATACTACCTTACACTGCTAAAATAGTAGTTAAAGAGAGGCCATTGTTTAGCCTCTTCAGTGGTTTTACTGAACCTTCTTGTGTTGTGGCAGTGGTGAGCAAGTTCCTGGGATTTTGATTTCATCAAAGCTGCTTCTCCGGCAAAATGTGGAACGCTCACTTCCTTTTAAATTTCAACATCAAACATCATTGTGCACTCCTCAGCTCCTCAAGCCCTTTCAGACAGACTCATTAGGTTGGCTTAGACGAATGTCATGTTCTGCTTCTACTTTAGAGCAGACATTAAGATAAAATGAGAAAATGACAGATAACCAACAAGAACCCTTTAAGTGTTGGTCTTGTCCTGAGTGGGTGGAAGAAAAAAAAAGGGAGTGAACAGACTTATGCTCACCCACTCCATTTATTACATTGGTAATGGTGTTGACTGAAACATGCATGCCGTTTCGGTCGCTTCTCTTGAATAAGGTTATTAAAGCAATTCGAATTAAATGGGTTCAGCACTTATGCTACTGTGCTACATACCAGCAGCAGACACATTGGATTCTGAACAATTCTGCCTTTTTGATAGAGGTTTCTCTAATGGCAGAGAGTTCTTTGAGCAGAGTAATGAGCCCTGACAGAGTGAGAAAATTGTACAAAAATGAACTTGATTTTGCATTGGATTTGTTCAGATCTCTAGTGCTGAGATGGACTGTAAAATGAGACCAATCCATCAGCATGGATTGAAATTTAAACATCTTGGTAGAGGAACTGTTCAGACCTGTATAATTGGTCATAATCATTCTTGGATTTTGACAAAAAAGATGTCAAAGGTTTTATGCATTCTCTGCATCTCCAATAAATTAAATCCATACATATATATGTTTTATAGCATTTTAACACTCGCACAAGTTTATTCTTGAACTACTTCCTCAACATTTGAAGTAGTAAAACATGTTAAGGTAAGATCCAAAAAAGAAGAAAAATAAATAAATAGATACCAGAAAGTAATACCCAAAGAGTGAAAATAAGGTTAGGATGTGGTGGTAGGATAAGAGTTTGCTCCTCTGAGAGAGGAAAGATGGAGGAAAATTAAGATGGAATGATGCTTTTAGAGAAATGAAGAAGCAAGGGGAGATGTGAGTATTCTCCTCTGTGTGTCACATGATACGACTCTGCTCTCTCGCTTTGGAGGTGTTGGCTCTCATAAGTGTCTTCTATACAGAGATGCAACTCTGGTTCCAGGAAGAAGAAAAACAATCTCTCTGTCGTCATAATGGTTCCAGACTTTAACGCTGCACTTCTATTTTGACCCTGGTCATTTCTCATCCTCTCATGCCTTTGGAAGCCCAAAGATGGAGCAGTTAGTAATATTGTCAGTATTACTTACAGTTCTTGTTGCTTACACTGCAGAAGGAAGTAACTGTAGTAATCAATACCAGTCATTTGGGCTCTTTGTATGGTTCTGATTGATATAGGAAGGGAATCATAGTTGTTACATATTGGACTTGGTTGAGCTTTAACCTATTGGAAACTATAAGAAATGTAAATACTTTTTTAGCCTGTGATTTCTGATTAACTTGCATCATATGGTGGAGAAAAGATGTCTTCAAGTGTAGTCTAGTTGCTGGAATGCCTGTGGGTTGTGACTCATGACATTTATAGAGTATTTACTTAAGAAACTCGATTAAACTGCTAAATCACCTTTTTTTTTTAGCATTTTGTCTGAGTTTTCTGGATTATTAGTTAGATCACTCACCACATGCAAAACTGAAATCTTGAATGCAAGTTATTTGTACTTGTGATTTAATTGAGTCATTGAAATCAACATTCTTTGATGCTGTTTTATTCCTATTCTTTAACCATTCTGGGTCAGGTCGGTTAATTAGTTTTCTTTTTCCCAAAGAAGTCTCTTTACTTATCAAAAGTGTTGCTTTAATTGGGTCAGTTTAAAAAAAAAAATGTAACAAGATGAAGAAATATTGCCTTTGGATATTTTCTATTTACTTCATGAGAAATGGTGCAGCATCAAAGTCCTTTTGATCCAGAGCCTCACTTTTTTCCACATTTTGTTATGTTACAGCCTTATTAAATTCATTTCTTTCCTCAAAATTCTACACACAAATAACCTGTTATGACCAAAAACAGATTAAAAATGGAAAACAAAATTCATAGCCTTATCTCTTTATGAATATGATGCCACAAGTGTTGCTTACCTATCTTTAGGCAGTTTTCACCCATACTTTTTTTGAAGTACTGCTCGAGTTCCATCCAGTTATATGGGGGACAACAAGGCAGAAACATCTCTCCACAGATGTTTAATCTGATTCAGGTCTGTATTCTGGCTTGGGCCCTCCAGGACAGTCACTAAATGGTTCTAAAGTCTTTGACATCTTTACCATGTGCTTTGGGTCTTGTCCTACTGAAAAATGAATGATCACCCCAGTATGAGTCAAGAACAGTCAGGAGCAGGTTTTCATCCAGGATGAAGTTGTTGTTCTTTTTTTTTTTCGTTTTTTTTTTTTCTTTTAAATAAAGGTCGGACTCCAATTAACTATGATTGGTTGTATTTCCTACTGAGGAAAAGTATCCCTACAGCAAAATCCTGCTACTTCCTCTTTGGGTTTGGCATTTTTAAAAATGCCAACCCAAGTATCAAGGATTTACTCTTTTGCCAAACAGTATTTTGCAAGTAGAGTAAAAAGTTCTATTTTAGTGTAGCCAAAGCAGTGAACCACATAATTGATGTGTGCCTTACAATGACTTGTGGCAAACTACAGAGTGTAACTCTTCTGGCTTTGTGTCAACAATTGAATTGTCTTGCCAATGTTTTAGGAACAACCTTGTCAATACATTTGCCAACTTGTGCCACGGATCTTTGGAACTTCTAAAGAAATTCATTCAATCTCATCAGTTTCTCTGGTTTGTGTTTAGCTTACCAAGTCTGTCAGTTTACGTGAACGACCACATTTTTGTTGGTATACAGTTGTGGCATACTTTTTCTATCTTCTGATAAAAGATTGAACAATATTAATAAGAAGTTGAAATCTTAGCATATTGGTGTTATAAGTTGTTTTTAGAAATGCCAGTTGGGAAGGAGGTAGTGTAAAAGCAAAAATACATCAGAGTATACAAACTAAACAGACCTGCAGTGATTAAAATAAATGGAATGTGATATGTGGCGTTTACAGTGTGAGGTTTTATATTATTCACTATGAATATTTCCAAACATCAAGGCAGTTTCATCACATTCTTTACTTTTCTTCTTCCCTAAATGTTTGCTTATGAAATATAAACAGTGTGTGTTACAATCAAACGCTTATTGCTCCAGATTTTTTAGGTGACTCTCTAAAGCACAACACTACATGTAGCAAGCCTTTTGTAATATCAGGACAAAGAAAATCACCCACAGCCGAGTCTACCCACATGTATTGACCGCATTATGAGATGTGCAGCTTTGTGTTTTGCAAAGAGCAGAGCAGCTATGGCTAACAAAGAGAGTGATCCAAAATTTTCACAGTACAAAATCTCTGGGGTTGGCAAACTGCTGGCAGCTGGTCTCTGTTAGCCAGCCATGATGTTTACTATGAACAAAGAGTACTGCACTGTATCAAACCGGCAAGAGAAAAATGTAGTTTTTTTGGTATTTGGCTACTGGCCCTAAATAATTACGCATACTTCTCTAAACTTCAGCTGGGGAGAATCCAAAACTGAATGATATTTTACTAAACTAAGGAAAAATGCAGCAGAGATATTGTGCTTTATTTTGTAACATTTTTTCTATTGCATTAAACTATATAGTTTAATTTTGTTTAACAAGTGACTTTGAAGAACTATGAATTTAATCCTCAAAACATCAATCTAGCCAGAGTAGCTGGAATCATAAACATTTCTATGTTGAAAGTTTAAGATTGATTAAAATAGACAAATGCTTCAAATATTTGTGAACATTACCCAAGAGACCTTATGGAGGAGCTGTAGCACCTTGCATTACATTTATTGTTACTGGCTGATTATAAAAACACCAAAGACTGTCAGGTGGCTTCCATTTATGGGTGACCTCATCTGAGACCTGCAGTGTTATGACAAAGGTTCAGTGGTTCATAAGAAAGATGTAATGTTGTGAAGAAATGGAATGAAAATTGACCTGGCACTGCAAAAATAATATTATATGTGGTCCTACAATGGGAGTCTAGTTTTGGCTATGAATAACTAAAGTAATTTCTGTGGGTAATTATCTATAAAACTAGTAATTTAGATCAAAATGACATAGGTAGGGCACCACTTAAATTAGGAAAATAGCTAATACTTCAGATAATGCTCAGGTTTTAAAATAATGGATGATGGTATATGTCCAGCTTGAACAGCAAGATACCATACATGTATGAAACAAACACAGACACGTCTCTGCAATATGCAGCCGTTTATTAACAAAATGATTTTACTGTCCAGGTAAACACTTTAATCAACAACTCTAAACTTGTAACCCTCAACTAGATTACTGAGAAGA
The DNA here is from genome assembly GCA_911649635.1 of Poeciliopsis gracilis. NCBI lineage: Eukaryota > Metazoa > Chordata > Actinopteri > Cyprinodontiformes > Poeciliidae > Poeciliopsis > Poeciliopsis gracilis. Next base: position 4,524,824 of record CAJVRI010000884.1, on the reverse strand, counting down.
ATATAAAATGAAAATAATAAAGGACTGAGTTTAAAAAAAAAGAATATTAAAACTGAATATAAAATAACCAATACAATTATGTCACAGTTTGGTATGACTTGTGAAAATTGAGAGACCAAATTTATCTCATGTGGAAATAGGACTGTCAATTAGTTTAAGCTAATTCAGATTAAATATTTCTTCAAATTATTAGTTTAGACTTTTCTTCACAGAGAAACACCATAACTACTTTACAAATAAATAAAACATGAAATGACTAACAATGATCTATTTGAATAGCACTGTCTTCAGTGATATTTGTTTGCATTTATTATATTATTAAACGAAGTCAAAAATTGCTATCGTGCTTACTCTGTTAGGCCTCTGCACTATAACACAACTGAATGTTATCTAAACGGAATAAGTCTAGAAAATTAATTTCCATCTACTTCGCCTTTAGATTATCCAATTAAAAGCTTTGTGGACTGAGAATCTATTTATAGGTTTGTAGTGGATAAAGTTCTTTATCATTCTTGTCTTCAACAAAAATAACATGTTCATTTGCAGTTGCCTCATTTGAATGTTGGGTTTGCGTAAATAAGCTGAGAAAACTGCTATACCAAGAATAACCTGCATGGCTCTTGTGCACACAGGATCTAAATGTCCTTATTTATATTTAACTGTAACTCAAGAAGTGACTAGTTTGAAGTATTGTTTGTTAAAATCAGGAAAATTACAAACTGTTTATATAACCAGTGAGGTTGAAAATTGATTAATTAACTAGCAATGAATTATTAGCAACAGATCATAAACCCTGCAGTTTTTGATTTTTTTTCTCAGTTTTAATTTATCTATTCAAAGAACAATTTTAATTGACATACCAATTAAAAATTGACAGGTTCAATTAAAAATTATTTTATACCTATAGTTGTGACAGTTGTAGGTTGTCTGGATCTTTCGTGTCTGGGGTATTTAAGTCCCATCTTAAGTAGGACACACAATTCTTATTTAGATGTTGCAAAGCCCGTAGGGACTTTGTCGACTGTGATTGATTAAATTGTATTTGAAGAATGCAATAAATTGTTTTCTGAAAACACATAGTTTTGTTCAGGACAGCTTTCTACTACATTATGTTTAAGGAAGTGGGCAAAAGTAAATATCCCTTTACAACTGAAAATAATACAATATTGATGACGAACCAATTACTTTTAAAGTTATAATAGAATCTCATGCTCGGTTGGGACATAAGGGAGTATGATGCTCTTGTTGTTAACTTGCTGAAATAAAAGCTTTTTAAAGATGCATGAATAATTCAGATCTCATTTTATGACTTGCTGTATCATTTATGTGCTCTCTATTCCCAAAGTATCTCTACCATCACACTTGTGTTCTTACTATCTTCTGATAACGCTAATATGAGCTCACTAGATGGAAATGAGAAGGAGTCTCCTGTGAGCTTTAAAGCTTTGCCAAAAAAACTTCTTGACATATCCATAGGAAGATCTTTGCCGTTTAAGAAATCATGATTTGTCTTGTCACAAGACAAAGTGTTACACCCCAATATTCATGTGGAATGTAATGGATATTCTGCAAGACAACATGGCTGCCTTGAAAAAAATCTCTTCAAATGCAATTAATGTCATTGCATTGTGAGTTGCACAATTTTACTGCAAGTTTCCCCAAGTTAAATTTACGATTTTGTAAGACATTTATTAAATGTAAGCAACATAAGGGACAACTTGTATGCATACATTTTTATGGTTAAATTGATAGATTTAACTCCAAGTGTCTTTAATTCTTCAAACTTAGGTGTGCTAACTTCAAAATCTCTTTATGGGACATTATCAGCTCCATTATGACTGTAGATCATAATTTTTAGTATTTTAAGTATTGCAAATCCTCTTTTCAAAACAGGCAAAAATGCAGTTTCTCAATGGCAAAAGAGGTGGTTGTGGAAAATATCCCTAGACGTTATTAAATTTACATTTCCAAACACATAATTCCATAGTTTCTACAGAGAAAAATTACCTAAAGTGAAAAGAAAAGTGGTGGGGAAAAAAAAAGAAATCGTAATGGTTTTCTTCTGCTGCTGTTGAGATTGCTGCTTTTATTGCAGGTTGTATCGTTCACTGACAACATTGTCCCCGTTAGTGAAGTTCCAAAAATGCATCATTTCAAAGAACAGAACAATGATTGAGATTGTTCATGTATTATACCTGATGTAATTCTGGATATTAATGAAAACAAGTCAGACTTAAGACAATGAATGTGAATTATTACACAACAAAAAAGATTTCAAAATGCCTCATTGTACTTCGACACTATTTGCTAAAAATATTTTTGACATAAAATATGAAAATGAGCGGAAGCTTTTTTTTAAATCAATATTTGTTGATTTTGGCAAATCAACAAAAAGGTTTAGTTGATTTGGCAATTCATGGCACATCATTATATTTCAAAATGACTACATATTAATCAAAACATGAAAGTTTTTGGTTTATGTTTTTCACCAGAAATATGATGAATTATCTGCAGTACTCAATTATTTAAATTAACAGTGCAATAAAATTCAAGCGAATCAGTTATCAGTGCTATTGATGGTTCTTTGATTTGATCTGAATAATATTTTTGCAGGTAAGTCTACCAATACCACATTCTTTAATATTATTTAGTGATGCAAAATACTTCAGTGACAAGACGATTTCGCTTTCCAAATGTTAAATTTCAAAAGTCTAGTAAAAATAATTCATGTTAGCCTCATATTTTGTTGACAGAATTATGTTAATATATCTACAAGTAATACTCAAATTTATGTAAAAGCTAAATTTTTACTAAAGGTTTCTTTTTTTAATAGAGGTTCCAAACTTCCACAGAGTCAGAAGTCTGTCAAGCTTTCCATTCCCCAGCTCTCAGCAGTAACGCCCGTATGGGATTGATTCTATTAAAAATAAAATTGTATGCATTCTCCCGAACGTAATTACGTCAACACACTTCAATAAAAATGAAATAAAAAAAAAAAGAGTCCATGCAGATGGTTTCAAATTACAGGCAATTAAAAAAAAAATACAGCACTCCTAGGCAAATGGTAAGTATAATCTGAGCTCAAGAAAGAAAATCAGTTGGCCAGATTTAACTTTGGGTTTCTTCTAAGATGTTTTTTTTTGTCCAAGATGAGCTACATAAAGATTGCTGCATGGTTGGGTAAATGACAAGGTGGATATCTACCAAATTGCCGGTTGATTTATGAAGCAGTTGGCCACTTACTTTATTCAGCCTCATGTCTGTTTTCCTGTTCACCTTGTGATGAAGTGAGAAAGCCATCTGTTCAAACTGATGATGCATGTTTGATCAACTAGATGGAGGAAGCCCACACGGCGTGAAACATCTTTTTGTCTATAAAATTGTAATGGTGACAAAATGAGAAATATAGAGATACAAAGGCTGTTTCTTTTTTTCTGTCATCCTATGCAAGGGAAGTGATGTAAAGGATTTGCTTGCATGACTCTGGACTGCTTTAACTGTGAAGAATCTAGTCTTAGTAAAACGGGTGAACCAAAGAGACGTAGGGCAGTTCAGCCATCCGTTTCTAATGGGGAATGGGCCCATCAGTCCATTTTTACTGCAAAGCTGGAAACCAAAATTTTCTTTCTCCAAAGGCTGTATAGATTGCAGATCCCTTTGTTACAGATATATCTGTAACAAAGGGATCTGCATAACAGGTTCAGTTCAATATTGCAAAGAAATGTTTGGCTTCAAAAAAAAAAGAAGACATCTGTGCTAAAACAAGAAGCAGTGAACCTATGTTGAATTATTATTTTTATTTTATTTATTTTTTTTATTTTGCAATAAGCATTTTTCAGAGGTTTTATGCATGTATAAAAAGATTTAACCCTGATTTGGAGTTGATCCTCTCGCCTCTAATTCTGCCAGGCTTCCATGCTCACTTGATGGTAATGGTATAAAGAACAAAAGTTAATGGTTGTCGATGTGAGCAACTTAAATATATGACTCATCTTCACTGATTTTGATCAACTGTGCTGTTTTATTTCAAAAACACCTTACTTAGAGAAAGAATGGTAACTGGATTTAACTTACACAGGTCATTTGTTTCACTGTCTTGCACAAAGTATTTTTCATAAATGTGAAAGCTGTAAGATTCTATGTTAACTCTCATTAATTACTCATGTAATTAATGCAAAATATCTATTATCTGTACTTTCTGATGTATACCATGGAATCTGATTTCTCACTGAACACAATTGTTCTCAAACTTTCAGGCTACAATTGTGAAAAATATATTGAAGTAGTGGCTGATCTGATTTATTTTATTCTTCTTTATCAATGCTGCATTTCAGCTTGGAGATGAGAAACCATTGAAAAGCAGTGCATTGTTCTGGAATAAAGTATGAATCTCTTAGAATGCAGCCACTAAAGGCACCTAAGCTATTACTACGGTGGCAGCCCTCCAGGAACAGAATGAAAGATTATTGATGACCTGATCTAGTTCAATAAACCCCACCTAATGCTCCTCCATATACAGTTACGACAAAATATAATTTCAGTTCAAAATCAAGATGAGGTCACTGTAGTGTTTTTAAATATATCCATAATTTATGGCACGATCATTACTGAGTACAAGTTCTATGTAGATTAAACATGTATATATATTTTGTAGATGAGGTATATGTTATAGTACAGGTTATACATATATGTGTAGATATACATGGTTGTGTGTTTATATATATATATATATATATATATATATATAAAAACACCTGGTTACTTTATGTAAGATTTATGGTTACTCAAGATAACCATAAATCTTGAGTAACCATACTCAAGATTGGTTACTCTTGAGTAGAACAGCCGTATTTCAAAATATTACTTAAATAAAAGTATAATGTATGGTGCAGTACAGCTACTTCTATAAATGCATTTTTTTTAAAGAAGGTTACTCAAGTAAATATAATTACCGCCTACCTCTGCATTTAACGCATTTAACTTTATGTACACTGAACAACTCTAAACATGTTCATAAAATCATTGAGAAGTTGCCTTTTCACCATCATAACAGGTTTTGTGAAACAGAGGACTAACTTGACACAGCAGGTCTGAATGTGACCCCATTATCATATTTGCTTTGATAATGAAAGTTTAGGATGATTTAAATTCTGTCAGATTCTGTCAATTTATGCATTAAAAGTTCCCATTTCTAACCGTTTTATTTCTTCAGTCTTGAAAATTATTGTGGGTGTTCAATCATAGTGAGTTTAGTGTTCAGCTTAATTGTGGAGGATTTCTTTTCCCCCTTTGATATGCAGAGCATTTTCTCCTTTGTGCTTTGTGTGTCAGTTTAATCCCCTGTCAGTCTACAAGGAAGAGAGAGGTACTTGACTTTATCTTTGAATAGTGGGACCGTCACTGGAATTACGCATCAGGTAGTTGTTTTAAACAACACAGTAACAAAGTGATTTTGTTGAATAGAAATTTGTGCATTTATAAAATCAGTTTTCAAAATATATATTTGTTTTACTAATTGTCATTTTGTAGGTTCTTGTAGATGACAAATTTCCCTCTAATGTACCATACAGCCAAGGTGATCTGTATACCACTAAAGCCTATTGATACATAGTGCATACACACCAAGGTTAATATTGGAAATAAGTATGCTTTACATTTAAATTATTTAATTCCTGCATTACATGATGTTCTCATAAAATAGAAACACAAGAAATGTAATTTTTTTAATTAATTATTTTTAATAGGAGGCTTATTTCACTTATTTATGTGTTTATGTAGTCTGGTTTTAGTCATCACAAAATATTTAAGTGTTAGTCATCATTCTGATTGCAAAGTTATTGGAGTTTCTATCTTACTGGGCTCAGTAGCACTGTCTTGGAGTCTTTCCAATTGTACATGATGGACTGATCTAAATTTGTGTCCATTATGTGTGCCAGATCATTGACCCACATTGTCTCCCGTGGTGAACCCAAAGGATCAGCTCTAGGACCCCTTCTTTTTAATTTACATATGGCACCATTTAGGTGCATTACTAGCAGCTATGGGGTCTCATTTCATTGCTGATGACACTCACTGGCTACCTGCCTCTCTGCTTGGGTCATCTTAATCTCCAAGCTCACTTTTAATTGTCTCCATGGTAATGTGCCATCTTGTGTTAAAGATCTCCTCACTCTTCAGTGTCTCTCACAAACTCTCCCTTCTTCAAATGTGAACCTTCTTCCTACACCCAGGACTTTCACCAGTACCAAGTGACTGGGTCTTTCTGAATGTGGAAACTCTCGGAGGGTTCCAGACTGTGACATGTTTTAAAATAGGCCTGGAAAGCTTTCTTTTTAGGCAATTTTTTCATAATCTCCTTTTAAGCAATATCTTGTTTTAAATATTGTTAAATCTGTTATTTAAGGTGCCTGTTATTTTAAATGTTTCATTGATTGTAGCACCTTGAGATATCTATAGAGGTAAAGTATATTATCTACTTTATGGATTTCACAGCCATCCAATAATGCTTGTGATGAAAACAAAACAAGTAGTTCCATTATGGCATGAATAAGTTGGAAATGGATAAGTGCCATTCTCACAGATATTTTTCTCCCAAACAGTACTCATTACTGCAGAGATACCACCCGAAGAATCAATCAAAGTAAAGATTTATTTTCTGATTACAGGCGTAATTGGATGGTTTAAGCTTATTGTTCCAGTTGTTTGGTTGGTATAAACGGAATAGTTTTTTATAACACGTATATAGAAATGCCATGATTACTTGTACATGCCTTTAGATTTGTGCAGACCTTTACTATTTTATTATGGGTATCTACAATAGTGTGAAGTTATATTGTTAGGTCACATGCTTATGTTGTTGACTCCAATAATGTTTAAACTGTTTATTGGAACCTAGAAAGCTGCTGCTATGTTATGAAACAATAATGCCTCCTTTCCACTTAGCAGTACAGCATGGATCAGTATAATATTTTGTCTGTTTTTATTGTAAAAGCAGTCCATACAGCCAACCTGTACCACACAGTTTCTGGGCCACCTTCAATTGTAGATCCATAAGACAATGGTGCGGTGTGGTTAGGGCAGAACAACTTGCATCACACAGCACAATCTACGGATTAAAGGACAAAGAAATGTCACTGAACAGTTTGACATGATAGGTGTTTAAGTTCAATTCTGCCTGTCCAGTGATTGTCCAACTTACAGTGATGCTCAACTGAATATGCTGATGCCATATGTACCAAACTGCAACCAGAATGGTGTACTGCTCAGTGGAAACAAGAGTTAGTTAGAAAAAGGATCTATAGTTATAACTTCTATCCCAATATTGTTTTTGTTATTCCCTGTTTTTTTTTTTTTTTTTTATCTGGTTTTACCTTTAAACAGGTAAACCAGATAAAATAAATTTGTAAAGAAATTTACAAATTTTTGTAAATTTTCTTTACAAAGAAAATTTCTTTTCTTTGTAAAGAAATTTAGTTCCGGCCTAGAGACGTTACACACTTTAACTACAACGGACCTAAAGAAAAAAGTGAAGTCTTAGTTTAGTTTTTGTTTGTCAGGGCCAAGAAATTATCACAGTGTTTGGGGAAGGTTTCTGAGGTTTTTCCATGCCAGCTAAACACAGCTGCATTGTAGCAGAAAGTATTTTTATTGTAGCAATAAAACAGACATAAAATACTCTCAGTTGACTTGAAATTAATCAGCTGTGGGTCTTCTGTGATTAAGACCTCTGGGATGGACTCATCACAGACAGAAGAGATCTTTATATGGGACAACAATTGAGCAAAGTTAAAGTGAAATTTCAAGAGTCATTAGCATCAGAGTACAAACACAAAGGAGCCTTCCTTTTTTTAAAAAAAGGTTTGGTTGGCTCTAGTGGCCTTTATTTGAAAGTAACATGACAGGAAACGGGGTTATGAGAGAGGGCAAAGACATGCAGCAGATGTCAACAGGCCGGAATTCGAACCTGCAACCACTGTCACAAGGACTAAGGCCTCAATATGTGGGTCGTGCTTTGCCCCTGTGCCACCACAGCAATCCCCTTTCTTCTTTTAATGATTCCTATTTGCAGATCATATTAATTTAAATCCAATTAACTAAAGCAGCTCTTTTCTCTGCAGTCATTTGAATTATGATTGGCTAAAGAGTCTTGGTAATCAAATTAAACTTCTTAGGTTAGTGTTAACACAATCAGTGTTCATCACTATAACATTGTAGCCTAGTTCAGTGTTTTAGATTTGTTTTATTGTTCAAAGAAGAGTTACAACACAAATGCCAAATTGTCATTTTACATTATATGCTTACTGCAAGTTCTTTAAAAGCATAGATCAAACAATTCATGACTGGTGAGTGAATAGAAATCTCTGCTCTCCCTGTGACATAATAATGTAATCAGCCAATAGAATTGTTTTAGGGCCTCTTATGGTCATGTGCTCCGCATGTGTTTAAACACAGCACAGGAACTCAACATGGGAAACTTTGTGGGAGGTTGTGTTGTTTACAGTGCAGTGGCAAGAAGCACTCTACAGTATCATGTTCAGTCAAGTGTATTAGATTTTCTATCCCAAAGAGGACAAAAAAGATGTTCTCATCTTCCTTTCTCAATCCCAAGTCGTAACACATAAAAAAGTGTAAAAGTTGCGCCTCAGTGAGTCTGACATCTTCTGATGGTTTGGAGCCAGGAGTCACTGAACACAGAATCATGCAAACATCGATGTGTTTGCTTTGGCAGCAGAGGATTTAATGGTTGAATAAGTCCAAGAGAAATGAGTCTGTCATTGGTGCTGAAGAATAAATACTCCACTTCCGCTCACTCTCTTGGTTGTGTTTTAGATGCATTTGTCATAACATCTTAGATCCTCGCTCATTATCTTCTCACTAACTAATTGATACAAATCCCTATCTTGTCAGTGAGAAAACTGGTATATTGCTTTATCGGATAACAATTTTCATGGGACTCATTAAAATGTAATAGTCTTGCCTTGGTGAGATTTAAAAATAATGGTTTCACAGATTTGATCAGGAAAATTCCTGGAGTAATGCTAAAGTTTTAAATCGTATATCTCTTGTATTTATGACAGGAGATAAGAATGGGATGTTACATTACATGGTTTGTTCTTTTTTGGATTTACAAAAGTATTTGTTTCTTGAAAGCTTGTGGAAACACTAGAATAGAGAATAACTTTAAAAAAAGAAATGTTTTTAATTGTCTGTTGGTACCAGTCGCCATGATTTCACAAAACATAAAATGTGTCATTCTTAGCAAAACATGTTTTCTACTTTTTTTCATGTGAGCTCCCTAAAATGCATTTATAGCAAATCTCTGAATATTTTTACATTCAAGAATTGGAAATAAATTTATTGCCACATACATTTTCACAGATGAATTTGTTTTGGTGTCTGTTGGAGACATAAAGATACAGTAGAAAAAAGACATATATAGAGAAAATAATGGATTGATGCAATACAATATAGTTTTACATTACTTTCAAATTTAAACAAACAGAAAGGTTAATATATTCCACCATTCCTTTGGAAGTCTAATTGGAAGAAGGGAACCAGAAGGAGGGTATTATTCATGCACATTGTGTACATGTGCTTGTGGATATGCCTTGTTGATGAGGCTAAAAACAGGGGGGATGAAAGTGTTCTAGTGACATGAAGTTCTGTTCTTGATGGACTGCAGCCTCCTGCTAGGCGTGAGGGGGTCAGAGTCCATGTCTGGAGTCAGAAGAATTGGCTGCAACCTTTGTGTCCGGTAGGCAAGGTCCTGCAGAAGAGCAGATTGCAACCAGTAACCTTCATGGCACAGCAGATGATGCATTACAGCCTGCTCTTGTCTTCTGCATATCGGACTGTGATAGAAGAGTTGAGGATGGTTTTGATGATGGAATTGTAGAAGTGCACAATCATTGTCTTTGGCAGTTTGCATTTCTTTGACAGCCACAGGAAGTGCAGCTTCAGTTGGGCCTGGTATTCTTGTAGCGTTATCACAGATCTTTTCTCCCAGCAGCTGTAAGTTTTTATAATCATCACTGCTCCAAATAAATTCAATAGAGGTTTGCATCCCTATTGTTTTTTGCACAGTTTTTCCCATTCCATGTAACATTCCCGCTGGTATCTGAATATCTGTTTGCACAGCTTTTTGTTCTTGTAATGAAGCCTGTTTCTTATGGACAAATATATGTGCACATTGTGTACACGTGCGTTTCTTTAAATTACCCTCTTTAGTTACAAATTTCTTTTAAGGTGTTCGCTGTTTTTAATGCCTGTACACAGTATCTATTTATTTTTCAAAAAGGGTTAGTTTATTATGGTCTTATGTAAGATATTTTGTATTGTAAATCTTAAAAAAAATAGACAGAGTGGTCAACTCAGGTATTTGAGTCAGTGATAAACAAGAACCAAAATACAAGCTTCAGGTTAGTCATTTTGCAATAAAATGTAACTTTTTGCTGACACAGTTATTTATTATGTTTTATACACAGGGAAAAGCATTTATTTAGATCTAATTATTGGACACCATGTTGATAATTCTTAATAGGGTGCATCTGACTGATCAATAGAGAAGCCATGGTGGCATAAAGATCTTATTTAGATTGTGCATGGTAATTATATTGTTACTGACTGATGGCTTGCATTTCATAGTTCTTTTCCCACTTTTGTTCCCCTTAATGCACCAAGTAATTAGAGATCATGCTGTGTTGTTTGTCTCAACCAAAATACCACAACAACACATTTGTTTGTGAAGTCACATTAATCACATTTTGTATAATGTGACATGGAAATCTTTGGTGTGACATTACAGCAATGTCAATGGCGGTCAAGTCTGCTATTTGCCAACAAGATGCATCATAGCGCATTTCTCTGATGGTGTTGTGTCACTTTAATGGATTTATGGAGTCACACACTGTAATGAAGTGAGAACTTCCAATATCAGCTGAATGACAGGTGTGCCTGTGCTGTTCTCTGTTTACCGTTAAACACTTTGATCTGCAGTAGGAGCTTTCAGGGTATCAAAGTAGCATCTTCTTACAGATGAGCTCTCAGTCCACAAACACTGATGAATATCATTGTAGCTGAAACACAGGCTGACATTTACCTGCTGATGGCATGCTGAGCAATATAGTAGTTCTCCTTATGATTCAAGCTGCAAACTGAGTTCACACATACTTACACACATTATATCACAGCATTCTACCTCATTTACACTCTAGCTGTGGGAATACAGTAGCTAAATTAACATAATAAATTAATTTCCAGCATATGTATTAATGTGGTATAATCTCACAGCAAAACGGGCCCAACCAAGGCTCTAATGCATCCCCTGCCAATACATTAACACTGCTGACCACACAAAACTGAGAATGATTGAATTAGCTTTCAACTTAGGTTATGAAAGAGTCTGATTAAAACCACAGCCTTATTATCGACTAAGTAGTTGTGCTGTCATATGGCGTTCCTATGCTAAATAAATGGAATAAGTAATTTTGCAATGCTTGCACAAATGTGGTGCCTTTAGATGGCATTATTCAATAAAATTTGTTTTTGATAAAAGCTAATTTGAATAATCCTCAAATGAGACTAAGTGCACTTTGAAAAAAATGTTTACATTTTTAATGTAAGATTTAATTCTTTTTCAAAGAAGTCAGCAGTTCATAAAGCCTCAGATTGTTAGTTTACAGGAAATTTCTATCTCTTTTAAAAAGGAAGTACACAGTCAAGGGTTTTTTATAAAAACAGGTCTTTGTTAGATTTTAAAATCACTTAAGTCTCATCTCAAATATGCAGCAGCATAGAAATAACGTTTGACTGTTTTCTGTCAATGAAGAGCCTACATTTATCTTTTAAAATAAAAACACATAAAATCTATTTATACACTATATAAAAACTTGCCAAGGAGAGCAATATGACTGATTAGAGGAGTCTTGGAAATGGAACAGGGATGTTTGCATGTGTGAGTTCTAAAAAACTTAAAATTACAGATTTTCTCTCTGGTGAAAAACTACAGAAAATGAGACGAAATCAGTTTTACCTAATCGGGTATCTTCCTACAAACGAGTCAGAAAGAAGCACAGAGAGAGAAGATGGGAGGCAGGAGAAGATGAAGAAGTTTGGTGTGAATTATAACCATTGTAAGAAATATTGTTTTCCTCAATTCTCCTAAATTATTCAATGATAGATTTAATTCTGCTGGGAAAATATGTGGATATAAAAGACCAAAGTAAAGGGGGGACAACAGAAGAAAGAGAACCCCTGTTTCCATCACTTGGAAAAAATCTATTGAAAAAAAATACATAAAACTCAGTTTAATGTTGCACTCTTTAAGATTTTCTGCTTTGGTCGCATGTTTCAACTACAGATTATTTCCCATTTCTATATTATGCCGTTCATAGGTTTCATATTTTGAATAAAGTTTAATGTTTTAAGTAAAGTTCACGTGTGAATAATGGTTCACCTATTTTGACTGCAACTCTAAAATGCTACATGTTTTAAAAAACAATAAATAAATAAAAGGAGCACGATTGCACAGAATAGATGGTTAATCATAAGGAACCAGAATAAATGTGATTCTGAGAGAAAAGCACCATTTACATTGATGGATTTCCTCCTTGGAAATATTTTGAAGGATCCGTATTCTTCTTCTGTAGATGTTGAGTCATAAGCCTGGATAATAGATCAATATTTTAATAGGGAAAACCTTCACTGTACCAGGACATAGTTTGTATTTTTTTTCACATTTTCAAAAACCTGCAGATCCTCTGTGCTGTAAAACAAAAGTTGCACAATGTATTTAATCTGAAGTGCTGTTTACTCATGACCAGAGTTGTGTGTATGTATACTCAGTTATCCAGACAGTTGGCTGCTGATCTTTGTTTTTGGCTCTGATGGCTGAAATACAATTTACATTTGATATCAAAGCTGACTAGCTGCTTGTTTTGTTTGTGGAGCTGCATAAGAGATAATACATTCTCTCTGGTTTCATAACATTTTGCAGAACTGTAAACTATCATTTAATCTACAAAATCTTGTTTATTGGTTTCTGAATTGTATCTTGGGGAATTTTTCAAGAGGGACAATAGAGAAGGAGGATACCCCCCTTGATTATTGGTTAATAATAATCAAGGGGCATATGTAATATAGGTAATATTACATATCTCCTATAAAAAAGGAAAGTAACTATGCTTTGAATTGCCTCTATTGCAATAAAACAAAACAAAAAAAAAAAAACAAACAAAAAAAAAACAAAAACAAAAAAAAAAAACAGGGAAAATAAAAGACTGGTGAAAGAAAGTGCTCATAAAATTTGTGTGATGGAAGGATAGCCTGTTCATTGGCTTCCTCTTCAATTTCATAATAAAATCTCCCTTCACAGTCTGGGGTTTTTCCCTTTTATTTGGATTCCCTAGAATTTCTACTGGGCCAATCCATGAACAAAACAGTTTAGAAGAATGACGTCAGTTTTTGCCTGTAGATTAAGGAATCACAGCGGGAGAGATGATCAAAGTAGTTCTATTCGTGTCAGTCAAGCTTTCAAATTTTGAATTGACATCAATAACCATATTGTTCAGCTTGGCACTTCTCTCTTTACAGTGGAGGATAGTTGTGGAGAGCGCATGTGATTTCTGATAAGTTTTGTTGCATTAAACTGCCACATTCATGGCAAACATTAATGACTGGGTAAAATTTAAAAGGTCTGCAGAGTTCACACCTTCCAGAAGCAATTGTTTCTCAATAGCTAAGCCCAGACCCTCTGTACAAAGCGAAGCATAGAACCAGGGACTGGTTCTATAATGTGCAAGGTTTAGGTAGAAAACTAAACCTTGCACATTATTCTAATTGGTGCCAACATCTTGCTCTGGGCAGCTGATCAGAGTTCATCAGAAGTTGGATGGTTCTAAAACCAGAGCATTCACAGAAAAAAACAAAAAACAAACAAAAAAAAACCTTCTCTCGCAAAAACATTAAGACTGAAACAGAGGTTGCTTTCAACATACAGTCAGAGCGACGGTGGACAGGAAATGACTGTCAGAATTTCATGAGATTTATTAAGGTTCTCAGAACAGATATACATGTATACATATTTGTTATAACATAAAATCCATCTTTTTTTTTTTCTCCCTCTTAAGATGAACAATATCAACAAACCAGAGTGACCAAATACGTATCTATGGAGCTATACCTGAGATTTGAGATCAGACTTTACTCAACTCCTCTTGACTCCAATGACTTTTTCACAAGTCATTTATTAAAATGTTTAACTTCTTTTTCTCTGTAGTTTACCCATGGAAAGTAATGCCTTATCTTTTTAAGTACTATTTCATTGTAGGTCATTACAAATGCTAAAGTAACATAATGACTCACACTTAGTGACTCCATAAACACCAGGCTTTACTGCCTCTTCTTTACTTTGTGGTCCCTTGTAGAGGGTTATTGTTACTTTAATGGGCAGTTGTTGCTTTAATTTAACCACTGCTGTGAACACAGCTATTCCAAGTGGAACATACCAAGTGTATCTGTACTGCAGTGGTGCAATACTGATTCAAACAAAAACTTACATATTGGGAAAAAAAAATAAGTACCTTATTTCATGTCTGATGTTGGAATGCAACATCAGCCTGATCACATGAGTGATTTTTCTTTATATGTTGTAGAAACAGACCATCACCTATGCAATTTGTTTGTATTTCTGAACCAAGTCAGTTTTCATGCATTATCTTTCAAAAAACAATTATTTAAGTTGGGCCTAAAAAAGAAATTGTTTTAATAAGAAGCCTGTCACCTGTCAGGCTTTCAGAAATTAATTTTAAAAACTGACATAAACCAGAAGATGGGTGTCCACACAAATACTCGAGGGTGAAATTTTCCCAATATAATGTGTTTCAAACAAACATTTTGAGCCCAGGTTTCTGTGTGGACACAGGACAGAAATGTTTAAAAACCTTCCAGTTTTAGGAAAAAAAAAAAAACACTCCTGTTGACAGAAACCAGAAACCTCCTTTGACAATGGCAGTACTGTAAGTTTTTTAAGAGAACTCTAATAGAGCCCACTAAAGTCATACAATATTGTTTTATCTGATTCTGTTTTCAGTGTAATCTAGATTTCCTTTCCAATCTCTGATCTCACAAATTTTGTCACATCAATAATTATTCTAAAACAGCTGATCTGACTCCTGTAAGATACTTGAAATTCATTCCTAATGTCTCAAACCAGAGCATATTACCATAAAAAGAGCACACCCAGACCAAGTGTGGTTTACTTAGTGTAACCTTGTTTAGATTCTGGCAGACCGCCTGGATAATGTGCCAAACTGTGATGGGTGGAAGGAAAATGTGTAAAGTGTGTGAGTCAGTGTGTCGGGGGATAAGGATAGAAACCAGGAGAAATGCTTCAAGAAAATGAGTGAAGGACAACATGTAATTAGAAGCATGCAGTTTGGTATAAGCAATAAGTGAAGATTTTTCCTTTATCTTCTATCAGAACATTTCATTCAGCACTGGGGTATGATTATCTTACCAATAAATTATTTATGACAATATTAGTGTTTCAAAGAGTTCTGATATCTTCTCCATCCCTGCTTACTATAACCTTGTAGCTCTCCCTATTTTTTTTGTCTTTTATTCTCGCCCACTTGTCTCCTGTTTCATTCAGCTCATGTAGAGCTTCCTGTCTGTCCTGAATATAAATTGCTGCTAGAAAATTGCCTCAGAGAGCAGCTTTGAAACTTAGCGAAGCTTTTGAATTTATCCACAGTGTAGAAATTAAACTCAGGTTTTGCAAACAGCTTGAGTTTTATCCTTATAAAGGAAATGATAATACAAATATTGTTGCAGTCATGCAGTTTAGGTATACTATACATTAAACACAGTAAACTGTTCTAATACCTTGCTGATAAAATGATTCAGAATAATGCAAAATTCATCTTTCACAGCTGAAAGATGAATTTTCAACTGCAAATGTACAAAGGTGCATGTATGCACCTTGTATATATATGTAATCCATGTTACCTGCTGCAACTTCATGGATGGGATTACCTCTGTATGAGTGCTATTGCTTTTATATATATTTTTAATGACTATTGTCTCTTTGTCAAAACACAAAGATTCTAATTGTGTTGGCAGTATCATGCTGTGGTGATGCTTTTCTTCAGCAGGAACAGGGGATCTTGTTAGTTAACCTGCAGATAGATTTAGCTGTTCCATCAAATGAAATCCCAGTTAAAGATTTTACTGGGATTTACAATAAACTAAAAATACAGTTCAAGACTTAAGAATGATTTTGTGAGGGACTGTACAGCATTTGTAAACACTGAATTAAATAGATTTGGGGTGCCCATTCTATGGGTGAATAAGGATTTTAGTTCTGGGAATTCTCATCTGCCCAGGATTCAAGTTATTTTTTATATGACCCTTAGGAGAATTTGATTTAAGCATTGAAATCCTGAAATTTTGAAGAGGCTTTGAAAGACAGATAGTGTAAAGTCATCATAGAGCCATCAGCCACAGAGGTTAAAATCAATGTCTACTTATAGAAGTAGAATTCAGATTCCTAGAATTAATCCTTGATTTTATTGCTGTAGTGTTGTTGGGAATATGTTTAGAGGGTTTAAGTGAAAACTTTGTGAATCATAATGTTGAATGAAAACAAAAACAAAAAAAATGCATGAGGGTAATAACTATCTAAGCTCCTTAAATTCTTGTTTGTAACTGAAGCTCTGTTGTAGAATGTATTTGAGCGTTCTCATAAAAAAATAATCTTTTTCCCTGGATCAAGGTTCCTCTAACAATTATAATAGACTAAGTGGTTGTAAAATATTTGTTGAAGATGAACGAAGGTACAGTTCCTATTAAAATTGCATAAATAATTGCATCACTGCATCTGCTTGCGTAATTCTCAGCTATGTAGATAACTGACTTCTGAAGCATCCATTTGCCTCATTCTATTTCCTTTTCAAAAGTTTTACTTTTTCTTTAGTTTCATACCCATTTGCTAATTCCTTGGTGACAATTATTCACTATGTTTTCAAGGACCAAGAAGCAGTGCAGATTGACAGTGAAAAATGAGCATAAAAATGGTTCAATATTAGAATAGTTGAATGGTACAGTGAGTGTCACAAGGTTAACCTCCCTGTTAACCCCTTAGTATTAAATTTTCATGTATGAACTTCCTGTGTCAATAAAACCCAGTGTTTGGGAATGTAAACATTTTATTTCTGATGAGAGGAGAGCCAGACAGTTTAGGGTGTGTTTAGTTTTTGATTTTTAGCTTTATTTTTTATAGACTTTATTTGTTCTTGATATGTGATGCATATGATTTGCTTATATTTTTAGATTCCCTCATGCCTTTCAAGTGAAGCCGAAGCATAATTATTTGCTGGCAGTCTTTCTTTCCCATGTGGTCCATCTGGATTAGCATGTTTAGACATCATACAGGCTCCATCTGAGCTGACAACTAATTCAGATTCACAGATATTCCCACTGATCTTGTTTGAAATGATCAAGTCCTCCCAGTTGTGTCTATTTCCTTCATGCCTCTGTTAAATATGCACTACAGGGCAACTGGAGTGTAATCTATCCAAATCAGTCTTCCATGTGAAATGTGATGCAAGAACTTTAAAAAATAATCAGAGAGCAAAGAAGATTAAGGGGAATATTCTATTTTTTTTCTTAGAGATCACCTCAGTCCTGTGTTGAGAAAAATCTCAGAGCAGGCAAGAAGGCTGCATGATGATATGAATTAAAGAAATGTCTTTATGAACTATCATACTATTACCACCAATCTCATTATTTTTTTTTCATATGAAAAAATTGCATAATTTTTATTTAAGTTTTTAAACAATAGCTACGGTGGCCACTTCAACAAATTCAAAAACGCAACATTAACATAGCACAATGACAAATTACAAACGCACAACAATATTAACAAAACGGAAAGGGTATGTCCCAGGTGGAGACCTCAGAGATCGCTTATTGGATGACGGTGCTTTTGAATAACGTCCGGTCTGCCTGTTGTTGCGATACTCTATAGCATCTGCCATATTGAAAGTGGCTTATCTGCTAGCAAGCTAATACAACTAAATGGGCTCCATTTTGTAAAGTACCATTCTGCAAAGTATTTTAAGTTAATACTTAAAATATACATGACATTTTAAGTTGATACTTAACTTAAAATACTGACACAATCTCTCACACTATTATATATAGGAATGAAAAAAGGATTTGGATTTTTCATTTCTGTATACGAAAACACAGCATTAACAGAGAACACATTTGAGGTGAGGCAGTTCTCCTGCCTCCTAGTAAGGGGCATTCATGATCCCAGACATTGTGATTCCACAACTGCAGAGTAAGAGACAGTAACAGCAAACCAGAAATACAGTAAAGTCAAGGGCAGTGATATATTTTTAGTTTTCTCCACTTATCACATCAATCATTTCTTAATAATCATAAAATAAACATTACGCCTAAACGCAGTACCAGGTACCCTGAGGCCCTGGCACTGCAACAGGCTGAATGTTCTGCTCTCTGTGTGAAATATTTGAGTTTTTTTGTGTGTGTGTGTGGTTGTTATGGCAACAAGTCTGGTGTAGCTGTGCTGATACAAAGAGCAAGAAAGAACTGGTTTTGATTTGTACTTTAATGATTTTTCCTTTTGCTGTGGAGGGTAGCACGGAATTAATAATATCTATGTGTCCAAGTTTGTTTGAGTTAACAGAATTATTAGCGCGGCTATACATGACATGTAAAGGAATAGTCCTTTTGCCCTTCAGCGTTGTCCGTGTGCGCAAAATTTCCTCATGTAAACAATGCAGAAGGTATATATTTGTAAATCTGATTATGATTAAGTCAGTGGCTCACCAGCTATGAACCTCACCACATGTCACTGAGATATAAAAATTCCCTTCTCACCTGAGCTCAGAGGTTCTTATCCTCTGAGCTCAGGTCCTCTACCTGGGAGCTTGAGGGTCCTGTGCAGTATCTTGGCTGTGCCAAGGACTGCACATTTCTGGACTGAGATGTCTGATGTTCTTGGGATCTGTTGTAGCCATTGCTCCAGTTTGGGGGTGACTGCCCCAATGACCACAGGCACCACTGTGGTCTTCACCTTCCAGGCCCTCTCCAGTTCCTCCCTAACTGGAGAGGGAGGAACTCTCCAGTAAGGGAAAGGAGCAGAAAGGAGCATTTTCTCGTGCTCCTTTTTCCTGATGTTGCAGACTTGGTATTGCTACATCTACCACAACGGCTTTCCTCTGTTGTTTTTATATATGTGTGTGTGTGTGTGTATACACTCATCTGAAGTTCAATTAAGCTAGAAATCCAAAGTATGTGTGCTAATGTGAATTCAGATAAAAAAAATAAAAAAAAAAACATCTAAGCATGTACTAAACATAGTCTACATGAAACAATTTCTACTCTATTTCATATTATTGGGTTTGTTTGGAAAACAATCATAATCAACAGAAAAAAAGCTTTAAAAACATCAGTATGTGTAATTTATATAGCTCATGTCTTACATTTGGTAAATTGAGTTGCTAAAATAAATGTACTTTTCAATAACATCCTAAGTTCTTGAATGACTGTTTTAGAACTGTGATCATTACAAACTAAAAGGTGACAAAGTTCAATCCAAAGTGACAAAACGAAAGCCCAAGGTCAGAGGACAGTACAGTTTCATGGCTGTATGTTTTACAAAACCTTTCATATATTTTATAGGTGAAAATCTTTGCACTCATGATTTACTGTGTTCTTACAATGGCTGTGCATATTTTGTTAATTTTCAGTATTGCCAAATTTTCCCAAACTCTTTCTGTGTAGCAACATCTAACAACCTCAGTTATTGTGCCATTCTGTTATGATCTCCTCTGAGCAAAACAAATATGAATTTTTCTGTTCCCCATTTCATATTGAAGTACTGTTCTCTTAACTCTCATTCACTGCATTTGAGAAATGACAAGTAACTGTCACTATCTAAATCGTTCGTACGTCATCGTGTCAGAGCTTGAAAACTAAAGAATGCTGATCCTACTCTGTACATTTAACATTATTCTCAAATCTACATATCTCTACCTGTGATGCTCAAAATTTACATGGAACTACATTATACACACTTGTTAAGGATTTTTTTTCAGATGTCAGAGAACTGCTGTGACTCCTGTGGCTGGAGCTGAGTCTGATATACCATTTCCAGCTGTTTGCTGGCTTCAAACCTGCAAGGAGAGAAGAAACAGTCTGATTAGTGAGTCTACTCACATCCCACAGAGCAGCAGCAGCAGCATTCATACCTTTTCTCTTGATTTATTAAGACTGCATTGTGAGTAAGTACTTTTTTAAATAAATGACTATGGGTTTAGTGACCAAAAGTGTTTATAATTAAACAAAAAATTCCACACCAGTTAAAAGCCTTAATGATCCAGAAGCATTGGGTCTTTAGATTTATTTATTTTATTTTATTTTTTCCCAATTTGCTAAAGGTGATCAGCTTTTTTATTTTTTTTGTGCCTTTTTAAAAAAAATGCTTTCTAAAAGTCAAACTTCATACAGAATGAACAGAATTGGTTCTGCAGTGGTTTCTTTAATGCTGTGTTTTAGATCAGATGCATTTTATTTTATACATGAGGTACTTATGTATAAAATAACTTTTCTGAGTTATTTTCTGAAACTCAATACTGAAAAACATCACCCAAATATCCAAATATCATTTGATTTAGATTACCACATTCAGCAGTACCTGGATAAGCCACTCTACATGATTCTTCCCATACTGCATCGCCAGAGAAGATAGTTATTGTGATGTGGACAGGGGTTTGTGGCATAATGGACAATAACGTGGAGAAATCTAGGAAGATTGCAATGTAGTTCCTGCAGCACTGCATTCCTGCAGTACAATGCTCCCAATTGTAATTTTGTTTTCTTTTTCTTTGTGCTCTTTTCCTTTCATTGGTAGGGTTTGTCAAAAAATGTGTAAAATAGGTAAATGTAAATCTTGTCCACTCTCTTCCCATTGATCTCCGAAACTTACAAAAAACAGTAATTATCAAAGGTTTAGCCACGGCTTACATCAATATATTCCATGTTCATTGACACAGCTATTTACTTTTGCCAGATGAACTAAGAATTTTGAGAAAGAGATTTTGCTGTTTGTAAGAATTGTTTTGAGAAATGGACTTATCATTTTGCAAATTTTGAGGATGATTTGAGAAATGCACCAAGCAACTGAGAAAAAAACGCAGTTAAAATTAAACATCCATGAAAGCATAGTTATTTATTAATTCATTTGTCTTCTTCCACATTCTAAATCCATTTATTCCAGCTTTAGCATAAGACTTTGGGAAGGTGCAAATTGTGTACTCCACCTTTGATGGCTATTGCTGTAGCTGCACATTGTGATCCTCAGATCTTCAGTCCAATATGTTTGTACTTGTGGCAAGTTTCCACTTTTGCAAAATATAAAGAGACTGGGCATAAGGCCAAGAGCTCCATCTGAGGAGCTTAATAGCCAGGTGCTTGTAAGTACATGATGGTTAGATGCACTTAGCTCAGAAGTGATAACCACTGCACAGGCAGGAAACACAGAAACACAAACAATAAGAGATTCTTTAAAATAGCTCAACCTGTCAAACTTGCTAAGCCCTGACCTAGATGGTTTCAGGATTATTTACTCTACCTATGGATTTTATCAGCTCACTGAATTTACTTCAAAGTCTATTTGTTTGTTTAAGCTTAACAGAACACCAATTTTCACATGACTGCTGAAAAACAAAGACCGAAAAGTCTTCTAATATGCCTAGTGTTGTGATGGCTATTAAAAAAATGGATACGATGGACACTAAGATAACTGACTCACTGCTCACTTTTTCAATGTTTTTTTTAAATTAAAACTCTGTCCTCACATGTTAAATCTGAAGCCCTTGAACATTATTATCTATGGCAGTCGTAGGGTTAGAGGTTGAATTAACCACTAAACATTGCATCCTTTTTTCAGATTCTATGGGTGATTGTGGTATTTTAACGACCACCGGTATTGCTAACTCAATGGACAGCAATGGTGCATGTGTGACTTACGATAAGTTGCGTAATGTCCAGTCCAGTAATATACATCTATCCATATATATTAGTGCTGCCATAGCACGCTCTGTCCTTCTCTCTCACATGCCACTACTTAGCAGTAGGTGTCAGGTTACATTGTGTTGCATTCAATGTTGTCGGGAAAAAGAGATTAATTCACTTAATGTCAGATTTGCCATAACTATTTATTGAATTAATTGTCTCCAGCTGGGGTGGACCCCTGTAGATCCACTCCACCTTGCTTAGTAAACAAAGAAGGTGGAAAAGGGCATTGCTGTTGTCATCAATGTCTAGGATATTGACATTTCAGTAGCATTATTTGGCTTCTTCATGCTTTTTTCAATTAATTTACTATTTTCTTTCTGAGGAACTGTCCATGGCTCTGAACTGATATTATGTAAACATGTATTTTGTAGAATATTTAACGTTTTTGGATCACCTCTGTTAGCATGTCTAATGACCCATACATTAACATAGATCTGAACATGGAAAAAGTCAGAGATCTGGCCTTAAACCCCTGTATTTGCTTTCTGATGTTGATCTGTGGTTGTGTATTAGGCACATGTCAACCTTTTCAGAATGAGCCTTTGATGTTTTGATTGTCCAAATCAATATTCAGTTAAAATAGGTCAAGTACAGTATGACCAGAAGGGACTTTTTGTTTACTATAGAATCTATAGTTATCTGAATTTGTCGTGACTCTGCAAAGTTCCTACATCACTGCAATGAGTTGTGAGAAAATGTTTGACGGCTACATGTGTGAAAAAGATTTACTTGCAGTTCACTCTCTGAAGCTTTTTTTTAAGTGTCATTTGTCATACTGCCAATGTCAGCCGAGGTTTTGCAATTGGATGTGACTGACAATGAAGTTCAGTAACGCCAGGCTGGAAGCCAAAAGAAAGAAACACAATATGATTAACCTGTCATAGTTGCCTGTCAAATCTTTTGGGGAAAAAAGGCCAGAATTGGTCCAAAGGATAAGCTCATGGTCAGAAAAAGGCAGTGGGAGAGGTTCACAATAAAAAACAGGCACTGTACTTTTCACACAGCTTCTCAAAAAGTGAAATAACAGAGAACACACTGCTGGTAAATCACATTGGAATGGTAATAAACTTTGAAAGAGCCAATCTAAGAGTTACAAACTGTGCAGAAAATATCAACCTTCCATGGTGTAGGAGAATACCCAGCTTAACAGTGATCTTAGACGGAAGCCTTGAAATAAATAAATCCATCCATCCATCCATCCATCCATCCATCCATCCATCCATCCATCCATCCATCCATCCATCCATCCATCCATCCATCCATCCATCCATCCATCCATCCATCCATCCATCCATCCATCCATCCATCCATCCATCCATCCATCCATCCATCCATCCATTTCCTTTCTTAAACCCTTGTGCATATCTTCATCGAGACATTTTGGTCTCGATGAAGACCAAAATGTCTTCATCGAGGCCAGACGCGGGGTACAACTGGACAAGTCGCCAGTGTCTCAAAGTATTCTAATATTTTCCTTCTAAACTCTTCATGTACATCTATGTTAACAGTACTTTTGTGTAGGCATACATTGTTGCTTATTGACTGTGAAATTCTCCATCTTGACTTTTCAGCCATATCTGCATGATCAAAATAAAGGCAACATTGTCTTAACAAAATTATCGGGGTGTTGGCTGTGGAGCCTGTAAGATTTTCATCTGCAATTAAGAAATGGATTATATTCTATTTTACTTTAACAATTATATAAATGGCACTCTATATTACTTTTTCTGTTCAAAGACCAACCTTGTATTTTAAGTCAGCTGGCACCTAATATATTCTCTATAGAAAGGTGAAAACACATGTAATTTTATTTTATAGTTATATATATAATACACATTCTTAAAATATATTTTATGCAGATTACATTTGTTGAATACGTGGAAAGACAGAGAAAATATTTCATTTATCATTACCGACATTTAATAATGGCACACTGTAATTTGCTTTTAATAAAAACACTCCAGACAGACAAAAAGAATGAGTTGACATTACATTATTCAGGGAAGGACTTTTCAATTAAATATGAGTGTCTCTATTGGTGGAGACTCAAAGCACAGCTTTCACACATGAAACATTTGAACTATACAGTTTGTTTTGTCTAACAACAAATTGCATGATTTTGTAGTGTGTTATGTAATTGATATGAATTACATTACACGTTTCCTACATAGAATTCTGTAGGTTTCCATAAAATCAATCAATCAAATTTTATTTGTATAGCACATTTCAGCAACAAGACATTTCAATGTGCTTTACATCATAAACACAAAACACAAAGTCATGCAACATAGAATAAAAAAAAACAAGTACATTGTTACATATTACGTCTCAAATACAGTTCTAAACAGGTGTGTTTTAGTTGAGATTTAAAGGAAGTCAGGGTTTCCGCTGTTTTACAGTTTTCTGGAAGTTTGTTCCAAATTTTTGGTGCATAGATGCTGAAAGTTGCTTCTCCTCTTGTGGTTCTGGTTCTGAGAGAGCAGACCAGAACCAGAAGACCTGAGAGGTCTGGCAGGTTGATATAACAACAGCAGATCTTTAATGTATTGTGGTGTTCAGTGATTTGTAAACTAACAACAGTATTTTAAAATCTATTCTTTGAGCCACAGGGAGCCAGTGGAGGGACTTTAAAACTGGGGTTATGTGCTCTATCTTCCTGGTTCTAGTGAGAACGCGAGCATCAGCGTTCTGGATCAACTGCAGCTGTTTGATAGATTTGTTGGACAGGCCTGTGAAGACGTTACAATAATCAATGCGACTAACGATAAACGCATAAATGAGTTTCTCTAGATCTGGCTGAGACATTAGTCCTCTAATCCTGGAGATGTTCTTCAGGTGATAGAAGGCCGACTTTGTAACTGTAAATAAACATTTCAGTTTTTAGTTTGCCATGATGCATTTTACTTTAACCTGTGGTAGAAACAAGCAATTTATTAAATGGCATTTTATACCCCACACCTGATAGTGAAAATTATATTTGCTCCCTTGACCAAAACTTTGAATTTTCTCTATCAGGTGTGGGATAAAAAATACCTTTTAGTAATTTGTTTATTAATGATCTCTGAAAGCATTGCAATCAGCTTTATACACTATGTAACCAAGTGGAAACTTCACTTAAGAAGTAATCTTGTTTTACAGCAATTATTTTGTAGCTGAAGGCTTCAGGGTGTAGCATTACGGCCAGAGACCTTTCTGAATGTGAATATTTTCTAGATGGATGGATGAATGGGTGAGTAACTGTAACATCTCAATTTAAACGTTTAAAATTCAGAGGAGGAACAAATGAGAAAAGGGATCTCTGGACTGCAAAAGTGACTGCTTAGGGTTGCATCGGGCGGTCTATTAACCGATTTCTGAATTTAATTCTGAGCCAAAGCATGTCAGTCTTTGCATTAGAGGACCACTGGGATGAGCTAAGTGCAACAATGCAATCAGTGGAAAAATGACATAACATTCTCTACATCTCAATGATTTCATTGAGATGTAGAGAATGTTATGTCATTGAACTGTCAATCAGGTGAGAAAGCTTTTAATGGTTTGGTTATGTTTATTACATCCTCTGCAAAGGACTTTTTTAAATTGTCTGTCAGCACAGTAAATCCCTTCAAACATTCAAACGGATTGTCAATCACAGACCAATAACACAAGTTTGTGAAGCCAAATTTGTTTTTGTAGGTTCATTAGAAACTGAATCTTGTTACACACACACACCTGCACACATACATACAGACAGACAGACAGACAGACAGACAGACAGACAGACAGACAGACAGACAGACAGACAGACAGACAGACAGACAGACAGACAGATAGTCAATGTTGTATTTAACTCCAACAGTAAAGGGACCATAAAAGATGTGTGTCGGATTTGATCATAGCTATGGAGTGAGTACCTCTCCATAACACATCTCTACACAACTTATAAAACTTCTTTATAAGTCAGCTCTGTTTAACTACATTTTTCCATTAAGTAATACATTTACTGAGGAGCTTCTTTATAAGCTATGAGCTCAAAATGTTCACTTCTGTATGCAGCAGAGGAAGCAGTTCCGGTCGATTAGATTAAAATCTGACAACAAAGGCTCTCTTGAACAAACCTGCCAGGAGTTGAAGATTTTTATTAACTTTTATTTTATCTGTCATTATCTGTCTAGATATTGAGTCTGACTTAAAGAAGTACTTTTTATATTTTGCAGAAATGATCTAAGATCCAAGTGTTGTTTTTTTTTGTTTGTTTGTTTATATCGTTTCCTGTTTCATAACTGTGCTTAATCCAATATGCTCCCTCATTTGACATTAAATTTTTTGGTGTAATGTGCAGAATCAACTTTATTTATTAAGTTTATGGGTACAAATAAGGAATTTGTCTCCAGTTTCTATCATTCACATCCTAATTGAAAAAGTGACAATAGGTCTATTTTCTGTATTCTTTTTTGCCATCTTCAAAGCTTGAGACGCTTTTTGCTCGTATGATAAATGTTCATAGATTTTTGTCAAACACTGCTCTGTTTCCACATTGACTGCTTGGCTCTGATGTGCAGATGTCTGTCAAATCAGACAGAATCTACACTGTGAGCCAACAAAGGAATTTAAGCTGTCAAGGCAGTTAGGAGGATGTGACCTGACTCGTACAAACAGCAGTGTCCTGGAGCTTCCCTGCACTTCAGTGTGTAGCTGTCATGTTAAAGACATTGCCTTACATTGTGTATGTATGTGTGGTTTTCTTACAGTTTAACCCTTTTAAAGGCCTCCCAAACCATCATATGCACAAAAAAATAAATAAATGAATAAATCTACACTCAGTCTGGCTTTCTTTTTAGAACTTCAAAGTGGGAAATGACCTGTGTCTTTTTTTCAGTGAATTAAGTATTCCCAAAAAGGTATGACAGGCTTATATTATATGCCAAGTTATGTTTTTAAAATTTTTAATAAAAAATTTGGTAGATCTGTTTTTGTTTTTTTTAAACTGTGATTAAAATACATTCATCTTGGCGTGCTGAGGTTGCGTAGGGGATTATCACAACCCACGTATGGACGCAGCCTCGTGGGTTTGACTCCTGGCCCCGGCGACATTTGCCGCATGTCTTCCCCTCTCTCTCCGTCCATTCTTTCCTGTCAACCTACTTTGAGAAAATACGGGCCATTAGGGCCAACAAAAAAAATAAATAAAATACAATCAGTGTTTTGGGTTAACTGATGATCAGAAGTTAAAATTGACAGAAAGCTGGTTGTCTGACAGGAGAAATGAAGGAAGTCTTCCACCTGACATTGCGTTCCAAAAGAAACATCAACAGTTTTGTGATACTAATAGCCAACAACATCATAAATGGTTTTCTACAACAGAATAATAACTCAACGTCCTCTTCACTTCTTCTTGTGAGAAGGTGATTATGGTCTGATTGAAGTTTGAAGGTGTTTTTTGTTTTTTTTATTCATGCACCACTGCAGTTTCCTGTCTGCCAGATGTTTAACAGCAGCTTAATACTTTCTTGTCATGCTGTCATAGACAAACTACTTATTATCAAGGACAGTTTCTATTATCTTGCTGACACATTTACCATCTGGTTATTTGTCAAACAGACCTTATTGTGATTATATACTGATTAAAAATCAAAGTCAGTCGAGTGTGTGCACATGTCAATACTCAAAGGATGTTTTCTGTAAAGTAAAATTAAAGAGAGAGTATTGTGTTTTTAGGAACCTTCATTTATAAAAGATGCTATATATATCAAACATGAGTTAAAAGAAATTTGGCTTTGTAATTTGATGTCTTGAAATTGGGCCTTTGTTTCTTTAAGAGGCTCCCACTCTTTCTGTTCTTAGGAGGCTAGGACAGAGAAGTGGTTTGTGTGGTAAACTCAGCTATCCATACTCCAATTATTTGTAGTTTTATTTTTTGATTTCATTAATGGATGTATGCTGTAGGGATTCCCTGCTGTCTCTGAGATATCAGTTTATGATTTGTCAATTATTAGTGTGAAATTTAATTCCTTTTATTTAACATAAATATTTATAACATGTAGACTGTTTCCAACCTGCACGTTTTCATCCACCTTCACCACTTTTTTGGATCCTATATGTAGGAACCAAAAGTAATTTTCAAATACAAAATGGCGGTATTCAGATGATTTGCTGTGGTATGAGAACATAATGTAAGAGATGTGTGTCAAGTGTTTTTATACGCTGACCTTCAGTTTGATAGTGCTTTGCTTGCACTGCTGTGTTCATGTGGTCATTTCAGTGTTGTTTTGTGTCTCTCATGATTGTTTTCTTTTCCCTGTTTTCGCTAAAAATGTTTTAACCTGAGGCTGTTCTTCACAGCATGAATAAGAATGAGGTTATTAATCTCCACAGATGGATGTTTGCAGAAGTCATTTGGTTGAGTGCCTTGCTTGGAGGTACACCAGCAGGAACCTCAATATTAAAACCATCAGTTAAAAGAACAAATTGACATTTGGCCAGGCAAACAACTATATACTCTTCTTTAGCCTGCATGGAACTTGATTACCTCTTGGACAATAAAGCTGTGTTTTGTATCTGTTCACCACTCAAGAAATTCAATCTCTCCAGGCCTATTGTTAAAAAATAGAAAAAATAAACATTGTTAGGTCTTTTAAATATCACAATTTTAATAGTGTGTTTGGGTTGTATTAACACTACCATTAAGCTTTTGGGTGAGTTACTAAGTCACCAAAATTAGCATAGACTCTTGGGAGAGTAGACAAAAAATATCCCACCAAAATGCCTCAGGTAATAACTTTTGAAAAAACTGTAAAGATGCAGCAGTTTATTTATTTTTTTGTTTTGTTTATTTATTTATTTATTTATTTTTCTCTCTTCATATATAATTGCCTTTACAGGGCATCTCCTAATTAACATCCCATTTCACCATAATGAACAGACCGCCTTTCGTTCCCAGTTGAATTAGGAGTGGATCAAAGGAAAATATGCTGGCCCTTATTACGTTCCCTATTCTCTTTTTGTTTTATGTATAAATTCTATCGTATGCTATTAATACTATAAACAGCAGGTTGAGAGGCATTGTTGCTTTGCAGCAAGAAGATGCTGGGATCAGATCCCAGCGTGGGGTCTCTCTGAATGGCAGGCTAGGCTCCTTCTGTGAATTTGAAATATTTCAGGAAGACTCAGTGTAGGTTTCAATCATTGGCCTCTTTTTGGCCTGCTCATTTCTCTACCTTAAGATTGTTTATCCTTCTCAGTTATACAGATTTTGCTCTTTCGACATAGTAAGTTTGCCAATCATAAATTTTTGATAGCACCTCATTATCCTGAGGCTACTCTTCTATGATGAACATAAAAATGAGTCTCACTGAGAACACTTCCGGATGTAGCTTGCACTTGGCTATGCCTTAACACAGTGGATGGACCATGAGATAGAAAATTAACCAATAATAAAACGTACTGTAGTTCTCTTTCTCATGGAGTTTATATGCATTGAGACCCATACATATAAAATAAATATATTAGGAATTGGTAAGCTGCGAACACAGTCTGTAATACCCGTTTTGTGCAGATTGTAGTTGTGTATAGCTGTATGAGCACTGAATGCTCCTGTTGTGCATGCATACAGATATCCTGGAAACTGAACTGAATAAAAATGCTTTTCTTGCTTTTCTGCCATTGTTGATGCATTCTTTAAAATTAATGGATCAAGGACTTTACTAGATTGGAAACATGACTTTTAAACCAGTGGTCCCAAAAGCAGTTCCTTAGGGTCCACTGTCCTGCACATATTTCTCTGTTCCTACATTCTGTTCTGCTGAGGTACAATCATTTGAATGCAGTGTACCAGAGAAGGGATATATCTTAATTTAGTAGTGGGTTATAAATAGGGGCCATTGCTTTACTCAGTACTTCAATGTTGCTATGCTAATGAATGTTGCTATGCCAATGATATATATATCACAAAAACAGGCATTTTAACATTATTTTTGAGAACCCTAAGATTCATTGCATTCTCACTGACTGAAGAGACAACAGTGACAAGATCAAAGTCTGAAACTACAAGGCTTATAATTGCTGGGAGGATGATCATTGACGTTAAAACAAAGGAAGATTAATCAATCACAAACCCAAGTCTTTTTGAATGTGATGCCACAAGTTTATCACACCTGTTTTAGGCCATTTTCACCAATTCGTCTTTATAGTTCTTCTCGAGCTTTATCAGATTGGATGTGAGACATTTTGAATTTTGAGGAATGATTAGTTTAATGCAGTTTGGAATAAGGCTGAAACGGCAAAATATAGAAAAGGTGAGGCACCGTGAATACTATCCAGATGCAGTAATATTGGTACTGTTCCAAGTTTTTCACTGCTAGTGATGCAATAAAGCACAGTAGTAGTCAGATATTTACTTGCACTCTATAAAAAGACACCTCTGAAGACCTTGTTAAGGGGAAGGCTGAAGCTCATAAGAGGTTGGCAGTAAAACTGGTGCTGTGGCATGAGAAGCTGAGAGGCTCTCAGTGGAAAAATTATAACTGAAAAATAACAAAAAGGATTCTACATGATCCAAGTCATTTATCTTAAAAGGCAATTAAGGTAACTGCAAAGGACCTGTATGTATGTAGACAAAATCACTTTGTGATTTTGTGTTTTTATGACCTGAAGCACTTTGAAATGCTTTGTCCACAAATAAAATTTGATTGATTGATTGATTCTTATGAATTTTCAAAAGGTTAAAAAGCTTACTTTTTTGTCCATGTCTATTTATTCTGGCATGTAATAATTATACATAATTTAGGTAAGCCTGACTGATCCAAAGCAACAACAATGTAGTCTGATATTGTATCTACCAGTGATCAAGAAAAAATCCATTATTTTAAGTAGGTCTCGATTCTACCTTTTGTTTCTCTCCTCTTTGCCATATTTGAAAATAGAAAGTTGGTTTCAAGCAAAAAATAAAGGCAATTTGTGGGTATTTCTGAGTCTTTTAGAAATAGATAAAGTGAAAGAAACACAGCGCTGAACTTCAAGGACTTCTTGGAGGAGCTATTTAACAGAAAATTGTTTTCACTGTGTTAAACAGCTGAGGATCAATAGAAGCTCTTGAAAACAGGAACAATCTTTAGATACCACTACAGAATTGTGCACAAGAGAAAGTAGTTGCTCACCTCTCTTTTGACTTCTTCTGACCACTCAATTGTTTGGTCAGACACCGAGATGATCAAAGAACCTTATAGAAACTAAGGCCTGTAATGGTAAAACCAGTCTTTTCCAAAGTAAGTAAAAGACTGTTAAATAGTGTTATAAATTGTGAGGTTTATTCAAGTGTGAACAAGTCATAAGACCAGTGTTTAAATCTTTACCTTTTTTGTTGCTTTAAAAAGGCTGTCTTTTATATGACATTCTCCCAGTTCCACTTTCTGAAAACCTTTACACAGCAGTAAAAATATTTCCGTTTTGGTCCTCTCCAAAAAGCTGTCATTGTCAGATGTAAACAACTGAAAAAGAATAAACTCAGTTGGTTCTCTCCTTTGTTTGAGAAATCAATCCAACAAAATGAGAAACCCTTTTAAAGGCTTTGCTCTGTAAGTTTCATTTCCCTTGGTTTCTGTCTGTACATTTCTGTGTGTTTAGATTTACTTGCATTGTGGAGACAAAAGACTTCTGGCTGCCAGTAGTTCTGATAGTCTGGTTTGTGATTTGCATTATATACTAAGATCAAAAAGCAGGGCAAAACTAAATACCAATCACCTCAGAAAAGTAATTTAACAACAAACAAAAAATCTATTTAGCCAAGAATTATATATATGAAAACCAGTGATATTGACATCCAAAGGGGATGTGACTGCATGGTATGTGTTGATTATGTCTCCACTTGTGCCTGCAGCAGTTTTCCTATTGGTATGAAAAGAGCATTGCTGAGCTTCTCATGTTTTTACCTATCTTCTCTACATATGAAAGATCTTATCTTCCTTATCTTTCAGTGCACATCACATAACCTATGCACATCTGAGTATAGGTGACCAGAATGTACTGAAATAATGTGATGAATATCAGTGTAATAAAAAAAAAAAAATGGGTAACAAGACTGCAAAAGTCTACTGAGGTGAACCATTTTATACAAATTTTTAGAGAAAAAACATTTTTGCAGCATGAACTGCTCACTTCTTTCTGCTCAACACTCCTCTTTGAACTACTGTTTTTCCTGTGAAACGGTGAGAACAGTGAAAAAACAGTGACTGCTTAATTGACCCAGACTAAGACTAGTCACATGTTTGACCCTCAAAAAGTCTGAGAAACATTTTTGAGAGGCTATATTTCAGTAATACTTTCAAAACTTAAACAAATATAGTTGGAGACAAAAAGTGACCTAGATAAACATGTAATTATGGTTTTCAAATTTAGGACTATAGATAGAGGAAGACATGGGAATGATGAATAAAGAATGCCATGATTTGGTCTTGTAGTTGCCTTGAAGAAAGGTATTTGGCTTGCAGCAACAATTGAGTTAAATTATCAGGATATCACATGTACAGTATGCACAACCACACTTGCATTGTACAGTGAAACACAAGATGAATGCAGTTATGACTGCTTGTGTAGGTCAACTGACTTTCTAAAGTTAATAAATTGCTGACATGGCAAATTAACTTGAGAAGAATTTTGTTGGAGGTGTTACATTTGGTGGCATTTAACTGGCTATGCCTCTTGCATAAGATTGATCTGCGTAGATTGTTTCTACACAGAATATTTCAATCTTCACTTTGAAGATAAACTATCATCGCCTTTTCTCTTTGAACTTTGAATCTTTTTTTCAGTAGCATGTTGAATGTTAAACCCATAAATAATTGTTCTTTTGCTATTTTACTACCTGCAGACATTAAACATTCATCTGTTGAGACTGCATCATCTCCTGGCTTCCTTATCTCATCTCAAGAATGACCTTAGACTACCTGTCCTTAATTTGCCTTCACCCAGACTCACCACAGACAGCTTGGCATTCGTCACATTCTATCAGCCTTTGTTAGGAAGGAAAGAATCTAATTTAATTTTTTTAAACCATCACTCTTGTATTCCTGGAGAGGATACCGGAATAAATTACTATTTTTGCTGCACGATCTTCTGCACATGAGAGAAACGACTGAAGGACTGCTGAATTCACTTTGTACTTATTGTATTTTGCATTTGTTGAAACGCTTATTACATAAAGACATTATTTTTGTCTCTTTGTTTGTAAAATTAACATTTATTTGAGTAATTCCAAAAGCCAGAGAAAACATATTGTTGGGGTATTCGGTGAGTAAATGGTGACTAAGCTTAGTAAAGAAAGACAGCTAGGGAGCATTACAGCTTTTTCAGTTTTGTAGGGGTTTTTTTTGTGTGTAAGAGATAAAATATTGTTCTGTGAAAACGGTAGATATAGTTAAAAACTAAAAATGCATATTAAATATTAAAGTACATTTTATTTGTGCGAAAATAAAGTTGTGAAAGTTTTTAAAATAGTTTAAAGTAAATTTATATATTTTCATTTTGATAATATAAAAGGTCTGAGAAAAAGGGACAAGGTATTTGAGATAAAGCACTAAGTAATATGGTATAAAGAAATAAAATCCATCTGTAAATAAATTTCGTCATTTGATAGAGTTTGTAATGTTAAATAGAGCATGTTAAAGTAATGCTCATTTGGTTAAAAGGGATATTGATAAATCTGTATGTTGGCTATTGCCGTTGCTCAGTGATACTTGAAGTACTTGATATGAAGTATGTTCATCACAGAATATAAAAAAAAAACGTGTTAGATGCT
Organism: Poeciliopsis gracilis; assembly: GCA_911649635.1. Taxonomy (NCBI): domain Eukaryota; kingdom Metazoa; phylum Chordata; class Actinopteri; order Cyprinodontiformes; family Poeciliidae; genus Poeciliopsis; species Poeciliopsis gracilis. The sequence goes on along the minus strand of CAJVRI010000884.1, from coordinate 4,490,947 downwards.
AAAGCAAGTTCAATGTGTTTGTCTCATCTTTTCTATATTACAGCATCACACATTGAGAGAGCAAATATACCACATTACCCTCAGTCCAAGGTTGCCAGGTAATAGACTTTGGTCTTTGGGAAGATGAATTTGTTTTGGTTTCATTTTTGTTACATGCTGGGGAGTATAACTACAATTTTTAGTTGTGCACATAGATGTTTTTGAGGGTTACTTTTATTTTCTTTTTTTCCCGACTGCATTTGCGCTCATGTTGCTATTTTTTCATAGTACGCCAGATCTGACATGACAATGTTTAGCAGATAGCTGACATGTCATTCATCATATACTCATACAAATAGTTTTTGCCACAGCCTTTCAATAAGGCATGCAAGTGCACCAAACAAATACAGGATCATTTTAAAACTGAAGACATGCTCCACAGTCACTATCCAGTAAGTGACAATTGTATGTGTGTTATTTGTTAATTTAGATCTTTTATTTCGGAAAATGTTATGAAAGCTGTTTTAAGCTAGTGCAATGGAAACTGCCTTGAATATTGGTATAATGACATTTGAAACAAATTTTGAAACTTGTTTTGTTACACCTCTAGTAATTCTGCTTTCCACATAATTTGCCAAAAGCATTTTTCTGTTAACAACGCAGCACCACAGCTTGCATCATAAAGTAAAACTCTGAACCTTAACTTCTTAGACAACCTCTTCTTAAATTAAAGTCGAACAATTAATGAAGAGTCTAACTTCGCCAAGGTTTAGCAGGAGGAGAAACACTGTGGGGTGGACATTAATTATAAATCAAGACACCTGAAGGTCAGGGTCTTGCCACTTTGTGTTTATGGTAAGGACAGGAGTAGACTGAACTCTGTTAAATTAATTTGACCTTTCACTCTGATGAGGGCACAAAGTGATCTGAACTCTGAGTTTCTGCACTGTAAATGATTAATTGTCTATGGGTAAAGTTTCTATTAGAGACCGACCTATGTCTTCAGTTTCCACTGGCAAATTGGTTCCTGGTGATGTTGGAAATACTTTAATAATTCTTTACAATTATGTTTAACCATACAGTTACAGCACCCTGCTAAAGTACCCATATCTCTTCAACTACTTCACATTTTAGGACATAGTAACCAAAAGCAAAAATTATTGCTCAAAAAAATAAACACTCAAATAACACATCCTAATACTTTGTCCTGTACAAAGTTGAATGTGCTGACAACAAAATCACACAAAAATCAATGGAAATCAAAGTCATTAACAAAGTATTCAATGAGAATATTTCATTCATTCAGATCTAGGATGTGTTATTCGAGTGTTCCCCTTATTTTTTTGACCAGTATATATATATATATATATATATATATATATATATATATATATATATATATATATATATATATATGTCTCATTAAACTCTAAACTCTATCTATGTTTAGTAAATATTACTTGAACATCATCTTGCTGCCCTATCACTTTTACATCTTCACCAACTCTGTCCATTCTTCTTGATGAAACAGCTTATCTTTATTCATATTTGATGGATGGCAATTTGTAGGTCCTCTCCTTTTTGGCTTCCAAGTTACTCTCTTTGCATGAGAACCAGAAATACGATTTGAGCCCCTTCAGAAATTTATGTGAGCACAATGAATCTGATGAGGTGTCCTTTATAGACTGAAGTTGGCTACGTTGTCAGTATAGTACTGGCTTGAAATATTCTGCAGGTCACATTTCAGACAAACTGCTGGCATTGGAACTGAATTAAAAGCAGTCTGATGTCTGATTGAGTTACAAATCATGGACACCATCAGCGGAAACAGAGGAGAGAAAAATGCTAGCCCAGGAGTCTGCAACCTGCTGCCCAGGAGCCGCAAGCGGCTCTGGCTAAGATCATTTAAAAAATGATAAAATCCCAACAATTTTGAATTTGGACACAGTAACATCATTACAGTTGTCCATTTGCAAAACCATCCTATTTTTCCTGCCATTACTTAGAAACCATGATTTTATTTTATTTTTTATTTTAAAACCAAAGAATAGAAATAAAAATGTCAACTCATCAAAAATGGCAAGTTTCAGACAGTAGATATTCATCAAAAATGAAAAGTTGTCTGTTTCAAAAGGTCCTGTAACATGTGCAGATCTAAAGCAGATTCTTTTAGCCTCACTAAGGGTAAAATGGTTCTTTGGTTTGTAAAGATTGCAGACCCCTGTGCTAGCAAGAGCAAAGGGAGGATCGCATGTGCTACCGAAGTGTGCATATACATGTGTGATTGTGTGTGTATTTGTTTAGCCATCATATTCAGAACCATTCACAAACAAATTTTGAAGAAAAAGTCTGCTGTGAAAACTACAGCTGTGGCGTTTGCCCTCACTGAGTGGAACAACAAATGTTTCCTTACAGATTTTGGTAATCTGTAAGGAAATACAGAGAAAAGAGCTAAAATGGAAAAAAAAAAATAGTCAAAAAATTAATCATACACGTAACAGATTTAAGAGAAGCAACATTTATTCTCCAACATTTATTAAATGTTTTCCACTAAGCTGACTATTTGGTCCTCATCATCAAATATGCATGACAGTCATATGTGGAAAATTTACTTTGCATTACTATTTTAAGCTATTTAAAACATAATTTAAAAAGCTGTTTGAGATAATCATATTGATTTTTGTGAAGTGCTGAGTGTGTCAACATGCTGATTAAAATCTTCGCTGAGTACATGCAGTGTAGTGTCAGTTTTATTTAAGATCCAGTAAGAGGAAAAAAAAAAAATCATTCCCTTGTTGACATTTTTTACCCTCCTGCTCTCAGCTGTTACTTTCTCTAATTTATGTTTTGTTTTACAGAATCACATTATTCAAATGCCTCCATAAATATTCATGGTGAAATATGACAAAAGCTGGAGGGCATTTTCTGGCTCCACCTTTGTGCTTGTGGTATTTATACAGCTGAATTCTGATGGAAGCAAAGAGTGAAATAAATATTGCTAGAAATGACTGGCATATAAATACATTCAGCTAAATATTTGAACAAGAATGTTTTTCAGTTTTAACACTAGAATTTGAGCATAGTTTACCAGGATATTTTAAATACTGTACTCATCATGGTTCTTGTCATTTATCTAGGACAGTTTTGAATAATAAAACCCATCAGAAGGGTTGTGCGGGCACTGAAAACTTTGTTTTTTGGGCATCTCTAAGACAGCTTTGTCCTCTGACGTCCTAGTTTACTTTCTCTTTGGTTGTTTGTGTACAATTAAATCTGCCACTTAATTCTGGTCACATCTTTGGGCACAGATCATTAGCAGGACCACTGCTTGATGGATAACTGAAATTGTGGACAATCTGATAATGTCCCTTGAAATGAAGCTTTAAAAGCTGGCCATCAATTTGCTTGCAGAATCGTAGCTTTATTACATTTTACATTTGAGTAGGTTGTGTGCCATATAATAAGGGGTCTGTGAACAGTACTATCTGAAATGTTGTGTGATGGAATAAAAACTTTTCTTTAATTTCCACTTCTGTCTTATCAGTTAGATCAGATTTAATTAAACAGTATGCAGGTTTAATGCAACTCGTTGAACTTTTCAACATATTCAGTTTAGTGTCCTAGACCCAGTCCCAACTGTTAATTGTCTTTTGTTACAAAAGTTTAGAAGGAGCACTGCTGAGTCATTCTTGCACTCAAAATGTGTTTAAGAAGAGACATTCATATTCAATTACTGATGATAAACCAAGTAATGAGTACCATAAGAAGCTTGGGGATGAAACCCATAACCAGACAGTGATTTCTGTAATACATGAATCTTTGAGGGTAATCCTAGTTTCCCTCGTCCATAATTGAACTGTGATCACTTTTTTGTAAAAACATTTGTATTTAGCAAACATTTTGGTATTTGCTGAAAATTTTATCAACTCCTCCGTTCGCTCAGTGAGAAACTCTTTGATTAAAAATTCATCTCTTCGAAAGTGCTATTTTTTGATAAATGAACTCTGACTCTGAATTAAAACACATTTATGATGCTTTTAATGAGTTAAAAATCAATGTTAAAAAAAGCAGATGTCATAAAATGAGTTGGGTGTTAATTTCCCACTTTAGCTCCAAAGATGGTAATTAATCACAGCTCTGAGGTTCATTACACTTTTGGGGAGTTCTGTAGACATGACATCTAACGTGAGAAATTGATTTGAGACTTGCTGCAGGGATAAGATCTCTGAGAACTAATAAAAGGTTCTTATGGCTCAATAGGATCTGTAAAGCTGGAACATGTTTCATATAATTTGTTTTGATAATAAGGTAGTATGGTGCCCAAGTTACACACTTTACACTTTCCATCAACCACTTTTTAGTCCAATGCTCTTGAGAATGATTGTAAATGAAATAGAGGCATTGTTGTGGTTATGTGGATTGCCAGTGTAGGAATTTTAAAAATTTCAAAATCATATTTCTTTTAAGTTATGCTTGATGTATACAACATTTTTCATAAAAAACTGAAGGTAACTGTTACTTGATTGTGCTATAAAATGGCTCTATGTGCCTAGCATCCTGTCACCTCTTCAAAAACTCTATGCCACATTGATTCAAATGTATTATTTTTCATTTTTTTAAATAACAAATTAGTATTGTGGTAATGAAAATATATTTTTTTTAGATCTGTGATTTGCTGAAAATGTAGTGAACTAAAAACCTAATCTTGAAACTATATACTATAACCAATATTACCGACACCACGAAGAGCTTTGCCATAAGTATTTATTTTACAATCATTGGTTATGTGGTTAATTTTGTAGCTTTACCCATCAATATATAGACCACATAAACATTTGCACTATGGCAGGCATAACATCGATCTCCTGCGAACATCCTTTATTCCAGGTCTACATCTGAATTAATTGGTGTTTAAAAGGAGTTTAGCTTAACCTCAACTGGCATTTAAAAGTCAGTGTAAAGAAGAAAGGATGGGGAATTCAGAGGAACTTCGGCTGCATTATTGGCAGGAACACAGAGAAAAGTGAGTTGTGGCATGAAAAGGGAAAAAAAAAAAAGATAAGTCACCTCCAAATGCTTTAAGATGGAAAAATAAATATTCTTTAAGACTAATCCATGATGATCTAGAAATTACTTTTAGCCTGTTTTTTCACTCTCTTGAGCACACTTCTGTTAGACATGTATCTGCATCACCAAACCTGACTAAATATATTTCTTGTTATTTTTCATATCTGGTCGATTAATCTGTATAGAATACAAAAAAAATAAAATAAATTACACAGCTTTTCTGCCTCATTGATTTTTCCACAGTTCAGTTGTGTTTGAGATTATACAGTTGAACTCAATATTATTACAACATAAAAGGAAGCCAACAGTGGTGATTGCATGTTTATTTGGACCATGCAAAAGGACCAACACAGTTTTCCTGCTACATTGATTTCTCCTCCTTACCTGTATCGAGTATCTCCCTGTGTTTCTCTGCCGTCAGTTCTAAGCTCCTCTCTACCTGCCTGCAAACCCCTGGAGCTAATACAACCCTCTAATCCACAAAGACATTATTCACCTCCTCCGCTCACACAACCAATCCTGATTCATCAGTAGAACCCTTTGGCTGACAGTCAATTCTAAATGAAATAATTTGCTTCAGTCCATCATTAACATACTCTCTAGTACTTACCTGAACCTTCTTAGCTGCTTTTTTTTTCCTTCACCTAGAACTATTTCAAGCAGATTTTCTGAGACAAAGAAGCAAACCATTAAAGTTTTCTAACTACATGTGTTTTGCTCAGTGATTTTCTTAAATAAACCTCAGAGTTGACCAAATCTTTTTTCCAGAGAAAATGACTATATTAAAAGCTTTTAAAAAGAATAATAATCTGATCTTAGTTTGGATTAAAATTACTTTGAAGTGCCTTGAGATTACATTTGTTGCGAAATGGTGCTATAATTAGCTGAATTGAAATTAGTTAAATTGAAAAGGGATTTTATTCACACAAGATTTAAAATTTTGTTCAATAATAATCAGGAATACAAAAATTCCTGTCCAGTGACACATGAAGAATATTGCTAACTAACTTTTGCACCCTATGTCCATTGTATGACATTTGGACCAATTTATTTTAATTACTCTCATTTGTCCATGGAGAATAAATTGAGCCAATAATGTCATCAGGTTATCCCAAGATGACACTTTATTTAGTTTCCTATTTTGTCCCTGACCCTCATTAAGTAGTTCAGGGAGAGAAGGACTTGGTGACAGAAAAAGCCATGATGTTAACAGTTCTCTCTAAATGCAAATTAAAAGTGGAAGACATTGGTTTTAGTTGGAGTGCTTGAAGTGTAGATTTAACAGTGTTAGAAAATATAAAAACAAATGTGGTGAAAGCAGGAGTGCCGCCAGGAATCCTGGGCCCTCTGACAAAAAATCAAATTGGGCCCTTCCCGGCACAGCTAATGTTACAATAATTGTTTTAGTTTATTTGACCAATGAAAAGCAGCACAATTTTAGAGCCTTGCAACTTGCTTTCTTCAATACTGATACTAGCACAATATTTACTGCTCATGAATTTAACATCCAACAGACTGCATGCAGTATGCAAATATGTTGCTTAATTTGTTTTTATTAGTTTTAGCTTACTGAAATATCTCTCCCCATGAGCAACAGTCATAGGCAACGTGCAAAATACACATAAAGCAATCCAGACTTCTCAAGAAATGCTATGTAGTTGCATTTTATTCAAGCTGCAGTATATAACTTTAATGAAAAATATGTTTTCTTCATATTTGTTAAAGCTGTCATGATGTTGTGACAGTTTGAGACAGATAATCTGTGAAAAGATCAGTCTTCTCCACCCGCTCCCTGAATTAGTATTACTGGCTAAAGTAATGCAACGTTTTGAGCAAAACAACCAATCAGAACCAGTAGGAGAGATTTAGTGTTGTCCATCATCCTTATTCACTCACTGCTAAATGTGCTAATGGTGGGGAAGCAACATATCATTACAGGAAACCGTTTATCTGCCGTCATTGGCAGCTATGCTAACTAGACTGAGCATTCACAACAGGCTATGCTAGCTGCAACATAGCACAGAGCAAGGGGAGGCGGATGATCAAACACATGAGATTGTGATTGATAGCACTCTCCTGCCATGGACTGGTTGTTCCTAGCACTTTGAGAAAGCAGAGGAAATAGACTTTTCACAGATTATCTCTCATACCATACTATCCCGACATAATGACAGTTTTAACAAATATGTGAAAAATACAAAAATGGCATACTGCAGCTTTAACTTCACTTTGGAGAGGGCAGGTCAGGAGGAACTTGGGTTAGAGCTGCTGATGACTGACTCATCTGTTGAGTGTGGTAAAAGGAACAAGGGACAGGTTTTTTTTTTTTTTTCTTAATTCATTAAATGCTCGTGAAAAGGAGGCAAACAGTAGTCTGTGGCTAAGCTAATTATGCTAAATGGTTGATAATCTCACACAGTCTACCCTCCTCTCGGAGAAAAATTGGGTTACAAATTGACATGCTTAATTTTTTCTCTCTCCCTCTCTCTATTTATTTATTTTTTGAAAATCTGATTTTATAATTTTGTCTTAGCAGCCTAGCAACTGCCACGGTCGTTCTTGCCTTCCACTGGCTGCTGCTGAACACTTCAACGTCAAGTGCACCAAGCAGGAACGCACCATTTTATGCAGGTCCAGGGGGGTGTTCAGGGCAAATACGAATGGGACTGGTAACATAAAATTTTTACTGCTAAAAACAATCTTCAAAAATACAATATGATTAACATTGTAATTGATAACCCTATTTTTTAAATTTATTTTTTATTCCTATGAACAAAAAATAAATCATTATTTGTGGAGGGTCCCCTGTCGGTCAGGAGCCCTTAGAATTGTGATAACATTCCCCTCTGTATGTATTGTAAATCATGGCTATTTTTTACTCCTTGTGGCAGCCAACAGGCCAGCAAACTTTTGTAAGTTTTCTAGATCTGATTAAAACATGACTTTCATTGAAAAATTCAGTCAGCGAAATGCATTTGAGATCATTTTTTTGTCCACCACACATCTCCACATTAAACAAGGGAACTTTCATGAATCTTTCCGTAGTAGCAGATTTATTGAATGAGACAGTGAGTGAGTGCAATGGTCATAGCAGATTTATGAAACATGTCTTGTGAGACTTCTCCCTTAGTGAAAGTGATAAATGGGATCAACAAAAGAGCATTGATGATGTTCTGCCTCAGTGACAGGGTGAGTCAACAGCTACTGGCCTTGTTACAAGCCTGTTATCTAGCTGCCCTTACAAACTAAAATATATACAATATATACAAGCAAGTCAAGAGTATATTGGTTTTCAAAGCTAGAATCTCACCTTACCTGTAGATAAAAAAAAATAGAACTCAGTGTAAGTGCAACGTCTGTTGCTGGAATGTATTGATGGATCAGTAGGAACGGGAATAAGAAGGAAATAATGAATCTCTTTCTGTATTTGTACATTGACATAAAACAACAAATGAAGAATAATCCACTTTAAGCAGATTTGATTTTCTTCTGCAGTTTAATGGCTTTGCAAAGCCATTAAACTGAAGTGTTCAAGTTATTTGCTCTCCAACAGAAGGTGAAGAGGCCTTCTAGTAGGACTTGTCTCTTTGGTGGAGGTCGGCAAAGCTGATGAGTGTTGGTAGTTTTTGTTGTTTTTTTTTTATCCACAACAAGCTCTCTTACCTTCAGTGAAGCTGTACTCTGGACATCTCAAAGGACTTAGCACAGAAAATGCATGTTTTAATTTTTTTTTCAGACTCTGTACTCATTTCTAATGTCTCTTTAGAAAAATGTTTAATTTACATTCTGTAACAATACTTTGTTTGATGCTGGCTATTAATTGGTTAGCATGTCCTCAAGCACAAAGACATTGTCATCATAATATTTACAGAATAACTAATGTCCTAAAGAAGATTGTAAATCCCTGTTAGCCTCACAGTTGGAAACTGATTTTGCATAGTGAGGCCAGAAACTAATAATTATGGAAATGTTCTAACTACTAATGACTGGGAATATCACTTGGTTTCTAAAAGGGAGGTGAAGCCATTACTTTGGTGTTTTCTTTAATATCCTACTGAGTCCTGAGTGTATAGTTCCTCTACCCATTCTGGTCTGAGGCAGAAGAATCAATCTCTGCTAGTATTACATCCCCATGGTAGTGGACTATGCTGTTTCAAAGGCTCCATCTGTGTCATTAAAGCAGTAAAATCAGCCTCAACATAAATAAATCCTAATATATATATATATATATATATATATATATTATATATATTATTATATTATAAATATTTTTTTATTTTTTTTTTTTTTTTGGATAAAATTGCTGAATTTATTTGAAGAGATAGGGCAGTTTATTGGTTTAACAGTTTAGATTTATGTACATCTAAATAGAATGAGCAGATTAATGGTTCACTAACAAAAAGTGACTTATTTGGAACGTCCTATTTTTTTTAAAAAGCCCTCCAACAGCCATATAAAATCAACCACTGTTTCCCTGCCTTGTCATGGTGCACAGAATACACATTTAAAATGGTATTTTAGCTTGTAACCAGCAAAAGACTTTTCAGATGGTCTTACATACAGAATGAATAACTATTCAGGTAGCAACCCTTTCCTGACTCCCATTCCACAAAGCTCCTTTTTGTTGACTTTTATTTTCTGTGAAGCATCATCACAGTTTGTTCCTAAAACAACATGCTGGCTAAATCTATTTCTGTTCAGGTCCATGAATTCTGTTTCAGGTTACTAGTCTTATCTCTCACAAGTAATAAAAAAAAAAGGTTCAGTCTGTCTATTTGGTGTGGCAGTATGAATAATAATTATTAGAACAGACATGCTGCTGGATGTCCTGAGGTGCTGCTAATTCATGTCGACAGTCTGAGCTATGACAGAACAATGCAATAAAGTGGATGACATTTATAATACTCACCTCAATATCTGCATTAAAAATCAGATAATGCTTAATCCCATCCCATTGATCGTCTTGTAGATCTTGAACTGATTTGCACTCACATCATGTCAAGCTTCTTTAAAGGTCAAACAGTAATTGTGCTATTCTGCTGGGAGAAATTTTTTGTCCCTGTTGACTTTTCTCCTTCCAGTAAATGAGTTAATAAGACATCTCACTCTACACACATTAGTCCTACAGAGAATCACTGAAATTTTTTTTTTTGCCTAAACGCCGAATGGATTGAATGTCGTCTTTCTGTTCAACATCTTACAAATTAAAATTCAGTGTTTTTTTTTTTTTTTTTTTGGAACCAAATTTTTATTTCATATTTTAGATGAGATCCTTTTTACATTTTTATCACAATCATGCACATTTGTATTTGGAAGGCTAAAAATCTTTTGGTGTCCCATAAGACGAAACAATAAATAAATAAATAAAAGAGAAAGATGTCCAGTCCCTGTTGTGTAATTAGTGGAAAAATGACTCCAACCACATATACGGTTTGTGTCTCACTTACATGTAACATTGCACTTCACTCTAATATTCACTCTAATCTTCTTTGTCAAGATGTTCAGCTATATACATGCAACCCAACACACAACACAAACAAAGCTCAGCAAGCTGTCAGAATAGATATATCATTATGAGAATGACAAAAATAGCCTGGGTATATAGAATCGGCTTTGTACGATGGACCTCAGGATTCTCATATTTCTTATTGATGCTGTAGTGATTAAACTGTTGAACAGACTGGTGTGATTGGTCAGATATACTGTAGTCATCCATGGAAAAATTTTCTGCAGAAGACTAATATTTCTTCAGGATGTTGTAATTCTTGGTTATAAGTGTGGCCTTGGTTTGCTCCAACATATCATTTTACCAGATAGTCTTGATTAACAGCACTCTGTGAAATCCCTTTTTCTCATTAGAGAAGTCCAAACACCCAAAGATCATGATACAATTTCAAGTTGGCCCAATGAGTACATTTTTCATAGCACAGGACGGGTGTTTTCAGGATACTTAAAGTATTAAAAGATAATCTGGTATCATTTTTATGTGGAGGATGAAGAAAATATTTCATTTTAAAATTAAGAATGAACCTTATATCCATTCTTAATTGTTTGTGTATTTTTCTTGCAAATACACAAATTTAATTGCAATTTACCAGCACAAGTAACTTCATAACTAATTATGCAAGTCCTGTCATCAGAAATCTTTTCCTGTCTTTATAGTTAATAAATCTAGGTTTCCCAACAAATGAAGTGTGGAAATAGAACAATGCAATTGAGATTTGCACACAAATTATAACAGCTGTTAGATTTGCATTGAAATTATAAAAACAGTGATGTACTGTATTTTTCAAAAATTAACAAAATGAGTTCAGGGTTGAGCAAAAATAATATTTGTATTCTCAGGCTAGCATGTGAAATTTATTCTACAAACAGTGTAACAGTCATTATATCACTTGGTTTCTAGAGATGAGTAAGTGTCACCACAAGGGGTGCCTTTTTCCTTTGTCGTACTTCTGTACAAAGTAAAAGCTTCCATGTTGTTGTAGAAAGGAAAAAAATCGGTGATAACGAGGTGCAAAGTGGTAAACTTTTGTTACTTTTCTCATGCATAATGTTCAGTACCATGGAGATCTGGCTTAGGACAAAGTGAAATAAAGAGTGGAATACTGATTCGTCCTGCTGAATTGGGTTACCAGCGGATAACCACCGCTGATAATGCCTTCTCCAACCTCTCACTCCACCTTCACAATAGCTGGGTGGTGTTCATCATAATCTATTGGACATTGAGTTCAGTTTGATTTTAGTTCTGTTGTAGCCTCTAGTATTGCAAGATTCAAGACAAATGCTTCGCCCCATCACTATTCCCAAAATCACACACCATAATGATCCAGATCTGAATCCTGAATCGGTGCGTTGTAAAAGCTAAATGGAAAAGAAAGGGCCTCTTCTGACAGGCAAATCAAATGTACTCAACATGTTTCTCTTAAGCATCTCACTGTTAAGAGCCTGGTTGTTTGTGGACAAATACTAATCATATTTCACACTCTTGCTTTTATTTTCTCTAGAGAGGTGAATCTATTTTCCTTATCAGATAGACAATAAGTCGGGAGACGTGAAAGAAATGGATGAAAGGAAACAAACATGCATAAAATATGAGGACAATGTTGGAATTGATTGGAACAGGAACTTTTATTGAAATAGAAAAGCTTGGCAGCTAGACTAAATGGTCTTCTTGAATAAACATTGATTTGATAAGAAGATGGTGAGAGATGGAGCTTTGGGGAGTTTGGGCCAGGGAAAGACAGATAAATTTTTAAAAGGGCATCTGAAGAAAGAACAAGATAAAAAGAATAACGTAGAAGAATGTGGACAGTGTTAAAAAACTACAATAAACGATAGCATGCTGTCATCCAGAGAAAAGGAAAAGGATACACAATTGACTATTGACATGAGACAAAACTAATAATTTTAGCCCTGGTAGTTTTAGGTTTTTGGTTTTTGTGAAATAATTTGGTTTCTGTGTGCAAAGCAAATTAATGTAAATATAAAAAAAAAATAGGATGTTTGGAAAAGCTGTATTGAAAAATCATTGATCTGTTTAACATCACTTGGGAAATTAAAAATAAATAAATTAAATTTAATAAGGGGCTTGATAATTTTGATCTCAAGAGCATTTTCTGTTTGTCCAGGTCTGTTTCATAAAAACAGGCCTGCCAGCAATTTTTGATAATTGCTGGCACTTAAACCTTGTTTAGAAGAAACAGTTGGCAGTTTCTTATAAACAGCTTCCAGTTAAGTTTGCAGTTATTGTCTTTACATTTAGTCACTTTCCTCATGTCTTTCAAGTTTATCAGAAAAGGTCATGATCATTCTTGCATTAATACTGATTACACAACTCTTTCTCAGTCCTCCTTACAGTTCAGACATTGCAGGCTTACTCCTTTCACTGACATTGCTTCTAGATTTCAAATGTCCCACTGGTCTTCTAACTTTATGTCCACCTCATAACACACACAACACAGTCAAACAACCATCTGCTCAGTTCCCCAATCCAACACAAACCTTTGACCTCCCCAATGCTTTTCTAGCTGTTGCATTTTTCATAGGTAACACTTTGGCTGACAGGAAGTCAGCATACACAGAACAGCATGAAAGCATGGTTTCAGATTTGAGATCATTATGCATTTTTTACTGCAGAGGTGATGAGCACATTCATATTCAGTCAGGTGTTTGGTTTGTATCTCCAGTTGTACTTGTCAGATATTACTCTGTAAATTCTAGGCCTCATGCAGTCCAACATCTTTCAACTGTCAAGGTTTTAGCTTAATTAAAAAGGACAAGTCGTTTGTATTTAGATCATGATTCATTTCTCACTGTTCACTTTTCAAGCTTGAACATTGCTCAGAACATTTTTAAAAGTAAAATTAACAGCTCAACATATTTGAGTTTTATTTTCTCATCATAAAATAAGTTGCATAATGCTTGGTTAGAAGATAGAAGTTTCGATTATATGATGTAAGATTAATATTGCATCAGGCTACCATGGATCCTTTTGACATCCTTGTTTCTCTGAAGGTGAACCAAGACTGTGAGTTTTCAATTTGTTGTAGTTGAATACCAAGCTGATAACCTTGGACCATCAATAAACTGCAAGCTGCCAGAATAATAATAATAATAATAATAATAATAATAATAATAAAAAAAACAATTTGGTGAACACAGAATCTGTTCTGTATAGATTTTGGAAGATGGTAAAATAATTTGCAATCACTATTTTGTAGCTGTGTTTGTGACCAATGATTCACTTCACAGGTTTTAAAAAAATCAAGCTACTGACTGAAAATGCTTTTGCTATGTCCTTTTTTGAAGAAAATTCCAGAATTTCAGCAAAAAAAAAAATTACAGCAAAATTTCTGACATTCTCTGTGGCGTTTAGCCACATTGAGTTTCATAATGTTGATGTAGTTCACTGGATTATTAAAAACAAACACCTATCAATCCAGTTAAGTTATATATTGCCAATGATGCACGGTAAATTTGGTTCACAGTAAATTTACAATTGTGGATGAATCTCTTGTTTTTTAAAAATGTCATTCAGTCAATCATGAAAAATAACTTTTAAAATTTTTTAAATTAAACAGGAGTTGATGGGGCATTATGCGGATAGGTCTATAAACCAGAAATGCAATTGATTCAATATTGTGCTTTTCATGAACTGAAACTGAAAAAGCATATTTTTTTTTATTATTCTTTAATGAACAGTTGGTAACAAAAATGTTTGTTTACCTTTGGGCTTGTCTGATTTTTGTTCTTTCAATCTATTCTGCCTGAGTTCCTCAAAGCTTCCTTGTTTTCAGAAATAACTCACTAAACTGTTGCCTAAAGTTAATTAAAAATGGTGGGTAGTTGCTTTAAGGTTCACCAGACAAGAAAAAGGTTGTTATTTTTTGTATTTTTCATTATTCTCTTCTCAGGGACTTCCTATTTGTTGCACCTTGGGAAATTGGTTTTCTCAGCTTGAAGGTCCCATTTGTCTATAATAGGTTCTGTCTCAATCAAGTAGTTTACTTCCACACTTAATGAGAAATTTAGAGACAATCAATGAACATGTGTTCTGAACACATACTCATGTAGGCACAGATTGTTGGATTCTGGGTCCTAATTTAATTTATTTTCAAATTGTTTTTTTTAAGTGGTCTATATTATTAAGTAGTATGAAGTAGCCAAGGTTCCAGTGCTGTAACAAATGACTCTACAGGACTGTCATAAAATCTACTATACATTAATTACAATTACAACTTTATTTTGTTTGCAGGACAAACAAAATAAATATGACACCCATTATTAGGCACTTCAACAAAATCTGAAGCGATCATGGCAAACTTCATTATTTAGATTAGACCACAGCAGTAAAACACAACAAAATAACAAAGCAAAAGTACATTTCTCTTTCATTTAGATTTCAAATATGATGTATATATTGTCTACCGAACCTGGACATTATAGACTTTAATTGGCTAAACTTATGCAAACCTGAATGTTTTTCAATGACTACAAAGCTAATGAAAAAAATATAAAAATAATACCCTTATCAGCAAAGAAGGTGGTGACATAATGCCAAAACTAAGGTAGAACATTGTGATTTTTACACTCTTGGTTTGATATACAAGTCATGAAATGTACTTTTTTTTTTTTCTTCTTTTTTTTCATTTTGGAGGTGGTACAGCAGTGCAAATGTTACACCTGAACTGTCTTTCAACAAGAAGATCCTGAACTTGTGTTTTTTATGTAAATGTGTTTGTTTTCCATGGGCATTTGTGGGTTCTTAATGAATACTTCATCTCACCCCACAGTCAAACAAAAGCAGACATAGTAGGTCAACAGATTTTTAATCGCCCGTAGGTGTGAGTGTGTGAGTGAATTATTGTCTCATATCTCTGGAATGCTCTGAGGTGGCTTGGCGACCGTTCCAGAGTATTTTCCTCTTTACGCCCATATAATGTTTAAGATCTGTAGAGTGTGTCTCACAAACCCTCAACATGATTAATTGACTATAGAATGGATGACTACAGATTGAATAGATAGATAGATGTTGCTCTTTGGTGGTTGGAAATGTATAAATGAAAAATATTTTCTCTGTGGGGTGTTGCTCTAATATATTTATTGCACAGGATTTCAGTTCAAATTTGACAGTTCTCATAGAGCACACAAAGTACTTGGCTTTAGGGTGAAACTTCAAGAAAAGCAGAAAGATTTGTTTGCTGATCTAAAAAATGAGAGCAATACTTGAGCCATAATACACTTTGGATATATTTAAATATTTTGTGATTACTAGCTAGAACATCAGTATCAGTGTTGAATAGTTGTGATTGTGTTTTTTTTTTGTTTGTTTGTTTTTTATTACATTGTAATGAGCTGGTTTTCTTGCTTCTTTTTTGTCTTAGGTAAGAAACTCCTGATTGAATCAACTACATGTGTCAGCTGAAATTACAAGATTTACAGTAAGAATAAATTGACTCTGTTCACTGTAGCCATTAAATTTGCTTACATTTCTGAAGAGCATAATTCTATTTTCTTTTGAATGTAAAAAATGTTGTGACATACACACAGTATGAATACTGCATTCAGAGACTTTCTCAAGACAGTATTCTGTCATGACCAACAAGGGAAATTACAGGTTGAAGGCAAGTTGCAAGTTGCGGTTAGGCTATTTTCTGTTTTACAACAGTGTTTGATAGTTGACAAAATGCTCATGATAATATTGAAATGTAATGCATGAATTTTAAAATCAATTCTCAATTATATTTTGTATAATTTTGTGTAGCATATTTCACATCCTGAAATTTTCAGTTGCACGTCTTGAATACTGTCAAGCACATTAGCAGAAAGACAATGTGCATTTTAAGCTCTCATACATGTTGATAAAGTATGAGAGCTTTGCATGATGTTGATAAAGAGGGACATTTGTTACAAACAAAAGCAAAGAACGCCCATAAGCAGACACACTTTAATTACTCAGATAAATTTCCAACCTCAACAACACAAGCAAAGATTTAATTGACTTATAACCTTCAACGCCATAAAATTAAAGACACTCTAGCAAATATCAAATAAATAAAATGAACAAATACATTTAGGATGAGCTGACACAGTGTACTACCAATATTATGTAATTTTCCGTTTGCAATATAGTTTCTTACAATGTGACATATTTCACAATGTGCTGTGATTACAATGAGTGCCTCCTCTCATTTTGGGTTTATAGTTTCTTTAAGTTCACCAGCAGTTCCAATACTGACTTTTCTCCAGCTGTGTCGATGTCATCATTCAATAGGATGATAGGACAGTGATTCATGAGCATATTTTAAAAACCTAACAGAATAAAAGTATCTCCAATAACCATCTGAACTTCCTCTAAAACCTATAAAGTAGTCCCTTTCTTAGCTTTTTTTTGTTTGTTTTTTTTCTAAATGAAGCATGGTTCTTTAGAACCTACATGAAGAGAATTAGATGTGACCACACAGACACTAGCAAAAGTTAAGGGACTGGACATTGAGTAGACATCAGTGTTCACCTAAGCAATAAGCTGGAATGCAATCATAATAACGATGCTCTTCATAGGAAGGGTCGGACCACACTCTACCTGCAGGGGGCACTCCTGAAGTCCTTATTTAATTCTGTTGGGGGAAATGATCATATTCTATGGTGCAGTTTGGTGAAATGGGTGCAACTTATCTACAGCTGAGAGAAAGCGGTTAGATATGCTCACAAGCAGATCCACTTTGTCCTATGATGCCTCCTCAACCCAGTGTAGGTGGTGGGAGATGAAGTCTGGCAAAAATAACATCACTGTTGGACAATGTATTTCAACACAAGATTTTGCAGAAATGGAGAGTTCATACAGTGGCAGATTACTGCATCCTAGGTGCACAAAGGAGCATTGCTGCAGGACCTTCCTCCCAGCAGCTGTAGACTTTTTAAAAATCACTGCTTCTAACAAACTCAGGTGTTTACATTCTTTTTGTTATTTGCCATTATTTTTTTATTGGATAAATATACATGCACATTTATACATGATAAAAATAGCCTACACAGCTGCACTTTTGTTTTAGTCTTATTGCTCTAATGTAAACAGCTGCAGTATTTTTTTTTCTTCAGATTTACATTTGCCTTTCATCTTTTGTTTTTATACTTTTACCTTTGGGTGAATCTGCATGCTTCCATTTTCCCTGTTACTTTGCTGCTGATTCATTGGAATAGGAAAATAAAGGCTTTTTTCTTTTCTATTTTATTTTCATCTAAATGTTTTTAGATGTTTCTTTTTGCCTTTTGTATGTTTGGCAAAGGATACTGGGCTTCTATCAAAGTTGCTATTAGCTACAAAGCTACAGAAACCCATACACACACAATACAGTTTCACATTGCTAGAGGGTATTCAGCTGGCATAAGATATTCCACACTCACCAAACTGACTGCCATTAAAAGCCTTCAGGCGTGGCCAAGGACAAGGAGCAGCCTGTCGCAGCAGGAGAGCCCAGAATGTGAGCAGTGGGGAAGCAGAGAAGTGTAATCTGCCCCAAAGGTGAGATACAAGACTGACACAGTGATGTGGTTTCAGTCCGAAACTCCAGATCTTGTTCAGTCCCTGTGGAGAGACACCAAGTCTGAATGACCAATAAAATGAGTGATATGCAAAATATTCAGTCTGGATTTCTCAAGAGAGAATCCAGCTGATAAAATTAAATATTCAATTTTATATTTTGTGTTCTACTAAAAGCCCAAAATGGGCTTTTTTGATTGAACCTGGTTTACAATTTCACATTGTTTCCCTCCCAAAGCAATAAAAACACTATAACATTTGTATCCTATAAACCAAAAGGAAAATATTACTTGCATGACAAATTGCAAGACATAATTGCATGACAAAGTGAATACTTTTAAAGTAAAATCTAGAGATGGTGTTTCATCTCTAGATTTTATTATGTCCAGTAGTAAAACCATTTCTCCCCCACATTAACTGTTCAAAATTCTACTATGGTTTGTTTTAGTGGACATGATTTCAAATCTGTTACTCGGAGAATATAAACTGCTACCAATGTCTATACATAGAGGGAGCCAGGAACAAAATGTACCCTCATCTATGCTGCAATCAAAGTCTTTCTACGGTGATAATTGAGAAATAAGGACCTTCTAGTAATACTGTGCTACCCAGTCATGATGTGACTAATAAAAAGATGCTTTTTGCACTGACATTTATTTTACATCGGAGCATGAA
The DNA here is from genome assembly GCA_911649635.1 of Poeciliopsis gracilis. Classification (NCBI taxonomy): domain Eukaryota; kingdom Metazoa; phylum Chordata; class Actinopteri; order Cyprinodontiformes; family Poeciliidae; genus Poeciliopsis; species Poeciliopsis gracilis. The sequence continues at coordinate 4,472,184 of CAJVRI010000884.1, read as the reverse complement.
TGTGTGGTTCTGACTACATAATTTGCCTCTTATTGGAGGAAAAGCACAGTACATGTGTACCTTACAAATATATTGTGTAAAGCATGTGAAATTTATCTTCTAAGTTGTACATGCCTTAATTTACATCCCATCAAATCAGAGCAAGCAGGGAGTTTATAAAGTTAGAGCTCCAGGCTTCTTAAAGCAGAGGCCCGGTGAGTCCACAACAATTGAAGTGGATCTGAGCCCGGAGATGCAGTGTTGCTGCTCAAGTTTAATGAGGGTATAAAAAGGCATAAATCATGTGATCTCTGCAGAGATGTAGATGTTATGCTGTAGGTCTGCTGTGATGGGAGCCACAGGGATGAAGTCACCATAAATAGACAGAAGAACTCTTTATTCAGGACAGAGACCAATAGCACAGCAAGGCAGAAACTGGAGCTCCAGAAATCATTAGCAGCAGAGTGCAAACACCTCAAGGTACCTGTGACATTCTTGGGGCTTTTATATTATCTTCTAGGTTTACTGTATTGTTTTAATAGATTGACACGAGTAAATGCAGCATTTCACTGTCATAATCTCTGGGACTTTGGTTTTGTGTTTATCTTGGTATTTATATTCTGCTTCCTTGTTCCCTGTGTCTTCGATTAGCCATTTCTTCCAATTCCTCAGTTCAACTTCAGTCAGTGAATACTCTAAAGGTAGGTTAACTATGCACAAATATGAAAACACAAATAGATTTTCATTCAGCTGGGGAACACATCAGTGCAGGTTACAATGTAGTCAGAGCAATGATAGAGTCTCCCGCTTTAATCAAGTTCCCTCAGATTTCCTCAGGTTCCTTTTTTTGGCTTCTCCAGCAGCACTCCCTTTCTGGAAACTTACAGCTAAAGATAACGCTCAATGTGGAAGAGTGCAGACCTTTGCTACATGACAATCGGACTCCATGTGTTATTTCTGGATGCACACAGCTTGATTCATTGGAAACATTTTCCATTTGAATTTAAAGGCAAGGAATCATTCTAACACTTTGTTGTTAGCTGACCTGAACCCTACAGAAGATGCTTAAGTGTGAGTCTGTCCCTGAGACTGGAGTTCATAAGGAAAATGGAGTCTCTTTCTTTCCTGAAAATACCTGATAAGGCAGAGAAGAACCGAGCCGTCACTCTTAAGGCCCAGACTTCACCCTTGTGTAATAGTCTGAAAGCAATTGCTGATGAGTGGAGATGAGTTGATGACAGTCTGTCTATACAACATAGTACGACAAAGAGAACAGCTCTGGAGACTGAGGGCACTACTGAGTTGAGTTAAAAAAAACTGGTAATGTCATAAGCTTTGGGCTTACTGTGTAGAAATAAAAAAAAGTTTAATTTCAAAGGTTTTACAGCTTTTTTCAGAGTTGTAAATAAATCAGTTTGGCTCCATCAATCTTGACTCAAAGGACTCTTTGGCACATATCTCATATTAGCAGGGAGCCTGTAAATATGAAGTGTGTTCCAGGTGGATGTGATCAATGAAGATGTTGCATTTGAAAACTGTCACAGGAAAACATAAATGAAAAATCTGTAAGACCTGTGAGAATTTTTTTTATTTATTTTTGCCAATTTTTGGAGGTCTAGGCTCAAATGAGGTGGTTGAAGTTCTCCTTTTGAGAATCAAGAAATTTGTTCTTGGAATCCACTCAGCATTAAGTTGCACATTTGGTTACTATTGATCTTTTGGATGCAGACTGGTGAAAAGTAATTACGAGCCAAGTACTTATGCAAAGCTGATTTGCGAACTCTCCTCTTGCTTGGTATTTAAGAAATGAGACATGAGGTGCTGTTCCCTTCTCAAATATACTTTCTCTCTTACGTATGAAGAAGATGCTAACTCACTCAAATATCCAGGTTAAAGAAAACAATATCATGTACTTGCAGTATGCTAAGTACTTTATTGTTGTTTTTACTTGTTGAGAGCAATAAATGATCAAACCTTTTAAAACTGCAATCAAGCAAAACCATGTAAAAAAAACAATGCCTGCAAAGCTATTGGTTCTTGAATGTTTTCTTCCTCTGGAACTGAATGTAACCTTTTTATCTACCTAGACCATTTTTGTGTGCATTTTCTACAACAGATCCGTTGTAGACGAGATAGGACCCTCCACGTACAAATCTCCACCTTTAGTTCAGAATTCATCCCAAATGTCATATTTTTCTAATGGAACTGTATTTTGAGTATATTTCTACAAAAGCTAGTCTTATTTAGAACTTAGTCTGATAACACAGAAGTGAGGAAAAAATAGCCCAGAATATAAGCCCGTTTCCTTAAAAGGTCCCTTCAGTAAAAAGCAAAATAAAACAAAAAAGCATTTCAATTTACTTTTGGAAAAATGCATTTGATTGCTGTTTTTTTTTTTTTCTGTACTTGAAAACCATACAAAGTGGGGTGAGATGGGGATTACAAGATTACCACTGATGGTCCTATTTAGATGTTTAAATACCAAATACACACTTTTTTTTTCTGTTAAGCCTTCTTTCAATTACATAATCCTGTTAAGAAGAAAATGCTGCTCTCATCAAAAATAAAACCATAAACATCTGTGTGTGATGTTTTATGGTGTGTGCCAACTAAAAAATATAATTTGCAGTCCTCCTATATCTGAGAGAACTGTCCCATCTCTGCAAGTTGAAGAGGTTATGCAGCTTGAGGACGCTTTCTAGGGAACACATGTACATGTATCCAAATATACATTTACTTTGCCAACCGTCATCAGAAAGAAAATTATATCTGTCAATTCCCTTTTGTGTGAAAGGGAATTGACGGCAGCAGTATCATCTTGATGCTGCTGTTACACCTGTTAACGCTGTGGGAATATAATAGCTTTTTCTGTTTTTGCAATGCAGATTAGGCATGTTGAAAACCATGTTTTGCAGTCTTATAGTTGTTTTGTATTTATTTATTTTTTTTATTTAATGCCAAGATGGAAAGACCTCAGTGATTATCTTTCCATTAGTTTTCTGCAGCACCTTATTCTATTGAGGATTACCACATAAATGTTAAAAATGTATTAACCCTGCCAGGGTTGTCATGTTTTTTTTTATTTTCAATTCTTAACTAAGAAAGACTTCACAAATGACAAGGATTTATGACACTTTCTACTCATTCCAGTAGTTGATGTTCCAACAAGTTCTAGCAGTAACTGTGTTCATCATTGATATGCAGCCTATAGTTTAAGGACCCAGTTCATTATCTGAAATTATTTCTGGTTCACCTCATCACTTCTTAAAATTGGTTAGAATTTAACATAACAAATTTGGAATTCCTGTGCAAGACTTACCCATAGCCCAACCTCCCACAACAGCAGTTTAAGGGAATTAGCAAAAAGTGCTTGACTCTGTCTCTTCTTTCAGGCCTTTTCTGATTTTAAGAGAAAATTAGTTTCCGTCAGTTTCATTTCTCCCATGGTGAACACATCAGTACATGATTCTCCTAAAAATTCCTCTAAGGACTGAGAAATCTCTGTATGTGTGAGCTATTTGCTTCTTTCACACATTAACAGCTCTGTTCAGCATAATAAGTAAGCTGGACTTGAGTCAAGAATAACTCAGGAGCTGTCATACGTTCACTACTATAGCGTTCCTGAGGAGACTGAGCTCTATTGTCCTACTTTTTTTCTGTAAAGTTTCAATATTTTTGGAAATTTATACAATTGGTTGAGACCTTATTGGAGCATCAAGTTTAAACATCTAAATATTTTAAAGCAATCAAATGAGTATCGGTATGGTCATGGGTGAAAACATTTCCATAAGAAATCTTGCTGTGAATCATTATGGACGATCATATTCCACTAAAATGAACACACTTTTAAGATCAATATAACAGTAAAAGGTTACCCGTGCTGTCTCATCTGCCATATGTTTCAGTATGTGTCTAACATCTGCTTCACAGTGTGGCTCTGGTTGTTAGAGAAGCACCTGCAAGTGGGTGAATGGGGGATCTGGGAGGAAGGGGGGATATAATGGCATCTTGCCAGCACTCAATTCACACCACTGCAACTGTTGTTTCTTATTACTTCTACACCTTTCAGCTATGCCTTCTCTCTCTTCTAATCTCTGACAATTACAACTGAACTGGCACCTCCTTTGTTGAGAATTAACTCTCCGTGGTGAAAATAATATGCATAGGCTTTGTCCTCCCATGTTCAAAAATACATTTTACTTCTAGAAGCATTTTTGAAACACCATGTTGAATCATTCAGAAAATATCCATGTAACTATCCAACCTGATGTTACAAATGATTCCCCATTCACATCTCAACTGGTTGCCTGTTTTTTGTGTTTTTCCCTCTGTACTATAGGAGAACACATCCTGTCTGTCTTGAATTGTTAAAAAAAAAAAATAAAAGTTTGTAATTACAAATTATTTGGTGCAAGAAAATAACTTGTATTTCCTTGTATTTCATAGTGATATGCAGCATTTCTAGGTTTTATTCCCAGATTTGAAAAAAAATAAAATAAAATTATATATATATATATATATATATATTAGGTTTTTTATCAGAACTTAAGCATAATTAAAATCTATTGCTGAATTGATATTTATCAGTTTATCTAACCTGTTTTGAAATGAATATATCAACTTCACTTTTATAACAGTCTTCCAGTCCACTCAAAACACTTAACACTAGAATCATATTCTCCCTTTTCTAACTCACATTTATACAGTAATATCCAGCTCAATGAGCACCTTGTGGGTAAGTCTCTGGCCTAAGGGAAATCAACATGAAGCAGGAAGAAACTGGAACTGAACCTACAATCTTACAATTACAAGACAACTACACACTGAGCTACTTCCAAGGATGTCAGTGTAACATATCCCTATAATATCTAGGGATTATATGTTGTTAATGAGTCATTAAGATGTTTAAAATGACTGAAACTGAAAAAAAACTTGTAAACATGAGTTAAATACCAGTAAGTCTTCTGCAGTTCAGTGTGACTAAAAACAGCTTGTTAGGGTGGTCCATGACTCCTGGCACATTAAATTAGACCTCAGGGAACTGGCTCTCTCAGTGGTTCCTTGTAAGACAGCTTTCTAAATAAGCTGTCTGTCTTCTATCTGAGTTTCATCTGTCAGCTTCTTTTTCCAAACCGTCAGTCATTTCTTTCCCACATTCTCTCGTGAGGACACCAACAACATACTGCCAGATTGTGACACTTTGAAAACGTACTATAATGCTGATAGAAGCTGTCGGTTCCTACTCTGACACTTAACCTGTTTACTTCTGGGGTTGCTGCTCACTCATACACAGGTCTTCAAGGAGAAAATAATTAGTCGTTATACCCAGAGTTCAGTGGTATTATCTATTTCTAAAGTGTGTTGCTTCTAATCTTGGCATGCGGACACACACACATACACACATGCTCACAATCTAGTTCACATATTAAATTGACACATCATTGGAATACCACTGCCCAAAAGGCATATGCAACCCTATTTACTGGCAGCACAACCTACCAGCATTACTTGAAATGATCTCATTGTATAAATGTCCATTGATATCAGCATTAGCAAAAGAAAAGACGTTTTATTTTATTTTCTCTAATAACTTGATTTTAAGTCTTTTTTTATTTATTTATTTGATCTTTCTGTCCTTGTTTCATTTCCTCCACACCTACAGAGGCTTTATGCACATTACCTGTTTACTGCATTTTGTCAATTGTCAGTTTGTAATTATTCTCACCATTTCCCTTTGTTATGAGTAATGTTAATTAGGACAGATCACACAACAGAATACCACACTGAATATAGCTGCCTGTGCTTAATTGTTGTGTGGAATTAATGCAAAGTTGGTGAATATAGGACCCTCTAAATGTTCCAATAACTCTCTCCACCTACATGAAGGCAACTGAGGTTTTGTAAAATATATCTTGGGGGTAGGATCACAAACTGTTGCAGAGAGCATTGCAATCTTCAGTGAGAGTGGGAAAGCATGTACAATATTCTAAAAAATTGGAGTTAACCTCTGGAGAAAAAGAGGAATGAAAATTGGGAGAATCAAGCCAGGACAATTTTCAGAGTGTTTGCCCATACGCCTATCTTTCTCTATGTGCACAGCACAATCCTTCATGCAAACAGGACTTCATTTAATCTCTGAAAAAGTTGCAAATATGTGTGTAAAGATGCCCTCACATTCCCAGATATTTTAATCTGCCTTGCTGTTCCCTGAGTAAAATATTTTTTTAAATGAATGTTTTTGTACAGGAAGTTTTATGATGTTTCTCCATCTGCTTGTTGGTGTGTTTGCAGATAGTGATTATATGCAGCAGTCTACAGTTCATACAGAGTAGTTCCTGTTAAGAGCTTGATGCAAAAGTAGATCTTACCTAGACTTTTCACAACCCTTTTTTTTTTACAAAAAATAATAATTAGAAACAAAATCTGAAGAAATATTTGTAATTTTGATATATACAGGAAACAGGCATGTTAGAGACATATTTCATTATCACATTTAGTCAAATGGTGAAAACACTCATCCCTACAATATATAAAAAGGATGTAAATATGAAAAACAAAACTTAGAGCAGGGAACTCTGGTTTTATCACTGGAAACATTGGGTAAAGTCGGTGTTTGCGGGTCAAAACTTATACAATCAATATGAAGATTAGAAATTGATTAGAAGTCATTGATCAGTGCATTTCTATTCATAATATACTTTGACAATTAAAAGTATCAACATATCAAAGCTCACGCCTGCACTGAGCATTGGAGCATTTTTTTCATCATTTTGCTGTGTTTTCATCTTTATAAGTTTTGCACTATTGCTGCCTATAAAGGAGCTACACCTCAGAATTGAGCAACAAATAAACAGGGTTCACAACTGACACAGAGCAATATGACCTGCTACGAAGCAACAGACAAAGTGGTGACCAAGTGGAACATTTCTGGTTTCACTTTCAGTCTGTATTTTTTTAAGCAGGAAAGCCTCTGGGCCTCAGTTCAGCTACAATAAAAACTTGATGTCCAAACAAAGGGTCATGGACTATGGGTCAAGTACAGCTGATGCCCTGTGACCACATTTTACTGTGGTTGTTTCCATCAATAAAAAATATATCTGACCTTGAATCATTGAGTACAATGTTTTTTTTTTTTTTTTTTTTTTCCATCATCATAAACAATACTTCATATACATGAACTCTTTAGAAGTTAGAAAATGGCATCATGTCATGGACAGCATCTATCAATTTGCTTCAGTCTTCTGGCGGATTATTTCACTTCTAACAAGTACTTTTTTTCTGTTTTTTTTTTTTTTTACTAATGTTAAGGGATTATTGACTTAAAGCGAGCTTTTTTGAGTACATTAAGGCATTTGCATTAGAAACTGTGAGAAGGCCAACTAGGACATCTATAAACATTTTACTGGTTTTATGTAAATTTTTGGAAAGGGTTTTGCTTCAAACAAATTCAGCATTACTTTGACATAAATTGCATCTACTCTGATGTTCCTCATGGTTAAAACAAGCTGAGATAAAACTAAAGCTTAGTGTTGTATTTCTTGATTTCAGTGGAGCTTTTGATACTGTTGATCATGAGCTTTTATTTATACAGCTGCCAGAGTATGGCTTTAAAAAGTCAACTATCAACTATATGAGTAGCTTTCTTATTAATAGGAAATATTTCGTCATATGTTGTAAACCTTACATGTGGATTTTCACAAGGTAGCTGCTTAGATCCTCTGCTATATAGTATTGCTGTATACTATAAAGCATTAAATTACATTTGTAATTTAATACAAATGACTAATGTACTTTGTGTTATGTCATTTCTATTGAAGCATGTATAACCATGCCTGCTAATGATAAAGGTATAAGTATCTTCATATGGCATAGATCAAGTAAATATGGTACAGCAACAAGAGTGACTGTGCATTTATCAATGGGTGACATATAATTGGTAAAAACTGGATGTTTTTACCAAACAAAATAAGTGGTATCGAGGTCTAAATATTCTGTAAGATGAACACAAATGCCACATATTTATTTAGAAAGACAATCACTTCATTGTGTATCATCATTGCTGGGAGTAATGATACACAAATACCCTTTTGTGATCTACACATATGAGTAAGATCCTAATTAAAATGAGTAGAAACATTGCTATAATTTGGTGTAATGCTAATATTATGTCCGCCAAAATAGAAAAATGAATACTACAGTCTTTAATCCTTTGTATACTTGAATACTGTTCAGCTGCTTGGTTGGGTGCTTCAAAAAAAAAATCTGGATAAACTGGAGACAGTTCAAATTAAAGCTGCAAGATTAGCACTTTGTTGTCACTTCAGTTCTACTGTTAATTTCATGCATCAATGCTTGTCATGGAGTAAAGTCGGTGACAGACTAACATGCACTTTGTATTTTTTTCTTGCAGAAAATCTGTAATTTACATAAACTGTTACGCCTCTTCTCTCAGTAGCTACCTGCCTATAATAGACATGATTTTATTATATTACAAACCTCTGAACTTATTATTCTCAAGGTTTATAAGCAACCTAGTAAAGATTCATTAAATAATACGTTCAATAGTTCTTTGATTCAGTAATACTTTAGATGCCTTTTTGTTTAAATTTGTGTTTGTATATTTTAAAGGACCTCAGAATATCCTGTTTTATACCAAGACATGTAATCATTTGAAAACTTGACGAAAAATGTATACAATTATTGGTCACTAATTAAAACAAACAGGGTTACTCTTCATTTGAACTCTGCTGATATATATAATTATCTTTCTGTGTTCATTCTCTTTACAATTGGGTGTAAGAAATGTGTTTCTTAGTGTAATGATGGCTTTTTCAGAATCAACAAGGGTGCCATTCCAGACTAATCAATATCAATCATGGATTCTAAACCTCAAGATTGAAACTGAGATTCGAAGCCTGCAAGAGTGGGTTGTGGCAGATAATCTCAGCTATAGCTAAAGATCAATGAAACATAATAGGCCAAAGGAACATAGCTGTTCTCTCCTACATGGTTTTTTGTATTAAGGTCAGCATCATTAGCCCTACTGATGAAATTACATAAAACTCTTAATATTTCCTTGGAAATGACCATAAAAAACTGTTCATATTTAAACTGCTTCCAAAAGAACAAATAAGTCTAGAAATAGCCTTTATTGCCTTACAGTCTCCAACAATTTTGATGCACATATGTAATTGATGTGCTGAACTGTAACAAGAAAACTGAAAGCCCCTGTTTTGTCCCTGAGCCTGGATAGGGCAATTTTCACCTTGTCTCTGATTGAGGAGTGGCTTTACATGGGGAATGTGACATTTGTACCCTATTTGTAGGATTTGTATTTGCTTAACAGTGTGTTGGGCAAGTCAGTTTGAAAAAGTAATCAGTTATAGTTATTGGATACTTTTCAACTAACCAAGTTGGTAACTGCATTACTTTATAAAAGTAACTCATTACCAAGGAAAGTAATTGGTGTATTACTTAAAAAATCAAAACAAAAAAAAAAAACATCTTTAATATGTGAAAGCATTTTGCCTCATTCCATGATCCGCAGCTGTAGGTTCTACTCTTGTTTCGTCTGCCGTGTTTGTGTGTGCTTACTGTGGTTCACTGCCTGTGTGTGAACACCTGCCCAAGTCTCCCTCTGATTGCATTATAATGTCTACTTTAGTCTTCCTCAGTCAATCAGCAGTACATGTGAGATTAGAATCTACATAATATATCCATTTTACTTTCTTAAATGAGAGACGGTAAACTTTTTCTCTATATTCTATTATGTACTTGCATGTGGTACTACAGAATTCACTGGGAACAACCTGCTCATCATTTCTAAAATTTAAACTGTTGAATACCAATCTGTCCCTTTCCCTTACATAAAAAAAAGACTTAAAATGATGGAAGCACCTGGAATGTAAAATAAACAAGAAATTTGACTTGTAGCCTGGGAGTATTTTTGTGTATTTGTTACTGGCTGATGTCTTTGGATGTTGGTTCAATATTTTCACATAATGTCCTTTCCTCGTGACGCCATCTGTTTTGAGAAGTGCACCATTCTGTCCTGCAGCAAAACACCCACATAATCTGCTGCTAGCCGCATACTTCACACAGTTGGGATGGTACTTGAAAGTTTCACTCTCTTTTGTCCAAATGTAACAATGGTCAATTTGGGCAAACCCTTTCATTTGATTTTTTTTTTAAGATGGCAAGTCTTGAAAAATGAAAGCCTTTCTCCTACTGTACTTGTGAAACCTATAATCTTGTTTTCTATGAAAGTTTTGGGTAATAGTTTTTTCCTCTGAATGATCCTCCAGCCCATTCTGATGACATTAACTAAAATGTCCTTTCTTTCCATACTCTTGTGTGTGCAATAGGGAAACTGACTTGAATATGAACTTTGGCAACTAATTTGAAGGCTGTAATGCGACAAATGAACAAAACACTAAAAAAAAAAAAAAATATATATATATATATATATAAGGAATCTATGATGAAATTATGGCCTCTAGCTCCGTACGCACACACACAAATTGTAGAAAAAGATAACGCACAGCAAAAATGTGTGATAATGTTATATGCCTTAATTTATAAACACTTGCATTATAAACAATTATGTTCTAGACCATTATCCTGCATCTCACTTTGAACAGTGGAGTTTAGAAATGACTTTACAGTGTCTGAATTTATACTAAGAAAATAGTCATCTGGCACCACCCATGCAGCTCTTCTGCAATATCAATTTCTAAAAAGAGAAAATGATCTTAAAATACTGACTCTTTAACTCTCAAATGTAATTTTACAAACGCATTGTAACACTTTTATGTCGACTTCTTCAGAAAAACGTCCCCACACCAGTGTGTCTTCCTCTACACCCAACCATACAAAGATGCAAGATGCACTTTTGCAAAATCGACAGGCTTGATTTAACTCTTTTCAAAGATAAATGTGAAAACAGTTTAGATATCTGCAAATTACAAATTGTTCTTAAAACTGAACCAATCTTGAGGAGGTTCCCAGTTTTCTTGATGTGTTGGCAGATTTTTGGCTAATTTTTTGTCAGAGGTATTAGAGGAGGAGGGTGAGAGTATGGTGTCCCATAAGGAAACATAATATTTCAGGTGCTACCTGACCATCAAGCTCAATTGATTAGAGGCTTACAAAGACTTTAGAAATAAAAAGCACAGTACTTTTAGTTTACATATTCTAAAAAATGTTTCAACAAATGGACTTTGAGCTTTTACAACAACTTTTAAGACTCTTATTCTTCCAACCCAGAAAAGGAATTAGACTGCAGGATACTTACCTGTACTTATCTAGAATGAACAAGAGTATAATAATAATTTCTTTACATCAACATTAATAGATTTTTTTCTTCTTCTTTTGCTCTTTGGTTTATTTTATTTGTAATTCCTTTTAATTCGTGGAAAGCACTTTAAATTGCCTTGTTGCTGAAAATGTGCTTTATTAATAAAATTACCTTACCTATAATATAATCTAATAGTTTTGAAGAACTACTTTGGGGATTGTATTTGTTTTTGTCCATAAAGGCACACAGACCAACCACTAGACTACATTTCTTAGTTTTTTCTCAGAACAACCATCCATCCATTTATTGTCTACTCCACTAAATCTGCAGGGTTGGAAGCTTCTGCATAAGTGCAGGACAAACTCCAGACATGTTTCCAGTCTGTGTTGTCTAGTTAATGTGATTATTTGCTCTCAAGGCCATTGATTTATGTCTTATACACATGTAGTATATCATTTGGATACATATCTGTCTATTCACCAAACACATGCATGAGCAAACTGTTTACTTTTTTTTCCATTTTACCACCACCCCTATCTTCATGAGCTGTTTGGCTGTAGGGCAGAGTGGACTTCAATCAGCCCAGCTGTATCTCCTCCAATTTTAGGTTGTGATGAATTTGAAAGGCTGCCTCTTGTTATTGTCAGCTTGGCAGAGCTTTTGGTCTGCCTCTGAACTGGGCCCAGCAGGCTGTGTTGTGGTGTCCAGTTGGGAGCTCTGGAAAGTTCAAAGGCGGTTTCACACTGATGCAGAAAAATGAGAAGAAAAAAAAAAGTCATGGGAATCGTGTGATTACATGAATAGGAAAATAAAGAATAATTCATTAAATCCAATTCCAATTGAAACTGGTTTACAGATGGAATTTTGTCTGTGTTGTGCAACTTTGTCCGAAAGATGGTGCAACAAAAATTTGCTTTCAACTCTTAATTGTATGATTCTAGTTTAATGTCTTAAATACTTTACACTTCTAACACTCAGTGAACGCCTTCACTCTAATCTTTTCCCAGTTGCTCAGTCCCCTCCGTCTTTTTGCTCAGTTGAGACAGACCATGTTCAGTTTTGATTTATTCAGACAAAAGATCAGAAAAAAATCCTGAGAAGAAAAAGTTATGCAAATGTTTTTTGTTTTTTTTTTTCCTGCCAGACCTCTGGTATATTGTCAGTATTATACAAGAATGTGACTTAACTGTTTTTAGTGAGACATTCCTTAACTGTTATGTGAGAAAGGATAGTCAATTTATGTAATGTTTCAACAATGGCTGTTGTGACTACATTTAATTACCTAATTGCAACTGCCAAGTTGCAAAGTTCTATGTAGCATCCTGTTCAATGAAAGCTGCCCTAGCAAAATACTATATTGCCAATAAAATGTCTTCTCTTTCAGGAAAAGAAAAGTTTTTCTTTCAACTCAAACACTATTTCTGAAGTATTGCACCAGCAATAAAAGGGATAGCTGTTGAATGCATTTTTGTGATTTTATGAGCTTATTTGTTGTTGAATTTGACATGTTTAACATGATTCATTTCAGGGTTTTCTATGTGCAGTTTGTTTTGTGACGTTGGCACAGTTGCATCCAGTCAGATTTACTTCAGTGGTATAAGAAACTAGATCCTTCACACTCTTCTCATATTATACTGTTTTAACTCTGACTAGTCTCTGCCAGCTTGTGTTTTCTCATGCCATGTGGTGACAGCCATATGGCTGATTTGTGTTTGTGTGATGAACTGCAGTCATGAGATTCAGTTTCTTGGTGATCAAATTGCTCATAACATAAACTCAAACACTTTGATTTAGGTTGTGCAGACATTATTTTCTGATTTCTAGGTCCTGTAGTTCTGGTACAATGGCTGTTCCAGCATCACAATTGATTTTGGCATCACTTTAGAAGCAGCTTGCGATTATTCATGGAAAGCAGTCAGATTTATATTTTTTCCCACTCTGCTGTGACTTTTTAAATTATGGTCAAGCAGAGAATTTAATCCTACCCAACAGTGTGCTCATACATGACAAGCTTGTGTATAAAAGCAAATAATTGTTCTGTTATTGAGTTAAAGGAATAATTTATATTTGAACTCATTGAAATCATTCTTAATCCTAGTAAAACTCACTCTGAAATATATTCATCAATTTAATCGTAATATATTTGCAAATCTTCTTTAATATAATTTATTTGCAACATTAAGCTGATAATTAGGGGTAACATTAACCCCAAGTTATAGGGTTAATAGGGTAATTGTTGCCCAGTTTGTGGTTAGAACAATTTTATTACCCAACAAACCAGGACAAAGTTAGACATGACCAACATGCCTTTTGATGGTCTTGAATTGGCAAGGGATGTGGATGTGTACAAGCTAACAAGTCTGCAATGAGTCGACAGGACAATGAACGTTTGACAGACAGTTAAAGAAAAGTAGTGAAATGCGATGAAGGGGGGAAAAAAGTCATTTAACAAATGAAAGGATTATGTTTGATACGTTTATCTAATACAAGTTTGCTATATGGTCTTGAGGAAAAGGATTGTGTCAAAAGGCTAAGTAATAGAAGACATTTGTATTCCCTCTTGAAAGGAGTGATGGTAGATTCCCATGTAAGCATGTTTGTAACGCTGGGTGGTTGTTTCTGTGGATTGCTGTTTAGTTTTTATTCAATGAAATTATGGACTGGCAAAAACCCCACAGAATATCTGTGCAAAGTGGTCAGGCATCTTGTACTTCACCATGTTGCGTTTGCCAACATGGTGAAGGTAAAACAAAATGCTAACACTACTTTTTTTTTTTTTTTTCCATCGTTTGTTCCTCATTTTTTGAGTTTTTTTTTTCTTTTTCTTTACACTTGTCCACCAGTAAATGTCATGGTACCCATGTTTTATTTAATCAGAAGAGGTTCACTGTAGTTGATGGGTGACACCCTGTTGGGTGCTATTTCATATAGATTTTGTTTCCTTCTGCACTAAGGATTAACTAAAGGATTGGGCTTTTTTATACCGGTACTTATCAAGTTAAATTCCCTTTTTTAGGAAAACAGAAATTGTCATATTTTAGGACACATAAATTTTGATATAAGAATATGTCTTTTGATAAAAAAAAAAAAGACATTTCAGCCACTAATTATAATTTTGATGGGATGGGGCAGAATTGTTTATTTTTTGAAAAGATATTCATCTTTTTGTTCAATTACTTTTTCATTTAACAAACATTTGTTTGGCATTGTTTTTATTATTTAAGCTTTGTATTCAGAGATCCTACCTTTAGTTGTGACTGGCTCAGATGTTGCCAATTTTACACCTAAGATAGGAAACAGATCTGTTGAAATATTTGGAATTTTATTCATCCATAGGCAGACAAATGTAGCTTTTCACCTCCTGTTGTTTGACTTATGTTTCCTGTCAGGCTACATTCTGTATCCAGAACTACTTCAAATATTAATGGAACATAAATAGAAAATTCTGGCACCCACATTTTAATATCATGGACATCACCATGCTTCTTCTACACCTTATTACTAAACAGTAACATCTTCAGTCAAATTTTTATTTTACATTTAAATAGAATTTCTTTGGCATTCACACTAAGACCCCTTGAAAGCAAAAAAGTCTTTTTGTCTTTGAATGTAGGTAATCAAAGCTTCTTCTAATGCTTTATGCAGAGGTCGGATGTATTATCTGGAGTTCAGTATCCATAACACAGCTTTTCCTGACAGAAGGGCTGAAGGGACAATAAATATTTTTAAAGATTATTTGTCATTCAGTGCCACAATCTTACATAATTTTGGCATATAGAAGACAAATGTTAGATTCAGAAGAAAGAAAAACCTAAACTAGACGGTCCTGATGGATTCCAGCATTTGACGTGCAACAGGGAGATTTCACTGAAGATGTTTTCTACATGGAGCAGTAGAGGACAGGAGGTGTCATCCCGGTCTTGGAGTTGCTTCTTTAAATAGAACAATGGAGCTATTGACTATTCGAGAGCTTTAACCATAGTTGACAATGTTAAGTTGTTGTTGGGTACTGTCAGCAAAGACAATACCATCTGTATAGTTTAGATTGAGTCTTTGAACAAGACAAGATGCAGTTCATTCAGAACGTCTTTCATGAAATTGTCACTTTAAAAAAAAAAAAAAAAAAAAAAAAAACATTGACAATGAGTGCGTCTGCCCTCATTTTAAGTGTAGCAACATAAACTGAATGTTCACATCATATCTATCAAAAACTGAAGATCAGTCTAATTCTAAAGCATTAACTCTGCAACCATTTTGTCAGTTGTGCAGCAGTCAGCTGTGGAATGCCACCTGCACTGGGAGAGAGCAGCTGGGGTTTTGCAACAGAAACAGGCCAAGGGGTTTAGCTCTGTTTGTTCCAACCTTATTCTCAGACATACAAGCATGTTTAACAAAGCTTGTAACCAAGCTTGTTGATTTATGTAAGAAATGCAGTGATTTATACTCAAAACACAAGACACAGTTTTGAGTTTAGAAGAATGATATTAAACAAGATGTTACTTTTAAGAAAAATTCAAAGATCAAATGTATTCTTCTAAAAGATCTCAATTTTTTTTGTTTTGTTTTTTGCTATAATCTCAACAACTAATATTTTTGTTTTTATGAGTGCTTTTTATCACCTCAAATGTTAGCACAGCACTTCAGCAGTACATTTACCATTTCCCAGCTGCTATCAGTACCATGCACTGTGATAGTGATGTGATTATCATAATGATAATCGATGGCTTTTCCCTGACATAAAGTGATCAGTTGTTACAGTGATGTTTTGTTGCTCCTTCAGGATCTGAACAACTTTCTCTGCTTACATATTATTTTTGTTTTGTCTGTCACTCTGCTGCCATTTATTGTTCGTACTGGAAATCCAAAATACTGTCAAACAAAAGGATGTAAGAGAAGCTGGGGCATCCTTCATTATGACTTAATTAGGAAAAAGCCATCTTTACAGCAACTGCCTTGAGTGACAGCAGTCAACTCAACAAAAGATATTATTATGTTGTAGTATATCAGATCTCAAATGACAAGATATTATCATTTGGGATTGATGTTGTGATTTTGCTAGCAGAATTAGACAATATCTGTATTTTTGATGAGAAAAATAAATTGTCTCCATTTTATACTTTTGGTGAATATGTGACTAGGAGCAACTTTATTATTCTGAATTAAACTGAGGTTTATGTTAGCATGTAGATCAAGGAAGAAATGAATAAATACAAACAAACTGATGAAGGCCATGTTGAAAATACTATAAAATGGCATAATTGTTAAGACAAGAAATTTACCAACTGACCTTTGAGATCTCACCTAAATATACAACTAAATGGTAGATGTATTACGTTTTTTTTTTCTGTAACAGTAACATTCAAAAATTAAATGCATACAAATTGTTATAGACAATAAACGCTAATTTATTTAAAACATAAGTTTAACAGACCACACATGATGTACCAAAGAAGGACCAGAAGCATTAACTAGCTCTCCTTCCTTGACATACATAGCTGAATAATATATCTTTGTTCCGTTATGAAAACTTTTTCTCTCAAGGGCATCAAACTTTAAATCTAATCTCAAGTTTTAAAAGACGAAGAGAGCTTTGTAGTGTTTCTGTTTTTCATAAATAGAAATCAAGTGGAATTGCTTTTACAACAATGAATACACTATAATCTCACCAATGTCAGACTATTGGAAATTGTTATCATTACCTAGAGGCATAGAGGTTGCTCACAGCTGCCCTGCCAGAATGAACTGAAGCTCTGATCTGTCACCTCTCAAAATGGAGAAGAGAATCAGAATGAATGTTACTTTCTCTAAGAGACAACAGATCTGTATTGTTGGCTTATCTGCTAAGTAGTGTCACATCTTCTGAGGTGCAGAGGGCATTCATAAATATCTTTAAATCTGTTTGGCATCTTCTTTTGGCTTTCCATGAAGTAACCCACTGGCACAGTAGCATCTTGACTACTGAAAGAAGGAGGCATTATAAACCTGAAGGCCAGCTCTGTTTGGAATGCTTCCGCTTACTCAGTGCAGGTCATTAGAGACGAAACAAAGCAAGGAAAGCTATTACGCATGACATTGTGCTGGCTGGTGCTGGAAAGTTTTTCCAGTGACAGGCTACTGCAGCCTAAGCCATGTAAGAGCATCATCACAGACGATGTGTGGTTGCAGCTGTCAGGCTTCATAATGATCAGCATAACTTCCAATACAAAAAATAACATAAAAAAATAGGTTTCAATTGTTTAAATTGGGTCATTATTTCAAATATTACTCATGTCAATATACAGAGACAGTCTGAAAATTTTTACATTATCACTGTAGTGCAATGTAAAACTTAAAAGCACCTTTATTTGGACATTCTAATTAAATCTATTACTAATTTCCAAGTTGTGTTATTGTAAAATGAATGCATACGTGTGTTTCGTCTTTAGTCTCACAGTGATCTTGATGTGAGTCTGTGGTGAATATTTCCAACCAAAATCATCACAAATTAGTGTGTTTTGTTTTTTTTGTTGTGTTTTGGAGGTCACTTACTCAATAATGCCTGGTGTAAAAAGACTTGTCCAATTTGTTCCATTTTTTTTTTCATATGGAAAAGCATAAAGGATTATAACAGGTTTGTTTACTTGAAGGAAAAGACATAATAACCGCACTGTTTTACAAAAAAAAAATGCTTGAGTGCTCTAATAAAAATTGTTTTGTGTGGCACTTTTACTCAGTGGCACTTATGCTCTTCTTAAAAGCTTCAAATGATAAATGGTAACTAACTTGCATTTGTAAAACACTTTAGCAAGTCGAAGCACTTTGTACTACCATCAGTCACCCATCTGTTTACAAATTTACACTCAGATGGTGATAAGCTACATTGTTGCCACAGCAGCCTTGGTGAAGCTCCAACCCAATTGCCACCACTGATCACCACAAGTGTCTTGCTCCAAGGATACAATGACTGAAAAAGACAGAGTGATCAATACAGATGATTATTGGAACTAAAGTAGATCAGAGTGATAGCAACGATAGTTGCTGGTTGTGAGAGTATCTATCTTAAACTGAGCCTAAAAACAATCTCAAGCTATCAAATCTTTCAAAAGAGGACTTTGAAGGAGAGGGCTACAGAATGTACAGTGGTATGATAAAATGTTATATTTCCTATTTTGTAGATTTGTCACTTGTGATGGGTAGTAACTTGTAAGAAGTAATGTGTTACAGTAATCAGATAGTTTCTTTTTTTTTTCAAGTAAAAAGTAAAGCAGGGGATTATAATTGCAAAAAAGTAATACATTACTGTTAGCTCTGTGCCCGGAGATTGTGTTACGGCATCATAAAACCATCTTTTTGTTTGTGACCATATCACAAGATTCTCACATCTCATTACCAATGAGCATGCAACATTTGTTTTTACAGGCAAGAATCAACAACATTAGTGCAGCAGGACTAGGAAGTGACGAAAACATTAGAATCCAGATGTATGTTCTGTGTTGGAAGAAAACTTATCAACAGCAATAAACACCACTTCAAATCCAGTAAGCCACAGAAACTCAGAATTCTGCGCCACTGACTTGGCCGACAATCTCTCTCTTGTTAAACCAGCTAAAATAGATTTTTTAAAACTCATTATTACATTCAACATTATTTGAGTGCTTTTCATTGCACCAGATATCATGGGTATTACCTGTGTGTGCAGAGAGGATTGATATCTTCCCGTTGGTCTCATTAGCTTTAAGCTAGCTCATGAGACTGGTAACCTTGTCTGGGTGTTTTGTGCATGTTGCACATTGGTCACTGGAGATAGGCACCAACCTCCCACCACAAATGATAAGCATTAAACAAGATTAAGAAAAAAAAAGTTAGGGATGGATGGGTAATTCAGTTCTGCAGTAGTAAGCAGAGTATGAATAAATATTTGCCTTGTTGCTATGATTGTTCTCTTTCAGCATTCATACTGGGTGATTTTTCTGCATGAAATCTTGTTGAAACCATAATTTTAATTAACCTTTTCAGTTCTTTAATAAATAGCAAATTAGTCAGGTTATTTCAACCTGCAAGGAAAACTTAAGATACCTTCATAGACCAAACTAAGCAGTTGTATTTATAGTTTTATAATGCGTGGCGATGTATGGTTAAAAAACAGGTTATTGCACCTCTGCCTGAGCCTGAGTAAGGTATATGTCACAGAAACAATAGGCTGATGTAATAAAAATATACTCAAGCTACCTTTAAATTTGCCAACCATATGTTATTAAAAGCTTTATAGGCGGCATGCTGTCAGTGTGGACGCCTGCCTGTAACCCAGTTTTGTCTGATTCAGGTTTTGAAGTGTCTTGGATGATGAGCTCCAAAAGAGTTGGAGCACCTTTTTTGTCTGTCCTCTTTTATAATAGTTCAGTTGGTTTCAATCACCTTTTTTAATGATATCCAGCCTAACAGTGTTGTTGAGAATGGGGCTTGTGGTACATCTTCCCTGGTCTTCTTTTTTTCCTTTTTCATTTTAATTTTAATGGCATCCTCCATGTATCAGAATCACAGCTAAACTAGTTTGAAGCCACATTAGATGTTTAGTTATAAGGCAAGAAGTTTTAAATCAAACTAAACTGCTTGTCACATCTGCAGCCAGTTTTTGCACTCACTTGTTTTTTTTTAAGTAATTTTGATATTTTCGAGTGGTGTAATTTCAAATGCATGGGAACAAACTGAATGCACTCAGATTGTTTTATGCAAACACATACGCATAACATATGTGTCCATATCATCTGTACTGTTGAATTATAGCAGAACTTATTGCTTGAGCTATGGTATATCAAGTTTTCTGAACTATAACTTTCCTACTTTTGTTTATCCTTCGGTTTTTTTCAAATGTAAAAAGTCAGTATAACCTTGAGTGTCAGGGAAGAAGAAACAGACTACTTATTTATTCAGACTGTGTTGTCCACTAATGCCTGTCGCAGACAATTGACCGGTTAGAACAGAAAATGCCAGCTGACTAACAGCTCAGGATTACACTGCTGTGTCACTGTATATAAAGTTTTACTTAATTTGTATTATTATGTGTCCAAGTTAATGTTTAGTCTGTCTATGAGGGAATGGGAATAGCAATGTGAACCAGTGCTATTCTATTCTAACTGATATTAAAACCAATTTGGGAGAACAATGGGAACTCTCATATGAGTAAAACTTCATATAGGATCTGACCAACTCAGGTTTTTGTTGTAAATCAAAAAAATATAAAGCACATGTAATCAGTGATAATTGCATTAATGGTTAACTTTGGTTTTTTGGGACTGTCTTATATCTATGTAATAGAAACTGCATAAATAAATAAGAAATTAGCTGGATTTAATTGTATTTCTTCTTTTTACACCACCAATAATTTTGTTGAATGCTTGTCTCAATCTATATTGAAGCAGAGAATGCATTTACAACATGCACATGTAGAGACAACATAAACAATCATGTTGTTTTCTTTTTTTTAATGTATTTATTGGGCTCAAAAAATATGAAAACTTGACAAAAACTACCAGTCTTAAGAAGGAGCAGATAAAGACCAGTGTATTGTCAAAACAGATTAAATAGTTATCCATTCCACTTGAAACGATTGCATATATTTAAACAAACAGCACGAGGTTGCCTTTTTCCAGGTAAACATTATCTAACAAGTTCAGACTGAAAATATTTCATGAGCAGTTTTGCATGCATCTTACTTTGGTGTATTTATGATCTATACCACTGATACCTAATTCCAGCCACAAATGTGCTAAGTCTCCACAGACATACAAGTCGATCAACAAGGTGCGAGCAAGGAACGGGTAATGACGCGCTTATCAGAAACGTTGGATGCTGAAACGTCAATTAAAATTTTTGTATAACCCATTGTAGCAACAATGCTATTCAAAAAGCTTTACAGGTTAAAAAAAATTTGATAAAAAAAAAAACAAGCAACAAACATCATATAACATACTGCAGATACCCCTGATCACCACATCCAGATTTTGGGTCTGGTCAGAAGTTTCTAGCTGTAGTGTGATGGCTGTATAGTTATGATGTCTAATGTTCCTACTTGTTATAATCTGAGGCGGGGGAGCATGTAGATATTAAGTAAGAGGCGCCCCAGGAGTGAACCTTGGGGTATCCAGCATGTGACTTCTGTCCACTCTGATGAGAAAGTACCTGACACATAGTGCATTATACATTTTGCAAAGGCAGCCTTAGTACTGCAGTGAGCTCGGAAACCAGACTGAAAGACATCCAAGCAGTTAGTCATTGTTAAAAAGCTGTTTAGCTTTTAAAAATCATATTTTTCAATAACAGAAAATAGGAAAAAATGAGTGTGGGAAAGAGTCAGCAGTTGAAGCATTCGTAGCAGGGCAGAAGAGGACAAAAATCCAGTGATCGATTACAGCAGCAGTAACGCTGCATGATCAGAAACCATTTGATATTTGTCCTAAGTCGTCTTCAGTCTAACTCAGCAGTCGCTGAGTCTAATGTGCTGAATGATCACAGTCCACAGCTAGTGCTTATCTTTGAGGACCAAACATTTTGACCAAAGCAGCGGAAAATCTCACAGTGTGAAACCAGCTTAAGATGGCACAGAAATCATCCAAGCATTAGGGCTAAGCCATTCTGGCATTTGTATCAAATTTATGCACTCAAACACATATTGATCTATTTATGAATACACCAGATAACCCTATTTCCAGTTTTTGTTCTTCCTTACTTAAGCCTCATAAAACTACTTCATATGTCTGAATCACAGGATAGGACACTTTGAAAAAGGACTCTCCCCATAGGAGTACACCTGACACTCTGCATATCATTTTAATCAGTCAAAATTTGAGCCCCTCTCTTTAACCTCTATCTGCCTTCTTGTCCTTTGGTTGCTTTCTTGTTTTTTGCTTAAAATGTAAATTCATTTCAAAGATGTAGTGCTTTCAAAGAGCACTTCCTTTATTATAATATCTTGCGTTTGTCTTCTTTTGGTTGTTCAGTCTGCATTACTGATTCTTGTCAAAGCAGCTATGTTGATGTTTGTTTAATTTAGCAGTTGAAAAAAAGAAATTGTGAAGGAGAAATATAAAATCTGATGAGGTTTGCGATAAATTTTAAAGATTCACCCTGACCTCAAGCAGTCTGAGTTTTTGTCTGTAACTGTCAGTGGGTCAAAGCTTTCACACAGTTCACAAGGTCGCTAGAGGCAATGACATTCTTGCAAAATCTGATTTTATCCTTACAACTGTTTTTGTCTTTGTCTGATTGTCTCTCTCACAAAAACATTTAAAGCAAATACTCTCTGCACAGGAGTCAAAGCTTGCCTAGAACCCAGTTTATCAATATTTTGTTGATTTAATCTACTTTGCCAAAGTCCTACAGATCAACACTGTAGTTAGAGCGATTTAAAGGCTTGATGGAAACATAATAGAATTGATGGATGTTCTGCAGTGTACTCGGATCATTCTGGTTAAACATTGCTTACATGAATCATTACATTTTAATTCAGTCTAAATTAAAAACAAATTAAAACCTTCACATTGATTTTGTAAATATGAATGTATTTAGATTGACAAAAGGATACTTGAAATTTTTTTAACAATTAAAACTATCTAAGAAGTACATTCAATAGAAGCACTTAATATCAACATGTAATTTAATCATAATTATATAACACCACCATATATTAAATATATTTCTGCTCAACTTCTTTCTACTATTTGGTTCAATGAGCAGTAACAAAATAAAACAAAAAACTGAATTTGGTGTTAGAAATGCTTGAGTAGCCACAGAGAACATTGAAGCTCTCCAGACGTCATGCAGACCTTGAACCTGAACTCCTGGATTTTCCACCATGCAGCCCTGTTTATTAAATTTCATAGTCAAATAAAGAAAATGCTGGAAACCAGTTGAAAAATGAACTTATATTGAGGCAAAATTCATTTATCACTTTTTAAGACGGAGGGAAAGAGTTTGTGATCAGCGAAAGGAAACATCATTTTTGTCTCTAAATGAATAAAACATGAGCCATGTTAGCTGAAATTAGAATAGTAGTGTTATCTTTCTGGGCTGTTGTGGAGGTTAAATGTTGCAGTTGGATGTAAAACAGACTCACCATCTGCAGCCCAGAGGTAATAAAGCTTTTAGGCATCAATTAGAGCTTTATTTTGGCTTCAGGTGGCTTACCATCCATTGCTGGCTGACGTACAATAACAAAAACCACAAAAATCATTTGATATCAGACAAGTTAGGAAGACTAAATTTGTTTAGTCTCCCCTCCCCCTTCTTACTTTTTTTTTTCTTTATGAATGTTTGCCACATATGTCTGCACAACCTTTATATTGCAGTTTTCTGCATAGTTTGCATTTAAAATGTCATCAACTTGTATTTGAGAAATGACTTCTTTCAACAATTTCTGGAGTGGCAGGTAACAAAACAATCAACACTAAATATGCAAATATTTGACTCTAAAAGTCATTCATGTGAATAAAAAGGAAGAAAACTGTGTTGTGGATCCTGAGTTTTGTGAATTATCCGTCTAAATGCAAGTCAATGCATTATAAAAAAATACTTCTGTAGATGAGCCAAAATCCTGTCTCGTCTCAGCTGGATCATAAATATTTGATTTGATCAAAATATTCAAATCTCTTGCCGCTATTTGGCTCTGAATTTGTTAATGTCATAGTTAGTTTGCTCCTTCTTAGTGAGAGGAGCAACAAAACCATATAATATCAACACAAAGCAAAGAGGTCTGAGTCAATACTTTTTCACAAAGGTGTAGTCAAATCAATCATAAAATATCAGAAGTGAATATTTTTTGGATTAATAAAAGTTGTGTATTTTGATGCCAGAAACAAATAAACAAAACAAAGCAGCTAAAAGTTTATTTTAGTACAAAAGCCCTTCTATTAATTGTCAATACTTGCTTACTTTGCAGAGTTGCAGTGTTTGAACTTTAATAGCGTTTGAACATTAACACTTCAAACACCAATTTTTTTCTTTACATGCACAATAGACACCATCTTACCACAAGCGCAGAATTTAACAAACAGTCTTCCTTATTACCGCTAGAGGGGGTACAGCCAATCAATACCAAAGAAAATAAATGGTTAATGGCTTGTGCCTAGACTTTTCCATTTCAAAAAGTGCATTTTCTTTTGATTATTTTATGTATTTTATACTTCATTAAAAAAACAAAAAAAAAAAAAAACAGGAAATGGAACATGGAATTTTTTTCTTCCAGAAACACTTAAGAGTTAAGTTGCACAGAAAAATTCTGCAAAAAGGGTTAGTAAGTGATTCCCAGACCACAAATGGGTAAGGATTCACTGTGTCACCCCTACATACAGCATAAATGATGTTGCGTTAAGATGTTGTCCTATATATTGTTTGTGGTCATTAAAATAGTTGCATATAATTATGTTTTATCAAAGTGATGTTAGAATCTAATCTCTTAATGTTACTACTTAAACAAAGTAGACTGGTACATACAAAACAACTAATGACAAAAAAAAACAAAAAAAAAAACAGTAGTGAGGTACAGAAGAGGAAATGTCATAAGAACATAAAAGAGAAAATTAGATGAGAGTTGCTTTCAAAGAAAGAGGCCTGCATGGACAAGAAAAACGAGATGAAGACAATCACAGAGGGAATGAGGTGAAGATAGGAAATCTCAAGAGGGAGATGTCTGAGAGGAGAGGGATGTGTGTGTTCTCAGCATCTGTCACTGCTGTAGCCTGTGTGGATCTGACTGACAACGCAAGTTGATATAGAGCTTGTGCAGGTCAGAGGGCTGCCTTGAAGTCTCCCACAGGGGCAAAGACCTGATGCTCCAGGAAGAAGAAATAAACTTCTGAAGAAAATGACCAGAATGCTCAGAGCTGTGGTTCAACACAACTTCCTCACATTTCTAAAAATAGATGATTTCCAACAACATTAAAAGTAGGCAGAGTTGCTATTGCAATAATGATCAATATCAGTTTTTATTATAAACATATCTATTTTCCCTTCTATAGTTTCTAATTGAAATGTAACCTTTTTTGAAGTGTAATGTTCAACAAAGGTTTAACAAGCTTGTGAGTAAACCAGATTTTCAGTCAGAACAAAGCGAAAGCTAGTGATGAGTGATGGGAGTTGCACTTTAAAGCAACAGAAATTAAATTCCTTAAGTCGACTATTATGACTGGTACAATGCAAAAGAGAAAATAAATATGAATATACTAACATATGGTCCACAATATCCATAAAAAAATTGAGAAATTCTCTCTCCCCAATTATAAGTGATCTTTGTAGTATTTTTTTTTCTTCTTTTAGACCAAGTAATCATTAAGGAGCTCATTCGCTCATAAAATATATGTGATTAGCTGCTTTGTTGATGTTATTGTTTTGCTCTCTAATTGCTAAAATGGTTGAGGAGCAACAAAACAAATGAGCTGTGAGCTGAGAAGTGAAAGTATTTTAAAGTGGTAGTGGCTGTGTAAGTAGTTGAAGTGTTAATGAGTGATTCATTAGAGCAATCAAAAATCTTTTTTCAAGCTTTTTTTCTGCTAATTAGTTTTGGAGATTATGTTTTTCTGAGCAGTATCACATTTGCTTTAAAGCTCCTTTTAAATTGCATAGAAAAACGGGAGACATTCAGGCCTGTGAAGATCTGATCATGTAATCGTTCAAGTGATTCACTGTGATTAGGTATTATTGATTCCGTTATCTTTTCATGTTTTTGTCCCACTTTGAATAGATCTCGATTATTTCAGACCAGAAGCATCCAAATAAAACCTTTTCTTTCCTGTGGTGATCCAGCTGTTTAAAACTTGAGATAAATACTATAATTACCCTTGCTTATTTTTACTTCTTTCAATGCACCAATCAGCTGTACATGGCATAGTAAATGCACAAAAGAACACAAAGAACAACAAGAAAAGCACAAAGAACAACAAGCTAACCATTTTTGACTGGTTAGCTTAATGCCCAATTGGTATTTGGTAAACAGACAAAAAAGGAAAACATTTGAAAAACAGCTTAAAATCAACACATACATTATATAAAGGAATCAACACACTGTCTCTTGATCAGAAAACAGTCGTTCACCTTGCTGTTGCACCTATAATTGAATGTCTTTTTCATAATGAGCTATTAAGGCAGCTACTAAACCAAGTACGGCCATGTTTATTACCAAAAACTCTGCTTTCGTTCAATCTCAAAGCCGATAAAGAAGCAAAATCTACCACTTCTTATCAGTAATTGGAAAACAATGAGTTGAGAAGGAAAAAGAGCTTGATAGGATGGAGAATAAAAGGAGAAAATAACAGATAGTAGTGGAAATTGATTTTGAACAAGTGCTTTTATACTACAAAAGCTCCACATCTGAAGAGAAAATGATCTCTTTGAATAAGAAGTGAGGAGGAAATGTGGCTTAGACCTGATAAAAGGATGCCAGAGGGAAGAGGAGATTGAGACAATGGTGTGAGAAAGGGTGATAAAGTGTGATTGAAGAGAATGAGAGAGGATGCAAGGTAGAATTAGAAAAAAAATCTGCAAGAAAAAGGGGATTGTGAATGGGATTTGAAGAGGGGCAATAGCTTTGTACCTTATATCCCCAGGTATACATTACCAACACAGATAAATCTAAAGTATCTATTTTCCATTTGATGATCACATATGTCACTGTCAGGTTAAAAACTAAAACTAAGCCTTTGTCAGTCAAAGGTACAGAGATAAGCTAAACTGATCACCTGCTTGTTTTCAGTTACCAGGTTCTGTTTTAAAACCTGATATCAGAAGTAAAAACTCATCTTTTAAAATTAAGTTCAGTAACACCTTATTATTTTACTGCACTACAGATTCAACTCATTTATGTGCTACATCAATTCTAGAGACACATAAACTGAGAGTGGTGGTGAATTACAAAATGCAAGCCGGAAAAGTCTGTTGAACACAGAGTCAGTATAATCCCATCATGGCCGCTGATCTGTATCTACAGCAGAATGGGCAGAGATAAGCATATAATTTAGTTCTGCTAAAGTTTGCATAATGACAGAAGCACAGAAAGGAAGTTGGGTTTCAGAGATCTGAACAGGGCTCAGTAAGTGAGTCCCTTTATGTAATGTTTTAGCCCACCGAGCGGGAAAATGATAGACAAAGCATCAATTTCACAGTTCATAAGATATTCCTTTATCACTTTTGTACTAAGGATCATCAGATGCAGACAGAAGCTTGCAGAGATACTTGGACCTACTGATAAAAACGCATGAAGCCATTTTTTAAGTCTACATGTTGAGTTGGATGATATTACTAAGGTGATGTAGTAATTCTTATTGGTCAATGATTTTAGTTAGCAGCTAAAATACATACATACATACATAACCATATATATATATATATATATATATATATATATATATATATATACACACATAATAGCCCTTCTGACAGGATAGAATAAACTGAAAATCTTATTCACTACAATATCCATTCCTAAATAATGCGTTTTCAGCTAAATGACAGAGTCAGCAGTGAAGCAAAAACATTTTCCACTGTGACCTAGCAGTTTTTTGTAGACAAACTGTGAAGAGTAAATGTTGAGGCAGAAAAAGTGAGAGAGTAGAAAGAATTGATATTCAAGATCTGACACTTTCATGAGCCAATGTAGAAAATGCTGGGGATCTGAAGAAAACACGCTTCTTGAAGGTGAAAACCAAATGAAACATGACATCTGAAATAGAAGAGAAATAGGTAAGAAAATAGGTAAGAAGATTTTAATATGTTGAGAAGGCAGAGTTGCATCCCTGCTTGGAAAAGACAATAACATGATGCAGTATTCCCTTCACTATTGCTCTCCAACTTCATTTATTATCTCAACCAGTATATCACAATGCCTCTTCACCCATGGAGACAATGACTGCGATGTGATTACTCACAGATTTAAGGTGTCATAGTCAATAAGAATAGTTAAATATCTGAGAAAAGACGCGCATCTCATACTTTCAAGGATTTGCCAGTCAGAAATAAAATACAGCTGTGATTTAAGGTAGTGTGAGATTGATTCTTATTTTCATCCGTAATCTACGAGGAATTTTGAACTTTAAGACCTGGTTCACTGTAAATCTTTAACGCTCTCAATGGAAATCACCCACTCACTTTGTCGTATTATGATGTACGGAGCCTCGATATGTAAAATATTTTTAATAACCTGCAGGAAAACTATCCTTTGAGGATCCTAATTAATTTTACACAAGTTACAGCTTGGAGGAACCACAGTCTGTTGCTGTCACCCAAGGATAGAAATGGTATATTGTACCAAAATAAATATTGCAGGAGAGTTGTGAACAGAATTATGTATACCTGCACACAGACATCTGAAAACCTTTTTTTTCTTTTTGTTTTTATTCCAGCAGCACTTTTGATTCATAATCTTTTTACTCTTGGATGATTTTTTATTTAAAAAAAAATGCCATAAAATTAGTTTTGTTGGAGCTCTCTCTCTGTACAACTATCATTAATCAAAGTCTGCAAGGGAATAATATATTATCTTTGTCCATGCTGCTCTTCGTTACTGATCAACAGCCACGATAAGATTGTACATACTCTGTGTTCAAAAGACTTTTCTTGGTTTATTTTTTTTTTCTCTTGTAACTTGCCACATCTGTTACATACTTCATGTGTCTATAAAATGAATGTAACTTATAAGTGAGCAGAACAGTGCAATGCAATAAGCATCATTATTGTGAGTAATATTCCCATATGAACTTTTATCCATGGTAGGTCAGTTTACATTTTTACATGGATGCATCAAACAGAACAAAAGCAATATAATGTTGAAAAGATAATAAATATTACGTAAAAGGACAGGAGCCTAATCGAAAATTTTGCAGTGTGACTGATTTAGTCAATTTTGTTATGTGTGGGTAGTTTCGTCATGTGAATGAGCCCATTCTAATTCCACAAGGTAATTTTCTACTTTGAATTGTTCAGTGTTTCTATTCAGGCTTAACAGGGTTCAAACACGTTGTCAGGGTGAGGACATGAGGCCTTGTGAGGAGTGTTTGTCTGATGGCTGATGGTGGAAAATGACTGCAAAGTACTTTCCGTCTTCCTCTCGTTCCATAGCAAGCCCTTTCATATTCACTCAAACCTCCACATGGAACTTTTTGAAGGACAGGAGTTCAAGTGTAAAAGAGCTTTGTCACTCTGCCTGGTGATTTGTTTTGATCTGAGAGACTGAAGGTACCTGTGGTTCAGCAGTGCTATGATGACATGCTATCATAATTTGTTCACCTTTTGCAGTTATGATAATTTGCACACAAAAAGCCTCAGCACTGATAAACAGATTCTTATTTTATTTAGCTCTCTCTTATTTGAGATAGTTAATATTTATTTTAATAGTTTATTTTATTATCAAATTTTTAAAGCAATGTTAAGAAATAGATTATTTTTACTCAAAAGATGAAACAACAGAAGAGAGACCGAGTTTAAAATAAAGGTTAGGACAAAAAATAGAACTGAAAACGAGGGCAGATGGACATGCACTGCTCAGAAAAACACAAAAATTATGACTTAATGCAAACAGCAGGAGATATGTCATGCTGTGCCATCCCAACAGGCTGAAGGGAGCAATGACTGTTAATCATGGGGACACCATCCATGTGTTTGTGTTAATCCTCTGATCTTCCTCCTACAGAACAAAAACACATCTCTTACTGTGTTTGTTTGCATGCTGGGATATGGAGGCACTTTGCTAAAGACTTTTGTTCTTGGTCTCCAGACTGTTTGAAAGAAATGTTTGATTTTGTTTTTTGAGGCATCTAAAAGTTCAGCCAACATAAATACAACCTGTTAATGGATAGTTCAGGCTTCCCATTTTGTTTATGGGAACACTATGAGAAAAGCGTTCCCATACTATTCGACCATTTTAGTCGAATAGTCAGAAAAGTAGACTAAATATGTCTAATTTTGCTATTGCAGGGAAAATCAGAGGATTTGGAGGCTTTCAGCTAAGAGTGATTTCTCAGTTTTTGACAAGTTGCCAAGTAAAAGTGGTTGTTACTCTCCCAAAGCTCCAAAGGGGTGTTTTATAGTGTTTCTCTGAATGCTGTTTATCACGATTTTTCATGAGAAACGTTCGAGTCTTTGTGTAAGGCTTAATGAATGTAAGCCACCAGTGAGTTTAATATGAGCATGATGTTTTTGCTCAGGGCGGTGTGTTTCACTTCTACACACTCATTCTATGTTTTAAGCTCCAATCTCCCTTCACTTTGAAAAAGACATCTTGAAGGCTTTTATTTTTTCTTACCTTTGTAGGAATACATATTTTGTTTACTTAACAATTTTAAATGAAATACTTAAGTTTGCACAAAAAAAATAATAATTTATCAAGTACCATCTCCTACAGTCCAGCAGTCCTGTTATTTAGAGTTGGTTGTTTCTCAGTACCTGACCACATACTAATCAAAGCTCAAATCCTTGAGCTGCTTTAATTTCTCCCACTGAAATAAGGATTCCCTTAGACCAAAAATGGAACAATTACAAAAAAGAACACAACAAGGGATTGACTAAAATTACTAGGACAAAAGGAGACTACTAGTCTTAGAAAGAGAAAGAGAAGAAACAGAAATTAGGAAGTTAGAACAGTTGAGCAGAAAATACCGGGAAACTACAAATCAAAAAACAGAAATGGTTGCTCTGCTTCTGAGCTTTCTGGACTTCAATGTTTTACATAAAACATTTAACTTTAATTGGATCTCTAACATGGAAACTTGACATAATTAATCATAATTCCATTATGAAATTAAACGTGACTTTCTGACTTTTAATGAGAAACTATCTGGGTGCACTATTCCTTTTTGTTTTTTTATTTCTCTCGTTCTTTGCCCATACATCCTCTTATTATTCAGCTTCAATAGAGCTCCCTACCTTTCCTGAATTTTAAAGCATGAAGAGACTTGTTCACAGTCTTCATGCGCATCAGATAACATTTTCACTGGGTAATATGGTGAATGATGTTGATTTGTATTTTCTTTTCAAACTCTTTCTCTTGCTTTTACTAATTTCTTACTGATCTGTCTAATTATAACTGATTAGCACCCTGTGTGCATAACGCCTTATGAATGACTACAGTCACTGCTTGCTGGTGAAGTGTCATATGGCTGGTAGAGCCATGCAGAGACAAGATCAAGAGTCTATCTTTGATCTGTCACTCTTGAATTCAGTGACTTATTTCTGCTTCCACTTTCACAGTGCTCCTAATCCTCCACAGAGCAGTAACTCATC
Organism: Poeciliopsis gracilis; assembly: GCA_911649635.1. Lineage (NCBI taxonomy): Eukaryota > Metazoa > Chordata > Actinopteri > Cyprinodontiformes > Poeciliidae > Poeciliopsis > Poeciliopsis gracilis. Next base: position 4,440,668 of record CAJVRI010000884.1, on the reverse strand, counting down.
TACACACAGACGCTGTGAGTATGTTAGGCTGTTACCTCCGGAAACTCTTTTGGAACAATTATCTCACACATAATGCCTGACTTTTTTTAAATTTCTTTTATGACATCTCATATAATGTGGGTTTAGATGACACTATGTACAGCACAGACAAAGAATTGCTGGAAAATTGCTCAAAAATAATTTCTCTTGAGGCAGGAGGGGTGTAATTTTTTTCACTGCAAATATGAAGAAAGATGCAACCTGTTGAGAGTGATGCCCTTATTCATATTATATATAAAATTATGTAAATATGTGAAAGAATTCATTACGTTAAAACACTGACACCTGTATTATACAGAGGGATGTTTTATCTCTATATAAAGGGGTTACTGACATGCAACAGTATGTTGCATGTCAGTAACATACTAATTCAGCAGTTTGTATTTAGCTGAATTAAACTACTATTTCAGCATTGGCACTTATTGTTGCTGTGAGATATAATCGTTGATGTTTACCAGCTCTTAAAGAAACACTCTCTAAGAGAGCCACAGGGAAACAAAGCTAGCAGTGTTTCTTTTTACCACAGAAGATTATTTATGTAAAAGAAAATGAAGTACAGAGCAGTGACCTGTCAACAGTTGAACCATAGTTTAAGTGGTGGTTGACCCCCCTGCCCATTCTATTTTTTTTATTTTTTCTTTCTGTTCTTATGTTTTGTGCAAGCAAAGCATGCAGCTCCGGGAGCATCGAACCCACCTCAAAGTTCTTGGCTTTAGTCAGAGTCACAAAGATGGCAGCAAGATGCGCAAGTGTTTGGATACTCCACTGACCTGCGCAAAAATCAGCAGTGCAAAAACACACAAGCTCATGCAAACGTGTTAAATCACTGAAGAGAACGATGACCATCCAGTTCTCTTCCCAGATCACAATGGCAGCCTTTTGTGTATAGTTGGAACGGAAAAAAAAACAAAAAAAAAACACTTAAGGTTCAATTGTTGCATTTTTTTTTTTAATTTTATTTATTTATTTTTTTTATGAAATAGTGGATTTGATCATCCTTTGTTACCAAGAGATCAGAGTAAGTGCGATATTACTACAATGATGAAACTAGAGCAATAATTTATTATAAAAGCACATATGTGAAACACATATTTTAATGTGAAAACGCAAATATATCTTAATATTTTTAAGGCTGCAATGTCTTTTTTTAGTCTAACAGCTCATCTGTCTTTAGCATATTAGATTAAGTTTTAGATAGAATCTGAGCTACATCATAGACAAAGAGCATTGTCACTCTATTGTGGAGAGGCAGTGGGTCAGCACAAAAATAGGCTCAGGCAGGGTTTTGTGGCATTTCAAACCTTGAAGCCAGGTACAAACACTTGAGATGTCACACTCAGTCACAACTTATCAGCTACTGTTAAATGATTCGCTCCACAGCTTCTTTCCTTGGCTTCAATGATGAGCTCAATCACAACTTGGAGGATATTTCTTTTGTATTTTGCAATCATAATGCGCCCGTTCTAGTTCCAAAATATGCATCCATGTTTTGATGTTTCCAGAGTTATCAGTTATCAGTGCTCTCCCAGTTGAGAAAGAGCAGATTAATTGAACACATCTTTAAATATTTTTTTATTTATTTATTTTTATCAGTGTTAGTATTTATTTTCACTTAAACAATGCCTTAACTTCAATGTAGCAATGTTGTTTTTGTTTGTTAGCAGGAGGGATATTTACAACATAGAGTGAAAGTATTAAAGGGAAACTCTTGCAATAATTTATTACCCTGAAAAGCAAATTTTGATGCATTACTCCTGACCCTTATCTCATTAAATGCATGTGCCTGTACCTTGTAGGTAGTAAAATGAAACTGTTCATGAAACATTTTTTTTTCTTATAAAATAAAGGTATAGGAGAGATTTCAGAGAAAATCTGTTGTATATAAATTACAGGAGGCTCCTTTAGGCATTGGCTATGTGGATGTCAAATGTAAAAATAAGCTGGATTACCAACTAGCACACATCTGACATGAGACGCATGCATTTGCTCTTGTTCTCACTGTTACAGTTTCCCTAGACACATTTCAGGAATGTAGATGAATAAGCATGAGAAATGTTAGAAGTTATTCAGACTTTATTTCAAAACTGAAATGTGTTTGCTAGGTTTGAGTTCTAGCATAATGCATAATTGTGAGGATGAGAAAGGAGGTCTATTGTGAAGACTGTGTTCAAGGTTGATAGGATTTATCAAATAATTTTGCAATTCTTAAAAACAACTTCAGGTTTCAGAGACTCTGTGATCAGATTTATGATGTTATGCATAATATTTAGAAACCTATGGACAATTACTGGACAATTTCTATGTGTAACAGGTTAGGAATAGAGAACAGTTAAGAACTTGATACCAAAATCCCCTTCACCTACCTCATTATCATGCCTTAGCTATGATAATTCTGTCACTGTTAAGCAAATTGTTTTACAATTCATTTGTTACATTTTCCCCTGCACGCTTCCACACATACATTTAAAATCGAACACTTTTAATATAAGACATGGACATGTACGAGTAAATTGATAAAGTCATGAGAAACTTATAGAATATGGTAAACAAAAAAAAAAACAAAAAACAAAAAAAACATCTGTACTATTCAAAATGTTAATATTAACATGCTCAACAGTTGATTTGTGTCTAAAAATATTGTGGCTTTTGTGGAAGGCTGAGTATCACGGCTGACTGACAAAGATCAGATGCTTGCAATTTACTTTCCTCAGGAGTCTCAGCCATTGTTAGTTTGAAATCTTTAGATCATTTTCTTTGTTAGTCCCAGCTGTTCTCTTCTCAGCAAACCACAAAACCACCCACCTTGAAATGCAGTCAATACATGTGGGAAGCCTGGGCTGTGGATGATTATTATTATTATTTTTTTTTTTATCTCATTCTGGTGTTGCCATACTTAGTGCTGTGGGCTTGTTCTTTAGAGGAAGAAATATAAAACAAAAACATTAAGTACTACGATTTGTTTTTCGTTAACAAATCCATGCTATATGATACGTGTGACGTATGATGTATGATTCCACCCCTCCATCCAATTTCTTACACCCTTGTCCCTTGTGGGGTCGGGAGGTGCTGGTGCCCATCTCTAGCTAATGTTCTGGGCGAGAGGCGGACAGGTACATCCTGGACAGGGCACCAGTCTGTTGCTGGGCAACACAGGGACAGATAGGACAAACAACCATACAAACACACTCACACCTAGGGAGAATTTAGAAAGACCAATTAACCTGACAGTCATGTTTTTGGACTGTGGGAGGAAGCCGGAGTACCCAGAGAGAACCCACGCATGCACAGGGAGAACTCCGGTCTGGGAATCGAACCCAGGCTTCAAGGCAACAGTTCTACCAACTGTGCCACTGTTATATGTTAGTATATGTATCTGTAACTAGTATGCATATATGCATACTTTATGCATATATGCATACTAGTTACAGATATGAGTTTGGTGGTTTACACACATCACCAGGAAATGTGTGTAGAAGTTGGTTTCTACACACATTTCCTGGTGATGTGTGTAGATTCTTGGTTTGGCTTTTGCTTGACTTTTCTTTCTTTTTCATATTGACTGTACAATCACTGCCTTACAGAGATAAATTATTGGTTCACTTGTGTTACATTTATTTCAATAATGGGACCTTTAGGTGACAAATTTTGGTGTAATGTTAAATGAAGAGTTGAGAAACATCATCATACTAGATGTGTTGTTATGCAGTCAGTTAACTGCAGATTGTTTTACAAACTACTTAGTTAACTTAGCAAATTAATGTGATGTTTTTGTCATAGCTTAATTGGACTGGATTTAAAACCTACCTGTGCCAGTGACTATTTGATATGGGGAGGTGTGGCCAAGAAGCTAGATAGTTTAATGTATGAAGCTTTTGTAAGCGCTCACATTGTTTTTGCTGTTCTGTTTTGTAACATTTGAAAGGTCATAATGGAAAGGTTTCAAATAAAGGCTGTTTTGTTTAAGGTCAATAGGTGAATTTAATATGGCTGACCCCTCTGGAACCTGCTGTGTTATTGCAAATGATTAATGTTCCATAAGAAAGCTGTACTGTTGTGTAACAGGACTTCTCAGTTCAGTGCTCCTCACATATTATTGTCTATTCACTCCTTTTTGAATTTTTGTACATATTTCGCAGATTGCAAGACTGCATGAGAAAAAGACTGCTTTTGAAAAGTTTTTTTTTTCTCCTCTGAGAAACTGGGAAACCCATCAAATTAGATTTTAAAGACTAGTTAAAGAGTTTAGAATTATGCAACAACTATTTATATTTTGGATCTTGCATGTCCATCTCATTAGCTTCTGTCTTTAGTTTTGAACTATTTCCCCATTTGTTACTGAAGCTATTTATTTCTCCCTATTATTATGGTGGGTAAATGTCTGTAATTTCCTAGGTCTTCCTTACTTCTTTTTTCTGAGCTTGCATGTTTCCAAGCACTTGGCAGCCATATGATTTTCTCAGATCAATTATCTTTGTTTCAGGCTGTGATTTGTTGGGTTTGTCCCTTCAGCCTGTACTTGAATGATTCTTCCCTTTTACATTACAAAACTGCATTGTATGTTTTGGATGACAGCAACAATCAGGACCAGACAGAAACTAAAGGAATTACTTACAATGAAGCTGCACTTGTTCCAAAATGCTATAGCATAGACACACACTTAGTTTACCATCTGCCTGTAACGGCAAATTGATGTCCGGTTGGTGCCCAGTATTATGCCTCCAAATACTTCAGATTCTAGTTGGTGCTTATAGCTCCACGCATTTAAGAACCCCTCCTTTATAGTAGTAATTGTGATCAGACTCACAAAAAATTTAAGTAATGACAGTTAAGACCGAAGATGGATTTGGCCTAACTCCAAAACGATGCTAGGTATATTTCTATTAAATCTAAATTTACTATTGTGCTGCAAATCCAGTTAGATTTTCTCTTTATTTTCTTCAATTTGCACTTTAACTAGTTACAATTCTTTGAGATTGCTTCAGTCATTACCTAATATTCATCTGAATACATTATTTATTTAGGCAGTGAAGTGCACAAAATTCAGAGACTGAGGTCCAGACAAAAGTCAGGGAGCAAAAACAATCTTTAATACATCTGCAGACGGAGAGCAAAAAAACACACTGCATTAGGCACAAATTAGATTCGCTCTGACAATCTCAGAGATGCATAGTTACTTTATTCATCTCTCTCTACTACCGAGGCGGAGACTCAATCTTCTAAGACAAAACAAGAGAAACAAAGGAAAACAAAACCTTGTACGCTCATTCACTGCTATGTCTACAAAATGTGAAAACTAAAGAGGCCACGGGAAAAATAGCTAGTTCCCAAAACAACTATCTGGGAAAGTTTAGCAACCCTGGGAAACTTACTTCAGTAGACACATCTTGTTTCATTAGTTTGTACCCCTCTCCCAGCTGCACAGAAAACACCTTGACTGTGATACAAAAAACATTACATTTATATGACACATAAAGGAACATCATTTAATATGAATAAAACCTCTTCACAGCAGCATATTACATATTTGGACATGACAATATCTCAGGTTGCCAACTGATGCATTTCCCACCTGCAACTACTTAAAACGCCACAGGGAGAAAGTTTACAGAAAGTGGTTATTGATTATCCATATTCAGACAACATGTACAGTAAATAATGTGTTTATCCTGTCAAAAATTTAATTCCTATAAAAAATAGTAAAACCTTTTAAAGGTTTTTTGAGACAGTCAGTCTATTACTATGTGTGAATAAATAATTATAAATTAATTACATTTAGTTATTAAACATGCTACCAATTATTTAATTTTGTGATCAGTTGGTCATCTTGTTTCATTTTGTTCTCACATTAATGCAGACCATAACCTGCTCAAAGAATTTCAGAGTGACATAATTGGCCAAGAGATAAGGCTTCTGATATTCATAGACTATCAATAGCATGCATGTCTAACAACCTTTATACAGCAAAGAACACTCCATTTATTATTTTGGTTGAGAGACTATCATATACCTATAAGAGAAATATGAAAGCATATTGTTATCCATATTGTGTCAAATTTCATTTTCAGCCATAGAAGAAAAACATGCCTGGCTTTAGTTTTAAACAAGAGCAGTGATGTCAGAGATTTGCTTGAATGAGTTTGACATCTTTTAACTTTAAGAGATCCATCCTCAATAACACAGGTGAAGCAAGGAGATGTAGGGCAGTTCAACCATCCATTTTTACTGAGTATTGGTGGGCGTCAACCCTTTTCTGCAGTAAAAGAGAGCAGCAATTTTCGGCAAATTGCAGAGCTCTGTAAAATATTGCTGTCTTTTTTTTTTTTGTTTGGTCAAATTTACTGCAAAACACACTGGTTTCTATCAAAGTCTGACAAGATGGCACCTTTTATTATTTTCAACCTAGCCTTCCTTTTTATTCCCTTTAGTGAACATGTTTCTCCAGATCTTTAACACATAAGAACTTACATATTCCTACATAGGGTTTACACTGCTGGTGTAAACAGCCAGCAGTTTACACTATAACTGATGGCTGAAATATAAATTTGATTTCAAGTCTTCTATTTGCTGACATCTGTCAGGATTTTCTGACATTCTTATTCTGACATAAGAATGTCCGAATAATGTTTCAGTTATGTGTAAGTGCCTTACTCTTACATTTCCCAATGACAGAAAGGGATTTTGCTTCTACAAGTGAGTAATCTTGCACTTGGTAGAAACACACTGTAGAATCCCCCACAGAGTTTATCAAAACCAACAAAAGTATTTGGGGTGACTTACATGGATCGGCTAAAACACCTTTCATTATGAATGTGTCCATTGTTTTGATTGCCTTCTTCATTTACTTCTTTGTAATTGTAAGCCATGCACTGGTGAGCAAAAATATACATTTTATCTGAGGGCAGCTTTTTAAAATCCTAGATCACCTTACAGAGAAGACCGAACAAATTATTACATATTTAAACAAGGTTACTAATAGTCCATGTTTTTGGATGGATCATTGAGTGTTTTGTCACTAAAGTGTAATTTATTTTTTCATAAGATCACTAGGTTGAAGGTGGACAAAAGTTCATTTTTCACCAAAGATTTCAAAAACTGTGCTTTCTAATGAATTAAATGTTGAAGGTTTATTTTGAGGATAGGAGTAGTGATGCACCTGTTGGCACAGATTTCCATTATTGGAACCTTGACCAGATCTTATGTGGTACCTGCATGTGCTCTTTATTTTCTTTCTAAGTACATTTGACACTGAAATCATTTCTAATTTAATTTGTTGGCTAATAACTGGTTAACGTCTGTGATTTTACCTGGAACTGCACAGTAAGGAAAGGTGCTTTGTCTAAAACTGAAGACTAAACAGAAATTGCTGTTATGTTAATATGCTTAGAAACTGTATCTACTAAAATATCATGAGAAAGATGGGTTTGACTATTTAACTCCCATATGAAATATGTTTCAAGTTGATCCTGACATTTAGCACACAATTGTCCCGGACCCTGACAGCATGGTAAAGTTTTTAAAGTGCTGCTGTACAGATCAATCTGTACCAATCTAACCTCAGCTCTTTTCTAAGCTAAGGTTAGAAAAAAACCTTAGCTTCCCTTAAGAAATGAAAATATAATTCCATCCTCAGTGTAAAATCTAAACTAGAGCAGGGTTACGGAAACAGATGGGCAGCACATATTAACTCGCCTAGCACAGTTCACTGGTGTCATATGTTCTTGTGGCAAGACGCTTCACAGATGGAAACTAATCTTAAAAAAATAAAATAAAAAACAGTAGAGAAAGAATAGCTTAGTTTTAGTTTGGAAATTAATGTCAGACATACAAACTTTAGCCTGTTTCAGCATGTGGTATTCAATCTTTCATCAGCTAATGAACTGCTGGCTGAAGTGTAAATTTAATTTCAAGTCTTCTGTTTGCTGACATGTGTCAGGATTTTTAAAATGATGGGTGTCTCGAGAAATATTCTCAGAATGCCCAAACTTAGGTTTTCTTGTGAGTATAATAAAATATTACAGTACTGTTTGTGACCATGTTCACTTCCAAGAAGCTCATAGTTTCACCAAAATAAAGCCCAAAGGTTTGTCAAACCTGGGGATTTTAATTTTCTCCATAGGAGAAAAAAGGGCATGGACTTGTTGTGGCATACTTCTTAAGGAGTGTGTATAAGCATTTTCAGAGTTGCATTTTCAGTATTTGTTTAATTTTATTTTATTTATTTATTTATTTATTTATTTTACATATAAGCACATTAACCTTTCCAAGTTGGTGTACATGTGTATCTTAGATATTGCTGTTCAAATGCGATGACATGCATATACTCTGCTCCATATCATACAAACACAATGCTGTTGTTATTTTAGACAGTAGTGCTAAAGTTATTCACTCTTCATTGTAAATTCTTGTTGCAATAAATCATTCAGTTTGCTGTGACATATTAGCATATGACTCATCAAATGTACATCCAGAAAGTAGGAATTTATTTATATCTTGTATTTGATCGATTAGAATATTGAGCAGCTTATTGATCTGCAGAGAAAACGTTATTGAGACAGTGTTTAGATCCTGCAATTATGGAATTAAATTGTGGAGTCATCTGATGGATAGGCTCATTTTCACAGTTTTCTTCCGTTTAATTCCCCTTGAACCACAAAGTAATGATGATGTAGCTTTGGTGTTTTTTTCTAAACACTAAAATGAACCATTTGTTTATGATTCTACATTAATCACATTTTCTATAATGAGCTGTGGAAACCTATCATGTGACATTAGAGCAATGTCAATGGCGGTCAAGTCTGACATTTGCCGTGATGATGCAAAATGACAAACTCCTATGGTAATAATGGATTCACAGTTACACACTTTAATGAACTGAATAGTTTAATGTAAACTGAATGAAAGTCAATCATCTGGTGGATTCTGTAATCAAATGTTATTAGTTAAAGCTCTTCACACCAGAGAGTGCAGTTTGCTTACAGTGGGGAAATCAAACGACTATCCAGCAAACAAAGAGAGAATAAAAACCAATGAGGGGAGCTGATGACTTTTATCATCAGTTATTTATAACACAAATAACATGTTATTTATGAACATGTTATTTATGACCTAAAAACTTTGAAATCCTCACTGTGTGAAACAGCAGCAGCACATTACAGTCTCTTGTTTTCTCCTTTTTTTTTCCATACAACTGCTTTTGTCTCAACATCCCAACAGCTAACTTCTCAACACACTCTAAAAACAGCTTAAAATGATCATTTAATTTAGACATGCTGTGTACATTTTCTACAAGCTTCTATAGCTCCCTTGGATTTAAATCAAGTACCAGCAATTTGGCTTTTTGTTACTCTTCAATATTTATTGTAGAGCACAAGGAAACATGAATACAGTAATTTTCTCTGTGCCAAGTCTGGTCTTTAGTTTCACGTCAAACAATAAAAACTAATAATCTGTGTGGCATTCCTTTAGTACAATCATTTTAGTTGACTTACAAACATGGCAATTGCATATGGATCACAAAAATGAAGTAAAGTTTTGGCTGAAAGAATATATTGTACATTCAAGTTATTACTGTTTTTGTTATGAAAATCTTCCTCTCTATTTCAGCTTTGAGGAGATATGTTTTTTGTTTTTATTCTTAATTATTTGTTCCAATTTCTATCTGTCTGTTTTTGACATGCTGATTCTTGGACATTAATAGAGACAATTGATGGATAGCCCAGCCACAGTATACTTGTCACCACAAAGCTCAAAAGTGCTAATATTTTGTAAAACTTTCTGACTTATAGATAAATAACAATAGTTTATGCTTCACTTTCTTTCTCTGCTTTCAAGACAGAGTCATTCATTTGACTGTGTCTCATAGAGTTTTTAGTGTCAGTTTTACTGTTAACAGATTTTGACCCTTTGCAACTACATCACTAAATCATGCTAGGCCATGACGAATGTTTCAAATGAGGGGTGGGAGTATTGAACAGAGCATCTGAAATTGTCTTCCCAAGTTGTTTTTGCCAGATTAGCATTGGGTTCTAATTGTACGAGTCAAGCTAATTTGCGATCGGAACACACTTGGTTAGGGCTCACAGATGCTTTAATTACAACCAACCCATGCTTCCCTTTTCCTGATGTGTTGATGAAATTGCTGACTTTTCCTGAATTCACATTAGGCATAGTGATTTATATCACTATATCTTAAAAAACATTTCCCTTTACACCAAAGCAACCTTGAAAACATTAAAAAACACAACACATATGTTGCATGATGGTGGGGTATTTTCTCCAAGATTACTAATTGTTTGACATGTACCTTCTCCATAATGCAATATTTGATTGCATCTTTCTAATCATACTCATGAAGCATGTGAACGTTAATCATCTTGCCTTGTTAAAAGTGTTCGCTGCAAATCTGGAATTACACCAAGGGCTGCCAGACATTATGATTGATGGCTGATCTCCATTGTCGAATCTTTCCTCATTAAAAGTTTTTCAATAAAATGGCAAGTTTGGTTTTTTTCCTTTTCTGTTTTAGCAGCTGACCACTGAACATCTTATAAAAATTTTTATAGTGAAAACAATTAAATAGAAGCGCCACTATGTTACCACATATTTGCTTTTTGACAGGCTTTGCAGGAACATCTGGGTTGTTTTAACATCCATTATGGCAGATTGGGGAGCGTTCTGAAGGACATGACGCAGCATGTAAAGGGTCAATTTGGATTGTTTGGAGTTGAGTAGAAGCATGTACACGTTCTACAGAAAACCAGGGTTGTCTTTAAGTCTAATCTTATTTCTTCTTAAAACAAAAAAAAAAGAGAGAGAGAGATTTGAGGTCCCTAACAAAATTGTACTTGGTGCAACACCAAAAATGTGCTCGCAGTAAAAAATATAAGTTCTTAATGAAAAAGAGAAAAAGATGAATACCAGTAAGTCCTTCTCACTTACATCTTGACAAAAACACTAAAATAGAGTTTTACACATGGATGGGATGGTACAGGCAAAGCGAAGAGAATAAAGTAGTATTTTAGTTTGACAGCTTTCATACAGAATAGTTTACAGCAAATATGTGTTTTTAAAAGACAGGTCTATGGTGAAATCTTTTGGGAGGACATGGTCTGAGGGGAGATTTGGATGTGAAAACTATAACTAGTCTGCAGAAAATTGCAAAGAGAATCCTCGAGGGATTAACTGAGCAGTTTTTCTTTTGGGTCAAATTCTGTACAAACCGTGAAATCCAGCTTTTAAACATGGCAAAGATTTTAACCCCTTATTGTTTGATAATGTTTGGGCAAGCAGCTAAATCAAGGAGCAAAGTACACACAATATGATTCCTATTCAAAGTACAAACAGCATGTACTGTAAACACTTTGTATATGTTCGCCATGAGAATGTGAAACCAAAGTCTGTTGACTTGATTAAGCAAAAAATCTTGGCAAATAAATTTGATTCTGATTTTGCTAGAGATTATGAACAACCTACAGGTGGACAGAGGACAATATTTAACAATGTTGTTTTACAACTTTGGAACACAATCTTAGATTATGCATTTTTTTCACTTCTATATGAGTACACACTTTACTGATCTACAAGTCAGTTTTTACACTAATGTTGTTTTGACTATGTCTCCTTTGTAAAATTCACAAAATATTATTATGTAGCCCTGAGCAAATATGCACCACCTTAACATTCTTAGACCTCATACATTTTCTTCATAGCTAAAGTTTTTTATCCTTTCACAGACTGTTAAATGTTGCCTTATCATGGCTAAATAAATAATGACATTGAATTGCTGCCATGGGGGACTCAAGGATTTCTCAAACATGCATGACAGTAATGAGCAACACTCAATATATGTTTTTCATGAGAAAATGTCATCAGAACATGAATTTATGGGCGTCGGTAACAATACAGTTTGAAGATTCAACCATAGCTCAGAGACAGATTATTGTAAATTACATTCTAAAGAGACTCTTTTCCTCATTAATTTGCATCCTTTAAATTCACAACCTTCCTCACTTCTAAATAGAGATAATCTGACTCTTCTCAGGGAGTTGAATCAATTATGTCCCCCAGTGGAACACGTTACCTGGAAAAAAGCCCACTCTGACCAAATATTCTGGATAAGAGAGATGGGCAAAGCTCGGTGAACAGAAAAGAATAGAGAGCAACGGGCAATGTGAATTAAAAATAGAGAATAGAAACGTTTAAATGTTCCTATCTTTCTTTATATTCCTAACATCATTTTAACAAAGGGGTGGTGATGTGTGTAGAGTGTTTCCCGCCAGCTTCCCTGCTGATCCTGCAAGGACATGCATGGTTAGATAATGGAGGGATGGACGTTAGGATTTGATTAAAAATAAGGACCATTGTCCTTTGTATTTCATTTGAGACTAAACACTGTTTATTTATAATTTGAGTGTAGCTAAAATAATCACTGTTTGAATTAATCTCTGCTTATTAGTTGTTTCAATATAGCAACGGCTGGAAAAAGACTGCAAAATAAAAGATTGCATATTTGAAATGGTTAAAAGTTAAACATAACACAAAACTGTAATTATTGCTATTTTGATAGCTCATTAGCAATGCTAGCAAGTAATTAATCTCAGAAGAATGGTATCTTTTGAAAATTGGCTACTGTGCTGGATGATACTGCCCATTCCCTACACTGAACTCAATAAACTGTGCTGGTTGGTGATGTGCTTCATCTAAAATGATGAGAGGGCAATGGGTGTGGATTTGATCTGTCATTCTGATTCATTACATCTGAGGTTCAATGGGTGATTTTTCTTTTTCTTCCTTGCTGTATTTCAGCAGTCTTCATCTTTCACAGCTCAGCAACTCATCCACCCACAGTGTACGTGTGCAGTATGTTTCTGCTCTGAATGGGTGAAAAATATTATGTTCCTTTTGTTAAACTGTCTAAAAGAAAAATAATTTTTTGCAATAGTACTTTTCTGAGTAAAACATAATTGAAAGCTTTAATTGGTTATAGTCAAAATTTAAACATAAAGTTCTCTATTGGATTTAGAATTAGTAAAACTGGCCCTGGAGAAGTTGGTGCCTCACCAGTCATGAATAGCACGTAACTGGTTTATTATTGGTTCTATTGTGTATCTCTTGTTTTGGCAAATTGTCCAGGTAGTGTCCTGCCTTTTGCTCAATGACCATTTAAGATTGACACCATTGTTGGTCCCTTGAACCTAAATTTAGTGATTCCTATTTGTCTCCTCATTAATTTCATGTAACATAACTGTGTTAGTGATTTGGGCAAAACTGATGTATCTGGAATAGTAGCAACTTTTCTACACACGTGATTTATCTGAGTAGCCTTGTTCTTTATAAGAACTGATCCAAAGTACACATCAGATGACAGCATTGGTGGAGTTGGGTCTGCTTGTGTCAGAGACTTGGCATATCATGTTTTATCTTCACATTCTGTTGGAGGAGTGTATGCTTACTGAATGTGTCTGCCTGTAGTGACAGAAGCTTTGACACTCAAAGCAAACACACAGGCACAAACTGCGCAGTTGCACAGACAGACACATTGTAACTCTCTTTCTAAAGAGTCTACAGTGCTCTGTTTCTGTGTTGACAGCTTGCTGGTTCTCCTGAGTATTGAAAAAAAACTGTCTAGACTTTGAGGATAAAAATATTTCTTTTCTTCCTGTTTTTTGATGTATTTTTAGTTGTGATTGAATTAGGACTCTTATGAATCAGTTCACACAATTACCTAAACCACACATCAAATTAGCAGAACACCTGAGATCCTGTTTATTTATTTATTTATTTTTTAACCTTTGCTACTTAAATATGTTATGATATAAATAAATATTATTCACAGATTCTTCCTTCTTCTTCAAGCCATGATTTGTATCTGCATGGTTAAGTGCCAGAACCACAAAACATGAAGTCTTATCTTGGAAACTTATGTCATGTGCACACTTGTTTTCCACTGATTTTCTTTCAAGCTGATGACGACTATGTAGAAAACTGGCACTGACCTTTACTTTGCAGTCTTTGGAAGCCAAAATCATTCCACAACCAATGTACTAACTAGACATGAAATGCTTGTTAGATGGCAGTGTGAAGGACAATTACTAAGCTTGACATGCTTAATTTTTGCTAGAAAGCTGTTACAAAAGAAAAAAAACACAAATATCTAAAAACAAAGAGATTTTGGACCACATGTAGAAGATGTATTTTCTCCTATACGATGAGGATCAATAATGTGGTTTGATGGCTCAGGATGCTTTCCTTTACACCTTCATTATGGCCATCTCATCTTACGAAACAATAGCAGCATGTTAAGTAATTGTATTGGTACACTTAGTTAATGTGTACTCTGTTGACAGGCGAATTACCTTTATTCTCAGTTGACTTTGATAGTTGGTCAAAAAGCTGTTCCTGCAGTTTCAGGATATGAGAAAATCAGCAAGATGAAAGCTCAGCTCTGTATACAAATACTACCAATATTCGTAAACACAAGATTTGTGACAGTTAAAGTATGAAAAGTAGAATAAAACAATACATAATGTGGATGTGTAACCAACGTTTACACATCCACATCAACGTTTTTATGAGGTTACAAATTCTGTTGGCAAAATGTAATTATTTTACACAATAATCCATAATTCCAAGGAAACAACTTAGTTTTTCCTGCCTTATGATTGTTTCTGCTTCCTCCCAGACTTTTAGGAGCACAGCCTATGTTTTTATGATAGGGAATATATTATGCAGCACTGGTGTGTTTGATCTATTTGACAAAAAAGAGTACAATCCAGAGTCTCTCTTATTTTAGACAATTTTCATTCTTATTTTATTTTACTGCATAAATCTATACCAAGATAAATGTTGTTTAGCAACAATATTTGCTACATAAATGTTTAGCAAAACATTGATCTATTCATCTGATCTATTCATGTTAGGACAATTTCAGCCTTCACAAAGAGTCCTTTCTGAGTTGACCACTATTTTAGAGTCAATTATATAAACAATCTTTTTGGAAAGAAAAACCCCAAGTTGTCCTTTTTCAGTTCTTCTGTTACTATTCACTCTGGAGGACAGATAGAGCATGAGGTAACAAAATCAATCTTTAACACAGCACATTGATCAAATGCGGTGCCAGCCACCTCAAAATATTCAAAAGCAAAGATTAAGGAGAATCTTAAAACGCCCATAGAATCCATAGTTCAGCTCATCTTGTTGTTGGAGGAAAAAATGTCAACTTTGGCAGGAAGCTTCAGGCTTCTTAACATAGGAAGTTGTAGAAAACTGAACTCAGCTCCTTTTATCCAGAGTCTCTAAAATCTACAGATATTTCTGAATCAAACTGGGTAAACTTTATTATCTGTGTAGGAGAATCAAGTATTTATTTGGGTGAACATTTGTAGTTGACACTGTTTTCTCACCCCACATCTATCACATTGAATGTCATAATTTTGTCCCACTTTAGGATTAGTCAAGTATACTTTCATTTGAATTTAATTTAACTGAATCAAATTCAATTAAATCAATCAATTTTACCTTCTATAACTGCATGCTGTGTCATTTCTTGAATACTGCATTGGTGAATGTAATATTTTTGGAAAATTGCCATTTCTTCACCTACAGAGAAGGTTACATTTTGCATGAACCAACACTACCCTCACTTGAGTACTTATACAGGTTCTTCCTTAGAATTAAGATATGTCGTGTGACTTCTGCTGCAGGGGATAAGGTTTATAAGTATTAATATCACACTTTCAGATGTTATGTGATTGCCTGTAAACAGAGAAGAAGGAGATTTATTATAGTCTCCTCATATCAGATGTTAGCATGAAGGAGGAATCCAGCACTGGGACTGCTATCTACTTATGGAAAAGACCTTTAAGTGTGTGTATTATTGTGGGAAATAGGAGAGTTGTGCAGGTTTTGATTTAATAAAATGCCTTCTTCTGTAAGTACTTACGAATAGAAGTGATGAATTGGATTTTACGACTTAAAATCTAAATAATCTGGCTTGTATTCATATTGGTCTTTACTGAAAAGAGCGTCAAGTCTATAGATAAATCTTTCTCATTCGATTACGACGGTAGATCCTCTTCCATGTGAATGTTTTTTAGGTGGATTATTTAATCAGTGTGAAACAGAATTTCTCCTCATGACTTTATTAAAGTTCTTGTCAGCACAGAAATTAAATGTTATATATACATATGTTTTACAAACAGGATAGAGATGTTATTTTATCAGATACAAAAATGAAATTGTTCACATTGTTTAACTTTGTGCCCATTCTTTTCAGTCTATTATTGTAGTTTCCACTTTCTTCAAACTCTGCATCCACTTCTGCAGTTTCTACATTAGTTGTCTGTCAAAAGTGGCTGGACGTCTGCAATGGTAACACAAACAAGCAGGACATAGGGTCAAATGCAGATGAAGAACGGATTTCTAATAAAATGGAGAGAAACAGGCTCAAGTGAGGCTGCCTACAGAGACTCTCTTTGGCATTATTGCTCCTTGCTGGAGGTTTTATGAAAGAGACCTAATATGTTGTGGCCGTTATTTGTATGGTAATTTGGTTCAGAAACACATCACTCTCTGGAAAACAAAAAGAGCTAGGACAAGACGTTTTTTGAGGTAAAAAGATGTAGAGGCTTTTAACGCAAGTTCAGCACAAGTCAAACATGTCTCATGTGCTTCTTTTGTAAGCAATATTCCTTTATTTTGCACAAAGTAAATTGTAAAGAAAAAATCAGCAAAACCCTGCACAGGTAAATTTAAAAACCAATCATTGAGGGTGAACCATATGGATAATTTCAGGTCCCAGCCTTTGGTCTCCAATGAGTAAAAGCTCAAACCCATCATGATGTAAATTAGCTGGTGAGTTTATTGTCCTGAATTACACTTGGTTGTATATTGCTGTTTTAAGCTTTTCTTTATTTAAATTATAGTAAATTTAAATGCATAGTATTTTCACATTCTTGTCTTGAATTTGGAACTCAGCACATTGGTAAATTATTTTTAGACTGCTGTCACAGTTTTCTGTCTTTCCATGCATGCTGCTATTTTGAGAAACATGTACAATGAAGATCTAAACATTGTGACAGGAAGGTGATTTTGTGGTGTATTGAGTGCAGTGATGTCTTTGAAATATGTGTATAGCCTTTCATAGGCTCCCATTCAGAATCAGGGTGTGCTATCAGTGGATTGGATGTCAGTGTTCAAGTGTATTGTGACCTGGATACATTACCATTATGGCTGACTCGTTTTTTTCTTTATGTTGAAGGAAAAACTGACTGAGGATTAAATTTAAATGCTCTATGAATGTACCCAGGTGGTCAGATAATTGTTGGCTGATATAAACAGAAAAATAGCTTAAATTTCCCTCCTGGTTTGAAGGATCCACGCCATATGGGTTACTAAATAATCTGTTCAGCTTAGCATATCATGTAATATTACTGGGTCATTGCTAAGATATTTGAGTTGAGTTACTGTGATTTTGTAGCACTTATGCTCATGTGGGGTTTCATAGTGTGAGATAGGTGCAGACCTAATGTGGGGGAACTTTCCAACATATCCAAAGAAAATTATGCCAGACTGTTCTGGTGATTCTATTGTGTATATATGCATTAGCACTAAATCCATAGGAAGCCAATGTGAAAGCATTGTTTCCTCATGGTTCCATGTTTTCAAAACCAATAAATAAAAAAAGGTTTATATGCAAAAGAGTAAATTATAATACTAGAATAACACATCTGTGCATTGAGTGTTTTTTAGTAACACTATACTAAGATGAAAAAAAAACCCCCAAAAGAAACCTCATATTCCCTCAGCCACACGCCTGTGTAATTCTGATTGAAGCACAGGGATTTATTCCGTGATTGAATGTTTCAGTTCTCTTCCAAAAGATATTTTTTAACACTGGACACAGTGTTTGCCACTGACCTAAGACCTAAGAGCTCTAACAGAAATAAAGTCGAAGGGCTGACTTTTTTTTCATACTTGATGCTCGGTATTACGAAGAGAGCTATTATCAAGGTATTAGCGTTGGCTTGTTTAAGAACATAGATTTGATCTCTGATTTAGTTTCAGATTCACTTCACTATGTTTCTTCATTAACTAGTTTTTTTTTTTTTTTTTTTTATCAAGTGAACTTCCTTGCAGTGAACTTAAAACAATGTTACACACAGTTACTGGTCTGTTCACTTGCCAGCGACCACATGGTGTTAGGGTCTGTGCTTGTAATGTCATGTGTCATGCTGCCAGGGCCTGCAGAGGTTTCAGGAGTGGATGTGACCCGCAATAAGGTTAAGGCAGAGACACCAGGCAGTAAGCCAGGATAGAGCAACATAACATTATTTACTGCAAAGTTAGACACCCGCACAAATACACACACATGATCACACACCACTATTCTACCCAAGACTGCACAGCTGGCTGAGAGCAAGCAACACAAAATCACTCCCCCACCATCACCAATCTATTGGCATAAGAAACTTTTAGACATGGCAAACAACAAGGAGTAGCATTTCATAGTTTGAGGACAAAAGGCCAAAGGTAAGATACAGTGACAGGCAAAAGCAGAAGCAAAGTTTAAAATGGCATGGCACAACATATCCCATAAAAAAACCAGAATGAACAAGACTCTGCTTTGGGATATACTTTACAGTGATAAGTTTCAGCCCTGTTGCTATATACAGTGAAATGATTTTAGCATTTGTTTTGATAGAAAAAAATAAAAGGTCATTGAAAGCTTAAAGATTAACTGAGTTTTGAATTGTCATATACATATTCCAAATTTCCTTAAAATCAGTAGTTTTCTTCTTTATAGTATTTTCCTTCCTAAAAAGAAGTTTCAGACAGAACTCCTAAAGGAATGTGAAAACCTTCCTACAAACTCATGACAGCTTCACCTTCTCTTATTGTAGTTGAATCCAAATATTTACATACACCAAAGAAAAAGACACAATTTTTCTCACTTTCTGAAAAAAGATAAGTCATTGTTTTAGATCAATTAGAATTAGATCAATAAATTCTATTTACTAAATGCCACAATAATGAGAGAAAGAAAATATCAAATCAAGAGTGCATACAGAATGATTACAATCTTTTTAAACAAGGTTCATCACAGATAAACCTCTGAACACATTTGAGCTATTTGAAGGCACTCTCTGGTGCATTTTAAGTCAACACCTGGAACACAATGTTCTCATGTTTGACACGACTGGAAAGAAAAACAAAAGTCAGTGAAGATACCATGAAGGTAATTGTGGAATCTGTTCAATGGCTGTGGCATCCTGAGCAACTATCATACTCCTCAGGAAGGAGGCAGGTTATGTGTCCCATAAATTAACATATTTTGGTCCAAACTGTGCAGACTGACCCCATAACAAAAGTCAAAGACTTTTTGAAGAAGCTGGCTGAAGCTAGTAAGACCATCCCATTATCTACAGTGAAATGTGTTCTATACCGGTATGGCCAGAACTTATGCCCTTGTCAATACATGGAATGTGCTGGAAAATGTTTCAGTCAGATTCAAATACTCCAGATTTTTCTGTTAATGTAACAGAACTGCAATTGTACATATGGTCAACAGGATACATTTAGGTTCTGCAGTTGGAATCCAGCCTACAGTGGACAAATGGAAAAAAGTCAGATTTTTGGTCTACTGTCTTGTGTGTTTTGGGTGTTTGTATATTCTGCATTAAGAATGAACACAGCAGACCTCTGAGTGTTAGTATGTGATGACTTGAGAATGGGAATATGCAAATCAGGGAACCTGTGAAGTGAAATGATCTGCATTACAGCTTGGTTTGAACATGTGTGAAGACACAATGGGATGCTGAGCCATGGACTAAAGAGAGTCTGTAATCTGCCCACTCAGGAATGCTCTGTTGTGATAGTTTACTAATCCTTTTTAACATTTAAAAGCCAGTACCTCTTTGGTACACACATATAATATGTCTACACACACACTCAGTATTTCTTTGTGTCTTCATAGGAATTTTGCATCGACTTACAATTATTTTTCATTAATTCATACATCCTGATCCTGACTCTTATCTTAAACCTAACCATACCGAGCCCTAAATTTAACTTAATCTTTATTTATATGTCCCAAACTGAACTGTTAAGTCAAAAACAACACTTCTTATGTGGCCCAGGCTTTGAGCATGAGGTTAACATATACTGCACCCTACCTGTTACTCTGCTGAAAGACACATGTCAATGGAAACAGGATATGACAAAAATATGAAATTAAATTGCACCTTAAATGTTCTCTTTTAGGTGAAGATTTGTTATCTATACATGTAAGCCAAGTCTGCCATGACAAACATTTTATCTCATACGGTATTTAAGTACATAGGTACAACATGTGGCAAATTTAGAAAAAAATTCTTTCATTTTGGGCATATGTCTTTTCTTCTCCAGCAGGTTTGTCACTGTGCTAATATAACTGTTTATAACTCATGCATTACAACTAATCTTTATAAATGTTGAAAAAGAATACAGGTTTTAATTAACTATCTTTGTACTTAATTTTTGCTTTTCCACTACTACTACTACTACTAGGTTTGCTGAACTAACCATTTCAAAAAATAGAGCTTCAGAAAAATTCAGTCATTTGCTAAAATAAATCATACCTCAATAACACCTTCTGACAAACATCTGGCTTGAAAGAGAGTGTGGTAAAACAATCTTTGAGGAACTACATGGTGCAAACTTGAGGTGACAAATCATGTTCCATCAGTGCTGTCAAATAAAGTTACACAAATGTCAGTATCACTTTTTGAACCATTTTTAAATCTACTACCCTGAAAGAAAGGTGACATTTTTTTCTGTTCTTTTGTCCACTTCATTTTTTTTTAAATATCAAGTAGTTTTTGAGTATTTTTTTATATTAACAAATATTAATATGAACTCTGAAGAGACAATATTAAATTTATTTTTTTGTTTGTTTATGCCAAATAGAATAATCCAAATTATTTCTGTCTGCTAATTGCCAGGATAATGAAAGAAATAACCTTTAGAAAATAATGTATAACTTTTTCCTGACCTGAAGGAATGAAAGCAGATATTTGCATATACTGAATGAAAAATACATACAGCTCTTTTTTCACTGTCTGAAGCTAAATCAGACCAAATCTTTCTTGTTTTAGGAACATTTAACATTTAGCCAAAAGCCATCTTCACATTCAAAAGTTTACACACATTTCTTCTTCAGAGATAAGTGTCTTTTAAATTGTATGACTTGGTCAAAGAACTTTTGACAATAACTTGCTGGAGTTCTGGCCCATTCCCCCTGACAGAACTGATGTAACTGAGTTAGGTTTGTAGGCGACCTCAAAACCCAAAGAAGATTTATGCAAATGCATTTATACATACTCTACACCCCTCAGTGTGAATTAAGGCCACCTCCTTGCACAATGTGAACTTTCCACTTTAATAAAAACAGAGTTTGTTCTCTTCAGCCAGAGGCATGATGAGGGTCTCCTTTGTGACCAGTTGTTGGTCACATACTCTCATGTTCCACTTGTTTGCCCCTCAGCTTATCTAAAGTTAGACAGCCGTCCTCCTTCCCACACCATCGTCTGAGTGCCACAGGCCAGAGCTGCTGTCAATTGGTCTCACATGAAGCGATCACACAGTCTTACATCCTTTCCTAGTCCTTCAAAGTGGAACAAAACTCCAGCTATCAGTGAATTGGTACTCTCCAAACAGGACTTCAGTGTTAGTTTTTCAATTTGGTAGTATTTTAGTGGAAAGATTCAACATGGATATGAACTTAATTTATTCCATAAAGTGTTCTGAGCAGTTGCTTAAAAAATGTGCAAATGGCCTCTTTTTCTACTAGATACAAGTTGAAGTTAATGAAATACACGAACTCGTTAAAAACCGGATGTGTGTGTTTTTTGTTTTTTTTTAAAAAGCATAAAACCCACTGTAGTCAATTAACAATTTCATCAGCATACAAAAACATTTCTTAGTTAACAATGACCATCAGAACCATAATTCTGATACAATTTCTTAGTGGCATTGCAAGTCTTGTGCCATTACTTTAGCGCACAGTTGTCAAACTCCAGTCCTGGAGGGTCACTATCCTGCAACTTTTAGATGTACCTCTGCTGCACCAGACCTGAATAAAATAATAAGGTCATTAGCAAGGCTCTGGAGAACTTATCTACACAAGGAGGTAATTAAGCCATCTCATTCCAGAGTTTTGTACCTGTGGCACATCTAAAAACTGCAGGACAGCAGCCCTTGAGGACTGGAGTTTGACACCCATGCTTAGAAAAACTGTTTGAAACTTGTGTGTATTTTCAATTTGTGTCAACTTCAACTACTCTGACTGTAAATTTAATACACCTACTGGATCATAATCCTGAATCAATTAAATATGACCCAAAACAGTTCTGAGTAATTTTTAATTGACCCAGAATTAAATATGGGTACTCCCAACCCATTTATCTTTGCTTTCATCATATAACAATTCTAACAATAAACTGATTGTATGCCTACAGTCGGGAAGACATCTACCAAGAAGTCTATATTTAGTATATATTTAGAAAATGTAGGGAAAAATACAAGTCTTGTGTCAAAGTAAGTTTAAAAAAAATAAGAAGGGAATGGTAAATCTTAGTCTAATAGCATGGCGGCATTTGTTTTTACTTTTGTACACAGTGTAATGTCAAATGTCTTCTCTCTATTTTCAGTCTTTTTTTTCTCTTACAATCAGCATTGTTGATCACAAGCAGATAAAAGTAAACAAATAAAACATGCTAGTGATAACACAGTATACACGTATGTCATAGGTAACAAATTACTGACTCCAAGGTGTTTCTATATTGGGTGGGTGATAGTCACTTCATTGTTCCAAATGTCTGGCATTAACATCGTTTGGCCAGACTGCTAATAACTACTACTGGTAGTGGCTATTGAATCCCAGCCACTACTGCTGACCTCCAGAGCTTTCTGACTTCCAGAGCTTTGATAAAACCATGATGTGTCCCAGTTGTAAAACTCAGGAGTACCACAGGCTGTAACTAATGTTTAAAAAGTCACCTTGTGCTAATCTAAAGATGACATGAGGTACGAAGGTGGAAACAGATGATCTCTTCTGTAGTGAAGAGTTGATTGTTTTTGTTGTTTTTTTCTTTTTTTCTTTTTGTTCTTTTTTTAAAAAGTAGAAAAAACTGATCGAGGGTTTGAAGAGGCTGATGTCTATCATGAATGGTATTCTAAGAGACAAAATTGGAAGGAAAGGTGGTGATGAGAACTTTCTCACATTGGTTGTACAGACTGATGTGGAGAAAGATTAAATTATGTTTTTTGGGATGTCAGACCACCTTGAACCGGGAACATTTAAAGGTGTCTAATCTTTCATTATGACTTGATGAAATGCCAGCTCTCCAGCTGTGTGGATGGGAGGTCTCCTTTACAAAACAGACTCAGTTCAAGTTTTATGAGAAAGAAATATAATCCTTTGATCCTTTTAATGGTTTTAGTAATTTGTGACTTCCTTCCTTTTCTTCTTGGTCATTTCGCCCTCACGAAGATCCAGATCAAGTCTCATTATTATCAGAAAAAAGTTTGGACTTCACTGTGTTGAAAGCTTTAACTGAAAAAAGTCATTTGACAACTAATCGCAGATGTCTATCAAATTTAAAAGAGCTGTCAGAGAACCCTCCGAGGTGTGGTGATGAGAGATGTCAAGGAGCAGAAAACCTTCCACTATGGTGAATGAAAATACAGATTTTCTTTTATATTTCAGGTTTAATCAGTACGTCTAATCTCACTTTCATGACATTTTTTAAGCCGATGATGTAGAGATACAAAGAGAGATGTGTGTTGACAATATCTCCTCTTAAGCCTGCAGCAGTTTGAGAAGAGCACTGCTGCTTGGGGTTTGATCTTGTTCCCCATCTTTTCCTTCTATCCCGTTTGCATATCAAAGCTCCAACCTGCAGAACTCACTTCCCCTTTGACGCATATCCCATCCTTTATGTTGGAGATATATATTTTATCTGTCGAAAACCAGAACAGATTAACATAATGTGCTTGAAAACAGTGTAATACAAGACTAGATAGCAAAATTAGATAACAAGAGCATTGCATTAAGGCCCAAGAGAGGCAATCCAATATGTTCATAATTTACTGCATATTAATTATCTTCTGTTGTAACAGTTTAAGAAAACCAAATCAGAAATGTACGGTGAATGATCAGTACTGAGCTGGGTTCAGTTTCAGACCCTCTCTCTCTCTCTCTATATATATATATATATATATATATATATATATATATATATATATGTGTGTCCTGTTTTAGAAAATGCATATTTTGTCACTGTTGACATTATGGTAAATGTAAATATATATATATATATATATATATATATATATATATATATATTTTTATATATTTTTTCAGTAGTGTTTAATTCTGGCATTCTCTCAAGTGTTACAGTGTTGCCCTAGTTCCTTACCTTATTGTATGTAGGTTATATATTGGTATGTATAAGGTACTGAATATTGACAGTCAACAATTTTGAGCATCATTACATGGTTTCTTTTGGGAATCCTTGAGCACAATTTCCCTTCATGTTGAAGTTACAAATCTCTTCACATTACATTATTATCACAGTTTAAAATGCGTGACGGTTTCCGCAATCATGTTTTGCTCCAGTGGTTATAATTTTTGTTACTTTTAGTTTGTAGAACACATCACTTTTTTGGGGGGTGAGGGCTTCTGCAGACATGCCAGCAGATATGAAAGATGGAGTTTGAGACGTACTGCAGGGGACCTATTCCAATTTATAAACTTAATGACTGCACCACTTGACAAGTGGTGCAGTCATGGTAACCGCTACAGCAAACAGGTTATGGATCGTGCTTGCTTGTACTTTCCGGTGTTTAATCTTCCTGCTGATCTGTTACTTAGAATCTAAATGAAACGGTTTCTCAGTTGTCCCCAGGAATTGTTTTGGTCTTGGTTGACATCTAATTTAATAACTGAGTTTCAGCATGGTGCAGCTCAACCTGTCTAATTCAAAACTAATTAAAATAATTTGATTTATTTTCATTATTCTTAGATTTTCCTATCATAAAACTTTTAAAAAATAAATTAAAAATAAAAATAAAAATCAACTGGGCACATACATCGTTCAGCCAGACATAAACCTATACACTGAAGTTTATTTCACACTTCAGGTTGCAATAAAACACACTACAAACCATCTTTACAGTCAAACACTTTTGTGTAACTTTTTTTTTTTTTTCATTCTTCCATACCACTTTTCGCAACCCCCACACCTCTACAATGGCACTGCATCCATTCCTAGTGGCCATGCCCCACAGTTTGGGAACCACTGAATTAACCTAACAGTCATGTTTTTGGGCTGTGGGAAGAAGCCGGAGTACCTGGAGAAAGCCCACACATGCACAGGGAGGACATGCAAACTCCATGCAGAAAAACCCTGGACTGAGAGGTGATGTAATTACGCACTTCATCCAATTCCGTTTCTCAAATCATCAAAGACTCTTTTTATTAACTTTGCAGTTACAACAATATCAAAATATAGAATAGTCTTTATAATGTCCTTTAGCTCAGCAAATGCTTCAAATATCCATCAGGTGAGGTGACACTCATTGCCTTTAAATGTCTGTCAACCCAGCAAAAATCCCAATTCCTGCCTCATTTTTAGTATAGCTCTAAGTTTTCATTGACAAGTACTTTGTCCTGACTTGGGCTCTAGGGATCAATTTCAATGAGTTGGCTCGCCACTCAGCTCTCTGAGATTGAGATTCAAATCTGAATGGTGGGTGATGGTGGCTGTTTTTTTATCTAGCCACCTGCCTTTACTGTCTGACTGGAGAGGTTTTTCGTTGAAAGAAATTCATATTGCAAAAATAAATAAAAACAGAAACAAACAGTCACTGTCTTCTGCTCGCTAGCAGTGCTTAAATGGGAATTGATTACCTTTAAACACACATAAAAAAAGCAAATTTAAAAAAAAGAAAATTACCAAAACTCATTTTAGATTTTTAGTCCTTTCAAGTTCACATCACTGATTCAAAACTCTTGCTGAAAATCTATGGTCATTCTCCAGTACAGTTTTGCTTTGTAGTGCTATGCTATGTTTTGTTAATTTGAAACCCTGTAGATCCAGTGCAGAGATGAGATTCTGTGAGTTATGGGTCCTGCAGGAATATACTGAGATACTGCTAATTTATGTAAACAGCTCGTGTGACAGAGCAATGCAATAGTGCTGATGACATTTTCATCAGCACTATTTGCATTGGAAATCCCTTGCTGTTTACCTGCAGCATGTAGATAATCTTGTAAATCAGTTAACTGACTGCTCTCACATCATGTCGAGCTTCATCAAAGGTCAAACAGTAATTGCTCTTTGCCAGAGATCTTGAACATTGGGGTTCCAAACTCCTGGGGAGGTCATTAAGGAACGAGAGGGGGGAGTGGCAAAATATCTGAATAATTACATATTTACTTATATTTTGTTCAAAATTCAACATTAAGTCTTTAAGTACACATTAACATGACCATGTCACAAGAATTAACTCCCTTTTCATAGTTAGAAGGGGATGAACTTCTATTGACTTAAGGTATAATACAGGGTGCTTCCCGTGAGACAGTTGGATTAATCTTTTGCTCTCCTTAAAGATGTACAATGGAAGTTTTTAAAAATTAACTTAGCCTGAAAATTTGAACAAGCAAAGAATGGCCAGAATGTCCTGAGGCTGGATTTTGGATCCCAGTTAGCCGAGTTGCCATGTATCAACCTAGAAAACAGTTTCTCTGAAAATAGATTGATGGGACTTTCACAATATATTTCTTCCACCCAGCAGCTCCAGACTTTTTATTACTATTATTGCATTATTGAATAAAGATCAAGTCTTTTAGGGGCACAATGCCATTAAAAGATCAACCATGTATCAACATTTAGCAGTGATAGAAATGCTGTGTCATCCACTCAGCTTTTAAACAAATGCCTCTTCATAATGAGAATCATCCTGTGACAATTACGCTCATTTTCTTTTAAGAGTGCACTTCTACATTTCTGTCTCTAAATAAAGAAGTGCACACTTCTTTATGGACTTCTAGGTATGTGTGTTGACAGGCACCTGTCTATACCTGGTTTATGGCCTATTGTTAGACTTTCCACAACCGGATCAGCTGCTTACTAGAACATCCAGATGTGCTACTAATGCAGATGTAACCTGTGTGGACTTTTCTTTGAAGATCAGTTTGCTTTTATGAGTTTTACCCTAGTGTAATAATACTTTTTGAAACAGAAACATTTTAGTGGATGTAAATATTAAACCAGTGGAAATGCTTTTGCACATATCAACAAAAATACTTCCTATATATTGAGAGTCTATAGGTATTTTCTTTATTTTTTATAGTTTTCAAAAAAAATATCCTTCCTGGATAGTTTCCAGGAAGTAGGCGTTTAATGGCTAATTTCTGTAATTTATAGATTACTTTTGTGAAGATATATATTTTTTTTTTGCATTGATTTTTTTGGGCTGTTTTTGACATCTGGGGCAAATTTAAGTAGAAATGTTAATATGTTTAATGTGAAAAGCATATTCAATACTTGTTTTACCAACTGTGTAATGTGGTATAACTATTCCCAGGGTCATTAATTCTGTTACCTAAGGCCGGATACTCAGATTGAGGGGCCAAATAATAACCGTACATTCTCTGAAATCTATAAGAAATATTTGATGCAAAATGCATGGATTTGGATATTAAAACTGGGCATTTTCTCTGTTTTATGACATTGGTCTGATGACTTCGCAGTTTTCAGTATGACATTAACAACAGACACTATGCCGGCAAACAAAGGTCACATTAAATGTTACATGGACTTTAGAGGATTGCTACCAGTTTTGCTGAAAGATCACAACAGGATGAAAAGGGGATGATGAAGCTCTGTTAGAAAATGTATGTGTGTATATCTGTGCCCTTTTTTCTGTTTCCCTGTGCTGTCTGCTTTTGCAATAATATGTCACCAGGAAGTAATGATTGCAAGAGTTAGCTTTAAAAGAAAATTTGATTGTTTTCTAATGGGATAGACACAGAGGCAAAACTGTGATTGATCTGATTAATAGGGAAAATTCAATATTTTCTCTATAAACATTTGCAGTGTAGTTATTTTCTGCTGTATAATAATTGCCATTTCATTTTAAATTGTAATTGAATGAAGGAGTTGTATTCTAACATTTATTAGTCATGTGAAACTTCAATATTCACTTTATGTCTATATGGAGAAATGAAAAGTACTTAATCTGCTTATTTTGGCTAAGCTTTCACTCCCTCACTTTGACAACAGCTCCCATAGTTTCACGTCTCATTGTTCATCAGAGAAACATGAATGTCTACTCTCCAAAGGAGTTGTTTGAGGAATCAAGTCTAATTAAACTCTGTAATATTAATAAGTGATTGACTTGTTTCATATTTTACAAAAATAGAAAAAACACAGTCGAGTCATCAACAAATTCTTTCTCCATAATCTTGCTATGACTCCTCATCCTCATAATAACACAACCTCAAAGAACTAATGAAGTAATCTGATGGCTCTGTAGTAAGGAAATGGGGCATATGTTTCTCTTGTTGAGATGTGATTGAGTGATCAGTCTGTCACAAACAAGTAAACATTATCTATAATTTTGTTGGAATGATTACATCTCTTAGCCAAGATCCTCAGAGCTGATGTAGATCAAAGTGCTGAATATTTCCAAAGAGGATACATGTTCTTTCTAAAATAATTATAGACATTCTGATATTCATGAGAACATTGGAACACCCGGTATTTCTCAGGGTGCTATGTATAGACCTTAAAACCATTGGTTTTCCACAATCCAAGTGCATCTCCAGATTATTCAGTTGTCTAATAAAATTTTAAAAGTCCTTAAATGTCCTGTCGCTATACATATAAAAATGGTTTTATCTTCTTTGATAGAGCTGCACAACTGTGGAATTAACAGAAATAAATTGCAATATATACCAGACTTCATGGAAGGATGTTGAGCTGCTAAAGATATGAACCAATTCAGTTCGGAGCACTTGTTCAAAACAGTTCAAAACTGCACAACAGTCCCGGGATCACATTTATAAACATGACATGCTCACAAAACGGCCTGGAACTAGTAGACTTTTCACACAGAGACTGCAATCTATGAAAAAAACATGGGAGTGGTCCTTGACTCAAACTCTGACCCATACGTATGCGCTCATATTGGAGACTGAAAACTGACAGTGCAGATGGTAAGGTGGGAAATTGAAGTGACGTTGTATCATGAGTCCATTTTCACTCACATATCTAATTTCAATTGTAGATCGATTTTGTCATAGGTATTCAAAACAGAAGTTTTATTTAAGCTTCTGCTGGTGAACCATAACTATACAAAGGTCCTTTCAAATAAAGAGCCTTCAAGTTTTCTAAGCAATACTTTCCTCTCCTCGGATGAACACCAAGAAGTCGATAAAATTGATCAGCTGGCTCACTTAAATACTCTTTAACATCCATGAGGTATTTTACATTGAGATTTTATGGTCAAATGTGAGTAAGCAGAGGGATGTAAGTGATAAATGCCCTCTACTTGTATAGCACTTTATCAATGTTCATTCAGATTTATTTATTCAGACATGCATTCATTCATGGGTTGCACAGTGGTGCAGTTGGTAACAGTGGTGCAGTTGGTAGCACTGTTGCCTTGCAGCAAAATGGTCCTAGGTTCGAATCCCGGCCCAGGGTCTTTCGGCATGGAGTTTGAATGTTCTCCCTGTTCATGTGTGAGTTATCACCGGCTTCCTCCCACAGTCTAAAAACTTGTCTCTATAAATTCTCAGTTGTTGAGTGCGTTCATGCATGGTTGTCTGTCTCTGTGTTGCCCTGCCTTGGACTGGCAGCCTAACTTTACTGTACCCCTCCTCTCATCCATTGACCACTGGAGATACGAACCAGCAACACTTGTGGCCCCACTAGGGATAAACGTGTAAGATGGATGGACATCTTACACGACAAACAATTTTTTATTTATTTTTCTGATTCAGGACTTTAATGTCACGTCTCTGCGACATTGTTTTTATAGTTTTTTTTTTTCTTTGTTAGAGACACTGTTATTCATTTATTTACTTTAACTTGGTACATGCTGATTTTGTGTCATGAGGGTAAAAAAATAAATTGGTAAATGATGGTAAAAATTGTTAATGTTACATACCATATAAGATAGATTTGAAACAAAAATCTTGTTACTGAATGTAATTGAGTACATTCCTCAATTTATTGAAATGTATTATACTTCATAATAAATTTGTCTTCACCTGTGAAGCACAATACTGAGTGAATCATAAAATTATGACTGATGGAAAGTCTACTCTCCAAGGCAAACTAAACTCCTCCTCCAAAAAAAAAAATAATTGGCCCTCTTATCAAAAACTGGTAAAAATTTGGGCCCAGTAATAATTTTTGGACAAATTGCATACCAGAATTGTGAAAATGTGTGTATACTGGCCAGTCCCAGCATGGAATCAAATGAATGTTGATAAATCTGGTGGCTACAAATGGGAATTAACAAATACGCTCAATATTTTATTCAGGGTTAGTGGTCTCACCCACAGAATTCACAAGACTTTAAAGTGACAGCCTCATAGCAGATTTTTAGAATGAAAAGTTGTACAGAACAATTGTCTCTGTTTAAATGCCCCAGTTGAATCATATTTGATCACACTGCAGAGAATGAAATTAAACTGGAGTTTATGCAAAACTCCACAGATGGAAATGTCCCAAATTCCTTCTGAAGATACAGGGCAGATTCAGCCCTTTTGTGTAAGGGGATGCTGCACAGAGTTGCATGTCTGAATGCAGGCAGATTTCCTTCAGAGAAATTCATCTGTAATTTATTCCCTCCCCACCTCCCCAGACACACACCCACACAGCTTGGAGATCAGTTTATTTGGCCAGGAGGATTCTTTCTTTTAAATCTGGTTCAAGAATTTGTAATAACTCCACTGTGGCATATTGTGGAACACAGAATCAACCGCAGATCAGTCTTTTTTTTTTCTTTTTTCAAAACTCAAAATCAGTGATCACAGATTGATAGTGGAGTATGCCACATGATTATAGATCTCACTAGAATCACTGAGATGATCAAAATTAATATTGCTGATTTACAAATCAGGTTTTATGTCAAGTTTACAATCAATCTTTTATGGATATTGATTTTAAGTGAGATACTTTCAGTTCATATGAAATACATCCTTGGTCTCCACGCTAATTGTCATCAGCAGGCATAATTCATACGTCAAGCTACCAAAAGAAATTTGGAGGGGTTTCTTTAGTTTTTCTTTGCCTGTACTGCAGATGATGTTTCCTTATTCTATTGTATTTTTGACCTCTCTCCTGTCAGCAGACCTGTTAATAATTTCTGGTGTTTTTCCACCTGAATTGCATGGCAGCACTCTGCACCAAATTAAAATTTAATTAGACTCCTACTGGAGACAGAAAAAACAAAAAAAGCAATGCAGTCACT
The DNA here is from genome assembly GCA_911649635.1 of Poeciliopsis gracilis. NCBI lineage: Eukaryota > Metazoa > Chordata > Actinopteri > Cyprinodontiformes > Poeciliidae > Poeciliopsis > Poeciliopsis gracilis. The sequence continues at coordinate 4,409,102 of CAJVRI010000884.1, read as the reverse complement.
TGCTCTGCCCAACTTTTTCTCTGTCATCACTGTGCCTCGGTGTAGACATTGTCTGCTGCTGTAACCATAAAGGTCATGCCAGCTGTGTTGCTCTGGCCACACTGTCATGGGAGACTTTATGGGAATTCTGAGAGGTTAACAGAGGGACAAACATATATATGGGAGCAACTAAACTCAACCACCTTCCACAGACTGCACACATGTTGCTTTTGCCCTGTGCTATTCACATTTAGGATTTACTGAAAGAAGAGATGTCAGTTGGTAATGCTATTAAATTAGCAAAGAGACCTTTTTACAATAAAAAAAAACACATGGTTATTCATGTAGTTAAACAGTGAACAGATAAAGTACAACGTCTGCACATACTTTAAAGTTTGGCTGGGATTTGTGTGCTTTTAGAACTGAATTTAATCCCATAGCTATGATGAAGTAAAAAATAGCAGTTTGTTGCCAAAGTCGAGCCCAGAATATTAACAAGGATCCAAAGGGGCATACTCTTTCCTAAAGCTAAGATACACACATAATTTCTTGATTTATTTTTTTTGTTTTTGTTTAGTTCTACTTATCATTTCTAGCTTTTTTTTTTACTTCTTTCTGTTTTGTAAGAAAAAATGTACCATTGTTATTTAATTTATAGTGGAGTTTAGAAAAATCTAAAACCGAAGTATCAATTAATACGAACACATTTTGAAAAGTGAGTGTATGTTTTCATATAACGTCACTTAATGGACAATATTATTCAGAATGAGTAGGGTTTGTTTGCTAAATCAAAAGTAATCGCCTTTCAATAAAATTACCAGCTATATGTTCATCCATTATGCCTATCTTTTATTTAGCTGTTTTCTCATACATAAGGGACTAGATATAGTATCTATTGATATTTGCACCTGTGATTCAGCCAGTGTTTGTTTTATGTCGGTCTCCCTGAGAGAGCAGCAATGCCTTTTTTCAGTGATTCAGGGAATAATTTAGAAAAACAGACCGACTCAGTGGCGTCCCTCAGAATCATTTCAGGTTTCATCTGTGTTTGGAAACACACATCAAGGAAAATGGAAAGCTTTTGCAAGAATATCTAGCAGGTGGGATTTTGAGCTGCAAAAAGGGACTGACAGTAACAGCTGTGTGGTGAGGCAGGGTTGATAAAATGAACATTGATGTGCTTGTGTAAAAGTTTCTTTCAGTTTACAACTTGATGTTCTTCTAACCTTATTTCTGTAGAATGAGAATACATCTTTAGATTTTGCATGAATACAGTGAATACATGATTTACAGAATTAATTATAACTAACCTCAAGCTTAACAAGACACCAAAATATTTTTAGTTGACCTAGTTGAAAGTCAGATAAGCACAAAGGTTTTAAAGTTTGTTTCTCAATGAGATAAAAGAAACACATGCATATGTAAAGGGAAATTACTACAGGTAAATAAGAAAAGGGTAAATAAATTATTACAGGTAAATACAAAAAGGGTAAATAAATGTAAAGACATTGTTTCAACATGCTGAATCATCTAAGTCAGGCAGGAGAAGAAATTTCATGTGAACTATTACTCTTTTTCATAAACAGTGTATTCATAATGTGGAAGAATCCATAATGATATAGAGCAAAATAACTTAAACTTATAAAAGTGAGTTGTGGATTGGAATTTGTTGTAAATTGGACTTACCTTTTAAAGAGCACACCATACCAAAAACTTGTATAACTGAGATCACATTCCTCTTCTGACTTCAAGGTAAGTCATCATTTTATTCACTCTTCTGCTAACCTGATTTTGTAATTTTTCTTTTATCAATGCAGAGATGAATCAACACCTGCAGTTCAAATCTGTCTGACTGTCTAATGCTGATTGGAGCTCTAAAGGCATAGGGAGAGTCTATCTTTTCTAAAAACACCTGACAAGCTAGAGAAGTGTGCATCCCGACGGTGAAACCCCAGACTTCACTGAGCTGTATTCAGTCTGAATAAATGAGAGCAGGAGATGAGCTGACAGCAGTCTGTGTGTACAGTAGCAGAGAGTGACAGAGAGGGAAGTGGCACTGGGGGCTGATGGTGCAGCTGACTGCTTTGACAGAATCGGAGGGTTAAACGATGAGCTGATGATTACACCTTCTTCAAGCTCTACTGTGTAGAAATTAATTAATTGTTTGAATGCTTCATCTTCTTCACTTTTGCATCTCATGTACAAATCAGATTTTGAATCAATCACTTTTGACCCAAAGGACTTCCTTTTGGCACAGCTTCCACGTTGTCCGAGACCGAAAAAAAAGTGTAGTGTTTTCCAGGTGGATGTGATTCATGAATGTTCGAAGATGAAAACGAAGTGCCACAGAAACAGGAATGAATGAAACCTGTGTGAGCCAGGAGACAAGGTGGCAATAGGAAAAGGAAATTAGCATTTGTTTCCTTTCTCCTGCCTACCTTTGTAATTACATGTCGAAAATAATTAATGACTCTCTGTTGATTTTAAGTGTATCTGGTCAAAAAGGAAATGTGAGTAAGTGGTGGAGCAGCGTTTGAATTAAGTAGTTGCAAAAAAGTCAAAAGGCAGTCCAGGAGAATAAAGCTGAAGAGATTTTCTTTGTTTTGTTTAAACCGAGACTCTTGCTCAATTGCTGCACCGTGTTGCACAAGAATCTTTTTTCTGTACAATTTAGGAAAGATTGGAAAAGTGTAGAACATGGCTTAGAGATGCACATTGGGGAAAAGGCTAGCGTTTCAGATGCTACAAAGAGTCTTTATCTTTTGTTTGACTTGTGTATTTCACACTCTAAGCAGTGAATCACAACGAGCTAATATGAGGTAACAAATTCAGACTTAATATTCTAATGACACTAGATTATGTCTGCCTTGCACCTAATCTTTGTGTTACCATAAAATATTAAAATAAAGAGCATTTTCTTTGTATTAAAAAAAGGAAAAAAAAAACTACTTTGCATTTAAATTGACAAGTCACAATCATGATCATTCTAGTGTATCTAGAATTTTAGTGTCAAGTACAGTAACAGTGGTTAATATTAAAATGCTACAGAGGAGAGTAGAAGCATAATATACAGCATATGATAGAAATAACTAAAATTAGTCTGGGTTTTTTTTTGTCGTTTTTCTTTTTTTGTGTGTGTGGAGGGAGTAGAGTGAGTGAACAAGGGGATGAAAAGAGACTAGAGCCAAAAACTGCCTCAGTTGGTTGAATTGTAATCGGACCATAAAAAAGGAGAAGTTAGATGGCAGAAGACATAAATGTCCAGAGAGGACTTTTCATTGTCCATCATTTTGATCAACAGTGCCCAAAAAAACTTCCCATATTTTTGTTTTTTTAATGCTAAAAAATGACAATTAATTGCATTTCATTTTCAATTAATATTCCGCAAGATGACCAGATGACCAGATAATTCACATTGTGTATTCATCAAGTTTAATACAGTTAATTTTTTCTCTCCAGCGATAAAGATTTAGAAGGAAAGACATCATTAATGACTCAGTTTAAGGGGTTAGACACTATACTGGATGGCACTGTAAAGAAGGCAGGATTTAATGTGAACAGCTTGTCACATTAGAACAGAGGCAGTAATTTTGGAAAAACAATTGTTACTGACCGTTATTATCACCAGGATTGTAAAGAAATTAATTTACAACATGGAATCTGTATAGCAGAGTGAGACAGATTATTTAATAGGTGGGTCGATAGATGCTTTGAAGACATAGTTGCAATCAAATTATTGTTTTCATTAGCTGTAATCAAAAGAAAATATGGTTACTAACTGAAATGATAGCTTGAAAACAACAGTCTGGTGTCACTGATTTATATAAAGTGCTTCACTTAGTGAATTAATTTCCTGAAATACACAAAGTTTTCAATAATATTCTAATTTATTGAATGGGTCTGTAAGCTGTCAGTTCTCAGCCTGGTACTTCTTATTACAGCTGCTCATTAACTTAAAAGAAGAAAAGAATTAATCTCATTACAGTAATGATTCAGTGGTAGTACTCAAACCAGCAGTGTTCCTACTTCACTAACAGACACACAGCTTGGTTAATGTTGGTGTTATTTCACAACCACACATGAAACTGAACATAGATTACAACCTGCTTCTTAACCAACACATTTAAACTGCTTTATTTGTTATTTTCGGTTTTGTACACCCCAGCAGGTTCATATATGACCATTTCCAGTGATTTTTAGATAAGAGACGCGGTCCACAAAGTGTCATTCACTCCGTTTTAAATGCCTGTTGTGTGATTGTTGATGATGGCTAACACACTGTGGGAGGTTGGAACTCCAAAGGTTCAACCCACACTCTCTACCTACTGTCATTAATTAAATTTGAATCAAATATCATTTGGAATTGTTTGTTTTATAGCAAGGCCTTCATTTACAATTACACTTCATAGTATACAATGAGATTTTTAAGGAGTTATTCACTTTCTGAGTTAAGGTTAATCTTTGATTTAGATTAACTTATAGGTAAGATTGATGGCCTTCTTACCCATTGCCATCAATATTTTCAATTGGGAGGCATTGTTGGAGGCAGAGCTGACCACAGAGCAAACACAGGGGTCAGTGTTTGGTAAAACAGTTTCTTCTCTCAGGGTTTTCAATGTGTTTCCATGAGGAACATTAATACCACTACTATATTTGCTAAATGCACAATCTCACAATGTCATTGTCCTTGGGTTTTTAAATACATCAACTGAACATTAGTTCTTATTTCAAAGATATAGTGAGATGAGAAAATTTCACATAAATAACTGAATATACTTGAAACATTATGTTGATGGTTAATGGATGCTTTGGTTATGAGGATATTCATCAATGAAGATGATAAGAATGTTGTCTGTCTTTCTGTTCAATAAAGAAAATCAATAATCTAACAGTTTACAGTTTTGGAGATTGGAGATTTCTCTTGATATAAAACAGAGACAGTTTCTTATTCTAAGATTATAATCTCATTTATATCAGTACAAATTCCATTCACTAGTAAGAACTGATACTAACACAAACATTTGCCTTTTTGCTCTTTTGAACAAATAAGGATACTTGTTGGAAAAGCTGAAAACATTGTTCGCCTCTCAGTGTGACAGAAAGTCACCTGAAGCTCTTTGAAAAGTCAGACAAAAGTTCCAAGAAATAAATGAAGCCATTCTTTCCTTATTTGTCTGTTGGAAGTAAAAATGTTCAAATTATGTTGGTTTCTTGCTGGGCTATTTGTACAGAAGACCCTTTGAGACATTTGAACATGCATTGATGAGTCAAGGCAGAACTGCAGGTCTGTTTTTGATGAGTGAATGACATTACAACAAGACATACAACTCAAAAGTAGCTGATTTTACATAATGGCCCCATTACAAACAACCGTTTGCGTGTAATGGTTGTTTTACACACAGAATTGTTTTGCTGAAATGCAGGAAAACGGTGAAATGAAAAGCTGCATGCAGTTAGTGGAACTTACTGTTTACATGTCAAGATCCCTGGATTTTTAGACATCTGACATAGATGAGTTAAGTTTTTGTTTACTTTCTCCATGTCAAAGCTTTAGTTCAGTCTCTCAATAGCTGTTGCACAGCATATTGTCAGCTATCTCTTTGAATCTTTTTATGTTATGGTAAATTTGAAATTCTGCCTCTGGTTATAATCTTCGATTCAACATGGCCCAGCGTGCTGTTTCAAGGTACCATACTGGGACTTCTGCATTTACAAATAATTGAGGAAAAAATCCAGGGGGATGGCTTTGTTATTACATTTAAGTGAAAAGAATGCATAATCAATTTAGAGAGAGACTGAATGTAAAACTATTATTAGTCTGTAACGGTGTGCAGTTGAAATCTCATGCAGAAGAATTTTCATTTCCAGGCTTATTGTAGAACCTGGGCTCAGGATTGTAAAGTCTTGACATTTCTGATATTGCTCACACCATCAATCATTCATTACTGAAAATATTGAGGTTCATGCTGAAACAAATTGTACTTGTCTTTGTCTTGGACAAGAGAAAAGAATAATATACATCATCTGGACAAATTATTTTCTTCTCCTCAGACAGATTCATGAAACATTCACCATATATATACTGCCAGGATTAAATTTGAAATTGTAGTTCACTTCTTTAGGACACTGCTGCATGTAAATTCTGCGAATGGCATGTAACATCATGTCACTTATTCCTGTAAAAAAAAACAACAAAAAAAACAGGTGAAACGAAACCTTGCTTTTAAAGCATATGTACGTCATTCCATTGGCACTGAGATAGTTTGTTGCTGTGGAAGAAAAATTAGATAAAATACTAGGACCCTTAGAAACAGAAAAAAAAAAAATGCTTACCGGTGTTTAAAACTTTTAAAAACTAACAAATTCACACATTTCTAGATGTTGGAGTATTGGAAGTTTATCATGAATACTGTATTTTTTTTCTTTAGAAATGAAAGCTAAACAATACTTGATTATGGTCCAGCTCTTGTCATTTCAAGACAAGAGCTGGATTTATAATCTTTTTGCATGATTATAAATCATGCAAAAAGAGACAAATATTACCTATGTGTTTGTCAAATGGGCATCTTTAAATCATATTAAAGAATACACTTTAGTCTTAAAAAAATTTAAACTATGGAAGTTTTCTTGTACAGTGCATCACGAAAATATTTACAGTGCTTCACTTCTACCACATTATGTTGCGTTATACCAAATGTAATAAGTTAATGTCTCAACTCTGAAGTTTACTCACAAATAACCTATTGTGACATTCTGGAAAATTATGCTTTTGACTGTTTTACAAACTCCTCCTGTGTACCTAATTCAAATGCACATTACAGCTGAAGATGGTAAATGTTTTGTGATTGCATCTGACTTTTTCCTCTTTGTTTCTTCTTTTTGCTGAATTGCTATTTCATGATTGGCTTTATCTCCACCTTTATCTCCAAATCTAGGTAAGATGATTTCTGTTTTTCAATGAGGTTCTGTGCTTGATAAATTTGCCGTATATATAGTTTTGGCTTCTGGTACAGTTTCCACCATCATCCTTACTTGAATTGTAGGCAGTCTTGCCACCCTTTTCTGCACTGCTGTGATACTGACAAGTTGCTGCTTGCTTCTGTTGTCGCACCTGTCATGTGGTGACAGCCACATGGTTGGTTTATGTTTTGAACGGCGGCCATGGGGTTTTGTTGTCTTGGTGACAGCTCACATCATAAACTCCAGGATTGTAATTCAGGCTGTGCAGGCCTAATTTTTAGATTGAGGCTTCTGTGGTTCAGGTCCAAACTAAGGATAAACGCTGGCACCACTTCTGTAGCAGCTTGTCATTATTCATGGAAAGCAGACAGATTTTTTTTTCACAGCAGTGACTTTTTAAATTTTGGCCAACAAGCAAATTTAAGACTGCTCATTCATAACAAGGTGGTGTAAAAAAGCAACAAAGAAAAGGTTTAATAAGTTGAATTTATTGAGTATTTTTTCACGTTTTCATTTGTTGTTGTTCATCATTTCAGTTATCTTGAAAAGTAAACAACCACATTTACTGTTTATTATAGACAGTTGGAAACTCAGCATTTTAATAATTTCACTGACCAACAGACTGCCTAAACAAATCAGAAATCCAGACATGGCTGGCATAACCACTGACCTCTGATATCTTAGTACTTAGTGATGCTGCGAGTTTGTTTCTTTTTAAGCAATGTTAACAAAATGCTAAGAAAAGTCCATTGTGAAAGACAAGAAAGTTTAACAAATTTATCCTTCCCTTATGTTTATGTTCTCCATCTCCATCACTCTAAGACAGGTCAAATTTCATGGAAAGCATTGAGTTTAATTTTTCTCCTCTAATGATTGGGTATTTTTCCTTTCTGACATTTATGGTAGCTTTAGTGTTCAGTTTAAAGAAAATGTAATCAATCACATAATTTTGAACAAACCCTTCAAAAAATGTTATATATATATATATATATATATATATATATATATATATTACTCAGTAATTATATTTCAATCTCGGGGGAGAAATCCTAATTCTTATTAACAAACAAACTGTTAAAACAAGCATCTTGACTGAGGTCTGACTTAAACCCATCATTTTAAAAAAATGAAATTAGTTTAAATTCAGTATAGATTGAATGATCCAAAAGTGTTCGTTGTCAGAAAAAGAAAAAAAAAAAAAAAACTACAGTTCGTTGCTTGTACATGTGACAGTGCAATGACAATAAAGTTGAATTCTAATTCTAATTCAAAAAACTGATCATTGCATTCAAATTATTGCTTTGTTCTACAAATAATTTCTTTTGTTTCATATTAAATAAGTATTGTACTCAAAGAATGTAACTTACTGACTCACAAGATGCCTTCATAATACGGTCATGTGCCAGAAAAAACTTTAGATTAAAACCCAAGCAAATAAAAAAGGTTGGGGGAAAAATCCACTTTGAATATGACAAAAATAAATAAAAAATAAATATTTTGAATCAGATCTAGGAAACTACTGAGGAAATGCTCTGGAAGTTCAGAAAATGTGCTTTGTTCATTTCACATCAACACATACCCTGTGCTGAAAGACATTTTTATAAAACTGATGGTATTTCTGACAATTGTCTTGCATAATAACATTACGTTCCCAAGAACCAGATGTCTGTAGATTTGGGTTGGAAGTGGTTAAAGAAATCCTTTGTGAAATGCAATTCTTCATCTCTTCACACAGAAGAGAAGTCTAATAGAGTGAAATTACTAGATACAGAAATCCTTTAGAAATTCTGTGAGACGTGACTTCTTTTTTGTGCCTACAAAGTTCAACAATAGAAGAAAATGTTACAAAAGTTCCTCTTTTTGCTGTCCCTTCAAAAACTGTTCACTGTAATTTAACAAACATGATAATAAAAGAAACCTAATAAACTACCTAATGAAAGTAATAAATTATCGCTAATAAGTAATCTCAAATTTGTCTTCTACCAGCAATAATTCCTAACAGGCCCCAAAGGATAGATTATATGACAGTAAAAGACAGACAAGGTCAACCCTGCAGAGGTTATGCGATCTGTTTAATACTCAGTACTACCTCTCAGGCTTCCAACTACAATGTTAAATCCCTTGAGGTCTGCTGGCTATATGAAAAATGTTTGATGTGACAGTTTAATAAAGTTAAAAGGCTTCTGATGTTAAGCTTCAATTCTCCTCTTCAGATTGTCATGGTCACACATTTACCAGATACAGATGACAGTGACGAGTCAGAGAATGATAACTGCACATATGGCTGAAGCAGGGAACTTAGTTTAATTGCTTTTTTATTTTAACCGAAAAGCTTTTCAGATTCTTCATAAAGTGAACACAAAGTCGCCATAAATTTTTACTGCGTGCACCATACTGCATTATTCTAACTAATTTGGCTTGTTTAAATCTGATGTATTTAATAAGAGAGGGAAACAAATATATTTCAAGAAAGATTATCGGGAATAAAAATAAAACGATATGAACATTTCTTTCTATGGTCATATAAGAGAAGATTCAATAGACGATCATTGCACACAAAGCAAGCCCATAGAAAAAAATTCATATTGTGTTAATAACAAACCTTAAATCTTGTTCAGTCAGAGCAAAACAGAGGAATGTTCTATGGTTAAATTGTATTGTTATGAAAAAGTGGCTCACCTGGAACCTGGAAGACACGTTAATGCTTCAGATAAGCAAGAGTCGCTGCCCTGTCAAAGCTAAAATGCTTTGACCTGTCATCTCAATCAGGAAAAGCTGAAAAATTTTCTTACAGTTTGAGGCAACAGATCAGTGGCATTTCTGATTACCTTCTATGAATCTGCTTTGGCATCAGTTATTGTATAAGTGACCAAGCAGGGGCAGTAGCATCTAAGATGGTGAGAGTTAGAGAATTTAAAAACAGATCAGGAAGGCCAGCTGTGCCTTGGTATTCTCCCTCGACTCACTGGGGGCTCTTACACAGAAGAATGCTTCAAAGCTGTAGTGACTCCAGCACAAGGACATGCACAAGAGTAGATTGGTGCTGGGAAAGTCTTTCAGTGACAGGGTGCTGCAACATAAATTTACAGAAGGACATTATCAAGAATGCAACAGCTTTGAGACACAGGACCAATCAGCACTAATTATCATTCTGTTACTCCCAATAGAATAATAATGCTTAGATTAGTTTGTGAAACATTACAAATATTCCTTGCTTGCAAAGCATAAAAGAGGTTTTCTGCTTTGTCCTAAAAACAACTGCATCTGCTGTATCCCCACAAAAGTTGTGGCATCTTAGAAAACAAACAACCAAAAAAACTTGAACATTTGTCTTTTGGCATAATCTGCCATAAGATAATAGAACATCAACAGTAAGAGTGCATCTCAGACCTCTAAGTGTGAACAAAGTAAACTGATAAGTGATATTAAACAAGAAATTACAGCCAGCACACTACTTGATTACACTTGGCACCATATTTCAGTTTTAAAGCCAAATGTGAAATAATGCCAAGGATCAAAAATGGAACTACGTCAAGACAGGAAAAATAATAAGAATCCATTATTTAAAATAAAATGTAGTATAAATGATGGGTGCCTTTATTTGACCCCAGATTAAGTAGAAAATAAATGACTATTCATCTCAAAATCTTCCTGCAGACATCATATTGACTTTTGCTATGGCTTAATAACCAATCTCTGTTAATGAATCCATAAAAATATTATGAGTTAAGTTATCTGCTTAATCTTATTAGAGAAATAAACAGCCCGAGGCAAAAATACAAATAAGGGCTTTGGTCTTTGAATAGATGCTTACTGACAGTGACGAAGAGCTAAGTGATGGCATGGATGGCGGAAGGTGTGAGATTAAATGCCTTGAGCAGAGCACAGAAACAATCTGTCTGTTGTCTATCAAGCCTCTCTAAGGCAGATGTATCTAAGTTGAAGAATGAAGTCAGACTGACAGGTTACAGAAGCAGTTTAGTACAGTTGGTTATCGCTGCTTCTCAGGCTGCTGTTTTTACTGTGATAGTTGAACCTGGTTTCTTTGGAGAACTTTTGAAAATAAGTTAAAATAGTCTTCCATACTATGCCTCTAATTTGGGAGAGCATCAGTTCTTGATGCCAGGATAAAAATTATTTAAATTTTGACCAGTGATCATTAAGTGTTCCACTCGGGTACAAAACAAACTTTGGTCTGTTCCTGATAATTCGTAGCATTACATTTTCTATCACATTACCTAATGGGATTTCATGCAGGCTTTACTTGTTTCTGTCTTAACAGCTGTGTTGTTGGTAAAGATAAACACTTTGCTCTATTGCTGTGTGCCCAAAACACAGCTGTAGAATGGGATGAATGGATATAGTGTGCTATATTCATTATAGTTTCAGCAAAGATGGGTATCTCTTCTCAGTCTACTAAATTTTATGTAAAAATTATTTCAAAAGCAGGAAATGCATTTCGTGATTTATTGTAATCTTATGTAAAACACTTGATGGTTGATGAATGATGTTTGTAGGTTTTCAGTAGTTAACTATATATGTAAAAGTCTTAAAATTAAGTGTGAGTTATTTTAGCCCACAGTAATTTGTTTCAAAAACTTATGAAATATCAATGTTACTCAATACTCCAAATGGGAATGTGAGATATTCTACCTGTTTATTATTATAATTGATTTCATTCAACAAGAAAGCCCCACAAAATTTTGGGGCATGTTATTAGATCCACAAAAACATTTGAGTCTTTTAAGCGTCAGTTTAAGATGACATAAAAATAGTTTCCGAAGTGTTAGGTCTTGTACATGTTTACTGCTTAGTCACATTGCTTTCACATAGGATAATTGAGGGCAACTGCTGTAGTTCTGAAATCAAATAATTTCCCATTGTCACTGGATAGAGAATTTAAGCTACTTATGAATTTGGAACCTCCTTTGTCTTTTATTTTCATTCATAATGTGCCAAATCATTCCAATGACATTTTCACCACAGTCCGTTTTGAGCTCATGTTTTTTTTCTACCCTATCTGTGACAAAGCTCTGTAGACTACAATGCTTTACTGCATTACATATTTCCCCCTGCAAGTTTTGTTTGCTTTATAGTTTGTTATTGCAGTGACTGGTTGCAGTGTTGTGATCTGCTTTTTCCATTCAGCATTGAGTATTTCTGTTGTCATTTTTGTGTTTCTTTGCCAATATTAATTGCTTATATGGAATTAAAACTGAGAAAATATCAGAAAAAGGAAAAATGTTTTAGCATTTGATTTTTTTGTTCAAAGGCTAAGTTAATGCTTATTGTGACCGTTCTGCCCTTTAACTTAATGTGATATCTCATTTATTTCCAATATGGCATTTTAATTTCCTGTTTTTCTAATGATGTGAAATGAAAAGTAACTATTGTACAGTATACTCCATGTTAAAACATGTATGTGGTTCACCAAAATAATGTTAAGGAAGCCACATCCTGACTCAAGTATTCATTCAACTGGTGTTAGACTTACTGCTAAATTGTTAGACACAAACAAGGAGAGCAGAATAGTGACATTCAAAAATTCTCATTTGGCTAATGGAAATACGTTTATTTGTAATAATATATGTAATAATATTTAATAACATGAAGAGGTGATCAATATAAGTATTGATCACTCTGAAGTTCTAAGTGAAGTAGAGTTTATATCAGTGGCAGCAGATTGGATGATATTTGATTCATTATCAATAGTGACTTTTCAGAGCGTAAGATGTTGACCTACATGTGGAGATTCAAAAGTAAAGTACAGATGATGTTTAAAGGAAACAGCCTTTAAGCGTGGACTCTCAATTGGTTGTTAGAGCAGAACATTAGTGAAACCAAGTAAAGCCAGGATACAGTGTGTTCTGGTATTGGAAGACATCTGGGGGGATAAAATCACACATATTGACTCTGTCTAAAAAACAAAGTAAAGACAGAGTTATTTTGAAAGTAAACACCTTCAGATCTGTTGTCAGCAAAGTGATGGAAGCATTTATTTCTGTACAGGCATTAGTTTTCTTTTTCCTCCTATGTCTCTGTATGTCTGGATGTGATGATGAATATGATGTCGATGTGATTGCAGTGCACTGGTATTACAAACTACTGCTTTCTCCCTGTGTTAGGGTGTAGCACTTTTCCATCAGGCCACTCAGCCCATCATCACAGGTTGCCGCTGTCATGTAGAATGATGATTCCTGTTTATCTTTGATATATGACTGCAACATCCATTATGAAGAGGAATAGACAGAACAGTTGGATACATTCAGCATTTTTGCATACTCTGAATCATACTCTTCAAATTACTTATTGCTTTATCAGATAAGGAAGTTAAAAACCTTACTGACATGCGTTTTACAGGTTCTATAACAAATAGCATGCAACAGCACAGACATGTTATTTTTTAATTGATAACTCTAAGTTATCAATTAAATATATATTTATTTTAAATGCTTTTCCTGTCAATGGGTGTTTGTTCAGTTATTTGTGTGATCTGAACAAACACTACACTTATTTGACTTGCGAAAGTAGCAAAATTTCATGATCACTGGATTCATTGCTGTGCTTTTATATTGAATTTTATAACATCAGACATGTTGGAGAAAGACTTCATGGATATTCTGGTTATGGTTTGTCTTCTGCTGACATCACTAGATGTTTTTGGGTTTTTTTTTTCTTCTATTTGATTTGATCCTTTATTACGTTTCAAAGTCAGTAATAGTCACATTGCTCACTCCAGTTCTGGTTTGTGATAGATTTTTCTTTATGCATTTCTGGCTTACCTTGTTTCACGCTAAATATAGATTTTATAGTAGCGTTTCAATTGTAAAATCGATCTGAGATTAATGTTGCCAGAGTTAAAATAATTCTATGAAATACTTAAAAATGAAGTCATAGATCCCAGGACAATTTTGCTGTCTCATGTCAGCTCCTTCTGCAATATGTTACTATTGAAAGGGAGAAAATACAAGACTGAAGTTGGCGATGTGTTTTTTCCACATATGCAAAGTATTGTAAATTATGTTGGACTGTTATAGGAATAATAAGGAGAAAGCAGCAGAGCTCTGTAGATCAGCTTTAAGGAGCTTCATTATTAACATGAAGTCAGCTGGAATACGAAATGCTATTTTGTTATTTTTGTGCCTCTAATGTGTTATCTGCCATGAAGAAATTTAGGTCCTTAATAGCATAGATGGGTCTTGAAACGTTTTTTATTGGTACAGAGTAACTAAGAGTGGAACTGGTGCATTCTTTGAAATTAGACATGAAGAAGTCTTTATCATTATTATGTAAATGTGCAACACTTCTTGAGTGTACCTTCACCTAAGGAAAACAGAAACTACTTTCCCATTCAAAGTGTGTTTTTTGTAAGAATGTCTGTCACAGGCCATTGGCACTGTGGAACAGAAAATGTCAGCTGACACACAGCTCTGAACTAACCCTGCTGTATCTGTATAATAAGCTTGACTGACTTTTCCATGCATATGTGGGTCCAGATTTATATCTATCTCTGGGAGAGGAAGGAGTGGGAGAAAAATATGTGTACAAAAGTATCATTAGGTAATTTGTGTCCAGAAGAATAACAACTCTGTAGAGTTGAAGTAAAAAAAACTATGGTTATCATTTTTTTTGTTGTTGTTGTTTTTTACAGTAAAAGTTGTAGCTCAAACTGTATTACAGAAATCAGTGGAAGTAATAGGTAAAATAAACAAATGAGTGTCATTCACAACACAGATGCATGAAAACAAAGACTCACAGTAAGACACTGGATAAGCACATACAGACAGTGATGTTCGATAAATTAGAATATGCTCTTTGATGAGACTTGTAAGTTTAAAAGTACCTTTAACAAAATAAGTCATGCAAACAGAACATAGTGAAGACAAATGGAACCAATAAAAGGGAGAAATGAGGATAAACATAAAATAATCAATTAAAAACTCCTTGAAAAATACACTGCAGAAAAGTCAAAATTGAATACATTTACACCTCTAAAAAAAACAAAACAAAACTCTTAATTAAAAACTTTTGCAAAGAGATATCTTTTGCGTTTCCCTTTAAGACTTAGAATACTTCCTGAGGCCCCAGATTGGCTCTCTCGCATATAAAGGCCACTATTATTAATACATACCTGACAAAACCTTGTCATAATCCAGCATGTGTTAAAATGCAAAATAAAACAAAAATTCTAAATGTAACTTCAAAACCCCTTTGACATTCACTATAAATTATCCATTGACAAAATAAATCTTCATTCTCGCATAGAAAAAGGATAGCTCTCTGCAGTCATCGCTTCCTTATTCCTCCTCATTTTAGCTCACCTATATAAACTTCCATATCAGAGGTCCAGAGGACTACATCTGATTGATAAATTGGATTCATTAACTGTTGTATTTGAGAGAAGATGAAAAATCTTTCCACACCACACCTGACAGTTTGAATTTTATTTTAATCATTCAGTCATTCTCGGCAACCTTCTTTAACCTCTAATTGCTTAATTTTTGCTTTGCTCATTCTCTTTAAATTCAAAAGAAACTTAAATAAATATTTCTCTGGTAGACCAAATTTTAAAATATTGCCATCATTTGATCTCTTGCAATCTCAGCTTAGTTTGTGTTGGCTTGATGACCTGCTACTTGCAGATGGAACAAACTGAAACAAACAAAATTGGTTGGCTAAATTATTCTGCTAAAAATCTAAACTTAAAACACTGTTAATTGTTGTATTTATGTTAAAAAGCTGTTTCAGGCAAATAACATTTTAAAGAACCATTTCATCAACCTAGTATTTTTATATTTGGTAATAAATCTATACCACAACACAACATACTTTAGTAGTTTCATTATCCATGCTGTTTGACTGTGGATGGTTAGTTGGCACATTCTATAGGTTGTGACAAGCTGAAGCAGAATTATGTGGTGTCCCCTGAAACAGTATCGGATGACACATACCCACACTGCACCTTGTGATTGCTCCCTGGTGTAATAATGGTTGGGTACCAGGCGAGTTTGAAGTTACGGTTCGGTTTGGTGCTTCAATCAAAAAAAAAAAAAAAATGATGAAGATGATGATAGTATATGTCTACGTTTTCATTAGTTATCAAATTAACACTTGTATATGCTGTAACCCTCCAAACTCCCTAAAATCATTAGATACATTATGTCCATTTAAGCATCTAGTTGTCTCAGGTTTTTAAGTTTGTGCCAAAAAACTTAATTGCAGAAGAACAGGTAGACAAAGGGAGACCAGACTTGTTTGTTGACCTCAGAGGGTCAGACTTTTAATAGATTTCCTTGAGTTCATTTTCTCAAAGTGAAAACTCTGTGAAGCAGTAAATCAGTTTCTCAGGTACAACAGAAAAAAAAAAAAAAGTGCCACCGGGACTAAGGCTGCTTGAACAATGAGCGGTATGTCCTACAAGAGGAGTGGCATGTTAAATACATCTATCTAGCTCTTTTGTCCTGTCTGCCTTTATCTCTCTTTCTGTCTATATATATATATATATATATATATATATATAAGTCCAATCCAACTCCAGTACAGGAATATGGTAATCCATTCAGTAGGATTTCTAGGTATTAGCAGCCAGCATTGTGAAACTGAGCTCAAAATCCAAAGGATCCTAAATTGTTTTCATCCTCAATAATAGGCCAGTTGGTTATTCTTCCTCTCTGATGTTCATCCCTGGAGTTATTTTAACGTCTATTCCACTTTCAACTCAGCAGGTGACATTCAGTTATTTGACTATGACATAGTTCAACATTTTGCAAGCAGAAACTTAAGTGATGACCAGCAGGTTCCTCCTGTACCTTCTTCCCTTTTCATTCATTTTCTCTGCATTATTTCCTCACCTCCCTTCTTTGGTTTAACTACTACTCTCCTTTTGTTTTTTATTCAGATAGCTTGTCACCCTCCTCCTGAACTATAAACTGGCACAGACGGTTAAAACTCTGTCCTTAACACCCTTGCATTCTTGTCTTCAACAAAATGGTCTTACAAAGCAACCATCACTGACAATCATAACACTATTGTTATTCATCATTTTGATCATGCTAAATATTTCTTTTCAATTTTGTTAAATCACAGGAAGGAAAAAAAAAAAAAAACATCAACACACTTTCCTTGAGGTAAATTCCAGCTTATTGGACAAGGAATATGGGTTACATTTCTTGCGGCCCCTAAAATCTCTTCTCATCACAGCATGATAGTGAATATTTAAGAAGGGTAAATTGACCAAAAAATTCAAACCTTTTGCAGTTACAGCCACCAGCAGTTTTCTCATTTTCCATTAGTTTCCATCTCCTTACAGAGAGACACCAGCAACAGAACCATCAATGTAAAAGCACTTGAAAGAACCATGGAAAAAGCATTTTTGAATTCAGAGAAACACAATTTCCCTGTTAAATCAATCCATCCCCTAAGAAGAACCACTCATACTGTGAAACTCAATAAAAAGTGCTCCTTGCCTTTTGGACATGAGGATTATTTCCACATGGACAAAAGTTCTGTGATCCATTTTATCCACTTTGCTGCTCTATCCTGATAGAACCAAGTAGAATATGGTTCCTCTTAGAAACAGTGCCACAGAAGGTACAGAGATTATTTGAATGCCTTCATGACGACAGATATTAGTAAAAATGCTGACCCAATAAAACTGTTGGTCCTTGAAATGAATATTATCATTATGTACCCTCCTTTCATTGCTTTAATGTTGCATTACTCATTTAGGAAATAGGCCATTTACCTGCAGTTTTATTCTCATTGTATTTTTTCCCCTCACAGTATTCTGATAGACCTTGGTTTATTTATTTATGAAAAATGGAGGAAAACTTTTTGTAATGTAAAAAGCGAGATCTTGATGAGCATTTAAATGTAATATTTGTATTGTATCACAGCTGAAACCGTTTCCTATGGGATCACTCTTTAAATGTAATTGCTTTTTAGATTGACATTTTTTTAGTTTCATTATTTTTGTTCATTGTGCTTTTTATATTTTATATTTTACAAGTAATGATTTGGTTTAGCATTAAAGTAACTTAAAAGGTATTAAGTTTGAGAAGACTTACAATTGAACCCTTCCTGACAAATGTCTGATTCAATATCAATATAATTTATTGCAAAAGAGACATTTAGAAATGATTTTAGAAAACCCAGGTTTGGGGATTATTTATGTCAGCTGATGACCTTAGGAGAAGACTATTAAAACTCATTTATGTTGTTTATCTAGAACCTTTGCTTTGGCTTCTTGACTTTCAGCAAATAATTTTTATTCACATGTTTAACTGAATAATTTCCATGACCAGGAATGTGGAAACAGAAAGCCTCTGCTGGCCTCTACAACACGTATCTTACTGTTTTCTCTCCTAGAACTCGGCATAAATATTTATGACAGTATTTGAATAATGTCAAGTAAAATTATGGAAATTATCATTTGCAGAGGTGAACAGTAGAAATGGCAGGAGTTTAAGGAAAGTGAACCTGCCGAGGTGAAAGAATCTTCCAAACAATTAACAATTAGTTCCCTGGGGTTGAATTCTTTGATAGTAGGAATAATCTCGGATTAGTTCTAATCAAAATTTAATGTATATTTTATGTTGCATCAATATTTTTGTTCATTAGTTATTTGTGGTATCTGAGCTGATAAAACTGTAAAGTATATTTGCTTTACGGTTCTGTTAGGTGGCACACTCCTAATTGATCTTGATTTAGATCAATTTAAGAATAGCTTTGTTCATTGTAGCAGCATGCTGGAGTAGCTCTGTTTAAATTTTTCTTTTTTGTTATTTTTGTAGATATTTTTTTTCTTTTTGTTTTTACTTGAGGCATTATATATTTGAATAGTTATTCCTCTTTTTTGGTTTTGTATACTGTGCTGTTGGAAGGATTTTATCACTTACCTTTTTCTTTACCATTACAATATTAAAGGGATATTAGATGGTTTTTTTTGTTTGTTTTGTTTTTTTACAACTAGGAGTAGCTGATTAGCATTTCAAAAGCTCAAGTAAAACCAGAATTATGACCTGAAATTCCAGAAGAGATGAAGAGGAGGCTCTATTGATACAAAGCAGAATCACAGAGCAGAAAGAGAAGGAGGAAGTTCAAACTATCCGATCCATCAAGCATAATAGGCCAGGACCATAATACCCGACTCCAATGTGAAGGGAAGTGGCAAAAAGCAGTTGCGGGTGCTGATTTTCATCCTTGACATGTTACTGTGGAATATCATCTCTGCTGTCTGTAGATTAAGTTGGCATAACAATCATGTGTCTATCATACAGAAACAATATTCAGTGGACTTCTTCTGAATGTCGTTTGTTGCAAGATTGATCACTATTGGAGATCCTCTTTGCCCACAGCATCATCATGCACAATGACTCTTTCTTTTGAGATACTTGGATGAAATGAGTTTGATTTCACTTTGGGACAAAATATTTTTGAATTGAACTGAATAGAATATATGAGTTTTGTCACTGAAAGAAAAGACACTGGTGAATATAAAACAACTCATGACAAAAAAGGTAAACTGTTGAATTGGGCATGGAGGTAAAAATTCCCATGAGAACAGAAAAGGGGGGAAAATGAGGTCCTTGTGGAAATGTGAATTGTTTCTTTAAGAGAAAAGATTGAATGGAAGAGAGAAAGAACAAGAGGAAAACAATCACTGCAGAAGTAGGGTGAAGATAGCAAATGTCAAGAGGGGTGAATGTGAGATGAAAGAGGTGTGTGTGTTCTCAGCGTGAGTTGCCGCAGTAGCCTGCGTGGATCTGACTGACAACACAAGTTGATTCTGAGCTGGTGCAGGTGAAAGGGCTGGCTTGATGTCTCCCACAGGGAAAGAGACCTGGTTTTTCAGAAACAAGAAATAGTCCCTTTAAAAAGAATGACCAAGATGTTCAGTGCTGTGGTTCATGAAACTGTCCTTTGCGCTGTTAAAAATATAGCAACAGCTATACAAATGGATTTAAAAAAATGCAGCATATTTTGAGTATTGTGTTAAAGGTCAAATGATTAAAGCAATGTTTTCATTACACTGAGCACATTTGCATACAGAGTAGAATTTTGCTTATGAGACAATAAATATTGACCCAACTCCTATGTAATTCTGTGCATGATACATACATACATACATACATACATACATACATACATACATACATACATACATTCTCTCTTGGTGAAGTAACTTTCTTTTTATTCTCCAACTGAAGGTTTTGGTTCTCACAAATTCTCTACTTTATATATTATATACTTTATATATACTAATATGATGCACCCATCACTCTGGAAGAGGGTAAATCTGGACTCATTAGACCTTCTATTACTCTAGAGACCAGTATTCATGCAAATGCAAACCTTTTTCTCTGTTTCAGCCTCAGATTAGTTTTTCTTTTCTTTTTTTTTGGGCTGTACAGCTATTTGGTCCTAATCTTTTATGTTCCCTTTGCATTGTGAATGGTTGAATTTTATTTCTTTCACTAATGCTGTTTGTTTTCTTTGATTTAATTTCAATAAATAGTTGCAAAGTTGTGTAATTGGTAGCACTGTTGCCTGGCAGCAAGAGGGTCCTGGGTTCGAATCCCAACTTGGGGTCTTTTTGCATGGAGTTTTTAATGATTTCCCTGGACATTCATGGGTTCTCTCCAGGTACTCTGTTTCCTCCCAAAGTTCAGAAATATGACTGCTAAGTTAAATGTTGTCCTTGGGTACATCCTGAGGTATGTATCACAGGTTAACCTGCAGTTAAACTGTGATATCACAGGCTTTTCACAGGTGGATCTGGGATAAGCCGGTAACCTGTCCAAGGTCCATCTTCCCTACTGACTACTGGAGCTCCCCTACACCCCTCCCTTGTTAAAGAATATTGATGGACTGATTAATTAATTTGGGATTTTTTTCCATCCACATTTCTTCCACTTTTTAATAATCCATTGAATGTTGTTGATCTCATTGTTATAGTCTTTGCCATCTGTAGATGTTTTCTCTGCCCTATTACATGCCATTGATTTTGCTTTTTTTTCTTCAAACCTAGATGTGTCTTTTGACAAAGTTGTTAAAAAAAATTAGAAGCTACTATTTGCTGCAGTTGAGGTTAAAATGCTTGTTGCCAGGGAAAGAGAATCAGCCATGCCATGATTTTTCAATTGGACCCTCTTAGCTGTTTGCTCTGTTAAATCCAGGTGTATCCAGGGTAAATGTATTTGGGGAATTAGATTATTATTATTATTACTATTATTATTATTATTATTATTATTATTAAAAAACATAACCTAGATGTCACCTTAAAGATACAGCAAATTAAATTAGCTGCAGACTGTCTCTTAAATAAACATGAATTTGAAAAACGTTACTGAAACCATGTGATTTTTAGACACCCACTGAACCAAGCAAAATTCTTATCATATAAGCTGTTTTTTTACTATGTTTAAACTGAATCTACTTTCTTTGTTCACTATGACCAAAGACAATGAGTTGAGTTGAGAAGCAAAAAGGCTTTTTGAGAACTGAGAATGAAAGGCAAAAATAAAAGATAGGAGTGGAAATTGATTTTGAACAAATGCTTCCATGCCACAAAAGCTCTGCATCTGAACAGAAAGGGATCTCTTTGTATAAGAAGTGATGTGGAAATGTGCTTTAGACCTGATAAAAGGGAGCCAGAGGGAAGGAAGGTGAGGATAATGGTTTGGGAGAGGGAGATAAAGTTTGATTGAGAAGAATGAGAAGGGAGGCACCGAAAAGCAATGTTGAAAAACAAGACGGAGCAATGACAGGGAAAAAATGTTAAGGCAAAAGGTGGGTGGGTCAAGAAGAACAATAGCTTTGTGCAGTTCAGGTTTACATTCCCAACATACAGAAACATTGAATGGGGAAGCGTCTTAACATCTTATTTGTCACATTCGTATTTGAAACTGAACCTGAGTCAGTCAAAGGTTCTCCAATTCATCCAAGAAGTAAGCCAAATTTGTTTAGCAGAAATGTTTAATGTGATATCATTGGTTTCTTTCTCTCCTGTTTCTCAGACTTTCTCCCACAGTTCTAACCACAACTGTCAAGCTAATTGTTTATGCTAAGTGGTTTACTCTAAATTTCCATTAGTGTATGTGTGTGCATGGTTGTTTGTCTTGTGTTGTGCCTCCCTGCCCCGTTTGTGTCTCATGCTTGCTGGAAATGGGCACCACATTCAATGCTTGCAACAAAAAGCAGGCATTGAAGGTCAGCTCACAGCAGGTTACATTTTATGAAACTATGAAATATTTTATAAAAAGGTGGTGGCTTTTAGGCTTATTTTCATCATCTCTTATAACTTTTTAATTTGATCATGTCCATTAAATTGCTCCGTAGGCATAAAACTAAAACTTGAATGTAATATTTTCTGCATAATTTTAGAAATTTATGCAATGGTAACATTGATAAATTTTGTGATAAATTTTGTGATATCAACTCCTATATATGCCTGTTTTTCTTCTTTCCTGTCTTTTCCAATTAGGTTTTCATCACTGTTGTATGAATAAAAATAATCTTCATTGTCCCACTGTGGGTAAATTCCTGAAACAAAACAGTGAGCTCCATTGTGTGAATACAGAAAAAAATACAGTTTCTATAAAAATACATGGGACTTCAAAATTACTATTTTTAAAGAAAAAAGCATCTCTTGAAATCAAGTGAAAGCTGCTTTAACAGGCTCCCTGCTTCGTTGGCAACATAAATACAAGAGGGAAAGCTTCCTCTTAGTAATTGATGACTAAGAGGCAGCTTTTTAATTGTATATTATTATTTGCTTGTACTTTAATCTCATCTTTATATCTAATGCTTCAACTAATCCAATGTTAAAATCCAGACTCTTTATTTTCTGGGCTAATTTACTATTGAATGTTGTAGTGGTACCATAGTTATTTTAAAAGCCCAAATCTTTCTTGACACAAACCCTGATGAGTCCACAGTCACAGTAATGGGCTGATTTTGGAATTGTAACCCCTTTCAGTTAAGATACTTAAAGTACTCTTCCTTGTTAATGGTGTGCAATTATCTTGGAGTGTCCTTTCGAGGGAAAAACATTAGGGCTCTTGTCATGCTTCACGTGTTTAGTTGGAAAGGTGTGTTTGCCTCTCACTCCTTCAAAATACTCTATGATGACATATTTAGAGTTCAAAATCATGGCATGGAAATGACTTCGTCTGAGACAAATCACAAGCCAAAGTTACAGAAAGAACAAGGAGCTAAATTATCTCTTTCTGTAACTGTTTACAGAAAGAGTTATATACTGAGAGAAATATACTGAGACCTTTTCTTAATGCTAATTGGACTTATTACATTGTGCTAGTTGGGCTTCCACTGTAAAGCGAGCTTAATGAGGACAACTAAAACTTGAAATACATTAATTTACTGGGAAAATAAAGAATTGTTAGTTTTGAGGAAAATGTTTTTTTCTCAATTTAATGAAGCAGTTGATTAGTTCCACATTATGTTGTTTATGTTTCCATTATTTGGCTTATTGAACAATTATGTCTACATCTGGTGATCCTTAGTGGCAAAAGAAAAATAAAGATCTGGTATATGGTTGTGAAATGTATGCTTTGGCTATTTTTCCTGCTCAGAGAACTAAAACATAAAATACGGTAACTTAATTAAGACATTCACTTCTTTACATGGACAAATGATTAATTTAAATTCAAGTTGTTAGTGCTTATGATGACTTAAAACATTTTATTTTCTTAAGCTGATGTATTTTTTTCAGATAGAAGGATTAGCTTACCCCAAACAAAAGGAGAGATGACATGAGTGAACATTAAAGCTAAATTATTAATGAATAAATATCAGGGTTTTTTTTTGTTTTTTTTATCACTTTCTACATTTAGCCCGATATTTTAAATTTGAAGCAGGATCACTGCAAACTGTTGGACTGGTAATGAGAAAGAAACATATCTTTCTTGGAGTGCAAATTTATAATGTATTTATTAATCAATGATGCAGCAGTTGTTTTAGACGACAATCCGCACTGACACAAGTCTTCATTTTAACATGAATACTTATATAACATGAAATTCTAACTAGATGCTGAATTAAGACTGAAACTAATTATGTGACACTTTTCCTGCATTTGTGTTCAACAGTATTATAAAATCCTAAGCTTCATGTGTTTTGTACTTTTTTCATGCTTACTTGTCCCTCTCCAAAACACCTAAAAAATCGGTTTCCTTGTTATTCTATTGAACATTACTCCTTTTTCAAGACTCACTCGATGGGGTTAAACTCTGCTGTTTGTGGCTGATTTTCTGGTCAGTGTGTCATGTGGATGATTTTAAAGACAATGAGCCCATTCTCATCCCCCAATGTCATTCCTGACTTTCAGTGTGATTGAGGGCGCATATATTTGTTAAGGTGAAGTAACACGGCCTTGTGAGGAGTATTTGAATCTTCGCTGATGGTAGAAATGATTGCAGTGTCTTTGTCTTCCCATCTGTTTGCAATAACCCCCCTCAGCCGCCTTATTTTCACTCATCTCTAAATAGAACGTCTCAAAAGACACTGAGGAAGCTAGAACAGACAATCAACATGCAACCCGTTGATATGATTTGTTTTGAAAGATCGGAAGAATCCACTTGGTTCAGTGCCTCTTTACTCACCTTGTTAATATTCTGCACCATAGTCTAACCTTTATGCAAATAGTGAGAAAACATCATTAAGCACTGTCCAAATTATATCACCACAAATGGTTGATGGTTTGATGGTTGACAAGTAAAATACTGAAAACGGAGTCCGGCTGGTGACAAAGTTTTAAAGCTCATTGTATACCGTTTCTCTGCTATTGTTTTTACAATTATAGTTCACAAAAAGTATGTGAATAATTTTAGCATTTCATACTACTGGAGCAAAATAAGCTGCATGGGCATTGTCAGACAAATTGAGTTCATTATTCCACCCTCATACATTGCTAGATTAAAAGTCTACTTTTAATACTGTCAATTGGATGACAGCTAATATTCTAACAGACTCCACAGATCTTGATATGCATATGAACGATCTGATTTAATTATGAAATCTGACTTTCAAATGACATTTAATATGTTTTGATGAAAATGAAACATTCCAAAACCTTGACAGTAATAAATTAATATTGAGTGATGAAGGCACAGAAATCGGTTTTCCCACAAATTTTCATGTCAGGTGTTTTTCAGTTTCTATATTGTTTATGGTTTTCTCTATTAATTTTATTGACAGTTATCTGACAAATTATTATGAGCATCCACCATCAGCTCCAAATTGTAATGCCCTCCTACACAGCTGACAGTTCATTAACTTTTGACAGAAGCATGCCAGTTAGTATGCCCATTCATATTAAAGAAAAAAAGCAAATGAGGGAACTGACAATGATAAGTTGTGAAATTAATTTAAGTATATTTTTCATCAAGATTGAAGTCAAATATAATTTCCTCAAGCTGTTCACCAGTTTTTTAGCTCACACTGTGATTGAGGCCATTTTAATGATAACACAAAATCAATGTTTATGTGCTTGCAATATTTTTTTTTTTATGTATTACCAAAATGAGTGTAAGGCTTAGCTAGGTTAGTAGCAATATGAAACTTTCATAAAAATAACTTTTTTATATATTTGCTATATCTGTCCTGTTGTGACAGTACAGCATGAGATAGACTGTACAAATATTATTCATCTTTCTCTTTTCATCAACTTATTCTATTATTAATTTTTGTTCAGCACTTTGGTTCCTTTTTAAAAGTTCTAAATAAATAGATTTGACATTAACATTGAAATAATCGACCTCCTCTTCCTTCTACCTTTGGACCTGTTGTCATCTGAATAAATGCATTATTCTGTGAACAACCAATTAGTGCCAGGAAAAGGTTTTTAGCACTTTCAATCATCCTCGTGTGCATGGTGCTCACATTTTGGATCATTGATCCTACTAAATGAAAACAAAAATAAAAAGATATACAGCCAGGACATTAATGTAAAGCTTTATGAGTGAAATCTTAGAAATGAGTACTTCACTATGCATGACATGTGTTTTTATATATCTTTGTAAGGCATCTTAAGATAGACTGCTGAAAATGAGCTGTGTAGCTAAAAAGTAGAAAACCCACTTCAGTATTGACTGTATTGTTGTTCAAGACAAAAATCAGTAACTGCTGTGTAGTCACTACCAAATGCCTTTGAAATAATCAAATGATTATGAAGTAATCATTTAAGAGTTTGCAAAACAGAACGTAATCAGCGTTTTTTTTTTTTCTTTCCTTCCTTTATGCTTTTGCTATGGCACAGAATCTTAATTGACCAAAAATGGCAAATTCTGATTTTACGTTGGACAGTGTGAAAAAATTGCATGTGTGTATTTTTATGTAGTGTATGTAAACCTCAGGTTTCAACTGTATTTAAAGGCACAAAATAAAATAAAACTACATCAATAACTAATGTAGCTGTTCTGCTAATTTAGTTTTTTTGACTCTCGCTTATAAGTGAGTCAAAAAAGGTAATTGAATTTTTGCAGTCAATTAATCAAATTGCATAGGCTGAAATGCAAAGTTTCTCAGTTATTAGCTAGAAATCTTCCATAGCTCCATCCTCGGAAGTCCTTATATATAAGCAATTTCATATCGAACTTGAACTAGCAATATTAAAGAGACTGAGTCACTGGCTGCAGTTGTAGTGCAGGATTGCACAGAGACAGGACACACAATCAGGATCAGTGAGGTTCTTTTGGACACTGCTACTGCAAAGCCTGCTGCAGAAATTGAGATGTCACACTCAGTCACAGCTTACCAGATACAGTTAAAGGATTGGTTCCAGAGCTTCCACCACATTCCTTGACTTCAATCTTGAATTCATCATAACTGTAAGAATATTTCTACTTTTCAATCGCAACATGTGTTGTTCATATATATATATATACTTTTGGAATATTACTTTTTCTGCTGCAGTAGTCTCCTTTTTATTACTTGTTTTTTATTCGCTTTTTTACATGTCCTTCCTGACTTTTCAGGCATGCCATATGGTGGAATTGGTAGCAAACATGATTTTGCTCTGAAAAAGGGGATATCAAAAGATGGAATCCCAATTGGCTGACAGATGTTACTAAAAGAAGACTGCATCTGGCATCCAAGTAGAAAGAACACAACAATAAAATAGGGATTTGTATTTTTGTGATCTGGTTTGACTTTATAATTATTTTATAATTGACATGAATATGCATGGAGTGGGTGGATTTATGTTAATGTATATGTATATGCGAGTGTGTGCATGAGCAAACTTATTTTATGTAGGCAGGGCAGGCTGGAACTAAAATTCAATTCTGATCTTTTCCTGGAAATGCCCACTACCATGATGCACTCCAACATCATGGTAGTGGTCTGATATGTGTAGATCAAAATACAATGCATCTCCAAAACTGTTCCATTGCCTTTGTTCAGCACTGCAAAATGGCAGAATGTTATCTAACCACATTACGTCTTGAGTAATGACAAAATATCTTTGCAGTAACAACAGCGTGGATAATCATATGGGTGCTCTGTGGACTGAGATTCTATTTATATTTTTATTGTCGGTAAAGTCATTCATCATTCTTTCATCTTTTACCAAATGAAAGACTAACTTCATATGCAGTTGCTTTAATCGAGGTTTGATAAGATTTGAGTGAAATAACCTGTTTACTTGCTGTGCGAAGTAAACATCTCCATGGCTCTTGTGCACATTGTGGCTAAAATTAGAGTTAATAGGAAGTTGTTTAAACATACTTGGGCTTATAAAATGTGATTTATTTGTTTGAACAGTTTTGTGTTTTTTAGAACTTTTTGTTCATCAAAGGACATCACTGAAAGCCTTCACTTTCTCATTATAGAAAAATGAGAAAGGTATTCAGCGTTCAGCGTGTTAGATCAGGATAAGAAGATGGGGTATTGAAGTAAGGTAGACTTGGTGCATTCTCAAACTTTTGAGGCCTAGAAACATTCAGCTGACCAGTTTTCCCCAAATGTGAAATTAATTTGCAGAAAAGAATAACTTCTAATATTAAAATATAAATATTTTTGAGTTATTTACAGTAATCTTCAGATGGTTAGTTTTTTGGGGGGTGAAAAGAAAACCAAAATTTTATATTAGTATTCCTCTTTTCTGATCTTCTCCATAATTCACAAATAAAAGCTGTCTTGTTCTCTTGACCCTCATTAGAGGTGTGACAGTGTTGATGCAAGTTTCTGGATAAGCTTTACACCATTAGGCATTCAATTTAATGCAGTAAATAATTTTTCAACATGTTTCTCCATGATACAAAATCATGGAGAAACATGATTTTCCCCATGATTTGGGGGGGAAATCATGATTTTCCCCATGATATATAGATGAGGTCATCTATGTATGTGATGAACCACAGAAAAACCAGGAACAATGTTTGTTTTCTCGGTACAAACCAAGCTCCATAAAACAAACCTTTTATCACAAATGAGATGGGTAATCTGCAATAAATTATATTGCAGATGACCTATCAGCAGTATCCTCCCATCCTTTTTACCCATATTTCTGTATGTTAATTAAGAAAAAAGTTTAAGGAAATGTCTTTTCCACTGGGTAATGGCATGATCATACTGATAATTCCTACTTTTTGTAGCATAGTGAAACAAACCTATGAAGAGTCTGAGTGATAAAAAACAGAAACATCCCAGGGTTTTAGTTCACATTCTTGATTCCATAAGGTCAACATTCAGGCTAGAATTTCAACTGAAACTTCCCAAAGACTGCAAAACAACAAAACTCCACACTGCCAGTTTCATGCCAGCAAATAATTTCAACTGTCAGTTCAAAATATTACAATGCAGGTGCTTTTTATGGCAAGATGTCACATATCAGAGAAGCATCTGTCAACTCGTCACCCTAACATCTGTGCGATCCATCTGGAGAAAAAATTCTGTCTCAGTCCAACTTTGGTTAGTTTGTAACATTAACATAAATTTCAGTCAAACCTGTCTTACTCACAGATGCTTTTTTTCAGGCCTTATTTAATCAAGAGATCTACAACGTGTGATATTTAAATCTCGGGGGAATTCCCTGGCCAAGACAGATGGCAGATCAGGACAGTTAAAGTTCAGCAGTCAAATTATTAATTTTTACTCTGCTGATAAATTACCCAACAAATCCATTTGAACCTCAAACACAGTAAACTAAAAATCAAACATTTACAAACAGCTGTCTGCATTGCTAAAATATCTGAAAACTTGGGTGAGCATCATAAGGCTCAAATGGAGTTGATTTCCATTGTACAGGTCTGAATATATAAATACTTATTTTTTCCTTCCAAAAGAAGATTTCTATTCTCAGTAAAAACAAAGACTGGAAACTAATACAGTGTTTTTCTGTTCCTTGTTGAACATGAATTATGGCCGCATTTAGTTTAATATCATTTTTTTTTTCTTCTTCTCTTGATGCTTTTACACATCTGGCATATCTGATTTGTTCAGTTTCATGCTTAGTCAGTACAGCTGCAAGAGTCAGACTTTGTGAGGGTCTGAGATGGCTTAATTTATTATTTTTTTTAAATTTCATAGTGTCTGTTAACTGCCTTATTTGTACAGCAATAAGTATATCTATAGAAGCTGCATGTCTGTCTTAGCAGTTGGAATGAAATTGTTGAGACAGTTGCCTTCATGTAAAAATATTTAATCTCATCTGTATTTTCAGACTGTTTCAAGGTTAGAAATGTCTTTCGAGGACGTATATAGCCCTTACTGAATGAAGTAGCTTTTCAGTGCATTTAAGATGACAATAAACGAGAGCTAAGCACTTTCAGTTACATCAGTAAGACCAATGAGCCAAATAAATTGGCATGGACATGCAACACAAGCTTGTGCAGTAGATGAGGCAAAGGAACCAGAGGAAAACTTTTGCTGAACTATGGCAAAAAAAAATAGCTACAACATTAACTGCTTAACTTTTAACATAGGAAGATGAGTTTCTTAGAAAGTAAATGATAATCTGAGTACAACTACCCATCATTTTCTTGCATGCGTTGATGTTTAAATAAAAAGTCAATTTAATTTACTTCCGGTCCGATCGTGTGGGAACTATCTATTCCAACATTTTATGTTCTTCAAAATACTTGGACAAATTTAGTATATTGTAGAACTCTTGACATTTCACAATCAATACTACTCTCTGTACCTATACAAAAATGCACACTGCTGTGCTATTTTATACTTTTGTTGCTTGAATTTCAGACTTTGATTTGGTTTTGTCTTTTAATGGTTTTATTTTGATTTTATCAGCTTATACTGGGACCAGAGTAACAAATTTTATTCCATTCCATGTTTTTAACATGATTTGAAGTGACCAGTATACTGTATTCACTACCTGAGTGAAGTTGGCCCCCCACCTTCTTCAAATCAGACAAAATTGGTGTCAAACGTTTGTGCTGCGTTTGTGCTGGTTTGTGCAGCAAAAATTTTTCGTTTGTGCCGCTATCGTTTTCAAGATATAAAGGAATGTTTTTAGAGGTCATCGTCATCCGAGGTCAACCACTCCCCTGGCCCTGCTCACATTTGCAAAAATAAATACATTTGGTGTCAATCAACTGTCCTACGTTTGTGCTGGTTTGTGCTGGAAATTTTTTATTTATACTGCTATTACAAATGATAGCAGTGCAAACTATTATTAGTTATATAAATAACAAGGTCATCAAAGGTCAACCAGCTCCCCCACCTTCTTCAAATAAGGTAAAATGGTTGTCAATTGACTTGACTACATTTGTTCAGCAAAACTGTTCGTTTGTGCAGCTATCATCTTAAAGATATTAAAAGAAAAGTGTCCAGAGGTTATCAAAGATCAATGAACATCTGTTCATGCTGAAACTATCAATTTCATTTAAATTGCCGTGTAAGTTGCTAACATATGAACATAAATAATTACATTATAACATGGAAGAAATTCAATTCAAATTAGGTCTCATCTAAAATCAATAGGTTGGTACATCACTTCCCAAAACAATCTCGGTGACCTGTATCTTAGCTTCTGATCACTAGAGGGCGCTACTAGACAAACTTTACTTTTGAAATACAAAAAAATAAGAATAAAACATGTACTTGGCATCTACTCAGCCTTTTTGAGGTCAATGTTATTATCGACAGCAATCATCAACACTTCTTTTCAATACTTCAGATCAGTGCATCAAGGTAAGTTTGTCCACTTGCGCTTGCAGTATGCAAGATTCATAAAAGCAATGTATTTTTACACATTTTCCAAAACATGAACTGTTTTAGTACAGTATGATGTGCGACAGCTCATCTGTGTCAAAAAATAATAATACTCAGGCTTCTCCTCCTGCTATTGTAATCTGCAGAAGTGAATCCCTTAACAACCACTCAGTCAGCAGATTATCTCAACGCTGTGATAATGGCAGAAGAACAATGTACTGTTCTAGGAAAAGTTTATTTGCAGTCATCAGTGGCTATGCTAAGTAGCCAGAGCTGTCATGACATGCAATGCTATTGGGAGTAAGCTCTAATATAGGAAATCAGTATTGAAATATCTGATGTAGAAGTTTAATAAAGTTGCAGTACTACATTAATGGTGAAACCACTCCTTTAAAGACATTGTCCTGATGTGGCCTAGAAAAAAAAAATCACTATTCACTTTGTACAAACCAGCACAAACGTAGGACAGTTGATTGACACCAAATGTATTTATTTTTGCAAATGTGAGCAGGGCCAGGGGAGTGGTTGACCTCGGATGACCCCCTGGAGAACATTTTTCTTAATATCTTTAGAATGATAACAGCACAAGCGAAAATTTTTGCTGCACAAACCAGCACAAAGCGCAGCCGAGTTGATGGACACCTATTTCGTCTGATTCGAAGAAAGTGGGGGGCTGGTTGACCTTTGATGACCTCTAAAAACATTCCTTTATATCTTGAAAACGATAGCGGCACAAACGAAAAATTTTTGCTGCACAAACCAGCACAAGCGCAGCACAAGCGTTTGACACCAATTTTGTCTGATTTGAAGAAGGTGGGGGCCAACTTCACTCAGGTGTATTCACTTGATCGCCATGTGGCAAATCAGGCTCAGCTGATAATAACATTACACAACAAAGCTGAATGGTAAAACAGAAGCCTCTCAAAACAAGGTACATTTCATGATATTTTAGATCTCATGAGCAAACTTCATACCTGAAGTACCAGAAATGCAAAATACACCAGCAAAGTGCTCAAAATGAGGTTCTGAGATGTTTTGTTGAGATGGAAAAGGAGACAGGATTTTCAAGAACTTAAAAAAGAAAGCCTTTTTTTTATATAGGCAGATGAGACAAAGGACATAAATATCTAAAATTGTTTTGTTTCTTAGAAGAACAGTGATACAATAAAGGGTTTTCCTCTGGCAAGTCACGTTCTGAACTATTGATATGCAGTTTGGTTCTACCCCAGGTAGCTTCTCCGTTATACAGTCTGTTTCTCGCTATTGAGAAAGGGCCTTGAGCTTGCAGCAGCTGTTGTCAACTTTGCAGATGTTTGCAGTGACACTCAGCAATGAAGAACCTCGAGGTTCTGGCTCTGATGGACTTAAATAAACCCAGGAATCTCATTTTGTATTCTAGAAATTTATTGCTGGACTAAACTTCATCACCAAACAAACTTTAGTGGTAAACACTCAGCTGATTATTTCACTATTATAATCAGCTATAATAATTGCATATAAATATAGTTACATTATGGCACTTTATTATGTTGCCCGTTCTTCAGAGAGACGAGCTGCTAAATAACCCTCATTCTGCTCTAAAACTGAACTGCTCGTGATTAACATCATAGTTACTCTCCTCTGTACTGTGCAGTTCTCTGGCAGCAGAAAGCAGGACCACAGTCCACACCTAAACTATACTATTGTTTACCATGATGTAATCCCAAGTCAATCAACAAATGTGGCTAGTTGTCAATCAAATCACTTTTGTGCCGTACTCTGCTTGCTGTGGCTGGTATATAGACCTTTCACTGCTACATATGGATATGAAGCACTTGATTTTGAACCCCAGAATGCTATGTGGGTCTATGTAGCTTGCATCAGATCCTTCATTCTTCAGGACAACATAAAAGCTATTTTCTAAATGTCTTCTCCAATAAATTAGGATTAATTGAATTCAGTGATTTAAATGATTTAAATTAGTCTGCTTCTTGAGAGAAACATATGGAGGAAGGTGAAGACCAATTGTCAGTAAGCTTTGGTCTTCTTGCAACAACTCTGCTGAAGAAATACACAGTCCCATCGCAGTAATTAGATGAAGCTGCTGTATTGTTCTAAAACTGAACACATTTGTGCCTAATCTGTTTTAGTGAGTGGTTCATCTCAATTTAGCTTAATTAGCCAAATAATAAATTAAACATCTGTCTAATTATGTAGCATGTTTTTTTCTTCTGAACATATTTTATTTATTTTTTGTTGAACAAATGCAAATATTTATTGCATTCTCCAAATTGCTTAATATATTTTCCAATACTCTACTCACTCCACACAATTCAATACTCTAAATATGTTGCCATGAAAAAGTACTAGGGAGGAATATTTTTGTGCAAAAGTGTTTGTGCTATATAAGTGTGAGATTGAGGTCAGAGTCAGTCATCTGTGTAACTGTGAAGTCATGACTCTGTTTGATAGGGTGCTGAAATTTTGGACCCAGCAGTTTGAACAGGTTGTGGATGCCATTCCCAGAACAGCAGTAACGTTCATGCAGGTAACTGTCAGGAAAAGCTAACAGTTTTGATTCATCCTCAAAACTCCTTCTCATTTGAAAGCGCTTCTTCGTATTATTATTACTGTTACTATTAATTAATATTATTACATATTTTATATGGTGAAAATAATTTTAACAGCTTCAGTTTAAGCTAATGTTTCATTTCTGACTTCAAATAAATCTTACAACTTTAAAGGAATTATTAATTTAGCATTCAACTAGTCTCTTGATAAAAAGGATTGAATAAACAAATAAACTTAAATATAAACTTAATCTACAATTCTAATATTGAATTTGTATTTCAATTCTTTGATTACGCTTGTAAACATAACTAGTTGATTATACTTTCAATAATTACTTGGTAACAAATTTCATTTGATTCAGTTAACAGTTTTAATTGAACAAAACCCTGTGTAAATAAATCAAAGGAAATATTCACTCATGGAGGGTTATAGCTCACACAATGTGTAAAATGTACATTATTCTCTGAGGGTGTATAAAAAGAAATATTAATTCAGTTCCTTGATGACAGTCTTTGAAGCAACCACTGAAAAAGTTGCATTAGGTTCTGAAGTCCTCTCTGTCTTGAGATTAAGTGTTAATTAACAGGGTAAATGAAGTGTGGTGAAGAGATTAGAATAATCATCCTTCAGGTTTTCCACTGCTATACTCATAAAGCACCACCTTCTCAGTAATTCATAAACTGGGTTGACAGCTTGAATATCAATAGAAATATGAAGATGTGTGTTGAAAACATCCACTGAGAATTATCCATTTCTCTGATTGGAGAAAGATTCAACCTAACGTCTTTAGGTTGAGTGTTGGGATGTATTTTGAAAAAATATTACATTTGAATGAATTTGTCCTTTGATTTTTATCAAATTAATTTTATTCAGAATAACCACAATGTCTATGCCACACAGTTCCCCATACATTCACCTCTTACAATATCTAAGTGAGTGTTAATGAGGGATCAAAGGAACATTATTTGGACATATAACCTGTTTAGATTCCACTTATGAGGGACCTCAGCGTAACATAGCAGAGAAGAATTTAAAAGTAAAAGTTACCTTTCACAAGAGTAAAAGTTCCTTTGCAGAAGCCAAATCAGTCAGAAGTTACTCAAAAGTACAATAGAAACCATTTTTGTTGTTTTTCTTTTACCAAATCTCAACCTGATCTGATCATTATTTGTGGCACAAAATACAAACATCTTAACATTCTTTACTATTATTGCTAAATTTTCTGACTAGTAATTATTCTAGTGCCAAATAGATTTAGTATTGAATGGGTTATGTTATGGGTGGCTTTAATGTTTTATTTAGGATTTTTTTTTAACCAGGTATGAAAAATACATTAATTGTGAACTTAACAAAAAAGATGAAGAGTGATATAGATAGTTGAAGACAAGAGTTTGCATTAAAAACTAGGAGGGGAGTCAAGAGTAATATGAGATGAACCACGTTATTTACATGGTTCATACTGATAGTGATGCAAAATACCCACAATGAGAAAGACCACACTGTTGTTTCTTATTATTTTTGCACCAACCAGGGATTTCATAGACAAAAGAAAGAAAAAAAAAAAGCTTTCTCCACATTTTCAAATCTAGCTCTCTGCTCTTCACTTTGAAAATGCCACATCCTTTACAACCTCATTTAAATGCAAATATTCTTCCATTCACATTCTCCAAATCATACAGCCATGAAAGAATCACTTTCAACTTTTAAATGATCACTCTAAAACCATAGAGACAAAATAAATGATACCGACAAATACCTTCCTGTATCTGTCGTTGTTATGCATTTTTATACTCAAATTACCCTTGTTACTAATATTATTGTGTAATTTACAGTCTCATGATGGAGCCCATTATCGTAAATCATGGAAATTAATATGGTGTTCATGTGAACAACAGCAACAGTAAAACGCTTTGTCTCTATCCAGTTGAAGCATCAGACTCTTAATGACATTATTGCACTTCTGTTTTACATTTTAGTTTGTACGAGCTTGTAATTCGCTCATTTCTCTTTCATATATTTTTTAATGACTTAATTTCAGTAGGTGCTGCTGATTAGAAAGGGATTGAGTACATACAAGCTATTTAAATAACACTCTGGAATACTGATAAATCAAAAAATAGACTAGATTAGAAATATAGTTTATTGTGGGGAAATTTGGGTATACCAGCAGGAAGTTAATGAGATTAAAAACTAAATAAAATGAATCATACACCTGGTAGATTTAGGTTTAAAATTATATTTATTTCACCAAGAAATTTGTTTCCAATTGTAAATGAGACAGAGAAATTTAAAAAAGATAATTAAACAAAGAGGAGTATCAAATATTTAAAAAAGTTAAAAACAACAAAACAAAACAGTATGTTGTAAATTATTCACACACTTTTTAATATTAAGTTACAAATGCGTCTTTATCGTTACTGCAACCAAAGCGTTCTGAAGTGCTGACCAGCTTTTTACATGGCTCTACTTGTATTTTGATAATTTGTCTTAGTTGATCAACTCTGACTTTGAGACAGAAAAATTGCATTGGTAAAACTAAACCATAATTAGGGTGGAATTCAGAGAAGCTGACTTCCACCTGAAACAAATTCATCTATGTATTTTTACATGACAAGATATGATTTGAAAGAAATAAAAGTTTATGTACTGGCTGATTGCTGATGCTAGAAATACGTCATAGAAATTCAGTTTTAGTCTGTGAAAAATGGAAAGGCAAAGGCATTCAAACATAATGAATAAATACTCAGTTTGTACAAATGTGTTGACAATTGTTAGATCCGCCGCCCTTTGACCTTCTCCTTACAGTACACAATCAGATAATTGATGAAGTCATATTGCCATGCTTTCTTTGGATTATTTGTGCAACCTGTCAAAGCTGCATTTGGTACAAGATGGTCTTTTTCTTTTTAAACAAAACCATCCAGACTGAAAGACTGGAACAGGCTGGTGAACAATACTTAATGAGGGTCAGTGGTGTTACAAGAAAAAAGCTCTCAGTTTTTTTTCCAGAGTGTATTTTTGTGTAGAAGCTGTGTGGTAGAGGAGCAAAGTGGCAAACATTGTGTCACAGTGATACAGATCAGCTACTGGTTTTCTCTTGTTTCATCTTTGCTTCTCTTTTCTCACTCTATTGCAACAGCCCAGTTATCTCTCTGCTTTCTGTTCTCATTGAGTTTTATGTTGAGATTTCTATTTACTACAATTTGTTTGTATAATTTCTATTTAGACATATTAAACAAGTTTCAATCATTTCAACCACTCTGTTTTCTAGGTGCAGCACTGATCCCAACTTGATTCATAAAGGACAGTTTGTCAGGAAATAAAATTATGATTATCATAAGGGGAGATCATAGCTGAACTTACTAAACTTTTGACTGTTCTTCTTAATCTTGCCCACATGCTGTGTCTGCAAATTCATCCAAAGAGCTTCATCCTGTGTGTATTTAGCAAAGAGGGATGGACATCTCCATTTTTAAACACTTATTCAAGCAGACATAAAACATGTAAAGTAAGCTTTATTCATCTCCATTTTTACAAATGGAGATGGATAAAACAGGCGTAAAAATGCAGTGACATATACTGATTAGGATGCATGATGTTACATTAAGGCTGCAGAGTTTGAACTGAGTGCATTTGTTTATGCTGGTGCTTTATATGTAGGAGGAAAAGCTTTATAACTAATGGAGAGAGAAATCATCCATGGCTCTCAGGTTCAGCTATACTTTGCCTGTCCTTTTTTTTTTTTTCTCTGTCACTGGCTTTTGTTAGTTTCAAACAAAAAAAAAAAAACAGTGCTTTTTACAACTCCTATCATTCAATTCAAAAAAGAGATCTGGTCAAAATAAAACATCCAAGGATAAGATTGACAAATATTTGCAAATATGAAGCCTTGTACGTTTAAACACATGTACAGCAAAGTACAAACTAAAAAATAAACTTGCTGTCTTTTATGAATCATGTATATTTTAAGTTTTTTATTCACTTTTAAATTAATCAACTGAAAAAGAAAATATCTGGTAATACAATTCTCTGTTAATGAGCAGGAAATTAGTTCACGCTAACATGTACAATTAAAATGAAAATGAATATTAAAATATTCCTGAATAACAATTCAGATACAACTATTGGCAAAATATAACTTAAAAAAAATAAATGCATAAAAATCCAAAATGTTTTTTGTACTTTTGTATTCAACTGATGACCTGTAGCTCATTAACGACTGAGATGAGCCTCCGCCTCACCCACAACCTTTAAAGGGAAAGAGGCTAAGATTGTCTTCAGGTTAAATTTAATACATTTTATAATTGAAGGTACATAAAGTACTGTTTTTACTATAAAATAACCTGACTATATCTTCAGACAAACTATTTAAATGCACTAAAAATATTTTTTTAACGTTTAAATAAGTCTAAATTGTAAAGTTTTATTTTTAATTAAAAAAAAAATATTTGTGGTACTTCATGTCATAAATAACCTAGCAGAGAATACTGACTGTTACATAGATTTACACTGAAGATGAGGATTCTCTGCCCTACTGAATAACTGAGTTATCCTTCAGTAAAGAAACCAACTCACTCTCTCCTTCACCACCCAAATAAATATTTTAGCTGGTCTGCTTAAGTCATCATCTGCCCGCCACATTGTCATCATTCTGGTTAGTGCTACTGTCACATTTCATCTTGATTACTGTTGCATCTTTCCATGAAATGTTCAACAAATGATTCCATGAACATCAATTATTCCAAAACTGTGTCAACAAACCCTTTCTTGCAACTAATATATCCTACCTCATCTAGTACACCTACATAGTTCAGCTGGTTCTAAAATTCAACTTTTGTCATTCCTGTCTTGGCATTAAAGGTATACTACATGGAGTGTCCTATTTGCTTTGTTGACTTATTAAATCGAGATCAAGTCACAGTCAACCAAAGCTCTTTAGCAACTGCTGTAAAATAGTAACAAGCATTACATTTTTTGTCAAGTGCCATCATCAAAATCACCAATATGAATCAAATATATTGTTCAATTTTGCAATGATTATGGGTCTAGAGCAACTCTAAATGTGCTTCTGTTGAAGAAACAACTACCTGTTCCAGGAAAACTGTTCATCTGCTGTCATCGTAGGCCATTCTCACTAGGCTGAGTATTCATGGCAGGCTCACATCCTTCTCGATCATGGAGAAGGGTGATTGACAGCACTAATACCCTCCTCCTGGCTCTGATTGGTTGTTTGCAGGCAATAGGACTACTGGGAGATGGATTATCTTTCTCATAGAATGTTGTCATGACAAAGTGAAAGTTTTAGCAAATATGTAAACATATTTTTATATATAATTTACATAGTGCAGCTATAAAAAATTATAGATAATAGCTTCATGGTCTGTTTTATGTGAGAGCTGAATGAATGTTTGATATAGCTGGAGAAACAGCATGCACTAAGTAACTAACCCCCGGAATATTTTTAACAAGGTATTTTTATTTTTTTTTTCATGGATGTCACGTTTGTTTATCCCTTTAAATCTGGATGAAAGATTCATGTTTTAATAGGAAGAATTTTAAAGTAAAACAGGTTACCGCATTTCTCTGCTTTTCACTTTTACTGAAGCCTGCAGACATTTAATTGTTTTCTTTGATATTTTTTTGTTGTTGTTAAAAATGCGGCACACATTGCAAATAGAGAGTAATTTATGTATCTACACACACTTTTCAGACAGCTGCAGATGATCTTTGTTTTTTGTTTTTTTTTCTGATGGCTGGAATGCAATTTACATTTGATTTGTAAGATGACTAGATGCTACTTTTGTTTGTAGACCTTTTCAGAGACTCTCTAGTTTTGAAATGAAATGTAAAAATATATATATTGATCTGCTATTCTATCCAAGTTACTTCGGGTGTATTTACAGACTTGAAATGCTGTTGTTGGTGTGAAAATAAAAGTGATAAAACCGTTTTGGTTTGCTGGATACTCTCCCCTCTTTTACTATAGTACACTAAAATGACATAGTGTGCTACATACAATATTCAGCGATTCCTATTGTGTGAAGTCTGTTGTTCACTCTTGCATCAAACAATGGAACTGATTAACCTGTGAACATGTGACACAAAAACAACACAGACTTGCACTGCAAGTTAATTTGTTGTTATTTATAAGCATATTGTTGGCAATAAACAACTTGTTTCTATTCCGGCTTTCATATTATTGCATTGTTCCTAATTATTTGTCACCCTCTGTATGTTTTGTCAATGCTGTTTCCTGGACTTTATCTGTGGAACCTAAAATGAAAGGCAAGCACAATTTACTCTTCTGAAATGACTGCAAGATTTGATCATCTTGGACACAGATAAAACGTTCATGAACGTACCTTTTCTTTTTGATTTCAAGATATCTGATTCAAACTTCTAATAGTTTTCCTCAACAGAAATGACATGGATTAATTTAATCATAAACATATTCCAAAACTGAACATTTATCATGTAAATAGAAAATTAAAAA
This sequence comes from Poeciliopsis gracilis, assembly GCA_911649635.1. Taxonomy (NCBI): domain Eukaryota; kingdom Metazoa; phylum Chordata; class Actinopteri; order Cyprinodontiformes; family Poeciliidae; genus Poeciliopsis; species Poeciliopsis gracilis. The sequence continues at coordinate 4,368,931 of CAJVRI010000884.1, read as the reverse complement.
AAAAAAAAAAAAAACACATGTAATTATATAATAAACTGTTTCCTTGAGAGGCTTGGTAACACAGTCCTGTTATAGAAAATATGTGTTTTTGGAGGGTAAAAAATGTATCACAAGGGTACAACAGACTTGTACAAAACTGCAAAATTTATACCACAAGCTATTCTATGGAATGAGAAGTAGTGTTGGGAGGCCCTGCTTGCATACTGAATAATGTTTTTTAACCTCTTCATTGTGAAAGTGAGGACATCGTTTGAGGTTATATTACATTTTTAAAGATGTCACATAGCAGTGAAGAAGTTTAGCTCGCAAAGTTTGAGGAAGAATCTGTAGAGAAGACATTGACCTATGTGGTGATTTGGGACGTGAAGACAATAGACTGTAGATAGTAACAATGAAAGAATATTTCTGATAGGCCAAATAAAAGCTAAATCCAACTGCTGCATGCCACAAAACCAGTTAAGAAAAGTCTGGGGGTTAAATCATTTTACAAGAAGGTCAATAGGTCTCATGCAGCATATTTGTGTCATGATTTACAGAATAGCATTTATCCTTTAATGTAGAGAAATATCAGTTGCTATTTGTAATGTGTGCATACAGATTAACAAAACCGTTACATTTAAAAAAAAATTAATTTATTGGTATGGGAATTTAAAAGGGCTCAGACACTATTCATCAGTGAGGCTCATTTTGCATTGATGTAACTGCTACTTCTTATTCTGAATTGAACCTTTCCTGTCTTTCATTCCTATCCTCTGACTTCAGATTTTCTTCACTTCAGGAATAACTGTACTAAATAGAGCTGATCTGACTCCTCTTGAGGAGTTTAATCAATTAGCTCCTTATGTCTCCCGCTGGTTCACACTACCTGGAAATGTTCCTGAACTGACAAGCATTCTGGACTCACTGTAGCCCTGCTTTGATCTTGGCAGGCAGCCTGAATAGTTTAATGTGCCAGATAAAGAGGTTCGGAGACAAAGAAAAGTCAGGGGAAAAGAAGAAAATTGAAAAGGAAGCTTGTAAATATTTTACCTTTCTGTCTTATATTAGAATGTGAAGCATATCATTTAGATTTAGACAATAACTAAATGAGTTGTGAAACAATTATTTTCAACAATCTTGGTATCTTTTTGAGGTAGTTCATGAGCGATAATGACAGCTCTTTTTCTGAGTTTCTGCTTGCAGCCTGTTTTGCAGCTATGTTTTCCTCTTCTTTCTCACCCTCGTAGATCTTGCATTATTCATCTCATTTTGAGCAGCTGAAAAAAAATGGCCTCCGGACCCAGCTCTATGACTTGAATACAATTAGAATTTTGCTATTTCTTCCAGATCTTAAAATCACAATTCAATTGCTGTACAACACTCGAGTTATTAAATTCAACTCAGCTAAATTCACTACCATCATGTTAATGTATAGACGTTTTACTGAATATTGTAAACAATGCTGTTTGAAAATGTGCTTCATTCCTGGTAGAATATAGTAAAAAAAACTGGGACAATAAGTATGGGTTTGGTCTGTCACTATATATCACCATGACTGCGATTCAGTAGATGATGGTGCTTCTTTGGTCATTACTCTCCAACTTTCACAGGCAAGCCGCTTCTCCTCCAATATTATACTGTTAGCATTTACAATATGTCTGTGAGCTGTGAGTTGAGGTTTCCATTCTATGAAAGCATTAAGAAGAAACAAAAGAGATGGAAATTGTGTTTTGTGTTTGTTCTCGTTGTATGGTTTTTATGTGTGTATATTTCTTATATTTGTTGATCAATAACATGATCAACAATATGTTTGTTGTATTTGTATTCAGTTAAAAAAATAACATACTGTGACTGCCTAACGCCTCGTTTACAAGCAAGATTTTTATGGCCATTTTTCCCTTTCTGGCAATCTTAAGAACACCCTAATTTTCAAGATGGCTTTTAAGATAATCTTGTGAATGTTCCTGCCATGTCTTATTTTATAAGAGTGAACTGTCTGCTCGGAAAAATGTCAAGACCACTCCAATCTAAAAACTGGGATATTTAACATGTTGATTGTCTTGGGCAGGTACCACAGTGTGCAGTGTTCCCATAGGACAAATGAGCACAAAGCGAATGTGACATGCAGCCAATCAGAAAGCAAGGTGAAAGAAACACAAAGGAGAATTCAAAATACATGTAGGGCAGAAAGTCATCATGGTGCACCAGAAAGTCTGGTGGATGTTGGATATATCGTTTGTTTTGTGTTCTTTCTGTTAAATATGGTCCATAAAACAATTGCTGTTGCTTTTTCCTAGTCAGCCATGTTTGTATGTTGTGAAATAAGGTTTTGTCTCAAGAGTATATTTGATTTGTTGTGGTTCTAGTTTAGTCTTGTCTCTAGTCGAGGCCTTTATTTTATAGTGATGAGTCACAAAAGTGGGTTGTGTGAAAGGGGGTTGACGTGCAGCAAAGGTCAACAGATTGGGACTCGAATCTGTGATGGCGTCATCGATGACTATGGTCTCCATCCTTGGGTTGCCCACCTCACCTCTGTGCCATCGCCAGTCTCAAGGTGAGGGAAAACAGTTTGTGTGTGTTGCTCCTGCTATGTGGCTGCACACCACACACTGGGTGACCAAACCTCTTATATCTCTGTGTGTGATCTCTGACATTTTGAAAATTTGTCAGTAAAATTTAAATTCTGCTTTGCGAACCAGGTATAAATTACAAATCATTAATTTATGTTATTATTGATCATTTGTTTCATTTTCCAGACAGAAAGAAACTCATTCTAATGTCCTCCTTCTGTCTGTCTCACTTTCTCCCTTTCTGTTGGACTGAGTTATCATTCTACATTGTCTGCCAATGCATATAAAGACAAAATGTATGCAAATCTTTGTTAGTGACAGTATTTATGTTTGGTTATTAAGTTTTTCATTATTACCTGTTTATTCTTTCATAAATGAACTTTATTTCCTCTGACATGTCCAAAATTGCAAACATGTTATAGATGAACTTTTATGCACAGAAGCTTCTTTCTGATGCTTATTTCTCTTTCGATCCACCAGCTTGAATTTTTCTTTCCCATTCAAACAACCCTCTTCTCCTTTCTTTGAACAACTGTCTTCTGCTCTTTGCCAGTCTTTAATCTAAGGGTTTGGTCAGGAGCTGCCAGAACTTTACGTCTCCCGGGAGTTTTAGATTTTCTTCTTTCCAGGCAATTTCAGTCGTGTCCTTAGAGAACACTGGAACTTCTAATTTACTTGTCATAGATTTTTCTGTGAACTTAAGCCAATTAAAAATGCCTCACAGTATACACACCCACTACTTACTTTTTAGACACTGATTACTTACCTTTGCCATACTAATGTCATATGCAAAACTGCTTTACATGAGCTTTTCCTTAAAACTAATAGAAGAAACACGTGTCTATAATTCTTTGCATGTTGTTGGATTTGTCAGATATAGTCTACTACCGTTTGAATTACACTAAACATAAAGTAATAACTGTAGAGGGCTTCACATTACTCCAAACTATGACTCACATCACTAAGCTCTTACTGACTGATTTTTTAGAGTATAAATATATGAATAAACTACATTAGGCATAATTATCCATGACTCCAATCACCAGATAGTGACAGTGTTTCCAATGCATTGAATAGGCATCAACAAACATAAGTAGTTTGCATGTATTCTCTTTGATTACCTGGGGTAGAAAAATATTGTTAGGTTGAATTGTCCAACTGTAGAGGAATATAATCACGTTAACAGTTTAAAAAAATATGTTGGTTGGTTCGCATTAAGACATGTTTTAACCTAAGAGAAATGTACTTCTAGGAAGTATGTTTCTTCTGCATCTCTCCAAATTCAGATTTGGATAGATGTGCCTTAAGAGAGGAAAGAGAAACGATGACTTAAGAGAGGAAAGCTGTTGGGCAAGAAGTTCTGGCATCTGATTTTTCCCTAAAGGAACCAGGCCAGAGCCCAAGATTTGGGAAAGAATCTCTGTTTGAACAATTTGAGTAATAGTTCACCTGAAATGGAGCAGATGTTGAAGTCAAGAGGTCTCAAATTATTCCAGGAGGTCAACTCCTAATTCTCGGAACTTCCAATATACATCCAGTGTAAAATGGAGCCAGAAGTGCCCAGCAAATGGAAGGGGAAGAACACCATTTGTCGAAGCTTCTCAATACTCTATAAAGAACTGATGTCAGAAGCAGGAGTCAAGAGTGTTTAGATTTCTGTAATGATGTGAATGTGACTTTTTGGTTCCATAGTTGTGCATTGAATCTCTTCCCATATGGTTATGAGCAGAAGGAATTCCGAGTCTCTTGTATTTCTTTGTTTGTATATCCCATGAGTTAAGGCACCTTTAAATTCCTCCATAAACGGCATCAGAATTTGAAAATGTGGTCTCACACAGTGACCATCTGAGGTAGAAGAAGATGATTTGTGTCGTACAATGTTTGTAAGTCATACATTTACGGCTATAAAGTTGGAATATTTATTACGTTTTAACAATGTTCACAAAGAAAAGTCTGTTGCACATATAGAGGATAGGAAACAGACTTTGATAGCAGATGTGGAGGGCCATCATAGACGGCTTTATCAACTAAACTGTTGGAAAGGAAATCACCACAAAACAATAAGCTGATGACACAGCATATGTATAGCCAACATCTGGAGTGTTTTTTTCTTTACATTTTAGTTTTTACTCAAGGTTCATTTTATAAAGGTTGCCACTTGGATGTTTCTGAAAATTTTATAACAATTTTATAATATTTCACAAACAGTTAAATATTTTTCGAGCAAAAGCAGCTTTTAATTTTATATGTATTAAATAGTCATGTCATACTGTGGAGGTGGTTTTCTAAAGCTAACTAGGACTGGGCGTATCAATCAGAACATTGATTCTATTAAATATAAAGTTGAGAATTGGTTTGAAACAATGCTAGTGTGATGTGACTGATAGCTTTGTTTGCAGTTTCTCTTGTATATGTCCAGCAAATTACTCAAATTTTCTCGAATAGTTTATCCAGGCATATATGACAAAATAAAATGCCAAACTATCAATTGCTTGCAGTTTCAAATTGCAAGTTCCAGCCTTTCATACCCTTGTAATACTTGCACTAAAAACGTCCGCTTTCTTTTAAAAACAATCTGCTTAATTCCCTCATAAGAGCAGCTTCACTCCAACACTGTTTTCACAAACAGCGTGCCTCTCTCTTTCTCACTGCTTTCACTGTGTAATCAGTGATCAAAAGTGCAATTTTAGCACACCAGTTAAACTATTATTATCTATTCAGGCAGCTGAAAAAAATCTTACTGAATTATTTATATGGCTGAATATGATAAAGCTTCTGTGTTAACTATTAAAAGGGACAAATCTTTTTAGGTTGCATACAGATTACAGTTAGCTAAGATTTAGTTAATAAACAGTTTTGTGTAGTAAAAGGGGAAAAAGGAAATTAAAATATTTATTTTCTTGTGCATTATGGTAGTTAGTTAATAAAAAACAAAAAAACTTTTTTGTCCTAAGATATTTGCTCTGTAGCATAACCATAATTGGGTAAAAAAAAAGTGAAATCACCAAATTATTTAATGCTCATGATATTTCTAGAAATATATTGGCATAGAATTTGAGCATTGAATTTATTTGATCTCAGATGGATTCCAGTATTCCCAGTGTCCGACATCCCGATCGCAGTTTATACTGCCCCTGAGATTCATTCATATTGGTTGTGATACCAATACTGATTATTTTGCCTGCCGTTGTTGGAATATGACGATAAATAGATTAGATATTTACTAATACTTTTATGACAAATTTATGTGAGATCATGATCTCTTGGTTAATGTCAAATTGTCATAGCAAAGAGATTTTGAATAATAACTTTGTATTAAAAGTGTTGTGATTTACCGAATGACCCTTTATGACAGCAGTCATAAATATTCATGTCTTACTCATGTTCATGACAGGTGTTGTCATGTTTATGACGGTGTCATGACAGTCTTATTCACAACCTGTCAAATAAAGTGTTACTAAAAAATCTTTTTTGAGGTAGAGTTGAAGAACTAATATGAAAACGTTTCCAGTGTAAATTTTAAAGTAATGTATCAATGTTACCACACTAAGATTGATCCAAAACTGATACTGATTTGCTACTGGTATTATTGATATTTTGGGTGAATCCACCCACCTCTACTATCTGGATTTGTAGGTTTCCAGACTTCATACACAGCTCTTGGAGCTGACCACTAGTTCAGCTATAGAATTTCGCATTGACCTTATTTGAAATGATCAGCTCCTCATGGTTGAGTTTCCTTCCACTGTTTCTTTTTCAATATTCTCTCTCTAGGGTAGTTGAAGTTTGAGTTAACTAAATCAATCTTTAACATAACACATTCCTTTGATCATATGTGATGCAAAACTCCTCAGAAATATCATAAAAAAAGATTAAGGGGAATATATAAACTACTTTTCCATAAATCACCTCGTCTGTGGGTTGGAGATAAATGTGAGGGCTGGCAGGAAGCTCCAGGCTCCTTGCTGCAATGAGTTGCTGAGAGCTGAGCTCATGTCCTGACTTCATATCAACAGATGACATCATATAAACTATTTGCGGGATGACAGTTATATTTATTATTGGCTATATCTTATGTGCATGATCTAATTCAGAATAAAGACACAATTCTTGTCTTATTAATGAGATATAAATTTCAGCCTTCGAGTACGTTAACAAATTTCAAACAAACCAAGTAAAAAAAAAAATGTATAGCTATACCTCTGTTCATTTTACTTCACTTCTATGACAGAAGCACTATATGTGCTTTTTTTTTTTTGCAAAATAAAGCTAATTTTAAATGACTTCTCAGTGAAGTCAGTTAACATTTTGGTCAAATCTCCATCTCGCCACCTAAGAAGGTCAAGCTTTGCATGGAAACCCATTACACATGCTTGTTGAGTTACAGCCTCACTCAGATTGGAGAGTAAGGGTATTATTCCTGCTGCAGAGGCTGATGCTGATAAGAACCTGTAAAACACTTTCAGCTGCTCTGTGGCTTTAAAGCTGTGAAAAGAAAAGAATGAGTCAGATTAGAGATTCTGGTCACATATCACAGAGCAGATGAGAAAGGCAGCAGCAGCATAGACATCCACTTATGTAAAAAAAAAAAAAAAAATGAAGTATGTGTCTGTTCTCAAGGGAAATAAGAAACTTATGCATATTTTGATTTAATAAAACAGTTCTGTGTGCAAGTAACCATTAATTAAAAGAACATAATGATGGAAGATGAGCTTTGTGATTTAGAATTAGCATAATCTGGAATGTTTCTATGTCAAAGAGCACCATGTTTAGAGATAGATATTTTTTTTATCCCTTGCTACAGTTGATACTCTTAATTATACTTTTTTAGGTGAATTATTTAAACGCTTCAGTAGTCTTTTAATCACAATTTGTCAAAGAATTTTTTTAAGCATCAAAGTAAATAATACTTTAGACTGCCTGGTAAATTTTGGTTATCTTTGATGATTTAGGAAAATCAAACAGGTGAACTCAGTGACTTACCTCAACAAAAAAAAGAACAAACAAAAACCACTATCAATGTCATTTTTATTGTTTGTTTCACAGCATAATTTTTTAAATTGTGCATATTTTTTACTCCCTGCTGGTGCATATTTTTAAATGTATAGGTGTAGATCTGCTGTTTTTTTCAAACCTACAGTAATTTCCAATGTACACATTTTTATTTTTTTTTATTTTGTTTTTTTTATTTACACACGTTTGGTATAATACATAGATAACCATTTCAAATAAATGGCATTTCATGGTGTTGAAACTCAGGGATAATGCTCCAAGCCTGCAATGGAAAAGTACTGATGTTGCAATTCTAATTAAAGTGTGTGTCAGAATACTCTGCAGAAGTCTTGAGCTCTTGTTTTTGTTGTGTAATGTTGATCTGAGGTTACATCAACAAGAGGCGCATCACAAGCATCTCTGGCCTCAGGTTGTTTGATTGTTGACACTAACTGACAATCTGAATGAATCAAGTACAGTTACAGTGCCACTTGATTACATCTGTTTGTTTACTGAGGAGTCCTGGCAGATGGCTGTGATTGATTTTACTCAGTCTGTCTGTATTGCTACAGTTTATTGAGAGCAAATGCTACTTAGTTTCAGCTAGGCATACACATTTGAGGTTGATTCCCCAAAGGCCACTTGGTGTCAGGCTCTCTGGTTTCTGTGTTTATATGTCTTGTTGTCGGTGTCTAGAGGTTTCAGGAGTGGATATGACCCACAGCAAAAGCAGAAGTGACACCAGCCAGGAAGCCTCCATTAGGGAACAATTTTAACACGATTATATATACAAAAATATACAAATGTGAAAACACATTCCAATCCCACCTAAGATATTTGCTAGGTGAAAATACATTTGCATGCAAATAAATGATCACAAACCTGTTCATATCAACAATCTTCAGCCATGGCTTAGAACTAGAAGTATGATGTCACAGTTTGGAACAAGGAAAATGTCAGAGGAAGGTGTTAGATCGCACATCAATCTGTATGTTGATAGATTCATCTCTATGAGGTAACAATGATTATTAAAATGGTGTCTCTCTTGTCACCATTTTGCTGGTGCTGTTCGACATTCAAGCTTTAGAAACTGAACACTTAAAACTACAAAGGAATAGAACAATTCTTAGAAACCTCACATTGTACTTCAAAAATAGACATTGAGTTTGAAATTGTAATTTTGTTCAGCAGATTTAAGTGTTACCTTTCGAGATCCCTTACTCATGACCACATTACTCTTCTATCAATTGTTTTTACCACACTGATGTGTTCAACCAGAGGTATTGGACTGTCATTGTAGTTAGCTTAAAAAAGAAAAACTAATATTTGTCTAAGGAAATTTTATTTTGTAGACATCAATATAATTTTCTGTAAGTATTTTAATTTTAAAGTTTTTAAGCTGTAATGATTGCAAATATGTTTAGAAATATTTGTAAATGAACAGGCTGAAGTCAATAAATAGGAGGAATGAATTATATTTCTATGACATTATTTTATGTTTATTTTTCTCAAGTAAACAAAAAATAAACAGTATTTTTCTAATATTTGTTTCACTATCCTAGCATAGGCACAAATGATAGGCTTAAAGAAAGCAAATGCTGACAAGAAAGTGTTTAAAGAAAGTGATTGCTCAGCGTTTCGGTTTGCTGGACATTGAAATCATTTCTTCTTAGGTTTCTGCTACTGAACATTTCTTAAAGCTCCTGAGTTGCTATTTGTTTATATTCTGCAAACGTTGCACAATTGAGACAAATGTAGTGTGCATAATTACTGTTTCGGAGAGCAGTTTGATCCCAGAAGTGCTGTCATGAGAAATCAAAGACACTCAGTGAGAAAGAAATAGTAGTAATTTTAGTCAATACTGTGATGATTCTGTCATCTGTTAAATTTATGAACTTGAATATCCCATAGTAAATGCTATTTGAATATTAACTGGAGAATCCTACTTGTTGAAAGGAGGTTGCAAAGATCTAAAATCTAAACTAATTAATAAACATCTAGGTTGCCAGGAGAAAACTACGAAATCGACATATTAACTGTCAAAGCACTTGTCATTGCACATTATGTTACGACCAACATATGTACATGTGACTTTTGCAAGGAAATGTGCTACTTAGCAGAGTAATAGATGTTAGAGGAGCAGTGTGTCTAAGAGAAGTCTTGTCCGTCATCAGTGCTGTATTGTTAATGGTGGAAATTCATAATCCTTTGTGAACTAAGCTCTGCATGAGAGCTTAGTTCTGTTATTACTAATAACCAAAGTTCGCTTTAAATGATGAAGGACCAACTGTCATTACTGTGGATTAAAATATATCTTGTGCACCAATTAATGGTGCATCACAATTTCTCTAATCAGGAAGTTGTTGGTCCCATCTCCTCACATACTCACCCCAGCTATTTACATCCACAACCCATTAAAATGTAGATTGTTTCTGATCACTTTTTTGTCAGAATATGTGCTTCATCAGCTGCAACCGTAGATCAATATCAGAGTATGACTGTGGTACTGTTTTACTCTTATCTTTTTTTATTGTTTCATAATGATTTTTGCATGAGCCTGCTACAACATTAATAATAGTTGTGATACTAACCTCAACAGATGACTGCTTGCTGAAGTGGTTTGATTGTAATTCTAGGAGACACATCAGCAGATTGTTTACAATAAACAAAGGAGTAAAAAAAAACATAAACTTATATCTGGCAAAAAAAAAACAACAACAAAAAAACAGACATTCTCCATTTTGGCCTAGAGCCAACCTAGTAATCTCTTATATTTACAAACCAAAATATAGGGGCAATGTTTCATAATTTACTGTGTTTTCTGTGCAACCAGCCTATTTGTGGTTCCATATTTGCAGATTCAACTATCTGGATTTTTGTGTGCAACATACCTCCAAATTATTCATGAAAAGTGCACCAATTTATGAATTTTTCTGTGGAGCATATATAAAATAGTAAACTAAAATGCAGCTTGGGAAGCTGAAATACCCAGGCACAATGCTAATTGACTAGCTTTTGGGTGGTGTTGGAAGAGCAGCCAATCCAGAAAAGCCATTCATTTTTCTTGACTGTTTGGGCGTATTGCCCAAGAGTGGAAACAAGGAAAACAATTAATTGTAGCTTATATGAGCAATTCCTTTATGCATGTTGACATGCATAAATGCATGTTAACATAGATTTTGAACTATTAAAATTGACAGGTATGTATTTTTGGACAAAGTCTCAAATAGTTACAGATTTCAGCTCGTCACTGCTGGCCGTGTTCCCTAGCAATCCAAATAATGGGATACATTTAACTGTAGACATTATATACCCTCTGTCCAATAAATAAGAGCAACCAAGCTCCATGCAGGGTGTCAGCAGGAAGAAGGCGAGACAGTCCAAGTTGAAATACAATAACATTGAAAGGTTCCATATTGTACCAGCCAGGTACAAGTAAAGAAATGCACCAGTTAACTGAGAAGCAGCAGGTCTCATCACCTCTATAGAAGCAGGAATGTTAATAGCTTGACAGTTTATTGCATTTCAGTCAACACAAGATTAGAGAGTTAGTCTGTCAGTGTAAAGTAATGGCATACTTATTTACTTTAAGTAGTGTTCATTATTTTCTATGAATCAGAGTTAGAGATTCAGGAAGAGTAATGGTCAGTGATGCTTGACCATAGTAATAATAAGGAAAGTCTCTATGGGTTTATTTACTACATTTCTTTGTTTTACTGTAAGTGTAACCCTAAGAGCTGTGGTTTCATTTGGGCCTGCCAGATGGGACTGGCTTGAAATGTTAGCAAAACTGCCAGCAACATTGCCAAAAAACAAGAGATAAAATATTTGCTTTTTGATTTAAATTCTTAATATTGCAATCTACTGTTTGATCCAAATCTCAACTGTGAGACTCTTTGGGGACTTATAGCATTTCAAAATAGGAAATAGTCTTATCTTATTGGGAAGGGAAAGTGATACAACTGATCACTTACAGTAATTTATTCTGTAAGAAAGATACAACTTTTTATCCTCCCATGCCCTTAAAAGACTTGCTCATTTAGACCCTGCAAGTTTTTTACTGTGTTAACAGTCCAGCAGACTGAACCCGTGTTTATGTTTACAAACAAACAGTCGAATGGGATAATCCCCCTTTTCCTTGCTATCCAATTGTGACATTTACCACGCTCCTCCTGAGCGTCGTGCTAAGACTGCATGAGGGTTAAATCGCAATTGCTAAAGAAATGACCATCTCTGAAAAGGGAAAAATATGATGTTGAAAGCTGACGCTACATTCTTCTGAAATTTAAAATATATGTTCCTCCTAAGTGTGAAGATGTGTGAACTCTAACAACGGAAAACATTCCACTCTTCTACTCCTATACTTTTATCACTTCAGCTTTATCACTGTGTTAGATCTTAAATTCGGTTGGTATTTTTAAGATAAAGATTTGGAGATACAAGGACAGATGTGGCTGCATGATGTTTGCTGACAATATTTCCGCTTACGCCTCCAGCAGTTTCACTATCAATCTGAGGAGAACACTGCTGGCTTAATCTTGGGTTCTAATCTAATTTATCGTTTCACATTTGTAATTTTGGAGGAGATTTATATCTATGTGTCAGACTCCAGGAACATTAAAATAGTGTACAAAGTGGCACAAAATGAGCTTAGTGCAAATATAGTAAGCACAACAACCAACCTGTGTGTTGCAGTAAATCCCATTGAAGTGAGGTCCTATATCATTGCTGTGGATGCAAGATGTGGCCAAACAGATTTTATGACGTGGTTAAAAATTTTCTCAGTAGTTAATTTGGGAAAAATTATTTTTCGACACATTTTTGACTAGGCCAATATTTAATTCTAGAAAACTATAATATTTAATTATTAACAAGCATAGTGATTTTATCTGTACCTTGATATCAAATTTATAGACGTAAATTATGTAAAATAAATGTTTGTGCTGAAGATGTTCAACGTAGGAGCATCTTCATATGGTAAAGAACATCTTCACGCTATAAAGACCTTCTTGTGTATCTTGTGTTCAACATTTGTGATCAATGTGGGATGTTATTCATTTTATGTTCTATGTAGGGTAGGAAGGATAACATGTTCTTTGTCTTATGTTGAACATCCCATAATTATGAGATACTGATGTTGAACAACAATTCAACATCAACATAAGAACTCTTGTTAAATTGTTCAAAAAAATCAAGCAACATTTTGTTTTTATTGTGTTACAAGAGGTACTTGTTGACAAAAAGTTCCAAATTGTTTATTTTTTTCTCTTTTAACATGATTAATTCAAAATCATAACTTCACATTTATGTAATCACAATAATAAACTTTCACTGCACTAAAGAAAACTGCAACAACATTTGGTTTATGGTAAAAAGAAAACAAGAATGTAATATTGTTGATTGTCTTACTGTATTGTGTAACAAAAATACATGATAAAAAAATAATTAAATTGAGTTGAATTGAAAAATATCATATTGTTTCATCATGCAAAATAGATTTTGGATTTAAAATTCAATTAACCTGCTTTGTTTTGGGCCTTTTGTTAGGGTGAATCATTTTTGACGAGTAGGACAAGGGGATTAAACAGAATGTTAGGATCGCATGAGGGTTAAATGTTTTTGACCATTTCATTGGCAATGTACAGACAGCAGGAACATGCTCTCATAGAATAGCAGTAACGAGAGTTTGTGCAATCCCAGGAGAGGCTCGGCTCTCTGCTGCCTCACCAGTTGCACTTCCTTGTGTTTTAATGGGAAAATGCGAAAAAAATAGTGATTTTGAAGTATAAGTATTTAAAATTTGTTCAGCTAAATAAAAATAAATACTTTCCAGTACAAACCACAGGGTGAAAATAGCAATATAAATGATTTTATTATATTTTTCCATTATGACAGGTGAGGCTCTGCCTCACTTGCCTTCCCTCACCGCACGTTACTGCTTGATTCTTTCATGCATGTCTGAGAAATCCTTTAATCTCCCGTGGCAATCAATTCTTTTTTTGTGCCGTTTGAAACATCCAACTATTAAGACTCTGTCTTCTCCCCGCTTCCTCACATTATCTCAGAAATTACAGGAGACCACACCTTCCTACTAACCTTGTATATGCAATCTCTTAGTTTTGTATCTATTTTGCCAATGTAATACTGATTTAATGAGCTCTACTCAGACCTTTGAAAATGTTCAGCTTTTTGATTTTTAATTGTGATTAGATTCGTCATTTTCCATCTGTCTAATAGTCACATAATTTTATGATAGAAATCAGAAAACTGTTTGAAATCATTTCACCGCTGAAGGTTAAAGTATGTGCTGTCAAAACAGACTCCTGAGCAGCAGTCTTGTGCTTCAACTTTAAAGATGACCTTGAAGACAGAGAAGATAAACATTCATTATATTCAGTGATGAATCATGAAAGGAAAGACTTCTTTTTCAATGTTGCAGCACGAAAACCCTCATTACTACTATATTCATACAAACCCAGCCAACACAGCCAGAGTAAACAAATTAAGTCATTTACACCAACAAAGTCAAACTTACTATTTAGTTATTCATACATTTTTAATATTTTTGTCTCCTTTTTTCCTCTTTCTAGACCTCTGTGAATCCAAAAATTCAAGTACTACTATACTGTGGTGTATATGCAAGTGTGCTTATGTTATCCTCTCCAAGGTCACACTGCTATAGATGTACTGTATGTACACAGTGGTAGTTAATTTGTAAAGTGATACATCTGTTTAGGGTTTGGAATATCTCCATATTCTGTGTTGTACAGAAACTATGTATCTGTACAAAACATAGTTTATATTAAAGGGTAAACTATATATGTATTAAGACAATAGAAAATAATATATATATATATATATATATATATATATATATATATATATATATTGTTTTTTTTTATTTATTTTTGCAAATTTCTCATTCATGCAATTTTTTGTTATCAAATCTCTAATCTGAATTATTCACAAGTATAACAAAAAAAAGAGAGATTAAGACTCTACAATTTAGAAATGGAGCAGGGCTGAGAATCTGTATTTTTCTTTCTAAGAAGGGGTTGTTGCCATGTGACATAATTTTGCACAAACTATCCAGCAACTAACATCTATGTCTCTAAAATAAAATTTAAAAATTCCATTCTTACCAATTTTAAGCTGTCATTCAGAGTGGAAAATCTGCTGCTCCTCACCGCATGGCTTGCAGTGATTATTGGCAACTTGCATTTTGGAATCAGCATCCAAGTTTCTAACAAGCTCTAACTTCAGCCTGTGTTATGTTGCTCTGATTCCACCTGTTTTTGTGCACACACCAAGGCTCCCTCTCTATGGTATGAGTGGCTGCTCTTAAATGAGCTGTGTCCCCTATTGCAGTCCTATTAAAGGCACTCAGTGCAGCTTTTTGGGTAATGAACAAGTCAAGCTGGCATCTCTACACTAAACAACTGTTCTGTACGTCTCCAGAATTGAATTGCTAGTCCAATCCAGCCTTGTGTGCAGTTGTGGTGCCGTGTGTGTGTGTGTTTATAACCATTTTTTGATCTTTGTTTTCTTATGAAAAGCACACTGGAACCATCTGCACTTGTTCTTTTCTCAAGGAGCTTTGAATCTCTCAGCGACAAATTACTTCCAAAATTAGCCATCCAATTTGTTTTTACCTTGTTGAAAGCAAGCGAGAATAATTATTGTTGTCTTCCCATGTTTCCATTTTAAGTCATGTAATTATACAATAGTTTGTTTATTGTTTGGATTAGGGAGCTTACCGGCTGTTTCACCATATGCTTCCAGGCGATGGTTCAACTTTTAATTTGGCACAGTTACATTCTTATATTGACCTTCTAAGTATATACTCCATATGTTTGATATTTATCTTTGTGGTTCTTGATCAAACTTTGGAGATTTCACCATGTGATCAGTCTCTAAAACTAAAAAGTAAATAAATAGTGCTACTTCCCCGAGGTTTAACTGGAAGAGAAAAACTGAGATGAATATTAATTATTAAATCTAGACACCTAAAGGTCATGGGCTTACTGTTTTATGTTCATGGTTAAGGCATGAATGGACTGAACCCTGGTAAATTAAATTGACCTTTAATGTTGATGAGGGTGAAAGTAAAAAGAACTTGTTTTCCAACATTCAAATTCAGGATTGTAAATGACTCGTTTTCTATCAATAAACT
This sequence comes from Poeciliopsis gracilis, assembly GCA_911649635.1. Classification (NCBI taxonomy): domain Eukaryota; kingdom Metazoa; phylum Chordata; class Actinopteri; order Cyprinodontiformes; family Poeciliidae; genus Poeciliopsis; species Poeciliopsis gracilis. The sequence continues at coordinate 4,353,217 of CAJVRI010000884.1, read as the reverse complement.
TGTCATTAGACACTGCTAGAAGTCTTTAGCCTTTTAATTGCATTGCTTTCAGGATTCTTGTGTGTGTCTGCTGTAATTATAAACTTTGAAATTTTAAAACTAAAGAAATACATATTTATTCAGATATCCAGCATCCTGTTAAATATACATGCTGCTCAATTGAGAATTTTTGCTTTTCATGGTAGTCCAGACTCTATTGAATTCAGATCCTGCCTGATTGTTTCAGTATTAGGATAACAAATGTTTTGGGTTGTAAGAAATTATTGTAAGCAAGAAGAAACATATTGAGTGTTCTTGCGTATCTTTGCCTATGTTTTAGTACTTACCTGAAGTATTCTGCAGGCCACATTTGAGACAAAGACTGCTTTGAACCTCAAAGAAAGCTTAAAGCAGTCTGAAGACTGTCTGAGTTACAAATTGTGATGGCCGCCATTAGAAAGTAGATATTAAGGGATGAAAAAGCTGGCCAACAGGAAGTGTTGAACATCATTTAGTTTCTGGAGGAATGGGAATCTGCTCATTTGGTCCCACACATACACATAAATGTGTTTCAGCTCTTATAAATTGAAAATAATTTTTAGATATATGTTTTTGAGCAACTTCGTCTTACACACACCACAATGCAACTAAATTAGTGATACACATAGTGAAAGTAGAAGTTGTGTTTGACAGGATATAATACTTCAGTTTGAGTTGAATGTTAATATCACAGTAAAATTATTAATGATGTGTAGTGAATTATTTCCATATAATGTTTCTGACAGACTGGTCAGAAGGAAGGTTGGCTTCCTTCTGAATGGTATTTCACTTGGGCTGGGTGATTTAAAAGCCTCTATATATTTCTAAGACACCTAAACCCTCAAACTCACACTCAAATATGGTATCAAACAGCTTTCAAGGCTACTTCTGTCTTTACGATTTTAAAGTATATTTATACGCGCTCGTGTGATGATGGTGTAAGAACACATCGGGTTAAGCTTTGTGAAAAGGTTTTTATGACTTCACTGAAGAACATAAAAACTAAATTAGGTTTTGGTATTTAAAAAATATTGGAAATTGTATTCAACATTCAGTGATTAAGCTGTTTTACTCATTCCATCAAGGCCACCAGCACTACATGTACAGAGTTTTTGAAAAGTATTAGATGGCTTTTTGACCAAAAGAAAAATGACTTTAATGTAAAATTTGCAAACATACTTCTACAAAATAAAGTATATTTAACAGAAAATAAGTATTTTATGAATCAATGTCCATACCACAACCCAATACAGAATTTGCCTAACCTGTTCAAGAAATTGAAAAATAAAAAAAATAAAAAAAGAATGAAAGAATGGAGTGAAATTGAAGTGTCCAGATGTGCAGGCCTGATTGCAACCTTTCCATGCAGACTCCATGCTGTAATAACAGCCAGAGATGCATCTACCAAGTACTGGCTTGAAGAGGAATAAATATTTATCCATCACTTATTTCAGGTAAAATATTTTTGCTTGTTGAAAATTCTCTGTTCGTAGAAGTCAGATTTCACTTTGACATTATAGAATTTTCGTTAGTAATTTTTTTCTCAAAAAGAAAATGTTGATCTTGATAGATTTCTCAAAATCAACGAACAAGTTAGAACCACCTTGGAAGTTTAAACGTTTTGTCAGCACTATAATGTCATCACTTAGATCTAAAACTGTCTGAAGAAGCAAAGATGAACAAAGCTTGCAGAGCAGAAACTTAGTGACATGTCATTGTGAGATGAACAGTAACATGAAAATGGGACAAAAAATAGCAAAGAAGGTCTGGAAACAAAATTATGTTTCATTTAGTTTGCTGGATTTTACATGTAAAGTGGCTCCTTCATTAATAAAGCTTATTTTCTAAAAGTTCAAATAAACAACTATGATGGAAATTACCTCTACAGGCATGCTTTGAATATTTTATTTTATTTTATTTTTTTTGACATATTTAATTTTACTGGGTACATTTTTCTTTTCCACTTGCAATTATCTTCTGCACAAGAGAATAATATTATAAAGATTTGATAGACGTCCATCTATGTACACCAAGCAGTCCATTTTATTACAAATTCCTGAAGATCTGAAATGTATTTTGATTACTCTTTTAGGACCCCCTTAATTAAGGAATTATATTAGGAGCAGCTGTGGGGAAGGCAGCTTTCAACAAAGACCAGACCTGTTTATGCATTGAATTACAGGATAACATTAAACTGAAGTAAAGTTATCTGTTTGTGAAGGTGTAGTATGCAAGATCACTTTTGAGATTTTTTTATTTTATTTTTTTTTGGCAAGACTGTGTAAAAGTGTATAAATCTATTCATTGTGCATATCTGCAATTTTACATTATTCTGTTTCGCTCATTAACCCCAAGAAGATCCAGCTGTAAGTGGGAGATTCATTCTCCTTCACTTGTTGACATTCTTCACCTTTCAGCCGCTATTCCTTCCTCAAAATGACGTTTTGTTTACAAATTCAGATTACTCAAATGTCTTCATAAATATTTATGCTGAGAAATAGCAGAGGCTGGAAGACATTCTCAGGCTTCACCTTTGTGCTTGTTGTAATTACTCAACTGAATGTGACAGATGGAAAGAGAGAAAGTGGGATTTTTTGAAATGACTTGCATGCAACTGCATTCATCACCTAACTATTTGTACAAGCACTTTGTCCATCTTAAATAGCTACAATTGTCAGTCTCCAGTTTGCATTGAAATTCAGTCGGTTGATATCGTTAGCCTGTTTCAGTTTTGACTGCTTTTCCAACTCAACAGCAAGCAACTAAGTCAGCCACTCATGTAGGTAAAGTTTATTTACATTGCACCTGTCACATATTCATAAAATGCTTTACAAAAAGTGTATACTGTAAACAACAGATCATAAATTTACTAGAATATGATTAAAAATAAAAGGGGCAAGTTTAATGAAATAGACTGGAGGATTGACCAAGCATTGGAAGGATGACTCATATGTTGGGCTTTACCTGGTTTAAAAGTGCATTGTGCACAAAAAGACTGCAGAAAGAAACTGTTACAAAAATAACATTTTGTTTCTTTTAAAAGCTTGGTGAAAAACTAAGTGCCTATATAAATGAGAATGAGCCCTAAGTTGTGGAAAAAAATATCAGTTGGAAAGCATGAAATGCAGGTGCAGAGGATTGTAATTCAGGAGTTGGAGTACGAAAAGATTTTCAGTGCAGGCAGAAAAAAATATTTTCTCCATTGCAAAGCCTAAAACTATGCTGTGAGGTGTTAGTTCCAATCATCACACAAGAAAAAAGACAATAATTGTATTTTTCCTTTTATACAGCTTTTTGCGTCAAAAGAAAAGAAAAGAAAAGTCTTCTTCATGAGATTGAATCGAAGCATTCAGGGAAGTTTGGTTTTGAAAACCAAATCAAACAGCACTTTTAAGTGTTTTATGTTGATTTTGTATATCCAATATAAAATTGTAGAATATGCCTTTCCAAAAATAAATAGTAAATCTCAAATGAGTGTTACAACAATGAAATAATTGAAAAGGCTAGCAGTGGTTCAGTGTTGTGTCTGTGGCATTTTTTTGTGAATTCTGAACATGTGTGTAAGGACCAGAGATTATTGACAAGATAACTGTGTGCTGGACATAACACTAATTGTTAGCAATCTGTCTCCTTCTGTCAAGAGAATTTAAAGGCTGACCATCCATTTGGGTGCTTAATTACCTTTAATTACGCCCAATAAGGGGCAGGCTGGAGCTGAAACTCAGCCCAGCAGCTTGATTTGGAGATGCTTTTTATCCAATTGCAAAATAGACAAACAACAAAAAAAAACATTTCAAACAAAAGAATTTTGCTTGCAGGAAACACTACTTCTTCTTTTTAACATGTCTTAGCTAGCTGCTATTGGGCTTATTCGGGTCCTGAAGCTAACAGCTAACAGACTCCCTTGTCCCATTCTATATCTGGTATGCTTTCAGTCTCAGCATGTTCTGCAAAATCACTGTTAGGCTCTGAATTTCTACGCTTCTACCTTATTTTCATCACAAAACTTCCACTTACGCTCAAACAAACATAAACATGCACATACTCAAACAACAAGCCAGGGTGTAGTTCTTAGAACTAAAATTTCACGAGAGTCCACACAGACCTCCTGCTAAATTATTTTGAAACTGGTTAACAGATGAATTGGCATTATTCTGTGTAAACACAATAAAACGCTATCTCTCTGTATAAATGAAAAAAACTAATCAAAACTCTTAGAGTGCCAACATTCTCGGTCAAAAAAATTCTTTGTCTATGAGCTTTTTGTGAGATAACACTCTGTGACACATGATTTGTGCTGGAGAAATACTGTTTGGCGGAAATCTGCAGACCATGTAATAGGAATATGTGCAAAAGTCAAACATTAAGAGAGAAACGAAGAGAGAATTTCATTTCTCTTGTAGCTGTACTTGGCAGAACAATGTTGGGTATGTTTTCAGAGCTTCAACATGAGCACAAACTGGATAACAATGTAAGCTCTTCAAAAAGGATATGTACACAGTATGCTAATTGGATGGATACCTTTTCTTAATCAAGGCTACATCTAGAATGAAAGTAGACACACCACTTTAACAATGTAGGAGCGTATTTATTTGACCTTCAGCCAGTTGAATTTAGTCTATAAGTGTGTGTCTGCGTGTGTGGGCTTGTATTTGATACATCGTAGGGAACATTTTTCCAACAAATAGTACAGTATGAGGATCGACCCGGGCCCCAAAAGAAGAGTGTTTTTTGAGTTGGGTAGTTACTAAAATTAAAGTAAGTCAGAATAAGTTCCTAATAAGGGTAAAAATACAAACTTGTGTGTGAAAGTGTCATCTAATTGTTTATAGCTATCAGAAGCAGAACAGGGCAGCATAGCCTAGACTTTTAAAGACCACTGCAGCTGAAATCAGACAGGCGCCAGGAATATCCAGGCTCAAAAGGCCCAGGGGGAGAGATGGGCACCAAAGTCCTCGGTCCGATGCAGCGACCCCATGTCTCAGTGCAGCCAAACTGCAAGGTCTGATCCAGTGCTGAAGAGCCTGCACCAAACCAAGTGAAGGCACCAGAATCTAGTCAAGTTCTCCTGCCCACAGTGACTGAACAATGCAGCCATTAGCTGCTGGCCAGAAAGCAGTCAAGCTTGGTAGTTTGATGCAATTATTTTGAGATGTGCATGGGTGGAGACATTATCAAAATAATGCTAGTTTCCAGATTGTAGTTTACTAGAATGAAGAACCATAAGTGATATTCTTTTGGCATTTTACTAAGTTTTGCGGAAGACTCGTCTAATATAATATCACCTTCACATTATTATTATTTTTATTTTTTTGGTAAGTAACATCTAAAATATGCAGGTGGAGTGGAGTAGTGAAGATGTAAAAGCGTCAGACCAGATTATTGTTATGTTTTGATGTGAGATCAAAGTTTGCTTTTACATTCAGTCACAGCAACAAACTTCTCAACATTTATATCCTCACTTGCATCATTCTGACTTAGTAAAACCCTTTAAAAGTCTGTACCTTACTAAATAACTACTCAGTACATCAAATTAACTATTCCGTTTTGGACTCATCTTTAGCCCATAAATGGTATTATGCACCATACACAAATTATGCAGTGATTGTGAATGAAAGATCTGATTATATTGGTTTCGTTTAAACATTTTGAAAAAATGCTTTGTATGCTCATATGTTTTCTAACCAGTTGACAGACTGTGATGTTAGTTTAGTCCCCCACTCTACAGCTGATTAACTGTGTGCCAACAATCAGTATGCACTGGCAGAGATGCTCTGTCAACCATCCAGCTCTAAAACAAATCTTTCGCCATGAGTGGAATTATTACTGTGACAATGACATTTATAGTCTCTTTAGTGTAGACTTATTTGTGTGCATCTCTGTGAGAGCCTTTGTTTTTGTCATTAGTTTAACCCCCATGTAGTGTGTAAAACCAGCTCTATGTAAAGAAAGTCAACATAGACACTCAGAAAAACGTATATTTGATACAGAAATAGAGTTAATGCTATACTATATTATCAAAACACGAAGGCTTAAAAAATGAAACATTAATATATCAAAATATCATATTTTTCAAATTCATCAAAATTTCTACCAATAACTAGACTACAACAATATCCCTAATGTAGATGAGCGAATTGTAAGCAAAATTTTCTGTAACTCCAGCAGAGAAACGGAGTGAAGTCCTGTAACAGCAACTCACCTATATGCTAAAAATGAAGTTGAGTGTATTTAGTATCTAAAGCGAGAGATTTAAAATGTCTACATTGGCAGATACTGATCACATTTTACCATCTCCCATTCATCTTCTCACAGGAACTGAGTCTATTTCCTTTGTCAGTCAGACAATAAGTCAAAAGACCTGAACGAAGTGAATAAATAGGAAGAGACATGTATAAAAGATGAGGAAGTTGTTGCAGTGAATTTGAGCAAGTGCTTTGCAGCTAGAGACTAAAAGGTCTTCCTGAATAAACAGTGAGAAAATGGTGGCAACGTGATTTGATCTGATAAAGAGATGATAAGAGATGTGGCTTTGAGGAGACTGGAGTGGAAAGAGGATATAAACAGATAAAAGTTCAGTCAAGACAGCATTTATGTGTAAAAATATGTGCATGTGGGTCAAGACCTTATTTCCTATCTGTGCATTCCCTCAGTTCATTTTTGCATAATTAGTGCATATCCTGTTGTTCTAACTTGATGCCTGCAGTTGTGGTAAGGTGTTGACGTAAAAGTAACTTCTTTTCGAATTGTCTTTCTCCACACAGATATGTTTATATTGTAAACATATTGACATCTAATTATTGTTCCTGGTCTTTAATATGCTCTAGTGACTTTCTGTTAATATCATGTCTCTAAAAGCTAAAAACTTATTCTCAGAGTTTTTCTTCTCTTTAATCTGTTGACTAATCCAAAACTGATATTCAGCTGGTGTTTTTGAAAAAAAAAATAAAATAATAATCATGCATGTCGTCAATATATAACTGTAAAACTCATTACAAAACTTCCTCATGACACAGCCATGGTTTCAGAGTGATATTGCAGTTAACTAGTTAACTGAACAAAGGATAACTAATGTTAACAAAGTTAACTGAAAAGAATAGCTAAAGCAATAGCTGTGTTCAAAAAAAGGTGAAAATTTGGCTCCATGTCTTTGGAATTTTATATTACGCCCAATGTGACTTCCAGTGGCTCTTAGGGTCCTAAAAGACCTTTAATTGATGGATTGATTGACTGCTTGACTAACTCTGCAAGCTCAAATAAATTATATGTCAACATAAAAACTGATATTTGAGTTACCTATACTGACCACATTATCTTCGTATTGAACCTTTAGTTTAATTTTCTTCAGAGATTTCCGATATCCTCACTTTCCTTCCACTTTGTGCCTCACGATGTAGCCAGACAGCCATCTGCTCTTCATCTAATCCCATGCTAACCTTTGATCCTGGGATGGGTTTCTGTCTGCTGAATTCTTCACAGACTGCACTTTGGCTGACAGGAGGTCACCATACACAGAAAGACATGAAAGCAGGACTCTGTTTCTGGGATCATTATGCGTTTCCATTGTTGAGGTAAGGGGGCAAATTCATATTCAGTCAGGTGTTTTAGTTATACACCTGGGGACACTCTGTATATACAGGTGTCTGTGTCTTCTGATCCCTGGCTGTGCCTTAAACAGAGACTGTGGAATGAAAGACTTTAATTAATGAGTTCAATGTATTATAATTTTAAAGGTTTTAGCTGTGTACAAAGAGTTAAGTCAAATTAATTTCATCCCATCTCTCATTTTTAGTCAAAGAAGGTGGTCATTCTGTTTTAAAATAAATTTACTTTTGGGACAATTAGAAGCTTTGCTCTTTTGTGTTAATAAGAATTACACACCGATGAAATAGTTGGAAAATATCTTTTTGTACTTGATGTGAAGTATTATTCGATTCATCCTGACTTGTTACTGCTCAGGTGATCCAGGTTATGCTTGTCTCAGGATAAAAGGCCACCTACTTATCTGAAGCTCAAAACCTAAAAATATTGCATGCTTACTCTAGGACATACTCAGAATTTCCACTTATCTCACATTCTGACATGGGGAAGATATGGATTAAAATATTATGTGACCTGAAGGATTGCTTACAAAACATAATGACAAATAGATTGATATTTTATCTTGAAATATTGAATAGTAATTAAACATTATTTCATCTGATTCTTTGACAAAGGTAAAGATATAGTGATATAAAAAATGCTCACCAATGTATATAAAATGCATTTCATAAAATTGTTAATAGCAGATTCTATGATTCTTAATCGCTAACTGCTATAATGGAGTTGTTTCTATCATTAAAAAAATGATTTATCACTGGACAGGCTGTAAGCTATTAAAGTTTTACTTATGTATTGTGTATGGATGCTGTTGACGAAGTGGCATTTGTCACAAACAAAATGAAGGACAGTTTATCAGCAGGCCTGGTTTTAATGCCTCAGATAACGTCTTGACCCTAACACCACAAACACGAGCCCAGACAGGATTTCAGAGCTCATAGAATGACCTCACCACCATACATGCACAGATAAAGATTACAATCTGTCAGATGTTGGAGCAACAAAGACACACAGCCTGATCTCACACGGTGTTGTGTTTCTATAAGAACAACAAACACAGCTGGGTGATAATTTAAAATGTTTTTCTTTTTTTGTTGTTTGGGTTTTTTTATTTTAGAAAAAGCACAAACAATTGACTTGTAGCACTTTCATACTGGCTTCTAAAGACTAACGCTTAAACATGAAACATATTTTCAGGAATTCTGAGCTACTTAAAAGCATTTTATTTAGAGTCAATAAAGCTCTAAATAAACCTTTCTTATTGTCTTTTATTCAGTTTTTTAATATGTTTATGCAAAACATATGTTATTACTATGCAGTTAGATAAACAAAATGTTTTTGCGTAGGCTTTCTCTTTGCTATAGTAGCAATTTATTTAGTAAGAATCACTCTTCTGTTGTGGAGTAGTTTAATTATTTTTGAACAGCCTATTACTTGAGCACCTATAACACCCTTCTTCTGCAATCTCTATTTCTATTACCTTTCAAATTTAATAGTTGTTTGATTTGAAAAACTGTATTTCTATCATTTTGGAAATGTTTATTCTAAAAGGTCTGTGATGTATAAGTCAACATGGTCATCACTGATAAGAAAGTTCTTCCTGTAATAAGGCAATGTGAGGTAGGAAACGGGGTCAATTGCATGAATTTAAGCATTTTGTCTTCTTGTTTATGTTTCTCTTTGGATATTTCATTTCTTATTCTTGTTCTCATTCTTAAGTGTTAAGAATGGTTCCCGTGTTGACTGGCTGTTACTTTAATTTTATGATCAATATGTCACATTTTAGCTTAACACTATTCCTGGTTAAATAGAGAATGAGAACACATGCAATGACGAAAGGATATGAAGTAGTTGGCACTGCTGAACCCTCAAGAAGATTCTAGCTCTCCAACACATGATCTTTCTGCATGGATTCAGTATGATATCACATTGCATGTGTGGGTTCTCCGCTGTTAACCCTGGTTTTCCTACTACAGTATTGCGGGTTGGGATAATTGGCTTTTCTAAATTGCCCTTAGGGATGAATGTGTGGTTGCATGGTTATTTGTCCAGGTTGTTTCAGTGTAACTGTGTCTGTCCGGTGACTTACTCAAGATTTCCCATTAATCTTGTGCAATCTTGGCTTAAGTTAGGCTATGATTGACAAGGAATAATCAGATATAGAAAATAATGCGCTACTGGAGAGTCCAATGCATTATTGACACTAAGTGTTAGTGTCCTTTACGTTATTTTCTGCTGGATAGTAATTTTTTTATTGATGAATATTGTAAAGATTTTATTAGGAAATGTGATTGAATAGAAAAGATTGGATCTGACAGTAAGACGCACCCCAAAGAGCAAGCCATCAACAATGGAGTTGTTAGCTTAAGTTTTGAGAAAAGGTAAAGCAATTAATATATTTTAGGCTTAAGTGCCAATTGATGTTATTGGAAACCATCTATAATTTCTGCCCCCCAAGTAAATTTTTTTATTGTGCTTATTGCCTGCAGTCTTGGTGTGTGTTGATGTTCTCTCTCTTTCCTGTCAGAGATTTTGTTGATACCTGGTATTTTGCACCTTAAGCACCTGGTGACACTGTGGACTGAATTAAACTTTAATTAGACTCGTACTGGGAACATAAACAACACAGATGATTGCTCTGCCCAACCTTTTCCCCGAGACTCCCCCTCATCACTGTGCCTGAGTGTGGATAAGGTCTGCTGCTGTGATCAAATAAGGTAATTCCGACTGTGTTGGTCTCTTGGTCATGCTGTCATTGCAGGTTTTAGAAGGGCTGTGTTTCAAGAAAAAGATATGTTGATGAGATGTTTGAGAAAACATTTTACTAGACAAAGGTTTGCTCGCTGTCAATTACATTGTGTTTTTGTCAGACATAACATAATTGAGTTTTCATTGCAAATATATTTGTAAACATACAGCAGGTTTGAGTTGGTGATTTTTTTTTTTTTTTTCTTTCATAACAGCTTATTTATGTAATTCCACAGCTTGAATAAAGGTTTTTTTTTTCCACATTTTTTTCTTTTCTCCATATTTACCTGTAGACCATTAAATATTAAGCTGAGTCATTTTTACATTAACTGAAATAGATTACTTAGATCCACGAATTTTCTTTTGTTGTTTGGCAGTAACTTTTGAAGTTCTGTCGCTAAAAAGCTTCACAGAAGCACATTCACTTTGCCAGAGGGTATTCATCTGCTTGGCATACAATTTCCACCATTTTCCCAACTGACTGCCATTAATAGCCTTTAGTCGTGGCCAAGGACAGGCAGCAGCCAGTCATAGCAGGAGATCTCAGAATGCAAACGTTGGGGCAGGAGGGCAAAGAGGTGTAATCTGTCCCAAAGGTAATGCAGGACTTGCATAGTGGCTTTAAAATGACAGTCTGATTTATGAATTGCTCTGAAGCATAATCACTCACTACTTAGAATTTAATTTTTTTTTCACTGCTTTCTGACCCCAATTGTAGTAGTTAATCCATTGATAAGTTAAGAAAAAAGTTCATCAATTACACATTTAATATTTTTTTATATCAATGAATACATTTACTTATTTATTGATACTGTTGCATTTTTGAAATGTGAAGGTATTTGACCTGATGCATTTTTAAGGTTAAGCCTTAAGAATTGGCTTTACTTTCAAAAAGTCAAGTTGATTCGATATTTGAAAGTAATCACCTTTTACTAAGTTATGAGCTGTAAGCTCATCTGGCTTGTGTCAATTGTACAGTTAATGACCCCAAAATTATATATTCGGGGTCATTAATAAGCTTAGTTACTGTAAACCATGGACATACATTGTGCTGTCTGATGGCCATTTGTGGCCTCTGAACTGATTTTATTAAACAGTCTTAATAAATGATTGCCTAATCATTTTATTTTATTTTCAGACATTTTCATTGAAACTACAGCACTACTTTATGTCATTATATTTGTGTGCTTATACCCTATTGTGCATATATTGCAGTGTTCACTGCACATCAGTAAAGAGCAGAGTGATCCTCTGAGATGACGTTTTCACATTTTTTGCTCTGTTCCACTGTGCTTTGTTGTGGGATTTTTTTTTCCCAGTTGTGAATGCTTTAAAACTGGTCGTTTAAAATAACACAAATCTGTGGTCAGTTCTTTAATAGAAACTCTGATCGGTTTGCTTGTCAACGCGTTTGTTCAATGTTTTTTAATTAGCTTGATGCAAAAAGCCTGAAAAAGTTGGTCTGTGATTGAAGTTTTATTTTCTTATAACAGTATGGATGGTGTTGAAGTTTTCCTCTACAAACACCTTGGATAAAGAATAGTCCAGCATATTTGGCAAAAGGACGTTTTTGTGGACAACCCATTCAGAGTAATGCATTTTGCGGTCTGAACTGACCCTTTGAGCTCTGATTTGTATTCACAACCCTGCCACATCTGAAGCATCTTTGAAGCCTCTCTGTGTTTCAAGGTTGTGTAACCATTGCATCACTTTAGCGGCAGCTGTGACTGGTAGAACTATGGTTTGTCCTGCAACTTCTGATTGTCGGACCACGTGTGCTTTGGTCACCTCACTTTCTTTTAATGTCTCTGATCACTCAAAAATGATTTTTCTTTTGTTTTTGATTAAAAAGCTTGTAAGCATCTGTAATGTTTTAAATTCATTTTATGTCATTATTTTGAGTTTACATGACTAATGTAAGTTTTGTTGGTTCAATCTGTTCGTAATTAATATTCGTAGAGTTGAGACTTACTAGATCAAAGCTAATCAGAACTCACTCTGTCAAAATAAGAGAGTTCCCAGACCCTGTTCCTGTAGGGTCTGTCTCAAATGAAGCCCTGGTGTAAAGCAAATAGTAGAATTATGTGTGAGAACAACTTCTGCAATTAGCTGGAAACAAATTTGTGGTCAAACTAAAGAAATTGGTGTATGAAAAATGAAGCCAGGAAAAAAATATTCCTCTGTCACTGCTTTTCTAATTGTCTTTTCTCTTTGTTTTCAGCTGTAAATTTGCTCATTCTCTCCAAATGTGTGGGATAATTTATGTTAGTAAAGAGGTTTTGAGAGCAGAGAGTGACTCTGAAATGCTTGAACCAGTTCTGAACCTGGAAGGGATGTTTTGCTCTGCTGTCAGTTGGCTCTTTGGAGCCAAGTCTGACAAACCCTCAGAGTTTGAAAAGAAGCTCTCAGAGGTTTTTCCTGCTCATTGGAAACTGAGGCATTGCTTAAGCTTAATTAGCACAAAACAGTCATAAATCAAATGATCTCAGAAGAGATAAAGTAGGCATGCTGAGGACCTGGTGTGATGGTAACGACTGGGATAGAGCCACTAGAAATACACAAAGGAACTCTTCTTCTTCTTCTTTTTGTCAGGACAGAGACCAGCAGTAGAGCAAAGCAGAAAATGGAGCTCTGGGAGTCATTAGTAGCAGACTTAAATACCGGTGACTTTGGCTGAAGTTCTGCACCATTTCATTGTTCAACATTGTATGTATACTTTGTATGTATACTGATGCTTAACTGGGAGCAATTCCTGAATGAGTCCAAGTCCAGTCATTGTATTTATGCAGTTTATGTAGTATTCCTCAAAAATGTTTCACTTTTATTTTATGGTTTAGTTATTCCACAGTAAAGTTATTTGCTGTGGAAATAATTTTTTTCAGATGACTCCCTAACGCTAAGAGGGATGACATGTCTTCGATACTGGTATTCACATATAACACTGTAAACATTATATCTTAAGAAGATAGGTTATTTATTACCTGTCTGATAAAGACCCTAACAGAGAATGGCACAAGTTGGAAGGTGTCTTACATTTCAGAAAGATGCCAATTCCTTTTTCTCTCTTTCTCTCTGGTCAGTTTCTGATCTGATGATTCCCTTCATCAACAGTTGGACTACCATGAGACATTTCTTACTCACCTGCAATTGTTTCTATTTATTGTGCCCATATGGAGTTTAACCTAAATTGAAAACGTTGACCTCTTAATTGTATATTTACAATCGCGATCATGTAGCTGTAACGATGGTACCATTTCACTTCAAATGCAAATCTGGAAAAGAGGGAATCCCCTCCCCTCCGCTCACAAACACGCCAAGACAGTCGTTGTGTCGGTGCGCTCTTCAGCAGGGGTCGCTACTCCGCGTGAAAGCAGCAGTCAAAGCAGTGATCGGCTTTCATCAGCTCTCCTTTAGATTGGATTCCTTCCTCCGTTTGGCTTCACCTGCAGCGCTCTCTGTTCTGGAAACTTACAGCTGGAAACGGAGTTTCATCAGGAAGAGCGCGGAGCAACTGCGTCTGAGAACCGGATACCATGCGTTACTTCTGGATACCCACGGCTTGGATCACCGGGATCGCTTTCCTCTTTGGATTTCAAGGCAAGGGATCGTTTCCTTATTTTCTCTTTAAATGATGCGATGGGTGACAGTTTTTTATTTCACCCCGTTTGAAAGAAATGTGGAAATAAGTTTGGAAGATAAATAACGCATATAGTGGATGTTTGCATGTGTCTCTCTCTCTGACTGGAGCTCTGAAAGTATGTGGAGTTTGTTTCTTCCCTCAAAACACCTGACAAGGCAGAGAAATGAAGCCCCAGACTTCACCCTCTGTAACAGAAGAGCTGTGTTCGGGCTGAATGAAGTTGCTGATGATTGTAGAAGATGAGCTGACAGCAGTCTCTATGTACAGTAGCAGTTTGTGACAGAGGACAGCAGCACTGCAGGCTGATGGTGCAGCCGGCTGCTTCAGCAGAGTTGGAGAGTTAAAAGATGGGATGATGGCTCCAGCTTTAGACTTAAACTATAGAAATGAAGATCTAGATTTGTTTGCAACTCCTAACTCTGCTTTTCCACATTTTTAAATAAGTATGTCAGATCACTTTGATCCACAGGATTCACTTTGGCACAGTTCTCATGTTGGCAGGCATAAATGTTCCAGGTGGATGTGATTCATGAGGCTGTTTGAAGATGGCAAATAAGTGCCACAGGAAATAAACTTACATTATCCAGGGAAACATGGTGGAGATAAGAAATTGGATTCCATGATACAATTTCTCCTGCTTACCTTTGTGATTTTTATATCAACAGAATATAAGCATTTTTATTGATTTTAAGGGAGGGAATTGCCTCTGAAAGATGTGATTGTTTGATATGACATACTCAAATTCAGCTGAAGAGTTTGAAAACACTGTTGAATGCTTGAAGCAATAAGTGAGCATGACAAGCATTTCTCTGTTATGTTTAAATTAAGATATGCTGAGGTTTTAGATAGAGGTGTTGCTCATAAGGACAGGGGCAGACCCTCATGTCTGAGTGATGCACTGTCTTTAAAGTAGTGGCTAATTTTTGGCTTTTATTATAACCTTCCTCTCTCATTAGTTCACATACAAATCCCACCTCTTACCTCTCTCTATTGAATTGTGAAAATTTCATTGACCCTACCTTACTTTTTTTTTTTTTTTTTATTGCTTTATTTTGTCTCTGCATTTATCAATTTTTCAGACTCCTCAAATGACTTTTCTTTTCCAAACAACTAGCGATTAATCTAGCAACTCTGTTTCTGTGTTGTTGGAAACTTTTATGGCGACAGCGTTCCGCATCTCCACAGCAGCATGCTGTCCTGAGCGAGCAGAAGAGCAGCCGTTAGCTTCTCTTGCTTCCTCAACACTAGAGGCAGTCTCACATAATAGTCAGAGCAGAAGTGACCCACTCAGTGTCCACATTGCAAATGTATCGTAAATTTGTAAAGCTGAGTAATGATTTTGATCGGTGCTTGCCAGTCATGATTAAACACTCACAATAACTCCTGAGTCAGCACTGGTGGGCAAATTGAGAAAGAGGCGGGAAGAGAGGGAGTGTTGTGCTGTTTATATGCCAGAAGTGATGAAGTTGTACCAAGCTATGCTGCTGCAAACAATAGGACAATTGCCTCAGAACAGTTTGAACATAGAGAGAAGTTTTTAAGCAAAACTAAAAAGTAAAGGAATTCCTCAAAAATTTCAAAATTTTGAGGAACCAAAAACTTAGTCCCATAAGTAACTTGTAAAGTTTATCAGCAATAAATGTAGATTTGGGTTGAGTTTCACAAATCTTTTGCCAGACTAGGATTAATGGGTACATACATTTTTGTGAAGTAACAAAGCTCTTTCAAACAAGCATTGGTCACATTTGTAAAACAAATAAATAAAATTAAATAACACTAATAAATAAAACAAAACAAAACAGAAACTCTCAATTTTCTCTTGAAAGTTTGCTTTCCCATGTAATTTTATTCATTGTTATAATCATCAAGACTGTGAGGAAAGCTTTACATTTGTGCACCATGTGCTCTGTAGTCAGAATGTGGATTTGAGCTATGTTAAAATTAATTTTATCTTATATTAATAATTTAATCTTTTGAAATAAACTACAAATTTTTCAGCTGAGTGTGTCATTTTTATTATTTTAAAAATGAAAGCATGCAAGAGACACTAGCTAGGATGGAAAAAAAACTGCTTAATGTGTGAATAATGTGGTACAAAAAAGTCCTTCCTCCACAGAAAGATAATCTTCTTTCAGTAATACAGCTCATTAAATAGACGTTTTCATCTCTTATCTTTCCCCAAGATATAGTTTAAAACGTTTTCTCTTCCTTCTTAGTGCACTGGGCTCTCATCAATTATTCAGCTCAGTGTTCTGATGATCCATGCTTGTTTTTGGACTGTTGAAAATGTCCTAGTCACACGAACAAATTCTCGCCATCAGTTCTGGAGTCTAGACGATTGATACTGTACAAATATTAAATAAACCACAATTTGTGAAGAAAAAGTAGAGTTCAGAAGTCTTAATACAAAGGAATGATTACCTTTGTCTGCTATCCTGACTTTTCATGCTAACCCTAGCCCATATAAAATCAGGGTGAGAACAGGCGTTTGGTTAAATGCAACTATTTTTGCCTTAGAAAAATATTGCTACTTAAACTCATGAAGTAACGACAGTAGAATATATAATGTTTAATTCTTAATGGCTGTTTATTGAATACCATCTGGCCATCCCTTCTGTGATTAAAAATATACAATAATATTTTGTACTTTTAGCTGTGCCTTCTGAAGCAAGCACCCATCTCTTCCCACTGCCAACTAGGAACATCTGGAGTTTTTATGTTTTTTTTTTTTTTTGTTTTTTTTTTTGTTTTGTTTTTTATAAACGGTGTTTATTCTTGATTTATGTTGTCGATGACTTCATCAGAACCTATTTTTTCAATGCTGACTTGGTTGCCTTCAATTATACATCTTTATGGGTTGCCACATATGTCTTTATACTTTCCTTTGTACTTAAGAGTTCAAAACATCAAAGGTGAGACCATGTTATAGGATTAGAGGATTACCACTATTTGCTTTGCTGAATGTTCCCTTCAAGTCCAAGTACAGAGCTGGTATTAATCCTTCATTCGAACATGTAATCGTGTTTAAAATAATAAATAAATCTTTGATACTCTGCCAGTCTGAGTGATTCACATTGCAATAAACTTGTTCAAATAGAGTATTTTGGATAAACTTTGTGTTTTTAATGTCTTACAACTGGGATTTGAGACAAAACAATACAGTATTAATAAGTGCAATAAAAAGTGAATTAATAATAACAAAAAAATAAAACAACTGTAATTGAAGAACTACATCAGTGAGATGTTTGATATTAATGCCAGCAGTAGATGTGGCGAGAATCGCATTTCAACGTAGACAAGAGATCTGGGTTTAAATTGTTCCAGACTCTGAAATTTTATAGTGATCATCAAATCCAGATACAGGAATTAGTTTAAAATGGAGTCCTGATATTTATGAGCTACAAAAAATATATTAAATTTGAAGTGCTCTGCCATATAATATGGGGAGAGGACAGAGATTATATCACTGCTCTGTCTGGATAAAGATGACAAAAGTTGAGGACATGTCTCTGGAGAAAAATTCTCAACTATAGTTTTTGGAGCAAAGTTAAAGTACCTTACTGTACAGTCTACTGCGTAGAATGAGACAGGAGATGGAGAAAATGGTTCAGTCACGCTGTCTGTAAGTAGACACATCACAGACAGTGTCACAGATGACTAAAAATGGCTGTATGTCTGCTATGCCATGGTGTGTGCCAGTTAAGATTTCTTTTAGAGCCTTCAGTCATTCCCGCTTACCAGACTGATGTGACAGGCAACCTTGTGATGCCTGCTGTGAAACACACACAGATTTTAGCATGAGACAGATGAGAAGTGAAAGCATTTCTGTGGAGAGTTTAGGAGGCCCCCACTACAAATATACTCAAATCATGAAATTGTGGATTTTTTTCATTAATTACAAATTCTTGCCTACCCTTGTAAGACAAACCTAAACTTGAATGAACGGTAACATTTCTAAAAGCCTCAACTTACACGGTCTATTAGCCTTTACACTTAGGATTTTCCTGTTTTAAGAAGTCATTTTTTGCATATTACAGTTAGGATTGAACAATTAAAATCTCCCATATCTTAATATACTGACACAAACACGTCATTACTATGGGGACTATGTGCATTAAAAATGCACATTTTAGTGTTTTTAAAAATTGGACATTTCCACATATGATAACTGATTAAGCAGACCAGACTTGACAGTTTGTGCCATTCTCATGGACCGAGTTCAATCAGGTTCTTGGATTTGTGTGCTGAAACAAACTTTTCAAACCTCATCAGGTGATTATTTTATATTTGAATTCTGGCCAGGCAATTGTGACGCTCACTAAAGTATCTAGTGCTTTTTGGTCACCAAGTCTCTTGAGGCATCTCTCTGAAGAGTGCCGTAATGAAGAATCTGTTTAGAGGGTAGATCATTTCTAAACTGAAATTACAGTTGAAAACAGGAGTTTGGGATGGATTCTGATAATCACAATTAACTTTAGAGTGGTTTTCATTACCTCCATAAATTTCTGTCGTGTAACTTGTTTCTGGGAAACACATGAACAAGTTAATATTGGCAGCAAATATTGTTTTGACTTTATACATAATTTACCAAAGACACATATTTAAAAGAATAGCCAGTTAAATATTAGGCTAACCAAACACCATTAGCACTTAACTATTGTGTCAACAAAGAGTGAGCCAAAAATCCAGAGAAGCCCCAAATAAAAGCATGTTTCTTAATATAACTTCACAAACAAATGTCACAAGTGTCAGCTCGGAAAGTTTACAAAAACCTGAAAGCAATCCAACTGAATCGTACAACTAATATGAAATCGTGTTCAGACTCTGTAATGAAAGTCACAGGAGAACTGTTCACCAAGCTGAACACACAGCTTGGAGCTAATTAGTCAGGGAGAAGTAACAAACTGACAGTAATTAAAAAAGAACAAACTTAAGATGAATTGCTCTGGGGCTTCTGATAGAAATAACATTTCTTTAAGATCCAGGGTACATGTTAACTGGCTAGGAGAGCAATTAATAGGAAACTACTTAAGCCTTTGTGACCCTGATCACTATTACTGAAACAGTAACAAAAAATAACATCACACACATATGCTCATCATATATGCTGAACAAAATTGATCAATTTATCTCTGTTTAAAGCTGAACATAAAAAGGATATTATACTGTATTTTGGGAGGTGTTCATACATGAGTTTTCTTTGTCTTAGCTTGAACTGGAAGCAGGTAATTAGTTATGTCTCGTGAATTTTTTCTAACACATAACAGATTCAGTATTGATCAGTTTGTGTTTTTGAGGATTGAAGATTGCGCTGTAATGATTCATCAAATGATTTGTGTAAGTTGACTATTAAAATTCCTTGAGGCAAATTTAGCTCCATGTGTTTTGTTGTGCAACACTCTCTTTTCTCCCAATGAGTTGTTGTTGACAAATGCCAAATTCTATTAGCATAACATGGGGTGGCAAAACGTCCTCTTTTCCTTTTGGACCAGGCATCCAGTGCAATTTCATTGATTGATATTGTCAGAGTTTTCGTAGTTTTAAAGGAGGACCAATAGGCCCCTTTAAATTGACCGGTGCAAAGCATTGAATACAACAGTCTTTCTCCCAGAGCTACTACTTAGTGCAAACAGCGGTGAAGTGTGTGGTGGCTGTATGTTTACAGGTGAATCGGAGACATGTGCAGATAGACGGAACATAGCAGTAGCTGATGCTTCGCGCAGGTATAGGACACAGAATCAGAAAATAAATTTCATATCACGGTCTGGTCATTGTTTCTCGGAGTCTTCTGAGGAACAAAGGACTGAAGTATAGCATGTAAACTGCCAGTGACACTGAAACAGAGAGATGGCAGCCTGTCTCCCATTTCTGTTTATCATCGGCATTATCAAGTGCTATAAACATTTGATAATGTTTATGTCCTTAAATCTCAAAGAAATCTCTGCAAACACAACTAATTCTTATGATGTGCAAAGATCTCTGAAGATCTTTTGATATCAGGTTTTTCTGTTTTCTGTTATATGACCTGTAGCAATGCAACTTATGTTGCTATTTTACAAGGTATATATATATATATATATATATATATATACTACAGAATGGCTTTTGTATTTAATTAAGATATTTATTTGAACATCAGATAAGTGTGGTCATGGTCTGACCAAAATGAGTTTTTCTAAGAGAACATGCTGTGAATCAATGATATATTATTAGAGTCAGTTAATGTAAACACAAACCGTGCAAGATTCTGGTTTGGATTGCTTTGTTTATGAGTCTACCATCTGTTTCAGCGTATCGATCAAAAGCACCTGCAGGGGGGCTTTGTGGCATTTTGCCAGGCACAGCTCTGTAGCCATGGGTTTGTGTGTAATTTCAACACCCACTGGTACAGCAAACTTAATTTAGCTTCCTCTTTACTCAGTCATGCTTTCTCTCTCCATTAAAATCTGTTTCTTAGTATTATCTATTAAACTCGAATTGGCAACTCTGTTTATGAATCTCTTCTTCAGGATATGCATGTGCTCTGTTCTCCCTTGTACTCCTCTGGTGGAGCCTTATTAATCCTGGCAGCATCTTTCAAACACAGCTTTGATTCATGTAGAACATTCCTAGTGAGCTGTGCTACATCATTCAGCCTTTTGTTGTTATTGTTGCTGTTGTAACTGGTCCAATCTTTTGTGACATGTTCTCCAGGAGGGTTTTTTTTCTACCTGGGAGATGAACAATATGAAATGCTAAAACACCTTATTGAACAACATGTTAGTCTGTTATGAATGATTAACAGGTAGCTAATTATTCAGAAATGGTTTGGACTGAGACACTGAAGTAGATTCCACTGATTGATGTGCTCTGTTACCCAGCCTGAGGAGAGGATAATAAATGACTGTGAGCTGTGGAGAAGTTGTTTCACATTCATCAATTTACTGAGTTATGTCTGAACCCAACACCTTGTAAACAACAGCTAGGCACTAACTGTGCCTGTGCCTTTTAATATGACTGGGAGTTAAGTTAGTTCTGTTCCATGGCTACTGGCACAGTGAATTAGAGCTCAGTAGGTTGATGGTCTCTTGTTGGCAGGTTTTTAAAAAGGCTGTCAGTCTTCCACCAGGATTTAATCTGTCACTTTCTGCACACTCAATGTTGTCAGTCATCCCTTTCATGCCTTCTCTCATGAGGGCTTAAGGAGTCTTATGACTGAGTGTGACAGTTTGAAAGCATACAATAATGGTGATATAAGCTGTGAGTGCACAGTTTGATACTTAGCTGTGTACTTTTAAGTCCAACTGTTCACTCATGATAGTCTGAAAGCAGGAAATGATTAAAGTCATTACATTGAGAGTGTAATGGCTGTACTCAACACCTGTGGTGTGCTTTCTCTGATACACACACATTTCTTTATGTTTGATTTCACTGGGACTTTCACTGTGGGAATACAGCAGCCTAATTAGCATAACAAATTAATATCCAAATATTTCACTGCCAACACGGCCTAACGGTAACAAAGCTCTTAACAACTTCTCTTTTAAATGCGTCCCTTGGTGGGGGCCTTGATACAGCTGATTGACCACTCAGCACACAGCTAATACACTGAGTAACTTGGGATTTATATTGTTTGAGGTTGGAGTTTGTCTTTTATGTTTTCATATTTGACGACTTAGTTAAGCCCCTAATGCCACTTACTAACTACAGTATATTTCGTTGTTCGTTGTTCATGTGTCATGTAACGTTAGCATACCGTACAATTATTCAGCCTGTTGTTGCCTCTATTCTGTTTTTAGTGCCTTTCAAGATGACTTGTCTGTTCTTGGTGTTGGATTTTATCAAATAAATTTCCCTCAAAAATGCAACTTATACTCCGGTGTGACTTATATATGTATTCTTTTTTATTATGCATTTTATGGCTGGTGCGACTTATACTTCAGAGCCATTTATAGTCCGGAAAATACTGTATTTCTTTGCCACTTACAGTGCTTTGCAAAAACATTTGTCAAAAGCCCTTTAGTTCACAAACTTGACAAGAAGCATGACTTGAAATGAGAATAGGTCCATTAATTACTTTCAATATAATTGCCGGTAAGAAAGCTAGATATTAATCCTGAACAGTGTAATGAAATTTCAGTGAAACACTGTGCTCTTCTACAAGGCAGATTATTGTGTCTACGTTGACTTTAGCTCTGCTTTGGTTTTGTTACCAGAAGTTTTATCTATTCTTTTGACTGAGTTTATGGTTCTCATTTTGAGACACCAAAAGGATGATTGAAGCAAATTCACTGCATCAATCAGTTTAGTTCCTTACCATAATAAGGATTACAACCAGGAACTGTTGAACAACAAAAGTTTTATTGTAACGAAACCTTTTGTGGTACTTGTAATCTTTCTAATATCAATGCTATATCTTTGACACAAAATTACTGGTGATAAAGCATATCCATTAATATTTCATATTATGAATACTTTATTAATTGGCAGAACAGATGCATAATTTAGTTTTGGTTAGGGGAAACTTTGTCACCATTTGTGTTTGTTTCCCATCCTCTGAAATACTGTCCTTTGTCTTTTAATTTGTTACTTTTTATTGATTGATCACAGATTTAATGGTGGTAGAGTCACATTAATCCTATTATTTTCACTAATTTCATTTTTATTGACATTTTAGGGAGAAGGAAAATAGACTCACAGACCACTGACACTAGTGGAGACTTCACATTATGTGATACTATGACCCCTCAAGCACACTTGCACAGAGGTTTAAGTGCACTGTTTAACTTGATGCCTTGTTTCAGCTTTCTTCTCCATTTATTT
This sequence comes from Poeciliopsis gracilis, assembly GCA_911649635.1. Taxonomy (NCBI): domain Eukaryota; kingdom Metazoa; phylum Chordata; class Actinopteri; order Cyprinodontiformes; family Poeciliidae; genus Poeciliopsis; species Poeciliopsis gracilis. Next base: position 4,330,410 of record CAJVRI010000884.1, on the reverse strand, counting down.
GTTCATTTGTTGTACAGCGAATTTGCCTTTAGGATATTAATCAGAACATTGTTCAATAAATGGAGTGAACAGCTGAAGAAAAACATCTGTGAAAATGTCTCCAATCTAGTTCAGGAAGGCAATTTGAACCGTACTCCTGCTTCACACTGGATCTGCTTCACACTCCAAGGAACATATCAAATATACCCTTCTAATCTGGGTGGTTTATTTGAATTGCAAAATTCCCTGCTTCATTCAGCATATCAATGATGGTGCAGTTGCTGCTGCTGCTGCTACTTTCGATTGCTTCCTTCTATTCAGCATCGACATGTGAGCTTTGTTGTCAACATGTTGCCTCAAACCCTTTGAACTTGACTTGTCTGTCTGAAATAGTTGGTTATCGGAGAATTCTTTATTGTCAAATACCATTGGAAATCCTTATGTGCAACACAATACCAAAATGAAAAGTAATTGTAAAAATGGGTTAAATAAAGCTATTTAATCATAAATAATATATTGGTATGTTTTTTTTGCATTGGTTTTATTATTTGTAACATTAGCCTCTTTAATTGTTTTATATAAAACTGATGTAATTATTCTGTTTTGAGTGTTGAGCAAACTGACCATTATTAATTTATTTAAGAAGTGTGGTTTCAGTAGACAGTGATAGAATGAACTAATTTCCCACACTGAAAGCAATCTTTCTCAACCATTTTTTTTGTCTAAATAAGTAAATGCATAAAGCCTAAACAAACAAACAAACAAACAAACAAACAAAAAAAACACAAGAATGCATATAACAGGGCAGCCCAATAATTTAATTACATAAAATAAAATATTACTTTTGTCTTGAATTAGAACTGGGAAGTTTGTCATAGTCTACATCAGAAGTAGTTGCAAATCAAGAAAATTTACTGACGAGGGTTAATTAATTAATTAATTGCTTATGAAATCATCACCAAACAAAGAAGCATTAGATTAATATGATATGCATTTTCTGTTAGGTTCCCCTTTAAATGTTTCAACTTGATTCTACATCCAGTATCAGTTATTCTCCTCTCTGATGCTTTGGCCCAATTGAAAATCCAACTAGGGCTATTAGTGTCTACCATTTCATTAAACGCTACTATTGATTAGTAAAGTACAGCATCGCCTGATCAGATCTGCCAGCTCTCTAATGTGGTGTTGGTCGGGTTAGAAAGAGGAATTGCCAGAAGACAGGAGTTCACTTTAACAGTTGGGAGTGGGAGATCAACTAACGGCTTAATGAGAAATACACACATTAGCAGTCTCATGTTGTACCTGATTTACCGGCCACTTGCAGTAGCCTGAGGGTGTCATTGCTTCAATATTATGGAATAAAAATGTTTAAACTTTGAAGCTTATAATTTTTCATTTTCTTACCCACGAGAGGGCTTGGAAAACACACTAACTTCATTAATTCATTCCCATACCTACGTATTTTCTATTCAAGAATATACTAGTGTTGTTTTACTTTGACTGGTAAAAATACTACATTTATTAGTATTTAATGCTGGTTGGACAACAAAAATGCAAAAATGCGGTACAACCCAAAATTATACCCATCATGAAGGCTGCATCTTAGACTAAATTTGTGGAAGCATCGCATTGACTAAAAAATGCTGGTTGAGGTTATTCGATAAGTAAAAAAATGGTACCTTCCTGAGTGCAGCTTTCAGAATATAGATAATTTGTTTTTAGATTTGTCTTTTCCTCCTTACTTCCTTTCTTCCTTTATGTCTTCCTTCCATCATGTGCCATATCAGAAGATAAGTCAAAAAAATATATATTAAGAAACAAGTCACATTATTTTTTTCTTATCTTTATTAAATGTACAGTTAAAGGCACATATTTATTGGCCATTAACAAGTCAGCAAACAAATGTACATAGATATATTTTTTTTTTGTTTCATTATAAAGTTTTTACTATCCAGTAATTTGTCTTTTGTTACTCAGGTGAATTTTTTGCCTGACAGCTGCACCAGTGATGAATAACTTCCATATATGGTGTGCCTGCTCTCCAGCTGAGTTTCTTGGTGTTCCTGTCCAGAATTTCAGACGGACTTAAAATATTACATGTACTTAAAAAAAATTGCATCTTTTTTACGGGTCAGAACTGAAATCTCCTTTGACAAATCCATATGCAAACTTTGAAGGTTCAGGTGAAAATATCCTTACACGTTTTTTTTCTTTATTTTTATGACAGTTCAATAAAAAACATTTTTGTTTTTTTATTCTCCAAAATCTTTTTTGTAGTTTGTGCAACAAATGTGTTACTTAGTGTAAAAATAGTTGTTGTTTTGGTCCAACAGGGACTCGTTTCTCAGTAATCAATAGCAATCACTGATACTGTGCCTCAAGTGCAAATTGAAATTGAAAATAAAAACTTGACATATTTTCAGCAATACCTGGAGGTCAAAGAACTGTATATTAAGTGAATGTGTCACAGCTGCTCTTTGTATCCTTCCTTCCTTCCTCCCCTCCTTCCTTCCTTCCTTCCTTCCCTCCTTCCTTCCTTCCTTCTTTCTGGGAGCTGGGAGCTCCAAGGGAATGCATAGAGTTTGCAGGGAGAACATGCAGAAAGACCCCGTGCCAAGAATCAAACTGAGGACCTTTTTGCTGCAAGGCAACAGTGCTGATTAATTGTAATTGAATTTAAATAACTTTTTTGTAAAGTGCCTTGAGACAACATTTATTGGCTGTGTATAAGTAAAGTGAATTGATTGTTTTGTTTATTTTGGATCAAATATGTAGCAGTTGTGCAGGGAATTTATTTATTTCACTAAACTCAGATAACATCTAGGTTTGTTGTTTTTTTTCTACTCAACAACAATGTTCCCTTTTTATTTTAACCAACAAACAAGGAGAACAATGCAAAATAAATAAATAAATAAATAAAAATAGAAACTTCAGCTTCTCTATGATCTTGGTATGACCAACAATCTTCTCCGGAAAAACTATTTGAATAGACAAGAATATTGAAGAATTAATGTTTGGAGCCTTTTTGTGTTTATTTTTGTGTAGCATGTAAAACTACACACTTATTTCATTGACAAGTTTCTCTAACAGCCAAACAAACCTATGTGACACATTTAAGAGCCTTGTGAGCATGTTAGCCTGAGGATTTAAGTTGTCAGGCTGCAGTAGATCTTGGATGGTTGCTTTCTACTGAAACCCCCTAGGCTGAGTCAAAAAATAGAAATAAATTGCCTTTATTGTCCGACAGAGGGGGAATTCAGGTGCAACAGCAACATCAAGATGGTCACACTAAAGTTCCAGAAGTGTTAAAACTAGTGGAACAGGTTGGATATAAAAGCTGCATGTAGTTAATAAGAGCCACTGGCAATGTAGAATTATTGCCAGTGCCAGTTTATAACTCCTTATGTTATAAACACAAGGTGTGCTGTCTTATTATGATAAGGTAAGAAGCTTAATGACTGATTAATATAGATCAGGTGCTGGTAGTCGTTCAGCTGCATGAAGCCCCATTTAGTTCTTGGTTTTGCCTCAAACGAAGATATATATATATATATATATATATATATATATATATATATATATATATATATTTATTTTACAAAAAATTTAAAATTATATATATAATTTTATATTTTTTGTGATTACTATTTATCTCAACCATTTTCTTGCTCTTGGCCTGCAGCATTTTGATGCTAGATGTAAGTAAAGTTGTATTCAAAATAAAGTTTACACTGATAATGATTTACTTATGTAAAGGTTGCAGACTTCCTGGATTTATTTGGATTTATTTGGATTTATTTGTATCTGTCTTCCAAAGAGGACAAAGAGAAACTCTCAACTCCTTGTTGACATTCTGACATTCTCCATCTCAGAGTGTTACCTCAGTCTCTCAGCAGGTGTTTGGCTACAGTGTAGAACCCTTCTACGTCTTTCAGTCCAACTGAATCTCCTCCAAAACAAGTCGTGATGGACTAAAAATTCCTCCACAGTTATCGTCATCATGGCAGATCTGTTGATTTGCCAGTGAACCAGGCCCAGCAGGCTGCGTTGTTGGAACCAACTGGGAGCTCCAAGGCAGTTTCACAGTGATATGGGATAATTGAGAAAAAAAAAGCTATGAGGATCTCGGTGTGTGATTTCATTTTGTGGAAAAATAACAATCTGATGAAAGGTTTTGTGAAACTTTGCCTCAGACTTAGAGCAGTTGATTTGTTTGTATTGTCTAGCCTTGGCGTTTGTTCACAGAAACATCATAATCCATTTAATTTGTGCTTTCAGTTGCAAGTGGTTGTTATTTAGATTTTATCTATTGTTTTTTTGTTCTTGTGTTTATTTTTTTAGATGTGTATTTAAAATGTCTTCCATTTACAGTAAGTGTCCTGTACAAAAAGTTTAATTCTCTGCGAGGATGAACTTGCATTATTTTACCATTGTCTATACAGTATAATACCTGAAAATGGTCTCAAAACAGCAGAAATATTGTCAGAATAATTGCTAGAACAACTTATTCTGTATCAAAATTTCTTAAGACCTGATGTACTGACGCCCTCTTCCAAAGTAACCCATGAAGGACAGGGGCCACTTCCAGGTGCAGGCACCTAACCTGTTTCCAAACCCCTAAAGCACAGATGAGGGTCACTTTGGTTTTGCTGACACTCATGAGCGCTGAACTGTGGAGCATGCCATCGGCCTCTGTAATTGCTGGTGGTGGTGTATAAACTTCATTTCACATCACTGTGAAAAGGATACTCAGAAAGTCTTTTCTTTTTTTTCTTTTCTTGTTTACTTTCTGGAATTCGGAGTTCAGTACTTATACCTGGTTGCCAAAGTGCATTTTTCTGCCTCTCTGGAGTGTATATAAAGTAACAGCATGTGGTATGACTTGGTTTCTTCACTTACTCTGTTGGTTTGAGAAAGTCCTTTTGACCTTTCCATGAATATTGCTACTCACAATTAGTGTTACAAAGCTGAATTTGATAGTTCCATTCTGAGTCCTGGTTTTAGAAAAGTGCTGGCGTCAGAGACTCTGATCGCAGGAGCTGTGTAAATGACTGGATCACAACAAAAATGTCATGGTTTCATGAAATAGGATGTAAATTAGTTATACCAAAAAAAAAAAATAAAATAAATATTCAGGAAGATTACCATAAGGAATATTAACATCTATATTGTTATCTTGCCATCTGTTTTACCAATCAAGGAAGTGATTTCAAATTAAACAGATGATGTTGTTTTCTATAGGCTTCTTAGATTGAATAGGCAACCTTTGTTTGGACTGGGGTTTGTGCTCAGAAGATAAACAGCCAAAGAAAACAGCACATAAAGTCCCATGTCTTAGAGTAGATGTTTGACAGCAAAGCAGCACAGACTGATGGCAGCAATGGTGGGTGGTTGTGAGATTAAATGCCGTAAGCAGAGCAGAGGAACAATCTGTCTTGTGGTTGTCTATCAAGTTTTTTTCAATAAGGGTGTGCTAGAGTTAATGGATAAAGACAGACTACACATGTAGATAAATGTTTATAGTTGGCTATTCTTGATGGTTATGATGCCATTTGAAAACTATGAAAATTTTTGAAACCAGACAAAAAACACTTAAAATTATAAGTATTCTGAATAATAAATACCATTGTTTCTAATTCGTGCTATCAGTTAGACACATTGGTAATGGGAAAGTTAGATCTTTGTGATTCTGTGCATGTGTAAGACTTGAAAGTGAACACATTAGATACAATGGTCACTGTTGTTTTGAATAATGGATTCCCTCTGCATGCTGATATAAAAATCAGTTATTTCTCAATAAATGAGGGCAGTGGTCATTACATTTTTCACCCTGTTGTAAAAGTGTTTGATTTTTTTTGTTGTTCTTTTTTCCTGGACTCTTCTGTCCTGCCTTTGATTAAAGAATACATGTTTTATGGTGATGTGAGTCCACCTAACCTTAATTTCTTTCTGCCTTGACAGTGCAGATGGTAGCAAACAGAAATGAACATTTTGTACTTTTGCTTTGTGCCTGAAATACAAATATGGTGGTATGACTGGCTTTGAATGCTTTACACTGCTGAAAAATGTAAGATTTCATTGAGATAAAAAAAAACAAAAAAAAACAACAACTGGTCTATCAAAATGCATGAAATAACTTAGCTGAAGCTTCCATCTTTTCCTTTTTCCTCCATTATCAGTTTTGCCTTGGATTCATATGCAATAAATCAGAGCGAGTTAAAATGAACTGAACAAATCTCTAAACTAATAATTCTGAGGAGTTTGTGGATTTTTTTGTCATGATATTGAAAGTTTGAGCTGCCACAGCCTCATTTTCACTCTTACTCTCATTAAGCAGAGCTAATAACCGTGCCTCTGCAGTGTACAGATATTCTAAATATCCACTTTACCATCTCATTAACAAAAAAATCCTTGCTTCTGACATCTTTCTCCGTGACCCCAGTATTTTAACAATAAGAAAAAAAAAATGCATGTTAAGAATTTTGTCAGTCTTTTAGCTTTATTGTATATTATTTTTTCTGTCAAATTACTAATGATACCATCCATGTTGTGTGCAGGTTATACCACAGTTAGAACTGCACTCTTCGGTATGCGATAGACGTTGTCAGATTTTCTTCAGGTCTAAAAATGTCCAATTGGCAAAAAAGGAACTCTCCTTCTCATTGTCTTCATTTTTATATGCTTTCTCTGTGCACATTCTCTATTAGGACTCAGTAATGGGTTCATGACCCAGTCTCCAATGCAAGAGATCTGAGTCTGGCTTATCATTGACCTGTGGTACTGATATTTGTTGCAAAATAAGACATGCTGATATTAAAAACAGCGTATAGTAACAGAAATTCTTCTTTTTTTAAAATAAATGTTGAGCCTTGTAGCACAAAACTGATCTATATCAATCTTAACAGTTCACAACATCTGCAAGACAATCCTCTGTCTGAGCTGTGATGCAGAACTGTCTCACGACAGTAAATATGGATGACTTTTATGGCTGTTGCACTCCAGTGCTAATGACTTTGGAAATGTAAATCTTGATTCTGAAAGTATTCTCCATGACTTTGTCAGCCTCACCACTGCAGTAGTTTTCATCACATCAGCCGTCCAGATTAATAGCCATGAGTGTGCATGGGCTATGACTTCTGTGCATGAGGCACATGCTCCAAAAATTTAGCAGCCCAGCACCCCAACATGTAAAGCTGCAGTACTTAACACTGTGCTTGTTAAAATATATTTATTGCTGCTGTGATTGTACCTTTTATTTATCATAATTATTATCATAACTAAATAATTCAAATGGCACCTTTAAGAATACTGAGCGATTTGCCACGTAAAAGCAAAATTACCTGCATGTGTCAAGGTTGGATGTGTAGCAGCTGTCCAAAAAAATAGAGACTGCAATGGTTGTGTATTAATTACTCATAAATATACTTCATGTCTTGTGGCAAATTATTAGTAGTTGGAAATGAGAACGTAATGTTTACATACATTTTTAGTAATCTTTCTGAAGATATGCCATATGATGTACTGGCGACCTGTCCAGGGTGCATCCCGCCTCTCACTTGATGGCAGCTGGTGATGGGCACCAGCCCACCTCATGAATCTGGGTGGTTAAGCATGTAGGATAATAGACATGCTAAAGATGAAAATATTGAGGATGCTTAATTTTTAATCCTTTAACCTGTACATCTTTGATAAATGTCTTTTTTTTGTATATGCTAACATAAAAAAAAGGCTTGTGTTTGAAATGTTAGGACCTCGTATTTTATGCAGACTATTATATTTAGATGTTATAAATCACAAAACTCAGTATAATAGTTGATTAAGTGATTGGTCCACTCGGTTTTTGACTGGACTGCCAACATTACTCTTGTTTCAACACATGTGCAGATTAGTATGGGAAGACTAGATTTATGTTACCCTTTGGCAATTTATTTTTTCTGTTTTCTTATGCAACTGTGGGAAATCTATTGAAAAGCCATTTGTCAGTTAATCAGGAGGTTTCCTGCGATTGCATAATTGTGTTATTTTAGGTAATTTCACAAGGATTTATGTCATGGGGTTTGGGAATTTTGTCTTTTCATTTTATTTTAGGATTTGTCAGTCTTTTAACATTGAATTCATTCAATAGGTTTAAAATTATTTTTAGTTTATTCTATTTTTTAATATGTATTTTTATTCTGCTCTGAGCTGAAGTCATCAGAGTTCATCACCTTCCTAAAATAATAGCCTTAGCCGTAAGCCAGTTTGCTGATCGGATTTAGTTTTTTGTTTATTTTTTGTATACCTGCCTCTGCCCTACATTTGGGTTCTGCTCTCAAGGGTTATTTCAGTTTCAAAATCTCTTGCTCTTCTCTTCTTTTATGTCTTAAGATTCAGTGTTAGCCTTTAGTGTCTTCAGCAGAGAGAAAGGGCCAACCGTCTTATGCAGAGAGTGTTTGCAAATAATGATTGACCCTCTAGAACAGAAAATGCTGTCTTACACAAAGGTCAGAATTACCTTGTTATGTCTTTGTGTATTTAGTGACTTTGGTGTGAATGGAGGTAAAACTGCAATGGTCAGAACATGTTGATGCCTAAACAAGTATGCTTCACCTTATGAGTAGTAAGTATTGAAATCTCTGACCAGCAGCTGCGTTGACTGAAATTTAATGTTTGATGGGGTTATTTTGTTTGTTTGTTTTTTCTTTAAATGATGATTGAATTTGGTGTGGATTGTAGAGCAAAGCATAATGCATAAATGTAGACTTGTATATGAAAAAATTTAAACTTTTTGCACAAGAAGAAAATCCTTTGACCTCCATCCTTTCATTATTGCTTCAACTTTTCTTTGCTAAAATATCTAAAACTTCATTTCAAAGGCCCAGAGAACTGCATAAGGCTTCTTAATCTTAACTATTGGCTATAACTTTAGAGAAGAAATAAAATCTTTACAGATAAAATACAATCTCCACACAGAACCACACCCGACACTCAGAATGTCCTTTTAAATAGTCGGTCACACTCTGAGCCTGGCTTCTTTAACCTCTCATTACTTCATTTTCTTTTACATTGTTTTCTCACTTTATTTCTAAGTCTAGTTCAGAGATAAACTGCCCTTGCAGAACATCTATTAAAACAAATGCAGTTTTCAGTATCACAGCCAGAATAGTCTGTACTTTGTGTTTTTATTTTAGCAGCAGCAGTGATGTAAAGCTGAACCGTAGTTCAAACAGAGTCTGTTTTTTCTTACCCAGAAAAAACGTAATGATTGTTTACTATTTTCAAACATATTCAAAAGGTTTGCAGTAATGTCAAAGAATACTAGAGATAGGTCAGTTTTTGTGCGACAGACTGGCGACCTGTCCAGGGTGTACTCCGCCTCTAGCCCGGAACACAGCTGGACATAGGCACCAGCACCTCCCGACCCCGTTAGGGAGAAGGGTGATCAGAAAATGGATGGATGGACATTCGGTACATTATTTTTAACCACATCATACAAATGTGTTATTATTGACGTAGCAAACATTGATTCAAATTTTGTTTATGTCAAAGTGATGCACATGAAATTAGTGGACACTAGACTCAGTTTAATGTTTAATAGGATTGCATTTAACTTTTACTTTGCTTTTTTGGATAACTATCAACTTTAGAATGATGAGTGCTACATAGAACAACTGTCTTGCAGAACATCTATTAACAGCTTAACATACAAACTGCCAGTTGAAAATGACACAATGGAAAAACCTTGTTGTGATGACATGCTGAAGAGAGTGTCAGAAAGAACTGGACATAGTTACTTGATTTGTGCTATAAAATGGAAATGTGTTCATGAAAAATACATAATATCACCCTTTTAATAAATGGAAGTTGAATATCCATCTCTGTTATTTTTTTTAGTAAAATCCTAGTTGCTTACATTGTCAACCTCTTCTGAAATTGTATGTTATTTTACAATTTGCCTTTGTTGAAAATGTCTTCTAGTCCTGACAGATAATCTGATTATAATGCAAAGCAGGTACTATCATAATCCTATTAGCATTTTAGGGAAGGATAAAGCTGTGTGTCTTCAGCAGGGGGTCATTTCATCTCATTGCCGGTTTATCCCTGTCTTTAAAGATGACTGCTGAGACTGAATTGAAGTATTCTCCTCTACAGAATAAAATCTATTTGCAGTTCTTTTTTCCCACCATCCTCAGGTTTGTGTGATCACTACAGGAGGGGTACCTGTTGTCGATTAAGTTAATCCTAAAGTTGAAGTTGATGTTCTGTCAGTGAAACCCTCCATCAACTCTGATCTAGAAAATGTGACTGAATCGTTGCTGTAAGAATTAATTAATACAAAATTGCAATTAGGGAAATCTCTTCACACTACTATTTCCCTTTATTCTTTTATGATTTGAGTTAATAGAATTAGTCTAATTAGAATAGTGTGTTATTCACCAAAATCCAATCATGCCTGCTGTGGCTGGTAGATTCTTTTAAAAAATTTCAATACTGTTGAAGATTTATTGCGTCCGTGATCATTGTGTATTGATCCTCTAGTGACTTATTACATGGATATGTCACAGCTTACTATAGATCATAGCCACTCTCCCACGATTATCCACTCTGCCCTTCAGGAAGACATTGTGAGCTCTGCATTCACAGCAGTGGCATGAGCATGTCCTTTAGCACTCCTCAGATCTCATGGAAGCTTCTTTTAGTTATTCTATGTGGTGAGGGAGGAAAAAAAAAAGTCAAACATTTTATTTGATATATGACTTCCATTTAAACCACTGTGTTCACTTCAGAACTCAAAGTAGGTGTGGTTTGTTAAGGTATTGGTGCAGGATGTTTATATACTTGCTTGTTCACAATTTCTTTCTTATTTTAATGCACGAGAGAGTAACATAATTTGTTATGTGCTGAGAGAATGTGTCACCAGTGATGTGAACTTTTGTCTAATATCTCTCCAAAGGAAGAGATATTAACCAAAATAGAGCTCGCAACTGTATTTTAATTAAATAACCAGGTCAAGTGTTTTCAACTCTGCATTTGATTTAGATACACCTATAGCATGTTTAACACATGTGGAACAAATTGGGGAAAAAAAAAAGAAAAAACAGTACAGAGGACTGTGATATATCTTATAGCTCTTTTCTTGGCATATCAACCATTCAGCACACTTTTGCAGTCGTGTTGTAATCACCGGACAGCATTCACAAGCATAGACATTTATGCACTGATCGGCAGGCAATTTAGGATTTTATGCCTTTCCCAAGACATACTGACATGTGGCAAGGGTTGAAGCTGGAAGGTTGGTAGGCTTTCTGCTCTTTCCACTGAGCCACATTTAGTCAGCAAGTAAACAACAAAACATTGTATCCAGTCATTTCAGTATCTTGTCTGCTGCACAAGACAGTAAATTCTGAATTACATAAGTTGTTGTCACATAAGTTCATTGCTTCTTGCTTAGTGCCTGGGCAGACATTTTTTGAAGCCATAGAAAAGACAGTTGTTCATGAAAAGGATCCGCGGCTTTTTAGTACTTGCATAAATCACAAATTTGCTTTTAGAAGATGAAAAAGTTGTCATCAGTAGATATAGATGTAAAGATTGATGGGATTTTCTGAAGCAATTTCTGAGAAATGAAGATGTCTTTTCTTGTATAATCTTCAAGAAAAGACTGTAGTTACCAATACTTACTTATATCTCTTGTCATGAGATGATATTAGAAACCTAATTCAAAGATGCCAAGAACTGCTATTTCCTATGCTGTTTTACTAATTGGCAACACTTTATGCTCCCAACCAGCTCCACACTATTTGGTCATTTTACCTAATGAAACAAATACAAAAGGTTAATGTTATATGGAAGCAATTATAACAGTCAGGTGGGCACTGGGAGCCAGTGGAAAGCTGTTTCCTCTTTCCTTGGGCTTTACAGTTACTGAGCAGTCGATCCAACTGAAGTTTTTCAGATATCTTTGCAGTAAGGGAAGTAAACTTAAATTGTATGTCAGAGGCACTTATTTAAAGAGTGGAAGCTGTCTGTAATTAGCCATTCCTTTTGTCTATGCCATTGAATATCCTTAGATTCCAAACTCAAGAATACTGTGAGCTAAAATGAGAAACTTATTCAAAATCAAGGTAGAGTCTTGATAATCTTTGGGAAGAAAAAAAACAATTGAGGAAGTTATTCCTTCTAATCAAATATTACAACATTTTTATGTGAAAAAAGACCAATATTACTGTTACAAGCATATGCAAAATGAAATGTCAAATAAGTCAATAAAATTGTAACAAATGTTAGATTTCTCTTCTTGTAGCCAGCCGAGAGAAATTTAAATCATAGCCATTTCTTCACAAGCTACAAAACAATTATAATAAAACTTTCCTTCAGTTAAAAAGGTTCATGCCTTCGAGTAGCCAGGAAAATGCATTAAAAGCTTCTGATCAATAATGATCCACACTAGTCTAAACAAGTTACTTGACATCCCATCCTGTGAAGTCACTTTTGAATGTCAACAGCAAAGGAGGCCTCATAGGTCCTGATTAAAGTGCTACTGCACCAGAACAGCACCAAGGGATTTGTAGTATTAGTAGTCTATGTGTTCAACAGGCCAGCTTTACCTGACATTTCAATTACCTTGTGGGGCAAATATAATTACATTGGGAGCTAAATTTGCCCTGAGTTTTACACCTATGGCTTTTATAGTTGGGGTAAATACTGTAAATGCTAATCAAAGATTAAATAGATACATAGTAGATTTATTTTCTGTAGACATTATATGGTTTGTTCTGATTACACACAAGTGACCCCAGTTGAATTTTGTCTCTTTGAAAAACAGATTTTCACGTTATCAGTTTTTTTGTTGTTGTTTTTTTGTTTCCCATCACAGTTGAAATTTGGACATTATTGAAAACTAATGCAATAAATGTTTTTATTGATCAGATGTTAAATTAATGCAAAACAGACAGCTTTTAGTTTATGGACCCTATCCTCCTTTGGTACAGAACATCCTCCAAACCTTTTAAAACAAGGGTGAAAACTAGTGCAAATTGACAGAGCTATTAATTAGTATGTAATTTTACATGTTTTAGATCATATCTTCTTACATTATTCTGTCACTTGAAAATTATTCTCATTATTAAATTTTAACTATTAACTATTTTTTTGTTTGTCAAAATTTAAACATTTGATTTCATTTTTGTTCAAGCACAGTTAAAGATGGTTCTTTGACCCGTAGAACCTAACACACATATTAGAAGTTGACTACTGATGCTTAAAATCCAAACAAGGTATTTCATGTCATTGACAGCAGAATGACATGAAATACCACCCAAAATGCTGCCTCAGACAGATAAAAAACAGAATGCAAAATGGTGTCAGGTTAGTCTGGTGGACAGATTTGGTTAAGCTACATGAGAGATTTTACCTTGCATGGTTGCACAGAAATACAAACTGTGTGGGTGTGAAGCCACATTCCCTTTTTGTGGCAACTATCCTGCCATTTTTTGTAGAAGTGGATAACAATAATTGGCACTTTTTGAGTAATGATTTGTCCAGAGTAAGAACACCACGCAACAATATAAGGATAGTTTTCCACCATGGTCAGGACAAAGTTTAAGGTCTTAATTTTTGTGGTGGTGTTTTGACCAAAGATTTCAAACAAGGAATGGCACCAAGTGAATTATTTTTCTGTTATCAAATATATTTGAATTTCAAATGAAGGTTACTGACAAAAACAACAGGGTTATTGCTATTGTTCTAAAAGTTTTAAGATATGTTCAGGTATAATTTTGTTGCATTTTTCTTTCAATTAAGAAGTTATATGAAGCAGATTGTTGTTGTAGTTTATCTATAGTATATTGTTTGGCTTCTGGACAGTTGAAAACTGACAATCACTTGCAGGGACTGGAAGCACAATGGGACCTAACATTATAGCGTGAGAGAAAATCTCTCTGGATTTGATGTTTCGGGGGGTTCATTCTAGCAAATAAATGTTCTTTTTCTTTATGAAAAATAAACTCTGCGCTATGTTAATGATGGAAACAAACATGAAGCAATTTGTGAATCAGCTGAGACCACTGGTGTTAGTTTTGGTGCAGGAAATAGTTGTGAATTGTTCAAATAAGAGCCATGTTCACCAACCCCTTCCCCATTAACATGGTAAGAGCTCTGCCCAGAAATCTGTGTGGGGAGATTAGTGAAAATTTTGACTCAATGAAACTGCCTGTCCCTGCTGTGAATATTATCAATATTTGCTCAGCTGTAATTGCATTATTCTTGTACCAAACAAATACAAGTTAACTACAGTAAGTTTTTCTTGCATTCTTTTCTCAGTCACATTATGATTGCTATCAAAGTTTTATTCTGGTCTAAATCCACTGTTTTATGTAAAAGAATCTGAACAAAAATATAGGTTTTAGTAGACCATGACAACTATATTTACCTTACATGTCTTTACTATTGGCCATTATTGTTCTTATTGTTTCTTAATCTGTTTATGCTATTTCCCACTTCATGACTATAGTTTTAAACCCAAAACCACTTTTTCAACATTGGATGGTATGAAAACTGTTGCTCCAATTCTTTAAATTTGTTAAATATTTCACTGTAGTCTCCACAGAATAAATTACAACCTTCCTCTGCTTTTAGCTCTTGAAGAAAGAATGACCTGATTAAAGATTTCTTTTTTTTTTGATAAGGAATTTAGAATATCCCGATAATTAAAATATCTACAAGAAGAACCGAAGGGAAAGAAATGTGGACAGAATGTCATTGTTATCACTTATTCATATTTCCTCTTGCCTATATTATAAAAATGTATAATATCAAGTTTAATTACGAGTCAGTATAATCAGATGAACTAAATAAGCCCTTTAAGAAAAATCACAAGCTTGTTTTAGAGCAATAGTTAATTGCTTGTCAAGTAGTTTTTTTTTATTTGTTTGTTTGTTTTGCTGAATTTAGAACAACAAAAGTAACCATGTCTGGTCCCAAAAAAAAAAAAAGAAAAAAAAAGTCAGAATAATTATCCAGTGTTGCAGTCATTCCAAATTAAATTATACTTAGTCACCTTGATGTCCAGCAATCCCTCAGATGATAAAGAATGTTTTACTGGAGTTGACAGGTTTGCCATGTTTAGCTCTCTGGGCTTGTGGCCTAGGATGGCAACAGGAACCAACAAATATGTGCTTCTAATATTTGTGCCCTTAAGAATTAGATCTGTTAAAGTAACTTCACAATGTCTGGTATTACAATTGTAGTCTTGTTTGTGATAGTTAAACTAATGACACAATGCATATGTTTTGTCCCTCCCACGTTGCATCCTGTTTTCTGGAATGTGTGTTTTGTAAAACTGATCAAAGTGATGGGGAACATGGAGAAATTATGGGTAAATGAAGTGTGGAGGTGAAAACTTGTCATGCGGAGTGATTTAATTGTTAAGGTTTTCTCAAAGACAATCACTGAAAGTACATTATCCAAATACCACTGGAAGCATACAATTTGGCCTGTGTGTTTAATAAGGATTTAATTGCTCTTATTCTCATAATAATTTTATTAATATGTAAATAAGTACATTACTTTTAAAATCAAGCTTACTTTAAGATGTTTAATTACCTTTTGAGTGGTGCCCATCTATTTATTTTTGTCACAAACAAACTTGTTGGTGAAAGTCTTCCACAGGACAATTGAGCATTAAAAAAAAAAAAAAAAAAAAGTTATGTTGGTAGTGGGCAAGTTGCTAAAATATTAGTTAATGCAGTTGTTCATTACAATGATTACAGTTTTTAAGAATGTGATTTGTAGAATTTGTGGAGAAACAAGCTGTGTGAACAGTGTGATGCAAATGGATAACTTTAAATTACCAATCTTCTGAGCTTTGATTATATCGTGCTATACATTTGTTTTGTTTTTTTTTGACACCTTGAACTGAAGCCTCCATACATTAGATAAAGACAGAGTGATTGACAGTCTTGATCCAGGCAGTTATACATTTGTTGTCACATCAGTCATTTAATTTAAAAGGCAGGTGGATTATTGATGAGACAATCGATGTCATGTCAACTGAAACAGTAATTTTGTCTCTGGAATTTGAGACACTTGTGTAAATCATCAGAAATAATAGTCTTCCTCTGGTTTGTAATAAATGTACAAAGCCCTATCTGGCACTTTAAATCTGTTGGCAAATCACCGATCTATCACTATTTGTATGGTTGAAGAGGCACTCTGACATTGCGGTTGTCGTGTCAAATGAAGGTGAGGAGGACTGGTGTAAGGAATCATGAATTACTCTTCTTTATATGTCATATCGAATCTAAGTGTCTGAGTGTCTTTTAGCAGACCACCAGCCTGAAAGTAGCAATGCTTTCATGCTTTTCAATTAAATTCTCTTTACCCTTTATTTAAACTCTCTGCCTTTTGCCTTTTTTAGTTTACTAAAGCAGCTTGAATAGAAAATGTTTTGCTTCACAGTTTTTCCCATGATTTGTGATTGCACACTTAGGTGAGAAATGCGTTATGTAGAACTGTGCACTTAAGGTAATGAGATATTTTACAGTTTTGTTCCCAGCAGAAAGGCCAAACATTAAACAAATTAATGCTTGATGCCAAATGATGATGTTGGATTTCTAAGATGTTATGATGATATCCCTGACCTAAACATCAGTAAATAATGTACTCAATGTATTTGATACACACTTTAGTATGAATGCAAATAATTAGAATTGAATTTAAGAACAGTAAACATTTCAGTAACAGAGGGTAACTTTTCTATTTTAAGCAAATGTTTCAATCTCTATTTCTATTGGCCTAAAGTTAACTTCTAAAAGAAATCCTTTTTCCTTAGTTCAGGTTGATAAAATTCAGTTTTACTTTAAATCTTAATTCACATTCAGAAATGCTTAATTAATCCCAAAGGGAAATTAAATAAGTCACTAAATTTACTGTTTTACTTCCTCCTTTTTTGATTCTCAAGCTCACACATTTAAAACAATCTACCCTGTGTCAACACTTGCTTGACAGGCTTGACATATGCTTGGTTCCTGAGGAGTGACCAGTGAAAATCCTACGTGTCACCATTCTTCTTCTGGAGAAAATCCAGGAGAAAATCTTTGGAACTAAATTACTGTGTGGTTTTTCTCCTTTTTCCTTGTCTAAATAAAACACTTTGAACTGTGCTGTTCCTGTATTTTAAGGGGTGCACAATAATTTAAACTAAGCAAAGCTTGGAATGAAATATAGGATGGACTTTTTTGGTCAGTTTTGTTTTGTGCAGGTTATTTAGTCATGCCAATGATCCTACTCCCTTCTCACCAGGTAATTTCTTACAAATTGTTAGTGTGGCTGTTAAGGCTAAACCAGTGTGTAACACTTTGTCAGAGAATGGTAAATGTTTTTTTTGTTGAATGGCTTTGGTACACTCACTGGTGCAGTGCTACTTTACAGAGCTTGTTAACAACATCCAGTATTGTTTGCTCCTCTGATACAATTATTGCCCTAATCTGTACTGACAAAACTTCATCTTGGATAAGTAGCTTGACTTGTCACTTTTACACAACACAACTGATAACCATTACAGGCTAGACAAATGTGCCACTAAATTACTATTTTCCCAAAATATGTCACTATGATTGAAATGTTTGATGCTTTGTTGGTAATATGATGAGAATGATTGTCGATCAACATCCGAAGCTCAATTTATTCCATTTTAAAAGAAAGTCATCTCCATTCCTGCAACCATTTTGACCTTAAATGTATTTACATAAAACATATATTTACAACATAATACCAGTTCATGTTCTGTTATGTGTGTGCAACATGAACTAATCTTCCCTTTCAAAAATTGAGATCTTTTCTCCATCTCAGCACTCTGTTTTGATTTAAAATCTACTTTTAATGCCATGAGTTGGGTGACAGCTCATATTCTGACACGCTATCAATTTTGATATGTATATGAGAGATCAGATTTAATCAAAAAATTGACTTTTAAATAACATTCGGTATGTTTTATATGTAAATATTTCTAAACTGTAACCGCAACAAAAATAAGAATACAAGATGGAGGCATATGTTTCTCCAAAAAACTCTGTGAACGATATTTTCATCAGATAATAATGTTGTTTATTACTATACTTTCTCATTTATTTTTCATGACATTTATCTGACAAACTGCTATGTGCAGTAATCATCAGCACAAAATCTTAATCCCCACCTAGATGGTACATATTTTATTGATTTTGGAAGCACCTGTCATATAGTAAGCACATCGGATTTATATTAAAGAGCAAAGTAAATATGGCAAATTAAAGTGATAAGAGCTGAAATTACACTCAATAATTTGATCAAGATTGAGGCCAGCTATAACTCAATTAAGCAACTTACTCGTTCATGTGTGTGACAGCAGTTACTTAAATTCATCATATGTTGTTATAAAAATGATTCCAATGAGTGGGTATACACTAACTTCATCTGTTTATGTCATACAACAATCTGACACAAAAAAATTACTCGGATGGGTCTCACTTTCTTTTTTCTAATGAGCTTATTTTTGTTTTCTGTCATGATAGTCAGCCATAAATTCAAGTTTCCTTATCTTTGTTATCACTGCTCTGATCTGTGCTTTTTTCCTTCTCTAATATCCATGCTTAATTCAACAACATCTGAATTAAGCGCACAACACAACTGATAACCATTACAGTTTTTACGAGCTTACAGAGTAGGGCTCTTTCTCACAAATCCCATTTAAACTTGAGGATGATTCATTAACTATTTTTTCTGTTGGAGTAGATGGTTTATTATTATTCTAGTTATTTTTTATTGATTTATTTTACATGCCATTCAAGTTCCAATTTTTCTATTGTCCTTTATATTATCTGTCTTTCCTCAACCGGACCAAAGCTAGGTGGTTATCACGATTATGCTGTTGGTGTGTTTGCTTGTGTATGTCCTCTGATCCATATAGATATGTTTTTCTAAACACTTTTACTCTTCAGATGACATGACAAGTAAAAGCTTTGGCTCTTTGTACCATTTAAGAGACACCAATTTACTGAAAGAAGTGTGAACATTCCCATGTCTTGTCACTCCATTCTGCATAAAGATGAGCACCTGTCAGGTAAAGAGGAGGACCTTAAGTGAGAAGCTTAAAGATTCTCACTTAAGAATGGTTTCTTGGCTTTTGACAGGTTGCATTGTGAAAATTCTGGCTAGTCTGTCTAAACTGCCAGAGGGTGTTTATTCTGCTCTGTCTTCTGCGTGGAACAGCCTTTGTTAGACACATTCTAGTTTTGTTTGTTTTCTGGTACTAAGACTCAGCGAATGCAGCCAGTGGGTTTGATGCTCGTCCTTTTACTTCTCTGCCTTTGCCATACTTCTCCACCAGCGTTAATTTTTAATAGACACAACCAAACTTCAGAATTTTTTTCAACTTTTCTTTAAAAGTGGTATCATGGTATTTCTTTCAATCTTTTGAGCATTCAAGGGTGTTAATACTTCACAATGTAAGAATTGTACTCAAAAACAAATTAGGGTGTAATTTGTAATTAACTATTGATTAAGAATTAGTTAGGAGACAAGAGCCTGTTTAATGTTGATTGCTTCATTGCTTCATGCAATCACATTGTCAGGAAAGCCTCCTGCATGCATGTGACCAGTAAATGGGCTAAAAGAATAACATAGATGGGTATCTTTATCTGAGAAAGTTACACAACTTCTGAGTGGGGATGAAAAACAGAGACAAAAAGGCAGAATGAGATCTAAAGTTGAGCAAAAAATCTCAACACAAAACATAAAGAATATTTTAAGTTGGATGGCGATACCTGCCTTGAAGGAGATAATTTATTTGTATTACATTTGTAACAAAAGGACAATTCAAGGTGGTTTACATTCTTAGAAATAAAATATAAGAAAAAAAGCAAAAGTAAAACACCTAAAGAAAAAAAAATACAATATATTGCTGTGGCAAAGTAAGCAAAAACAATGACAAGTTTAAAGACAGAGTACAGTTTATGATGCTCCATAAAGTGGATGCTCCATTAATCAAATGCAGCTCTAAGCAAAATGGTTTTTAGCCTTGTTTTAAAGAAACTTGCTGTTTAAGGATTTTTAAAGTTTACTTTAGGTTTGTTCCAGAGTAGACATGCATACAAACTCAAAGCTCCCTCTTCATATATGGTTTTGGTTCTGAGGATGTTCTGAACCAGAAGACCTCAGGGTGTGAAATGCTGATTGGACAAGAGAGCTTTAATGTATGAGATGTCGTTTGGTGATTTGTAAACTAAGCATTTTAAGTCAACTTTCTGAACTACAAAGAGGCAGTATAAAGACTTAAGAACTTAGGTGATGTATTCCACTAAAGGGAATTAAAAGTGGCATGACTCAATAATCAATGTCTTTTATTTTGGCCTTTGCAATAGTTTTTCTGAACTGATGTGTGAGCTAAAATGCTGTTGTCAGGATAGTCATCTTCCTCAGGCATGTGCACTCTCCTCAAGACTTTTAAACAAAGCCAGGAGTATTGTTTGAGTAATGTCATATTCTACTTTGGTAAGCAAACATCAATATAAAGCAGAAAAGAATACCAGATAACTAGAAATTTAAACAGAGCCTGCCCTAGTGTAGGCCTTACATCACAAGGCAGCACATTAGTGAGGTCCAATGGACTACTAATGTTTGTGCTAATGTTAATGCACAGCCTTTACTTTTGCAAAAAATCTGTTGTTTACTTTGTGGCACTCATCTCTTAGCAACAGATCAACAACACATATTGTTATTTTTCAAAAAACAAAAGATTTCTCCATTTGAAATTCTACTTATCTTATGTTACTTAACAATAATTGTGGATGTAGTGAATTTGGCAGATTTTTGTCATTAGTGGTAAATATATTATAAAGCAGAAGTTCAACACAATAGAAAAATTCAGATTTATACTACGTCACAGTTTACCAGAAAAGGTGTTCATCTCTTATCAACAAATTAGTAACTAATATTGTCTGTAAAACATAAGCTCTCTATAAAAACTGCTTATCTGCTTAGACACAAGAAATTTACAATGCGTAAATTTTGCATTAGTGAAAATCAGATGTTTACTTCGTGACACTTTACCAGAAACATGCTAGTTTCTTAGCAACAGGTTGACTACAAATATTGTTATTGTTCGAAAAACGTAAGATTTCTTCTGCTCTTTTTAAATACCACGTATTTTACTCTGCTTAATAAGAATTGTGCAGTTGGTGAATTTTGCAGAAGAGTAAGAAGTTTTTTTCTGTAATCAGGGGTAAATAAATTGCAAAGCTGAAATTCAACACAAAAGAAAAAATCAGATACATACTTCGTGACAAAAAAAACTCTCATCCCCTAACACCACATTAATAACTAATATTACGGTTCATAACACATAAGCTCTTTTGAAATACTGCTTCTCTTAGACAAAAGAAATTTCCAGTTGGTAAATTTTGCATTTGTGAAAATCAGATGCTTACTTCATGGCACTTTGTTACTAGAAAACATGATCGTCTCTTGGCAACAGGTTGACAACAAATATTGTTATTGTTAAAAAAATATAAGATTTCTTCTGCTCTTTTGAAACACTAACAAGAATTGTGGATATGGTGAATTTTGGAGGAAAGTAAAAATGTTCTTTTATGGCATTGGTGGTAAACATAAAACAGACATTGAACACAAAAGCAAAAATCTGATTTATGCTTCATTGCAGTTCAGTAACAGAAACAACAAATTAATGACTAATATTAATTTATAAAATATAAGCTCTTTTGAAATACTGCTCATCTGCCTGGACAAAAGAAACTTACCATTGATGAAAGTCAGATGTTTACTTCATGGCACTTTGTTACCAGAAATGTGCTAGTTTCTTAGCAACAGATTGACTACATATATTGTTATTGTTCAAAAAACATAAGATTTCCTCCGCTCTTTTGAAATACTACTTATTTTACTCTATTTGATAAGAATTGTGCAGTTGGTGAATTTTGCAGAAAAGTGAAAAGGTTTTTGTTTGTCATCAGTGGGAAATATATTATAAAGCAGAAATTCAATAGAAAAGAAAAAAAAAATAAGATATATACTTCGTAACATTTTGTTACCCAAAAAACTCTCATCACAACACCACATTAATAACTAATATTACTGTTTATAATACATAAGCTCTTTTGAAATACTGCTTCTCTTACAGTTGGTAAATTTTGCATTAGTGAAAATCAGATGTTTAGTGACTCTTTGTCACTAAACAAAGAGTCACGTGTTACTAGAAAATGTGCCAGTCTCTTGGCAACAGGTTGACAACAATTATGGTTATTGTTAAAAAAAATATAAGCTTTCTTCTGTTCTTTTGAAATACTACTTATCTTATGCCACTTCACAAGAATTGTGGATTTGGTGAATTTTGAAGGAAAGTAAAAATGTCCTTTTATGTCATTGGTGGTAAACATAAAACAGACATTCAACACAAAAGTGAAAATCTGATTTATGCTTCGTTGCAGTTCAGTAATAGGAGAAAAAAAAAAAAAAACGCCCATCCCTAAACACCAAATTAATAACTAATATTAATTTATAAGATATAAGCTCTTTTGAAATACTGCTTCTCTTCTTGGACAAAAGAAACTTACAATGCGTAAATTTTGCATTAGTGAAAATCAGATGTTTGCTTCATGGCACTTTGTTACCAGAAACATGCTGGTAGTCAACCTGTTGTAGTCAGCAACAGGTTGACTACAAATATTGTTATTGTTCAAATAACATAAGATTTCTTCTGCTCTTTTGAAATACTACTTATTTCACTTTACTTAATAAGAATTGTGCAGTTGGTGAATTTTGCATAAAAGTGAAAAGTTTTTTTTTTTTTTTTTTTTTTTGTCATTAGTGGTAAATATATTATAAAGCAAAAGTTCAACACAAAAGAAAAAAACATATTTATACTTTGACTGTTTGTTACCAGAAAAAAACTCTCATTTCTTAACACTGAATTAATAACTAAGATTAAGGTTTATAAAACATAAACTCTTTTGAATTACTGCTTCTCTTGGACACAAAAAATTTCCAGATGATAAATTTTGCAAGAGTTGTTAACTTTGTGGCACTTTACCAGAAAACACGCCCATCTCTTAGCAACAGATTAACAACAAATCTTATTTTAGAAAAACAAAACAAAACAAAAAAAAAAACAATACAACTTATCTTATGCTACCTAACAAAAAATGTGGATTTGGTGAGTTTGGCAAGAAAATTTATTTTATTTATTTATTTATTTATTTTTTTGTCGTCTGTGGTAAATATAAAACAGACATTCAACACAAAACTTAAAATCTGATTTATACTTCTTTGCAGTTCGTTAACAGAAGAAAATGCTCATCTCTTCACCAAATTAGTAACTAATGTTATTGTTTGTAAAACCTAAGCTCTTTTGAAATACTGCTCATCTCCTTAGACACAAGAAACATACAGATGATCAATTTTGCATTAGTGAAGATCAGATTTTTACTTTGTGACACTTACTAGAAAATGTGCTAGTCTCTTGGCAACAGGTTAACAACAAATGGCCTTTTCTCTTAATTAATATATTTATTGTTTCATTCTGCTACCTTTCAATTCCAAGATGTCAGTGTAATAGTTTGCGGGGTGCGAAATATGAAGGATTGATTTATTATGTTTTAGTTTTTATCTATTTAAATCTTTAGTCTGATTCTTGTAGCTATCTCCAGAAATCAAACAGTAGGTCAGAATATTGTGGATTTTTAAACACAGAATAAAAGCACAGACATAAAGCTGAATTTTTCTGTGTGATTCTAGTATTACAGTTTTCAATAACAGAACATCAAACATATGAGAGTAATTTCTTTGAAATCATAATTGTAGTAATAATAAAGCTCTGGGGTGTTATTGAACTTAATGAACCACTTAGGGCACGCAACACTGATTAATTAGTTTGAAAAAAGAAAAGGCACAATTCTTATTTAGATATTACAAAGCCCCCCAGGCTTCCTGCTGAATGAGACAGTGAGAGTGCTTTTAGTCTGCATTGGATATGACATGTTCATGGCACTTTCTCAAGACATCACAGGATAATTCATTATTTCTGCATTTACCGGTCACACGTTTACTTTATGAATCAGAAGATTAAAAAACAAAGATATATAATTGTAAACATTATAGCAATATAGTACAGACAAATCATTGACATAAAATGGTCAGGTTTCCAGAATTAGGATTAAAAATGGTAAGTCTAAGGATTATTTTTGGAAGCTTGAATATTTGGCTTGGTGAAATAAAAGCTTTGCGAAAATGTATGAATAAATGATTCCAGTTTTGACATATTATGTCACTAATGTGCTTGCTATTAAAAAAATTACATCCATTCTGATATTTTTAATGTCTTCTAGGTGGCTCTAATATTAACTGAGTGAGATAAGAAGGTGTCTTGTGTAACTAACAGAGCATTTTAAAGAAAGCTCAATCTTAAGTCTCCAGAGAAAAATTTTAAAGCTTTGATGGCAAAATTGACCATCATCAAACAATTATACACATAATTGTTGCACATATTTTATAAGTGCAATTTGTTACTCAAGTAGAGGTGTGGTTTTATGGATGAATTTCCAAATCATTTTATCTTGCAGTATTTGTAACTGTTTTTTAATCAAAAATGTGTATCTTGTTTATTGAACTTATTTAAAATCAAACTACATTTTGAACAAAAGTTGAAAAAAATTATATAACTGGTTGATATCAAAATAATCTAATTTTAATAAAATTATTTTATTCTGACATCAGGCTATTCTATGAGATCACTGCAGAGAGTAGAATTTAAAATACTTTCGGTAGTTTCAAAATCAGTGAATGGTTCAACATCAAAGTACATTGAAGAGCTCCTGTCGTATCAACCTTCCAGGCAACTCTGGCAACCTCTGGATCATGTCTGCTCTGGAACCCCAGAGTCAGAACCAAAGATGAAGAAGCAGCATTCTGTTTTATGCACCACAAATATAGGACAAATATCCGTAAAACTGCAAGTCCACTGTTACGCTAAGTCCCTTTAAATCAAGGTTAAAAACTCACCTGTATAGAGTTGCTTTTGATTTAAAATGGCTGGAAGATGATTTATGGTTTTGTTGACAAAAATTATTCTTGATGGTCTTAATGATGACATTTGGCAAAATACAATATCTGTTTCTTGTTTCTTAATTGGTTCTTGTGTTATGTTTTTGTTATGTAAAGCGCTTTAAACTAGCTTTCTCCTGAAATGTACGATAGAATAAACTTGATTTATAAAAAGATAAAGGAAAATTATCAAGAGCTGCACTTTGATTTCATTCTTTTGTGGAGACAGTTTTTAAATTTTGACTTTGATTGAAAGACTTCACATTGCTTGGACTTTCCCCTCAAGGAGCATTAGACTTATGAACATCTTTGATTTGAAGCTCTCTTACTCTCATCATGTTACCATATTTAATATTTATATATTGCAGTGATGTCTGGCACAACATATTTCCTTTTGGAGCAAAGTATGTCAGTCGGCGCACCATGTCATATCAACCCACATCACAGTTATTGTTGGCGATTTATTCCTGAGCAGGTGAAATACATCCCTGTGCAACGTTTGCCTGTCCACGAGTGATATTTTGCCTTTTACATCCTACTCACGTTTCTTCATTTTCCACTCTTTGAATTTCTCATTATCACTTTTTGGTTATGTCCTGAATGAAATACGAGATAATTGTATTACAAGGGTCATGTTTTTAACGTCTTTCTGTGCTTCCAAGGAGGCTATAAAAACATTACCTATGTTCTTCAGGGACAGATTTTTTTTCTTATACTTTAAATTTTAATCACTTTAAACATAAAAATATTTTGAACAGCTGTACTTGACATTTCTGCCAAATATAGAAGGGACCAAATGCTCCTATGCTTTCTTTACTTATTAACACTGCAGATTTACCTGGGAGAAATCAGTTGTTTCTGCATGCATGGATAAAAGAACCACGCATGTATATATATACTTATATCTATGGGCAATTTGGAGATGTCTTAGGAAGTTTGACTTGCTGGAAACTCCATTCAGAATGACCACAAGCTGGGATTTGAATTCAGACCTTTGTGTTCTGATGCAAAAAGTTCCAAAATCTCTACCATCATGCAGCCCATCACAACAGTTTCTGGTGTTATTCATGATGTTACAATTGCAATTATTGTCAACCTTAAGATAAAACTAAACCTCCAAATCAACATATAGAGCAGAATAAAACAGAATAAAAGCTCTTAGTAAAAAAAGTAAAATGAACAAATTTTCCATGGCTATGCATATTTAAGCATTTTTTTCTTGAATGTCTGAAGATGTTTGTTGCATTCAATTTGTCATTGCCTAAATTCATACAGCTTGTGCAGATTATGGTATTCACTTAGCATTTAACCCCTGCCTTTTAGTGCTGCAAACATCTATCTTCATCCCTTTGACATCAGCAAGAGTTTCCAGATACAGATATTAGAGTGGCTTTTAGGTCAATATGCCCGTTCACCAATTTTAGCTCCAATTCCATTCCATTTTTGTGGTAGTTTTACATTTCATTCTTGCACTTAGTACAGAACATTCTCTGGCCATTTTTTTCCGCTATAAAGACAAACTCTTATAAAGGTTAAATACTAATTGAAACTACATTTTTCAGTTGTTTGAAAGAAAAAGCATAATTAATTGATGCTTACTTAAGAACACTGAAACTCTTTTCATGATTACATGTGAAATTCAAACCAGCAAATCAATATTTCAACTCTTTACACATTTAAGCAAGGTTTCCTATTTAAATACTAAGTGGTGTATGTCTGTTTTTTTAATTGTGGTCTAGTATAGTAAATTATGGAGACACTTGGACATTTCATTACACATTTTAATTAAACACTAAATAAGCAATTAATGAAATTAAAGTGAGCTAACACAAGGGATAAAAGGAACACCAGTAACATGAAGAAATGCACAAAGAATTGAACAAAACAGAAAATAATTGAAGTTAAATCCCTAAACAATCACGTCAGATTTAAGGCACCCAAAATCACTTGAATATATTTAATGCATTTTTCAGTGATAATTTTAACCTTATACTTTTGTAGCTTTGATTTCTTTCAAATACACAGTATCATAATTATAAAATTACTTTTAGCTTCACTACCTATTTTAAAACACACATTTTAACTGCACTTTAAAACAAACCACTTGCAATGTGAATTTGAATCACAATTTTAATAAATTAAATATTTGCGTCATGCTGCCCTGTGCATGCATGCTTTCAAACTCCTCTGATAATGATACTGTTTCCACCTGGAACAAACAGTTAGCTCCTGTTGGCAGACACAGCCTGACCTACACTCAGCCACAGACGAGTGTGGCCAGAAATTCAGCTCAACAATTGTGGTCCTGACACTAATTTTTTTCCATTGACTTTGAAATATGACAGATTCAAAGCACTGATCAAACTGTAAGAAGATTTCACTTAGTATTTAGAACTTTACAATTTTACATTGCAAAGCTCTAAAGTTAATGGCAAAAACGTGACTGAAATTACCCTTCAAAGTGGTTAAAAAGTTTTCTGTCAAAGGAAACCCAGCAGATCTCCTCTCATCACAAGCGCTTTCTCGACAAGGATGTTCAGCGGGCAGTGTATTGTTGCTTGCATTGTGTTGTCAATTTTGCAGCAATCAGTCATACTTAGTATGTATGGCACAACAGCAGAAAGGGAAACTCTCCTTTAACAGTAGGAGACCTCCAGCAGACCTAAGTCACAGAGGGCAGCCAACTGACATGACCAACAAGAAACAAAACAAAAAAGAAACTTAGAGGCCCCAGTTTTTTTCTGTTAAAGAAAAGCAAAATGTTGATGTAAGAAGTAGCTGCTTAGATTGATTCATCGTGGAGAGAAACACAGCTAGGAAGATAATCTTTGTGTAAGACATCAAGTCTAGGATTATTTTGGCAACGTTCTAAAGACAAAAGGAGGATATCAGTGGCATTGAAAGGGGAAAAGACAGGTATTCTTCAAAACCTAACTACACAATCTGTTTCGTTTTTCAACTTAAATGTAGAAACTCCTATAGATAGAATTTTGTTTCTCAGAAACATGAAAAACATCTCAAAAGCAGTTATGAGGGTGTTTCATATTTACCTGCAATGGAAAGGTTTTGATTATAATCGACTGTAATTACGGACTCAGTTAGAATTGTGCTTTTTCCCTTTGACTTTGCATCAAGACTTATTCTTTTGATTTTATCTTCTCATCTCTACAGGTAAAAACAATATATTCTCATATAAAAAAAACAAAATCTTATTTTACCAATGATCACAGTAAATGTTTTCTTTTAAAGTTCTCATTGCATTCATTGTAATGAGGCAAAATGAACATTTCAATGCTCTCACAATAACTGCATACTACTCATGCCAAAGAACAGTGATAAGTTTTTTATGTCCTGTTTTAATTAGGTTATTTGACATGATTAAATAAAGGCTGCAGAGTGACACAGTTGTAGCACTGTTTCCTTGCAGCAAGAAGGCCCCGAGTTAAAATTCCTTCTTGGAGTTTCCTGTTCTGTGTTTTTGAGTTATAGTTGTCTGTTGTTATCACTTAGGGTGTAGTCAATTTTTTCTGTTGAGTTTCAGCATCCTCTATTATTTTCTTATTTTCTACTCTCATATTTTGTTTAAGAGGTCCTTTTGTGTTTTTATTCAGCCTTCGTTTACACTCACCTTGATACCATGTTCTTGTATTCCGTGTGTCAGAGTTGTAAGCTCCTTATGTATTAGTTGTTAAATCGTATCACCAAAATGTCTCAACCCATGCATTTGCGTCCTATTAATCCAGAAAACACATCAACTCAGGGTTTAGACCCCCAAGGTTTTTGTTTCGTCCTGTTGACCTTCTATCATAAGCAGACCACAACATCACACTCAAACTGATTAAAATCAAACCACTGACACTGAGATATGTTTTTGAATACTAAGTATCTAAGAGGTTAGATTCACTTTTATTTATGGTAATTCTAAATATCCCCCATTGGAAATAGGGTATTAAAATATTATTTTCCACTTATAAATCAGAAGTGAGAAGTAAAAAAAACTTAACTTTCTTGTTTAAAAACTGGCTGCAGTTATAAGACAAGATATGCCTGGGATTTGCTTTTCTGAATCAGACATCCTTTAACTGTGTGGGTCCAGCCTTAATAAGAAAGGTGAAGTGAAGAACCTGATACAGGGCAGTTCAGAGACTGATTTTTATTGGAAATCTGTTTGTGTCAATCGTTTTCATAGAGTAAAGCAGAAAGCAGCTATACTCTTCCACAATATAGAAACCAAGGACCTTCGCCAAACATTTCCGGCAATATTGTGTTTGCTTTCATCAAAATCCCTGCAGAAGGTGTTTGTTTAATTTCACAACATATTGCAAGACATTTCCCTAAGTTTTTCTTATGTATTTTTTTTTTGTCTTTTTTGTATTTTTGTAAACTTCAAACAGCACACAAGTTTCCTTTGCAGTAGATCCAGTTGGGTGTAGTAAAGCTGAAGTAAAGCACATACTTTCAAATTTTCACAACACTACACCGCTGAAGTATTCCTTCATCCCTAAATATTAAAGGTGATCCACTCTGTGGAAGAGCATTTGTTTTGCAATCTGATAGTTGATGGTTTAATTTGCAGGCCTATCAGACTAATATTGGTTTGTGTGTCTGTGTGTTTGAGCGTGTGATTAGATATTAGCTACACAGCTCTAGTCCAGGGGGCCCAAGTGCAGTCCTTTAAAGCTCCCACCCTGCAAACATTTTCCTCCAACATACCTGTATCACAATAATGGCTTGTTACTAACCCCCAACAGTCATTCAGCTATGGAAATTCAGCCATTTGATTTGAGTGTGTTGGAGTAAGTATTAATCTAAAAGTTGCAGTACAGTACCTCTCAAGAACATAAGTTGGGCACCGCTGTTATAGTGTAAGAATATTGAGTTATTGATATGTATTAAACAGTGTGTTATAAATTAATTCAATTTGTGTAAAATTGAATTTGTGTACTAATTATGGTGGAAAAAAGTGATGTACAACATCCAGCACCTTGAAATCATCATCATTTTGCATCCACATGGCATCTTGTGCAAACATATCTGACTCTAGCTTAAACTTATGCTTTTTTTTTTTTTTTTACAATTATTTTTACTCATAAATCCATATAATAGTTTAGGACCTCTGAAAAGATTTTTGCCTTGAGAGGAAGAGGTAAAAGTCACCATAAGTCTTAGTTTGTAATTCAAATTACTCACAATAAAATAATTTTACTGATTTACTCATTCCTGTTGCTTGTAACAGGAATTAGTTCTTCAGGAAAACTGCTGTAAACCCCTTTTTATGGTCCAAGTCTCAAATAACATCTTTCAATGAAGCAAGTATAACTTGATGAAATGTTTATCTATGTCCAGAAATCAATGAAAAGGAGAGAAGAGTCAAAACTGATTACCTGTCAATCACAAGGCCACACAGAGAATAGAGTTTTTCACATAATCCCAAAATCAATCTTAACGTCTTCACATGACTGTATTCATATATTTTTGTTGTTGTTTTAAGCCCCTGGACACACCAGGGACTCATATCTGATGGAGTCGCTATAATCAGATCAGACATGATGAGCTCATGTATTTTGAGAATGTCATCTATCTATGTCATAAAAATATTGTATAAGTTGTACATTTTTACAGTGTAGAAGTGAGATGGACTTTGCTTTCAAAGTAAGAGGGTTGTTTTTCCCCCTTTCTGAAAGATAAATATAGCTATTCTGACTCTGTTACTCACTCAGCCTTAAATTTTAACACATAAGTGTAAAAGCTATGCCTCAGTGATTCTGACAACTTCTGATGCGTATGAACTGGAGGTTGTTGATGACAAACCCATGCAAACATCAGTGTGTTTGCTTTGGCATCAAAGAACTTCATAGGTGGCTAAGTGCAAGAAAAATGTCTGTCATTGGTGCAGAAGAATATATATATATATATATATATATATATATATATATATATATATATATATATATATATATATATATATATATATATATATATCTCACTTTCCTGGTGGTTTTTAGAAGATTTAATGTAAGCTTTAGTCATTATGCCAAAATATACTAATACAGTAGATATCATTTAAGATATATTGCAAATGGATGGAAGGTTGCACCATTTTTTAACATCTTGGTTGTCATATTTTTGGAAATGTGTTTAAATAATCACATCCTCCAAACATCTCTGACTGCTTTGACAGATTTGGATATAGGCAGTCTGTTGACCAGTTGGTCAATCTAAGCTAAGTTGGGAGATAGCAATGACATGTTCCCTCAGAGATATCGCCCTCTCTCTCTTTCCATCTCTCTCCTTGTCTATCTGGATTACTCTCTCATTCTGTCTCACTTTCTTTTTTTCATTCTTGTTCTCTCTCTTGCATTAAAAAAATATCAAAAATACAGTCTGGAGTTTTAAAAACTGGCTGTTATTGTTACTTCACTGTACTGAATCTTTATGCATACGCTCATTGTGTTTGAGTGTAAAATGTGAACCCTCTAATGATTGCAGACTTTGTATAGAACTCTTTCCTAATTCAGAGTCACTTATATTCCTACTGATCTAATTTTAAATGATCAACTTCTCCCAGTTGTGTCTCCTTCCTTTTTTTCCCTCTGGTAATATGCACTCTACAGGCCAGCTGGAGTTAATCAAATCAATTTTTACATTAGAGATTCCATAGATCAAATGTGATGCCAGACACCTCAAAATATTCAGCTAGCAAAGAAGATGAAGGGGAATGTTAAATCTCTTTTGCCATAGATCAGTTCCTTGTTATTGTTTATATAATCAGAAATTAAAATGATACACTCTATTACACTGCTTTAATGTTTTCAGGAGTACTGAATATGCTTAATCAACTTTGAGTAAAAAGTAATGTATATCTGTATCCCAGTCTAAGTGAAGTTGGGAGATAGCAGCGTTCCTTCAGAGATCTCTCCCTCGCTCTCTCCCTCGTTCTCTTCCTCGTTCTCTCTTTCTACCTTTCTCTCTGTCTTTGACTACTACTGATTTGCCCTTACTGCCAAAACAGTAGGTCTACAGGTGTTGAAAATGTATAAATATCTGCAATTGGTCAGATTACTTTTAAGGTGTTTTATTGTTGGGTTAATAAAGCACAATAATCAAAATATATAGCTTTAATTTTTAACCTCTGCTTATCACAAAGGATTCTTCATCCCAACTACAAGTGTAAATACTGTAATGTAATTTGTTAGTGAAAAATAAAACCTCTACCTCCACATATTGAACACATCTTGTAAGAAGCCATAGCAGTTTATGTCAGCAGAAGACAATATGCAATTGTCTCATTATTGATTGCTAATATCTCAAATTGTTAGATGTATTGGAGGTAACTGGTTTGACACTGGAGAGTACATAGAAACTGCTATTTCAAACTAGTTTTGTGGTGAAAAACATAAAACAACAAAGTGGAAAGTTCTATTTGAGTCATAACACAAGGGCATGGCCAACTACTCTCATCCACCTGTCATTGTTATCTTCTTCTATCACTTTACTTCCACCCTCATATGAATTCACCAGAGTGATAATACTCCTGACATTGCCTAAAAGTATGTTTACTTGTGTTAACAATGCACATAAATAGTTCTGAGATGATGACAGAAGCGCCAGCACAGAAAAATCGAGTTCTGATAGGATGGAGGGAAATAGGCTTTTGCAATATTGTCTGAAGAGACTCTTTTGCCTTTTCTTTCTCCATTTGCATGTCTTATAACGACCCCTGGTTTGCTGCATCACTTATTTGTATGGTAATTCAGCATTGAAACCCATCACACATTAGAGCACACCAAATTGGAGATGGGATTTTCTTTGAGGAGACAGAAATTGAGGCTGCCAGCACCTTGACATGCACCTTTGTGCAAACATGTCCTCACAAAGGTCAGTTTATTACAACTCTGTATGTGTACTCGGTGACGCACTGAGTCACACAGGAGACTGTGAAAGGCTCCATCGGCCAAAACTTACAATTGTGCTTGCACATACTTTCACACAAACACAACCGTTCCCTTGCATAAAGACAACCAAACTCTCTCACTCTCTATTATTGCAATGTCTCATGCAAACACTATCAAAATCTCTCGCATGTACATATTTTTACCAATAGTGATGTGGGTTGTAGCCTTTATACAACAACAGTTATCGAGTCAAAATATTTCTAGTAAATAATTGGCACAATATAATGCCAAGTAAACTAATATTAACACCAACACATTTGCTATGAATTTTTGTTTATATCCGGTGCAAAATGTCCAGTCAGAATATTTACGGTTGATATCCAGTTTGCTTGAAGAAACCAGCTGGAGAGCCAGGGTAACAGACTGGTTACATACTTTCTGGCACATGCCAACAATGCGATGTATGACCCAGAATAATTGGGAAAATCAGCACTCCTAACTGGTGGCAGGATGCAATGTATTTTATATTTTGCCTCTGATTCTCTGTTCTGTTCTCCTTGGTGTCTTGTTCACACAGTTAGAAGAGCTGTAAGACATACTGTTCGACTTCTCACATTCTCTGATCAACATGTTCTCACTTCTGATTTGTGAATTACCGACAACTGGTCATAAAATCCCAGCATCCATATTTATTCCAGAAAACACATGTGCTTTGTCTGACAGGCAGAGTACAAAGATGACTTCCGATGAATAATTGAACTGAACTTAAATCAAAACTTAGAAATTTTAAATTCCTCAGTTTACTATTGGAATATCTGATACATGTGGTACAACCTTGGAACAACATCAGTGTTTGGAGTAATTATAATATAGTGGGTAATTTTAAAGAAAGTTTTGACATACTATGTTTCGGGCATTATTTCAGTTGTAAATCAGGCTTATCTGCACATAAAAATAATATAAACTGTAATCAACACAATCCTACATGATCTTGGATACTCGCTTATTCTTTGAAACATATCAATAAAGAATGTATAGGTTATCATTTGAATTCACTGCACACCGGTTGAAAGAGGATTTGTGTGCAAAGTAGAGAGGAAATCCGAACCTGTCCTTTTTCCTGTGCCAAATCAATTCCATTCAGCCTTAATCCCATTGTATATTTGGAAGCAAAAATACCACATCTAGTTTCACCCTGTGTTTATTTTTTTTATTATTATTTTTGTTGACGGTTTTCTCATAATCACCCTCCTTGGAGGTACTTTACAATCTGTCTGGGCAGTGAGTCAAACTTGAGTTTCTTATTTTACAAACCATCTCTGTGCCATTAAAAAAAGGAAATGCTGACTTTTACAATAAATGTTGAGTTTGCAGGAGTTAACTATCTTGTTAGAGTATTGTAAAAAACTTTACTTGGTCAATTTATTTGTCCAGCAGAAGTATCAGTGTTACGCCATTCATTTTTCCTTTATTTTATGCAAGTTATATGACAGTCTGCTAGATTCTCATCTAGACTTATTATGCAAGTTGTTTTTTTCTTGTGTTTAAAATAAAAAAAATAAAAAAAATCTTTGTGCCTCTTTATACTTTGTCGTGTTTACATTGTTACTACAACCCTTTTTACACACTTTGTTGCTACCTATTTGTTTACTGTTACTTATCACCACCTCCACCAGTTTTTTTTTTTTTTTTTTTTATTCTGCACAGTTTAATTTCCTGTACATCTCTGCAGCTCCTTGTGTTTTGAAGAATTTTGTGTTGCAGCATGAATGTGTAGGCGTTGGTTTTCTTTTTAACCGTTTGATGCTAAACATTTTTTTGACAATGATTCTGTTTTATTTTTAGCTGGCCAAACTTGTTCCATATCATTAATAACTGAGTCATTAAGTAAAAAACAAACAAACTGTTCTGTACATAAACATGTCTGTTCTGTTTTTTGTGTGCAGCTTGTTGGGGAAATATACTTGACTAAAATAATTTACAGGCTATCTTTTTATCTTGCTTTTCTGAAAACAAGATATAGATTTGATCAGGTGATGCTTGTACATGAATTACTGTGAGTTTGCCAAATAGTGAACGGTTTCCACCATGTCTGCTTAGTTCTGTGGTTTGTCTTCTTGCATTGGAAATAGCAACATGTGTTTGTCAAATGAAGCAGACTGTCAGTGTTCCAACAAAGGGGCTCAAACTGTTAGTGCCGGAATCGGGAAAACGTGTCTGGATTTATATACACATAATCACAAAGCAGTGTCCTCCAACCTCCCTCTGCATCAGTTTATCTGAGTCACTCTGAGAGCTGTGATATTAAAGACATTGTCTTACAACAACTGTGTAAGAGTCTGCATTGTAGTTTCAATTTACCCCAGCAGGGATGTGCTGATCCATCCATTATCTTACAAGTAATGTAAGCAATCCTTGTCCCTATTTCCAGCAGTCAGCGGGCAAGGTACACCTGGATAGGTCACCAGTAAATCACAGGGCGTCTTACAGTAAAACTGAAAAATATAATTGTAAATGACACATTTGAACACTAATTTCCTATCATCACAGCAATTCAGTTCTAAGAAAACTGTCTTCACCTAATTTGAGAAATGTACTTAGGATAGAAAGAATTGCTCCTTTTCCCAAAAGTAGTTATCGTCTTCAGCAATTTGGCACCAGGTCATCATAATCAATGGACAGCCATACTCTGTTTAACACTGAAAGCAATCTTTAAAGTACTGAATCACAAAGTGGTTCATCCAAGTACTTTATGCATTTCAGTACCCTGCAGGTTTCATTTATAATTGAGGCCACATCCTCACATGAGATGAACTTTCTACCTCTGTAAAGACAAACTTTGTTCTTTGTGGCTGGAGGGGCCATGGGCTCTCCTCAGTGACCAGTCCTTTGTCACATCCACTCATGTTGCTTCTTGTTTTTTCCCTCGCCTTATCTAAAGTTAGACAGCTGTCCTCCCTCCCAGTCTGGTTTCTGTCAGAGCCAGAAGGATGCCGTCGGGTGGACTCACAGAAGGTAACCAGAGTCTCACTCCCTTTTTTAAACCCTTTAGGTGGGACAAAACTCGGTCATTAGAAAGGTACTCTTCAGAGCTCATCTTCTGTTTACTCGGTGACCTTGAAGGAACAAACAAAACAGCGATTTCAAAATGGTGTCAATTTAAAATGTCAATTCTCTCAGTGAACTATCTGGAGAGCTTGTGTGATCTTACTGACAGCCATTAGCTTTGACTTTGTTATGGTGGCAAGTTATGATTTGTCAAGTTTAGCTGGGTGCTCACAGTTTGTTGCTGAATTAAAATGTGTCTTTTAGTTTGCATTTCTGGTTTGTAAACAAGGGATTCCCTAGATTTGAAAATGTGTGTGGCATTACAACAAAACCAAGAACAAGTCACTAGAACAGAAAGGGAGAAAAAAAAACATACAACCATCAATTTCCGAGAATTTGTTTTTCTTTTTTATGCTAAATTTCGGAAGTTTTAAAATTCTAAACTTTGTGTTTGAATTCAGCTTGTTATTGCATAGCTTCACAGAAAAACTGTTCTCAGTTTATTTTAACATTCAGAAGAAATATTTTGCTCAGCAAGGTTTCCCCCAGAAAACTTGCTAAGCCCAGTGATTGGGTCATTCATACAGCTGCCTGTCATGTTTTTGAGTTAAAAAATGTTAAAGTTGACAGGAGATCTGAAAATCTCCTGTCACACTTGATAATCATGTGTGAAAGATTCAGAATGTAGACAAAAATGTGGGTGGATTGTCAATGCTAAATAAGTTAAAAAGTATTATTTGATTTAATACTTACACTAGTGCTGGATATGTCAAC
Source organism: Poeciliopsis gracilis (assembly GCA_911649635.1). Classification (NCBI taxonomy): domain Eukaryota; kingdom Metazoa; phylum Chordata; class Actinopteri; order Cyprinodontiformes; family Poeciliidae; genus Poeciliopsis; species Poeciliopsis gracilis. The sequence goes on along the minus strand of CAJVRI010000884.1, from coordinate 4,293,643 downwards.
AGGACAGGAATATGTGGAAGACTTTGTGGCATAGACATATACTAAAAGATGGCATAGACTGGACAGGACTTCAGCAAATAACTGGAGTGCCTGGTGGGAGGCAAACCAGCAGCCCCCCCTTCATTATCAATGCATACTGATAATTGATAAAGTGTCGATGAAGTATCTATTTAGAACACCCACCACTTATGTCATGCAAAGAATAATGCTATGTATGCTATCAGTGTTGTATCTATTAAGGGTATGTTGGACCGTTGGCTAATATTTTTTCCCTTTTGAATATATAATTTGTTTTTATATATTCATGTCTTTGATTATTCATCATCATGTTGGTGGAATGCATGTTGATTCTTTACTCTGCATCTGCAAATTTTGATGAACAACTGCTGCATATTAAATATGGCCTGATGCTGAAGCTGAAGCTGGCTGCTGGTTTGTTTTTTTGATGAAAAGAAGCTTCCAGGCTGTGTTATAAAGAGAAACACTTTGTTGTTTTATAAAAAAGAATATGTCTTCTAAAACCATCTTTACATCTTTCTCCTATGTCATCTTTTCTGTTTCTGTTTCCGTGGTACTTATAGTATTACCAACCATAGCCATTCTCCAGAAGATTTATAAAATTTCTACTTTTCGGCTTTTAGCTCCAATGATCTGCATCACTTCTGTCTCTCCGAGAGCTTATAATGTTATGTAACTTTATATTAAAATCAACTAACAGTTTGAAACTATTTCACCTCTGAAGGTTAAAGTCGTGGCTGTCAAAACACACATCTAAGCAAGAGTTATATGTACTATCTTAAAGAATGACCTTGGAAGCAGAGCACTGAATTAAATTCAGAGGTAAAGCATGAAAGGGGGGAAAAAAACAACTTATTTCTCAATTTTGATGTATAAAAATCCTCATTATTTCAATACTCTCACAGAGTCACTTGACACAAAGGAAATTTTGTTTTCTGCAAAAACATAGCCACTGCTGCATTTATGTATTGAACTTGTATTTTAATAGCCTTTTCTCCTTTCTCTTCTCTTTCCCACATCTTTCTGTCTTGACTTCTTTCTTACTGAACTCCTTGGATGGATTTTTAAATTCAGGTAAAACCTGAATTTATGTTTCCCTCGAATATATATTGTACATAAATTGTAGCACAATGTGATGAGGTTGGCAGTTTACGTAGTATTTGTTGTTGTTTAATATCTCAATGTGTTTGAATCTTAGTTGCAGCTTTTAGTTTCATGAGACGAAACTTGATTGCGTGTTGAAATAAGTTGTTGTTTTTTTTTTTGGTTTGTTTTTTTTTGGGGGAGGGGGTTTGTTGTTGTTTTGTCAGTTATATGACTCACCCATCCAAAGAAACTTCAAAGAAAAATAATGCCACCAGCTATGCATCCTTCTGATGCATTTTTTTTTTCCTTTTACTTAAATCATTCATTCAGTCACTAATAAGTCTGAAAATAATTTCTAATTAATAAACACTGCAGGGGCCTTATTTCTGCATTTGCTTAAGGAACTGATAATTTTGTAACACTGTGATTCATTAATTTAGAGGGATGTCCTTTTTTTTTTTTTTGCTATGTATTACCTTTTTCCATCAAATTGGGCCAAAAAGAAAATCAAAATCCATGCCACTGACTCTTCAATCATGGAGCTTTTAATTTTTAGTAAATAAATTGAAATCCAAATTAAACATGTTATTTCCACCCTGTTAAAGAAAAGTGAAAACAATCACTGCACACTCTGTGTGTTCGCTCAGTGAAGTGAGTCAATCACAGAATTGATTTCAAACCTGACATGAGCCATGAGGCTTTGTTTGATTGATTAAGGTTAATAAATAGATCTTAGTCCTTTTATCTTTTGCTTTCATCTTTACATACAGTACATGTGATGAATTATGTTTTACTTTCTAAGTATACATGACACGTCTTTCGCATTTAGCATTGTTCTCACAATAACACTACTCAACTCATCTTTGTGGTTCCTGCTCAAACTTGGGAGCTGGTTCCATAAAACATGACTCTAAAATTGAACATTTCAAAGAACTTCCTTTCAAATTAAATGGGAAGTGCAACTTCTCCAAATTTTAGCTGGGAGAGAAACACTGTGAGGTGAACAATAATTAAAAATCCTGACACTTAAAGGTCACTTAAAGGTTTTATGTTCAGAGTAAAGACAGTGGAGTTGGTGAACTCTGTTAAAGGAATGTGACCTTTAACAGATGATTGTATGAAGTGAGGTGAACTTGTTTTTCCTGCACTCATATTCTGAATTATAAATGAATAATTGTCCATGATTAAATTTTAATTTCTGTTTGATATTATTTACTTTCATCTGCAAATTGATTGCTTTGCTGAACATGCATTTGCTTTATTGATCAAATATGTTACTATTAATGTTATGTTTTACTTTTTATATTCAAATTATTTTAAATCATATGAAAGTATGAAGTGGAAATGATCACTTTTTCTATTTCTATATCAGTCTAGTCTCTGACGTTAACTTCAGACCTGACTGCTTTAGTGTGAAGGTCAGAGGTGATTTGTGATACAGCACAAATTTCTGAGTAAACAGAAGCTGATGATGCATCCCTGGCTATCTTTGAAATATTTTCTGTGTTTTCTGTAAAGAAGTGTCTTGAAATACTCTGCAGGTCAAATCTGAGGCAAACTGCTGGATTTGAAAATAAATTAAAAGCAGTCTGTGTGAATTGAAAATCATGAAGGCCATCAGCAGAGTGCAGATACTGGAAAAAAATACTGGCCATGAAGAGAGGAGAGCAATATTTATTTTGAAGAGGAATTTAAGTGCGCTTATATCAATGCATGTGACCAAGAAAGACAGTAACTGTTCCTTCAATGTGTGTCTCAACCCATTCAGACTCAATATCGGTCTCATCTTTCAGATAGATGGCTTCAAACAGCTCAGTGATGGTCGTCTTTTTTTTTTTTCTGTTTCTCATTTATATGACATAAACACTCACTTAATTTAACTTCAGGATTAAGAAATTTTAGGAAATGTTTTCATCCACACAAACACGAAGAACGGCCCAAAATCTGAGATATGTTAAATGCATTTTGTGCTTTTATCCAAAGAGACTTACAAATATGGATGTAGCAATTCAGTGGTTATCAAAAATAACAAAAAAACTGCATGGAAGGAGGACAACTCGTCAGGTTACGACCGAAGTGAAAGGGGTGAGTGTAGTGGAGAGTAGACATAGAGGGAAGTGCACAATGAGGGAAATTAGAAGTAGGAATTGAATGGAAAAAGGAAGTTGGTGTAGGAGATTCTTTCTGGATAGCTGGTCTTCAACTTTCTTAGTATGGACATGGATTTCTGATAGCCCTAAGTAGGTTATTCCAGCTTTGTGGAACGATTTATCAAAAGAGTCAGGATGATGTAGGCACTGCTAACCAACAATGTCTTGACAACCAGAGTCGTGACATAAGCCTTACCAAGAGCATTTTAAGTGGATGGGAGCCATTCCATTTACCACTTATAGGTTAACACCAGTGACTTGAAATTGGCACGGGCTGCTAAAGGTAGCCAGTGGAACTGCATGAGCAGAGAGGGGGTTGTATGCTCTTTTAGGCTGATTGAAAAGCAAATGCACTTGCAGGTTTTGGACCATTTGCAGAGGTTTCACAGCACAACTGTGAGGTACATAGTTAACAGCGGATCTTCTACTCTTTATGAAAAGAAAAAAATTACAACTCTCGTTTCTGATCAGATTACAGGTTCTAACTTTATGTTCATAATATAGGTTGTTCAGTAAATTGTATGTTTATCTTTAACATACTGATTAATAAGCAGGGAAACGACTCACCTGCTGAGTTCCATATTCATATAAATCATGAAACAAATTCATTCAATCAATGTTACTGACATAATTATATGCAATTCCTCAACTAGCCATTGTTTATTAGTACTCCATGTTTTTTTTTTTTATTTCCCCACTGACTTTTTCTGCACAGAGGCTACTTGAGCATTTTTTAAATAACAGGACTCGCACAGACCTATCATTGAATTTTCTTGACCCTGGTTGACAGCTTAATTAAGAATAACTTGGGCTTTACACACTGTGGAAGTTGGACTTTATCTAATGCTTAAAGCTAATTAAAATAACTTGACTTTTTTTCCCCCTCTATTTCCAAACTTTCCACTCAGAACATTTTTTCAGACTGTGATCAATTTCTAAGAAAGCGTTGTGAAACAGAATCTCTGCAGGAAATATGCTGTTTGAGTAAAGTCTACAGACCATGTAATAAGGAAATGTACAGAAATCAAACATTAAATCATGCATATTTAATTTCCCCTGAAGCGGTTACAGAGAGAACTAGGAGAGAAAGAACAAGGTGTACTTTCACAGCCACAAACTAAACTTAAGCTGCTTTGGGTTATAGACCTCCAATGTATGTAACACAATGCATTGTAAAAATATAAAGATATTCTAAAATGTTTAATATGTTTTCTCATTATGATTATATTGCTTATAATAAACTAACACAATTTGGTTGTGTTAGTTAATTAACTGTATTTTATAATTATTATAATAAAAAAAGAAAATTCTGCCTTATTTTGTAGCAGTGTTGAAACTAGCCAATTGGGTCTCCTTCACATGTTCTATTTGTTGAATGCAAACCCATAAAAACAACAAAAACATCGAACTTTACAGAGGAAGCTCACCCTTTTTTTTTTTTTAAGTGTCTGTCATGTCCCTGAAATAGTTCATGGCAAACTGCAGGTGAAAGTTATTGTGCCTTCCTTTCCATAGCTTATATATTCTTGCTACATTTCCATAGAACCAGGATTTGTTGGGTAAATAACTGATAGTTAACCTCCTTGTTGCCTCTTTTGTTATTGCTCTCCTTAATTTAGTTGAATGGTTATTTGATGATGGGTTTATGTACAGGGTTTTTACAGAATAGCTATATTTAATCTGAGATAAAATCACAAATATGTCCTTATTTTGCCATCAAGGATTGCAATGCCTGATGGGTTAGCCATTACCATTTTGTCTTTTTGAATCTAGAAGTTATACAGACTTTCAGCTTGGTCATTCTTCACCCCTTTGACTTTAGGGTCTTCAATTTGTACTCAGCTTTCACAGATGTTGTACATTACCCTAGTCACTTCTTTCTGTTGCTGCTAGTATCTTCCATCCTGCCATGAGATCTTGGATTGCTTTTTGGGCCTCTGTACATCCCGCACCAAGACCTTGGGTGGTATGTTACATCTGGACTTTATTGCTCTGATGCTCAAGGTCATCTTCTTTGCTGCCATGATCAGTTTTTCTGTTCTGTCCCTCAGTCCAAACCTCTCAAGCCAATAGTAGGATTACTTCATATCTACCACTTCGATTATGTGTCAGAGGTTTCCATTTTTCCATTTTCCATTTTCTGAGACATTCACTGAGGGCTTCATCCTTCAGGCGCCATCTTCCTGATGCATTTTTGGAGGTTGGATATTTCTTCTTGGAAGGTTGCTTTGATGCTCACTAGACTTGTACCTCCTTCTGTACACTAAGTGGTCTGAATTTCCTACTTTGGACAACTTATTACCCCAAGGGGTATATCTGACTACTGACAAGGCATAGCTGTTGATTGCCTGCACCTTGTTCTTGCCAATGAGCAGACTTCTCAGAACTTGCCTGACTTGCTGCAGGTAATTGGTTTCCTTTTGAGACCTGCTATCATGCGTGTTTCATATGACTCACTGATTTAAACGTATGTCTCTTCTCAATTAGATAATCTGCTGAGAAAGTACTTCATCACTCATTTGAATCAGATATATTGCAAATATGAGTGAAGTAGACCAAATAAACCAAAAGATTTGTTTTCTCATATATGTGCGAGTTTTTCTCTAAGTTTAGATTCACAAATAAATGTGTTTAAGCACATTAAAAGAATTTATTAAATGTCTACTATTTGCTGTTTGTTTGCCATGTGTGTTTTTAGAAGAATTTTTTTATGTTGTATGGTAATCAGTTTCAAGTTCTTGAGTATATTTTAATGATACATTTTACTCTTGATACTTAAAATTTATTGCATGATAGTTATAGTTTGGTAAAGCTGAGCAGATGTAAAAACTTAACTGTGAAGGATTTAAAAAATAGAGCATGATATGTGCAATTTATTTTATATTGTACTAAAAGGGTATAGAGTATAAACCTTTGTTTGCCTCCCAGTCGGCAGCAGATCACACATGGTGAAGGTTGAAACCAATGATTTTGTGGATGTTATAATTACTCAGGATAGGGAATATATCGTGTGTCTTGAGGGGAGTGAAGCCATTAGTGTGGTGTTTTATTTAATACTCTCACTCACCCCTGAGTGTTTAGTTCCCCTTACCAACAAGATTCCTCTTTTGAGGCAGAAGAATTAAACTTTTTGGTTTATCAGGGGACTCGTGAACTGTAAGTGCTGCTCTTTTCGATCTCATCTAATGGCCTAATAATGGTTGTTGTTATTTGTTTCAGTCCTGCCAGACATTTTGTGTCTGATTAGGAGAGTTATTTCCACATAAAGGGAGCCACTTGTGGTTCACATGGTTGGAAAAACTTTTCAAGACATGTTTTTGTTCAGCTAACAAATATTGCTATGAACTAATTTCAGCCTTGTGGCCCATACAGTGTAACTTTAACAGAAAAATAAACATTTAGACTAAACGTTTGAGTGAGTCAGCAAAGAGTTTGAACTGCCTTTTCTGTTGTGCAGTTAATTGATAATGCTCTTAGTTTTGAGGATAATGTCTGAATAACCATTGTTAGTTGTATTTTTGTGAGCACTTTTTTTTTTTTACGAGAATAATTTAGAAAAAATGTACAACTCTTCATATGGCTTTGCAGATATATATATATATATATATATATATATATATATATATATATATATATATATATATTGATATATATCAAAACTACATCTCTTTTTTTTTAGTTTAGTTTTCCATTGAACTAAATCACAGTTCCTCTTTGTAACATCATGCTGCCATGTTGTGTTTAACAAAAAAGTGATTAGACTTGGATCGAGAAATTTACAGGTTTTGTCTTAGAATTAGAAAAGAATCAGGATAATCTCTCTTTCCACTCATGGATCCTGAATCTCAGCAGTGGAAAAGGTTTTAGTCTGCTTTACTTGACGCTTCAAATAATAATTATATGTACAAACCCTTTGGATTCAATGAGACAAATCCATCTGCAATAAAACAAATGGTATTTTCATAATTCTGACCTCTATCTGCATTCAGAACCACTTTCCAATTCCAGCATGCATATCATCGTATAGATCAGCTAACCGACTTCATTTACATCATGTCAAATATCAAATATACACACACACACACACACACACACACCCCCACACACACACACACACACACACACACACACACACACACACACACACACATATATATATATATATATATATATATATATATATATATAATATACACACACACACACGAGTGTTAAAATATATGTATGTAACTACATACATACATTTATATGCATGTTCCATCCACAGGCACATGGTCCAACAGTGCATATACATAGAGACTGATTAAAAAAAGACAAACAATTTAACGAATATTTTCTGAGCAGAACTGTGCTTGACTCTTAGGATTGCAAGTGTCTATACATATGTAGTTAGAAAAGAGGTTTAATCTGTTAGCTGTTTGATTTAAATATCAAATTTTAATTTATGACAAGGTCCCTATACAGTCTATCTAAATAGACAAACAGTGTTTACTCTCTTTCTCTTCCACTCTGCAGTTCAAAAGTTCACTTTTAATTCCAGGCTCACATGAAGAAAGTCAAACATGCTTCCATCTCCCATGAATAAAATTTAAACATAAATATTTATATTTGTAAACAGAAAAATATGTTTTCTAAGGAGCCTCTTATGTTTTTTATAATTTGTCCCCCTGTAGCTTTGTGTCAGTCCTCCTCTCTTCAGCTGATTAACTGTGTAACATCAATTAGTTTGCAGCGGCAGAGATGTCTTGTTGTCCTTTTAGCTTCAAATCAGATCTCTCTGCTTGATGGGAATCATCACTGTGACAATGTTTATGTTCCATTCAGTGTACACTTCTTTGTGTGTGTCTCTGTGAGAGCTGTTGTTTTCTCATTAGTTCACTCTCCATGCAGTGAGGATTAAATGAGCTCTGTAATGTAGTCTACACACATGCGCCTGGCTCACAAAAAACACACAGACATTTAACACAAAAAAGAGAGCTGGTGTTACAATTCATTATCAAAACTGAGAGCCTTGATGGATAAAATCACACAAGTATATCAACTGAATGTTGTTTTTTATTGATCAGTGTTACATATCAATCCAGAAAGCAAGTCTATATTTTTGATGACATAGAGTCTAGTTTCTTATTATTGTATTTGCATTGTTTTTTCTAAGAATTAGTTATCTGTGATCACCTAATAAGATCAATGAACTTTAACCCGACATAGTTCATTGTATTACTGGCCTCTTAATTGTTTGTGATAAAGACGATTTTTCTGATTTGTGTACATTTTGTTTCTGATTTCCAGTGCTATGTGGTCTTGCTGTTGTTCAGAGGTATACATTTACCAAAGCAAAGAGCCTTTGAAGACATCATCCATATTTTAAGTCTTTATTACAATAAACGTCAAATAGATAATCTGTTTATAGTCACAAAGAGACAACTTGAGACACACCACACAAATCCAACCATAGTTCAATCAGTTGTTCATATTTAGGTATGTGTATAATATTTGTAGTGATATCACAGAGAGATATCCAATAGGACATGTTTGTCTAATACAGACCTCATATCTCTCAGGTCTCTTCGTGTCGCTGTAGCAATTAAAATGTTGGCCAGCCAGGTATGGCAAGTTATATATACTGTAGTCATCCATAAAAATTATTTTCTGCAGCAGTCTGAGATATGTCTGTACAAGGTTGTAACTCTTGGTTAAAATTGTGCCAACACCTCTCACAGAGTGGCCTTGGTTTGCACCTGTCGTTGGCTGAGCATTTTTTCTTGAACAATTGCAATCAGAAGTTGCTTTGGCAGGGTAAAACTTTCTGCCAGCAGAGAAGAAACCTAATCTAATGGAATAATGAAGCTTGTTTCCAAAACGCCTTTTCTCATGCTACATTTATTTGCAAACATAGGCGCGAACCATGTTAACTAAATCTCTGATGGAATAAACACCAACAGATGAATAAGTGTCTTTTTCCCTCAGATTCTCCAGTTTGTTTTTTGGTGGGGGGGGGCTTTTGTTTTTTTCAGGGGCAAAATATATGCATACTAAGAGAATTGGAGAATAAAATTTAATCTAAGGTGTGAGTGAATGTGAATGAATGGTTGTCGAGTATGACTCAGGGTTTTCTGGATTTGTCAAGCTTTCTGTGATATTTGATCCTCACTTACACATTTGAACAGACTGATTTTATAAAGTGGTTTTATTTTAGTGCATCTAGAAATAATTTAAAACAAACAAAAAAAATCAGAAAAGCTAAATATTTGTGAGTGAATTAAATCTTTCATACTTTCCCAACAACATATTTTAATTAATTCTGGTGGATAAACTGCTGAAGATTTAAACATTGAGGATGAAATTGCTATTGATCTTGGCTAGTCACATTTGCTTTCTTCTGACTAAATGTAGAGTCTTGAAATGTTTGTATTAATAAATCAAAACTAGGAGATTTTGTAACTGTTTATTTTTCTAAACCAAAGAAAAATAATTTTTTTATTAAAAATGAATATTATTTGTTTTTTGCCTTCTTATCTCAAACAGTCTCAGATAAGATTAAAGTGAATGCACATGCTGTGATACTTTAATAACCAGGCAAGTGTTTATTAATAAAGCAAATGAAAGTTCTGAAGCCTTATTTCCTTTTCCTGCCTGTCGTCCTTGTCAGGCAGACAATAAGTCAAGTGATCAAGCTTTGAGTTCTCCCTCCTCTATGCTCCCTGAGGCTCTACAGCCTCCCTCAGATGTCCAACAGGCAGCTTTGTTCAGTCCCTTTCTCACAGGAACAGAACATAAAAGTGTGTTTTTTGATGTTTTATGTATGTCAGTACAAGTACTGTATGACAGTACAGTACTGACATACTGTCCTGATCTACAAGTAGTTTATGTCAGTACAGCACTTGTACTGAAATACAGAAAGGATACACTGACTTTTTTTTTTTCTGTGTGCAAGAAAGCTTCTAAAACCAGCTAGTAAGAATGATGATCTTTTAAATATGTCAAAGACTTATGGTATAATTGAGGTTTTTATGAGGTTTTTTTTTCATCCCACATCTGTGTCAAAAGGGCTTTTCTAATCCATACACAAATACACATTGTAGCAATACTAAACATGTTTACAATAAAAGGCCGATCTGAATAAAAATGAATCATGTAAACGTCTCAAACAGAAATTGTACTTGTAAGTCTAAATAAGAGGGGTAGTTTATGCTGATTGATAATCTGAATGGTATGAATGTTTTGATCACATCTTTGAATGTGGAAAACTGACCGGACTGCACATGCCTATGTAACTAATGTGTGACAGACAAAATTTTAAAGGATTATTATTTACACCTGCTCTCTCAACTAGTAATCCAGGAAGACCAAACACAAGTGTTGGTTAGCCTGATGGTTCTTTAAAGGTGGTCTATTATGGTTCATTGAGCAAGTGTTCAGGTCGTACCTGAATAACTTCCATGGGAGATTCAAAGATTTCTCAGTAGTGCAAGAAAAATCAAAGCAAGACTACCATGACATTTATACAAATCTAAATAATAATAATAATAATAATAATAATAATACTTTCCACTGTAATTGTTTTTTATTATTATTTGTCCAAAAGCATTTTCAAAACTATATGTAAATAGACAAATCCTGCAGCAACTCATTCTTTATTGTTATTGCAGCAGATCCATGGAAACTTTACATGTGAGACAACAGTCTCACATGGAAACTGAAATATTGTTGAATGTATTCCGCATCTCTGTCAAGACTCTTGAAATATTTGTCCTTAAGCAGATACTGATCACATTTCTCAAGCTCTCTTTCACCTTCTCAAGAGAGCTGAATCCATTTTCCTTATCAGGCAGACAATAAGTCAAGTGACCTGAAAGAAGTGAATGAATGAAAGCGGCATGAATTAAAGATGAGGTAATGGTTGTAATGGACTGAGCCAATGCTTTGTTGCCAAAGACTAAATGGTCTTCCTGAACAAGCTGTGAAAAAATGGAGGAGATGAGGTCTGAGCTAATAAAGAGATGAAGATAGATTTGTTTTTAGAGTAGATTGGACAGGGAAAGAAAGAGAAAGTCAAATAAAAGGATAGATGGAAGTATGAAAAATGTATCGGTAGGGAAATTACTAAGGATTGTGTTGGTGTATATGGTTGTGAAGATTAGCCACTTCCAACTCAAAAAATATAATTTCTGATCAAATATTTTGATTTTAGTTTTATAGACAACAGAACATGCTTCTAATAATAGTCTCTTCCTTTATGCATTTGAAAGCTTAAATCTGACTTTTTATATTTCTTTTCAATGCCTTCTTCCTCTGTACCAACATGAGCTTGTTGCACTATATTGTAGACAGTGACACTTTCTTAATACATTACACTTAGGAGTTCCTTTCAAAACAGGTCACTTTCCAATAAAGTAAAAACAACAAATTTCTCTGCAGCATAAGATCTTAAGCAACATAAGCTTAAGATTTTATGTTTTTGTTTATGTGCACATTAGCAACAAAAACATTTCCTGAACCAATTTTTATGTCACATTCTTTATATCTGGCTGACCATGTTTCTTTAGGCAAGGCAAATTTATTGATACAGAACCATTTATGCACAAGGCTTTTATGAGACCGATCATAAACTTATCAACTCATAAAAACTTCATGTATGTTTAAAAAAGTTATTATACAAGAATATTTTTGTTTTGAATTATTAAATCGATTATTGTATATTTAAAAAGACCAGCTCTCACTGCAATCTATCTCTTTCAGGTATGAGAACACATGACATAAACTATTGAATCAAAAATTCAAAGTAAGTTAGTCAAGTTTAAACATATTTAAAAGTATTGGCTGACTAGAAATTTAAGTTACAAACTCAACTACCAAAAAATATACTGACGCAAATACTTTCTCCATATCTACTGAAGAGGGTTTGCCTGGAATTACACATAAACCTTGAGCTTCTCTGTATTCAGCCAATTCATTCTCTGAGCTTTACATATTTGTTCAAATATGCATAGGAGAGTCACACCATTATTTCAGATCATCCGTCTCAAAACATAAAGGAGAGAAAAAAGAAATTAAGCCCAGTAATCCTTGACCATGAATCTAGTAGTGGTTAGTTGTCCCACAAAATTTAGTAATATATCCAAATCACACTGGGCAGAAGCTTCATTGTCTACTGTCAAGGGGTCACATGCTGGGAGTGTGCCCCAGTATTGGACCACTTTATTCAAAATGTTGGGACAATGTTCTTCACATAGATCCAGGGTCGTTCCACAGACGGCCAGTCACAGTGTTATATCTATTGGATCTTAGGTGCTCAAACTGTAGGAAATATTTGGGTTGATGCCTGTTGACACACACTGATGTTTCTCTAGCTTAAAAAAGAAATGTGTCTCATCAATAAGAGATAAAAACCAGCACCAGCACATACATCATACCGTTCATCAGCTATTTATTTTTTATTCAGTGACAAAAATATTTTTGTGACTGTAATAAAGTACATTTGTTTTTCCGTTAAAGCATAATGTGAGAACAAAATGTAATCAGAATGACGATCAAGTTTTTCTACCATACATTTTTTAAATTAAACACTTTTTCTTTTTGCTTTTTCATCCTGGAGTTGCATTTGACATTTATTAGTTAAACGAGACCCAAATGAAATATGGGATAGTTAATCTCTCTGGGTAAACTGAGTTGTCATTCACTAATCTGACAGCAGCTTCTAATCTAATAGAATCTAATTGTTGTTTAAGATGCAGGCCCTTTCTGAAAAGAGTCATACAATTAATCAGGATAAATTAAACTCTGTAATTTGAATGAGTGTTTTTTGTTTGTTTGTTTTATAATTTTATAGGCAGAAACACATTTACCATCAGTAAACTCTCTCCTTAATCTTGTTACAATTTCTCATCTTCTTAGCCGCACATCCTTGTCACCACAATCAGATATTCTGTACTGCTGTGCAGCACAGAAATGGGACATTGTGTTCTTGTTGGGATGTGATTGAGCAATCATTCTGTTTAAAATTTTCTGTTTAAAAGTTACCTTAATGTCATGGCGCTAAAAATCAGTTACATTAGAAGCAGTTGTTACAAATAGCAAAATAGACTTTATGATGTCCAAATCTAAAGATCCAGAGATGGATATACATATAACATATTTACTACTATAAAGTTCAAACTCTAAACATGCACACAGAGGTATTAATCTAACTTTAGAAGTGGTTACAGAGAAGTAAGATGCCCCTAATCTGAATTAATTATCGTAAATTATCTGAATTGTATTGCCTTTCTAATAAAAAAAATTGAAAGGCAATTGAGGTTCAGTCACCCTTTATGGAACGCCTTATGGAATAGTAAATAGTTGATTAACTGTTAAATTTTTAGGTTATTGGATTTTTCCTTTGACATGATCAAAACAAACTGAGATCCTGAACTGTTTAACATTATCTGTAAAATGTTTAATTTGGTGAAATATTAGTAAGGAGGGAAAAAATACATTGAAAAATGACCATCCATTTGGCTAACGACATGGTTATTGAACTCAAAGTAATATACACTGTCATGCAAAACAAGATCGAGCGAAAGAGTGAGAGAAGACAAAGTAGACAAAGTAAAAGTAACATTATTTACCATTTATTCACAACTCAGTCTCCTGTCAAACTTTTGTAAATTGAATGTCAGCGTTAATGATGCTTTCAGATTGTAAGTAGCTAGGCTCTTAAAGGTGTTCTGGTAATGGAGTAGTAAAGATCGATCAGCAGAGAGAGGAAAGCTGTCAGCACAGATCTGTTTCCATTAAGTCTGCTGGAAACAGAACTGATCTAGTACTCTGCCAGAGAAAGTAACTTGCATTTAAGCCCTTAGGTGTATTATTTCTTTCAGGATTAACAAGCAGATATTTAAATAAAGATGTGCAGTAATGAAGGATACAGAAGTAGTATTAAACATACATTGTTTTAAACATACATTTGAAAGTACTGACACCCTCAGAGAACATATAGGTCAATTTTTGTATTGTATTTGTGCAATGTTTTATTGTTTTAATGTGATTCCTGAACAACAGAATCAAACATATGAAAAAGAAGGCTGGTATGAAGGATTGAAGAAACAACATTTGCACTTTGAATCACGGCCTTTAGAACTCACATGGGCCTCCTGACCTCTGCAGAAGTCAACTTTGGAGTTTACTTAATGACTGGCAGACAAGAGCCAGAGAGGAAGGCAGGTTCCCTTGTTGTAGAGAACAGGATCTTAATAATGAAGCAAGAGCAACTTGACCCCGTTGTCATGGAACTTGAGGACAGGAGCATGAGGCAAATCCTCCTGGGCCCCCTTGGAAAACTTGAAAACAGACTAAGCCGAGTTCTCCTTGATCCTGTTAGACATCTCAGGAACAGGAACATAAGACTAACCTGTTCTGCTACATACTCAACACCTCATCTCAAAAAAGTCTTATCAGCCTCTCTAAAAAGAAACTACACAAAAGTAATCTGCTCTTCTTCAGCTGGCTCCAGAGTTGGCTGCATCATTTTCTCCTAATTGTGTATGTGTGCAGGACCCAAATGCGAGCAAGAGGCGGGTAGAAGCAAATTCATGAAAGGTATTTAATAACTTACGAAACCTACAAAAACAAAGTCCAAAATCTAAACCCGTTTAGAAATAACCCCCCCCCAAAAAAAACCCAAGGATGAAACTCAGAAAGTCAATGGGGCACAATTGAGCATATGAGCCAGCAGTGACTGAAGAATAAAATAGAATATATACTGAGAAGTGATCAATGTAAAAAGAAACAAATTAGAGCACTTAGCAATGACAGCAAAATAAGTGAGAAACCATAGAACAGCAACTGCATTTCTGTTGATCATATTTTTGACATTTTGAAAATAAATTAGCTTAAAGGAAGCTTTCTTTATGTTTTCTTTTAACTTTCAATAACAGTTTTGGCATTTTTATCCAAAAAGGTTTCTCCACTGATTTGGAGAAACCAGGAGGATCATCCAAATATTCCAAACTATCATGGATGATGTTTTTTAATAATTTACCACATCAACAAACTTCCAGGTGTGATTTTAATAATGTTTCTTATTTAATGGAAACACTGCGATAATGAAATTTTCAAAAAAAATTTTGCCTTTTTTTTACATTAGTGGAAAATTAATAAAGTTTTGTGCACCTTTGTAATGGATATGCAGAGAGTGATGAGGGAATTATCATCACTCTGTTTAGTTACTGCAGAAGAGTAACTGAACATACAACGGAAACTAGTAAACAGTAAATACAATTTATGCAGAACTACACAAGTAAGACTGAAAATCGAAAGGAGACTGGGGAACAGGAAGAAAATACAAAGTAGAGAGAACACAGAACTGAAAGACCCAGAAGAAGCAGAATAAAACAGGAAACTACCATTAATTATGTCAGAAACTTAAAGATAAGTCTAAATGTACGAAACTTAACACACCATCTATTCCAAAAAGTATCCTCTGCTATTGTATCTATTCCATCGGCCTGATTTTATGTAAGATATGTGGTGGTTAAATTGGGAATAATCTGCACTGCTGTAATAGTTAGGTCCACTGTGAATCCCCCCATGTGTATTACATGCTGACTGACAGGAGCCTCATAGCCCTGCAGGTAAAGGTTATGTTTCTAATTCCCTGTGATGGGGTAATGGCTTCACCTGCCAGTTAAGGAAGTCACTGATATCTTTAGATGAGACATGAGAGCAGTGTTATGTAGGAGACAGCACCTCTCTCAAAGCGTTAAATGGATCTTTTGGAAAATAGTTCATAAATACAGATTTTTATATGAATGGCACTGCTTTATAACCTGTTGAATGAATGCTTAATTCTGCAAGGCCAAAAGGGACATTTTGATTCTAAAGAAAAAAATCTAAACGCAAATGAAAATTGCCTTTAGGCACACCTCACATTGTTGACATATGGATTGAAGGATGCCACTTTTTTCCAGACAGCACAAATTCCTGTTGTCATTCAGGCACAAGTCATCTGTGATTTACCATTTCCTTATGTTTATACTGAGAATGACATTGACAAAGAGACATTTGTCACAAACCAAATCAAGGACACTTTATCAGCAAGCCTGCTTTTAACAACTCTGATAACTTTTGACCTTACCACATCAAACACAAACCCAGTCAGAGCAGAGAGAACATCCTCACAGTCACAGTCACAGATGAAGATAACAATTTGTCTGATGTTTAAGCAACAAAGACATGCTGCTTGAGCTCACAGGGTGTCCTTTACTGTTGTCATGTTGCTACCAGGACAGCAATCCCAGCTTGATAAGTGGAAAAAATAGTAATAATAACAAAACATTCTTATGTGCTGCATGCTAGAGATGATCTTGTTTTCTAACATATTTTAAATCATCACTCTCCGATTCACTCTATGTTGTATTTGTTGTAGTGGTGACTTGTCAAACAAGAATCCATCTTCAACTCTGAAATAGTTAAAATTTTATTTTTTTTTTAAATTAGATATATGGTTGCGCAGAAATCCTAAAGTGCCAGAGGCAATTTGTTGCACTTCTCTCCTCTGCAGGTGATATAATGCTAATGTAGTAAAAACAGATCCAACACACACATATGGTGTCGAGCTGCTTAGACGTGTTCTGCAGTCTGCTCTGTACGTGCTACATTTAAGATGTAGAAGATAAAATGGTATCCAATAACATTTTACTAGCACCATACACAAAGCATACAAAGATTGTACTGTTATAGGATTACTTTTACCATTGAGGTTTCACAATAAACTCCAAAGATCACAAAATGCATAGCTGCTTAAGGCAAAAATATTGTTTTGGGCAGGTGCAGGTTTGTTCTACTGCACAGGAGGTAAAGGAACTATTTCCTCTAGAATAAATAACTGTTTTTTGTGTAAGTCATAAAATATTATGTCATCTTTCATTGAGCAACGTGACCATTATTGTACTGATTACTAGTTTAAACTCAGTGAAGTACATTTTAGGATTTAAAAATTAAGTTTATCGAAACAAAGCACATGTAGATTTCAAATCCATTTTCACAAAAGGTTTTTAATATCTTTATAAGTGTTTGTATGACACCACAAGAAATAATGTATTAATTAACTACCAAAAGAAGCTTAGAAAAGTTTACATTGTTGGTGCATCCTTTGTGTGGTGTATTTTTTTATTTCTCCTTTTCAGCGAGATTGTGAATATAATCTGGTATTTTGCACTTCCATCACATGGAAGCACTTTGCACTGAATTAAACTTTAATTAGACTCATACTGTGAACATAAACAAACAACAATGACACTTGATCTTCCCAACTTTCTCTCCCTCATCACTGTGCCTGAGTGTGGACAGGGTCTGCTGCTGTGATCATAAAGGTCAGGCTTGCCGTTTTGGTGGTTTGGCCACGCTGTCATGGGAGGCTTCTGAAGGGCTTTGAGAGGTTAAGAGAGGCACAAGCAGAAAGTTTGGAGAAAGAAACAGAAATGACAGACTACCCACAGGCTGTGCTTCTGTTTGTGTGTGTCTGCTTTCCTAAATGCTAAAAATTGCAAATGCAAACACAATTAACTAATTTCAAGCGAATAGCATGTATTAGCAGGAAAAATTACGTCTTTAAAAAACAAAACAACAAAAGCAAATGCTAATGTTGTTTATCTTGTAAGGCCTGAAACACAGGTCCTGATGTGCAGATTATGTGTGTAATGTAAAGTTTAAAAAAAAAAGAAAGAAAAGAAAATCATCTGACACACAACCCAGGTCTCTGCTCATTAGTGAGAAAATCTAATATGGAAACATAATCAGGAGTTCTGAGAAAGCTGTAGCTGTATCCATACTTATCTGATGTGTCAGAGAACAGTGACACACACGCTCGCAATATAAATTAGTGTATCAAAAAGTAAGATGGAGGAGAAAATCTTCATTCACTCTTTTTATAGTTCACATCAATTTATATTTCTTAGATCTTTTCATCTCAAAATATGCATTATCACTTTTGTGGGTAATGAGTTCTAGACGTCTTCAAGCAGATACCGGTGAGTCCACAACACTTGAGCTACAGTATATCTGAACCAGGAAATGATGTTCTGCTCTACTGCCCATCTATGGAGTGAAAGTTATACTTTCTTTCAAAGTCTGAGCTAGGCTGCCCAGACCAGCTGAGAGTACAGAAGTCATAAAATTGTGTCAGCAGAGGTGTGGTTTTATGCTGTGAGTCTGTTGTGATGGGAACCACTATGATGGACTAATCAGGCTTAGAGAGAGGAACTTTTTATTCAGCTCACAGAGCAACAGCAAAGTAAATCAGAAAAAGAGTTCAAAGTCATAACTCAGCAGAGGCTGAGCAACTTGTTTTTTTTTGTTTTTTTTTCTTTTGGTCACACGTTTTCCATTTGTTTCTTCTCTACCTCTAAGATGCTTTTGCTGATTTCCTGTACATTTGGACATCCTTACTCTCCCACGGTATCATAGCATCGGAGGCAACCCGCTCTATCACTGAGCATGTTACACATTTGTCCTTGATCTGTTGCTTTTACCAACATTTGTCATAACCCTAGATGCACTTACCGCTTTGTCTCAATGAGGTGGAGGGTGAAGTGGTGCTTTACACAAACCTTTCAGTTCTAAATCCAGAGTGATGCGTTACTTTAAACATCTCTGTCTTACTGTATAAAGTAGATCACACACATGCAAAAATCTGCTGTGGCTGGCATTTTTTTTGGTGAGCTCTTCAGCATGGGTTGCTATAGTCATTGTGAAATAAGGAGTAAAAGCAGAGATCTGGCGTCTGAAAGGACCCCAGACTGGGGTTGATTCCTCCACTTGATTTCATCTGCAGCACTCTCTTTTCTGGAAACTTCCACAGAGAGGCAGAGCTTCATATGAAAGAGTGCAGAGCTTTTCACCTGTTGTCCAAACACTGTTTTTCTTTTACATACCTGTGGTTTAGATAACTGGGATCCCTTTTTGAATTTCAAGACAAGGGATTATTTCATTATTTTCTTGTTAAGTAATGCCTATTCCTATTAATCATACTTAATAGGAAAATAACACCTATTTATTTTCCTATTAAGTATAGAAAAACATAATGCTCCAAACACCCCGTTTGGAGCATTATGTTTGCTCCAGACATAATGGGAAAACCTATTTAAAAAGTTTTCTATTTACACTTTAAAGAAGAAAACAATTAGTGGGACAGGGTTTGTCCACAATCCCGATCCCACTGCTAAAATAATTCCAATTTCCTCCTTCATAAAACATTCTCATTAACCTCAACCTCAAACTGCGTCACGGCTGCCCTCAACTGAATGAAATGCAGTGAAAGCATTTCTGTTTGTTTCTGTCTTGTTCTAATCCAGTTCATCTCAAAGTAAAGCTGATCTGAATGTCAATGTCAAATTTATTTATATAGCATTTTAAAAACAGGTGTAAAACTGCACCAAAGTGCTGTACAAGAACAACAACACAAAACATTTGATAAAAACAGAGTATCAAACTCTACTTCAAATAAATGTCAAAGAATAAAAATGAGTTTTAAGAAGTGATTTAAAATGATCCAGGCTGTGGGCAGATCTAATCTGCAAAGGTAAATTCCATAGAATAGGAGCAGGAACAGAAAAAGCCCCATCTCTTTTCCTCTTAAGTCAGGTCCTACAGCCCCTGGCCTCTTGAGGCTGTGCAGGCTTTTTTTATTATTATGCAGGTTCAGCTGTGATGACACATCTTCTGATTGGGTGCCTGGAAGCTTCAGGAGCTACACCCCTTTGGACCAGCAGACGACTGCAAGCCAATCAGATGTTAATGACTCTCATTTGTTCCTATAAAAGGCTCCTGAAACATTCCTCCAGTGGGATAGCTTGTAGGCAGAGGTTTTATTCAGCTGTTCCCCACCTTTATTATTTACAACTGCTTTTGGCAGTTTTGAAACATTTTGTTGGTTGTTCTGCTAAAGCAGTTTGATTGTGCTGTAATTTGTTTTCTCTAGCCAGAAGCTTGTGTTTGGGAGGTGTGGCGCTCCCTTTGTGTGATGTTTCTTTTCCTTTTTGGGTTATTTGAGTTAATTTCGACTGACTTGTTTGGGCATTTTGTAATTTAATTTGCACTTAACCATTCTTGAATTTGTTACCCCTTTTCTTTTGTTTTAATTGGGTTAAGTTGTATTGTGCCTTCGTTCTGCGAAACCTCCTTTTTTGTAATAAATCACCTTGTTTCATATCCTCTATTCTCTCTGGACAATTTTATGTTTCTGTCTCTGAACCCCTAGACCAAGAATGTCAAAGTCAACTTTTGCTAAAATCCGCAGGTGACAAAAATAGCCAAGTTTCTGTGATGAATAAAAAATCCAAATCCCGAGAAGTAAACAGTTCGTGTAGCATGGAGGTCTTGTTAGCTAAAGACCTAGCATTTAGCAAGGCCAACCAGATGGTTGATGTTGCAGCAGCACAAACTGCACAAAAAGAAGAACCAGCCTTCTTCTTGAACCAAAGAAGGCTTGTTCTGTTCCGGGGACGACTGTGAAACCTCTGGAGATGATAATGCAGAGAAAGATTCTTCATAGAATAAAGAAAATTAGGGAGAATCCTGATCATCCTCTTAATCAGCTCGTCTTGGGAAGGCAGAGCATCCATCCTCAGTTAGCGGCTTCTTCAGGTTCAGTGCGGTAAACTGCCTCAGGAGATCTTCAATTGCTCTTTGAAAAATCTTGGTGATCTAGAGCAACATTAAATTTCCATTTGGGATCAATGAAATAGTTCTGAAACTGAACTGGAAAAAGCAGCAAGTATACAGACAATATATAGAAAAAATAAAACCTGGAAAAAAAAAAAACTAAAGTAAAGGGAAACCCGTAATAAAAATAAAAAGCACAAGAAACTCAAACCAAAACCCAACAATAACAAAAGTTGTTCCGATACGGTTTGAAAAATGCTCTCTTCATGGGTCCATTCATGAAGAGACCTTTGTCAAAGCAAAACTGTCTCCTTCTCACTGGGAACATCTGTGAAATTGTTCCCTCGGACGGTGGTCTGGACACTGAAAAGAAAAGGAAAGGATCAAAATCATCGTATTTAGAGAAGCGGACTACCCCAGATGGAGAAGTTTGTTTTCCAGGCACACAAAGAACTTCCCCAGTTGAGGAAGGTTCAAAAAGGAGAGCAAGGTACACAGACTCAGTGCTCTTGTCTTTAGAGATACTTCTGTCTGAATAATCGCTACCAGGAAATACGTTGTCACAAACCTTCTTCATTCCTTTGGCAACCAAATATCCAATGCCAAAACCCAGGGGAAAAATCACGCTAATATATCTGCCCATAATAAAAATTCTTGCAACTGCGTCACTTAATCATTCCAGGGACGAATGATTATTTTAAACAGAATAAAATAAAATAAATATTTGGGCTGTTGGTAAAGAAACTAACAGACTGGTTCCGACAGGAAGGTGAAACCCATAATAGCATAGTTAGCTTACCTGACTTTCCACTGTGTTTTCCTCTTCAGACTCCTCTCCTCTCCCTCAGCAGGTTTTCACATCAGCTTCAATTAAAAACTGTGCTTAATTTCCCAAAATGACCTTATATAGTTTTATCTTAAATTTTGGGGGGAGATTTATTGTTAAAAAGCTCCCTATGCGGCTTCTTCGGGTCATTTTCTCCTTCACGTGACGCCAATCAGAATACTCCAGGCCGCTTGTGCAGCTGTCCAGATGGTGCGTTTGCTGCTTCAGGACATTGGAGCACCACTCTGCCATACGGTAGAAATTTTTTATTAAAAAATAAAACGCAGCTGCATAAAATAAAACTAACTGAAGCGAAGCTACAATCCAATAACAGGCATCATCTAAGATAAAACTGTACAAAAATATCAACATTTTGCATATAGATAGAAAAAAAAACATTCTTTTTCTATAAATTCTTTGTCCGTAAATATGTTCTACTCAGAACTCCTCAAGTTTTAGTTTTATCTTCACTTGGTCCAAATATTGTAAAAAACACATTTTTATCAAATTAATAATCAGCAGACCAGCCCTATTTGATGTTACATAAAAAAGGACTCAGCTTTTCACATTTTTAAGCATTTTTTTAGCTGCAGATGCTCCTTATTTACTACAAATGTTTATTTATTTTTTTTAAATCTTTTTATGTATTTCTAATGTTAAATAAGTTTAAGTGGTTAAATACAAATCCTTGCAAAATGTGCAGACTTCAATTAAATATGGGCAATCTTCTTAAAAAACAGACAAAACTCAAATTTTTAAGAAAATTTATTTTCTCATTTACTGAAAAATGTCCTTTTTGAGTCAGATACTGTGGTTAATAATTAACTAAGTATTAAATCTCACCTGTGTCACCTGCTCCCGTCAGGTCCTGGTCATAGTCTTTGTCATCAGTCCTGGGTCCTCCCAGCTCGACCAGCGTGTCTGAGCTCTTCGCCTCATTGTTCACCTGTGCTGCCTGGATTTCTGTTCTCTTTGTGTTTGTCATTAAAACCATCGTTATTGCACATCAACCTGGGTCTGCGACGTCCATTGTCACCAACTTATGACAGTATTTACATGCAGTTTTTAGGGATAAGGTGTACCTGTGATAGAGCAAAATGCTTGCTCTATTTAACCGGGTTTAAAGATTTAGGTGCAGTGAAGTCGGCTCTGTCTAATGCTCACTGGAGCTCTGGAGGTATTTGGGAAGTCTTTGTCCTCCATGATAAGGCATAGAAGTATGCAACCTGCACAGAGAAGCCCCAGATTTTATCTTGTCTAGCAGAAGTATATGTTCCATCTGAAGGAAGTTAAGTGTATGAGACGAGCTGACAGCAATCTCTGTATTCAGTAGCAGAGTGTGACACAGAGGGTGTGGTTGGCTGCTTCATCAGAGATGGAGTGTTAAATGATGGCAAAAAGAGCTTCTTTCAATTTTAGGCTTTAGGAAATTAAAATCCAGATTTTTTTGAATCTCTTAACCATCTAGCACTTTCACACTGTGTGTTGGAGTCGCGTGCTTTGGAGTTTGTATTGTATTGATATCCTTTTGACCCACAAGACTCTCTTTGGTACAGCCTTTATGTTGGCAAGGAGCCAATAAATGTTGACTGTTTTCTATGTGGATGTGATTCATGAGGCCGTTTGAAGATGACAAAGATGTGCCACAGGAAACAGGAATGCAACCTGTGTGAGCCAGCAAACATAATGGAGATAGGAAAAGGGAATTCTTTTTTATTTTATTTCTCCTGCCTACCTTTGTAATTACATGTCATGTCAGAAAATAATGACTCCCTGTTGACTGTGTGGGTACTCTGAACGGAAATGTAATTGTTCTTCATGGAGATGCTAAGTTTCAGGTGAAGAGTTTGACAACACTATTGGACACTTGAGTGTTGCAGTAAGAAGTGAGTCTAATGGCTTCTCTGCTTTTGAACCAAGACACCATGCTGAGATTTCATTTAAAGATGTTGTACAATAGAAGTGAACCACATTTTACTAATGGGGATCTTTTCAGACAGGAATGCACATGGATATATTACTCAGATTTTTGTAAGTAATAAGTAATATAACACAGTTAAGAGAAAACAGAGTATGATTGGAGATTGTAAAGTGCCTTGGGTATTTGAAATCTGATTGAAATCTTTGTGATAGTGATTTACTTGCTTCTCCACTTTTCTGTTTTTTTGTTTCATTTTTCTTCTTTTCTCTGGATTTAATTGTTGATTATGTGTATCCTGTCGATATTTGTGATGATAAAGTTGTAAATGTGGAAGTGGTCCAACATATATGCTAAGGTTTTGCCCCCAAAATTGAGAAGATTATCTCTAAACCAGTCAGAAAAGCTCTTTGAGTACAAAAGAAGGTTGGCAGCTCCTACTGTTCACAAATCTTTGACACAAACCATCTAAATCAAAGATCAAATTTGTGGTTGTGTTCAAACTGTAATGAAAGTCATAGGAGAACTGTTCACCAAGCTAAACACCGGACTTAGAGCTAATTAGTCAGAGAGAAATAGCAAAGTGACTGCAATTAAAAGCAGGTCAAATTTAAGAAGATTTGCTTCAGGGCTCTTGATGGGACTAAAATTTCTCTAAGATAAATTGTACATTTTAACTGGTTGAAAGAGCAATTTCTAGGGAAGCTCTTCAGAGCTTTGACCATAACTGATTAGAAATAGCACACATAACATCACACACAGACATTGTGTAACATTAACATTGTGACCTACATGCATTTGCAAGTAGGGGGACAAATGTTGATGTTACTGTTTTTTCTGTTTGTCCAAACAGAAAATGTACACTTTTTGCACTTTTAAAATATATTTCTACTCCCCTTCTGTTATTTTGTTAACTGCTTATTTGATTAAAATATTCAATTCAGATTAATACAGTACCAACTGATAACAAATTTTGTCTCGAGGCACATTTAAAAAAAAAAGTAAATTCAGACACATACATTTCAATTAATCCTTGTTATCAAAATAGCACATTTGATAGCTTAGTTAATTATTCAAATTAATTCCAAATGTTTCTACCTAAGGAAACCCAAGAGGGTGCTTTGAGACATTGACTTGCAGCATTAAATTCTCCTGCATTTGTTGACTTTTAGCAATCCCTCATACTGAGCATGTATGTAGAAACATTGCTGAGGGGAAAAACTCCCCTTTAACACAAATAAATTTCCAGCAGTACCTGGCTCAGTACGAGCGGCCATCTGCCATGAACTGACAAGGAGAGTAAGAAAAGAGGAAAGTGAGGAAAAAAAGGTCAGTTTGGCCTCAACCAGAGCACACGCAAATAATCTAAGCCAGTCTAACTATAAGCTTTGTTAAAAAGGAATGTTTTAAGCCTAGTCTAAAAAGTAGACAGGGTTTATGTCTCACAGACAAATACTTGGAGCTGGTTCCACAGGAGAGGAGCCTGATGACCTATAATTTGCTTCCAATTCTACTTTTAGAAATTCTAGGAATCACCAGAAAACCTGCAGTCTGAGAGCAAAGTGCTCTATTAGCAACATACGGAACGATCAGCTCTCTGGTGTATAACGGAACATAGGTAAGACCTTTTATATTTGAGATTATAATGGTCAACAAATTGGTCAACAAATTTAAAAATACAAAATGGAGCAGAATAAAATGTACACTAGTTGGTCTACATTTCTGTAAATACAAAAATAACATACATTTGATGTTACATTGCACATTACATTAACCAATTAAATATAAGCCCACACACAAGATGCAAGAAGAATGTTTTGCTGCTAGATTTTGTGTTTTCCCGATCCTTTAACTTTTTCTTACAAAATGGAACAACAGAATATCTACAACTATTCATGTAATGGATAGAGCAATAAAAATAAAAAAAACCCAAATGTGATAAAATCTCCACAATCCAATATTTGGAAATGTCTAATGATCCAATAAACACTTTAGATGCGTCAAGGCTTGGTGTTGCTAGTCATGTAACAGAAACAGGTTTTTTACGCAGCAGGAAATGGTACCTCTGTTTAACGAATAGTTATTTGTTTATGTGAACATCATATTTTTATTTTCATAGTAAAGATCAAATTTAATTTCTATAAAACAGCATGCTGTGTTTCAACCTTGTTTAATCAGATTCAGTTAATGTAAGATGAATCTCCCCTCTCAATTTCAGTAAATAATGTACTCTCAGCACTCATCATTTCTGTGTAGGCATCTAACATCTACTTCATGACATTGCTCAGAATGGTGTAGAAAATAATGGACTTAATTCCTAACGCAGCTTTTCTCTCTTTATCCTGCAACTCACGACAACTTAACTGGTTTGTCAATGTTCTTATTTTAACTATAGTTTCTGGAGTATTTCATTTAAAATATATATCTGTAACGGTCCAACCAGTAAGGCACAAGGACAAAGGGATATATAAACAAATATTTTGTTATTTTTCCAAAAATTCTTAACAAAAGACTTTCAACATATAGCAAAATGGACCCAAAACAAATAATCAACTAAGGTAAACCTAACTCAGGTTAACAAACCAAAACTGACCTCACACAATGAACACACAGAGGAATTTATACGCAAAGGCAAGCCTTCACAAACGAGGAGGGGTAGCGAAGGAGACAGAAAAAACAACTAATTCAAACCAACACATTTTGACTACAACACAACTGTAAAAAAAACTAAACCACCTAACACCAAAAATATTTTAGCAGATGTGCTATTAGTAGAGAGAGACAGATTCTTCATCACGTCTCCTGCTTCCATAGGAAGCAGAGGATGGATTGTTTCACCTCCTGGTTTGCCTTTCCTCAGTCAGTCCTTCAAACTCAGCAAAACAAAATAGTTAATGATCCAATTAAGCATAAGGTGTTTACTAAATATGTGCACCCATAATAGTAAACGACGTAATGCAATAACCACCACAAAAAAGTAAAATTCTAAATATATTGTGTAAAAACATTTAAATAAATACTAACACTGGGAAAAAGATGGAGGAACTTCCAGAATATCTTAATTTGATCCCCCATTGCACCTTCAAAACACTTTCAGGCATTAAGTCTCACCTCAGCTTCCTCGTGCAGCAAACCCTGTCTGCAGTCAGGGCAGAGGGGACCAACGCCACAATACATCTAAATCACACTTGGACCAAGTTCTCATTAATTCTACTCTGAATCACAAAAAAATGTAAACATAATTTCATTTTGTAATTTGCCTAATGTTTTTTGCCACTAATACTGTCACAGTAAATTAAACTTTTGGATTTAATTTACTTGGGCAATGATAAATAGGCAGTGAATAGGGATACACCTTTGACCAGGCACCAGTCCATCGCAAGCAACAAACCACCATGTAGATACACACTCATATCTAAAAATGTATTTAGACTGTGGACATTCAGGGAGAACTCATGCACATGTAGAAAACACAAACTCTCTGGAGAAGGACACAGGAGATTCTATCCATGAAATGTTTGTGTTCTGATCTTCCATGTATGCCTCCAGTAGAAATGTATTGCTCAGTGTTTAAAAGACACTGGCTTTTAAATACTGACTTGATTCATGCCAAATGTAACTACTGAACCATGTTTAATCAGAGACACAGCTGTGCATATTCTAAAAAAGAATGGTTCAGTCCCCTGAGACATGTGGGATTTTTTTTAACATGAGGAAAACAAAAATACAAACTTTGTATTTGTAGTGACAAATTAGTATATCATAAATGATCGACAGACATACAGAAAAATAGTTTGTGATTGGCCCCATTTCCCAGCTTTACTTCCAGACTTCAGCAGTTTTACTGTTCAAATGTCTTTCTCATAACCAAATCACAGCTTGCAGACATTTGGAATGTAACATTTATCATATTTAAGTAATGTTTCATAAAATTAGGAAAGCTTGCTTGTGAAAAGTTATTTCACAATTATGAATTCACTGAATCATTTAGAGAGCTGGACAATATCTCAACATGAGCTTTATACCAGCTTTGCTTATGCCACTTTAGCATGACTTGGTCCAAGGCACAGCGTCTTTGGGCTCAGTGGTTTGAATTGTTTCTTGTCAGACAGGTTTTAAATAAGATGTCAATTTTCTACACAAGTTTCCTCTGTCAGCCTCCATTTTCAATGAAGGTCATTCGTTTCATGCTTTCTCTCATGAGGATTCGTGCTTCCGCAGGTTAGTAATCAAGTGTGACTGTTAGAAAACCTCACAATAAGGTGATAGTGGTCACTTCACAGTCAGACATTCACTTGTTTACTTTTAACTTCACACTTACTGTTATTCTATGAAAAAGAAAGTAATTAAAGTCATTACACTAACAGTTCAGTATGAACATCTAGATCTGCAGTGCTCATACACACACTTCACATCTGACTTCACTGCGACTTTCACTTTGGGAATACAGCAGCTGAATTAGCATAACAAATTAATTTCCAAGACTTTTCATTGCCAGCACAGCCCCACAGCATCAAAGCTAAGAAAATCCCACCTTAAATACATCCCCTGCTATACTTATGAATGCAGATGACCTCTGAAAACAACTTGATTCGTCGTGGTATGCATTTTAACCACATGTGAAACAAATTATAAATTATATTCATAAGGCAAATGACAGCAGCCCGAAGTGCAGAAATTAGCTCAATTTAGAACCTGACATTTTGTTTTATTTGAGTTGGAGTTGGCTTTTTTGCTTTTGTGTTTTCTTATTCTGCCTTATTCCTTTTACGGTTGATTTTTCTCCTAGATCTGTTTTAATTTGCTTTGTCCTTCACCCCTTTGGCCATTACTATACGTGATCATATCGCTGTCATATGTCTCACCCAGGATAATGATAAGTCTGCATTTCGACAGAAGTTGACTCAGATTTTTGACTTGTACAGTCAGAACCACCTGGAGGAAAATCTGCTAAAAACTGTAGATATGCTGATGAACTAAAGTGAAAGCTCTACACACACGCTGCCTCCTCTCATCATCCACAACAACACTGTATTGACTGTCACAGGAACTGCCCATCTTGCAACCTAAGATGATCCTCAGATATTCATTCTATCCAAAAGAAAGCCCAGCAGAGACTATGCTGCCTGTGGCAACTTTAGAAGTTCAGCCTTATGCAGAAACTGCTGGTAATCGTCTGCACTGCCATCATACAATCTGGCATTATGTTCATCCATCTCTGTGGTGTGCAACTCATCCACTGAACAGGACAGGTTAAAACTGCAACAAACATCTCTGTCCTCAGAGAGGCTCATTAGGACTGACCCTCCCTCTGTGCCATTTTAGCATGACTTTGTCCAAGTCATGCTAAAATGGCATTAGCTAGTAATTGATCTGCACTGGTCTAGAAACAGCTCAAGGACGCCTGGCGCCTAGGATACCAAGCTTAAAAAAATTTGGCTTTGCATCTCACTATCAGTTTAATGTATTCAGAAGGAAAGAAAACATACTGCCTCCTGGAATCAGCTGAGATATTATTTTGTAGAACACTTTGATCCTAAAGGACACAGGTGCACTGTCCCACCCGATGCCCTCTGCCAGCACTCTACTGCTTTTAAGGTAATATTTGTTCTACAGTATTTGTTCTGCCCTCCCCTGTTGTTAAATAAATGGACTGAGCAAAAAAACAGAAAAATGAAGCAACATCTGATAGCTACCTCTGGAAGGCAACTTGAGCTGGCCTGTTGTTCCCAGCTGATCTACTTTTTTTTCCCACAGAACTTATCAAGCATGTGTTTCTAAAATGGGCAGTTTATTTAAGCTGAAAAACAAACTCCCTTAATCCATTGCTTGCTGCTATTTGTTTGCTTCTTTCCACCAGCATCTACTTGCTAGTACATGTCATGCTGAGCAACATGGTCAATGAGTGAATGAATCAAAATCTAGACACAAAACTGAAATATATTCTGTTGCAAAGATGTATACTTTAATAATTACTCATGTCTGAAATATAACTTCTTAGCAAATAAGATGCTGACTACTTATCACTTTTCTTCTTTCAGTACTGCAGTCAATGAGTTGGATACACTCCATAGCATTTGGTAATGGAAAAAAAAATGGCTGATGTCCATGGTGAGGGTTATGATTTCAATTTGGGTAATCATACTCTATATTTCATTTCAGTCAGTAAATCAACTAAACAGGGCAATAGAAAAGAGTTTATGAAACATAAAGGAAGACAGGGAAACTTTATCTCTTTTAAGAAATATACTTGATCTAAAGTCTACACTTATGAAAGAGAAGGGTGCTTGTTATAATGAAATAACTAAAATTAAAAGCGGTTACAAAAACCCCCCAGAAGTGATCGAGTTTCACTGCTTAAAAATGGTTAAATACGTAATGTTTTTGTTCTCTTTTTGCTTAAAGCCAGAGTGATTCCACAGTGGTGTTTGGGTTATCCAAGCTTACCAATTAATGTTCAGATTTAACAGAGTGCAAATTAGTTAAAGAGTATTTCTTTATCACATGGGAGGAGAAGCCAAGCAAATCAGTATTTATCCATGAGTGGAAACAGCAGCTGCTGTGGTTGGCAGTTGTCTTTTTGACTGAAGTTTTCCCTGTTGGTCCCTGGTCCCTCAGTAAGATGTAAAATCACAGATTGCTTAGCACTGTGAGATTGCAAAAACAATCCCTTTAATGCTCTGACGCTGAAGCTAAAGTTCTTCATCATCCTACAGTCATTACTGTAGGAAAGACGAGTGAACTCAAACACTTGATGATCTGCTGCATTGGCTCTTTTTCCTCAAGTTATTTAGATTTTTTTTTTCTTTTTTTACAAAAAAAAACAACGAAAGACTGTGTGTGTCTGTTTTTGATTAGGATGGGTGCACACCTTTTGCATGAAAATGGGATTATAAGCAAGACGTAACTCTTGATGCCTTTTTTTCCCTGTCATATGCTATCATTTATTGTGGTTTAATACGGTTACATGTAATTTTGCAAAACTAAATGTAACTATAGATAATGTAGTACATAATTGATGTATAGTTACTAAAGAAATAGACCTTCTCTAATGGTAATAATATTACTTGTTTTAGATTTTTTATTTTGCCACCTTCCTTACAGCAGAATTTGTTGGATGGATATAAAGTAGATTTTGTACTTAAGCCCATCACACTGACATAGTGGAACATATTGAAATTAAAAGCCATGCATAATTAAAACCACATGCAATGTAAAACTACAATCATAGGATGCACTCACGAGCTGAGCCTTGGATGAATAAAATAAACTGGCTCACGGTTTCATGGTCTTCCAGCCATGCTTACGAAAGCTTATTTGCCACAACAAAAGCAAATTTGAAAGCAAAAGAATCTGAAAATAAAATAATTTGCAAGAATTAGTATTTGGAAGTGTTATTCAGATTAACTTTCTATAAGGAAAAACATTGCAGTAGCTTTCATAATTTACTCAAATGATTTATAAACGAGTCTCAGTCACGTGAACTCTGATGTGGCCTTGCTCTCACAACATAGATAACTTAACTTATGTTTACTCTCCCATATAGCAGTGTACTATGTCAGTTTCTCACAAGATGTTTAGCTGCAGGGAAGAGTCAAATACATCTTTCAGTCCAACTGAATCTCTTCCAATTTAAAGTTATGATGAATTTGAAATTTTGCCTCTAGTTATTGTCAGCATGGAAGATTCGTTGGTTTGAATGTGAACTGGTACCCACAGGCTTTGTTGTGGTGTCCGACTGGGATCTCTGGAAAGTTCCAAGGAAGTTTCAAAGAGATGGAGGCTCATTTAGAAGAAAAACCTATGGGAATCTCTGTGTGTCACCGCGTGTAGGAGAACTAATGAACAAAGCTACTTTTTCAATGTTGTTTTTCCGTTTCCAACTCATTGGCAATGATAGAAATGTTGGATGCCACTCACCATTTTCCAAATTGCTGATTTTTTTTTTTTTTACATTTTTTTTTTAAATATGCTGGGACCATGAGTCAATAATTGAAATGTAATACAATATGCCAAACACTGTTGAATTCAAACTCCATACTGCACTGATAGTGCTGCTTTATAAAATGTCAAATATGTTATTTTAAAATGTCAAAGAGAGGTGGCAGCACTGTGATTCATCCATGCCATTCTCCTAAAAGTTTGAACTTATTTATTATCTTATAAGAGGGACAATTGTAAGAGAAGAAATGATCACAAGACAAACTTAGTGCGCTTTCACTTACTCTTGTATTGAGTGTAGAGAAGAACCCACTGGTCCCCCTAGTCGTCTCTTTTGACTATGGTGCCAACGCACCCCTCTTCCAGAGAACCCATGTACATCCCGTCCACATCCCAAACCAAACTAAATTAATGCAGATAATCAAAACAATTGGATCTAATGTTAACAAGGTCAAATTAGTATACCCTGTACCATATTTAGGAAGGAAATATTCTAAACATCATTCATCGAAAAAGACCACTGCTTGATATATTTAAATGGAAAAGTCTTCTGAATGTTTTGCACACTCAGTGCTTGTGTTTTTTTCATCTGATGTAGTGACAGTGTTATGGTTGGTTTGTGTTTTTGTGATGAACTATATCTATGCACTTCAGTAATTCCAGTGACAGAGCAACTGCAAGCATCAACTCAATCACTGTAATTCAATCTGTAGATACTGTTTTCAGATTTCTGTGTAGTGTTGTGGTGTAGTGGATGGTCCAAAATTAGGATAGATGTTGGCATCACTGCTGAAGCAGCTTGCTATTATTCATGAAAAGCACTCCAATTTTTTTTTTCTCTTCGCTATGATTTTTTAAATGTTGACCAAATTGCCAATTTAACCCTGTGGAGCAGTGTTTTCACACATAATCTTTCTATTGTTGGAATAGAGAACTCTGCAGTTTGTTTCCGCTCGTTGATATTGCCCATCAGATTGACTGCAACCCGGCTCTGAAAACATTTGGTTTGAATGCGTCTGCGTGTCTTAAACATTCTGATGATGGCAATCCGATGATGAATAAATTAGATTAAATAAAAGTAAAGCAAATTGGTCAAGATTTCCTAAACAGCTTGAGCAGTTCATTATACTGGAATGAAGTAAAAAGCCTGCATCGACCTGAAAGGAGAATTCACAAGGGAACAGATGCCATCTTTGCTTGTCCGAATTTTACTTCAGAAAACACAACAAAATCCAGTAAAGCAAGAAAAGCATACAAAATAAATAACATTTCTTTTTGAAGAATCTGCTCCTGTAAAAATTCTAATAAATCAATATGTTTTGTCTGTTTACTCATGAGTGAAAGAGCTGCAGATTCTCACAGCAAAATTTTCTTCCCATTTTTTTCAATTGACTCAAAAGTGACTGACAATGTCAAAATTGGATCGAGCTCATAGTAAGTTTTTATTTATTTTATCCAAATATGTTTTTAAATGCTAGTAAAACTCCACTCAGATGCAAGATAGTTTACATGCAAGTATGCTTTTTATGATGAGGATGAAACAAATCTCTCATTATCATAACATTGAATTTCTAGCAAAAGTTCAAGCCTTTTCATTTTTCTCCATCAATCTGTATATTTTTCACTTTCAATGTTCAGCTATATTGGTAAGTGTCTTAATTTCTCCACCATTAAATTTGAACAAAACAGGATTGGTCACTGGATTTGGAGTTTCTTACATGTCATATTATTGTGAAGTTCTTGTTTCTTTCTTATTCTGGCCACAAAAATGCATACAATTTCAATTTTAACTCATGAAACAACATGTTGAAATACAAACATACCATAACACATCAAACAGAGAGGTGCATTGCAATTAATTAAAAATATAATAAAGAATTATTTTGTACATCCAAATGTTTGCCATATTTAACAATAGAGTTTAACAACACTGACAGAGTAACAACAGACTTATATCTTTCCACCTTGACATCAATGTTGAATTTAGTAGAAATATCAAAGGAGCATTCAGAATTACCTTTTTCAAAAATAATAAAACTGCTATATCTTTTTTGGAAGTTTTTGAGAAAATTTCTCTAATCAACTTATGTTGCATGTGAAGCAGCACCTTAATAAATACGTCTTACTGTTTTCTAAGGCCTTATATGGGATAATTTAATGGTTTTTAACTTGTCTTTATATCACAATAAATAAAGTTTTCCAAACTGAAACACTGGAATTTTATGTTTTATTTATGCAATTAAACTGTTTTAATCGGTAATGGAAATTATTTGCAGAGAGAGCAATAACTGTAATACAAACTTTGAAAAAGGTTTCAAAGATTTTTGAAGGTTTCAAAAAATATATATGTATGATGATTAAGCATACCCTCACATAGACCAGTGATGCAGAGAAGAAAAACAAAATGACTGAAGAATTATTCCCTGTGTCTGTTTCTTCTTGTGTCTGCTACATTTAAGACAGAGTTGTCTAAAAATGTGCAGTTTTCACATTTTTAAACAAATCATTAATTTTTGCCTAAAAATGAATTACATTAATTTAATGTCTAAATTGACAGGAACTTCTAATTGAAGTTTCTGTCAATTTGCAGGAACTTCTTTCCTGTCATCAAGAAGTTACTGCATCATATCTTGTTAAACAAGATATTTTAACTTTGTGTATGTTACATTAAGATGCTATGTATGAACAATGTAGTGTTCTAAACTAATTTAGTGTTTAAGACTGACACATTTCCTGAATGAGAAGTCAAACTTAAAGCAATTTTAAGAAAAGTACAGATGTTTGGTCTGGAATAAATATTGATAACAATTAGATAAAAGGAAAAGGCACAGCCCCATATTATAACATCATTTCAGGGTCTCAAGTTGTAACATATTACCTCTGTAACATGTTACAGGGGTAATATGTACAGGGGCATAGGGGTACATCTAAATTGCAATACAATTTAAATGTAAATTGTATTGCAATTTAGATGTATTGCAATACATGCGATACATGTGAATTGCAATACATGTTTGGCATTGCATCTGTGGTGCTGAAATATCTTGCTCAGATGTATTGATTAGATCTTAACGTATAGTGAATTTATAAGGTATGTTTCAGTTAAATCAATGCAGGATAGCATTTCTTCTGTACTTCTTCAGTGATCTTGATGTGGTTTCATATTTATCAGTTCGGGTAAGAGAAATTAAGCACTGCTCCCAGTTTCTTTAATCAATCTGCAAATTATTACACATATAACAACACCAGCATGTTTCGGAAAAGAGATGCTTGCACATATAGCTTACACAAATATGGCACAGTTCTTCAAGCTTCATCCTCTAAGTGTCTTCTTATGCTGTATATAAAATTTCCTGGTCCTCAGGAGGAAATGTGATATAAGCTTTTCAGCCGTCAGCTTGTGGCAAAGGATCCACAGTCAGTTTTGAAGACCTCAGACTTCCTTGCCTGAACAAAAGTAAACTGATAAGGATTTGAAGTGGCACCAAGTGAGAAATCACCACCTGCACCCTGCTTGACTCCACTTGGATCTCTCTCCTTTTGTCTTTTAAGCCAAACACAAAATTTGGCCAAGGATCAAATTTATTCCTTCAGCAAGCTGACTATACCTTTCCCAACAACAATAAGATGTAATTAGTTGGGGAGGTGACTTTATTTTCCTGCAGTGTTATGCAGATTAAAAACCAAATGCATGATTGTGAATTCAGCCTTAGTAGAATTGTTTTCTACAGGCTCGTCAGCAGGAAACAACCTTTGTTAATAAACCAGAGGAAGATTATGGGCAAGTATCTTTGCTCTGCCTCATTCTTATCAGATAAACAAACAGCCTGAGGCAAGAGGACAAAAAAAAAAACTGTTCAGTCGTTGAGTAGACATTTATTGACAGTAAAGTAGCACAGACTGATGGCAGCAATGGTGGGTGGTTGTGAGATTAAATGTCGTCAGCAGAGCAGAGAAACAATCTGTCTTGAGGTTGTCTAACAAGTCTCTCCAAAGAGGGTGTATCAGTCGTCATATGAAAACAGACTGACAGGATTACAGATGCAGCTTAGGGTATACAGTTGGTTATCACACTTCTCAGGATTCTGTTTATCTGAGTTTTATTTGTGCCTGGATATATTTTTTGTTTTTTTTTAAGTATGTTCTGCTTCTTAAAACTGATCTTTAACTGTGCCAAAGATCAGTAACATTAGGAAAACCATTGTGATATTATTTTGTCTGTCCTTCTAGTAAAAACTTTCTTTCTGCATGTGATGAGAACAAAACCTCTTCAAAATGCTTCCCTGCGAAGTTATAAATGGACTATTGTAACAACAATAAACTTTCTCTGTCTTTACCTTGAAGCTGGAATGTCAGATGTGAGATGAGTTTGATGGATACTCAAAAAGCCTGGAATTAATCAATACTGCTCCAAATGAATATGCTGTTGATTGTAAGTTTATTTTTAAGCAACAATAATTTAACTGTGCCAAAGATCAGTAACATTTTCAATTCAAAGACTCATCCTCACCACCCCCAGTTGCTGCAAAATCACATTTATCTAGAGCTGAAAAACAAAATTTGGAAAGGTAAATTTGAAATGTTTTTATTTTTTCAAATTTTAGAAGAAAATGAATTATCTAAGCCAGCACAGTTGGGCAGTTGATAGCGCTGTTATCTTGCAGAAAGCAGACCAAATTCCAGCCAAGGGTCCTTCTGCATGAAGTTTACATGTTCTTCCTGTACATGTATGGGTTCTCTGTGGGTTCTCTGGCTTCCTTCTAAAATCAGTTGAATTTCCCTAGTGTGTGAATGTTCATGGTTGTTTGTCTCTGAGCAGCCCTGTGATGGACAGGTGACCTGTCCATAGGGTACCCTGCTATACCCTGCCTTTCGCCTAATTCCATTAGCGATTATCACCAGGTGCTCACGAGGCACACAAACAAGTAGGTAGAGATGACAGAAAGTGAAACGAGTTATTTTTTCCAGAATGAATCCAGCTGAGTGAGCCTAGCCCATGTACAATTAAAAGGCATTTAATTGGAAGATAAATAAAGTTTTCAAAGTGTTCTACCTTTGGTGCCCTTCTGTTATAGCTACTCTAAATGACCTGTACTTATATAGTGCCTTTTCAAGTGAGTGGACTTCAAAGCACTTCATACTACATTCAGTCATTCACCTATGTTCAATGGCTTGTGCAGATATTGCATCAAAACATACAGAAAATAACTACTTAAACCTTTCTTATTGCCTTCCTTTAAAATTGAAACAATTTCTTTTCTTGATTTTATTAGAGTCACAATTCCCATGGGGTGAGGACTCCTGGACTGTACTATGCCAATACTATGGTAATCATTTACCAACTTAACTGCTGGAAACCATTTAAATCGTTCCCTAAAAGTTACATTATGTAGCTGAAGAGCATATAATGTATTCTATAAGCAATCCCTCAATCTCTATGGTGTAGCAGATCATAAACGTTTCATCATTTATGATATTATATCTTCACATAAAATGTTCCTTACATTCAGATATATACGTTTTTTTTTTTTGTTTTTTTTTGACTCTTCAACATATTTTTCACCATATTAGTTAAATGGGATTCCATCAAGTTTTTGATTTGTTTCAGGTAATGATCTTATTTTGCTTTGTGCTTGAAATATAAATGTGATGAGTGAAAACACATTTTATCTCTTTGAAAATCCAGGAAGAACTAGAAAAAAGGCGTAGTAGAACATTACGTAGTTTATTTTGCGATGTTTGTTGCCTGCTCCTTTCATATGCTGACCTTGAATGCTTAGGATTCTACCAAGGAAGATTAAAGAATTTGCAACTCCTTTCATCCTGCTATCATTTGTGTAAAAATTCAAGGTGCTGCATTATAGACGGTGTGTGAAGAGAAGGGTCTCTCAGCCTCAGAGTTCTTCAGTTGGCAGCTTTAATGTCAAAATAGTGAGAAAAGCAGGTGATGTCATATGTAATTTTTTCACCATATGAAAAAACCTGAAAAGAAAAGATAAGAATTAATGTTAGTTTTTTCTATCTATTTTGGAGTGAAGTTTAAATTATTTAAATATTCAAATAACTAAAAACATTTTAATAGTTTGACTTTGTAATCTAATTATTCATTAAAACATAAAATTACATTGAGTTTTTAAAGAAGGTGAAGCAAAGACTGGCATTATTCATCATCCTATCTAAATGCAGTGTGTATATTTAAAAATCAATCTCTTGTATGTTTTGTATACTCATTTTACACAGGAAATGAGCCATTCTGAATCCAGCTGTTGAAAGAAAATCTCCATCTGTTGAGGTGCATCCACAAACTAACAGTGGTTCAAAGCTAAAAGGAAAGCCAAAAACATAGATTTTGTATTTCTCTACACAGCTGCAAAAAATAGACTAAAGAATGAGCAGAATGGCAGTTCTTACAAGTAAGTAGTGAAGTTTTTTTTATATTTTTTCTGAAATCTGTTGGAACTTGTTACTGAATGTATCAATATATCTCAGCACTGCATTACAAGATGTGTGTAAGCCATTAGGTACTTACATTTTCTGCAGCAACAGTAGTTGCAAGTAGTTGCAAGTAGTTGCTGCTGGTAACAAACAGCCCTCTTTATTATTAGTACTTCAGCCAACAGATTATCCAAAGGGGGAAGGAGCACTAATACTTTATCTAGATCTTGTGAGGCAAGAGTTGCTTTTCAAACACTTTATAAAAGCTACAGGGAGTCAGTCATCTTGTTTCCTTTGACCTTACTATATTAAGAACTTAGCTTTAATAATGTCACTATAAACGTCCGTTTATACTTGGTAAGAATGCTGAATTTTCTGGTTGTTTATAGAATATAATAGAATAGTAACAGAATGCGTTCACTTGCTTTATGTCATGCTATAATGTTATTCCCTCATCAAAAACATACCTGGAGTGTTGCTTTTATTCTTTCATTTATGTATGAGAAATTCTGGAGTCTTCTGTGACAGACATATTGAGATATCTGAAGACTTGCTCACTCAAAGCGCTGCCTATTTACCCAAAGCTCCTCCTTGGAGCTTCACTAACTAGCCAAGCTTCCACCTCACTATGCATTCCTCCCATGTACCTTCCCCACATTTCTACCAGACTTTTTAGTGATCCTAAGACTATTTGCAAAGGGCATAATGGAGGAGAATTGTGATGATGTGCAGAAGGCGGAGTTCTGGAAACAATAGTTTAAAGAGGCAGAAGCCAATTTCAAGTTGTAAAATTTTTCTTTAGTTATGGTTGATATAGACGGCGTTTTTAAAACAACTGAAGGCAACCTGGTTTCATGGTGTCATGGCATTATGCATGTCCTTGGCACATACACATACGATATACAATGTACCCCTTTAATGATACATCATTGCGTTTCTGATTGCCATGTTTAGCCTCAATTAATGTTAACTGATCTTTAATTGGTGACCAGTGCTCACAGCACCTGACTGCTGATTTCAGCGGTTGTCACCTTCTGACTATGGGCAGAACAGAATGAAAGAAATGGATAACTAGTCGGTACAGTGACCTTACTTAATCTTTTTTCCCCATTTTTTTCCTCCTTACCACTTTAAGAGGTGTGCTTTTGTGTAGAGCACACAAAGTAATCTTGTTACGTCTTACTATACTATATGGTCTTTGTAAGAGGTAAAAAATCAACTCCATCCACTCCTTTTCATTGTTTCCCCTCTTTGTATGTGCGCTCTCTGGTCATCCTTCTCAATTAGGACTCAGGTAATGGGTTCATGGCCTAATCTTCATGGCTACAGATCCATGTCTCTAGTTTATTACTGACCTCTGGCTTTAGAGAAAAGCTTTTGCTTCAGTTGGAATTAGATTCAAGTTACTACTCCTCTTAGTTTATGTTTGCAGAGTGTTATGCTTATCCATCATGTATGAAGAGAAAATATAAATTAGAACTAAACTCATCTTCCAGTTCACCACAATTACACAGCAGTCCTCCTTTTAAATCATCATGTAGAAATACTTCAACTACAGAAAATGTAGGCAGATTGTGGAACTGCTGAACTCCTAGTATGACCTTGGACCTCAGCTTTTTCGACGTCGTTTTTTTCCAAGCAGTTAGTTATTGTTCTATGAAAATGATAAGGCTGCACTGAGATAAAAAAAAAACAAACATGTGCATGTCAGAGTAGTAGTACATTTCTGTCATTTACATCCCATAATTATAGGTGGCTTTTGTCAGGCAGTGTAATGACAACAAGTCTGTAAGCAGTCTAGGATGAATAAGGTGATTTTAGAAAGGAGCAACTGTTTGTAGAAATACATTTATATGCTCACTTTTGGGTCCATTAATTGCGTTTCATTAATGCATAGGTGCATAGGTTATCTTCTCCTCATAAGAGTATTAGAATTATTCTATTTATATTGTAAAAGCAGTCCATTTTTTTTTTCATTCCTTAAACCTGCTCTGCTCCATTGTTATTGAAAATACAAAGGATGATTGAGTCTCATTATATTTATTTAGCCTTACCTTGGTCAATGTTCCCTATATATTTTATTTTTATTATTACAACGGTTTTGTTTATGGCTGTTGCATATTATTTACAATTAACAATAGTGTCTTGCACGGGCTGTAGATGATGACAATCCAGGTGAAGCAATAGACCGCCAGAAAGCACATGTTACAGCTTTATAGTTAGATATATATGAAATATTTTACAGGCTATGTTTGTATGTGTACACATATTTTTTGTATAAGTTATATTGTCCTAGTAACCATGAAAGCAGTGTCATTAGCAAAGTAACTATGTATAAATGTGTTTGTCGGCCTAAATTTCTTGACAAAATTTCAACAAAGCAGTTGAAGGTGGGCCAGTATGGTAAATGAACAGACTGTGTGGAAAATGTTGATGAAATACTTTGAACATCTGATAACTGAGTACAATGAGAGAGCGAGAGGAGGAGAGATGGAGCAGTAATAGAGCATTAGGAAGTAAAGGAAATTATAAAAGATGAATTTGGGGCAGCTTTGGGGAGGATAAAGTGTGAAAAGGCAGTTTGTTGAGACAGTGAGAGATGATGTAAGATTGGAGGAGTGTGCTACTGGTTTTTGAGTACAAGGGCCATGAACAGAGTTGTTGTAGCTTTAGATTGATAACATTGATGAACTACCCAATAAAGCTTTGGAAAAGCAAGGCTCAGATAAGAGGTTCAGATCAGTAAAATTGAATTAATTTTATTATTAGAGATGACAAGTGTAATGGACATAAGCCAGTTCAACTGGAAGTCAAAGCTATTTTTTCTTTCATTAAGTTCAGCTTA
This sequence comes from Poeciliopsis gracilis, assembly GCA_911649635.1. Lineage (NCBI taxonomy): Eukaryota > Metazoa > Chordata > Actinopteri > Cyprinodontiformes > Poeciliidae > Poeciliopsis > Poeciliopsis gracilis. Next base: position 4,252,784 of record CAJVRI010000884.1, on the reverse strand, counting down.
TTGTAACTGTAATTCTGCAATAAGAATTCTTCAAAGATAGTTTTTATGTTTTGCCTCCAAATTTAAACCGAAAGCTCAAAAGGCATCCGTCCAAAATTATTCATGATCAACAGCAGCAAAAACTCAAAATGTAAACAGGCGTATCATCATTATTAAGAAAGAAATTACGGATAATAATTATTCCAAAAATAAGTTCAGGATCATGACATTTCTCAATCTCCATAGGGTTGTTTCACTCCTCTGGGTTGTACATAGAAAGTATTTTCTGGTATATTTGCAGCGTATCAGAAAAACAGGTCTTTTGCATGTGGAGATGGAAAACATCTGGATATCTAGCATGTATAGGGACTTATTGTGATCTGGTTTCATGTAATCTTTTCTTGATATACAGTTTTTTGGACCTATATGGAGTCAATCACTCTACCATCAGGGATGTAATCACCTCCTTGTTTCTCTCCCAGGTTTAAAAGAGCAAAGAGAAGCTTTTTAGGCTGTCTAGATGGAAGTCAAAGCTGGCCAGCAACTAAGTAAATCAATACAATTTGTTGATTCAACCCACTTTGCTAAATGAATGACCTCCTATAGACTGAAAGTGAAAGTGTTGGGTGCTTGTATGTTCAGCCCTCTCCCCCAGAGTAAATGTTTTTTTTTTTTGTTTTTTTTCTTTAAGAAGAAAAGAAACAGTTTGAAAAAAAGTTGTAAATTTTTGGGGTACCTGTCCACCAACCAGACTGAGGTTTTTGTCTGTTCTACAAAATAAGTCCAGCTCACTTAGATGAGATGAGAGCATTCGTAAATATACAGCAGTGGCTTAAATGTTGGAATTGTTTTTTGGTTCTGGAATTTGGTGTAGTGTGTGTGTACTTTGATGAACGCTGTGCTTTGATAAACGCCATATGTTGGCTTCTGTTACCGTGTGCTGGCGCGGTCAGTGTTTGCTTGTGATTCTGAAAGTAAGCAACACTGACCACCAGATCCTCACTGTAGCCAAATGTTATGTTTAATATCAGAGTAGGGTTTTTTTTTTAATATCATTTTTCCTTGTCTTTCTTTCTTTTTAATATATGCTGTATTTGAAAACAAACAAACAAAAAAATAACTGCTTAAGTGAGACTCATGCTAATACAAAGAGTTTGCTTGTGATTCTGAAGGCGAAGCCCTGGGCAAAGTCAGCCGAATGAACACAATGATCTGAAGCACGATCTGAACCGCCGTGTGTCTGACTCCTGCCTCAAACCTCTTTCCCATAACAACCCTAAAAAAACACGACGCGGCGTCTTCAGAAGTAGAGAGGTGTTATCTCTCACGGACATAAACATTATTGAAATTCATTTGTAACTTGCAGATTAGAATTGAAACCGTCTCTTTCACTTTGTGGCTAAAGAATTAAGAACTTTCCAAAAATAAAATAAGTTCTCTTCATTAAACTGAGCTGAAATAAATGTTAGTGATCAGACGCAAGTAACTTTTCAGCATAGCTATTTTACATTACTCTGCTTATATTTATGGATATTTCCTTTTAATGTACAAGCAAGCTATCAAAAAAAAAAAGAATCCTTATTCTGTTTCTGCTCCTTTTTAGAGGCGTTAGCAACAACTTATTTGGAACAGTTTTCCAGTGCGTGCTTTAATAAATGATGTGAAAAGAAGCAGGAGTCAGATTTCTAAGCAGAATGTAATTTCTATGTTGTAATCCAAGAGATATATAAAACCTTTAACCAAAAATTGTCTCTGCTCAACAGATAATTTTTCAAACAGCGTTGGCAAATACATGTTATCTGATTTTGCACATGACTTACCAGAACCAATCGTCCAGCTTGGTGACATTTAAAAGCTTTAGCTGTTTAAATGCCAATAAATTTTCATGAGACAAAAAGTGATCTTTCAGAGACTGGACCAAAGCTTTACTTAACTCAAAGTATTTACAATAATTTTATATTTGCTAGAAAAGCAGCCTATAAAAGTTTACATATACACCTCACAGAATTTTAATATCATCTTTGCAATGACATACTCTATCACGTTGAAGGTGAAATGACTGAATCGCTTGGCAAAATATTGTATAAAAAAATACATTTTCTATTTCACAGAAATCTTTAAATAAAAGTGGTAACTTTGGTAAAAATAAATGCATGTAAAAACTGATTTTGACACTGACTCTGAAATATTCAGCACAATATTACACTCCATGGTAATATGTATAATTCAAAACCACAAAACTCCTGGTACATGAAGATGTACGACTTTTTATTTGAAGACCATATTTACATTTTATAGATAAATGTGTTGAGTAGCGAAATTGGATACTAACAAGTAACTTTTGAAATGTGGTATGATAGCAATTGTCAGTTAAACCAGGTTTGAAAGGTTTAAAATGGTGCTTATAAATTTGGGCAGTGACAATAAAAATGTGCCCCCTTTTCTGTACCTGTCATAGCGACTTCATTTACAGCAAATAATTGCTATTCAGATGTTGCGCTAAATAATTTCCATGACCAGCAAAGGCAGAGCAGAAAGCCTTGCCTGGCCTCTAACATATATTTGCCTCATTTTACTCTTAGAAGTCGGCATAAATATTTATGACAGTATTTGAATAATGTGAAATGAAATGACAAAATGTCATTTGGAAAGGAGAAAAGTAGAATAGGAGGAAGGTTAGAAAGTGGAAACAGCTGAGGTGAAGGAATCTTCAAAACATTCAATATAGGACCTCAGGGGTTGAGTTGTTAGTACAAAGGAGTAAAAATCGAGTGATCCTCATAATTTGAACTCTCACGCATGAAGATAAAGAATCTTGGATGTAACATTTCTGCAGTATTTTGAAAAGTTGATGTCACATTAACATTTTGTCATCAACAATTTGTGGTATTTGAACTAGAATAAACATGCTTGCTTTGTTCTTCCAAATGATGTTACACTCTGATCTCTAAATGTTTTCACCTGAACAGAGGAGTCTGCTGAATATAAAACTGATGGTAAAAACATAAAAATAAAAAAATAAAAACTGTTGGCAAATGAGGCATGGAAGAGCAAAACACATGGGAATACAGTGCTCAAAAGAAGATGAGGTGTTTGTAGAAATAGGACTGTAGCTTTCAAAGCAAGAGGGCTGAATGGAAAAAAAAGATGCTGAAAACTTACTCTGTGTCTGTACTTATCTCTGCACTTTTTGAATATTAATGTTTTGGGAAGGCGTATCAAGCATTTTTTTTTTTCCTTTTGATGTTGAGTTAACCTGATTTAAAACAGCAATCATTTGATCTGTATAAATTAGGATTGATGCCTATAAGAGATATGTGACAAAAATTGTAGATTAAAGCAACTACAGATGTATGAGTTATGATCAATCCAGACAAAATTTCTTCTTCTTTTTCTGGAGTTTAGTTAACAGATATTTTAAGTGTTTATTCACTCATATCTCATGAATAATTACGTTTTTTGGTTGGGAGTATTTGTATTATGCTTGGATTTGTTTTGTAATTAGTAAAAAATAATTTAGGAGTGACTGTTAAAACAGTCGAACTGTAAACTGACGGGTGAAATGAGCTGAATTGGAAGTTGTTGTATTAGTTGTGGAAGTTAATTAATCAGCAAAAAGTGCTAATACATTTTTTATTGCAGCAGTTTGAATATTTATTTGGGTTTCTTTTTTTTAATTAACCAGCTGTTGTTATGCTTCTAAACTGCATTACAGCCTAAGTCTTATTTGCAAGGAAGTGATTCAAGGCTTTTAGGCATCCAGGGGTCAGATTACTTACACAGCATATCATCCTTCACTAGGGGCAGACAATATTGACTCCAGTGCTCTTTTTGTTTTTGTTTTTTCATTTTGTCCCACCTTTTTAAAGTCCTGCATAGTTTGCTCTTGCAACAGATAGTGGAATTGTTTTGTGTTAACAAGAGGTTTGATTTTACAAAAGCTCTGCATCTCAGAAAATTACCTCTGTGAATAAGAAATGAGGTGGGGATGTGCTTTAAATTTTATAAAATAATGCCAGAGTACAGTTAGGCACATACACATAAATTAGGGTAATTCATAGTGCTTAAATTTATGTTTTCTTTGTAGGAGGAAGCCAATGTACACAGAAAGAACTAAAGGATGCACAAGTAAACCATACAAAATACATGCAGAAGGATTTGAACGTAGGATCTAGTTGCTGCAAGCCAACTTGCAGCAACTAGTTGTTGCTGCAAGTAGCATGGTTGGTGCTACCAACCATGGCACTGAGCAGTCCTAATAGAAATATATTTATCTAAAATCGGCTGCTCCTTTTTTCAGCTATGAACATGGTCTGATTTCAAAAGCTACTGTCCACACTAGAAAAGAATCTTATGAATGAATCCACGGGCAATAAAAGGACACATAATACTCTAGTGTCTTATGAAATGGTAGTCCTGCAACAAAGTTTTTCTTTTTTCCTTTCTTGTCTTTGTTAATTTAAATAGGGCCATTGTGCTGCTCTTCTGAAAGGGATAAAATTAGCTGCTGACTTTAACTTCTTCAGAAAATAGATAACAATAAAAGCGCTCAGAAAGAGCACCTTTTGTGATAAGGCTAACAGCTGCTGAGGCAGTGGCCAAAGTCAAAGTGGAATTCTTCTACAGGGCTCCTAATCTGAAAAAGTGAGAAACAGTAAGGGGCTTAACTATTTTTTTCAGTTCCAGATAAGCAAGTTAAAAAAGTAGGATATGTAGAATATTTGTATTTCAAGACCTTATTCCCTGCCCACTGTCTCTCTATCGGTTCATTAGCCCTATGTGTCCATTAGTGAGTTAATCTGTCAACACATTTGTATCTCATAGAAAACTACAGTACTAAGGCTATGTAAATTGCTCTCAAACAGTGAAAAGACCAATTGGTCCTAAGCATCATTAGAATCTGAAGAAGAGTTTTCAGGTGTGCGTGTGCGTGCGTGTGTATGTACTTGTCTAGTTATACTGTTAAGGAAGATTTCTGGCATATTTTTACTATTCCTCTAAAAAGTGGTGGGTCTTATGGGGACAAATACAACTAATACAATGGACCACCTTGTTTAAGCCAGGGGTTAGGTTTAGAGATATGATGTGAATTGGGATATTACAGATTTCCATATCTGGGCAGGAATCTTTCCAGATCCCTCATGTTTCGAATAATTCTCTTTCATTGAGATTACTGGTGCATAATGGTGATGTTCTGCATCATCACTGAGTGCCCTTGTATGGTCTAATAAGTACCAGAGAGTAAAAAAAGTATTGAATTTCACTTTCATTTCCAAGCATCTAGCCTCTTGAAGTGAGTAAATGACCTACATTGCATGTTGTTAGATTTAAGGAGACATCAGGGAGGACTAGACTGGAAAAATGCCTATGATTTATTTCAGTGTGTTGACATTCTGCACCATCATTTCATCATTTGATCGCAAATGGTGTCAGTACGACACACAATTTGCAAAATATTTGGCTGACCTGTTGCTTTTACACAAACTGAAGAAAAAACTGGCTATTGTCTTGTAGTCAGCACTCAGACATTGAGTGAATATTCCACCGTGAATGCCATGTGTGATACTCAGCCAATCAAGGCATGAAAATGGGTTGCCACTGATGATCATGCGTGTTTTTGAATCATTCCACGCTGTTTTAGATTAAACGTATTGCTATTTCTGCTCTTGTCAGGAAATGGAAACTTTTTTCTATATTTAGCATTCACATAACAGATGTGATCCAAGTGTATTTGCCTAAGTGGGGATTAACTTCAAGTCACATTCAGTCATGTTACTTTCTTTGCTGTGCTTTGTGCTTGTTCTTCATTATGACATACAAAGTAAGATTTCTTTTTCTTATCCTTATCAGTCATTAGAGATTTTTTTTGTAAAATGACTGAGCAGATGGCTTATTGTGATTCTAGTTGCCTAAAAGAATGAGATTTTAGATATCATACTGCGCCATCCCACCAGGATGAATAAAGTCTTGACTGTTATTTATGGGGATGCTGTCCATCTGTTTTTGTGTCCTCTGACCTGCCTTCTGCAGGACAAAAACACATTTTTCACTGTTTTTGGTGCATTCCAATATACTGAGGTACTTTGCTGATGACTTGTCTTCATAGACTTCATACTTTATGCTTATTTATTTTTTTCTTTTATTAATGCCACTATGTAATTAGTAAACACAAACATAACTCTTCAGCAGACGATAACGTAGACTTAAAGTAACCTCGAATTTACAGCAGAGGAATGTGAAGATACTGATGCATTACAACATGCTGCATACATCCATATGCCAACGTTTGCTAAAGCAGAATACTAAAAGCTTTTACTTCAAAGTTGTTTCTCAGCTTTTGACAGTAAAACTGGTTGATGCACCCTCTACTTCTAGACTGCCAGTAGGTGTTTGTTGTTCTCATTTATCTTGAAACAGTCTGTGAACTATTTTTTATTTATTTTTTTTAATGTGTGTGGTATTTTTTATTTTTTTCCAAGGGTCAAGGAATGTAAAGTCCCCAATTGTTTTGATATTGGACCATTCTCTCCATCTTTTTGCCCGAGTCCTCAAACAGTCTCTCATTTTCAACACCAACATAAAGTCAGTCTCCAGAGCTTTTCTTTACTTTCACTTTGAAAGAGAGCTGGGCACATTTTTCTTTTTTCAGTCTCTGTAATTAATGGTGAGTGTTAACATATTATTACGGGTTACAAAATTGGTGCCAATTTAGATTTCACTATCATCTCATGTCCTTTTTTATTGATGGACATCCCATTAGATATTCTGTTAAAAATAAAAAAAAATCAGTGGCTAATTATATTTCTATTTATGTCTGGACTGGACTGACTGAATTATAGATAGCCTAAAATTAACCAGTTTTAACTCATTAAAGTGATACCATGTAACTAATCTCTGAAAAAAGTCAAGCTCATCCACCTCCTCTCAGTTCTCCTATTGCCATCTGCAGAAATGGAGTGCTCTCTGTCAGTTGTAACATTGAGCTGGACAGAAACTGTCTGTCTTGAAGAAGAGAGATTTTGAATTGCTTTGTGCCCAAACTACATTAATTGTCCCTTGTAGTGTTTTGTCTCAAGACCTCAATCTGCTTTTTGATGTTCATTCATACTTCAACATTTGGGATCCCAGCTAACTAAACTTATGAGGTTTAAACAGGGCATACCTTCAAAATGCAATAATGTGTTAATTACATGCACATAATATGGTATGATTGTGTATAATTGTACCCATTTTAAGGTGGAATAAGTATACATGCGTCCTAACCTAAGTCTCACTCGAAACGGTGTTGGATTCTTACATTTTACAGACTATTTCCCTCTTTGTAGTTTATTTTATGCTACTGGATTTTCTCTACATTTAAATGTCCAAATGAAAAACAAAAACAAACAGGCTGTCACTGTGTTTACAGTTATTGTTTTCTCATATGACTGCACCTTATTAACTCCTAGTAATGTTTTGACCAGTTAAAAAAAAAGAAGAAAATCTCAGTTATTGACTAATTATGGATTATGTAAATGCAGAACAAATAATTTAGGAATAAACTTCTAATGGCCCATTTAATAATTAGGAAATCCCAAATGATATGTATGCAAGATTAAATGTAACAGAATTTATTGCTATAGATAAGTTACAAAATGTTATCGCTTCTCGGCCTTTTGGCTAAGATCAAGTGTAGTGAAGTTACAAAATGTTTTAATAAATAATCATTGACAGACATCTTGCTATTTTTTTTTGTAGGTCAGCAAGGGAGCTTGAAATTAGATCTTAGTAAAGTTCTTTAATAAATCCATTCTGGGATGTGATCATGAAGAATTCAGTTGGATAACTTGAGAAGGGTATCGATGAGCTCCTCCTGCAATCTGTCTTGTCTAGGTTTCGCCTTCATTTCTGAAATTGACACCCATTGTAAACACAAATGCACTAACAAATAATACTTAGTTCCTACCATAAAGTTAAGTTAAATCAATAAAACACTGTTTGCTTCCCAATGCAACATGTTAATTAGAATTTCTAAATGTGGATGATCTTACCAAATGGAATATATTTTCTCCAGTACTGCTCTGAAGCTGCTCAGCAGCCTGAAAACAATAGCACATTATTTTGGAGTACAAAGAGAGAATGATGGGGAGACGCAAAAAGGGAGAAAACTCATGACTGGATTAAAATATGTGTATTAAATGTATTATAATTCTTTGCTTCCATTTGCTGTTTCACAGTTATTTCACTGCACTGCTCCAAGCAAGCTGCCACACATTTTATTGGTTTATTAAAACAGATGTTTATGTCCATGAATTAAATATTCGAGACATGAGATAATAAATTATCACTTTATTCTTAATTTTAATATAATTACTTAATTTCAACAGGAAGAGGTCTGCCTTTTTCTTTGTATTTCTCTTTCCCTTGCCCACACATCCTCTTTAATTCAGCTGGTGTAGAGCTGGCTGCCTGTCCTGAATTTAAAAGACTACTGAGCTATTTCTTCTCAGAGCTCAAACACAAGAAGTTATTTTTTTTTTAAAACTTTGTAATGCAATCAGTGGTGTCCCCAGAAAATCTTCATAGGGATAACCAAATGGGGTCAGTGAATATTTTAGGGAGACGCACACATAGTTTTTATGAACTTACCATGATTCATTATAAGAAGTCATGGTATTCTCTTGGGGGCAGTGGCCACAGCTATCCCTGCCCACTGACTCCACTGAATACCGTTTTTTTGGGGGGTTTTTGTACATACTTTCAGGAAATTATTAGTGAACATTTGCCATTTTAACCAGTAAGTACACAAGCAGTGCCTACAGTGGTCTAAGTGATGAAATACCTTATTGCTAGTAGAGCCAGCAACAGCTCTTCCTCACGCAGACACTGATTGTGTCTGTGTAAGATTGGCACTCTGCTGTTTCAAGGAGCTCTTTGGGAACAATTATCTCACACAAACAGAGATTGGCTCATTCTATATAAAATAACATAAGGTGTGCATGGAATAATGTCCAAAACATTTTTGTTTTGTTTTGGTTGTCAATCACTGCAAGTACAGAATGATGGTATAAAGATAAAAACAAATATAAATATCAATACAGATTTTGGGCTGAGCTGCACAGTGGTACAGTTGGGAGCACTGTTGCCTTGCAGCAAGAAGGTCCTGAGTTCAATTCCAAGCCTAGGATTTTTCTGCTTGACATTTGCTTGTTCTCCCTGTGTATGTGTGGGTTCTGTCCGGGTACTCCAGCTTCCAGTCAATCCAAAAACATGGCTGTTAGGTTAATGGGTATCTCTAAATTCTCCCTAGGTGTGAGTGTATGTGTGTATGGTTGTTTGTCCTGTCTGTCTCTGTGTTGCCCTGCGATAGACTGACGACATGTCAGGATGTACCCTGCCTTTCGCCCGAAAAGTTTGCTGGAAATAGGGACTAGAACCCCTCCTGATCCCACTAGGGACAAGGGTCTTAGAAAATGGATGGATGGACAAGGGTCTTAGAAAATGGAGGGAGGGAGAGAGGGAGGGAGGGAGAGAGGGAGGGAGAGAGGGAGAGAGGGAGGGAGAGAGGGACGGATGGATGGATTTTGGGCTTTATAGATACCACTCTCACTGACATATATTTTAAAGTAAGATGCTATAGTAATGGATTTCCCTTTCAGAGAGTAAATTAACACATTGTAAAGGTAAAGAGTGCTATGATGTTTCATATTAAAAGGATCAACAAGCACTTAAATTGCAGGTCGTGCTCAGGCAGTAAATTGCACTGCTGAAAATGCATTGTTGAAGCACTGCTGCTTACATTGAATCAAAATTTGCTAAATTAAAGCTCAAGGAGCTAAAACAGCACATATTTGATAGGTAATCAATCTTTTTAGAAATTTTACGTGAACATTTATTGATGAATGGACTAGATTCATTTTTTGTATGCATTTTTTTTTCATACTTAAGTCATTCAGATCATGAAGGAAACTTTAATATTGGACAAATTAACGTCATAGTTTCATAAGGTTCAGTACAATTTCACTTGACACCCCTAGACTTATTTACTTTTTGACAATAGAGTCAAGAAATCTTTTAAGTTGACATGTAGAATACCTGACACCATGAAGCAGACTGAAAGGTTTCCAAAAATGCACATAATGTATGATCTAAGGAAATTCAAGAATAAAACAGCCATTGACTTCTGAACAGGCTCACATAGCCATTTTAAAGTGTTTGAGTCTAAAGACATTTGGAAAATATTCAGTGAACTGACATGAGAAAACTGAAACTTTTTTTTAAATGTGCATTTGGGGTAGAACTATCTGTCATAAAAACTATTGTCATGTTTATGACAGTGTAATATCAACCTCTTCACATTAATTATTAAAACTATAAACTGGACTATTCCCATCAACTTCAAATTATGCGCCATATTCAACTTAAAAGCAGAAAGCAGAATTACAACCTTGACCAGGACATTTTATTATACCAGCACTTTTTAAAAACGTATATATCTTATTTGATAAAGGTAAAATTGTTTTAATCTTCCTAAGGGATCCAGTTCAATGAAAACATGTGCCTTTGAAACTCCAGGGTGCTGACATGTTGGCATAACTCTCTCAAACTGAGTAAAATAATTGGTCCCTCAGAGATCAACTGTTGTCAAACCCTTAATAAATCACAATACAACTTTGGTGGTATTTTCTGAGTTTACGGTCACACAAAGATGTCCTTTTTGTATTACAAGTATTGCACTGGGTGTAATAACATGGCGATATTGCAGGTTTTTCTTTTATCATAGTGTAATATAGACTGATGGCAGTTCATAATAAAGTTGTTCTTCAATAAACATAAAAGCTGTTTTATAATCATATATATTTATAGCTAGATTGATGTTTTTGCATGAAAGTCCCCTAAAGGCCTGTTCACACAGAAGCTTTGTAACAAAAAATAAAAAAGTTTATACTTAACAGCTGTCTTGAGTAAAATAATGGCATACAAATTATGACCTGCCACATTTAAAACTTGAATAGTCTATCACAATTGTTTATTTTAAGGCTTTATAAGGCTTTAGTATTTCATGGGAGTATGTCTGATAGGCAAATATGTTTATCAAAATTAAATTCTTAACAGGTTGTACAAACTGTAAAATAAATTATTTGGTGGAGACACTGCAATTAAGCTAAATTAAAATGCTTGAGTAAAAATCCTTCAGAAATAGAAAGTTGTATCTGCTGTAAACTGTTGGCAAACTATGAAAAAGCCCTGAGGGCTGTATTCAAAGTATTACATCACAACATATCCTCGTCATTTAGTTAGTGGGCAGAGGTGTTATTTAAATAATTTTGTAGTGGCTGAAAATCTGTTCTGTTTAAGTGAATTTGTTCATGTGTTTTGGCAAGACTGTGAATTTGACTACTGCTCTATTTAAGAATAATCATCAAAATAAAGTGAGAAAGTAAGAGATAATTAAAAATAAGTTTTTTGAGTTGTACTGAGTGGGCAGAGCAGAAAAGCAATGAGTCACTGAATCATACTGTTATTTTCTGACACCTTTTCTTTTCCAGAAAAATGTTTTTGACCAAATATGCCTTATAAACTTGATAAAATGCATCCATTTTCTAATGTAAGTTGACACCTGAATAATGCTTCCTGGAGGACTGAAAAATGACTTTTGCAATTTTTAGCATTGTTTGAAACTATTTCTAGGAGGTATGTATAGATACCTCATTATGTGCCACATGATGAGCCTGCTCTCTGACTGTGAACGGTAGATCTTCATCTCTTCTCTATAGAGAAGGTTTCTTGAAGAAGAGAAAAAAAATGTGGTAAGGTACAAAGATACACCTTTGACTCTGGTCAGCTGTCTTCATCTTGTACTGTTGTTTTACAATTTACACTTCATGACATTTCTAAGCAAATCTACAATTTAAAGTAAAGCGACTCTTCCCAGCTGCCTATTAACACTGGAAAGAAGCTCAGTGATGCTATTGATTGGATTTTCTCAGAGGGAAACAATGTGTGCATGATATTGTAAATTATGCTATGCTGTGTTTGAAAACAGCCATAGAGAATAACATTAGCACCTGGTTAAAGCAGAGCTTTGATTTTGCTGATTCTCACCTGTAGAGTTCACTGTTTTACTTTGGGACATTTAAACACATGTAACCCATAAAATAGGCAAAGATCCACTTACCAATACAGTCCATATGAAGCAACTTTTCTTTTTACTTACAACTTATATGAGCACCCCTGATTTAGATGTATTGTTAGTATGCACAAATGAAGCTAGTCAAAAAATCATATTCCTTTTGATTACCTAGTTTTGATGACTCAAACTTAACCGTCAAATCTAACACATTTTTTTACAATTAAAATGCTATAGGTGAAATAGGTTTGGACAAAATGCAAAACTCTACTTTTCTTTCTCTGCAATACAGATGAAGTCTTGTACAAACAGGCTCCTCCTGTTTATCATGAAGAAGAAGCCATTTTTTAAATCTCTTGGCAGACTCTGTGGGGAGCAGTATGAGAAAATAACACACAGGCATCCAATGTGTGTATTTGCATGTTCACTTCATTTCCATAAATGACAAACGCAGGAACACCTGTTCCAAAACTAATAAGAAGATATGTTTTCTTTTTATTTCTTCCTTACATTAGGTGATCAGCACTATAGAATTTTGAACAGATGAGGATCTGTATTTTGATTGAAATCAGATGAGGGCTGATTTCAAATATGCATGAGTCATTCACAATGTGTTTAGGATCATTAAACATGACTCATACTAAGATGTTGAGTGTACTTGGCTTGCATCACCTTAGATTTATAGATATAAATCAAGATAAATGACTGATCCTCCCACATTCATCTGCTAAAGGTCCATTTAAGTCAATGTTTATATAAAAAGTATCAGGATATTGAAACAAAATGTTACATCTGAAAGTAAACATTTCTGTACTTTTTTGTTGTTGATGTTAAGCAGCAGGGTAGTGTTTAAGATCTTGTTTCACACAGAGCAGTTGGATTTTCTGATCTTTTTGCTTATTCAAGTCAGTTGAAAATGCATTAAATAAACAATGTCCTGTGATGTGCTTGTTAGATATTGTGCAATCCTTTTGTTTATTGTAAATATCACAGCTGATCAAGAAAGATTGATTCAAAACCAGTGGATCTTAAATGTATGTTGTTCTATGTCATTTAATTGATCCAGAACGTGAGTCGCCTTGTTCTGGCTTACCTCTAAGTCAAATCTGTTGCCGTAATCAATTCAAATGCATGAATGAATTTGTCTAGATCTTGCTGAGACATTAGTCCTTTAATCCTGGAAATGTTTTTCAGATTGTAGAAAGCTGTCTTTTTAACTGTATGAATGTGGCTCTAAAGGTTCAGATCTGAGTTCATCATCACACCCAGATATTGGGCCTGATCGCTTATTTCTACCTGTAATAACTGAAGCTGTACAATTACTCTAGATTGTTCCTCTTTAGGTCCAAAGAGAATAGCTTCAGTTTTTTGTTTCTGTTCAGCTGTTCCACCCATCCAAATCACACACTGATTTGGATGGGTGGAGCTGTAAACAAAGGAAATGTAGGGATTCAGCTACAAGTCAAGTGATTGACGGGGCTATTTGAAGCAGTTTTACTTTCCTCCTCTGAAGCCAATCAAGAGTTTCCTTGGCTTTGTTTGGGTCTACTATGTATCTTGGAAAATCAGAATTGATTCACTTCAGAGTATTGTCGAAAATGTCATGGTATGTTTGTCCACACATTCTTTCTCATTTCATATAAAATCTGGAAGTAGCATATGCTGTAAGACCTCCCACAGCCCCTGACAGAGAATATGTCCAATAAAGTTGCCGGTCATTGAATCTGTGCTCTGTGGTGAGCCTTATTTCTCCTGGGACTCTTCTTGTCTTCTGATTACTTGGCTTTTGGTTTGTATCAATACACTTAAATCTCTGACACTACCAAGGTTATAAAAACTGCTAAAGTGCTCAAATTAGTTTTTAACATGCTTTTAAAATTAGTGCGTCTTTGCATGTATGTTTGTGGTTTTGATCTAATAGTTTCCAACATACCTAGCTACAGAGGAATTTGGGTAGCAAATTCCTACATGTTGCCCAGTGACCTTTTTGCTTCAAGACTATGTATTATTTTTACATGTTGCTAGTTTTCATTCTCATCTGAAAGTTAAAATATTCATTAGGCTCAAATTGAAAAAGTATACGTAATACATCAAATATAGGGGCTTTTTTTTAAACTTTGGTTTTGTAACTTTTGAATTGTGGTCAAATTTATATATCTGTTAAGGTGTCCTGAAAAAAAAGAGTTAGGTAACAGTAATTTATTGTCTAGAGACATGACAGTTTACTGTTGTTATATTATTATTATTATTATTATTATTATTATTATTATTATTATTATGTTTGCAGTGGTCAAGCACATAATGATGAAGCTCATGGGTACTGTTAACCTTAATGAGCTATATGTCACAAAACACTGATAAATTTATTTGACTGCAGTGTAAAATAAATTAGGACACACAGTTCCTATTTAGATGTTGCAAAGCTCTCGGGCAGCTTGATGAAAAGATAATTGAAAAGATGTTTGGCCTTTGACAAAAAAGAAAAATTAGTCATCTGAATTAAACAGTTTCATGGTTTGTATGGCTTGTATTAATCTATATTAAAACATTTAAAAAAAAATAAGAAATTTACTGTTTTGACCTGATTGTGAATTATTCATATGGCTAATCTCTACAGATCATGTCCACTTGTGGATTGAAACACACTACATAACATAGATTCAAATTCCAGGACAGAATTTAAATGCTTTTTCACAGACCTGAGATGTCAAAATAAAATAAAACTTTAATTATAAGTATTGTGAAAATGTATAAATTATGTTCTTGTTATCTTTTATATAATGTATTTTTAATGCATCTCCTATCCATGTGTGATCAAACACTGTCTTTAATATCTTCTTGAGGATTAGATGAGGAGGAGTCCTCTGTGGTTTCTACAGGATTCACAACAAAACACATTTTGAGAAGTGCAGCTAGTTTAAAGCCTTTTAAACAACAGTATAAAAAAGAGACAGGCTAGTTTTTCTGTGAAAAAGTAATGAACAACCTATTAACAGAGAAAAAGTCTAAAGTCTGGTGTCTAAAATCTATTGGTTGTACTTCAGTTTTTTTTTTAATCCACATTTAAGCTATATTGAAACAGTTATTTCCAAACAACAATGTTTTGCCTTTTAATTAAATTGTACCTGTTCCTTTGTTTTAAAGAACAGAAACCTCATGTACTTCATCCTTTATTGCTTTTCTGTGCCATCAAATATTAGGTGAAAACTAACTTGTTCTAATGATAATGATGAGTGACAGTTTGTTACAAATTTGTCAGTGGAATGTCTAAATGTTGTCAATCACCATCTTGTACATACTGCTCACATCCTCTCTCTTGTTCTCTGCAAGGTTACGAGTTCCCACACCAGAACCTGTCGTGAAAGCTCAGGTTAGTTAGCATAGTCACCAATGACAGCAGAAAAACAGTTTTCCTGAAACAGGTTCTTTCTCTGCCATTACCACATGTACACAAAGCTAATTGACAGCATTGAGACTCTCCTGCTGGTTCTGATTGCTTGTTTCTGACTGGATATGAGGTTGATGCCCCTGTTCACATGATTATTAGATGTCTGCCTTGTTCAAATTCTGGGTAGCATATAATGACTAACTAGGATCTTTCTGATGAATGAAAAATGTAAGATCAACAGATGTTACAATAACCAAGATTGTTTTAAAACAAGAAGCCATAAGACTGCTATGTGTGAATTTACTTTGATGCCCATAGTGATGTTTGTCTAGCAAACTAAAAAATATCAAAGATAATTTATTTGTATTGGCTTTACTGGCACACTATGCGGTGAACACAGCTGAGAGGACAGATGGATGGTTTTACTGATGCTCCCATCATAATACAGAGAGGGACATCATTTTTGAAGATTCAGCTAACCAATAAAAACCCCATAGATAACAATCGCTTCCATAGTTTTCCATTTAATAATTTACTGTATCTGTTATGCCTGTAGGCATTTTGCAGTTGTTTTGAAAACAGCTGTGGCCTACAAATAAAATTTACTGTTACTGTAATCATTGCATGCATGTAAGAAAATAACATTTTGCTTACACCAGGCGAACATGTTGTGGTGTTTAAAGTCAGACAGTCAGCAATGCACGTTTTGCTTAAATTATCTGCTTACCAGGGCAGATTTATGTTCTGTTGGAGGATATTCACCATGTTCTAATTCATTTGATATTGCACAGCGAGAACAATGTGGCCATATGTTTCCCATACTTACTAAGTATTTGGTCATAATCAGGGTATCTGCACTCTAATACTGAGGCCATTATTAGATTATCAAATAGCCTAAGGCCAGAATTGAAAAGAAGGATTGCTCATGGCTCAACTTCGGCATATTTGTGTGTTGGAACTAAAACACATCACTTCTTTAACATTGTCTGCATGTGTCTTTTGATTTTCTTAATTTGTAACTTGCAAATTTATAAATTAACTTTGTAAATTTAAATTACAATCATAAATCTCAGAGATTTTTATGATTGCTTTAGGTTTGTTATTTTATTTGAATGCAACCCACTTTACGGAAACACAGCACATTCATTTGACTTACTTTTTACATTTTTAATACAATAACAACACCTTACTCTTTCCCAATCCAGTTAATTAATTACAAACATCCTAAGTTGTTTTTTTTTTTTTGTTTTTTTTGCTTTGCTTGTTTGTTTTGCATGTAATGCATTTAGGTATTGAGAACCACATTAAAGTGACAGCAACCTACTGCAGGACGGAAAACAAATTGAGTCACATTAAGCTTCTTATTAGAGAAGGGAGGACAAGGAGAAAATCTGGAATGAGGTATGGAGGTCAAATAATAAAAGGGCAGCATAACAAAGAAGGAAAAACATTAGATCTAAAGTATTAGATTAGTAGGGCAGAAATTTATTCTCTTCTTTTACACTCTAATGTTGTCTGTGTTCACCTATAAAGCAGATATCTTTGGGAGAAGTTATGGCTCAGTGGGTATAGTATTCATATTGCAATCCAAAAATTATGGGTTTGATTCCTGCTTTTTTCTGCACATTGTGTTGATGTGCCCTTTGTGTTGATGTACCCTTGGGAGAGGCAATCAATCCCTAGTTGTTTACCAATCTGTGTATGAATATGTGTTTGTGGGTGCAACTGGGAGAATTGAGCTCTATTGTAAAGCACTTTATGTAGTCACTATAACTTTAAAAGTGCTAAATTAATCCAACAGTGTAAATTAACCAAATTACACTATTTTCAATCCTTGTTTACTTTCTGTTTAGTTAGTCTAATAATAATTTAAGAGAAGACAAACTAATAACTTGCTTATTAGTCTGTCTTCATTGCAGTGTTTGGATCTAAGTGTCATCATACACAGTCCAGGCATTGTGCAGCTCCTTGACATTTGGATGCAACACTGAGCAACATTGTAAGAGTGATACATTAACAAACCAGGTTCTTTTAAACACAGTTTTGATTTGTGAACCTTGAGTTGAATTATGGGAACAACTATGAAATATAATATACTTAATTAAAATATTGTTAAAATCTTGGTTCATATTTTTTTTAATCTAGTATTGAGTACTGTGTCGTTTTTGCTTTTGTTTCTGCTACAACCTTTTTATCATTTTGTTAAAGCCAGAAAACAACTTTTTCAAGTTGATCATATTCAAACTGATGACCCAGAGAAATTATTCTGAATAAAAATGACTCTTGATTGTGGCCATTCCACAGTCCTGGTTGTGTAACAGGTTATGATATTCTTTATTGTGTCTAAAGTATTGTGATGCAATGACAATAGTTGAGTTTTATTTATTTATTTTTTTTTTACTTCTGTTCTATCTTCAGAGGAAGAAGAAAAAAAAAGGGCCAATGTGTGACTCTAGTTTTAAACAAGAGAAGTGATGTAAGGGATTTGCCTCACTGAGTCTGACATCCTTTGACTGTGAGGGATCCAGCCTCAATAACATAGGTGAAGTAAAGACATGGAGGGCAGTTCAGCCATCCTGGGTATTGGGGGGCGTCAGTCCTTTTCTGCTATAAAACAGAAAGCAGCAATTTTCTTCTTCCATGAGGCACAGACCATACTGCAAATTGCAGAGCCCTTTGTCAAACATTTCTGCCAGTGCGCTGTGTGCCAAGGGCAAATTTGCTGCAGACTTTGTTGGTTTCTATTAAACCCTGACAACACATTGCTTTTACATGGATGGATAGGGTCTGTTTTATTCTTATTTTATATATTGTATATCCAATTTTACAAATTACTTACCAAAGACACTTTCACGTACAAGCCTCCTTTTATTTCTTCTTGTCTTTGTTTCAAGAAATGCCGCATAAGTGAACATGTATGGTAATTTTGGGATAAATCTTTCATGTTTTATTGTCTTGTAATGTTGTTTAAATCCCTGAGACCACAATCTAGAAAATGTTGGTATTTTCAGATGTTTGGGGAAAGGTTCCACCTTCAGATCTACTGGCTGTGATCCAAGCATATCGTCTAAACAGACATGCATTGTGACCCTTAGCTTACCTGTTGGAACTGAATAGCTTCAATTTTTTTTTCTTCTTTTGTCACCAACTCATATAAATCAATCAAAAACTTTACTTCAAATGTTCAGCCACACTGGTTTCAGATGGACACTCTGGACAGGGACATATGACATATGACAGTATCCAGGAGGTCTGTTCAAAATTCCTTCAACCAAATTCTTCAGACCCTGCATTCTGCTGTAGTCAAATACATAAACTGTGATACATGCCTCAATGTAAGGCAAAATGATAAAAAAAAAATTTGATTGACATTGACATGATTGACCGCCTTCGAAAGCATGGATATTATTGTTTAATTTTCAGTTTTTAAACAAAACTGAAAATTTTGTAGCACTACACTCTGTAGAATGCTGCATGTGGAAGTAAACTCTTCTTCCCTCATCACCTGTGCAGTGACGTACCAGTGACCAAAATGTGTGAAAGATTTTAAGACCGGACTTGCTGACTTATTGGAAAGAGTTGTTCTTTATCACATCCCAGGGGATAGGTGTTTTTGCTCTTTCTGTGTCTTTTCATGCAATTCAGTATATGACTGATCATGAGTCATCCAGCAGTGTCTGGGCCGCTTTCAAACATTCAGTTGAGCAGCTTGTTATCAAAGCGAAAAATATCAATAAAAATTTTCTCTCTAGCAGTTAATTAAATAAAAAAAAAAACTACGAAACAAAACTTTAAAGCCAGTGACATGGGTATTCTTGATGGTCTCGTTAGTGAGAAAAATGGTCTTGTTGTGACCTTGATTGCCCTATCGGTGTGATTGTTTCTGATTTATCAATCTGAGTCTTCCTTCCCAAGCTTCAAAACCGAAGAAGCTTCTTGAAAGAGAAGTTAAATGTCTTCAGTTGCTTTCCTTAAAAACTCTAGATTATTATGTCAGGGCTTAATATTTCAACGAAGAACCTAGACTTATTTTCTTTCTTTTTTGTCAAAGCCAACTAAAGTTTTACATGGAAGCTTCTGTGGTGGGTTGATGCAAACTCCATTGTAGCAGAGAGCTCAACTATAATAGGAGCAAAACAGCCATAAATCAAACCCACTCATTAGAGTTGTAGGTAATCAGCTGTGGGCCTGCTGTGATTGAAACCACTGGGATAGAGTCACCAGAAATAGACAGAAGAACCATTTATTCAGGACAGAGAGCAACAACAGAGCAAAGAAGAAACTGGAGCACCAACAGCCATTAACATCAGACTGTGAGCACAAAGGAGCTTCTGTATATGTAGTGCATCTGACACACCTTTGCAGATCATGGCAGAGATTAGGAAATAAATCTTACCATAGAGGAGTACACTGAAATGTGATTTGTGATAAGTTGCTAGTAACCAACCAAATATATTTCGAAGTGCTCTGACTAAAATGTGGTTAAACGTGTCCATTGTTGATGTACTTCGTCATGAAGCTCTTCTATAAATGTTTCTATGAAATTAGGTCATTTTAGAAATTAGGCCCTCTTTATGAGGAACTTTTAAGAAAATGCTCACTCAGACATTGTTTCAGAGAATCTACTTTCATTTAGACGTGCGAGAAACTGATGTTTGCAAAGGTACAAATCCAATATTGTGCAGCTGTTAATTTGTGTGGGTAGGACACAAAAATTGCCTCAAGCCAAGGAGTGAACATTCTCCTTTTGTTTTCTTTTTTTTAACCAGAGGGTGGGAGATTATTTCAAATGCAATGGAAAGAAAAGATGAAAAGAGAAAAAAAAAATGAAGGGGGCCAAAATCTGAAAAGGGGACAAGTAAGGTAAGAATAGAAGAAGAATAGAAACTATAAAAAAACAGAAATCTGTATCATTACCTGTAGGCCAAACCCTCCCCGCTCCCGAAAACCTAGGAGAGAGTGTATCTGTAAACATATCAGTTCAAACACATTTGTGCGTGCTTGTGTATGTATGAATGTTCAACAGCGGATGTGAGGAGCCACAGAACTGACCCGCAGAACCCAATGTAGGCATCCAAAGGACCCCCATGACATTTGAGCCCTGAGCAGACCATCACAGGATTAACCCCCTGTAAACCAACCAGCAGCAACTTTGCAGAAGCCCAAAGGGGCTGGAATGATGAGAAGACCACCGGCAGGAAGTGTGGTGGGGGAGGAGAGGGAAGGAGTTGGTGGGGACTGTCTGTGTGCACAAAGATACCCACACACACAGCATGAGACACACGCATGAACCCACCATGCAACCTACATGCACTCTCTGTACTTACGCTATACTTCCTAGCTCAGGTATATAAATCATCAAGGTTATAAAACCATTTTGAGAAAACTAATAATCTAAGCAAGCAAAGAACTACGGTGCCATGAGGTCATATAGCACAAGAAATCGTAGATGGAGGCTAACCAGAAAAAAAATAAATAAAACACTGACACAGTATTTAAATGATAAGGATAAGGCAATGTCTTAGTTTGCTGGGTAAGGTCAGAGATAATGCATGTAATTTCTCTTTATGAAGGCAGAGGCAGAAAGATAGTGGGAAAATTTAAATAGTTGGCTACATGATTTTAGACTGATGGGTGGGGTTTAAGGTTCAAAGCAAATTTAGCCATGTTCTGCAGAAAAAAAAAAAGATTGTGTCAGTTGTATAAATGTGTTTGTAAGCTACAGATTCCAGGGCAGTAGTGATGCAGTAAAGCCTTCTTGGGATTAAAAAAAAGAGGAAAGGAACAAGAAGACAAAAGTGTCAGATTGCCTTCAAAATCCTATGTAAAGAGAAACTAAGAGATATAGCTCTTCCTTTAAGCAATAGACATTTTCATGAAAAATTGTTCTAATTATGTCTATTAAGAACAAGATAAATTATTATGTTCCCTGAAAATTTGTTTAAATTTTGCTTTTCTGGCTTTGCCCTCCTTGCAGAGAGAACCAAGCTGCCAGGAAGAGAAATGATGCAATGTTAAAAGTTAAAAGAGGGAGATGGATTAAGACTCTCCTCACTTACTCTAAAACCAAATCCATTCTCAGTGGGTTGTTAAGTCTTTTCAGTCCTTCTTTAACTTCTTTCCTATTGTTTTCATCCATAAACTATTCTTTACTTCTCCTACGTCTATACATTCTCCTGTTTTTCTTCTGTTTTCATTCTGGCTCATGGGACAGCAGAGTTTTTTTTATTTTTTTGTAGGGCACCAATTAACACTATTCTTTGTTCCCTATATGACCTAATCTACAAAAGGCTCATGCTTTGATTTTTCTCACTGTCAGCCATACTTCTGCATTCAAGTTTTAAAGAAGGCACATAAAATAATCTTAAAAAGTCTTTGTAAGGGAGAACTGTTGTGAAGGACACCCTGGCATATCATGTTCAGTCGAGTGCATTAGTTTTCTCTCTAAAATGAGGTTTTCCTCTTCCTTCCTCAGTCCCAAGTTGATGCACATAAAGTAGTGTTAAGGTTGTGCATCAATGATTCTAACATCTTCTGATGATTGTGAGCTGGGAGTCACTAGCAACAGGATCATGCAATATGTTTACTTTTGCAGCGAAGGATTTCATGGTTGACTAAGTGGCATGGTAATGCATCTGTTGGTGGTTTTGAAATACAAACGGTTCACTCCAAATGTTTGTCCATTGATGAATTTGTCATGACTGCACAGTTTCTGCCTCCTCTGACATTATTTTTTAGCCTGTCAAGAGGAAAACAGGCAGGTTTTTAGAGCACACTGAGATTTGCTTAGTATGGATTATGATTTTCATATTCAATTGGAACAAGTATTGACAGTGATGAGCCCCACTGCGATAATTTGTAAATCATTGCATGTGTTTGATTTTTTATTTTAAATATTGGATATTGAACAGAAAATTGCAAAACCATTGATCATATTCTTTCTTACAGAAAACATGGGAGTGTAGTAAAACTTGTTTTTAAATATGGCAATGGGTAATTGAAATGTTTATGACGTTGAGCATCTGGAACCAATATTAAAAAAAGACAAAAGGGATTTTTGGTCAAAGGTAAGTATGGCAAATTGAGTTTTACCATGATGAATTACATGGGACACACACTTTAAGCACGGTTGCTGAGTAACCGTGCTTTTGGTGATTTCTGTGAATGTACATCATTAATCAGAGAGTTATTTAGTGGTGGAGATTCAGTGGGACTGGGATATATTTTTTGCAAGCACACACTCATTTTAATTTTATCTGTCTATTTTTGCTACTTCCAAGTTCCTAGCTTCATTATGGACACTCTTATCAATTAGTGAATAGCCTTTTGTAATTATGAGACACTTTGAAAATGTACATCAATGATAACATTAGCTTCCAGCACAAAATCTGACATTTGTTTACAACTCTGTGAAGCCTTTCTGTATTCTTAATTTAAATTCACACCCATATGCATTTTCACATAACAACTGCTCATTATGTTTGAGCTGTGGGAATATAGGAGCCAAATTGATATAATACATTGATGCCTTGTCTTGGGACTTGTTTGGAAAGACATGAGACTTATGATGACTTGGTCCCACCTCTGACTTCCAGCACTCAAGGTTTTTAATGTTCTCGTGTACTTGTCTGGCACAATTTTAATTTGTGTACAATAACTGTATTTTCCTTTTTAAAATAAAAGAGAAGTTAAACATTTTTGCATAATGTTTTATGAACCTTTTGTTTGCATAAAAACAGAATTGTTTGTTATCCCAGTCTTAACATGATTTAATTAATGTGTCATTTTCTCTGTTTGTTCTCTCAATGCTGCCTCTCAAATGTCACCTTTGGATGATAAAATGCAGGTATAGTACAACTTGATATGTTAAAAGGCATGTATGTTTGAAAAATATGTGTTTAGCTTTCTAACTATCCACTGACCTTCAATGCAGTTTTGTTTAGGCAACAAAAAAATAAGGAACATTTCATGTTGCTTAATCAGCTTTCTGCTTTGCTAAATTTTCATCTCTATTTAATGTCAACGGCACTGCTATCAAAGGTCTATGATTTATATATAAATAGACTCTCAGTTTGTTTGTGTATGATTTTTTTAAATTTAGAGGAAAGTTCATATTTGTCTTGTAGTGACCTCTTGAGTGTGGAGCAAGCTGTTGTAAATAGTGAGGGTGTTGACATTTAGAGGTGGTGTACATGTGTAGGAGAGTGACTCAGTGAGTTTGCTTGAATGGATTTGAACTGATCTTCAGGGGTTAAGCAGACTTTTGTCCTGCATGGGAGACAACTGTTTAGTGTATGGGATTTTCACACTGCATTGCGTTGCAAAGTGAGGTTTTCTTTCAAGATATTAATTAAAAGCTAAATATTCATTATTGTGAGTCTGATCATATTAGCATGTGATGTGAAAAAAGTAGAAAGAAGATGAAGTTTTATATTAGTTTTGTGATTGATGCAGTAAATGAAGCTTTTATCTTACTTTTTTAAAAAGAACATTTGATGTTTTATTTATTTAAAACATAGAACATTTGATGTTCTATGTGTAACAAAATTATGTCACATTATAGATGCCTTCTCCTTTCTCAACTCTCTGCTTGCTGAACTTCATACCTCTCTATTTTTTTTATCTTGTTTGCTCACCCATATATCTGCATTTTTATATTTTCTGTCTTATTTTATTATTTTATTATTGTATTGTACATTCATTTTAAAACCTGCCAAGGGACTGTGAATTCATATTAGCTTGTGCTACAATCTGATTCAGCACATCAAATGATGGCATTTATGTTTTAACTACACATTGTCCTTTCTAAGCAAAGATTTTTATTAGTATTCATAGTCCATCAGACAAATCAGCCCAGTGCTTAAGTCACATGGCAAGATTTTTATGCCAAATGTTGTCCTGGTTTTCCAGCTTCAACAATCATAAGCATAACCCGATAATCATGATGGCTGTTAAAATAATCGTAAGATTATTTTAAGGTCTTAACATACCTCAAATACCTCCAATTTGAGGTATGTTAAGAGTGATCAGGTCAGCTCAGGAGGATGTCAGGACCCTCAGATCTAAAACCGGGGATGAATGGTAAATGGATTACATTTATTCAGAATTTACTAAATAAATTTTATAGTCATTATGACCACATAAAGAGCTTTACACTAGAGGCACATTCACGCAGTCACACTAACAAAAACACTCACATTTATTCACCAGATTGGTAGGCAATATTATGATATTCATCATGGCCCGATATTGCAGAGTGTGTGGTGTCCCCCAACGACAAACAACACTGCAATCTGTTCAGTGGTTTTGAATTTTAAAATGTTGCTGTATGAACCAAGAATAATTGTTTAATATTTAAAATGTCCACAGTAATGTTCTGGAATCGTGTCAAACTTGTTTTATCCTCAGATGTCTTGCTCATCAGTGGAACGTCATCTTCAGCCTAATAGTACCCTGTAAAATAGACCTGACTGTTTGGTTCAGACACGTATAATATTTTAACTATGATTTCTGTTACAAATATCCTGGAATTAAAAAGAGTAAACAGCTCTTTTTGTAAAAGTCGTGCATTACAAGCTACTGAAGGTGGGATAATTACTTATCATAATAAGCAGAATCCCTCGTCAAAAGATAGCAATTGTCATATTAAAATCAATATCACCCCACTCAAACATAAAAATACATAAATAAAATTAAGCTCTGAAATAGAACAGGCAAAAAAGGGAGTAATTCATCTGTTATGAGGGCCATTTTAAATTTAAAAAAGTAATATTTTTAATTTAAAAAAAGAGTGGCTATGCTTTTGATTCTTGATTTTTTTTTTTTATTAAGGTCACTGCTGAGGTTTATCTTCACTTCTTTAATAAATCAGTAGGGTGAGTGATGTGGTTTTGTTTATTTTTTTCCTTTTATGCTCAAAGCCAAAAAGATAAAATCTGACCAATTCAAAATCTATTTGGTACAGCCTCCTCACAGCACCAAACAACAAATATCCCACTATCGCCACCAAAGACTATTATTGATCCAGTATGCAGTCCAGTTCTTTTTTTTTTTCTTTGTTCCTCTGATTTTTTTTTTCTTCTTATCAGCTGCTTAGCTTTTATTTTATTAAAATTTTCCCCCACATGTCATTCTGGGAAAAAAAAAAAAAAAAAAAGAAATAGAAAAAAAAAAAAACTTGTGTGGAATTTATAAGTCTGCCAATTCTTTGATATATTTGAGAATCCAAAATCAAACCATTGATTCTGTAAATGATCCCTTTGCCCTTGTTCATCCTAATTTCCCAATAGAATGTTTAACATGCAGGACACAGTCTGTGTCTTAGAATATGATGCCTCATTGATTTTGAAAATGTGAGCAAAGTCTTTTCCATACATTTTTGGTGTGTATTATGTTCTAATTTTACCAAGTACAAGTACAGTTCGAATTTCTTTAATGCTTTGTTCCATAAAGTACATATGCCCATGAAGAGAGATGTAAAGAAATAGTCTGTATTGATGTCTAAAGACTCTTAGCCACTGCTTACACACAGATTTTAAAAAAAAGAACCCTGATTTGCTACAGCACTTATTTAGATGGTAATTCAGCAAAGAAAAACATCACATGTCACACCCAACCTGCTTTCACAGAATCAAGAGAGGATGTTCTTTGAAGGGAAAAGGAAGTTGAGGCTTTTAGCACCTTAAAGTCAGACATGCAGTACCATGTCTGACTTTA
The DNA here is from genome assembly GCA_911649635.1 of Poeciliopsis gracilis. NCBI lineage: Eukaryota > Metazoa > Chordata > Actinopteri > Cyprinodontiformes > Poeciliidae > Poeciliopsis > Poeciliopsis gracilis. The sequence continues at coordinate 4,226,592 of CAJVRI010000884.1, read as the reverse complement.
TGTCCTTTTGTACATAAAGACAAAAATGTCCTTATGTACATAAGTACATAAGGACATTTTTGAATATGTCCTTATATACACTAAAATAATAATTATTTTCTCCTGCAGTTAATACATTTTTCAAGTATTATTGGCTCAAATATAGTCCTTGCTAAATGACAAGGGTTCCAGTGAAAATATTTGCTATAATGTAAATAATATATGAAGATATATATAAGGTATCTTCCACACTAGCAATTTTATTTAAACTATGTTCTCTTTAATTTTTTTTCACTGCTAAAATATTATATTACATCAAACTTTTATTTATTTATTTGTACTTTTACTACCTATATTTTTTTATTCTTATGTTTTTCATGTCAAAATATTTGGGAAATACTAATTGATTTCTAGAAATGAGTCATATTTAAGTAATGTGCCTAATTTTTAAATGTATCATTTCAAAGTATAAAGTCAGATATGAATTTGATTTTGATTATGTCTTTAGACAAAATGTAATGTTTATTTAATGTTTTATAATTGGTTGCTGCATTATGTTTTCATTGTGCAAAGCGTTCTGAAATGCCATTTTACAGAAATGAGCTATAGAAATAGACTTAATTTGGTTCAGTTTCTGCTGCTGAATTCTTGCTTCTGTTCTGCAGAGCACGGTCTCTGAGCTGTCCATGGTGCTGAACATCAATAGACTTGTTTTGCACTTGATGTGTGGGTCTGTGGTTTTAATGTCATGTTTCATGATGTCAAGAGAGGTTTTATGATGAATGTAACTCACATTGATGCTGAGACTTAGACACTAGATGAGCTGAAAGGAACACATGTGAGCAACATGATTCACTGCCAAGGTTGGACACCTACATAAATACAGACACATGAGTATACTCTAATATAGTGTGGGGCATTAGTCAGCTTGTGGTGACCAAACAGCATATAATAACCCAAACAACCTGTTGGCACTGAAAGCCTTTAAATGTGGCGAAGAACAAGGCTGTCAAGGAAAAGATATATATTATATATGTACTGCATATATATACTGTATATATAACATACAATATATATATATATAGGCCTAATATTTAAGTTTCATGAAAATCTTACTGAGAGAAGTCTGCTGTAATCTGTAGGTGACAACAGAGCAGGAGAGTAAAATGTAGGAGACCTGCAGATGGGGATATCTTGATCAGTTGTGGCACCTAAGAGGGGAAGCAGATAATATTCCCCCATAATCAAAGTATTGAATTTATGCCCAAGTCCACATGGAGGGACATATTCAGGCTGCACATTAGGTTGTTGTCCATCAATACAACAAAGATTCTACTTTGGATAGAGATGCCAACATATCAGGCAAAGTGCTGAAATTCAGCAAATTAAAAAGTCACTCAGTGATTTTTTACATATTTGAAAATATGAACAAACCTGGAGATGTGTCTATCTTTATGTTAAATAAATATACATTATTTTTTTATTGGACAATTTTAATTTATTTAAATATTTATTCCTTTCTTTGTCATGTTCAGTAGAGGTTCATGAATTACTTTTTTTTTTCCAAATATCATTAAAAGTCATTGTAATTTTTTATTATTATTATTAGACAGCTTAAACTAAATGGGATTTTAACCTTAATTTAAAAGAAGTCAGACTTTAAGCATTTTTCAGTGATTTAAAAACTAACAGAAGTATTTTAAAATAGATTGTGTTCAGGAGAAGATGTAAAGACTTTGCTTTACATGCTTGTGGCATGCTATTTTCCTAGTTTTGATGAAAAGGTGAACAGAAGCATTCTGAATCAGTCAGGCAGACCTGTGACCTGTGTCATAATCAATTTGACTAAAGATTTACATAAAATAGATTTGCATAACATGCATTTTCCATGCCGTTTTGGACTCTTTTGGACCATTTGAGCTTCTGATTCTAGGATCCCTTCGCCACCTTTATTTCTGTGTCAACTGGCTCCACGTAAAGATGACCTGCGATACTCTCAGTATTGTAACAAATGCTACGAACCAGAATGTCAAATCAGACATTATCAGTTAATCAAGTGGCACATATTCTAAATAATTGATAATTGTAATTCAATTAGCTGTTTGCATCCATAGCATAAAGTTATATTTCTAAACTAATTAAAATGAGAAATACTTGATGTAAGATAACTGTAAAATTCAACTGTGCATTTTAAAGTACTATTTTCCGTAAAACATTTGTACAACTAAGAGCATAATTTAGATAAGCTTAAGCAACATATCTCAAATGTGTTGGATCAGTCATGCAGCTCCTCAGTGGTCACTGTCACGCAACATGCTTTTCTGATTCTCTCTATCTTTCTAGTTTTATGCGGATTCAACATCTATAGCTTTTTAGGTACCGTGTGAACTGAGCCCTCAGCCGAAACATACCCACTGCATGAGAAGCCAACTGTAGAGCGCATGCCTGTCTCAAAAGCCAATATGGCTCTGGGCTTCAGATGTTCAAAAGGATGGGTGAACTACCAGACTGTGAAGATTACAAACTGGGTGTAAGGTTTTCCGCTGCTCAGCCTTTCTTTTGCCCTTTTCACACAGTCATAGTGAGCTGCGTGGCAAACTGTTCCACTTCACAAGTTCTCTCAACATATTCTCTCTCCCAACACATCACATTCTGACACTGATCACATGTCCCAAATTTTATTTCTTACAAACAAGTTCTGACAGGTGAAAAAAATAAGTTATTGTGGCCAAAGGTTCTGTAAGCTTGGAGGGTATATGAAAGGAACTAGCTTGTAAACTACAAATAAGTGAAGAATTTTAAAGGCAAGATATCTTGAAGGTGAAACTGGTGCAATTCCTATCCAGTTACATGGAATCCAAATCAAATTCAAATCCTTATAATTCATTCTACAAAACTACCACACTGACTGTATATTGTCCTGTATATGCAAGATAGGACAATGACCACTACCTTATAAAATCCCAACAAATGAGCAGCGCTTCAAGTCATAAAGTGTTGTTTTTAAATACAAATTACATCAGTTATGAACATTTCTCATCAGTTTGGTATGTATGTTTGAAAATTCAAGCTACAGTTTCCCTACAGTTTCCTTATCTTTTTAGTTACTACTCCTCTGTCCCCATCTCCTGTTCATAGACGTATCACTAACATATGCTATATCGACAAATATGTTGTCTTGGTTGACTTGACACAAATTCATTATAGCCAAAGGGTCTCAATACTTTCATTTAACATGGATTGCTTTCTTTAAAGTATTGAAATCAACACAGTCTAAAATGTGTTTTATGGAGGTCAGTACCCTGAGGCTCTCAGTTTAAATTGAGGCCACATCCTCATATCATGTGAACTTTGCACCTCTGTAATGATAAAGTTTGTTCTCCTCAGCCAGAAGGATAATGAAAGCCCCCTTGGTGAACCGTCCTTGTTCAAACCCTCTCATGTTGTCCATTGTTTTTACCTTCAGTTTATTTGGAGTTAGACAGTTGTTCTTTTTCCTAGAGTATGTGACATCCAGAGGGAATCAAATTTGAAAATGTTATAATTTCTGATCTCCAGCAACAGGTGGGGCCAGGTAACAGGATATAAAAACTGCTTTAAACATCAAAAATGTACTCTGGAAGTGTCAAGACTAAACAAACAAAATTAGAAATAACAGGGGAGGAGAATAACATTGCCAGTGCCAGAGTTTTAAAACCACAACACAAATTCTCTGTCCTTAATTGTGACTGTAGGCAGTGAGCAACTCTCTGAGGCAGCAGCCCAGTTTCTCTAGAGAACTACAGTTTTAGATGTTCCACCACTCCAGCACAGCTGATTCAAATGATTGCATTACCTGTTTTGCATGCCTCCAATTGCTGTAAAAGCTTGTTAATCCAACATTCATTTAATTTAGGTGTGCAGCAGCTGGTTAACACCTCAAACATGCAGGACTGTGGATCCTGAAGATCACAGTTTGACATAGAAAACCATCTGCGTGCTGACTTTTAGTTTAATTTCTCAGTCCTGGTAGAAGGAAATATTTGCTCTGCTATTTAAGTGCTTATTTTAGTCATGCATTTCATGTCCTGTGATTGTTTCTGTTTCAATGTTGTTGATTTTTTCTTTGTTTCCTTCTGAAATCTATTAACCTGAAGCTCCTCATCAATGTGTGAGCAAGAGTATAGATATTAATCTAAAAAAAGCCTTTAATGAAGTGATTCATCCAAATCACTTTAATGAAGTGATTTGGATGAGTGTCTTGCTTGAAGGCACATCATTCGGAATCTCAATTTTAAAACCATCAGTTCAATATGCTCTTCTTTGATGAAGGAGAATTACCAGCAGCTCAAGATTAGCTTCTGCAGTAAGACAATGAGAAGAAGCACATAAGCAAGTGCACTGCTGGATTATTAAAAATAAATAAATACATACATTTATAAATAAATAAAACAAAATGATTTTGATGTGGTCTAGTCAATGTCTGGATGCTATTGCATGACAATGCCATTTTTTAAACTAATTTTAACTGTTGTTTGTTGTATATACACAAGCAACATGAAATATATGAAACTATTGGAGGCAACATATTAATGATTATTCTGTTTCCACAATGAACTTACCTCCATATATTTCAAGCTTGGCTGAGTGGGCCACGAGCAAACATCGAGACCTTGCATACTGGTATTCACTGCTTTGGAAAACCAAGCAGGAAGCAGACATGATGAAGTGCAGGTAAATAGGTGATTAAATTTTTTAATTATGCTAAAAGGTTCCATGTTGTACTCTGCATTCTGTAAGCTCTGTCAAAACAGCATGTTGGACACAGTCCACACTGGTCAGCCACACTGGTCATCACCGTAGAAACACATGGCAAGACAATGCACACACGTTCACACCGTGGATAAGTATAGATTGGCTACTTATGTATCATACATGTCAGTGGTCAGTTTAAGAAAGAAAGCACAGAGGAAACCCACATATTCATAGGCTCTCTTCAGTACTGGCAGCATCAAGAAAATTAGATGTGATCTTTCAAAGGTGGGGGGAAGCACTGTAAGAAGCAGGTCTGAGGAGAAATGTGACACATAACACTGCACATTCACATTAAACACTCTGCTCCTGCATGAGTAGCTCTATGCTAGAAAGCATCTGTTGGACAAAACAATTAAAATGGCGAACAATAAAACACTTTGTGTGCATATATATTTACTCATCAACAAGGCTGTAGAACACAAAGAATGCACTCCACTCAAAACTGACCACCTTTCATGTACAGATATGCTTCCTTTCTGGTGCTTTTAAAGGGACTCTGCATCATCTCCATAGAAACAGAATCCAAGTTGACTGTGATCATTAATCCATTGGCTAAAGAGAATTTGGAGCTTCAGTAAACTGTTCCCATGTTTCCTCTTGGATGGTCATGACTCAGCATTTAAAAACCAGATCTTTGGAGTAATGAGAAAACCCTTTTAGACTTTACTTACTGTACTGTATAAAATTAATTACTACAGAATATTAGCTGACACATCCCTGCTTCACGTGACTTGTTTCTACTGTAATTAAGCAATGTTTATTATTGTCTGCTAAAGTTTGTGCTACAGAATGAATAATGGCTACTGACACTTAGCCAGACTCAAGGTCCATGTCTTTGAAAGGTTATTGAAATAGCAAAGTAAATGTCCATTCATACATCAAAAAGCATTAGTGAAGGCTAAGGTACTTTTCAATTGGATATTGATTTTTCTTAAATAAATACAAAAATCCAGATATTTGATTATAAAGAGATTTTATAGAAGAAATTTAGTCAACACTTCAGTTGGGAAACATTTTGGCTTATGATGTTGAGTCTCACTTTATGTATTGACATATACCAGGTGCATAACCTTTATTTCGTTTACATTTGCATAAACTTTGCCTGCAGGTTTGCTAACATTATTGAATGAAAAAGTATGCACAAATATTCCTCTTTCCCATATACTAGTAAATCTATCCACTGACATTAGTTTATACAATAAACAGAAAAGCTCCAGGATTTTGGTAACTCACCACATTTTTGGCATTTTGTTAAAGGGGGATTTTGTTTGTTTCAATGAACATATCTCTCTGCTTAACGGATGACTGCATGTTACTAATAACTAATAAATATTTAAAATTATTTAAATGACTGAAAACATTACATTTATCTCTTTCCCTCAGATATGTTTGTCATCCATAATGTTTCCTTTATTGCATAAATTATGGATATCTGTCTTATAGAGGCAAAAAGCTTGCAGAACAGAAAATAATTGACTGGCTGTGATAGACACCAGCTGAAAATGACTGGGAAGAAGAAGAAAAAAAATTCCATATTTAATTTTCCTTGAACCTTCTAGAGTTATACCTCTGCATTAGTTTGGCTTGATAAACAAGCAAACTTTGTGGAAATGATGAATATATTAAACTAATCAGCTGTGAATAGATTTACTCGTCTGTTTTAAAACAAATTCGGTGTACTTAAAATTAGATACATCATATTTTTTTTCTTTGGGAGAGTTGCACAATAATCCAGTTTCCACAAGAGACTAAATATGTAAAAATTGTAGCAACAATATTCAAATTCGAAGAAGATGTTTGTTCCACATATTTGTGCAATTCACTTTTTAAAGTGTTTTTTGACTGAACCATCAAAAGTTAGCACAATGCTGAATAATTCTAGTAATTTGTGTGTACAAAAAAGTATGTTATTCTTTCATGTTGTCTGAAAAAAGGACAGATTAATTTTTTGTTCTGTTTGTTTCTTTTTACCTTTGTGACAAAGTACATCTGCAGATTCAGAAGGTTCTGTTTTGCTCAGTAGCTCCAAGGAGATCTAGCTGTAAGTGGGAGATTCTTCTTCCTTCACTTCTTGACATTCTTCATCTTACTGATCTTACTCAAAGTTCTGCTTTGTTTTACAAAATTAAATCATTGAAATGCCTTCATAAATATTTATGGAGGAATTATGGAGGCATTTTCTTTACACAACTGAATATAATGGAAACCCAGGAAAAAGAATACAGGCCCATAATGACACTCATTGAATACATTTTTGAAAAAGAAAATTTTCTGGCTTATATTATATGATTTACCCCATCTCTCGCCCAGAACGTAGCTAGAGATAGGCACCTGCACCTCCCGACCCCATGAGGGATTAGGGTGAACAAAAAATGGATGGATGAATATTATATGATTTGATTTTATCTTCTGTAGTGATTAGTTCTTCTTTGACGATAAGCACTGCTTTGTAAAACACAAATTAAAAATGTAAATGGAACTTTAAATTATAACTACGTGTATGAAAAAAAGTAATTCCTCCATAAATATTTTCTGCAGCCCCATTCAGGCCAAGTCTTTACAATTATTTTGTCAGTTGTGGAAGTTACTGAAAGGCTTTAGGGAAGTGTATGGCTTATAAACTTTTTGCGTCTTCCAAAACCTTACAGATGATATGAAAACTGAGGTCAGACAAAAACACAAAGAGCCTAAAACTGGGGAAAAATATAATCACACATTATGTTTGCACTGGAGGCACACAGAACACTAAACCCTTTATCATATAGTCAGAAGCACATCTTTGGGTTCTCATTTTAAACATAATCATTAAGCCATAGCAAGTCTCAAATAGTACTGCTAGGTATTATAAGTCTAATTGAAGTACGTTTGGGTACTATGAGACTGGACCTATTATTGCTCCTGAATGCCTCGGTTTTCCCAGCTTTGTTCTTCTTGACTGTGGGAAGCAGGAACCCTATCCTTGACTGACTTGCTTTCATCTTCTCTTGTGTGAGTACTCAAAAGAAGAATTCAGACCAGAGGATTTTAGCTGGAGGGAGCAAAGACTTATTTTGGGGGTCACAGTCATTTGATATAATTACATAGGCATATATTTATGTAACCTTTAAAATAAAATAAACATGTTTATTAAATAATACTGATAAGTGACATGTAGAAAATGCCGAGTAATTATGCTCAGATTAGCATCAACATTAGCTCATAAGTTACAGAAATCTAAGAATCTAATGTTTACAATCCCTGTCCATTTCTTTAAATCCAAAATCATTGTACTCAAGTAAGAGTAGAAATAGTTCATAATACTCAAGTCAAAGTGAAAATGGACTGTGACAGTAGTCACAGCAAGACTACTGTGAAAAGTACCATTTTTATCCAAAAAGTTATTTAAGGGCGACTCGGAAAACACAAAATGTGTCTGTCATTGTAGCAACAGCTGAAAAAAGCGTGAGGTGAAGAAGGCAGATAGAAGAGTGTGGGATCCATTACTTTATCAAATCGAGGTAGGAACAATAGAAAGTTGGCCATTCTGAGGAAAAAGAAAGAAGTAAATAAGTTCAGGTAGGCCATGCGTGACTCTGTAGGCAGACACTGTCTCCAGTGTTTTGGAGAAATTGACAATAGTGTAGATTTGTTTGTTAGCTATTTGTTTTATCTTAATGTTTTGTCTTTCTTACAGCATTGGAACAATAATGATTTTGGATCACATTTGTGAAGTACACTGATATTACTGACAAGATAACTTTAAGTTGATGTAACTTCCAACTAAGCTGCTGTCACCTCGGTGAACTATCTTGTCAAATACCTTCTTCAGTCAAGAGATTTTACATGCTTGCCACCCATTTGTGTGCTAGATTGTACCTTATTATGTTCAATTAAAATTAATTAGACTCTTTACAAAATAATGAGGGGTCTGTGCATAGTAAAAATGAAAACACTGTGTGGTGGTCTGAAACCTATAACTTTGTGCTCACTTTTCCTTCTGGCTTCTTACCAGTTACATTCGTTGTAATTAAATAATATTGAGGCTCCAAGCAGCTTTCTGAAAATCTGTCATTTTTTTTTTTTTTATTTCTGTCTCATTTTCAAAAGGAAATGTATTGTATTTTTTTCCTTCCACAACTCATTGCACTTTGCTCCCTATTTCTATTCTGCTATTTAAATTTGATTCAAATAGTTTAACCAAATATTCTGCATTTTCTAACTTCTCTCCTGTAGGAATCCTGCTTGGCAGAACTCTATAGACAATGTTATTAGGAAATTTGCAGATGTTAAACATAAGAAAATGTCACAGAAAGAACAGTGTTACCCTTTTTTCCACAACTTTAAACTAAGCACAAACTGCAAAGCATTATGTGCACAAAATTGCTAGTATGTCATTAGAGAAGTACACAGACATATTCAATTTAAAATTTATTAGTTTTAAAAAAGATAGTTTTGCTCTATTGTTGATAATATTAAAATATTAACTCTAATACTGTATTTTCTAGTCTACACATATTTTCCAATATCTCAGAGCCAGAGAACGGAAGAGCAAACATTTGCTAATTGGGCGTAATTATTTTGAAGAGGGTATGAGGTGAAAATATAGCCACTAATGTTATCAGGTTATCCCAAGATGAAACCTTCTTGTTCTGTCTCCTGCTTGGTTTCTGACCCTCATTATACAGTTCATTTAGATCAAGAGAGAAAATCTTGTGACCAGTTACTGGAGGGTGGCTGCACAGACAGAGCCATAATGTCAACAGTTCTTTCTAAATGCAAATTAACAGATTAAACTGACAAAAAGTTAGAGCAGGAGATCACTTTACTTGTTGGTTTCTTTTAGTACATAGAGTTTTGTTGTTTTTTTTAACAACAAAAAAACTATTATTTTCAAGATCATCTTTCACAGCATAGGAAAAACAGCATTCAGTAATTTTCATTTTGCAACCTTATACCATACCAACCTACCTATACCGTATTTTATTTCTGTCTTCATATGATGTGAGGTTTAAAGGATGGAAAATAGTTCGCTGATCATATACAGTCACAAAACTAGACAAGTTCAATGAGACCCTTACGCTGCCTCATTCCCCATATTTGTATGTACATGTAATGTAATACTCCTGGAATGCTGTTAGTTTTATGCCAGATGTAAAATTTAGCAAAAAATCCACTTTCTCAATCATGCACAACACCGAAGTAGTGTTTGACATTCAGCTGTTTGGATCAGTATGTGTGTGGGTGGATTTGTGTGCAGATTACGTTTGTGTGAAATGCAAAGTTGTTTGAATAGAGCCCAAGAATAGCAGAGGATGGTCTGCTACTGGCACAGGGAAAGAGGATGGCCATTCAACCTCCCGGCTCACAGTGCAGGCCAGGCACATACACAAGATCCCAGGAGCCGTTAACCAGAACTCAGGAGGACAAAGGGAAGGAAGGCATAGTGTCAACCCATCTAATTAGATAGCCCAGTTGGAGTGGCCCACAAGTGGCCTGACTAATCACCATTAGCCCTAGGTCACTGCCATGTGACCTGCCATAATCGCTCTCACTGTGGTTCAGGAATAGGAAGGGGTTTATAACCCTTTGCAGCCTGATGGATGTCAGTTATCTTCTTCATTTTGTTTTTTTCTCCATTATTTATAAATTAAGGTCAGTAAATTCTGCTCCATAATCTCTTTTGCATTGGGAGGACCAGACTGCTCCAGTCTGTTTTAGTGTGTGGTTGTATTGTTAGATTTTGAATACTGAAACTGGTCTCCAGTATTTAAACTGGTACTTTCAAAGACAGCAAATCTATGTAAAGTTCATCATGTAGGTAAGAGGTGTACTTCCCTTGGCCTTCAGGTTATTTATTGCTTATTGGGTCTGATAAATGACACTCTTCCCCTCTATCTTTCTCTCTCTCTCCATTACCGATTATCAATTCTGAAGAACTGAATGGTGTGAAATCATAATGTACTCTGTTTTGGTTATGTTAAGCAGTTAATTAAAGTGAAATGTTTGTGTTTTATTTTTATCAGTTGCTTATGTTTTAAAAGAGCAATGCTTTTCAGAAAGCATTCTTGAAACTGCATTCACAGAGCTGCAAATTCATACTCCCAGAACGCACCCCACCTCTCGTCCGATAACAAATAGAAGCAAGAACAGGTGCCACTGCGGTCCTGCAAGGATAATCGTGTATAGACAATGGAATGACGAACAAATTACAAAGGAAATTGGCTTTCAGACATATTTGACTCTCCTTGTTGAGAACTATCATAGCTAATCTCCCATTGCTCACAGCTATGAGAAAATAGTATATAACAGCACAAATACATGTGTTGCTATTCCCTTCCATTAAATAGTGAACATTTCTCTTGAAGCAGTTTTGATGACAATGACAAAACGTGATTGTGGCATAGGCAAACTAGCAGCAGGGGTTAGATTTTGTAAGGTAAATCTGACAGAACAATGTAATAAATTGAATGGCATTAATGTAATTCTCGTCTAATGTTCTGCATTGGAAACCACTTGCTATTTAATTCCAGCATCGATCAACTTAAAGATTGGCTAACTGACTGCACTTGCATCATGTCAAACCTCATTATTGCACTTTGCCAGGGGTGCTGCCAGAAATCCTGGGCCCCGTGACAAAAAATTAAATTCCTCCCCTTACATTTTTTTTTTCTTAATTCATTAGACAATAGAGAAATGGAGGCTTAGTCTGTAGCTAAGCTAACTATGCTAAATGGTTGATAATCTCACACAGTCTACCCACCTCTCTTAGAGAAAAACTGGTTTATGAATTTACACTCTTGCCTTTTTCTCTCTCTCTACCTCTTTCTCTATTTTTTTTAAACCTGACTTGACCATTTTTCTTAGCAGCATAGTAACTGCCACAGTCGTTCTTGTCTTCTACTGATGGCTGCTGAACACCGTCAAGTGCTTCAAGTAGGAAATATCTATTGGGTTGTTCTGAACAGCTGATTTACCTAAACTCTTACAGACCCTGCAGCAAAACAACCAATATAACAGCAGTTTGCAGGAAGCATATCAAAAAAGGATAATAAAAAAAAATTCATTACAAATAATGTCACAAATAATTTCACCAAAGAACTTACAATTAAACACTATTACTCAACATTCTTCTTCCAAAATTTGTGAGATGTGCTGCTTGAAGGTTCAACAGAGCCAGTAGGGTTTTCACCAAGAATTTCCTGGAACTCAATTTAATCATCCTCACTTTCAATAAGCAGTGGGTCTCCAGTATCAAAGAAAGCAAAACAGCTTCAAACCTTCACTAAACATGTATGAGATTTAAACCCACACATCTCAAATTATTTTATTGTAAAATCAACCAAAGCATTATTTTAAATGAACTTTTTAAGCAACACTAAGGTGCTTTGAACAAATAAAAATCATGACAAATGATAAACACAAAAACAAAGGCATGAGAAATCATCCCATTTTTAGGGTTTTAGGACAGTTTTTGAAGCAACTGTCCTGCTTCAAAAAGGTTTTACTTTGAGCAGCAAAGTTTCAGTCTGTTAATCTGGAAAAGAGAAAAAAAGAAGACAAGCAAGTGTGAAGACATTCTGCTGACTGAGGAATTTGGTTTTACATTTTTGTTCTCATTTTTGGTGCATTTCTCACATGACTACTAACCTCCCAAAAATGTATTTTTTTTAATTAGTACAAACTGCCAAATCCACCGAATCTACTCAAAAATGGATATTTAATTCCTCAAAGGTAAGTGTTTTTGTCAGTGATAGTGTCTACTATACCTTAGTATATACTAACTAGTAGATTACTTTCTGTTACTAGAATTGACACCTGAAGTGTACAAACTTCTTTATAGAGCAATAAAAAATCTAGAGGAATAAAAACTATCTTTGAAAACTACTTCTTTCATTATTCTGTCATTTAGCGAATAGAAACAAAATGGTAATCTCATTTGACCTAAAACTGATAAAATTGTTAAAATTTCATATCAGACAGTGTGAAAAAAATGCATATGTGTCTCTTCTTGTTGCTATAGTGATTAAACTGTTGAGCAGTCTGGTGAGATGGGCCAGATATATTGTAGCCATCCCTGAAAATTATTTTCTGCAGTCAACTGTGAAATTTCTTGAGGAGGTTGTAATTCGTGGTGATAATTGTGCCAGCAGCTGTGAGAGTGGCCTTGGCTTGCTGTTACAGTGAGCTGAGCACTTTGTCAGATGGTCTTGAACGATTGGACTCTGTAGCTCCGAGGATCTAAAGCTGCCTCCCGGCAGCAACATTCTTTTTTGTCTAGTTATGTTTGATTCCAAAATCTCTTCTTTACATGCTGCCATTTGTAAAACATAGAATAGACGTGTTGGTTAAACCTTTATTCTCAGAAATCTACAGTAAAAGTTTGCTGTCGGTGGCACAGAACTTGTATGACCTGTGTGGTTTATATCATGCGGGTGGACATACTGGGTGATCAGGCTACTGTTTTTTTGAGGCAGTGAGTCAGTGCTTTCTCATTTGTCTTCAGGATTTCATCTGAATTTCTTTGTAACTTATTCTTTAACCACTGCAGATGGGTGGGAAAACAACAAGGTTTTTCTTTCACAGTTTATTGATTTGACTTGTTATAAATGAAAGATTAATTCATTTTAATATGGAAGTTAACAATTAAGACAACATAAACAAAGTGTTCTTTTAAAGATGATGGTGATTTTTCTTACTTTTTTTTACAAAACTGTCTTTGTTTTTCTGTGAAACCTTGCAGCATAAAAACAGCTGAGGTAGAGCTGAGAAACACTATAAATAAATTTATTTAAGGATCATTAATAGAAGTAGGGAGCTAAATAAGATTCATAAACAACAGTAACAATCACAAAGTCAGCAAAATGTCACTTTATGTCATCTTGTTCAGTGTCTTTCCGTTCCGGTTTCCTAACAAATCAAGATAAGCAGTGGAAGTTATTTATATGGTAATACACTAAGACATACAGCACATGTAGTCTGGATTCAGCAGAATGTAAATGAAACTTGCTTTGAGAATTAGAGTATGTCCATGTTTATACATGCATATTCTTATTTCTCAAACCTATTTACATTGCAGATTTTTTGTCGTCCTATACTTCCAGGTTTCAAAAGTGTATGAAATAACTGTAACGTCAAAGTATTGTATGAAATTACATGCCTTCTCCTCACTGCATTCAGTCAGTCTCTAGTTTACGACTTTACATGTTGTTTTACAGACAGTGAGATATGAGCTCCATTCATACTTCAACAAGCTACAGTAACTGCTACAGAGAACCTTGGCAGCAGTAATAGTGTGTATATTTGCTTCATATTTTCTCCGCATTGAAGAGTCTATAAAACTGAAATCTACACAGACAAGGGAGCCATTACAGGCAGTAATAGATGTCACATTTCCAACAACTGGAACAAAATATTGAAAATGAAATCCAGCTCTGTAAAGTTTTACTCACCAATATAATCTAAAATAACTTCTAAATTTCTCACATAGGTAGAGAAAATCCATTCTATCAAACTTCCTCTTAAAAAGAGGAACAATACAACACATTTTTTGTGCAATCTCTACATAAATGTTGTTACAACAGAAGGAGATTGGTGGAACAATGGTGTCCCATGAGCCCAACATAATACACTCAAGTATATTCAACCTCTGAGTCAAGAGCCTAGAAATGCAGGTTGTCTCTCTTAGCAGATACTGATCACATTTCACCATCTCTCTTTCACCTTCTCATGGGAGCTGAGTCTATTTTCCTTATCAGACAGACAATAAGTCAAAAGACCTGCAAGAAGTGAATAAATGGAAAAAGGCATGCATAAAAGATGAGGACATTGTTGCAATGGATTAGAGCAAGTGCTTTGCAGACATAGACAAAATGGACTTCCTGTATAAACAGGGCGAAAATAGTGGAGACATAGTTTGACCAGATAAGGGATGACGTTGAGAGATGTGGATTTGAAAAAAAAGGAAAAGATAAGAATGAGAAAAAAAGATGTAGAGAAAAGTTAAGAAAGAAAAAGAATGGAAAATAGAGCAACAATGATGATGTGTTTCAGAACTAACAACTTTTTGTAAAACAATTCTTTCTTCACCTTCTCGCTACATTCACTGAGTTAATTTACATGGTGATGGAAGAGGGGAGGAGGTCAGTATGTACAATCAAATCACTTAAAGGGCTCAGCATTGTGTAAAATCAACTTTTTTGAGCTTTTTATAATGTTATTTACTAATTAAAATATTAATGCATAGAAGAAATTAGATTTCTCCATGTATGGCTGAGGAATCCTTGAATTTCCTGTGGCAGCCATTCAGCTTGTACTTTACTGCATGCTCTTACAAAATCCCGCCTCTTTCTACAAAGCTCTGATTTGAAGCTTCAGTCCCCAGACTATTGGTAGCAGCAACTATTAAGCACCTGATGAAACTATGAGTCTCCTCAGGACGGTTGTGAATGGCATTGGTAAACGGCATGAAGCACTGTTGTGATGAAGTGGTGAAGGGAGAGCATCAGGCAGGCTAATTGGTTCAGATGTTTTTAAGTAAATTTAGATTAAGGGATTCAATCAGCATTTTCATATCAATGAAAGGTACCATGCATAGATTTGATCAGATAAGTGAAAGTGAAGACAGCTTTTTAAAAAGTGATTAAACACAGATACAAGAATTGGCAGTGAGGGCAATTAGGTTTTTGGATGGGGCCAAGTTTGTTTTTATAATAGGCTAACAACAATTTGTTTGATGTTCTGAAACATTTTGTGAAAAAAAAATAAGAAAGACAAAACTGAAAAAAAATATGTAATGGAGTAATGGACTTGTTTTCTTTGGGCTTTCCACCAGTTCATATTGAACTAATACATTAGAGGATGTTCAGTAGTTGACACTACTCCTAAACAGACAAGAGGAAATGTAGGAAAACGAGTCAGTCACTGTGGGATGATGAGTGTATTTTTTTTCTCTGTTTACCTTCCTGGCTACTTTTGTAATTAAATGTCACCAGTAAGTAATGATGCTCTCCAGACTGTAAGTGCATTGGCTCTAAAAGGAAATGTCGATGTTTGCTAATGGAATGCAGACAGAGGCAATGCTATGATTGATCAGCTGAGCAGCATGACTTGAGGAAACAAGTTGAGCTGATTGCTCAGTGAAATTAGATTTTTTTTTTTTGTCATATTATTAGCTCTATGCTTAATTTTTTCCTCTATTACTGAACTCAGATTAACGCATTTTCAAGTTGCTTTTTTATATTTAGTAAAATTAACCTCAAATGTTTACCTTTAAAGTCTCTGGTAAAATGTTAACTAACTTGTCTCAAATTTTAATGCGTTGCTGTCAGTCCTCACTCTGACAGCAGCTTATGATATTTCAAAGCTCGTCATAAAAAGGGCTTTTGCCACAGGAGTTGTCCAATTTCTCAGGTCCAATTATTTATGCAGTGTTAGTTAGTGATTTGCTTATTTTAGAGAGCAAAGATAATATCATTACCCGGCCTCCTAAATCTTCTTAGCACTCTTTATCATCTCCTTAATCACACAACCTCAAAGCACTAATGAAATATTCTGACTGCTGTGCAGCACTGACATGTTGCTTTTGTTGAGAAGTGATTCAATCTATTAAGAAAATGATAATTACTACCTGTCATGGTTGTAGGCAATTATCTGACCCACATGCACAAATACTCTCAGGAGGCAAAGAGAGTCTTAAAAGGTTTATTTTACAATTATTTGATTAATGACTTGTTGCTGCTCCAGTGGGGTTGCTGGAGACCTGAAAGCAGAGAAACTGTCTGGATAAGGGGATACGTAAATGGCCTGTACTCGTATAGCACTTTATCTAGTCCAGAGGACCCCAAGGCGCTTTAAACCACATTCAGTCATTCACATACCTATTCACATACTGATGGTGGTAAGCAAAATTGTAGCTGCATCTCCCCTGGGGCAGATTTTACCGTAGTGAGGCCGCCATACACCGGCTCCACAGGGCCCTCTGACTAACACCGACAGGCAAGGTGGATGAAGTGTCTCGCCCAAGGACGGAACGACAGAATCACTGTTGGGCCTCCTGAGCAAATCGGAAGAGTGAATGTGAATAAATGAAGGGGATAAAAGGAAGGAGCTTACTGAAGGGTGAAGCACACCAGGGAGGAGTGAGTGGAATCCAGGGTTGTTGGTGTGTGTGGTGGTTCAAGCCAGAGGTTTGATGGAAACTTGGAGCTGGATGACAAGGAGAGTGCAGGAGGCTTGGAGCTGGCGATGAGGGGATGATGGTGAGGGCTTCAGTAGGTGGAACAGAGTGAGCATCAGAGAGCAGACAAGTTGCCTCGAAGGAGGATGATGATGAGGAAGGCGCAAGGAGGGAAAGAGATCAAGTGCTTTTACTGGTGAAGTGCATCTTTAACGAGGATATCTACGCAGAGCTGAGATAGTGAGTCTAAGAGACAGCATGGAAGCAACCACAAAGATTATTGGTGCTGAGCTTCGTCTGTTGAACAAGAACCTGCAGCTCAAGATTTCCACTCCGTCTTCTAGCAAGGTCAGTTAGTCGAAACACAGAGCTCTGAAACTGAGAGAAAAACAACCAAGCAAACACAACAACCCAAATTCCTGACATTACCTGTAATATGCTGAGAGTGATTGCAGCTTCTAAACTGAGAGTCTGCAAACTGTGGCTCCCAACTTGCCTGTGACTCTTAAGGCCCTTTACACTGGCCTAATGATGTTATTGGTCAATAATAATAATAATAATAATAATAATAATATCAGTAATATGAAACAGAACAGTGTTTTATCATTTGGAGATGTTATAAAAGGTTTCAAAATGTGGAAAAGCTCATGCTCTTCTCTGTAGAATATTAAAAAGCAGTTAGTGTTGAACCCAAAGTCTGTAGTTTTTCTTAGTGTTCATCAATGTGCATTGCGGAGATAAAGTTTTTTGTATGCATAAATCATCTAGTACACATAAATATTTGATTGTGTCACATTGGGGAATAAAATCATTTGAAGTGGAATATGCTGTATTGAGTCAGTAATATTAGTAAAGTCCTTGGGGTGACTTTTTTAGAGTATAGTTCAAATTCACTGTCTTGCACATATTTAGAAAGCTATTGGGTCATTGTTCAGTCACACAGTGCTCACTTTCCCAACACAAAACCATTACCCTTATGTGTATTATGTCCAACACTAATTAGCTTCAACATGGCTTGCTAAGTTTCAATGTGTAAGACATCATTAATACTGCTTACTAATTTAAAACATCGACTATCTTGATTAGAACATCATTTGTCATCAAGAATTGGACTGTTGCAATAACTGCACTTGTATTTGTAGATCTAATTTGTCAGAGAAAGTATGGAAATGAGCAGAAGACAGGGTCTGTGTTGACAAGACCCCAGCGTATAAAGGCAAAGCCAGCAAAAAATAGAAAAAGTAATAAAAAATAGTATGGAAGAAGAAGGATGAAAGACATCAGAGGCTCTGTGAACAATCAGACAAAAACAAACTTCATCTCAAAAGACTTCATTTGATAAAACAAAAGACAAAGTTTCTCATTTGTGTCTGTATGAATGAGCAGCAGAAGTCGTAACTTATCTTTATTAAAGACCCTCTATAAAATGTATGTAAAAGGTGATTTCGATATATGTTTAATCTATCTCGAAATCACTACACAGCCTGTGAAGCAGATCAGTGAATAAAGCATAAATCATAAATGATGAACGTTCTAATGTCCAAGCCTCTCCACCACCGTCTGTGAACCATTTGTTCTTTGGTGGCTCACAGAAGGTAGTAGACAAAATTCCATAAGTTAAAATGAACGCATACATAACTGATTGTAAATGTATGTTGGTGTACAACAAACTGACTGAAACTGACTAAAAGGGAGGAGTTGTACAGAGAAAGCCAGAGAAGAGAATGTAAAAGTAACAACACAGTGGGAAACATCTGTTTAATTCACTCTCTGCTGCTGTCAACCTTTGTAAATTGAATGTCAGCATTGATGATGCTTTCCAGATTGTAAGTAGCTCAACTCCAAAAGGTGTGTTGGTAATGGAGTGGTAACGATCGATCAGCAGAGAGGAGAGAGCTGTCACTACAAGTGCAGCAGTAGATCTCAACTCTCAGCCAGAGAAAATGAAGCTTTTCCACCTCCAGTCAAAGTCTGGAGTTACATCACTGTTTTCAAGATGACAATAAAATAATGATCAATAATTAAATCTAAAGCTAAATATTTTCATGCTTTAACTTAAAATGTGTAAACTCCTAAAAATATGATGAAAGAATGAAAAGGAATAGCTTAGTACAACAATTAGTCTTCTTAATATAAATGTGCAGAGGCCCACTTGGGGAATTGATCCCCGGCAGGGGCTTCATGTTACTGCTTTAGTGCACATTTTTTCACCCCTTAAAATATCTTCACCTTCCTGAAATAATGGTCTCAGCCATTTCCTCTAACATATCATCACCTTTCTAAAAATAATGGCCTAAGTCGCTTTTTTTTTTTTTTTTTTTTTCCCAAAAAACGATTTAAAAAAAAAAAAAGAATAAAAATTCACCACCTGTTTTTGCTACAAAATGACTTAGGGCATTATTTTAGGAAGATGATAACGTGCAACACAAAAAACTGGATCTTGAGTTTGGGATAGTTGATCTTGCTTGCATAGGAGACACTGACTGTGCATCCCCCTCACTTTGTTCTGATGTATACTGCATGGCAATTTGAAAGCACTATGCCACTCACATTTCTGCAAACATATGTACATGCACAAGGAATGAGGACAGGGGGTAGTGTGGTATGGCTCTCTGCTGTGACTGCCTTACATCTCTGCTGCCTCGATGGGGAGTACTGGTGTTAGTACAACATTGAAATGTCTGGTGGTAGTATGGCGGTGGACCAGTAGGGAGGGGCGCCCCTCTTGTGTCATGAGTCTCACAGCTCTGCACATAACGGTTGAGTTTGTGATTCCATGTGAGAGCGTGAGGCTTAACTTGCCAGTGAAAGAAGTCACTGCTGATATGTTTTGATTATATATATTATGTGAGCTACATTGTGTCAGAGACAGCACTTCTCTCAGAACATTAACTGGGTCCTTTGGAAAATGGTGCGTGATTAATGATTTTCACTCGAATGGCACAGCTTTATTAACTGTGGAATGGATGTTTTATTTTGCAAGGCCAAAAGGACATATCAGTTCTTTCTTCAGATATAGAGGGAAAATTAAATGATGATCACTTACCATTTCAAGAGGAAGACAACATGGGCTTGACTTTGTTTCTTATGAAAAGATGGACTGAACGTTCTGAATGTTTTCCATCAGATAATTTGAAAATGATCAGTTTTTTTTTTTATTTTTTTTTCTCAAAACCTTGGCTTTTTGCTGACATCTGGGAAATAGATTTTTTTTTTTTTTTCAATCAAAGTATCCTTTATGTGTAAACAATCAACAAATTTCTGACCCAGCTGTGTAGTTCACTGACACGCCTAATTGGAAATTTATATGTGACTAGTAGATGTGTCGTGGCCATACACTATTTTACTTTCAGTCTAAATTTAGTTCTGATTATGGTCTGTTATGTTACATTTTCAGGCATATCTGTCTGTTATAGCTTCATCTTAATTCATTTCAGTTGAATTTTAATAATAGAGTATATGAATGATTTACTGGAGAAAAAAAAAGAAATGATCATGTGCCAAAGCACTGGGTTTGATCTAGGTTAAATAATAATCAGCTGTTGGTCATCATATGAATTAAACAACTCTCAAAATATTTATTCTGTTTCATATTGATAACAATGGGAAGAGAAAATAAGCAAAACC
Source organism: Poeciliopsis gracilis (assembly GCA_911649635.1). Lineage (NCBI taxonomy): Eukaryota > Metazoa > Chordata > Actinopteri > Cyprinodontiformes > Poeciliidae > Poeciliopsis > Poeciliopsis gracilis. The sequence goes on along the minus strand of CAJVRI010000884.1, from coordinate 4,206,038 downwards.
TTTTCTTTGTCTATTCAACAAAATGTTTTCATAGATTTAGCTCAATTTCTGAATGTGCTGTTCAAAAATCTGAGTGTAGTGAAATCTTAATACGTCTGTATATGAGCAGATGGAACTGCCGACTCCAAACTGGTAAAAATTCTGACCTTCAGCAAACACTAAGGATTCCTCCTACTGTCCATTGTTGTACAAGTATCTGCATACAAATCCACTTTCTTCATGTACTTCATCATAAATATTCTATTTTTTTCTTTTTTTTTTCTACTAATTGTAATGACTAAAACCCTCAGATAGACCTGAGTCGAAGAGCAGGCACTCATTTTTCAAAACACCAGTCAACCATTGATTAAAACAGGAAGTTACTATGGCAACAATAATTTAGGGCTTCCTCTCTTCCTCTGTCACTGAAAAACACATTTTCTCTCTCATTTAGGATGTGTCTGAGCTTTTACCAACAGAAAAGTGAAATATATGTTTATAAAGAATTTTCCATTAGCGTTAGGAGAACCCAGAATGCTCATCACAGATCTATATTAGTTTTGATTTAGATGTTTTATCATTCAAATTACAAATTGCGAGAAAGGGAGAGAGTCAAACACAGTTGAAGTCTGAGGAAAGAAAAATGCAGATTACACTGATAGTTGGTACAATATTTACGAAAAAGAAGTCTTTGGTTTTTGCATCTGGTTGTATTTCACATATTGGTTTTCATATTACTAGCACACCAAATGATTATGGCAAGACACTATTAAATAAGGAGTGGATAGTAAACGTGCCAATGTACATACTGAAAATCCTTCACATCAAATTGTGATCAAGATTATGTGGTTGTTTGTCCTGTCTGTTTCTGTGTTGCACTGTGACAGACTTGCGACTTGTCCAGGGTGTATCTTGCATTTTGGTCAGTGACTGCTGAAATAGACACCAGTAAGGTTGAAAGGGGTGTTGACGATGGGTAGGTGGCTGGGTGGATGGATGGGTGCATGGATGGATCTTTTTCATTTCCATCATGTCTGTGGTTTATCAGATCATCTGTTGCTATGATATTATGCTTTCATCTAAAAGAAAAATATATTTCAAGCTTTGACCTTATGGTACACACTAAAGTGGATGAGCATGAGTGACCCTGCCTCTCATCCACTGACTGCTTGAGACAAGTTCCAGCTCCTGCTCCTGGATGGATAGATAAATAAGCCTCTTATTTATATCTGAAAGCAAATATTGTAGGTCAGCCACTGTTTAACCTTTCCTCCACTGTGCATGGTTTGACAAAAACACATTTGTCACAAATAACATGAAGGATAGTTTATCAGAAGGCCTGGTTTTAACAATTCCGATAACTTCTGACCTCAAGACTACAAACGCAAACTCAGACAGTATTTCATAGCTGACAGAGTTTATGGAACAGCTTCATAGGTAAAGATAATAGTTTGTCTCATGTTGGAGCAACAAAGACATGCAGCTGAGTTCATATGGTGCCCTCTACTGTTGCCATGTTGCGACAAAGGCAACAGACACAGCTGGATGATAAATGGAAACTTAAAACAAGAAAAGGACACAAAGTGGAATTCTTTCATTTATACCACCCAGGCTTAGTATGACTGACACTGAAAGATGAAAATGTTTTTCATTAGTGAGGGTTTGCATTGAATCATTTACGTAAACAAATGTATTCTTTGATTTTTGAAGCAGTTTATTGTAGAGCGCTAAAATGCTGTGCACTTTGTGGCTATTAGTGTTTGATCTGTAACACATTCAATGTCATTTTGTTGAGACAAACACACTGTCTATTTCTCTTTATGTTGTCTCTCAGTAACAGTGATATCTTCTCTTACTAGAATCTTATTTCAATTTTTGTGCTACTTTGAGCAATTTGAAGCAACACAGACCTTCACAGTAACCTATGGCTTCATTCTAAAGCAGGAAAGGGAGATCTATTTAAAGGAAGAGGTGCTTCTAGTTTTGTTCCCATTTGTGTAAAACACAGAAGAACCAAACAAACATTGTGATTTAAGGAGGTGCATGTAGTTTCATTGTTCATTCAGGGTTTAATTATTTATTGTTAGATCAGATTGCTCTAAACACCTATTAAGTAAACTGGTCCAGCCTTTTGTTTGCCTTCATTGTAATTGTTGTGATGAATAAGTGACAGTTTGATAACTTTAGCAAGGATTGATGCTAGTAAAACTTGCTAGTGATGTTCGTTTCTAATTTTTTGACACATTAAATTCGTATAAATTTTTAAAACTAATTCAGAATGGTTTGATGAGACAGGACTCACGCACTTTTGAGAGACAAAATAACTGCTTCACCAAATCAGCCATATATTTTATTCAAGACCATTTGACCCTAACAGAGACTCACTACAAACAGTCATAACTAATTTCAGATTTAAAAAGTTTTAGTTTTTTTTTTTATTTAAGCAAATTCATTTCAAAGTGGGATATTATGTAAAAATGACTTTTTTTAAAAAATTATGTTGTGGTGTTTTTTGATCATCAGAAACATGCGCTGGTTGGGTTCTTCCATGCATTTTTAAGGAATTCTTGAATTTACCATGGCATCCTTCAGAAGTGCCTAAACACTTGTTCCCACAATGTGCCACAAAGTTTGTCCTTGGAGCTGCAGTACCCAGCTGCAGGAAAACCTTACGCCTTTCCCATCTAGTAGCAGAAGCGATTAGCAAACACCTTGTGGAACTGTGAATCTGTTGAAATTATATGAGCTACATTTCAGTGGAACACTTATTGATGGAATAAAGGAAAGACATTGATTTGATGATGATTATGATGAGCTAAAGACAGTGTCAGAAAGAACAGATGCTTCTAAAGAAACAGAGGGCAATTTCAAATGTCAAATTGAAAAGTAAAATCAAATTAAAGTTAATTAAAGTTATGTTTGATAGATATATATTTTATAACATTTGAAGGTGACATAGCTACTCGATTGTGCATAATAATATGGAAAATGCATGATACCATCCTTTTAGCAACAGTTAAAACAGAATATTTTGCAGCTCTCTGTGCTTAGTGACATCAAAAACAATTTCTAACTTCTGCAAACTAAAAAAAAGTTTTTAGATGTTTACAGTGTGGTTTTTTTTTCTTCCTGCAATGATGAAGAACCTTACCTCTGTTGTATTTTTCTTACTTCTTTCTTTTCTTAGAGGTTGTAAATAAGATCTGGTCTTTTGGACCTGAATCACATGGCAGCACTTTGCATTGAATTAAACTTTAATTAGACCTGCACTGGGAATATAAACAAACAACACCGACACTTGCTCTGCACAACTTCCTCTCCCTCATCACTGTGCCTGAGTGTGGACAGGGTTTGCTGCTGTGACCATAAAGGTCATGCTGCCGGTGTTGTTGGTCTGGCCATGCTGTCATGGGAGGCTTTTGAAGGGCTCCAAGAGTCTAACAAAGGCACAAACAGGAATGAAGGTGGACAAACCAGAACTGTATGAGCTGCTACCAGACTGCCCACAGGCTTCTTCTGCTTCTGCTGAGTCCTACAATCTAACAAAGGGTTTGAGTTTATCTATAACTTACTTTTTAATTAATTAGTTTCCTGTGCAAAGGTCTGGTCATTAACCCTTGTAAAGTTATTATTCATTTTTTCTCTTCCTTCTTTTTCCCTTGACCTACATACATAAGAGTGAAAAATTAATAGATTTACATAATTTGTTTGGATTAATGTGACAGACACGCAGCTTGCCTTGCAAATGAAGTTGCAGATCTTTGCTAAAAAGACTAATTTAATCACTGATGTATATAAAGTTACTGTATATGTATTAGACAATGTTAGGGACATATGATTCTATGGCTTTTCTCTATCTCTTAACTGCTTACATGCACACACACACACACACTGCTGCACACTTACATAACCATAACATATAGAACTGGCGACAGTCACATGTAAACATGACTGATTAAGGCAGGCCAACACTCCTTAGAGAGGGTGAATGAGGAGAAAATAAAAGCAGACCTCACGCTCCATTCTTTGCTTCAGTTGATTGCACTCTTAAGTGTGCTGAGTGGAGCCCAGAGCTGGACGGTAACTCTGTGGCTTTTCCATTTGCATGACTTGTAACATTTGATCATTTTCGGCATTAAAGCCCGTCTTATGCTTAGCCAAATCTCATTATTTCTCGAGGTAATGACTCTGAGGGGTTTTGGTCGGGTCCTGAGACAAGTAAATGAATCTCCGTGTTGCACGGAAAGGGAAAAGGTGCAGCACAACATCAATATAAAATTAGATACCATAAATATCATCCACAACAGAAACTGAACTGCTGCTTCTTCATGCTGTTTCTTTTTGTCAAACTTCTGAGGGTCACAGCCCTATAAAAAAGGGAAAAAAGCATCTCCTTGGAAAAGATCAAAGGGAGAAGGATGTTTTTGAGTTTTTACTTTGCTTGAAGCAAAAACTTTGAGCATTTCTGTAATCTCAATACAATCCAGACATAACTTGTTTGCATGTTTTCTTTTCTCCAAATTTCTTCATAGCTATTCAAGAGTTACATTTATGCTGACTAAGTGTGATGTCTAGGTATTTGTTTGCTATTTTGTTCAGGTTTTTTTGGAGCCTCTGTAGTGACAAGGCTCCACACATGCATTTGCAGTGCCAGGGGGATTCAGCTGCTTGGCATAAAATTTCCACCCCGCTCCCAACTGAGTGCCATTACCAGCCTTTAGTCATGGCCATAGACAAGAAGCAGCCTGTTGCAACAGGGGATCCCAGAATGTGAACGGTGGGGGAGCCAAGAGGTGTAATTTGTCGCAAAGGTGAGATACACTTTCAAAATGAAAATCTGAAATAGTGGATCTTACACAACATTTCCTTAGTACACAACGTTATTCTGATTTGCAATTGTCTTAATTTGTATTTATGTCATTCATTCTAGATTTTTGTGTATAAAACATCTTGAAAATGTTTTATATTTTATTTCACGTTGATGTACTACTGTGTGGTGGTGTGTCTCTTATTTCTTTTTGGAAATATGTTATTCTTGGAACTATGATTCTATCAAACAGGATTAAATCGAATGAAATACTGTATGGGAAATGAAAAGTAATGGGAAATTTTACATTTTCGACTGGTTTGGGGCTAAAATGTGTTGTAGTTGTCCTCTGTCTGGTACTCCAATTTCCTGAGCGTTTCTTCGGATGAAATGCTCACCTTTCAGTTGAAAGCTCATCATCATTAGGCTGATGAGCTTCACCTGTGGCTATGTGACACAAAACAACAACAGAGAACTGAGGCAATGAGAATATACTCAGGGTGTTTTGGAAGAATATTACTTGAAGCCAAACCAAAGGAAAGTCATCTCTTAAAACTGAACTGAAAACCTGTCAGTGGGCTGGCTGCTAAATGAAGTGTTGGGGTAAACATAAGGACCTGCTTTCTGGAGGTGTAAGCAAATGGAAGTTAAGGTGAGTAAATCACATCACTGTTATCTCATGCCTCCTTAAAACAGTCCCTATGTTATTTCCAGACATTGTCACCAGATAAGAAATTTATTAAACTATTCAACTTTTTGGCATTATTCTGGATCCAATAGTCCATAGTGATACCAATATATTGTGAAATTCTTCATGTCACAAAAAAGAGACAAAGGCTAAGATTACATTGACAACTTGCAGAACTAGCTTGTGGTTGCCCTTTCTCTCTCATTGTCATAAAACCATTTTTTTAAAAATTGAGGACAAATGATAGTTTGTCATTTGTTGCAATCAATGATACCTGTGCTTTCATTTATATTCATGTAATTCGTTTAATGTCACTCGGATCATTTGTTGATCTCTATAACTGGAAAATGTTGTATTTTTTTTCACCAGTTACTTTTGAATATTTATCAGTATTTATTTCTTCAATATTGGATGGCAAAATCTCTTGGAGAACATATCAGTCAGTTGATTTAAATTGAAGTTATAAAAATAGTTTAAAATGTGATATTTACAATAGCCTTAAGACTTCATGCACACCATTTCTCACTTGACCAGTGTGATGGTCATTAAATAGATTTTGCTATTAGGTTTATTTCCTGTCTTGTCTTGACAAGCAGTGTTGGGTCCAGACAGACAGTTATTTAGTCTATTCCACACTGCCTGAACTGATTCTTTGAGCTCTGATTTCCTGACACAGCTGCTTTACTACATCTGTAGTCTCTGAAATGTGACTGTTTTTTAAAGTTAGATTGTGCAACTGTTGCATCACTTTAGGGGGCAGGCACTGATGCTCTGATTGGTCACGGCCTGTTCTGTGTCTCCTGATTGCAGTTCCAAGGATGGCTTTACTGATTTTCTGAAGGGTCACCTTTGTTCCTACATTTTTCATTTCTGTGACTGCATGCGATCAGATTTTTTTCTTTCTCCTGTAATTTTCAACACTTGAAGTGCAAATGGTACATGCAGAAACAAATGGTAAAATAATCTATCTGCAATTTTTGAAAAGCAATTTTGTGCAAATTCCAAATTTTAGGAAGGTCATTTTCTGCTGCTGTCAGTATTTGCATGTCAGCCCTTTTGTTGGATCTTTCATAGGCTTTTCTCAAAAAATATGTTTATACAGTACAACCATATGTGACCTTGCTGTAACACTACACATATCTACTGTTTAGATAGGTGTGTGTTTCTTGACGTTGGTCCTTGATCCACACTGCCCTGTATGTTTCCCTGATTTAACACACCCGATTAAGATGATCTGAGTTCTGTACAACCTTAGTGAACAGCCATCAATTGGAGTCAGTCTTGATGAAGCAGAGAAACAATTAAAACATGCAGGGCAATGTGGTTTGACTTCCGGGGAAGAAAAAGAACCTATGTTGACCACCACTGAAAAATAAACTGTTGATTTTGAGACATTGCTACATTTTTCTTTGTTTCCCCCAAAATAAATAGTGCAAGAAAAATCCCAAAGCTGACATTAATTAGGAGGCAAGTCTGCATTTCACTTTTTCAGATGCACAAAAAAAGGCAAGTTGATGTTTTGTTTGAGTGAAGAGAAAATTAAAAACATAGGCTACTTCCCACAGAAGCTATTTAACGGATCATATCACTAACATAATTGATATGACTTATTTCACACCATTTTAAAGAGCAATGTGCACAAGAATAAAGTGAATAATGCTTTAAGGTCCCTTCAATTCAACCAAAACTTTCTACTTGGTGACATTCAGCTCTAATGGCTGCCAGGAGGCTTTTGCCAGACTATGTAGAAATAGCCTGGGAATACATTCAATTCAGTCACTTTGTAGGGTTTTCAAGCATAAATATTCCCTTGGAAATCATCGCACAGGATCTCCAGTGAATTAAAGTTCTGGCCAATTTTTTTTTTTTTTTTTTTCAGCCATGAACTGGTTGCTGGTTAGCTTCAGGTCAAATGCTGCCTCACCCAAATGTAGTTGAGCTTTATTATAGGCTACATACGGGGAGCAACAAATGACGGTGATAAGCAACCGCTTTCTGTTACTCTGAGTAAACCCAAGACACAGGACATTATAGTGACAACGGTTTAATGTTTTTCATCTTTCTTGCATTGCTGGCCTGCATGTGCATGTCTGCTCATACAATCTCAAAATTTCAAATGCACAAATTTCGCCAGCTGGTTGGCTGGAGGAGGGAAAGCTATTGTGCAATTCATATATTTTCCCAAAAGGTTTGGGTGTTATTTAGTGGTGGTTTGAGGCATGACTAAAATGCAGATAAAAGATAAGAGATGTTTTGTTTTTTTCATTAAAAAACAAAACATCTCTTTGTTTTTTAATGAAACAAAGAGAACACTTATAGGTCACCGTAACAGAAGAGAGCACAGGCAAGAACATGGATGGAATTGAACAAACACGAGAGCTTTAATACTGAGAGAAAGAGGTGAAAGTTCCAAAGAAACCAGAGTAGCTAATCATCTGAGAAAGAAGCAGACTGAAAGTTCAGGAACAGGAAAATCAGGAGATAGGAAATGGCTGAGAAGGGCAGCAAGCTGAAGAAAAGGCAAGAGATAAACAAAGCAGAGAGAACATAAGAGAACAAACCTCAAACTGACTTGATCAGAAACACTAATCTAAAAGAAGCTGAAAGCACAACCAATGAGATAAGGTGATCTAACACAGGGATAAATTAACATAACAAGAACCAAGCAAGTAAACAAAGATATCAAATAGAAACAAGTGAAAACCGTAATACAAACACCTCAGGATCATAACACTGAGGGATCCCTAAAGGGTTTACATTGGTGGGGAAACGGGTCTCTTTTTTAGTAAGCAGGTATCAAATTGGAGCTATATGTGTTTTTCATATTTGCCTATTTTTTTAGTTTTTATAACATCGGACCAGACTTTGCCTAGTATTATCATTTACTGATTGAAATCACGACTTTAAAACTGCACTTCACTCAGCTAATCTACATCTGATATTTTAAACAGGATGTGGATAATCTAAAAAAAAAAGAAGAAACGGTAAGGGTAGCAGTTGCCTTTTCACTGTACTTAAGCACGAACATGTAACATTGCAACACTTTCTGCTCCCCGGAAGCAGCAGATGGATCCAATAAGATTTGTCACAGCCGTTTTCACAGGAGATCATTTCTAGGTTTATGTATGGTCTATCTACGTGTCACTAGGGTGGCTTTATACACTATGGCCATCTTTGCTTGCTTGGCTTTTTGCATATTTGCTTTTGTTTTTATTTCAGTGCTGCAAATTTATGAAAATAGTTAGTAAAGAGGGTGAAGGACACAAATTTTAAGCTTGAAATTTAGCTTGTAAAGATATGTGAATAGTTTCTGCATTTTTCCTAAGTCTTCTCCAGTTTATAAAATCCTCTAAGTAGCAGGCTTTGATTGTCATAGATTGAAGATAAGCTATGCATTATCAATGGACCTGAAGCCTAAGAGTTTTAGATAAGGGGTGTATAAATTGATGGGTTTCTCCAACTATTATAAGGTTTGTCATAGACTAAGTTACGGTGGCCCTGAGGTGCAAAACACTACAACATTAAGGAAAACACAACAACATTAAGGAAAACACTACAACATTAACGAAAACACAACAACATTAAGGAAAACACAACAACATTAACGAAAACACAACAACATTAAGAAAACACAACAACATTAACGAAAACACAACAACATTAACGAAAACACAACAACATTAACGAAAACACAACTACATTAACGAAAACACAACAACATTAACGAAAACACAACAACATTAACGAAAACACAACGGAAGAGGTAGGTCCCAGTGGGAGACCTAAGAAGTCGCTGATTGGACGACAGGTCGTTTCTCTTTTGAACCGGAAGTTATTCTGGAATGAGTCTTGGTGAACGCATGCTAACCGACACTTCGTGGTTGATCTTTAGCATGTCCAGTATCACCTCGTATGTATGTTACCCTGCAACCTTGGGTGGCAGAGTAATGTATTATAAAGGATCTTCCTCCAACGTGTGTTGCTGTGGCACAGGAAAGATGAGACACACACGTTGAGTTCTCGTTAACATCCAACGGAAGATTAATTCTTTTTTGTGAGCTCGCTCTTTTCTATGCCACCAATGCAATGCGCCCCTAGTGGTCATGTGGAGAATTGCGTGGACAAACTGAAACAACACTTAATTTGTTACAAGAAATTAAAAGATACAAAATAAAAAATTGTGTTTGGGGTGTCTATTTTCTTACATATTCTCTTTATTTTCTGGTAACTTATTTTTCACCCCTCTACACTTGTCCTGACTCAAAATATTCCCGAATAGCTGCACTGAGGTTTGGATCACTGAGAACATTCATGTTTTTTAACGATCAAATTAAAGCCAGAATAACTTCCGGTTCAAAAGAGAAACGACCTGTCGTCCAATCAGCGACTTCTTAGGTCTCCCACTGGGACCTACCTCTTCCGTTGTGTTTTCGTTAATGTTGTTGTGTTTTGTTAATGTTGTTGTGTTTTTCGTTAATGTTGTTGTGTTTTTTGTTAATGTTGTTGTGTTTTTCGTTAATGTTGTCGTGTTTTTGTTAATGTTGTCGTGTTTTCGTTAATGTTGTTGTGTTTTTGTTAATGTTGTCGTCTTTTTGTTAATGTTGTCGTGTTTTTGTTAATGTTGTAGTGTTTTGCACCTCAGGGCCACCGTACTAAGTAGAGCTGAAGACTTAAAAAAAAAAAATGTTAGTGCAACAGTTGTCTGCACATTTGAGTTTGCCCTTACCAAAAGCTGGTGGAGGAGGTGGAACAAGTGTTTTTTTTTTTTTTTTTTTTTTCTGAGAATCATTTGTGGTAAATGTGGAAGAAAATGTTACGAGTGACTTCACAAAGAGCAGCAGTGTAGGATGTTTGTACAAAGGTGAGCGAAGCTGTGAATGAGCTTTTTTTTTTTGTGGGAACGTGTGGTTGAATTACCTATTATGTGGGGATCTGTGCTTTTTATGTTGATCACCTTTAACAAAAAAGTTAGATATGCTAGAGTAATATGAAAGTATTTTCTTAAGGGCTTTCTGGCTTTGATAGAAGTTATTTTACCAAATAGCATCTCTGAGAGAAGCTATTTTAACAAATCGTTCACTCTAATTGAAAAGTGCATCATCTCCCAAACATCCTTAATGTTTACAAACTTCTTGGGGAAATTCTTGTATCTGTGCATGTCTACATATCTTGGCAACACAGTCATTACTTAAGTCTTTACACCTGGGACCTATTGTGATATTTAATTCAGAAGTTAAGGTAAGCTTTTCTTTTTTTTTTTTTTTTTTGTCTGCTGTGCTGCTTAAAGTGGAGCATGGTTTATTCAGGGTATTTACTACTTTGATCATTTTAAAGTAAAATGCATCCTCAGAGTTGAGAAATACTGCAGCACTACAGACGCTGAGCTGATTAGTTATGGACAGAATTATCAATATCGAATTCACTTCAACTTGTAAGGTGGTCTCATTTGTATGTGATTCTCTGTAAATTGCATAGCTGAAAAGAGATAACTTTTACTAGCTTTTATATTAATTTTTATCCATAATCCCACAGAGTTTCTTTAGCCTGACAAATAATCTGGAGAGGGGAGGGAAATGGATCAGATTGATCTCATTACTGTCAACCCTCTAATGATAACCATAATAAATGGCAACTATTGTCTCACTGGTATTTTTGACAGGTAAATGTGCAGCAAACGGGACTTTATACATAGGTTGTATTAAATATTCCGGACCTAAATTCAGTTAGCAAATTTTAAAACGGTCTCTTTATTTTCCTACTATGTGGTGCTTTTGAATTAACGAAAAAGGCTGTCAACTTTAGATTAAAATATTTTCATTCTGTGTATGAAAATAAATTATAAAATTGAGTGATTTATTAAAAGTAGTCTTATCTTATTTAAGAGTTTACCCAGAAAGTGGGAGGTTGTAGAATATTTATTGGTGAACGCACAACCAAGTGAAATGTGTCCATCTGATCCAATGACTACAGAGCAGAGAGAAGAGACAACAAAAATTGTGGAACCAGAAAACGCTCAATCGTCTCAGTTTTACCTCATGATGTTTGTGAACTTAACCACTTACAAGAATGACTACTTTGAGCTGTCTTCTTTAAAATCAGTAAAGAGTTATACAATAGCAAAACAAACAAAAAAAACCCACATTTGTTTCTTTCAGCAAAAAAAAGTGCTTCCTTCAGTTTTGCACATATTCAGTGCATTTGCTTTAAAAATGCCTCAATTATATCATCTCATTTTACTTTCTGAACAAATGTAAGGTAGCTGAAATGAAATGCTTAAATATGAGGGGTCAAGGAAAATGAACTCAATAAATGCAGGAGCTACCAAAGCAAGCATTGATGTAACTCTTAATAAAAGTGTGAAGCACTTCTAATTCATCACACTGAATCACTTTTTTTTTTTTCATTTAAACAGTACTTCATACATTGCACAGGACTTGGGAACAGATGAATATTTAATTTCTGCCTTCCTAGTCCCGTAATAAGCAGTTTGTTTTCTTTTTGTTTTTTAAACCAAAAATAATGAGCTTAAATATGTCTAACCATCAATTTCTTGCATCCAGAGTTAATTTTTTTTTGCTCAAAACGTTGGCTGAAATTGGTGAACAATGGGGTTGTATATTGTGACCTTTTCATTTTCTGACCTGGACTGTGGGGCTGAGATCAGTGGAAAAAGTATCTATGTTTAAATCAGGCTAGCAAATATGACATCAGACGGCTCTGCTGGTTATTGAGAATGTTGACATTAATGTAAAATATGTGAAGCAATTAGTGAAGTGAGAAAAACTCATGTAATTAGGAGAAAGTGAATCTGTTGCTGCTGTGACAAGGAGAAGGTGATGAAGAAAAGCTCATTTGGCTCCAACAATACTGCTGTACTGGGAGATGTCCTGTTTAGTTCCTTTTACATTAAATATTTCCCTGTGTTTTATAATTTCACATCCTCTTCTTCATGCCTTTCAGTGTCATGTATAATTAGCTCAGTTTCTCATGTGTTGCTGTGAATTATTCATGTTGAGCATAGTTAAGTTCTACAAGATGTAGAAATTGTGAGGTAAAGTTGCTACAATACAATGAAAATAAGAAATTTATCGGCTTTGGAGAAATTAAGTTGAGGAAGATGAAACGCTTTTTTTAAAAGGAGGCAAAGATGGTAAATCCTAAAGTTCAATGTCAATTAAAAAAATCTGCAAAAAATACAAATTGTGTGTCATTTAAAACTATACAAGCAAACACATAGTTTGCTTGTAATTTGGTATAATTTAAATGTTTTGAGCTGTATGTCAGGTCTTTGCTCATTAGTTAAATTTGATACAGAAACTGAATAATTGCTCACTTTGAGATCTGCTAGAGTACAGAAGGTGATACATACACATCAAACAAACCCATGCATCATGCCTGTCACTATTTTTGTTTCATCTCAATTAATTTGAATGTTTTGCAGCTGTAATTTTTTTTTTTTTTCTATATATGTAGGATCACTCCTTAGTAATGAGCTCCATACTTGTTCACGCAGAGGCCCACAGTCTAAAATATTTTAACTTTATCTGAACTAGGAAGTGATGTTTTGCTCTGGTATCATCTCACTCTTTGTCGGAACCACAGTCTTACTAACCCTCAAAGTCTGAAGGGAGTCTCTAAGGGATTTTCAGACCAGAAAGCTGCATATAGTTCAAGTTAATGAGAGCACAACAGTCGTAAATCAAATTATCTCAATAGAAATGAAGATGAAATGCTACAAGGAAGGGAACCACTGGGATGGAGTCCCCAGAAATGTACAGAAGAGCTCCTTATTTAGGACAGAAACAATCAGCATAGCAAAGCAGAAACTGGAGCTCCAAAAAACATTTGCACTGAAGTTTACAAATGCTACGGTAACCTTAAGATACCTATATAATTTTTAAACTTACTTGTAAATCCAATCTTACACCCAGCATGTCCCATACTTGATCAGAAGCATTTACAATCATGCAGATAATCAGGGGTCTGGTTCCTAAAATAAGGAAAAATGGGTCTTGGGGATGTTGGTTTTTGTTGTGCTTAATACATTTTAACAGTTTTAAATATCATTTGGAAGAATGATATTTGAGAGGAACACTTCATGTTTCTCTGAAGTGCATCTTTTCAACTCTGGAGCTGTTACTATGAATATGTGGTTAAAATAGAAGACTGAAACATTTTTAAAAGAACACAGGAAATTAAAATGACAAATGGATCAAAGAGTAGAATGTAAAATTTTATAGTATATTGTGTCCCCCCTGCTCCCCATTTATATATTTCTGTTCTTTTTCTTTTTCATTTTGTCAGTTTAGGTTTTCCATAATCACTGTATTAAAGACTTGGATCACCATAATCTACATTGTCAAAACCAGTGTAAACATGCAAAAAAGCTGTTGAATTAGCATAAAAAATACCACGTCTAAAAATGGAATGCATCACTTAATATCAAAATGATTTTTTTAAATTTATTTTTTCCATATACTACCCTCGTCTTCCGAGAGATGTTTGATTTTTCTTGCACATAAAAATAGCTGAAATAATTTCTCCGTATAATCTGCCTGGAGTATGAATAGTTATGGGCTTAACTATAACTGACTTCATACATAACCTCAAGAGGGAATCCCTCCACTCCGCCCCCTCACCCACACCTCATCCACCCTCCCAGTGAAACGCGGAACTTGTCCTCCTCTCGGTGCGCTCTTCAGCAGGGGTCGCTACTCTCCGTGTGAGAGTAGCAGTCAAAGCGGTGATCTGGTTTCCAGCTTTCATCAGCTCCCCTCACACGAGGATTCCTTCCTCCGTTCGCCTTCACCTGCAGCGCTCTCTCTTCTAGAAACTTACTCCTGGAGACGGAGTTTTGTCAAGAGTGCGGAGCAACTGCGCCTGAGAACCGCATACCATGCGTTACTTTTGGATACCCACGGCTTGGATCACCGGGCTCGCTTTCCTCTTTGGATTTCAAGGCAAGGGATCGTTTAATTATTGTCTCCTTAAATGACCTGACTGTTTTTTTTTTTCTGCCTAAGGTCAGAGGGAAATAACTACAGTGGATGTTTAAATATGCGTTTCTCCGTCTGACGCTAACGGTAGGAGTTTCTTTCTTCCCTGAAAACACCTGACAAGGCAGAGAAGTATGCAGCCGCGCGGTGAAGCCCCAGACTTCGCCCTGTGCGACAGAAGCGCTGTCTTCAGTCCAAGTTGCTGAGTGTAAGAGATGAGCTGCTACAGGTCTCTGTGTACAGTAGCATTATGTGTCACAGGAAAACAACACTGACGGGTGATGGGCTGGTGACTGCTTCAGCAGAGTTGACAGAGCTCTTAGCTTCAGATTTGTTTGAATCACTTTGCCATCTTGCACTGCATTTTGCTCCTTAGAGTCAGGTGTGCATCCATCAGGATTGATCACTTTCAAGTCATAGGACTTCTTTTGGCACAACTCTTTCAGGGAGTCCATACATTCAGAGTGTGTGACTCATGTGGACCATGAGGGTGTTTGAAGATAACAAGGAAGCACTACAGGAAATGGGAATAAAACCTGTAGCAGCCAGGTAACATGAGAAACAGAAAAGGGGACTTCATTTTGATTTCATTACCCCTGCATTTACCTTTTTACTTGTATCTCAACATAAATGACTGGATGTAAGAGAGTCTACTCTCAAAGGAAATGTTTGATTTTGGAGTTGTTACTCGGTATGCTTGGCTTTCAGTTGAATAGTCTACAACACTTCAGGCTGAGTGCCAGAACAAGAATTGACAATGGTGAACATGATGAGCTTTTCTCTGCTCTGCTTAAATCAAGACACATGCAGAGGTGTCAGGAAGAGTGCGCAACAGAGAGACTGACGGTATTATGATTAGCCACTTTGTGTTTTTTGAATGTGTTTAAATATATAATAGTTTTAATATAACTTAAATGTAAATTTTAGCCTACACACATTGGTTCCTTGGTGGATTTTTTTTTTTTTTCTCAGATAATGCTGTTTACTTCTGCTGTTCTACTTAAACTAAGTTATTTGGTGCTGCTTCTCATGGTGCCCTGCTTCCCATACAATGGTAACAGTTTTACTCAAAAGACCCGTGCTTAAAACTACCATGACTAACTAGCTCGGTTCTTTGACGATTGGCTTTTGGCTCTTATTGTAGTGTTTTGCATTAGTTCACACTAAATGCCATGTCTTCCTATATTTGACTTTTTCATCACCTGCTGTCACCTCCTTTTCCTTTTTAACTCATCTTGTTGAATCATTCTCCATCACTCTGATTTGGGTTTTTTCTGTTTCTATCTGCACTGGCTGGCAAGTCTCCTCCAAAAAAAAAAATAGACTTTTATTGCGCCATTGTTAACTTTGATTACAACCTTGTTCCAGAGTCCAATCTTCATACTACTTATCTAACTACAGGCCTTTTTATTCTGTTGGCCTCTAAGATTTTGGGGGGGGGGTTTGTAGATGCACTGCTGTTCATTCTCAGTTCCTTGAATTTCCTTTGCATAATTTGCTCTTGCTTTTACAACTAAACATAACCCAGAGTGACTGACAATCATTAGGCTTTCCCCCAGCTCCCCTCCCTTGAGTACATTCCTTTCACGAAGATGATGGATCTCCGTTTTCATCAGTTTAATATTGCTTTGGAAAGTTCTTTACCCAATTTTTAGCAGTTTTTGCAATGTTCTTGGATATTTTCACTGTTTAACGCGTAACAGCGGTTTGATCTTTCTTAAACAGATCAACATCTTTTCCACAAAACATGCCTTTCTACATAGTGTGGTAGAAAATGGGAAGCTGATTGCATTAGTTGGGGTTAAATAAATTGTTGCCAGCTGGAATAAAAGTGCCCATGCTTTAATTATCCAATAGGAGGCATAAAACTATTTGCATTAAATCCAAGCTGGCACCTTTTTTTTTGCATCTAGGCAGTCAATGTTCTCCAACATTTTAGTCCCACAACAGAAAGGAAACTAACTGCAATCACATTT
Organism: Poeciliopsis gracilis; assembly: GCA_911649635.1. Lineage (NCBI taxonomy): Eukaryota > Metazoa > Chordata > Actinopteri > Cyprinodontiformes > Poeciliidae > Poeciliopsis > Poeciliopsis gracilis. The sequence goes on along the minus strand of CAJVRI010000884.1, from coordinate 4,189,592 downwards.
TGTATTGCGTCTCATAGCAGCAGTGATACCCATATCACTTCAGGCCTAACATGGAGGTCCAAACTGATTTGCACATTTGACCCTCACGGTTCCTAGCTTTCCCTAAATGTAGCTAGTATACATAAAATGTGACCTTTGTAAAACTGCACAGACAGTTGCTATTTGATATGAATAATTTATTTCCTCTTTGATACTTTGTACAGCTTCAGTCTCAAATTTTATCCTATACTACTCTGAGCTTTAATCACACAGGTATAAACTTTCTTTGAATCACAAAGCCAGCTGCTAAAGCATAAAAAGAAAACATTACAGGAATTTTCTGGGCTTTTTGGAGCAAATGAATTAAAAGGGAAAAAAAAAATAAACACCTTTGTTTTTGTGTCACAATGCAGAACTGTTTTCAGAAGCTGAGTCGGTATACATTTTGCACTTTTACAGATCTGTTCTAGTTTTTCTTTATATTCAGATTTAAATTATGAATAAAATTTGAATCAGACTTGACCAAAATCAATGCACACACTTTTCAAGTGATTGCTAAAGGAAACGACTATATATCAGTCTCCATGCTTTCTCAGTCACAAAAGTGAATTCTTCTTTGAACTTAAAACATGGAACAAATCTTTTAAATGAGGCAATGGATTAGGCAATGACTTGTATGTACAAATTTGATCCTCCTTTGTTTGCAATGTTACTCAGGTTAATGTCTTCATTTCTGTTTTTCTCGTGCACTATCAGAACTGGTGCATTACTGCCACTGTGACCCACTGTCTGTATTGTGGATGTTTCCAGTTTTGGTATGACTTCTTGTCATTATTTTTCCATGATGAAAGTCTTGAGGCATTTGTGAAAATGTAGTAAAAAGTACAGATATTTCTCTTAAAACGTAGTGGGAAAAGTCAGTTATCAGAAAATAAACACTCAAGGTACATATGTGAAAAATCTTTGGTACAGTAATGGAATATTTTTACTTGACACCTCTGGGTATATTTATGCATATGCTGCCAGCATACTACATTTATGGCCATGTAAACGCATGTAGATTGAAGTCTGACATCTAAACAAAGCTCTATCACTTAAGTTGCAGAAGGAGCATTAGCGAGGGTAGATGAAGGGGGAAATGATTTGTTTTGGAAGTATTTTGTGGCACTACTCATTATTTGTCTAGTCATTTTCTACATATTCTTTGAGTACTTCTGCAATTGGCAGCAGAACAGAGACTCATGCAGTGGGAATCTGGGTTATGCATTAATGACTCATCCATCCAGGTCACTAAAGAACATGGAACACAATTTAAACCACTGCAGATATCTTCATTAAACAATAAAACATGGACCATTATTGGATAGTTCCAGGGATAAAGACAGCTGACCAAAAACAAACTATTTGGAACATTCTCCAAAAAAACAAAAACACCCCAACACACTCAAATGTTCACTGAATTGCTGACACAAAATAGGAATGTATGGTTGGATTTGCAATTTCCATTCCATCTGGTATAAGCAGCATTTTAGGAAAAAGAAAAAAAATTATTGTGGCAATATGATGGTCTGAGGCTGCTTTCCTGTTTGTAGAGAAGGAAGATTTGTCATAATTGACGTTGTATTATGATCCTCACTAGAAAAGCTGTATGGAGAATGTTCGGCTGTCAGTGCGTGACCTTAAGATGTAATGCATTTTCATTAAACAGCAGGAAGATGATCCAAAGCACATCAAGTCCATTGTCAAGAACTATGAACAACAAAAATGCAAAACAAACTAATTTTCACCTTTGCACACCACATTTGGATCTTCATTGCAATGGTTGAAAATAAAGAGGAGTTGGAGTGGAGACAGTGTTGCAGGACTAAAGAATTAGCACCTTTGAACCTGCGCAAATGTTTCTCTATTAAATACTGAATTTGCATACAAATCTATTGTTAATTTAATCCTGTTTAAGAAAAACACCTCATACTTTTTCATACTCGAGTAACGTTTCAGTAAAAGTTTTTTGGTTGATTAGAGTTATGTTGGATCAGGGCACTTGCACCAATTATACCTTGGTCAAATACAAGATGGAATAAAAGCAATAAGAAGTATTGGGGGGGAGGGTCCACATCAGTGAGAGGTTTGGTTATCTATTGATTTGGTTTTGGTGAGGGAACTTGGTGATTTATTTAAAACAAAAAGATTGTTGACATCCTTACAATTAAGTTTTTAAAGAAGCTGTCAATCTTTTACCTAGGTTTCAGAAAACACAGTGGATTCCCCATGCCATCAGTCATTCCGTCTTCTCTCATGAAGACTTCAGCATTTTAATGCCGGATTATAAACCTTTCAAAGTAAAAACTGTGATAAAAAGCATTTACATTAGAATATACTTGCCTTTATACAGCAGCTCACTCATATAAGAGCAAGCAACAAATGATCAAAGTCTTTATGCATCAAGTTCAGTATTAACACTTAACACCTGCAGTGTTCTCTGTGTGTTATACACACTCACCCACCCACCTACAGACACACATTTCTTCATGTCTGACTCCACTGGGGTTTTCACTGTGGGAATAGAACTAAATTAGCATGACAAATTAGGATCCAAACCTTTTCACAGCAAGCGCAACATCACAGTAACAGCTTCTCATCTTAAATGCGTCCCCTGGTATCAGCATTAATACAGCAGGCTGACCTTTCAACACACTGCTTGCTTCATTTTTGTGTATTGCCAAACTCCACACAAAGCCAAGTATAGATGACAACCATAAACATCTGCAAAGTAGCTCTGACAGGAGAAACTGACTGGGTGTTTGGTGGTTTGAGCTTAAAAGTTGTCTTATTTTATTGTTGTGTCCAACAATAGGTTTGGTGCATCTGGTTAACTGTTTACCAAAGGCAATTATTAACACAATTACCGTATTTTCCGGACTATAAGTCGCAGTTTTTTTTCATAGTTTGGCCGGAGGTGCGATTTATACTCCGGAGCGACTTATGTGTGAAATTAACACCTTATTATATATCATATTGCATTTTATTTTCACTTTAAACCACAAGAGGGCGCTCTAGGTCTGTGTTGATAATGTTTGTGGTAGAAGCCAAGTTCCGGAGTTAGCTGAGTTTACAAGTGACACCGAAGATGAAGATTTCATTGCGTTTAGTGATTTGGAGAGACACGAATGGTTTGACAAACTTGTTAGCATGACATTTATGCTATAGTTATCTGAATAACTCTTAATATGTTATGCTAACAACCAGGCATGTTCTCAGTTCATTGTTTGTGTCATATAACGTTAGCACACAATACAATTATTCAGCCTGTTGTTGCCTCTATTCTATTTTTATTGCCTTTCAAGATGACGTGTCTGTTCTTGGTGTTGGATTTTATCAGATAAATTTCCCCCAAAAATGCGACTTATAGTCCGGAAAATACAGCAGTCATTTACATCAAGATACCTGGTCGCAAAATTTGGATTACGAATCTTAACCTAAGTTTATTTACAAGTGTCTGTATATCCCTACTAAAATTTTATGTATTTCTGTCCTATTATCATAAAAATAATGAGCAAATAGCTTTCAGACTTGATTATTGCTTTAATATACTGGGTTGTTAATTCTTGGGCGATGGCTGATGTTATCAAACAGCATAGCTCAATATGTATGTCATGAACACAACTTATCTCTGAAATATAAAATATTTTTCACAAAAATAAACCTTCTTGTTAACGACATTAAATTTAAAAAAGTGCATTAGGCTTTTTGATTTAAAACATTTTATCTTTTTGATTAGACAATAAAAGTAGCTGGTAAATGCTGAACTGAAAATTCAATTTGTGAATGTTTTACCCTTCCTTACAAGAGACTTGTATCTCAACTTCAAATTTGCTTGGGCATTGTTTGTACCGAGAACCTTTGCTTCATTTAACTTAAATCTGATCTTGGTTTTGCACTCCCTCTCCTGTTTTCATTTTTTTTTTCTTTTCCAGCATGGATGTACAGTTTATCTTGGATAGCTGCTTTATTTCAGGTAATCCGAACACATAATCAGTGTTTACAACAAAGAACCAACCAAAGTATGATATTGGAATAATTCTTTGTACAGTCATGATGATGAAAAATGATTGCCCATCATTTACTCAAAAACATCATTTGACTATACAGTCCATGATTTATATCCAAGAACAGCACAATGACAGTTTTTATATCTCAACTTAATTCTATTCTGTACAGCCGTGTTTATGACCTTGACGATGGCAGGGTCAAGTTTCTCTCTACTTGTTTTTGTTTTCATTTGCTTGACTTTTCGGAGGCGATGACAAACGGGATGATTTATAACTTTTAGATACTTTGACCCCTCACTGCACATTTACACATCAGGTCAGGTGTTCACTGTCTCACCCGATGTGGTGTTCTGCTGCTTATAAATGTATGTTTCTTCACGAGCAATATTGTTTGAGAATGATTTTGCTTTTTTTTTATAAAAGTCATGAATAAGCGTGAGTGCGGATTAAGGCAGGCAATTCAATCTGTGGTACATCTTCAGACCTGTTCTGCTTCAGCCCTGGGTAGTTTAAACTACAACTATGTATCAATCTGAACAGCTGTACCAGAGCTTCCTGTTGCTTTTTTTTTTTTTTTTTAACTTGTAAATATGACTTGCCTAGTAGTATGGAGCTCTTAATTTATCAGAATTTTAGGCAATATTAAACATGCATTCACTGATTTTAAAAAGGAAATATGCCGAAATATGGCCTTTTCAAAATGCTAGGATTTGTGGCTCCATCTTTCATATCAATTGACTTCACTTAGACTCTGAGTAATCTCGTTATGCAGTGATTTTATTTAAGAAAAGACTTGACAGACCATATTAAATTTACACAAGCAAAACTAATTTACATAGTTAAGCAAAGCAATATTAGTCAGTGATATTTGTTTAAATTCATTTCCTATGTTTTTCTTTATGTTAATGTCACCTATTTAAAAAATGCAGACAGATTTTATCATTGAAACTGGAAACTCACTCAGTGTTACAGCTGTTATCTGAATAAAGGTGAACCAGGTTGATTATCAGTGGTGACCGACTTGACTTGGAGCTATAAGATGAATCACTGTGTGACGGGGCCGCTTTAGTATAAAGACGAATATAATTTAACATTTTGCTCCCATTTTGAAATGGCCATTTGAACATTTTTTTAGCCATAACACTGAACCTCATTGCATAGCAAATATATTGGGCACAGTATGTAAACCAAAGTGTCTTTTGGTTTATATAGTGTTTGAGAATATTACAGATGATGCTGTATTCTGTGGAATGACTGGTAGTCTATATATTAGTGGTCCCTAATGCTTAGGTAAAAAATATAATTTTAACATAAGATTTATAAATGTATATATTTTAAACCAAAGTGTCTCCACAATTACGTTTTGGTGTAAACGCATTACATTCTTGTCAACAGATGCTCATTGAAATGCTGTGAGTTGGATATTGAAAGTAAAGTGCCTGGAGATAAGCAGGTGGAGCCATAAAGGCACAGCAGAAGGAGGTTGTGCAAACAAGAAAAAATACAGTAGTAATAATGATGGGAACATGACATCTGTTACTTGCTGCATTTCCATTACAAATATGTGCAAATCTTTGCCTATATTCTGCTAGATACCAACAACACAATTTCACAACTGTTTCCATTAAATAAGAAATACATTTTAAATCACTCATGAATAAGCTTGTTCATGTGATAAGTAATTTAAAATCATGGCTTCAACAGATGCAAACATTTACATGTGATTTAGTCATAATTCAGCAATGGGGCTAGAGCTCATCCATCAGAGATGTTGGTGTTGTATGCTTGACAGCAGCCAAGTGTGCTGCGTCTTGGGGAAATTGTTGTTGCCAAGTTTACATGTAAGCTATGGATTCAATGTGTTTAAATGAAAACTTTTTATGAACTGTGCAATACTGTGAGAGCTCTAATGGCACCAGCTAAACATTGTCCAAAAACGATCCTCCTACTTCCTGTTATCTTATTTTCGCCAGTAGTTGCATCCGGCTGTTGATCAGTTAACTCATGTGATGCAAAAAAGTCTTTCCATTGCACCTTTGATACAGCCAAAAAGTCACTTTATCCTAGCGCAGACTATTTTGTTTTTTTCTGAAATTGCTGGGTTTCCAATAAGTAAATGCATTTTTGTTATCTGTATGCACAATTTTATTATTAAGGGAAGCATAGCTACTGTTGCTCAGCTTAATATTTCAAAAACTTTATATTAAACGGGATAAATTGATTTCTCAAACAGAAATCAACAGTTTTCATTCTTGTTTTGGTCACACTCTTCATGCAAATTTTATCTGCAATTTTGGAATTTCTGCCATTGTGCTGCTGGGATAAGTTATTCTATGGTAATGGGGAAAAATCGGCACGGTTCTTGCTTATCCAAAGATTACTGCCCTAAATGCCATCCACTCCGTTATTCTATGATGTTGAACTGAGTCAGTGTGTGCCCTGGTCCCACCCCAGATTCCACTAAGACCATTAGCTTCCAGCCATTTGATTAAATGTTACCATTGATTCCCACAGGAAATGAGTCGGTACAGCAACATCTGATCACATCTGCCAGCTCCCTAATGGAGAGTTATCAGTGGTAGAAAGAGTGAGTGGAGGAGGCAAGAGTTCACATTAACATTGGAGGGGTGAAAGAACATGAAGCTGCACACAAATCAACACCCAGCCTCATGTTGTGCCTGACTTTGCCACTGTTTTGAGCAGCCTGAGGCCTTCACATTATATTGCATTAGCTGTTAGAAGTAAAAATGTTTAAACATTAGGCTTTTGATTTTGTATTCTCTATCATAGATGACATTAGCTCATTAAACTGGACCCATTCTGCGTGGATTTATATTCTGCCCTTTGCTCAAAAGATTACATTCTAGATGTTGTGTTGCCATTTTGTTTAGTTTCTCCTTTTCTTTCTGAGGTTTTACCCTAGAGTGACAAGTGCAAGTTCTGGTTAATAAACAGCAATATTACAGCAGGATGTGCTATGGGGAAAAAATTCAAGAAGTGTGATGCTTAATATAATTTTAACTTGGATCCTTTCATCCAAGTTGTCATTTGTTTTAACTCCTTAATATCAGTGCCCATTCTCAATAAGAAAAAGTACTCTTTGTTCCTGCAACTCGGGTTGAGAAATTGTTTGAAGAACAAGATATTCTACGGGTATTATTATTATTTAGATGCATGCCTCACAAATGATTGATCATTTTTGCTTTTGATGTTTTCTGGACTAGTGGTGATGTGGTTGTTGGCAATAAATGGTGAAGAATCAAAATCATCGTGACAGAATAAATTCAGGTTTCCATCATAAATATTGTCAAGGCATTATTTCTGCAGTTAATAGCTGTAGCTTTGATAAATGGCTTACTTTAATTTTATGAATTTAAGGTGAGTTTATAAATTTAGTGGCACAAACTTCATTTTATAAAAAAGCAGGCTCGGACAAAGATACCTTTGTGCCGTTTCAAACAAAATGCATACAAATCATATTCATAGATTGGGCTCAATTTTGTGACTTCCTGACCAGTATTCTTACAAATGGTCTCTCTCAGAGCAAACATTAATAGAAATGTGTGATGACAACCTGAAGCTTGAAAATGTTGCACCATCATTTTTGTATACATTCTGAAGGACATCCACACACAGTAATATTTGCTATATTTTGTTTGAAAAAGTCTTAATGCCACACATCATTCAGTTTAAATTCTGTTGTCAATATCTGGATGAATATAGATGGTTGGCTGCTCCCGTATGGCAGGACCAAGGTGATCTTACAGTCTCAGAGCTGTGATGGTATGAAGATAAACCATAATTTCTTATTGATGTTTTCTATGCACACTTGCTGTGTATTTAAATATTTTCAGCACTTGTAGATGAAAATGTGATCACCGATGGAAAGACCAGCATGGGTACACTGAATAAATATTCGTGATCATGAAAAGGTAACTGAATTACTAAAGCTATATTGGGTCTTCTCTTGGCAGTATTTATAATGCATTTCAAGAGCACAATTGCCACAATATATTAGACATTTTATGAAAAGTCCACTGCAAAAAAAGAAATTCAGTTAAGCTGCAGTTGAGAACTACAGCTCACTACATAAAATTACGTATCAAAATGAGCTGTTTCTACAGCATCATCTTCTCTTACTGGAAGAAATGAACATCAACCTTTTAGCAGAAAAGCAGAGTTTTTTTTTTGTAGCTTTCCTTTTTTGGTTCTTTGTCTTCATCTTGTTAACCTTCTATGTTTGGGAATTGCAACGACATTCACTCTTACAAATGCATAAGAGTGAATCTTGTTTGAAATTCATATTTCCAAGCTCATTTCCTCACCAACAAATGGGCAACAGTAGCTACTTAAGGCGGTAAAAACAAGCGCACACAAAAGAAACGTACTAGACCTTTAGTCAAAGACTTCCCAGCAGTTTATAAAGAACTCTTCAATGCTTTTTTTTTTTTTTTTTATTTAAGAAATGTTCTAGGGATTTTTTTTTTTTTTTGTACATTTATCTCTCAAGAACACAGTTAAGTTAACCACCTGTGTTCTTTTTTTTATGCCTCAAGGCATCAGCTCAGGTGGTCATGAGCTGTTTGTCTGGGTGGAATGAGACATAAGTGCAAAATGTGTCTCTTAGCCTTTAGTAAATGTATATGTGCAGGTTTAGATGTCTATCACAAAACAAACCTTTTGAACCAAGATCTACGTGATTCATATTCCAGCAAGTGGTGTCATTATTTATTTATTTTTTTCAATTTGTACAAATCTTTTAATCCTGCGCATCAGGGAGTTTGTACTCATACCTGGTTTAGTTATTCATTTTTCTGATCACTGATTTGTCTTTTTCTGTGCCATGTTCTGGATTGTTGCTCTGTGTGGGTTCTCTGTAATCTTGCAGTGGGTGTAGACAATGTTTTAACAGTGATTGTAATATCAGGAGCTCCCTACTACATTGCACTGTTTTGACTCTGACAAGTTGCCAAATGCATGTTCTTTTCACCTCGTGTGGTAACCATCATATGCTTGGTTTGAATAAGTAAAGAGGTTCAGTCGTCTTGGTCTTACTATGTAACTTCTAGTAATACTGTTAGACTTTATGTACCAATCTGTGTCTACTGTTCTGGTACAGTAGATTGTCCAAAATCAGGATGTATTTCGGCATCATTTCTGAAGCAGCTTGTTAGTGTTGAAAAGCAGACGGATTTTTATTCTGTTGTGACTCTTTAAATGATGTTCATACAGTCAATGCAGTTCACTACAACAGTCTGCTTATACATTACAATCGAGTGTTTAAAAATATATCCGAGTGTCGTTACAGTTTAACTAGTAATAAAGTATGTGTTCTTGTTGATAATGACTAGTATGCTTCATTTAACCATTGCTGTGTTCTGAGAGATTTAAGGTTTTTTTTTAATGGAAAAAAAAGTAAAACAAAACAAACTGGTGAAAAGGTTGTGGGTTTGTTCAGGGCTTAAAACACAACATGGATTGAGCATTTTTGATGCTTTACATTTACTAGTTTTATGTGAATGTTTGTACAAGCTTCCTAAATCATTTTAGGTTGATGAAAATATGTATTCTTAAAGATGTTTTAAACAGAACATCTTTATGACAACACTGTATTTCTCAATCAGCTAACACTGTTGGGTCAGATATTTTGCCACTTCTGACCCACTGTAGTGTCAATTATTTTACTCAATAAGGCCTGGGACAAAAAAATAAATAAATAAAATCTCCACTCGGATCCAAATACACTATTACACATGGTTGACATAGCAAACGTGGTTAGGGGTCTTATTTTGGAAGAAGACATTGATCAGACAGAAGATGTGGAAGAAATCGAATCTAACGGTCTGGAGAAAACCTGGCAGGAGAATCCTCAGGGGAGAAAATGAGGTCTCTGCTTGCCTGAATGATCACTTTAGGAAATTGAGCAAAATCTAGGAAAAACTCAATGGGATGGTGTGTACATAAATACTTGTACTGAAGAATGAACAATGACTGACTTTGCTATGATACAATGAAAAGTGCCAATGTAAGTGCAAGTATTGGAGCTGCAAATTCTCATGTCGCTTCTGGCATTTTGTTGCTAATCCATGAGGGATGGGGTTCTCGCAATGAGTCTTCAATTTTTATCTTGAGATAAAATGACCCACAAAACTGTCAAATCCAGAGTTGCCTGTTCCAACCTGGCAGGAAAATATTGGACTCTGAGGTTTCTTGCATACATTCATTTTTAGTCTACATTCTTATTGAGCTCACACATGACTGCTAGATTTTCAGTTTGGCAGTGACTCAAAATCGTTCTTTTTCAAGTAATTTATTATCCATCTTCCAGGACAAATACTCGATGAATGCCATAGAAACTTTGCAGTTAAACCCAAACAGCATGAATCATTTGCAGTGGTAGGTGCAATAATAGCTTTTGCTAATAAGGTTCAGTTATGTTAAACCAGTTGTAATGAAAGCAAATGATATTGATGGATTTTTTTTTTTTTATTCAAATGTATACAAAGTTTTGCAAGTTTAGTGACATAAAGGTGAGCTTAAAAAATACACCTCTTCATTCCCAAATACTACATAGATTTCCTTAATTCAAAAGTTAATTTCAAAAATGTTTTCAATTGATTTATTTCTTTTAAGTTAATTTCAAAAGCAGCAGTTTTAAAGAAAAGTCAATTTCTTGCCAAGGTTTACTAAGAGTTTCAAAATGGAATTTTAGTCAAACAGACTTTAGACCCAAAGAGGCAATGACCAAGAATAAACAGTCCTTGAATATTTATCAGATGATCAACCTCCCTTGGCAAGAAGGCAAAAGTGGCTGGGGGAACATGCTTCTGCACATTGAGCTTCCCATCTACATGGGAATTATCTCTTTTTGTTGTTGTTTTTTTTTTTGGCTTTTTTTTTTACCCACCGTTCAATCATAAATGATTCTAAACACCTCTGATCATTTCTAGTGGGGAGCGAGGTGAATCAGCAGAGGTTATTGGATCAGTTTAGTACTCAGCACAACCTCTCTGTTCTAACCTGAATGTGAAATCTCTTGAAGTCTGCAGCCTGTATGATCATTGAGTGATGTGGAAGTTTAATAAAGTTAGAAAGCCTCTGATGTTGAGCTTCAGATCTACACTTTAGACTGTTGTGGTCACACATTTGTCAGAGCGACACACCACAGAATAGAAAATGAGGTACGACGGATGTTTAAGTGTAGAAGTGGAACTATTTTGTAAACCTCTGACGAAATGAGGTTTTGAATGTCAGACTTCAAAAGTGAAGTGTTTATACTTGCTACAAATACAGATGAGAGCCAGCGGTGTCTGAAAAAGCAAGATGGTTTATTAATTTAAGAAAGATCTATACAGTTATAATTCAGCCATATCTTGACAAGTTATGCATTTGACACTATTAACCATGGCATTATTAAAGCAATCGTTTCTCGATAGCCAAGAGTCCAGATCCTCTGTACGAAGAAAAGTTTAGTACAAGGAGCAGGTTTTTACTATGTTGGTGTCCTGCTTTAAATAATATAATTTTTGTTTGAGTTTTAAAGCTGATTGGGGAAAAATTTAATCATGCAGAATAATATATTGCAAATACAAATGGGTAATTTTGATAGGGAGGCATAACCTAAATCAGTCGAGAATTTTTTTCCACTCTGACTAGATAGGAATTTTTTTTTTTTCCCCTAATACTTCCTCTTGATGCCAAGAAATCATTTACATTTCATCCATGTGACTAGTAGCCAGGACCAGATCAATTCCATTATAAAACAAAATTTGACTTCTTCCTGACAATAAGTATCTTCTGTTCTGACTTTGACTCCAAGCTATATTTTTCATCACATTAATTTAATGGGATTCCAGCCTTCCTGCACTTTGTTTCTACACTGGCAGCATTGCTGTTGGCAAATTAGGATGAACACATTGTTCTTTTGCTTTGGGCCTGAAATACAAATGTTTTAGAAAATGGTATAAATGACTTTCAACATTTCAAGCACCATTTACCTCTAGAAATTTCAAAATGGACATCTGAAAGAAATCGGAGAATTCTGGTCTATCAAGTAAAAATGTTTTTGTTAAAACTCATCTTTGTTTCTGTTTAATCTGACCTTAGAATTAAGGCTCTAATTAAGTTGTCACTTTAAAAAAACCTTGTTGGGCTGCTTTGTTTTGCTGTGCAAAATTGGGTAACAATTGGTAACAATTAACTACTAATAAATTCCAAAAGCAATTGTAAAACAAAAATGTAATTTAGATAAAAAAGACCAAGTCATGGCCCCACCTGATTACAGGAAAATAAGCCAATAGCTTTTAGTCAGTTACTGCTGTTGAATGAGGCTTGGGCATTAAATATGTGAAAATGAATAAGAATAAAACCAATATTGAATAAAAATATGCAATGACGTCACAGTTCAGATGAACTGTAAATGTTGAGATGCAGGTTTAAGAGGAATTTAGAAATCAGGATGAATAACCTTTCAACCATTTAGATTGTTTTGCACCAAAAAGATTTGACTTATTTATGTAGCAGTGGGTGTAAGACCAAACAAACTATTGTCCATTTAAAGGTAACCAAAGCTCAATTTGATCCTTCACTGTGGTGACGGGGGGGAAAGCCACAGAGTGCTCTGTCTGGCAGGTGGGGAATTGTTTGGAAGCTGTGACTTGTTCACTTTCAAGGTGGTGGCAGTTGGACTCGGGGGGCATAAGCTCAGTTTGCCAAGATGAGCAACATGTGTAGACTTGCAGTCCCTCTTGACTCTGCTCAAGGACTGGACTAAGCATGGGGCTGCAGCAACACTGGTAGCAAAACCAGACTGGAACTGGGGTCCTCATTTCTCAGGACATGCATGTGACAGTTTGTCTGCTTATATGTTGAGATATACCTTTGCAAATGTAAATGAAGTCTGAAAACTGAGTTACGTTCAAGTCTTTTACAGTTCATATTAAAGTGAATATTGCCAGATAATTATCGGAAAGGTTTGGATTGAGGCATGTTTACAAATGTGCTGCATCACTTTTAGTGAGAGGTTAAACCAACTGTTTCTGGAATGAGTGTGGAAAGCCTCTTCACAGTTTCCAGCATGTTTGTCTTTGATTCCTCTTCATAATGTGCCAAATATTGTCAATGACAATGTTCTGCAGGCATTCTAATATCCAGACTATTTTTCCTCTCATACTTTTCAGTGTTTATATCAGTAATTTTATTCTTCCTGCCTGTCTGGATTGTTTCTGAACCCTTAGCAAGATTTCTCTTTCTGTGAAAGTAAGTAGTTCTTACTAAAAAATAGTTCTTTTTATTGTACATGAGATGATTTTCTTTTTACTTTCCCATTAAGCTAATCATTTGTGTAATGATTTTTCTTTGTTTATTTCAGTGACACTTTACCAGCATTGTTTTCTTAAAGAAAAGCCTTTCTTAAAGAAAGTAAACTAGTTGTATTGGAAACTGGATATATCGCATCTGTGTTTTTCACTCAGATAAAGCTGTAATTACTCTAAAATATTTTAATTCAGCTTGCATTTATACATATACATTCATATTACAATCTTCAAACTGAGAGATCTTTCAAAGGTTTTTACAGAAAAGTCAAGGATCTTATGTCATTACATCAGTGTGAGGTTACATACTTTAAAATTTTACTGCCAGTAATTAAACATAATTTACATCAATACATTTTTTATTACACCTCTATTTCCAGAATAAATAAAATACAGTATTAACCTCTTTATATTTTTCATTGGTCAAACATTCTTGTAAACACTCATTGCCAAAGCTACATGTAACTCAAATACTTGACTGTACTCTCTTGGAAGAGGTCTGTAGTCATACTTTCTGGATTCACAAATAAGCTCGAATGGCTCCATTCAAAATGGAGATGCAGCAGAAAAATGTTCTGTAACTTGAATGGCTGAGCTCTTAACATTGTCTAGAATTTCTTTCAAGGAAGTTCATTACAGCTGTTTTAAACTTACACTTTCCATTATTAACCACAACACACAATCATAGAAAAAGGTTTGGGAAAACTGCTGAATTGATAGTTTTGCCTCTAGCGTTTTCTAGTCTCTAGCTTATATATGACCAAGTCTCCTGCTGTATATCATGCTGCATATGTTTTTTGTTTGTATGTTTGTTTGTTTTTTCCCCCTCTCTAAGTCCCGGTCTTTAGTACTTTGAATCTTTTTTGGTAAACGCTTCAAGCAAGCAGACAAATTAAAAACTAAAACTATCTTGAATTTGTCTAGAGTCACAATTTAGAGTTACTAGTAGCTTACACATGCCAGGACAGATTTGCTCTAAAACAAGTATATCTCAATTCATATGTGAATGTGTGTACATTTTTGAATGGAGTAAGCTGGTCCTCAAGATCTCACTGTTTACTCTAGTTTCCCACAGTTCAAAAACGGCGTTGGTGTCCTTAAACTTCATGTAGAAGTAAATGTGTGCATGTCCATTTGTCTTGTGATGGATGGACTGGCAACTTGTCAAGGTTGTCCCTGCCTGCTGCCCAAAGACCGCTAGAGAGAATGTTGTGGTGTTTTTTCTTGAGCAGGAACAGTAGCTGGTTGGTAACGATGAGAAAATAGATGGAGCTAAATACTGATCAGTCTGAGGGGAAAAAAGCAGAGGTTTGCCAAAAAAGTTCAGTTATGCATGTGGGTACCAAATCCATAGAAATGTAGACATCAAAGGCAAAGACATAACCTGAAAATTAAATTCAAAAACTGATAATACAAAGGTGTTGAAGACAGAAGGAGCCTTCCTATAGAGTCTAAAACCAGAGGGGAAGAAATATTGAAGTTTGATCACTGGAATGAGAAATGGATGAGAGCAGATTGAAAACAGCTGAGGGAGAATCCTGACAAGGGAAATGGGGAATATAATAAGGTGAAGTGGTAAAAAGGAAACTAAAGGGAGGCAAAATATGGAACTTTCATAATCTGCACAGATTCTAGACTTTAAATTCATACTAACAGGCCTGCTACAGCAGATAGTTTCATGACTGAAAGACCAGGTATCACACACTAGACAACTGAATATGCTGATGGATAACAGATTACAGGATTTATCATGATAAAGTGAATGTATCAACTCACAAGGGAGACCATTCCATGGGTAACCAGTCATACAAGTAGGTGGTGGCAACAGAGGACATTGAATTTGAAGAGATGATGTCTCCCTTCAATTTTAAAGGATTTTGTTGTTTCTATTGCTGTCTTGGAGTCTGAACTGTAGATAAAGAATATTCTTAAATCCAGCATTTGTTGTAACTTGAGTGCACCTGTGCTCATCAATAACCCAGTCATAATCGTTGAAACTGGATTCAATTTCGTCTCTGAGGCTGCTGGAAATGTGTGCATAAAAACTACCTGTCATCTGTAGGGCACAATATTACTAGTAACATTTCTCTGACTGTCTGTTCTGCAGTTCGTGCGTGATGATTCAACATGCAGGCACTGTTTTATGCCCCAACAGTTGAGATTGATCATGTCTGCTGGTAATGACATTTCATGAATCAGAATTGCATCCTTCTGCAAAGAAGATGCAGTCATCATTCTGTTGTACTATGCTAGGTTTGTTTACTGTTGAATAAGCTTCCTTCACTTGTTTTGATATGTAGGATCAAACCAATTGCATTTTAGATAGTTGTTCTCAGATTTCTCCTCTCCATTCATCCATAATCTAAAAGTCTTGTTCTTGCCGAGTTGCAAGTGGGTCTGATGCCCGTCTCCAGCACTTAACAGGACATAGGGGTGCACCTTGTCTTGTTGGGTTCCAAATCATCACAGGATTTTTCTCTTTCATCTTTTTTTTAATTCTACGTTGTATTATAAACATAAACGTATTGCACAACCATAATAGCTTTCATCTCGTGACGCATAACTGTGCAAAAACCAGATCAATGACCAGTTAGTGTGCGCAATAAGTATATTTTGATTATTTCAATTCACTAGATTATTTTCTTCCTTTCAAATCACATTTTCTTTCTGTTGTAAAATGTTAAAAGCAATGTACAGTTTTCTTTGAGCTTAAAACTGTTTTCTTTTATTTCCAATTGCAATATTTCTATGTTTCTCAAAGTTTAGTTGTGTTTTTGGAAAACAATTTGAAACAGTTCAAGATATATGAATAATATGCCATTGAGCTGATTGACTTCTATTGCACATAATAATAATAAACAAGCCTTTCAGACTCCAGCTGTTTGATAAACAACACTCCACCTGTTGGGGTATTTTGTCAGTGCGAATTACTGCCAAAAACCGAGAGGTTCAAAGTCAAAAACAAAGCCAGCTGTTTTACCTCACATTCAGTTTAGATTTTGTATTTGTCTCCATAGCTGCGACAAAATTGGTAATTTCCCATGTAAAAATATTCATGAATAAAATCCATAGCAAAGTAGAATATGATTATGGGGTACCATTTTAATGGATGCATTGCACATCTCACTTCTAACATTAGGCTGCATTTTCCACAATCGAACATTTAAATACTTTTTTACATTGATACCCATCAGACCATTAAAGCAGAGTAATGTTATGTCATTTAGCTCTTAAAGACATGTTATATTCAGTCTCTTCAGTACTGCTTTCTACTTACTCTCACTCTACATCGTACTGAAGAAATATTTTGGAAATGGCATTCCCTTTTCTTTGTAACAAATCAACCAAAAACATTTAGAAAAGTGACATTTTAACATTTTTTTACATTACAAAAGTCAATACAGGTCTTGCTTTCCCCCACCGGTGATGGACAAGGAGTTAATTAGAGCTTGGCTATTGGAAATATTGATTATATTGAAATGTACCTGGAAGTGGCAGCAACCTGGAAGGCATTTGATTAACAAATAAACCAATAGTGACTCTGCACAGCTTGAGGTTTTGACCAGCATATTGAAGCAGCCTGCACTGGCAGGCTGCCTGTGATAGAAGCTTGATGGAGGTTGTGGCTCAGGGAGATTAGGTGGAAAATATCAAGTTTATAAGCTAAAAGCACAAAATGTCACCTATGATCACCAAAACACTTTAAATTTAGATGCAAACACTAACTTTAGTTATGTTTAAATTTTGTCCTCTTTGAACATAGCAAAATAAAGTTTTCTGCATTTTTGCTTTGCACAACTCAAGATATATTGGAAATGCATAATGCATCATTTTGATTTTTTTTGCTTTGTAAATGTAAAAAAACCTCTTTCAAAAATCCCTTGTTTGCTATAAACCTAGGAAGACAGAAAGTAAAGTTTCTCTTCTTTTGTGACATGCTCTTTATGAAGTATAAAAAGTGTACAAGAGGACTTGAGGTTGCTTTAGTTAGCCATTATCACCTTTGTCCCAAACGCAAGCATTTTGTCAGAATATAACTGCAGGGTAATTATTTAATGCTAATTAAATGTGCCACGATGCATAAATATAAATGCTTTTTTTTCTTAGATACTTAAATGCATATGTCCCATTTTGGAGTTGTAGAATACTGCAACTGAAACTATTTACTTGGCGGCTCTGTGGTAGAAATCTAACTTTGTGAGAACTTTGGAAAGTAGTCTTCCCTGATTTTTTGGGGGGTTTTCTCTTTTTTTTTTTTTTTTTCTTTTAAGTGTAATCTGTAAAACGGTAATGGCAACATCTACGCTAGCTAAATCACAGAAGCAAAACCAAAATGTAGTGTGTTCAGGAAAAGCAAGAGAAGCAGCTGCTGATTGGAAGAGTTTAAGAGTGGAGCCCACAGCCATTCTGAAATGAAAGAATCTGCTTTCTTCTTTCAATGAATCTAATTGTTGACTCTAAATGCCTTCAGGTGCATGTGGGGCTTTGGTTGGATGCATTTTGTTCACCGCAGTTTACTTTGCAACTGTGAATGTTCTGACTGATTGAATGAAATAAGCCTGAACAAAACAGCTTTTGTTTACATAGTAGAGTAGTGCTCTTGTAGTTTTCAGATCTTCTGGAATACATACACACACACACATTCATTATAAATTTTATTCTGCACCGATTGAAAATCTTTAAAACATTTTTAACTCGGCATAATTTGTAGTGGTATAATGGTGACTTACTAAATAACTTGATTTTGTTTGTAGAAGTGTTGCTACCCCTCTGGAGATATGAGTCATTTTGTCAGATGTCCTATACAGTTCAATATGATAAAGAACTGCAGTATTCTTGAGATTCATAGGATTTAATAGAAAAAAAAATAATCACAAAATGTATCCGGATATACAAATGTAGTGGATGGTTCCCTTGTTTTCAAAATTCATAACTGGGATTGCATGTAGATGACGTTGTTACAGATGCATCTAAATTTAACTTCCAAACCTCCTGTGGCCTTGTTGCTGCAGCCTCCTGGGACTTCAGGGGAGGTTTGTCCCTGTGGTGACGCACCTGGGGCTCTGCTCAGGGCGCCTTTGGATGTATGTGGCGCCTGTCTCCATGTCTTCCTTGGTTCCTGGTGGGTGGCTTTGTGGCTTGTCACACCCGTTATAGCACATTTTTATGGTGAAGTCTTACCTAGGCATGCACGCTCTCACACACTTTATTTTTTTTTTATTTAACTGTTAAAATTATCCTTTCACTGTGAAAAGATAATCTAATAATTTTTATAAAACAGATAATCTGTGAAGTCCTCTATCTTCTTCTAGTTCTCCCACCATTAACTGCAGAAATACCCCACTGTCAGAGCCAACAGGAGGGTCTTTGCTCTGTCGGTCACTTTCATTCTCACACCCTCCCCCTTGCTGCTTACTGTGCTACAGCATAACCTGCCATGAATACTAAAGCTAGTTGGCATGGCCATCGATGACGGTGGGAAAACAGTTTTTCTGTATTGGTAAGTTTATTCGCCATACATTGAGCAGCATTGATTGACAGAACTCCTCATCACTCTGATAATGGAGAACGGTGCATTTCTCCAGACAACAGCAGCTCAGGAACAAGATTCTGGAGACTGAACTATTCACAGATCACCCGTCTCATGTTGTATTGTTACGACATGACAGCTTTAACAAGTATGAAAAAAGCATATATTTGTAAAAGTTACATACTGCAGCTTTAAGGTTCTTGTGGGTAATCTGTCCATGTATATAATTTTATCCTTAAGTCCCCCTATCTTATACAACCGCACTCAGACTGATTTTATTGCAGAGTGCCCCTGGAGATATTACAGCTTTGGGTCTTCATTGTCCCAGTGGACAAAATGAGCTCTCAAAGGCAGAAAGTGCGTCAGTAGTTTAATTCTGTTGCTCATATGTCATCAGAACAGAGCTTGCTTTCATTTACTAAATACACATTTACAGAAACATGTACCGATAGTAATATCATCTTTTTGATGAGAAACCATGTTCCAAATGTGATGCTATATTTATATTAAAATTGAGTTAATCCTAAAATAAAACCATGACCATTTTTTTTGAGGGGAAAAATTATAAGGAACATATTTGTATGATGTTTTCATTATGCTGAAAGCTAAAGTAAAATTAATATTTCCATATATGTTAAAACTGTCACTACATCATGACGGTATAATATAAGAGATGATCTGAAAAAAATATTACTTCACCCTATGGACCAGCTGTCATCCACAGAAAGATGCTGTCCATTAGAAACAATCAATCAGTGCTAGGAGGAAGGTCTTGTGGTGATGAGGATGAAGCCTCAGGGCAAGATTTCAACTGAAGCCCAGGAGTGGAAAGATCCTGTTTTGCTGTAGGTGTCAGTTGCTCTGTCTGGGGTCATATTTCTGTAACCAAACAGGTGAGGGTATGTTCATGGTCCAAAAGATATTGCACAAAAAAAAAAAATGTAAAGATGCAAGAAAATTGTTTGTCAATCACTTTGAACATCAAACATGGAGTTTAATGTTGCTGCTTAGTAACCTGCCGGTCAGTTGAAATTAGAATAAACTAAAGATTCAAATCCTTATGTGCACAGACATGAGGAATGGTCGAGGAGTCTGGGGTAATGGAAATTAGAGCAGTAGTGACATCGACACATGGGCACAAAACTACTTTTAGAACAACTTGGTGAAAGCTGAGCTCCAAAGAGATTAGTACCAGAGTGTTACAGCAACATAGATGGACATGTTTATTTTCAATCAAGCAGTTCTGGATCACAGCTCAAATACAACATTTTGCCCCCTCAGGGCCCTGAGTGGGCATTTTGCAGTGGTTTAATTTATTCATGCCATTTCTGTTTTATGACATTGGAAGCATTTTTGCACGATGGAGCCATACTCAATTTTGAGTCCCTACACTGGTCCTAAAAATACAGTGTCATACATCTCATTTATGCTGAAAAAGTTCGACTCTCCACCCACGGGTCAGTAATAAACTACCGAATAGGATTTGTTGCCTTGAAGACTGGGTTATGAACTCATTATCTCAGTTATTTGAGAGAACAATGAAGAAAAATGAAGACGGTGTGAAAGGAAGAATTGCAGTGTTTTTGGGTTGTTTTTTTTTTTTTCTCCACCTCCTAAGACCCTGCATTATGGTCAGGCCTGAAAAGAATGTGATAACATTTTTTCCTGCATACTGCAACCCTAAATATTTTTTTAACTTCAAGTTTGTTGAAAATTGTAACACGAAAAGATTATGAAAATATTTTCTCCAGTTGGATGTCGGAAGCATTTTTGCACGATGGAGAGAATGAGCACTGTGTGGAGAAAAAGCCATGCTTTTTCCTGCTAGAAATTTTGCAGGTATTTTGAGTTCATGTACTGATTAGGGTGTGACACCATGCATTTCTATGAATTACCTTTTCCCAGTATTCTAAGTATCAAGACACAGAATTTTGGGTTTTCATTTTCTGTAAGTCACAATTATTAAAATTACAAAAGACTAGAAATATTTCGGACCATGTGTGATGATTCTAGATAATATATAAATTTCACTTTCTAAGATGTATGACAGAAAATATTGCACTATTAAATATATATATTTTTTAGTTTTATTAGTAAATTCAAATATTAATTGCATACCAAAATATTGCTAAATGCTGCATACAACATTCTTCATGATCGCAACCATATTCTTTTTGTTACCATGCATATGCATATGGAGATTAGAATGCAAAGTGTGTCATAACAAAATGGTCTGTCGTCAGCACAGAAACAGTCTACTTTCTTATTCGGAGTGTGTTCGAAGTAATTTCCTTCACAGTCCATTGACCTTCTAGAACAGAAAATGCCATCTTACACACAGTGGAGGATTGACCCTGTTGTGTTTTTTTTTTTTTTTTTTCTTTTGTGTGTGTGTGTATAGAATGTCTGAGTTTGTATCCATATGAGTAGGTTCATGTTGGTGTGTGTTTCCAGACTTTTTTCTTTTTTTGAAGCTCATTAAAAATAAATGTATATTCTGAGGTAAATATAAGCAGTCAGTTAAAATTATGCTTTTTCACATCATTTTAACTTTTTTTTTTTTTTTTTTTTACTGTTTTTCAAGTAAATGGTCATATTTATAAAATGTAATGGCCTACTACCAGGGTTTAAAAGGTTCTGATTATGTGGTTCCAATTTGTTTGGACAGAATTCAAGTATACAAACATCTCCAGATATTTTTTGGTTCAGGCTTTTTTTATTTTTTCTTACTATGACTCCTCATTGCTTTCCTTCTGTTGTCTCTGTTGTTGCAGTATTTGCCACAGAAAGACTATTTAAGGAATGACACGTTGTAAATTTCAGGAGGAGCAGCACAGCTTGTTGTGTGAACTTAACAATGAATGCATGACATAATTATGTGACAGCCATCACAAATAAGCTGAGGCATTCATCACTGGTGGTAATTTGTGATGCTGTGCCAAAAACCCACAGGTTCATCTTAATGTTTATAATCAGATGCAATTAGAGCTAAATGAAACATAGTTGAAAAATGTTACTGATTACAGTCCAAATGCTTTGTTTTGCCTTGCCCGTTTTTCCTGTGAACAGGAATTAAAATGAATACATCACTAAAATCTGATGACTTTAGACAGAGACAGGTTCTGATTTATATTTGTAACTCTTTTTGAGTTAGACAATGAAAATACTCATTTTCCCTTACTTGGAAAATGGTGTGAAATGTAAAATCCTTCTTGTGGGTATGGGATTTGGGGACATAGGTTTCTAAGTTTTAAGTATTAATTGTATTGGAAAGAAGAGGACATTAAACCTGTCACAATCTAAGCTTTCACTATTTGACTGATCATTGTCTTTTCTTTTGACTTCAAGCCTGTAAACCATGAATAGAGTTGGAAAAAGCACAAAACCATAAAATCATGATTAAAAAGATGAAATTGCCCATCCCTTTTGCATGTCTGACCTAAAACATTTCTGAATCTATACCAGGAGTTTTAGCGAGTACACAGTCATCTTGTCAAGACTTTTGACAAGATACCCAAATTATTTGTTCGCCAGGCAGATTTGGATTTGAAGTAATTCTACAACAATTCTAACCTGTAATAAGATGTGATTTAAAGCCTGTGTTGCTTTTCCATCCATGTTCCGGTCACCCTTCTCCCTAACGGGGTCGGGAGGTGCTGGTGCCTCTCCAGCTGGGTTCCGGGCGAGAGGCGGGGTACACCCTGGACAGGTCGCCAGTCTGTCACAGGGCAACACAAAGACAAACAGGACAAACAACCATACACACACACTCACACCTAAGGAGAATCTGGAAAGCCCAATCAACCTGACAGTCATGTTTTTGGACTGTGGGAGGAAGCCGGAGTACCCGGAGAGAACCCATGCACCCACAGGGAGAACATGCAAACTCCATGCAGAAAGACCCCGGGCCGGGAATCGAACCCAGGACCTTCTTGCTGCAAGGCAACAGCGCTACCCAATGTGCCACTGTGCAGCCCTTGCTTTTCTTTTAAAGTAATTTATTTAAATAAAAAAAATAATGCTTTTTTCAAATTGACTCAGATATTTCATACTCTTTGGACCATATAAATCAGTTTGTTTTGTCAGAAGAAAGAATAATTCAACATGAATGGGTTTCATCATTGTTCTGCATTCATCTGAATTTCTCTGATCCTAAGCATTTACAGTTCAGCATCATCTGACCTTATTACAGTTGTAATGCATAATGTAGCAGCTGTAAAAATCTGCAGTTTTATTAGTGAATACCTAGCTAGAGATAGAAATAGACTGCCACCAATGTTGGGATGTCGCATGATTTATTTAAGAATAACGTTAACCTGCAGTCCTTTAATTTACTGTGCACTGACCTTTTAACTGGCTTATAAAGAAGATTTGCGCTCCATAGTAATGCAAGTGTGCTTCTTAATGTCTTGAAAATATGAAATTATGGGGCACGTTGTTTGTTCCTCACTAATAAAATGCATAAATCTTAAATGTGCTGTTAGAAGCTGCAGTAGGGAGTTCTCAGAAAACCTTGGACTTGGCCAGGAAAATTTTAACCATCACATCCAAACAGGTCCCTCTTGTTTCTCTCTGCTGCGACACTGTCCTCAGCTCCTCTCCCACAGTGGAGCCTGCCGAGAACTTGAGAAATCAGCAATGGACTGAAGTCATATTGTGCTGTTTTAGTGGTACCACTAGAAGCACTATGCACAAAAGATGTATTTAACCGTTCAGACACATTCACATGCATGGACACACTGTGCAACCTGGAATTGAACCTATAGCCATTGCAAGATAGCAAGGGACACAAAGGATGTGCCAGTTGGCATTTGCATTTGAACATTTTGCTATATGTTTTCTCTACATGTTAAATTAACAAAAATGTTAAAGCTGTTAAGGTTAGACATTAAATGGACTACAAATAGTTTTGGCACATGGTCATTTTTTGCAAATATGCTGTGTGTTGCTTAGTGTATTTTGTGTTCTGTTATATTTTTGGAGTTACAAATAAACACAGCACCAGATTTTGCTAGACAAGTTATTTGAAATGGATAAATGAAAAAAGTTAAAGTGATATCCAAAAGGAAAATGACTGTACCCAGTTTGAAAGTGTACAGGATGAGCTTCATCATTGCAGTTAGATTTAGGTATTTAGTCTCAAAACTGAGGCTGCGCAGAGGCAGAGGAGCTGCTTTACATGAATGCATCCTTGGGTGATTCATTCAAAACAGGTTGTGCTAAATAGGCTTTACCTACAGCAGCCTTTGAGGTTCCCACACGTGTTGAATAGCCTTCATTTGCTTTGAGTAAACCTGATGAAAGATGAACACACTTAATTTTTTTTTGTTTTTCACCCCCTTCACCTCCTCAGTACTATATAGACTAGTATATATAGCACACTGCATACATATAGTATTGTAGTTATTTTGGAACCTACCTATGCTTATGACAATAAGCACACAATCGGTTTGTTCTATGAAACAGGTAGCCTTACACTGTGATTGTAGCCTTTACTTTTTTGGGGTGGTCAAACAAAAAGGCTAACTGAGCTTATATCCTATATGGTGAAACGGGTGAAGAAGGGAGACCAGATCAATTTGTTGACCTCATGGGTCAAATTTGGAATTGATTTCCCTCACTCCATTTTCCCAGTGTGGAAACTCTGTGAAGCAGTAAATCAGTTTCTCAGACACAATAAAAAGAACAACTGCTACTTGGAGGAAGGCTTTCTTCAGCAGTGAATAACACATTCCCTCTCTTGTGAACACATACTAGAGTTTGGCTAGTATGTGTTTGGCATTCAATTTATTTTTAGCATCTCTTTAATTTTTGCCACCTTTCTTCACTGGAGGGTACTTGGCCAGTAACTCAGCAGGTGTTTTTGAAGTTAGTACATTCTTGCTCATACCAAAGTTCATTTATATTGCATATTCACAACTTCAGCTGACCAAATTCCTTCACGATAATTGACATCATAGTTACAAGAAAATTCATTTTGCTTAAAAAAAAAAAAAAAAAAAAAGATAAAAAATGTTCGTAAAATACCAATGAAATAATACAAATAAATACCAGGCCATACTTAGTTGCAGGAGTTTCCTAAAACTTGAATCACTCCAGTACAGATTTTTGGGCCTTTTGTTCCAGTGCTGCCACAGAAAGCCTCCGTCACCTGTAATCTTTACAAGTTCTTGATAACTAAGTTGTAGCACCTGCAGTTTTAAAAAACAGACTTTAAAGACAATTGTCTCACACACAGTTTGTACACAAAACTGTAATTTTGTACACAAATCTCTCATAACTCAAAAGGCTAATGATATTAGACATGCTTTAAGTGCTACTTAAGTCATTTAATCATTTTTTCACATTATTTTTCACATTTAGTGAAGATGTAGCTCTAATCGTTTTTTTAATTTGCATTAACTACTCTTGTTTATTTCTTTTTTTACGTTTTCTAACTGGTACAATCATTATTTTTACATCCATCCCAAAACGTATGCATACTGCAGGGCATCATTTCTGTCATTCTGGTGTCTGACAGCTAACTACTCCACCATTTGTGGAAATTTCAGCTATATCTCACCAAAGTCTGTACCTGGATCATGTTTCTTACCTCCTCTGTCGAATCCCCTGATTCGCTAATTCTGCTTCCTTCCTGGCATTGGCAAACATATTGGTTATTTTGGTGGGTCCACTTACAGGCATTTTTGCCTCTTTTCTCCCAGTTTTTTAAAATTACGGAAGCCCAGGACTGGTCAATGATTTTGGGCTGATGGGTAGTAGACCCCTGACTGGAGGAGTACCCTCATCAGTGAGTTTGAGGGGAAAAAAAAAAAAAAAATGGGATTGCAACACACCCACATAAACGCACTTTGTCTACTGAACCTGTTTCCTGCCTAATTTCTATGAAGACTGCAGCTCTGATAGCTTTGATTTGATTTTTGCTTCAGCTCTTGTCATCCTAAATGGTTTCTAATGACTTTGGCAGGATATGAAGACAATTACCACTAATTTAACAATGCGGGGGCACTTTTCTCCACCAGTTTTGGTTAAAAGTGCCTGTTTTACAGAACTCCATTTTACATGCTCCAGTAATGGTGTTTAGAAAATGCAGGCAATTAAAAGTCCACCTGTTCTTATTTTTTTCTCATTATACAGACATGCTTTAAGTCTTCGCCTAAATTAGGTTAATTTAAAGCAAAGCAAGCTGTTTTTTATTCTTGTATTAGTTTTTGGCAGTGTATGCAAGGAAAAAAGAATTTGATGCTCTAACTCTGTGTCTCAGGTGCCATGATTTTAAACACTTCTGGCATTAAATGTTTACAGTACGGCAAGTCTATTAGTATAGCGACATCTATGCATAAGACACTGTTAATCAGATTGTTTTATGGGAAAATATAGACATAGATGTCACCTTTTAAAAAATAGAAATATATTAAAGGAGCTTACATGTGCCAAACAAAGGTTTTTCATACATTATATGTGTCTTTGAGAACCCTTGACCGTTTAAAGGCACTACATGAAGTCAGATTTCATTTCATTATTAGAATGATCTGTGATATACTCTACAACACTTCAATATTATATTTTGAAAGCTTCTGGAACAGTATTGGGATTAAAATAACCTCAAACAGGTGTCAGTAGCTTCTAATGCAACATCAGTGCAGTCTTCAGGTCATATGAAGTAGTGAGGAAGTTTGGGTTTCATGGAATAAGAAAATCCGGCAACTGCTTTACTAATGAACTTTGATACTGCCGATGCACACTGTGACTTTTTGCATATTAGGTACTGTTGATGTGGGTAGCTAATAGCTCTATTGAAACATTTCTTTACATTAAGTATATAAATGAAAGGTCAAATGATGGACTACTGAAATTTGACACTTTAATTTGTCTGCCTTTTTATTAAAACTCAGTAAAGTTTATGGTTTTGACAAGGGCCTAAGATGACAGGGGATGGGGTTCAAACTTGATAGTTTGATCGGACAACAAAATTGCGACATTTATTACATTTTCAGGTGTTTCAAACAAACTAAACCTTGTGAAAACCCACGTGCCTACACAACAAATCTCTGAAGGAAGCAACACACAAACCTCTGAACAAGACATTGAGCACAATGTCCCCCTTCACAAAATGGTGAAATCTGGCAGCTGACTTAGCAGTTGTAGGATTTCTTTTATCTTTTGGAAAATGTGCCAATCAAATACTATTTAATCAGCATGAGCGGAAAATGAGGCAGACATGCACATTTTGTTTAGTTGTATTTACCCAGAATGCCATACATTACTGTCTGCTTCCTTCTTTTGAAGTGGTGTGCAGGCTGCTTGGCATTCATATATGCTTTCTCTTTAACGAAGCTGAGACGTAGGTTTATTGACATGCCAGAGTTAACTTTTTTTTAGCCCAGATCAGAGTTCAAATATACTTCCACACCTTCCAAATCAATTTGGATTGTCCAGATAAATGAACTGAAATTTGATTAACATGGACTAAATGGGATTGATGTGAAAACATCCTCAAAGACTAAGATTGAAACGCCTGTGTTTTGCATCCAGCAAATATCTTTCAGGACTCAACAGCATCTTTCTCATTCTATTAGGTGACTTGAGGTGCAGTTACTTACCCAGTCTGCTGTATTCACGACTCTGTTCAGTTTCTGATACTTGTATCCAGCTGTAATCTGGTTCACTGAAGGGAAAATCTCTGATGGCCGACTCCTCTCTCTACGGCTGTAGAGACATGCTGGGAGTGTTTCCATCTGTCATTTTGTCACTTTGCTCCTTTGTTGCATCTTTCTTTTTGTGTCCAACATTATCCATCTTAGTATATGTTTTGGGGTTTTTTGGGGGGTTTTTTTAAACATTTTTTTTTTTTTTTTTCAGATTTGTTACATTTCCAATTCTGTCAAAATCTGATAAAGTTGAAGATATGTTATTGTTACAACAAAGGTGGAAAGTAGCAAATTATGTTATATGACTTGGATTACTCCAGCACACCACCTTTTTCAAGGTGGTGTTTTGAGAATGTAAAATTTGGCAAAATGGATGAAACTTTAAGATTGCTTTTGATGCCACACAGACATTTTTTTTTTATCTCCACACTCTGTATCTTTTTTTTTTTTTCTTATAAAGGTTTTGTCGTCTATTGGCATTTGTTTGATAGTTGTCAGAAAGGAATGCAGGTTGTTCTGGGTTGAGGGGGTTGATATTTGGCAAAGGTCATCGGGCCAGCTGTGTCAAGAACTAAGGCCTCTGCACATTGGTCACAGACTTTACCCTTGCACCACCACTGGGCGCTTCTTCTTTGCTTTTAATGAACTCACAGATCTCACACAGCTCAATTTTTTTTTCCAGCACCGTTCCCTGGTTTAAGCATTGCCCCTCTAAGTGATGAATCAAGTAACTGCATTCTGAAAGGACTTGAATTTGTGGTCAAATTTAACCACTGGCTGAAATAAAATGAACCACTGGTGTTATGGTACTCATTGCATGTTCTATTTTCAAAGCTTTGCTACATAATGATTCCTATCTGATGTAGTGATAAACTGTCAGGTCACCTGTGACATTGTTTCTCAGACCCTTTGAATAAATTCACTCTTGTGACAACACATTGTGGGGACTCCATCTATTGTCAGTACTCAAGTTTATCCCAAGTGATCCCCATCTGACTTGCACATCTGGACACCTTCAAAGACATCTTCTTTGTTCTTGTGCCAATCATTGAATGTTAACCACCAAATCACCACAGTTGCGTTCAGGCTCGAGTGCACTGCATGAATAAAAATTGACAACTGGGCACTGTCCAAATTGTTGATGCTCTTACCTACAGCTAGGAGCAATGAAATGAAATATTTTCTGTTTTCTACAAATTGTTGTTGGGAATTGGCAACATGCTGACTTACAGAGTCGGCAACAGTGTTTTGGCTTAAACTCATATTTATAAATGATTGCCTTTTTTCTGGTTACATGGCCTTTCAGTCTTTCATCATGCAATTTTTGACAAATTCATTATTGGTGAAGTGCTGGGCTGGTTTTGGCACCTCTGCTTCCACAATAAAACTGGCCTTCACATCTACGTCCTTTTGCAATTTAGCTCTTGTGAGGACAGCCTGCTGTGACAACAGATTTTTCTTTATTCTTTCTCCTGCTGGAGTCTTTGTTTTGTATCTGTTGTGGTGCTGCATTTCATATAGTCTTATTAGGTTATATTATTTTATCAGAGCCACTCTCTCTGTGCACAGAAGACACACAGCTTTGCCCTTTACATTTGAAACATATGCCACCTCCCACCTGTCTTGAAAACCCCTGTTTTCAAATAATTTGAAAGTAAATAAAGGTGCTGAGAAGCACCATAAGGCCACTGATGAATAAAGAACTCATGCTCCCCCTAACAAGCAAGCAGTGCAATTTGTGACTTATTGCGGTCCGTGCAGCATATCGGCAGCTCAGCTGTAATGGTAATTACCGTGCCATATACAACTTATTTATGTCAAACTCAAGTCCCTTTATTTCCCCACTGTAAATAGCAGAGATTGGAAAACAAAGAAAAATGCTGAATACCTTCCATGATCTTTTACCAGATGTCAAGGTCATGGATGTACTGCTGTTGTGAAAGTCTGAAGTTTGATTTGAAAATTACAGTCAATGTTGAATATCTATGGTGATATCGCACAGCGAAATTCAACAGCACTATGTTGAAGTGACCGTATATCTGTCACGATTTGTGGTCGAGGGATGGTGAGGCAGACGCAGAGGACCCATGTTGTTGTGAAGGAGATGATGATTTAATAAAGACATTATATCAGAAATACAAAGTCCAAAGATCCAGCCAGGCCAGAATGAGTGGAAGGACAAGGCTCAAAACTGGTACCAAATGCAAAACAAGAGACAACTGACAGCAGACTAGACAGATAAGACAAGAACCCAACAAGGAACACAGGTGGGTTTAAATATACGGACACAATCGGCAGAAACAAGGAACAGGTGTAACTAATCAAGGGGTAGATGGGACAACACAGAGATTCTACAGAACACAGAAACCTAAATAAACACACAGAAACAACCAAATCCTTACAATATCTATGTGTTTTCCACGCACAAAGTGCCATTTATTTAAGTTTATTTGGTAGGGATAGACACATTGAAATGTGTCTGAACAAAACGCAAAACAGTAGTCCCATGTTTGCATCATAGTGCAATAGCAACAGCCAATTCGCAGCACTTGTCCCTAGATGTGCTTTTAAAAAGTACCTTTAAAATATTAACATGTTATTTAAAAATTTAACATGCTCAAGTTGCTTATCAATTTTGATCCCTATAATAATTTTGTAAATAGCAAAAGTGACTTAAGCATGAAGAGGAGCAGCGTGGGAAAGGTGATACTCTGTAAAAACAAGTGTTTATGCATTCTGAATGGAGATTAAAGGATTTCTCAAACACGCATGAAATAACCCAAGCAACATCCCAGATATGTTTCTGATGACAAATCATCATTATAATATGATGTAAAGCTCAAAAAAGTTGATTTTTACATACCCCCCAAACCCCCACCTCACCCCGGTGCCTTTAAAACATGTTTCTTTATGCCAATATAATGCCAATTATATTTTCTCACCCCTACCTACCACTGTTTGGTTCTTGAATAAATAATGGATATTTCCACATTTACAGTAACTGTAAATTTTATGGTTTTTCAGCAACTGAAAAACCATAAAATTTATTTATACTGAATTAAATGAAGCTGACTTCAAGGTGAAGTTCATCCATTCTGTTCTTTGCAAGGTTTACATACTGTTTGTGAGCCTTGTGCATTTTTAAAACAAAGTCTAATCTTAAACCACTTTTAGACCACATTCATCTAAACCTAGACCAGTGCTTCTCAATTCCATTCCTCATCCTGCCCTGCTCTGCATGTTTTAGATGTACCTCTATTCCAGAGCAGCTAATTCAAATGATTGCATGACCGTCAAGTGCTGCAGAAGTCTGTCAATCACCCACATATTCAATCCAGGTGTGTGGCAGAAGGGAAACACTTAAGACATACAGGGCAGGGGGGCGTAAGGGCTGGAATTGAGAAATGCTGACCTAGATTAAATGTATCGATCTAAAACGAAGCTGTGAATAGATGTATCATTGAATTGTGTGTAAAAAGGTCTATGTGCAGCATAAACATTGAAATCAGTATACTTCTTGCTGGGACTAGGTTAAGGATATTGTATTAAGTGTAATTATCAGTTGAATGTCTTAACATCCTAATTAATGGTGTTATTACCATCTATTGATGCATTGATCATGTTTTCTTTTCCATTTGTTGAAATATTTCTTCAAACCCTGACACATTTTCTGATTCTTATTCAAAGCAGCTGAATTGATGATCCCATTAGACCATAGGGGGTAAAGCTGTATACATCTTCAGCAGGGAACCGTTTTAGCGCCCTGCAGGTTTATCTTGGTCTCTGAAGATGAATGCTGAGTCTGAGCTGAATGACTCTTGAATCCATTATGAATTCTCTCTGTGGCTCACTTTTCCCACCATCCTCAGGAATGTTGGATCACTCCAGGAGGTGCCTTTACGTATATTGGTGTCCAAACTGAGCTTAAAGACAAATCCGAGGGTCTTTAAGTTAATCCCTCCATCAGACTCTTTGATCTACAAAATGCAGGAGGAAAATAAAAATCATAATTGGAACTGTCATTGTTTAAAGCAAATAGTTGCCTGAGACTAGTTGCATCAATCACATTTTAAATCCCCTTGAGAGTTTCTTCATCGATGTATCAGAGCATGCTGAAGCTGAAAGCTGCCCTCCTACAATAATCCACTCTACTGCGCCGCAGGAAGCTATTGTGAACTCCAGATTAACAGCAGTGACACGAGCCTGCCCTTAGCCCCCCTCTCAGACTACATGAAGCTGCCTTCAGTTACTCGCTACAGTAAAGTAAAGATGTTTGGGCTAAAATGTGGAACCTGAGCTTCACATTCATGACAGTGAAAGTGCATGAATAAATACATGGATGTCTGCACCTAAATAAGACATACTGATCTGTAAAAAGATAAAAATGTTTCCAGGATTTAACTATGTGAATTTTCAAATTGTCTCATTCCAACTGAGACTGCCATTGCTGTTAAAATATAATGCATCCATCATAAGCCCACTTCCCCAAATACATTAGTAAGTCCACCTCTAACATCAAATATTTAAATGTGACAAAAACAATATAGTCATGAAAGTCTGGGTAAAGTAGAGAAATGCTTTTGTCATAGCCGTGTAAGTAGCCATATATGTATTTTATTATGTATTAGTGCATCTTACTTACACAGTTAACTTTGTCATTACTTTTAGTCTCTTTGTTTAATTTTTCATATTGCACACATTTCACTTTTAACAAATGCATGTAAATGTTTACAATCCACCGTAATGGTGGATTTTTATCTTGAAAATATAAATTTTCAGAGACTTCAAGTAACCATCTGTGGGTTCTGAGGGTGCATGTTTTTTATTTCCAAAGATGCACATTGAAAAAACAATGCGCATCTTGTGGTTTTTGGCTTCAATCACTTAATCCCTCATCAGTTCTGTCTGCCAGTGTTTTATGTTGAGATGAAGCTTCTGCCAACAAAGTGAGAAAATGTCAATAGGAACGGAAGAACTCAATTACACTCTTTAATCAGATGGCTCAGAATAATTACCAACAAAAGCTTTTTGGATGCATCGCTCCAAGTACTTTATTTGTAGGTTTTCCTTTTAGAACAGAAGCCAAACAGTCATTTTTTACAGCCACTCTACTGGAATCCCACCAATCTCAATAGTAAACCACAATGTGGATTAATTGTTTTTGCAGTTTTAAAAATGTACAAAACTCCTATGAGCAATAAAATTCTGTTTTGTAGGTACAGAAGCAAAACGAGGCAATTATAAAAAGAGCACTGGTCTTTCACGTCTAAAGTATTTTTTTATTTTTTTTTTGGGGGGGGGGGAACGGGGGAAGGAGTTTCTGGCATTGTATTGTTTTCATACTGCTATTACAAAGAATGGATTAGCTATCTGCCTGTGGTGGACTTTGCCACAAACAAAAACCAAAGGATGAATGTAAATGAGCATTCATGTGTTATCACAAGGATGTCTTAGCAAGCAGATGCATTTGTGAGCTCTAAACCCTTCTTATGTAAATGAGCTTAAACAATAGCTGCACTATTTCCCTGTTTTGGATCATGGAAAAATAATAATGGAAAAAACAGAGGCAGACATGCTTCTAAAATTATTTGGGTTTTTTTTATTAAATTTAACCAAATAACTGTACTTCTGTATTTTGACAAATTTCATTATATATATATATATATATATAATATATATATATATATCTATATATAATATATATATATATAGTATATATATATATATATTAGATGAGAAGTAATGACTTGCATTGTATAAAATATGGACAATAAGATCTGTTCTTGATTTTCCCTCAGAATCTTTAACAGCAAAAGCAGCAGCAATTTAAAAACATCCAACTGAGAAAGTTGATATAAAACCATAGCAGTAAAACAAAGTGAACAGTTGGAAAGAAATTACTGATGCACAGAAGTTTAATTCACATCTTTTTATTTGTAAGAAACTGCTTCTTTTATTGGTCTGTGTTAATGTAGTTGGATTAACTGTGGTGATATATTTATATTTGTCTACACATACAACCCTGTTTTATGTGGAACAGTTCCATTTCTAATCTATGTAGCCATTTTTGCGTATTTGTCTTTGGAGTACTGTTTGTTTAGATGAACAGTGTACTTTTTTCAGAACGTTACAGATATAATGCTTTTGGAAAAACTCGAGCAACATTAGAAAGACAAAAACAGTTTTTTCTTGTTCAGGGATAATTTTGGCTTCCAATAGACAATCTGCTATTTGGTAAATTTTCCCTAGCCACAAGGTTTTGTTTTTTTTCTGCTCCGATCACTGCTTGTATGTTTTAATAAATTAACTGGGAAGTAGATCAGTGAATGCTGGAATGACAATGTAATGATGCACTTTTTTCTTCATCAATAAAACTTAAAGTTGATCTTCATTGTAAATTATAATGCTCACAGATTTTGCCCTGCAGTGTGTTAAAATGTTGAGTCTAAATTTTCCCTCATATTTATGGCCTTTGACTAGCTGATGTTGAATTGAGGATATTTTAAGAGATGTGGTGTGACACACTACACACAAAGGTGATTGCTTATGTGCTTTTACTTACATATAAGATAGAATAATTTTATATAGAGCTTTGCTATTTGTACTGACCACCCAAAGTGCTTTTCGTTAGAGCCACATTCAGCCATTCACACTCACAAATGCTCACAATTTTATACACTATCATGCAGTTGGTTAGCAAAGCATGGTAAAGTGCTTTGCCTGTCAAATCAAATCCCCAGAGATGTGATTGTAAGTCAACTGCTTTACCCATTAAGCCAAAGTATCTTGCTACCCTTAATCTCAAGGATTTGATGTGAGTTGTCCCTCATTTGTATCTGAAACCACAACATTTTTTGGTACATTTTTGACAGTGTCGTTGTGTGAGAGGTTGGTGACCTCTTCAAGTTGAAATTATGGTTCTGTGTAAGTCAGTCAAGTGGATCCAAACCAAACTCTTTCATCCACATCTTTATGAACCTTGTTTTTTGCACAAATATGTGGTCATGAAGGAACCATTCCCAGACTTTTACCATAATGCTGTGCGCTTCAAATTAGTGTGCTAAAGGAGTAAAAGTACCTTTTACTGGAGCTAAGGGGCTGATCCCAAAGCTTGACACACATCTCCACACCATATTCCCATTTGTACCAAATTTTATTTCCGATACTGCAGAATCAGGCATGTTCTGTTCTTCTGGTAACTCCCAAACCCATAGTGATTCATACAATTACCAGAAAGGAGGCATGACTCATGACTTCTGAATCATGACTACTGTTCTATAGAATAGATGACAATTTCTCAATTGTTCTGTAGTCCAGTGGCAGGAATCTTACCTGGGTAGAGATGAGATTTTCAACAACTTTATTTGGGGCATTTTTCCTGATAAGTTTATGAAAATCAATCTCTGCAACAGTTTATTTTTGGCTAGTTTATGTAAATGAAGAATATGTGTGATATTGACACAAAACTTGGAGATGTCCCTCCTCTCAACAAGACATGGGAGTTTAGATGAATACATCTCCCTCACACATTGCTTTTAGGACACAAAGTTTTCCAGACTTTGTTCACTCTTGACATGACACTTTGGAATAATGCATCTTTTACTGCTCTGTGGGTGGCAACACTGTCGAACACATCAGCAGGAAAGAAATAAGGACACCACAGGAGGAGCAGAAGAGAGATGGAGGGGCGGGAGTGACCATTTCCAGTCTATGCCTCATAAATCAAAAATGTGTATATAAAAAAACGCTTAATACAGAATAAATCAAACTCAGTGAAACCATGAATATATGACCCAATCCAAAAGGTTAGACACAGCTATCCATCTATAATTAATAAGTAGGTATGTTGAGACTTTTTACTTGTACATTAGTAGACCGGGAAACCGGATGAAGGAATAACAACTTTTAGACATTACAGTCATCCCAAGTTTTCTCTTAAATCTCCTAAATAGATTCATGAGGAAACTTTTAAAGCTTCTAGAAAGACATATTTCTGCAATGTTCTGTCAGATCTCCCTCACTATTACATGCATTCAGAAGAATGCATCACTCTTTCTCTATAGTTTCGTGTTTAGCTGCTTCTGTCCAAGCGTATGTTTCTATAAATATTTATCCTGGATATAAAGTAAAGCCCTGTAGTCTGCTTTTGAACATGGGATGATGTTAACATCTTAAGTTCACGTCATGAAGTCAATATCTGTTGGATTTAAAAATTGGTTTATTTCAAATGGCAGAAAACTGGTATTTGTACAGATTGCGACGACTGAGCCAGTGAACTACAACAAAAACACAAGAAATAGTGTGATGGAATGTATTGAGCAACATCCAATAAAAATCAAATGATGCAATTACATGTACCATTAACTGCCATGTTTTCTTGAATCAAGCGAAGCACTTGAGCTACTTTTAAAAAGTCTGCCTGGATGAACTGTTACGTTGCAGCCCATCAAGCTGTCTAAATGGTTTGAAAACATGACATTTATAGATCAGTGAGGATTTTCTACTTCTACTTGTACATAAAAAAATGTTTTTTCTAGGTTTACCATATAAAATAAAATGTAAATAAAAAAATAGTTTTTATATAAAATTAGTTAAATTATCATCTCACTGCACTTTTTAGTAAAGGGTCCAATTCATATACAGTCATACAGCTCATATATTCCTATCTACCTCTATGAAGTAAGTTATATGTAAACACATTTCAACTGATCAAAAAATGCTAAATTAGTTATATATATATATATATATATATATATATATATATATATATATATAATTTTTTTAGAAATCATATTGGTATGCCAGCATGTTGCATGGTATGTTGTGCAAATTCTCCTGTGCAATATGTATTGAAATGGTTAAATTCACAATCATATCTTGATCAAGCACCTTGTAAGTGTGGAAAGGATTAACTCCATTTTAACATTAAGTATCCTCCAGCAGAATAATGGGGATTAAGAGAATAAAGCATTGCGTTTGTACTTCCTTTTGGGAAAAGAGCAACATTAATGGCAGCAGTAATTGCCAGTCATGCATAAACTGAATTTAAAGAGCATAAAAAGGCGATATAGATTACAATTACATCTGTAGTCTCAAACTTCCTGTTGAAAGAACTGATTTTTAGAAAAGGTCAACAGTATGGAATGCATCGTGAGGAGCAAATCTTAATAAATATCCTTATAATTTACAGTCAAAACAAATTACATTTTTCTTTCACGATTATTTGTCTTGTTTCAACTGACAGTAGAACTAAATTAACTAGTCTTAAAAAAAGTCTCTTTACTTACCTAATTACTTCTCATTTCTCAGTAAATGTAACAACTCTAGAAACCACCAATACACCTGCAATCTGAGAACAAAGGTCCATGTTTGGAACATAAACAACAATCAGTAATTTATTAAAAGATGGAAATTGATTATTCAGAGTCTTAGGGGTAAAAAAAGACTTTTCAGTTGTGGTCTTAATTTAACAGTCAACAAAAAGGAGCTTCAATTCAATATTTCATATGTCATAATTGATCCTGATGTTAGAAACCCTAGAAATTTGTTTCAGAGTTTTATGGACCTTAGCAAAGTCGATCAGTGCAACCTCATGGATGCTTTTGTCTTTCTGTTTCTCTCTCGGGTTAAAAAGGGCACAGTAAAGCCTTTCAGACTGTCTATATAGAAGTCGAAGCTTGCCAGCAACTAAAATAATCAATAAAGTTTGTTGTTTCAACCTACTTTGCTAAATGAATGATCGCCTGCTGATTGACAGATGTCCTGCTGATCGGCTCTATAATTAGAGAACATCCATTGTACTACAGATGGATGTTCTGCTAACCTGGATTTGGCAAGCTATTTCTGCTGTATTTTAATAAATTCGGAAGAATAACTGTTCTCAGTGCTTCTGGGATGTCTGATTATTTTCTTATTTTTTAGTTTTTATTTTATTCAGTGTCAGAAACCACTGTGCTGTCACTGTGAAATTAGATTTTCCACAGCAAACCCATGAACATTAAGAAGGCACTGTTTCTGAGTGTTTTTAATTTGCTTTGAGCTGACAGGACATATTGTGCAAAAGTCAATTAAACCAAACCATCATGTTTTCCTAATTTGTAAATAAATGTTTTAAATGAAGCAAAACATATTCCTACTGTCACACAGAACAAGAATGCCTTTCTTTTTTCCTTCTAAGTCTGAGTAAATGAAAAGCAATTGGCAAAATGCATGTTGTGTCCTAGACATGTTCTTTTAGAGTTTTTGGCAGTAACTTCTGCTTGATAATTCTCAACTGCTCTTAATGTTGTAGCATTAATGATCAAGGCTGGATTCTATGCTTTTTGACATACACGGACAAGTTAATTAAGGACTCGTGAGTTGGAGCCCTGATGCATTGGTTAATGAAAATTAATCTGACACTGCAGTGGACTTCCTCTCCATAATTGAATGCTGTCCAGAAGAAATACCGCACTGAGGTTTGTGAATAGTCACATCTAAGCCTTTTGGATCTAGCAGACTTAAACGTTTGAGCATAGCAAAGCTTTGTGCACTTTAATTAGACATGGCTGATGAGCAGGTGAAGTTATTTTCCTGACAGTGCAAGTTAATTAGCAAGTGATGGCAAAGATCAGGAGACACTTGAACTTTGTCATATTGTCTCATGACATCAGATGGTAAACAAGAGAGTGACATTCAAAGTCTTGGGGTGTTTGCACGCTTGTTCTGTGGTTGAGAGGCAGATTTGTTGATGCTAGAACAAGG
The DNA here is from genome assembly GCA_911649635.1 of Poeciliopsis gracilis. Classification (NCBI taxonomy): domain Eukaryota; kingdom Metazoa; phylum Chordata; class Actinopteri; order Cyprinodontiformes; family Poeciliidae; genus Poeciliopsis; species Poeciliopsis gracilis. The sequence goes on along the minus strand of CAJVRI010000884.1, from coordinate 4,151,326 downwards.
AGTCATTGCTTAATTGGACAAAAAAGTTGATGTAAAGGATTAATGACAAGGAGGATGAGGACAGTTTTCACATTCTTTCATTTTTTTCCATTTGTGTTAGTACTGCATGGGTGTATTAAAAAAAAACAAAAAAAAAAAACACACACCTCCCTGGCATGACACTTAATCCATCCATTAGTTATACCTGCTTATCCTTGCAGGGCCTCAGGAGGCTATTGCCCATCTCCAGTGATCATTAGCTGAGAGGCGGGGTACACCATGGACAGTTCACCAGTCAAAGGATGACATGGAGACACAGGACAACAACCATGCACACACATGCTCATACCTAAGGACAATTTAGAGACCAATTTACCCATCAGCCAGGTTTTTGGACTGTGGGAGAATGAGAGAGAACATGCAAATGCCACACAGAAAGAACCCAAGACCTTTTTGCTGCAAGGCAGCAGTGCTTCCAACTGTGCCTCTGTGCAACCCATCATACATTTTCGAAAATATATCAAGCCTTTTTAAAGCATGAATAATTTTTTTTTTCTTCATTACTTTGTGAATTGCCCATCAGAGCTTTGGGCAATAGCTCTGATGGGCGGGTATCAGAGCTATGCACTGATATCCACCCATCTCAGCTGTCAAAAACAACTACTTGTTTTTGACAGATGGTCTGACTCACTCAAAGTGTCATTTTGAACATTGACGGTTTTCTGTGCATATTGTGTTTTTTGGTGACATGTGCCAAGGTCTTATTTATATCTAGCTCATACTTCATGATTCAACATGTTAAGCTTGTGCCATATTTGTTTGGAAGAAAAATGTGGAAAAAGCTTTATAAATGTCAAGCTTGCACAAGCAAACTTTTTAGGAAACACTAGTTGTTTAACTGTTTAACAAGAATAAACGTGGGTGGTTTTCTGCTGCAGTAAATGGTATCTCTGGAGTGCTTTGAAGCAGTCCTTGTGTGATATTTTGTCTTAGGCGATATGCATTGGATGATAATATATTTTTCTTCGCTAATTTATTGTAAAGGAATATTGTGTATTCTTCCAGAAAGACATAATTTCATAGTAACTGGATAAAGTACATAGTTCTTTTAGCTATAGATGGCTAGACATCTAAACATCGACATCAGAAGCAGAATTTCATCTAAAACCACAGAATAGTTGCCTCGTTACAGATGACCAAAGAATCCCAGACAATAACAGATGTCTGATAGAATACAAATAACATGGGCCCTGTCTGCAGGGCTAATTTTGGCTATGATTGGCTGCACATAGATATAAAATAGGGACCGTGTGAAGAAATTGAACTCAGCTTTATGACCATTATAGAGTGAATTTCTGAAAAAAAATAAATGGAAAAAAATAAAAGTAGCAATAATATAAAAAAAATAAAAAATGTTGAATCTTGCCAGGATGTCCCGTGATGGGTGTCATCTACTTTGCTGTAATGTTTGATATTGACCTGGCACTTTGCCTGGAAGTAGGACAAACAGAAAGCAATGGGCCATTAGTGGAATATTGATCTCCTTATAGACGATATCACAGAACTTGGACATGTCATCATATGGACATCCTACATGTGACCAATACCTTTAATAACGGTAATGTTTTTATGAAGCTGCGATTTTTGTGGCTGTGTTGCAACAATTTCTTCAATATCTGCCATTCAAAAAAGAAAATTGCACATTAGTTGTGGAAAAATTTATACAATACAAATTGGGGGGGGATCTTCCTGCAGATTATTGCAGATACAATTATTTCCTTATGTTTCTTCTCCCTACTAAGAGATTTGAACAAATGGCATATTGGTATTCAAACAAACTCTAAACTTTGAATCATTACTGCTGCTCTTTGGTATACACTTATTACTGTTGGCACTACGCCTTCCTTTAGCAGATGTGGTCAAATGTATTAGTTCGACAAATAAATGCTGTGCAGTGTTTGATGTTGAAAACAAATATGAAGAAAATATGAAGTTTTCATAAACTGAAACTGACAGTAATTTTGGTGCAGAAAATATGAAGCTGTGAATAACTCAGCTCAGAGCTATGCACTGATACCCACCCATCTCATTAACATGGCAGCAGCTGTGCCTGAAAATCTGTGTGGCAAGATTAGTGAGAATTTTTACACAGAAAACTGTGAAACCCTGACTTGACTACAATCATTATTTACCCAGCTGTAATTGCAGTAATCACTATAAATACTAATAATCACCCAAATACTTTCACTTTTTTCTGTTTCATATTGTCTAATTGTTGTCGTTGTCAGTCAAGTTCTCAGTTAAAACTTTCTAGATTTTGTGTGTAGAAAAGGTACTCATAAGACCTTTTCACATATGTTGTTTACTATGGACTGTATCAGTTGATGAGTTAATTTTGGGTGGTTTTGTTTCTTTTCATTCAGGAAAAAAAAATAAATAAATAAAAAATATGTCATTCTGATTTCCAATTAGTGGCATTTTAATAGAAAAGGGTCAAAGGGTGTTAAGGTCGTCGAGCCCGCGACGTCCACGTCGAGGACTGAGGCTTCCAAATGTGGGTCGTGCTAACCCACTGCGCCACCACAGTATGCCCCATAATGCTCCTTTAAAAATAAAGGACTTGCGTTCACTTCCAATCTGGTTACATTCTGCAATGAGTTTAGCAAGTGGATGTTTCAGCATGGTTGAACTAAAATGATTCTGACTCCTTGCTAGAAATCACAAATGTTTGATGGCAGTTGTTGCCACCAGAATTAATACCAATGAAAACCTATTCAGCTTATTGAGAAAATTGACTTATGAGAATACAGAATTATAAAAGCTGTGATTGTCACTTGTACAACCTCGTTTTTCCTTTATTTTTTCTACTTATGGGAGACTTGTCACTTGTACAACCTCGTTTTTCCTTTATTTTTCTGCTTATGGGAGACTGTATTGTTTGTTTCTGTCACTGCTTGAAAATGGCTGAAGATGATCTGTTAAGACTGATGAACTGTCACACTGAGAAGTAGCAACTGAGCTGTCAGAACTGTTGCAATGTTAATTAGAGCTAAAAATTAAATGTTTGTTTAAACGGAATGTTTTTGGTTTTTTTTTTGTTCTTTTCCTTTTCATTTCAATGATTGTTCTATGCAAAAAATAGTACAAAATATTTACAAAAACCTGCAATAAAATTGGGCTCCTTACACATCCCTTGGGCATCCCAGTGTTGAGACATTGTATAGATGTCAATTTAAAATGCACAATCTGTTGTCTGCCACACTGCACTCCAGAATGACTGGAGAACCAATCAAAGCACAAGAACACCCAGTCAAACATGACACATCTCATAGAGCCACTGTACCCAAAGAACCCATGGAATGAAACCTATCCAAAACAACAAAACTAATGGAGTAACTGGAGTTTATTACAGGGCAAAGTACTGTCTATCACTAGCTTGTAGCTTAGTCTGCCTGTTTTTTTTCACCTTGACCTTTCTCACAATAAAAATGTCAAAATTATTAATTGGTCTATTTTTGTTTACGTCTATGGATAAATAGAATATAATAATTTCATTCAAAGTCGTCATATCAGATGAATTCCAAAACTACCTATGCATAGTCGATAGTGGACTTCTTAAATCATGTTGGTATTCTTGGTTCAGAGAAAGGCTTCTAATTTATTTATTTTTATCTTTTGCCTGGACAAAAGCATCTAGTTTAAAACATGACTTAAGGTCTGGCCATGAAGCTTTTCACGTTATGTTTACTAAAGTATTTATGCAGTCTTTCTGAGAGACTCGAAGTAGGGAGCAGTCCCGCTCTGGCAGAAACTGACTGAGTGTGGTCATCAAAGTTTCTGAGAGATGGAAGTTTCTCTGGAATATAAGTGTTTGCCTATTCCAGGTGGTATCTTTTGTTGTTATCTGTAGTGTTCTTTAGTACACTTCACATGTTTTTACTACTGGAGCTGAAGGAAAAACCTCTACTAAGCAGCTTAAAATTTACCTTCTTGCACAATAGATATTAAATTTATGTACATTTTGTTGTCTTGATAGCAATATCTATTTTTCTCTGTACAATTCACAACACCTATAATTGAACGTGCTTTGCATAATGAGTTACTTTGATACAACCCAAACCAAACCCAGCAGTGTTTGTCATACAAAATGCTGTTCTTGTTCCAATCTTCAAGCTGAATGAAGGAGCTGAATCTACTTTCCTTATCACAAAGCAGAAAACAATGAGTTGAGAAGCAGAAAGGGCTTGAAAGAATGGAGGGTGGAGGTGGAAAATAACATAACAGATAGTGTTGGAAATTGATTTTGAACAAGTGCGTTTATTCCACAAAAGCTCTGAATCTGAAGAGAAAATGTTCTAACCCAATAAGAAGAGAGGTGGAAATGTGGCTTAGACCTGATAAAGAATGCTAGAGGGAAGGTAGATGAGACAATGGGTTGAAAAGGCAGATAAAGTGTGATTAAAGAGAATGAGAGAGGAGGCAAAGCAGAGGAAAAGAAAAACAATGTGTTAAAGCAAGATTGGGCAATGAAAAGGAGACAAATGTTGAGAGAAAAAACAGTGGATGAAAAGACACATGAGCTTATGGCATTTTTTTGTTTTAAAATGCTAACATTCAGAGACGTAACACCAATCTTTCCTCAGTGTGACTTATCACAGGGGTGTCAAATACTGGATTTGAGTGGGCCAAAAGTTTTAAATGACATATTTTTATCCAAGAAGTGAAGGTGATCCCAAAGCCTTCTTAGTGATGTGAAAATCAGCCCTATTTGATGCTTTTAATTTGTTTAGTAAACATAGCAGCAGAAGACATAAAAAATGCTATAGTGGATGTTTACACAGTATTACTTTTAGGAGGAGCAATGCTATAAATATTCCTATCTGTAATTGAAATAGCAGGTTGGGAAAAATGCCACTAAAATCTTCAAAATTCCGTTTAAATGTTTCTCAAGTAACTATTAAGGATTATCAAATTTAACTGTTAGCTGATTGCATCAGAAAGGCTTGCTCTATTCTCAGATGTCCCCTTGATCCAATGCAGGAGATAATTTAGTTATAGCAAAATTAACATTGCTGTTGGACAATATCTCCCACCACATGCTATGGAACAGGAGAGCTTCTTCACTGACAGGCAGCTGCATCCTGTGTGCACAAAAGAACATTATCACAGATCCTCCCATTAGCCATTGAATTATCATGCTTTGATTTTCCTGTCAATGTGCTGCTGGTACTCCTAAATTTCCCCACTGAGAAAAAATAAATTATATCTGTTCTATTATCCTATTCTTTGTCATAGAGGTGCCCCTTTTTTTTATTTTTTACTAACGGTTTTTCCTGAAGTAATTCTGACATACTGAGTTGGCTGTATCTAAACCTGTGTTTAATTAGATTAGGATTTTCTAGAGCCCTTCCCATAGGTTATTGTCAAGTTTCCTCCAATGTCTTATATTAACTGAGGTGTCCATGCATTTTATAACTCGACAGGTCTCACAAGATCAGCATGCAAGCAGCCAAAGATTTGTCACATCTGTCTTTCTAGGCAGATAAAGTACTCATAATAAAAATATTACAATAAATTCATGCCTTATTGAACTTTATTTTATGTCTGTATATTAAGATACTCGTGTAAATCATTTGAATCAAGCACAGTGTCTCTTTGTCTGATATTTATTAACCTTCTCAAACCCTCTGACACTTTAAATCTGTTACAAATCACCCTTCAGTCATGATCTGCATGGATGGAAGATGCACTATGACATTGTGGTTGCAGCATTAAATGAAGGCGGCGAGCAACAGTAAAGAGGTCCACGTATCAAGTTATTGTGCAGATTTTTTGCAGTCTGGTCACATAAAAGCCTTATTATCCATTCTTCTTCTACTTTAGATGTCATTTTCCACTTGGCTTTCACCTTGCCAGAATGTCTTTCTTTTTCAAACCACCAGCATTTTCTACATTGGTTCATGAGGTGGCAGTTCTTGAATGTCAATTCTTTCTATCCTTTCTCTTATTCTCTCCGCCTCTTGCCTTTTTGCTCAAAAAGGAAATGATTCAACTGATTAGTTCTTTATTTGGCAGAAATAAAGCTGCTGCAAATGACTAGATCATTCTAAGCCACATTGCGTTTTGCGTTTCATGTTCTCTTTTATGTGCACACCCAAGTGTTATACAAGAGTGAGCACTTCAGTTAATATGCTTTTTGCTAGTATGTGGGATATATCAGGACGTAGGAGTTCTCCCTGCAACAGCTGGGTTGCCAGTTCGGACCTCAGCTTCATGTCTCTGTGTCCTTGGGCAAGATACTTCACCTGCCTTGCCTGCTGGTGGTGGCACTGGTGCATAGCAACCTCACTTTTATGAAACAATGATGTTGTAGCTTGCTGCCATCAACATGTGAATGTGTGAATGATTGATGCAGTTTAAAATACCTTGGGGTCCTCTGGACTTGATAATGCTGCACAAGTACAGACCTTTTACTGTATAAACTGTTTTGGATCATATTACAAAAGCATATAATCAAATAAATTACTTGAATATGCCTAAATATAATTATTATAACTTAACCCACCACAAGATTGCTTTAATTGCAAGTTGATGATTACTGAGTATAAAGGATATCATCAAAAATTAAGATATACGTGTTATAATGTCGCATGCTGTTTGATTGTAATGACCGGTAATGGCATGACAAAAAGCATGAACTTTTAATGATTTACAGCAGGGTGTCAGTGATGTCAGATTAGAATTAAACTTCCTGACAGATAACTTGTGAGGGCATTTCATGACTGGTGACAGTATCTCTCAGAAAATACCTATTATCATAACCCCTGAAGTATATTTAGTGTTAAAAACAAAACTTTGGGTGTGCTGTAGCGCAGGGGTTAAGAACAACCCATGTATGGAGTTCTTAGTCCTCGGCGCGGCCATTGCATGTTCAATTCCTGGCCTGGCGACCTTTGACGCGTGTCTTTCCCCCTCTCTCATTATCAACTTTGCTGACAATTAATTATCAAATAAAGGCCACTAGAGTCAATAAACCTTTTAAAAAACCTAAATGTTAAACAGGCGCCCAAGATTATAGTTTTAAAAAAGTCGAAATAAGCTTTTATTCGTGAACTAAATGAGGCATAAAATTTAAGTTCCAACATATCTCACTTATTCAGTTCTTTTTTTCTCCCTAAATGGCCCTACAGTAGTGGTCAAGAGCCCCTAACAAAACCCCTGGCTTTGAGTTTATTAAGCCTGTTATAGCTTCATTTTTCAGCTTGCAGTTAGTCTGTACAATCTATGTTGAAACAGCTCATGGTGTCATGATCAGTCACATTAACAGTAGATGCTTGTGGACATGCAAACCTATTGATGGTCAAGTACCATCAATAAACCTCTTGTGTATGCTGCAATACCTGATTTTGCTTAAATCATTATATTGTGCATTGTGAGTTTTACATGGAGGAAAAAAAAAAAAAGTCTATATAATTGTCTGAAGCAAGCATGGTGTCGGGGTAAAGATTCTATGAAGCAGGATTTTCATAATGGATCTAATGGTACATAAAAGCCTATTTTTTTACATACATATACTTTTTAGACAGTTGACAAACACTTGTATTGCAATCTCATTATTTTGACTGTTAGGAAATGTTCTATTTTATAAAATCAGAAGTGGAAAAAAGGCAACTAGTCATGGGAATAACATGTAATATTTTGCTGTGGAAAAAATCCTGATGATTTATTAGCCAATAACATCCATGGACTGTTAATGGTTTACAACAATCTGTTCATTTGTTCTGCCGGAACAATATACAGACTAACATGATGTAGCACACGGATATTGGTGCATCACAAACTGCCTGCAGACTTCTGTGCCAAAGCTGTTGAACAAACTGTATGCTTCTTAAAAAGCAGTCAGCTGAACACAACCTCACTCAAAACCTTTCATCAACATGGACAAGGTCGCCCTCACTTTTGATCATTTGTATATAAATGCGTCTTGCACTCCAAAGCAACTTGGTTTTTGTTTTGTTTTGTTTGACACCTCTTATGACTTTTGCACCAGAGTTTGGAAAATATGGTACATTTTGGTGCCTCTGTTTCAAGTCAGTAATTGAGTACTTATCCTACCGCTGTAGAACAACAGGACCATAAACCTTTAATTTGATCCCCATTTTCTTCCTCCTCCATTTTCAGTGGAGCTAAGAAGCCATGATGTTCCCAAACAGGCTTTAATTGTGGGAGCGTGCACAAGATCTCGCTTGTGTGTTTTCCATGCTGTTTTGTTTTTCTGTTGCTTCCTCTGTGGTCCTGCACATAAACGTTTTGCATCTGTTCATATTTTAAACAGTTCATTTTTTTCAAATTTTTTCCTCAATTCATTTTCCCATTATGAACATTTTCAATTTCATTGTAGATTCTATACTTATTTGTGTCATTCGTCACAATAACTTTGTCAGATAATGTAAATATTATGGTGAATGAAATAACAGTTTTATCAAAGTCCATCTGTACTATAGATGCTGGAGTTGCCATCTAATTTTCACTTGCAAAGCTAATTACCTGAACATTGCTTTAAATCCATTTTGACAATGTAAAGCCTTATAAAAGCTGAAACGTGTTCCTTTGAAGTTATTGTGCTTTTTGTAATTGTCACCTTAAATCATGAACGGTGCAAAAAAAATCAAATACAATAAAACAAAAACAATTAAATTTCCTCTCTATAAAAAGCTGCTGTATTCAGTCCAGACTCCCTGCAATGTTCTGATTGCAGCTACCCTTATCCTTCTATATGACTTCCTCCTTTGAAGTGTAACCTCTTTTCATATTGACAGGCTTAAAGCAATCCACCTTGTTAATGATGCATAATTATCTTGGAGTGTGTGAGGTGAAAACTGATTTTTCCATGTCAGATTTGTTGACAGCTCGACTTGTTTAGGCAGTAAGTGGTGGCCGTCTGTCATCCCTGTGAAATCCTCTGTGTCAAAGCTGGTTCTAGCCATTTTGGTGCTCTGGGCAAGATTATAGTTTGGCACCCTCCCACCTCTAGTGGTAATAGGCAACAGCTGCGTAAAGGTTTAAGGCTTATGCAGACAAGCTATTATAATATGTGCTGTAGAAAACTTGATTAAATATTGAAGGTTGGAGAATATAGTTGCACTGTAAACTGCAGTGTGTATAACTGTGTATAACGTGTGGTTGGTTGTTTGATTTGAGCAAAGTTGAGGGTTTATAAGACGAGACTTGGTCTTGACTTGTTACAGAGAAGGTTACAGTAATTTTACAGTACAACGTCTGCCATAATAGAAGTTTGTGTGTCATAGCTTTGGATTAATGTAGAGTCTTAATATTAAGATAAATATGGAGCCAACGGAAACTAGTATTCAGATTGTTTTGCTGTCCCTGTTGAGGTTTACAAATCCTTAACAATTTAGCCATTTTATTGGCACAAAATACATTGTTGGAGCCTCTATCTGTTAACATATTTGGCAGATGTTTCAGTGCATCTGTCCAACGAAAAGAAAAAAAGAAAAAAAGATTTTATGTTATTGCGAAATAATGGAGAACAGATTACTTAATATGCTCAAAATACCAAATATCATGAAGATGACAATAATATTGGAGGTTGCAATTGTTGGGGGAACTTAGCTTTATTTTAATTTAGATGGTCAATAAAATCAACAAATGATGGAGCAGGCCGGTAGATTGTGCTGCATCCAAAAAGCTTAAACAACCTGACAAACAAGATGATGCTCCAATCAAACAACATTCAGATCAGCTCTGTTCCTCATCATAAATAAAAGGCATGATCCAATCATTCAATTTACAAACATTTTTCTGGAGAATAATTAAATTGTGGCTAGATGATTATCTTTTGTTCCAATATCTGTTAACCTAATACTAGAGCATGATCTAGATTATTTTGTGAAATACATGCAATATTATAACGCATAAGAGAGAAAGCAAGCATTTTTATGTTGAGCGTTTTATCTTTTCCAACTATTTAAAAAGAAGGCACAGTATTTTCCGGAGGCAGAAAATACTGTACCTGTAACATAGGAGCATAATTTACTCCTATGTTAAAGGAGCAAATTATGGAAATGAACTCTGATGGGACAACTAAACATAGCTTCTGATTCAGGTCAACTTGGAGTTCACATGAATTAATAGTAAAAATGCTAAAGCCTCTTTCTGATCATCAAGATAATAAAACACTGACAGTAATTTATAAAGATTTATAAAATGATGATTCTCCAGTCTGCTTCTGATTGAAAGCCGACTGAAATTCCAATGTTCATAAGTGAAACAGCTGTTCTAGAAGCTACATATTTAATGATAATTTTCGTTTCGAAAAGCAATAAAACCCACCTGCTAAAGCAAGTTATTTGAACTGTACCTCCAGAAAAACTTTCTAAAGGTTAGCATCCACTCTGCAAACTGTAATTAAAAGATATTTTGAAGGAAAACCTAAGTGAATTCAATTAAATATTTCTGTATCTACTTAGTATTGATCAGCTGATGACACATTGCTCAGGATGTTCACTTGAAGGCACGTTTGATTGATTCAGTGTCGTTTATATGCATGAGCAAGGGGCATCAGTCAGGTCTGCACTTCATTTCTTTATTTTATGTGTCCCTGCTCTTTGTCCATCAACTGGAAATTAAATTCCCAGCATCAAACAACTGTGAGACTTCCTTTCTTTATGTGTAAAGCCAGGAAAAAATCCTCAAAGCTGTTATAACCATTGTTTCTCAGTAATCGGCTTGAAGAAAGTTGGTTGAGTAGACCCTCAATCATTCGTTGCATTCAGTAACTTGCAGCAGAGTAGAGCTCCAAGTTCAATGCCACTGATGAGATTCTTACTAATAGATGGGAAAAAAAGTTCTGCTTTCACAAAAACATACCAGTCACTTGTTAAAGTTAATTCAGTGATGCCGTTATTGATTAGTTCCTCATTAAATAATTGATCAAACTTGTATGAAGATAAGTTTTTCATCTTTCCTTTATTTAATCTCCTGACTCTTTGAACTAAACTCATTGCACACACAGCTGCAATAAGCTAAATACACACCACACGATGACACTGGAAGTGCAGCCTTAATGAATAACTCTGAAGTATTTTGATGTGCAGATCAAAGTATCTTTGGCAGTCTGAAGCTTCTGTCTGCATCTGATAAACCTTTGCTTGAACGTGATAAAAGTATATATGGCATATGAACTGTGAAATGGATGCTTTGTCTGCTATTTTTCCTGCTCGGTGGGCTAAAACTTTAAATGAAAGGACTCACTTATCGAGCTCAGTTAAGATTAATGAGACCCACTGACTTCCTCGCTGAGCTGATGCCATTATGCAAACACATGCAGAGGTAAATCATAGCCATTTCTGCTCTCAGATACACATCAGCAGGCACCGTGAAATTAGATTATCTCTGTCCCCAAAAGGCTTTTCTTACTTGTCATTTTTACACCACCACTCCTGTCAGTATCATCCTGTGCCTACAGTATGAATACTGGTTAGATTTATGACTGAAGACTGCAGGTCTTAAAGAGAGTTGGTTATTTAAAATGCCTAAACATTAAAAACTTTTTGTCTGTTGGAGGTTTTTTTTTGTACAATTTTTAAAAGGAAATCTCTGCACACTTGTGGGGGGGTTGACTGTGGTTTGACCTAGTCTTTTAGAAAAGTCCAGATGATTGAATGTATGCATGTTAATTTAAATCAATCGCATCTTTCTAATTTTATGTTTTATGTTTTGTTTTTTGTTTTTTTGTTACAGGTAAGTGGAGTCTCTGAGTCCCACCAGGAGAGTGTAAGAAAAAATTGATTCGTGTAATATTTTATTTCATGTACAAACTTCTTTCTTCCTTACGTTTTAGTGATAAAAACACAATAAGACTCAAACAGAAAAAAAGTGAAATTATCTTAGAGGGATATGTGTGTTTTAGTATATCTGACCTCTTAAGGCCCACTTTTCCAACAAATGCTACTTTGTGAGGACCCACTGCTCCTTATGAGGAGCAGAGAAGTGCAGAGTTTGGGCTATGTTTAGGACTAAGGTATGATATGAGTTTAGGATTAGGTGTGTACTGCTAATGATGATGTTTAGGCTATAGAAATTATTGAAAAATGAATGGAGGGCACTGCATTGCCCTTGTGAAGAAAGAGAGATGCAGTGTTGTACATGTGTGTGATCGTTTGTCCCATGTGTCTGTTTCATCCTGTGATGAACCAGCAGCCTGTCCAGGATGTACCCCACGTCTCACCTAATGTCCTATGCCGATAGCCACCAGGGAAGAATAAATGGTTGGCCTATATAATTTTTTAACATAACATGAATTTAGGCATCATCTTAGTTGTTCTTTATTCTAACTGTAGCAAGGGATTTTAATCAACTTTAAATGCTAGTTGGCATTTTTGATGGTTTGTGTGTTCATAATGCACGTGTACAAATTTACTAAATAGCTGTTGGGGGGGATTGCTGTGTTTTGGGGGGGACTGTGTGATGCCCCTATAATGAGTAACACACACTGCAGTTGTGTGAATATCTGACTTTTTAAGCTAACCTTTTTTTTAGTCCTACGTAAATGGGAAAAATGTACAATAACCTTGATCCACACAACGAAATAAATTTTGTTTTATCCACAGTATATTACTTTAAGTTGCACAGCTATTCCTGCTTTATAAAAGTAATTTTACAGTGGGTTATGACTGAAGGGAGCCGACTGCTGGAAGGAAAACAGAAGCAGTTATGTCAAGAAGATAAAACATATTCCCCAATCAAATGGAAACGGCAACTCCCATGACAGCACTAACTAGCCAGAGGGTAAGAAAATTTTGAAAGTTAGTGGATTTTTGGATTATATGTTTCATATTTGAATGAACTGGATTCGGTCAGAGAGCAAAGTAAGTTTTGTTTGTATGTTTGTTTTTTTAACCTGCTGACAGCTGCCTGCTCATTTTAAAGAACATCTTGAGGGAGGGATTGTGTACTCTTCCTATCAGAGAAAGAAAGACAGATCTGCATTTGTTGACTTTAACAAGCTGATGGCAAGTTTCTGCAGACATTTTGAAAGCTTCAGGCTTTGACACAAGCTCGTGTTTCTACTTCAGAATGCATTTCTCATCAGTAATGTGGCTGGATTTTCAAAGGAAGTCGCACAGCTCTTAAAGTGGAGCTAAGGCAGGGCCTCCTCAGAAGCATTTCGCAGATCTTCAAGGAGATGTGACTTTGAAAGAGCTAGTGTGAGAAACCTCTCCTTAAAAAAAAAAGAAAAAAAAAAGATTTCTTTGGCTCCAGTGGACTTAATTAATCAGCAAGTTGACAGGAAGAAGGGCAGAACAAGAATAGGAAGACATCCAGTAATACACCCAAGTCTTGAACTTGGGACACCTGCACTGAGGAACGTGGCCTCTGCATATGGTGCAGCTGCTCTGCCACTGATCCACACTGCACCCCAAGAATGTTTGCACTACATTCAGTGGAGCTTTCTTTGCTGTGAAAATCATAAAACATATAAAAATGGCACAGACAAAACAATTGTCAAAATGTTAAAGTATGTTTGGTCAGGTAAAAATCAAATGAATGCAGTCCTGATATTGGTTTAATTTTAATGGTTCTTACCTGTAGTTCAGTCAGTCAATGTGTAAATGTTTTGCTATTCTTTGAGGTATGGATTTTGAGTTTCTCATCAATCCATGGCCATCCTGCTCAACATGGAGCAGTGAGTGCATCTCTGCCATTCTGAACATGTCATAATCATGTCAGGAAAGTGAGGAAAGGGCAAGGGGGATAATGGGATAGTAGACTGATGAGAACCAAGCAGAAACAGCAGCAAAGGCAGGCAGGAAGACTCACTAGCAGGCAGGGGCATTAATGCAGAGTGCAGCTGGAGGTTTTTCAGCTCAAACAGACCTTTCGAATCATTAGGGCATGCTTGATTCTGGAGAGTGAGAGAAAGATCAGCTGTGATTAACAAGCATAGCTTGAGTTAACTTTCCGAAATAGCTCGCAGGCATGGTCTTATATTTTAATCCAAGCAATATTTAGACTTCACAGAATGGTTGCATCATCGCTGGTTAATTTCACGCAGTTTATAACTGTAAAAATACATCTCCAGAAGGTTCTAAAGCCATTGTTTAACTGAGAATTATTGTTTTCTTGCTTTATGTAATTATATCACAATATGGAATCAGCTTTGTTGTGTGATGGTTGTGAATGATTTCAAATGAGTCCCCTCCCATCCCACACGTTAATTTCTTGCTTTAAATTGCTGTGTTGCTATTTAGGCTGAATAGTACTGTGTCTCTTTGTTAGAGCACCCTAAAGAGGCCTTGTGAGGAGTGTTTGTCAGATGGCTGATGGTGGAAATGATTGCAGAGTGTCTTTGTCTTCCCATCAGTCCATAATAAGCCCTCTTGCATTCACTCAAACCCCCGCATGGAACTTTTTGAAGGACACAGGTTCAAGTAGAACAGAGCTTCATCACTCGGCCTGTTGATTTGTTTAGCTTCAGAAGACTGGAAGAATTATTGTGGTACAGAGCTGATTTTCTGAGCTTGTTGACATTCTCCATAGTCTTTTCATCATCTGCAGTTATGGTCCTAATTGGTATCATTAAATCCCCAGCTTGGTAAATAAATTCCTAACCTGTCACTACTACACAAACACTGTAGAAAATTTAATGGATAAATAAGCATTTCTAAAGCCACTATATGCCCCATGATTGTTGTCTCACACTTTGAAGCTAGTGTGTTATCGTCATACCATTTTAGAAGAAAACGGTATGACGATAACACAGATGATAACACAGGTAGCAGGCTCTTTTGCCTGCTACCTTTGTGATCTACTGTCAAATATATTTTTACATACTTTCAAAGTGTGTAGAAAAATGTTGATGAAATGGGAAATTTCCAAAACCCTGACAGCAAGACATCGAGGCTGAGTGATGAAAGTAAAGCAGCTAGTTTTTGTTGAAAATGTGCAATAAAGGGGTGTTCTTTTGTTTTTTGCCATTTCATATTTATTAGAATATCATAAATTTCAACTATGTTTGTCTACCAAATTATTATGACCAGCTATGGTCAGCATTAAGTTTTAACTCTGCAAAATTCACTGACTGGCCACATCAATCAGTGGACAAACTATTTGAACAGAATTGTAATCTTAACAAGATGTCAGCTTTTATTAGCATGCCTTTAGCATTGGCCACTCGTCCAGTGCATGCATCATGTAATGCCACTTTCTCAAAACAATCATTGGAATTTAGTTTGGATAAAATTCCAGTTAAATTAGGTTTTAGATAGACTTAAACAAGATGAACAGATAAAAGACTAATCACATTTTGGAACAAAAATGTATGTCATTTATCTAAATATGCAGTTTTTTGCTAAACAAAACAGCAGATGATTCCAAAATTAAGAGAAGGGAAGAAGAAACTCCTGTGGAAGTTAAATGTTTCTTTGGAAATTAAACTTTTACATCTGGCAGTTGTCCCAGAATATAATCTACAGTTGATTATTTTGTGGGTTTTCAACAAAATCAAAACTATTTGATAAGTGTATTTGTAAGAAGTAGTAAGAAATATCTCTAATTAATTTGTCGCAGCTGTCACTGGTTACTGTTCCACTCTCCTCTCCAGTGGCTTATCTGTCTTTCTCCCCTTATGGCAGGAAATAATTTTTTGTCATCATAAATCAATTTAGTATAATTTTGTAGTAGTTCACATTTTTTTTAACTTGTGGAATATAAAATATGTTGATTTAACCTCTCTCCAGTGAAGCTTTTAGAGGCTTACAGATTATGATTCTTTCTCCACCATCCCAATCAAACTCATGCATGATTCATCACCTGTTTTTTTTTTTTTTTTTTAACTGCGTGAGCAGATGGTTTATTATGTTCCCTGTAGTTGTCTAAATGAATAGAATTCCTCATTTTTGACATTGCCTTCAACTTTTCTGGAGGACACTTTTTCTCATTTCATCATCTTCTTTCTTCAACCACCTGCTCATTCCATTTATTTCCATTTCCATTTATTGCCTTTTTCATGAAAATTGCTAGGTCTTTATTAGTTTTATTCTGAGAAAATTGGTAATAAACTACATTTGGAACTGGTTAAAGATAGCAGAGTTCAAGCTTTGGGTAATCACTTCTGCAATAGAAAAAGGACAAAGAGGAGAAAGAGAGGGGTGGGGAAGAGGAGAGGCTCAGGCAGTTGAGGTTTAGTAAGCTATTGACTTTGCATCAATTGCATTTGGTCCACAATCAAATGGTGGAAGTTGGCCCATTCACCGTAAAAACATTCAGCCCGGGCATTAAAACAAAATGTTTGAACAGAGTTGCTGAAATCTGTAAAATCTCAAACAGATAAAGCAATGAAGTGCATAAAACTGCATATCTGCTGTGTCACGACAGAACTTCAGTTTAATGATAAAATACAGATCATGAAGAAAAGCAGAGATGATGCTGCACAGTGCCTTCCCTCCAAGTGGAAGGAGAGAACTGAATGACATTTATGGGAGTAAGCTGAATGTGTGTTGTGTGTATCCTGTAGCCTGCCTTCTGCAGTGAAAAACACCTTTTTACTCTGCATACTGGGACATATAGATGTTATGCTTTCTGTTTTTTTAAGACTCTGATGTAAAGCATTTCATAAAAATCCAACAAGAAAACGTTGAGATTTTCTGTGCTGCCAGATTTTTCATCTCTCCTTCAAAGAAATCTTGTGGCGTCATCTAAAACCATATATTCACAGATTTCATATACGCTGTATATTGAGGACCTCCTGTCACTGCAAGGTAAAGGAAAAGAAAACGCTTTTAGTTTGCAGCTGTTCTTTGACAGGCTGTAAAGTAGATAGTTTTGAAATGCCAGCGGGTGTTTATTGTTGGGATTTGTCTTCTCCTTTGTGAGGCGACTTCTATTTTTTTGCTCTCTCTTTTGAGTCTTGTTTTTAACTCTCTAATCCATTGACTCCTAGTAGTGGAAGTTTTATAGTAGTTTTTTCCTTTCTATCTTTAGCAGAGTTTGCCAACATCCTTTCCTTTACTATCTGAAACAGAATTATTTCTACTCAGGAATTTGTATTCACCTTCATTTTGTAAGAGGTTTTTGGCTGTTTTTCTTTTTGGATTTTTAGTAGTCATGAGAGATGGAGCCAATTTAGAACAGTGCATTTCATTACTCATCCAACACACTGAAATACACATTTGTAGCTGTTGCCTATGAACAATGAATCAATGGAGCTGGGTATCGTCTAGGTCATTTACCCTCATAAGAGTGCTCTGTTAATGTAATTTCTTTTACAACGGTTGCTGAGCTTGAAGATGTCCAAACTGCCTGTTAATAAAGCTGAACCCTTTTAAATCTAACTTAGGCTTGATCAAGAGCCAACCTTTCATGTGACTCTATGCCAAACCCAGCTGGCAAACACTATTTCACCCTGGCATGGAGCAGATCCTGCCAGCCTCTGGTCCTGCAGGAGAAATTGGCTAATTAGTTATATACAGGTGAGACACAAGAGCTTTTGGCAGCTGCTATCATCGAAGGACTGACTTTTTAAATTACAATTGTCTGCTTTTATATGCTTAATTATATGATCAGCTCATTAGGTTTGCAAAAATGTAAAATTTTTGGAGATGTGTTGTAAATATCGATTTGCGTTATCTATATATAGATACTGTATTTTTCGGCCTATAAGCCACTACTTTTTTCCCACGCTTTGAACCATGCAGCTTATAGCACGGTGCAGCTTTATGTGAATTTTTCTTTGACCACCAGGGGGCTCTTTAGCAGGAAGTTAATCATTGGAAGTCAAAATTGGAAATCAGAAACGGTAGAACAAATTTTCATTTTGAACATGCTAAAAGCACAACAGAGAAATTTCTTCAAGCTTATACCCCCTCATCATGGAAACCACATGAAGAAGTTAATATGATACAGCTTTTAAGTTGAGGGTTATCAATCTGGCAGTACAGGAGGGAAATGGAGGCGCTGCACGTAAGCGCGGCGTGAATGGATCCATGGTTTGGCATGGGAGAAGGAGGGCTGCGTCCTTAATAAATCCAGCAGATTTATTCTGCTGCGACCTTGTGACAAACTGAGAGCGGCGGAGATATTAGATATTCCAGTTTGTTTGTTTTTTGTTTTTTTTTTAAGTTTGAAAACAAAGCATACACAAAATGGCTTTTAAAACGACAACCCCAAACACATCAGTGTAATTTGTTAGTTAGACTAATGGATACAGACAGTAAGCCAGAAGTAGATATTTCAAGTTAAGTCATAGATTTCAATATTGATCATATAAGAAATGTTGTTGTTTTTTTTCCTTTGGAATGGAATTATCTTCTCTCTGTGCATCACAATGAGCACTGTTTTTTTCTAAACGTGTTATACTTTCATGATAAATTTACCAAGATATTTATGAATGTGTTTGAGAAACTTTGGAAAAACTGTAAAACCTGTTTACTCTAAATTAGATATATTGCAGCCCTTACTCTTGGAGAGCTAACATTTTATTTTCAGTGTCCTTGAATAAAAAGAGTGTAATTGAACATTTATTTTTCCTTCTTCAGCTCCTTGGAGAATAACCAGCTGGGTTGTTGCCAATGTCATTGCTGCTCTCTCGGTGACAGCCATATGGTCCGTGTGTGTGTGTCACCTTTGTCACATAATAACCTTTTGTTGGGTTGTTTTCAGAGTTCCTCAGCAGTGAGTAATGAACACGTCAGCATGCAGGGGAACAGGGCATGACAAAGAAAGTCGCATGAAAGAGAAGGTGAGAGATTTGTAGATCAGGTGTTTCATCATGTTTTAATCACAGATCCAGCATGTAAAAATCTGTCTCCAAAGTATATATTTGGTAATCCTGGGTGTCACCATGTTTGTCAGACAAGTTTAGAAAGACGCAGTTTTTTTTTCAAAACATTGAACCTAATGTTTTAGCATAGCCGTGGCTTAATGTTGGAAAAGCTTTTCATTCTCTATACCTGTTGTATAAAGATTTTTGTTCACATAAAAATTGATGCACTTGTGCATCACTACATTGTTACCATGAAAGTCTCACTGTGACTCAACACCGCATTCACACTGCACCCCAACATTCACCTTTCTGCATTATTCTGTTTACTATTGCACGACAGCAACTGTGCTCTTCTCTATATACGTCTTTCATCCCAGCGTGTGTACGTGAATTCAGATTCTGTTCAGCCATAAAGGCAAACATAGATATCTCCACTGGCATGACAGAGGAGGCGCTGATGCAACTGGTGGCTTAAATCCTCAAATTCAAACAGTCTTCCACTGCACGGCTCCTCCGGGCAAAAAAAGGGCCTGAGAACAAAGCTCTCTGTGAAATCACTGCTTGTTTGCTAAAAGCGTGTTTCGGTAATGTCTGTGAGAAGAAACAAGGGATGAAAATAAAACTGCGTCACCCACCTGCTGCATGTGCCGGGTGTAGACTGGATTTGTTTGCTTAAAATACAGCACATTTCCAATTTGTTGCAGAACCCCTTTAATCTCTTCATCCCAGCTCTCCTCTCCTTAAAAGAGGAGCTATACAACAGCAAGTGCATTGCTTTGTGCGTGGGTGTGTGTGGGAGCTTTTGACGACCACACTCCAACAGGACTTAGCTTTGTTTTTTTTTTTCCTTTTTTTGCATCAAGCTGCACATCATTAAATGACTAGCAAATTTGATTGAATTCTCACATCTGACTGTATATGCGGCAGATTCCGCATATACAGTCAGATTTTGGATGGCAGTTACAAGTTTTAGTGCTGGAGCCCGAAATTTGACCAGCTGCAAAAAGATGTATATCTAACTGTTGCACCTTGTTAAATATTCATCTACGCACCATTTGCTGCCTGCCAAATGGTAGCCACAAACATTTGTCAGACAATCAAGTCACGCCAATGCACGCCTACAAACCTGTACACCTGCTCATGCATACCATGATCTCACTGTATACTAATGGCAAATGGATTCCATGAATTTGTTTCCCATATAATTAAAGAGGTTTCACATGATGGTTACAGCTGCGAGGGGGAGGCAAGGGAGTGTCCCTGGACAGACAGAAGTCACTTATGAATATGCAAACACATCTGCATGATGATGTGCTTCTTAAAATTGTGTATTTTTAGAAGTGATCGAGGACAAGAAGGTTATGTTTTGCCACAAAACATAACCTGACACAACTCTGTTTTTCTTCATATTTATAATTTTGCAACTATGTCAAAAGGTTTGATGTTCCTACTCCACATAGACATGCTCGTCCTTTGGAAAGGCCACATTGTGAAGTGAACAATAGTAATTGCCCTGTCAGACTTTCACCAGAAATGCTGATCTCTACTGCCCCTCCGGAGCTACAACGAGCCTCATATTTAATTTGATAAATATCACATATGTATATATATATATATATATATATATATATATATATATATATATATATATATATATATATAAATGAGAAAAACCAATGTTTTAGCTGTGATGATGTAAAATGCAAATAAACGCTGTTGATTGTTTTACAAGGCTTCCAAAAAGTCAAAGTCTGTTGCAGTTCAAACTGCAGCAATACTTGTTCGCTTCAGACCAGACAGAAGCGAACAAATAATATGCTGTAATATGTATTTTTTTTTTCTTTTTGTCTGAAGCACAGGGATTTCTCAGTTGTGAGCAAAAGCACCGACACCGGTCAACACTCAGCTTTATTTGGTGTGTTGGTCCTTGGTTTGACTCCTTGTTCATTTGCATGTACAGCATACCGACACACATTGCTTCAATCAAATGAACCTTTGCTTTCAGGGGAGCTGAGTGCTTTCCATTGTTCAATTTGCCCTTATCAGAGCAGCATTGTAGACGAGGCTTTGAGCCATAGATTAAATGTCATTATTTAATGAGAGCAGACCAGGATGGATGCGGCGTGTAATTAGTAAGACACATCCACTGCTATGATAGATCCATCACTATAGGAGAGACAGAAGCGCTTTTTGTATGTGTAAGGGGTTTCTGTGTGGGTGTTCCTGCCACTGACTTTGCCTTTCAACCCCCCAGTGAGTGTGTGGATTTAAACACTCAATGCATCAGATGATGCTCATCAATCTTCTGCTAAATTTATTTCCCCCCCAGATAAGCTGCATATTCACTTAGATGTTTGGATACCTTTCCAATAAGGCAACATTAAAAATCAAGCAGCACCACACTGGGATCGTAATTTCCCTGGTTTTCCTGCTTTAATATAGTAATAATGTTCAGGCTTGGATACAACAGCGTCTTCCATGACTAATGGTGGGATTCACTATCTATTTATCTCTGTCTCGCCATCTCTTTCTCCCCCTCTGCCCATGCAATTTCAATTTTCTGTTTAGACACAGTCATAAAAATTCAGCTGGTATCCCATTTATCAAGCTAAAACATGACATATCAGGCACCAATCTTAAAATACAGGCTCAAAATAACACAAAAGTACACAACTATAATATAGCGCTACTGTAGAATTTGGCCTGCTAATGCACAATAACCTGAACTATGAATATCTGCTGACATCTAGTGATTTGAACATGGTATTACAGAACACAATTACAAACATTTTACTTGCTCTTCATATCTGTGGCCAGTATGAGTATAGACATTTCTTAAACATATTTTTTGATCCTCCATAATGTGTTGTTTACTTAATATGATGCATCTAAGGGAGAAATTATGATTAAATGTCATTTCACATAGTTATTTGTAAGGTAAAGTCTGATGTGATGAAGAGCTCCTAAAATCTTTATCATGAAATTCTTAAATTACGTGTGTAGAACATGTTCTAATCTTCACTATACATTATACATTGTAGTGAATAGCAGTGAACTAGAGACCTGGTCACTAGATTGGCTGGGTTCCACTTCCTCTGATCTTGGATTCAGGAATAACATGAGACCCAAACAAGCTGTGTTCACGTTTTGAGTTTGATAACAGTGGATTCATTCCAATGCAAATGGGCTAAATCCTAATTTCCAATAGAAAGCAGCAATAATGCATTTCCCAGCATGTTATACATTAAAACATTGCTGGAGCATGTTCTTTATGCAATTCTTTGTGGAAAAAATAAATCTGATGAAAATGTTTAGAGCTGCAACTTGATTTTTTTGCAGCTGCAACTTGATTTCTTGCAACAATCAATAAGCTTTAAATGCAAAGTATATTGGATTTTGCTTTGTGGTTTAGTGAAAAACCCCAGCCATACTTCTCTGAACTCTGAATTAAAGTGAACTTTATTTTCCAATGTAAATCTTGGATATTTTATCTTTGAGTGAAGCGGCAATCACAGTATTTATCTTGACATGAATGTTGGTGGTGAGAGAATTATGTTAGATTAATTCAACTTAATAAATGACATTTTGTGGAAAATTATCCTGTCCCATCTTGGAAGTATAAATATCACATTTTATTTAAACCTATTGTAAAACGTTTTGTGTAGTTCTGATCAATGGAGTGGAATTCACCATGTATATTACATACATTGGTGTGTAATTTCTGTGACACCACCATTTTGTTCTATTTTTTTTATTCAAATAACCATTATCTGAACATGTAGAAACAAAATTGACTACTGTTGTATCCCAGAGGATATCAAATCATTGATAGCCAAGTTAATCAAACACCAAGTGATCACTTATGGTTTACTTTCAGTTTCAAAGTGAAACTGTTCTCTGAAGGGTAAAGAGTCTGCAGGACACAGGTGTGGCACTGTAGCTTCTGTAACACTGGTGCACAAGTGCAGTAAACATGTGTGACATTTAAAAAAAAATAGGTGGCAACCTGCTTGATGTGGAAGTAAAATTGTATATACTATAGTGTTGATGCATGGGAACATGACGTGGGAGCTTTATTTTCTCTAGCAAAAATATTAACAAAATGAGGGGTTGAAATGGAGCAGAAGCTTTTTTTCTGCTCTTAAAAGAAATGGCTAATGTGACAGTATTAAACAATTAAACACAGAATAAATAGCATTCAATAATTCTGTGTCGATGAATTTGTGATCCTTTTACTGAGTTACGTCAGAAAAGTGAGGTTCTAATGCCGTTTTTAGGTCAGTACAGAGGAACCTTGCATTCTCTATGGTATTATAAAATGTTTTGTAACTTCTAATGTGGACATAAAAATTTAAAATATAAACATCCAATATGTTACGTAGTAGTTTACTCTAGAAATATTGTACCTTTTCACCTGTTTCTCTTTGCAGCACAGCACTGGCACTCTGTTAAATTAGCAAACAGCCGATAGCGAGTTTGCAGTTGGTACCTCAGGCAGCATTCCTCCTGCTTACCAGCCATTGTTTTAGAAAAGTGTTACTTATTAAGATGAATAGGGGCTTATTGAGGGGCTACTCAGTGCTCTAAAAAGGTAGAGGCCACTCGTGTATTTTCTCTGGGAAATGCATGGAAGTGATATGAATGAAAAACAATATAAAGTTTTGAACTGTAACTTTATAAAACCATTGCATCACTAGATATTTATAAAAAGCAAAGCTGCAGTATACCAAAGACTGAGGTAATGTTGTATTTAAATTGTGAGTCCCTTAATGGTTCCACTACCTTATATTATAACAGATAAATAAATCAGTCTTTTTTTTATCTGTTATTTGGAGAAAAAGCTATACTGTAAGTAAATTTGAATGTCATACTTTCTTAAAAAAAAAAAAGAAAAAAAAACAGTTCTGTGTTTACCATGAATGTTCACACTTCTGTGCTTTGATGGCCAAATGTCAGAGAAAGTGTCAGCAAGCATGGTGCATTTGTGTATATAGATAAGGAGAGAGCCGAAAGGCAGTCAGATGCGACCGGCTGGCGGATTCGGCCTTCGCTGCACAGATGAGGGCAAGCGCACACTGCTCATTAGACACAGCTCAGCAGTCCTCTCTGAAATCTCACTCTGTCACGGTCATACTCCAGAAGACACACACTTATAAACACATCCGCTGCACTCGGTGCCTTTCTCTCTTGCTATCTGACGTTTCTATGGCAACGGCAAGCAGCCACAGAAGTAGGAAAAGAGGAGCCGTTAGTCCTAGAGCTTGCCAATAATTCAAATCAAAGAATATTGCACGCAATTCCTGAGCTGTTCTGAACTCTGATGACTTTTAACATGTTTAAGTTCAGTTAGAGTTCTCAAGGATTTATTCAAGATGAGAGGATTTGATCTATTTGATTGGAGTTATTAACTCTGAAGAACTGCCTCACCATCGCAACGAAATATATATATATATATATATATATATATATATATATATATATATATATTTTTTTTTTTTTGCACTAAGACCATATGAATGATGACTCCACTTTATCAAACACCATTGTGTCACAGTGGATGTCTTCTTATTTTTAGCTAGTTCACAATAGCCTCTTGTAGAGATGATGATTATTTAACTTTTGATTGTCTGCCAGCTGTCTAAAACATTGACATAGCCAACATATGCAAGGCAGATGGAATAGGGTGCTACTTCTAATGAATTCCACTCAGAGCATACTTGGCATCCATGGGACACAGTCACTTTAAACATGGCTGCCTCACAACAGTTATGCTGCCAGCATATGGCTGTGTCAGTTTGTTGCCTACATAACTGTAGCATCAAAACAACAGCGATGAACTTGTGATAAAAGTGACAGTGTTAAAGGAAAATGTGAAAGAGTTTCACTGATGACTGAGAAGATTGTCAGCTTCCAAATATAAAGAAAAAAAAAAAACAGTTCTCCCTTTTTTTCTGCAGGACTGTTTCCATTCTAAGATGATAAACAAGTGCAGTACTCTTTGAATCAATGTTGCATTAAAGACCCAGATCCTTTGCAAACTATGCAACCTGTTAACCTAACCGCAGTAAACAAGAGCCTGTTGTTGGCAGTAAAGTGTCATGTATGGTGAAAGCAATGGAACTCCACCACTTTGAGAGGTTTCTGTAGAAATTAATGAATGTCTGCCTTGTGAGTCTTTGTCATGGAGTCATCTATGAAGAAACCAGGTGTGTAAAACTAATTTTAATTTTGGGCCTCTTGAAGAACATGAATGCGCTCAAAGGACTGCTTGTGGCAGTCAATTTGGCTATTAACATATTAAAATATAAAAAATTAAAAAAATAATAAATGTAAATAATTTAATTTTGGGCATTCACTCAGATTGATGGATTTTTATGTATCCATGAAATCAAACTGTTAAAGGGAGTTTAAAACTGATATTAACACAATCTGTCCGTTCAGTTCACTATTTTCAAAATCCCTGCACTGATGTTCAGGAGCTGCTTGTGCTGTTGGTCTGAAAGACCGCTGGTAACCAGCAGATGTCTCCCCTTTTTAAAGGTTGGAGACGCAGTTCACAGAAGCTCCCGCGAGTCGTTTCAGTTTTTCTCTTATGCTGTCAAAGAATATGGGCTTATCTGACAGATGGAGAGTTGATAAACAGACATATCCCTCTCATCACTTTGAATGAGGCAGTGCAGTGTGATGGATTGCCTTATCACAGACAAGTAGTGACACCAGATTTGTCTCTTTATTTGAAGTGTAAACTATTTAATTTGTGTATTTCCTTTGCCATCATGGACCAAAGTGAAATGAATTAAAAATGCAGTTTGGGTATTTAACCATTTACCCTCTCTTTTTACAAATCTTGACAGCATGTAGTGTAAGTTTACCTTTAAAGCTTAATGGACAGGTTTGTCTAACAGCTTTACTTTGTCTTTGCAAAGTGTCTATTTCAAGCAACCAAGATTTCTTGGTGTGTTCCACATGCTGAAATCTGTGCAGAATGTACTGGAACTTAATTGGGATCAACTTAATAATTTATCTCTCTTACCATTAATAATAAATACTATAAGCCTTCCACTTTGCATATCTGGGAGTTTGTACAATATCTTACTGTTCCTGTGTTAGAGGATTCAACAAACAAATTCTAATTTTGATAAGTTGTATTATGAACTTTGAAAGTTCATCAAATGACTGAATGTTATGCAATCACTGGACAGTTCTACTTCAAAGCATTCAGTACAATATGAAAGGTTATAGACATGTAATTCCTGCCCTTTCTTCCTTTTTTTCCACATTCTCCTTTTTCAGTTATAATTTTCAAAAATTAAATTAAATTATGGTTATCTTTGTGATTTCTTTCATATTCCTGCTCTTTTTAGATCTACTTGTGAATGACTTCCTCACAAACGGTGCACACACTGAGCAGTGCCCTCGTTCTGCACTCTGGATACTCTGTGCTTGGCTTTATTCTGTTTTATCCAAGGCTTGCAGCTTGTGATCCAGGCATTGCCTGCACACCGGCTTTGCTTAAAATAGAGCCTGTAAGCTACATGGCTCCTCCCAGTGCAACAGGATTCCAACTGATAGTAGAAATACGGTAATTCAAGAGTTATTGATTTACTGTGATATATTTATTTTCTTTTCTCATATATTAGACATTCTATTAGATGTCTAATACGATCTATTAGACATCTTATATAGGCCATATACACCAGCCCTTGTTTTATTTGAGCAGAAGCGTAACACCTGGACCTAACCAGTTCCTGTTTCAGTCTGAGTGTATATCAAGAGACAAATTTTGACCAGTGATTTTATTTTTCTCCACTACAATTTCTTTTTCCATTCTCCCTGAAAATGTTGGTTAAAATGTTTTTTTTTTATTATTATTATTATTTGATGGTAAAGAGCTTTATTTCTAACTGTGCCTGTGACTCTTAGCAGGAGGCTGAGGCTAATCACCACTTCTGTGGTTCATGCTAATTCTGTATTTATAATAAGAAAGCAGTTGATGTGGGTTAAACAGTGTGGTACTGTACTTTATTTTGAGATTCACTTGTTTTCCAGTATTTTTCTTGTTATGACCAAAATTAGGAGACATTTTATTTAAAATAAATTCCACATAGTGGGTAACTTCATTGGAATAAAGGTTGATTTTTGCTTTTCTATTTTTACTTTACTCATGTGAAAGTAAAAAAATGGCTGTTAGTAGCAAGACGCCGACATCTGTGAGTTCTAATGAAGAGGAAGAATTTTTATCTTTGAAGCAGAATATAACTCACCTGTGAGACCAATGTGTAGAATTGATGAACAAGTACATGTATCTGTGTATCTGTTTATAGATTTGACGATTTGTTGAAACACATTCAGCATGGAGCTCAACATATTTTCTCAGTGAAATTGGAAGAAAGTTGCCGTCATTTGTGTGGTTGCATCAGGAAATGGTCGGCTCAGCCAAGCACATAGCTACATGTTGGCAGCCTACCAGCCGTTCTTATGGTTGGCATTCTGCAATGAATTTGTTGCATTACCTGATAAAGGCAAGTGAAAAGCTTTCTTCCCGACGTTCTGGTATGTGCGGAATTTCTCAAGTTCTCTGGGTTGTATTGATGGAAAATATGCAATGATCAGAGTAACACTAAATGCATTCAGTGAGTATTTTAACCATCAAGGAACTCGTTCCTTTGTCCTTATGGCAGTTTTTTTTATGCCAATTAAAGATTTATCATGTTGTATATAGGAGGAGATGCACTTTGGCACAGAAGAATATATTTGTCAAACATAATTGAGCAGAGGTGCATAAATAAATTTGTAAGACTTTGAGGCACTGGAAAAACAGTGGTCTTCAAGTTCATATTAACAAAAAATATATTATTATTTTAAAGTGATGAAAAGCCAAAACGGAAATTGGTCAAATAATCTGGTGAGAGGCTAATAGAGTTACAGAAATTCCTCGAAAGTATTGGCTGTTAATATGAAAAACAAGAATCTACCAGTTTCAGTATTAGTCATATGATTCAGTTTGTGGTCAGTCAGGAAACTCATTTTCTTGGAAGAAAAAATGCATTTCCTGCACTGTTTAAACTTTCCACAAAGACACTTGAAGTCTAGCACAACCATGTAAACAACATTTTAAAGTCTGACAATTAGGCTGAACTTCTAGGTTTTATTTTAAAATCTATATTTTAGATTAAATTGACAGCATCATGCTGTGGGGGTGTTTCAAGTTTTGAAATTATGAGTTGCTTCAAACATTAATTGGGACAAAACCTCAAGGCTTCTGGTACAACATTAAGCCTAAAAAATGCCTGTATCAAGAAGCTAGAAACAAAAAATGTCTAGATGTTTTTTATTCACTTCAATTTAGGCACTCAAATTTATTTCACAAACAGGTATCTAAGGAAAGGATGGAAAATAAACTAGGTATTTACTTCCAACCTAATACCCTAATCTATCTGCTTCTTTATTAAATTAATCTTTTTATCCGAGACAAAATTAAAGTCATACAACACTTCCCTTGGGTCAATGCCGCCCGTACACACATTGAAATCAGTCAGTGTTTGGATTTGTGAAATATCCTTCAGCAACGACGTGACAAAAAGCTCAATTTTGACCCGAGTCAAATAACTCAACACCTTTACGCATGTCCTTGTCAAGCGCTGAAATGATGATTAGGTTGGAAACTTGGAGGACAGGGAGGTGGTCATGCCTGAGTGCATCTGTATGAAGGAAAACAAGGACTTGGCAGCTGACAGAGTGGGGTGAAATCCCAACCACGAAGCACTATGTTACTTTCATCCTAAAAACAAAAAAGAAATACAAGGGGCAGATTACTCATGTTGAGAGCAAAAACTCTGAAAGTCAAATAAGCTATATCATCCTGTATCCAGCCACAAGTCATATGTTTCTCTGTAAAAAGAATAAGCGAAAGGTAGCTATCTCAAATGTCCTGTCTATCTCCTGTTTATTCATGTAACGTAGGTGGTGAATAACAATGAGCTATGAAACTTTAGGCATGCATATTTTTTCAAGACCTCAACTTTGTAACCTTAAACACTGACAAGCCTAGCTAAGTTTTAATCATGATTTTTTTATGTTTCGTTTTTGGTTGGGCTAATTTATGGAGGACATTGTGGTATTTTCCCCTCCAGACCCATCATGATTCAATAGCTCCTGCTCTTACAGGTCACATCAGCTGTCAAAAGTTTTTTTCTTTGTTTGTTATCACTAGCCTAGGGAACAAGAATATAAAAAAGTAAAGGTTGAATGAAAAGCCTCAGAATTTTTAACATTGATCTGTTGCAATATGCTGAGTTTTACAGACATTTGCAGAAGTCATTAACATTACGGTTGTGTGTCACAGAGCCATGTCAAGGATTACCAATACTGTTTGCTGGAGGACAAATAAAATGCATTTACTTGTGCGTAACCGGTTAAATAACTATCAGTGTAGATGCAAGAAGCTCCAAGTCATATTCACTTAGCCTGCTTTTGATTAAAAAGGTTTACAAGGTTATATGTCTTTCAGCTGCTAAAATATGTTAAGTTTAGCACATTTTGTTTTATTTATGGTGCCTTACAAAATTATTCTTACCACTTGAAACTTTCCACCTTTTGCAATGTGGGTCTACAAACCTCATGCATTTTGCTATGATTTTACTTGACAAATCAACACAAATTGCAGATAATTATATGGCGACATAATTTTAGATGATTTTACTTTTTTAAATCAAAAATTGACAAAAGAAAATTCTGAAGAGTATCATATATTAACTTGGGTCTCTCAGGTGCTTTTCACATGAATTTGCTTCCTGTTGTTGTGCTGTGGTCTTTTTATTTTGAGATATTTGATTAAATGTTACTCTGTTATATTCAGTGCTAACCATATTGTTTCATATTGTACTCTCATAAAACCCACCCCCTTGTTTTACGCTTTGCTTTGTACAGAGGGTCTGGACCATCGGCTTTTGAAAAACGATTTCTTGCTGGAGGTGCAGACTCTGAAGTTTTAAATTTGACCCAATTACCAATGCTTGACCAGTTCCTATGTAATTTGTATAAATGTGCTTTCTGTACAAAGCAAATGTTCCAGCTCAATGAAGCTTACCAGAAATTGCATGCACTATAACTACCCTGTGGATAGGGCTATGACATGTTTGCCAGCGATGATGTGTTTGAAACATTTCACTTGCTCCAACTTTAACTGCTGAATATTTGGGAGTGTAGCCAACATGGACTGAATAGCTTTGTTCACTTTCTTCAAAGCCATTGCTCCAACTCTACACTGGGAGAGTACATTCCTAAAATAGCAAATCTTTCATAAACAAACCATGTAAAGTTTTACATTTGCTTAGACTCCTCACACTACCTTTAACTGAGCATCTTGGTGTGTAATGCTTTAAGAGATTAGGTGCATCAGAAGTGGTGCCTGATACTGACCACTTTGTAAAGTACTGCTGTACATGTAGGAAATTTTGTGCATTTCTGTGAAAAGTCCAAACACTGAAGCACATTGCCTGTTATCCATTACAGCCTGCTGACTCAGCATCAGTGTGCTCAATTAACAAGCAAAGAGAGGCATTTTTCCAAACTTTTCAGGGGGTAATCTACTTTCCAGAATGTGTGGCCCGGTGTGTTTGAGTATTCAGCAGGATATTATTGATGACTGACATATTTACTGAACAGTCAGCCGAAGCAAAGGCTATGTGCCCTCCCACTGTTAATTCACTTTCATATGAAATGGTGTTTTTTTTTTTTTTTTTTTCCTTCTTTCCCCCTCTGCTGCATTTTCTGAGTTTCTTGGTGGATTTAAAATTGACTTAGCCCTGGGGTGCTCTTGTATTTGGCAGAGTCCTGCCTCTGGGCATAGCTTTGGAAGAGAAAGTGGCTACATGATGTTCTCTGTATGATTATTAAAAAAGCAGTTACAGAGCCATGGATGGATTTCCTGTAGTTTCTGAGCGTACAATGCCTAACGTTAAGTACAGATTAATACTCTGGAGACAAAACAAACTGGACAAAGAACTAGAGTGATATTTTGAAGGTTTGGGTATAAAGTCCAGTAATCTAATTAATCAAATGAAATTGTGCTCAGACCACCACAAATGAAGTTTACAAAGAACAAGAAGGCCTTTAATAGAGCTAAGAAAGTAGTATATTAAAACTGAGATACAAAACCATGTTTTGACATTTTGAGCTACAGGGATACACTCTGTTGCGCTTCTCATTTTGTTGTATTTTATAGGATATGGCTGACATCACCTGTCATCTTTTATAACCCAGACTCCCACTTCAGCTCTTTTTCTGACCTCTTATGTGAAAGTTTCAAGGGTCACCATTTCTGTTCCGATCATCTTGCATTCATCAGCTGTAGCCATCTCTACTATAATACACGTGCAGTAACTTCAGAGACGGCTATAAAAAGGCAGCAATTCAGGAGGTGGGTCATGCTGTTCTGAACTTTGAATGAACAGTACGACTGAGCAACATTGCAACTTCCTACCTCTTATATTTCATTTGTAACCAATTAAATATTTTTATAATTTGGAATATGTGAGTTTAACTATATTCTTACAAATTAATTGGTTTAAAAAAAAGTGATTTATTTCATTTCCTTTTGTTAATTATCCTTTAGATTTTGGAATTAATGGTGAGGTAGCACTGACGTTTTATCAAGGATATCTTTCAGGGACACAAGCAATGCTGTTCTGAGACACTTAGGTGCCCTGAAGCATAAATGCACTGTGGTGCATTCCTCTGAATTTTTATAGCTGCCAGTTAAACACCCACAATATTTAGTTATTTATGCATCATGGAAACAGTTTCATTCCTACTAACAAAGTGCAGTTGCTTTAGCACATGGATCAATTGCTTCCATACAATTCTTTGCTGATTTTTTTTTTTTTTTTAGATTTGTTTGCTTATATTGTGTCAGTCGAAATAAAATGCAATAAATGCTGAATGGTCATTTCCTCTAAAACGGATAGTCCTAATTTTCTTGCTTGAGTCATTGAATACAAAAGGGTTGAACAAGTTCTCAAAATCTATCAACTTAGTGTCTGTTTTTATTATTCTTTTGGTATCATGTCTCCCAAATTGTTCAATTTGTGAACTTTGGTTTTCTCAGATGACTTCTGTAGATTAATTAGGTTTTGCAGTCTGTTTTAAGAAACACATTAACTGTGCAAATTTTAATCAGTCTGCACAGCTTCAAATTGTTTCATATTATACTTTAGATTAAGACCTGAGCACTGCTTTTCTTAGTTAATCATTACTGAAGCTGAAAAAGGCTGAGATAATTTCTCATGTTTGCTTTTGTATTTATATTTTTTTATGATTTTTATTTTTGTTCAGTGCAATTTAGTGGTGCTTTCAACAAAATGCTTTGCTGCATTTTTGTCAAATAGAGAAATGATTCCAAAGCTTTTTCCTGTTTCTTTCTCTCTCTGTGACTTTATCTATGCTACCAACTTGAGGGTTCAGTGTTCAATCTGTATGTGCAGAGAGAAACTGATCCAAGCACATATATTTTGGAAACGAACAATAATTTGTTGTGTGTTTGTTGAAATGTCACATATGCTCTCTCAATAGTGTTCTGGTATGCATTCTCTGACAACTCTTGCTCTGCCAGACACTTGTAAAACTTGACGCCTACTCGACTATACACTGTCTGAGAAATTTGAAATTATGGCTTAATCAAACAGACCACTGGGAAGGAGGACGACTACTGGGGGAGACATCGCTGCACTGGAAATTCATCTTTCCCTGAGTAAAAGTCGGACCTTTTGTTTTAGATCTATTGACATGTTTTACATATTTTCATTTTTCATTTGTTAAAATGATTACTACAATGATGATGATTTGTCACGCTACATTTCTCAGTTGCCCCTCCCCTGTCCTCCTGGGACTTGTTTTCCATGGGAGAGAGCTACTGCACTGCCGAAAAATATATCCATTTTATGTGAATGCCTGTACAAAATATTTTAACAATTTTTTTTTTATTGCAAAAGAGATTCGTTAGGGAGAATTACAAATTTGTTTCTAGTGCCGCAATCATGTCTCAGTAAAATATAAAGAATAATTTTAGCTTGGTGGGGCTATAGATTTTTACTTTACTTATTCTTAGAAGAAATTTAATGATGGTATAATTGAAAGTGGTTACATGATTGCAAGACATGGTTAAAAGTCAATACACGATCAACCTGCGTTTTCAGGTCTGTTGCTTCTACATACTCACTTTAATGGACAGATAAATGTAGCTGTGGATCCAAACTGACTGAAGCTTCAATGACATTCACTCACCAAGCTGACAGGTCTGAAAAGAGTCGACCAAGTGTGAAAGCAGCACTGAAAATAAACATGGCCCCTCTACCAAGCAGGTGAATCTGCCCCTGATTGATGCCTGAAGAGCCTCCTTGCTGCTAAAAACATGTACATCTCACATGTGACCCCTGCCAGGACTCCAAGATGAACTGATTGAATGTTTTCAGAACATTTGCATTCAGTAGATCTCTTCAGAGCAGGATTTTCTTTCTTTGTGAGTGTGGATGGGGAAATCTAAAACCTGACCTTCAGTTGGACTGACCCTGTAGACTTCAGGTGTGAGGAGAGGTGAAACAGTTGCCTCTGGCAAACATGTACTGATAGAAGTCAAGAAGGAAGACCGACATAGTTGTTGTCTTCCTTCACATTTGTTTTTATTTATTTATTTTTTTCATATTTACAGTCCTCAAGAGTCTTGTAATCATTCTAAAGAAAGACTTCAGTTTTGTATAATGCAGTTCTCGTATATCTTGTGAAGTGTTGATTTGTAGCCTGACAGGTTGATTGTATTAAAGTTTGACTTAGCGGAACCAAAATCAGTCAAACACTTCCCCTGTGTGTCACAATATGCAAAATGGGTTTGCTTTTTGTAGGTATTACTCATAGCAAATTTGAGGGCACATCAGTCACAGTAGGTAGCATGTGCATATTGTGTACAGCATAAATAGAGTAAGATCTATGCTGTTGTATTGGAACAAAGCAAATTTCTTTTTTTCATTACCTCATTCTCTCTGTTTTTTTATATTTTCTTTTATTTATTTATTTACTTTTATTATTATTGAAGTTCATAGTTTAACAGACTTCTAGAACATTCAAGAGTTGAAAGATTGCTCGAAATCACATCTGAACAATGTATACGAGTAGTTTTTCCAAACAAGAGAAGTCTTGAAATTGTCGTCCCAGAAATGACTTACCATAATAATGTTACGAGTTAAATAGTTAATGGTAATTATTCATTGCGTTGCACCAAAGTTTTACTTTTCTCATTTGAGTTTGTTTTGATATCTTTGTATGTGTGGATGGAATGTCGTATTACCAACATCTGGTTTACATCTTATGTCGATGCCCCCCTTGGGGATATTGAAAATGAGACAAACTGTGTTTTCAGTGTTTCATTGTAAACCACTGAAAAGTATGATGGAGATGCAACAAACAATAGCACAAAATAAAATCTGTTTGGAAGTGTTTTTTTTTTTTTTTTTTTCCTTTTAACTGTCTACCTCATAAGCATGAAAGCTATCAGATGAGAGCTAAGGTAGTAAAAGAGCCTCATAATTTAGTGACATGTATTTAACTTTTTGAAGTGATTGCATAACAATGCCTAATTTATTTTGCAATGAAAATCCGCACAAGTTCTACAACAATTAAAAGCATTTTATTTTTATGTTTAAACTATTTATATGTCTGTCCCTCATGCTCTTGATTTATTCCTCTTATAAGTCAAATGCAGTTTGAAATTGAACAGGAAGAAGAAGCAGCATGACTCATTGAGACCAGCTCTACATAAAGTTTAGTATCACTTACAACTCAGATCACAGCTCCCTATGACCAAAAAAAAATCCAATTGCAGATTTCTCAAAGAAGAAGCAGTCTCGCGCCTCTATTTCCAGCCAATCTCTTTTTCACAGGCTTCTATTTAGTTTCCTTTTTTCCAGGCCATTCCTGTCTCACACTCCCTCTAGTTTCCTTTTTTGTTTGTCCTTTTGAATCACAATTCTGATGGGAAAGACATAATCAGGCTGGCGATATGGCTGGACATGGATGGCATTGGAAGCTTTGATCTGGACTCTTTGTTTTATTTTCTTTTTTTACCGACATGCACACATATAAACAGAAAACATACACAAAAGGTCACAAGCCACAAAATCAAGCTGAGCTGAAAGCGTCTTCACTTTTGGCCCCAAAGCATAGTGTTCCAAAAAATAACATGTATGAAAGCCACATGTTCCTCTTTGCTACTTGTTTGAGCTGAAGCAAATAAATGAATTCACAATGACATTGAGATTAAAGCCCATTAAATTTCTTAGCAACACTGAAAAATATCTTGCATCCATGTCTATTGAAGGGAGATTCTGGATGATAACAGGCACCTTTGTGTTGTTTTGTCCGCGCTCACATTCAGAGATGTGTGTAACTCCAATGTCTCAGGAGCCATGTGATAAATGGTTTCCTTTAGTCAACTCCCTTGTTCAAATAAAAGTTTCAAGGTCTGAAAATTTAGTGAGTCCTAAATCCACAGAGGGTTTGCTCCACACAGTGATGAATTGCGTAACTGATATGCAAATCTTGTTAATCCCAAGAGTCAATTCGGTTAATATAGTCCTTGTTTGTCTTTTATGTAACCTGGGTATTGTGGCTTACGTAAGCTTGGCAGCTGTCTGTGCGTGTAGTCATGAATGAACCCAGTCACTATGCAGATGGTAAAAGCATTTCCAGGTGCATGGCGCCCAGCTGTTGTTGAGCTAAACGGCAACAATGAATCCCATTCCATTGTGTGGCTTAAACATGATCAAAATGAGTGGTTTGAAAGAATTGTGTAGGTAAATTTAATAAATGGAGGGTTTTTACTTGGCTCACATGTTGTGTAAAGTAAGGACTTGGTACAGCATAATTAGGACAGGATTAATGTCTCTTTATATGGTACGATAATCAAATGTGATATAAAATGCATGATTTGGTTTTAACCACCTTTAAAATAGCTTGAAAGTGTAGAAAAATATGTGCATCAGGCATAGAAGTTCTTGCCCAGGGCATCGCTCATGCAAGAATCACCACAGCTCCTATGACATCCACATAAACAACCAATTATATGCAGAGATACATCCTTGTCTCATTTACTCTCTCTGAACAACAAGCAATTAGATCCTTATCGATGAAAATGAATGTAGTTTTTATGGTTAGCATAAACACCTCTAAAATGCACAGGCTGGATTGTGATTAACCTTTGATTCTATTCCAAATTGCTTTATCCTAGAGGACCATTTAAATGACAAATGCACATTGGTTGGTAATTGATATATGAGGGAGGGACTTCTCTTACCAGGCTCCTTCTCGGCATCATCTCCCAAATGCCTTGCTGGGTCCGTTTAGTGCTTATTCGCCCGATCTAGCTCCTCTGTGCTTAATGGGCCAAAGAAGCGCCACAGCTCAGTTTACACCTCCTCCTCTGATAAGGTCTTGTGTGTTAACATTCTGAAAACCAGTAATATTATGGATATTTATTTATTTATTCTAGATTTCCATTGAAACACTTATTTTTATAAATTCTTTAATTATCGCAGAACTTTTTCAAACATGCTTTGGTCAAAATGTTATAACTGCCGAATCCATACACCCCCACTGCTGCAATTTATGTATTTATTTTTTCTTTTATGGGGGCATTTTGGTTTTATTATTTTGAAGCTACTAATCTATGCAAACCCATAACTCACTGTTGATACCGTAACTATCCAGCTATATTATAGTTGATTCTTGAATACTTACATTTAGCCTTTTATGAATAACAATGATCTATCAATTGTGAAAATATATATCTAAAGTTAAACTTTTCATCCAGCAGGATTACTAGGTGAAGTGCTGGTAGCGTTCTGTTAAGGGTAAAAGTGTTTCCAATTGTGAAACAAAACAAAAAAATTACAATTTCCAGCATCAATTTCCAAAAAAATAATGCAGACAAGGACACAAAGCATTATAAGCACATTTGTTTTTAAAATCAAGTAAAATGCACACTAGTAATGCATTATGACCATTTACCCGACAGTAGGTAGGTGGTCAGAATGGTCACCTACCTAATGGCAGTCATAATGCAAAATGCGTAATCAGTTATAGGGAAAGTTTGCTGAATCAAATTAAATCAAAAATAAATTTCAGTAAATATTCTTAATTACAATTTTCTAATATGAAAAATATGCAAATCAAAAAAACGTTTAGTGTTCCAAGATGCAACAAAAAACAGACAAGAATTGGCCGATTAAATTACTGAGTACTTTTATGACATATTCCTCAAGAGATTATACAGGTAGACGCCTTACTGGAAACCAGGAGCAAACAAACATTTAAAACGCTGATTTAGCTAAGTGCCTGTAGCTGCTTTCTAAAGTCGTAGGCATGTGGTTAGAATTACCAGCACCTCCCCTGCTCTCCACTTTCCAGAGAAAGTGCTGCCATGAGGCATCCAGTCACCGTGATGTATTTATCTCTGGCTCTCTGCTCATGACTGATGCTTTTCCATTAGCATTGGGTGAGACAGGGTGGGAAAAAAGGGGGAGGAGGGGATTTTTAAATCTCCACTGCTCACTCGCATGCCCCACACCTGAATGATTTCAATCTTCCTCTTCCCCTCCTACTCTCTCGCCGCCCCATCTGACTACTGGCAGATCATATCCCATCCACCCGTCTACTCATGAGTATCCTCTCTGCCATCTCTCCTTCAATACTGTTGCTCTCCTCTCCTCTCTCAATCTAGATGGCAGAGTCCCTGCTCAGTGCCCTCATAATCTCCAGGCTAGCTAGTCTGTCTTTGTCGCCTAGAAGAGAAAGCATTATTGAATAATACACTGTAAACGCCACGAGTGGGGAAAGTTAATGCCACATTGTATCACTGTCGACTTTCATCGGCTCCAGTCTGCATGGCTCTGATAGTGTTTTTGTTGAACATTTGGATCAGGAGACTGATATCTGTTTCTGATGGTAAACAGTTGGAGCTGGCTGTGAAATCAAACTTCGTTCAGACCCACACAAATGGTGTTTTTTTTATTTTATTTTGTTCTATATTTTTTGTTCTATATTCGTCTTTAAATCATGCTTTTGTCTGAGAACTGAGACTTTATAATGGCATAAAACAAACAGAACAGGAGCATCTATTTCCAAGTATGGTGGAGGGCAAACAAAGATGAATCATTTTCTTCTGCTGACTGCGTAGATTTGATTATGCACAATATCAAATGTGCATAATGATCAGATAAAAAGCACATAGAATTTCTTCTTGACATTTTACCTCTAAACATTTTTACATCTTAAAACCACAAATAGCATTAGAATGTTTTTGAAGAACTTTAAAAGGAGCCCTCTAACATGGTTCTGAAATTTGAATCAGTTTGTGATGCTGAGTTAGGTCCAGCAGGCCTCAGCTTTGAGCAGTGAAGCCTAAAAAAACAAAAGATTCAGTTTGCCTGTCATGAATAAAATGCAGGTTTGTGGCTACAATTTGATAAAATATGAAAACATATTATGCTTTACAATGGGATGTTGCAGAAGAAGCTGCACCATAAAATTCATTCATTATTTTTACGTAACTTCATTTGGAATCTTTGGCTCTTTTAAAGTTCTGAGGCAAAAGTTTCAGATCACAAACTAAAGCATCAATCTTTGTGATGGATATTGCTTTAAAAAGAGACAGAAAAAAAGGGAGAAGTTGGAATGAACAGGGCATAATGAAGTGTCTCATTTGTCTTCGGTACTTACTCACCAACCTATCACTGACTGAGCCATATACTACAGCTGAAAATTAAACACCTTTTCCAAAGGTACATGGCAACATTCTCAGCTGAAGGGGAAGGTTCTGAGACTGCCTAATCTGCTTGTGTCAGCTCTCAGTCTCCAAGCTAATCTGTCACCAATTGAAGAATCCTGCAGAGTTGTTTGAACTGAGTTAGGTCTCGTTAGTGAAATAGATGAGGCTCCAATCACCAGTAACTATGGGAACAAGCCAACATACAGCAGGAAATGCACTGGCGGAGCTTAAGTGTCTCATCAATGAGTTGAGGAAATGATCAGTGAAAGGATTAGAGAGTAAGTATTGTGATTTATCACCCACAGAACATAAAATCAGTGTTTCTACTTTGCAACTTTAGATTAAAGTTTAGGTTTTTTTTTTTTCAGATTTGCATTTCTCTACATGAAAAATGCAAACTTAGGCTGAAAAGGTAAATGTCTAGAAGAAAAGGATAAACAGGGAAGGGTAGCTACAATTTCTATAACTTTTGTGGACTGATTATGGTGTTCAGTTGTGAAATCTCAAAGGAGCAAAAAAACAGATTGTTTTTTTATGTAACTGCATGATACTGAGATGTAAAATGTTTATTTTTTTCTTGACATTTGTTATAAGTATCCCATTTCATTGTTAGGTTTTGTTTTTTCACAGTTTTGTTTTTTCACAGTATTGCCCAATGACTACATATTCTCTGAACAGGCACAAGATTAAATTACACAAAAGAGACATTCATCTCTAAAGTAAACTATGGCCCATGGAAGAACAGCACATGCAGTGCCAACAGGAAAGGGGGATCTGCAACAAATTTACCAAGAGATTTTGGAGAAACTAGCCACCCAAAGGAGCACACACAAATTTAAATCATCTTATCAACCATTGCTCCTGCGTGCTCACACTCCCACAGTCCTACCTATGGCGATGCCCACTTAAAGAGGAATAAATAACCTGCCAATGGAGACACACGCAACTCTGAACCAGATCTTTACCAGTTAGAATGAGACTTAATAGTTGACAAATGGGTCTGTTTTTAAAAATGAGGGTGCTGTTGCTAACTTTTTTCAGCACCAACAATGACGTTCTTTTGAATTTTGATGACTTTGTTGTAATCTACTGACTTGGATAGATATTACAATTGTTGATCAGTATCCCAGAGATGATCGGTGTGAAGATTTACTATGAAAACACACAGAAGCACACATTCAATTCAAAAACCCATTTATTTTGGAAATTAAAGGGGAAACCAAATTAAAGGTGGAGGAGGGTAGGACTCAAATTTAGTAATTAGATTTTTAGTTTTTTAATTAATAAAAATGTACAATGAAATGATGCTAACGGGTGGAGCGAAATCAAAGTTTACCTCCTCACTTTGACAAATAGGACTGTGATTTTGCCATACTCGCAAAATACTTTGCATTGTCAATAAGTTTTTGATACAACAAATTTTAATATGTATTCCAATTTGGCCAGTGGCAATTATGTTTTTTTTTGTTTTTTTGTTTTTTGTTTTATCTTTCTTGTTAGCTGTTTATTTCATAGTTTATTTCCTTCTTGAATAACAAACCTTTCGCAGTCTGTCACAGATAAATTTGAACTCATCAGTTAACTTTGACAGACCCGAATAGGTGCATTGAACCAGATGCCTCCAGCATTCATTGTTCGTTCAATTTTACGCTACCGTTGTCGAACATTTCATCCCTGCAGCAGGTAAGCGGTGCGCTGGGAAATTATCACAGTTTAATCAGTCACAATTTATTTCTGTCTTGCAGCAGTGACACCCTAATGCAATAATAATGAGATGGGAATGAATAAGACTTTCTTCCTGAAAACAAAGGTTACCAGATGCCTTTTGAGTAACTGTCTTTGTGTTGTGAAATTGTAGCATATGGTTATTCTTGTGAGAAAAAACAAGGCCTTGTAACTTTAAAGTTTCTTTAATACAAATGAATTGTGTAGCCCTATTGTGCTAATGAAAGCTTCTCTCCAGGTTTCCTGACCAATGTCATATGGAAAAAACAGACTAATTTAAATACTTCACTACTTTGACTTTATGTCAAAAATCTTTTTATCACATGTATCATGGTAGTGTAGAA
Source organism: Poeciliopsis gracilis (assembly GCA_911649635.1). Lineage (NCBI taxonomy): Eukaryota > Metazoa > Chordata > Actinopteri > Cyprinodontiformes > Poeciliidae > Poeciliopsis > Poeciliopsis gracilis. The sequence goes on along the minus strand of CAJVRI010000884.1, from coordinate 4,110,678 downwards.
TCACAAGGAAAAAAAATCTAATTTTGTCTTGCAAGAGTCACTCAAACTATCTTGTTTTGCAAATTGGAAATATTAAATTACTAGTTCTGACTCCTACAGATTTCAAATATCCCATTATTTATAATATATCCCTGTGATATTTTTTTACACAACAAAAAAAAAAATCTCCCCTGGTCTGATTTTCTTTTCTGCAAGTTAATTCCTCCTTAGCTGCACTCTGGAAATAGTCAAGTGTTACAGGCTTGGCCCTGTTTTTTATCCGTATTCAAAAATGTCTTTGTTCCACACTGCATTCAACATTGCTGTGAATGGAAATAATCACATGACATAATGCATGCCTATCTTCTGCTTGAGATAGTTTTACAACAATTCAAAACTCACATTATCAGAACATGAAGTAAGAAAATATATTTGGAAAATTAGCATATTAGTTCAATTTATGGACAGTGTCCTGCCTGATGAGTCCAATTAAAATAGTACAGTTTTTGCAACGTGGTCAGCCTAATTTTTTTTTTAATTAATTATTACAAAAGAAATACCTGTGTACATTTTTAGTATAACTATTATGATAGTATTTTTTTCATCTAGGATCATACATGGTTTTCATGGTTACTCTTGCACCTGCTTATCTCTAAAACTTCTGCTCTCTCCTGTTTTTTGAATCAAGCGTCCATTGAACTTAATGAGCTTAGTTGTTCTGATCCTTTTACCAAAATACAAGTTACATTTGAGTCTCATCACTCACTGATCACTGTGTTTTGACTGCGAAATTATAGAAAACATCTAGATGATAATTATTCTTTACAATGAGCTCTTATGATTCTGTATGTCATAATAAAAAATATATATGCCCATGGAGGAAAAGCAATTGTGAATGATATATTTTATGTCAAGAACTTCCATTCTACTCTCTTTACACTTACTGGCTCTTGACCAATCAGACTAGAATTTTTTTTTGCTCAACATCGCCTACTCTTACAAACATGAGCAAAAGTTTCTTTTTATTTAAACATTTTTTAAACCTCTTTACAGTTTATTTATAAACGTATTTATGAAAAATCTAATGCATTTATGACAACATTTCAACCCAGTTCACGTTAATAATCTTTATCTAAACTTCACTCAATGCAAATAACTAAGTTTTATGCTGAGTTACAAGTATTTCTGATAATTATAACATGACAGATGTGCAAAGACCTTGTGGGCTTAAGAAAAAAAACCCACAAAGCCAGAAATGCAGCCAATATGCAGATCAAAAATGATCTGTAATAGTCAAAATGTATCCCTAATTGTTCTCAGTTCCTGTATTTTTAATTATTGAATGTATTCCTGCTTATAGGTCAGTATGTGGGAATTCCAGGATTGACCTTTTTAATGACACAGAATGCTCCAGACTTGTTTGCCAATAAAGGTCATGCATTTGCACTGATCACGATAAGGAGCCTATCAGTGGGTAAAGTCTTGTTTTTGTATCAGTGCAGTTTCATGTATATCGTATGTGTGGATGGGTGGTTGTTTTATTGATGAGACCTGAACTGTGTACACAATGGGTGGGTTAGGAACACTATTTCAACATTATCTCCTGTAATTATATTCCATTAGATGTAACTCAGTGATGTCACAGAATAGCTACATATTTCGGGACTCTGTCTCCTGTAAAGCAAAAATGTTGAGTTAACTCATAATATCAAACTACATCATCAAACCTTATCTCAAAGATCACCCTCTATGCCTGATTCTAAGTAATTGCACATCCAAATAAAACTAGTAGATATTGGTAAGTCAAAAAAGAGAAAAGACTCACTGCAAGATAAAATCAAATCTAGTGATTCAGAGATGCCCACATAAGATTTGAATACTGGTAAAGAGGTAACCAAAGTTAATTTAAAAGCTCAGGATCCAGCCTAGGAACAGAATGTCTGAGCCCTTCTGGATTTTAGATAAAGGAAGTTTTATTTACATCGCATTCTTGCTTAATGTGATGTCAGCATCAGTTTTCAAAAGATGTTGAGCTTTCTATGCAACAGGGACAAAAATGTGCTTAGAAATCGCTGTCATCCCTTTTTCAAGGTCAGAATCACAGCAGCATGAAGTGAGACGTGGTCACCAAAGTGTGCACAGTTTGCTCTTTAAATTTTTACAATGCAATCTGGGAATCTTTGCACAGGACATTTTTTGAAGGTTAGCCCATCCTAATTGCAAAGGGATTCATCCACTCTAATACTCACTGTGAACTTTGAGATGAAAGTTTAATGATGAAGTAATGCTTCCATCAGATTGATCAAATGAGAAGAGATTAAACTAAGATGCTTCCTGTTTTTTATTTTTATTTTTATTTTTTTAGCAAGGACAAAATATAGAGCATTTTGGGCTATTTGGAAAAATTAAGAAGTTCAAGGAGAGGAACTCTGCAGAGGTCAAACTGTAAGCTTTAGAAACACTGTGTAAAATAAAAGGCAGCCTTATCAAAGTTTACACAAACATTTTATGGACTGTCATGGTAAAAAAAAAAAAAAGTAAGATAAAATACTGATGTGAGTTGTGAGTCGTCTGAAACAAACTTCTAGAAAACTGCAAAACAGCTGGAACACCAAGTTCCTTTAAATCCGAACTAAAAACACACCTTTAAAGTTAAGGTGAATTTTCATTGATTATTTGCTAAATAGACTATTCTTATTTTTGTTATTCTAATCAAAAGCTACCATCTATAAGCAACTATGCTTTTGCACACCATAGATGCAGTGCAAAAACCAATTCCTCCAACTATCCAAATAATAAATACCCCAATGGTAAACAGGTACTTGCATATAATAAGATATATTTCTCTAAGGCTGTTGGTAAAAATTTTATCAGGTTAATGTGATACTGAAATTCCTACCATTTAAACTTCTTTTAATCTAGGTTTTTGTCTACTTAAGCAGGATTTTTTTGTCTAGTTAAGCAGGATTTCATTATTGGCAAAACTTTCCCAACATTTCAGAAGCATGTCTTTTTATCAAGCTTTACATCAAACTAGTGCCCAGCCAAATGAAAAAGGGTAGCATTTTACTGTTTGAGTTAAAGCAAAATGGTTCTGCCTGTATTTTATCTATCATCTATCTAACCAGCTGGAGGCCACTATGCACAAAGGTAAGTACAGATTTATTGCTACCTATTGAATTCACCAAATCCCTCAGGAGAGGAAGCTAAATGAAATGTGAATAGGACTCATTAGAGGCAATTTAAATGTAAGCCTCTGAATCACAGCTATCTGGAAAGTGTTTATTGCAGCTGAATATTAAATGCAACGCACCACAGCTGTGATGGAGTCCAATAACATGTGATGCAGTGGCTAAAAGGATTACCCTCCTCATACCTCGCCCACAAGAGCTCATTACCCCAGCCCATTTTACCAGAAACCAGGACTAGGATAATCTAGTTTTAAACTTCCCACACAGAGTTTTTTTCCCCCTCTCTTTTTTTCCACTCTCTTCGCTCCTGCTGTTTTTACTATTGAGCCATATCTTTCCATCCTTATGATCAGCCTCTTCACTGCCACCATTTTGAACGCCCTCTACCTTATCCCATTCTTGGCTCTCTCCAGCTGCAGCACTCCTTATGAGTCTTTCTTTTCCCTCGCGTGATTAGACCATTTCAGAAGAGTTCTGAAGTTCTTTCTCTCCATCTCCCTCACGACTTCCCGCCTTGAACAGAATAACTTTGGAGTTTAAGAGATGGAGCTGTGAATGGTCTATAATTTTCTGAGGTTTTGTGTGTGTGCGTGTCAGAATCCCTATTTTGCTGTGCATCAGCACCATAAAACCACACGACATAAACTCGCTTATGTGCAATGTAAATGCGATCATTCTCTTAGAGTTTAAGGAGTGGGAAACTCAAGTCTTGCTGAAATGTGAAGTTCTCCTTATTACCTTCATTTTTTTCCCCTGATCGATTTATTCAATAGCAGCACTAAGGACCCAGACTTAAAAAGGATAACTGATTTTTTTTATTTATTTTTTTTTGAAAGGAAGTTGCAAGTCAAATCAAATGTAATGTATTGCATATTTCAGCCACGAGGCAGTACAAAGTACTTTACATCATCAAAACATAATTGATGGAGCCATAAATTATGAAACAAGCCATAAAAATCACATTCTATCAAATAACATAAAAATTGTTAAGCAAATACACACCAAATATGTGGATCAATGAGTCACTTACTATTGATCAATGGCAACTTTTAACAGATGGATATTAAGTCTTGATTTAAAGGAAATCTGTGTTTATGTCCTCCCCTGTAGTACAACTGCATCATATTACCACTAGTTCCAAGAAAAGTTAAGGAATCCTTAGTGTTGAGAGACTGCCAACTAAGAGGTGATGTTTAGCAATTTGAAAAATGAAATTGTTCAAATCTGTGGGACACACTGCAACATTAGCGGATAATAATACACTACATTTTTGCTGCCAAGAAACAGTTGTTCATTTTAGCCCTGTTTTCTCAGCTGAACATTAATATTTCAGCAAAAAATGACACTGGAAGGGCCTGCGGAAGCTTAAACCTGCAATTACCAAAAAGCTTGAATTCCCCCTTGTATCAACAAATCAGTCTGGATCCACAAATTATTACAGTGTGATCAGCTGAGGCTTTCTTTGACAGCTGTTACTGTAATATTGTTTTTTTAACAATGAGAATATTGAATGTAAAGCTCTTAGTTTGGGAAAGAGGAGAACTTCTATAAGGCACACAAATAAGTGTGCAAAGAAGAAAATGGGAAAACATATCAGTCAGTCATGTGAAACTGAGGAAAGAAACTAACACTAGCCAAGTATATCTTCCTGTGAAAGGCTTGTAATGAGAACAGAAATCCAGAATGAAAAGGGTAAGGGACAGGGAGAGTAATCTAGTACTAACACAGAGTTAGGAAAACAAAAGGAACTAGCAAGATAACCAAAATGAAATGTATAGAGGTGACTACAGCAGTGGAATATGTTACTGGTCGGAAGCTAACTGAGTTAGAGCTCCTTTATGAGAAACTCTAATGGAATCAGAGTTTCCATGGCAGGAGAGAAACAAAGACCAGAAAAATTGAAAAAGTACACAAAACAGAATGGAAGTAATCATGTAAGCCTTCACATATCTCCAAAAAAACCCAGACAAAATGGCTCAAGTATATTTTTTTCTCCTAATCAGAATCAAACATGAAAAGGCAGTTTTTATGCTCCACTAACCTAGAACAGACCAGGAAAATGCTATGTCAAACCTTAAGTTTTTATTAACTGAAGCATCTTTAATGTATTCTGTTCTCCAACTTTTTCAATATTATGCTACTGCAATATACTCCTTTTTCTCATGTTATGGCCGTGGAGACTGCAGCTGCAAGGAGAAGCTTTAAAGTTGTAGGTGGCTCTTTGCTAAAGCAAGCATTTAGGCACCAGCTAATGTTTGCAATGGGAGATACAAGTATTTCTCAACATGCCTGACAGAATTAAAGCAACAGTCATGAGTATTTTTGATGAGGGAATAACATTATACCCGGACAGAAAGCTCAAACAAGTTTATTTTACCTAGTACTTTCCCTTTATGAGTAAGTAAAAGATACAAATTAGACAAAAAATCCAATAAAATCCTTTATTGCATCAGAAACTTGAGTAAATGAGAATAAAGATTCCAGAATATCCTGAAAGATGTACACATACAAAAACGTTTGTAGTTAGTTGTGCAACAAGTCAGCCCATCAAAATTAAAATCTAAATCTGCATCTCCTATTGAAACATTATAGCTGCTTTCTAAAAACAACTTTCCAGAAAGTCAGAGGAACAAAATATTAGTAATTTTTTATTTATTTATTTTTTAAGTTTATGATTTGTTTAGTTTATGTTGGGGGATGGGTTATCACTTTCCAATGATCTTTATCCTTTATCCTCATTTTGAGGAACCTGTGAAAGTCTCTTAGGCATTAATAGCAGAGAAGCTGCCAAGCAGTCATTGTGACAAGTGAAACCTTCCTCTGCTAGAAACGATGGAATGGAATTAATGTTTGAAAGCCTGTGTGGTATTTTGAAGAAAAAAAGAAGACTTCTGTGCAATAACTCTCAGTATGAATTGCATATTGAAGCAACCATGAAAGTTCAGTCCCAGAAGTGCTCCAGAGAAGGGATTTTATCCCAGTAGCAGAAACATAATATACTCTACTTGGCTGTAATATGTCGAATAAATATAAAATCTAAATGTCTAAAAACCATTGAGATTTCAGAATAAGTGCTCTGTAGGATGTATTAAATTTTAAAAGTCAGAGGATTGTTGTGACCCTTCAATAAATGTCTTTTTTTTTTTTTTTTAAGAATTTCTCTGGAGGTGTTAAACTTTTTAAAAAAACTAAAATCTAATAGAAAGTTGAATAACCAAAACAGATCCCATTCTTTTGTTGAATATACGTTTAACGTAAATACACAACTTTCCCCAAAGGAGTATCTTAATCACAGCTCTTCCTCAAAGCAAAATACTATCAACTATAAATCTGTTTCAGGTAATTCAGGATGTGGTGAAGCATGAATGAATGCATTAGTTTGTGCATATTGGAAGAAAGACAGTGTAACTCTCTCAGGAGGCTGAAACTGTGTAATTCTCTCTTTTTCTATAGACTTAATTTTTTTCCATACGACCCATTTATCCCACTGCAATGACAGGTGAATAAACTGACAAATATTTTTTATCCACCTGCTGGTAGATCATTTTTAAAGAAGGTATAGCTAGCAAACATCCAGTTTGGATCTCACCAACGAGGCCTATTCCTATTACTTAAATGGATCTTGGTGTTATTGAGCCTTTGTGACAAAATGACAAATCTACCTCCCAAAGGCAAGAGCAGGGCACACAGTGGCCTCGCTGTTTCATTTACAATAAATTCTCTTTGTAATGGAATGTTTCAGCTGCATTTCCAGACTGTGTTCACACATTCCCTTCACATTCATACAGTAGGGGAAACATAAGGTTTGGCCATAAATTTGTATTATTTCTGAAAGAGAGTCTTTAGCCTAGAGAGGGCTTTTGAGTTTCAAGACCTGGTTCAAACCAGACATGTTTTGGTTACAGGTTTGTAGTAGATTTCCATTTTTTGTGAAGGGCTGATTGACATTACATTTGATAAATCGTTTGTTTTCTGTAGCTATACAAAACTGCAGTCAGAATGTCATTTGGGGAACAGTCAACTTATTTAGTGGCCTTCACTTAACAGTGCTCAGACAGGGAAGTGGGCTATGAGATAGGGAAAAGAGATGGGGCAAAGGTCAACAGGCCAGGACTCAAACCTATGGCATTATTTTCCCTTCTGCAACCACCGTGCCACATTTTCATTTAAAAATGAGTTTTATTTCCTTAATTAAAATGTGAAATGTGATGGGTATGAGATATATCAATCATTCATTACTTAGTTGTTGAGTATGCTTAATATATATGTAAAATTAACATTTTTTCTTATAAAATTAGCATATTAATACCAATAAAAGATCAATTATCTATGCTGCACACATTAATTTTTGTGAATTTGCTTTTATTTTAATCCCATGATAACTGACTGGGAAGGACAAACTGATTTTGTTTTACAAATAATTAAAAATCCATTTCAAGGCTGACTTTTTCACAGAAACTGAACATCGGATGGAGATGCCAGTCTCAGTCGGTGTTTGTCCACCACTTTCTGACCACTAACTATGATCCGTACCACTGGCTTACTCCCTGTCAGGAGCATTGCAAATTATATTGCTGGGAATGCCTCCTATTTGCAAGTAGTCAACTCGGTTTTTGGAGTAACAGAGAGCTTGGTATCTTGATTTATTTAACCACGTCAGCAACTGACTTTGTGGCATCAAGCCACGATGGATCTGTGAAACCTTCGAGAGCATTTGGAGAAGTCAGAGTTTATCTCCAGCTGTCAAATAGACATTCTTCCATCAAGCAAATAAAAACATGTACTTCATGAATACAACAGGAAAGATGACTCGCAGCCTTTGCCTTCGTGGCCTCAGAAGAGGATCTGTCAATAGAAAAGAAATGAAAAGATCAACTCTATGACAGTTATTGGAGTCTTCCTGCGTGAAGAGAGGAAAGTAAAATGTATCAACAAAGAAATAATCAGGTACTGAGTGAATTTGTGGCACAGTTGTGGATGAAACATACAGTTTGGAAGTTGTGTTAACTGAGTTTCTTGTTTCAATGTGCAAAATGTCCTTAATTGATTATTAGTACAGTAATTGATGAATAAAATACCCTCTTGGTTAGGCTTCCCCTCCCTCCCTTTTTCTGTGTACATCATAAACATCCTGCTGCTGAATAATTGCAATCATATGTGTAAAACGACATCAGAAGGAAACTTTTACAATAATTTCTTTTAGCAGTATTATCTGAATCCAGCACAGTTAGTGCTCTCTCTCTAAAGAGAAAAATCATCAGATAGTGTAGTGCCATATGACAAGGTATGAACACATTAGATATTTAACAAAAACTGAAGCGTTATCGTACTGTGAAGGGATTTGTGGCCAATTCCGAGCAAAAATGGGTTTGTACAGATAAAGGCATAATGAGGAAGGTTCCTGTTAGACAAATTCATCGGATTAAGAAAGCAGTTGTTAAAATGCCCTTGCAAAGCAACAAAAAGTTATTTGAAGCTGCTGGTGCTTCTGGAACCTCAAGGTGGAGGATCCTCCAGAGGCTTGCGGTGCATAAATCTACTATTCGGCCACCCCGAACCAGCTCACAAGCAGAAATGGTTGTAGTGGGCCTAGCTATACAGTATATGAAGGTTAATTTTCAAACAGACTTGTTCACTGATGACTGCTGTGCAATCCTGGATGGTCCAGATGGACATAGTAGTGGATTGGTGGTGGATGGCCACCGCATCCCAATACAGCTGTAATGTCAGCAAGGAAGTGGTGGAGTCATTGTTTGGGCCAAAGTCATGGGGAGAGAAAGAGAGCTGGTCGGCCCCTTCAGAGTCCCTGAAGGTGTGAAAATGACCTCAGCAAAGTATATGGACTTTCTGACTGATCACTTTCTTTCATGATTCATCAGAAGAGCCATGCCTTCCATAGCAAAATCAACTTCATGCATGACTATGCACCATCTCATGCTGCAAGAAATACCAGTGTCATGGGCATAAAAGGGGAGAAACTCATGCTGTGGTCACCATCCTCCTCTGACCTCAACCCTATTGAGAACCTTTGGAGTTTCCTCAAGCTGAAGATGTGAGGGTGGAATGCAGTTCATATCAAAACAGCAGCTCTGGCAAGATATTCTGACATCCTGCAAAGAAATTCAAGCAGAAACTATCCACAAATTCATAAGTTCAATGGATGCAAGAAGGTGATATCAAAGAAGGGGTCCTATGTTAAAACATGACTCAGTCTGTTAAGATGTTTTTGATTGATTTTAGTACATGTGACCACTTAATGTTGCACATTCAAAGAATGAATGTTTGCCGTTCTTTATAGTCCATAAAATGTTTAGAAAATCTGCGGGGCATAATAATTTGGAACAGTGCAGATTTTTTCATGGGTGCTTTGTTCAGTAAAATTTGATTTATACTGCACTAGTTCATTACTTGAAAATTATACTGACCATCATTTGCATTGACTATTTAGAAAAATCTGAGAAAATGTCAGTTGAATAATAATTTGGAACACAATGTAGTTATAAGACATATGATCCAAGAAGTTATAGAATGAGTGAAGCTGTGACACGATGCTCCCATGTAGTTGGTTCTTGTTTCACATCATAAACAGTGTTGAAAGAGGCTTCACAAGTCTGCTGCTGGCAGAGAGCTAACCAGATGGGCTCATAATGCTAATAATGTGTGTGAGTGTGGGAGAAAGACACAGATAGACTCGCCTGTCTCCATGTCATTAGGCTTTCCTATCTCTGTCTCAGGAAAACACAGACATGCCCACAGAGGCTTACACTCCGCAGTGCAATGCAATCAGCAAAAGCTGCAAGCACAAGCAGAGAACATCTGCGGAGCAAGACAAAGCCAAATTATGACCGCTAAAAGTGACCACAGGCATGGCCCATATGGACAGGCCACTGATTTCAAACAAAGCCAAATAATGATTGATAAAAGCAGTCACAGAAGCGTCTGTGCATTCCTAATTCACCAGTCTCAGTTGGAGCCAAATGAGCAAATAAGCCATGATTTCATTGCTCCTGATGATCAAATTTACCTGCCAGTCTAATTTAGAGCAGGTTGCACATTAAGTGGGTTCAGATTTTGCCCTCTCTGCTGCAGAAGGAGGAAATTACCATAACTGGGATGATGATATGATATGTGTGTCACTGAAACTTTTGAGCTGCGACTTTCATTGCATCTTTTTCCGACATAGTGCTGACTTAGAGGATGATGAAAACGTATGTAACTGGAGCAGTTATTTAACCTAGCAAGACCCAGAATGAATTCTATCTGAAAGCCTGGATTATATCATTTGAGCAGAAGGTTGTAAAAGAAGAAAAAAAATGTATTATAATAAAAAAAATATTTTAAAAACCTTATTAATATGAAAAACTAAAAGTAGATATTTTTTTTACTGATTTAAATTAGGTTTGTACTTTTCAGAAATGTTTAGGCAAGGACATGTTCTTGATTTTTACATTTACAATAAGGAAACATATAATGGATTGCTGTTTTCATATGATCCATTTTGAATACACATTTTCTGCTGAAAGCTGTTTTAGTTATTTATGTATTTTTTACTTGAAGAGAAGGTGAGCATAACTTGAGAACACACTGATGCTGAGTTTCTTGTGAGGAAGTCTCAAAATATGCTGAATAGCTATGCCAAGCAAAATCAACATCTGTGAACAATGTATATAAAGTCGCAGGTCTTGAGAGGGACATAAAATGTGAAGGGTAATACTGCAAATATCTACTGAATTTTTTATCTGAATTTTTTACCTTTAACAAACTGCATTGTGTTTAGACAGAAATATCACTGGATTTCTATAGATATTTTTATGAGAAACATCAACAGGTTTGAATGAAATTGACTCAACAAGATTGCTTGGCACCATCAACATCTGGCCAGACATTAATTCTATTCCAGTCTTCTACAAAGTAAAAAGACTCGAATAGGAGTTTGAAAGATTTCAATGCTTTTACAATTGAGAAAAAAATAAATGAATTCTGTTCCCTCTGCCACCTTTAGCTAATTCATCTTGCCTGTCCAAAAGAACGACAGTTAATACAAGATATGTACACATACAACATGTGCTTATGTCTGAATCAGCCTTTTATCATACTGTTGTTTATTCTTAAAATTATAATTTATATTTATTTATGGAGGGGAATTTAAAAATGAACTGTTTTAGATTTACAATATATATAAAACAGTTAAGTCTATAGAACAAACCCCCAGAAAGTTCAACTGAAAATAAGCCAGTTAATATATATTTTAAAACCTTGTTTGTTTTATTATTTCTATTTTGTTTATTCATTCAGTTGTTTCCTTTATCCTACATTCATTATAGTGTTTTGGCATAAATTTTCCTTGGCTGGTCAGGAATCAGAAAACACTTTCAAACTACAATTGTCCTTTCCAAAGTTTTCAGTGGTAATTTTGTTATTTTTGTGAAAATTACATGTAGTATGTACCTCTGTCGACAATTAATTAGAAACTTTGCATTAAGAAACTGAGTTGGGCTCTGTTCGCCTTTTGGATTGAATGACTAAATCATTTTCTGCAGGCATATGAACACAACTCGGATACAATTTGTATGCAATCTGGTTGTTTTAACAGGATCCTTGTAGCGATGTGCATTTTTAACATGCTGCACGAGCTTCCTTTAATTTAGCCACCTGGATTTCCTGTTACCGGTAGGTTGGTGCTCTGCATCATTAACACCTTTAGAGACACTTTGTATCTGCTGTTTTTCTTAAGGTTTTATTTTCTTAATACCTGAACTTGGAGACAATGTGTGATGATCTGCCATTCTATTTCCCTGCTCGTTCACCAAGCAAGAAAGTTTATTCAGCCCATCTGTGCCTGCCAGTCTTGTTAATGCCACTCACTTGCACCTTTTGCTATTTAAGCTCCTTCCACTAAGACAGATTATCAAAAGCCACAGTATGGGTACCTACAGCCTTCCTTTTTGATGCATGGTCACAATTTCCCATTGTTTTTTTCCTTTAGGATTTTTGCCTCTCACCCTTCTGAATTCTATGCTTGCATCTACTTCTTGGTTTCCATCTCTCAACCTGCTCTTTCTTTTTTTCTGCCTCTCTTTTGTATTGATCTCTTCTCCATTGCTATGAAACCAACCCTCACCTGTCCCTGGACCAAGCTTTGTCTACCTGTTTGATTTTTCTACTTTTGGGATCTCCTGAATCCTGCAGAGCACTCTGGACAGGCCTAAATTGCTCTCTGAAGGATTCCCTTTCATAACCAAGATGTCACCCAAAAGTTCCTTGGGGCCTCCCTATTCTGACTGCTGATAGGAATTTCCATGATGCTTGCAATTTGAGTTTATATGATGTTGAACAGGATTTGTTCCTGAGCTTACCTACCACTGAATTGAATACAATCTTTAAATTTATCCCCAATTACATAGCATCTGTTTGATTCCAGTTGTCATAACTGAGTGGATGTTGTACAAGATTTGCTATGAATTTAGTCGATATAGGGAATATTATGTACTTAAAACAATGAATACTCTTACCTAGTGGTGTAAAGAATCAGAGTACATTAGACTTGACTTTAGTTTCCGAGGATATTCCGGGTTACTGAGTTATTTACTTGCATAAACCCAGCAACTTCATTTTAAATGTGTTTTTATGCTCTGCCACCACTGGAGATGCATTTCAACTGGAAATGACATCTTTGTTATGATGTGGCCATACATTGCTTCTTTATTATGAATTCCAAAGACAGTAAGTTAATAAGGACCCCCATAACATAAAGCTCAGACATGCTTATTTTAGCAGATTGTGCTCCTACATTTCCACTCACCCACACATAAGCAGTCTGCATGTTTTCACTTACTTCACATGGTTTGACAGTGTGTATACTTCCATATTCTTGCAAAATGTAATTAGACATGCAAACTTCTTTAGCTGTTTAATGAGTAACTTCTGTGGTTTAATAGTCATTTTGTAAGAATGACTATTACACTATATTCACTTTTTTAAGGTGAGGCACTGACTCTCCCCTCCTCCTCCCCCACCCTCTGTAGTCAGATGTAGAAATCCAATACAGGAGCTTATATTTCAAGATGGCAATGGGCATGCCTGCTTATTTACAGTATGTGAAAAAGGACCACAAGAGCTCAGACACAACACATAAAATATTTGTATTCTTACTGACCAATGAGACAAAACTGTTTGTTGCTAACTGACCTGTTTTGGGTCAGTTAGCATGACAGAAATATTTTGATTTGCCAAATGGCAAAATTATTGTGAGGTTATAAATTTGGTTGACTAAATATTTGTGAATTAAATGGCTTTAGAGAACACAATTTCTAACAAGCCTGTTATTTATTTTTTATGCTGCATGAGACCTGCCCACCTAGCATGGAATAAGACATTTGTGTGTGAGCAAATGAGTAGCCTTTTTTTAACTTGTGAATGTGTGGCTCTGTCTGCATCCTGTTACTGGGATATTCTCGATGGATCACAACGTCCTAAAAGATAGAAACTGTGCAGTCATCAGCTAATTCCATAAAGAAAAAATATTTCAGCAAAACACAGATGCTAAAACCAGAAACTGAAAAAACAAAACAAATGGAGCGAAGGATATTTTTTTCTGTTCCTCTTGGTTCCCCGCCTGTCACCATGATATGTAAACTACTTCCTCTGATCCCTCTTTCATAAATCACACGACAAAAGTCAAATTTGTGAAAAGTAAAGGTAAAAGGAGTGTCAGTTTAGTTCTTTATGATTTTTTTAGTTTTTTTTTTTTTTTTTCCTGTCGTGCTCTTTCATTGTTCGCATAAAAGTACAAGGCTGACACAATGTTCAAAGTGCTCAGGATCAAAGGAGAGCGCTCTGCTTTTCTGAGTGATCAGGGTGGGATTGGATCCAGAGGGTTAGCGAGTGTCAGACCACATCAATCTTCCTTTTTTGTTTTTGCTATTACAGTTTTTTCTCCTCGTTTCTCCTCCCAATTACATCCTCGCTGCTGTGCTTGATAAATCCAGTCTTATACCATATCCCATGTTTTCCTTTGACTAACTCTACACTCTTCTTTTCTTTCCATCACCTTCTTCTCTCTCTCCTCGGATGTGTCCTCTCTTTTCTCTTAATCACTCTCTAGCCCCGATCGCCATGAAACATTCACTTGTGTCAAATCAGTTTTGCCATTCTACTTCTTTCCATCTCCCCCTACCTTTTTCACTCCATTTCCTTTGCTTCCAACAGAGGTCCTTAAGTCTAATAGGGACTCTAATCAACAGTGGTAGGTTCAGTTGAGGTTTGAAAATGTTCAAATTGATATGAAAGGATAGAGCTTGTTGCCACTAAAACCAGAAATTGTTTTAAAAATTGTAATACTTTTACTGTTTAGTTTGTCAAACAGTGTCTTTATAACATTTGAGAACACATATGATAATGAACTTTGGTGTTGCCTTCACTGATGCATTTCTATTTAGATCTGAGATGTTGATTTTTGAAAAATAAGTCCAAATTTAGTTTAAATTCTGCAACTCCAGTTGCATTTTTTTTTTTCATTTCTTTTTTGCATCATGGAAATCATAGGCGCTATATACTTGGGAGTTTGATTATCAAACAAGAAAATTGAACAATGATAAACAGGCGGCTATGGGTAAAAACTGGGAACTGCGGTAAAGTGAAGTAAAACTAACATGGAGACAAGTAAAAAATACATCAGTAAAACAACATGACAAAATACAGTAAAAAAAAGTCCTTTAGTGTAGCAACAGGAAGTTTTATATGACAACCTCAGCTCTGATTAGTGTCTACTTTAATGGTAAGCTCAGCTGACCTGAGTATTCTCAGAGTTCATGAAGAATTCATATTTTGTCTGTGGTTTTGTATCCATTTCGTTCTTCTACAGAGTAGTCAAAATGTTGCTACATCATATAGCATGATTATGAATCATAATCATAAGATGGTCTATACTTTAATAAAAATACTGGGGTGTTTTAATTTAACATTTCTTGCTGCAAGATCTTGTTACAGCTCAGACACTTTGTAGAAAGATAACACCTGTATTGATTCAATGCACTGGAAAGTGTCTTTACAACAGACAGTGACCCAGTTGTTTGCTTCACCAACTTCGAGAAATTTTTAAATGATTCAAACTCTCACTCATGTCAAGTATTGTTGCAATATTTTGTAAAGATAAAAGGCTTCACATACACAGATTATCACACGCTCACTCGCCTTGCTTTCTTTACCTGTTGTGAAAAGCAGCCTGTCTTACTTTGACATTGTGAGAACGCCTTGCCTACTGTAGCATATAAGTGTTTGTTTTAAATGTCTCTATGTGGATATCTGTGTGAGCTGCAGGGTAGACTGCAGGGATATTCAGCAGTTTCCTATGAAAAGTGTATTACTTCTCACATGGTGTTGATACAATGCAGGTCATGGAAATTCACTTGGGAGATGAAAGAGGCTGTGTGCTGGTTTCTCCATATGTTCACCTGGATATAGGTTGTATTCATCACAATATGACTCACACACGCTCACTGGTTTTATAAGCACTGCTCCAATTTGCTTAGCGTTGTACATCAGTCACCTTTGTAGGAAGATTTCTCCAAAACTTGGCTGTATGTACATCATCAGAGAATGTCAGGGAAGACTGTGGCTAAACCAGGGTGTGAGAATGTTTTCCACAAAATGTGAATTTTATCAAGATTGGGGTATAAATGACCAATAATGACCAGGGAGAAAATGGGAGGTGATATGTATTTTGGTTTCACCAGACTGGAGGCAGATCTAAGGGGGAAACTACAAATAAGAGGCCGTCCACTGTGCAGGTTTTTTGTTAATAAGCTGTTGCTTGTGTGCTAGACATTAATATGTGTGCAGGATTATTGATTGGTCTGAATTGCTACAATCTGAGGTGCTCACTGCTGATAATGTTTCCCGCTTTGGCCAAAGAGAAATCACCCTTTCAAATGGATTATAGATGTAATAGCAACATTATAACCTGACACAGATGCTTAACTGTAACCCTCTTCCTTCCACCGCTACACTCCAATCCTTCCTGGCTCCCTATTCTCGCACTTCTAATTCAGTCTGCTTCTGCGGCCCAGAGAAACACAATCAGAGCATAAGCCACTGACAAATTTTCATTATATGCAATTTCATGGACGATAAACCCACTTGAAATCAGAATCATTCCCTGAACGTGTGTGTGCCGCTTTTCAAATGAGATAATTATAAAAATTCGTATTTTTTTCTTTTTATTTATTCATCCTCATGGAACCCAAGAGAGAAATTTATTGAAATGGAACACAAATGGTGCACAGCAATGATGGTATAGCTCCCTGTGAGAGAAGGACGAAAACCTGGCTTCATAAAGAGCTTTTGTCCAAAGCAGCAGCCACAAAATGTGGTGCTGTGTAACTCCAACTTACCTTTTTTTTTTAGATGGTTAACCACTTATTTTCAAAAAAAAAAAAAAAAAAAGAAAATTTCTAGACCATGACTGATTCCTTCTTTACACCTATAAAGTGACAGCTTAAAATAACCAGTTTTTTCCCCAGGAATACTAGGTACAGTTTTCTGGTAAAATTTTAAATGAAACCAGTAATCTTTGATGGTTTCTCAGACTAACAAGTCCCAGTGGCTTGTAAGGATTTGCATTTGGGTAATTGAAATAGTTTACATGGGCCTAAACATACAAATAAGTTCGTACAATGTGTGAGAAACTTTGTTGGGCGCTGCACAGCAGAAATGAACAGGAGTTGGGAGGTGCTGTTTTTTTGTTTGTTTATAAATCATTGTCTACCTTATTTTAGAAGTAGACTACTATTTAGTTGGGCTTTTTTATCTGTAACCCACAGATGCAGTTGTGATTCTTGCATGAATGGCACCCATGGAAAGAATCATCTTCACCTTTTAGCACTCATACAACAAAATTAACTCCTAGTGCCTTGACAAAATGAATCATGGCCAGAAAAGAAAGCAATTTTTATTATGGAGCTTATCAGAATCACACTGGGCCAAAAATACTGAGCTGACCTGAATGGGAAATGTCTAACAATAGAAAAAAGTCAAGTTGGGCAGCTAATTGGAATGCTTTATTCCATTGTGGATTATCCTCTTTTCTCTTTCAACAGTCCTTTTTTTTTTTTCAGATAAATCCCCAAAAAGCTTTATCATTCTCAGGACTGGGGTTCTCCAGCTTCATGCCTTACTTGTAATTCATTGCTTAATCTGCAGCATATATCACTTTTCCTTCACTATAAACACCATAAATCTTTTGACACTTGCGACTGAACAAGCACAAGCTGCAGGCTCTCTGTCACTTCTCATAATTTGTCTGCCTGAAAATACTTTTGTAGTGCACGCAGATAGTAAGCAAAGGGCATATGTTTTATACCAATGCATGTTTTCACTAGAGTAAAGAAGGACTCACACATGCTGGTCCAGTATTTTTCCATGAGGATGCACAACTTCTGATGCCATTGTGCATCGAAACAGACTTAAAATCTTGGAATATTAGGAAATCAGAACAATTTCATAATTTATATATACTTCTTGGGGAGGTTCAATGTACATGAAACATGCAACCCTATGAATTATTGCAACCTTTTCCACATATTTCTTTAGTCTTCAGAAACTGGTTCAAATGACAGCCATAACTGATATAATACAGAGAACTTAGGTTATCGTTCTAAAAAGAGAAACTGCACCATCAGCTTCAATTGCTATAACATAAATTAATCAATCAATCAAATTTTATTTGTATAGCACATTTCAGCTACAAGGCATTCAAAGTGCTTTACATCATAAAGACAAAACACAAAGTCATGCAACATAAAATAAAATTTTTGTCACGGAATTTAAGCGCCTGTTTTCGCCGGACTCCGCCATCCGTTTAACCATGGGTATTTGCCGGGCCCCGTTGCCCCGTAAATAAAGTGACTAATTTAAATTAAAGATTTAGAAATTAACATACTGAGAAACAGCAGTTTTGTTTGAGAATCCATCATAATTCAAAGCTAATATCGATGTGACTCTTTGTAAAATGATGCAACAGCTGAATATCAGAAGCTGGAAAATGAGGGAATCAGCAGTAGACAAGTTGAAGACTGTGATTTGAAAAATTATTTTAAGGACCATTATCAAATTGATGGTGATTTTTTTGGTAACTCCAACTAAGAGTGTGAAATAATCTTAAACCACTTCAGTGAGCAAGATAGTGGCATTTGATAATTTTCTTTTTTAGACTCAAATCCCAGTTTCTATCCACCTAAACATAACCTGAAATCATAGCACTTAAAAAATGAACTAACATATTTAAAGGTTAAATTTCTAAGCATAAAAGTGATGTTGACAATGATATCCTTTATTAGTATTGCTATTATGGCAGTATTTAATATTGTATTTTATCAAATATTTTTATTCAATAATTCCATTAATCATCAGAATAATCAATAGGCTGTTTGATTACAAAAACAATCTAAGTTAGGAAACTGAAAAAACTGCTAAAAAATAAGCATTACTCACAGCTGGGTAGACCGCTCCAAGAAAATAGTTACTAAGACCAGTGCAGAAGAGACCCACAAACATCCATGCAAGTTTTGTTAAATGACAGCTCTGGAAATGTTGCTGCAACATAAGAGAGCCAGGTCCTGGGGTCAAAACTCAACATTTTGACAGAATCTGAAGGATTACGGAAAGCTTCCTCAGAATTGCTATGTATACATCCTGATATGCCAACATTTTTAATGCCTACTTTGATTTTACACATTGGAAAAGGTCACAAACGGATTTGAAGAATAAAATTACATTTTCAACTTGGCTGTATTTTTGCAGCTACACATTACACAATCTAATGTTTTGTGGCCACCTAAAACATTAATAAAAGACGAAAATATTATTCACTAATTGGATTCAATGATTTGATTAAATTCAGTCCAAGCTTGTTTTGAAAATAACTGGTCCCACATCATGATGGAACAAAATGACAATGAAAATTAGAAAATGTGTCATATACTCTTTGCTACCATTAGATCATTTTGGAAAACACATTGTACTTTTCATGAGAATAAATTTTGCACACTTTGTATTTGGGCATCTCCTGTATTCGAAACTGAAGTCATTTTACTGCCAGTGTACTGCCATTTCTGACGAATGTTCTCTTCTGACTCATCAGAGCCCAACAAGCACTTCAGCGATAAGTTTCTGTAATATGTAAATTTGTTCCTGAGAGAGACAGAGTTTTTCTGTCTCCATGTGTGGGTGTTAAACATTATGTCCATGTAAGAGTAGTGAATTAGCCTCCTTAATTCCAGACATGCTATCTTATTCCACTTGAAGTTTTCATGTACATCCTGTACATAAATACCTCAATCAGACACATTATCACACACATTATCACACATATACCATGAAACAATAAAAGCAATTCATGTTTTTATTCTCTGGATGAAAGCATGTGCTCATGGAATGCACATAATAAATAGGAATGCTGGCGAGACAGGTGGCCCTTCTCCCCATCTGTCTCAGTTAAAAGGGTCAGTAC
Source organism: Poeciliopsis gracilis (assembly GCA_911649635.1). NCBI lineage: Eukaryota > Metazoa > Chordata > Actinopteri > Cyprinodontiformes > Poeciliidae > Poeciliopsis > Poeciliopsis gracilis. Next base: position 4,091,001 of record CAJVRI010000884.1, on the reverse strand, counting down.
GTAGGGTAATGATGGCCAGGCCAGAATGATGAAGAACGTAGAGTGACAAGCTACAAATCTTCTGTTCAATTTCACTAAGTCCAGGAGCACAGGGGCTGTCATTTGTAATTGAACACATATGACTTAATGCTGACATGGAAATGGCCTCACATTCAAAAAGCTTTCTGACAAAACTTATTTTGGCCAGTAAAACAGCTTGCATACATTTATTCAGGTGGAATTCATTTAGCATCTCTAAGAATAAATTAGGTACATTTCACAGCTAAAAGAAACATATATAACTTTAACTTACAATTACTTTTTCAATTAATTAAATTAGATGGCATTTGTTGTAATTGGGCACTATATGTCTAAAACTAGCTGGAATTTAATTGAACTGAATTAAAGTTGTATTTACTATAGAGATTTCTAGAAACTTAAGGTTTTTAACAAATACCAATTACTTCAGAATTTGACAAAGTCTTCAAAGAGCCATTTTTTACAGTTGCTGTTAGAAATAGTAGCAATAAAATGACAATTCAGCTCTTTGAAAATCTATTAAAACTGAACTAAGGCAGCTTTTGGGACACAATAAACCCCTTTTGAGGATGGCAGAAAATGGTCTAAAAATGTTCATCCTTACATAATAATTGGCTTTAAAAAAACATGGTTTTGTGTAGAGTTAGAAATTAGACTATATATCAGGTTGAAAGCTTTATAACCTTAAGTAAAAAAAATAATTCAGTTATTAGCAAAGTGAGTGTAACTCGTGGCATCATTTCCCTCAACTTTATGCATTTTGTAGCCTCAGAGTTTTCAAACCACAAAACATCGGGTTTAAAGTTTATCTAATAAGACACCAACACATTTTTCAGTGATGTCAAAGCTTCACAGCATGCTCACTTACTATCAGGAGGGACTTTAGCTTTTAGTTTCTTGCCCAAGGATACTCCTCTTCATCTTATGTGTTCATGGCTTTCCTCTCCCCAGCAGTACACATGAATAATGATGCATTGCAAAATGCTCATTTGAGGTAGGCATTTCTAATCACCAGCTGTGAATGGTAACTTTGTCTCACAAGGTGTCAAGATTTTTCCCTTTTGTCACATTTATTTTTAGAATTTTGAGATTTTTAACATCATGCGAGGTGTGAAACTGAGAATTCTGTCCTCTTAGGTCCCTGCTTTCGACCATTTTTTTGTTTTATTTTGCTTTGTTTAAAAAGATCCCAATATGCCTGTTTACTTTCTATTCAGATTCTTGCACTTCTGTTTTATTGTTAGAGGGAGTTTATTGGTGGGTGATTTAATCAAATGTTATCATCCAGAGAGTTTTCCTGCTGAATGCAACACTGATTTCCATCCAGCTCTAACAGCTTCATAATTGCAAATTACATAAAATTTGCTGTACTTCCTCGAGTAGTGTTTTCAACAGTTTCACTGGGGTGACTATTCCAAGAAATCACACACTGATGTCTAATTTCTGCACATCTTTCTGTGGGCTTTGCTTTTCAGTTTAATTAGTTCTTACTGCAAACCAATTCTCATGAAACATGGACAATGGTAAAGTTAGACAACTCATCCCCTTTTGGAAGCAGAGCTATAAATCATCTAGTCATCGCAGGAGCACAAACCCAACATACACTGAATCACCACAGGATGGATTCCTAATCACATTAGAACAGAACCCAGCATGCAGTAGTGATTGATAGCAATACTTTGTCATAGTAGAGATTTATCCTGGAGTCTGAGTAAGTAAAACTCGTGAACCATAAAGATACATCCATAAATTTAAGCAACAGTACTACTGATGCTCACAGTTAAATGTATCATTTATTTTAAAATTGAATTTATAAAACATGAACTGGACATGCTTCTCCTGTTGTACAATAAGATCACGTGTGTCGAGTCAGTATTCAGTGCTCTCAAAAGAAATTCTTACATGGAAGATCAACAAAAAGTACTGAAAATGTGTGTTCCAAATTTGCTCTCTCATAGCTCTTCTTACAACATTGAGACATGTCTTGCAGCCATCTATCATTCCTTGACATTGGTCTAGAAAGGTTTGTCCCACACTTTACTTCTAGCTACAAAGTGGTTTGGTGGTTCTTGCATTTACAACAGGTTTCAATTCATCCAACAGCATCTCAAAAGGTTAAAAATTTGGACAGCTCCACTTGGCCCCGGACTTCCCAATTCTTAATTCTCAGATGGTTCTGGGTGGATTTATTGTCATGAGGCCTTGACCCAATGACTTCTGCTTCACTTTTATTTTTTCTCTACAGATTGGCTCATGTTTTTCTCCAGCATCCTCTGATACACTGTAGAATTCAGGTAGAGGTTATATCATGGTGAGCTGGCCAGATCCTTCTACAAAGCACCACCAAACTATGAAAAAAAGAGAATGCTTTTCTCGTATGGTGTTTTGTAAAGTCCTAAACCAGCCCATATGTTAAAGCCACACCAGTTTATTTTTCTCTAGCCAAGCTAAAGGTCCAAGCTAAAATGAAAGTAACCAGTGAGAAGTTGACAAATGTTAGCTTTTTGTTTTTACTCACCCTCCAAATATAGCATTTTATGACTGTACAGATGCTGTTCGCAAGAGCTTAAAAAAATGTCATTTAATATCAGAAAATACTTAATCCCTTATGGTCTTGTACAGTATATTTTATATTGATGTTGTCATCCTTTAAAGGTGGCTCTGTTCTTTTCTGGGAACAATTATATTTGATCTGACAAGATCTAATATGTCTTATCAGACATAAACTTCTTAAAGCTTACGTTAAGAAAGATATGGGCTTTTCTGATCTAAAAGAGAAGTCTTTGCAAAGTTTATCACTTCCAGGATGAAAAAAAGGCTTGACTTCTGTGACACATTCATATTCCTATTAAATTATCAAAACTAATACTTTTTGCATCCTAACACAGTTCTTTCACAAATCCTCACTGAAAGCAGAGTGCTGATTAGTGTGAAAATGGAACTGTGATGCTCACATTTTCAGTTAATATTCATAATAGACTTTTATTTGAGCATGACCTTGATTATGAACAGCCAAACCATTGATACTAAGAAAAAGGAGAACAAGGCTGAGAATAAGGTAACGTAAATGGTATCTGTGCTGTGGTGGAGCTGCAAGCTTTTTAAAAACTTGCAGCTCAATACCTGTACATATATAAATGCAGACTACACCCTGTAAACATTGTCTTTGCTAAATATAATTGTCTGTCTATACCGAAACAAAATGGGCATATGCTTGTTTTTTTAACACCAAATACTGCACTATGAAATTTTGTAACGAAGAATGTGAGGTTTTGGTTTTTTCACTTAATTTGTTGACAGACATACCAACGGTTCATATAGAGAGAGAGATGCAAGGTAAACAGAAGTGTTTGTCTGTGAGACAGATGTTATGGGACATTAGTTTGATGATTGCTCCCAGGATACACAGTAACTTGGAAAAGTAGCCCTTAGACTTTTTAAAATTTGGTATTGTTACAGTCAGAAGCTTTGAAGTTAGATGTTTGATATTTTATGTAATATACCAACATAAAGCAGAGGAAGAGGTCAGTTTCTTTCTGCAAATAAGAATCAAAAAATGCGTTGGGTATTCATATCATAGAGAAGTTTAAATAAGCAATAAGCAATACAACTTTATAGAATATTGAGCGTTGAACATCTTACACAACACCGTTCTTAGATTATGTAACTAAAACCCCCAACATACTTCATTTAAACTTTTGAAATCTGTTCTTGCATGATGGAAATTGCATAATTTTGTTTGCCTGCTGAACATGATAGTAGGGCCGGGAGTCCCAGTAGAATGTCATGTGACATGAAGTGGGCGGGCTGTCCCCCAGGTGATCCGCATTTTGCAAAGGTGTGTGTGAATATGGTTTGCAGCCACATGCCCACGCGTTCACTGTTCATTTTTGGATGAAGTATGGATGAGGTCTTCAAGTAACATCTAAATAAATTAATTATGTTCTGTGTTTGCCTTGTGATATGACATGTTTTCATAGCATGTACGAGATGGCATTTTTGAATACAATATAGTGATCACTGGCAGAAGGTGGGAAGAATAACATGAGACTTGATTGTTTAATAAACAAGTTCATGAACAAATCAGAGAACAACTGGGTAATTCAGCAAGAAATAAGTAGAAGACAAATAATTCATAATGGGAGGAGTGGTTAGTGGAAACATGAACAGATGTGGAACAGCTGTGGAGAAATATTAACTGAGAAAGTTAAGAGAAAAAAATACTGTAGTTAACAAGCATAAAACACTGAGCAAAATCACAAAATGACAGTCAAGTCTATCAAATCATGACTGCTACTCTATCTGCCCTGCACAAGAGGGGTAGTAGGAGCTTCCAGCAATGTCATACAGAGAATAAGGAGATCAGTTTATTCACAACTCTGAAATTTGGACCTCTGGTCTTGAACTAAATCCAGTTAAAGAAATAGTTTCAGCAAAGAAGAAGAACAGCCTCCTAGCTTTGATTCTTCCCAATAAATAAGCCAAAGTTTATTTTGTCATTACAAGAAAAATAAAAAATGGCATTACTAAAAAAAAGAACCAACAACCATGAGTAATAAACAAGATCTTGATCAATTGGGTTAACTGTCTGTAATGCCAATGTAGGGCTGTAAAAATGTTCCTTCAGATAGTTTAAAAAAAACCAAAATCTGAGGGTGTTAATGTACCCACTTCTGTTAACACAATTTCTATCTGAGTTTAGTCCTGCTAGATTAAACTTCATCTAAGTGGCTCACACATAGTATATGGTTTACTCACTCTGGATCTCCAGCTGACTTGAGGCATTGGAGACTCACTCATATATTAATAATTGTAAAGCAGTTACACTCCATTAGCTGCACAGCCTGCCTCCCCAGTGTCCTCTGGGTCAGCGGAGGGTCTCAACAGCAGTGCACGCTATACCTAAAAACCTGTTTTCTATCTCAGATCCCCTGAGGAGATCCTTTCTGTCCTCTACGGTTTGTCAAAACGTCAAGCACTAAAGAGGATTACATGTCGGTCTGAACTAACTGTTAAAGATGCTGTGGTAGTTTCATGCAGTAGCTGAGAATATAAAACATACCTCTTTTCCTGAAGCCAAGTGCTGCTATTGCATTACAGCATAATTAATAGTCAAACTGATTTTCATTAGGCAATTTAAGGGACAAACAAAGCTCCTAAGTGTCATCTTTTCCTTTTAGTTTTAGTATTAAAACAAAAAGAAAAATTAGTTTTGCATCCATTTTGGAGCAAAAAAACAGAAAAAAATCATACACAAATTTTATTTCATAACAAACTGTGTTGGTGTGCTGTTTTATGAAAGATTCTAAAAGTCTGTTAAGAAGTGAAGGTCAAAATGAGGAAGACTCATCTTCAAAATGTTTCTGTTGCCATCTAAAAAGGAAATCCATCCATTGTATATACCTGCATGTATTTTCACCTGGGGCTGTTGCCGATCTGTAGTGATGATTGTGCGAGAGGTGGGGTACACTCTGGAAAGGTCGCCAGTCCATCACAGTGCTACACAGGATGACAAACCATACACTGATACCTAAGGGCAATATAGAGTAACCAATTAACCTTAGAGGCATGTTTGGTGGACAGTGGAGGAAGAACCCATGCAATGGGAGAGGTAAACTAGAAATCAGAGAAGAAATTATAAGGACAGTGGTCCAAAAATTATGAACCTTTTCAATTAAATCAGACTGAAACGTTCATCTTCTAGTTAATATAAGCGAAATTACTAGGAAGGATTGAAAAGCTTGATGTTTCCACTTTAAGTCTTCTACTTTTGCTCCAAGCCACGTCAGCACTCTTTAAAGCTTTTCTAACTCTGGCCTATTTCATTAGATTTTTTTTTTTTTTTTCTTGTTTATTAGACTCAAGTCCTGCTGGTCTGAGATGCTTTTCTATGTTAATGCTTCTAAACAAAAACACAGCTTTTTATTATTTGCAGATGTACATGCTGAGTGTGTACTTGAAGCTATGAATAATCCCTCCTCCAGGGGATGAACATTAGCAGGAAACAACCAGGACTGTATTTGTTTCCTGCAGATCAACTCTATGTGGTGGCTTCCAAATATTTTTGCTCCCGAGTCTCTGTCGCTTCACTGGCACTGCTTTCTATGAGGCTCCATTTCAACCAATCAAGCCCTCCTTGAGCAGTTAGCTTAGCTCCCCTCTATCCTAAATACATGAGTGAAGGCCATCCTTATCCCCAGTAACAAACGACATCAATGATCTCTTTAACCTACGGAACCAAAAACAAAGTTTATTTTACTGAGCAAATGCGTGTGCTGGTTGCTGGTGGGATTTATTTCATGTGATGGACTGACATCCTCAAGAGGTTGTTCTTTGCATCTTTACCTGTTTATTGCTAAAGGCACCAGCCAGATTTGACCAGGTTATAACTGGATAATAAATGAATGAATAAGTGCTGTTCCAATAAATGTACTTTTTCCAAATTTAGACAATCTAATGTGTAAACGTGTAATTGTTTGGGGAACAGGTGTAGATTATCTAGCTAGAGGAGTAGCAGATGGACCAGCAGTCATGCATTACATCAATAGCACATCTCCTGTGTCCTACACAGGTTTGGGAAATATTTTATTACCCTTTCCCCCACCTCTGATTTCACCCACGCGAGAGGGCTATATAGGCTGCCACTGCAGTTTTAGGAATGACAGCTTGTGCACTGCTGGATTAATATAGGGTGTGAATGCTTGTGTACAAATGTGTATGCGTCCGTATGAATCAGGTCACCTCTACTCCCTCTTGGCCTTCCCCACTTTCCTCTATACCTCCGTCCTCCTTCTGTTTCCACTCTTTCCATCATTAACAGCAGTAACTCTCTTTAAAAGTTAGTCATCATAAAATCAAATTACAATTGTTTCTTTCAAAAACAGCTGAATTATTAGCACATATTTAAACATGTCAGCTCAATGAGTTGAGTTAAATAGGTTTCTAGCAGCTAAATTGCACTTCTCTCAATTTATTTATTTTAGTCTGAATAGAGCTGTCATCACATTACCGAGTTGTTATGCATTTGTTATCTCTTTGAATTGTAAGTGAGTCATCATTCACTTCTGCAAAAATTAGGAGATGAAACTTAAAACCCTGATTAGCATTTTAATAACTTAATTCTATGATGTTCTATTAGAAGATGGTAATAAGTGAATTAATCTATTGTAGAAGAGCTAAAAACATACTCGCAAAATCAAAGCTCATAATTAAACTTTGTAACTAAATATTACCCAGATTAGTTTTTGGTTGACATTAATTGATATATATATTTGAAAACTGTTTAAGTTTGAACTCAAATTTACATCTTGTTTGTAAATGTTTGTGAACACAGCTTCCCATTCTTTTCCTTTTTTCATTTCATAAGAATGAGTCACAGTAAGTGTGCCACCACATTCTGTGAGCTGAAAAGTTTTGAGAATTGTTATCTTTTTTATAATATATTTAATGTAAAGAAAAGTGCAATCATGCATACAAAGCTAAATCAGGCAGACCCGCAAACCAGAGCAGCAGGCGGTTGAGTGAGGCTGGTCAGCATAGATATGAAACATATAAAATGGCTCTGCTACATTATGTATTTCTACTGCAGACTAGTTGGATGACTCCTAACACAAGCATGTGTGAATGTACTGTATGTGCTCATACAGGGTGCCAAATTTGTCACATGCCAGCCATTTGCACATTACCATTTTTACGTCGGTACATTTTGCTCCTCACACTGAGTGCTGAGCTGACAGTATGCTGTATACATTCAGAGATCTGCAGACTTAACAAGTGTACCTCCCAAACCTTGGTTGAAAATCAGAGAGACTCTAATAGTATAATATTATATATTCAATGAAAGTACATTACATTAAAAAAAGCCTTCTCAGCAGTAATTAATACATAATGTGAGAACTTGATAAAAAAAAAAAAAAAAACATGATCATATAGAAATTTAGTTTATGTGATGCAATAATTATTTCTTTGTTTTAATGTGCTAAGTGCCACCCAGACTTTGCTGCCTGTTTTTTTTTTTTTTTTTTACTTATTTCAGTTATCCTTATAAATCCAGCCTGGGGGACATTTGCAAAGCGGATTACTGTAGCTTTCTTGTTTGTTTTTAAATTTTACTTGAATCCGTTTGACTGGGAAAGAAGTTTGAGGCAGCCTTTTGAGTACTTACAGATATAATGCTGAGATAGAAAACCAAGCTCCAAACATAAAGCTTGTATTTCAGAAGGAGAAAAATAGAAAAAACAGACAATGTTGCGCTTTTTAAAGTAACCCACTCATGTTTCAGAGGTAAAAATGACTGAGATGCTCATGTTCACATATGTTTTTTTTTAAGTTTTCGTAAAATTGAAATAAATAAAATTCTGAGAATCTCTATCAATAGAGCTGCAATGCTCGCATATAAGTAGTGTTCTTTTACACAATTTGTAAAAAATTCAGTTAAAAACTTTCAACTCCACACAAATGTGCAAGTGTTTTTTTTGTTTTTTGTTTTTTTTTTAATATACAGAACAGCAATCACAATATAGCATGCTGCTTTCAAATATTGTTTATGGCGAAAAATATGGGCCTGACTGTTTAGAATGAGATTGCTTCAAGTTAGTACTCCATATAAATGCTGCCTGGAGCTTAACTGGATGAAATAAGGGTCAAATATTGACAAAAATATGGATTTTGGCCACTTTTGCCTGCAGTGTCAATGTAGCCTTAAAGTTAATCATAGTTTTAAAGGATAATATTTGATCAATAGAAACCATCATCTTCTGAACTACAGAGAAAAAGTGTATGATTCAGGGAAACTATACTAATCAGAGGATCCTGCAACCATAAAAAGGTTTAAACAGGCAAAAAGAAGTGGTGAAAGAATGAATATATAAATTAATTAAACCATCCCTCACATTTCAACAAACAGAAATTCTGCTTTGCTATGTCCCTCTTTAAAAGCAAGTGCAATTTTGCTTGTGTGGCTGCATTGTTTTACTCCTCCGCAATGCAGGTGTCACATCAAAACCAATAAAGATGCTGCTTTTGACATAATTCTGTAATCTGTCTGAACATGACCACTGGGCTGCAGAGACGGTGACACATTAAGTTTGTCTATGTGATAGAATTAACTCTAATGTTGCCTGCAGCTTACTGTAAACACGCAAAGCTCTTTAAATCATAAAACTGGGTTGTAGCTGTTGTCGCCTTCTGTGCAAGAGTGATGAAGGTCCTCTGGGTGAAGAACCCGTTGGCTGCAAGCTTGTCATTCATTTACTTTCCTCATTTACCTTGGTATTCAGCAGAGAAGGGAAACAAAAGAAAGACATTAATTTCTGTCAAGACATGTTTGGAGGGAGATTGTGATTTAGTGAATCCCATTAGATATGAAATAGGGGTATTATCTAAAGAAGTTAAGCTCTAGCCATTTTGCTTTAATACCTAATGAGCAATGATTCGTTGTAAAGGCTTTATGTTAGGTTGTTATTGACTTTTCTGCCTTGTGGCATTTCTTACTCCCTTAATTATTTACTCTGCCCTTTTGCCACATCCCATCGCCTCGGTTGCCAGCCGTAAATAATCTAGATAAAAACATGTGCTTTCAATGATGAGCAAGTTAGACACACAAAGGATGCAGTGAAACTGACAAACATGTAAAGATAAAAGACGACAGGCTCCGAGGAAGGAGCGTAGGAAAGCAGATTATAAAGATTTGTCACAAGGGAGGAATAAAATGAGAAATCTCCAAGAGTGCTATTACTGTGCCTTCACGTCCACATCCTCCCAATTAAGAGAACAGAGGAAGAATGCAGATTAAAGGGGAGGGCCTGGAGATAGCCCTGTGGCTCTGCGGTCTTCAGAGAGAAGTTCGTCCAGGGAATTGCTTCGTTCATACCAAAACAATGAGGGGTCTACATTATTCATTTATGGAAGTGAGACTGAAAGACAGTGGGAGAAAGGAGCCTAGTGAAACAGGAGTGGGGTTGGAGAGCTAAGATGTGAATTGCATGCAAAAGCAGCATTTCAGTGTTCTGCAGATCCTTTTTCATGTAGGTGTGGTTTGACTTTGTTTATTTATTTATTTTTTTTTACTTGTTTGTTCTTATCAGACCTGCTATAGGAATCCTGACCATTTGAGTCAAAGCTGTAGCAGTGCAAATGGCTGATCGAGTCACACTTTGGACTTCTACTTTCTGAAGTTTCCTTTTTCATATTTTCATACAAGTTTGAAATCCAAGCCTTTCAAACCTGTAACACTGTTATGTATCCTCCTTTCATTAATACATGATGCACCAAGAAAATAAAGCTCTGACACATTGCATTAATATTTTTTTGTTGTCTGTCATTTTGGCTGACAGCTTCAAAACAAAAATTCAGTAATTTTCTATTTGTATCCATGAGTTTTTAAATGATAATAATGACACTGGTTATTCAATTGTATTGAATTTTTCTTTGATTTAATATTCAGCAAGTTGTACATAGAGTCCAGTCCCCATTACACATCAAGCAGATGAACACATGTGACCACAGACTGTGGCCCCAATAACTACATATGAACAATGAAATTAAACATTTTTTTTATTATGTTGCCTCTAAGAAGTGCTTTGTGTGTGAAGTTAAAAATGTCTGTATGCATCAAGTAATCAGGTGTAAATTGCATTCCGTCAAAATGGACATTCTTCAGATTTTCCATCATCTAAAAAGAAAAAACTCACATCTCTCTGCTATGCATTTAACACTGAAGTGTCCATAATTTAATCCCTTGATTAACCAGCCAGCCCACCACAGATTTTTTTGGACATGCTGAAAAGTTCCTCCACGTGTTCAACAGCTTTCACATGTGCACCTCTGCTTTCGTATGTGCACAACAATAACACTTGATCTCACTCTATGGAGTCTATTCACTCATGTGGAAAGGCTGGATGTTTCATGCTGAAAATGAAATTTGAGGCAATCTCTATTGTCTGGTTAATTAATCTCATAATCGTCTAACCGCATGGGACATCACATGAATTGGTTACAAAATCTCCTTTTCCACACATTTTAGCCCACATAAAATATATTCTTCAGATTCCCAGCATACATGGCAAAGCAAGAAAGATTGTGACAGTAGCTTTAGCTTCCTCTGGTTCTGCTCTGGACTAACAGCATTGTAAAAATTTGGCATGGTGCAAAAAATGCATTGCCATTTTATTGCCTCAAATGAACCATTTACATGTCCACTCAGCAGAAATTGTCTGAATTTATCCACAGATATACAATTTTGAGAGGACATTGTAAGAAATACATGTTTTCTATTTAATATCAGGCAATATGTAATGAAATATGTAATGAAACCCTGACTTCCTTTAAATCTCAACTAAAAACACACCTGTTTAGAATTGTATTTGAAATGTAATATGTATGGATTTGTATTTGGATTTGCATTTGTGGATGAGTATGTAAGTTGTGGGTTGAGACCTTTTCCTGTTGTGGGCAACACAACAGGAAAAGATTGTTATTTCATTTTATTCTATGTTGTATTTTGTGTTTATGATGTAAAGCACTTTGAAATGCCTTGTAGCTGAAATGTGCTATACAAATAAAATTTGATTGATTGATTGATTGATTGCCTTATTCTGCATTATTTTGAATAAATATGTTCGACAGTCTTTTAGTGCAGGGATAATATATTATTTGTTGCTTGACATCTCAACTCTGGACATGTAATTATTAATTGGACACAACATATGCAAGCACAAAATGCAAATTTTTGGTTCATATTGTCAATTTTTTCTTCGCAAAGGATAATCTCAGTTTGAGCTCTGATGCAGAGTCGGTGTTTGTATCTGTTCCGTCATGTTCAGTGTTTTCCCTCATCGTTTGCTTATAGCTTGGTGTGGATTTTAAATACCGGTTTTTAGCCACTCAAGAAGGTTTTTAATCCTACAAAACACATCTGCCATTGTAGCTAACACATTTATGCAGCTGCTTTTAAGCCAGTAAATGGTAAAGCACCACAATAGTAGTGCATTTCCTCTAATGTATCATGCTTGCTGCAATTTTTGACATTCCTTTGAGTGGCTTTAATGTTTTTTTGTTTTAGTTGGGCTGCCTCAACCAAGTACCGTATTTTCCAGACTATAAGTCGCTCCGGCGTACAAGTCGCACCAGCTATAAAATGCGTAGTAAAGAAGAAAAATACATATATAAGTCGCACTGGAGTATAAGGCACATTTTTGAGGGAAATGTATTTGATGAAATCCAACACCAAGAACAGACATGTCATCTTGAAAGGCAATAAAAATAGAATAGAGGCAACAACAGGCTGAATAATTGAACGAAATGCTAACGTTACATGATAAAGAACAAACTAAGAACGTGCCTGGTAAGATAGCATAACATATTAAGAATTATTCAGATAAATATAACATAAATAACATGCTAACAAGTTTACCAAACCATCAGTCTCACTCCAAATCACTGAACGCAATGAAATCTTCGTCCTCGGTGTCGCTTGTAAACCCGCCAACTCCGAATGTAGAATAATACAGGCCTAGAGCCCCTTCTTGCGGTTTGGTGTGAAAATAACATGATATGATATGATGATGTGTTAATTTCCACACATAAGTCGCTCCGGAATATAAGTCGCACCCTCTGCCAAACTGTGAAAAAAAACTGACTTATATTCCGGAAAATACGGCAACTATTTACACCACCCATGGAGATAATGGCTTCCATCAAGTGCTTACTATTAATGGCTACAGGTCTTTCAGATTGCTGCAGAGGAATTTTAGCTCAGTTGTACTTACATAATCAATTTAATTCAGTCACACTGAATGGTTTATGAGCAGAAACGGTTTCTGTTGACTCATGCCTCAATATCTTGATTGCATTTTAGTCTAAACTTTGACTGGGTCACCCCAGAGCCTTTCTTTTTTGTGTGATCCACTCTGAGATGGACTTATAGATGTAAGTTATATAATTATCTTGCTGCATAATTGAGGTGCACTTGAGCTATAGAAGACGGATTAATGGTCAGACATTCTCCTTCAAGCTTTTCTGTTTATTCATGGTTCTATCAGTTACAGAAAGAACTTCAAATCCAGAAGCAGCTCAATGCTTTGGATATTTGTTCGATGTTGTCTTGTGGCATCCTGGTTGATTTTAGTGGGGCATTTAATCATGGGGAGATTTCCCACTGTTTTGTGCTTTCTAATTTTGTAGGTAGTTGCTCTCACTGTGGTGGTTTGCTAGTGAGAGCAAACCACACAGGAATTATTTTGAGACAAATTCCAGATACAAAAGTCATAAATTTTGTTAAGTGAGGCATGATGTGTCTTTTGTTAACATTTTAAGATCTTTTTAAACTAGAAGAGTGTTCCTAGTTTATTGTTAAAAAGACATTTGTTCTGTTAAACAAATTTGTTTATTTTGCTACATGGTTGGCAGTGATCAGGTCTGGATGTGTCCTGTGAAACTAACCCCAGCTTTCGAGGTTAATCATATTATTCCTTTGTAATAAAACCATCAAATAATCATTTGAAAACTGTGTTTTGCTACACATTTCCATATATTTTTAATAGCTGCACAAACTTAATATGTTTCTAAAGTATTCTCAAAACACATTTGATCTTTTGCAGCAACATCAAAGCTCTGTTGCTTGAGTTCCTCACATAGTGTTTGTGCAACACAGGCAATCATCTTGTTGGGAAGTGAACCAAGTAGATAATGTTTCATTTTTAATTATATATTGCTTCAAACTATTAAACAGTCATGTTGAAGAGACTTTTTTTTTTTTTACACAGGAGGATGTGCTGCATCAGCATTCAGATTAATTAGTAAGTATTCAAATGGCTATAATTTTCTCTATTCAAAAAAGCTATTTTAAAAAAGATTTCACGGATAAAGTAATTTCAGTTAATTGCTTTTAATTTCCTCAGGGTCGCTTAGTTGTTTGGAACAACTGCTCTCTCTGTAGGTCTTAATTAGTTATCCATCACCTCTTGAAATTCATCCCACCATAACTGAGCTGATACAGAGAATAATTCAAGCATGGTTGTATGATGGCTTGCGTGTAATATACCCGCAGCCGATTTGAAGAATTGTTTTCTGTTGTCAAGGACAAGGGCCTTAAATCGCTCTGACCATTGCACTGGATGCTTCCTGCAAGGTATTCATGGTGTTGTCCTTTAGGTTTTTACCTTGAACACCTAAACCAATCCTCTACAGCAAGGTCCCTGAGTGCCTGAACTCTAATAGAATCGAATAGCAGGAGGAGGAGATGACCCTCAGGGTATAACTTAAAGCAATTCTTTTGTAAGCAAATTGAGGAGTGGGGATAGAGGAGTAGCCATGGAACAAATATCAGGAAGTTAGGGAGAAGGATGATACAGTACAGCTCCTGAGATCTAAGGTCAAATTTTGACAAACTACACATGCGTTATACCTCCTACTATAAACTAATAGTAAATCCTCTTTCAATTCTATTCAATATATTCAATTTTAATTTGTTGTACAACCAAGTCAAAAATAACATTTTTTGTACATTTGTATGTTTTGTCTTTACTCTAGAACTCTACCTATTTAATTGATTAGCAACAAATTTGACCTCCCATATAGAAGCACAAATGTCAACAAATTTCTTATGTTGAGCATTGAAGTATGAATCCCGAAGACAAAAGATAATGGCACTGTTTTACAGACACAGAATGATGCTCACTGATCAGCTGGATTTGGGCTACACATATTATATGGCCCATGGCTGACTTCAGCTTCTACCTTAAGAAATGTATAAGGGTGAAATTTTGAAAAGAGAATTTTGAATGCCTAGTTTTAAAAGCTGTTTGTAAATAAATTTATATCAGCCCCAATGATTTGAGGCAATATTGTCCAGAGTCTGGAATATTGCTTGATCTCGTTTGCATGCCCTCTAGTGCTGCAGAAGTCTGTTAATCACCTGATTATTTAAGTAAAAAAAAAAATGGAAAGTTTTAAAATACTTTGGAGAGCTAATTGAACATATTCTAATGTTTAATAACTTAGATCAATTTAAATACACGCATACTTGAATTTAAATTATTTTGCTAAGTGCCTTAATACATTTGTCAATTGGCTCTACATAAATAAACTCAATTGAATTGAACTTGGTTTTTAAACCTGTTCAATCTCACTGTTAGCAGTTTGAAGTGTCGCATCTGTGCAGTGCACTGAGAGAAATAATGGAACAAGCAAAAAATCCTCATTGTAAAATACATATTTCCTTTAACTTTTGGGTTGCTCTGTTATCAAGGACTTGCTGTCTTAATTCATTTATTTTCCTGTCTTATTTTATTCTGACTATTCTCAATCCTACTTTAGTAGACAGCAAGTAAAATTTGGGACACATCCTATATAGATCATTATTCAGTCACCAGGATGTTGGCAAGAACAGCTTTTGCATATTATTCTGTTCAGATACAGAAATACATGCAGGGCAAGTACGACGCTGGTGAAGATAAGTGTTTATGCTCAGGAATCACCAAAGTTAGCAGTTAAAGTGCTTTGTGAGTGCTCTGTGCTTTGTTTATGTTGTATATCATCTTATGCAACCAACTGATGGCAGCCTCTTCAAACAGTATTTTTTGTGCAAACTGATTTTTGTACAAAATATATGAAAATTTGCATGTTTATTGTAAAATAAATTACTCTAAAAAATATCTAATACAAGTTGATATTAACTGTTTTTTTTTTTTTCTTTTAAAGCATTTCATTTTTTTCAAGTGGACTTTAATTGATAAATTAGAACTTGAAGTCAAAATTGAAGTTCCACAAATTAGATTTTTTTTTTCAACAACTAAAGCAGAGATGTCTCTTCGGTATGTTGTCTGTAATAAAGGTTGCATCGTGCCAGAGGTTTGCCTCATTTTGTATTCCTGCTGACAGAGAGAAAGAGAAACTGTGGCGCGCAAAGGGCTTCAGGCATAGGTTGGTGTGTTTTGTTAGTGTGCATGACTACTGCTTTGAAATGCAATATATGCTTCAAAGGATGTTGCCAGATATTGTCTTTAGTCTTTCATTTTGCTGCCAAGAAAATATTTTTGATATGTATGCCAGGGTTCAATGTGCATATGTTTTTTTTATTATTTAAATATATATATATATATATTTTTTATATATCACATCCTTGCTTCTCTTACATCTAAGTTTGTCTATGTGGAATATTTTTGGAAAAGCCTCCATAGGTTGGCAAAAAACACATTTGGGTCCTAAAAATGAAAGGTTGTGAGAGCAGTGTGTGGCTCATTGATCTTCTATTGCTCACACCAAAGCTAACTGTCATTTGTTTTCATGCAGAGGTGCAAGAGCAGAGGTGGACGTAGAATCAAAATCCCATTATAGAACCTCCACTTATTGTAACTGCTCTGTTGTTTGTCTTTCATAAGATGGTATTGATTTTATGATCTGAAGAGTGAGAATATATCCTGGAGCAAAATCCCAAGCAAGGAGCTTTGTTCCAAAATGATAACATAACATGCAATGTGTCAAAAGGCAAATCAGTGAGTAATTCCATTTATTTTAAAGAAATATTGTTTATAAAAAAATATTTTTGAAGATTGAAACCCTCTAAAAGCTTTTAGTTTAACTCTTTGGGACACATTCTTTATTTATTTATTTTCCTAAATGTATTGCGATGCTGATTTGTAATTGAACAGATCTGCCTAATAAAGAGGCTGCTGATGGTGCATATACTCCTAAATGTATGGCATTTAACAAATATGTTTCAACAGTGCCCTAACACTTCAGACTTATGGTAGCAGTGTAAGGAGTTACCTCGAAAAAAATTAGGTCCCACAATAGCAGTAAAGCATCATTTAAACTCCACAGACTACCTTAGTCTAATTGTCTGTCTCTTTATGATCACATTGTATCATCCTTCTGATGGGTACTTTTGATGGATATTTGCAAATTAGTCTCAGCAGTCTGCAGATCTCAAGCCAACGTAAAGTCTTGGATGTGTAGTAAGGAAAAAAAAAACAAAACAAAAAAACACTGCAGCTAATTTATGTTGTCAACATGGACCAACATCACTGAACAATATTTCTGTTGAATCTATTCCATGAGGCATTAAGGTTGTACTGAGGCCAAAGGAGGGAGTTGTGTCTAATAAAGTGGCCAGTAAATCTACATGTCTAATGTCAAATCAAGATTTCTACTTCTTCATCTCTCACAGCACAACATTCAGCAATAGTTCGCATAAGGAGATGCTGTTAAAGTGTTCCTTGTTCTCCTCTTCCCCTCCCACTGTGACTTCCATCTGTACACATCATTAGTTTAACAGACATTGTCATTTGCACTCGATGGGAAATTTGATAGTTGTTTCATAGTCTTTCCAAAACAATGTTTTAGGCTTCCAAATAAAAAAGTACACTGGTTAGTTCTGTTGTGTTTTGGCTGGTAAGTCTGACATTCAGCTAAAATTAAAACCAGTTATCCTCTGGTTTAAAATGGGCAGTGTTCAATGTCTGGTACAGATTTGTCTTAATTTAACTCGGATCCCACCAAATTGGTGCACAGAGTCGTAATTTTTTATATGGGCCCGGTTGAACTAGAAACCTCCATAGTTCATCTAAATTCATGTCACATCGGCAGTTTGAATGTGACCAAACTTTTTGTATGCAACAGTCTCTCAGACATTCAGTGGTGCTTTGTAAAATAATTTTTTTGAGCTTTACATCATGTTATAATGTTATTCCCTCATCAAAAACATATCTGGAGTGTTTATTTGAGTCTTTCATGCATGTTTGAGAAATCCTTAACCTCCCATACAAGCCATTCAGCTGTGCAAGATACCTGGATGGACAAAGCTCCCACTTAAAGAACAAAGCTTCTCCTCAATAATGTTAAAATGGCTTCCTGAAGGGAGAGTTTCAAAAAGAGCAGGGGCTTTTAAAGAGACAGAGGCCCAATTTTGAAGCATTAAATTATAACATATATATATATATATATATATATATATATATATATATATATATATATATATATATATATATATATATATATATATATATATATATATATATATATATACACATTTAAAGGTTCAAATTAATTTGTCACCCATTAAAATCTGAATTACAACTGAGCTTCAGATAAATTTACTAACAATGTAATATAATTATAAGACAATTAATTAGATAAAATGTGGCAAAATTTATCCTTTGTAGACTGTTATGTTGTACTATCTAAAACCAGAGATGAATAACAGCTCATGTTCTGCCTTCCACTTGAATAAACTGATTTCCGCTTTTGCTGCAGTGGTTTCATCATTTATCTCCCTCTGACTGTGGTGCTCATCATAGATAATGACAGTTGTTTTTGCATTTCTGTGAGCCATACTATTCTCTTGCAGTCTCTTTGTCCTGAAAAAAATCTCTTGGGTCCTTGGTAATGCAGTACTTGGAGCTGAGGCACAAAGAAACATGCTGTATGTTTCACCAGGGAAACAAATTCAATAAATATCCTGTCCAGGAGTGACACTGAAAAACTAGTCCATGTATTTGTTACTTCAAGGCTGGAATTTCGTACGATCAAGAAGTCCACACAATCCAGTTAAAAGCTTTCAACCTATCCAAAATAATGCAGCAAGAGTTCTGGTGAAAATTAAAGAGAGCTATTTCTCTTATTTCATCTTCCTTTAATTGGCTTCCTGCTAATTTTAGATTCTACTCCTCACATATAATGCCCTTAAAAATCAAACTCTATCAGACGTCAGAGAGCTGATTGTTCCATGTGTTCTTGATAGAGCTGTCAGACTGCAGGTTTTGTAGTGGTTCCAAGATTTTCTAAAAGGGGCGTTGGATTATTAGGCTTCTCTGCTGTGGAACCAGTTCCCAGTGTTTGAGCCAGAAAACATTGTCTACTTTTTAGACAAAGCTTAAAATATCAATTTTAATAAAGCTTATGGCTAGACTAGTTTAGATTATCCTGAAGTATCTCTGTAGTTATGCTGCTATTGGCATAAGCAGCTGGAAGACAAACTGACTGTTGTTTTTCACACCATTAATTTTATGTTTTCTTTCACTTTTTGTCTCTTTATACGATCTACATCTGGTCTGTCATTCTGTTTAGCTGCAATACCTTTCCTGGAGGAGGGCGTCGGCTCCTCCTCCTCCTGCTTTTAACTTTTAACTTTTCATAAACTTTGAAAATATTCCGACATCAGTTCATGTGTTTTTTTTTTTTATGTGTATCTGCTGTTTCCTCAAATCCCCAGTTGGTCGTGGCAGATGGCTGCTCATACTGAGCCAGGTTCTTTTGGAGGTTTCTCCTTGTTTTTTTTTTTTCTCTCCACTGTCGCTGTATGCATTCTCAGTATGATGGATTGCTCTAAAACACACGTGATTGTCTACTTCTGCTACATGCTTGTCCAGGAGGAGTGAATGTTGCAAGTCAATTACTCAATGCAGTCTGCTGGGTTTTGTTAGAACTTTTTAAATTAATTTGAATGTTTATCTGAGCTGGGTGTACAGTTTGTAAACTAGGATTATTTGAGATATAAGAGTGACTGAAGTGACATTTTTTTTGTAAAGAGCCTTGAGCCAATATTTGCTATGAACTTGCATGATATAAATAAACTGTATTTAGCTGAGTTATATAAAATATGCTTGGTTTGCATGTGCATTTTCAAAGTATTTTGGGTTCATACAAAAAGAAGGAAGTAACATTTTTTTTCAAAAGCCACATTCTTCAAATAACCTTTTATATTAACCTCTCTTGCATATGAACTTTTTATAGAGTACTTTATATACTATGAAAACTACGACACTAAAATTTGCACGCATCATGCCAGCTTTGTTGTAACCCCATTATTTTCCAGCCCTCAGCTTGACTGTCTGCTTGTGCTTGTGAGTCCTTCAGTGTAGGCTAGAGCAGAGAGAGACTGGTTCTTTGCAAGGCATTCATGAGTGCTGCTGTGTTGCTGTATACTCAGATCACTGACCGACTTCAGAGAATGCATGACTAAAAATACAGCTCAACACCACGAGATTCTCTGCTGTATAACTCTGTATGCAGAGTCGTATCTTGCTCTCTTCTTCAGAACTTGTAGTCCCAATTTAAACTGGTTTTAAATGCACATACTCCTTTAACTGTGTGATCTTTAAGATTGCTTCAACTACCAGAGGCTTAGAAGATTGGTAGAGGGCTGCAGGGATTTTAGGGATGACTTCACATCATATTGGTAAACAGATCTCACTGAAAACATTTCCTTAACTTATAAACAGACATTACACCTTCAAACATTTACTAATGTGAATAAACTGCCCGTTTTAATATAAGCACGTTTTTTGGTTCCGTTATTTCCTGTTATACAGCTTGTGTCACAGTGGAATAAGCTCCAGATAACGAATTTATTCCTCCATCACTCTGTTGTGTCTCTGCCTTGCATTTTTATGACATACAAGGATACCCAGATTTAATGCCGCAGTATGACCTTTCTACGAGTCTAGTGCTGTATTATGCGAAGTTTGTTCTTTAGCTAGACTAAGCTGTTATAAATATATATTTTTTTTAATTTTGCAATGATGTAACTTTAAAACAACACATGTACCACAAATTTTCACAATTGGCATGTTGTTTAAAAAAAAGGTTATTTAAATGTTAAATGTAATCCTGTGCTTTGCTGCTGTGTGTGCTGATGGAGATTCACGCACACTGTGTCCATACAGGTTAGGCCATTTTTTGCTTTTCAATGTTCCTTTTCCTTATAATAGATTCTGAAAGGTGTGTGTGTGTATATGTGTGGGTTTTTTCTCTTGATAACATGACAGTTTCAATCTGTTTCTCCAGCATGCCAACATTTCTTTGTTGGCTAAAAATCTTTGGTTACTACTGGTTGTGAGGTGAGGTACCTTGGACAGGTCAGTGGTTAATAACAGGATAAAACACACTCACACCCGCACGCACGCGCAGGCGCACACACACACACACGCACACACGCACACACACACACACACACACATGCAATCATACCCAAAAGCAATTTAGGCTACCCAGTTCACCTAGCAAACATTGGTGTCATGTTTGGGGAAGCCAAAGTATCAAGAAAGAATCCACACATCGTCTAATGATGTAGACGATAAGAATAAGGAAATTCTCCCACAGTATAGTCATGCTTTGTCACGTTATTACAATGACCAGTCCTTTTAACTGGCTTATTTAATTCCAAATGGAAAACTGTACAAAAGAATAGAAAACAAACTACACATTGGAACACACAGTCAATTGTGACTGAACATTTAGTATTTTCTAAATAAAAATTTGAAATTTTCATTTAGAATTTTTATTTCTAAATGAAAATTCAAATTGAAATTCTAAATCTACTGTATTAAATCATTACTCTGAACCAATCTGAATCTTCCACTGATCACTAGACAATGCCTAATACAGCTGTTGTATAGTTGGTAAGAAAAAATGTTTTATTCTCATGTTTTCAATGGCTTTTACACATCTGTAAAGGCTACTCCTTTTTTGGAAAATAAGCATAGTGAGCAGTGTTTGTGTTGGCACATATTTTTCACTATTTGTGTCCTTTTAAAAAGGGAGACTTTCTGAATGAACTAGAAAATGACATCACATATTTGTTAGCTTTACAAGTGACATGATCTTGAATTAAGTTTGTGCATTTGTTAATGTAAAAGAGCAGTAGTAAAAGAGGCTTTTATGTCTTTCTCTTCTTCTATTAACAGTATCTTTAGATGTTTTGGCCTTGAGCACAGAATTAGTGAGTATCTTCTGTGGAGTTATAGTTTGGTTTCCTCAGAGCATTTGTTCCGATGTATGCAGCAAGAAAAATAGGTGTAGTTCAATGTATTTTTAATCAGAGGTTCAGAAATTTTAAGAAAGCCAATTTTATTGAGTTTATTTAGCTTAGCAGTGTTGCACAGCTCTTAAGAACTTATACAGAAATTACTGATGTATACTTTTGAATATGGTTACATGCATACAGCCTGATAAATAAGCATGTTGAAAGTGTTTTTTTTGTTTGTTTTTTCCAAAGCCTGTTTCTCAACTGGCCTAGGAATGCCTTGGTATTCCCCAGGAGGGGAAGCCTGAGGAGAGGGAAGTCAGGGCCTCCCAACTTAGACCTGATCTGACTCCGGATAAGGCGGAAGAGGATGGATGGATGGATGGATGGATGGATGGATGGATGGATGGATGGATGGATGGATGGATGGATGGATGGATGGATGGATGGATGGATGGATGGATGGATGGATGGATGGATGGATGCCAGTTTTTTTTAGTCCTTGCAACAGGATTTCCAACAGTTGATTCTGATTCAATTCAGGGATACTTTCTTTATGTTAGAATGGGGTTTCTAGCTAAAGCTAACCAGTGTGACAGACCACTGAAATCTACTGTAAACATAAAAGTTTATGTTTAAAGTTAAACATAAACTTTAATTAGAATATAAAAAAATATTGAAAAGAGCCCAACAATTACATGAGAATGGAAATTATTTTGGCCATTCTATACCTGAGGTTTTAAGATTCTTAAAGTACCTCCAAGCTGCTATTCAAATAATTCATTCACCAGCACAAAACTGCCTGGCCTGGAAGCATCCTAGGATAAATGAATACCTATAAGTTCAATTACTAATGTTCTAATGATCCCCACTGTGTCTCTTTGCATACATTCCTGCTAAGCGAATTTAAAGCACATTCTTGCCTTCTCTTTTCTAACCTATAGTACTACTTGTGTTAAAGGAATAGTTCAGGATTCTGTTAGAGGTTTATTTAACACTATTCATAGAAACTAAGATCTTTTTGAAGCTGTGGTTGTGTTTGTAAGGTTTAATTATCTGCAATGGGGAAGGGAGCATTAATACTGGACAATGGGACAGGTGAACCCCAGTGATGTTTTTTTCTTTTTTTTTTTTTTCTGATCCATTCTGAGTAGAATTGATGGTCAAAGACAATGTTAGAGACATCAGAGAACACAATATGCATCAGTCCCTATTGTCTCCAGACGAGCCTTTCGTGGTGGTGTTACATTGTAGGCAGATGTGTCTAACCAATGCAAAACTGCCCTACAATTCTACAGCGATGAGCCCATAATACATGACTCCATAATTAATCCAGACATTGTGACCCAGCATAAACGACACAAGCATAGCAAGCCTCTAAGATCAGCTGAGTCTCCATGTAAAGGCTTGTAAGCCTGTTCCCCAACAACCTTAATTACCGGAGGGTCACCCTTCAAGAGTTGGATGCCATGCCTCACCTAATAAGTTGACTTGTGAACAGCATCAAACATTGTTGTCAAGCTGTAATTTATGAACAGGAGCATACCCACTTCTAGTGGCTTTGCTTTTATATGTAGGTTTGTACTTAATTGTGCTACTTTCATGATGTAATAACATTGTAGTCATGTGAACTTTCTATGTTTCTCATAAATTTGACCAAAAAGCCAAATTAGTTATTGATGTCAATTATTTTGAAAGGAAACCAGACATTCTCAGAACATGGAAGAATCATTGATGGCAAACTACCCAAAATAATTGGGTTTCTCATAAATAATAATCCAGTGCAAGTATGGTAACCATTTACTGGGTCATAAAAAAGGATTCACATACCTAAAAAGTTCTTGAGAATGAACTTGTTTTAAGATGATAGAATTCTGCTTCAGTCTTAGCCTCTATAGAGAAGAAGTTAACAGAAGCCTCCCGGACCAATACATATTGATGTATGCTGAATGAAAACACCACAAGACTTAACATCAGTAAGATATTTACAGCTTGTAACTTTTACCAGAACCTCATCTCAAGATTTGAACTATCCCATTAATATACCCGTTAAATTGAATATTTATAAAAAAGATTGTTTTAATCTTTCATAATAGTTTATTTTTTTCTTTTTCTTTTTTGTATATTTATTTTACGGTGGTCCTCACTCAGCTGTGTGTCACTGAAAGGGACCTCAGGTGGTGCTGTTGTCCTGACAACGAATGAAGGGAGCCTCACAGTCAGAGGCTGGATAATGTGAAAGAGAGAGAGAGAGAGAAAGAGTAGGAGAGAGCAGAGAGGGAATCAGGGAGGAAGAGTGAGGAGGTGGGGAGTTATTTTCACAGTCTAAACAGTAGCCTGCCTCTCTCCGTCACCGCTGTGGGTTGTGCAGTCCCTTTACGCGGGGAGCATTAAGCGTCACAGGACTATAGAGCGAGGTCCCCGCACTTTTCCACCCCCAAGCCGTGAACTATTTCAGGCTCTCATCTATCCCGCACTGTTTTGGACCTACATTTATCCCGCGTTTATTTACAACAGAAGTCTGGACCACTCGACTTGTTTTCTTCTCTCTTTTTTGCACGTTTGGATCTATTGCTCCCGAGACGCGCTTTTAAGATGCTTGTGGGGCGCAAATCGTCTTGGAGGCAGCTGCAGGCTTCTTTTTTCAGACTGCTCTGTCTCATCCCCACAGGATTCCCCGTCCGGAGTGTGGATATGCAGCGGGCCACCGACAACATCACCATCCGCCAGGGCGACACGGCGATTATAAGGTAAGAGTCATCTCACAACTTTTCCTCCAGGACGCAGCATCGTTCCTGCGAGCGCGCAGCTACTGGGGGGAGGGCGGGCGGACCCCGCTGTTTTTTGTACTTTGTGCTACAGACTTTCCCCCAACCTTTCCTTCCCCCTTTATTTCTGTAATATAAAATGTCATCTAAATTAAAATGAGAATATATTTTTATTCGTATTCAAATGCTACAAAATAAACTTGTTGAGAAACACAAGCAATTAAATGTTAATTGCTCGTGGATGTGCACGTAACGAGCTGCTTTATAGTTTAGATCGAGATTTAGACAGGGAGACCTTGTCACTAAATATATATTTTTGTATTGGGTTGCAGAAATAAATTATATTATTTTAGAAAAGGATAACAGAGTGGGAGCTGTCGGATCTGTAAAGACAACTTTCCTGTGGCTTTGGGAGATTGTAAAAAAAAAAAAAAAAAAAAGAAAAACAGAATGGTTTTTGTTCTTGCATTTTCTCTGTGCTTTCGCTTGAGTTTGAATGTCAAACTGCAAACTGCGTTTTCTCCTTGCTTCAGTAGGGTCTGGAGGACCTTACCAGTACAATTAATCACGGCTCAGACAATGCAAGCTGTCAACTTTGTCATACTCAGATGCTGCATGAACAGACGCCACTGGCCACGTGATCGGAGCCATGTGTTTGTGACAGCCTATAAATGAAAGCGGATTAAGCGTTTTCCCTCTTTTTTTAGTAAACATGTCGCTCTGCTTCAGCCTACCTCCCATCAACTGAGAAAAGGCAATGCTCTTTAAAATTGCCAAACTGGTATTGCAGGGCTGCACACAGAACACTGCCCTGCATTAATTTTACTCTCATTCTCTGAATCTGTCTATTTGCACCTCCAGCCTTAAATAATATTTGCTGCATGTCCTGTCTGAATAGGCATGAGCCTATTCAGATTGGATCGGTGTATAGTTTTTTTTTTTTTTTTTTTTTTTTTTTTTAAGTTGGAGTCATAAACACTATCACTTTCTGTCATAACATGCACATTATCACTTTCTGTCATAACATGCAGCTTAAAGTTATTATTATTATTATTATTAAGATGCAAGT
Organism: Poeciliopsis gracilis; assembly: GCA_911649635.1. Taxonomy (NCBI): domain Eukaryota; kingdom Metazoa; phylum Chordata; class Actinopteri; order Cyprinodontiformes; family Poeciliidae; genus Poeciliopsis; species Poeciliopsis gracilis. The sequence continues at coordinate 4,065,404 of CAJVRI010000884.1, read as the reverse complement.
AACCATTTAAGTTTTTCTTGGCCATCCAGCTCTCCCATCGCAAACTGTTGCTGCACAATACGGCTACTTTCTGATGTTTACAAAAGTTATGTATGTATGTAAAGTATGGAAGTTTTGAAATATTTCCCATTTCAAAAACATGAATAATAAAATGTGAAAGAAGAGACATGTAATATATTTATTTAATTATTATTTTTTTTATATATTTGCTAAAATTGTCACCATCTCATGAAAGAATAATACTAGACAAATCATCTGTGAAAAAATTGAGCTCCTCACTCCTCTCAGTTCTACTCTCACCATCTGAAGAAACGTACCATTCCCAGACAAACACAACCAATCAGAGCCAGAAGGATTGATTTAACACCGTCAGTGAACCTCATGGACTCTCTTCTAAATTGCTAATGGCAGAGAAACAACTTACTGTTGCTGAAAAAAATTTTTTGTCATCGGCAGCCAAGCCAAATAGCCTGAACTAACTATTGTGGTGAGCAGTACATACATGAGCATAATTGCCAGAATATGTTTTTTATTTTTTTTAATAAATGCCACATACTGCAACATAAAGCAAACCAAAAAATCTTGTGTGAATGCCAACGTACCTTAAAACTTCTCCTTTTTTTCTGGTTGTTTCTTAAAAATCCAGTTGTTATGCTGGCCCCTTTCTTACCCCATATTATCTCAATCTTCACTCTACAGATGGCAGCCTTGTATCAGACCAGCTTTAGAGGAGGTCTATTAGACATCTGTCTGCATTAGTTCTACCGTATGAACACAATCTGTTCTTTGAGATGAACTGAAGGACAACCCAAAGACCTGTAAGCTTCCTCAAGCAGGAGTGGTATTACCTAGACTTTAGGCAGTTAAATTAAAATTTGTGACCAGCATTATTAAAATCAAAAATTGCTGTCAAATAATTGCAATGATTTTATTCCAGCCTAAACCTAGGATCTATTTTTTGGTGATATATTGTTTTTTTTGTTGTTGTTGGGGTTTTTGTAAGCAGTGATCATCATATCAAAAACTAATTCCTGCTGGAGTATATTTTCTTACAGATCCAGCAGTACAAATTTGTGTTCCTCGATGTCTCATCCAGCTCCTTGTGCTGCAGGATTTGCTCCCACTGGAGCAAGGCATTGTGGGATCAGGAATCCCCTCTTTCAGAGAGTCTTTTGACCACTTCAATTGGAGAAATGTTCCCTGATTTTAAAACTTCGACTGAAGTGACACTTGTAATTCCAGTCTCAAGTCTTGCAGCAATGCATGTATTCATCCTCCAGATTAGATTCATTTGATGGGTAAAAATGGTTTATGATGGGATCTTTTTCAATGCTGTCAGTCAAAATAACTGTAATCAAGAAAATTGATCACAATGTCTGACTGGGAGATCTAGAAGATGACTCGTGTACCCATGGTCACTGAACCAATCACTGGATGACATCAAATCAGCTCGTGCTGGCAGGCCCAGAAAGTAGGACTGTTTTATGAGGGGAAATACGAAGATGCTGAACCTGTGTTTGAGCCCAGGCCAGGCTATGCCTTGTAGTTATACAAGGTCTATGGTCTATAACATGCATACTAATTTTGACTGTAGTATACTATATGCATATGAAAAGGAATGTAGAACAGTTGTTAGTTTCCAGCAACAAGACTTATGCTTTCCTTTGTTGTTTTGATGGGTTTTTTTTTTGTTTTGTTTTGTTTTTGTTTTTTGTTACCAGTTAACCACCTTAAGGGCTGTGTGGAAATTCATAGCTTTGTAAAGTCATTCATAATTTCTGCTCTTTAATTTTTGCACCTGTTAAGCAACAGGATTAAACTCATCAACAGTTTGCAGCAAATAGCTTTACAAAAATATAAACATCAGCAGCCCTGTTTATGTCCTCTTTGCAGCTCAGCTAAGACTTCTTCTTAAGACCTCTTTTATCTTTATTTGCAAACTAAAAGGTGACTAGCTTTTAGTCACCTTTAAAAGCTAGTCTGATTACTAATCGGCGGCAAGGATGGGCAAGTATTATTACCAGGTCTGAACTAGGCCATTGTCAACAGCAGTTACGAGACAGTGCTTCAGCATAGGCTATCAGAATTCAATTATATTCATTCACAAACAGAAAGAAAGACAGAAAGTACAAGGAAACAGTCCAAATTGTCCCCTGTGTACATGAGGATGATTTTGTTCCTGCAAGCAGGTGCCATCCGTTTAGGTATCTACATCAGATTAGCTTGTTACTGTTTGGTTCACAGCTATTTGTTTCAGTTCCAAATCTAATTGTCTGCTTCTTTGCTAAATCCAGACAGTTAGTCAGCTGTAATGACAGGCTATGAATAGAACTACAGCTAAGTAAGACTATGCTTTGAATCTGAAGCTTTTCCTTTCACCTGAATCCTTATACATTTTTTTTTAGTAATTGTAATAATTAGGGTGTCATTAATTATTTTTGAACCATGCGTTACATATCATAGGATTTGATGATCAATCTTATTTATTTGCAGTCAGGCAGTCCTAAGTCAAGTTAGGTCCCCAAGGCTCTGTTGAAAAGCAAAGCTGTTTTTCACACCCTGTTTCCACCTGACAAATTGGAAAGAGAGGGAGGAAAGGGAAGAAATAAAAAAACAAAAAACAAACCTGTAAGGGTCTAAAGAGCAACAAAAGTTTGCTATATCTGTTCCGGTAAGCTGTGTTTCTGAGGAGGCTGTGGGGATATTGGTGACCTGGGGGCGTAACAGGGCCCACTCTCGCTCAGGGGAGCCCCTGGCTGAAGTCGTGACACTCCAGGCGCTCAAAGAGAGATGCAGTGTTATGGAAACAGTATGTGGCCAAACAACCACTCTGACAAGAGCACACAGCAGCAGTCCGCAACCTAAATGAGAACGGAAATGTAGTTTAACCAGGGGCTATGAGGTCTGTCTTGCTGAATTCACAGGAAAAACCAAAGCAGTAAACTTTCAGATTTGCAACATTGCTGTAAGGGTATTCTGTTGACCAGAAGGTTTCTTGATAAAAACATTTATTGGACAATGGCGCAGTTGGTAGCACTGCCGTCTTGCAGCAAGAAGGCCCTGGGTTTGATTCCCGGGGTCTTTCTGCATGGAGTTTGCATGTTCTCCCTGTGCATGCAGGGACATGTTGGCACTCTTAGCTGTTGTTCTTTTGAATGGATATTTTAAAACATGACTTTTTGCTTTGTGATATGTAGGATTTGAAGTATAAAATAAGAAATATGAGAATAAGTTGAAAATTCCGCAGCATAGAGTAGCATCAGAAACCAGCCTCAGAAAATCTTCTCTGTAGATTTAAATGTTGTACATATTCTTGCCATTTAATGTTGAATCCTTGTCATTTTCTCAGCATTTCATCTCACAAAGCTTTGTCCTGTGAGTGTCATCCTTCCTCAGATTTCATCAAAAGAGAACTCATCGTAAATATTGACATAGATATCCGCCAGCAGTCTACGCCAGTTGGGAATGGCAATAAATCTACAATTGATTTTTGCCATTCCTTTCTTCTATCCTGCAAGTGCTCTCTGTAAGAACACTTCACATAATTAGATTAAAAAACTCTTAATCTATATATATCTTAATCTATAGAAGAGCTCCTTATCCCGAACAGCCTATCCAACCGTTAATCTAAACGGGATTATTCTTTTGAAGACAGTCTCTGTGTGGGTGCCGTGTTGACCTAATGAACTTTTTCACACTCTCACCTGATCAGATGTGGCTCCATCTACTCCTTTGATTTTTTTGTTTTATTTCTTAAAATATCTCATTTGTCTTCTGTAACAAGTCCCTCTGAGCAGTAATTACCAGCATCTGTAGTTTTCCACTACTTAAAAATTCAGAGGCTCTGTTCTTAGTTCAAAGAGTACCAGCTATCTAGTCTTACATTTGTCCCCAGGCTGTTGTATCACTCCAAAGAACGATGGGGGAGGAGCATTTTTAATTTGTATCAGCTTGATGTGACATTTGGCCCTGGAAAGCATGAACAGAAGTCTCTGCATGGTAAATCTAGGCCCATGTCCCAGCAGTCATGTTTAGACCCATAAGATTTAGGTCAGAGAAAAAAAGATCCAATTCTCCAAAGCCAGTTTTGTGGTTGCTTAGCCTATTTTTAATTCTTTCTTTGCAAGTATGACATGAACAAGTAGTAGGAGACTCCTCTCAGTCTCTGAAAGATGCCTGAAGAATCTAAAACAAGATGGTTGAAAAGTGTCTTGACATTTGTTGAAGCCATTTCTGCAGCATAATTCTTTTGCTTTTTAATTGCTTTTTCTTAGCTTGTCGCAGTGATGGGGCCTTCCGGGGGTGGTTGCAGTGTCAGGAGAAAACTCAGATAATTGACAATTGCTTATTAAACCATTGATGATACAGTCTCAGCGACCACTCTCCTCTGGGTCAATTATCTGCACTTTGACAATGCACCCTGTCTGGCTTGTTATGTTCAGACAAGAAGATTCTGCACTTTTGCTTTGCCCCAAAGGATCTTTAACATAACTTCTCTCACAACTCTGCTTTTAATTCAAGTCAGAGTCAGCCAGATATTATGTAAGTGGATCCTGCTTGAAGCTATGACGCTACACAAAACCTGATGTCAGTCTGATTCAAGACCTAATGGAATTCACAATACTCTAGAATGCAGTTAGTTTCATTTACATTATTAAAGCACAAACTATTGAACTCTGATGGTTGCATCTTTCCACACAGATGTGCACGTTAGCCACACTCCAAAGAGTGTCCCAACACAGAAACAAAGGCTTCCCAGATGCAGCAAATAAGCTGCATATACCAGCAGATTTTACAGAGCATAAAGCTGATCGCACACTGTGTCTCCACTGAACCAGATGGCCTAAATTCTAGCAAATATTTACTATGGAACAACAGAAGTTATCAACTGTTACACAGAGTCTTCAAAATGGAGATAAGTTACTATCAAAATTGACAACAGAAGTTATCAACTGTTACACAGAGTCTTCATAATTGAGATAAGTTCTGTGAACAACAACTGCAATGCAACATTCAATCTTATATATATATATATATATATATATATATATATATATATATATATATATATATATATATATATATATATATATATTATGTATCATATTAGCCAATCCTAATATCCAATGACGCTCTGTACTGGTGATTTGATTAGAGGCTTGTAGAAAAGAGAGTGCATATGAAACATGGCAAAACTATGTTGATGTCAAAGCTAAGATTATAAAATTTGACTTTGAAAATTCAAAATTCAACAGTGAGTGGACTGAAATAAGTTTTTACTGAAACTGCCGAATGCAAGCTGATGTGCCTGATTTTCTTCAAGTGCATCAGCATTGCAACGGATTACAACCTGTCAAGGCATTTTCTAACCAAATTTTGTGGCTTCCACCAGACTTTTCTACCTTTCTACCTGGTGGTAGTCCGCAAAAATATCTCTAATGTCTCCAAACAATTTGTGAGAGTAGCAGTGCTGTTTTCAGCGGGTGTGGCTGAAGTCAAGAGAGAACTGCCATAGCTTTTCTGTGTGTGGTGTGAGTCCTCTGCAAACAGCGCTTCAGAGACAGTGTAGTGCCTTGTAGCTTCATTAGATGATGGGATCGCTGAAAATCATGTAAGAGCAAGTGCTAGCAAGCATCAAGTCCATAACTAAGTCTACCACATCTACTAGAAGTAGTATGGACATTCTGGCCTCAGACAGAAGTTTTTGAAAGTCTTTTGACTCAGACGAGGAAAGCAAAAGTGATGTCTGGCTGGCAATGAGTCCACCGATAATTCTGACATGGCTCATCTTTACTTGATTTTTGATTGTTTCAGAGAGGACATATTGAGCTTGACACTTTGAAAGGACATGCCACTGCTGCAATTTATTAATTTTTTTTGTATTTTTAAAAAGACAAGAGCTCAAACATATTTTTGACCGACCCTCAACAGTGGGAAAAGTGAACTGGCTTTCAGAAAGCCCAACAATTATCAGGCCTTCAGCTTAGCTGTTACTTGCATGGATGAAATCCCTTCTGTGTCTTCTGTGTGCTTACATTAACCTCAGTAATCTCTATTAAATTTATCCAATCAACATCCAGCCTCCACACAGGCTGTTTTGCAGGCGGATCGAGTGAGCATCAGGACTTGCTTTTACATAATAATGTCCACTGGTTAAGTAAGGCAAATGCGCGAGCTTATGGAGGAATCTTTTGTTTTTATCTTAGAATAAACCCAACAAAACCACCACATTTCTGCCTCAAATGCTGGATGATGTGTTCTTGTCAGAGATGTGCTTTTCAAGTGCAGTTGTGTGCTTCAGTCACGCAAGTAATGTCAGATTTTTGTGTAAATGGAGTGACACTGTGCAGTAAGATTGAGTGACTTTGACATGGCCAAGGAGGTGCAAACCCAGGTATCAAATGGGTGAATGCAATGCAATCCTGCGAAAATTGCTGTCTGGTGGATGGGTAAATGCAAAGTTTACTTTTTAACAATTATCATGAAATTATAACAACGACCCTAGTGGAGTAAATCTGTTTATTTTAATGAGAGGAAAAAAAACATAACTAAAGCTTTCACCTCTCTGTCAAATACACCTAAAATTTAATCCTCACTACACACAGTTCTGTTCTCTAAACACATGCAAACATATTTGAAAGATTTTTCGGTACTGTTTTTTACACCTTGTTCTATCGTTCATTGTCTACCAATCCAATTTCTTGTTGGATCACATAAGCAAAAATATCAGACCTACAAGTATGTTTTCCATGTTACTTTATCTTATACAATGTGATTTCCAAGCTTGAAAGCTGGTTGAGCTTTACAAACTGTTCTGTAATCCTGGCCCGGGGTCAGAAGAATCTGCAGGAAAAATGTTTAGATAAAATCCTAACCGAATGTGCAACTAGTCTGAGCAGTTTTGTTTTATTGCCAAGGAAGGGGAACTTTATATGCCCCTGTTTGGTGGCTGAACAAGAGCAGCTGTTGCCTTGCAGCAAATAGTGTTTGGCTTGAAAACCTGGTAAAGGCTTTTCTGCATAAGTTTACATCTTCTCCCTGCGCATCCATTTGTTCTCTGGCTTTGCTTTCATTCCACAAGCATGCATGTTGGATCAACTGAATAAAATAAGGTATAATTATGAGTGTATGCGTGCATGTGTGTGTGTTTCTTTTTTCATTTATGTCTCTGTGATAACCTCTGAGAGACCAGTGACCTGTCCATATGCTACCTGGATTTCTTTTCTGTGTAAAAAGAGGAGAATGAAAGTTCAAAGCAGGTTCAAATACAATGGTTCTAGACAGGTTTCAAACAAGAACCAGTGTCCCTGTAGAACTGTAATGGCTCCTGTACAAAGGAGATAATGCAAAGTAATTTTTTTATGATATGTTGTAGCACAAAAATAACTAATTTATCCTTTGGAAAAAAATATCTTTTTGCAACAATGAATTAAAAATGAAGGTGTTGTGCCTTTAGCTTCAGCCATATTGATACAGGATCACAGTCTTTATCTGCTACATTGGAGGACTGCTTCCTGTAACTTTGGAGATGCAATTGCCTCTTTGGCTCACTTAAGATATTAAACAATAAAATGCTGCCTTGTGTTTTTGTCTCATTCTTTTTTTGTGTGGTGTCCCCATTTATTTATTTATGTCTTTATATTTACTTATTAACAGCATGCAGCATAAAACTTTTTGTTTTTCAAATCAAGTTGAGCATATGTGTATCGCGAAAATCTCAACACTCATAGAACAGTGAAATAAGCAGAGTTTAAACCTGAATGTTGGCCCTTGCTCAAGCACGCTTCGACATCAACACAGCAGAGTTGCCTTTACTTCTGACTCATTAAAGTCTTTTGTGTTCTCTTCCTAAAGAGCTAAGGTTTCCACGAAGAAAATGATTAGTAATGTTAAAGAGATCTACAATCAAAACCAACCTGGCCCTTTCTGAAAAAGTAATTGCCACCCTAAATCTAATTACTGGTTGTGCCAGCTCTGATCACAACAGCTATGAGTTTCTTAACTGGCAGTACATCTTTTACATTCCTATTGGGCATTTTTGACCTTCCTTTCTTTGCAGAATATTTTAATTAAGTCAGCTATATATTATTCACTTAATAAAAAATACTTTAAATAGTTTATTCTCTCTTAGTGTTTTTCTTTTTTTGTGAAGGCCCAAAGGGCACACTGACAGTTTAATTCAGCAAATCACATTATTTATTCCAATAAACCTGCAAACAGATGCTCTAATGTTACGATTTAAATTTGCGAGCGTTATTTTAAAAAGCAAGCATCGCTTGTAAAGGCGTCAACATCCTTACCAGATGATCTCTCATCAACACTCTGAAAAACGGGCATTTAACACAACTTTTACCGCATGATTTATTAACAGAACCTGGCAATATGGAAAGACAGATGGTGTTAAAGACCTTAGTCAGAAATAGAACTTATGAATTCAGTGCAATAACTAACTGTTGTTAACACAGGCCTATTGTTGCATTGTATTGATACTTGACAGGTGAATTTAAAAAACTGCAGGAAGATGACAAATAGTGAGCATGTTTTGTTCGATAGGTAATCCAACACTTAAGAATTGTTAAAATAAGGCATTTTTACAGTTTTATGTCTCAGATTTCACACATCAAAAACTAAACTGTAGAAAACATGATGCTAACACTGTCTTGCTTGACCTCTATTCTCCACGAGACTGCCTTGACTTGCAAACAAAAGCATATGCTTTCCTTTGGTCTGATGCCAAGTTAACATGTATGTCAGTGGAAATACAAAGAACTAATCACTCATCACTAGAACAAAAGGACTGCTGTAGCTTCTAAAGAGTAGCTTTACAGACAAAACAGAAAATAAATTTACCACCATCCCCATCACAACAAATAGTGGTGGAGCACATGTGAATGATATACCTGTCAGATGTTTCTATGTATGACAAAAGTGCCAAATCTGGCTAACATGGACACAAAAGCTATAAGTGGCTGCACAAAGTGAGGATTCATCCATTAAGTTGACTGAAGATGAATAAATGAACTAAAACTGGAGTATGGACCACTTGTATTATGACATCACGCACACAAGGTCCCACCCCCATCTTCCTGCTGGAAGGCAAACAGCTGTTGGCTGAGATGATTACTATTGGTTTTCGCTGCATAAGTCGTTTGTAAGTGTCAATATAAAAATCGTAAATGTATGCCTGCTAAAAAAAAGGGACGCACTTACAAGGTAAGGAAACAGTTTCAATTAAGAAAAAATAGCGAGTGAGAGGGAAGTAGTTCAGTTACGCTTGCTTAACTTTGATAATTAACTTGTAGCTGTGCTGTGGAATTCGGTTTGTTTCGGTTCAGTTTGTTTTCCCTTTGCTGTGTCACTCTTAACTAAATTAGTACCTGCATCTCAGTAACGTGCGGTGACGTGCAATGCTGGTGAGGCCCTGACTTAATCATAATCAGATATACAAATGTAGACCAGCTGCATATTATTTATATAAGGAAATTTAGCGCATGCGGACAACTGGAGGGCAAAAAGACGATTCTTCCGACCTGGCGCGGAAGAATAATTCCGTTAAATCAATGAAATTTGGAAATGTAGCTATTATTAATTTCGTGCTATGCTCCACAACAAAGGAAAAAACCCTTGGAAGTACAACTCAAACCACGTCTTTCTCGCTCTCTGCATTGGCCAGGCTATGCGCAGGCTCGTTGCCATAGCAACTGACAACAACGCCCCTAAAAAATGCTGAAATATTTCACACAATGAGCAGAACATTCAGTCGGTTGCAGTAGTATTGTTTTAGGCTTAATGTTTATTAATAAGTGATTGCTTAGGTACGAGGAGAAAACTATAAATATATCGCTGCACTTAACTGTATGGCTAGCTCGCTGTTACTCTCTTACTCTGCAGATGTGCGCCCCCTGCCATTAGGCAAGAGAACTGCCTACCTTATCTGTTCTATGCCGTTTATGATCACTCAGCACACGAAACACGTCACACCCATAGTTGGGGACTGACAAAAAGCACTGTATATTGTATACATAAACTAAATTATGGAAGATCTGTTTATGTGTATTAAATGTTGTTTAAACATTTTATTGGGGATGTGATTTTTGAAGAAAAAATAATCACAATTGATTAAGCTAAATAAAAAAATAAAAAAAAACTTTACAGTACAAACCACAGCATGAAAATAGGAATATAAATTATTTTATCATTATATTTTTCTATTATGAAAGGTGAGGAGAGCCTCACTTGCTTCCCCTGACTGCTCGTCACTGCTACATCTCCAGGTTCCATTTAGGTAACATAATTGCTCTGTTAACTAAATGTGGCTATGAATTGCATACAAAAGATAGAATAGTTTCTTTGCCCTCCAGCATTGTGCACATGCGCAAAATTTTGGGATGTAAACAGTAACCTGGAAGGGGTCCATAGACATCTGCTTAGAAGTGTCTGTGAGCCTGCTGCTTTATTATTAAATTGAACATAATTTCAGATCTTTGTATAAATTTTGTCCAGGTTAACTTAAAAGTGAACTGTTATGGTATTTTTACAGGTAATTTTTGTAAACTACAGGAAAGTATTGTGATAGCTGCACAAATATGACAGTTTGGGTAGATGTCGATATCCCAAGTTCATACTGCTGTTCTGGTATTTACCACTATTGAACTTTCTAAAAGTCTTTATGTGATTTCTCAATTAATTGTCAGAATAATTAATAGCTTACTTGATTAGTAAGAATTTTGTTCACAACATCCCCCTTTCAGTTTGATAAATTACTAAAAATAGAAAAACCATAGTGGGAATCTGGATATATATTTTCATAGAATTTTATCAGAATCTGACCTTTGTTTTCATTTTGTAGTAGAATTGAAAAAAAAAAAAAAAAAAAAAAACTTACCGAATTTTTCCTTTTGCTATACAATAGTAAAGTACTTATGTATTTACACACTTTGACAAAGTGATAAAGATAAGATGATTTAATTAATTTCCTTTAAATATAACTAAAAAAAAAAATAGAGAGAACAGGAGAGACATTTGCTTGTTGCAGCAATGGAATAACTTGTGAACGGGAATTGTAATCTTACCTTAATGTCAACATCAGAAGTACTCTGAACAGGTGTAGGTTTTCACTTTTGTTTCAAAGCTGTTTTAATGTGAACCATAATGATATACTCCTGACTGTATTCAGAAAAGAGGGGAAATGAATAGAGCGAGAGAAAAAAAAGATCAATTTCTCGATTTCCGGGCAGAGGGCAACAGTGCAACATAATTTGGGAATTCCAGGCCCCAGGGTGGATTTACACTCTTATTTCTTCAAACTGCTTATCGGTTCAAAAGTATGCTTTTCGTTTTTTTACAATTTTACTTTCCCTTACCACCGTCGTATCCTATTATCTGCCCAACAGGCTGCCCCCTCCAATTTATTTTCTTCTCTCTTTTGATATACCAGCACTGAACTTTCTAAGCATGTTTTGAACTGTGAGCACAAAATCTGGTGAATGGATGGAGCTTTCTTTTGGGAACAATGCAAAAAAAAAAAAAAAAAAAGTAAAATGAACAAGTGATGACGAAAGAGCTGTTATCATGAAGGAACGGCCTAACTGGGGGATGGGGAAATGATGGGTGGAATTAGTGTGAGGGAAGGGCACAGTATTAGGACAATCAGCACAATAATCCCTTCTGTTCCAGTCTGGCCCGGCAGAGGATTTTCAAATCAATTTCATTTTCGCTCTGAGACTACAGTGGTGGGGCTGTGAGTTGGGTCATTGTGATCTTGTTCCAGTTTAGGCTCAGGCCAGAGCAGAGGTGAGGGATGGCAGGATGAACTTTGAGGTTGGAAGGATGTGAAACCTGGCAGATTGTTCTTTTTCTTCTCTGTTTCTCCAAAGTTTTACTGGTCTTTTGCAATGGCTCTGAGACATTCAAAGGTTTTCATGTTGGTCAGTTAGATCTGTTTGATGTCTTGCAGACACAAAGTATAGCCTATTCACATAACGTTCGGAGGCGTTCTTTTAAACCTTGCAGACCAGTACAGTTCAGCAGGACTGACTGGGACTCCATCAAAGACTTCCAGCCAGTTATGCTTTCAGACTTCAGTTTGATGTTTGCTGGTTCATCTGCTGTAAACACTCCATGACTCTCCAAGGTCTTTATTTGCTTTCAACATGTTTTTGTGAATAACTCAACAGGGAATTCAGAGCTGAACTTATTTTTTCTTCTTTTTGATACAACTGAATATTAAAGGAGAGCTTCTCCCTAAAAGCAATTCCACTCCATTTCCTTCTTTACCTAGGGTTTTGTTGGTAAAACCAGACTGTCTCTAAGTGCATATTTAAGATACTCAGAAGTTTCTTGTTGCCTTTGGCAACATATAGAGGGCAGCCAGAGTGGGCTGCAGGACTATTCTTTCTTTCTCAGAGATCCCAAGTATGTCAGACAGCCACAACACTGCAGCATGTGCGTTATTAAAAAAAACTTGAATGATTTGTGTAACACACATTTTATATCTATATACTGTCAGGAAGTCAGGACTATAGTTTCCATTTTGATAGATGATTATCTCCTCTTTTCACTTAGGCAGTGTCACTTTAATTGCATTTACAACTTTAAGAGGTTCAACATCATTAGTTATGTCATAATGATTAATTTCTCAAAATGGTACCGATGCTGAAGCAAAAGCTCGCTGCCAGTTCACTGTAATTTAGCCATCAAATAAACTTTGGAAGAACAAAAGATGTCTTTAAAGTGAAATGGAAATGTTTCAAATGCTAGATCAGTCAGGGTGAGAGGAAATTAAAGCTGAAACATGTTTCTTTGAGCTGTGATAACTGGTGTCCCTGCGGCTGGAAATCCAGATGGCTTTAAAACAGATTAGTGGATTGCAGTAAGTATCACCCCTGGCAGAGAATGCTCTGTGTCCACGCCCCCACTTCCCACAAAATCAGCAAATACCTCTGCGTACAAACCCATTGACATGCCCTGAACTCGCATCACCAAACCTTAATTTCCATTATACATCTTTAAGCACATCACGTAAAAGAAGATACTAATTGTGTTAAATATATAAAATCATTGAACTACAGAGTTACTCCTTGGGCTCAAGGAACACAAGGCAATAGGTTTGGGTTAATGATTTCTCTGATAGGTTACATTGGTTTATCAAAATTTTATCTTTAGTGATTCCAGAATTACTGTCCTCAATAAAGATAGTCATTGTGATACAAATCACTGTCATTTCATGATTTAGGTGCAGGGATATGAATTTAGGATTCACATTTTAATTAATCATAAATCACTAGAATGTAATTTATGATTCACATTGCCGTTTTATTCATAAATAAAACAGCATTTACAGTGAGAAATATGATGTGCAAGACCTTCTGGTGTTTCCATTCAGAGTAACAGCTTGTTGTGGGTTTGACGATAGCCCAATTTATATATACAACGAAATGCTTGTGAAGATCCTTGACTATGAGCACTATTGTTACTCAACATTAATGCTGTCTAACACTGATAACAATGGTATCTTTAAAAATACTTCCCTGTTGTCTAAACAATGAAAGAAATACACATTTTATACCACATCAAGGACAATCACAACGTTTAAGTGCATACTGCAAAATAATTATCAGACCGACTTTTTGCTTCTCAGTCTTAGACACAATAATGCATTACTCCGAGTAGAGTATGGTGTTAGGGTTCTTTTACTTTAATTATTTAAATAAAAGCTGGATAAATGTCAGTAACTACGGCTGGCTACCATGCCTGTGGGTTCAGTTTGGCAGACTAACTTTGACAATCAGAAATGTAAATATCCTATGTGAATAATTTCTGTATGAATTTTATATAACTTTTCCTTTATACTTTTTTAGATTAGTTAAGATTAGATTCAGACATTCATACTGTGATGTCCTCCACACTGGTGTGCCAATTCCTGCTTTGCTGTTTAAAGAAGGTTTTACAACATAGCAGTGGGTCTTATAGCTGAAAAGCTTTTTGCATATACATGTTGTTGTGGCTTTTACTCTCTGCCTTTTTGCCCTTTTTGCTATGTGATATGTAAAAAGACTCATAAAATAAATTCCATACTCCATTAAAGGAAATAAGATAATTTGATAACTGACCTTATTGAATATTTTTCCATCTGCCATGAGCTCGAGCATGATTTATTTTGAGTTACATATTCATATTCTGCACTAGCACTTACATTAATGAATTTTACTTGTCACCTCTGGCAGCACAGTATGGATTTCTTTCAGAGAGCAACTATCAATAGCAACATGCTCTGAATTTCATTATTCTACTAATTTTTAATTTCAGTTCTAATCAGCACAATATCAAAAGGCCACATTGGTTAAGGTACACAAGATTAGAATTTTTTTCTTCTCTTGTGCTACTAGCATTTGTGAAAGTGTTGATAACTACTTAGCCTGCTCGTTCTAAGTTTTTATGATTTCCTCAATATCTTAGCTGTAAAAATCAAAATTGTGGTATCTATAAACATTGATCTTAATTACTTTAGTTATTAACCCCATTCACTTGAATCTTTTCTATACATAAACTAGTGATGCTGTTGACTCTTTTTGTCAGTTTCCACTTGTGAACACACAAAGTCAGATTCTGCAATTCTTTAAAGGTTGGAATGGTATATTACTAGACAATGTTCAATACTTGGAATGCATTAGTGAAAGCATTGTGTGGTAACCACACTTAAAAAGGTCATCTACCTCTCTGAAAGGGGTTTCACTCACCACTGTATGCCTGAGTGCACTTAAATTAAAAAGTAGATAAAGTGGAGGCGTCTCTTTAAAAAAGTCAAAGCATAGTTTTAACACTAAATTCTACTGATTTAAAATGTGTGCTAAAACTATGTTGTTTGTGTAAAGAATATATTCTAGACATAATATATGGAGAAAAGCCATCCTCTATATGTTTTATCATTTGAATATTATAAAACAGTGCAATATTTCATGCCAGTCATCTCAGAAAGTGTGACACTCATTTTATAGAGATTCTTTACAGAATGAACCCATCACAATTTTCATGTTTTCATAATGTAAAGCTCTTTGAATTGACTTGTAAATCGTGCTACTTAAACAGACTTTACTTGCCAAACTCGCCCTCAAAAATCAACAATGTAAATTAGAAAACCTCACACATTTGCTGCTAAAAGAGTATTCTAGCGGAGACCAATGGATTCAGTCTGCCATGCGATGTTTGGTAAGAAAGTCCTATAGATCGTGAGGTGTTTTTTTTTTTTTTTAAAGGATAAAGTTTGTGCTTGGTTTATTTATATTTCTATGTTGAAAGTTCTAATCAGAAAAATAAACTTAAAGAGCACTTTTCCTGAAATTCTACTTGAAACGACAGCTGTGTTACAAACTTTAACCACTGCAGCTATTTCTGAAGACCTATGATCACTGGAGCAAGAAACTGTTTATTTGCAATTGGCATTGGATCGAATTATAATCGTTCACCAGGTAGTACTCAGCAGCCTCTAGAAATTAAGATGCTCCTGAACTATTTGAGAGGACAAAAAGCTAAATAATAAAGTAAAATGTGGTTGTCTTGTGTTTGTAATAGAAGTTAGTCTAATTTTATTATATTTTTAAAACTTAAATTCTTCAAGGTAAGGTCATTTTATTTATATAGCACATTTTCAGTAACAAGGCAATACAAAGTGCTGAATAGTTTTAAGTTGACATCTTCTTTGACTGCTTAACTGCTAAAAGTATAAGAGGTATGTTTGTTATTCATTTATCTCATAAAGCTGAAGGTCATTGCACTGCATGATAAACCTGAAGTAAATATTGTACCCAAAGTCTTGGCCATAGATAAATGCAGAGAGATGATAACAGTTTCCCTGTGTGTCCTCATACAAAGAGATCACAAAGGAAGACAACTTCTCATCTAGTTAAGTATGATTTGGCAAAATCTTGCCAGCTGTTTCTCAAATATGAAACCGGTTTCATCTGCTTATGGGGGTTTCATAGTGTGTATAATAAATGCAAAATAGAAAAAAAAAAATGAACAAAGACGTAACCATTGATGTTCACAAATCTCACCATGTAATTCCTAAATGCTTTATTATCACAGCAAGTTTGAGACTATGCAGTTTTAGTTTTGCTTGTAAATGTGGTTTAACATCATTGCATTTATTAACTTAAAATGACTTGCTTTTTAAATTCCTTAAGATTTTAAAATATAATTTTTTAGTGTTTTAAATTTTTATTATTTTTACCCTTTTAGTTTCTTGTGCTTTTCAATTGTTATTCATATTTAGTCTGGAAATGTCAGTATAATTCACACAATAAGACTGATTAAACAAGCCCATGTGCTCTAAATTTACAGACTTTTTTTGTTGTAGCCTCGCAGGCTTTCATATAAAAACAACTTGCTGTCGTTTTGCAAGTCAAAATGACAGCAGTGGAACAACTGTGATGTTACTATATGGAAATGTTTTACTTCCTGCCTTTTAGATGTGAAGAGGGAAAACCAATTTAGTTTGTTATAAATATGCTGTTTTTGATGCAACCAAAACAGTTCAGTTTTCTGAGATACATAGTTTGTAAGATGTTTACTCAAGGTGAAGAGACACTCAGCTGTAGAAACATGTAAATGAATAATATTCAGTTCAATGAAACAATGAAACATCTTTTTAAAGTGTGAAAGAGTTGTTTTTTTTTTGTTGTTTTTTTTATATAAGGGTCAATGCATCATAATTTAGCCTGTACTTATAAAATGTCACACTTTACAATGTTTGTATGATTTTAGCCCTGAGAGTTTGTCAAAGCTTTAATAAGATTTTTGGAGCATGCAAATCCCACAGTTCAGTAGCTTCACTGAGATGTTTTTCAAAAGGTGACTTAAGATGGGATCATTAGCTTGGAGACTGCATTAGTCATGTTGTGTTGGGACTGAATAGGTAAAGATATGGCATGGTGAGTAAAACCTGAAATTGAGTTGTACATTCTGAGCTAAGCATAAGAGAAATGGGACTGATGATGGATAGATCTACGTTTTGCAAATAGAAACAAAATCAGGGGCCATCACAGCTGAGGCAGTGGAGTCAGAGAATATGTAAAAATATTCATAGTTTTTCTACATTGCCAAAGCTGTGAATCTTTTGTAAGACATTTTCCTGTCTTAACTTCTTTGATGTGTGAAGTATGTATTACCCTTCTGAGCTTTGCTGTCTTGATAGTCAGCATTTTCAAAAGTGGCATTGAAACAAAGCATCTCAAAAGAAGTTCCTCTTTTTACTAAAATTTGATTAATAATCTGTCTAAACTCAGAGGTTTTGTAATTCTCCTTGTAATCATGATGTCTTACTCTTCTCAAAATAAAGCAGCCTCTAATATCTAGGTCCCAGGTCCCTCTTGAAAATGAGATCCAGATCTCAACAGGGTTTACCTGGTTAAATAAATAAATAAAAAAATTGCCATTACCCTGGGTGAACGCCCAAGAAAGGGTTCAGGCTTTCTGATAATCTGCTTTGAAAATGTTACATTCTTTATATTTCCCCCATAACAATGAAGTACTTCTGCTTTTTAAGATCTGTGTGCTTTTCCATAAATTACTTTTATATCTTTCTGGTCTAATTAAAAATTTTAATTAGCAAATAGAGTCTTTGTGTTTCAATACTAAGCTGTTTACTGAGTGTTCCAAGCGTAGAACACATAAAAGGCAGCTGGGTTGTCTTTCTTCTTTCATTGCTCAAGGCTTATAGCGGGAGTTAGGAGCTGTTGCACCACATTCCTGTCGTTTTGTAAACACAACTTGATTCGGAATGAAGCTTGAAACATTTGACTGTCCATGATGATGTATATCTCTGCTATTCCTCTGTCTCTCTCTCCCTCTCTCTTTTTTAACCATTGTTGAGATTGTCTCCCAATCTGTTGAGAGATTTAGAAGTTATCTTGTAGATCATAGCTCAAGTAAAAAGATGCTTTTTTTTTCTTTAAAAATGTGATATACCTTTGATTAGCTCGAAATCTAATGTACATCTGATGTTGTCAAAACTGAAGTGAATCTGACAACTGTCTAAACTCAGAGGTTTTGTAATTCTCCTTTTAATCATAATGTCTTACATCATGTTTTACAATTTTCGATTATTATATCCATATAGTAGTATCTTAAAGTTATTTATGGCCAAAAGACATCAATATGACTTTTATGCAGAGTCATAACACTTTACAAAAGTTTTACAATTTTACAGATCTGCAAATGTTTTTTTTTCCCCTTGACAGACATTTGGAGCACTGTCATTATGATCAGAGGGATTTTTGGCAGCATTCTTGTATCACTGCTCATTGCCTCAGCAGTGTTTTCAGACCAGTTTGCAAATGGTTTAATCTCTTGTTCTGCTTTTATTCAATAATAGAGTGGAGCTCTCTTATTTTACAGCTGTCCACTCAACATTTTTTATCATTATGAATTTGCTACATTCTACTCTTATGTAGTAAAATCACACACACAAATTATAGTTCTATGAAAGGTCGATTATTATATCCATATAGTAGTATCTTAAAGTTATTTATGGCCAAAAGACATCAATATGACTTTTATGCAGAGTCATAACACTTACACAGATGAATCATACAACAATTCATACAAAATAAATGACCAATAGTACACAAAATCTATGGCATATATTTTAAATTGAAACTTAATTGAGGCTAGATGGTTTTAGTAAAATATCCCAGGAAAGTGGTCATCAGATGGTTCTATTTATTTGCCAAAAACTCATTTGTAAGGCTGTAAAAGAATATTTTACAACAGATCTAGAGAGTCCTCTATAGAATATTTTTACAATTATCTGAGAAATTCTGTCCGTCTGTCTGTGCTATTCCTACCATTCACTCCAAAACTGTGATGACATAACTCCGACACCAGAAAACCTGCCAGTAGTCCACCCATTGCACTTCAAAGTTCAATGATCCATATTTGTGCCCCAAACCCTTTCAAACCGCCACGCAATTCAACACCAAGCTGCTAGCACATAGAAACAACTCATAGGCGGAAGTAAGAGTGCTGCCCTCCACAAGTAATGCTCTGGCTGGAACATGGTACGCTACATAATAAAACATAATTTAACGAAGCTTTGAGGCAGATCAATTTTTCTCAAGGAATTTTTATAATCGAGGTACTTGAATCATTCGAGGAATCGTTTCAGCCCTACTCATTTGTCAAAAGAATCATAGCCCTCAGCTCCTGATCCATCCCCATATGAGTAGCTTCCTTACCAGAATTGTTGCATCATTGAGCTTTAATTATTCTTTCATTTGTTCTTTGGCATTTTTTAGCAAGCATCTACAATTTTAACCAAGTAAAACCAAACTAAACCTGTTTTGAAACATTAACTATGCCCCTTTTGAGCTTTTGACCATACTAATAAGATTGAAACACTTTGTCAGTTTTGAATAGAGAAACATATGATGTAGTTTTGTCCCACTGCCTTTATTGGCCTGCACCTCCGTTAATTAGTGATGAAATACCTCAGGCAAAAGAGAAGAGAGCAAATACTCTGGGTTATCAGGCAGTGTTTACAAGACCTTTGTGATTTATTATATGTGAGATAAGAATATCTGAAAAGTTTGATTCTGCAAAAACTGGCATGAGAACCCCAAGAAACTTAAAAAAATAAAATAAAAAAAACTAGTTTTTAGGCAGGTTAAACTGCAACACCCAAGAGATTTAGAGGAGTTATGGTGTCATCTCCAATGCAACTGTCTGTTAAAATTCTTGGGGAAGAACATTGGAAACAGATGATATCTCCCTGATACAATTTGCAGCCTTATCACAACTTGGAGTTTGATAGATGTGGCATTTTGAAAATTTGTGACTCTGGGTGGTTGTAGTTTGCGAATGGAAAGCACTTCTGATGTACAGATGTGGCAGAGGCCCATGCTCTATTCAGTAGGCTTGTGAAGGTAACCATGAGATGTAAGCAGTTCATGTAGCAGTATACACTTAATTTATGCTGCAAGATGATGTGTACAAAAATATGACTATTAACTCTCTTGACTAAATCTTTTAACTCAATCAGATGCATTGTCAACAGTCCGAATTATGGTACGACTTATACTCTCTGGTGCCCATTCTGGATACAGTTCCTTCCACACAAAATCCTTTACACCTTTACTTGCTAGTCTGCCTGTGTCCTACATTACAGGACAATCTTCCAGATCCTTAACTTAGTAATCAACTCTTTTTGTTACGAAGCGTATTGGCCTATTTTACCATGTTAAAATATGCAAAATGAAGGACAAAGAAAGTTGCTTGTAATGAGATAGTAATAGTTCTGGCCTAGGCTAGATGATACTGCAAATAACATGCTTGAGTAGGAGGGCTAATGCAGATGCTTGTAAATTATGCTAATGAAGAATATTTACATTTTTATTACAGCAATGAACTTTTCCAATTATTATTAGCAGGAGGTTGCTGTCACTGATGTCATTTATAATTAAATATGCAGTATTAGCCGTTTCTCATTTTTTTGTAATTTTTCTCCTGAAAGTCAGGAATAAGAGATTTTCATGTCCATAAATTTGTGAAAGCCTGATCTACTGTTGCTGTCAACAGACATATTGCAAAATTAATGTTGCTCTGCTTGCTCAGTCTGTTCAGACTTCATTATTTACTACACGTGACATGTTATTTTCTTAATGTTGCACATCAAAAGATGCAGAAGTTTTGCACATATTTTCACACATGACATTATAAAGAGGGGAAAATGCTATAAAACATCCATTAGGGAATAAAATATAATAAAACAATTTTTCAAAGGGTATTTATGAGTTACTGGGGCAACAGAAAACCTGCAGTGAAAAACATAAAGCAGTCAGTAATTTCAAGGTTAATGCTTATTTAAAAAAAAAAAAAAAGAAATTCAGCTACTCGTCCCTTAAAATGTGAAAGTGATAAAATGACTACTCATACAATGCTTCTCAGATTTGTATTTCAACTTGATGCCATTGTAAGGCTTAAGAAAAGGAATTTGAACTTTCTTGTCAAAGCTAACATAAAACAAATCTCTGAGCAGTCTTCTTTATATTGGTGAAGTATATTTATCACATGGGACTCGGAACTGTTCAAAAATGTTGTGAGATATCCAGCTTACTGTCTTGCATTATCCATAGAATGTAGAACTCCCTAATCCAGCATACGGAGCAAAGTGAGAAGGTGATAAATGTTTTTATTTGCTGCAAGGAAAGATGGAAGGAGATATCACAGGATACAAGAAACAAGACACACTATCACAGCTGAGACAAAAGAGACAGAACCTGAGGGACGTGTTTCAGAGCGCGGGGCTGCTGCTTTTCATTGCACGTAGAGGGAGTGTTGTGTGCTCAAATGATCCGTCTGATCTTTGTAAGAGTTCGGGGAATGGAGGAGTATTCGGGACATTTGGTTCACAAGGCTGAATCTGTAAATGTGAGATTTAATTTGGGGTTTCATTTTTTGAATCTTGCATACATGCAGTTCCTCGAGCATTCAACTTTTAAAATCTTCCTATTGCTTCTCAGGCTTGCATTTGAAAAAAAAAAAAATTTGCAGTCATTAAAAATATTGTTAGCATAAATGAGTGTTGTCTGAAACATAGCGGTATAGATATAAAATAAAGTACCCTGTGAATGTTCCTGCAGTTGCTCAATATTGTCCAACATTAGCTCATTTTACAGCAGCTTCACTTCCCCCTCTTGCATGCAGCTTCTTTCTCGCCTCTAGGTATTATTGATGCACACACTTTCTTTAGAATCTGAGGTTCTCAGATCATTTTATTCAGCCAAAATCAAGAGTTAGATATTTTGGGTGGGCTCTTCGTTTACTCAGGGATTCAATGCTTATATTGACATACATGCCACAGAAACATAAGCTGTGTTAAGGTGCTCCTTTGTTCTAAAAATGTCAGCAGGTGTTAAATGATTAGATCAAGCTCCCAATGTTCATCAGTGAACCTGTTGGTGATGCACTAATTTTTTTTCTACTAAGTTTTCAAAGTACTTGGATCTGCACAAGTTTTTGAGGATACTAAAACTGTCACTGGGATTTCTTTTACCCATAATGTTTTAAGTTCAAGAGGTATGTGGTTAATACTTGTGCATTTTACTTGGAGTTAAGCTCATAACAAAGCAAACATGTTTGTTTGTTTTTTCTCTTTTTTTCTTAAATTCATAGATGGTACAATTAGTACCACAAATGTCAATATTTTTTATTTACTTTTTTACCACAAATGTATTCAGATACAGTTTTTTTATTCTATTGCAGTAAAGGATGAATCAATATTGTCTTTTTAAAACTCTGCTCATATGCCTCTCCTGTATGATATGTGTAATGGGTGCTTAATGTCACACTAGGGATGTAGTGTGACAGGTAGTAACCCAACACTACCTGAGAAACTCCTGTCACTTATGGGACAGAGTTAACTAGTGGAGATGGGCTTATTTGGAGCAACAGCATAGTCTGATGCCAGGATCTTCCAGGTGTCTTTTGTTTAGTTGTTGGTGAAAAAATGGAGCACCCTTGCCAGCCACTCACTTATGAAAGGGCTCTTTAAAATACATAATGCATATACTTAACCTTCCACCTCATTTACTGAGCACAAAGGAACACGTTGCCAGTTTCCTCCATGACACACAAGCTGGCGCTTGAAAAGAAATCTGCTTCATGATTTAGCAAAGAGGGAGCGATGAGAGATGCAGCGAGGCAAAGAGAATAAGAAAAGAAAGAGTCTGATCAGTGAGTGGGAGGAACTGTAAGTCTGCTTCAGGCTACGGATTTTTACCATGTGGAAGCCACCATTTGTGCTCTTTTTTTTGCACTACAGTGTAATGTTCTGTCAGATGTCACCCTACAAATGCTGCGGTTGCATTTTTCCGGTATGCTCCCCTCTCCCACTCTCACTAACGACTGCCCAAAACGCAAAAACACTATTTCCATTTCATTATTTATTATTTTTTAGATGCGAAAAACTTAAACATTTTCAGCACCTGTTGATAAGTTCTCCATTGAAACATCCTTTTTTGCTATGAGTATGTGCTATACTTGTAAAAAAAAAAAAAAGATCCTTTGTATCACTCCTGTCCTCCTCCAAGTAATACATTTCTTTCATGTCTGTTTTACATCCTTTCCTCATGTCTCTCTGCTCCTCTGCTTCCTCCACAGAAAGCCTGCTTCTGTTCCTATTTCACTGTTTCAAACTCTCAATGTCAACATTCAAGGCTCGGAGAAGAGACGTCTGGCTTGGTGCTAATGACCGATTTTGTCTTGCGCCTGTGTGTGTATGGACTCTGTTTTAGTATGCCTTAACTTCGCTTCTAATCCTTCACCTGACATTTAATCCCTCCACGCAGGAAAGCCAGGATTTGTAGAGAATACCATAATTATGTTTTGTCATAATGAAAATGTAGTTGCGGTTGCAGTATTTCCCTCTTGGTAGACTCACACTGTTTGTTGATTGGACATTAATATACTTATTTTTACCAAATAAAATGATTAAACCATGAAGACTTTATTTTATTTGCAGGAATAAGCCTGAACCCATTTCACATGCAACACATACTGTTATGCAAGTGTTTCTGGCATCATCTCTCATGTTGGTCTTAAAAAAGATCCCTAATATGACGGCATGCTCTTTCTGAATATTTCTCATCTGTACTTTGAGTTCCAGCGCTGTAAGGTTGTGAACAAAACCTTTTTCATTCTTTAGTACAAGATCAGTGTCTGTCTGGAGGCCAAGCTTACTTGCCAAAATGCACTGGCCTCTATCACAGTCCCTCTAATCTTATTAATTGCGCTTCCTGAACTGCATGAAATGCAATGTGTTTGGTTGCTGATATTGTATTTGTCGCAAGAATTTAGTTTTCTGATTTTAAAGAAAGGGTCCTCTATTATTAATAACAACCAGGGTTTATCTCACTGCCTTTAAGTCTTTTAAGCGAGTACTGGAGCACAAGACAATGTATTTGCCAAATTTCTTGATTACTTTTGAGATTTTAAAATGTACCTTTTTTCCCCTCTTATTTATAGTGTGAAAGAGGGATTTATCGGGCAAACAAAATTACTGACAACTTGCTCCCGTGTTTTTATTGTCATTTAGTGCAAATGACATTAATGTTAGAATGGTGAAGAAAGTGAAAAATTATAAAGAGTTCTTGAGATTCATTCATCATGGTATGTCAAATGCTTGAAGAGTTGACAAACAAAGTAGGGCTCTTATTTAATAATTTAATCTTATAATTGGGTATAACTATAAGTCCAATTCATAAGGCATCATCATTAACCCTGCTGCAGACTCAGAATGACTCAGGAGGAAGGCTGCAACTGTCTCAGACTGCGTGCGATCAAAAAAAATCCCTCATAAAAGCATGGGGTCAGTGCGACCCCACTGGAATGTGGCGTCTAAATGATCCAATTTGTTAAGACTGTAGAAGGGTTAAGTATGGGGCGGGGGGAATCAACTGATAATCATTCATCTTGATTATCAATTCATCCGGATAAGATATGGTTGTACTTTTGAAACTTCCTATTTCTGTCTTGGCTCGGAAATTGGAGTTCATCATTCATAGTCTACCTTAAATGAGATAAGACGAATGTCTGTTTTACTTGGCAGGCTGAATACGCACGTAGGGAATTTTTATGCAACTTTTTCATTTGTTTGTCCTTGTGGAGTTAAGTCTTAACAGTCAATACAGTGAAAGTTTGAAAGATAACCTTTATAACATCACCATATGTTATAAATTCTTTGTCTTTTTATCCGACTTTATCTACTACATTCTTATTTTTTCTTCCTTCTTTATTATTTTTGAAGAACGGTGGCTTATTCCTTTTATAGATCCAGAGGCTTGTAGAATCGGTTACATTGAGGGCAAATACTGCTCTGGGGAGATGTGGTGGCCTAAAATGTTCTTGAGACTTTTATTTCAATGATTTGTCACTCATCTGTGTTTGCTCTAAAATGTCCCCTGTGGTGGTGCATCAGAGAATGACAAATGGAAAGGCTGCATACTTGTAGGCAAAGCAACTGATTTTTGGGTGTAATTCCCTGAGGAATTACACTCTCTATGTTGAATAGATTGATGCTTCTAGAAATGTCTGCAATATATCCCTACTTTTAGAAAGAATGTCTGTAGCCTTTGGTGCTTGGCTTTTGTTACAAGTAGTTTTGGAATAAAATACTATGTTTAGGTTTTAGGAATGTTGGCTTGTTTTTGGCTCTACAACAAGGAAGATAACAGACATCTTGTTAAATAGGAGAAACTTCAAGCCAAACTACTAAGAAGGAAGTCCAACTAGCTGAGCTGGCCATCTGACGTCACAGAATGCGTGCTTTAAAGCTGTAGTTCGCTCTAGTCACAAATCATCAAAATGGCTTTGTAACTCTTTCCATACAGATGTCAGTAGATTTAGCTTCTCATCTGACCTTGAATTTCTTTAAATCAGAAATTGGAAGAATTTGAAACTATTTCATGTTGTCAAAGAGGTTCTGTATAAATGATGTCTCTACTCTACATTTGTGGCAGCTTTGCAAAAAGTGGCAGTAATTGCAGTCAATGAGCTGTTTCCTCAATTCTCATGTGAAAACTGCATTTTGCAGTTGCTTCGGTTATCTTGGCTGGATGGTAAAGTTTTGTGTATACCCTGTAGCATGGAGATGAGAAAAAGTGCAACAAATGTATAAAGGGGAGAAATAATTTGGTTACCGCATTGTATGTCTGTATGGTGTGTCCATTTCTGTGTTGAATCTGGATCAGTAATGGAAGTAACTGGTCTTCTGTCACCTATTGCCAACTATAATAGCTGGTTAACACTGACATTAAATGTGGACTTCTAGGCTTCACTTCCAAGTGCTGTTTGATTTTTCAGTCATCTTAAATATCAAAAACATAAGGACAAAAGAAAAAGCAATTATGTATATTTCATACTTTTAACATATCAAAATAATTGTTACAATAATGTGCAAGGTAGTATGTTGCCGTGACTGTACTCTGAGTGAAGCACACTCAGTAAAATCTCTTGTTTTCTTATATTCAGGTTGATTAACATTCTATTTAATGGAGGAAAAACATCCTCACTATACGGGTAGAAATCCTCTTTGTTCTAATTGATTTCAATATGAGAGCAGTTCTTCATCGTTATTCTGCCCTCTGAGATAATTTTTGACAATCTCATTATACTAGCTTATTATTCTAAGCATGCCTTGATTCTGTTACAAAGTATCCTTCCATATTTTGCTGTGTTTAGGTTTCCTACTGTGAGTGGAGTGAGAGGTTCTCTGATTTATTAACATTTTTCATCAACTCCCTTGACATTGTGACTTAATTGATTTCTTCTGCCATGGTGAACTAAGGGATATGGCATTAATACATTGTGTGGACAACCCAATAATAAATAAATATTAAGTATGGTGGTATAGAGGATATCTGAAATGTGTAAATTAATGGTTATTCATTATTTAGGTATGAATTAAGCTACGGTTTCTGTCCCTACATCAGAATTTTTTTGCTCTTTAACATCTCGATGCCAGCAACAATCAGCATTCGGTAGGCTCTTAGTTTCTAATATACTAATGGTGTTTTTCATCCGTAAACATCATGTACTGGCCATCTGGCAAAATCCCACTTGGCCATACTGAAGTTTATTCAGTGAGAATTGTGTTTGAGGTGTGAGATGTTGTCAAATTTGCCTGCTGGAGTGTGTTGCTTGTTTTTCTGTTAAATGATACATACCACTGACAGGGTAGAAACTGTTTACCTGATGAACTCTTCTAGACAAACGTAATATGTCCATAATTTAGATTCCACTGTGTACTTTAATAACGTATACAATAGAAATCTGTGGCTTTTTATAGGTTTTATGCTGCTACAAATGACATTCGATTCCCACAAGCTGTGACCCAGCAGGAGGTCTGGCAGACCTGCTGCACTTTGAAGCCTTGCATATTTTTGAAGGTCTGTTACACTTGCCTCTGTCCTCCTCTCTGACAGTCTCCAGCTCACGCAGACACTACCTCCACCATCACAACAGCCACAGGGGTCCTAGATTACAGTGACCTACATGTGGTGCATGGTATTGAACTGGGTTACAGCTAATCAGTTCTATGTCCATACACATTGTAAATATGGGGATGTGAGGACAAAAGATGGGACACATTGGGTGAATATTGGCTGGTTGGCCACTGTCTGGTTGTGACAGTGCCATCCTTGAGTTAAATTATCGATGCAGAACAATTGTAATATTTTAAGAAACAAGTCGGAGGTAATGAGCTAGTTTGCAAAAAATGCAAAGCATTGCAAAACTAGTCATAACTTTTTTTATATTTTGTGTTATTACAAGCAAAGTATTTTATAGACTTTTTTGTGATAGCCTGGAAAAAAGTATTGTATTAATCTGAAATGGAGCAGTGGAAACCAAAACACCTTTTACTACAAACTACAAATCATTTTGGATATGTTTCTACCATATTTGCACATCTTGAATATAGCAATTTTGTCCTTTCTTCTTTACAAAATAGTTCAAGCTGAAGCTTTTAATAGCTATTTTAAAGGACAAGAGTATGTAAAATTGATTATTTTGAGCTGTTATGTTAAAAAGTTATTAAAAAACCGGTTAATTTCTGGTTTTGAGAAATCATTTAATCTACCGTGGCGACCATTCAGCTGTGCAAAACGCCTGGGAGGACCAAGCTTCCGAGCTTCCATGTCACAGACCAGCCGTCCTCCACTCAGCTCCTTCAGGTTAGCCAGGAGCAATTAGCAAACACCTGGTGGAACTACTCATCTGATTATACCAGCTACTTCTCAGTGCAACAGTAGTAAAAACATTGTTAAAGGGTTAATAGAAGAGCAATCTTGTGATGACTTCCTGAAGGTGGAGTTTCAAAAAGAGCAGGAATTTTTAAAGAGACAGAGGGTGTACTTCAAATTACAACCTACAATTTATTTTAAGTCATATTTGATGTAAGCAGCATTTTTATAACAACTGAAGGTAGGAGTTACTTTATTGTGCTATAATACCTAGAAAATACATAGTGCTGCCCCTTTAAGTCATGCAACAAATTCTCGATTAGATTTCTGTCAGAACTTTCACTGGATCATTCTGATGTGTGCTATTCTATAAACCATTCTATTAGAGCCGTTGGCTGTATAGGGTTGCTTTCATGCTGAAAAGTGACCCTCCTGCCACAACAATCTCAAGTTTTTTGCAGCTTCTGTTTTTTTTTGTGTGTTTTTTGTTTTTTTCCTCTGGATTGCCCTGGATGTCCCTTTTCCAAGAACAATGACTTGCTCCCCTGTTATAGCTTAATAAAAGTCCACCGAGCTTGATGCAGCTATTCCCATGCACATTTATGTTTTCAGATCTGTAGTTGTAAAAGAGAAAAAATGTTTTACTGCTCCACATGTATGCACCACTTTGCGTGTTTATTGTAGGAACTCCCAATACAATACAGAGTAGTTTATAGCTGTGATATGCCAAAATGTCAAAAAGCAAGAAGTAATATTCATTCTTAAGGCACATACCGGATATCACAAACCAGTGGTCCCCAACTCCCAGGCCACGGACCGGCACTGGTCCATGGACCAATTGGTACTGGGCTGCACAAGAAATAATTAAATATTTCTGTTTTATGTATTATTTGAGTCTGAAGGATCTTTTATTTTGAAAATCCTTTAACAGGATTCTCTCGATCACGTCTTGCGCACCAACATTGAGCCCACAAACAGCAAAATGAGTAAGAAACAGATCAGATGTCTTTGGAAAGTTTCTTTACGAAGGGGAAAAGGCCCAGAGAAGAGGCAGGAAAATGGATTCATCCCAGTAGGTGATTCCCACATTTCAAGGCCGCTCTGCATGATATGGTGACCGGCTCGTTAATGAGGCAATGAAGCTTCAAACTACTTCACCACATAGAGACCAGGTAGCCTGGGCATAAGCAACACTTCGGATGTCATTGTCTCTCAGATGGGACCATCTCGTTGCAGAGAACAAGCTCAGGGCTCCCATTAATCGATATCCTGAGTTAAAATTTTCACTAAAGTAAAATGTTTGCTTTTGTGGCTCATCTGTTTCTATTTTGAAGGGATAAGGAAACAGCACACAACAGGAGCAACACACCACACACAAACCGATTCCACTCACGAACATCCCCATAAAAGGCGTTTGATAAAAAGGAGCAACTGCTCTATTTGCAGTTATGTTTTTTCAAAGTTAACATTTTGAACTTAATAAACATAAGCACATATATAAAACATCTATAAAAATGATCTTTGCATATAATAATAAACATTTCCACATTTCCACATATCACCGCCGATGTCCACCGGACTCTCAGGTGCCATGTGTATTGTTTGAAATTCCATCCATTCTTATGTCACTGTTTTGGCTACCCGTCACATTCAACAGGCTGAGTTCTCGCTCCCAGTCAGGGAAAAACCTACAGGCTGTGATAATCGGGACAATGTTGAATATTCAACACACCACCACGTAACACACCAAACACTGCAGGATGTAAGATTCTCGTAAAGGGAAAATTGGGGCAAAAAAAAAAAAACAGGCTTTAGCGGAACACCGATATGCAGAAGCAATACCTGACGCCCCCAACCCGCCCCCCGGGCCGCAGCAAAATTGCCAAGTCTTGACCGGTCCGCAGTAATAAAAAGGTTGGGGACCAACCTGAATGTTATACAAACATTGTATTGGCATGTTAAGAAAAATATTCCAACCATCACCATGAATGGAAAAAAAGAAGTAAAAAAGCAGGGCAGCAGTTTCCAGCTGTAATGTAGAAATGGATCCCAAAAGAGTTGATTTTGTGAGGCCTGAAAACTCATTATTGGTGTCCTACATATTTACATTATTATCCCTTTTGCTGGTGTTTTGAACACATACAAGGTCCACGTGTAGCATGGATAAATTGCATTCTCTACACGAGCTTTTGATACAGATTTAAGCTTTTTCTTAAATAAATAAATAAATAATACTTTACAAACCCACAATTTACCAAAAAAAAATGAACAGGTGGAAGCCAAGACTTGAGCTCGCTTACCCTCTAAGATAATTCAGTTTTAGAAACTGTGAGATAGTGTTTTATCTGCAAAAAATATTGTTCTCTCTGAGGGAACCTATGTGTAGTTGCATTTCTAAAAGTAGAAAACTTTAAGATGTCAAAGCTTAAAACCTCCATTTTGTCATCATAAGTACTATCCCTACTTATTTGCCATTCACCATAGCTTTGCTGGTTTGCAGGGATTTTGTCACTTACACTAAAGCACATCAGCTAATTTGAAAGCAGAAGCAAAGGAGCTGTCTACACAAGGAAACTTGTCTGCAGTAAAAGACAACATGAACACAATGTCACCAACGTCATCTTCCATGCAGGAAACAACCCCCGTAAACAATGTTGTTTTAACCCCTCCAGAATAGCAAATTGAAATATTTGAAATCAACCTGACAAACACTTGCAATAGTGTGGTGAGGTGATAAAAGTGATGGTTGGTAGCCCACTCTGGTTGCAAACAGCCTAATAGAAGAACACTACACGGCAACACAAACATAGCAAGCTCTTGCCAAAAAGATGACTGGCTGATTCAGTTTCAAAAAGTTTGACTAAAACTGGCAGTACATCTTTTTATGTGACATTTGGTTTTAAGTTGTCTTTCTGTTTTGGTTGTAGCTAAAGGTGCTTATGCTTGAATGCACCCTTTAAACAAAGGTCAAGTGGGGCCTTCCGACAAGCAATAAACATGCAAATGAGAATGCAACACCAATATGAGGTTATATGCAGATTACAATACAATGAACAGTTTAACAAGAAACACAGCTTGTCGGTTAGAATACATTTTTGTTTGAGAACTTCTTGTCTGACCTCTGAGTTTTTTTCCATGATCAGACAACCCTTTTTGTTAAAACCACTAATCTTTCATATTAGAGACCAATAGAGCTTTGAGCCAATGAAAGGCTCTGCATTTTATTCCCAGAAATCAGTTTCTTTATCTTGTGGCATGAGTGTCATGTTTGTTCTTTTCATCAAGTATGTTGTTTGGTATAGCTGTTTGGACAGCTAGGAGGATCAGTACTTTTGTTTCAAGCCATGACTATTATTAATAAGTGTGATAAATACTGAATTGGTCTGATGTCGTCTTTACCATTGTACTCTGCTATTTTGGTACAGACAAGACCCCCTTTGTGTTACAAAGCAAGAACTACTGTATCTGGATGATCTGGATAATATAAAAAGGTTCTGTAAAATAAAGTTAAATGCATAGTCAAAATTTACCTACTTCTACTACTTCAGCAATTTACTGATGCATGCAGTCATTGTAATTAATAAATCCACAGCACCTTTTCTGAATGCTAAGAGCCCTCGAAAGACCCTGCTACATCAGAGCATCAGGCAGGTCTATCGTGTGAGACCCACCTTCCAAGACATGTCCTAATGTGCAACAATGTTGAAGTACAGAGCTTTTTTTTGCTTTGTAGCCATGTCTTACATACTTCCGCTTTCGTTATGGCTCTATTTGAAGCAGATCATGTCACATCAACACAGAACATCTTGGATAGATGGAGTACAACACATCAAGGATCCCTCTGAAAAAAAAAAAAAAAGAAATGGATTTGCCGTAGCTACATGAGAAGGCTACACATTTTCCCTCTAAGAATGCAAGCAGGTGTTAAAGCATTTGCAGGGTTTTTGCTCTGTTCTGTCTCGTGCACTGTTTCACATAGCTAATGTAGGTCCCATCTCTTGTGAATTAAGTTTACCGGAAGAGCGGTGCACAAATAGTGTGGAGTGTGGGATCTAAAGAGAACAGAAGTTTTAGGAGCTTAGTCTCTGAACTTTTCTCATACACTTCTCAATATCTGCTCGGTTTGAGCCATAATCAGCATCGAATAACTATGGAATATGAACAAATGGATGGTAATTATCTTCTTTATCAAAGAGCTGCAAGCAAACTTTTAATTTGTTTTCTCTTGGTATCTGGTTTGATTATGTCAATAACTACATATATTTAAAAAATTCTATTTCTGCAGAAAGAGCAACCACATTTCTGCTGTGAACAAAGCATTGCGTGTATAGTTACTGCTATAAATAGAATTCCTTCATTTTCTTCTGGCATGCATATCTCCAGTCTCCTTTCTCCTCTGCACAATCTTACTCATCCACATTGGGGTATTTTTCAGTTCCTCAAGAGTGTAAAAAAACCCGTCTGTTAAATGTGTTTATCTTATGTGAGAGAAGGAAATGATTTGTGGCTCTAGATGTAACAGATCTAATCAATGAAGATGCGGGTGGTTGCGAAAGGGGTGTGAACCGACAATGGTAATGAAAACAACTTTTCATGGATGAAAGCTGAAGCTGTCGGTCACATGTCACAAAAGAACTATTGCGACATTATCCTTCTTTTGGTTGTTGAAGTGCCTGAGAAATCTATTAATACCTTTAAACTTTGTAATATTTTGTCATGGTACAACCATAAAATTGAGTTTACTTTTGTGGAATTTTATGCGACACCGCATTAGGTAGTGCAATGTTCCTCAGTCAATGAAAAGATACTTAGTTTCCACATTTTCTTAGAACTGGAAAGTGTAAAAAAAAAAAAAACTTGAGGCAATACTTTTTGGAACCTAACTTTTCTGCCATTGTATCTACAAGTCTTTTAGAATATGTCTCTGCCACTTTTACACCTCAGGAAACTAAAATGCTTCAAAATAGTTCAAGTTTTGATACTTTGGATTAAAGGCCTCTAACTATATATTTTAAGGTGTGGCTGGATGTTACAGATGGTTATCCCGCTGGATAGACGAACAACCACCATCTTACATGATTTTCCTCTTGGATTGGTCTCTATTTAGCACTTTGCATCTTCCCACCAACTCTGCAGAAATAAAACAACCCTGAAACACCATGAACCCGCAACCATGTTTCATGATGTGGGTGGTGTTTTCAGGTGAATATTTTTTTTTCCATTCAATATTTGTTTTCCACCACCTGTTCACTTTTTGTTTGCAGACCAAAAATAGTTCTGTGCCTATGACCTTTTTATATTTTTTTAACAATGACATTCTTTTAACCATTTTTCCCTGAGGACCGGATCTGTGAAATGCATTTTCCATAAAACCTTTGAAAAGTCTGTCTTGGCCCACTCTAGAAGCATATGTGTCTTATTCAGTGGTGATTGGGCTTCAGCATTCCTCAGCTTAGCCATGTCTCTGAGCACTGAACGTCAGTGAGGTTGCAGTTATGGAATGTAATATAACTGGAAGATAATGGGTTCCTGATCACTTTTTCCAGTTAGAAAAAGCTTAAGTGTGGAGAAAAAATATGTATCAATGGCTTTGAAGAGTTATATTGTGAATGTGCATTTAACGAAGCTTAAGTGATTAGTGCAAATGATTTTAATGAGCAAAGATGTGACATTTAGACATCTCTAAATCTGCAAATTAAAAATCATTAAAACAAATTATGTTCATTAACAGGTAGGAATTCAATCCACAGTGAATATCTCTGATGATGGTCAGTTGGCATGAAAAGTAATTCTGATGGAGTAAGCATTATTCATCTTAAATTGTTTTGTTTCCTAGAATGTGGTCTTTGTTTCCCTCTGTGACCTAACTCATTTTGGGGATGTATCTGTAGTTAATAAAACATAGGATTGAACATTAAATGAATTTCTTGTAATAGGACTGCATAGGAGTAAAAAGAAATGATACATGTATTGTCATAGTCAGGGCCGGCCCCAGGTATAAGCAAACTACGCAGCCACTCAGGGCCCCAGGGCCACCAAGGGCCCCCCTCAGTGCAGCAGATTTTTTTTTTTAGTAACAATTTTTATGTCATTATAATGATAAAAACACACAATTTCATAATTCAAAAATATATATTTGATAATGTATGTAGAAATTATTATTTTATGGGCAAAAAGAAAAAAAATAAAGCTCTCGGGGGCCTCCTGGTGGCTGCTGTAGGTCATGCACCCTTGCCAGTAATATGAGCTGCTGTGCAGAGTGTATCCAAAAGTCCAAAGCTCCAGTAGAAGATCAGTTAACAAAACAATGTCTCAAAAGAGGACTTATCCTTCAGGGAGAAAGGAAAAAAGGAAGAACAGAAAAAAGTGAAGGTAAAGGTTTGTTTTAATGTGTCTTTGTAATGTTTATAAAAAAAGATTTGTGAAGTGGTTAATAGAAAATTAGCTTTATAGTGACCTTGAACGGTTCAGTTCCACAGCTAAACATTTATGCAAGCATCTTTGTGTGAAGTTTCACAGTTGAAATCATCTTGATTATATGTTGTTTGCTGCTGATCATTTATGTGACTAAAACAACATTTTTACATCAACTTCTAAGGTTTGAGCAACTTCTGTTAAAATCATTTGAAGGCTCAGAATCAATCTGGTACCGGTACCGGTCCATATTCTCGGGCGAAATACTCACCTAGTGTAAATTAAATTTTTAGCTATTGGAGTTACGCTTACGATAGATGAATTTAATGATAATAATTCTTAGATGGGGCTGAACCGATTGCAGTTTTCTGGCCAATCCCTGGCTAATCTTTAAAAAGTCTGTCCTACTGATTTTGATTTTGGCCAATACCAATTTTCTTTGTCTGAAATGTTGCTAAATATAGCAAGAAAGTTGCTGAGTTGGCAACACAGGGGTGAATATTGTTAACTATAAACATGCAAACATGTCCTGGCGGGCTGGTCTGTCAGTCAGACCTCTCATTGTAGAGCAGAAGAGAACCAGGCTGATTTTTAAACCTTTGCTGATGAAAATAAGACCATGGGATAAGATGGGTTTCACATGGAGGTATTGGCTGATCACAATCCCCCAAATTTAAGGAAATTGGCGCCCAGCAATTGTCTGGCCAATAAATGTTTCCTATATTATACATGCATAGGATATAATGTAAAAAGTGCTATCAAAGATCCAATAAGTTTATAGCAGGTGTGCAAATGATCTAATTATCTAACTGTTGATTCCAGCAATCCACATTCTTAGCAGAAATTGAGGGCCCCAAAACCAAATTTCACTTAAGGCCCCATGGAGGCTTGGGCCGGGCCTGGTCATAGTCAGCATGATATCGATTAACCCTTTTTATCCCGCTCACGTCGTCTTATCAGGTGGATTCTTCTGCTCTTTCTTTCTCGACTTCCCCAAATACCCTAGTGGGTGTTTTGAATTTATGAAAATTGACTCTCCGTCTCTTTTAGCAGATGTTGCTGCTTGGCAGCAAGAAGCGCTTCATTAGTTATTTAAATCAGAATAGCCTGGGACTGTGTATCAGGCACTAAATTAATCTGATGTATGGCAAGAGAAAAACAGAGCTATTAGTGAAGAAACAAAAGCACAGAGTCAGGGCTGGGAGATTTTTCTGCTTCTTGCTGTTAACCATTGCTGCAGCATGTCAGGGTGTCAGCAAGAGATGCCAGTGCATTTTTTCCCCCCAAAGCCCTGGAAAATGTATGCTGTCAACAGTAAGAGCTGAATAGAATTCATAAAAAGTCAGTCTTGGCTTGAAGTTATCCATACGTATTGAAACTGTAGCGTATAAAATTGCCCTGTCCAATAATGTGTATATTTTGGAAAAATATACACATTTTCAGGCTCTTCAGGTTCTTGAAGTGGACAACCTCCATTCAGATGATTGTGACTGCAGTCCAGCATAGTTAAAAACATCTACGTAGTATCTAAATCCATGCATGATGACCATTTATTTGTAACTCATATCCTTCCTTCTGAAAGAAAATTTTTTTCCCTTTACCAATTTAAAATTTAAATTTCCCATCTTCTCTCATATGATTAACTATCAACAGAATTTAAACAGTTTTTCACTTATGCTTTCATCTTAGATATGTTTTTGCATTAGGAACAGAGGTGACATTAAGAGGCGTGTGAAAGAGGAATGCATGAAACAGATTTATTGTAAAATAAATGAAAATTTATTACACTATAATCATTGTAATTATAACTGTTTTTAGGATCTTATGTTGGCAGTTTGATTAGCATAAATAACTATAAACATCTCAATTATGTTGTCCCTTACCTTAACATTCGAAAGCCTGTCTTCATCTATAAATCCAGTACTTTTTTTTTTTAAGTTAGAAAGCTCAGAAATATAAATCAGCAACTTCTCTTGGGTACCTTCAGCCAGATTTGGTGTCGTCCAGAGACAGCTGTTGCCCAGAAACATTACCACGGTGTATGAATTGACATCCTGGGGAAGATGGCTTTTCTTTTGTACTTGACGTTTTAGTTACAAGACAACTATAAAGCAGTAAAAGCAGAAAAATGTGAAGGAGGGAAATAATTATTCAACATGTCTCCATATAAAAGGTGTAATTTTAGCCACTTATGGTCTTTCTCTTTCTACATCCATTTTTAAACACTTCATTGACAAAAAGATGAAACAGGATATAGTTAAATATAATTCTTTTTTTTTTTTTACCCCTCAGGCACATCGAAGAGTGGTGCTTTTAGTGTGATATGTTAGTACTTATGTGTGGTACATTCACTCTCTGGAAGTAGATAGGATTTTTGAGATTCCAACCTGACGGTCTCTTGTCAAGGCAGGTCAAGCAAAAAGCCAGTTAACAGTCAGTAGACTATTCCTTGGTACATCTCCAGCTTACATAAGCAGACTTCTGCATCACCTTTGGTTGAAAGTAGCATCTCACTGAATATGTATCACAATCAGTTATGTGTTTTCATGCATGTCAAAGTTGAGAGTATAGACAATCCAGAGACGGACTGAAGTCCGTCTCTGGATTTCAGTCCGTCTTCTTCTCTTCTGTTTGTCCATATCCAAGTTCGAATATGCCATCTTTCATCAGGACCCCAAATGCTGTATGCTACAAGCTCTTCGTTCTGCCTAATTGGGCCATTCCTTCACCCCTTTGGCATCTGGTCCACAGAGAGCAATCTGCATTTAGATCCTTGTTCGAGCTTTCAATTCGTTTTGCGCAGGCCGCCACCTTGCATTATGCGCTGCCACTTAGCACATCATTTGTAACAATTTGCTGCTTGTTTATATGGAAATCGCTAAACCAATTAGGAAAAACAGTAAACAGCTTCAGCTGTCAATACTACCATACTGGTGGGGTCTTTAGCGTGTGTGAGGGGTGCAAAGCAGAGGAGAGGGACTAACTTTGTTAGTTATTGCTGTCATCATAGTTCCTTGTCTTTACATCCTCCCCTTCATAAAACTATCATCAGCCTACCAAATATCAATGAAGCTCTTCTCTAGCTAGACTATTGTGCACAGACAACTGTAGGCCCCCTTAAAAGTATCAAACAACATTGGCCCAGGGGATGAATTAGCAGTTATGCAAGATGAACTTTTCTTTGTTCTTTGTTCACTTCATCATCTCTCACAAAAGGATGAATAGGCTTTAAAAGGATAACACTCTGGGAGATATGGCCTATACAATTATACTCCCTTTTCTCAGATTAGTGTGCTTGTCGTCCATAATCCTTGCCAGTTAATATGAGCAGAGGAGCCCTGTGGAAAGGTTTTTTGGTGATCAATCTTCAACCATCCTCTCTGATTTTCCACGGTCAGCGCTTCCATCCGGCCTGCCCTTGTCGCTTGAGTGGACTTCCCAATTACGACTGTAACTATGTCAGCTTATTACAGGACAGGCATGGCCCTTGCCACCTTATTGACCTCATGTGATTGACCCAACCCTGCCAACTTCTACTCTTCAATTAAATATTACCCCTACTGTAGTCCTATCGAAGACTGAGATAAGATATTGATGGTGCTGGTTTCTTTGCATATTGTTTTGCCTGGATTAAGGTTGAATAAACTAAACAAATATGTGAACAATGAGGTTTTATTATATATAATAGGTGCAATGCAAAGCTTGTTGGCAAAGAATTTAACAAGATATTTTTCACATTTTTCATATCTCACAATGCCTGTATGAGAAAGTTTTCTATCACTTAATTTAGAGTAAAAGTAATAGGATTGAAGTGTATTATTTTCTTATATTTTGTGCATATCGCTTTTTGAAAGGATTTGGGGAAAAAAAATCTTTTACAGCCATAGCTTCTCACATTTATATTTTGCCCAACAAAACAGGATTCTGAGTTAATATCTCACAGATCTGATTGCAGATAGTTTGCTGTCCCTCAGGCAGGTAAGATGTCAGAAAGAAGACGCACTCAGGATGTGCAACAGAGAGACGGATCACATTGAGGAGAATTGGGCTGGATGCGTGTGCCTGAATGTGTGAGAGTAAGTTCAGTGACTCTCAATGAGGCTATTATTGATTAGAGAGTTCTATCATTAGATGATGTACATCTACAACTGGCCTGTCAGCGTAGTGCAGTGGGTCAGTTAATACGCTGGCCTATTTAACTATAATTTAATCCCTGTCATCGCCTTGATGACAGGGATTAAATTAAAAAAAATTTTAATATTGGCTGAATCCATAGTTTGGTTGACAGGGTTATATACTTCTGCTCATTTCGTCTTTCTGAATCTGTATAAATTAACCTTTTCATCATTCAGGCACAATTTTACACTATTTTTCAAACTAGATTAAACTCTAAACTCATTCATTGGTTTAAACGTCTAGCTTATATTGTCGAGATAAAAAGTCAGATTGGTGAATAAAACATAGGTCTCGCATATAAAAAGTATTTTATCTCAATGAACTACCAAATTGCCCCGAAAGCAAAAGAGGGAGGAATTATATTAATACGGATATCAATAACTTGCATCATGAAGTGTCAAATTATTAATGTTTTCTTTGGAAAAATCTGATTTTAGTTTTTGGAATGAGGTTGATGGAGTGGTCATGATTCTTTTATATTTCCCTAGTCCTATACAGACATCAGCATGCAACATATTTTTATGCTCAAGAAAGATACATGTAATGCATATAAATAAGTAAACATTTCAGGAATTCTCTTGTAGACAAGCTAGAGATAAGCTAAAGATATGTTTTTTATGGTAAGCTTACTATTAGTGTTGAATGTTGCACAAAATAGTTTTTTCCTTTAAAAGGACAAGAGTTTCAAAACTTTCATGTCTCTTTTGTTATTAGTGAGTCCCAACGTTCAACCCACTAGACCCTTACATAGCTGACAAATATTAGAGAAAGTGTGTATATTGGTTTGGATATTTGACAGAATGACAGAAAGTGGTGTTTGTTTTAGGCTTTGCAGAAAAAAATAGAAGCACTAGTTCTTGTTTCCAATACACCAGCTGCTAGTGTAGATAAGAAAACTGAAAGACTCAATCATGAAAAAAAGAAAGTTTCTTTATGTTTTTCTAAAAGGAGATTTTACAGGAATGCGTCACTGGCTCAGAAGTGGTGTTGCACTGTTGTGGTGAGTCAAGAATTGGATTCACTATGTGCACTCATTATTTGGCCCAGACGTACCCACAGGCGCAAAGTGGGGCTTGGTCCTTCTGTCAGTAGCTTAAAAAAAGGTATGACTTGTAGAAATCATCTCCCTGCTCCCTTTTTGAAGTATTCTTGCTTTTTTGCTTTCTCCTTGTCTATTTTTAGTCTCTGCTTTCTTAACCTATTTTTTTTTACTTTTTCCTAATTTTTCCTCTTTTCTCTGAATAACCTGCTCTTTGAAAGGGTCTTCCACAACAATGTGGATGTCAGAGACAAAGGGACAAAAATGGGACAGTGTGAGGGATAGTGAACTCTGTCTGCTGTGATGGACGAGAGAAATGAGGGGTGTCCAGGCCTGTATTGACAGAGGCTAAGTGGTGCCATGCTGTCCCAATGGATGACCATCTTAGCCCCTAGTTGGCCTCCACCCAGG
Organism: Poeciliopsis gracilis; assembly: GCA_911649635.1. NCBI lineage: Eukaryota > Metazoa > Chordata > Actinopteri > Cyprinodontiformes > Poeciliidae > Poeciliopsis > Poeciliopsis gracilis. The sequence continues at coordinate 4,025,630 of CAJVRI010000884.1, read as the reverse complement.
CCATTAAAGTCCCTTGTTCCTGTTGTGAAATAAAAGGCCATTTCACTGAGGGCCCATTTGGGTCCATGTTTTAATCATTTTTATTGCAGCTGTATCATTGCCTCCTTGTCCTGTCCAACACAACAACTTCTTCGATTTCTGAGAATAATCAAGACTAAACTTCAGCCTGCCCTGCCAAGTTCCCTCTGTTACTTTAATCATGAGTGATGGTCTGCATCTTAACCAAATTATTTTCCATATTGAAATGAGTCTCTTGTGTAGTTTTAGGCAACAGCTGCAGCAGTTAAAATGACTGCCAATCAGTAAGAATAATCAGTCTGACACCACACAGCATTACAATAAAGCGTTGCAGAGTTTAGCCTTTGCTGTCAGTGCAAAGCCATGCTGCTTCATAATTAGTGGTCTGCAGAGTGCCTGACCCTAGCAGTAGTCTTTCTCTTCTGGGGGAGGAGAGGGTAGAGGAACCAGGCAGAAAGGGACTTTCATTGTTGGCTTAACTGGGCACACTGCATGGACAGATGAATAAGGTGATTAATATGCATGGAATGGAATGTCCTCCCTGTGAAAATCTAGGAAGGAATAGCAGAGATTCATTCAAGGAGGGGCCAAAATGCGTGTGTGTGCGTATTGAGAACTGGTCAGACAAGAGAGAGCATACTAAAGAGGCATTAGAGACACAAAGAATGCCTGTGTTACAGCTAGAGACAACATATACTGACACAGCAGCAACAACAAAACTTAACATATCATACAATTTAAGAGGCCTTAAACTGTTTGATGTCGTCTGGAAATTTAATAAAGATGGGAGCTGATACCAGTGTTTGATGCAGAATTTGACTTGTTCAGCAGGCCAGAACATTAAATGTTAAAATCTACTTAGAAATTTATATGAGGACTTTTATCCCACAATCAGTTTAATATTATATGTGAAACAAATTTTTTATCATTACACCAGTTTATCTTTTAGGACTCTGATAGAAATGATTCACTGACCTTTTATCATTTCATGGTTGCCAAGAGAAACTGGAGAACATAAAGAGAAAACAAAGTAAGACAGGCCATTAAGACCCTCAAAGTGAAAAGAAGGAAACGTGTGAATATATCAGTCCTTGTAGCAGGGATTTTTCTATTTCTGGGTGTCAATGGCTGTTAGGCAGGGTACAAATCAGATAGGTTGCAAGTCCGGGTTGCATGGTTTAGATTTAGAACACTAAACACTCATAAACACAGTCAAACAATTATTATTCTTTTTAAAATTTTGTTAGTAAATCTTTTTATATATATATATATATATATATATATATTCTGTTTAACTTTGTTTTCACAAAGTGCTTATATACAGAAAAAGTCATTTCCCTTGAAGAAATTGAGTACTTTGTATTCTAGAATGGGAGTGCACAATTTTCTCTGTCTTGTGTCAGGAAAGTATCTTTTAACAATATTTCCATGTGGTAAGGTGCAGTTTTTAAAGGTGTTTTACAGTGGTCTGACAGAGAAGGGAAGACATGCAGCAAAGGTCAGCGGACTAGTAATCAAACTTGTGACAACCAATGTTGAGGACTTAGGAATTTGTATGGCTACGTTTACCCTTGCACCATCACCATGCCCAAGCTGCAGGTTTGTATTAAGTGTTTGATTATGCTTAATACATAATAATTTATAATTGTACTGTACAGTGCAGTTATAAATTGTGTACATATGTTTGATTTAAACTCCATTGAGAGGTGATGTCGCTTTGTAAAGGAGGAAACTAAAGATGGACTTTAGCCTAAATATAACAGTTTTGAAGTAAACTAAATCAAGCGTAATTTTGTCCACTGTTTGTAGTATTTATGTATGAAAAATGAGATTATAAAGAGGAAGTACTAAAAACTGTTAATAAAAGAAGTAAGAAAACCATGAAAAATAATACATTGACTGAGAAGTCATGGTTATTCAGAGCACAATATACCACAGTGTACTTTTTATGAACCATCACAAGCACTGAGCTGTGAAAGAATCTGTTCTTTAACATGGTGCTCAATGACTCAGTCACTGTATATTACTTGTGCCTCAATCTATAGAAGCATGGCTGCTGTTGTTTTGTTATATGGCTGAATCAGCAGGAGAAATATGCCACTCCAGCTATCAACTATTAACACCGTAAAAGAAATTCAAGACATGTGGTGTCGTCAGTGTCAGCACTGCATAATCTCTGTGTGAGACAGAATCGGATGGCCCCCTGCAAAGATGCTTACATCAAAAGGAACAGCCTAAAGGCTCCTACATGAATCAATACAATACACTCACATGCAGGGTGCATAATTCCACTGAGAAAAAAAATATATAAAGGCGGCAAAGTTTTATAGCCTCATACATAATAAAGAAGGATTATCCCATAGCTTGTCAGCCAAGCAAACAGTGTCCCTAAAGGGATTTTTACTGGCAGGAGTGATTTAAGATTCCCGTTACTGGTAATTTAGTTTATGCTCATGTACTCAAACATCTTGCCACGTTATTGCTCTGAGGGTGGTCAGCATCAACTGCATTCTCACAGGCTAGCAGGCATTTATCTATGGCATTTAATCATTCTCCCAAATTATTGGAATCATTCTTTACCTTGCAGCAGTCACCACAGCTCTTAGCTGAAAATGATCAAAAATGTAATTCCAAGTGTTTAGAACCTAATTTGGGTTGAGTAAAAAGATGAACTCTTCTTATAAGTTGGTATGTTATTTTTACTAATATGAATAACGTACCCAAATCTTCATAGTTATTTAAAAAAAAATAGAACCTCAGTTGAGGTTGGATATTGCAATCAACTGTAAATTGACTGAACCAGGTTGAGAAAGGATGGTAATGTTATGGCATAGGCAACATTCTTGCTGATAAAGCTTCACTTTAGGGCCTTGTTGTAGTTCAGCTGCTTTTGTTTTCGCAAACAAAAGAATCATGAAAAGGGCTGCAGAGGGACCATGACCTTGCTGTAGAAAAGGAAATGTACACTTACCTCCAAGGAGGAGTAGGATCTGGTTAGGACACTGCAGGTCTCAGCACATGCTGAATCTTCTCCACTAGAGTAAACACGTGGCCTCCCCTGATACACACGAGGTCAGCAGTGGAGGTAGCAGTGACAAGGACTGCAGAGCAAAGGGAATTTGATTTACTAAGTTGCAATGCAAGATGAGCAAGAAAAACAAGACATGACAAGCAAATCGACAAACTGAAGTCCCATATGGCAATTGTATTTACTGTAGAACACCAAACAAAAAATATGAATAATGCCATGAGTAAATAGCAACTAACTGATATTCCTGTCTGATGCTCTTTTAAAACACCATAAGTTTAGATGCACTCCCTTAGGACTGGTCATCATCATTATAGTGACTGCAAAATTTTGTTTCTGGCATATAGCACCTATGATCACCATAACCCATGGTAGTCATTGAAATCCTTATCCTCTAGATAGCTCTACAGACTGCGCTTTAGGAACTTTCCTGTTACCCAGTTCAATCGATCCCCGTCATCAATAGTTAATGGCCCCATTCGAGTTAGTGGAGTTACTTCTGTTCTGTCCTTCGAAAAGTATTGACCACCTCCTCTAGAATTTACCTATGTTATACAGTATGAAGGCAGTTTAGATAATATTCCGGCTGCATGTATAGCAAGTACCCTTCAAGGGCAATTTTTCTCACGTTTAACCATGTGAACACAAATTGTAAATCAAACAATAGCAAAACAATAGTGAAATAAAGTAGAAACCAGGAATCAGTTTGGTTTTGAAAATGCATTTAGGAATGGGTGGAAAAGCACCTGGAATACTAAATCAGTCATACATATCAATCTAATGAGTATTCATGATGATAAAAAGGCAAAAACAGGTACAGTACTTCCAAACCAAGACCCTCTGTCTGTTTTACAGGCTTGTTTGCTCCTTGTGTTTTCTCATACAATGCTTTATGGCACCAGAATTTCCTTGTTCATCTCCAGGCGTTAAAACTGATTTGAGTGATAAGGGCCCTTGTGGAGTGGCACAGAATGCAAAGTGGTGCTCTCTGACACTAATTGTTCTTTCATCTTAAGCGGAGGCGTCTCAGCCAATCTCCGAGGTACTCCCTGATGAGACCTGTGGGGAGAGAAGAAGAAGGCAGAGGGGCCAAGACATGAAACTGACTGACAATGTGACGCTTTTTGTCATTTGAGTATTTACTTAGTTATTTTATTATGGTCTAGTTATCTTAAGATTTTCTTCGTCTTCTGAGTCTGACGTGCCTCTTCCTGACCTTTTTACTATGGAGAAAACATATTTGCATTGCTCTGGCTGACTTGCTCCATACTTCATAAAGGAGATTTAGAGATAAGACCCGTGAGATTAAAATCCAAATTGCTTGACCAAGCAGAAATAATTTCATAATTGGCTGGGGTAGACTTCACGCATGGGCAGCGTCCAAAGCTGCTTAAAGATGCACTCTCCTGATGGGTTCTAGTGTTAATATCAGTGTTACATAGAATGTGATTTGCTCTTGTACAATCTAACTGTCAGTGACATTAATTCAGGGTTCTTTTGCTATGACTTGTATTGGCTAAATAAAACATCTTTGCAACATAAGATCAAGACAGAAATTACTAATTGGACTGTATTTAGTCACATTCAACCAGCTGTGAAGTGGCTTACAACTAACTGGAGCTGCTCTGAAATATGGTAGATAATCAATGACTCCAACGAAAACAGAGGTGAAGATGCTAACTGTGGCCTAACACTTCAGTGAACTTCAGTGAATTAATCTGCATGAAAGCAAGAGCAAGACATTAGCTCATTGAAGAACCTTGTCATGTGTGAAAGCGATCTTAAGCAACAGAAAGCTGCCCCCTTGTAAAAAATACATATATAACAATCAATCAAATTTTATTTGTGTAGCACATTTCAGCAGCAAGGCATTTCAAAGTACTTTACATCATAAACACAAAAACACAGTCATGCAACATAGAATAAACAATACATTAAGTCAAGTTCCATCATTAAATTTTTAATTGATTGTGTTTCAAATACAATTCTAAACAGGTGCGTTTTTAGTCGAGATTTAAAGGAAGTCAGTGTTACAACTGTTTTTCAGTTTTCTGGAAGTTTGTTCCAAATATGTATATTCTTTCATCTGGGTAAATTATGGAACACACAAACACATAGAAATAGCAAGTTAGCATTCACATTATGTCTACTTGACCTATTGCCAAATAGATCACCTATTACCTCATGAAAGTAAAAAACTAAAAGGAACAATGTCATTAAACTTACAGCCACTTATGCACAAAATGCAATGTTAATTTAAGTAAAATACAACAAATTCATTTAATAGTCATTGGAAGTCCTGAAATAGAGAAAACTCTGATGAGAAAGGCTCACATTACCATGTTTAAATAAAATTATTGTCATTACTGTCCTCTGATCTAGTTATTTGTTTGAAAATGTATTCAAATTTTTGGACCAAAGTATGTTCCGCAATATCCTTGAGCTGTTTCCCTCAGTTGATCGTGTAATTGTAGACTGGATCCTATCCAAACTGATTTTTAATGCATCTGCATTATCTACAAAAAACACAACAGCTCTAATCTTTTGTAATGTTTTGATGGTTCTAAAATTGAAAACATTTCTGTGAGATAGTGAAAGAAGTTGTGCATTTTTGTGTGTAAGAGATGGATGAGACAAATCCAACTTCTTTAAAGCACACTGACATTTCAGCCCAGAAGGACGTGGGCTTCCCTGATGATATGATAGTTTAACACAAATGTCGAATTTTTAATGCATTCCATCAAGAAACCAGATGGTGTCATTGGAAAGAGGAGACAGCTCCTCGTCTAGCCGGAAAGTCAAATGTTGATGCGACTCTAGTGGATCCTTTTTGGCAACAGAGCACTGTACAGACAAGTAAACATATCTGTGCTTCTATGTGATTTATTAAAAATTGTTTTCCCCTCTGGAAGAGTTCAAGGACTCATCCAACTCTGCCTACATCATTATGGTCCAAGCAGTGCACAGCATCGCCTGCGGAGGCAGTCGCTACAGCTCCAACAATGTTGTGCTCATTACTGCCCTCTTACACAACGAATCTGCTAATAAGTAAGGGAAATCAGTTAGTGTGAAACGACTGAAGTTCGAAGCAGTAGAGGACACTATGGGCTCTCTTTTTTTAAAAATCTTTAAGCCATCCATTGTTGAAATCGATTTTTCCGCTTTAGTGATTCCCTAAGGAGCCATTTAGTCTGCCGTTGGCTGTGGACTGAACCATGAGCTCCCTCTTTCAGTGTCGCTGTATCGGCTTGTTTCTCTCAGGTTCTCTCCTTCTCCTTTGTTTTTCACACACACGCACCAGACACCAGTGGCTAAAGGTATACTTAATGGCCCACAGTTTGATCCTCTGTCAAGAAGTCTCAGATATACAGTTGCTAGTGAATAGAGAAGCAGCCTGAGAGGATTATTTATTGCCTCTTCCTAGATAAATCTACCTCAAAAAAACCCTGTAAGTGTCCGCTTATGAAGAGACCCAATTATTTTTAAAGCATCTCTTAAAGTATTTTGTGTAATTATAGTTAATTAACATAATTCTAATATCAACTCACGTGTTTAACATAGTTTGACAAACTTAACACGTTCACACTCATCAAATGTAGCATGTTAGTTGCATCCTTGAGATTTAAATTGATTAAGCTGTCAGGTTGCAGCATATCTATCCTTTCTGGCTTTTTCGGGCAATATTTGCACCCCTTCATGCACACACTTTGGGATTAATTTATTATTTTAGCCCACACAAATTTATTAATTTGGTGTGAAGGAGGGAGGGAGTCTAGGGGGGGATACAGTGCTGATGGGGCTGAGGCAGATGTGTTGTTGGTAATTCTGTGCAAAGGAGACTAGCTGCGAATTTAAGAAAAAAGAGAGCAGTGGTGAAGACAAGATATTTATATAAGAGAAAAACTGAAAAAAAAGCATACAATGTGAGACTATGGCACATTGTGTGAGAGAAAACGTGTAAGCAGAGAACATGAAAAACTAATTAAGGAAGTCAGCACAAAGATGGATGTCGGTAAATTCTGCTCTTTTGCTATGGAAGGCCTGCCTAGGCATGGCTTTGAATTCATTACTGTCATTGTGGCTCAATCTGCTGACATTTGCAAAATTTCACTTTGGGTTTACCATTCCCTTCAGGGTGGCTGTGCATCTGCAGGAGATCACTGGAAAGATGTGTGTGTGTTTGTGTATTTATCCGCATGTGCTTGTGTGTACTTTGCCACCATGAGAACTTTCGATTAGGAATAACTCTGTTGCTCATAACTCCCTGGAGGCTGTGATCAATCACTGTCATCAATAAAGAGAGGCCAGTTTGTCAGGAAGCTCCCACAAGGCCCAGGGTCGGATGACAGCAGGGGAGGTGGATTTTAGTCGTGGTTGGTCTTTTGCCTTTGCTGGTGTTTCAAACCTTGGTCCGACCTTTAATCTTGCTAGGCTTTTACCATCTTCCAATAGAGTTACTGTTATCCAGGATTTTGGGGCTCCCAACACTATTTAAATATCTGTCCCGTCATTGTCCTGGTGTTCAGGGGCTGGGGTTCAGGGGTGGCTTGGCTGGGCCCCGGCCAGGGCCTAGGTGGTGCCAGATGGGAGGCAGAATATGACCTAACGCATCTAAGTCTTTATCACGTTTGACGAGCTGGAAAACACGGTGCATGACTGTTGAGTACGGTGTATGTAAGGTTGTATGGAATATTGCCCCAGTGAGTTATGTAGTAGGTTGCCAGTCATTGTTGACTCATGGTTGCTAAAAACTTTACAAGGCCCTTTTTCCCAACTTTTTCAAGTTGGGAAAAACTTTTTTCCCAACAAGTGCTCAGTTCGGTTTGAGCACTTGCGAGCCAAGACAGCTATATGGCATTAATAGTCGAGGTTTACATTGGAGCCACCTGCAAGAGCATATTCCACTTTGTGTGAATATAACTCGGTGTGGATCGCGCATCCAGAGGTGCACGAGGTGCTGCAACATAGTCAGTGCGTGCCACTGCGTCTTCGTTTCAACTTTCGTTGCTGCGTCCTCGGTTAAATGTGTCAACAATAAACCTAGCTTCAGCAGTTGCTAGCTTCTCCAGACTCTGAGTTGAAATTGATAAAGTGTCAAAATGATCTGATCGCTCTCCGTGGTTCTGAACTGCTTTGAATTTGTGTTGTTTCATCATTAGTGACCAGAAGCTTGATGTTTCTGTTGTTCTCTTGGTTTGTTGTACTTTATGTCTGTTTGATGAATTTCAGAATGACATAGTTTGTGGTGGTGAAACTTGTTAGTTCTGCTCTTGCGGATGTCTATGTCATAAAGTTATATTATCTTGAGTTTATTACTTGGGTATAAAGGGCCCGGTCATTAGCCCCACCCCCTGGCCCAACTCTGACTTGTTCTGCTAGTGTTGGTGTTTTATGTATTCTGCTAATCATAAACCTAATTTAGCATGGTATGCTGTTTTTCTGCAAAGCTGGTGGGAAAACAAAAGCTGAAAAAATGGCCGGTGAGAGGTGACTTCAGAAAAGCACTGAAATGGATTGTAACGGTTGAATGTTCTCTTGATACCAAACTGAGCAAAAGGAAATATTAATTGCCAAGATACACAATCTTGTAATCTTTTAATGAACAGAGTTTGACAAAACTGTTTTAAATCATTTTTAAAAATACAACACAGTAAACACAGTTTAATCATTTATATATGCTTTTCTTGTTTTTGTCTTTGGATGCTGGTAAGTCTTGTATTTCAGTTCAGAATGAAAAATTTATATATATATTCTTTTAAAAGAAACAATTGTAAAACTTAACAAAAAGGTAAATCCAGTTTAATTTATATAGCTCCAAGTCAAGCAACTGTCTCAAGCCAGCCAACCAGCTCTCTAAATTACATTAAAATTATTATACAAAATCCGGTTGTGACAATTCGAGTAGTCAGTTAAGTTCATATCAACTGAATAGTCATCATAAAATGTATTTCTTAAATAGCTTTTAGGTGTTGAAATTGTTATAAAACTAATTTTAGAATGGCACAAAAAGATTTTACTGAAGTACAAATTTCTACTTACGCTTACATGCATTTTAAAGACATCTTTACAATGTAAAACTAATTTATTTTTGCTGTCTTTTTATGTCATGCATCACATGACATAATTTTAAACAAAAGTGTGTAAGGTATTTTTACATTTCAGTCTGCATTGTGGCAGTTGGTAGCACTCATGGATAGTCTCGGACAACAAAAAAAAAATGGCTCTGAGTTGATGATCTACATTCATCATTTATACAATAGACAAAGGGCCTTTGATGAACTGGTAACCTGTCCAGAGCATACTCTGCCTGTCTCCCATTTCCAAGACCCCAGAACCCTGTAAGGATGAGTGGGTAGACAACTGATGGATTTGATTTTCACATTTATTTCTTTTTAATCCATCATGTTTTACAGAATGGGTTTGACATAATCAGAAAAAAATAAAAATAAACGGATGTGAGGCATAAACACAAATATTCAGACTTTGTGTCTTATTGCTAAATCACAGCGCTCATTCAGACTCCCTTCACTGTACCCTTTATAGTACAATAGAATAATTGTAGCCATTAGTGAAAGTACCATCTCACTTGAGCAAACAGACAGTTTAACCTTTAGACTGAGGGTTCGTACATAATAGTGTGATTCTATCGTATCTCCTTGTTTCTTCTCAGGGAAGCTATTAACGATCTGTGAAGTAGAAGATAAGGGGCATACATCAGTCCTCTGAATGGCCACAACCGTAGCAGATATTGTTTAAGTAGCAACATGTCATGTTTACTTTTTATTTTCTACACATAAGACAGATGCAATTCTAATGGTATTGTATTTAATCTTAACAGTGTTTTATGTCTAATAGCAATGCCGAGATGCCAACATTTCCTCAATAACTAATATTAATGCAATATAAACATTTTAAAAATGCAAAACTGTTGATTGAAAGGTGTTTGGTCCAAGCAAAACAACATGTCATGAGCCATTTCACTGGAAGTAACATCTTTTTGTATCTTGCTGGAAATATGCCTAGTTTCCCAAGAATCAATAAGTAATTGGTGTTTATCTTGTGAACCTTATCAATCCATGAACAAATATTACTCCATTTCATCCAATTGTGTCAATATTTTTAAACACTGCTATATTTCCTTGAGTATTGGAGAAAGGCAAATATGCATCATTTGCTTAGTTTTGTAACTGAGAAATCCATCCATTCATTTATCTTCTACACCCACTAACCCTGACAAGGATTGTGGAAGGCCTTGCGATGATCAATAAATTAAGGACGTGGTATACCATTCATACAACACTAATGTATGAAGACACACCCAAGGGGAATTTAGCTAACCACATTGCATGTTTTAACTTTTTGGGGAAACAATCATGCTTAGCTTTTGAACACAGAATCTCTAAATTTCTCATGAAAAGTATTCCTCTTAATGTCTGATGTGTTATCAATAACTTGTAGAAATACCAATAAGTTTAAAAACAAGGCCAATATAGACAAAACCAGGTCCTCAACTGGATTACTGAAATCCTAGAAAGTAAGAGGCTGGAGGCCAATATAGTCAGTCTTGTAACATTTCTAAAGCGAACCCATCTGATCTTTATATGAATCATGGGAGCTCACATAGAGCACCATTGTCTTTGCAGTGGATCTCAACCACTGTAAAAATTGTAATAATTATTGCAATGTCCCAGCAACCTAAAATTTGCTGAGAAAGACTGTCATGGTCAAGTTGACCATCCCAGTGAAGAGCAGAAAAGAAATTGGCTTAGAGAATCCAAACAACAAGCCTCCAACGCTGGTATTTGCATGCTTGGAAGTAGGGTAGAGAGATTTCACAATCTTGCTCGAGGTTTTGTTGCAGAGACTACATTAACATCTTTTTGGGGTATCTCCAATGGACTAAAGTGCCATTACAATAAACTAAGGAAATTATGAAAAGTTGTTTTTTGAGAGGAGGGTGCTCCTCCACCCTGAGATACTACTATATTAAAAGGGGGAAAATGTCTGTTGAGGGTGGCATTCAGCGTGCAGCTAGAGAAAAACAGAGCAGTTATGCTAGACAGGGAAGCCACCAAAGTGCAACTGGTACAAATGCTTTGACAAAATTGAATAAATATGTGGTATTTGGTATACCAAGATGACTTAATACAATTAACAATGCATTAGAAGTAGAGGTAAATATGTGCTAATGAAAACCTGTGTTTCTCCCCCCTTTATGTGAGCATGAACTGACTGATATAATGCTAATAACTTGTGACCAAATTATTGCAAATGTTTTTTTTTACACTCAGCTGTGATCTTCTTTAATAAAAACAGCACTGGAACTCAGAAGTGCTAAAACTGAAAGAATGTTAATCTGCTGGCAGTTCAAAAGAGTAACTGCAAAATGATAAATAGCAGAAATTGGCACAGTGACCACAGAGCTTAGAGGTGGACAACAAAGTATGAAATATTATATGTAATGATTCTCAGTCAAGCACAAAAAACAAACTACATAATTGATTACATTATTTTTCCAAATACACAATTGGGGCACATTTTATCCCTTTTTGATGCATTCAATGTTCTAATATGAAACCAAAATGACAAGTCAGACTACATAATACAGGAGTGAATAATGGCAAATGGTATTGTTTGATGGCTAATAAGTATTGTCACAGCTCTTTATACAAACCCACTGTAGATAATGCACTGCGAGTTGTGCCAGATCTACAGCTTCTCAGACCAAAATGAAGGAAGTCAAAACCTGACTTGGAGTCCCTCAGCAGCTTGCAGGGTCATCTGTCTCGGAAAAGACAGAGCAATGTTGTCTGTGCTGTAATCCTGGTCTTTGTGGAAGGCTTTGTATTTAAAGAAAGGGGTTTAGTGTGGACCAGCCTCAACACAGAACAGTATGGTTAATACCACACAAAGAGTACAGGGGTATTTCTTCTAGGTAAGGACAGTGTCATGTTGACATCTCTTCATGGAAAAAAGTTGCTGATTAAAATATGTCAAAAGATATATTGGATTTATGCTCAAACATAGGCCTCAAAGTGAGGCTTTAGGCTCAGTCATGAATACAAATCTGTAACTTTGGACTATATATATATATACAGTTTGGACATTGAGTTGAGTTTACAGCTACTACATTTTTGGTTTGAACTTTTGACCAAAAAAAAAAAAAAAAAATCAACACAAAACATTGATCTTTTGATAACAAATTATTTGCTCACTAACTTTGCTCAACATGAACTTTAAGAACCCCAAAACTGTAGCAAGAAGACAGATGTATTCTCTGTCGAATGAAGAATGTATATTTGATTGCAAATATATATTACAGATGTATATTTCATCACATCTATTACTCAATGTGATGTGAACAATTGATTTGCTGTACGTAGTGACAGGTGGAAGGTGGGGGAGATATTTTCAATGCAGACAGAGAAACCATGTCAAACGAAAGTAAAGGCAGACAAGGATGAACTGTGATGAAAGCCTTGCACAAAAAAAACAACAAAAAACTGTAGAATAAAGATACAGCGGCTAGAACAGGTTCTGCTCAAGTTCAGGTCTCCAGTGCCTTCCTCAGTTTTTTCATGAGTTCTGACCTTTCACCTCACTTTAGTTCACATAGAACATTCCTTGCTTCCCCTCTGCCTACTTTTCTGTCCTCTTACATCCTTATCTTCTCAGTTCTTATCACCCTTTTGACTCCATTCCATCACTCATTATTTTTTAGCCTTGTGTATGTGGGTGAGTCTATAGAAGTACTAACTGAGGTTATCTCCAGAGAGGGTTGCATAAATGACTGGAGCTGTAAAAGTGTTCAAGACCAAATTTGGAGTTGAGAATCTTAGATTTGATTAAAAATGTAAAAAATTACATTATCTCAGAGTCTGAAATGGCTTTAAATCAACTCTTATAGTTTTAATTACTACCACTATAATCTATTTTGGCTACTGAAAGCCCACAGTTCTGTGGTTGGGATTTAGACTTTGGTGAAGCAAGTCAGTTCAGCTTAATTTAGATATAATACCCTTCATTTCCTGAGATACATTTACAGGAAACATCTGTCTCTTTGTGACGTTGCACAAAAGCCACAACAAAAAACATCAGAGTAGCACAGAGACAGATAGGTTTGTAGGTAGAAGAGAAGAAGCCACTGATTAACATTTACTTAATAGCAGTGATTTTTGATTTTGTCTTGTTAGTTAGTAATTGTAATCTTGAAAAAGAAATCTTAAAAATAAAGGTAATAGCAGCTCACCTGTAACAACCAAGGATGCTTGGTTCTTATAGCATCCCTTGATTATAGCATCCAATTGTAAGGTATTAATACATTAATATTTTTGTATTAACATATTAATATTTTCATATTATGTTTAATCAGCTCTAATGTTATGCCTATTGGGAGGCTCACACTGGGCTTATTGAATTATTAAGTTCTGGTTTTAATTTGTACATAGATCTTCTGATATGGCATCATAGATTTTAACAATTGAAAAAGTCCTTGAAGATAAAACCTTTTGTTCTGTGGGTTAATTAAGTTGAATCCTAATTTCAAAACAAAGCTCTGTCCCCAGGAACTTTTAAACAACCACAATCTGCCTTTCTTCTGACCTCCACATGTGTGGGAGGATAGATGCAAGTATACATATTGCAGTGAAGCTTGGCAAATTGGTCCATGAAACACTCTAAATCCCCACAGTGGAAGCCATATTTTTTAAAGATAATCTGTGATGTGTGTGATTTCTCCAACACAATTCAAACTGAAAAGATTGCATTTTTATAATCTGAGGCCGAGGGTTTTCAGGAAACGCTAAAACAGTGGGACAGAGAATTAAGCGATAGAAAAATAGATCTATGATGAGCTATTAGACACTTTCAAACATTTCTCTTCAGGTTTTCTCTCCAGTGATGGTTCAGAATGTAAAGTGGGCATGAGGCTGTGCATACCTCAATGTTTGTATTGTGTTTGTGTGTTGGTTATGTATTGATTGCTGCAGGGTGATGTTTTATTAAACAGAGGTGTGAAAGGAGATGGAGAGCATCGGAGTAGCTGTTGTCCTTCACAATTGTTAAAGCCCCTTTCAGTTGGCCTTTTGCACTTTTTGCCATGGAAAAAAAAACATAATTTTCTCCTCTCTGCCCCTGTTAATCCTTAAATCAATCAGCTAAGATTCTAATAAATTCGAACATTCCAGGCTGTCTTTCTATCTCAACATAATTTATGTAGGTTAAAAAAACATGGCCAAGAATATATACTGTATTTAGTTTCAGTTGGATATAAAGTGTCTATTAGTGTCTAACCAACTTTTGTCCGCTACAAATTACTTAATTTATGTATATTATATTTTATCTTACAAACCTTCCATCAGCGTCTTTCTCTTTGCTTCCAGCCATTACTTGTTTGTGTACTGTTTGTCTTTCACAACCTTCTCTTAGCTCAGCCTTGTTTCAGTTGTCTACCTCCATCCTGTTTTTTGACTTGTCGTCCATCTCTATTTTTTCAAATCTCTCATTCTTTTCTCTTTTCTTCCCTTGTGCTCATCTCTCCCAACCTCTCCTGAGGAAAGCGAATCGACAAGCTCATACAAATGGACATGCCTTCATGCCCTCCTTCTCACCTTTTATTTATTTATTTATTTATTGCCAGTGCACCTCTCACAGTCCTTCAGACAAGGATGGACTCTATCTACAGATCCTGTGTTTCTTCATTCCTTGCACTCCATCTTCACATTCTTCTCTTGTCATTCTTCTATTTGTGTTTCTGTCAGGTTATTTTTCCTTTTTCCATTCCATTGCACATTTTGTCTAATCCCAGACTGATTGTCTCTAAAAACAAGAGTCTCCATTCATTTTTGATTTTCTTAGATAAGATAAGGATGTTTTAAATCAGCTGGATCAAATTGAATCATAGAATGGGCCAAAATTGCATGTCTATATTTTAATTTTCTTTCTAAATAGGTCAGGTAAGCTTAAATGGGCCTAAACTTAACTGTGTTAAGGATTTGTTATGCTTGTAGCTAGGTGAAGATTAGAAACTACAATCCACATTTTTTTTCAGTTGTATTTCAAGTGGGTAATTCTTAGAAAACCTTTAACATTTGTTTGGCTTCACTTAATGTTTAGTAAATCTATAAAATGGAACTTTTAAGTTTTTGAATGTCCCAAAAGCTCCAATTTATCCCCTTAAAGTCAAGATTGTGTACAAATTATGACTAATTAAAGAGGAAAGGCTAATTAATTTCTGGCTCGTTGAATATTGTTTGCTTTATATTTGTAAAAACTTTGTTTTATGTTGCACCTCCTTCTGGCTTTAAATGCTCTCCCCACCATTTGGCACCGGTGTAGATATCCTACTCAGCCTAAGGGACATGGCTTCAGACAAAACATCTTCAAGTGGGCGTTTGGCCTCAAGGGAAACATATGTGGTAATTGCTTCTTTCACACCTCCAATTCATTTTCATTCAAGCTGGTGTGCTCAGCAGTGTGGAGGAAGGCACATCTCTATTTCTGAGGCACGCTATTAAAAAATCATGTGATGGTAGGTTTCATATTTCATTGCATAACATCTTATGAAACGAATATGTGCCTGTGGATTCCTACTTTCATTCCATCATCAATACTTTTATTTCCTTATGTGTTTGCCACCAGTTTTGGTGCACATGTGGAAAAGATGGGTGAGTGTAGAGCGGCAGCTATTTCAAGGTGGCCAGTGGCTTATTGATTTTCTCCATTTATTTATTTTTTTTCAATAATGCCCAACAGAGGTTGTCAGACAGATTGATTCGGAGAGCCTCTGTTTGTGTGCCTTTGTGTACTGGTGTTTGGTCCACATCACCCTGTATCATCATTCCATATTGAATAAGATGTGCAGACTTCCCATCCCTTTAAAACTATTCATCAGGAAACACTCAACTGGCAAATGATAGAAAATACAACGAATAAGATCCTTGCTGATATCCTTGAGAAGTTTTTTTTTAATTTATTCATTATTATTTTGTTTATTGGCAATATGGCTTTCCTACTTGTGTACCCTTTTGTTGGTGGATGTCTTGAGTGAGTTCAGTTTTACATGGATCCAATGACTTTTGTACAACTTTCGACCATGTTCAAGTTGTTTAGAGTGAATGGTAGTACAAGAAAATATAATAATGCTAATATTTCTATTTAATTCACAGGTTCAAAGCTGCACTGAAGTAGTAGACACAGAGTAAACATTTTCTAAAAAGAAGCCTGCATTAATCTTGTTTCAGATATCCCATGCTGTCTTTCTATTTTACACTGGGAATAACAGCAAGAAGCTAAGATAACCTACATGTTCAGTAAAATTTAAATGTCTGAGACCTTTCTGGTATTACATATAAATATTTGCAATGAGTTGGATATGCATTTAAATGAGGCTTGGTTGTCAGATAGAAAGTGTCTTTTTTGGAAAATAAGATATTAGTTGGTTTAAACTTCATTTTACTTTATTAGAACAAAACCTGCTATTGGTTTTTTATTGGTTGAATGTAATATTGAAATCTATTTTTTTTTTTTTCCCCAGGCGTTGCTATCTCCTAGTTGAAGCTGTATCTCTGAGTTTTCAACAGCTTAATACTCTGCTCCAGACATCTCAGAGCAGAGGAGATTCTCTCCCCGACTGTTTCATCCTGAACTTATTTTTGCTCAAACCTTATTACAGTCTGTAGAGTGAGGCAGTAGAGTAAGGCAGTGCTTCTGTGAAACAACCAGCTAAACTTGTCCACGAAAGAAAAAGTGTTTTCAATCAGTCGAGCCAAATTGAAACTGTATGATACTGAAATGAACGTTATCAGTATAGCACTCGAACAGCGGCAGAAAAATATGTAATAACGTGAGTTTCTACGCAGTGAAAACTGTTCTTTCCTGAGATGTACCATATGGTTTCTCAACCTAAGCTGGGCATTTCAGCAACAGAAAAGTTGTTTAACAGCTCTAACTTTACAGTCCTATTGTCCTAGCTTCCTGCAGTTCAGCAAGTACTCTTTAAAATACTGTTGTAACTTTACAAATCGCTGAATTTCTTAGCACCACAATATTTTAACAATCTGTTGTTGTGATTGTTGTATCAACCTTCCAGACCTCTCAGGTCATCTGGTTCTGGGGTGCTCTACATCCCCAGAATCAGAACCAAACATGGAGAAGCAGCATTTAGCTTTTATGGACTACAAATAAAGTTCCAGAAAATTTTAAAATAGCCTAAACACTGAGTTCCTTTAAATCTAGAGTAGAAACCCAAATGTTTAGAGTTGCTTCTGAACCATAATAAATAAAACCCTAATCAACATTTTGATGTGTATTGGTGGCATGGGGAAAAATTTTATTTTTAAATTGTTGATAGCTTTGTACTTTTGTATTTTTCTGATGTGAAGCACTTTGAACTGCCTGGGTGCTGAAATGTGCTATACAAATAAACTTAGATGATTTATTGATTTAATGGAAAAAGTTGGTTAGCTTTGTTTATACGGGATAGAGAATCTCATTAAAGGTTTAACGTAAAGGCAATCATGCTGCTGCTTCAGCTCCATGACATGTAGCAAAGAACACACAACAATCTTGATGCCCCCTTGAACACATTGCCATGCAATTTCCTGTTGATGTTCTGACTGGTATGAACAGCGTAGTGATGTGTTCATACACTGTAAAACGCGGTAACGGTTTTTGCTTATAAGCTTAATGAAATTTTAACTTGAGATGTTTTTGTCCATAAAATAGAAAAAAAAAAGATTTTGTCCATAAAAATATCCTGATCAATCATGCCTGCAAAATATCATAGCAAAACCTTTGAATAAAAGAAAAATACAAGAAGCCCATAACCTCTCAATATAATTAATTAAATGCCAACTATCTGGCACAACTTCTCTTTGGCCTTCTCATTAACCTTCCCTTCTGACTGTCAGAAGAAGTAACCTTTTCACAATTCATTCATGGTCTTGAGATGCTGCTTTCTGAGCGGAGTAACATAATACTCATACCAACACATTTCTCTGCTGTTCAGTCATTGTAGCACAAATAATTGCATCATTTGTTGACTTTCACATCCTTATTTATTTTTCAGGAACTAATTAATACTGTGAACTGTTGACTTAGACAGGGAATCTGTTAGAAATGCTTATTGTCACCCATGAAAAGTTCTGCATAAAGCCAGAGGCCATCTTTCATTGTCATGTTTCTTTTAATTAAAGTTGCCTTTTTCTCCTACCTCTGCTGTTTGAATTAAAATCATAACTTTCATAAAGCCAGGCCTTTATTAAAATGTTATGAATGCATAGCTCAGAGGCAACAGCAGGCACACATCAACAGATCAACAATCAATTTTACTAGTGAACTTAAAGCCACTTCCCCATATTAAACACAACTCCGGGGAACTGAGCAGATCACTTATCACCATGGAGAGTCTCAGTTTTGCAAAATTGAATAGTTTATGATACCAATGTAAGTTGCTTCTCATACCTCACTTTTCTGTGTGTAAAAGAATAATCTCAAAATCAATATGCTTGGCTCAATCTAAAATGAGTTTAACCCAACAAAATGTCTTTCCTAATCGCATAAATAGTGTTGGGTCTTGCTGACTTTGTGGTGACACTAACGATAAATGAGTGTGAATAACTGATTAAAAGATATCCTTTGTAGAATAAATTTGACTCTTCCTTTATGGAATTTCTAAAATTTCATATTTGTATTGCACGATGTACTGTATGATTGTATTTCACAAAAAAAAAAAAAAAAACAGGACAAATGTCTGCTAATTTACTGACTGCATCCATTGTATTTATTTTCACTGTTGACAAGCCTCCTTGTCAACAGAGGGTCGTTGTTAAAATGTTAAAAACATTTTAACATTTTTAAAATAATTTTAAAAAGTTCAAATGTGCCTTGAACTTTTTAACTTAAAATAATTTTAATATGATTTTATGTGAGATTGTGGATCAACACGAAGTAGTACAATGACTGGGGGAGGAGGGGAGCCAAAAAGCAGAAGATATCCAGTGCAGCCAACTGCCTTGGGAGGTTACTGGCCTAAAAATAAAAGATCCACTTGGGTTTTATTTTATACCTGTTCTGTCAACGCCTGATATGTTAATTAAAAACGAACAAACTGCATGATGGCAGCCCAGGAATGCCACAAACAGTTCTGGAATAAAATTGGTAAGAGGTGTAAAGCAGGCTTAGGTTGTAAAACAATATGTCAAACATGGAATATGTCAAGGAGCAATATCCAATCCCTAATATTAGGGTATACCCTGACCTAATCCCAAATATCCCAATATATACAAATAGGAAAAACACAAAAATGACAGTCTTTTGTGGGGAAAATGACAGCTGAACACAAATCCTCACCACACTATTCAGATTTTTATTTGTTAAAAATATGTCTTTTTTTCTATACTACTTTACTATTTTTTCTTCTACTTGGCAGGTAATCATTTTATCTGTCACAAAATTATTTTTCAAATATTTTAAAATTTGTGATTGTAATTTAACAAGGCATGTAATAACATTCTAACAGATGTCTGCTATTTCTTCTTTCATGTGGTTTCTTGTGGGCATTGGGTGTGCCTACAATCCTCCTCTTTCATCCACGTGTTGCACAACCCTCCTTGCAGGTAAGAAACGCTTTTGTTTTGTTTTTTCCCACACACACTCGCAATGTACCCAACAGGACCATTTAGTGATGATAAACACTTGTGTGCATCAAAGTTTGCATCACTGACATGACATAATGACGGACTGTGAGCTTGTATTTGCATAATCAGTGTGCGCACTCCTGGATCTCATTGAATATTCATATGCTGCTGAAACAACTCTCCGACTTCAAGAAAGAGATTGCTGTCACAGTCCGTGAATCACGGAGCAATTTTAGCTCTTGAATTGCACTGTAATCAGCACAGCCTGCTGCCATCCCTTATGCACATCTACAGATCCACACACACACAGACATGCATGAATGCGCACTATGATCCACTTCATAATCACTGATGTCTCTTTCACACCAAGGGACAGTTTTCACTAAATCCCAGTGAGGGTTTGTTGCTGGATGTGTCACAACCTATCACTTTGGTTCCTCTTCACTCAAGACTCTCTTCTAAGGGGCAGACCTAATAAACCAAGTGGACATCTACAACCCTGGAGTGTCATGTATCCATCTATATAGTCCCTTCAATTCACTCCCAGATGGGACTATGGGATTCTTAAAAGCACTGATAGTGTTTATCTCCCAAAACCAATACTTGGAGTTCAAAACCTAGGGGAAATAGGGAGAGATCAAACAGTCTCTTGTGGCTGTGGATGAGGAAATTTCCTTTGCCTATCAGTTTTTGTTAGAAGTGGTGTCACTTCTGGTTAATGGTATAAAATGCTTGTGACCTTTAAAAGGAAGTGAAAAAAGACTGAACTTTGTCACTTGTGGATCTGCTGACTTTCTCTGTCTTGTGACAGTTAAGTAAAGGCTAGAAGTCATTGGTGCGCTTGCGGTATTTGTGATTCAAATGGTGAAGAAAAAGAGAAATAAAAAACAATCCATTCATAAAGAAGAAGAAGCTAGAAAACACATACTTGATGTGCTCTTCACATTAGTTTATAATGTTTGGATGTTAGAAATACAGTAACTGGTTCAGCCTAAGTGGAGGCATTAGTGCACCCCTTTCTTTTGCACAAATTAGGGAAAGCTACATCAACCTTTCTTTTGCACCTGCCAGTTTGTATAGATTATTTATTTTTAGAAAAGGGTATATTAAAATCCGGGTAGGTGATAATATCAAGCCTGATTCATATACTTCACACAACTTTATAATATGTAAAACATAACTGGTGCTTTTGCTGTGTTTTATATATTATAGTATAAACCAATTCATTATATAGAAAAGTTTATGACTCAATGGCTGCAGTGCACTATTGTCATGAGGCTGCAAAACAAGCCCAAATCATTAACGAAAGGTAGGCTTTGGTTTTTGTTCTGATAAGCTGTTCAGTCCTTGCCAAAGGGAACCATGCATTATGAGTAAACCACCTCATCTGTTTAGAGGGGATTGGCAAATAGGTCCTGTGGTTCATTCCAATGCCACTTTTCAAACCTCACCCCTTCTGTTATATTCTTTTCATAAAAAAGAATCTTTCTCCTAACAAGATTTCCAAAAAAGACAGTCTTGTTCAGTTCTGTTTTAATAGTTATCCTCTAGGTAACATTTTTACATTTAGCACTTTTAGCTTTTGAGGTAATTTTGTAATTATTTTACTTTCTTCAGTACACACTCTGGTAAATTTCCTGAGCTATATTGTAAAAATGAATTACAACGTGGGTTACATTGAAATGGTTTCAAAATATGATCAAGTAAATGACCAACAGCAATTCCTTAAACATGCCACAGAAAAATATATATATATATATATATATATATATATATATATATATATATATATATATATATATATATATATAGAAGAGAGAGAGAGAGAGAGAAAATAGCTAAAATACTTGCTTCAACTGTGGTTGTATTTATGGCCATTTATCAAAGAATTGAGTGAAAATTTTATTTTATATAAACATACTCGTATATACATCCATTGTTTTTATATGATTTTGGTGATTAAGGTGTTGAGACATCAGTACGCAGTAGAGTCACAAATCTTTCCTGGAAGCAGTTTTATTTATTTTATTAATGGTGCCTCAATAGTAGACAACAAAAAAGTGCCCGCATTTTATTTTATCATCTTCTGCATTTGTAAAAAAAACATCTCTATCTTCTGTGACTTACCATAGAGTAGGTGGGATGAAAGGTGTTGATACAAGCACTATTAGTTTGAGTTGTTGTCAGCAACAATTAATTTTAGTCTCTGTATCTTAAACATTACTGACTCATTCTGGCATATTGATTCCACTGGTATAAAACAGCGTGAGTCAGCGATGCTTCAGACATTTGTCTTCACAGGTTTGCAGTGTTTAATAAAACACAGCCATTTCACTCCCGGTTGCACTTATTCATGGTTATGCTGACTGCTCATGTCATAAACTTTATCTATAATGCTTGCAAAATTATTTTAGCCTTTTGAAATTGCTCTGGCTTTGGTATGTTACAACTGCTAGCTTTTGTTTATTTTATTGGGATCTTTTATGTGATAAATAATACAAGTTAGTGGGTTATTTAGACTTGGAAGAAACATTATACATACTTTCTCTGTGCTATGGTACCCCTTTATTAAAATCCAGTTCAACTAATTGCTTCTTCAGAGTGTTTGTGACTACAAATACAGCAGTTCTGTACAATGGTAAGTAGACATAATGCAAGCGATAAAATCTTGAAAAAATGTAAAGTCTTATTCAATCCACAAATAAGAAAAAAAACAACGAATAAACCTGCAAACCTACCAATACTCGTCAGTCCACCTAAAGGGTCAGACCTTGTAGGGACAGTATTAATCATATAGAAGCAGTCAAGAGGCCCATGGTAACTCTGGAGGTGCCTCAGAGATCCATGGCTCAGGTGGGACTTTTGTTTCAATAAACAACCAGCCTAGGCATACAGCCATACCTGTAATAGTGACCATCAAAATATTCTCGTGTTAAAATGGCCCAGTCAAAATATAGAGCTAAATGCATTTCTGAGGCAAACCTGAAAAATCAGTGTATCAAAATCTGACTCAGCTTGACCTGCTTTGCAGAAAAAGGATATATTTTAGTCTGGATCTGATAAATACCCCTAAAGATTCACTGACTGCAAATGATTAATTTTGTGTCCCTCTGGGAGTTGAATAGAAATGCAAGACATATGTTTCAAAATTTCACTTGTAGGCAAAATGGTAAAACTACATATAATTTTCCCACAGAAATGAAATACTTTCTCTGCACATCACAAACACCCTAACAAACGACAAAGTAAGTGAAGAATGTGGTTTTAACCGAAAAAAGGTGAAAAATTGTAATGCAAGATCCCATGTTTATGATCCAGCTAAATCTGTATTAATTCTAAAACTTCATTTTATCATTTTGTAATATATGTGTTTCATGTGACCTGAATAATTCTGTGTGCATTTGTTTGGATGCCTGTGTGCAGATCTCCGTCTCTGTCCCCATGGCAGCATGCCAACAACTTCACTAATTGTGGAAAAGTTGCACTTTCTTAGCAGAGCTGCTCATTTAGATAAGAGTGGCAGAATATTTAGAACATGAATTATAGGGCTTGGCGATGGCCTGCAGAGCTGCCAGCAGCTGTGGATTCACCAGTACACCAGCTGTGGAATTTAAAGGAGAAACTGGGACTAATCGTGTTTGTAAAAAGTCACAGGTGGAAGGATGAGGGCTTGCTCTGATGTTAGCATCAACATAGGCACAAACAGGCTGTTGGATGCTCCTTTTTTGCGTGTAACTGAGTAGCGCCAGAGGGATTTGTAAGGATGGGGACCCATAAATGACCTTCAGCCAACACATGCATGCATGCATAGTTTCGCACTATTAGCCTCACTTGGGGGGATATTGCATTACATTCCTGTTTATTATTCACAGTATGTCCTATGAGATCAGAGATTGAATTTCTTTGACAGACATTGGTTTCCTTCACAATGACACATATTTACCTCTGTGTGTTTAATATTGAAACAAAATCATAAAACTTTTTGAGATGATTTTATTATTTTTAAAACATTTTTTTTTTGTTTTGTTTTAGATGAAGAAATGTTTAAGGTAGGTGTCGGGATTTCAGTCATTTCTTAAACAGAACAAACATTTTGATACATCGACAACAAATTAAATCTTTGATCTGCAAAGCTGCATACATTTTTTCCTATGCTGCATTTAATTTGCTAAGAATTATTTTTTGACCCAAGGCAGTCATCAGGTTTGGGTTATTTTGGGAAATTTAAAACTGGACTATGCAATCTTTGTTATATGGGGTTTGAAAAACAATTAGAATATTAAAGTTCCAAAATTTTACACCTCAAGCCATCTTAGCCTTGACTACTAATATTTTCTAAAATTATTCATCAAATTTCCATATTTACTTTAAGCAAAAAATTACACAGTCACTTGAAGGATAAAGGCAAATGTGGCTGAGTGAAAATCTGAAAATTGTGGGTTTAGTTTCTTCCTCTTTGCCACATGTTGAAATGAAATATAACATAAACCCACCCTTAGAGTTTGACTTTAATATGTACTCTTTTGTTTATTTTTGATGACTGGTTTGATTTTGTTAAATCAAACCAGATTTTGTTAAATCAAACCAGTCAGTGCAGGCAAAATTAACCAAGTAAAGCATCTTTATCAGTTCACATTCCAAACTGTTGTTAAATCTTTTGTTTATATGGATGTCACCTGTAGAGACAATTAGGAATCATGAAGACTCCCTACTTAGTTTCCTTTAAAAAAAAATCCATAATTAATCATCATGCAATTGAACTTGGAATGTTCATTATCCCAAACTCTAGCTGTGAAACTGCTTTCATCCTGTAATAGAAGTACTTGGATTTAAAATTGATTTCATTTGCAAAGCAATTCTTAGTGGAAAGTAGTGTTAGTTAAATAGGAACATAATTTTCATCTGTAATGCTCTCTGATGGCTTGGAGAAGTGCTCTTAAACTCCAGACCACGAGGGTTGGTGTCCTACAAATGTGTCTTTGCTTCCACCCACCTTAGTAAAATAATCAGATTGTAAACAGAACCCCAGAGAACATGACTGCTTACCGCAGAGGTAAATTAGGCCATATCTAAAATTCGCTGGACAGGAGTTGAAGATCTCTGCTGCAGAGGAAAAACGGTTGCTTTTCGGCTGTAACCCACTTGCTGGATAACATAACACAACTCTCACCATACCTGATTACATAGTCCTGGTTTGGAGTGATCCTCAGAACCAAAGTCAGAGTTAAACAGGACTCATCCTTACTTGTATTAATTAGCTGTATCAAATCATGAGACTCATTACAGTATGTGGACTTTGCTATTGAGGATAATAACAAAGTTCATCTTTGACTTTTACATACATCAGCACACACCTCCTACTGTCATTTTTACATTCCTCCTACATTCAGATTTACAATTCCCACATTGTCTGAGAGCCTCTTTGTCTTATAATAGTGACTGAAAATAATGCTACCCATGTCATCCACAGTTCTGTTCATATTATTTACATGTGAACACTAAACATAAACTTTAACTCTGTTACACAATCATGGGAATGGAGCAAAAGCATTGTAAGAGATATTCCAAAAAAATTACAGTTAATCCCAAAATTATTCATAAAATAATCCTTATTTTCTAAAAGTGTTTCTTCTCAGTGGAAATAGCATTTTTGGGGTGGCCCAGCTGGACTCTGACCCAGCCAGAGCCCAGATTTCAATCTGATAGAGCATCTGTGAAGAGAATTCGTAAAAAGATTGCTAAAAAGGCCCTATTAACTAAGGCATTCAAGCAAAAAATATGCAAGCTGCATGCGGAAAGACTCCCTGACCTAGAATCGTCATGCTTTATGGCAATAGTGCTGCCACTATTCTATTGTTCAGACATACAATGAAAATGCAGTCAGATCTGCTAGTGCTACAAATAATTTTGTGCTTAAATATAGCTAGCTGCTTCAGTGATTGAAGTTTTGCTCACCAACATATATTTTTCATTTGATTTCCTTATACAGCCAAATTAAATTGTTTTCATTTGATTTCCTTATACAGTCAAATTAAATTTAATGCAAAGGAATAGCAGACTGTACACTACACCTTTAACTGTGCTTTTTGATTTTATAAAATGAATGGCTTGTTTCCACTGACTGGCAAAAACTCAGAAAAAAATGATAGAGCATCATGTGAAATTTTAATTATTACAGAAAGTTTTCTTTTAAAACATTGTGGAGAGTGAAGAATGCCAAAGTAATATAAATGCATTTAATTAAGGTAAATATCGTCAATGCTGTTTTATTTCCAGTATTAACAAATCTATGACATTTAAATAATTATTTTATCAGTTACAATTGACACTCTTCACTCTCCATCAAGGGCATTACATTCCCTGCCACCCAATACAAACTCTCTTTTCCTATTTGTTTTTGGAACTTCCTATCCTCCAGAGATGCCGATAAAGTAAATGAGAAGAGAAGAGAGAGATGGGACTCATATATCATGGGATTCCCATCTGAACCAGCCTGCACTGCATTTGTACCATTTTAATTTGCCTTCATGAATGAGTCAGCAATTGTGCTGCAGAAATGACTGGAGATTAGTTCTGATTAAAGAGGGGAATCAGTTAACAAAAGCACTAGCCTCCTGTCTTCTCTAGCATCCCTTCTAATTAAATGCAGCCATGTGAAGCTGTGGTTTGTTGAGTTTTCCTGGACCTCTCCTACTGCTCCTGAAACTCACATATATAATATGTAAATCACTTTTTATTATGAACATGTGATATTTATAATTTCAGACAGGAAAATTAGTGTGTGCTTAAACAGAGCATGATTAATGTTGCTACGTTAAGGTTTTTTAAGGTGTATTGAACATTTCTTAATGATTAAAACTTCTTTGTAGTTGGATATGTTCTTTAAATTGCAAAAAAATTAAACTAGACAAAGCTGATTTGAAATGGATAAGTTACAGTTTCAAATCCAAAGGGAAGTGTTGTATTATAATAGCCACATTTCATCATATCTTTTGATTATGTAGCCTTATTCTTGTTCTTCTTCCTCATGTTGGGAGTTTGAGATGTTCAAGTTACTTTTGTGATCTAGATAGAGAGCAAACTTTTTTATGTGGTCACATTATTTTTGCCAAATAATCCTAAAGGCTATGCAGTGTCCTCACATATTCCTTGAATTTTGCTACGACTGTACAAAATACAAACAGCTTTACCATAAACATGGACATAATCTCTATCTATGCTGCATCTAGCAATCAAAACTCACCAATCAAACTGGAGGTACCTCATCGGTTTATGGGTAAATCTCCACACAATACCAACTTTATGATAATTGTTGAATTTCAAATATTGTTGTTCAAATAGCTGCAAGTCTCCTATTAGCCTTCTGTGTCCAGAACCTCTGCGTGTTCACAAGATAGTCAGGTAAACTCGGTTTGACTCGGCGCCGAAAATGAAACATTTTCAACTGGTGCAATTTGTTTTCAAACCAAACCCTTTGTGCAACCTGTTGCCTCCCCTCGCCTGTAGTGGTGCTGCACAAGAACCACTGAAGAAAACGACACAACACCCTGTTAACAAGACACTGACCACAACTTCTCTCTTTATGAAATGTAAATACATGCACAATGGTATCATATAGGTGTAGGGCTTCTCGTATGTTTGGAAAATGTGCAAAAAAACGCCCTTCAACAATGGGCTCAGCATAAGTGGACATGCACATTTGTTTTGGTTGTATTTACCCAAAATGCCCTGTGCTTGAGTCCATTTCCTGCTTTAGGAGTAGTTTATGGTAATAAAAGGGAGCCTTGTAAAAACCCCAAAGTATGCAACGCAATATGCCTTGGGATTAGCCTTCCTTCCATTTCGCTTTGAACTTGTATGTTGTAGGGTTAGGGCAACATGAGCAAATTATATTTTGAAACAAAAATATACTTTATAGTATTACTATATGCATATATATATATGAGTTTAATTTATGTTTTTGCCTCACACATTAATCTAAAAGTCTTGCCAAGTATTTGAAAAAGCAAGACATAAATGGAGTCAGCCATTTCTCTCTTTTCACCTCATTCCTTAGTTTGGAAGCATACATTATCACATGGAGTGCCTTGTTAATGGAGAGGAAATATTCACATCAAGCGACGGGTAGGAAACAACGGTTCACCTATTCGCTCCGAGTCACCAGGCGTGAATTTTTACATCCTCATACCTCAAGTTGCAACCGGTGAGTGAACATTCCATGTATTATGGATGAGGTGAAGAGGATGGAAGTGTGGAGGATGGTGAGGGGGTTATCACACAGAGATAGAATTGTTCAAGAATGAACAATGTCTGTCTGTTCACTACATGAAATGCTTCTGCACGGGACGTTTGAATGTGTGCGGCTTTGGAGTGTCTTGTAAACCCCATTAGGCTTTCATGCATCAGCCCATGGACACAATTCTCCTGACTGAATACATCCATAGACAACAAGGGTTTTAAATTGTTGAAAAACTTCAGAGCCAAGAAAGTGTTTTCTTTTAAACCACAATCCCTCTGGTTGTCGACTTAATAGGAAAAGGCTAGGGCACATCAGAATGCAAGTAAATTGAATAGCCTAAGCCTCCAAAGAAAAAGAAAAGGCCAATTTGTTATTTTGTTTTACCTTTATTTTTATTATTAAATATATCAAATTATCTGTGATTTCTGCTTATGTCTACTAATGTGGAATTTCTACAGCTTTTTTTATAAGCAGAAAAAAGCCCCAACAGTTAGCCTCAATAGTAAGTATTTGGTAATTGGTGTGTGTATTTGCTTGCACTAACACCTGTCAGGTTCAGAAGTGTTTATAGTGGAATCCATATTGGCAAAACTGTGGCTACATCTCAAAAATTGTAATTACAGATCACGTCGCAGCCACTAACTTGTTTAATTGTTGACATGGTGTTCTTCTGGGAGACACACGGTTGTTTCTATGTCAGTCTTAACTTTTGGAATTGTGGGATTCAAGTTTGTTTCATCTGACCACAGCAATTAGTTATATGAAGGTTTTGGAAATTATTGCCAGTACTATGTGCTTTCTTTGACAATTATATTACTGTTAAAACATATTTACAAATAAAATAATTTTTACCAGCGGGTGTGCACTTTTGAGAGCCACTGTATGAGTTTGCAAAAATTGGTCAAGATTAACTTCTGAATAAGGCAGGAGAGATTTATGTTAGCACTGCCTAAAATCATGATTGATCATTTATGTTGTAAATAAAGAAATACAAATTTTGGTCATTTTAATATGAATTATATCCATGTTTATAGCCATGTACATGCAGACGTCTTAATTGGCAGTGTTTCCAAACAGCCATTTGGATTGTTCTCTCCTAAAAGTTCATTATTTGCCTTTTACTCTCTACAAATAGATATTTCACCCCAAAGGTCGAAAAGCTAAATTTTGTGCACACTGATACAGCAGTATGATCTTCATTTTATATCCTGTAACAGCTATGACCACATAAGCACACTCAGTGTCACAAAGTAAACTGCTCTGTGGAAGATTGTGTTCACAGTGACCTGCTTTTTCTGTGACACCAAACTGACAAGAACACATATCGGCTCGACTGCTTCTTTGTGCTAGTATCCATTCAGATTGTGAGAAATTATAGAATTTGTTATCAGAAATGTAGATAATTAATTGGTATGCTTTAATATGAAAGCTCAACTATTCGCAGACAGTGTATGCAGAGTCTCCGTGGCTCATGGAATATGCACAGTGCACCTG
This sequence comes from Poeciliopsis gracilis, assembly GCA_911649635.1. NCBI lineage: Eukaryota > Metazoa > Chordata > Actinopteri > Cyprinodontiformes > Poeciliidae > Poeciliopsis > Poeciliopsis gracilis. The sequence continues at coordinate 3,996,214 of CAJVRI010000884.1, read as the reverse complement.
TGTATTTGGAAACTTCAACTCACAAAGATAATTGCAGTCTAAAGTGCTGGAATATTTGCTTTCTATATCCAGATCTTCACCTGTTCAACCAGGTGGGCAGATGTTGAACATTTCCAATGTATTGGTTGAGGGACTGAGATAAAATCAACAGCAAATCTGAAAATCCCTTTTAAAGCTGAAGGGCAAAGATAGTTTAGGGATGACAACATAGAACTAATATACCAGTGATAACCCTTATTCTGAGTAATCAACTTGAAATAACTCTGAAAGTCAAAGAGCATAATCTTGATGAAAGAAACCATACATGCATTGTATACAAGATAAACTGGTGCAATATTTACGCAGGATGATAAAGATATTTCATCTTAATCACTTCCTTTCACAAAACAATACACATTGTTCAGAGATTGGCCTGCTGGGAATGATGCTAAATGAATAAACGTGGAATGCAATGATTACAAGGCAACTATGAATTAAAGTAGATTTAATTCATAGTAGCCAATATAGCAGCCAGTTTTCACTGTTCATCTGTTGTACTCAAGTATCTCTGGGAAGCTTAGTAAATGACTTGGAAGAGGAGCAGAAAAAAAGTCTTGTGGATCTGCTGTTTACCTTAAAAAATGTGTCATGATCTATTCCTTTGTGAAAGGGCCAGTAGGGCTATACATCTTTTAGGATATTTTATTACACTTTGTCTTAGCTTCATAAACGTTGCTGAAATTGTATGAGCTAAAGCTGAATGTAATTTCTTTTGCTTTGTGTTAGGGTTGGATTTCTGGCTTAAAAACTCTTTTGCTTAATACAACTGTGGGATAAAAGACAATGTAATTCTAAAGTATAATAATTTATATGGAATGATGTATTTCCATGGTAACAAACCAGTTTATCACTGAAGGCATACAAATTATGTAGCACCACCTTGTTGTTAGTCTCAGACTTCATGAAAGTTTTAACAATAGGTATTCATTCTGGATGAAAATCCATTTAGACTGGTCTAATTGCTCAAACTATAAATATGTACCTTTGACATAAAAAGTGTGAAAAGTATGAATTGGCCTATAACTTTTTTACTGAAAACTGGTATTCTTAAGTCTTGTCATGTCTGTAAAAATGAATGTAGATTTTTAAAAATATATTTTTAGAAGTATATTTTAGCCTAATATCAAATTATTTCCCTTGAGCATGGCTCTTTAGTGTAAATGTGACAGATCCATTCCAATTTCTGAGAAAGAACATCTAAAGAGCATTTAATCTAAGAAGGGCTTGTTCAGGGATCAGAAGTGCAGGGTGATGTATTGTTGAGCTCTGATTTCACACATGTAATTTCTTCACCTTGCATCACTCTCTAGAGTCAATGAACAAGCGTTGGGGTTTTAGAAGTTCATCTAATAGATTAACATTTGTATTAACTAATCATACTGAATTATATTACATTAATATTACAGGATTAAACTCTTAAAAGATTAGACTTGATATTAAGAGATGAAGATAAAAAAAACTGTCTCAACTCTTTTAGAAGATGTGGAGATATTATCAGTAGCATGACTTTGCTCCCAAAGAGCCATAAACGCAGAAAAAAAGAGAGTAAGATTTATGAAGACATAATTGTTAGTTTTGTTCCATATGGAGGCAGCTGAAGGATTTGAGAACGTTACTGACTGCTTCAAGGGGGTTTACTTAATAAACGATCATGAGCATTCTCTGAGCCGTCTTCCCTCAGACATTTTTCATTTGAAATCGTTCTTCTGTAGAATGAAATATTTTGTCTTTTGCATGTTTTATGGTGTGTATTATCAGGTTTTGGCCTCCAGAATTATCCACCACAGGGTTCTCTGCTCTAGTGATAAGGAAAAAGCTGTTGAGGAGATTGATGTTTTTCATTTAGCTCTCAAAGTAAAACAAAATGGTGACAAATTAGCAGCAAGGCTTGTTAGTGTGTAAAAAATATGTGCAAGAAATGGTAACTGAATTTTTGCTAAATTTCTTCCACTGCTATAAAATCTATGGTGCTCTCCATTTTGCTTAGAGTAAACAGCAGAGTTTGGGTGGTTATAATTTACATTTAACCTTTTACATCAATACAATAGACAGATAGTTATTTTAACAATTTTTTGCTGGGAAAATTTTACATGTCAAATACACTGAAATATGTAAATTATATAGGTTAATCATATACAAAGTTTTATTTTACAATTTTACGTATTATTTTGTCCAAGTACCTAATGACATTGACACATATCTTAAGGATTTCTCTGACAACATTGATGGCCACAGCATTGATGCTTTTTGAAAAGGCACAGTTTTCTGCCACAGATAAGAGTTTCTGTTGCCAGTTGAAATCTTGTTTCAGTCCCTCTCAGGCTTAAACTATGCTTTAGCTTCAATAAAGATTGCACCTTGCAGCATAGGTAAACAAGAAAGTGCCAACAGTCATGTCAAACCTGATAACCCAAAAACAGCAATGTAGAAAAAGAAGTCATGACAGTTACCCTAAATGTTACTTTGCATGCCAATTCAGCATAGTTTGAAATGTTTTCTTTTTCTAGTTTTTCATGCATTTTATCAACATCCTTTTCAGTTTTCAATACTGTATATTTTTCAGAGATGGAGCTGGGAGTTCTCAGGTTGCCACAGGTGTCACAGAAAGAGGCAACCCCCAATCCCACACACGCAAAGCGAGCACAACCTTGGTGCATTTTTATTCAATTTTCCAAGGCTGGCTGTCAAAATGCCAGTCAAGACCAGCAGAGCCCAGTTTGCTGTTGTCAGAAAAACCCCAGTTTTCTGGCACACCATTGCGCTTTGCCTCTCCTGAACTTTGGAGCCGATGGCGTTTTAAAAGGACAGCTGAAGTAAGTCTTGCACAGTTTGAGAGCAACAAACTGAGGTCACAGAACCATATAAATTCTTAAACAGGCATTGAAGTCTGTAGATAAAGTAATCTGGAAAAAACACATACACACACACTCTCTACTTGTGCCTGTTGGCTTTTCTCGCCAACTACTGTGTCACATGGACACCAGGTTAGTTTTGACCTTTGATTACCACGATTCCAGACAAATATACCAAAATTTATTTTGTTGATTCTACTTTTTCCTATTTTGAGCCTGCTGTTCTCAGCAGGACAGGAATGTATGCATTAGTCAGCTCCATACATATCAACATCTTCATTTTAGCCACCTGCCTAGACCACCCACCTTCTGTTGTGACACCTGCCAGTCAGAACCGTGTCAGCTAATGATTAGCTGGTGAGTCAAGTCAGCATATCAGTCAGTACATCTGTCTGACTGAGGCAAGTCTGTTGGCTTTCCACTCGGACAATCAGCAAGTCAGTCAGAGAGACAGATTGTCATGCAGATGGCTCATCAATTAGACATAATAGCCCTCCACTGCACAGTGTCTGTCAAGACAGTAGTATTTCCTCAATTGCTGTTTACATTTTTAAATGCATTTTTCAAAAAGAAAGAATGGAAATAATCAGTATTTAATCTTGGGATGCCCTATTGAAGATTATTTTTAGTATTCCTGTTAATTTTTAAAAAAAAAAATCACATTAATCGCACTTTGGTGCTGTGATTAATCACAATTAATCACTACACCAAACTTGGTAAGCTTGAAATATAAATATGCATACAGTTGTCATTCTAGCTGGAAGGCTGCCCCTCCTGTTGTAATCTAACCAATGAAAATAGAAGCACTTATCAGATTTTTGGGGGTAGAAGTACTCTCTCAGTATACATTAGCAACTAAAGTAAACTTACTCCACTACGCATGCATACAAGTAGTAGAAAATTTGTCCAGGAGCCATTTGACAAATAAGATACATTTTACTTTCTAGTTCCTCTTCGTTTTGATGCCACCCTGGGCAGCTGCCCATATAGTCCTTATCAAAATCTGCCACTGTATGCACGATTTAAAAAAATATTTATCATCTCAAGATTCTCAGTTTTCCATGGCGAGGTTTTTGTGCCACCAAGTTGAGCCTGCAGTGGCGTTCTGACATGCGCTTAACTCGACAAGTGGCTCACGATTGATTCCATCTCTCTTTGCTCGCTGGGTCTGTTCTGTCTGTGTGCTCGCCCTTTGCTCTGCCCGCACTTGAAAATTGACTTGTATGTAAATGAACCATACCACCAGCCAAATTTTTAAAAATCCGATCAAACCATGTCTTGACAATACTGCATTCACTTCAGTGAGAAACGGCCAATCACAACCAGCAATTTGGCGAAATTTCCACTGTTTTAGGCTGATAGACACATTGCAGCATGACGTCACACCAGCGGTAACTAATGTATCACAGCAATGACTTAATTGTTGCCAAATTATTGAAAAATAAGCCTGAAAGGCTGTTTTTCATCTAACTGAATTCAGTATTCATAAGGCATTCTTTGATTGGATGGAAAAAGTCTGTCTGTGATTGGCTGGTAATGTGGTTCATTTAAATACAAGTCAAGTTTTGATCACAGACACAGAGTCAAGTGCGATGACACAGACAGAACTGGCCGAGTGAGCAGAGAGAGATGTTGCTGAGCGCAAGCAGCTTGTCAGTTGAGTAAATGTCAGAACACCACTGCACACTCAACTTGGTGTCACTGCATGCTCACCTTGCTCATTGCACTCAACTTGGTGGCACAAAACTCACACAATAGTTTTCCATATCCCTATATTCCTATAGGAAGTCATTTTGTTTAAATGTTAATAGAAATGTCTTTCTCCATTCATTTCCTATGGAAATGAATGGAGATGAGGTCACAACTGCTTGTCCTCATCCAGCTGAGTGACTGGAATAATTTGAAATTTTTAATTTTTGCATGTAGAGATGTACATAGTGACACAACACAAGAAAGCTGAGAAATGTTCAACTTTTGTCGCTGTGTGCCATCATGGAAAACGTCCACCTTTAGCAGTCATTCGTCACTCCCCATGTGTTGAGATCATAATTAGCTGCTGTGAATTAAGTAAACCTCTGTGGGAGAGAGACCCTGAGGTCAAATTAGTAGCCTGATTAATCTGCATTATGTAATATTAATGCATTCAAATTTTGATATTAATCACATCCATTAATGTCTTAACGTTTACAGTACTATTTTTCTTAAAGAAGAAAGAGTGCTGTAAATGTTAAGCAAGCATTGATATCCAATTAAGACATGCATATGCTTGAAAACTCATCAGCTAGAAAGTACAGTATAATAACTCCCTATTTGATTCCCACTATTTTAACTGTATCCCTGTGCACTCATTAACTGCAGTTTCCATTTTTCATCTTAGCTGACATTCATGAGCAGAACATATAGTCGTCATGTCTTTCTCAATGTGGAAATATTTTCATACCAAACTCTTCATGCCATATTTTTTTCTTCCGTTTTTCCTATATGGTCTGGGTTTTGTCTTAATGGTTCACTTAGGAGGCTAAAATAAGTTACAGTCCAACAAGATTCCATGTTTTCTTTTTTTTTTGTTGTTGTTTTGTTTTTGTAATAATCTTTTTCGACTGAAAGGAGACGATTAGAAAAAAATGCAATAGTATTTCAAATTTATTTGTACAGAAAGATGATGCAGAAAGATGACTAGTTTCAGATCTGACTACCGCTGGGTGGGACTGGTGTGTGAGGACTGAGAAAATGTGAGTGGTTTGGGAAGGAAGAGGGCCCCTTGGCAGCAGCCTCTGTTTTTTTGAGGTCTAAGAAAATGTCTCCTTTCATAGCAGAACTTCTAAAAGTCTCTGGTAAGACTTCAGCAGATTTGCCTGTAGTGACGTTTTTAAAAGAAAAAAGAATAATTTATTACTAAAAAAAAAACAAAAAACAAAAAAAACACAGAGGTATTTGCTAAATAGCATGACAAGAATATTAAGTTGGCAGCACTGCAGCGGTCACATGTGTCACTTGACACAGATAGCTACTTGCTTCAGCCAATACAGTCTCACTTTCACAGTTAAGATGTTAAAGGATGGAAAATGTGTGAGATTAGTGGGAAGTGAAGAAACACATTTGTTACATTTATTGTCCTAATACAGATTTTTCAAGCACAACAGTGGGTGTAATACTAAAAAATTTAATGTAAACCCACTTGCGGGTAATTTTATTTCACTTTGGTATTATCAGACCAAAACACTTAACAGTTTTTTAAATGTGGGCTGCATCTCTACCATATGGAAGACGATTACATCTTCCTCATTTTATTGGTAGCAACACCTGAGCACGCATACATACGAAAATAATGAGCACAAGTTGGAAGAAGAGAGTCATCCTTTATTATTATCGAAAGACATTTGCACCGCTTTATCAACTGATTAGAATGATTTGAATTATCTGTTGTTTATGCAGATAAGTATGTGTGTAAGTGTGATTTGGTTGGTGCGCTACTAACAATTCTTATGAACAGGTAAGATTTCAGCCTGATCTATCTTCAAGTACGAACATCTCACACAAAACCTGTTGCACTCGTACACAAGCAACTCCCTACCCCCAAAAAAATTAAAAACAGATGGGATGATTGCTGATGCTGTCTTAATTAAAAAAAACAATACAGGGACCTGCACAGTTAACTCCAGCAGATAATTTGAAGCCGCTGCAATTGTGGTATTATTGTATTTCTTTTTCTCTCCTCAGTAAAAGCCAGTGAGAACAGATAAACAGAAACAAAAGCACACCACAGAGGTGCAGCAACCTTGAAAAGAACATCAGCACACTCATGCACAAACAGACACCAACCCAAAATGCTTTGTTTGGACCAAATCACTTGATACCAAACTGGAAAACATTGAAAGGATAGCCAGAAAATTGCAGCTGTTGGCAACCACATCGGGTTTCACACTGAGATAATTCTGTCCATCAGACTAACTACGATATTATGGTTATTAACGGTTTGACTTTGAACAGTCCGTCAGTGTGGGTTCAGGAAATTTATATATATGTATGTGTCTCCAAATTCTCCAAAGACATTATGAATGTGGATAAATTTGTTTTTTGACCTCTCCCACCATGTATGCATATGGTTCTCTGCTTCGCTCTTTCTACTAGAACACCTCTGTATCTGGACACTGATGTTTTTGCCACTAGAGAGTTTGCTGACTTTGTTCTCAGTTGATCAAAACCATTTGCACTCTTGTCACAGTTCACTGCTTTATCTAAAAACAAGTTTAAAAATTTTAAAAATCTTCCTTTTCATATGTGTTTTTGCTACATATCTCTTTGTCTATCCTTTATAGTTTTTATTTACTCTATATTATTATTCTCTCTTGCATAAACAATTGGGCTCTCACTGCTAACATTAGGCTGAAAGTGCATTCAACATGGCAGTGTTCAGTAAATCCCAAAATAAAATTAAACTTTTAAAAAAGCAACAAGCTATTTGGTTGAAACTAAATATTAAAAATACCCAAATTAAATTTGAAAGTATTGCCCCTGGAGATGCTTGGACTTCGTCTAGCAAATCTGCCTTCAACTCTGACAGCATGGGATGAAATATCAAGGAGTCTGTGATGATGTGAGTGTATACTAGGAAGAAATTTTGTGTGTTCAAGCTGTCATTTTAAAAGCCAAGAGCTGCTTGAAGGATATGTTGCTTCCCTAGAGGCAGAAAAGGCAAAATATAAGATTGAGCTCAGACAAGCTCTGTAATGCAGCAAGGCTGAGCTGATATGTTTTAAAACCACTGCCACTGAAAAAACCCACAGTCAACTGACATTGTGAACACATCTTGGATGTGACAGATATAGCATCTTTATTACTAATTCATTGGAACAAAGTTAGATCTTGGCAAAGGGCTTCCCTGTGCATCCCAATCCCACATCCAAATTAATCTAAAAAGGCTATCTAAATTAAGAATGTCATAGAAATCTAACTTCTAGCCATGGAATACACTGATACCCTTAACAAAGGCAAAACATGTCCACTAAAAAGAATTCTTCGTATGCTCAATATTTCTCCCTTCGCTTTTTTGTGTGTACACAGGAAGCAAAGTTTGGTTTTTCTTTGCCTTTTTAACATAATGTTACTCCCTGAGAGTGTGTATTAACCTTAATAAACAGATGTGGTATGGCAAAGGTAAAGCCTGTAAATTGTGAACGCTGACCTGTTAGAGATTTTCAGGCAGCTATTTTGTTTTATTTTTCCTGATAGAGTTTAAAGGCAGAATATTTATGACTTCGATATAAGATAGAGAAAAAAAAAAATGTCAGTAAAATACAACACTTATGAAAGGCTGGGAATCCACGGTTGATTTTGTTCTCATGTCATTCTTTTGCATTTCTCACTTCCTTTACAGTTTTGTACATCAACCAAATTATATTGTTTCTCCAAACAATGAAGTATTGAATGGTCCCATGATTCCCATGAGTGATTTTTTTTTTTTCACATATAATCTGTATTGTATTATACTGTCATGACATAATTTTAACAAATATGTAAAAAAACATGTTTTTTTTTGTTTGTTTTTTAATAAAAGTTGCATACTGCAACTTTGAGAGTAAAACTTAATATTTTGAACTCTCATGAGCAGAAAGCATTGGTAGTAGCATTGTTTTTGAACAGGCTATTTTATCTATGAATCAGTTGATGGATCTTAAGTATAGTAATTTGACACTGTAAATTGGTTTTATGAGGAAATTGTGTATTTTTCCTTATTTAATTTATTCTTCTTTTAAACTTTAATGAGTGATTTTATTTATGTAAGATCTTGGTGTTCAGAATGTCTGGGAGCTAAAATTCTCTTATTTGCCACAGCGAATGCACAGAGATACACTCTGATCTTTGTAGTCAGGAATTATGAATAATTGTGATACTGTTGCTCCAGAGAACGTCAGCTGTTTTTGAACCAATCACTCTGCCTGTTAATACTTTCTGCCACAAACAACTTCATAGTCATACACAATCAAAATGTAAACCAGTTTGATACTCCTGCTCTAGTTGAAATCTGTTGAGCTAGAAGGAAAAGTGCTCTAGTCATTAATATACTGAATCAACAACAGAACCTGTTATTTTTAGAGAGAATGGCTGCTCAGATTACACTACCGTATGTGTGCACACACAAGCTGACACTTTGCACGCCTCTCCTCCTGACAGAATGTCTTTTTTCTGCATATTTGCGTATGCTGCATATGTCTGCTGCTCCCTCGGTCGGCCTGCATGTAATTGCGCTGTCATGCCATGGACATTGCATGCTGCAAACACTGGAGGGATCTTCTGCTTCACCCACACAACCTTATAATTATGGTGGCCTCCCTCAAGGGATTGGTTAGATTCAGCTGGGGGACACCAAAGAAACCTCTCTAACCCTCCCAGGACCAAGCCCACATGTCCGCAAGGCTTCTATTAGGCAAGCACTTGTGCAATTACCTGAAGGTGAGGGAGTGACATTAATGCAGCTGGAATGTGATAAAGTGGTTTCTATCATGTTTAGCAATGAGCAGTACTGCATATGTTCCTGTATGTATGTATACTGGGGAAATGGATCAGCTGTTTAAAAGTGCCGTCAAAGAGATGGTAGAGAAAGTGAGGAGATTTTCTCTCGGTGTGTATTGTGGGGCATAAAGCAATGCGACAGAGTCCCTTCTCATCCTGTCCCTACATGCTGTCAATCAAATGATTGAAAAGAAACTTGTAGAAGAAATAGAAATGTGTCTTGCAGGATTTATTTTTATTTATTTATTTTTTGGGGGTCATGAACACCAGACTTGTTTTCCATGGTGTGAAAACAAGTCTGTTGGGCATCACACTGCAGACAAGTTACCCAAGCAGACAGCCTTATGAGTTAACTAAGTTAATTAACTTAATAATCAAGAGAGATTTAACCTGTGAGCTTAAGAATAGCTGTGTATGTCCCAGCCAGCTAGTTTATTATGTTCATCTATTCAATTGCTTGCTAACCAGTGATGGGAATTTTGGCTCTATTCAGAGAGTCGGCTCTTGTGGCTCGGCTCTCAAACGGCTCTTAATTTATTATTGTCCGCAGTCCCATATTTTAACTTAACTGGGAAAATAGGAATGTTTTGCTTGATGAATCATTTTACATTCATTGTTCCCAGTATGCGAAGAATTATGCTTCCTTACTTTTATGTCTCTGTTCTGTTACAAAAGCAGACATTCATACCTTTGTATATTTTAATCAGACTAAATGTTTATTTACCAAAACAGTAAAACTCTACAAATAACTCTACTAGTCTGACCCATAATCACATTTTATCTATTAATGTAAAATATCTTTAATATTCAGCCAGTTATTGTTTCTCTTTCTCATTGCAACACACTCTTCTCCTCGTCACTGTCTAAAGTACAGGCCATTTACTGTACATAAAACATATGTTTCTTTGAAAATCATGAATACAGATATTTGTGTTGACTGCACTTGTGTGTTGTCTGCCATCCTGAAAGTTGAGATTACATTAATTGCTCTAGAATGTATTTGTATTTTGAAAAATCAGAGGCAGTAAAAAAAAAGACATTTTACTTTTGTAAAAACAAAGAAATTCCCAACTGAAATGGGTCTAGCCAGCAGACGCGATGCACAATGTGCTCTCAAACTTCTTTTTTTTTGTTTTTTATTTGTTCCTAAAATATATATATTCTGAAACTGAACAAGCAGTGCCAGTATGCAAAAACATCCTTTTTGTATGAAGCCAATTTGGTGCCAGGGCCACTTTTTACACTGACGTATCATTGTTTCTCAGTGTGCCAAAAGGAATAAACAATTTCCTCTCTTTGATGTTTTATATTTTTTTCTTGGACGTTACTATGCCTCAACTGTATCACATTTTGCATCGACTATTTTTGTTCCACTAAATCACTGAAGTTAGCTTCTATCGTTTCATCCAATTTATTCTCTGTGAAAAGCTGGTTGTCATTTTCATTAATATCTTTTAGTATATTTTACTAACATCTCCCTCATCCAAAATATCCCCTACAAGGAAGTGTATTCTAAAATGAAATAGAAGAACTTAAAAAACTTTTTTAAAGTATTATAGGGCAACACACTCATATATAAAATATATAGAAATACAAAAACATGAAAACCTTTTAGTACTTTATAGAGTGTGCTAAGAATGTATTCTTGCTAAGTTGTATTTTATGTCTGGCCGCAACATGGATTCATCCCTGTTGACTTAAGAGTTTGAACGACATATGAGTCAAGTGGCAAAGGAAAAACAAACGATAACAAACAGAGTTGAACATTCAACTTATCACAGTTGCAAAACAACTTTACAAGAGTTATTGAGTTTCTATGGCTGGCTGAGACTCAAGGGTCAACAGAGAGAAAATCAAATTATTAAAATCATTAAAATCACTTTAAAATCTACTTAGGTTGAATCCTCAGAATGAATGCTTGAAAAACACTTTGTAACCTGTTAACTACCGTTAACAGTAAATGAATTAAATTCAAATTAATTGTAGTGATATTTAATGTACAAAATTAGGATTTTCTATTACCAGATAATGATTGATATGACAGTATGTTTTTTTATCCATCAACTTGGAGCACATTAGGAACAGATCAACTTTAAATGCCAAAAGAAAACAAAAAATCTTATCAATAAAGAGCAAGCCCTGCTGGGAAGGTAGAATTACCATCTACAAAAGGAAAAATATATATATATTTGTAAATGTACATATATATATCTGCTGTTGCAGTACTACGTGAATGATGATTTAAACACTTTTAAACAAAGAGAATTTCCAATTGCTTTTGTAGCAAATTGGCTTGACACACCAGTGTAAATCGGTTTATGTAAATCTCATAAAGAGTGCTGTCCTTATCTCTACATGACATAAACCAGAAGCTGAATCAAAGCCTTTAAAACCAACAGCTCTAAGTAAACACTGAGATGGGTTGGCAGGAACTCTGGTGCAGAGGTTACGCTTTGCAAATAGAATGCTTAGGATTTAGTGAATAAAACGAAATTAATCAACCTTTCAGCTGATTTACTTAGATTAGGCTTCATTTTGTTTTCCCAGTCTGGTTACTTTTATGTCTACTCAAAGTCATCTCTGTTAGTTATTTGTTAGCTTTTCCCACAAAAGATGAAAGTGAAGCAATCATCTGAGAAAAGGAGAGCCAGACTTTTTATGAGACCAAAACATAACAGAGATCCTCAGATGATGTAACACTGCAGTCATGAACTGCATGTTTCGAACACGTCTCTTCAGGAATGTTAGGTTGAATTCTGGAGATGGTTTTCAGTTGTGTCCAAATCATTTTGCAGAGACACCTGACTGGCATAAGAAGTCACAAATAATGAAGGTATTTCAGATAGGGGCAGCCAAAATGCATTTGTAACACTGTTGACACAAAAATGACAACCACAAACATATAGAATTTAGATGGACTAAGAACAAATACATTTCATCTCATGCATTTAAAATTCAGTTTGGCCCATTTATTCTTTTATATATTGAGTAGCTGCAACAAAGATTACGTAAAAGAAATGACAGAAACATTACAAGAGTGAAAAATTCACCTGACAGGGATTAATCTGTCAGGTAAACACGACTAATACAGTGGAAGATAAAGGTTTATTTGTTCAGCTGAGTACCAGTAAAATAAAAATAACTAAATCATAAGAAATTAGCTACTTTTAAAGTTCTGACAAAACCATAAGATAAACATCTGTGTTTGACATTACGAAACAGCAAATATTTCAGAATGCAGTAAGAGGTTAAATGAGCCAAAAAAAAAAAAAAAACAAAGCAATATTCAGGGTATTTTCAAGACATATTTTTTTGTGGATTCTTACTGCATAAATACAAAACAAAAAATTTTCAGAAAAAGGTTTTGCTCAATGTAAAAATTGTGTCCATTGATTTTAAGAATGTGATAAGTCACTAGTTTATTCAGTTACAGTATTATTCTGCATATGGTGCATAAAATAAGTACTGAACATGTCAACGCTTTCCCAGTTAAAATATAGTTTTATTCCCACATGAAAGCACATGTCAACAGCAATCCAAGTAATCCACACTTGTAAGAAATAATGGCAAATTATAAATGAAGCATATGATGAGATCCATTTTAAAATACTTAGGCTACTTTTCATTTCTAATTGATTAAAGAAATAAAAACTGTGGTCCATATGTACTTCAAACTTGATTAATTTGGATCACAAAATAATAAATTTAGCCATCACTGCAGTGGCCAAACCAGTATTATGTGTTAATGAAAAGTGATATGACCAAAGCACACAGTTCAGTCTAAAGTTCTTCTGAATAGTTTGCTTGAGATACCTGGTAAATCTTTTGCCTCAGTCTGTTACCTTCAAGCCAACCTCCTATACTTTCAATCAACAGTGCTGATCGAACTCTTGCTTTTATGATTATAAAATATAAGTCATTACAACAAAGCTGACATCTCCCTGTCAGCCAGTCTCTGAGTGGATTTAACAGACTCCCTTCTGTAATCTGCCTAGAGTACCACAATTGAGCCAAGACCAGGGGGTCACTGTTGGTGTTGTTTCTTTCCTCTTACATGAGGTACAAAGAGTGACCCCTTAGAGTAGGTCAAGCTGAGGTAAATCTTTATATTAACTAAGGTACTTTCTCTTCTCAGTGTAACTATCTTCACACTAGAAAATACCAGGGACAAAGCAAACACAGAGCAAAATCTAACTTTAATGTGTGTCAAATGCTTCACTTCACAGGTTTTTTCTTTAGTACAATTCCTCTATGTAACTTTAAGGTAGCTGAGCCAGAAACATGGCTTTTCATCTGCTTTGTGTATATGACTCATAAAAAAAAGAAGCCACAGACCCAAGGCACCAAGGAAGAGAGGAGGAAAACAGCTCAACTGACTGATGACAAGTAATGATTTTCAGGCCTATGTTCCTGGAAGTGCAATTTGTCGTATTAGTTGAAAAACGCTGAGCCGAGTAACAAGAACTCATCGCTGCTGTTGTTTAGATGACAACTCGCACAATCCCTCTCCTAGACGGCTCCCTGTGTGTTGTTGGAGACTTGTGATAAATAATTGAAATGTTGACTCAGCCCAGTGGTCTGGGTCACAACAAGCTGTAGTACTGCTTATGTGGAATGTGTGTGTACATAGGTTGCCATGCATTTAATAAACCTATGAGGCTGGTATCTGAAAGACATCAATGTATATTCAGCTGGGAGAGGGAGCATGAGGCCTGGACAGATATGTCGGTTGAACCAGAAGTCTAAGAAGGAGTGAGAGTGAAAGGAACTGTGAAATTGAACAGCTGTTGGAAGTTACGTCTGTTGAGCCGGGCGTGCTGTCCGACGCTCAATCTGCCCAGTGGTGGGTGAGTGTGAACACACATATTCACACACCTGCAAAGGTCCTCACTAGAACAAGCAGCAGATCACGGACGTGAGCATTAACGGGAAGCAGAACAGAGATGTTTCACAACTTAATTTATCTCCTGTATGAACTTTTTTTATAAGTTTGAATTCAATTTAAGCCAAACCAAAATGTGAAAAACTAAATTCAAATACTTTTTTTTGCTTGTGTTTAGCGTCTTGGACTTGCTTGTTTGTTGGGGGGGGGGGTTTATCAGGAAAAAATCTAATTCTTAAAGGTAGAGGTATAACTTGGCTCATAAACCATAAGTAGTCCTGCATAATGTCCACCTTTTCAGTGTTTCTATCCAGTTAAATATGTTAAGTCAATGAAATGCATTGAAGTCCTCTGGAGACCTGAATTTAGATACATGTAGTGCTGCAGCTGCAAGACAGTGGAGCCTTTCCAATAGCCATGTCTTACAGATGGACTTAAAGTCAATTTCACTCGTCTGTACTGCCCAGTAAATTCTAGACATTAAAGGAAATCTGACAAAACAGAGAAGATTAGATTTCTGCAGTATTTTATTGTTGTAAGGTCCTGCAATCAATTTTCTGAGACTCCATTCTGGTTTGTCCTGTTGATTACAATGAATAATATAGCAAGTCATATAACTGGTCATCATGCTAAAATGAAACAAGCAACCTGAGGCCCTGTTCACACGATAATTTCTGGTGAAAACTGAAGAGTTTTGTGGTGTTTGTAGTGTACATTTACATGAATCCACCGAATGTTTTCTCTGACAACGGCACAGATTGAAAATGGGTGCAATGTTTCTGAAACGTACTGGTGTCCGTTGTCTTGTAAACAGAATGAATTGATCTTTTTTGTCAGGGAATCCCTAGCTCATGCATAGTATGACAAAACATAGCTGCTTCCTACAATCCACAGAAGAAGAAGAAACTATTGACAATGCTGGTGTTACTACAATTCGTGTTTCCCCATCAGATACGGTTCCCTCATCGTCTCTTCACCACTCTGCACCGCCCAGATGGCAAAATAAACACGTGCTTGTTCAGTGATCATAACAAGAACTCGCTTGTTAAGCGCTCTTATCTAGAGAACTCCAGGTACCGTGAAAGCTCAAACATGTTTCAGCAAAGTTATCCCACTTTTTTCAAGTGCGCCCTAATCAAATGCACATAGTGTGTGTTTTCCCCCAATATCTGGAAGAACGGTACCTGATGGGGAAACGCGAATTGACTTGGAACTATTTTTTAAACACATGCGCACTTAGTTTCAAAAAACCTTGCACCAAATAGTGGTATGGAGAGAGCATTACATGTTTTCAATGTGTAGCGTTACTGTTTAACCAAAGACTGCAATAAGGACGTCTTCATGTAAATGTAATGGAAACGAAGTAAAAATTTAATTTCTGTTGGATCATTGTCAGGTAAATAGGGCCTAAGAACATATTACGTTAGTTTACTTTGCATTCGAGTTGAGCCCAAGCCGATCAAACGTGGGCTTCGACGTTATTCATGATGTCACTCAGACTCGGGTAATCTGAGTCTGAGTGACATCCAAGTTTGAAACAAATTTTCAAACATTGAGGAAAATTTGTTGCACATTTAGATTTTAAAGTTAGTTAGTTTTAAGTTGTTATCTCATAGTTAAATATACAAAGATGTTTTTAAACAATTAAGACATTTGTTTGGATTCTGCAAATACCTTCACTGTAAACAAACATTTTTTGGAGTTAATTGTAACTTCTCTTGTGGTGAATAGTTTGCTGCTGCGGAGTGAGAACTCCACTCCTCAGCATCACCTTCCTCTGAGAAATGTTAGAGTTGAAATGACAAAATGATAGATGTTTGTTTTTTACAAACCTTTGGAGCTGTGAATGTAACAATGGGTTGTTGCAATAAAAACAACTGAGTAAAGAACTACATAGGGCTTTACCCGACAACTTTGTAAAATAGAAATTGTTCTTAACAGTCCCATAAACTAAATCGCAATTAAAGGATCGTCATGAATACTACAATGATTTCTGTTCCAAATAGTGTTTCGTCTTCATTCCTGCACAATAATGGCAAAGTGGATTATTTCATAATAAATGCTTGAGATCTAAAAGAGAAAGCTTCAAGGCAAACTTTTGTTGTGTTGAAAATTCTCTTACTGAAATAAATTAGTAATAAAAAGCACAGTTCCCGAAAGCTTCCCCGCTTTCAGGAATTGAAAGCATCTACAAAATAAGTAGATGCTTATGAAAAATTGCATCTACTTATTTTTCATAAGTAGATGCTATGCGTTTCCTGTATTGTACTTCAGAATAAAAAAATCTGGATGTGAGCACCTTTGAGACAACAACTGAAAAAGACCATTTATGTCCTCTTTACACGACAGACATTTGCACATTTGTTATGTCATAGACCGAAACATAAGTGTGTTTTTTAGTCACAATCATCATGTTATCAACCCACTTGCAGCTGCGGAAAGTGTGGACATAGAGCAGCTTTGACATCCCATCAACCTGTTTGACCATAAAAACACAATTTGGGGTCTCTTTGTGGTTACAACATCTGTTCCATGCTGGTATAAATGAGAGCGCAATGTGGTATACACTTCAAGTCTGAAAACACCTCTTAAGCCGTTTACTTTCAAGTTAATCCCAGATTTTGTGAGGTGAACTGCCACCATGACATTGACTGCACAAGTTCTGAGTGAGTAAATCCCACCAAGTCCAAGAGGTCATTCAGTCTTCTGCTCAAGAGCATGACAGCTTCAGGTTCAGGCTGGCTAATACTTCATCAAAATAGCTATTTCATTTCTGTTTTCTTGAGAAACTTTGTCTTGTGTAAAACAGTTTTTATCAAAATATTTTGTCATTTTATCAATATTTTGTCTGGATTTAGGTCATTTTTAAATAGTTTTTAATGTTTGGTTGTTAAATTAATTTAGTTACATTTGAATAGATCAGTATAATGTCAATATGGTTAGAAGACATCTGTTATGTCTTCTAATTATTAATTATTCTCATCCATGTTTAATATAGAATTTATAACATAACTATGCAGGAAATCAAAAGTTTTAAGAGCTTTGTTTTGAAATTGTCCACAAGCAATAATGTATACCTAGCATTATATCTTTCTTCATCTTCAATTGCTATAAACAGATGACAAACATGAAGACAAAACAAGCCTACAAGCAAACTTGGAGTGTTTAAACAACCTCTGGTCAACATCAACAATGCAACAGGAAGTATTTAGTAGCAAATATGTTTTTGTTGGACTTAAAAAAACAAGTGTAACAGAACCACATTTTAAAGTTCAATCTTAGCAAATGCAGTATTAGCCAACAAATTAAACCAGGTTAAGTGAATATCAATTATAGTCAGAAGTAAATACTATTGTTTGAAGCATCTGGTATTGTGCGCTCCATTAATGGTAGTTTGAACACTAACAACTGCATGAATACATATATGTTTTGTTTGTTTCACTTCATCTAACTGCTCAAAAACATATTAAACTGTGACTATAAAGGAGGGGTATGTACTGTTACACCCTACTATTAAATCAAAACCTGCCCTCTGACATTTTTAGGTAGCTAAGTTGGAGTGACTTGATGGCACCAGAGCAGGTTTGATGTCAGATGGGGAAAAAGGGTCATTGTTTAGTTCTTGGCATCACTGATCTGTGCATTGATCAGGGTGAGAACGGGAAGTAATTGCACTGATATCGTGGTAAAGCTGCTCCATGCACAGATTCCATTATTGAACACAAACCCTACTTACCTGTTGCCATAGTACTCATATAGAAGATCTGTTCAGTACCATACCTTTTCATCCCATAACCTAGTCTGCATATGTTTGCTAAAAATAAACAACAGTTTGACAAGTGGAACGTAATGTATTTATCCAGGAAACAGCCACGGCAAACAGTGTTTGGGGAAGAACGTTTGTATTCTATGTATAATCATATTGTTACACTGTCAGTTCACTAATGCCTTCAACAGGGAAAAGAGATTTGGCGTTCTTATGCGTTTCAAATCCGTACTTGGAGCTTGCTCTTCCTGTCTAAACAGACACACACAAGTACACCCACACAAATATACCCAGACAAAGCGAGTTAATTTTCAGGGTTTAGTCCAGTGATTATTCTTGGAGAAATAGACTCGGAAGTTTGGTCCTTTGCATCTTTGTTTCTGATGAAGTATATGTATTTTCTTTTAAAGACACATAGTAACTTATATGCTCATGACAGCCCACTTCTGTTGATCACATTTTACATTACTCATTTCTGTTTCCTTGTCATTCTTAATCTTCACTTTCCTTTGCAGTTTCTTGTGACACCTGTCGCTTGTACTTTGGAAGAGACAGACTGATGTGCAGACATTAATAACCCTCAACCTGCTCTCACCCCACGCACAAGCCTTAGGCTGATAATATTTGCAGACTTCGTTCTGAAGCTTTTCCACTTCTCTCTGTCACACGTTGAGCAGTGATGGGTTTGAAGCAGTGGTAGAGCTCATATGCCTATAAGGGAGGGTGGGAGTCTGAGATTTGGATACTTATGAGGCAAGTACAGTGCTTTGTAGAAGTATTCGCTCTCCTTGAACTTTTTCAAACTTTTTTAATTGTATTTTACTGTAATTTAATATGTTAAACCAAATCAGTTATAACAGCAAAGTCGAAGGAAACATTTTTTTTTTTTTTAATGATATTTTGTAAATAAAAATACTGAAGCCAAACAATGTCTTGAGACATTTTGTATGGATGTGTGTAAATCAGTCCTATCCTCTCTGTCGGAGGACAGGCTGCTCCTCCAGGGGCCCAAGTAACCTTTGGAGGATCTGTGGAGACACCCAGCTCAGGTGTTAGAATATGAGAGGCAAGAATTGCCTGGCCAGTATGGAGCAGTAGCAAGAAGAATTTTGCAAAGAACAACACAGTAAATTGTTATCCCTCAATGTACAACGCTGGTAAAGATATTATCTAACCCCCAAAAGTGAATATAAATGCATGCCCACATGCATTTGTGGGGGCAAGCATGTAAAATATTAAATTTTACATTTTATATTGTAAAATTATAAATGGGCTGGTATAGCGCTTTACAGAGTCCAGAGGACCTGAAATGCTTCACACTACATTCAATCATTCACCCATTGATGGTGATTATAGCCACAGTTGCCCAGGGGCACACTAAAAGAGCAGGAATCAAACCAGCTAACCACAAATTGAGGCACAAACTCCTACCACCATTGCCACCATAACATCCCATAAATTACATGTAAGAAATATTTTTAACCATATATAATAATTCTTACATTGCACTTCACTGTGCAACACTGTCACATAACATGCTAATTTAAATGTATGCTTGTAATGGAACAAAATGTCTGGAAATTAATATTTGACAAAGTTTGGACAAGTTTGTATTGTTAGCAATTGTCAACTTTTGACTTTTAGTAGCACTATCATGCTACGCAGAGCACGTTTATGTGGAACAGTGATGATGATATTGATATTACAGAACAAACAAACATTAAAATGTCCACTTATTGACTGTAAATATGGCTCATTGCACCCTCAAATTGAATCCTTAATCATATCTGATGGTCCCGGGTCATTAAAGCCTGCAACACAATGCAGACGCCATATAACACAAGCAAGTGGAATATCATCAGAATGAGATGAGATTGCAAGACAATTTGCATTTAAATCAAATTTAGTAAGAAGGAGCCCTATTTAACTCAAAAGTCAAAAGTTTGCATGTCCTTGGGCAGGGTTTTTACACATTTCATATCAACATATGTGTGTATTTGCTTTAAAAAAAAAAAAAAACTTGCTTCTTGTGTGCTTATTCCTCAGTGCGTCTATGCTAATTAGCTGTGTTGTCTGTGGGTGGGAGGAACATTTGATTGTTGGCGGGTTTGTTTCCCCTGAGTCCTGTCTGATGGGGATAAGGGAATGGCCTGAGGCAAGCCAGATAGAGGGATGCTGTGTTTATTCCCACAGTTCCACAGGCTATAGCCCCAACATCACAGCAAGGCAAAGACAGAGTTGTAGGGAAGCAAGGAATACACCAAGGAACTGTGATGATTAAGACAAAAAGGGGGTGTAATGGGAAGCAGCAGGGAAAGGAGATTATTAGGAGAGGGGTATGCCAAAGGAAGTAGTGATGGATCTGCTGAAAGGAAACCGAGTGGGGACTTATACTGTGTCAAGAAGCTTTTAAGTCCTCGAAGAACCTCATATGCATACTTAAAACCCCCATATCCATATTCCAGGCTCTATAAAAGGCAGATGAGTCTGTGTGGCTTTAATCTGTACCCAACACATTCAGTCAGCTTATTGTTGATGAATGCCCACCTTTTTTTCCATCCTGAAGCACTCGCACAACTTCAACATTATGAAACCATTCTAAATAGATATATTTTACAGCATTATGCAAAAGACTGAAGCAAATCTGTCAAAATTGAAATATGAGGATAATGGACTCAAGAGAAATGCCAGACTGTAGGTTTTTAAACAAGAAAGCGTGCCAAGAGGTGCCTGACAGAATAAATCACATTAGATCATAAGATTGTGTCTTTAATTGCAATTTTTAATTACCTTTTAAAGTGATTATAGGACAGGTACTTAATTAACACCTATTTTAACTGTACACTGTAAATCTCTACAAAAAGTAATTTCCTCAGTAGATAATTCATGTTTGAGTATTTTTTTTTAAGAACAGGTGAGACAGTAGGCCTACAGTAGTGGCATTTTTTATTATTGTTATTATTATTACCTTCCATTTCAGAAGCCTTATCCACATGCAAGGAAATTTTAGCTTCTGACTTTTTTTATAGGATAAAAAAAAAATACATCTAAAGTGTTAGCTCTGCTTTTTAAGGATTTAACGGTCTTAAAAAGAATTTTAATGAGTGCTTCAGTGTTTGTAGAGATATATGCCTGCCATTTTTGCGTTTCTCTAATCTTTAAGTTTGGTTTTAAAAGAGAATAGTCCTGAATGTGACTTTAAATGACATTAAACAAGCCTTAAGAATTATGTGTTTATAATTCCTGACATCACAATATTGTAGTTTGACTTGTTCTTTGTCTTTGTATTTGTTTTACACAGAAGAATAGATACTAGGTAATAGAAACAGTGTATTTGATATGTTTGTAGTTTTGAGAAAGCGATGTGAAGCAACCAGAGATGTAACTTCTGAAGTCTTCTTAATCTCGTCTGTAATCAACGGTTGTTTCTTTTGTATAATATGCCTTAGCTATTCAATAATTTGTTGACAGCTGTTTTTTTTGTTATATGTATGATTTCCACTTAAATATATCTCATGAAGGTAAACTGTTTGGAATAAAAACAGTTGATGTTCACATTTATTCATAACTCTGACCCTTTTCCATTAGCTGTTTTTTACCAGTCTAGTTTCACTCAGCTTCTGCATAAGGTCTTTAGCTTTCATTAGGTTGATCCATAGTTTTTACACCAATAGGCATTCATTACTAGAAATTGATCATGTTTCTTTCCTGAACAGTCAATGATATCATCTTTCCCATTTTTATTTGAGGTTGAAAATTATTCTTCTTGATATTCAAAGATTTACCAAATAGCAATCATTTTAATCCCAACTAAGCATCATGAGAAAAAGTTTGGTCTGATTTACGGTAGGACAATGAGGAAAAAAGGGTTGCATTTGTTTGTTATACTGCGAAGTACATGTTTGATTTTAGCCCTAGTCCTACTCCTTCCCTGATCCATCCTTACAAATAAATATGCTGTGACTCAAACTATCCCACTGTAGCTCGAGTTGCACATTTAAAGTTGTCCATCTGGATAGTGACCCTCTGCACCAGTCCCAATTATTTATATTTTTGCAGTGTCTTAGCAGGGTTTCTCATAGGTTTGGCGTGTTTCGTTTCATCCATGTTTACATCTCTTAGGAGGTTCCCAGTCACTCTTGAAAAAAAAATAATCCTCACAGCAAGATGTCATCAACATGTTCCACAATTAAGGTATTGTGTTCAGGAACATGTGCAGGGTTAATGTTCTGCCATGGCTGACTTAGTTTCACAGATTTTAAGAAACAGAATTTGTTTAGGAAACATCTTGTTTGTTTGCCTTTCTAGTTTCATCAGTTTTTTATATGGCATATTCATACATCTTAACTTAATCTTTGCTGTGTTTTAATACAAAAATCTATCACTTGCATTGTTTCATTTTTACTCCAGCAATCATGCTATGAACAATAACACAATTTGTCCTTATGGGTCAATAAAGTTGAAATGTTATCAAACTCTCATGCAGCATCTTCAGCACACTGGCATCTGCAAATCAATAAAGAAATCATCTGTCTCAATTGTAGTTATAAAAATGTGGAGGCTGTTGCTTTATGACAAAGTGGGCAATATACCTTTATTATTAAATGTTTTATTTGAGGAAATATAGCATGCATTCCCCGCCTGTTGTAGCAATGTACCTCAGTTACAATATGTATTGATTAACAGGTCAGCTTCACTGTCTTGAAACATGGATGAGTTCGTTATAATTAAGTTTTAAACTCAGCTTGTGCATTTTGTGTCAAAAGGAAATGATTGGTGGAGAAGCAGTTGCTTCCTTGTCCAGGTGTAGCAAGCTAATGTTCTGTCAGACGTCCAGAACAAATATAGCACAACAAAAATATCTTTCCATCATCGGCAACTTCATTAAGTGATTCAACTGTCATTTATCATGTCATCTGTTTTTTTCTTCTACCAATATGTTCATCCACTGATACAATTACACTTCCTCTTTATGTACACACATCATCAGCTAAAATGTCCAATCAGTTTTGGCTTTTTAATCATTTAAGTCAAGATTATTTATATACTGCATTTCAGCAACAAGGTAGCTCAAAGTGCTTTCAAAACACAACAAACCAACTGTAAAACAAGCAACAAACATTTTCAAATATTGTAATTTTTTTCTCTTCCAAATAGGGTCCAAATAATAAACAGCATAGGGGTTAATATATATGCATTCACCCCAACTCATATGCCAAAAACATCCCTTACAAACCATTCAGGCCCATGACGAGTTTATATAAACTATATATTACGAGTTTATATAAACTTATTTTTATGTTACACAAATTTGAACTCAAAGTTGAGCTTGACCCAATAGCATTCAGCTGCTTGATGGCAAAGCCCCATGAAAGTAGAACACAATTTTTCCTTGCTGTTAACTCCCATCAATGCTCCTTGAATTACCAAAAAGTCTCTCATATGGCCTATCTGTCTACATATGGTTTCAGGAAGTTGACAGAAACCATAAGCATATTACATGTATTTGGAACATCTCCTGACATTTCCAACCTTCTTTCTGCATTGACTGAATAACAAGCACTGAATCACTAAAGAATATCATAGGAACACACACAAACTGCATAAATTCACACCTGCAAGACCAGGAAGCTCAGGATCACCTCTAACTCGGGGCATGCCTCAGGCAAGTCGGTTTTGGAGCGTACCACCGCTGTTTAATTTCTCTTTAAATGTGTGAGAGCATCGGCTAGTCTAAACATGACTCCATTTACGTTATGCCCAATGCGTTTAGTTCGTTGAGGAGCTGTTTAGAAGCTATTCTGTTATTACCCTTAAGATTGACAGGATTTCACTTTAAATACGAAACAGTGAGAATATGCTGTCTAGTATTGCCTTGACAGGG
This sequence comes from Poeciliopsis gracilis, assembly GCA_911649635.1. Classification (NCBI taxonomy): domain Eukaryota; kingdom Metazoa; phylum Chordata; class Actinopteri; order Cyprinodontiformes; family Poeciliidae; genus Poeciliopsis; species Poeciliopsis gracilis. The sequence continues at coordinate 3,972,278 of CAJVRI010000884.1, read as the reverse complement.
GGACAAATATGGGATAATACAAACTCATTCATGTAACTACACTGCAATCACTTGGCAGCATGTAAATTATGCTGTCGCTTTCTCTCTGGGAACCCACATTAATGGCTGCTTCAGCAACTGTGTTTCTCTCAAATTGTGGGTGTTGTATGGGCCGATATGGCATTTCTGATTGCAGTAATTTATCAATGTCTTTGCATTTGTGTGAAGAGAAACATCGAGTAGTTTTGGAAAACATGCTGATATTATTTCTTCTAAATTAAAAGTGACAAGTGGCTGATCTTGTTTATAAAAAATAAGTGAAAAAAATATATATTATTTTTGGCTTTACACAACATTAATTACCAGTCTTGTGCCTCAGGCTTTTAAGGAGGATGTCTAAAGTCAATATACACTTTCCAGTCCAGTGGCTTGTAAAAAGAACAGCAAAATATGTAACCTTGTTTAAACACCCTCCCCCCACACACACACACACACAAATACAGAAAAACACATAGTAGTTTCTTTCTATCTTCACCAAAGTTTTTACATTGACTTGAATTAATTTTTCATTCATTTTCATAGCCTAAGCTTGACCTTAAATCTTAGCACCAGCAGTACATGACTAAACCTATCCTATACTCAATCCACATATTAGTGCTAAGCCTAACCCCCAACCCTTAAACAACACTGCTTATTATAGGGCCCGGGGTTCAGGCTCTATAAGGAGCAGTTGGTCCCCACAATGTAACATGTTTTATGAAAACTGTTTTTACAATGTATAAAATACAAGGACACACACACATACACACTCAAATACAAAGGCGCATGCACACACCTTGTCAATAAACTTCATTAGCCAAAGACCTTACTGCCAGAAATGGCCGATCTCTTTGCACACTGGGTAATAGGCCATCCTCTTCCTCAATATCAGAGATCTTCTCCCATAGTCTGGCTCAGAGTGACAGATCCATGCTTACACAGCACAGCCCGGATCTCAAACGGGTCTTCCAGGAGGAGGGATGGAGAGGCAAAGCTGACAACGATATCACAAGTCCCGACTAGTTTCGGTATCATGTAAAGCCTCCACCCTGTGGGAAACAGCTCTCTGTGTTTCTCACTGTCAAAAGCCCCTGAAGAGATAATTACTACCATTTCCACTGCTGTTCCACTTTGGGAGGATATTGTTTGTAATTGCTAAAGAGGGGCGATATCTTCAGTAAAGATATGAGCAAAGTTTTTATTGCAATTTAGCTGGTTTCAATTTAAAGGAGTCAGAGTTCACCTTGTTTGACCCCAAAACAACTACTACACTGTAAAACTGCGTGATTATGAAAGAAATATAATGTTCATGAAGAGTCATTGAATAATTGCTGTCATAAATACTTAAATAATCATCTCAAACTTCTTGAAGGTATGTAGTTCAAAACAGTTTGATTGGTGGAAATTTGCTCTCAAATAGATTCTGCTTTAAGTGGCAGCTTGACTAAAGCTATAAAATATTAAGACAATAGTTGTAAAATGAATGTATAAAAATATAATATGAATGACAAAGTTTAAAGGCACAGAGTAAAGCAGCAATCAACTCATTTGCTGTCAATTATCATTTTAATATTTTATAGTATTATATTACCGTAGTTAGTTTTACTCTCCTTGTTCCCATATTTGGGTTTATAGCTTAACAGATTACAAAACTTTTAACCTATTAAATCTTTGTCACTGGAAACCAAGTGATTAGTACATTATTGCTCTTGGATTTTTTTCCACTTGATTCCTCTCTGCAAAGTCATCAATTTATTATTTCAGGTGTGGCTTGCATTTGAATTGGTACATTAATGTCCAAATCCCCCCTCATTTCAAACTGAATCTCAATTAGAAACTACACAGGCGAGGAACTTACTTGGAAAAATATTAAAGTTACAAAATTGTATCAACCTGTCATAGCCACTTACTCTGTGCCAGACTGAATATCATTAATGATAGTCTACCAAATGATTGGTTTGACACATGAGAAATATTTAGGATTTCCACCTTCAGGGAAATAAAACTGCTTTATACTGTCGTGGAAAGTATTTTTGCTTTAATGAATAGAGTAGCTGACAGTGTGCTTTGGTGGAGATTACAACCATCAGTCTGTGTCCCCCAGTGTCAGAACAGAGCTGCAGACTCTCTGTGAAATGATGGCAGGGTGCCATGCACCAAAAGCTCAAGCTTCCAGACAACTTTAAAGCTGAACCTTTGCACCAGAAATCACTACAGAGGACTTTCTGGGTTTAGAGTAGCTGTGGAGTTCAGAATCTCTGGGCTGCTGAGAATCAGTGTTCAGCTTTACCTTGATGCTGATGAGATCAAGTGGAATAATATAGGGAGGGCTGTATAAGAGTATGTTTTAGTAATGGCTTTGCGTTTCAACTTTGATACAACTGAGATCTCATAATGATTTCATCAAAAGATGTAACAAAATTAATCAAGCCTCAATATTATACTAAAAAGTATTCGTTTATATGTTAAAAATAGGGCAGAGGAGAACATCTGTAACTTTAATTTACTAACCTCTTTTTTCAAGAAAATTGAATTGTTTTCTCCTATAAAAATATACATTTCAGGGGACACTTCAGAGCGCAGTGATAGAGCAGACATCATATGCAGAAGTAACAGTCCTCAATGTGTTTTTTTTTCCCCAGTTTAGTTTCTAAATCTGGACCATTTGCTGCATGTCTTCCCCTACTCTCTGCCCTTCTACCTGTTCAGCTACAGAGCAATAAAGGCCACTAGAGCCACAAAACCTTTTAAAAAATAAAAACCTGCATCTACATGGTCTGTCATGCCAATGAAAAACAATCTTTAGCACCAGTACAAGGTAACAATGTCAACGTTTGCAGCTTCAGATTTTGGAAGACCATGCAGAAAGCAATAATAGGGTGAAAAATCGAAAGAAAGAAAAAAAGAAATACTTGTAATTTGTTTTTGTTATTTGTTAGCTTACTCCTTATGGTCAGTCATTATTTTGTTCTATTTAGATTCAAATCAAACCTTACCCTAGATATAGCATCATGTTGCCCCCCCTGAGAAGATGCCGCCCATTTCGGAAGCTGCCACTGACAGTAAGTGATACTGATAATCAGGCCACTGGTAATTTTATTGTTATCATTTTATGGGGAAGTGAAATTTTCCACAGTGATTATTTGAAAGACAATACTTGTGAAACAAGATACAAGTGTCTGAAAGTTTCTTTCAATTAGAGTCTACCACTACAGAGCACAGGAAAGAGTGTGTGAGGCTGTATTTGTGCTTTTTGTGTTATTTTACTGTTTTTCTTAAGAATATTTTAGGGGACGTTCATGTGCATGGACAAAAATTTGAAATAAATGAAATACAACACAAAGATGTTACTGGAAAATGTCATGTAAACAAGGACACATGTTTACATGAGACTTCTAAAAGTGTGTAAAATTGTTTCCTAACAAACAGTTTGTTAGAAAACGATTGCTTGTTTCTTAACAAACAAAAGATTCCTGAGAATATTCCTTCTTAGATGAATATATATAATAACATATGCATACATGTAATATCAAACAGACTCCCTGAAAGGCTCATTCATCACAGTTGTTTCGTTAACACTGTGGTCCAGAACACATTAAATTTGTAATAAAGGTCTTACATGAAAAAAAAAAAAGGAAAAAAATATGCTTCTAATTTATTGCCCAAAATCTTAACATCCCCCCTGCTCAGTGTAAACAAAAATAACAGGTGTTTTTGTTATGGAGTGATACAAAGTGTGAAGAAGCAACAGACGATGAGCAAGGACGATGTCGGGTGAACTGCTCCGTTGTCCAACTACAATGTGAACGCTTCTCAACACCTAAGAATTCAGCTACCCTGTTTTCTGTGGATGAAATAGGATTATACTAGTTTACTAATGTCATTGCTTCTGGGACTGTTTAGTCTGTGTGCATGCATTCAGACTAAACAACATCTTTTAAGCAAAAAGGCTCTCAGATGGTGCATGCAGGTTGCTGTGGTAACAAATAACCTCTTACTTTGTTATAATTCAGTTTTATATTGTGATGGCCATTAATGGTAAATAGGAGTAATGTGGAAAAAAAAGCAATTAAATGGGAAAAAGCTGCACTGGATACATTTATAATCACAGTAGATTAGATTTAAAAGGGGTCGCTCAAAGTGACCCACAGACAATTAGAACTTTAAAGGTCCACTATTATGCTTGGATAGACTCAAACTAGAATACATCTGTGGGTTACAAAACATGTTCATTACATTAAATACACAAAATAATTCCCAGATATTGAATTTTCACACAATATTGAGTTTTCCCCCATTGAAACAGCAATTCTGTCTGTTTTGAGCTCATTAAGGAATGCAATATTTTAGGGCTATGTCACGATTATGAAAATGAGCTACTGCTGGCCAAGCCCTCCTAAATCAGTGTTCACATTAGCATCTTAGACACGTGAAAATGGCTACAAGCAAATGCGCAGTGGCACAACCCTGCATCTTTGACCCAAGAGCAGAAGAAGTGGAGCTGTGTGGAGAGGTTTGATAACGTTTATATCGTTAACAAACTCTGAGGATTGTGTTTGCTTTGGGGCAATGTGCCATGATGTGAAGTGGAGCAGCTGACATCAGCACAATTATTTAGTACAAAAAATGTTTTTTTTGTTTTTTTTTCAATCTTCCTTTACAATACATTTTTGCAAGGTTAGAAGAGAAGGACTTCTCTGGCTCTGTTTTCCATGACTTGGAGAAAATGCATGGACACATGCTATAATTTGCAGACAATTAAAAAAAATTTTCAGCAGCCATTGTGCAGCAGTAGCTTGTATTAAAGTGGGTGGAGTTCAACTTGGGTTGCCAACTAAGCAAAAACTAAAGGCTATATTTTTTATCAGACTACAGTGGTTTTGCTGGAGAACTCACCACATTTAGAAACCTTCATCATTGATAAGTGGTCTTCCCTTATAGCTTAACCCCAAGTGTCATAACTGAAAACCTGAATGATAGAACGGTCTACTGTGCGAGAATAATAATTTATGAGATTTGTACAATTTTAGGATCCTGAGAAAATACCTTTTTCTCCAGAAAAATATTTTGTCATTACTTGATGAGAAAACAAGCCAGAGCTATTGGTTATCTTGACAAAAATTGGCCTCTCTGTTATTAGTTTTGGATACAGATCTAAGATCTCGGTTCTTTGGCAGTGGGTTATCAAAGATCCTTATTTATTATCTGAGCCTCTTGCCTCTTTGAGCTTTTGGCTGTTTGTAGAAAATAATTGGTATTGATTAATGTCATGCAGTAGAGGATAACAAAACAAAGCTTAACAGGTTTGATCTGCATGGTGACTGATAAGTGAGTTTGAGTAAAAACTCAGAAATAGTCATAAAATAGGATTATCGCTGTCCTTTAAAACCGATTTTGTATGGCTATTCCTAATACTTCCACTTGTTCGTTGAGGGTGTGCACTGATCGCAGAGCTTAGGTGGAAAACATCACGTCTTCTTTATATTTCACTCAGGTTAAATATGCTAATTGCTAATTCAAGATGTTAAAAACAGCTCAAAGGTCAACCCTGTTCTCATTTTGTGTTGAGTGTGGGCTATGGGTTTAGCTTACAAAGTAAAATATAGTTTTGCCAGATTTTTAAAATTAAAACCAGCTATCCATAGTTCTTTTTCATGTTTCTTACTTGAACCACCAATTCCCCCTATAACCTGTATTATGCATTTCAATAATAGGTGAGGAAGGAACATTGCCCGGGGCGCACAATGTCGCTCTCTTTCAAGTGTTGATGTGATTCATATGCTGTAGGAAGCATAGAATAAAATATGAAAAGGGTTATTGAAAAAAAAGTTTGGCCTTTAAAATTCTTTTTGTTTGTAAAGGGCCTAAAGGGCCTGTGTTTCTGCACAGGAGTGTTGAGTCTGGTCTTTTTATATATAAATAATTCTGATTCTTTGATGGTTGTGAATCCAGACTGCTAAATACAAAAGAAAATAGAAAGCATGCTAATCAATAACTCTCTGCTATGAAATAATAATAATGAAAAATGTTGAGCAGAGTACATTCTAAATATTAGCATCCTATTTGTGCTATTTTTATTGGTATGAATTATTAAGTTGTCCAGGTCAGAAAACAGGTCCTTTTTTGGCTTCAGTATATGGATTCCTGTCGCATTGGATGTATTTCTGACTTGAATGATCTGAGTTTACCATTAGTTTGCTGTCAGTATCAGCTGCTTTGAATTTCTTTTGATATTTTTCTTCTCACTGAGCACTTCTGTCAGAATAGTTACAGTTTGCCGAGTCCAGAAAGCAGGCTACGCCAGACAAATCATTGATATGTGGCTGCCATATCTTTGAGGCACAGTTCACTTTAATAGGCCTATGAGCAGCAGCACATCTCGAGAAGGGGTCAACATGCTTTGTACTCATAAACATCTCTTGGTTAAAACAGCAAGAGAACGCATTGCGCTGTTTATTTTTCCTTATAGTTTCTATCACAACCCTTTCCTCCACTTTGTGTAGGTCTGTGGGTGGTTCTTTAGTGTTGGATGGATGTGAGGAGAAACACTTACCGAACACTAGGCCTTTAGGTTGTCATTATTACTGCAGTACAGAGAGAGAGATATGGAAACAGACATTCAACACAAAGGATATTTTGACATCAAACTCTAATAAAACATTGTAAATAAAAATAATTTTTATGTTTCTTTTTGTTTTGTTTTTTATCTCAAGTTCAACTTATTGAGACTCCAGGCTTTTCAACATGCTGTTACACTCTGCTGAGACACCGAGGCATTGTGAGTTGAACATTTTCAGTAAAATGTTCAATTATTAGGCTTTGAATGAGCCCTGGTATGAAGTAGGCTGTACGAGGTTGGTAATGGCATCCCATATTACCCTATATGTCATATTTTCATAGCATCACATAAGAGTAAATGAGAAGTTCCATATGTGGAATCAGACATTACCCGTTGGATCCAAGGAAGTAAAGGTCTACCAAGTGTTGATAACAAAAGTTTGACTCAATAGGCTTATGAGAATGTTTGTATGTCATAATTGATGAAATTCATCTCTGCAAGTGATTGTGGACCTGGCAATTTTCTGCAATTAGCCTGAATGATTTGTGCCTGGAAATTTGCTGTCAGTATTAAGAACTGAAGAGAGCACTAGAATTCCTATTTTAAAAATAGCTTCTAATAGCTTCTGAACTTATGCATTTTATTGTGAATTTAATCTTGTTTATTAAATTCCACAGTTCTATCCATGTTTTCCACATCACGGAAATCATGGAGCCCTAAATAAGTAAAATGTTCTGCAGTTCTCTGATGGAACAGTAGGAGCTGTTACTGAGAAAACAATATGCATCAGAAAAGGAAGCAAAAAAACAAACAAAACAAAAACATTATAGGTACTCAGGTTTAAGTTTTTATGAACTTTTTTTTTTTTTTTTTTTGCTTTCAAGAACATTTTAAATGAAATAGAGATTGCTAATTTGTAGATAGCATCAACAAAATATATAAATGTGGGTCTTGGCATGCTAATTGGCAAGATTTTGTTTCCATATGAGGCATAACTCTGCTAGATGGTTCTTACTACATGCTTTATGAGTATCATTTTATGAGTGCAATATTCATCAGGTGATATATTTGGGAAATAAGTAACACCCTGGGTGTGTGGTAGTTCAAACAGAATTGATAAGAGTTTCAGAAGCGCCGAAGAATACTGTTCACTACTCTGATTGTTGAAGAACAACTTTAAATTATTTGTTTTTTAAGTTGGACTAAAAATTTGATTTAAAGTTCATGTTTTCAAGGAACAGACATCTTTAGAACACTGTGTGAAATTAGATACTGTGATACAGAGAAATGCCTCTATGCTTTTTGTGTCTGTAGCGATGATAAAAATTAAATTATATTGCAAATCTTATCCCAGTAAATGTTCTGGTAGAGTATGCTGTTGTGACTCCAGCCTTCCAAGACTCAGATTGTATTTCTGAGCCAGCTTTCTTGCCTGGCTGCTTTCGATGAAGACACAGGATGTCACAGTTCCAGATGGGAATCTGAAGCCAGAATAGAGTAAGATTGAGCAACAGATTGAGCTTCTTTCTGAGCAGCTGCTTCTTTAGTCTGTGTCCACTAAAAGAGTGGGAGTGATGGAGTGCCAGGAGATCCAGTTTGACACAGTCAGAAACTTTGCCCTGAGAGCCAAAATGTTTAGTCTTTTTCACACCTGTGTAACTTTATTAATTTATTAAGTTAAAATGACAAACACTATAACCCACAGCAAATGTGGAATAAGATGTGTACACCCTAAGTTTGTATATAACCCTGAACACACCATTCCTGATGTGAAACATGGTGGTAACAGCATAATACAGTGCAATGGTTTAGATTAGATCAAAGCATATTCATCTGTCAGAATGGTCCAGTTAAAGTCTCGACATAAATCCAAATCAGAGAGCTTGGGCTTGTTCTTAAGCTGTAAATGTCTCATAATGTAACACAGTTTTTCTTCTATTTTTAAAGTTACTCGAAGCACTTTTGGTTGTAATGTGGGAAAACATAAAAAAGCAAAAACAAAAAAATAAATAAATGAAAATAAATAAAATAAAAAATACTTTTGCAAGGCACTCTTGGATGCAAAAACACATTCATCTTTTTTTTTTTTTTGTAATTACAGCTATTTTCATGGTTATGAACAACAAGGGTATGCTTTAGACACAAATAATTAATAAAGCTATATTTGAATAAAACTACAACTGGAAGAACCAAAAAGTTAAACTTGGGTGCAGAGATCTGAAAAATCTTCAGCTGAGCTTGTTCATAAAAACATGCAATTGAAAATACCTCATAAATCAAAACTGCTTTGTGAAATTAAAGTCTATTCACAACTCCGACAGAGCTACTTCATCACAGCTTCTTTTTTTACTCTGTAAAACAATGCTAAAAAAAAATCTGTGTTTAGCCAATTTGCCTCTCAGCCCCACTCAAATGCTCCAGAGGCGATGCTCTCAGAAGCATAAACTGACAGCACCGTCTGTTGGTGGTTTAAAAAAAAAGCGTCTAATTTTCTCTCTTTGTGTGAACTCCTTGCTCTGTCACTTTTTGAAGTGAGACTGGAGAACAGCACTGTCCATGCAGTTAACAGCTTGCTCGTTTTCTTCATCACAAACAAACAACATACTGTCTGAATAGAAAGGGCACAAGAAATGTCAGATCATTTAAAGCATTTCACAGTAACCTTGAAGTAATTGTTTATGTTATAAATAATACTCTCCTGTGGTAAAAAGCAGCGTATAGAAATCCACCGCTGGGCTTTTGGTTGCCTCTTCTCTGAAAGCAACTGCATAAACAATTTGTTCTCATTTTGTACCTTTACAATGCTTTTACAAATTTCCTCTCTCCTTTAAACCTCACTTTGTTTTTCCTTCTCAAAGACACTTTTTGTTTTCTTTTTACTTTAGACTATGAGCTCAGCACTGCTGCTTGAAAAAGAAGAAAACATGAAAACAGCTAAAAAAATCATGAGCAACTCACAGTTGACATTCTGTAAATTCAGCTCCTTTTTCCCAACAGTGCAGTATATATTGCACTTTTGGATATGTTTGTTACTAAATTACTTTTGTTAGTATGTACTAAGCTATGTTGGTCACCAATCTAGGTATGGCTGCAAAAATGATAATTGTTTAATGGACCATCCAATCTTAAATTACAGTAAAGATTAGCAAAAACAGGCTGACCAGGAGGAAGAGAGATATAAGTGGATGAATGGACGGACAGAGCTGTCACTTCATTTGAGAGAGAGGAGGATGTGTTTTAATTATGAGCATAAGATAATAAAATATTTACTTAAATGTCATAAGAGGGGCAGTATTTTGTACTTTGTACATGGTGCCATTTTGTATCAGACTCCAGTAACACTCTAAGTTTCAGTTGTTTTGAAAATGCTGTAAATCAAATACATCTTCGCAATTTAATGCTATAAAATTGGGCCTCTGCCTCTTTAAAAGAATTCTGCTCTTTCTCACAATCCTCAGACAGGAAGTCATCAAAACTTCCTGATAATGTCTTTATCTTTGAATGATCTACTTCTTTAAGGTTTTTGGCTTTTCTTCCTTTACCAAGAACACAAGGGCTTGTGTCTTGTCTGAGTCATCTGTGAACCCCATTTTAGTGGAGAGAGACGGAGGCTTGAACTTGTTGTAAAAGTAATGAGTTCAAACCAGTTCAATTAATACAGGTAATCAGTGGAGGATAGCAGAGCTTTGAAGGTCTGTGAGAGCCTGATGACTTCCTGGTTGGTAGGTGATAAAACATCAAATACAAACAAATGTTGATCATTTCAAATTAATGCAATGTGATTTTCTGGGGGCTTTGTTTCTCACAGATCAGCATACCCACAATAGAAATCACATCTTTGTGATGTATGTGGGAAAAGCTGAAAAATAAAAATGAAAATGTATCAAATACTTATTTTCTCCACTGTATGTAAATAAATCTCCAAATAACAATGTAAGTCATTGAGCAGGTTTGCTTTGCTGATAAACTTGAGAAAAGTTATGATTCTAACAAATCACCTTTTTGTCTCTAGCTCCTGCATGCACATAGCCAGAGCGACTGTAGTTAAAGCTGAAGAAACTGCTTCTGCCTAATTTGTCTGGATTAAATTCAACTAAGTGGGTTTGTAACTTTTAAAAATATTCTTAAAGTCTATCTTGAAGTTAGGAATTCAAAAGGTGAATTTCTTAAAAACTGCTTGTTAGTGGAAGTTTTCTGTATGAATATTTCACCCTCATTATCCATGTAGGCGGCTAAGAGAATCTGTACATATCCTGATATTTATCCTTAGTTGTTTTATGAGGCATTGTTGCTTGTCATCACGGTGTCTTCTATTGTTGATGAAAGTACTCAACAGTCATTCTGGTTCTGCATGAATGAAGGACAATATAACACTTGGCACTGATTCACTACATTTTCCCTTAAAGCCTTTTAGCTTTAAGGACTCTTGTCTCTGACTGAACAAAGTTCTTATGGAAGGTGACAACAGTGTTAGGCTGGCACAAAGGGATTTCCCATTTTACTGTTGCATTAAAGTGATATGCTACATGTCACAAAGCCAGTTCCAATCTACCTGTGACATATACAGAATTGTCCATGTCGAGATGCCACAAAATGGGTTTTCCAGTTGATGGGAATGGGATGACCAAAGCAAGCACCTTGGAGGGGGGACAAAATCAGTCACAGTTAAAATGAACACAAGCAATAATGGTTGCCAAGTTGCACTGGTCCAAACCAATGGATTGTGCCAATGTTATCAGGAGTCCAGGTGAAGTCACTGTTCCAAATTGATAAAATTATTACTTCCTCTGCATCCTGGAAAATCCAGATTTTAGTTACTGTCCAGCAAACTGTGTGCAAAAAAAAACGTTTTCAAAGCAGTTAGTGTTCTCGTTTTTAGGCTTGTTTTTATTCTTAATCTTTCATGATTGAAAATCAATAAATGTGTTCCTAATCTTTTTCCTGAGAATATTTCAGTAAAAAGATGGATAAATATTTAAGCACCTTTATGTTGAGCTTCCTCACATGCTGCCACATTATAGCCACAATCATGGGTATCTTATTCAAATTTTAAGTAATAAACCAACACAGGGCAGCACATATTACATTGTCACCTCCAAAATCCTTACAAGTCAGACGTAGGTTCTGTCAGGTTACTTCTGTCCGCAGGACAGTGAAGACGTTATAAAGTAAAAGTAAAACTCAGCTGGTTTAGGAATCTCAGTGCCCAGTAGATACATAGTTGGTTGAGTGTTAATCTCTAAAAGTGGGGAGTTAGTTGGGGATGTATTAGCACTTCAGACAAAAACGGTGGCAGGAGTTGAAACTTAAAGGGAGGTATTATATATTCCAGACTCATGTCAATCAATTAATCAACTTTATGTTTAAATCACATTTTAAAAACCGCTTGAGTAGTGTGCCATTTTATAGCACAATCAAATAACTGTTACTTTCTACTTGAAAATTTAAAAACGGGTTTAAGGAAATCTGACATGGAATCACAGTCTTATCTGCCTATAGTCTCAGAGCCTTCACAAACCAAAGAAAGGTTATCATTTGATCAGTAGGTATTATTTATTTTAATTTTACAATTTTGATTTTACAAATATTAACTAGTGTTGATCTTGCTGCCCCTATAAAACTTTTGGGCTATAACATGACGAAATGTGGTACAAAAATATTTTGCTTTTGTCTCATATATCAACCAGCCAATAAAATAATTTATTTAGCTTGATTGAGTTTATATTACAAAGCCTCAAATTCTGGAAGAGCAGACTCTAAAATTAATGGAGCCTTACTCTAACTTTTGCAGGAGTGTAATATGAAAATGCACTTTTCACTACCTCAGACAGACGATACAAAAGTACAGCAAGGAATCTGACACAATGCATAGGATTACTCTGCAGCTAATGCACAACAATTCCTCACTATGTGTTATGAAAAGTTGAGAATCTTCTTGTTGCCTTAAGGACGACTATATAAACAGGCAAACAATGTGTGGCACTTTGCTTTAAACAACCCTTCTTATTGTCACTTCTGCCGGAGGCTAATTTCCTTCTTCACAGAGTCGGAGTTTTACCACAGGGGTATAGTCTCTTTGTTTATTAAACCACCACTGTGATGAAATTACATTCCTCTGCTCATTGATTTTCTAATGTCAGTTGAGTATTTCAGCATGATTATAAGCTTTAAGATTTTTGTCTCTTCCCTTTAGCTATAAAAGTAAAAGAAGAGTAAAAGTAAAGATGTTTCTGAGCCTACAGACACTTTTCTCTGTCTTCTTCCATCCCTTTCCCTTGTCAGTGCTGCTTGGCATTATCTGCTGGAAAAGTTATTCAGAGGGAAAACACACTTGCTCTCCCCTTGCCCCCATCCTTCTCCTATATTATGAAAAAAATAAATCTGTTAAGCTGTAAGAACACTGAATAACTACTTAGCCTAACATACTAGTAATTGCTTTGGTCCCTTTAAAAGTTTGTCAAAATTTGTTGACAAAGTCCATGTGAAGATAATGTTATTTTTTTTTACATTTCTTATCATGTTCTATGTGATGAATTGTTACGTGGTTAATCGGACGGCGGAGTCCGGCGAAAACAGGCGAAAACAGGTGCTTAAATTCCGTGACAAAAATTTTATTCTATGTTGTTTGACTTTGTGTTTTGTGTTTATGATGTAAAGCACTTTGAAATGCCTTGTAGCTGAAATGTGCTACACAAATAAAATTTGATTGATTGATTGATTGATCATCATTTTGCCACGGTTTATTTGTATCCTTGAATCCTTTGAATCCTTTGTCCTGTACAAAGTTGAATGTGCTGACAACAAAATCACACAAAAATCATCAATGGAAATCAAATTCATTAAAGTATTGAATGAGAATATTTCATTCATTCAGATCTAGGATGTGTTATTTGAGTGTTCCCTTTATTTTTTTGAGCAGTATATATAACTCAATAAAAATTATCAAATGTCATGCTTTGAATGCTCCAGTGACAAAGAACTGCTAAAAATAAATTATGTTCTTTGCTATGGGATTGAAGGTGTTCCAGTGTGAAAGAGATAATGTTAACACTGAAGCTCTTTCCCTTTATATAGAACCATACCTGCTGTTATGATTGCTGCCATTAGATCCATCTTTCACACAGTGGAGTCTCAATGGCAAAAATGGTGCTGAGTTCAGTTCACACCAAGTGCTTTACCCATGATGATGACACAGTGGCAATCTTGCAGCATTGCAACTCATGCAATTCCTTACCTATTGACTAGAGGATGACATGTATGGTGTCTTTTTTTTAGTTTGATTTTTGTTTTGCTTGGAGCATCTTCTAGCTCGACTATTGACCTAATAAATTTATTTGCTGTGATTTCTTCTCCAATTTAAGCTTTGAGTACAATTTTCACACAAACAATTTTCATGATTTCATTTGTTGGAGATTAGTCATGCAGTGTAATAATAACTATTGTGTTATTTAAAATCACAGTTGTATGAGTTATTTGTTGAATTAGTCTTCCATACTTTTACTCTCTGTGGTTCTTTCACCTTTGCTTTTCTGTGGCAGAAAACACGATGAGCTATGTAGACGAACTTTGTATTTGTTTACATTGCACCACTCTACCATATAATTTAACAATAATTTAAATCAAAGATATGATTAGAATTTATTTGCAGTGATCTGTGAGTCCCCTGCTGATCCTAAATTATGTCCCTATCATGTCATTATCTTCAGGCAATGAGTTTTGTGGCACAGCTTAATAGGGCTTCTGGGGCCTGTGCCTTACCGCCTGCATAATCTAATGATCGGATCAATGAATCAATACATTTTCACTCCATTATCATCTTGCTTTGTGGTCTAGATCAAGGGAATATGAGAAGTTCTCTGTCAGTCCAAAAGTATTTGCTAGAACACTGTGGAACAGGGGATTAACATTAACTACACATGGTTTCCTAGGTTTCTATGAACAGGCGCAAACTCAGCATGAAATGGATGATTAAAAAACATATTTTAGAAAATAGCCTTGAGCTGATTCAACCCTTTTTCTCTGATGTTCTCAGTAGCATGCTAAAGGTGTTAGCATTAGAAACCTTGATGAGACTCAAGGGAGCACTTGAAAATAAGTTATCCCTGATGCCAAGTATTTTGAAACAAATGTTAAACATCAGTGGAAGTCCATGGGTAAATGGATTTGTTAGAAGACTAATAATGATCACAACCCATGAAAATAACACCCACATGCAACTATGATAATGCTCTTCTGATGTCATGGTCACACTATTGATATAGAAAACAACAACTAGAGTTTGGGTCTACTTGCGAGAATGAATTCTTCAAATAAATGAGAAGGGCTGATATCCAGATGTTGACTATTTAGGGCAACTGTTTCTTTCTAGCCGCTTTTCACAAGAAGTCTAAAAAGCATTTGAATTTAAGCATTTCCCATTGAAATATTCTAAAGTGTGATTTTCACTAGATAAAATTAGATCCCCCTCATAACAAATCACCACATTATCAAAATGTTGGGAAGTAGTTTCTGTCACTTTGAGGGAGTCTGCTGCTTGGTTCCAACAGAGCAGTATGGCATGGGTCAGTGTTGTTCGGTATGCTATTTTGTTTCTTTTGATTGTAAAAGTGGCTCATACAACCAAACTGTTGTATGTACCTTCCAGTTGTAGGTCTGAAGACCTACAATAGCACTGTTAGGGTGGAGCTACCGGCATCACACTAAGCAGTCTATTGATTGGAATTTGAAAAATATGGCATAGCTTTTCAGGTGAGCTTGAGTAAGAACAGGTGATAACTAAAGAGAAAGGAGATGAGATCTGTTAGTATCAACAGACGACGATCAGAATAGCAAGAATTAAATGAGAACGGAAATAAACTGAATCGCCAAAACTAAAATGCAAAGAAGCTTTTGATTTTAAATGGGCAAAAAGTTGAAGTGAGCAAATCCTAAACCAGTTTACATATTTATAGAAGAAAAACATTCAGACTATAGTCCAACAGTTTTGTAGCATAGTAAAAAAAAAAAAAACACAACAAAAAACACAATTACTGTTATAAATACTGGTGATATTAAGCTCTTAGCCTTCGGGTATTTTAGCAAAATCAAAAGCAGTGTTTATTAATTGAACACACTCACTATTATGTTCCTATTCTGACATGTGAGACAAGGCAAGCTTACTGATTATAAGGACGAAATCAGAAAGTGCTTTCTTGACATATAAGTGATTGAAGTGCATTACCCGGGCTCAGTACAGATATATTTAAATTATATATCCAGCATTCCCATTAGCCTGGAGGTTTCTGCAAAAAAAAAAAAAAAGATGAGTAGCTGTCCATTTTGTGTGTCTCCCTCTTCCTCTTTGGCATTTCTGCAAGCTCTGCCAACTCTTGCAGCAAATCACAGAAGACCTATGTGACCTTCTCATTTGACACAGCATCTGTCAGTCATATTTGATCTTTTGACTCTGGCAGTAGAGCAGGCTAACCTTCAGAGCCTGCTTACAAATGTTGCAGTTATAGAGCCAAGTAACATAAAACGGGAAGCTTGACAAATTTGAAAATTAGCCAACAAAGAACAAACAAAGGGACGTTAAAAATGTAGTCACTGGCTTGGAAAAGTAATGAAAAAACTGTCCCCTGATTCACAAGAAACCATTACAGATGGGTGAGATGAAGCTGCCTATAAGTCATAAAAGACATCAAATCTCTTGGCTTATTTCTCTATGATTTTCTGAATTCTACAAGAGCTCCTCTAGATGTGCATGGAATTTCATTGAGATCTAGCACAGGACTGGCTTCTTTAACGTGAACATTTCCTGGAAGTATGAAAGGAAAACTTGGCCAACAAAATCAAAATAAGCCTCTTTTATTCTAAACATAAGTTATTCTAAATGTTTGGCACCTCCAGACTACATGAAGCAGCCAGGTCTGGGGTATTTTATGTTTATAAAAGCATCTTTTTGCCTCCCCTCCTTTGCTCTCCTTCTTTGGCACTGCATAATCAAGTGATTCACCTCTTTGTAGCTTTAATGCACCAAAGCAGAACACTCTGATGGATCACATAGGAGAAAAATATGGAGAGCAAGGAAACGAGGCAGTCATTTCACAGTGTCAGGCTTAGATGCAAGCCCTTATGTGACATCCTGCGATAATAAAAGGAAGTTGCGTGTTGAGATGTCAAAACAGAATAAAGACAGCAAAGAGCTGAAAAGATTTTGACTCTATAGCCAGTAATTGCAGATTAATGTGTGTAATCTGTGAGAGGCAAGTCGCTCACATTGCAGCAAAAATAACTGCTGTTTATGGCTTTTTTTAGCAAGATGAAAACCACCCTCCATATAGACATCAACAAAAACATAGGTGCAAATAGGTGATGTTTTATCCACCATTGCATTGTCCATCTTCCACAAACATTGTTACGGTAATGCTATATGGTCAGAGCATCTTTATACTGGAGAGCAAGAATGACCTAAAAAAAGCAAAAGGGAATAGCTAAGAATGGGACAGAAGAGATGGACTGGATAAGATAGAGTGGCAATAGAAATAAATTATGTGGCAAGGATGAATATTGGAAGACCTGGGAAAGAGGGCAAAAACAGACAAGGCATGTACAAAACAGTAAAAAAGGATAACTTAGAAGAATAAGAGTGACAAAGGGAGAAAATATGACTGAGGCAAGAAGCATAGTACATCTCCTGAGATTTAATAGTAGCAACCTGCTCTCGCCATACATCCTCCTGCCTACATCTCAATGAGGCACCATCTGTCACTGGCTCGTTATGTTCGACTCCTTCTTCCTCACAATCCTACCTTGCACGAAGACACAATCCAGGAGAAGGAAACAAAAGTTGAAGAATGGCAGTTTATATATGTAATTCAAACATCAAACCTCCTTCAACCTTGACTTGTTCTCTATGTGCACAATTATTAGGCAAGTGAGTATTTTGACCATGTTGTTTTTGAGGCATGTTGTCTAATGCCAAGGTGGATAAGCTTGAATGCTTAATGGATTTATCCGTAGCAACTGATGTGTAATGAGAAAGGGAAGCCTGTGGGCTAAAGCAGTCAACAATTTATTAAGGTGTGTGTAATTATTAGGCAGCCTATTTTTTTGTGCAAAAAAGGGCCTGAAAAATTTTTTTAACCAACTGAAAAGTCAAAAATCAAGAAAAGTCTGTCGGAGTAATACGAGTGTAAATAAACACACTTATCCCACACCGATCGACATTCTGTGTTGCTCAGCAGTTAACCTTAAAATGTTGTGAATGCACAACTTGGTAGAAACTTTAGAAACTTTAAAAACTTTACTAAACACAACAAAATAAATAAAAATATATACATTTAACTTAGTCCATATAAAGGCATCGCGGTAAGCTTACATCTGAATCATGCTCATATGAATAGTTCATACAACATCGTGACTGGTTTGTAGCCATATTTGATTAATAATAGTCTCCCCGGTGGTTGAACAGGCGAAACAATCAGTATAGTGCTGATTAACAGCTTGCTCTGAGCACTGAAACATGCAAACCAAAATGGAGAAGTTACTCTGGGTTTGTGCAGCAAGCTCAAACCCAGGGACAGGATGTCACCCAAAGTTGTTTGTTTATACATACCTTGCAACTTGTGCAAAAGATTATTATGTTTTGATAATGACCGACAATAGACAATTTCAGCTGATAGAAAAACTGTTGTAGCTGGGAATGAAGGCCATCCTGTTGTGTATTTATTTGAAATGTCTTTTAATAAAAGGATTTGGTTTGTTTCCACCCAAATATTTCTCTTTAAATGCTTCATTAAACCAACAAACACAATTTCACAGGCAAGCTTTAAGTACTTTCCACTGTGGAAATCAAGATAATTAATTGTTGTTTGCCACTCTTGTCAACTCCAATTTGCAATTTTATTACATAGATTTTACCTGCTTTATTGTCAATTAACACAACAACCGCACAAGCAAAATCTGTGTACAGGATAAATACATTTAATATTCAATTTTGTTTGTGGTTGTATGTTTAAATTCCAATGTTGTGTAACATTGTCACTACTGTGCTTAATAAGGTCATTCAAGGCAAACTAGTAAACAGATTAAGGGTGGAAGTGTTGTACAGTATCATTCACTCTTAGATTTTCATGTATTTAATATGTCACTGCTTCTGAGAATCTTAAGGTATATATTTAGTCATATTTTAATTTTTTAAAGAGGCGTTACAATAATTAATATGTAATGTTCTTCTATGTTTCTCTATACATTTGCAGCACTGTCATTTTGCCGCTTGGATTAATTAAGTATTTTAAATGTGGCAGTTTATTTATCAGATTCTGGGCTTGTTTATTTTTGCAAAGTTCTGGTGATAACTCTTGACATCTTCTTTTAGTGTAACTCCAAGTAAGAGAAACTCATGGCAAATATTCCAGGGACCAGAGTGGATTTCTTGATTATTTGTGACATAAATAATACTGACATAATATTGTAAAATGTGGCTTGCAAGGTGAGAAATGCTAAAATACACACACAAATTATGCCTACATACCAAAGACATAGCAGTCAATTGACCTCCAGCAAGCTCAAGTGGCAAAAATGCTCACAGAGAAACCTTTTGTGACACAGAACCTCCAATCAATATGAGGTGTAAGTGAAGAAGGGATCTGTAGGCATAGTTTTTAAAATACTATGGGGGTGGAAAAAGGTAGCAGAATTATGGAGAAGAAAGAGGATGAAAATTGTTTTGTTAACGGGTGAGAAATGTCAGAGACATAAGAAGAAAAGAAAAAGATGAGGTCAGGTGAGGAGAGTTGGGTATTGATGCAACAGTGGGTGGTGTGGCTCCTCTGTCAGTCTTGGCACATCGTTCATCTCATTACACTTTCACTCTCCAGCTCCAGCCTGCTCTTTGGTCCTCCCCCACGGCTAGCCCCGGAGCAGGGTTCCGTCCCGCCCAGCTCTCCTGTCAACACAAGCCCAACTCAGCAGCTCTGGCCCAGGCATCTGTCAGCCCACACAGTCCCCTGTCAGCCATAGCCTATTGGCCAGCTCATATTGACACTGCACACTGTGCCAGAAAAAGACTATAATATACCGTAGCAGAGCATCCATCAACAAAGCTCCCGGTGAGCCAGAAGCTGAGGCATCCATCACTGAAACATTCTTCTAAAACCTTACACTGATCTCTGTGGGGACTGTTCCTCAACAGCTTTAAAATCAAATTAATTTGCAAAACATTTGGCTGAAAATAGGGAGCACTGACGTTTTTTACATGACAATGGGAACTCTGGGGTTGTTTTGCAGATCACAGGGTGGACTTCACAGATGAAGACAATCCATCTGTAAAAAATCTGCCAAAAAATCTCATGATTACCTAGCTAAGATACTAAATTATACTAAAGCCTGAACTTCGGTAATAGGATGCATTTCCTTTTCTGTTCAACTGTGGCTTTCTGTTTCAATGAAATTGAGTTCCCTGGGAAAGATGAGTAGAATATGTTAGGAACAAACCAAAGACAGGTGCACTGTTCTTTGTTTTAGTCTTTGGCTTTAGCACAACCAAGGAAAGACCCACTTTGACAGCTTCTCTGCTGTAGAAGTGAGAGCTACAGGCAGACGGCTTTGACGAGTGATCGGATACTCTCCACCTCATGGGCAGTGGCTCATTAGCAAGAACAGAAAATAGTTACTACTGGGAGTGCTGTGCAGACTGAGCTGAGAGTAGCACGGACTCGGCATGAACAATTCTGCAAAAGAAAGAGAAAGAAAAGGCCAAGTCGAAGGAGAGACAGGGAAAACATCGATCAATGAATTGTACATTTGATTTCAGCAATGTGCTTTTCACCTCTGCTCTGGAAAACTGATGAGCAGAAAATAGTAGAGAAGAAACCTGTTGAATGCAGCGACAATCCAGGATGTGAGGCAGCCTTGGTGAAAAAGAAAACAATTACATCAATAGGATTTGTGGAGAAGTTTTGTTTTAGGTAATGATGAATAAAGCATAAAAACAAGAAAATGTTTCAGGAGGAACATTACAGTGTAGTTTTCACAAAGTGAAATGGCTTTTAATCTGCTTCGACTTTGTTCTTTATTAGCCTTTTTTGCCCACATAAAGAGAAAATAGACTGTAGAGTTAAAAAAACAAAACATATTTAGTTGAAATTAACTGTGCAAGTCGAGGATGATGGTTTCATTGATCCAACTGTTGAAGAAAGTTGCTATGTCTTGTGCATATTTATTGGTAATCAAACGTAATCAGAGCAAATATAATCAGAATTGGATTTATTAACCAATGTTGGGAATTTTGTTTCACATGCGGATAGTGTATAAACTTAAAGAACAGATAGAATATGATACGAAGAAAGGATGTTTTAAATGAAGATATTGTTGTCATAGAAACAAATAAAATACTGACCTGTTAGATAACTTATTTAAAAAAAAAAAGTCTGCAGGAAAGGTATTCCCATGCAAGGACCTTTCTGCCAGAAAAAAAGCACCATATGGACAAACACTCTAGTCGTAAATTATTTATCAGCTATCTGTCTCTTTCCTATCTTTGAAAAGCCACTGGTTGTAACACTATAGACATTCAGAACATAAAATTAAAACTGAAATTGAGAACTTATTGGAAAATTAATTAAAGATGTAAATTAGCATAGCCAAAATGGCTTGTGTGAAAAATAGAAAAATAATATATTTTTTTCTTCAGTCAACAGAAGAAAATCTCTGCAATTTTCCAAAAATAAAAACCAAACAAATCTAACTGAAGTTGTTCCTAAAGATGAGGCTACAAGTTAAGAGAAAATAAAGCCAAATGCAACCATTCTATCACTCCAGAGAGTTTCCTGCTTTACTGAGAAGCTTTTTTACAATCAAAGCTTCTCAGTTTGTCAATGTCTGCCTTAAGGTTGTATAAGGGTTATAGAGCATTAACTCTGTAAAATGTAAGGGTTGTTGAACACTCAACAGCTTTACTTGTCTGAAGCCTTTTGTATTTGTCAGTCTGAAAAGGGTTTCACAAAAGGGAGGACACCTGCATACCCATGCGTATGTATACCCATATACGTTTGTGATGGGGTAGTCTTATTCAGAGAGGCTAACGCAGATAAGCCCTGATCTTTTTCTTCTTCATTCTGCTCAGGGTTAGTTCCAACAGACCAACATCTCAATAGCTGAAACAAATGCAGATTTTTTTCAGGATATATTGTGCTGAAGATTTATATGAAACCTGCACTGCAAGGTTGCATCATTCATGAACGATTTTGAGTCAACGAGGCTCAAAACTTTAAATAAAACAAGGAAACTGAGTCATAAACTGATCGATGCTCCAAGGCTTGAGATGGTTGAGTCAGACTCCATTATCTCCTCCAGACATTTCCTCTGGATTATGGATGGTTTGGGGGAAAAGGGTTCTTCCTCCAGCTCTGCATATAGGAAACTGTCTAAATCAGTTTAGCATGCTGCTCTTTTAATTAGACCCCTGAAGATTTTTGAAACTAAAATGGATAAGCGCTTCTGGATGAGGAAAGTGGGAGTTATATGTTAGACAGTCGATAACTACAGACAGCTATCACAGTTCCACATAAAAGGAAGGCGCAGCAGCAGGGATTCAAGCTGCAAGTAAAAGCCATCAAAGATCTGACATTCACCTCCCACTGGGTCACACACTGGGGTGTCTGAACTGTCACTTTTGAGCATCACTGGAGGTCAACTGCCTCAACGCTCTGCCTCACTAATCTAATCCCTCGTAGGCCAATCCAAAGTAGCGAGCTTAACCGAGGTTCGGAGAGTTGCGTGAATTTACATATGAGGTACATCTATTGTCAGCTTGCATTACAGCTTATATCCATTCTCATTTACTCTGACATCCTCTTACATTTACATTTATTCATTAGGAAGATGCTCAGCTCCTTTGCTTCATGTGTGAGATGTCTTAGTGTAAGCTTACCTGGCATAAAGCTCTACAATGACAGGAGAGTCTTTTTATGATCACAGAAAGAGGATTGCTGTTTAAGAGGATGTGTTTATCACAAAGAGATGGTTTATAGGAGAAGGACAAGTCGAGAAGGACTGCAAAAGAGAACACTTGCAAATTTTGATGTAGTTTATTGGATTTTATGTGATAGACCAATGCAAAGTAGCCTGTAATTGAGACATGGTAGGAAACATGGAGAGGGTTTTAAAAAAAAAGAATGTATGTATTTAGACCCACTGAATCAATGCCTTGTAGAACTATCTTTTGTTGGAGTATGTGTTTACCAGCTTCAGACATCTAGAGACTGAAATATTTTTCTTCTTTAAAAAACACTACAGCTCAAGGCTTTTCAAATATGGGGCAAGTACCCCCTGCCGCCCCACTCTGGGTATTGCCACAGTTCTTCTGGGTGAAGGCAATGGAGCAACATTAGAAAAAAATAAGAGGTCTTTTCACTCATACTGACCACTTAAAGTTATTTTCGGTACAGTATGGTACAATTTTTTATACAGAGAGATTGCAGTCTCTCTATATAAAGTGATGAGTGGAAAATATATACAGTATATAACATGCAAGTCATAAAAAAGTAAAAAAAAAAAAAAAAAAGGGCTAAAACACATTCACTCATTTGTGCTTACAAATGTGCCCATATTCGCACATCGATTTGCAGATTGGTAGTCAACTTGAGGTTGAGAGCCTATACCAGGTGCACATTACCACTTGACAGGAGGAAGCTGGAATCAAACCTATAGCCTTCTGATTGCAAAACAACTATTCTGTCGCTGATCTCTTTTCAGTCACCTCCATTTATACCTCAAAAATCCCTTGTTTTCATTCATCACACATGTCATTTTTCTAATATGATTTCTCTTCTGGTTGTATTCATTAAAAGGTGAACTGGAGTGTTTTGTTTCTCCTCCCACCGCTTATGTGGATTTCTCTACTTTTGTGTTTGCAGGTGTTATGTTGATGACAAAGTCTCCAAGGTGGCCTGGCTCAATCGATCCAACATTATTTTTGCTGGTGAGGACAAATGGTCCCTGGACCCCAGAGTAGGCCTAGTGACTAAAGGCCAACTGGAGTACAGCCTACGCATACAAAAGGTAATCTTGACCGCTGCAGTAAAACATCTGAGCACATGATGTTAATAATAAGAAAATATCTGCCATAAATAAACACTGAAAATTTAGTTTTTTAATGTCTATCTGAAAGATAAACATAAATGCATGTTCTCCAGTCTTTTCCTTTTTGAAGGATGGGCTCTCTGTCATGCTATATCAATAGCCCAGAGAAAAAGGAAGTTATGGCTTTCTGATTAAATCTTCCTAGTCACAAGGATCAAAAGGCATATTTTATCTTTTTTTTTTCCATACTTTTTTCATTTTCAGGCTTGGCAGTCATTATAATTATATTCATTTCCACAAGTCATGAAATTTGTGAAAAAAGACTGAGTGCAAGCAAGCCAAGGACACAGCTTAAAGTTGCCAAAGACTGATAATGTTAGAAATGAAACATTAAACCCAGGCATAAGTACATAACACAGTACTTCAAATATTGAAGTAGTGAATATAATGTCCCATTCTTTAAAATGAGCTCATAGGGGTAACATTTATTTTGATTTGTTTGGTGAGGAGGATGAAGTCAGGAGAACTGTTTGATGGCAGTGTTGAAACCTAACACACCCACATCAGACCCAAAGATTTACAAATGCTCTGGGGAAAGCCCAGTGTGCCTGCAATTCTTCATGGTGGGCTAAGACCAGTTATGACAAAAATTATTATTGCAGCATAAATTCTGGCAGCATTTGGGTAGTTTCTGGTCCTTCTTTTCAGTACTGCTGTGTGTAAGACTCGGTTTGTCAGCGGAAGGATGTTGAGTTTAACCTAATCTAATCTAACATAAAATAGCAAAAAAAAGAACATGAGAGTAAATCATTGTCTGGGGACTGCAGTTTGTGTTGAGTATAGTATTCTCTGTGGCTGGAGGTGAAATTTAAACAGAATAGTCCAAACAAATCAATACGCAGAATTAAGAAGGTTAAATTAAAAAGAAGTGGTCACACAAAGTGCAGAAAAGCAGATAGAGGTTCATGTTATAACTCCCATTTGTGGTCACAATAAAGCAATGCTCTTTAAAAGTCTTTACATTTAAGAGACTACTTTTAAGGCAACTTTTGCTTGCTTTTGTTTGTATTTTTGTTGACTCTGTAAAAGTTGATTGAAAAGGTGATTTCTCTGTTATTAATTTAAGTATATCATAAAGTAATTTTGAAAATAACTCGTCTAAATAACCAAGATTTAGAATAAAAGTGTCAACTAGGAGGAAAAATGTGATAATGAAGCAGAAGATACATAAAGAGATTTTGCGTTAATGTCAAAATAAAACTTTTTTAAGAATGACAATAAAATGTCATTTTATTGTCTTTTTTCTTTTTTCCTCTTTAGGTGGATGTGTACGATGAAGGGTCATATACCTGTTCCATACAAACCAAGCAGCAGCCTAAGACCTCACAGGTTTACCTCATCGTGCAAGGTAAGCTGCAAACACCTGTTCCTGAGGTGCATATAACATGACTTCCCATAGTAACCGACAAGATGTACCTGGAAATTCTTTTAAAACTTGCTTTTTTTAATTTACATTGTTCTCTGATATTTCTCTAGAGTGTCAAAAGTCCCAAGTTTAGCTGGTGTTCTTAGAAGGAGCAGATATCATTATCACTCTTCAATTCCTTAATGTGGAAACATATCGTACTAAGATTTTTGCAGTAAAATCTCTGAATGCACTCAGTGAGAATACACAGGCAGTTTGATACAATTGTCTGCCCACAGCAGTACACTTCTTTTCATTTGCCGTTTCAAATGATTTCTACATGCACTTGACAAGCCTTTTTAAAATTTTGCTTTATATAACATAGAGCATGAAGGTATTTGTCTGGAACTGAGAAAGCAGGAAAACTGACAGAAGGATATGATCAGAGGTTCTTCATGATTTTTTTTCCTGTTCCATTTTTATATGCAGGCCAGAGCTACTGGTTGCACATTCCGCTTATGAAACAAAACACGATTTTGAGTTTGTTACAGACAAGAGATGATTGTAGTAATGAGTTTAAGCATCCACTTAAATTCAGAAGACACTAGTGATGTGTATTCTGTGTTGAAGCTTCAAAGCGTGTCTCGAGTAATTCAGGAGGATTTTTATGAAGCATGTATGTTGATGGTGTAGCCAATGACTTTTGAAACCTCAAAATTGGGACGTACTACATGACTGATTCATCAGTGTTTGTGAATCAAAAAAAATACAAGCAAAACTCTATTTCCGTCATCATATTTTCTTGGTTTAGGATTTCATCACAAGTGTGTTCGCAATTTATTTGAGCACCTTTTTTTGCGATGGACCCAATTTTACTTTGTCTAGCAACATTTTGATCTCTCTTAATAATTAGGCAAATGGTAATAATAAATCACTTATAATGTCAAAAAACCAACACAGTGATTTCTGTGATTTCTAATTTCCTTCTAATTTCTGTTGTTTTAAACGGTGAAGTGTCGTATCCAAATGAACTTCAATGATAAGAAAACCTCATCAGTGCATTATAGCACTCTCCACAAAAGCAAGGTTACTAAGGAGGTGAGCCAGGCTCAGCCAAGTCATTTCAGGATGCACAGAGGCACTATTTGCAAACATATGGTAACATTGGGGGATTGGACAATAATCCCCTGGAATATTGGGAAGGTGAGAAACATTTCATTCCAATTTCTATAAAGCTCCTGATGTGTTTTTTTGATGTGACTGCATTTCATCTGTGCTCTGTGAAAGGATATTCTTAATAGCAGACAGAATCATCTCAAAACAGAGAAACTGCCTAAACCCCAAGCACAGTAATTAATTTTATTTTTCAAAGTAAGGAATATATAATAGTAATTAATAACAATGTAATGTCGATAGTGATATAAGCTCGGTTAGAGACAAAAAGGACCATTTACATTACAGCCCTGTCCAACCATTTGTTTACAGTTTTCTTTTGATCCAGATTAAAACTGTAATCAATAATTTATGTATTAGTATCACAGGCATTACTTGTTTAGTCAATTTAAGACTTCATGCATCACTTTGTTTTCACATTGCCTATTTTACAAAGTATAGTCCACATGGTGTCAATCTTAAAGCACTAACCTGCACACACACCTAAAGCCTAAAATAAGAATTGCTCAGACTAATTTCTCTAGATAAAGTTGTGCACAACTTCATTTAGTGATAATGTTGGCATTCGGTTGCCAAATACCTTTTTGTTGACAAACATTGTTAGCTTGAAATATTAAAATGTTGCAAATTCTCAAGCCATAAAATCTTATTTCCGTTCTGACATTGTTAACCATAATTAGTTTTTGGAATCGATCAGCTTTCTCAAAGAGAAAAAAGGCAAACAAGCTTAATGGCTAGAACACATCCACATTCTGCATTTTCCTGAAAAATTTAGCTTCTTGTTCTCTGATGATGCAGTACCAGATTTTTAATAGAAATATAAATTCATAGATAGTCCATACAATGAAAAGCAACTTCACAATAATTCTTTTTATTATTATTTTTTGTTTTAGATGAAAAAAACTTGGGTCCATGTTAGCGTGCATTCTTTTAATGTCTTTATTATTAAGCTTTCCTGAACAAGATCAATATTTAAACCCAAAATATCAAATACTGAACTAAGCTAATCCAAAAAAACTTATTCAAATTTGAATCTTTTGCAAAGAAGCAATCTATTTGTTCTACATGCGTTTTCTCTGTAAGAGAAAACGCGAACATCAACATACACTGACTATTATATTTAAAATATTTTATTTGATGTATAAAAATATGTCAAAAACTGCTCAGATTGAAGCAACTGAGCAGTTTTGTGAGTATTTTCCACTTCATTTCTTCTTTCAGTCTGCTTTGGAATCATAAATGAATAAGAGCAACAGCAACATCTGATGCTGCATCAGAGTCAAAACAGACAGATTCATTATCTTTCCTAATGTAACTGTATTCTTTGTAGTCTTCTTTTGCAAAGAAGCAGTTACTGTAGTTTGTGGCACTTGTTGTGGCACATGTGGGGGAGTGTATCTCAGTTTCACCTCTGAATTATGAAAACACTTGCCAAATCAAATGTATTCCCATCATTAGTGAGGTTTGTTCTTTTAATTCAGGTGTGTATCATG
The DNA here is from genome assembly GCA_911649635.1 of Poeciliopsis gracilis. Lineage (NCBI taxonomy): Eukaryota > Metazoa > Chordata > Actinopteri > Cyprinodontiformes > Poeciliidae > Poeciliopsis > Poeciliopsis gracilis. Next base: position 3,944,566 of record CAJVRI010000884.1, on the reverse strand, counting down.
TATGAGTTGGCCAGTGAAATGTAAGCCCAGTTAAATACAATAGGCTGATGCACCACTGCAAAATGTCACCTCAGACAAAACTCCATGAAGAGACTCTCTCCTTTCATTATGAGCTTATCAATTCATCCATTAATAAAATTTCCAAAGGTCAGTGCTTGTATTGATGCTGCTCCTCTGGGATTCATGGCTGCAAAACTGCCTGTCCTTCCCAGAATCCATTGCATGCGATTAGTCAGTGCTTGATCATCTGAATGTCCTGTGTTGACTTCCAAAGTTTCTGAAGGAAGGATCGTTTATCACAACTAATGCAATAGTTAAAGCCAAAAATTGATTTCTCTTTTTTTTTTTTATTCCCTGCCGTTGTGTCCTTTATTTCACCTTTCAAATAAGATTATTAATCCTGCAGTCATTGGTGCTCAGCTCCTTGCTATGTGGGTGTACTCTTTTCTATTAGTTTCTATTAGCTCAGTATGGTTTTGCTGATTAAAGACAATTGGGTTCAGAAATTGAGAACAAATGTAGGCAAACAACTGACTCCAGGGTGCAGATGGAAGAGCTCATAATATGTCATAATAACTAATGAATGCTTTCTGAACAACATAATACAAATGTAAATTCAGCTTCTTCAGCGCACTAATTTTGCCTACCTATTCATTCGCTTTACCTAAAATCTTTCATTCAGAAGATAAGAATGTCCCTTTGTGTGTGTAAGTGCAGCAACACTTACACACTTGCATGCAGTGGCCTGAACCAACCCCCACAAAAACCCAATCAACTCTGTAGGATAATAATTCACCCTGCCTTCATCTTTTAATGGGTATGAAAGTCCTAGGCATCAAATATTGCCCCTGGTTACAGACTCCCAGATCAGGTTCACATAACCAAAGCTGACAATTTTCTGCTCGCAGGGACAAGGAAGTAATTGGAAAACAAATGGTCAGACAAAGTAAATTTGTGGAGGATGAAAAAGTGGCAGACTTGTGGGACTTATACAAGAGAAACCAAGCAGCTGAGTGATCGCACTAGAAATCCCAATATAAGGTAGGCTCTCTACTCTAATCTGCTTAGATTTGTGGGGGAAAAAAAAGTTTTTCTTATGTGCTAGAGACAATAATTAACATTTTTGATTTAAAAAATACTTTGACAGTACTTTGAGGCTGTGAAAATATTTGTCAAGGAACTGGAAATAATAGATAACATTCAAAATTGATTAGCAAACTAATTATTAGTTCTGGCCATATCTTTTTTTTTTTAAAAAATAACGTTTTCCACTAACAATGTCTCAAGTCTTTCTCCTTGGTCCTCACACTTTGACAAATTGTCAGTAAGTGAAGAAAATAATAAAACAAGTGAGGTGAGCTGCACACTCTCTGCCTCCTACATAGTTGTTGTTTAATAATCACTCAGTAACCCTGAAGTACCCCCATCAGTGTTGGAATAACTTCCAGAGTGACTGCCTTTGATTAACTCCTGAACTACTTCTTGCACTTGTTTGTACGTGCAGGCACATAAAGCTTCGCTTAAAGCCATTATTTTCTACAACCCTGTAAGGTTGCAAGGTCCTTGGTTGTTAGTTTGGTAAAGTTTGTGTCTGCAGGTTATAACTCATGTGTTGTTGAGGCAATCAGGACATGCTGTTGGGGAAAGCGTTCAAAGTATCTGAACTTAGGTTTTGTCAACTTTAGACTACGAGAAAGAATTTAGTAAGACTAGTGGTAGCCTGAGCTGTCTTTTAGTCAGGAATGGGATGGTTCACCTTTTGGTACTGATGAATTCATCTGGGTGCAACTACAAATTGTAAATATTTACATTATTCAATTTGTATGCTTTGAATTATGTTGTGGCTACAGATAATAAGCCATCATGCTGCTCAAACGTCCACAGCTTCAGTCAAATCCTCACAACTCTATATACAGTATGTCTGTCAGACTGTCAGATATATGCAGAATCAGCGTATTTTGCACAATTTTACTTCCCATCCTGAATGTCAAAATGCACTGCAAATCAGCCAATCACATGGCAGGGGCTCAGTGTATTTAGCTTTCTAGATGTGGTTAGGACAACTTACTGAGGTTCCACATACAAGAACTTCTTGGGTTTACAGTGACTTGAATAACAAGAGAAAATATCTGGTGAGCAGCAACTAAGTGAAGGAAAATAAAATGTTCACAGAAAAGAGTGAAGTGGATGGTCAATAATAACAAGCGATCACATCAGGTCTTACTCTTAGTTAAACTCAGGTAGCTGAGACTAAGATCCAACAACTTAGGCAAAGTTTCACAATACCACATATGAAAAATGTTGCCTTGGTCAACGTGTTTTAAATTCAGATGGAAGTGTCATATGTAAACATGAATGTATTGATCTAGCCTACGTTCCATCGATGCTCCAGGCAGCTGATTACAGTGTAATCGTGAGAGATATACATATATTTTTTTTGCACACTTGATACCAACTAAGCATTGTTTGAAATCTATGGCCTACTTGAGTGCTGTTGTTGTCCAAACATTCAAAGAGTAATTCAAAGTGCTTTACAAAAAGAACAAAGCAACATAAGCAAAACAGCATCTAATACATCAAAAAGATAAGCAAAGCATCACATAAAAACTCAGACACAAAGGCTTAATGTTCACACAGTAAGAAAATATGTGACTCTTTTTCATGACAAGTTCAATTTCAAAATCCAAGTTATGCCACTTCTTTATGTGACACTAAATTGGATATATATCGAGCTTTGTTTTCAAAGTGGCTGCTGTCATGTTGCATTTTTTTCTGACTTTCATAGCAATGATGTGAGGTGTACATTATATTTCTGCCCCAGAAGCCACATGTGTAAATCCAGACATAAACAATAACTGAAAAATTATAGTTATGAAATTATGAAAGTCACTGTGTCAGTGGAGTCCATCACATCCCAATCCCATCATTCCTAATTTGATGATGCATCCAGACAGACTAATGTACAGAAGTTGAGATCAATATTCCACAAAAGACATTAGTATTTTTTTGTGCTTTCTTTTTATTAGCTTCCCTCATGTTGTTGTTTTTATGACAATACTGTTGCCTCTGAATAACTTTAAAATTGAGCCTTAAATCTCATTAAATCTGAAAATAGCATGCTGCTGTCAGACATCTGTTCTTCTCATTGGTCTCATCACAGTCAAGGCAGGGTACATCCTGGACAGGTCACTAGTCCAGCACAGGTCAAGCAGTATAGATACCATTCCAATAATTTGACCTGATGAAACCAAAGTTATACATTGTTTTTCTGTGTATAGTTTGATAAGAAGGCATTTATTCTGACAATGTTTTTAAAGCCATGGTAGGCCAATCTCCTGATTCACTTCCTATGATTGCTTTTGGGACCACAGTGTGTCCATTTTCTGATGTATACTTCCAGCAGGATATTATATCATGTCTCAAACTGGTTCTTAAACATGATGTCAGTATGATGTATGTTAATGACATCCATAGTCACCATCTACTAACCCATAAAGGGATGTGTTTTGTGTGCTCTGTGGTTGAGTTTTAAAAATTGGTTGAATCTTTTTATGTTAATGTCTTTAATGTTTATGCATTTTTTAGTGATAGTCGTTGGATGTTATCTTGCTAATCCAATGTACAATATGTTAAACAGTATGTATCCCTAAACATACATGCATGGTGAGAATATGCAGGCTCCAAAAGTCCTCAGCCTGGGATTTTAATCCGAGACTTTCCTCGGATTAAAATCGCTGACAACTGCACCATTGTGCATAATGGTGCACAATGGTGCACAATATTATTATTTCAATATTATTTTAGAAATAATATTCAGGTAAAATTGGTGAGTGTTTGTATTCTTCTGGTTTTTTTCTGATACCTCTAGAGAAAATGTAGTGCCACCAATGGCTTGAGAAATTTACTCTCTGTCTACATCTATTACATGAAAGCCTTAAGAGGTTGGTAAAGAATATTACTGAGCAAACAACATCATAAATAAACAAAAAGAAGACATCATGCCCATGTTTAAACATGATGTTGAGAGAATTAGGTTTTTCTTTTTCATGAACTGGGAAGATGATTAAAGTTCATAGGAAAATGGAACCAGCATAAAATCAGTGGGAAAACTTCTCCCAAACTTTTGAGAGCCCTCTTTTTAAATGTTGCAGTACAGAACATTGCGTACTTTTGCACATAAAGTTTATATTAAGATGGATCCAGCAAAAGAACGTGTTGAAAATGAATGCAAACACAGATTTTCTGTCTAAGTTTGAACTATATTGCTGAGAAAAGGCAAAGCTGGTTGAGACAAATCCCAAAAGACTTTCAGCTTCACAAGCAAAAATATGGGACTGAACACATATTGCATATTACACTTTTTTGTAAATAAAATACAGAAAACTGCTATTTTTGTTTTAATTCATAATAACATACTACTTCTTTTTTTTTTGTCAATCATCACACACATAATAAATTAATTGTGTGGTTATAATGTGACAAAATCTGAAAAAGTTTGAGGGCAATGACTGTTTAAGGGTCTGGAAATACACACAGCTGCTAAGAAGACTGGCTTTAGATTGAAGCCAAATATAGTACAAATTCCCTCCACAACCATTTCTGTACATGCGTTTATGTTGCACAACTGCAGTGTTTCAGCAAATCCAGCAAATCCATAATATACTATGTAAATATGCTTCATAAAATGCAGAGCCTGGAGAATGATTCATTCATATCACGAGGTCAAGCTTGTAATTCCCTTACAGGAATGGAACCTCGATTCCAGCTAACTGACAAGCCGCCAGTAGACTGCTGACCCCAATCATAAGCGTTTCAGTTTGTTGAACCCTGCTTTTCACCAGTGTGTCTAACATTTAGCATAACTGATTTATAGGTTGAGCAAATCTTCCTAACTCAACTTATGAGTCTGTTAGTTTGTAAGGTTCTGTGTCACAATTTAGACTGAGAGAGAAAGAGAGAGAGTGAGAGAGAACGAGGGCTAAAATGATGTGGTTTGATATTTAGACAATCCAGTGCATGAGATTTGCGTAGTAGTGGACCCTTATTTTTTAGTTCAGTATTCACTGATTTTTCCGTGGAATGTAGCTCCAAAATGTTAGTGAAAAATTAACCTTTTATTGTTAAGCATCTCCCGACCCCGTTAGGATGGATGGATGGATGTTAAGCATATCTAGAATATTTAACAAATTACACAATTGCAGTTAGGAAACTGAAATCCTTAGGTGCAATGAATGCTATGGAACATGCTATTGGTTGGCATTTGCAAAGCAGCCAATCAAGGACGTCCATTCTTTTTACATGGTTGTAACCCAAAAGCGGAGATAAGGAATGCTGTAGATATTAAGTAGGGCGAGGATCTTTGAGAATCATAGTTTGGCTCCTATTTTTGAATTATTGTTTAAGCCACAGTATTGACCTATATGCTGAAATGCTGATATGAAGTTTAGTTCAGTCCACCCTTCTTTTTCCAGTGTAGCTGTAGCTGAGCATTCTCTCTGGTTTGTTTTGGCTTCATTTTTTAAAGTTGCAGTACAGAATGTTGCATACTTCTGCATATAAACATTCTGCTTGTGTTCATGTATTAAAAAGCATTGGCTTTATTAGATACATTTGCATAGAAAACTCCTGCTTTCAAGTTTCCATTGTCTTTTTTTCAACTCTTCTTTAACATTTCAGGGTTGACAGTGCTGAACAAGCTGATTGAGATCAGTATTGATCTGATTGTGTTGTATTTGAGTCAGCAGTTTTGCATGAAGAATAACCTTATAGAGCTTTTATGGTATTAATCTAAATTTTAATTCACCTGGGAAACAAAGCCACCCATGTTTTGGTCTTACTGTAGCACATCTTTTACCAAGGATAAAATAAAGTTGTGATACTGGGCAGCTTACAGTGATGTAACAAAGTATGTGCATCCTTACAAATATTTTTGCTTTTATCACACTTAAATGTTTTTCCTATTTGAATGTCTGATAAAAAAAAAAAAAAAATCTATTATCAAGCAAAAAGAAACTGAGTTATGAAATGTAGTTTTCTTTGCTTAAGAAAAAAAAAAGAGTGCAAACCAGCTTGTCCTCATGTAAAAAAATGATTGTCCCATAAATCTAAAAACTGGTTGTGTCACACTTGGCACCAACGGCTACCATTAATAAATTGAATGTGGAATAACTTTATTAATAATAAATCTGGTTTAAGATTACAGCTTTTTTTTTACTGATTCGAACTATGGTTCTTATTCTGGATCCAAATCTGTAATAAAAACTTACTTCTATCCTCACTTCTATCCTGCCAGAATTCAAGAATGGTTTGAATTGTGGCAGAATGATGGTACACTTAAATATCTCCACTTCAACACTGATTCATCCTTTCTTCCTTTCAATTCTTCATTCTTGTCGTCACAATGCTGTGGTATTTAAAGAGTCAGTCCACTGAACTCTATAAAGAAAGCCATGTCACTCTAAAGAGCACCTTAACAGGAGGGGGCTGAGTCTCTCTCTTTGCACATAATCTCTTGCTCTTCAATGTGGCCAAAGAGTGGCACTGACCTTTTCACAATTATCATGGGACAATCTGATTATTTGAGTGGAACTTTTGAAGCCATTTGCTTCTTTTCCACCTCTCCCAGTCTTGACTCTTATTCATCTTTTCATCTTTACTCTTCACTTGTGCATCTCGTGACTACCTCCAACATTTATAAGAGCTGTTGCCAGGGTCCTTTGTTACTTCCTCTTGAGCTAACTATAAAGGTTCTGGACAGGAGTTAGAAACACTCCAGAAGACTGAGAAATTGAAAGAGATCTATTGGGTAGAAGTGGATTAGTTGTTGTATGGCTTTCATTCATTTTGGATATCGGCAGTCTGTCTGGCTCTCCTGCTACAAAACTATGATCACACCCACAAACACATAATTGCTTGTTCTGCCGCCAGGCATGGCTCTCAGACTTCATTCCTTCTCCCAGATGATTCCACCTTCCTCGTCTGAAATAAAGAACGTTAAGAAAGATCAATGAAGCTTGTACTCTCCGAAGAGAAAAAGCAAATACAAGAACAAAACTTCCTCTAAACCAAAAGTACTACAGCTGTTTGCGTTTTTCAGTAAGAGCAAAGACACTGTGTCATGGGTTTTCCTCCTAACTTTGAACATGTAGATGGTTTATCATGTGCCAAATATAAATATGAATATAGTGCTTTGGAATAATTAAATTATTCATACCACTTGCACATTTTGTTGCCTAACAAGAACTAATTTTAATGTATTTTATCATGATCTTGTTGGACCAACTAGGGGGTCATGCATTTAGTCTTAGCTTCACACCACACATAACAAATTGCATAAAGGCCATAAAGTTCAGTTTTAGTTTCATTTGATGAGATCAGCCGTTTCCACATGTTTGCTTTGGAAATGGATTGACCTCTGGCACTTTGACATAAACGCCAGACTTGTGGGGTACATGACCAATATTGGTTCCATAAACAGTTTCCCTGCCTGAACTGGGAATCCCTGCAGCTGTTTACATTGCAAAGCAGTAGAATCTCCTCTACTAATTAGATGACTTGAAAGGAGTTGCTTGCACAAGAATTTATGTTGGAGCATGAGAGTAAATGGGGACCTAACACCACTCTTCTCCAATTTTATTAATAAAAATATGTACATTAGAAATTCCCTTCACTTCACAATTGTGTGTTGCTTTATGTAGATATATAAAACACACAGTTATGGAAAACTTTGAGGTTTATGGTTGAAACATGAGAAAATCAATGAGTACATAGGATCCCCAGTATTCATGGGAGTTAGGTATCAATAGCTCAAGTCCATGAAGACTTGAAATCTTTTCTAAAAATGTTTCTAATTGTGTAATTGTATATACTTCAGACACTAAACATACCATAATATGCATTAATATGCACAGTACAAAGATTACAGCCAATTTGTATCAATGACAATGAATGGTGCTCCTGGATTGTTTTTAAATTTTGGCATCCCTGATAAGCTCAACTCTGAACTAAAGAAACCCAGAAGGTATATTTTGAAAAGTCTATGGGAATTGCAAGTGGTGAGAAAGAAAGCAGAAAGTCAAACTAGAAAATGAAGCTTATTTTTGTCAGCAGACAGCATGTAAAGCTTGAATGCTTAGCAACACTTCAGATAAAAATGTATGTTGTTTCCACCTGTCACTACAGTGTAATACAGTTAAGGCCAAAGCTTAAAATTAGGGTGACGGCAAGGATGTCTTCCAATCTCAAAGACTTGGATCATATTAGCAAGAATAGTGTCAAAATACTATTAAATTCAATTTAATTCATGTCATGTATGTATCACCAATTCACAACAAATGTTGTCTGAAGGCATGGGCTGCACAGTGGCGCAGTGGGTAGCGCTGTTGCCTTGCAGCAAGAAGGTCCTGGGGTCTTTCTACACGGAGTTTGCATGTTCTCCCTGTGCATGCGTGGGTTCTCTCCGGGTTCTCCGGCTTCCTCCCACAGTCCAAAAACATGACTGTCAGGTTAATTGGGCTTTCCAAATTCTCCCTAGGTGTGAGTGTGTGTGTATGGTTGTTTGTCCTGTTTGTCTTTGTGTTGCCCTGCGACAGACTGGCGACCTGTCCAGGGTGAACCCCGCCTCTCGCCCAGAACGCAGCTGGAGATAGGCACCAGCAACTCCCGACCCCGTTAGGGAGAAGGGTGACGGAAAATGGATGGATGGATGTTGTCTGAAGGCACTCTACAATAAAAGTCTAAACAGTCCATTGACACTTACATTCCCACTGAGCAGAGAAATATGGTCTTTCTTCTTAATTTTCATCTGAACCTTTGCTGCAGAGTTTTGGATCTAATTTTATTGAATTGTTTACAGCTATTTTTGTGTTGGTCACAGTTGGATTCTTTGGGTGTGCTGGATATCCCACATTAAAAGTTTAGGGATTGGTTTGACTAAATATTTTTGCTTTGTTTAAAAATAGATGATATATGTAGGTCTCAGTCAAGCCTACAAATAAACATCGACTCATGTTGAAATGAGGTTGTTTGTGTTGCCACAATGAAATCGGGTGTGTTACTCAGGGGATAAATACATTTGCACATCATCTACAAACATGGCAAAGATTCTTTCCTGACATTACTGCTTAATCCAATACTATTGCTATAAAGTCATTCTAGTTTTTGCAGAAGCAGAGTTTTTCTATCTGAAAAGGAATTACTACATTCAGTTTTAATATAAACGTCTGTGCAGTTGTTAAAAATGCACCCTCCTCAGTTGTTATAAGCATCTCTGAAAACACCAGAGGCAGCTTATTTTCAGCATTTTACCACTTTGTATGTAAACAGTTAACTGAGATCCAGCTTTCAAACTTTTAAAAGCCCAAGCTGAGCCCTGACTGGGTGAAGGCCAGCAGTAAACCGTGCCATGCTTCATTATGCCTGACGTGAACACGACAGCGGAGCGACAGCAGGACACACATCCATATGCACAGGTCCCCTTGGGGACAAGATTACAAGAAGTCGTCACAGTGGACATTATGCAGTGCAGCAAGCCAGTTGGACGAAGCAGAGGAAGAAGAACAGAGAGAGAAAGAATCCACACACATTTGCTGTTGCCTTTGAACTTTCATAATGAAACTGACTCCTTGAAGTTTTAATGAAAGCAACAATTTACCATTCCCTTTTCTCCCTGGGCTGCTGAGGCTTTCTAAGGCAGAATCTCTAAAAATAAAATAAAAATAATAAAATAAGACTGCATACCCTTTAATCTTTTTTTCTTTTTTTTCCTCCCTTCGTGGAGAGGAACTGTCATGCATTTAAATGGCACCATCCCATGGACAGACACGACAGTGGCAATATATTGACTAGGGAGTGCAGGTGATCCAGAAGAGTCGTATTTCACAGAGTAACCAGGCGGACATCGGTTCTGGCCAGCGTCTCTATGGTCGGATCTCTGATGTAGAGGGCCACTATTTCTTTTTGACTGCCTCTGCTCACCACATGCATCCCCATTACTTGTACAGAACCTGCCAGCATCCTTTCCCTCCATCATTTTTCCATCCTCTGTGTGACCTGGGCCTGTCAATTAGATGGACAGCCCGTCGAAATGGCGCTCGGCACACTTGCCTTTGAAAGTGAGATAGAGTGGCAGAGTTAAACTTGACCTGACTGCCTTCCTTTGAGGGGTAAACATGAACTGAAGTGTGTGCAGAAGTGGTGTCAGCATGCGTCTGCTGTGTCAGAGTAAACAGACCCAGTTCTGCACATGAAAATATATGGGATGCTGACTGCCTTTTTAGAACTTCGCCCTGATATGCTACATCTGTAGGCCTGTCATTACTTCACCAAACTGTGGCCTTACAGAATTCTGTCACCTGCGCAGCTATTCCTTTGGCCTACATTACTTTGGGTCACCTGTCTGAAAGCGTGTTTGGGTGTAAACTTTCTGCTTCTTAGCACAGCTGCTGTTAAGGTCAATCCTGCTGCTAGACTTGATCTCACTATCAGCACTGTGGTTCAGTTCCAGACAGAGATATTAAACAATATTGAAGGTGTTCAAAGTCACAGAGCAGCAGCTATTTAATTTGTCCGAGCAGAACCAACAGAGCTCTGTAATAATATTAATGGGTTTTTCCTTAGAGATCTAACTGGGCATCCATAAAGCAGTGAAAGCAGCACGAGAAAGAGCTTTGTCTGCATTTGAAGTGTTGTAAGCAGTGCAAGCAGGTGCTTTAGGGGCATGCTGGGAGATATCTGATTTTGGATGCCTCCTGATGGCTGAGCTGAATCAAGCTCAGCACTGCAAACCTGCAGACTTCTCTACTTCTCTTTTTTGCTTCCTTCTGGTGTTTGCAGACAGAAAAATAGGCCATTTTAGAATGAAACTTTCTTTCTTCATTCTTCAGTGCCTGCAATGTCCAATGGATTATGAGAAGTGTTGGTTTTGATCAACATGGCTCACATGGTATCAAAACGTTTTAAAAATTATCTGACCATACAATGTCATGCCTTATCCACTGTATAGTAGTACATTTTAAAACCAAAACACACAAGCAAGAATCTTGGCTTTGCCTTACAGTAGCAACTCACTCTAGGTCATAATAAGAGTCTGTGATGTACATATGGGGTACATGAGGCTATAGAGGCCAATCGTCCGGAAAAGGCAAGGCAGCCTCATGCACAAGTTAAGATTACTTGTTTTACATGGATTTCTTTACATAAAATATGGGATATATTTGTTTCAACAGTGTTTGCACAAACAAATCCAGATGAACAAAATGCTGTGTATAAATGAATTAACTCATCTTTTCTTTGTACGTGTTCTTTGCTCACGAAGCGTGGAACTGAGCACACATGAGAGAAATACCAGACACCGTCATGAGTGTACACCTTTGTAAATATGCAATCTTTATAGATGTGCAGTACATCTGTGAGTGTAAAGATGTACTGCACATCTCATTCTCCAAAAAAGCTAGAAGAAGACCTACTCATGGCCTGTGTATAGTAAATTTGCATTGGTGAAGAGATCTTTTTAAATGTTATAAATGTTTACATAACGTTTGTAAACAGACACATTCAGGAGCTTGGAAGAATACATTGACAGTGGTGTTTAACTTGCAGTAAATAGAAGGACACTCCACTGAAGAAAGGATCATGGTGTATCAAGGGCATTATTATCAAACTGAATTAATTTTCTTGCCAAGAACTACTTTCCATTCATAGTCCTGGATTTGTAGAGTGAGAGAAAATATGTGGTTGACATGAAGAAGTTAATTGTGTGGTGATGCTTTTAGTTCCTATCATTGTGGGAAAACTGGCTTCAATTTTATCCTTAATGTCATCTTCTTCATTGAGATGTTATGGGATTTATTAAACCTGACTCTCATACAGCTAATTCCAGCCTACAAAGATGAAAGGACTTTGCACAGAGTCAACTGGCTTAGTCCTGATTGACCTTCCAGCTTATTCAAAAATGCTTCTTTTTCTGGGAGCTTTACAATAGTCAGCAGCTGTATGGTTATCGGCGTAGCATGGCTTTTTGCAGTGTTGCTCTCAAATACTTCTCCATGCGCAGTTCCAAAAGCACTCAGTGAGTCCTGATGAAGGCATTTTTGACACTATTTTGCATATGCTTGAACAGCTATTCATGTAATAGCAAAAATATTGCTATTTTCATTATTTTATGAATTGATATCTTGCAAAATGCCACCAAGTCTGTACTGACCATAATATATGTTCCTAAAGTGCACCTTCATTTTCACAAACTACTTCTTTTTGTGCTTTATTCCATATCTGATTTTTTTATTTGAATCAAAGACGAGAAGGAAAAAAAAAGCAAACTAATGTTTTTGCCAGGAGTCTTTTAAAGATGTTTGAAATTTGTTCCCTAACATCCATCATGTGCTTTGCATGGATTACATACTCATGCACATCCTCAGCATTTTCCAGTGAGTGTACTTGGCTGCTATATTCCCTGCTGCCTCACCAGATGTCTGGCATGCTATTTTGTTGGACCATATGCTGGCCGGCGCTGATGCGGTGCTTTACATACCAATTCATGAGAGTGGCAAGAGAGTACTAAACACTCGTGAAGAAGCATAACTTTTTGACTCACAGTTGTTTTATTAAAATGCTACAATTGTAATAAGTGCAATAAAGCTAACAAGTTTGCAGTAAGTAGTGCTAATTTTTATTTTGCTCGATGATCTTTTTTTTTAATACATATTAACATTGCATAAAGAAATAACACTAATAAAAGTATATGTTTGCAGTGTTTTAGTAAAGTACAAATATTTAAAGTTGATAAAAGCCATATTATAGTATTAACTGAGGAAATATAAGTTTGACTGTAGCTGAGTTATCTTAGTGTTTAATAAGTTTTGTTTTGAGCAAATTAAATGTGATAGTGGGATCTAACAAAACAAAAAATGGCTGTCAGTGATATTGTGACAGGGAAATTGTTTTTGTGTGCAGTGTATGTGATATGTAAATTTATGTCATTATGCATGCACTTTGAGCAGTTTTAACCATCTTCAAAACCAGTTTTAAACATTTTTTTTTTTTTTTCCTGGTGGAGTGCATTCTTTTTTGTACTGCTTGAGGTGTTGTAGGAACAACACAGCCTGGTTGAGCTTTATTGGATAAGTTCTTTGTTGAACGTAATAAATAGGCTAATGTTGAACTGAATTTGCCTTCACAATAGCTGTCCAAAATGCATTTACCCTCCCACAGTCCTACGAGGGGGTCAAGAGAACCCTGCGTGTGCTTTTACAAGTTTTTTTTTTTGTTTTTTTTTGTTTTTGTTTTTTTTGTTGTTGTTTGTGGTTTTGGGAACTGACAGGCTGATGGACTACCCCCATTGTCTGACTGTGACATCTTCCTACAGATAACAGAAAGCTATTTCTTAATAATTAGGCAATCTTAGGAACTGTAATCTACTTCAGAATTAAAATTTTAGATGAGAAATGCACAATAGATTAGCATTAACACCAGTATCGGCAAGTGTGCTTGAACATATCGGTATCAGTCTAATTAATAAAACTGGATCGACATTAACAATTAGTTTTCATTTCCATTTTGTTGCCAGTTGTGTTTGAGGTTGAAGATGGGCAAAGTATTCATAATGGATTATTCATTTGTGTAAGTGATGCAGAGCAGGATGGGGGGTAGAGTGAAAGCAGAGAATCCATCTCTGTGGTATGGTCGTTATTTCACAATGTCGTAAAGGTAGGGATATATTATTTTACATTTTCTTACATATTTAAAAGTCATTATTTTAGTAAAAAAGTAAAAATAATCTATTTTGATCCAGTATATTGCTTTCCAATGATTAAGTGTCCCAAAGTAACAGTGCAGTTACAGAATATAGTCAAAGATCTTCCTACTTTTCACACTTTAATGGTGAAATTACAGATTAGATGGGCAATATTTTCTTCCTTTGAAGATACGCAAGAGTTGGCAGAGGTTAGATGCTGCACTAGCCACTGCAGTAAATAAACATATAGGGTTGTTATCTCTTGTCAGAGCTAGGGAATACTCAACTCCTGTAGCCTACTCATTACACTGAAGCTAAAGGGAAAATACAGGAAGAAAAGAAAGACCTACTGGAGAAAAAGTGACAGTGATGATGTAAAGTTGAGCGATTGATTGCAGCCAATAAACTGAAGAACAGAATGATGGATGCACATCTAAGATATTGGTGTAAAAAGCTCATCTGCATCCTTACGAGAATGTTTTTGATTATATAGAAAGCAACTAATGTAAAAGGAAATTGGAAAGTAGCATCGGTGACATCCACAGAGACTAAAGAGAGAGAGAAAGATGGAAATGATGAGCATGTCCCTGCAGAAGAAAGAGCAGCTGTGAGCCCAGTCAAAGACCGTGCATGTGTGTGTGTGTGTGGAGAGCAGTGTGTGGCGAGCAGTGTGTGGCAAACTCCAGCTAAGTGTATCAGGTGTTTTCCACTCCAGAAGCTGTTCACAGTTCTTCACACAGCAAGAACCAATACACTGGAAGAGAGGGTGCAAACTTGTAACTCAGTCAACCCAATCAATGCCATCACTTTATTTTTACATTCTGGAGCCAACGATAAATCGAGCAAGATGTGAGAAATGTTTGGGAAAGATTTTCTCAATCAATTTTTGCTACTTATTTTTGTATTTTCTATTGTTTTAGTTATGTTAATTTCTCCTTTGATTTTCATAGGTCATTCCATTAGCATCGTTTTGATAAGGTGGTTAAAAAAACACCAAAGTGTGACCTGTACTCCCTGCTTTGTCAAAGATGAATTAATAAACTTCTAATGGATGGAAGACGAGAACTCTGCAGGTGTGACATTTATCTAGACAAACCATTTCAAAAAGGTATTCATAATTTGTTAAACGTTTCATCTCTGTTTGAACTGCAAGCCCAATTTAAGCAATGGTAGGTGCTCAAGCATCTACAGACAAATTTTTATCATTACAATTGCCATTTTGTCAACTTGCTTCTTGTTATTTAGCAACAAGAAGTGTGCCCTCATTCCTCTGCCTCGTCGAGGTAAAAGATGAACCAGCTCACAAGATTTTCTCAGACAGCTGGGGCTATGCCTGGTTTTGTGTTGTTTGTATTATAGCACTCACAGAGGCTGTAAACCTTTAAACTGCTTACTCTGTTAGATCAGGAAATTATGCAAGATGGTTAATTGCTGTGGCACTTTAGCAAACGCAGATGTTTCAGTACCATGCACATTTGGGTTCTCGGCTAAAAAATACCTGTTTTCTGTCATTCCCCTCTATTGCTCTTGTTTTTCATGGCTCCATGATTCAAATTACTACTGAGAATTTGATAATATATTTATCTGTGCAAACCACTTTGCCCAGTATCCTATC
This sequence comes from Poeciliopsis gracilis, assembly GCA_911649635.1. NCBI lineage: Eukaryota > Metazoa > Chordata > Actinopteri > Cyprinodontiformes > Poeciliidae > Poeciliopsis > Poeciliopsis gracilis. The sequence goes on along the minus strand of CAJVRI010000884.1, from coordinate 3,929,219 downwards.
ACCTGATGTTAAAACTGATTAAATTTGAAGTTGTTGTAACTCATTTTACTGTTTTGAATCTTAAAGCGATGCCCAAGTTCAATTTATTAACATAGTTTGTAACACTTAACCAAGACTGCTGTCTTTGTGATTCTCAAAACAAAAAAAAATGCAAATCATTCACTGGGATGTGCATTTTTTTAGACTACACTAAAAATGTACTTTCAAAACTGTAAACACTTGTTACCTATCAGCTTCATTTGAATAATTTCAGTTTTGTTTTATTTATAGTGCCAAGTTATTGCAAACAGGTCATGACACTTTCCTCCACAAACAGATCAAACTCATGTTCAGTTATGTACATGTGATCCACTTTATTACATTGCAATACTCTCATACAGTTATATTCTCATAGAAGAACAAACAGTTTAATATAATTTTAATTATATCACCATCCAATTATATCACAAAACTATTGGCTGTGAATCTTCCAAACGTACTCATACAAATACCAGTCAAGATAGGTTCTGGCTCTACCAATATGTTCCCTGGACAAGCAGCTTTAGACAGTGGATGGATGGATGGATGGATGGATGGATGGATGGATGGATGGATGGATGGATGGATGGATGGATGGATGGATGGATGGATGGATGGATGGATGGATTTAAACATAATGAATGCCAGTTATTACGAGATCCTTGAAATTATGTCCTAAAGCTTCATGTATGAAGCTTATATGTCGGGGCGTGGCAGTATGAAAGAAGGTAAGTTTACTCCTGTTTAGCAATTGATGAGATGTGAATATGTAGCAGAGAGAAGGTTAGAAAAGATGTTGTGGAGTGGACAGTGTGGTGGAAATTTGAGTACCCCAGAGGTGCGGAGGACGATTGTGGAAAGGCTGGTTCCGAAATGGTTTTTAACACTGGAGGTTTGTTGAAGAAAACTAGAGAAGAGGAACATAATAGCAAACTGGGAACACTAAAACACAGGAGAACTTGACCTTAGAGAACAACGAGACTAAATACTACCAACAAGGTAGATCACCTGTCCAACAGGTAGATCACCTGTTGATCTACCTTTAGGACCTGCTTAGGACCTAGCAGGTCCTAAAGTACTCAGAGTCTGATAAAGAACATGGTGTGTAGCTAGAAATAGCTAGAAAAGCCCACCTGCAGAGATCCTCTGAAAAAGTAAGACTCACACTCTCAAAGAAAATGCACACATACACACCACAATCATGACCTTTACTTTTACCATTGTTCCTTTAAATAACCCCTGGAGCTCCTGAAAGGGCACGTTTTTGTTCTTTTTGTTTTTTTTTTACTTTGATTCCCTTTGTATATACTGTCACAAAGGGATATTCTTATACTGCATAATAGTAAGAATACTGCATAGTATTCTTATAAAGAATACAGTATTCTTATAAGTATAATAATTTGATTGGGAAGTAATTTGAATATTTTTATTGACATAATATAATATAAGGCTCTTTTGTATATAGAAGCAGCCAAAACATGTAGTTTTATGATTTACCTGCACTTTTGTAAAATCTTCTTTTTAATATGAAGATTTTCTTAATCGTATCTAAGGATAATCTGAGATCTGGTTGAGAACTATTGCAACAAGAGCAGGATGAACCCATTCTGCCAGGTTGAGGCTGTCAATGAGAAGGACTTCATGTGCTATTGTGTCTTATTTCTGAGAGATAACTGACACATCTATTTTCTGACCTTTACCCATGGACATGGCATTTGGATCATGACCAAAACAATAATATCTCATAATAGAAGCACCTGAAATTGGCTTGGATGACTGGACTCAAGGCAAAGAGCCATATTGTCTGAGGGGAGTTTGAAGTGAATCAAAAACAGTCAGATGAGATGGTTTGGGAGCCTGATGAGAATTCCTCCTGGTTACCTTTCAGATTAGATTAAAATACTTTATAAACAAAGCATGTAGGACTCTTGTTACTCCCTCACTGACACATGAACACAGAAATTCGAACTCTTAAGAGTCCACGTTCAACTTTAGCAGATTGTCTCAAATGGGAATAAATCAGGTAGTATTGATTGGTTAGTGCTGACTATTAGGTTCACTTCTATGGAACATACTTAAGGGTCTCTGAGAATCAGGGGAATTACATTGAAGACCATCTGAATGCCAGAGTCAGCCACACTGTAATCTAAACTACTTTTTATTGCCTGGGTGAAAAAAGAAGTAGTTCTGTATGTTAATCTTATGAACCCCAGGCTTTCTTATAAATTAGGGAGTGTCAATAAAACACACTAGTGGACTGCAAACATTTAAACTTGACCTTATTTTCGAATGCATAAGAATTAACCATTCATGAAAAATATTTACTAAATGTTCTTCTATGTTCTTCTTTCTGAGAAGAACAGAGAGGCAAAATGTCATTCTGTGAAGACAAACCATTATGCTTGCATATTTTTGAGATTCAGAAATAGTCGAAGAATTAATGTATTTTAGAACTTATTCAAGTTCTACTAGTTTTCAAATTCAAAGATAAAGTAAACAAATTTTTAAAAAATAATTGATAATTACAGTGGAATAACAGTGTAAGAAAGTTCAGTCCAACAACCTTTGAGTCTTCATTGAGAAAACGTTTGAAATGACAAAGCAAAGGTGACTTGCTTCACACCGTTTCTCTTTTTAATGATCTCCTTTCATGAGCTATAGTTTTAATTGGTAGGCAATATAGATGAGTAGGTTTGCAGATGTGATGTGATCTTTCCATTTTAAAGTTAACAGTACTTGATGTGTTCAGAGGTATAATTTTATGCTGTAACCCCGAGTTACAGGGTTATCCCTGTTCCTTTGATTCACGTTTTGTTCTGAACCAAATGTCTGTAAAATAGTTGGATTTATTCTGTGATTAAATCAATCTATGTACTAAGTAGGTGACTTCTTAAGGCAATTGGTGGCACATTTTATTAATAGTTATATGAATAAATTGTGGCTCAAAGTAAATGGTCACCAAACATTTTAGATTTTTATTTTGGAAAAAAAAAATGGTGAAAAACATAGAATTTTTGCTTTTCTCTATTTATTTTTACCATATACATTTGTGGTTGCAGTATGGTAGATTTGTTCAGGCTATTTAAATATTTAACTGAAAACAATGAGGAAAAAATGTTTAACGGTTTTTTTATTTTCTCCTCTTTCATCCCCTGCCTTGCATCTCCTGATCTCCACGTTTTAGTGCAGAGACCAATTAAATGTTCAAGCGATTTACAAGCTGCTGCCCTGAGCCCAACCATCAACTGGAATAATAATAATAAAAAAAATGAACTACCCACTTAATTAATCACCTTGGGGGTCCCCAAATCACTCGAGCTTTATAACAGGGCGGATGAAAATCTGATAGCTCTAGCACACTGTTAAAAGTCAGCAGAAATGGAAAGCTCTTCTTCACCTGCTTGATTAGGAATCGCCAGTAGGCCATGGCATCTGCGTTACATTCTGTGTTTCCTTTGAAAGATTCTCATTCGTCTTGGGCTTTTAAAGCACTGCAGGTGCTAATGGCTACATAAGAAATGAGGAGAGAATTTTTTTTTCTTTGTTTTGTATCTTCCTTTTCTTCCTTTCTTCAATTTATAGTGAAAGCCATAAATTGAAAAAAGTGTGGAAATGGGAGAAAAAAAAAAGGTCCAGTGGAAATGTAGTTAGTGAGAAGTCCCCTTTGGATTTCCAGGTCACTTGGCGAGAATCTATCTGGGTGAATGCAGACAAGACACCTCAGGTTTTAATGCAAACAATCCACGCTCCTACAGTTTGCATAGGAAGATGGAATAGTCTGCTGAAATGTGTATTTAGACTAATGTGTGTGCTGCCCATGTTATGCAGAGGTCACTTTTCATGAGATCGAACATTGGTTTAAAGATGAGTAAATAAAGTGAAACCACATATTTGATCAGTGAGTAAGATTTGGTTGGACAAAATGTCTGTTTGTGTGTGATTCAAATGACTAAAAATAGCAACATAACCATCAAGCTCGTGCTCCTGTCAAACTGCTTCCTGTCTTGTCACAAACAGTGCACTGATCTAGTTGCAACTGCAAAACTTCAATCCTAGGAAAGGCAACATGTAGGTCAGATGTGTCCAAAATTAGATTTTACTCTGGACTCACCATGTCAAACATGGTGGTAGCAGTATCATGCTTTTTTCAGCAGTCACATGTCAGAGTTAATTCAGTGTTTTATTTTCTATTTTAAATAAATAGAAAAAGTAATAGCCGAAGGAGAATGTTTAGTTGTTGACAGCTGTAACTCGGCTGATGCCCCCTTTCAAGAAGATATTACAGCAAAACAGAATACTAGACCAGATGTAACCACTATAGAAAGAAAATAAAAATGGAGAGAAAATATAAAGTTAATAAGTTAACAGTGAATGATGGAGAGTTGAAGAAAGAGGAAAAGTGAGGATGTGGTCAGTGTGTCCTCCTGCATCCGTAGAACAGCATAAGTAAAGAAGTAGCTTAGGACAGTGATGGGCACAGTTCTGCTAATGTGCTAATATTGCAACAACTTAGCGTCAATCTAAATTATGTTTGTCCTGGATAGTTTCTAAATCACTAATTTATTTTATTTTTTTTATAAACTTTTACTGGAATGAAGTTTGATATCTATGTTGAAGTCTTGAGATTAATGATAGATGTGATTGTATCAGTGGAGTGAAAACACAGTGCCGGAGCAATGTAAGGGTCTATACCACTGAAATGCAAGTTAAATATGCAGTGATGGAAGGAGAATGTTTAGTTGGTGAAACATTCTTTTTATATAGTAAGTTAGTAAGTAAAAATTCTTACTATGTTCTGTAAGCATTTTTTAGCTTAGGGTTTCAATTTCTTTTTCAACCATTTTACTGAAGTCTTCATATGCATGAATTCTGTCTGCTTCCCCTACTTGTTTTGTTTTCTACTTTAATCAGCATGAATGGTTTAAGCCACTTAATTGTTGTTTTTTTTCTCAGCTTTTACAATAACATATTACCTTGTGGGTTTAAGGTGCCATATTGTAAACACACAAAAGGGCCAAAAACTAGCTTGCTGAGGAAGTAGACATAAACACACAGCAACATTAAATCACAGCAGGTGCTTATTTAAAACGATGTGATTCAGTCTCTTAGTTTTGACAGCGGCTGCCCTGGTTGAGCTGACTTTCTTTATGGAAAGGAGGTAATTGGTGCTAATGCTTCCAAGCACTAAAAGCCAAAAGCAAAAAAAGAAAAAAAATGCTGCAAGTGCTTTCTCCTGATTATCCTCTAATGGTCTCAAATTAGCTGAGCATAATCATATGCCTCTTATGCAGTGGCTTCCATATCCCTCCCCCAAATGTCACACAGAGAGCCGGTGGGGGGTAAATGTTAGGCAAGGCAAAAAAATAAGCTCATATAAGGGAAAAATACAAAACACTCATAATGATATGCACACCTCAATCTTTATAAATCTATTATTGTTGTACAGTACGATAATGTATTTAATGTTAAAAAACAAAACTGTGGCAGTATCAAAGAAACATGAAAAGTCTTTCATTTTGGATTCTGCTTCCTATTTTATGTCCATAAAGCCAGTGAGTATGGGATGAATTTAGCAAATCATAAGGTTGTCTTGTTGTTTTCTTCTTTCTTGTATGTCTGCTAAACAAGTAGAGTTTGGCACCGTAATCTGTGCATTGTAATGAACAGTTTAGCTTGAACATAAAGCAATGTGACAGAGTACAGGTGGGCGAAGGCTCATTTTGCTTTTCTCTGTCTTCCCTGCTTCTGTTCAGAACCTAATTTATAGGTCTTTTTATTTGAGATTAACCTGACAAGAATATTGGTGCATTATTTTTATATTTTTTTTATTTTTACTTTTTTTTGCTACATTAGAAAATATAAGTTGTTATTCCATACAAAATGAGTTCAGAAAAGGAGAGGGCAAAGGATCTGCCAAAGATCATTTCTTGTGGTTTATTCAAACTCAGCAGGGAAGTCTCTTTTGCATAACATCTGCAAGCCAAAGTCATTTTTTTGTGTGATTTCTATTCATCTGGACATAAGGGGACTAGAAGTCAGGCCACCTTTGCTACTCATCTTTAGTCCCAAACACGGATGAACCAGGAGTAGAAACCCTGGATTTTCTCTCAAACAGACTTGCTGCCTGTCACAGCTGTGATAGTCTGTTATAATAAAATATTCCTATACAGTTTCCCTCTGGTCTATATACACTATTTTACCAAATGAATTGTCTCACCCTTCAATTTGAGTTTTGCTAGGAGCATAAATTCACATATGTTTATTTGATTTCAACAATTGAATTGCAAAATGTCCCATATCAATACATTTCAATCATCTGACAGAATGCTATACCTACTCCCCAATGAGGTTCAGATGTCACTGAAGTGACATTTGATTTCCCCCAATGGGGTCTCAGCAGGACAGTCTCCCCTGCTTCAGCACAGGGTGAAGATCCTTTCAAATAGCTTCTAAGTTATTCCAGCAATATCTGAAATATGAGTGGTTTTGTCTCAGGGAAAATAGACACATGTGGTTTCTGTGGTTGTAAACCTGCATCTCACATCCACTGAGGATCTTTGCATCGTAAGTGTTTTTGAAATACATCCACACTTACTTCCTGTCTCTTTTGATATGAATATTGTATTGATCTTATGACAAGTTTTTAGTGGGAATATTGAAGACTTTCCTTTGGGGTTTGTCATGGTTTCATACTTGGACCTCTTTTTTTCTCTCTCTCTCTTCCTGCTCCTTGGTGTCTGTTGCGAGAAAACATGAAACCTCTTTCCAATTTCTTATTCTGTATTTTGTCGTTTTTTTTTTTTATCTCTGTTCTATATCTTCCAATGTTTTGTCCGTGTATAGCACTTTGGTTAAATTTCTGTTTCTGTTCTTATGAAGTGTTATTAAAGAGCTTGATCAGTTTGGAAATTATTTACTTTATTTGACCTTGAAGCGATGCTCATGAATTCTTGGTAAATGCTCGATAGAGTTGTTTTTTTTTTTAATGATGTCAGTAGCCTTGTCCCCATCTTTTTGAAATTTTCCAATCTAATCATATTTGTCTTCAACAGAATACTAAAATGACACAGATGTGATATATTTTTATGCTCCTTTTTAAACAGTTGTCACTGCACATGATCAGAATTACATATTGATACTGAGCAAAACATAATTAGCACATTTCTATTTAACTATCGTTTACATAGTGACTGTTTTGGCCTTTTTTCTGTAGTTGTCCATTCTCTAATTATCCAGACAGTAAAGAAAGTGTCTTTTTTTTTTTCCTGAATTCCCTGAGAGACACTTATTCTCTTTGGGAAAAGCTTGTCACTTGGAGTCAGGAACTGCCTGAGGTTCTTTTTCTTTCATTTTCTCTCTCCCTGTCTGCTCAATATACTGTGATAAGGACATAAACCTGCAGACATGAACATGTTTTTCTCTAATTACTCTTTCTTTCTATATGTGTGCACTATATAACTGTCTTTGAAGTTTGAAATAGCAGTTGAAATGAAGGTCACTCTATATTTTTAAAAATGTTTTCATCTGAGATTAATTAATTTTCTGTTTCTGTCTGAGGACTGTCTTTTTTATCAAAAATTTTTTTGTTGTTGTTGGTGTTTTCCTTGCTTTTTAATGTGGTATTTTTTTTTTTGTTATTGTTGTGGTTGGGAAACTTGCCATAAAGAAGGGAAATCTCCCACCGCGGAATGTGACTTGTTGTATTTGAATATAGATGATGCTGTGTGTGCTGGATGGGTTGAATTATGATAAACAAGAATATTAACTCTCTAAAGTAAGAGTCTGAAAAGAACAAACAGTTTTTGGAATATTAAATATCTTATATCACTCATTTCATTGGTAAAACTTTTGCAAACTGTGCATGCCATCTTTCCTGCAATTTTGGAGGGGAAGTGCTTTTCAGCTAGCTGCCCTTTCCACAGATATTCCTTGAAGGCTGACCTATGATCACGCCCTCACCCGCCCCCTGTCACTGCCGACAGCTGAACACCAGGCGCTGTACGGCCGGACGAGTTGAAATGTCATTCACCCTTCTTTTCTTCCCCATTGTTATGCTTTTCTCATGTCTTCTCCGTCTTCGTTTCTCGCCCACACTTCTGTCCCTCCTTCCTCATTTTTATATGCGACAGGATTATCGCAGCATGAGCTGTCGCATCCCCTCCCGATCCATTTATTTTATCAGCTTCTGAAGATTTATTTGCCAGTCACACCTCCCACTCATCAGTTTTCCCCACCAAGACCTCACCAGCTGATTTATAGATGAAAATAAATAAAATATATATAAAAAAACAATTGACAATTTGGTCCTTTGTCACTTCTGTGGAGAGCCCCCCTCCTGAGCAACCCTTGTTTCATTTTGCCACATCTGGAAAGCACATCTTCATTTCTGCTAGGTCATTTGACTACAGCAATAACTCTGTATGACTTCGGTGAAGATGCTGCGTGGCATGATTGTGACTGCCCTGTCAGTTGGTATTAGGCAGATGGTTTCCAGCGGGGCGTTATGTGTGTGAGTGAGAGACAGAGAGATGGAGGGATGGTGGATGGGAAAAAGCTGTTAGTGTTGTTGTGCAGAGATAAAGCTCCAATAATACCCTTGCTGGGGAATCAGAGATTGAAATACCGTTTCTTTGAAAATACGGTCAATATGAAGGAATGAGCAATGAGTTCAACACTATCAGATTTAGAAAACAACAATTCCCACATGATACATTGCTCACAAATGACTGTTTTGCTCCATATCATCGAAAGCTTTCAGCATAGATTTTAAATGTGTGCTGTTCACGCAGTGCTGTTGATGTTGATTTGGAGACATCAGGAAAAAGTGTCTTAGGCATAACAATCATAAAGTCCTGTTTTGGACCAATTAACAAGTCTTATATCAGACTACAATCATTAACTTCTCAATACTAAATTAGGATTTCCTGTCTTAGAAAGCAGCATATAATTGTAGAGGGAAAGGATTAAATTGCTTTCAAGATATTTTGCATATAAAAAATGTGAATGCATTTGAATTCAGCTCCCAACCTCTTGGTGTCAATAGTTCACAGAGGCATCTATTATATATATCTGTTGTCTGAACTTTCCTTTGGTTCATTTCTGCGAAAGAGCTGCAAAACACTCAAATATCTTATGCTATTTGTGTTTAGAACAACTTTGAACTGCGATCTTCAATTTTTGTGATACAGGTTTTTCATTAATTTACGGCTCATGGGTTTGACTGGGCTAAATAATACATGGAAATGCTTTGATGTTAGCTCTTCTTGTATGTTCAATGTTATTGTCAAGTTAGAAGATGATTTTATGCAATAGTATCAAGTTCTCTTTTTTTTTAGGGTTTTTTTTTTTTGCAGTGTTAAAGGTTTTATTCTATGGTTGACATGTATTTATCGCCATCCATTTTTTGCATTGATGGCCTTTATTTGAGAGTATTCCCACAGGACGGGGTGAGAGAGAAAGTTTTACTAATGACAAGAGCTACATCCAGCAAAGGAACTGGCAAATGATAACCCTTCACAATTAGGTGACCTACTAGAAGCAGCTTTAGTAGTCCTCAGATTTACAGCAAAACTAATACCAATCAACAATAACATGCAACATTTTGTTGAGAAGTCTTATAAAGAGCCTAGTTGAAACAACTTGGATTTCAATAGTTGAAACATTTCTATTGCTGCTTGAAATAATTTTTTTTCTAATTATTCTCTATTTTCTATGTTCTTACAAAATATTTTGTCACGAGTGTCAGAAAGATATACACACCATCACAGGCTTTTTGACAAAGGAGATTTTTTTTAGACATTTCCAAAGAGGCAAAATGAAACCTGAAATGCCTGTCTTAAAGAAATTGTACCTTGAAGAAAATTCTTTCCAGCTTAAAGTGTGGCCTAAACTAAATTAATGTGGCACCCTGAAACCAATTTTTTGACAGCATGTTGTCTATTTCTTGAGCAACAAAAGGAACTAATCTTGTGGAGAGAGGCACTGGCCCTGATGAACTGAAGGATGAACCTCAAACAGCTGGTGTCAAATAGGGAAAGGGTCAACATTATTCTTTTCCTGTATACTTCAGACTCCTGATGATGTACGTCAGAAGTGGCATTGTGTGTCTTATCTGCAGAATGAGTCAAAAGCAGCACTCTTTGTCTTCGTCCTTGGCATTGGCAGATGGTAATAAATGGGGATATTGAAGACTCAAAAAACTGCTACACTGGCAGTCTCCAAAGCCTGTCCTGCAAAGTACTTCCTTTACCCCGTTTAGTGGTTGATGCAGTGTAAAATAGAAGATCTATTTCTTACAAAGGTTTTTCTTGCAATTTTTTTCTAAACAAGAAAAGTACAATGGTACAATGGTAGCCTTCAGTGATAATCAAAATGGCTTAAAATCCAATTTAGAACTCTCAAAACCTTTATACATGCTGTAGGATTTTATTTCCATAATGGAAAGAAATTGGGGGCTCAACTATGAAATTAGTCCTGTGATTCATTTGCTTCATCAAACAAGGATTGAAGTTCCACCTATCCATGGCCATACATACTGTAAATATTAAAAAAGTGAAACCGATTTCATAAAGCAGCGGCATGTATTTGCAATTCTATACAGCCCTATGACCTAACATTACCTTTACTATGGAGAGTCAGTTGAAGGTTGAGAGCTGCTCATAAATATCTGAAAATAGTGATCAGAGACCATCCTCAGTGACTTTAAAATCATATACAGTATTTTGTAAAACATCAGACTGCAAACAAGTTAAAGGATACAATTTATAATCTTAATTTAGGGCAACCAGAGCAACAAAGAGAATACTCATTGTGGAAGCTTTTGAGTATCCACTCATGCCTGCCACATGTGACTGGCCTGCTCTGATGGTGAAGGGTACCATTACTCATGTTTATCTTCCTTGTTACAATCTCACTTTCAGCACAAAATCAGGTTTTCTTACCTGGAAGCAACTTGGTATGAGAATATCAAACCAGTGTTCAGGAATGCAACTTTATTTTTTAATTATATTTATTATATTTTTGACTATTTGTCTACCCGAGATCTCCCCAACTTGTCTGGTGAAATTCAACAATATGTAGCAATTCATGTAGTCCTGTCCATATAGTGATCAAATGAAGACATTTTTTTGGCTTTTACTGCACTCATTTATGGAAACATTAACATGGTTTTAAGTTTAATTCCACTATGAAAACGATCATACAGTAAATTACAGATAACATTTCTTTAAGGTCTATTTATTGGAAACAATAACATTAGAATAACAAAATGTATGCTCCATATTCAACACTGGATACAATATAACATGTCTATTGATTTTATAGCCAGTTATTTGGTGAAATTGTAAACGCTGTGTATTGCTTTCAATAGCTTAATGCTTGAATACAAACTTGTTTTCAAATATTCTATAATGAACTAAAGTCTCTTTTCTAGCATCAATAAAACCAATCAATAAAAATAAATCCCATTTAATTATCATCTTTTACCTGGACAATGAACTCTGTGTGTCTCAGACAGTTACGGAGTGTTTGGAGCGGGTCTGCTGCGCCTTGTCCAGAGAGTCTTGCTGACTTCTGATTGTCAGTTTGAGTTATGTGAACTCAATGTTCAGCTTGTTGAACATTGATTAAACTGAGTGAAAAGTATATGCAGTTAAATGTCATTGTAATTATTTTTTAAAATGGCACTTAAAAGTAGATTATGATCGAATGCTTTTGACCGCATCTGTCAAAATGATAGAATGAAAAGGTCCTGCTTCAGTTCTCTATACAAAGCAAAGCATAAAACAAAGGGCTGTTTTTTTTTTTTCTTTGCTTCCATGCCACCTAACATCAGTCTGAACAGTATACACCCAGTATTGGAGTTTATGATATAACTTTGGTGATTTTTTTTCTGTAATTTCCAGAATCCATAAAGCAAATACTATTTTAATCTTGGACAAAATGGGCTGCATGACCACTGCAGGGAAATAGTTTCACTATCAATATTGGTATGAAAGGCAAACCTGCATTCAGACTAGACTGCACATGGGTATTGCTTTGTTTACTGATATTATGAGGTCACACTGAAGGAAAGGCAAGTTTTAGCCTGTAAAGATGGGCTCAGAACAGGAAAAAATGGTTTAGATGTTCAAACTCATTCAATGTTGCGAAGTAAAACCTCAAGTAGTTCCATAATCAATGTTTTAGAGGAAAAAAAGGTATTTTATTTGATCTAAATCAAACATGAATGAACTTCATTATATCCACCGTTATTCATCATTATTTCTGGCTGCATTTCTGCTTTACCATTATTCATCTGTGCCACTTTAGAGTTCTGAAACTCTTGATGAATGCCCTTTGCATCAGTCATGATTGATTACATGCTAGCTGATGACTTGCTTTATCACTTTTATGCTCAGAATATGTCAGAGCTCGTTTCTCCTCCCAAATCTCTCGTTTTGAAGCTTTATTTTTTACTTATTTATGTTTCATTTCATTAAAAGTGACAGGACTGGGAGGCCAGAGTAAACAGAGATTGCAAAGGAGAATAATAATCAGACACCCCTGAATACAAAAAGGAAGGTAAACTCAACCTTTAACCTATACATTATGAATCATGCATTAAAGCTCGCCTTCTCAAGATATGTTTGACTCAAAATCAGCAGTAAACAACTGTCGGACCTCCCACAGGACAAAAGAACCAATCTGTCGATTTGAGCTTGGGCTCCAGGGCAGAAGATTAAATGCTTATTGAGATCTTTGTTTTCAACACATTATTTGTAACAACCTCTAAAGGCAAAATTTAACTGGAAAAGTTTTCTATAAACCTGCCTAACCTCTCAAGAGCAATACATTCTTTTCATTGTCATCCCTGTTTTATATCACTACTTGCCTTATGTGAAAATGTATTCTGAGTTATGTGAAACATTCATGAGATTATTTATACTCTGGCTTCAGTGCAATCACACATCAACTCTCTTGTGTCCACAGTACCAGCTACAATCTACAAGGTGTCAGAAGACATCATTGTAAATGAGGGCAGTAATGTGACACTCAGCTGTTTGGCAAGTGGCAGGCCGGACCCTCTAATCACCTGGCGGCTGCTCAACCCCTCAGGTAAGAAACATGCAAACATTGCTCATTATTTTGGTTATTTTGTCCAAGTGTCTCACAGGTTGCGAGACAGATTTTGTCATTATATATTGTTAATGTTCAGTTTCTTACCTGACCCCAAATACGCAAACACAGTTTGAAATACTGTATCTAAATGTAGAAATATAGATTTCACCATTGGAAGCGGTAAGACTTCTTCTATTTTATCCCTTCAATGAAATGTTTCAGATAAATAGACAAGGATAACCTGAGTAAATATAAATATAAATGCTGCTTCTTGATCTTTTAGCCCACTTTATGTTGTCATTAATTTTATTTATTTATTTATTTTATTTTTGTAGTTCAACAGGCCTAACTGTAGCAAATAAAACTGCCAAAACTCAGCTTTCCAAAACATCAGGTTGATTTGTGACTAGCCACAACAAAATCTAATTATTTACAGACTTTGAAAGTGTGGATTCTAAACTTTCTAATAATGTCGAATACAGAAATAAAAAAAATCAGATATGGTCATTGGAATGTGAGCAAATTGTCCTCAACGTTTAAAAAGAATTGACCCCAAACCTGATCAGCTACCAGTGTGGGATTAACAAAAATTTACATTACTTTGCAAAAACACAACACTCCCTTGGTAACTGGCAACTGGTTTGACTGGGGAGTTCTACAGTCAAATGCTCACGTTTGTCTAGTTAGAAATTTTTAGAGATCTTTGTCCCTTTTTCCAACAAGACTGTTGTGAAAAACATTGCTGGAAGTCATGGAGTCGTCTGTGAACCATGAACTGTAGTGGAATTAAACCATGCATCAATACACACTGAAGGAACTACATTTCTTGGCTGGCTGGGGAATGCCTGGGGATTCCTCCAAAGGAGCTGGTCCAAGTGGCTGGGAAATCTGGGCTTCTTTCCTTAGGCTGCTGCCCCCCCATCTGACTCTGTATAAGCAGAAGATAATAATGAATATAACATGTTGGACAATGTTTTCTTTCAGCAACATTGTCATAGTTGTTTATTTTTTCCTGAAGCCGTGCAGCTCTACTGCACAACAAGTACCAACAAGCAGACATCATCAACAAAAACTCTGTCCACCATGAAGCATGGCAGTGGCAGAATCATGCTCTGGTTGTACTTCTATGCCGCAGGGACTGGGAAAACAGAAAATATTGCCAAAGAGAATGGTCTCATTTGTCTGTCAGTAGGATATATGATTTTTAACAAGACAATGACCCCAAATAAACAGCAAAGCCACTCAGAAAGAGATAAAGTAGGACACTGAGGTGCTCCCAGTTCAAAGACCAGATCTGATTCTTATTACATTCTTAATGGTGAACATAAAAAAAGATTGATCCTGAAGCCACCTGATAAAGCTTGAGCTTGTTCGGAAAAGTTGATTGACCAGATGTGCCAGCCTGAGTGAGACGTATCCAGTCCGACTCAGGGCACCCAGTGATGCATCTAATGTCACATGAGGTACATATTTAAGCAATCACTCTTATCTTTTTTTATATTTATGAAGTGACATGTTTTGTTTTCACTTTGAAATTAAAATAATTGCTTTCCTTTTTCCAAATCATTGCCAAATTGTAATGATCTTGGCATTATTTACAACAGCAATTACAACCTGAAGCCTCCAAGGGGATGGACACTTTTATAAGAGATTTAGTTTTCTCAGATGTTAGAAGTATTTTGATTTTGGGATGTAGCGCTGTTTCAGAGAAACAAAGCATGTCTCAGGTCCTTGATAAGCTCGGAGAGTGATGGATGAAGATTGTAGAGTTGATGAAATCCCAGATTTGATGAGAGATTTGTGCTGATGGAAAGCCATTCTTTACTCATCTCTCTTTATCATTTGCCTCGTCTCCTTGTCAGTACTCCAGACATGTTTCACTGACCACATCTGTTTTCTGCACCTGGAGCCTGAATAAATTGGAAAGGTGTATTGGCCTCTTTTCCATATAGGCATTAAAGAAGGCCAATTTGTTCTCCCTAATTTTACATGCCTTATGGATCAGACAGTCTGCAAGCTTCTCTGAAGCGCAGTGGAAGTGGAAAACTTTTTTTATTGCCTATAAAGTCAAAACAGAGAGTAGTTCAGATTTCTAATAAAGGTGTTGAAATACCTCTGTATACACTGATGGTATTTTGTTTGGACGAATAGATGAAAATATCTATCGAAGTACAGAAAAGGTAATATCTGAGCTACAACAGTCTGCTTTTATTTGCCATTTCAAATTCTGTTTTCATAACGTTGCTTTTTTATATTTTTTATTTGGTTTCTCCGTGTGTTATTGAGAAAGACATATTTTAAACAAGAAGAGGGAGTGGGGAAAAAAAAGAAACGGTCAATGTACAGGCAGGATTGAAACCTGCACTATATGTCTGCATGCCACATATGGCTTCCTGAGATGAGAGCAGCACTTAATTTGAAAACACTGGCACTGTTATTATTTTGGCTGCTGTTTTATGGGAGTGTTTCTCTGCAGAAACCTTAAGTCTGATGCAGCTCATGAGTGTGTGCAGGGAGAGATAATAGTGTCTGGCAGATGGCAGGCTCGCCCCCTTCACACTGCTGTGCTTAGCTACCAAGCTTCTCGACTTTTAGCAAGGACCCCAGATGTTCACAGGAAACAAACTGCCAGTCAAATTGAAGAGTCAAGCTTGTATGTGGTGTACAATTTAAGCCTTTGTTCTGCTCTCTAAAGCTGTTTTCACATTTACTCAGATCTTTTCACCTTTGCTATCATACCTAAGTATATGTTTTAACATTTTGCAAATCCAAGATAAACAATTGTTTAACAGGTTATTATGCAAAAACAAATTATTTAAATAAATTACATTGGAAAAAATATGTGTTACTCTGTTGTAGTGGAGGTTACATTTAAGGTCAACAGCATTCATGAAGCTATAAGATATATGTTTCAAGTAAACTTTATTTTACCTAAATGGCCCTTGTGACTTGAATGGCCCAGTCCAACTCCTGACTCTAATCTGATAGATAATCTGAGGAGTATGCAAAGGATTAGGATAATGGCCAGCGGACCTTTTGACCTAAAAGACTTGGAGCATATCACCAAAGATCATTATACTCGTGGAAACATGCAAAAGATGATCAGCAAATATCAGAAGGCTTTGACTGCTGACATGCCTATAAATATTTTTCTATTAATTATTTAGATGTGTATATGAGACTTTTGAAATGTATTTTTGTTTCATATTGTTATCTTTTGACTGATGCCTTTTTCATTTCCTATGAGAATCTATGAAATCCTGAATCTGCCAGGGGTATGGATAGTTTTGGCCATATCGTTATGCCCTGCACATGTGGAGTCTCTGAACTGTGAAACTCCCAACGTTGAATTCTTCAACAAAATTTCCAAAATAATCTGCCTGAAGGTATACCTTGAGGCAGATAATTATGTGCACTATGTTGTAAAATTCATAAAACAGTTGAATGAGAAAGGCAATGTTTAAATGTATTTTCATACACCAAGGAGACACAAAGCAAACACTCAACTGTGTCACAAGGATAAGAATCAAGTTTTTAATCTCATACCAGCGTGGCTGCACAAGCATTTTCCATTTGAACTGCTTGCAATAATAGCATAGAGACACCATACTTATTTTAAACTGTTACATAAATGACATCATTACACAAATGCACAAAAAAAAATGCCACAAGGTCATTGTTAGAGCTTACACCTCATTACACTGAACTTATAACTACTCATTTGTTCATATTCCCTGTTGCTTACACCATGTGCTCCTGCCAATGAGAATAAGGCAAAACATTAAGAGAACAAAACAACATTATTACCATTTTTGATTTTATTCAATAAAAAAATAAATAAATATCAAAGCAACTACTCTCATGCTAGAAGTCTGGCAGAAGCTCCCACGTGTATGATTACATAAATATGGAGATGCAGACTGATGACTTTATTCACAAATTAATTTGAATAGGTCTTCGAGAAAATTAGGTGGCATACAAACACAAGAACAGAACAAACCCTCATGCTATACAGTCCCACTGAACTCTTGGCTATTTCCTGCAGAGTTTTTGCTCTTATGTGTCCCTAAAGAGTCAAAATCAATTAATTTGAAAATCCTTAAGAACTCAAGGATATCAGCAGAGCATAGAAATGCCTGAGCACCCAGGCTCACTCAACAAGAAAATTATCTTCAGGCCACATGAGACAAGTCCTTTGGAGTAATGGCGGCAGCTGAGAGATGTTCATCAGCCAGACATGTCTGACTTTTCCATTAAAATCCTCTTTAGGTCTCCACAGTTTGTACGAATGAGGAATTGCAAAATATAATGACTGGCATGGTCTTGACAGATTCAAAATGGTTTAGCAGAATCTACAAGCAAATAATTTCTTGATCTACACGTAAACTCTATTAAAGCGGTGTTGCTTTTTTCATGATGCAAAATCAATTTATCAGACCAGATTAAATATTATATATTCATTTTCAATTATTCCAAAGTTTGTCATCTTCATAGTTTGTCTGGTTAGAAATCTTGATGGTAAAACTTCATGAGGAAAACCTGATGTACTCCTTCAGGATTAAATTGCATGAGTGACAAATGATGCTAACTGTTTCAGCTGACATTTCATTTTAGGATTTATTTACTGCACAGTTTTAGCAGTAATTCTCAAGGTGTCCATGTTCATTACTGCTGTCATCTGTTTCTACAATGCATCCAAGCTGCATTTTCGCCCGGCTCCACTTTTTCACTGATGCTGCTGACTATTTCTGTTGGTTATCGTACAGCTAATTAGATTAAAACTGATGTTTGGTTTCTTAATGACAAACTAGCTTGCACCTAGCTGGTTGGAAATCTAACCAGAAATTGCTTTTTGTGGTGATTAAAATAGATGCATAACTGGGCTCCACCAAAGAGACTGGCAATACGTTTGTCACCGAGACACAAACTCTGACAATCGATTGCTTACATTTTACTGAGCTAGATTTGACTCTAGTGTTTTGTTGAAGTCTGCCAATACATAGTTCTTGTTTCGAAACTGCAGACAGCAGGAACCGACATGACAATACAATAGGAGAAACAAGTATATCAAACCTGGTGCTCATTAGTGTTGGCAGGAGTAGGAGCTAGAGACGAATGGTGCAGATAATACAACTTTTCAAACGATATTTACAATGGTCTAACTAAACATTGGATGTCAAGAAGTTTGTGTTTACATAAGCTTGTAATTATTCTACAGTTTGAGACTATCTCTTCTTGCTGAAATATTGCAACATAATGATGAGAAGATGCTCTTGTTGTGGCAGGCTTATATATATAGTTTTCATTTGCTCATATTGACACATGAAGAGAACAAAGCGTCTTATCAGTGTAGGATTAATATTTGCGTGATGATAACTTTTGAGAATTGATTAGTTTTACTTTTACTAAGATCCAATTCACCAACTGCGTTACTCCTCAAACAAAACAAAATTTTGAATATAAAACATAATTTTTCAGGTTTGAAAACAAAAGTGTTTTTAATTGTGTTTTATCAAAGGTATCTGCTTAGATTGGAACAAGCACATATTGGTGTATATGATATATGATATGTTATATATCTTATAAAGATTACTCAAGCCAGAACTTCTGTAGTGGTTAATAATTCTAGTTTTTGATTTGAAAAAAAACATTTTATCCATTAAAAAAATATTTTCTTAGCTTTTCCCAACATATTGCTAGACATTCGTTAAATAATTCGACTACTTTTTGAAGAGAACTAATTAAATGCCTTCTCAGAAGAAGGCTGTGAAATTATTTATTCTTATTGCACAGCACAAAACTGCGGATATCCACTTCTTATTGACTAGACATTCACCTATATAATAAAAAATGCATTTGGGGATCAGTAGACATATTTTTATGGAAGCTAATGCTTCCTTTTGAGAGGATGGAGCCACAGCAGCTTAACTATTTCACCAGTATTAAAGCCGCCACTGTTGATGATTTAAATAGAAAAATTAGCTATAGTTCTTTTTTTTTTTTTTTTTAATGGAAAAAAATATATTTTTCTTTAATTTAGATTTTTTGACATGCATTTTGATAGTTCACAAAAAATAATGGACAGGGTCATGCTCATTATGAGGGATTGCTGCATAGGTAATGACTGACTGCAATCATTTTTACATTATTCTCACCTGATTGTTCATGAGAAGAAATTCATGCAAAGTCAGTAACTCAATGAAATTAACTGGGTTTCCTTTGTCAGAAAACATTTTACCAGTTAGCGTAATAAAACAGGAATGATTTCTAAAAAGTATAGGATTGCAGTGCATGAATTCTGAACATCTCTATATCCGGATAATTGTATATATCTATATGTTTCAACTGAATATGTTTTTGTTTTGTAAAGTGCCTTGAGGTTACATTTGCTTTTGATTGCCACTGTACAATTTTAACTTGGAATTCAAATTGACAACAGTTTTATTTCTAAATTATTTTCCTTTGCATCAGTACTTAGTGTTTGGAAAATAATCATTAACAAAATAACAATGTCTGTCAAGACATTTTAATGTGAAAATGATGACGATCAGTGGCCTGTTGGGTTGATTACCATAGATGAAATACAACCACAATTAAACTGTCAAAGGAAAAACAAAGGGAAGCAACATCATTTTTAAAAAAGTTTATCTTATTATTCATATTAATATTGTATATGTTTTGGCCTTACATTAACAATGCTTTTTAACTTAAGCCAATGTTCCTTCTCTGTTCACAATGCTCAAGTACGCAGCATTGTGAACAGATTTTTCTTTGATTTATGTGACAATAAGTCACTGCCAAATGTTGTGCCCTCCATATGTCAAAGCAGCAGTGTGTCTTCTAAAAAGAACCATTATAAATGATTATCCATATCATTTGGATGAGACGCAGCTCATTCCAGTTTTGGCTTTGCTTAAATCTTTTATGGCTCATCATCATCATCATAAAAGGAAACTCTACTTTTTGAGGTAATAGGTTTATGAGTATTTAACCAAACTCTCTTAATCCATGTAAATCTTTGAAAGGATATGCTTTTATAATTCCCTGATTGAACTATTGTATATTTAAAGAATTTGAGAGTAAAAGTATTGGTTACAATGAGCTACGATTATTTAAATGCAATTGCAAGAGCTCAGTATACACAAAACAAGTATAACTGAAGTTCTTTTTTTTTTTTTTTTTTTTTTTTACTTGAATTACTGAGAGGAGAAACAGAGATGCAGAAATTGATCCCACAAATCCAACAGAAAAAAGAATATTAGAGATTTTAATCACTTAAAGTCATGGGCATCTACAGTTCATACTAAAATCTGGAAGAAAATCGCTTTTCTTCTATTTAGAGGTCAGAAAATATTCAGTATCCTTGTTGTCTTTCACTAAGTATAAATAAAAAAATAGTATGAAATAAAAGAAACTGTAATTTGCACAGTTTCTCTTTCTATCTTAGGATGCTCTTATGTAACATCAATGCAGTTATATAACCACTATAACCTTGCTCTAAAAAAAAGAATCAAAACTTTAATTTGAGTGATTTGTTTCAGAAAAAAAATCCATGAAGAGAAACAGTTATTTTTTACCAAATCTACTGGTGCCACAGTTTTTTTTGTGCCTCTGCATCTAATACTTTTAATTTTGGCAACACAACAATATCTCCTCTACTTTGATAGTATTTCTGAATTTTAGATCTTTTTCTTGTCTGATATTCTTCAGTAGATTTGTCAGCAATGTTTTGTTCATTTTTTTGCTTGTTAAATAAAAATGTAATTGATAAAAAGTAAGAAAGATTGATTGCTTTTGTAACAAAACAAATGCATAGATTTAGGCAAGCATAGACTTCTCATAATAGCACTAAATCCAAGAGGATTTATTATACAAAACACTCGCATTTGCCACCTTAAGCTAAAATATGAGTCTAAGATGATAATAAATCAAGAGATGTTTGGGAGCTGTGCCACAAGAGTCGGCACTCTTAAAAGTGTCAAACTTCCCATTACCACTGAGCACTGTCTCACTGCGGTAACATAGCGATAGTACGCACCGGAAACCACACTGTGTAGGAGAAGAGGGTGTCACAAAGGGAGTGAGAAAGCATGTGAGGGAAGTGACGCATGAACGAAGCGCAAGCATCATCCTGTTTTTTGTTTTTTTCTTTCCTACCCTGACTCTTCTCAAGGCTGCATTCAAACAGGTGCCAGCCAGCTGAGATTGAAGCTCAGAATGGACTACTGAGGTGGAGCCCAGGCACGCTATGGGGTGACATGGGGAGATTCATTACTCTAGAGCAAATTTGTTACTTTTTTTATTGCTTAGTCTGTATCTATTAAATTGTTTCACTTCATCCTCTTGTGGCGTTTGCTTCTGACAAGGTCTATCTTAGTCTCATCTGACCAAAGACAACTTGTTCTCAGTAAACCCTTCATGTTTATGTTTTTGATGGTCAGACAAAGCATGGCATTCTCCCCAAGCAACAGTTAGCATGTAGAGAGCATCTACTGGCTATAATGGGGAACCTGATCCAAAAATGCAACTCCTTACTTCTTTCCATTAACACATCTTGCCACCTGTGTCGAGGAGGCAAGACAAAAATGTGTTGTTGTCCAGTCTAATAGCCAATTATGTAATTGATAAACAGTAAGAAAGATGGGGAATGAAAAGGGCCTGTGAGTAATGTTATATTTATACCTCAGGAAATAAGAAAGTCACGAATACCTAATTTAATTGTATTTAAATTATGTTCAACTCTAAAAAGTAGTTTCCCCACTGAATAAGATTATGCTACTGCAATACATTTGTTAATTTATTTTAGGCTGTTTTACACAACATTTCCAGGTCTATCACATATCTATCCACCATTTGTGTAATCTCAGCTACCTTTTGAAAATAAAATTTCAGATTTGCTCTACTAATGCAAGTCCAACTTTTGATATTAGAGAAAGAAAATTACATAAAACAAATTGTGAGAAGTACGATAGTTTGGATAAAGAGACTGGTTTTGACACAGTGCATTTGTTCAAAGCGTCAAAGGAAAAACAAAGGGAAGCTGTTCTGCTCTGTGTGTGTCCAGAGACCTTCAAGTATGCTGCTGATCCTCACTTTAGCTGACTGGATCCCAGCAGGAGTCTGTCCCTCTTTCTTTAAATTGCTCAGAAGAGTTGCCAGAGGTTATAGAGTGGAACTCCTGGGTGGCGAGATGCTGGAAGAATGGTGGCACCCCATGTGGCACAATGACGGGAGAAATAGAGCCGCTAGTCAAGCAAGGAATGCTTCCCTTCATGCATATCAGACCACCAAAATAGAAGCCGGACAAGTATGAAAATCACTTGGCTTCTGGTTGGTTGTTGTATTCTGACACAAGAAGGAACCACACAGAGCTAGCAAGATTTAAAAAATGGAAGGTGTTGTGCTATCCAAAGCGATTGAAGGAACACTACAGAAAAGGCACCACTTTAATATGTGAACAATTAGTTTCGCTGGGTAGGAAATTGTTCTTTTCATTAGTTACTGCAAGTATAATAATGAAAAATGTTAAATTATGCATCAAAGAGCCACTGACTTCTTTTGACGTTCTGGAGTTTGTCACTTCCTTTTGCAGGACGAACATAAAAAGTCATTCAAATGCGGACCTATAAAGAAACCACAGAGACAGTGGTGTGGTAATGCACTGCCATGCAAAAGAATTAATTTGATTTACTGTAGTTTTGTTTTATATACCAATTAATGAATAGTCGTGAATTGTAAAAAAAAAAAAAAAAAAAAAAACGTGAATTTATGCTTCTAAAAATATTTTTGAATCCCAAACTCAGTGTGCATTTCTCTTGTTGTTCCCATTGTTTCGCTTCATAGAATCCCCTTTATTTGTAAGTAAAGCTGAAAGTTTTTTGGCATTTGTCTCAGGCAGATAAGAACAACTATCTGAAGACTAAATTGTTTGCCCATTCTTCTTTGTAAAAAAGCTCAGTAAGACTGGAAATTATTTGTTAACAGAAATATCTTATCACAGTTACATGATTGGATTTGGGTCTTGGTTCTGTCTGGGCCAAGTGAACACATGAACATTGTTTAGTCCAGACCATTATAATCTAGCAATGACTGTATTTTAAAAATGTTTTTATGCACAAAATACAAAAATCATAGAACAGTAGGCCATATGTCTGGTCAGTAGGAAAATTAAGTTTATCTGCAAAGAGAGTTCTTTGATGCAATAAAAGTAGGAAAGCGTTTAAGTTTATGTGATGAATCTCGTAAAATCCGAACAATATACCTTATATTTGCAGCTCTAAATTGACAAAGTGTAGAAAATGTTCAAAAATGTAAATACTTTTGTAAGCCACTGTATTTTAGATTATGCAGAACAACAGGAATATTTCCAGTGCCACAGTTTGACAGCTCAATCAATTAACAATTATAAAGAGGAAACCCAAGCATGACAGGCATATTCCCCTTAACAGTATTACCTGCCTCTCAACAGGGATTATTGCTGATGATGTCCTTGTGCTTCACACTTATGGAGTTGTGGATAATAGTATCAATGCTAAGCCATGAATGCCCAATGATGTTTTCACTGCAATAACGTGTTGAAATGATTTGATTTGGACTACGGCTCACATTCATCTGCTGTATGAAACTGCTGCATATTGAAGTCGCAAGCTTTATTCAAACAGCGCTTGGAAGAGTAGTCCTTTAATGGTTTGACACTGAGCGCCCTTGACGTCCCTCCCACGCAATCCTCAGTGTTATCGGCTGTGTTCCAAGACCAACCTCAAGACGGTCTCCTCAGGACTGTCACCATAATAGGAAAGCTTTCCTCTTCTTCTTCCTGTGTCTAGCCATCCATCCTCGGCTGTCTTTACGTCTACCTCTTCTCCCTTCTCTCTTTCACTCCCGCCCTCCAATAATTCGTCATCTTGCCATCTCTGCCAACATTAAGGTATGACGGTCTCTGCACCTCAGCTCACTCTGAGGAGAAAGAGACAGCATTGGAGTGAACGGCATGCTTGTGCACCCATTTCTCTATCTCGGGAAGGAGAGATACAGCATTAGAACATAAATGTAAGGGCTAAGCAGAGTTTGTTCCTTGTAGAATGAGAGGGTGAGCAGATTAGGCAGTAGTCAGCACGTATACAAACGTATCATTAAATACCAAGCTGTAACAAAAAGAGAGTAGCTGGCTGGTCAGCTGATTGTCAGAGTGAAGTGTAAGGTGATGACAAGGCCTTGTCAGAGAGACGCAGGTCAAAGTCGCAGATCCGCATCCTCAGAGTTTGAACCCTGCTTTTGTTGTTACAATCATTTAAGCACCAGCACTTTGAGAGGCTTATCACTTTGCAGGTCTCAGCTCTGTGTTTTTTTTTTGTCCGCAATCAGCCACCAGTTTGTAATCAGTATGCTGTTACACCAGCAATAAAACAAGACAAGCACAGCTTGCCTTATGTTTGCATTGCCTCATTAGATGCAATCAAGTACAGTCCAACTAAAAATTGCAGCTCTCACTTTTTTTTAAATCACAACTGTGCAAAATTTCTGCACTTTTTTTTATTTCCTGGCCATAAGCACTTTTCCCAAAACACCAAAAGTCACAGAGGCCCTGAGGGAGGTTGTAGCCTAAAGGAGACGAGAGCTCATGACTTAAGGGTGTGCAAGCTAACGAATAAGAGGAAACGGAGAAGAAGGGAAAACACATAGGACAATTTTATCTTGTGACTAAGAAGACGCATTTCCTGTGCCACTCTGATGCTGCTTCTCTGGTTATATTGAGGAGCTTATCCGTAATCAAAAAATAAAACAGCGGAAGAAATTTGAATGAAGAAATGTCACAAATTGTTCTGTATCAATAAACGGTGCATGGGAATGGTGTGAATCATATTCTCTGGCCTCCACAGACAGCAGCACTCAAACTAATGATCACCAGTGGGAGATCTCAAGTGATGTGTTAGATAGCTCTCTCCTCCACAAATGAGGGTTAGCTGTAAATTGTGAAGGGAAGATGTGCATTTGCCCAGCAACATTACTGAGGTATGCCCAGGAAAGTATTCCCAGAAGGATTGGAGCTGTCTAGAGACTCCTGATGGGACATCTTCATTCTAGTGGTATTTTCATATAACTTAGATAAGCCAAAACTTAACTTAGGGAGACCCTTTGTGTCCATGTCCTTCTCTGAGTGTACCTCGATTAGGCATAACATTATGACCACAAAGAGGTCAAGTGAATAATTCCATTTACTTAATGGTTTGGATATATTAGGCAGGAAATGGAGGCAGTTTTGTGTAGAAAGTGAATATTAAAAACTGGAAAAATGGTCAAACGTATGGATTGGAACAAGTTTCACCAGGGAAGTTTTCACTGTAGACCATGAACAACTGCGACAGGGTCACTAATGCATGTCCGGTCTTTTTTAACAGAGTTGCTGAAAAAGTTAATGTTGTCTCTGAGACAGAGGTGTAAGACTACATGTAGCCATTGGACAGTACGGGAGATTCATAACTGGACTTCTTGTACAGGTGGCATTCGATAATGGCATAAGGCTGGAATTCACTTATCTCTTGAGAGCAACTTGTAGTTTCACAAATGTTTGTGGAAACAAACATTTGTGCATGGGTACTTGATTTGTTTTTACACTTGAGGCCATAGAAGTGAGTAGAAAAACCAACTCAATGAATTGAATGGATGAGGAAACACTTTCAGAAGCACAAGCCATGTTCTGTGAAGGAATAGGACAGTATTCTTTGAACTATGTTTTAGTGAACCTTTGTGATGATGATTTTCTTACCAGTAACAAGCAAACCAAAATCAGCACTAACAATCCCTTTGTGTTCAACTGAAAGTCATTATCACACTCATCGATACTAAAAGCATTTCCCCTCCAAAGGGGGAAATGCTTTGGAGGGGAAATCCAAGAAAATATCCTTGGATGAGTAACTGTGTTTTACATCAGGTTGTAATGTCAAAGCATGATAACAGGGGTTTAATTTTGTAAATGTTACTTTCTTTTTAGAGGTCTGTTTACTTTCAGAAGCTGCAAACATTTTCAGCAACATACAAAGCTCTGGCAGCTGCGAAAGTAACATTTTGTAAATGTTACTTTCTTTTTAGAGGTGTATTTACTTCCAGGAGCTGCAAACATTTTCAGTAACATACAAAAGCTCTGGCAGCTACGTTTTAAGAAAATAATTTTATGTGTAGTAGAAGATCAAATCTAGATAATGCTGCTCATCTCAAAATTTGTCTGCATTTGAATATGTGCTTTGATCCGGCAAAATTCAAAATAATAGCAATCAGACTAATTTAAACCTTTCTCCTATGCTGTAATCTTTAAATTTGGTAAAGCCCAAATGTTGACAAGCCGTCATTTATACACCTGTTTTTGAATCTGTTTTATGAGTTTCATATCTCAGCGGTTTATGTAAATACTTTGAAGATGGCAAGTCAGATATTATTTACATGACAATTCATTACTTAGCCAAATGAAAACAGTTTTTTTCTACAGCATACACATTTACCTCAGGTGCTGTATCCTTTGCTCTCATCTCTGACGATGACAAACTGTAAATCTATTCTTATAAAACAGGATAATAAAAAAAATTGATGAATGAAGCAGTGCTAGCTTAGACTGAGGTGATAAATATTTCATAAATAGTGGACCTTGACAAAAAAGAAAACAAAACAAAACTAGATGATGTTCTGCTTCCTCTATCACACTATCCATGAGGAATTATCTGTTTTCTTTAAGGATTAGAAGAGAACACTGTCTTGACAGATGCCTGGATTGCAATAACTGGCCAAAAACTTCAGATACTGACATAACTTGTTTCGACATAAAATCAAAATGGTTTGGGCATGGTACAATAAAGTTGAAATAGTTCTCTAAAGAAGGGAATTAGAACATTTTTATTCTGTAAATCTGAATAAAAATTGGAGTCATTGGAAAGTTATTATATACTTATGTTTTTTGGTTGTATTTAACATAACTAAAACATCAGTCAATTAAAATGAATGTGAACTTTAGAACAAATGTGGAACATTTTTGTAATTTGTTGGTTTCATTTGGTTGGTGGGGTAATTGTTTGAGCGAGTTGATTGTCATTCGACCAATTAATAGGTTGGTTGCTAATGTCTTGGTTGAATGGTTTGTCGTTTTGGGCCTGGTCATTTGAACTTTTATAAACATTTATTGATTAGTTTATTGGCTAGCTGGCTGAGTAACCTGACTGGCTGGTTGTTTAATCGGTGATTGGTTGGTTTAATCAGTGTGGCACATAATAATCATGTAAATTATCTTGTTTTTAAACATCTTCCTTCCCTGGCAACAAACACAAATGATCAAGTATGGTTATTAGTCATCACAGCCCATCTTCTACAGAAATAAACCTATTTTTGAAATGTTGACGTTCCATGTCAGGATGCTTTTCAATATGGAGAATTTAGAAAAAAAATTTAAACTTTTGGTTGTCATTTCAGGTTTTTTTATAAAATGTGACAACTTTGTTTCATAAAATTTTTTTTTTTTGCTGATGTTAATTTTAACAAAATGATAATAAGTTTGCACTAAAAAGGAATTCAAAAATAATTTATCTTATACAATTTTGTTGCTAAACCTCCTATTTACAAAATTTCCTGAATTGTGGATTTTAATTAGATAATGAGGCTGCTCATATTCAGTCTGTCTGTAAGATAATGCTGTCTTTTGTTGTGCCAAGAAAACTATATAATATGCTTTGAACTTCTTTCTTTCTGTGTTACTGCAAGAAAAGTTCTGCATCAGCACAAGGGCTTCCAGCTAATCATCTGAGTATGACAGAGAGCATAGCATCACGAACCAAAGCAATGTATGAATATGCCAGGGGTAGATTCTTGCACAGTCATATTTCTCTCTTTACAAGCACCTTTCTGCTGAAATTTAAAGCCAAACTTGGATTTATTGATGTAAAGAGAATAAATCTCAGTAATAAGTCACCACATGTAGCCTCATCCTCATTTGTTGCAGACAAAGGAGAGGGGATATGGCAGATAAGCAGTGGTCCTTTGTGGCTCACTGTGCTCTCCATGCTTAACCCAGAGCTTTCTTCCCCATGGTAAACATAAGCTCATTAAATTTATCAAGAGTGTAATAAGAAGACCTCCAACAACAATAGGACAGCTTTGTTTATCAGCTGATTTGAAGCAATAGCTGACAACCCAACTTCACTTAGAGGGAATTCAGTGGCTCGACCTTATTGTACTTTATCAATTGATCTCCTTTTGAAGCCTCATACACTTCTATGGCACAAACAACACTCTAGTGAGCGACAGTGTAGGTCTGTCTCAGTACAAAACAAAAGTCTGAGAAGAAAAGAGATTGGTTTTGGTATTGTTTCTCTGATCACATCTGTAGTGTGGCAGCAGGAGCAGAAAATAAACAGTAGACTTGTTTTTGGCTCCAACTCTTGTGTTGTTTCTGCACTCCCAGGTACTGTGGTAGCAAATGGTCTGTGAATGGAAGGGGAAGTTCTGCTTTTCTGCCCCAGTTTTTCTTTCCAGTTGTTCAGTATCGTTGCCATTCATAAAGGAAATCAGGCAATTAAGCACAAAAAATAATGTTTGTAAGGATAGTTTAATGGCGTTTTGCACAGAATATTTCCAAACATTTGAGATGTTTGTTGCAATCAAAGGTCATACACAATACTTGAATAGACACCAATATTGAAGGTCTCATTGAATAATGATGGGCATGTTCTTGAATGCAGACACCAATACACACCTACACACACACCATCATTAGGATGCAGACAAATAAAAATAAATGTCCCGGGGTCTTTGACTCTGAAGTTTCTCAAACATCTGTTTAACATAAATTAGCATTTGGAAAATAAACGTAATGTTTCGCACTGTGGTAAAGAGATGCAATGAATAAAGCATGAGGAAATGCAAAAGAGCACAACTCATTGCTCTCCTCTGATCCCCTTTTCCTCCCTTATCTGGTCCACTCTGCACGAAAATGCTTGGACATATACAACGCAGTTCCTGTTCCCATCCAAGATGGCTTCTCTCAATCAGCCCTATAGAGTGCTTGAATTCACATGGAAAGTTTTTTTGTTCCTACCAACTTGAAATTTTCAGTGCAATGCAAATCTGTATCCAGCAGTTATTTGTAAAAATGTACTGTGTCTATGCTAAGCTCTTCACAGATCCCCTCCTAAGGCTGCGACTGCATTTTCAAAAGGCTGAAAGTCTTTCAGATATACAGTGGATGGGGAAAAGACAGGTTTTAGTGTCCGAGAAGGAGTAAACTACCAGCATGGAGAACTGCTCAGGACTTTTGTTTTCTTAAAGTAATCAGAGAGAGTTGAAGTGCTTTCATGAGGATTCTGTAGTGTGAGCAAAAAAGTAATCAACTCATGACTTTTATATAATTTTCAAGGCAATTTCCACAAGCTTTCAGATGGTAATGGACAGGAAGACAGACTGGCTAATGTGCCTCATTCATGTCATCATTTTTCAATCAGGGCGCTGTAGTGCTGCTTACTGTACAACCTAATCATTCAAAGATGTTTCCTGTAATTCTCATCCATCACATGGTTTCCAATTACAGTTTGCTGTTTTCATATCATGTGCTTCTGACTTTGAGCAGTTCCACCCAAAGGGACTCTCAGAATCAAGGTATTACCTTTCAACAACACCTGAAACAAGACTTTCCACTTCAGATCGTTCTGGAGTCCAACAAGTAAAGTGACATTTTCACCTTCATAATCAGGAAATGGGCTTATTTCAATGGTGGATATGAGGTCTATTAAAAAGAAGCAAAATATTGTTACCAGCACAATAACTAAGTATCCAAAGATTATTATCATATGTCAGTAAAACATTAAAAAAATTTTTTTTTATTCCACTACGCTGCAACCACTATAAAGAGCAACATAGAGTTGATGAACATTTCAACATGTAGAATTAAATGAATTGTGAAATTAATTTGAATGGTTTCCCAATATAGTTGCAAGATTTAGAAAAGCATAACGTGTAAAGGTGACGCAACTTCATCTGGACCTGTGGTTGGATAAAATCAGTGCATTGTAGCAAAACCACAACATTTTCAGTTTTGCTAAGTATGTACATCATCATAATCTAAATGTTATTTCTATTTATTGATTCTGTCATTGATTAAAGTTACTGGATTTGATCAACTTTATTAGGTTTATTTTTTTAATGATTTTGTTGATAATATACAGTTGTGTATGAGATGGAGGACAAGAGAGGAAAGCATTTTATTTTATTTAACTTAAATAAAACTTATTTTATTTAACTTTAACTTAAAAAGTTGATTGATGTTTGTTCTTCACAACAATATATACATTTTTACATTTTATAATATCTCTATACATTTGTTTCTTCACAAAGAATATCCCACTTGTTACATGGAAGACATTTTCACAATTTTAGCTGACCTTTTGTTCCAAATTGTTTTTTCCAAATCCATAGCAAATACAAGAAATACTTAGTCTTGTCCCAAATTATCAGATTTCCTAATGATGCAGTGGATTATATGAGCGAGAACTTTAAACTGTAACTTGTGACAACAAAGTTTTATTAAAGAGATGCATATTTGTGAGTGTTTAAATTGGAAATAATTTAAAAAACGTTTTCTGTAAGTAGGATGTATGAAATGAAAAGTATTTTTTTCTAAAATCTGGGAAAATAACTCACTTTGTAAAAGGAGAATCCACAAATAACGGTAAAATTTATAAATTAGTTTGGAAATGAACCTTGTGAAACATGCAAAATGAATAGCAACAGATTTTCCATTATGTCAAATAGAAAAGTAAGTACAGCCTTGGCCTGAGAAGCAGTTCTTAACCAATTTTCATAGTTTTCGTCCTTCGTAAACATTTCTGAGATTTTGATGACTCTTCCACATTCAGTGAAGCTCAAAATATTTAAGCTGCTCTTGCGTATTCTGCTTGATTTTAAAACTTAACACAACATGAATATGATGTGGAATTATATTCAATTGGGCTTTTACAAGGCCATCTAAAATCCATGGTTTTCATTCTGAGTCTGTGGATGTGCCCTGAACTTTATTCACGTTGAAAAGATTAAATTTTATTTCTTCCAATATTTGCACAGCTATGCATCAGAAAGGATATGGGTTTCTTGTCCTGACAAGATCTTTGGCCAAAACACTCCTGTTGTGATTGAAGCAATACTTAGAGTTCTCTTGTATTCTGTTTCAAACAGTCTGGTTTTTGCCTTTGTTCGCTGAGGATCTAGTCTTTTTTTAATGTTCTTTCATATTCTGAAGCACATCCTTGGTTTCTGAATTATGTGTAGACTCTTTAATACAAAATTGCCTCTTAACATTATAATAATACATTGTGCATCAATAATTGGGTTCTTTAAACAAACTGGGTCCACATATCTTTACACCTTCATAACTTTTCAGAAATTAAGAACGTGTAGAACCTCATTTTAAATGTCTGACATATGTCTGGTTTCTGGAAATGATATATAATTAGAAAATGTCATCTGATTTTATAAAATTTCATAAACCCTTCCTATAGCAGTAGTATTTAATGTGTAATGTATTATCATTTTGTAAATAATAATTTTTCTCATTATCATAATT
This sequence comes from Poeciliopsis gracilis, assembly GCA_911649635.1. Classification (NCBI taxonomy): domain Eukaryota; kingdom Metazoa; phylum Chordata; class Actinopteri; order Cyprinodontiformes; family Poeciliidae; genus Poeciliopsis; species Poeciliopsis gracilis. The sequence continues at coordinate 3,897,511 of CAJVRI010000884.1, read as the reverse complement.
TTTGGCTAAATTCTAAAAAAAAGTGACGATACAATCACACAGCTTAAAATGTCAAACTTCCAGTCAGCATGTAAACCCTGTGGGGATGTGTAAAGCAAAAAGTAAAGTTAATGTGTATAGAAAGAGAAAGACATTGCTTTGATTCAATAAAAACACAATTTCAAAGAGTATTTTAACCTAAAAAAAATGCAGTCAGAACAATTGGAGCAAAGATTTAAATCTTTGTAGTGTTGGAGATGCTTTTGTGGTGGCTTGTAGGGGCCTGAGTGTGATAATGCAGATAGATCCTGTTCACTGAGAGACTGCATTATCAAAAGACGGGGAAAAGGAATCAAGCGTTACACTGTGTGAAAAAGAACCTGGATATTCTGGAGCGCATCAGATATGAGACGAGGATTCCAGCTGATATGAACCTGTTGTGGATTCTGATGACCCATTTAGAATTAAAAAGCAAATATTAAAAAGAGGACACCTCATGTTGTGAAAAATAGTTGCATTGTTCAGCATTTGCAACGCGCTTCAGATTATCTTCCTGCTTTGGGTAATAAATGTTTTCTGAAGCATCCACCATGAATGTATAATTTCAGAAGATGAGAAGAGCTGGGACTTCCTGTCCAACATTTTCATGTTGATTTGGATGCACAGATTCTATGAAGCACAAACATAATTGTGATCTTAATTATTTATTTGCCCTTTCACTGATTTATTGTTTGGAGCGATTTGTAAGCAACATACTAAACTGATAGTAGCTACAGTAGCAAAAAGTTTCAGTTGCCACAGTTTGATGGCTAATTATGTAGGCTTGATGCAGTTTGTGATATGTGGGCACATACATCTGCACTGCAACTGAAAATACATTTTCAGCTCAAGTTAAATTTATCATAATTTATTTAGCACGTGGCTTTTAAATGACCACATAACAGCATTTAAATTCTCACCACCTTCACACCCTTACTTCCCTTGGTAATTAGGATGCAGTTGCAAACATGTCACTAATTATGCTGTGCTGAATATTACCAAGTGTAATGTTTACTCTAGTTGTAAATCAGTCTTCACTCACATCTGAGTCATCCGGTGCCTTGAAAAATGAGTTATATCACTTGAACTTTATGAGGAGAGGGGTTTCATATTACAACTGCAAGTTTATTTGATCAAATTCATAGAATTTTATTTTTTTCTCATTCTTCTTACTGAAACAGCATTTTATCCATATATATATATTTTTTTTTTGGTTGAGGCAATGCTTCTTATGACAGTTGCTTCCTCTGGTTTTGGCTGTTGTGTACATGGATGAATTTTTGATCTTACTTTTTTACTTTTGGACTGTTGTGGCAACAAGGCTGTTTTTACAACAGCCTTGTTGTACAAACAACAAGGCTGTTTCAGATCACCTGATTAGCATCTGAAAGGCTCAAAAAATACCTGTACCATAAACCCAGATGTCAGAGGAGTTTAAAAGGACACTTAATGGAAGCATATACACACACACACACACACATATATAAGCGTAATTTGTTCGGTTGTAATGTAAGAAATGTGAAAAGTTCAAGTGGTATGAATACTGTTTACAGTTGGCTAACATCAGCATAAACAGATAATTAGTGATGTGGTTTTCCTCTTTTGGAAGACCATATGGACTAAAAACCAATCTTTTCACTACCCTCTGCCTTGGCTAATGTGTTCTTCCTTTTCCTGACAACTACTCTCTTTTCTCCACCCTGATTAGCAAGGAAATGTGATGATGTAACATGACATATGGTGCAATAGAAGGATTCATGGGAGGGTGGTTTAATGTGCATACTTTGAACCAGAAACTATATTCGGTGGCTCATGCAAACCTGCAAGAAAGTTTATCTTCACATCAGCTCATGCATGAAAGCTCTGTGTGCTCACCACACACCTCCTCATGCAGCATAGACATGTATGTGTATTATCAGTGCTGTACTCACACTCAAATCAGCCCTCTTACAGACAACATTAAGCAATCTATCTTCATTACTCTTAATTAGAAAGACACCTTTAGGCATTGATTATGTGCGTCAGGCAGTTGTATTCCCTGGTGGGAAAAGAAAACACAGGTGAAATTTAGTAACTGATTGTTTCTTTGGACATTACATCTCTTCACGCCTATATTATGATTGATCATTTTATTTCTTTGCAAACTGAGTTACTAAGAGTAAAGGTTTTTTTGTTTTTTGTTTTTTTTTTTCTGGTCAACTTCATCGTTTCTGATTTAGATTATCTTCCTTCTCTGCCTTCTCTATTCCTGTGCTTTGATCTTTGTGATCACCTGGTCCTTTCCCGTTCTTTATCCAGCACCAAGCTAAAGTGCTGAAGACGAGATTGGACTTCAATAGAATTTCCATGGCAACAGATTTTCAATTTAACCTCCCTGATCATGTTAGGCTGACAGTTCATCCAGAGAGGTGACTGATGTGCTGCAAACTTTGATCCTGATCCTGCTGATCTTTCAATCAGCATGAAATGATATTTTATCAGCTGACCTCCATTTTATCATTAAGCTTAGATTTTTGCTGCTTCAGTCCCTAAGGCAGCACCTTATTTTAGAGATATTATCTGAAGGCATGTAGAAAAGTCAAGCTGACTGACATTTCAGGGTTGTCGTTATAGGGGTATTTTATGAGTTTTATTAAATAACACAGCCAAAATCAGAGTATTAGTGCCCACTGTAGTCAACCATTCTTTTGCCTTTTGTTTGTGGTTATTTCATCCCCTTAAAGGAAACACATTCCTTCTATACTACTCTAGCAATATAGTTGTCCAGCTTTGATAAATCCTAAATCAAATAAATTCATAGTGTAATTTTCTTATTTTCTTGGATTGAGAGAAGTATAAGTCGGTGTTATAGCCATTATTAAATTTCCTGGCTCTTTGGAGACCATCTCTTATGCTCTATGCAGATAATTGCATCTTCCGAGAAACACCATGAGAGCTACACTGCTGTACATGGATCACAAAGAGATTATTACTTATTAAGCCTTAGCAGTTGCAAAAAATAAATTTTCTGACTGGTTGAAATATATCCAGAATGAATATCTATATATCACAAGTAGAGTTTTTATCAGATCTCAGCAAATATTGGTGTTTTATGCATAAAACACACAGATTGTTATATAACAAATAATGATATGATAAGGTCCCAACGTTAAATGCTATTTTTGGATCAAGATCATTCACTGAGTGCAGTTTACATAGCAACTCATGAAGAAAGATCTCGCCTAAGCCTTCTGACCCACCTAACTATCTTCATTATGTCAAAGCTTTGGAAGAAATACAGTCTTATTAGAATCAGACTTTTCTTTAAACATTGACTTTATAACACTGAATTTTTGTCAAATGTCAAGGAAGCAGAACTAATGTGCTTAAAGTGAGTAATTAGCTGGTTTGAACATGAAACAAGTACTCAGTTTTCTTACTGCAGTAGCTCCGGTTTACTTTGCTCTCTGTGCCCTTCTGTCTGACATTTGCAGATCTCTACGTTTTGTTAATTTATTACAAATAAGCCATTAAAAAAATCAGCGACAAGTGGTTGAAGACATTCAGTCAAGATTTTCAACAACAGTTGAATAAATCTGAATTGCTACTCGAGTGAAATAACATGAATATGTGCAGTTCTTTATTGAGCTATGAGAAATCAATAAACCTCTCCAGCACATCAGCTTCACGTACATCTAGTGACAGTCACGGTGTGTGTGTGTGTGTGTGTGTGTGTGTGTGTGTGTGTGTGTGTGTGTGTGTGTGGGGGTGTGTGTGTGTGTGTGTGTGTGTGTGTGTGTGTGTGGATGTTTCACCCTATCCAGAGAAACTCTTTATTTTTCAGACCAATGCTTTAGTGGCTTGATGTGTGTGTCATGAGTATCAAGACAACAAAGAGAGACGACTATGTCATTGTTCAAGAGTGGTGTCCTCCATCATGTGCACAAAACAATTTGACATCTTCATGCTGACACCATCCTATCTGATCTCACCACAAACTGTGAAATTATCACTTTTCACTGAAGTCATTGAAAAACTTGAGTTTCAGTGTTTTAAACCATCTAAATTTCTTTCTTATAGATGCTATCAAAAGTATTCATGCTCATTGAACAATTTCAGATTTTGTCATTTTAAGAACATAAAGGGATTTTTCAATATTACTCAGCATGATTAAGAAGTTTGGAAAAGGGTATATAGTTCCCAAGCTTTTTTATTCTCTTTTGTTTTTTTATCTTGGAAAAAAATCACCTTTTCCTGAACTTACAGTCACAGACCTGCTGTTGTGTATGTACCATATTTGCAGATTTTAAGACTTCAGTTTTTGCTCCAGCTCAGTTAAATTGGATTAAGATCTGCTTAAAATACTTTTCAAGTATTGCAACTGATTATATTCTGTTTGTCTGGACTTTCACTGGACCTGGACCATTCTAACATATCTGAAACCAGGGAATCTCTGGTTCTATGTAATTCATTATCTCACACTTTTCACATTTGTATTCAGTCGCATCCATTCTTCTCATGAACACTGACAAGCTTTCCTGTCCTTGCTAAAGAAAAACATTACCATGCCATCATGCTACCAGTCGGGGATGTTTTTCATTTGCTCTGTTAGTTTTCCACTGGTTTGTGAAGTGGATAAAAGTTATCCTGTCAACAGATTTTACCCACCTAGGCTAATGATCTTTGCAGCTCCTCTACTCTTGAACCTCTTGGCTGCTTATCTGATTAATGGGCTCCTTGCTGAGGCCTCCCTGTGGAGCTTAACACGAACATGTTGGCAAATTAAGTTTGTGTTCAGAACTGCAGTTGTTTCTGGATGTTCATATAGACTCTGAAACCTGAGGAAACTGAGCTTTCTATGTTCTTGTTGTCTTCTTATGGCAACACTGAATCTGGATGACAACACTTTGAATGGTTTTAGGTTACTTGTGTGTGCTCTATAAATATTGTTTGATTGGTTGGTTGATTTCAAAAATGTGTTTTTTCCACTACAACTTCTTATCTAAACATCTCAAAACTATGAAGAATTGTTTTATTATAGAGAAAGATATATTGCTATTAAGCAAAATCTGAAGAACATTTACAAATTCTGGTTTGACATTTCTTTTATAAGTATTGTTTTGTCAGTCATTCTTTTGCATGATATTTGCTCTTGTTCTGTAGTTTAGTCAAAAACACATCCTTACAAGAGTCTTAAACATATCTTTCAAAAGTAGTACCGCCTATTTACTTGTTTATTCTTTTACTTTATTTAATTCTGAAGTTTCCTACTTGTCTTGTTCTGCCACTCATCGATTCCATCTTTCCACAGCCGAGCCACTGGATGGAGAGGAGTACCTGGACATTATAGGCATCATGAGAAACCAAGCAGGTCGTTATGAATGCAAAGCCAGCAACGATGTCGCCACACCTGATGTCAAATATGTCAACGTTGTTGTCAACTGTAAGTAGGAAGATGCTGCTGCACGTTGAAAGGTTTCTGAATGCTCATGAATATTTTTTGTCCACATTTATTGTTGAATTTTATAATGAATGCAAAGTAAAGCTAAGCAAGAACTAGAGATGTCTTCAAAGTTCTGGAGCTCTCCCATGTCGTTCCCAAAATGAAACCAGGTGGAAAAAAAGAAGAGATGCCTTGCACTGATTGCCGCTATTACTTCTATGGCAGGTCTCACCCACCACTTCATCATTTAAATAGACACTTAGAATTTCAAAAAGAGGATAATAACCTCCTTTCAGTGGTCCATATTATTACAGATTCTAGCTCTTCAGGATTTGATAGACAGCTCATGAGGCGTCACTAAACTAATTACTCCTCAAGGTATTCAAAAATTCTCTTTGATCTGAACAAATCATATGTGGCTGTTTGCCCAAATCGTACTCACACCAGGTCTGAGTGCCAGATAAGGGAACATTTCAGTGTATACTGAGCTTTCTTTTGGAATTTAATCTTATATGGAAGATGGGCATAAATCCATTTGGAAAGCTTTGCTGGCAATTGTTTGTAAAGATATGTGTGCAACGAATACTAATATACCTGTTAAAATGGAAGGTTTGTTAAAGGTTCATTTTTTTATATCAAAACCTTAACAATCTACTTTGCTTTAGCTGATGTGTGGTCCTGATGGATTAAAACTTGATATGAGCTTTAAAGAAAGGTCTGCTAAAAGAATCTCATAAAGTGCACTTGATCTTGTATCCACGTTTTATGATGGAAATGAGCTAAAAGGCTTTTTCTATAAGAAAGTTGTCTCTGACTCCATCACTGAGTTCTTAATGAAATGCCTTTGATGTTGGTTAATATTCAGTAGAATAGCTTATTAGGAGTAATATGCTATTCCAAAATAGCATGTTAAAAGCTAAAGTTTTAAGAAAAACTTTAAAAAATACTTTTAATTGTGGCAATTTTTTTCTTTCAGATAAAATGAAATACTACAGGCAAGTGAAATCATATGTGGAAAAGTTGATCTTCCAATGTGGTTTCTTGATCTGTGAATTTGCAGATCCTCCATCAATAAGGAAAACCCAGAGCTCAGAGCCTCCGGTGGGCCGCCTGGGAACCCTGCAGTGTGAGGCTGCCGCCGTGCCCACACCAGAGTTTGAATGGTACAGAGATGACAAAAGGTACAACTTACCTCACATCTATTTTTTTCCCTTTCATTTTCATCAGCAGGATCTCAGACAGCCACCCACCCATATGGAGCTGCATGTTCCTAATTATGCCTAAGAAAATATAGGATTTGAAACAACAGAAGATAAAATTGTCCCAGGGTCCTCATAAACCCTGGGTGCTTTGTGCTTGTGTGTCTACCTTGTACTTTGACATTAAGTTCAAGATAGACAGAAATATTGACATTAATAAATTGGCAGTCATTTTACAAAACCAAATTGCATTTGAAACAATTCACCACAGATACTCCAAACAAATATATATTTCAATATTATTACATTTTAAAAACAGATTAGTATGAAAATGTGTTAAATGCATAAAACAAAACACAAAAAATACAATAAAGAAATATAATATAAAAATATAAAGGACATAATGTTAACAGCTGTTTAGCATGTTGACATCTTCTGGCAGAAAGCTGTTCACCAGGCTGGTGGTTCTGCTGTTGGATATGGAATACCATTCATGGAGCCATTCTGAAATTGCACCAGGAAAGAGTTTCCTTTCCTGTCTCTACTTTCTACAAAAGACTCCAACAGCTGAACAATCACCCCAAACAAAAAGCCAGGGCTACAATGGAGTAGTTTTAAACAAAACATAGCCGTCTGTTAGACAGACACAGTGAAAGTCCAGACTTGGACTCCACTGGGAATCTGTGGCAAGATCAAAAAATTGCTGTTCACAAATGTGTTCCATTTAATCTGACTGATCTTGAGCTGTTTTACAAAGAAGAATGGGTAATTTTCAGTTACTGAATGTGCAAAGCTGTTATAGACAAATCCTAAAAGACTTGCAACTGTTACTGCAGCAAAAGGTGGCTCCACAAAGTATTGACTGAGGGGAACTGTTTACTTTTGCACACCACAGTTTTCAGGTTTTTATTTGTAAAATATGTTTTGTATCATGTATAATCTTTTTTTCCACTTCACAATTGCATTTCACTTCGTGTTGGTTTTTCACATAAAATTTCAAAGAAACATTTGTTTGTGGTTGTAATGTGACAAAATACAGAAAAATTCAAGTGGTATGCTTTTGCAAACCATTGTATAAGTAAATAAATGTCCCTTCTCTGATCAATAAAGTATTCATCCACCAATTCCGTATGCAGCTAAGGTCCAGTAATGTCTTCTTTACATCCATTCTATTTGAAGTGTGTGCTCCTTGATAGGCTCAATTTGTCTTAAGGATGTTATGTCTTGAAAAGTACTGTTTGTGACAGATATGTGATGGCTTTTTGCAGAAACACCATAGAAGTGACCTGAACAAGAAGTTCCCAACTTCAGTCTTTTAGAGCTACCAGTCCTGCTTCTTTTAGGCTCCGTCTGCACAGGGATGGTTTTAGGTCTGTCTGCAAAGTCTAGGCTGTGGATCTAGATGGATTGAGCGTCTTGGGAGATGAGAAATTTTTGAAGTCAGTTTCCAGTGAACAAATTTTAAAATGCTGGCTTTATGTTTCCATGTGTCCGTGTGAGACGTAGCTTTTTTTTAAATGATGAAAATGAAACTCTATCTCTCTCTATCTAACATGCACCCGTCTCTCACAAATAACAAATATAATATAATTCAGTGTTTTTTGTGTCATATCTCCTACATAATGTTTTGCGGCACTGCAACTTGTGTGGACATACATTTTTGCAGATATATTTTTTGGTAATTTACAAAAATATAGATGCACCCTACTGTCACTATATCTGAATCAATTTAACCAAATGTTACTTACTGGACCACTGCAGAGCTGAATGAAATACTAAGGAGACAATCCTGGTGTGCTGAAACAGGAATGCAGATGAATGTTGCAGGTCAGTAGCTCTCCAAGACTGGACATGGAGAACTGGACTGACTTCCCTAGAGTTGGAGAGAAAAAAATATGTTAACTATTCACAGGCAGAATTGTTTAGCATACTGTACATACATACATTTATTTATCATTAACTGTAAGTTATTTACTTGTGCAATACTTAGTACCTTCTTAAATAGTGCCTCCTATGTTGCAATGCTTTCTTTCACTGTTTTTTGAGTTTCAGTTGCTTTTCTTGCATATTGTCCTGTGTTGATTTATCTTTAGTTTCCAAATATAGCAGAAACTTAATCACTTTACTGCCAGCTCCACACATTTTTTGTGTCTCTTTGTCCATTGCTTATAATTGGATCTTTTCCTTCTCTTTCTCAAGTCTTAATAGACAATAGAACCGTAGTGGCCCCATTGTAATGTAGGATGAAATCATCATTGTAGTTCAATAATGACTAATCACCCACTTCAGCTCTCTCTTGGCTGTTAGTCTCTTAATTGAATGCTATTACTTGGGAAGGAGTGGATTTTTTTGACATTCTTTATTGAAGAGACAAAGGACAGATCATCCGTCTTGTTGTAACCAATTGTTTCATGAAGTACTACTAAAAATCCCTTCCTTCATAAATCAATGAAAACACAAATCAAGCTTCTCGCGTTGCGTGCCATTTTCCAAATTGTGTTACCAGCCAGATGTCCATTAGAAAGCCATCAATTCAAGTCTCATGCATGTGTCTAAAAATACAGGAATAGAATCGAAATGAAAAGATGTTCAAAGGTAATGACATTCAACTTGTTTCAATTCAGCACTTGACTCTCAACAACCTGAGACATTTTGCTCATTTGCGGTAAACTCACCTCCCGCCTCCTTGTGCTAAGAAAGCTTTGGCCTCTGTGGATAATAATAATAAAAAAAAAGAAATCAATGATGTGTAATTTCTCTCATCCCACTGCTGCAGCAGGAAAAGTTTACCGAAGATAGCAAGGAAATATTAGAGCAGTCACAAGTGTTATCAGAGACTTGGTCTCCAAAGTAATAGGCCTATCACGTCTGAGCTTGAAAGGAAAGATTTATGGTTGCTGAAATATTTTTGCATTATCTGTTGTTTGCAACCTTCATCTATCTCAGTGGTTTTATCCCCTGGAGGATTTTGGCTCTGTGCCTCTTCATGGCAACTCAGCTCCCTCTCTGCCAGTGGAAAGTGTTATTCCTCTTTCTCCTTGGATGATGATCCTAATGCACCATAAAACTGCAATTTAGCCATGGTTGGCTTCCTAATTTTATACGTCTTCTGCAAGAACCAAAGTTAATGCTCTGTAGCATATTCTGTCTTCTTTACCTGATTCTAAAGGTGATGTCTTGCTCATGAGCTTGCACGGTTCATTGGTTTAACTTCACGAACACAAAGGTCATCGGTAAAATTGGCATTTCAATTGCCGTTTAATGATGCTGTCAAAATTTTGCTGAAGTTAAAAGTGATGTATTTAAAAGTTGACACTTTTCATTACAGCATTTGATTTCCTATAAAGATATACTACTGTGGACATTTTGATGCCAACTCCTATCCAATCCAAACTCAGATTTAACACAACCATGCTGGATCATCTAAACTGCCGCCATGACAGCAATAAAGGGATGTTAAAACTGACTGTACACAGACGCTTTTACTAAGGCATATCCAATTTGTATATTGTAAAGATGCTCTTTCTAGCTCTTTCTATTTGACTTTCTGCGAATAAAGCATTTGACAGTGAAAAAAATATATATATTTTCAAACATTTTCTACTGCTGATCAATAATCACTTAAACTTAACAACTGCTGCTAAAATCACCTATAGAATACCACAGAACACAACATTTGAAAATACAAGTTTATCTCAAAAACCTTGAACATTGTGAAAGTTTTGCCTGCAGATTAAACAAGCAGTGTTACGTAAAATCAACATTTTTGTTTTTTGCATTATGTTATAATGTTATTTCTTCATCAGAAACCTGAATGGACTGTTGCTGTGATCCTTTCATGCATGTTTGAGGAATCTTTTAATATCCCGTGGCACTAATTCATCTGGGCAAAATAATTGGTGGGACCGAGCGCTGCCTTCGAGGGTGAAGCTCCTCCTCAGAGCTGCAGTTTCCAAGTTTCTAAGCTTTTGCTTCACAGAGCACCAGCAGCTTTCAGCAAACACCTGGTAGAACTATACATATGCTGAGCTCATTATATAAGCCAGGAAAAATATTATATAAAAATATTATATAATGCTGGTAAAAAATATCATTAATGTATTAAGAGAGGAGCAGTGTTGTAATGACTTCCGCATGGCAAAGTCAAATTTCTTTTTGACATATACTGCATTTGGTAACATTTAATTTGAAGGGGTGTTCATAAGACTGACATGGCACTGTCATTAATATGACATAACACCAGTTATGAACATGAACATTTATTAATGTTTATAACTGTAGTCATGAATTGTGGTTCTGTAAATAATGACACTTTTAATGCAAAGTTGCTTTAAAAGTCAATTGAATGTGTCAACTTATATCAACTGAAGATAATGTAGTATAAAATGGCACTATCATATGGAATATTAAGGTATGATATTTCCAAGCGGTTTTGTTCACTTTATTTAAAGCTTTCCTTTCCACCTCCTGTCCGTAATTTATTTCGTTTTTAATAATCAAATAATTCTGAGATAGAATGTCAATGTTTGGTCAAATGTTTTCACTTCACCAGAGTTGAAAATGTCTTTTCCACAAAAGAAGGCAGAGATAATTGAACAACCACATTATTAGAGAACACACAATTAGAGAAATTACCAACCCAACTTCATCACTGTTTTCATTTTTGTGACACATTAAATGAAACATTAGCTTTTTGTAACATGTAGAAAGCCTTTGCTCTCTTTTTTTTCTCATTTTCCTATTTTTCTCTGCCACTTTGACTTGGAACTGTAACACAAAAGACATTTGTGTGCTTTTCTCTTAGATAGTGTTTTAGTTTTGACAAATTTTTTTTATCGGAAACAAAAAATAAAAGGTTCCCAGTCTTGCACTTCAACTCTATTAGATCTTGTGTGGGTTAGTCTATAAACTGAATAAGCTTTTAACACAGGGTTATCACATTTCATTCAGAAAATAAAAACATTTTCTATGTAATTATGCCCTTACAGGTACAAAAAAAAAAAAAATCACTTTAATCATAGCTAAATAAAAGATTTTGTTTTTGCCAAGGTTTTCATTGTCACATCTGCTGCTAATTACAGTTCGAGAAATACAGATTTTTATAAAAGCTTTTTTCTGCATCTTTTTCTTTCTAATACTTCCGGAAACTGTCAGAAATATTCCAGAGTTTCAACAAAATGTCTACCCACTGCATAGATTAGAAATCATATTTATTCCTGAAGACCACATTCTAAAAGTCATACCAGATGTCACCAAAAGTAGCAGATCTTTTATACCCCAACATGGTATTTAGACCAGGTATGCACTAATACAGCTGTCATGCCAGAATATATTTGCATGGTTTTCTTGTAATTGCAGTTTCTCTTCAGTTCTTGTACTTTTAAACAGCTTTTGTTTCTGATTCAACAACAAAATGTACGCAGAGAATGAGAAATTTTCATTGTGGCCTCGCCATATAATTTATGCAAAACCAAAATATGCCATTTTTTTCCAATGTTATGACATAACTGGAAGTTTTTAAAGCTGGCGAAGCAAACTCTAGATTTGGAACAAGTGGCTTGGCACAAGCATGTGAGCAAATGCTGGTGTGCAGAGCACTGAGCATAGAGGCTTAACTCAGCTGTGTCTGTGTGCATCCCCACCTTCAGTCTGTCTCACACGAATTCGTGGACCCCCTCAGGCGATAAAGCCCAGCTCGTGCACTAAAACAGAAATGAATCATGACTTCACATCATCTCCCACAGCGCAACAATCTGAGAGCCCACAGCACATAAATAATTGGTTTACCTCAGAGGGCTGAGCATCATCTTAAATCAGCAGGCTGTAGGTGATAACTCATAGATACTTGATGTCATAATGATGATTTAATAATGTGATAAGGTCCAGAGCAAACTGTCATAAATGTGAGGGAATTTTCAATTAATTTTTAGCAAAATCTCTCCATTAACACAGAAACGTGCCTATGTACTTACACAATTTAATATTGTTCACATTTTATCATCATAAAGTAAAAAATCTGTATTTCATTGGGATTCTCTCTGAATCACCAAGTGGAAGGCAAAGGATGCAAGGTTTGCAAAATTTTTACAGATGAAAATCTGAAAAGTCCAGCATACATTTATTTTTTCTCAATTACAGGAAAAACACTTTTGGTGCCCATCTTCACAGTCTTTCCACATCTCCAAACTACGACATTTCTGTCAACCACAGAAATAATTGTCCAAATATAAAATGCCTCAACCAAAAATAATTGCAAACTTTTGTCATCCAATAATCAAATGTCTTTAATTTCTCCTAGCCATACATTGTGGCACGTAATATAAAGTGTCTTCTACATTTAGATTCTTCCATTTTCTCACCAGCTATGAAAAGCTTTACTTTTCTTGCTAGAGAAAAAGTTTCCCTTCACCATGATGCTCCCAGTGTTATGTTTCATGCAGGAAATTGTGTTCTTCAGGCTGATGTACAGTGTTAGTTTTCCACCACACAAATCATTTTGTGTTTAGGCATACTTATGGTCTCCACTGACCAGAGCATCTTGTTTCCACATGTTTGATGTGCCTGGCAAAAATTGCAGAATGAACCTTCATCTGATTTTTGTTTTGCATTTTGCTTTTCTTTTTTTTTCTTCTTTTTAGAGGAATCAGGAAAATCGCTCATGCAATATTTTTTAAATTCTTATTTATGAAAAAAAATTCTGATGTGAAAAGGTTGCAGCTATTTTTTTTGTAAGACACCAAACTTCTGACTTGAAGAATTTTCAAATAGAGCTGTCAGCTAATGTGACAGACAGATACATTTGTTTTTTTGTCAGGCGATAGACAACTGTCACTACCCATGGACCATTTTCAATCGTCCCCAGGTTGACTCTCAGCAGGACTCTCCACTTGATTACATTTATCATCAGCCTTGAGTCATAACAGCCCTGTCACATTCCCTGGCAGTGGTAACCTACTTTCAATGTTCCTGCACATTGCACAATCAAATCTGTCCATCTGATGATTTGCTCTAGTGTTTCATCTGCACCAGCCCAGGACCGCAGTCCGGCACTCACGCTGGGCGCTGTCCGCTAAATTGAGAGGTCAAATCATTTTGGTCTGAAGTTTAATGTTGCACTGTAGCTACGTGAGGCAGGCGTAAAAAACTGAAAGACATCAAGTAGCGCTCTGCTGCCCTCTTCCTGTGGCGAAAGATATCAATGTCTTAAAAGCACTGCTCTGACAAATAAACAGAACAATTAGCGCAGTTTCTGGCAACGTTTTTGATCAAAAGTTCCAATCTTGTTCTATATTAAGAACAAGACATGCAGGAATATATATTAGGATACATGTTAAATCCTTGCTGAGTAAAAGTGAAGATTGTAGATTAGAAAAGTGCACCAAAGGAAGTAACACTGAGCTTGTTGAAAGCTGAACTGAAGATAAAGCACTCGGCTTTCTGCTCTTAAATAAATAACCTTTGCATCACTAATTAGAACAAAAGACTTACACTCTGACAACAAAAGAAAGTTCTTTCATCCTCTTTAGGTCAGTTTACCCCCTCGCTGCTGCATCACTATCATCAATTGTAATCTTTTGTGAAAGCAGCTGTTTGCTCTCGGCTCCCTGCAGCTCTGCGTATTATCTGGTTTTCTCGGTGGGCAGAAAGGCCTTTTTAATAGTGCAGTCACTTCTCATGAAAAAGCACCGGAGAATATATCTGCTGCTGCTGCTTCTGGCCTTATCTTTGCAGCCGAGAGGTTTGCTTTTAGATGAAGCGCGGGGCACTGCTGGAGCACTTGGCCTCTCTTCATGCTCTCTCTTTGACTTTCAAACACAAATGCGCTCGCCGCCTCCGTTCCCAAGGTGTCCCCATGGTAAGGGCTTCAGCACTTTATCAAGTTCCCCTGCTCCCATGTGCCGAATTATGCTGCGCTATGATGTGAGTTTCCCTTTTTATGTTAATACTTTCTATCAGCCCAGCATGCGTCAGCACAAACGTCTCGCTCTCCTGCTCAAATTCCGATTACCAATTACACAGGCTTAAGCAGGATTAAGTTGAGGCGCCTGAAATGAACTTCACCTCGTTCAAGATGTGAAAGGCTTCGAGGACAAGCAGAATGTATCATATGCATCTTTTCTTAAAAATACTTTTATTTGAGTATGATCATTAAGGGAATGGTTTTCAGTGAGTTGTACACTTTTATCCATCCATCCATCCATTTTCCGGTCACCCTTCTCCCTAACGGGGTCGGGAGGTGCTGGTGCCTATCTCCAGCTGCGTTCCGGGCGAGAGGTGGGGTACACCCTGGACAGGTCGCCAGTCTGTCGCAGGGCAACACAAAGACAAACAGGATAAACAACCATACACACACTCACACCTAAGGAGAATCTGGAAAGCCCAATCAACCTGACAGTCATGTTTTTGGACTGTGGGAGGAAGCCGGAGTACCCGGAGAGAACCCACGCACACACAGGGAGAACATGCAAATTCCGTGCAGAAAGATCCCGGGCCAGGACCTTTTTGCTTTAAGGCAACAGCGCTACCCACTGCGCCACTGTGCAGCCCCTTGTACACTTTTACTGAAGCATATTTCCAGAGGCATGTTGAGTTTTTAATTTGCTGCAAATTGGACTCAAAGTAGACATATGCCTGACAAAGTCATTCGTATAGGATTTTAATTTTCACATTTTGTCAAAATAAAATCATATTTAAAAAGTATAAATTAAACTCAGAGTTTGGTTTGCTTATATGAATAATTGCCTTCAGAAGTCACCCAAATAGCGGACGTGTCTTACAAGTATTAATCCAGCTGTTCTGTGAAGGCATCAAAACCAAAACATAACTTGTTTAGCCATCATGCAAAACTCTGTAAGTGAAAAGCATGTGTTCAAACTAAAATCATAAAAACATTGAAGTTTATGGTTGTTATGGCACAAAGTGTGAAAATGCTAAAGATGTATGAATAGTGCCCTTGTCACACAGGGCTGCAAAACTGTGTTGTGGGAATTTTTTAGTAAATAACTGGAATATAAGGAATGTTTCATTCTCAAGGACATCTGACGGCACATAACTCAAGCTTTAAAACAGCAGTTTTGTCATTTTTATATGGTAAAAAAAAAAAAAAAATCTGAGAAGTGTGCTGCAGTCCCTCACAAAAGTCAAGTTTGCTGCATTGTATCAATCTGTTAATGAAAAAAGTTCAAAATGACTAACCCTGCCTGGCCCCTCCCATACCAGCAGGCGCTATACAAAGTCGCTATGCACAACATTGAAATTTGATGTTGTTTGCTTGCATCAAATTAATGTGTTTATCTACATTTTTAACTAACTCTCATGCTTTTGATTTGGCAGATAACTCTCCACCTGAAATTGTTCATCCTCTTTCTGTTTGTCTCTTTTTCAGGCTGTCTAATACTCAAGGCATCAATATCCAGATTCTTGGCGGTAACACTATCCTCATGATTGCCAATGTCACTGAAGAAGATTACGGGAACTACACCTGTGTGGCCTCAAACCGTCTGGGTGCTCAGACTGCCAGCGTTTTCCTCTATAGTGAGTACAGAGTCTGTGGCCTTATATTGTATAAAGAAGAAGTTTATCCAAATGAGATTGGTTCTTCAGAGGTACACTGCCTCTATAACTTTAAAACTTATGAAACATATTGACTTTAAAGTACTAATTCAATTCATCTTATTTCCCTCTTAATCGTTAAATATCAGCACAGAGTTTTCTCACTGCAGATTTTTTCAGCTTTGCTACAAGCTTTTACCAATCAACATCTGGAAGCCAAGCAGAGACTTAAAGCCTCTCTGCATATTAGTTTTTCTCATTTGGCATATAGGACAGCTATATCTCTGCATTGAAGACAGTCTTGCGTGGAAATAAAGACACACATCAAAAGAGCGAAGGTGACATTTGAAAGTTAAGAAAGATTTAAAGTTCACAACAGTTCACAAACTCAAGTTTCCATGAGTCTTCATAACCAGAGGTAAAGACATCATTATAAGTTCTCAAAAATAATCTGGTCCTTACCAGGTGTAGCAGTAGGGTAAGTTAATAGTGGAAGGAACTACTGATAGGATCAATAGAGAGATTAAAAACTGAGGTCCAGATTTTTTCAAGGAGAATTTTTTTCTTTATCCCTGTATTCAGTTGCAAATAAGTTTTAAAATAGTGTGACCATGTCTGATGGAAAAGTCAATTTTGTAAGTTGAAGATGGATAGATCCTATTGCTAAATAAGAGCCAAATCATCATGTTATGCTGGTTTGAGGTATGTCTGCTCATTTGTTTAGTTTGACCAGAAGCTGTCCCTGTGCATTGAACCAAATAAATAAAAAAAAAACTCAAGCAAAAGGGATCTGAAACTGTGTATCTGCTGTGAATGACAATTAGTTTAACCCTCTCTCTTTGTCAATGGTCTGATTACATGAGCTGCTTCTAGAAATATTTTATTTCCCATTTTCCATATTCTTGTTAGCAAAAAAAAAAACAAACTTTCAATCAGCTTTTGGAGATCACAAGAGCCCAGAAGAAAACAAATGATTAATGATTAAACATTCCCTTCACTGGCTACCAATACTGCCGGGATTGTATCATAAATTGTTGCCTTTTACAGACAATATTACAATACTGTCATCTTTTGTATGATTGAAGCAGGGCTAGTACACAGAGAGCCATTTGAAAAAGGTCTGTGGAAGGTTTAATAGAAAAAGAATCTTGTAAGTTTTGAAACAAGGTTAGCACAAGATGGAGCATGGAGTGATGTGCAGAGGAACAAAAAAATCCAGCACAGAAACAAGAAAAACCCAGGAGCTCAAATAAAGAGGGAGAGGTGGAAAATGACAAAGGAATTAGATGGACTTATCAGGTGATATGGAACAGCTGTGGCAGAAAGGGAGCAGGGAAACTGGGGGAGAGAGAGTAATTAACAAAATCGGAGCTGAACTAAGACTCAGAAAATATAAAGGGAGAAAAATAAATTCAAATGTACAAGGAACAGAACAAAAGAATAAACTAGGAAACTCACAAAGGATAAGGCAACATAATGAAATTAACTGGCTGGCCAAAAGCTCCATATGTTTGCTGTGATCTCTACATGACTTGTGACAAACTGCTAATGAGGTTTTTGTCAACAATGGCTTAATTCTTAACACTGTTCCATAAACGCCAGATTTGTGGAGTGTAGGAGGCGTTGACAGGAGTGTTGGTGTCCAGTAAAAATGTTCCCACTTGAGCTGTGAATCTCTTCATAAAGTTATATTTTATCTCTAATTTGCTTTTCTGCAAATGACAGATAACCTGTTCTTATTGACCAACCTGTTTAGAGGAACATCTATGACATTATATGTTTTTAAGTGGCATAGTCTTTCTATCTTTTGATGATGGACAGAAAAATATTAGATTTTACAAGTTAAGTAACTCCTAAGGGCACTAGCCTTGTTATCAGGCCTAAATGCCAATGTATGCCACCCATCTCAGATTGTTTTTTGTAATTTTGGAAATGTAGCATTTGTTGTAAGATAATAACAAGGGGAAAGGTTGACTTCTGAAAAACACTGCAGATGGCACACTGACATTTAATCACCAATATCAGCATAAAAAAGCATGTCCTAAACCCTTTATGAAATAATGTTGCTCTTTCCAAAACTGTGAAACAATAAAACATGAGATGTAGAGCAGAGCCAGAGTTAAACCAGGTTCATCAGCTTCAAGAGCAAAGCATCTGCAGCAGTGCTGCCTAATGATGTTTGACCGAAGCTTAAGCTTGCTGCAGGGTGTGAGTTAAGTAATGTAATTTGTTTCATGTGATTCTGTTTTTTGTAAGGTTATTGAAAGCTCAACATGCTGAAATGTAAAATGCTACAGGAAACTCCAAAAGGTCTGTTCAGATCAAAAAAACAAAACAGGAATAAATGCAGTTTGTTGTGCAGTACTTATCTGCAGAACTGTTATATCTTTTTTATCAACATGATCAATTCAAATTATTTCTGTTAGTGCACCATTTTTTTTCTTGGCATAGTCATTACGACTGATGAATAACTTACATAATTAGCATTTGCACATTGATGATTGTATGATCTTTACATGCGTGTACATTTTCATCAGGTCTTTTTTCTTTTAGGTGTAGACTGTAATAATTGTTGAAGTGTACATCTCCTTTATGCTATAAAGTCTTACTGCCAATTAAATTTTGAATCTAAAAATTTTTCCTTATTTGTGTTTTTGCCTGACATGTAATTTGCCCATAGCTCTCTAAACTCAGTTTATTTGTTTTTTTTATTCTTTTTTGTTGGTGCTTGAGCTGTTTAAGTTAATCAAGTTTAACTTTAAATTTGTAATTAAATTAGAGTACTCACTTAGGGTGGAGGAGCTTTGAGTAACAAATACTGCATGGACCAAGTCTCATTTCTTTTATTAGTAAAAGAAAAAATATGATAACAAGTCTTCTCCCATCAATAGTTTTTAGATTCAGACAATTGAACATTAAATTTTAGAAGCCCAGTCAAAAAGCGCAATTGTTCAATGGATCCGTCAATGACACTCGGAAGCCACTAGATGTCAGCAAACAGTGTGTTTTGATTCCTTTTGTAGTTAAACCTTTCTCTCCATCAAATCATCAGAAATATAACTAACATGAAATATATGGTGTCAAACGTTTGTTTGTATGTCATAAAGAGATCTTATTTTCACTACAGTGTAACCAGTTTGTTCTTTCCTACACCCTGGTCACATCAACAGTGGGAGATTGCTTCTATATAACTAAAGCATCAGATTTGTTTAGTATCACATCCCTTTTGCTTCATTGAACCCTTGCTGACTCCCTTCTTTGCCTCTCTTACAGGACCTGGGACAGGTCGAGACATCAATGGTTCTGCTTGTGCATCTCTATCACTGTGGCTCCTATTGGCCTCCTTCGCCTGCCTTTTCTTCAAGTGTTAATACCGTCATCCAGCTCTCTCGCTGACCCCACCCCCCGTCCGCGCAGCCCTCCTCCCCCTACTTTCCCGTCCTCCCGCTCTTCAACTCAATGACATCCTTTTCGCTACCTTATTACCAACGCTGCCGCCTCCCTCCCGCAGACTGTTTGCATCACAGTACAAAAACCTTACGTGCTCTTGAGCATTCTTGAGCACGGCTTAGAGATGAGAAGCGATGATTTAAGATGGAGTAAGATGTTTTACCAACAAATAAAAACAGTGGAATGAAGGACAAAACAAGCAAACAGTGCTCTTACAAAGATTTGTGATGTTGTTTTTAATTTGTGTGCACTATTTTGTGTCTGTAACATCTTGTTTTTGGGTCTGGATTTGGATCCCCCTCCTTTGCCCCCCGTCCTCCCCTTTATTTTTTATGGGGATAAAAGCAGAAGGATCCCATAAACTGGGATACCAACAATCAGCTCTTTTGAGTACATCTAAGATCTATTATGTTATTGTGTGTTTAACCCATACATTAAAAAGCAACATGCAAAATATCTGCCAAATATACACAAATATTTGAAGCTAAAGTGCAAAACTCAAAGGGAAAAACTAATGTATCTGATTTTTTTGTTTTTTGGGGTGGGGGGGTTTTTGACAAAATGAGATTTTGGTCTTGAATGTGTTCAACCATGACATGAGGCGACTCAGCTGGAACACAGGTGCAGAGCCTTAGCAGGACAGCTCTTCACTCAGTAACATTTGGACTATGGCAGGCAATCTTAGAGAGGAGGATGCAGTGAGTGAATCCTTCCGAGCTAAACCATCCTTTATGTCCTCATCCAGTGGCTTTGCTACTACCCGCCTTTATTAAAAAAGAAAAAGAAGAACTGACAAAAAAATATACCCATGTAGGTTATAATTATGCGTACTGTACATAGTTCAATTTTGTATCTCTCCAAGACAAGTTCTGCCACTGTAACATCAGGATTTCAGAGAACATTGTTGCAGTGCGTACTTTTAGCTGAGGTATTTTAGGATCATTCTGCTAGACAGTGGGGATTTGGAGAAAAAAATATATACGTATGACACCAATGAATGACTTTTAAGTTTTTCTCTTTCTCAAAGAGTGTTTGTTTTACTATGACATGGTACACAAATATTCATGACGATATATGATGTTCATGCTATTTTTTTCCATCCTTGTCTCATTCATTTTTACAGCACACTTCAACCAAAATACCTTATGTACAATACCAACCACATTTATTGGCACCTCTGGTAAAGATGAATAATCTGCCTTAAAATAAATTTATTGTAGCAACCTGATCTCATAAATAATAATACTGAGTATGTTTATGCAGAGTGGATATAAGTACCATGTTAAGAAAATAGTTTCTTTTCACTATGAGACTTGTGGCACACATGTTGGTACAACTTTGTAGAACCCCATTTTCCCAGTACGATAAGTAAAACTCAGTCTCTTATAAAAGATCACTAGGATGGACTGGGCTGGCTATGGAAGAAGCTTTTGAAGTTTATGATGATCTTTGATACAGTTCTCCAGCAGTTACCTTTGAAGAATTTTTTATACCACAACACTAAAAACCAAAAACATGTTAAGGTGATAAATTTGCTTATGTTTAAAAGAGCTAAGCAGCAACTACGTCTGCTGCTGCGGAAAAATGCAACTAAATTCAACGTGTTAAGTATTTCCAAAAACACTGTCTTGTAATTGCGCCTTTTCTGTAGTCGACTGATTGGCAGCGTGCAGCAAAAGGCCGGGGAGGAGCAGCACTGTGCTACTTTACTCTATCTCATGAAACTCCAGACTCTTTGGGTTAGGATTATCTATCTTTAAACATAGAACCATTTAATGGTTTTCAGCCACTATTTTTTTTTTGTGTGTACCAGTAACTAAGAAATCATTTATTATGATTAAGAAATTTCTATAAACTCCAATTATGAATGGTAAAGTAAACCTTTTAAGAAAGCCTTCAGTTGCATTTACTTTGCAGGAATTTCTAAGAGTGTTGATTTTATTATCAATAATTATTTCTTAAAACAGTATTTTCCTCCACGGAATGTACTCAAATACTAAATATTTTAGTGAGACAAAATGATAGTGAAATAAAGGATGAATTTATTTAAAGGCAACAACTTTAGCGCTGGTGCACTGTATAAAAAGATAAATTTGATGTTTCTTTATAGGATAGCATCTTATTGAGGCTTGTAGGTCTTTTAAACTGGCAGGCATACAGTCTTGATCGAAGCCCGTTGGATGGGAATATAATAAGGCAAAGTTATGCATTAAAAGCAGACAGTTCTGTGCCGTTGTTGTTGTACTTATTCTTGAGTTGACATTTTTGTAAGAATGCAGTATTATGGTAGGCTTGCAATGCTCATTAAAATGCCTGGACTTCAGCACGAGAACAGAATATTAACAAACACTGGACATGACTCCTCTCAATAGCCAGCAAAAAGTGATTAAATTTAACTGCAGCAAATCACCAAGTTCTTTGCCAAAGCTGTCACAGAATTTATTTCTGTAAGAACTAATGAGTAAATGTCTGTGGGTTTTATTTTACTCACTCATAGAGTGCAGTTCAGGGGTGCAGCTGTGTGGCTCAGTGAACCTGCTGCACTATTAGCTGCCTTTTTACCATTTTCTTTGACCTACTGTAAAGCTGATTGATTGTGCAATCCTTTGCTTAGCGCAACACTATCAATTCTCACTTATCTGAAAACAAACATTTAATTATTGTCATTTTCACCATGTATTTAAAGACTTGTTTCAGTGTTTCCATGGTGATTGCCTCTGAGGTTGCAGCTGTCTGTGTTAGTGATGTTGAACTTAAAATCTAGTATGCTTTTACTTGAAGTGCTGTTTTGGTCACACCAAATCCAATATCACATTTCTGACTCTTGCAGGTGTTAAGGACTGCTTATTTTATGCTTTCACCTTCTTGCACATTTTTTTCATTAGTTCTTTTTTTTATATGCATATATACCTGGTGTGTTTTATTTCTTTGCAGCATACATTAAGCACAGCAGTATAGTTTTGTTAGTGTGGAATAGATCTTAGCAGGTCAGTTTACCTGAGGGAATTGTTGATTCCTCCTGTTCCGTCTCACTGTCTTTTTATTTAAAATAAGTGCAGAACAGAGCATGGCTGACCTGAAGCAGATAAACAGATGTGGATGTTTTTGTTTGTTTTTTTTTGCTTCCTGGCTTTTCAGTTAAGTTGAGGAGACTAAGACAGATAACCAAGGTGTTAAAAAACTTCTTACTGCCTCAAGCCTTCATTTTAGCATTTGTATGCATGATCTCTGCTGGAAAGCAAAACCTTTAAGGGAACTCTGATTAATGGATTTTAAGTTGATTTATAGACTATCTTTGTACCATTCAGGTTGTTCAAGTGCATGAGGCTAAGCTCAGCAGTGTGGGTGCTCAAGCACATTCATGCAGGTTAAAGCCAGCTAAATAGCACTGACTTACAGCGCCTTGCAAATATATTCATACCATTTGAACTTTTACACACTTGTTGTCATATTATAGCCATAAACTCTAACGTGTTTCATTTGAATTTTAAGTGGTGAGTAATTTCAGTATAAAATGAAAATGACACATGGTTTTCAAAACATTTTTATAAATGTGGCATATAATTTGTATTCAGCCTACCCACCTCTCCTGTTCCCCATACACATGAATGTCTACTTATTCTAAACTGGATTGTCATTTATAAAAACACAGATTTGTCCAGATGGCACCGTTTTCATAAATGTTTTTATACATTCGTAAGTACAGACCAGTGCTAGACATTGTTTTTACTCTCCCCACACCTGTAAGTGGTGCTTCCATACTCGACATGTTTATAATCCATGTTGAGTATGCTATATAAACATAGATCTCCACACAAGACTGGTGGTAAACACAACATGAAAAAAAAATAGCAAGCAACAAAAAGAAAGTGGAGCCTTTTGTGTAACTTTTTGCAGTTGCTGCAGAACTTTTAATGAAGTTCTGCACTGCCACCAACATGTAATCTGCTATTGTTGTTATACATAATCCATATGGCATATGAAGTTGGGCTACTACATCAGCATCGTCACAAAAAATGCATTTTTGTCATCCAAATGAATATGTTGGGGCTAAAATTTTAATCTTTAACCTGCTTTTTTGAAAAACAACAAACACATTTTACCCTTCTACTCTGGTGGTGAAAAGCGATCAAAAACATTACACAAAAACATCTCTTTAGCTGCAATTACAGCTGTAAGCATTTAGGAATACATCTCAACTAGCTAGTAGTAATTATTTCAAGTAAAACTGTTCCCCATTCTTGGAAAATCGTCAAAGCACAGTCAATTTGGTTTGATAGCATCCAAAGCAGGATGCTACCTCTGTTGTGTTTCACGGTGTGGGAGAAGAGTTTGCATCATTAGTTGTTATAGTGACAAAATTAAATGTTTGGTCTCATGTGAACAGAACACACTTCATCCATGTTTCATCCAGTGTTCCCACATGGGTCTTGGACAACCTACAAATTGTAGTTCTTCTGACTTTCATGTAACAATACCTTACTTCCAGCAACCTTTCTGTTGAGGCCATTTTGGTTTTTTTAGTGTCCATAACTAATAGTTGTCCTGTCGAAATATTCTCCCTCCTTCACTGTTCATCTTTGTAGCTCCTCTAGTAACCTTGGGTCTCTTGACTACTTTCCTGATTAATGCTTTCTCTATCTGACTTGTCAGCTTAAATGGACAGTCATGTAATAATAGGTTTGCAGTGGTGCCTTACTCTTTCCATTGTGGATGGTGGAATGAATAGAGCTAAAAATGTGTCTGAATATTGAGATATTATTTTGTTGAAAAGCTGTATTTATATTAAACATAAATTAAACACAGTAGGCTGTAGCTTTGATTAGAAAATTTTATCTTTTTTTTTTTTTCCAACTCTACAAATATCTACTTCTAAAGTTTGTGGTTGTAATGCAACATAATGTTAAACATTTTAATGGGTATGATTACTTTTGCAAGGCACTGAAAAATATTCAGATCATACATGTAAAAGCCATGAAGCTCTGTCTTGTGTGTAAAGCAGAGAAGGAGCTCTGTCTTTCCATGTGTAACATCCTAACAGCCAGCCTAAGAACACAGCACTAACCCAATATCTGCTGAAAGCTACAGGCACAGCTACCCAGTTTACTACTGAGCATTGTCTCGGCCCTCTGCTTCACTGTAGTAATCTGGCTCTTGTAAATGGCGTGTGCATTCATGATGATTAACAATGACTGAAGTTGTAAATGTGAGGAGTACACCATTTAGTTGATGGTTACTGTGGTAACCCTCTTTTTCTTTAGTTTAAGGTCCTACCATCTTTTCCTTCCTCTTGTCTGTATATACAAAATTATGTTTCTACATTAGAATGTTGTAAAGTCACCAGTTCCTTAATGATCTCATTCATACAACTCCTACCTTTTGAAAATGTAAACTGTTTGTACTTCCCCCGCACCCCGCTCAGTCATGGGAAAATTAACATTGAGCCGTGGATTACGATGCCGAAATGTTTCTCTTTTTTTCAGTTTTGCTTTACTTTAATATTGCATAAGGTAATTCCAGACCATTTCTAAAAAAAAAAAAGAAAAAAAGATACGTATTAAAGGTAAACTGTATGAGAAAATGTTAACAAAATAAAGTTGTTTGAAGTCAGTGTTCTTTATTTGAATGTGACTTGAAATGTTGGGGCAAGTATCCCTTTTTTCCTTTCTTGGGGGGAACTCAGAACACACAGCATCTCAATGGTACTGATGTGTTAATCATCATGTAACATGCAAATAAAATAATGTCTGTATTGTTACAATATTTTCTGAAAGACATTTTTGTGCCTACAAGGTGTGAGAAAACCAACTAAGGTTCTGCTTTATTGTAGCTGGTAAAACAGCAGGTAAATACACCACAAAAAAAAAGACAAACTGTGTACAGGTATTGGAAGGCCTGCAGTAAATTACTGGGCCTCTAGGTGTCATAACAGACCATATTTTAAAGTATTGGTAGCGATAAAAGCAAATACTGGGGAATTAATTACACTGAAGCATTTACCTCAGCAAGAAGGTTTTGGGTTCAAGTCGTGTTGGTTGGTGACATGATTTGTCATCATCATGTTGGTAAGCTCTCCCTGTTCATGCAAGCCCCCAAGTTTCCTCATAGAAACCAACAGCATGAGGTTAATAGGAAACTCTACTTTGCCCGTAGGTATAGAGTTTCCTTGAATTGTTGTCTGTGTCAGTTCTCTCTATGTTGGTGCCGTGGTGGACCATTGACCTCTCCAGGGTGTACCCCACTTCTCACCCTTTGACCCCTGGATATATGCACCAGCCCCCTGTGACCACGAGTAGGAAAAAACAAGCACAAACAATGGATTGCTTCTAAGTTTGTGCACAAACTATGTCAGTAGCTCTGCAATGCAGCATTGTCTTCTGCATACCATGTATACAGCATGTGCAAAAAAGTAAGTTTTCCTCACTTTTTCAGACTAAAATAAAATAAACTAATGAGTTAACTTGTTGAATTTCATACAAGTAGACATAGACAAGGAATGAAAGCACCTATAGAAAGAAAATATTACCAACCTGATTTTTGTTTCCAAAGAAAGGATCCTCTTCACTGGAGAGCTCTCTCAGCAAGCGAGCATCATTAGTATGAAGGTCACTCACCCTTTGTGGGAAAGAGAATGGCATTTGCTGATGGGCATGTGGGATGTTCAAGTATTAGCACACAGTTTGCTCATAAGTCTTGTCCACACACCTGAGATTGAAACCACAGACCTTCTTACCAAGACAATATATTGCTATCACACCACTGTGTTAGTAGAACATAACATTATGTTATGTTCTAACATAATGTTGGATCCTGATCCTTATACAAAGATGCAGATATATATGACTGACAAATTAAATGCAGAAGACATCTGAAAGTTTAATCCCAGAACGGATTACCTTCTCTGAGGGAAATATTTGAGATATCCCAACCAAGATTTTTGTCCCTGATAATGATTTGTTAATTAATAAAAATCTTTGGTAAATATCGAGTCCTGGATCAAATACTTGACAACTAAAATTAAAATAACATCCTTTCATCCGTGATAGTCTATCCTCAGAATATTTTTTATTTGGTTTTGTGGTTCTTCAGAGAATTTGGTTCACATACATTTGCTGTAAATTTGTCAGTTAAACATCCATACATTGAATCTGCACTTAGACCACATTCAATGCCTCTATGTTGAATTAGCATCTGGTGACTGAGGTAGACACTGAAATAAAGCAGGTACAAGTTTAAGAAACAAATTTTATATTATTTTAGCCTTGTTGCATTCTGATATTCTGATAGATACTTCCGGCAGAAGTATCTATCAGAAAGCAGGCACAATGTGGCAATACACCTCATATTCTACTAGGTTCAATTAGTACTAAAGGGCCAAAATTTCACTGAGAAAATATCCTCCACATCATGACTCCATCAATCCCTAGCTGTTTATGTAAGGCGGAATGGTTTCAAGCTTAGACCAAATTATGTTCATACCATCTGAAAGTTTCAGCTGAAATCTAGACTCATAAAACCAATCTAATTTGTGCAATGTTTTTTAGGTTATACGTTTTATCTTTTGTGGATGGATACTGGCACCATCTATCCATTGTCTATACCTGCTTATTGTTGCAGGGTTGTTGGAATACTAACTCACACCATGTCTCATTCAAAGTTACTTAAAGTTTCTTTCTTCCCCATTCTGATGCAGTCTGAAGATCAATATTCATCACATCAGATATTTTAATGTATCTTGCTGTTGCAATGATTGTCTAAACTCCCATTTATGTTAACAAGCAGTTGAATATTTGTACAGTATGAAGTTGTAATTGAGTCTACATTGGATTGTTGTTATGCTTCATCTAACTTACTTATCGGTGGTGTTTATTGTCCAATCAGTTTGTCTTCATGACAGATATTTTATCCAAAAATGGAGTTTCTGTAGTTTAGCCTCAATATGCTGCTCCATCAGAGATTAACTGACTTAAGGAAGCAACAACAATGTTCTGACAGCTGCTGCGAGTTTGCATTAAGAAAATGGACATATTTAGCTTTTATGTCTGCTGTCAAATTAACTATGTCTGCCTGAAGTGAGGGTGGTACTCTGGCCTGCATGCTTTAGATGTTTCCCTTATTTAAGACACCTGATTCAGATGATTGAGTTAGTCAGCCATCAGTTGAAATTATGTATGCTTGAAGCAGGAAAAAGTCTAGACCATGCAGGGCAACAGGTTTAGAAAACATTGCTGTAACCAGTGGGTTGTTGGTTCAGAATCCTTTCCATCTGTCTCTCGTGTTCTTGGACAAAGTCACTTCACCTGCCTTGACTGCTGCTGGTGGTCAGAGGGCTTCGGGATGCTGGTGCATGGCAACGTTGTGAATGACTAAACATAGTTTGAAGTGCTTTTGGGTTCTCTAGACTTGAAAAAAGTACTATACAAATACAGACCATTTACCATTTGACATAAAATCATTATTTTTATATGTTTGTAAATACCTTGAGGCATTCTTCTTCTGCAACCTAAATGTTTCCATCCATTGATTAGTCACAACAATCAGCTTTAAACAAACTCGACTGCTTAGGATGGTAATTGGCACATTTGCTTTATTTTGAAAACAGACATTGAAACCATTTTTTATTTTTTTCATCATTTTTTTCACAAGTTTGAACTCTTTGTTAAGGTTGAAACTGGACATTGTACTCACTGGAACATAGGAAAAGGATTTCGTATCTTTGAATTTTTCTTTTTCAGATTTTTTATCTTTTTTTCAGTAACATCAGTGCAAGAGTAATTTTTTTTTTTTTTCCAATTCATAGAAACTGTCATAACAACACCAAAGACATTAAAAAGAAGCCGCCACACCTCTTAAGTTTTTGTGACTGCGAAGAAGTTCCTCTCGGAGGGAGAGTTCCCATCATGCATCTGGTTCCGTGGTTCATGCTACTGCTCTCACGCTTGCTTGGCAGAACACAAGTCAATATATATAAAAGCCAGTTACATCAATACTCTAGTAATTTACTATAGTTTATTATAGGATTTAAATGGCAACAGGTCCTTTACTGTAAATGTGGGCTGACAGAGTTTATAAAAGGGATGTAAACCAAGCTTGAGTGACTCAAGCTGAATAGAAAGAGCAGGAATTTTATTGTCTTATTTTTGATATGGAATAAACCTGCCCAACTAGAAATCTCACACATTTAGATATACATTCGAGTATCCATCGGACGTGTTGCTATGTTTTCAATACACTTGCGCGGTGCTGAAAACTGGAGTTGCATTTTAAAACTGACTTGTTTTTGTGCATGTATTAGCAGAACAGATTTTTGTTTTCGCAAAGTGATTTTAAAAAAGAGTGCATTACAATGCAAATGAACCATGGTGCATTGGCAATGCATTTTAAATGTGTGCGAGGTCCAGTTGGAAGCAGACAATCCAGTTGTGTGTCACTTATATTCAGTAGTGTAGCTTTTTACCTTTGCAACATCATTATCATCATCAAGATGATATCTTTTTTCACACTCATTAATACAGACATCATCATCATCACCATCACACTATTAGCTTGAGCCAAAAAACTTCACGTTGGAAACTCCCCCAACATGAGAAAATCATTGCCACACAAAAAATGACAAACAAATAGAAACTGACTGCCCTCGACATTGGGAAGGCAAAGAGCAACCTTTTTAGATTTTTGTTTTTGTGTTAATCATCATTTTCTCATATTCTAATTTCCAGTGGGTAAGACTTTGCCTTTAGTCTTCCTTGGCTTCAGAGGTCTCCACAGCCCCATCTGGGTGGGCATTCTCCTCCGCTTTTGACTCCTCTGCAGCATCTGTGGGAAAGCGAGGGGAAAAGACAAAGGAAATAAATGTAAATCAGGAAAAGGAAGGAGAAAAAGGAAACATGAGTTTGAGAAGAAAAGTTATAAAAGTAAATTTTAGTCAACTACTATTAGACTAGAATGATAAAAGCCTAAATGTTTTCTTAAGATCCTGAAAAGTGCTGCAAATATTAAATGTGAGTTTTAGAGCTGTAAAAAGTCATATCTGATAAAACATTGGATAAAAATAACATGAAAAAACAATATTGAAAAACAGAAAGGGGCAAAATAATTAAATATTTTTCATCAAGAGCACACCATTTCAAGCTTCAAGCTAATGCCAAAAAATTCCCTTCTACGTGTGTAAATAATAAAGGAGAAGATGGCTCCTGATGGACCCATGAAACCCTTGAACAGACATCACAATGCTAACAGGAGCATCTTGGCCTGCCACATCTGATTATGTGTGATGCCTACAGGGAAGGACTGGGCTACAATAACAACCAGCGTTGGCTGTTGCTAAATGTAAATCGTTGGTTCCTTACAAACCTACATGCAGGTTTCTAGGCTGCGGGTTATATTGTCCTGGTGTTTTTTACATTCTGTCTAATGAGTTTTTCTCTCCAAACTACATTTTGAAAACAAGAAAATCACACGAGTCAAGGTTGTTTCAATAAGTAAATACTTCAGTTGCAGATGTTCCCGACAGACACATATTAGCAGAGTGCTCTTTGAGAGGTGATGTCACACTTGGATGATCTCATATTTTTTTAATAAAAAAAAAAAAAGCAGATGACATCATGGCAGTGGGCCCGAGGTAATGAAGTGCATGGGTGTGTTTTAGTGCATGTGTATGAAGAGGTGCAGGGAAAAGTGGGACAATCATATGGCTGGACGAATGTGTGACTCGAGACAGAATGAGTCATGGTAGATCTTCCAGGTAAGAGGTAATTAGCTTGTTAGCCGGCATGACAGATTCAAGAATGTCCTTCTTCATGGCTGCTGAAAGTGTGTGTAGCAAATACAATCTCATCCAATTTCCTGAGCCAATGCTTGTTTCTAATGTTGTGGCATTTGCTCCAGATTATCCATGGCATCATTTGGACAAGCAGAGAACCGTTGAAGAAAGCAACCAGTGTGAGAAAATGGCTGGATTAGGATTTATATGAATAAAATCCACATGTTGCCACCTCTTATTTTCCACTTGTTTTAAAACAATTTGGCTGACAGAATATCAACAGCCATCAAAGGAACTTTCATGAAGACAGGGAATGGATGTAAATGTCATGCAGATGACATTTGATTGTTTATAGCAGGTACTCCTTTTGGATAAATTCTGTCAGTATGTGAGGGTTTTACACAAACCAGCCAGAGAATAAAAATAAAATAAAATAAAAAAATATTTGAAATTTATCTTTGCAAGTAATTTTGCCTTTTTTCTTGTTATTTTAAATGTCCAGATTTGGTTAGGTACTAAATTTACTGTTTCCAAAAAAACCACTTGATGGTTATTGAAACAAGATAAAATGAGAATTGATCAAAACTGAAAACAGAAAATCTAAAATAGACAATTTTTTTAATTACCAAACATTTGAAGCATTTTTAAGTAACAGATTTGTTATACAGCTCACTGTTCTGTAGTATTAGAAACACTTTAATAGTTTTCACTCATGTTCCCCTTTGTAATGAATACTAAATTATTTTCAGATTATTCAATAAGGAACAGTTTGATGCTATGAAAATCAAATTTGAATGAAACAAGTGTCAGACCTCTGTCTCCAACAGTGTTCTTCAGTGTATTACACCACTCTGCACATTAGAAAACCTAACCAAGTTATTCAGTAATATGAATTTACTCTGAGTCGGTTCAGTGAGTGCAGCAGTTTTTTGCTTGCTGTGGCTATAGGTAATTAGATGTTCCTTGCCAGGTTGTGCTTGTTTATGACATGCCTCCCCGGCGTTGACCGTTACCTTTAAGGGATCATTAATCATTCATTTAAATCAGAGCACCTGCTATGGCAGCTCTTCTCCACGCAGGGACCAGCTATACCCATTGAGGTGGTAACTATGACAACAGGGAGACAGGTGACCTACTTTCTTTGTAGTTCTCGAGTTGGTACGTCTGTGTCTTTCACCATTTCACACCCCCACCGACTCCGCACTGAGCATGCTCCACTACCCACCTGTCTGACCCAGTCTGAGAGTCCTTGGACCAGAAATATCAACTCATGTCAAGAGCATGTTGTCAGAGTCGGCTGTATGACTTTGGTTGTTTCGGCTCTTACTGGAACTTGCACTCTGGTTTGCTTAATAACCAATATTTGTTGTTCATTTTAAAACCGTGACAATGGGGGATTTAAATGTATTTCTGTCAATATTAAATAGAGCTTTGTAACATATTGAGAAGATTTGAATGATTTAACAGACATGGTGCGTTCTCTTTAAATAACAAGTGATCTCTGCTTCTGAAAAACAGCTTTGATTACTCCTAAAATGCTCATCACATCATTCTAAGAGATAATTATTCTTCAACTCTACATTTCTGTCCTAGGCATTACTACATCAGTATAGAGTTTCCATCAAACTGAAGCTGAGATACAATGCTGTTTAATGTAATATTGAGCTGCATTTCTGTGTTAAACAGTGAATACTGGAGCCCTGCCAACGATCTTTATATCCCGAAGACTTAACGCGAAGTGATGTCCTGAGGTGCCTGCCAAGCAGCCCATCTGAAAATCTACCAGCTCTTCTTTATTACATTTTTACACCTAGTTTTTGCTTCTATATTGTTGGAATTGACTAGAAGTATTTTTTATCTCTAAATACAATTACAAACATAGCTATTTAACGTGTCCAGTTAAACAGCTTGAGAAGATTCTTATCTAAATGGAGCTCTGTGATCCGCATACCTTTTTTATCATTTGTTTGGTTAGGCTCCTCCTTTTCAGCTGTCGGACTGACAGCAGCAGGCACATCGGCTTTTCTGGCCTCCTCCTTCTCCTCGCTCTCCTTTTTCTCCTCGGCTGTGGCTGTGGTGGGACTCTTGGCTGTGGCCTCCACCTCTTTGGGCTTCTCCTCGGCCTTCGGCTCCTCTTTCTGAGGTTCAGAGGGGGCTGTGGCAGCCGTGGGAGAGGCAGCAGCTGGAGCTGCCGCTACGGGAGATGTTGCTGTGCCTGCAGGAGAGTTAGCTGGCTTATCTGCTCCTGGGGTTTTGGCCTGGTTTGTCTCCTCCCCCTCCTTCTTGGCCTCCTCTCCTGTAGTTTCCTCCTGCTTAGCAGGTGCCTCTTCTCCCTCCACCTTCTTCGTCTCCTCTCCATTTGCTGCCTCTTCTGCAGCAGGACTGTCTCCGTCCTTCTCTTCTTCTCCATCTTTCATCTTTTTCCGAGTTATGTGTCCACGGAAGCTTGCCTGTATTTTGGTGGCAGCCTTGTGAGCCTTGTCTTCAGGCTTGTTGGGGGTGCCATCCTGTTCAATCTTCTGGTCTGCATCTTCATTCTTCTCCACCTGAAAAGCAAGAGACATTTATTCAGGTTAACAACTGAAACCAAGAGTCCAAGTTTATGGGAAGTAATCTTGGTCTGGAAAAATGTATTCAAGGGGAAATCTTTTTTTCAGGAAAATATACATACAGAATCCCTGAATATCATGCTGACATTTTTATCTGTTCATTACACATAGTCCAAATGTAATGAACTGAGAGGTCAACAGCAGGAAAAGTTACTGAAAAAGTCTTTAGCCACCCTGTGCCTCTTTTTCTATTTCTAATGCTGGCACATCTAAAAACACAAATGATGTAATAAATAATACTGAAAAAAAGTTTTTGTGTTGTTCTACTTTGGATAGCGTACATTACTTTTACTGCCAAATCACAATGTTGTTTTTTTTTTCTTATGTAATAATAGTCTAAGCATGAAGGAATTAAAGACTACCAATTTCCCCAAGTGGCGATGCAATTGTTAACTTAATTGATTAAAAAAAATAGCTTTGCCTACAGTCCATTACAGCCACTTAAAGCCACTTTAGCATGCTAAGCAAAGGGACTCTTCATTAGTACATACTGAGCATATGCATTGCATTACACAAGATTCACAGGTTTATGACCTTTGAGTAGCATTTATCTCAGGCCTGTTATAGTGACAAATAAGAGTGATGTTTATTTATTTTTATTGATTTATTTGCTCATGGTGCACATGTATTTGTATGTTATTGTAATGCAAGGCATCTATGTGGCTAGAACCTAACTTAAGACTACTGAAACTGACTGACTTTAAACAAAATCAGCAGACCCGGAGAAACATAAAGAAAACCTAACCAGCAGATAATTTATGGAGGAGGAGATGTGCTAGCCTCAGTTTCATACAAGATAACTTTCAGTTTCCTAAATTACTTTGTGCTGGTTAAAAGGTCACAGTCACAAAGTTAGTTAATCAATCATCTCTATGAAAAGAGTCCTCTAGGCTAAAATATAGATTTATAAAGCTGCCAATGTTCAAAGAAAAACTCAATTTAAAAAAATGCTCTCAAGCTGAATTTTAAGCATATAGTTGGTTAAAGACTTTTTCATTGAACTGAATAAGCTGAATTTGTAACCATTAAGAAAGAACTGAAGGCTGGGAAAAGTTCAGATTCAGGAGGCATATGACAGGATGAGGAAAAGGGTTAGGAGCAGGACAGTGCTGAGTGTAAGATTAACCAGGATTTAATGATTTTACCTTGGGCAACAGGATCCATAGCTGTCCATCAAATAGTGGGTTGTGTTATGAGTCATATAAATCTAATAAAAAGAAATCAAATCCAACAAAAGCATGAACGATGAGTACTGAAAGTGGCAAACAAAATAAATCAACACATTCAAAATGAATAGGAAAATAAATCAATGTCAAATATTCACAAGTCAATAACCTGAAAACAATGTTCAGCTCAAATCAATGTAAATAAGCATAATTAAGCAACAGAATTGTCCAGCAGCATGGAGGCTGTAATAATTTATTTATGCTAAGAGGTAGAGAGGCAAATAGGGAAACAAGCAGCTTCTAAATGGTTTGGGATTCTTTTTCTTTCCAGCTTGAAATTATTTACTAGGAGCCGGTGACTGACTCCAGAAAAAATAGACCTGTAGTATCATGTTATGTGACAGTAACTGAAGACTTCGAGTTGTGAAATCAAAGTTGTGTTTGCGGGAACGGTTGGGGGTTGATTGTCTCCACATAATGAATTAGGCACACTGGGATTTAAGGGAAGACAAATATCTCAGAGTATTTATTATTATGGTTCAAGCTCGGCAGAAGGTTGATATTGTTCTCTTTGCATGTTGCTGACTTACATTTGGTAAATCCTCCCCTCGGCATCTATTTGTCCCGTGCCGAGTCAATTTTCTGCTAATGATTTTCTGAAAACTGTAAAAGCCATCTCTATCTTCTGTGTACGGTTGGTGCTTCCCATCTGAAAGAGATGCCTGCACAAAAATCTCCTCAGCATTCACTGCCATACCCCTCCCAACCATCAAAGGTTACCTTGACAACCAGAGTGCTAACTCATCACAGCTCTGTATGCTGGTTGGCGCTATGAAAGGCCACATATCACCCTGATTGGCAGTGCGTCTGACCCCTCAGGTGGAGTGGGCCAATGGGAGCACATAAATTAAGACAGAGCAATCGGGAACAGCTATGGAGGGGTTGCAATTCAGCTGCAGGGTGTGGTGGGATGAAAGGGTTAATGTGCATGTGTGTGCATTAATGTTGGTAGTCTGTGTCATTAGGCAGCAGGTTGATGTAGAAATCTGAGTGGAAATTGTGCCCTCATCACTGCTACTGTACCTTTGTTTCCTTCTGCCTCTGTTCGTGTCACTGTATGTGATGTAAGGTCTAAATTGGAAAGCTGCCTGCCCAGGGAATCGCATCAGTGTCGGATGATTTACTGTCAGAGTCAGAGCCCCTAAACCAACATGTTCTCTTCAGGGTCAGTGTGTCAGTGCAATAAGGTGGAGCAGTCTCCCTCCTTCACATTTCCTCCCATGGGTTCAGATAATAAATTCTACTGCTCCACAGCAACCCATCCTCCTAAATTATTTTGCCCTGATTTTAAAGTTAAAAAAAAGTACCTGCAGAGAAAACATCCAATAGCTTAATCTAAATAGAGTATTTTAGATCTGAAGATTGCAGCTGATTGCAGAAAGGTTAAGACCAAAGTGGTTTATACATATACTAATTTGTGAAAGAATTATCATTATATTTTTTTTTTATTGTGGTTGATTTTACATAATCCAATAATTATTTACACAGGAAACGTATGCAGGAGGTTATGTGCCAGTAATAAACTTCCTGTGCTAAGAGTTTCTACTGAGAGTAAAAACATGATAAAATGTAAGGCAGTGCAAAAATCGATAAAATGGTGTTCAGTTACACCTTCATAACTTTTTATGAACTACACTACTTTAATTGTTCTTTCACTGAAAACACAGAGTTTCTTTGTTTCATACTGAGAACTGTGTAAATTATTATTGGATCATGTGAAATTACCACTTATTGCAAATATAATTAAGATTCCAATCTTAGTTCCCTGAATAAATAACCACCCAACGTTTTAGCTAAGTTCCAAGGTTCAGAAAGTAGCATTTGCCTAAATTGTTATAACATTTTTGATGTTGGGATGATAGAAGTCTGGTGTTAACACCTTCAAATCTAGCTGTTAGCTTTAGCCTTGGGGATAAACCAGTATGGATTTACACTAAACAAGGATGTCAAGACAGTTACCTACTGTTGGAAAGCAAATAATTGCCTATAACTTTTTGACAGAAGCTCACTGAAAAAATTTAGTGGAAACATTTGCCAATTGGCTATTAAGTGTTGTAATAAACATAAGAATGAGTCCTTTCATTAAGTCGGATGGCATGGAGACAGACAGAGCTGCACTGCCCGGGCCTCTCCTCTTAGTAATATGCAGGCCTCCAGAGACTTGTTTGGCTTTTATTGGTCTGATCTCATAGAAGCTTGCAATTGCCAAAAAAACTTGACCTGCGCACTTAACTCCAAACCAAATTACTTACCGACTGCATTCAGTGAGTCAGGCGGACAGAGAAAAGGATTGATGAGAGTGTTTGGGAATATAGAGAGGGTTGTGGGGGGTATGACATCATTGTTGGAACAGAGGTAATGTCATTTACTTTATAGATGAGTGGAAATATAATAAAGCATCAGCAGACTGGTGAGTGATCTCATATCAGCATTTGAGGGCGGGAAACGCCATCACCTTCATATCACCCGCTTAATCAACTGCATTCACCTGCATAACACTCTTCAGTGATGCTGCGCTGTCAGGAGAATGCTGGACTTGTCATGTCAAGCTCATTGAGCTGTAATTCAGGCTAGCAGTGGTTAAAGCTCTGCTTTGTTGGCTATGGCATATAAAAAAAAACAACATTTTTTTCTCAACAGCAACATAGTTGCAAATGCTTTACAAAGCTTCTTGAAGAGCTGTTAATTGAGGCCCTGGTCACATAGGAATCCTCCTGCGGGCGTTTTTCCACTCTGTCCCTTTGCGGCGCACATTTTCATTCATAAATACAGAGTCGCATCCCTCAGGTACAGCACACTACAAGGTACGCTCAGCTTAAACAAAGACTTCATGCCTGTTCATGCTCTTCCTCAATTTATTTCCGAAGAGGCAACATATTTGCATTATCCTGCTTATCAAATTACTTTTAAATAAAAATCAACTAACAGAGTTTTCTCTCTTGTACAAATTCAGTTTGGTTGCCATAGATACAGAGGAAGGATGCATACAATGTGAAATCTTTGTCATGTGAAGGCAGACAATGTCAGTTGTGATTGTAATAAAAAGCCTTGAGTGTTTTGTGATGTCTAAGGCGTCATGCTTGATGTAAGTAATCCACAATGACTCACATCTACCTACACAATCCTGCAGAGGACAAACACCTCTTTTCTGTCTTGTTTGGTTTGTAAAAGTAACAAATAAGTGAGCAAAAATGTCTTCAGATCATCATCTACTGGCTGATCAGAGCTTTTGCCAGCAGCTGCAGTTCGCCTCTGGCCTTGGCTGGCCACCGGGAAAACCACACCCCACACAGCCAATGGCTTTACCAGCTTTATTCATAGCCACTCACATCACCATCCCCCCGCCAGTGGGGACACACTCTAACAATTTGCCACCTTTCCGCAGCCTCCCTGAAAATGCCATTAGGGACTTGTTCCGGGAGGGGGAAGGAAGGAGAAAGGATGGAAGTGGTGAGGAAGACACTGCCTGAGCAACCACAGAGCAACAGCGCAAGCTAATGCATACACAATGATATGCATACAGACCTTTTTGAAATAAATATTTGATAGCTCTACACCAAATACAATTACGGAGCTATTAAGAGTAATTTTTGCATTCACAATTATAATGTTGCTCAGCATTGCTTTGCAGAAACTCTTCAGTCACAAAGCCAACAGGTGCAGAGGCTTAATATATATATATATATATATATATATATTATCAGTGATTTAAATACCAAAATAAAATTCAAATGACAATCATTTAGGGCATATACTTCTCAAACTTTGGTCACTCAGGTGAGCTAAGGCTCAGTAGAGCGCCCCTCGCTAAAAGCTTGCAGAAGATTTGAATATCTGTTTGCTTGTCTCCAATAAGCATCCAGACACCAAAGAGCAAAGGCTGCAGTCTGCAAACACTGAGCATCTCTTCCTCGTTCTCTTTCTCTTGTCTTTCACTCTTCTTCTCAGTGAGCAAACTGCCACCTACTCACTCTCCGTCTCTCTCTCTCAGTCTCACTCTCACACACACACAGGCACAGCCACACCCTTTTAGCCGGCTGTCTCCTGCAGATGAGGAGAGAGAAGTGGGAGGGGGGACTCAGCTCAGGTGGTGGCTGCCACAATCCCCACTCACCCTCTCTCTCGCTCACTGCCTCTCCCTTGACAGTGAATTCATTAGGATGTAACGTTTCTTTATCTTTTTTTTATTTTCACCACAGCCCAGGAAAAGATGCTTTGCAGCAACCACTAACAGCCATATGCTAGCTTCATTACATCCTTCGGAGCAGCCTTTAATTGAATTACACCGGCTCTCTGCCTGAACAAAGGCTCTGCAATCAGCGCTGATCTCATAGGGGGCCGAGGATAAGGATGGAAAGAGACGCTGGAGAAGAGGAAGAAGAGGGCTGGACATGAGAGGTGGGGGCTAGTTGGCGGAGGAACAGAGACAGTGGTCTCATGCTTCGGCTTGGAGTTAGAGTGTAAGAGCAGCCAAAAGAGAAGAAGGAATAATTCAGGTAGAGAAAGGTCTTAATAGCTGAAATGATAAAATAGGTCCCAATATAATACTGAAAACCTTGGTGCAGGTGGAATTCAGGTAGAGCTAAAGAGGGTGAGAAATAATAACTTCAGCTAAATAAGAGAGAAGAAATTAGAGATAACTTTAAATTTAGGTAGGCATGCGCCGGCAAAGATACAGCCATAATTTGGGGCAGCGGGGGACTTCTAAAGTAGGTGCGAGCAGCCACTCCTGCACATTGAAACGATGCTGCAGCAGCACTTAGTGCTCCACAAAGAGATGGTTCAGTATTACTGTGCTAAAAAGCAGAAAATCATGCTCTTTGCGCATCCATCCATGAGGACCACAGAGTGTGTCCAGATTCATTTATTCTTAGAAGCGGGAAGATGAGGATAAGTGCTTATGGCCTGGGGGGGATATCTCTCCCGAGCGATGAGGTGTGCAGCCTCACCCACATGGCTGCCGTCTGCAGCATGCATGCCGGCTTATTATTCCTTAACGTGTCCTCCCCCACTTTGATCTTACTCACCTTTGCGCTCGCTCACCTGCTCCACACATCGTCTCCTGCCGGTTGCTTCCACCACTGTCTTTCCTCTTTATTCCCTTTTTTTAATCACCTTTGCAGCATCCCTGCCATGCCTCCCTTTTGAATTGTCATCTCCTTTTGCGTCTTTACCCCAGATCACCTCCATGTGCAGCAGCCATGCTCCCTCCCTGCCTGCCTCTCTCCATGCAGCCTCGTGCATGTCTTTTAAGCAGCCTTAGCTCTACCACTCTCTCTCCTCCCTCCTTGCCAGAGCTAATATGACTCATGTGGGCTGACATTTAAGGAGCAATCAAGGACCATCAGAATCCAACATGTTATGAGTCTGATAAATTCCCAATATGTCTGAGGTAGCAGCCTGAACCTTTCTGAGATCACAGAAAATGACCATGATGAATGCTACCTCCTTCTCTTTCTTGCTATCCCCCACCACAGAGACCGGACTCTGGTTTTCATAAAGCACCCCTTAACATCCTTTAAACAAGCACTCTCTTCACACAACCTCTCCACTGACTGCATCCACTTGTTAAAAGCTGGAGGGCTGTGATAATCCATTTATACTCATTCATTCCCATTGTATTCCCACGAGGCCACTGACATGATGGTGCCGGCAAACTCAATCCGTACCCCACCCATTTTCTTCCTCGCTGTGGAAATTTTCTTTCCCCTGTCACCAACTACTGCTCAAGATAACCCGATTACAAAAGACACTCAAACGCCCCTCATTTAAGGTATCAATGAAGACAACACAGAAGGTTGGTCCAATTAATATGAAGCATCATTAAGAATGATAGATTCTGACTTTTGGAGAGTTTCTCATCTTTTCTATCAACCAATAAAGTGCCCTTTCATAATCTTTAACTTTTTGTCTCCAAGTGTTCAATCTTTAAGAAAAACAGCTGGCCAAGATTATGGTCCAGCCTTTTGCCTCCTCCCCAGAGCAGTGTGAGGTCTGAAAGACATTGTGGCAACATCCATTCATGCGGGATAATCACATTAACTAGGCGTGTCGGGGCTTTGTGGATAGATTTCTGTGAAGAGAAGTCGGGCCCAGAGTCAAAGCAAATGAGCCCAATGCTTCCCTCTAATCTCCCCCACCCCATCCCCAAAGCCTCCTAATCTGACTACCAGGCAGCCTGTGACAAAAGTTCAAAGATGAGATGAATCATTTAGCGATAGGAAAAAAGATGCTGAGGATGCTGGAGAAAGCAAAGTGATGCACTTTACCGGTTTGGTTCTTCTTATGCAGCACAGCATAGTTGGAGTTGTAGTATCCTCCCTTTCTCTTCTCTGCTTCTTTCTTCCCTTCTTTCCTTCCCTTTCACTTCTCTCTCACCCTCTCTCGCTCTCTCTCACTCACTTTCGTGCACACACACACACACTCTCGTTCTCTCTCTAGCTGTATCACCAGCTAAGCCTTCCAGTGCATTTATTCATCCCAGTTTGCACACACACGCTCTTCACTGCCTGGGTGCAACTCTTTTCTCTCTCTTACTCTCTCCCTGACAATGCCTACAAGCCCATCCTTTAAGCCCCTCCCTTCCCCTCTCTCCTCCTCCTCCACCATCACTTTTAGATCAGCACTCCTCTCTTCTACATGTTCTCACCCTTCTCTTCCTCCTCCCTTTCAGCCTAGCTCCAGCGAAAGCTGCGACCCCACCCAAAAAGGCAGCCCCCTTTGATAACTGAGTGGACACCTCCAGCCAGGATTTGCCAAAGCAGTTCCATTTTATTCTGCTCAAATTTACTTTTGCGTTACTTCCCACCCCTTTCTCACAAATGAAGACATGTCTCTTTTCTTTTTGTTTGGCTCCAGTATGAGAAGTGGAGAGTCGGCGGTGGGGGGCTTGTCTACTTCTCAGATTGTGAAGGCTCTCAGTGTGTCAGATTATATGCCTGGATGTGCAGTGCCCAAATTTTCAGGGAAATGCCAAAAGCGCGTTTTCTGGCGCAGCTCCTGCCATCACAGACGTATGAAAGAGAGCAACGATGAGCGCTGATGCATGCAGACACACACACACACACACACACACACACATAAACATACATACACGCATTCACTCTCATTGCTTTTAGGACACGTCACCCACATCACCAAAACCACCCACCCACCCTCACTCTCTCTTCAACCCCCCCTCGATACCCAGCGCTCTCTGTTCTCATGGAAACACCACACTAGAAGAGCAGAGGAGAAGGAGAGAAGGAAGAAAAGAGAGGAATGATGGCAGGAGGAGGAAGCAAGAAGGCCGGGTGTGGCAGACAGGCGGACTGCTTTTCTCTCTCTCTTTTTTTCCTCCTCCTCTTGTGTCCGGCTTTGCACATAGTCTGGTTTAATGAACAGGGACTGGGCAAGCACTTCCCCCTATTAGAACGATTAGCATAGAGTGAGGCTTACAGGCGCATGCTCATACAAACACCCACACTCTGTATTTGTATTTTATAACGCGCACACACACAGAGAGACACACAGTAGTGTCAAAACTGTCCCCACCCCCGCTCCGACACCAGCAGGCTTCAGCCACAGATACAGAGACACAATGAGGATGGGAAAACAGGTGGATGAAAGGGAAGAGGGGTGGATGGCGTGAGAGAAAAAAGGAGAGGAGAAAGACCTGGAGGCATTTCCAGTTTACTGAAAAAAACTCATTAACTGGCATCACCACATTTTCCCCCTGCCCAGTGGTCACTGCTGTCACACATTCAAAACCTAGCACCATTACTTGGCAGCACTACATCATCACTTGGTGTAATCATGGTCTCTAGCAGGCACAGTGACACAAGCTGTGTAATAATGCAGGGTTCTGCTGAGTGTGCCCGATCTCGTTTTTACCTCTGCATAGTTATGCACATTCATGCTGAACAGCTGCCAGTTCAGGGTCCCACATTCAAAGCTGATGCACTGCAATAAATGTTAGATATGGCAAACGAAAATGAGTGATATTCTGTATTCTGCCTGGATTTATTGAGACAAAATGAAAAAGGAGGGCAACAAATAAAGTTCACAGAAGAAACACGAGAAATAGGTATTTTAATAAAGCTAAATAAACAATAATGCTTGTTTATTAATTAATTTAGAACGTAATGGGAAAGAAACAATTGTCAATTCAGAATGACATCAGCTGCAATAACACCATTACCAAAAAAAGACAGTCCTGTGGTGACTATCACCAGGTTTTGTCATCCTTTATATTTTCTCTCATTTGCTGTACAATTACTGCTCAACCTGACAGAAGATGAAGTCATCACAATTTAAAACATCTCCATTTACACTAGCCAAATTTTACGTATTGATTTCAGCCCACATGTAAAACAATTATACCTCACAAATTAAACCACAAATTGAGCAAACTTTGGTTTTGGAAGGTTGCACACAGAATCTCAATGCTCTGATGCAAAGCTCAATGCTTTGTAATGTAAATAATTCTAACTCAAATTCAGACTGGAGCCAGGCAGCATTTCTGAACAGCAGTTACAATGTCTTGCCACAGATTTTCAATTAGATTTAGTTCTGAACTTTACAGGGTCATTCATACTTTGATATAAACCAATGTTTCTCAATTTGAGTCACCAGCAGGCACCATTGTCCTGCAAGTTTTAGATGTGTACCTGTTCTAGAAAACCCAAATAAAGTTATTGCATAACCTCCTCGTCATGCCATCAATTTCTACAGAATCCTACTAAAAGTGAATCACCTAAAACATGCAGTGCACTGGTTCCGACCAACTGGATTCAGAAACATTGATTTAAACCATTGCATTGTAGCTGTGGTTGTATATGGCTTTGTACCTGCTGGAACATGGATATGTCGTGTTTTGAAGGATACCTCAACTCAACAACTTTATCCAGAACTTGCCTGCTGTGTTTCTTCATCATTGGTTCACTAATGTTCAGTAAACAAACTCTAAGGCCTTTACAGACCACTTGCATCTATACTGAGATTAAACAGATAGACTCAATTTACTAACCAATTTCTAGTCTAATGGTTGGACAAAATTTGTTTTTCCAAGATTATAAAGTTACTTTTTTTTTCTCTTTTGAATTACTAGAATAATTTCATTCCACTTTACACTTCTGCATTATTTTATGTTGGGTTATTCATCTATCTTTACCAAAGATTTGCATCTATGTCAGTCATCATTAGTGGATTTCACTGTTGGTAAAATATTTACAGCATCAGCAGTTCAACATTAAGAAGCAAATCACTTAAAATCAAGTCCCCATTCTGGAAGTGCTGATGCAAGTCCTTAGAGAGAACAAATAATAATCAGCTCCCATTTTAAATGAAGAGGGCTGTTAGGAAAAAAAGCTAAACAAAAATAATAATCAAAACATTTCAATTCCCAGGAGTCAGAAATCAGGCTGAGGCCAGGGCTGCAGTATCTGTGGAAACCGGGCAAGAGTGTGTGGGTTGGCCTTTGAAAACAGTCCATCTGCCATTCCAACAGATTGGGCTACAGTTGAGTAGAAACTAACTCAGCAGACATTATAGCTGTTCCTGCTTCCTGAACAACTTGGTATGCTAATGTATGTCCAGTTCTTTGATTGTTTTGTTAAGCAGTTGAATCTGCAGCCTTTACTGACCACAGAAATCAATAATGTCACACTGATCGGCCAGCGCTGCCCTGGTGTGTGCTTCACCAAGGCTTCACACCTGGCAGACTGCACCTCCAGTCACAAAACAAATGTGATCAGTTGTATTCAGAGGTTGGCAGAGTAGCCAAAAATTGTAAGTAACTGTTGAGTCAGAGTTGCATTATTTCAGTATGTTCATTATTAAATAAAAAAAAGAACCAAGTCATTTTTTCTACAAATGTTACAGA
Organism: Poeciliopsis gracilis; assembly: GCA_911649635.1. Taxonomy (NCBI): domain Eukaryota; kingdom Metazoa; phylum Chordata; class Actinopteri; order Cyprinodontiformes; family Poeciliidae; genus Poeciliopsis; species Poeciliopsis gracilis. Next base: position 3,853,411 of record CAJVRI010000884.1, on the reverse strand, counting down.
ATTACAGTATAGCTGGCTGTACTGTTTTTCTCTTTCATTTTCACCTCAGGGCATCTCCAATTCCAGTGAAAGAGAAATGTAACTTTCAGTGTGTGCCCAGCTGAAGGCTGATAAAGAGGGTTTGCAAGAGTCTTCAATGAATGTGTAATCCTTTAAAACTTATTAAGCTTATTTTGCAAGGATTTTAACTATTTACATGGTTCCAATTGTAATGTTCACATTTTAGGTATTTTAAAGAATTTTGATGTTATTGCATACTTGGAGGATCTTCTAAGGCTGTGGGTGAGACTATTTTTACCCTTGTTAAGTTATTATACTACACACAATTGCTAAAAATTGGCAGGCGGGGTAGAAGTCATGCATCTTTGAATTTCCTCAACACTTAAATCTACTAAATGTATAAATTGACTCTATACATATAAGAAAACTGTTTACCCAGTGTGTCAGCCCTGTGCACTTGTGAGCGCATTCTGTTTGTTGCTTTGTCTATTAACAATGTACCACTTTCCTCGCTGTGATGAAGCTCCTTGTCTGCAGAATGAAAAGGTCACCGTGTCTGTGAACGGCAACGAGGTTCACAAGTAATATGCCAACTGCAAGCTATATGAAAATATTAAGGCCAGGGCCAATTTCACCTAATTGACCATAACTATTGTAATAAATTAATTTCCTGTAGAATGCTAACACAAATGTCAGAACTCAAGCAGTGCAGATGACTGTGAACTGTGAAGTATTCGGCTTTCTAGAGTTACTAAAGTAGTCATTATCAGCTTATTTATAGTTAGCACTTTGCTATTTAGTAGTATATGACACATCCCACATGGACTTTAAATAGATGATTCCAACTGGGTGATGCAAACCAACTCAGCTATACAGACATACAGAAACATTTGCAGAGTTGTAACAATAAACAAAATGTGAAGCAGCAACACAAACTCCTCCAAATAAAACAGATATGATGGGTAAGGAGTATGAATGTATTTCTGTCTGGTGTTTTTACGCCTTGGTCTAGACAACTCAGAAAACATTAGGATTGTCTTAGTATTAGCAAGTTTTACATTTTAACTAATTATATTTTGTGCTAACTAATTTGTGATTTTGGTATCAGTGAAACATGTTCGAATGCAACTTTTGTACATCTCCTGAAGTAAATTAAAATTTAATTGCAGCATTAGGATTTCGAATTGAAAATGACAGAAATAACTTTTGGAGGGCGTTTCACCTTCCGTAACCAGGATCTGGTACATGTCTAAAGTTGAATTTCCTGTGGAGAGGTTGGAGACGGTTTGTGTGTCTGCCATTATTGTTGTGTCCAAAATATTCCAAAATATTGTGATGTTCACAGGTTTTGTTGGTCTTATATGAGTTGTTCAAACACTTTCTCTGATTAAAGCTACCAACAATATGCAAAGAACTGAACAAAGGAAACTGAATAAATAATTTCACATCAGAAGAACTGCATCATCTATGCATACTTAATAAAGACAGCTGACACAAAGGTTTTGAAAAGTGAGAAAACTGAGTTTTTCTTCAGTCTTCTCCGAGTGTGTATCCACTGTGTGTATCCACTGAAAGAAGACATTGACATTGATGGTGTTATCATACAGCTTTGTAAGTCTGGAGTCCTGATCCTTTAACCTCCAAAACACATTCTCCTCGGAAAATCAAGTCCATGCAGGAAACCGAGGCTTCTTCATTCAATCAATTTTCTTGATTTTCTTTTTCTGACCAACACTAGTAAGCTGTTGCCATGGTAGTTCAGATGAAGCAGGAATAATAATTGTTTCACCATAGCTGAGTGTGAATTATTAAAGCCTAGAGGGCATGAGTGAACTGACTGTGATGCAAAGAAGTCAGAAAGAATTAGGACCGAGTTTTCTTGTGGATTTAATTTTTGTGTTCTCCCTGGGTCTCTTCACAAGAGTCAAAGCCTGCAACCTTATGGTGCAAGAGTCAAATCCAACCTCCAAGATTTGCAGAACTACTCAGCAACATTAGAAAGCAGCTGATTCATAGAAAGTACATAAGTGGAGTCTCAACTTCAACAAATTGTATTTACTGATGAAGCACTGCAACTTGTGTTGTCTTTCAGAAGGGAGTCTATTTTTAAAATCAATGCTCATTCTCTCACCAAAAAAAATAAATCCTCTCATTAATAATTTATTGAGGTAAAAAAGATTCATCCAGAGCTAAACTTCCACACAACGGCCCTCAAAAAAACACAATAACAAGTACACTGACACAAGGTTGGTGCTAAACTGAAACAGTGAAAGACAGAAAACATGTCAAATAGTCACAAACACAAAGTGAGATCAGTAGAAGTTTTAAATCAAAATGTTTATTCTGTCCTAATCTCAAGCAAACACCAAAAATGGTCCACAGCTACTCAAAAGACAGAAAGAATACAGCCGCTCTCTCAGGCAATAAATTAGAAAAAAATAATAATAATAAAATAAAACAAAATAAACACATTCATCTGCTTCACAATAACAAAATAACATACAATAGTTAAATCAGAAAGATAAAAAAATATATACAGAGTTCGGCTGGCTTGTTTTGTCAGGTTCCACCTGATTTAAGCGTGTGAGATTTAGTAACTCTTCTGCAGACAAAATAAGGTATCTACACCATAATCCACAAATGAATAAAGGATTTTTTTTTATTCTGTCAAAGCTCATCTGTCAAAAGTAAGTCAAATATTTGTGGTAAATATTGGGGTGGCGCAATTTCTAAAAATGTCTCAAAATAAAAATGAAAAACTAAGTAAACTTTATGACCAAATGCTAATCAAGAAGGCCAGTTTTGTTTTCTGTCCAGTGGCTGACATTTTTAAACAGCTAGCACCGTGGATGTTAGCACTGAGATTCAACATACTCCCCTTCTCTGGGTTGCATCTTTTGCATACTGTAGTATTCATCCTCTTCGTCAGAGTCCTTGAAGAGACCAGAGCAGGGATAGATTAAAAATTTTGTACAAGAAAATTATCAGTATGTCACGCAACCTTAATGTTCTGCTGTTATGCAATGAGATTATGCAACATGCAATATTTAGCTGATGAAGTGGGCATATCCATTCAAGTTATTTATGAGCTGAAAGTTATTGTTTTCAAGTGCAACACCATTAGACGTACCATTAGACACATGTTACAGCAAGTGGTGCTCTGTACGTAGGCTTTCTGTGGGTAGCCACCATTTTCCTCTCTGATGGAAGGAGAACACACAGAGGGTTGTTAATGAAAATAATCACACAAACGGATGTCAAAACATGCAATATATCACACATTTTAACCTGTATTTTGTGTGTATAAAATACATCTAAAGCTGATTTATGCTGAGCGTGGAAGTGTCTGACTGTCTCTTTCCCTCCTATTACTTTAATATCAATACAAGCAACCATATTTTTGCCATATTTTAAACATGGCAAAAAAAAAAAGTAGAATTACAGAAAACACTCAGAGACAAGTTCAAACAAAACGATTATTTGAAGAGCTATAAAATGACTATTTTCATGAGTTATCATCACACAAAAGAAAGCGATGCAAGAGTGCCAGAAGCTGTAATTCTTGGAGAGACTGCCTCCTAATGTGAGTCAGTCCCTGCAGACCTTTGTGTTTGAAAACCCTGCTGCTCAGTGCTTTCTCGCTGGTCTGGAGTCGTAAGTGGTGCATATGCTTTGCTGTTCACATCATGAACAGGCATGTCTGATAAATCCTGATAAAGGTTTCCACATTCTTGCTCCTAAAGTCACAGTGCAGTCCAAAGTCTCATGAACTATGGTTGAGTCTGCAATTTTGAGTATCAGTTCTCAAGTGAAGACAAGTGAAATATTAAATTCTATTAGGAAAAAAGAGCAATCCATTATTAAAAGGTTATTAAATTGGCAATAAATAAATGATGGATGGCTGCTGCCCTCTTCTCTAACTAAATGGATGTTAAGCAGAAAAGAAAAGCTTAAAGATGAAAGAAAGTTGTGTTCAGTAGTGGGATTTAAAAACTTACATATAAGGACAAGAGTTGATTTTGTCAGAAAACCACACTATGCAATAATTCTTTAATTCTTTTAAGGTATTCCTTAAGGCGTGTTTAGTAATCGCTTTATTTTTTATGTTGAACATTGTGATCTCAATTTATAGTAACTAAAATGTGCAGTTTTAGCTCATATGCCTGTACCCTGAAGATGAACTAGTTGGAATAGTCCAATAATTTTTCAATTGGAAATTGCCCTTGATTAAGGAACTTGTAATAATTACTACCTGAATGCAAAATAGTGAAATAAAAAAAAGTTGGAGAAAATATACTTTGGCATAATCTTGACTTAACTCCCTCAAACCCCTTACATTTCAAATACATTCATCAAGTATAAAGATGCTATATCTCTATTCCATAACATGCTTAGTGCAGGGGTATTGAGGTTGAAATTTCCTTTACGCTCCCAACCTGTCTCTGCACTACATCAAGTTTAACCTTGGCTTTCTGGTAAATAGGTGTGTTTTATAAATCTCATTTTTATTCCTTATAATCAATTTTATTTTATTTTAGCCTCAGCAGGGATTGATCCTACTTCTCAGCAAAGAGATCACATTGTGTTCTCTGTTTTTTTTTAATCTTGTATATGTTGTGATATTTTTCATATATTGACATATTTTTCATCAAGGTATATGGAGCGTCCCATACCGGCCCAATAGAGCAATAAAGATATTATGGTGTGTTTGTTTTATGATTTTTTTCAGTAGTAAGTGCACCTGAAACATAATAAAGTATCTATCAATGCATTTATCTGACTTTTATTGTTATGCTAAGGTAACCAGTTTATCCAGAATCCCAAAAGACTTAAAAAGAAGAGAGAACAGCAGCTCTACTCAGATTATGAAGCCACTGCCTGCCATCTGAAGCCACCTTAGAGATCAATCGTGGGCAGACGGTGTTAATTCAAAGCACGTTCCTCAAAGACACCTGACCTTTCTTAAGCCAGGTGTCTTTAACTTAGACCTCAGTTCTTGCTTAACCTCAGCAGCATTAGCAATCCAGATCATCCCTGAAGGCTGACTTGACTGTCATTATCCCCAAGAGAGCAACATCAGTGATTGGTAGAACAAATTTACTCACCCCTCTGTGACCTCTATCGGTGATCTGTAGGCCTTTGATTGGTTGTACTGTTTCTTGGGACACAACATCCGTCCAATCAGGAAGAAGGTAATGAGGCCAGAGGGGATGAGGATAAAGGCGATAAGCACAGCAACATCTGAGAAGCGGATGGTCGCAGCTGAGGACAGCAAGAATATTGGGGTCTTTAGGTACAAATTACCAAGATGATCATCATCAGCTATTCACAGGAGATCACTATCTCCTGTGAATAGCTGACCATCTCTATTCACAGGAGATGATACAAAATCATTACAATTCTCCCGTCAGAGAAAAACAAACATTTCAGAAACATATCCAAAACAGTTTCACTTCACCGTTTTAGTATAAACATTTATGACTGTATATAGCGATCACAGCTTCATTCACAGGAAGTTTGTGGCCTGGAAACTGCTTTTAGACATAAACAACAAAAATTTGCAAAGTTTTCTCAGAAGCTTTAGCAGTGCTGCAACTACAGGTGCTGAAACACACATGGCAGAGGAGTGTGATCTTCTCCAAGTAGATATCCTCAACCTTACCTCAAAGTCAGAAAATTTTGAGCCAGATTGCTTAAATTATAGGGCAGCCAATGCAAACAAGGCCTAAATGTTTGTCTCAATCTGCTGAATCAAGAAATATTTGGCAGGCAGTTGAATTCAAAGGGCTGCCCACCATCATGATCTGTTTCAACTTACCCTCTGGAGTAACTGTCAGAACAGTGTGAGACTTTGGGGAGCCAAAGACATCTGGGGGATTTGTGACGTCACATATGTATGTCCCATTATCATTCAGAGTGGCATTGATCAGGGAGATGGAGACGTCCCCACGTGCCGGGGTTCCCTGCCATTTGATGCGATCAGCAAACCGACCACTCTTTGGAAGTTCAGCTTTAGAGGAGAAGTGGAAAAACTGCAATGGAAAAGAAAAGGCAAAAAATTGTTTCATAAAGACCAGATGGTGAAACAAAGTGTTTTGAGCAAAAGCTGTGCAAGTTTAGCATGTTTGAGTTGCAGGATGAAAATCACCCAACCTCTGAACAGTAAGATAATGCACTATTGTTTCCAAGTACAAAGCACAACATGATCATTATCTATATTTTCAAAGCAAAGATGAAGTTAGTATTTACTTCTGAGAGCAACAAGCCAAATTTGTCCAGCTGCTCCTGCTTTAAACCTTTGTGTTAGCCTTTTATACTTATTACTGTGTAATTAATGGAATTTAAAACTCAATGTATAAATGTGACAACAATATTGATGAATATAATCCTGACTACAATATTTTCAATTACCAAACAGCTTTAATTTTCCTAAATCTCACTGCCAGAGTAAACAAAATACTGTTGAAACAAGCTTCCAAACTTTGCCTACAGGGAACAATGATATGGAGAAAAAATGAAGACAGTGACTTTTCTACTGATAACAGAAAAATGTAAGGTGATTCCAGTTAATTAAGGGTTTTTAACATTGGTATAAATCAGTAAATCCTCATGAAATCTTCTGAATTATTCACAGTCTGGTCTGCTTACAACTATAAAGATCAGATAGTCAAAGCTTTAAATTCATAAACTCATCAAGCCACATTTTAAAACGTAACCAGCCTAATTTTCTCCCATGTCCCCTTACCTTATGGCAAAATGTTGCCTGATGCAAATTTATGCAGTGGCAGCCAGGTGAGTTCAGTACGGGTGATAAAATTACATCTGTCTAAAATAAAGGTTACAGCATAGCGTTATACTCCATTATGCAATATTTCATTTGGCAGCTGGACAGCAGAGACTGTTTTTATGACTCTTTAGTCCATATAACAGTACTAAGGCTAAAAACTCCTGAGACGATCATGATTAGATCTATAATGCTTCCTAAGAGATTTTACTTTTAAAGCTAATGACTAATAAAAACATATCACAGTCAACGCAATTAAAAAAAATAACCAGACCTCATTTTTGTCACAAAACCTGAGTTAAAAATAAAGAAAATAAGAAAAAACAAAAACATTTACAATAGGAAATTATGCATTTGTTCCCTAATGAGGATTGGTATAACTTTGTGGTTAAGAGTGCTGCAGAGTTCATTTTCACAAATGAACAGGTGCACTGCAGCCTATAGTCCTCAACACACTGGCTATCTACTGCATCTACTCCTTCCATCAAGTTACAACTAAAAAGGTCACTAAAGTCACCAAACCTTCCAAAAAAAAAAAAATAAATAAATTTCTGAGGCTTTTTTCTGATTTCACCTTACATATTTTTTAATTTTGTGTGTATCCAGGTGTGTTTTCAAGGGATCTATGCTTATTATTCATTTAAATAAATAAAATTATCCAAATAAGATATATATATATATATATATATATATATATATATATATATATATATATATAGTGTGCTCAATTTTCTCCATATGCATATTGTGAGTATTTGAAGCGCTGAATTTTCATCTCTTGATTTGTTAGTAACTACACTCTTTAATTCAGCTTGTTGTTGTTGTTTAATGGTTAGTGTGAAATTTGGATGTCAGTCTTACTCACAATTATGTGAAATGAGCAGGAATGAAAGAGAAAGCTTTCTTTCTCATCCAATTACCAAGAAAATAGTATTTTAGATCACTATAAGGAAATGGAAGCAAACTGGAGAGAACTGTTAAGTATGTAAGCAGATAAATCACACTACTACTGTAGCTCATCATTCATGATCTCCACTATGCTAATTAGAAAAGTAAAACTGAGAAACCTGGTATATTTTGGGATTTGTTATCATTTTTTAAACATTGATCCAATTTATACACTCAATAAAAATGCCTGAAACCTTCAGAACGAAATTAACATAACACAGGCAGTTAGTTTGTTAACATATTCTAATGCACCATTTTGAGCTTTCCGGCATTAATATTTATGAAATAAAGACCACACAGCAACATTTCATTTGCAAAGAATTTGAGTCTAATGTTTATGTCCACAAGCAAGCAAAAGACTGTGAGTAGTATCAACAAGGTTAGTTACACATGGCTTCCTAAATAAAAACCGCATAATGGTAAAAGCAAACACAGAACAATCACAGGCACTGATAAATTTTATGGTTTTACAACTCTATGTGTATACAAGCTCTACTGTCTAAGAGACTGGCTGCATGCTCATGTTGATAAAGCCAATCATTCCTATGCACTGCAGCTGGACAGGCCTATACGCAATGAACTAGACCATGACTAAAAATCAACATGGCATTCTAAACCAAGAAGACCTGGATGTATCTACACGGTTTAGAAAATAAGCATCTGTTTCTGGCACAATGAAGCTTTCACAACCAGAGTTCAACAGCCAAATACTCCAATTACTATCATTTTCTACAAATATTTGATTGAATATTCAGCCTCTCTTCTGAGACAGAGGTAATTACGCAGGCCACTGAAGCACTGCAGCAATGCTGATTGACACTAAAGCTTCAGCAGCAAATTGATATTTTCTGACAGGTTTTCACATGCTTATTCATGGCCTTTCACAGTGAGATATACAGCCAGGGGCCCGCGGGCCAATAAACTAAAGACGCTAATGAAATTGGGAGGAAAGTAATTGAGGGTTTAGAAATAAAAATTAAAAACTTGTCGACTGTGCCATCTGTGGGTCGGATCGAGATTCAGATTTAATAAAGCAAAACAGGCTCCATAGAATGAGCACTAAAAATCCATGAGGATTTACCTTCTTTAACTTTTTAATGGTTGCTGGTTCGTCTGTCCTAAATACTTAGGGAAGACAACTTTGTCTTAAATGACTCAACCTACAGCATGCCACACCAACAGAACCACAAAGCATTAGCTTCCATTTAATGCTGAGTGCTCCTATAGGAAATTACTGCATATAGGGTTGCAGCTACCACATTATAGAATCTCACAGTCCAAATGCAATTACAAAGAACCACACTTGATGGCCATCTCTCAGTACAATGGAGCTGCTTAAATTATGTGGTGCATTCTTTGTGGACTGGAGAGTGAATGTTAGCCCAAAGTCTGCAGGGTTATAAGACTGAATGCAGTTATGGTTTAGAGTGGATACATTTGAACTAATTTCAAACAAGACCACAATACAGTAAAGGAAGTGGTATCGGGTTGGGCCGGCTGATATTTACTGTGAAAGCTGCGTACATACACAAATGGTGGAAAGGAACATAAAATTCTCGGCTTGGGTCTAACAAATCAAACATGCAGGTACAAATGGTGTTCAAATAAAAAAAAATGAAATCAGAATAAAATGCCTTCAGTTATGACCATCGCAGCTTGTGCACTCATAGTTTCAAGAATGAGATCACACTAGAATGCAAATAAAGTAACCTGTTATTCAAACAAGTCAAGTTAAGAAGGTCCTGATATATTTTAATCTACATGTAGATATGATTTGTATGCTTTTGGTATGTATGACTCATAAAGATGAAAGTGAAAATATAACTTTTTTTTGTTCAAGGCTGAAAATATGGAGAATATCAAACCAAACTAAGAAAATCAATCCCTATTAAAAGCACCAAATGAGCTTTTTTATGTGTTCCCAACACACCACCATGCTTTACAGACACAGCAAATAAACAAAACAAAAAAGTTTCATAAATTTCAAGCCATATTTTAATAAGTCTACTGTCAGAACTCAGCAAAGAAGTTCCAACTTCCTCATCATTAGCAGTTAACAGTTTGCAAGATGTGGTATTGTCACCATGCTTAACAGTAGTCCAAAGATAGGGGGTTCTTTATTGCTTATTTAAAAAATAAAATTTATTAGCCAACCCAACAGATTTAATAAATCTAAGTACTAGTAGAGAACTTTTGTCTCAAGACAGCTTATAGTGCCAGCATTCATACCGAAAGTTTATAATGGTATAAAGTGTCTATTTTAGCAAAAATGCACTTGCAACAAACACATGTTTGTTGCAAGTGTTTGCAACAAACAAAGAAATGCCAGCCTATTCACAATTTAACAAAATTTACAAATTATTTGCAGAAAAGTTGGCTATTTTTTGCAGAGCACATCTAAAATATTCAAAGGAAAATTTAGCTTTCAAATCAACATATCGTTACTGGCTGCCATTTCAGAAAAGGCAAAGCCAGGCACGCCTATTATTTTTTTTGGCACCGATTGACTTGGAAGACCGTGGATACTGGTTTCAAGATGGTTCCCGCCCTACACATTAATGCTTGTTAAAGTAGATTTGGTATTTGAACTTTTAAAATAGTTCAAAATATGAGCATTTTCAGAAGGAATCTCAAGTATTCCAGGATTTGCAATCTACAACTTTTGAAAATACCTGGTGTCCACCGCAGTGTTTTACAAGATCTCCAAGCGTTAAAGCTTGTAAAGCACATCTTGAAGTTACAGACCTCAAAAATATCAAAACAAGAGAAAGTCAGACCAAAAAAACACATGAAGCATGACAAAGCAATAAAGACACTCAGACAGAAGGAGGAACCAGAAGAAGTAGCAAAAGTAACTGTAGCTAGATATTAGGGAGGGCCACTGATCTAATAAGATTAAATGTGATGACGTCCGCTTCCCCAATCTCGAAGGAGTTCTTTTGTATAAGAAGAAAAGCTATTTGAAAAATATCATCTTCCACAATAAAATTAAAGTTCATAAGTAGTGGTGATAGGTAGTGCTAAGATAGAAACAAAAAATACCAACTGCAGATTCTGTGATTCAAGGAGATAATAGAAATATAACACTTTAACTCCTGTGGTACAAAAACATCTTTGAATCAGGTTTTCAGTTCAAAAGTGTACAGCCTGCTGCATCCCCTTCAGAGCAGACAAGGTCAGGATGCTGGTTGATTTCTAACAAAAACATGTCAAGATGAGGTGTTGATTCTGTTCTGTGAGAGCTCTCATATTTTTCTAGTACTTGGATCTATTGATTTCCTGGTGCATGTTGCTTCTTTAATCTAGGAAAGTGCTATTGAAATATTTAACATTGGCTCAAAATAATTTGACTCACATGCAGTTATTCTGCAGCATGACAACCCTGAATAGGCTGATGGCAATTCCCTGATACTCTGCCTTTTGTTTCAGCATATAAGTAGTTGATAAGGCCAGCTAAATTACTACTTGGGTTCTTCTATCAACACCATAAAATCAGGGGTTTGGTTAACCAAACATTTTACATCTGATTTTTTTTTTAAATGGTGACAGAAAAATCTGAAGATCATTGGTTATTTTAACACATTGCAGTACACATCCTTTTATGCAGATATTTTCAACTTTACACTCAGAACAGAGGTAATTAAGTCAATTAAGAAAATAATGAAAAATCTTAGACTTGGACAACTCACTATCTGGAAGTTGACAGTGTATTGAAAAGAGTTTGGAGGTCATTTGTGAACCAACTTGTACAGGTTGAATATCAATTTAAAGAAAATAAAATGAAATTCTAAATAATATTGTCATTTTAGAAATGGATAATGGTGGGAGTTTTTTGCCCCCGTCAAACAAAATATCAAACAACAAAAAAATCTAGCAACAACCTTTGCATAACATAGAAAGTTTCATGATTTTTAATTTATGTAATACTCACTCTTTAAACGTGCACCGCCTTAATACTGAGCCAAGTGTCTAAGTGTTAATAAAGCAGAGTGTCAATAAAACTATTCTCAACCTGTGCTTGGTCCATTAGTTTGTCTTTAAGTATTATGCTTGAGAACACAACAAAATTACATGGGTTTTTAATATTGTAAGGAATTGTATAAGTAGGTTCTCAAATACTCACCACCAGTGATGATCCTCCAGTCTGTGGTATATAGGACCAGCTAACACGCATTTTACTTGTTGGGTTTGCTGTAGAGGTAAAAGTGCAGGGCAACTTAACCGTATCCCCTTTAGTTGCATGGAGCTCTGGTGGAGTGGTCACTTTAATGGAGGAAACGTGGGAAAGGCCTGGAGAAGAGATGTAGCCAAGTAAGCAATTGGAAATACGATACAAGCTGATTCACATCTTCATGAGTTTAACAGAAACTGAAATGGAGAACTGGAACAAAAAAAAACACACTGCGAGTGGTTTTCCCACCCACTTTTATATAAAAACAACTGATATCGATCAAGAAATGTTGCAATGTTGTCACTTTTGTGATTGTCACAAAACTGACAGAACAGCAAAGCTCTCCTGGTACACATAACACTGAGTGACACATTAATCCAAGTTTCTCACCAGCTGCTCTTCTTGGAATTGACAGACAGGTTCGACATCTGTCCATCAGACCTTTAGCAGTTATGAGTGTCTTAACAGGTATCTTCATACCCATCAGTTTATTGAGGACATGAAGTAAATACAGAGATAACAACAAAAGCAGAACTATTTTCTTGTAAAAAGGAAATGAAGCAGAGGACTCTTGAAAGAGGAAACACTCTAAATCTCAGTGACATGATGGACGCTGCTAATGTGTTAATTAAAGGTATCATAGGAATCTTGGCAGGTCCCTTGTGGTCTTTGCACTGACACAAAGTTTCTGAATGATGTGATAAAAAAAAAGCTAGCAAGTACAATTATGCAGAATAATAAAATTTCACCGCCTCACAAATGGAACAAACACCTACATCTCTATTTAGATGAAATATATTTAGTTATTTTTAAATAACTATTTTTTGAAATACTTATATTTTTTTTCTCAGAATATCACTATCACAATGGCTTGAATTCATTAGTATAAATGCACCAGTTGCTGATTTTTGTTAACTATCTGATTTAGAGCTGTAGTTTAAGATAAATAATGTGTCTTTTGACATAATAATTAAAACTGTCACCATGATTAAACAGAATAACAACCAATCAGAGCCAGGAGGAAGGCCGTGGTGCTTCCAACCATCATTACTTACTGTCGCTTAAACTACAACTAACTGAACCTATATTTCCATAGTGGCTTGGAAAATATTCATGCCCCATAAGCTTTCTTTTTCAAACAAAAATGTCAAGAGTGTGCTGTGGATTTATATTCAGCCCCCTTTTCATGTGGTGCTGTATGAATAATCTAAACTAGTAAAATACACTTGTGTGTTATTTATTCTCAGTCTGCAAAGAAAAAATGGGGGCCTGGGGTGAATTACATTGATTTCTTTGCAAAAAGTTCTGTATTAACTCAGGCAGGCTGAGAACAAATACAAACCACAAATTTAATGAGAGAGAAAACAATACATTTTTCTTCAGAAATCTCAAATACTTTAAATATAAGCTTAATATAATATGACAAAATTTGAACAGGCCACTGGTTAATTAAACTTTAAATAATTAAGGCAAAAATAAAACTACCTCAGATGTATCCAAAAAGACACAATAGTTGGTGTACATAGGCAGCATTCATTATGGATGCCCTGGCAATGTGAATATTATTGAAACCACACAGCATAACGCAAGTACTTATCCACATACAGAAGCAAAACAGTCTGATTTAGTACTCAGTGCTAATGACAGTTTATGTCCTATGTAAGTTATTTAAAGAGAGCTTTTGTTGGAAGGATGTTTTAGTGTATTTTAGACACTTCCCTAATCCACACACGGAGTCCCAGCGCCGAAGCCTGGCCCCTGGCTCCTCCTGAATTTACCACAGTAGGCCTGTTGTTATTATGCAATACTCTCCCACCCAAATGCTGACGATCCTGTCAGTTAAATTAAACAGTATTCTATTTACTGTTATTTTATCTATTGACCTTTCAACATAAGGTTTTAATTTTAGCGTCTAAAATGTATTAATTGTGTTTTCCTATCTTCTAAAATGTATCAAAATACCATCACAAACAAACTTATGCCTGCACTGTTGATATAAGTCTGACTCGCCAAGAAAAAGCATTTCTCAAAATAAGCAATGACTAAATAAGCAGCTTTGAAGCGCAAAGATCTCAGTATTTAACCGCCTGCTCTTCAGCTGACGCTAAATGTTGAAATATTCACTGCGACACGACACCGGATCCCAGGCCCTACTTACCGAAAACGCCAAACAAATACAGCAGCACCACTACATTTAGAGCTGTCCTTCTTGAGTGCACTCGACACATAATTGGATCTGAAGGTGGACCCACTCCGGTATCGATAGAAAAAAATCCTCTAAATTGCGTCAAAACCTCGGTAAATTTCCGTCCATAGTATGTTTCGTCTTGAGTAAGTCGGAGTACCTGTCGGACAGGTGGAGCAGGAAGTGCTCTCCGTGCGTAAGACCAGACAACACTTGGATCAGCCAACTCTGGCAAACATGTTGAATAAAGGAGACAGGCAGCTCGAAACTTACTCCGAAGGAAAAAAAAAAAAAAGTCAAATTCCTCCATAAGATACAAAGTCCAACACATGGCTGCTTTTTTTTTTTTTTTTTTTTTGCTTGTTTGTTTTTTTTGTTTGTTTGTTTTTTATTTTTTTATTAATTTTTTTGTTTGTTTGTTTGTTTTTTTTTTCTTCTTCTTTTTTTAAAATGTAGATTAAAAACTGTAACCAGGAGTTAGTTTGGTTAAATACATTTGAAATTAAATAGCTGCGCTATGTTAATTGAAAAAAAATAGCACAAAATAAATAAATAGTGCAAATAATTTGGGTTTCAGTAACAATTTGGGTTTCAGTGCTATTGGAAAATGCAGGCGCTTGTCCGAATACGTCTCTATTTCACATATGTATTCATTTTTGTTTTTTGAATTGATTTAGACTCTTGCGACACTAAGTATTCAGAAAGCGTTCAAAACAGAGCTGGTCTAAATCAGAAGCGAACTAAGCAGCTGCTTATTCCCTTCCTCAAACCAGCAGGGGGCATCCAAGAGCATTCCATTTGCCACAATTTCATTTCCTTATTAAAGTCAGGAAAATTTGTTACTAGAACAACAATACTGAGCGGCAAATGGTAAATCGCAGGTAATGATAAATCATTTGAAATTCATTTCAAATATTATTATAAACTAACAAATTAATTAATCTTGATTAACTTTTTGAAAGAATATGATGGTGACCCACATGCAGTATTAACTCATAGGCTCTAGTGTCCATAGCATTTATTCAATATCAAAAAACATGTTAGTTTCAAAATTTTTATACCACCTGTTACCAATAATCAAATAATCAAATGAAGTGTCATTCAAACAACCTACAATTAGCTGTAGTGTTAATTATTGACATAGATTATCTGATTCTACTTTGCAGCTCTAAGCTTTGATGATACTTACAGTGGATCTGTTCTGCATAAAAGAAACATCATCATATATGGATGATATATAGGAAATATTACTTAAGCTATGGTGATTTGTGGTAGTTGGATGAATCCAATATTAATTATATTACAACACCAAATGTTAGAAGCATTTGGTGTGTTTCTAACAAACACACCAAATGTGTTTGTTAGAAACAAACACATTTGGTTTTAAATTGAACCCAAACTTTCTTCAATACAGGTTCTATAACCATGCATATGCCCTCATATAAGCTCCTGTTTGCAGTCCTCATCTCCCTA
This sequence comes from Poeciliopsis gracilis, assembly GCA_911649635.1. NCBI lineage: Eukaryota > Metazoa > Chordata > Actinopteri > Cyprinodontiformes > Poeciliidae > Poeciliopsis > Poeciliopsis gracilis. Next base: position 3,837,850 of record CAJVRI010000884.1, on the reverse strand, counting down.
CCCAGCCTCTATACATACAAAAATGCAGATGATCTGTTGGGACAAACTCCTCTCCTTTCCCTGATCCCAATCTCCTGGTCCTACTGATGCAATTTTGTCTAAAGGGAGAAGGTGTTTTCTATTCCCAGCCTTTGTTAGTTTACTTTCTCAGGGGTGTAATGCTTTATCTTTCAATTACTGCATGTGTTTCTTTAAAAATCCTTTGAAGTATATCTATATCTGGGTTTACTTGGTCTCCGTAGTCAATTTCCTTCTTACATCCATCATGTGGTCATCAAGCATTTCCTCTAATCTGAAAGAGGAATAATTTCATGGCACATCAAAGAATTTGCAAGGGTAGCATCATTTTGTACATTGACCCTGACTGCTCTGCCCTTTAATGGACATATAATTAACTCTAGTATTTGTCAGGCTACACAGAAAACTAATGCTGTGCAATATATTATATGGCAAACAACCAGGAAGGGAAAAAAAATTGTACAATGCATTATCCCTGAAGTAGGCATTTCCAGTCCTGATATGCTGATATCTTGCATGTTTCAGTGGAACTGCTTCTCTGTACCTGATTTAAGCATTTGATTTATTCCTCATCTTGTCTGAAGTTCTCCTAGATGCTGCAGATTTCTTAATCAAATAATGTACATACAAAGTGAGAAAGAGCTAAAACATTCAGAACTTCACTGAAAACTTGAACTTGACACGCCTGAATTAATTTACTAATTGATTCACAGTTTTGTTATTGAATAACTAAAATAACCAGCAGAGAAACCAAGACTCCCCTTACAAGGACACTCTTCATCTCATTTTAGGGCATCCTGATGAGTTCTTAGGTCAGGAAAATGAGCACCGTCCCTTCAATGAAGTCTGGGTCTAGCATAGATTATCCTTCCAGTTGGATGTGTCCATAAAACCTCCATGATATATGAGGTCTGGGCTACATTGCCCAGACATTGTCCAGACTATATACTGTATATATAAAAGCTTTATTAGAAATTGGTTTGTGTTTATTTCAAATATAATGAACATGTAGACAGGAACAAGAGGGGGAGAGGTAGGGTACCAGGGTGGAAGGGATTGAAGGAAGTAAAAACACTATAGAGAAAGGATAAAAAGAATACATGAAAACAGATATCTACTTCTTTTCCTGCATAAAGTGACTAATAAAACAGATAACCACAAAACCTCAGCAACAAACACCATATATGTAACATTACTGAAAAGTACACAGTACTAATTAATGCAAATGTATTTAGTGGCCATCACAGCCCTGCATAATGTCTCTGTAAACACCTGAAATTAAACTTGCAAGTGTGTGTGTGCATGCGTGTGTGTGTGTGTGTGTTTGTGTGACCTCAGTAGTTGTGTTATGGTACTTCAGGATAAAAACACACAATTTTTGTCAAAAAGATCAGCTGTAAACTCCACTTCTGGATCCAAAAAAATACATGTGGACCAGCCATCAAACTTCTATGACCCCGTTAGCAACACTGGGAGGTAAAGGTTGCATTCACTCTTTCATTACTAGGACAGTTGTGCAAATTAGATGTTTGAATCCAAAGTTTAGTAATCAGTTGTCTCCTTTTTCCAGCTGCCTCAAACCTTGGTGACCAGATGTGTCCCTGCTCCACATGAACTGAATTAATTCTCTTAATTACTTTTTCAGTTTGTCCTCAAGTTGTGTAAAGGCCTTACAATGAACCATTTACAAATCCAGGGTTGTTAAATCAGGAGTACACCTCAATATGCTGGACAATGGCCCCTAAGAGCTCATGTAGGACAGCTCTGGTATTTTTCACACTCCCTTGGAAAAATAACAAGGGAGTGATACAGTAGAGTTTTTGTCCTTTTGTTTAAAAAAAAATATAAAGGAGTAAGAGGTCAGAAAATGAATTCCAGTGAGCAAGGGATCACACTTCCCAGTAAAGGAGCAGTGAATTTTAACATTCCTTTTTTTACTTAATGGCATTATATGCTCACAAAAGTGTGCTTCTCAAGTTGTTACCTTTTTTGTCTAAATTAAACACCTTACTGCATTACAGTGTTGTATAAAATAGATGTGATAATGGATGCTAAACTGTTGCTTTTTTCATCATTAACTGTAAATGAGAATGATGACAAAATCAACACCCAGCAAATGCAGCTATGTTGTTGATCTTTAACCACAATATATGAAATAATAATTTCCAACTTTCTTTTTTGAGCTGGAGGTGGGTAATGGAAATGACCTATATGGTGAGCATTTAACATCACATCTTTCTAAAGAAAGATTGCATACGCTGTATTTTGCAATCTGTTTTGCAGTCTGGTGCCTCTTACCTGGGTATGCAAACACGGCATTATATCGTATGACACATTGTGTGTACGAATAAAAGGGTTCTCTGTTTGGCTACAGTCACAGGTTCTCAGTTACAGCAGCAGTCCCCTCATTGACAATCAGGGCTCTGCCCTGCTCGCTTACTTTCTGGCATCTCTGAACAATAAGAAACTTTTTTCTGTGAACATGGAGAAATACTAATGAAGGTGATTTAAAGTTCTGGGCACCAAAAGGTAGATGCAACCATTTTTTGCCCCTCCTAAAATGTAGAAACTTTTCTGTCTTTCGATTGCTTTAAATGCATTGAAAAGGTGATGACGTACTGCCTGTTCAAGTCTTTTATTCAAGGTTTCACATACACAAGCATTAACTTCTCAGGAAGGAACACAAACAAGTGAGACTGGATTGCACAAGAGTTTAGAGATTCTTAGCTGCACAATGGCCTGTGAGTTAAGCCGTCTCTTCACCTTTAAATGAATGCCAAATGTTACCTGAACATTTGTCTTTGCATGTTAAGGTGCAGCCCTGAATAGAAATCTCAGTCTAACATTGAGTCATATTTTACACACCAGTGAGGCGGCTATAATTTCTCTGTGAAACATGTCCTGCCAAGCCCATGTTTATGTGTGTTATGTGTGTTTAGGCATGAGCAAAGGAATTTAATATAAGATTGCTGTGCCAGGTACAACCCAATGCAAGGTGTGGAGAGGAAAGAAAAATGATGGGTAAGTCTTAAGCACAGATTTACATTATAAACAGTCTGATTACTTCCCTTATCATACTGATCTGACGTTAGGTTGGCTCTTTTTAGGAAATGTTTAATCATGGTTGCCATAGCAAATACCTTACATTGGAAAATGTTGAGTCACAAAGCAAAAGTATTTCAAAAACATGTCTCCCAGGAGTTTCAACAAAATGTTTCTGCTACAGACTTCAACCTTCACTGGAGTCACAAAAATAAATCTGTGTATTTACAGTGCGATGAAAAAGTTGCAGTTTGCTCTTTTTTTTATTTCATATGTTTAAGAAAATTTTGGAAGCAGACAAAAGCAAATAATATAAATACAAAATCAGGTTTTCAGACAATAATAATACTCATTTATGAAAAAAGTTACCAAACCAACCTGGAAAAGTAATTGCTCACCTCCATGTCAAATCTTGAATTAACTGAAAATACATTTTTTTGGAAGCTGATTTCAATCTTTCCTCAGTCTCTATCTTAAGTCCAGGGCAGACATAGTGAATCATGTTGACATCTAGAAAAAGGACGTGACAACAGAAAGTATGGTAAAAAAATAAAAAATAAAATAAAAAAAATTTTTTTTTTAAAAAAAAAAATCATCTAAAAAAAAAGGAAAAAAAAAAAAAAAAAGAAAAGAAATCAAGAACAGATGAAAACCAAAGCCATTGGCAGTGATCAGTATAGACAGGATTACAGTGTCATTAATAAAGATTTGGGACTCCACTGAATCATTTTTCCATTTGTAGAGCCATTATCTACAAATGGAAAAAACAGGAAATAGTGGAGAACCTTCTTAGATGAGGCCTGCCAAGGACAGGAGCTCATCAGTAACTCATTGCATTTTGTAGTCTTCTCTCACTTTTTGAACTGGATTACATGGAGAATATACCAAATGTATGCCAAAGGTATCGCACACACAAGGCAAACTCAATTCCTACATTGTTCAATTGTGCAGTTTGACCTCGAACAGTAGCAGTGTGTTATTTTTTTAGAAACAAATGTGTTGCTAGTCACATTGAATTGCCAGAGTTGTCAAAACACCACACAAGAGATTCTAAAAAGATTTTAAAAGATGGTAAGCACATCAAAACTGTAATTCTGTCCTTGCAACTTTTATGTTGTGTGGTTCTGTGAAAGTATAATATAACTTATGTTAAAATTTCATAGTTATACAAAAGAGAATAAAATAAATTGTGGTTGGCAATTCCTTACTGAAAGTGCATCATCACAATTTTGTCTATTAGCTTTTACAAATTGGCAAAATTGGTGTTTTCCAAATAATGATTTTACAAAGCAAAAAACATTCCTTCAGGAAGTAATGTCCTTTTAATTTTTGACTGAATTAGAAATCTGTTACACAGGGCGTGATGTGGTGCCACAGGGGGTCAGCACGTCCCACGATTGGAGGCCTCAGTCTTCGACGCAGACGTCGCGGGTTCGATTCCTGGTTCCAGCAACCTTTGCAGCATTTCTTCCCCCTTTCCTGTATGTCTACTGTAAAAAATATGAGCCACTAGCGCTGCAAAAACTCTTTGGAGAAAAAAGAAATCTGTAACATTTTGGAGAATTGATTGTTCTTATCAGTTACCACATAGATAGATAATTTAATCATTTAGAATAAAATGTCAGACTGAAAGAGTGCTGCCACTCACAAAATGCATCCTTAGACAAACTGAAATCATCTAATCTTTTGTCGTTTAAAAAAATTTGTCCAAAAGCACCATGAATAACAACTTTGTTGTTTATGACAGACTGTGCAAGCAGAAAAAGATATGGTTGGGGATGCTGGCTCTCTAAAGTTGATTTGGCATTTAGAGCTACTTGTAGTTTAGCCAGAAAGAAAACTCCAGTAGTAAGAAATAAACACACATGGTTTGCATAAAGTAACTATCAGTCGATAAAAAACATTGTTTGTACCATAGTCTCCATAGCCTTCATGGCCAAGCGAACAGATTTCAGTCTTGTGGGTTAGCCCAAATTAGCTTGGTCAGAGGTTTGCTTTCTACTGGCTGATGAGCTGCACCCAAAATCTCCTTCTCAGTTTAAGTCCTAGAAACAAACATATCTGTTAGCAGCAGCTATGCATAGCTCACGCAAGTCAGCTTGGAAATCTGGGGAGCTGATTTTTACAACATCAGCAGCAGTTGTTGATGCTGTTAGCTTGCCCTGTAATTATAAAGTTTCTTCTTCAGAGTAATGAATATAACCAAAGTCAGGGTTTATGTCTTTGGCAAGGAAGCATAACTATTTGATGTACAATTCAGTGACATGTAACTTTGGATCTTTTGCTCCTTGGACCTTCCTCCACTAGCAAACTAAGGATTCATGTGATACACTTTGTCCTCTCCAATATATATTTTCTCCAAGTTGAGACCACAAGTTTCCCCTGTGTAATAAACACAGAATGATGTCAAGTTTGGTTTGAAAAAATAAAAAGGGAAAGCTGGATGTTTCTACTCTGACAAATTACTGTGAAGTAAACTCTGCAACTCTAACCAGCTTTCTGAATGACAGACTTGTTTAGACCTGCAAAGCAGCTTTCATGTCAGTTTTAGTGATAAAAATTTCTGAAGAGACTCGAATTAAAACTCAAGCACAGAGAAAGTGACCCCAATCCTCACCCTCCTCCCACATCCCATACCTATAGCATAGCATCCCTTTTAGACAATCATAATATACGCTTGGTTTTCCACATCTGTCGATGGAAAAAACATGAAACGTGCTGAAATTAGTAACACATTTGTTTAAGCGGTCATGCTGGGTATCATGGAAAAGAAAATGTTTTATTCTGTAGAAGGATTTTGGTTCTGTAGCTCATTTACCTTTTACTCAGAGACTCAGTTGGGCCAAATGCTTTCCCTGCAAAAGAAACACTTTTTGCTGTGTTTCAAATTAATGTGTTGCAGGATGAAAAAGAATCAATGTTTCATAACGCACAACCTCTGACTGTTTCTATTGTAGTATAGAAAAAAAGTCAAACTGTTTAACTGGAATAGTGTGTTCAATCCCACAAACAGCAATGATTGCTGAGCTATTTTCCAAAGCGTTTAAAGAGATACCAGCTGATGCTTTTGTCATACAACTACATTATCCAGCGGGTTTAATGTTTCATCAATTTAGCACAGGGAAATGTTTTTCTTAGCTTAAATAAACACACATTTCCCCACACACACTGGCTTTTTCTTGAGCGTGACTGAAGCCTTTTTCTGTCTGTATAATTCTGCCCACATTCAAGGTCTGTCATTGAGTAACTAAAGCTGCACCCACAGGGGCAGACTTTGATCAATACGCACAAATAGACTCAAACACATGAGCTAATAAATGGAACCACATATTCACAGTCATGAACAGTCAAGCATTCAACAATGAAACCCAGACAGGAATAACAGCAGAGAGAGTTTGCATAGTGAATGCACAATAAGTTAAAGATATTCACTGCTGTCATGCTTACAGGTAAGCATGTGAAGAGCTCTGCAGACAGACAAGTCATAATTTCACAAATGGATACAGTGCATTAAAACTACAAAGCATGTGGTTGAATGGTATTATTTTGTTACATAATGAATGAGCACTTTCAAATAGTTTCCTGGGACAATTCTTTTATGAGACACTCAGTTGCAGACTCTGTTGGAATTAAAATAAGGCAATGTAGAAAAGATTTAAAGGCTTTTTATTAGAAAACTTTTTCTTTATAAAAGCTCTATTACAAATACAAATGTAACAGTTTCTTATAAATCTAAAACACTTTGAACACGAATACAAAATCTGCCACAAAAAATCTGAAATATGGGCATTTTAAAACTTGTTAGCTGGAATGTATTCACAAATGAAAGAATAGAGCACAGGCATTCAAGGACATTTTGCAATCAAAAAGGGTTTTCAGATCTTACTGTGCACTCCCACATGAGTTTCAGGGCAGGTGTGTACATGTGGTTGCTTCCCACAGATCAAATCTTTGGCTTTTAGACAGAAGAAAAAAAAAATCGAATTTTTACCATTTAATATGAGAAATTTGATGTGACAAACAGTATTACTTAAGTCTTAATGTTAAGTATTCTGCTTCTCATTCAACTTGCTTGGGTGCAATTCTCAAGTTATTTCAAGTGACTTAAAGCTTTAGGACTTTAAATTTACTAATAAAAAAAAAACTTCTCGAAAACGTGTTGATTTTTAGCAAAACAGTATGGCGTGGTCTGTCATAAAGACATAAGACAATGGAGAATTTAGGGGGGAAAACTAAAATTAAGCTTTTTCTGACAAGACTGAAGATATCTATTAAAGGAATTGGACACCAACTAATTCTAATGCAAACAGGACAGGTGTGGCAGAAGAACGACAGCAGTATTTTTCACCATCCTCCACCCAAAATATATGAGGGACAACAGGTGCAGAGACAACCAATTTCTAAGATGGACTAATTAATCCAGTTGAATATGTGGAAGTTCAGTTTCCTTGTACAAATACTTTTAAACAAGCACAAAATAGTCATAATCACATTTTAAGCCAACTTTCTGATCTTTTATTAGAGATTAACACAGTTACCTTGTCTAGCAATAGTAAACCAGCAGTCTCCACATGCACTCACTGGAGAAAACAGATCTTTACCGTAGCTTTGAGATTTTCAAAAGGCTGCCAATGATTTCCATCATTTCTCATGGTAGACAGAGGTTAAAAAGCGTTCCAAAGGATTCAAGAGTGCAATGTTGGTCTTTTACATGCAGCCTTCCTGTTACCTTCTGAAAGTATTGCTCCATCTTACTCTGTTGCAGCCTCAAAAAACTCCACACAAGTGTTGACAGGTTTCCTTTTAGGTAGGTTCTCACATCTCCATGTTCTGACTTCATTTTTAAACACATCACATACTGAAAATAGCCAACCCAGTCTGCTTCCCCAATAAAAGCATCTACATGAAAGAGCGTTGTAACCTGGACTTGTTAGTGTTTGGGTAAAGTCATCAGTCAGCGGACATCAAGCTAGAAATCAATCAGATGATTTATGTGTGCATCTCTACAAATGGCTGGAAATATTTCCAGTTTACAAACAGTCTTTGACAACTCACGAAATATAATGCACTTTGTGTGGCTCAGAATTACAGCAAACACTTGTTCTGCTAAGAGGATTTATGTGTAAACCAGCTCCAACAAAAGCTAAACATACCCTCTATGTTACCCAGGCCAGCTTTAAGTCCAAAAATCCAGTTCAGCACATAAGCTTTAGGGTTTTGTTTGAGTTTGATCCACTTTCATTTCCTCAAACATTTATGGAGCCTCCAAACAGGAAGGCTGTTTTACTTTAGAACTGTTTCCAAGCATCGAAATGAATCTGAGATCTCTACAGATATCTTGTTTTTTTGGAGGGGTTTTCCCCCAAAAAATTATATTCTCCATTTTTCCTCAAATCTTGATGTTCTCACTTTGCTTTCAGCAAGTCTCTGCTTAGCAGAAGAGTGCAATCCAAATGTACCCTTACAGCCTCCTTCCAGCAAGTTTCCTCATGGGATCTCATCAGCATTCCATTCTCTGTTTGGTCCTTCTCAGTCAGTCATCACCATCATCATCATCATCATCCGAGCGAGGGCCATCATCCTCTGAGGAGCTTGGGTCTCTGGTGCTGGGGTCTGAGATCATGCCATCTGAACTGTCAATCTCTATAGATGTCATTGACATGTAGAGATGGATGGCCTTTGATGGGTGGCTGGGATAAAGTAGGAAAACACCAAGACCGATAAATACAAACACAGAAGCAGGATACAATCGATTAGCACCAAACTGGGTCGGGCTGAGAAAAATTTGGATAAACTCTGTTCACTCATCTGCATTTGTTTTGGGTCAAAATCGTTTCCTTCCTTCTCAAAGTTTTTGAATGAATGATGTATTTTGAAGCTTCAATAAATATGATCAATAACAATATTACCAAAAAAAAAAAAAAAGAAAGTGATTTCCATTAGTGGTTGTGAGAATTAAAACCACCCTTACAGAAAGATCTGAAAACCCAGCAAATTGGAAGAAAAACCTTAGGTCCCCAAATACAGCAAATTGTTTGAAACAGACAACCAGCTATTAGAAATGCTACACAAAAATGACAATGTAAAAAAAAAATTCAGTAATAGAAAAATTAACTGCAATTATCTGTAAATTTGTACAATATTTTAAGATTTAAAATAGTCTGTTTCCAACAAGTGCTTACAATCAGGTATAACTATGGAATGACACTTTAACTATGGAAAGACACTTATCATATCACAGAAATAAGAACACAGTAGCAAACAAAAACACAGTAACATGACTTCAGTAGTGATTTCCAATAGAAATGGTCAGTGGCTTTATAACTGTTAACACCCCTGTTATAATTCCAGGTTTTAGTGTGTATGTACATAAAAGTTGAAATCATAAATCGTTCCAACAATTTCAAAACATTTGACTTTTCAATTTCAGCATTCAGTTTTCTGTGGTAGGAGTAAGTGAGCATCCACCATCTTAACTTGGCAATATCTTTCCATTCTGCATTGGAAAAGCTCTTCAAATCTATAAGATTCAACGGTTGTCCACAACCCTCTTCAGGAACCTCCTCAGATTTTTATGTCCGAACTACAGTTAAGCCATAAAACATACCGTCTGTTTGTCTGCTGTTTTGCTGTCTTTAATGTGTGATAAAAACACACTTCATCTTAAACTCTCAGGTTTACTTAAAAAAAAAAATCCTTCAGACACCTGGAGATTTTCAAAAGATGTTTAAAAAAATAAAAGTCGTAGTTTAGTGCCGTCTCCCAAAAATAAACCCTAGGTCTTGGTGCTACCACTGCCATATTTCTCAGTGGGAATGGTATAATTTTGCATCTGTCAGGCCTGGTTGTTTTTCCATCAGAAACAAAGTTTTTCACACTTTGTCCATAAAGAATGCATGGTGTTATAACATGTAACATACAATCAGTACTAGACAGACGATTCTCTAACCAACTCAGTTTCAATGTGAAGGTCTTGGAAGCCCTTCAGATCAATTTTCATCTAGTCTTTTTATTTATTTTCTGTGTGGGTGTGCCATTTTTCTCCATGTATTTACAGGTGGCCTTACTGTTCCATCCCATGCAAAGAAAAAACAAAAAACAAAAAAAAACAATGCTGTTAGTGTTTTCACCCTCATGTCCTCATAGCCTTTGTACAGTGTCTCTCTGAGAAGACTAAATGCTGGAATTGAATAAAGAAAGTGGCTTGATTGCTAGCTTTTGTACATATAACTGCATAGAAAATGTTGATTGATCATGATATTTTTTTATTTGGCATTTTAACAAGGGTGTGCAGACTTTTAACATCCACTACAAGCAAACCCAAGAGGTTAAATCAGACAGTCGCCACATACCTCCACTGAAAGTTATCAGAGCTTTGTGCAGGGTTTTTATAAAGTGATCAAATACATTTTCACTGGAAGCTTGGAAAGTGCTCAATTTTTCTATTGTTTCTTAAAATAATATATCAAGCACGTGTCATTTACTGCATTTGTACAAGGGAGCTTGGATTGTATTAGTAGGGAAGTAAACAGCAAGAATACACCATTGTTCTACATCTTCATCATCAAAACACTTACTCTAAACAGGAAATGTGGCTGGAGGCCCATTTAGCAAAACAGGAAAAGATGAATCGATAAAACAGTTGTTTCTCTCGAGAAATGAAAGGCGCATAGTAATTCCACACAGGCTAAGCAGCAATATGGCTAAAGTTCAGCATCTAGAACTTTCTATATAAAGGCACATTCTTCCTCACTTTCTGTCTTACAACAGCTGCCTGTTACCAGTACAAATGTGGGATCCAAAGGCAGAAGTTCCATATGGAGGAAGAAAGAGAAGCATCAAGCAGGGAAAGAGCCCAAGAGGGAGCATAGCATGCCCTGATCCCCAGAGTCTCTCACAGAGGAAGAGAGAAAGCGTGCGAATCTTCTGCTCCTCTTATTTCCCCTCTTCATCTGCTACACTTCATTGGTCTTACCACGCAGTGGGGTCTTTCCTCTCTTTGCGGGGAACCTCTTCATCACCCTCCAGCTGCCTCTCTCTGTGTTTCCTCTTGCATCTCCTGCAGGACACGATGACTATGAGACAAAAGACCACAGCGGCGATGCCGCCTCCAATGGCCAGGACCAGGTAGAGAAGTTCGTTGAAAGAAGCTGTGACAAGAAAACACATGAATGAAAAAGACATGGTGTGCAGGTGCAGAAAAATAAATGCTGTATTTGTTAACATTAAAGTGAAGCAGAAAATTAGCATCGGATGAGCCATGAATAGCAGTTTAAAAAAAAAAAACAATGGGATAAAACCTTGCTCTCCCTTAAAAGCCAGTGAGACAAGGCAGATGTAATTATTTTATTCCTAAGTCTGAGCTAAATAATTTTATAAAAATTTGAGTTATACAGCAGATTGTCTTTGTAAGTTCCCAGTTTTGCAGTTGCCAGTCGCACATATTGTTTCATGTATTTTAAAATGAAATTATTTTTTTGCTGTTTACTCACCGACAGCTTTATGCCTAGAGTGCATTTTTTGTAAAATTTCTGCTGCTCACCTGTTTTGACAACACGAAGATGAATCTCCCCAACTGGGCCATGAACATCAGGAGGATTTGTCACCTGGCAGGTGTAGGTGCCATTATAGGTGAACTTGACCTCCCGCAGTATGATGGAGGCATCACTCCCCATGATATCACCAGCCCAAGAGACGCGCTTCTTAAACATGCCGTCGGGAGGCGGATATGGTTTTTGCTGGTAATGAAAAATCTACAAATGGAAAAATAGTTAAAAAAAAAAACAAAAAAAAAAAACAAAAAAGAAAATAACTTACCATTGTGGGGTAAGCTTTATTTTATTTTACAGAAAATTACAATAAATGCAGACTTATTAGGATGTGCTGCTTCTTATTCTATCAAATCTCAATATGCAGACACAAAGGTACGTAATGACAGGCTGTCTTAGATGCTCCCCTGGGAGCCTCATGACTCACCACCTCTTTGGTTAGATGAGGGGGTGGCTGCACTCTGACACAGCAATGGAGGTAAGAGATTTGTTCTCTCTTTTTCCTGCTCAGACACACAAACTCACCCCAATTACGTGGCCTCCTGTAAGGGGTTTGAAAGTCCAGGAGATGATGACAAGATCAGGGTTGATCTTAGCTGAACTGTCAAATGTGCATTTGAGACGAACATCTGTTCCATTGACCGCCTCAACGTCCCCAGATGTGTAAACACGCATTCCGCTCACCTGCAAAACACCTGCAAAGGGACATGTAGTGAAATGTTTACATTCATAGGTAAATAGCATGAGAAATTTAAAAAAACAGATGCACCATGAATATGTTAATCAGCTCTTTATGCAATGGAAAAGTGACCATAGTCATGTCTATCTGCTGCTACTGCAAGAAATTCACCAATTCTAAGAGCAAAGAGGAAGTCTAGCACCAATTTTGCTCGACACTGGTGGCTGACGACACAAACACCCTGGAAATGAGCTAGCACTTCTACCCACATGCATTGTCCAGAAGCATGCACACGCTATGCATGAGGTGGCCTAGAAACACATTTATTTATTGCTGATGTACAGCCTGGCAATCACACTCCCCCCTTACCCTGGCCCTCCCCTTCTCTCCCTCCCTCCCCCCCGCCTGGAGATCACAGTAGAAGCAACGGTTTCTCAAAGCAGCCCACTGAGAAAGCAGGCTTGTGGCTATGGGGAAGTTTATGTGAGGGCTGTCTGGTCAAAATCACCATGGCTATTAATAGAAGAAGCCATATATGCTGTAAGAATAGTGGAAGGCATTTCGAGCCTTATTAAAGCCAGTGCCCAGGAGAACAGTAAGCTGACCGTCTGCCAAGCTGCAGCACAACTCAGAGTAGTCGAGTTTTGGTTTGTCTACTCTAAGCACCTTGTTCAGAAGCTCTGCTGAACAAGGAGAATAGCACATAATGTCACAGATACTATTGTATGAATTGAAAGTAGTTTGGTTCTTTGACTTGATATACACTGTTCAACAAAATCTTAATATTAATTACAAGTAATTAATTATTTGTGCTTCTGGTTTATAACCACATTGTAAGAGATCCCCACTTTCTAAAAGGAAACGCATGCAATAAAAATAGTCTGCATATTGTTTAGGATGGTTTTTAGACAAACAGGCTGCTCAAAAGACCATTCAACTTTGAAAGGTAAAAATTTGTCCATAAATTTGGTTTTCAACAGTTTTACAAAAAATGTTACATCCAGACCATCAATATAATTCAAGATCAACTCTTCCACCAGGAAAACACACACACACACACACACACACACACACACACACACACACACACACACACACGCACACACACACACACACACACACACACACAGACCCACCACCATTATATGAACATATTTCTGAAATGAACAACAAAAACAGTTGGATGATTCATGACAGTAATTTTCTGTTGCAAAATGTACTTCTAAAATAGATCTTCTGGGTTTGTGTGCATGAGATGGACTAGAGGAGATTGAGAAGCAGTTCAAGAAGGATGTCTGATAATTCAAGGCACTCATTTATGTTTTATGATTGTTTAATCAGGTGAAGAATGCAATGAAAGTTGGACTGTTCAGCCAAGATTCATTTAAGTAAAATACAAGATCCCTTAGTAATTCTAGCACCTTTCCACAACTCCATTGCAAATTCTATACCTCTTCTTATGTAGTATTCTTGCAATCTTTCCTTGAAATTATTTTTCAAGTAAAAATAATTTCCTTCATGCACAAGAAAAACTTGTTTACTGCACTGAAATTTTGATTTGGTACTACAGTTAATGAGAATATTGAGTCAGAAGCAAGCTCTAAAAATATCAGTAAGGGACTTGGCTTTCTTATGCTGCATTTTCAGCTTCTTATCAGTGTTTCCTGTAGACAGGGAGGACAGTGAGAGGGGCTCCCTCACGTCATTAAAGAGACCTACTACTCTCTCATCGCTGGGACCATAACAATGCTCTGTCAGCCTAATGTATTTTAAATGAGCCTGATGAAATCTGGGAGTAGGTCAAACAAATGAGCGATAGAAAAACTGCAAGAATCCTTTCCATCATTTAGTTAAAACATGTGGTGTTCTGAAAAAGCAGGCATCTTCTACCCCAAGTTCTTTAGGCCTTTCAGCTACCTTGCAGTCAGTTAAGATGCACTGAAGTCAGTGGATTTAACAGCCAACATGTTCATTAAGCAGATATCATCAGTTCCAGCTCTATCAGTCCAGCCAGTAATAACTCCGTCCTTAGTTTGCATGCAGGTGTCTGTGTGTGCATGTGCATCCTAAATCCATGTTGATAAGTTCAAAACACTGAGTACAGATTGAATTACTTATTTTTCATGAGATTTACAACTGTTTTTGTTAAGGGTGAGCAGAAGAAATAAATGGCAGCGGGATGGTGGATGGTCAAGACACCATTTAACTGTCCATCTCAAACAAAATATGTCAGCCCATTATGGCATTTTGTTTCATAGAGATGTTTTGCAGTAGATTCAACACTTGAAGGAAATAGAGATATTTAAACATGTTCTTTTAATATTTACATTATCAAGGGTTGTAGTTTGTTAGAATAATAAGTAAAACATCTGAATAAAGGACTCATAATTTAAATGTCACGCAGATTTTCCGCAAAATCCGCAGTTGAAACCTACCTAATATTTTTTGAGAGAAATAAAATTTACAAATAATTTCAACTTCTAGGATTAATACCATGACACTGATAAGTGTCACACAATAAGTGACCAATGTTGTTAGACAACGATAAAATAGGTGGCATTTTTCATTGACACGGTAAAGAGAGTAGCACTGATGAAATGGAAAAAAAAAAAAAACATGGAACAACAACTTCAAGATGTTGGGTGATGTTGAACAAAAACCACCAGCTAGTGTAAATAACATCTTTCCAATTTGGAACCACTTAAAAGCAGATGACATAAGCAGAGTTTGGTAGTTTACCCAGCTAACTTTATTGAGTCATTTACAACAACAACAGCAAAGTAAGGACTGAAATAATTTCTCAGGCTCTCAAAGTGTCAGAGAATACAAGTTAACATGTGAACCTGCTAGAGCCACAACACATCCTCCCATTTCAATATAGTAAACACATTTCTACCCGAGCCAGATGAGAAAGTCTGCCAACATCTCCATGGTACGTCATCCAGCTGTGACTGCTATTAACTTGAACACTTACACTGTTCAGAGGTCTGACTAATGTCACTTTTTGGCCTAAAGTCATACAGGGCAAATTCCTCTATGATTAAATGCAGGCTGTGTCCAGTGGTTTTGTAGATCTCATACTGCAGAGCAGCATATGAACAAGTTATTGAGGTGTTTTAGAGTTGGAAAATGTGTCCAAGTCATTCCAAGAAATACAAAGAAAGTGATTTATTGACTCTGAGCAATAGCTGCTTCAGATGCATATTTTAGGTGATACACAAGAAATTCCTTTTACAATGCATAATCACAGAAGCACTGGGTACATACTTCTTTGTACTGGAAGTATGAAATGATTTAAAAATCACTTCATACCTGTGGACACTTCAATAAAGTAATTGGCATCGATATTAGTAATTTTATCCTACTTATAGTTTGCAAGTCTGGGTGTAAAATTCCCAAGTATCCCAGCTGATTGATAAATTACTTCTCTTGGAGGCATAGCTTTTAGAAGAGTCTGAAAACTAGATAGTGCTAATGCTGTGAAGAGTCTCATTAAGACTCTAAGATAGCTCTGTTGAAGCATGCCGCCAAGACTTGTTTACTCATCAGAAAATTGGATTAATCTCTGCAACGTTTGCTTCTCAGAGTTCATAACCCAAAGTTAAATGCATTACGTTTTACATTCTTGTTTGGTGTTTGAAGACCAGAGGCAAGATTAGAAAGCGATGGAGTAAAATTTAAAATGACTTCAATGCTCATGTTTACATTGTCCCTCATGTCTACCATTAGAAAGTGCACTTCCATGCCATAGCACTTAATTTCCCAGTCCTACCTTAAGTCCACTTACAACATACAAATTGAAATTTCCACCTCTAATCTCTGATCAAGAATACGGCACAATGCTTTCAACAACACTGTCCTTTGATATAAACTGAACTGATTGAGAGTTAAAGGTTAATTAGGGGTTTTCTAAGGAAAACATTTAATTAGCAAAATGATATTGCTTTCTAAGCTATGGACAGTGCCCTGGTTATTAATTTTTCCCAGTGGCTGAAAGTACAAGAACATTAATTAATCAGTCATTAGCAGGAACTAATTGGCATGTCATTACTTGAGTAAGACCATAAAGATCCTAGAATTTGATTAATTTACTCAAAGAGAGAAGAGATGAATGGTCAAAAACATGATTACAATAGTGTTTTTTTTAAATGAAAAGGAAAATGAAAGGTTTGTCTGTTTGCACTTTTAGAGTAAGCTAGCATAATTATACTTTTTTTTTCTTATTGCTTATTGCCAATGCTATTTTTGCATTTCTTGCACCCTCTCCCCCCCCACACCTTTCTAATCTAGGTCACTGACTTGTTTATGACTGAACATCCTGTCTGGCCAGAGCTGAACACACCCAGCATCCAGCGGTTGTTTCTGCAACTTTTTAATCTCATATTGGCCTCAGAGGTGAGAAGATCTTAGGTTAAGTAAAAAAAAATAAATAAAAAATTACCCATTTATAAAGAAAGAGGCTTACAAAACTAACCACCAATTAAAATAAATAATGCTGTGCAAATTTTTTTTTTTATTTTTCCAGACCAAGGAAACAAGGGTGAAATGGTAAAAGGTAAAGTTAAAATGGACAGGCAGAAGAATGAACACATGGAAGGAAGGAATAAAAGGTCGAAAGAAAGGGCAAGGAAGGACACAAGGTAGGGCATATAAAAGGATGTAAGAAAGGAGGGTTGAAAGACGAAAGGAGACGAGGAACAAAAACCAGAAGGAAAAGAATTTGCAAAGAACTAAAGACAGAAAGGTGGAAAAACACAAAGAAGGATTGAAGGAGGTAAAGACAAGAAGGAAGAAGGGAAGGAAGAAGGGAAGGGGGAAAATGAAACAATTTTTCAATTGCAGTGTTAATATTTTCACCCTAAATACCCTGCAAGTACAAATATTTCTTTATCCACATTATGCAGACCAGAAAAATACATCAGATTCCATATTTTTTAAAAATGATGTGGGACTCCATATTGGAGCCCTGTGTAAAGCAAGTTGATACTCACAGTGACTGAATTTTATGAAAGTAGCTAAGATTAGCATCTCAAATACAAACACTAACTTGCTCAGAAAGTGTATGTTTGTATATTTGTGCATTTTTGTCTTGCAACTGCAGATGTTTAGAGTCAAAAACAGCAGCAGGAATACTTGGAAAAGGTCAAAGTAAATATTTCCTGAGTGTGTTACTCAGGATGCTCATTGCTGATACACCCACACTGCCTCCACAGAACATACTGCTGGACTTGGCATTACTCCATATTTTCTATCAATACAGCCAATATATTACATTACAATGAACATGCTGAACCATTAACGTACTTTATTCTACCTGTCAACACTACTTGGTCCTAACAGCTCCACTTCACTGTTCTGTCTGGGGCCAAAGGGGTAAATACTTTGATACACTGTGAAATAATTAGAAAGGCTCACTCAAGTGTGATTAGATTTGGTTGGCCGTGATCCCATTACTGTAAAGAAAAGCTTTCTGAAGAAGAAGAATGAATATTAAATAGTATTTGACTCATTAAAAGGCTTAATTTAGAGGAGACCGGGGTTGACAAGTTCTTACGCGTGTAGCCAAATTGACAGATTTACGTTTCACAACATCAGGTTGGTACATTGCTAATAGAAAGTGTTTAGAGCACCTCAAGTTTTTGTTTCAGGTTCATTATAGTTCAAAAATAAATTTTCAGACATTCCTCTGTTCAGCTACTCAGAGGAATTCTGAATCATTCCTAAGACTATTGAGTCATAATGGAAATTATCTCTTAAGCAGATAGAAAACCAGCTCATAGAAAACCAAACAAGAATGCTGGATATGAAGTTGTATTAATCTACTCATAGTCTAAATAAAGGAGTTGGTAGCTTAGCCTGTTAAGGAAAGAAAGAAAGTAAGGTGTAAAAGATCATTAGACTGCAACAAGTGCAGCACACTGCACACAGCCCCGCTTCAATCCTATAAATCTCACATCCCATATGGCTTGCACTTGACTCAACCTGTGGTAACAAGCAACAAAATGGAGCTGGAAGATGACAAACAAAACCTGCAAAAGGGAGAAGTTACATTGCTTACTCAAATTATGTTCTAAAAACAAAAACAATAAAATCTTAATTAAATATATCAGGTTTACTTTGGGCTCTGATCTCTAATTAAAGTCAGGGCGGGTCGGGTTGGACTTTTTTAAGCCTGATGTAAATACTGCAGAAACAGAGTGGCTGTGACTCAATGAGCAGAGTTCCCTTTTCCGTCTCTAGGACTGAATCCAGCTGCAGACAAAGATCGTTTTATGAGTGAGGAAAGGGTGGAATAAAACTTTCCCTTCTAGTTCATCATTTTCTGCCCCACCTTACACCAGAGCAGTATCTGCATTACAGCAGCCTGTCAGTCTTCCTCCAACGCTTCCTCCACCCTAGATATTTGAATTTCTTTTCTTGTAGAAGCAGTCAACTCACCCTAGAGGCGACAACCCATAATAACCTCAGATTTGAAGGCACTCACCTTCATCCCAGTTGTTACATATTCTGTTGCAAACTGGCCCAGTGCCTCCAAGAGGTTGATGTAGGCCAGCAACACCACAGTACATCAACTGCAAAAGGAGCATGTAAGCTTGAAGTCTTAAATGCTAAAGTCTGAAGTGGGATCTTCCTGCCTGTGTTTAGAAATTCTGTCCATGAAAGTTACAACTAGAATCAGTGACAAAGGGCAACCCTGGCAACATCCAGAATAGTCTGAAAACAGGTTTGACATTTACAATAGCAATGCAAACCAAACTTTTACTCCCATTTGGTTTTCATACCTTTAAAACATAACTGACAATGGATAAACATTTGTGCCTGACAGATTCTCTGACACAGAGGCACACTCTCTTCTAAGCTTACAGAAGCAGCCTGGGTAGTGATATTAATGAGGGCTTTAAGGAGAATCAGCAAAACCCAGGCATTTAATTTTACCTAAACTTTCTGTCTGCAGGAACCTCATGTCTTCTCCCTTTTGCAGCCATAGTAATAAACTATTTTAGCGATGCTTTAAATATCCATCTTTTATTTCATCATCCTCCTGAACATTAAATTTACATGGTAAAAATGTTAAAAACGATGGTTTTCTAAGCAGCACATTTTTCAATTACATTTTGAGTTTCTAAATGAATATTCTTTGATCTCCCATCAGTGTTGTGATGACTGATCTACATGATGTTTGTTCATTAATGCTTTCTAAACAACCACTTACCCTCCCACAGAGCAGTTGAATTTATGCTGAGATTAAAACTGTCAATTTTGTTTCACTAATTAGGTGAATTCTAAAGGTCACTTGTACCATTTTTTTTATTTTGAAGTTGATTATCATCAACCTGTCCAGGGACTGCAAATGCAAGTGGAAATTAGTATTTTTGCTAAAAACTGGTACCATGCATCTTTCCTTTGAAAAGGTCAATGAAATGCTGTACCTTATCTCTGTGTAAAATAAAAAAAGGTCCAGGTCTAAAAGTCTAGATAAGGACTTGAAAATCAAGCAACATTTTCTTCTAAATTCAGATTTAATTATTATTGACTTTCTACTATAAAATTAAATCCAATTGTAATAGATCAACATTCATGTTTGCAATGTGAAAAAAGGCAGTGTACTTTTTAAAGGTTTAGGCAAACTAGCAAGAAAACATTAAGATTTATCCTGTTTTGACATAAACCAGGCAAATTGCTCTTGTATGTGACTGACTGCCATGTACAAGGAAGTGCTCAACACTCCGGTTTAGGTTAAACAGCTTACACAAGCAGTGTTCAGCCAGAGCTGAAAATCATCTTCCTTCAAGACTTTAAGAAAGGGGAGGGCACATAATGACAGCAAGTGAAACCAAGGACCAAGTCCCATTACATTACCCCCCAAATGGCCTGTTTTTGTGCATTTCCTCTCATAATCATGGCTCAGAAACAACAGCACCATGGGAGGAAACCAGCCTTTTTGCTTCCCCGCGTTTGAAGGACACATTTTAAGATGGAACAAAACACGCACAGAGCCGAGTCTCTTACAAAGAGTCTGTTCTGCTCTTTTGAGAAGTTTTACAAGGCCAGTTTTGGTTCTTTCTGTCTTTGGACAAGGCTTGCCTTTCATGGGGGGCTGGGAAAAGCCGGTTCAGGTAACATGTTTTCAGAACCCAGAGCTGAGGGAGTGGGTCAGTGTTGAGTGGTGTAATGGAAGGGAACCCCTGAGATGGACACAGTGCTGAAATAAACTTTGTGATATAGAGATGGGAAAAGCTGGGAAGAAGTACAACATTGATACAACATTGCTGCACTACTGTACATTGTAATGCAATGTTTGCTAGCTAGAAATATGAAAACCATATAATGGACTCCGGCCTACTTGTGGATTCACCAATTCATAATTTTTTTTCTGAAACATAATTTCAATTATTGATGGAAAATTCATCCATTTGCACAACTCTCTGCTTGAGCATAGAGCACATAGTTATGTAAAGTGTTCCAGTGCTTGTAGGAGGTTGATATAGGCCAGCATCAACCTGGCCTACATCAACTGCCAGTAGTCAGTTGACCAGAAATCGATCTCTCTTTTGAGCTACTTCAACCATGCATTCTCTACATAGAGGAAAGAAAATGCAGCTTGGGAAGTGAAAATATCTAGTCGAAATGCTACTTGAAACACTATGAACTGGCATTTGCAAATCTGCATAGATAGCAAACTTTAACTTAATTTCATTATAAAAGAAAATCAGTAAGAAATCAGTTTTTTGGACAATATTACAAATTTGTAACAATAATTCTGTAAAAATATATTTCTAAAAAATGTTTTAAAATGTCTACTTTTTCATGTTGATCATACATGTATGACAGTTCAATAAGTAATTTTTTTTATGTTTTCACTAATTTAATGTGGACACATTTAATGTCTGTATGCTGTGAGGATTTGAAAAAATATTCTTGTTTATGCACTCAATCTTGGCCAATAACTGATTCTGAGACTTCCTGTTCCCCTGAGGCAGGGGGAAATATCACGTGTCAGAGGCCAATGTCTTGGAAAAGAGCAGAAAGGGCTGTCTAGCTATGGCAGATGCTTTTTATTCTTTATATGCGAGGAGATTATTCATGAAAGACGAAAAGCTTTTTTTGGACCCATCACAATAAATTTGGAGACTTTATCAAATTTAACAGAAGCTATAACCAAGATTGGACTTTTAGCTTCAAGTATCTGGTTTGATTCAAAGTGTACTCTTGTGGAAAAGTACCTCATGATCTCTGTACAAGTATCTGATGAAGTGGGCTTGTTTTTACTTCAATTGGCCAGGGAACCTTATTAATGTGTCTGATATGACAAACTCAAATGCCAGAAGATTCAAATGAAAACTGGTCATCACTCGCTCTTTCAGCAGTATGACGAGCCAAAGATTTAGCAAAACATATTTTGCTAAATCAAGACAAAATATGTGCAGAGCTGAAAAGAAGGGAGATGAAAACAAACTGGAGCAAATAGTCAAAGATCCTTATCTGTTTATTCTAATGAAATATTAAGTGGATAAAGGATTGTTCAAAGTATTACAGAGGTGCCAATATTTGTGAGATCTGTGGATTAATGTATAAACTACATTTAACTTTTTTTTTTCTCTCACCGAAAAAATAAAAACACTCAAATCAAAAATTGGGTTTTGAACATTTCTCAGGGTGAGATTTTGCTGCTCCAGTTAAAAACAAATGCATTTCTTTTCACACATCTTTTACTAGTGGAGCAAAGACGTGTGGAGGATGCTCTGCCTATAACACATTCTTCAATCAAGATTCTGCTATACCAAAATATTTTTTTTCACAATAACAAATACACAAATTAAGCAATACGCATGTGTACGCAATGGATTTAAATTGTTTTTCCTCAAACTGAAAATGTTCATCATTTTGCTATTAAACTTTCCATCCCCACTTTCTTTAAAGACAAAGTTGGAGAAACATGTCAGACTAATGTGTCTGACTGCAGTCTAAAGGTCAGTTGACCAAAAATCAATCTCTTTTGAACTCTCTCCTCCTTTCTTTCTTCCTCTCTCCTCCTACTTCCTCCAGCCCAATTGTAATTCATCAGGCGACAGTGTCCAGAGGAAACGTGAAGTGAGTGAATGAGGATAAGTATTTAATCCATCAAACTCCTTCCACTCCTACCAAGCAGCTGACTCAACAACTTCTCCCTGGGATTAGATACTCTTGAGAGAAGTATAGAAGGAGGGGGTCTAAGCTTCAATCCAGCACAGCCTACAAGCGTCTGGGTAAAAAGTCCAACTACAAAAGGCTACCTTATAATTTAACATATTTACTACTGCACTACATAGACAGATGTCCCTTGTGCAACAGTGGTGTGAGTCAGAATGGATCCAGTCCCACTGTGGTTTCCCCCTCTGCACCAGAGCTGTTGATGGAGTAGGCAAATGACAGTATACACAGAGAGGACAAGCCACATTGTGTAGGAGGCACAGACCTCTGATCGTTGCAAGCTGCCTTAAAGGGGCATGTACCAATTTTCCAAGCTAGTCACAAAGAGAACTGCTCCTTGCAAACAGTTTTATTATGTGGTGTGGAAGGACTGGCATTTTAAAGAGGAAAAGCACAGTCTGTCTCTGTGTTTTTAGGTTGAATTAGGCTTTAAAAAAAAAAAGAAAACAATTATATTTGTATATTCGCATAGTTCTTAAACTGTGATTCTGGTCCCATTGGTTCCACATTCCTCACCTAAAGAAGGCAAATTACCTTCTTCAATTATGATACAAATGAGTTATCTGTGACGTGACACTAATAACTACTGACAGACAAACTGAATCTTCACACACTCATCTTTGCTTCAGACACATCTAAGAGAAGTGCAGTGGGGAAATAACTTCTGGTACAAACTAACATGTACATTAGTGGACAAAGAACGAGTGCCAGTGGCTGCTACTTCTGTCATATTCCAGTTTCCAGGAATGTCAGAAACTGAATCCAGGAATAACATAAACCCAGCTCAACTTTTCGTCAATTCCAAGAAGGAAGACAATATTTGCAAATTAAGGTTATACATGCATTGAATATTGCAGCTTGGGTGCCATGTGCCTCGTTGGTAGAGCGACTGCAACTTTTGCTGAAACTGCAATCCTCAACACTGTAGTTCCAAGTTTGAGTCCCAGCCCTGGACCATTTTACTGCATTTCTCTTTCTGCCCAACTTCCTGCCTCGCTACTAATGAATAAAAGCCACTGGTGTCAAACAACCCTGCAGCTTTGTCATGGCTTTCTGTGCTTTCAAACACTGCAGGAACATATTATTGGAGAGTATGTGAAACTTTAGCTTGTGAGAATAACTAAGTCATTTTAAATAACTTAAGTTCTACTTGAAGTACCTTGTTGATGTGACTGGTCATAACTTGTTCAGCAGCTTATGAAACTTTTTCATAATACATAAATTGTCTTTTTACAAAGCACACTTTAAATTCCAATGAGAGATAAACCAGCAGGCTGATCGCATTAGCAGGCTACCTTGTTGCTGAAATGTCCTATACAAATAAAATTTGATTGATTGATTGATTAGCCCTTTTGTGAGCTGTTTATTTTGGTGTTTTTTTCCCCGTTATCTTTACCATACTAATTTTATTTGCGTGTGCAAATGATGTGAGTACTTAGCTTTGTGCTCTTAGTAGTGGAAAAATCCACAAAGTGACAGTGTGGAGGTGGGGAAACTAAATGCAGACTTTTTTCAGAAACTATGTTTTTAGCTCCAGATTTTCCTGCACCTCCAATGACTGTGTTGAGCCTTTTATTTTTTTCTTTGTCTGATTATATCCAGGCCTCTGTTGTGTTTAATCAGCATTGGGTTTGGGGAATTTTCTTCAACAGGGAGAGTGAAGCTGGTCACAGTGGATTGAAAAGTGTTTTATTTAAATACAGGGTGACAATGGATAAAACAAATAAAAAAAACTTCTTAAAGCCACATAGGAATCTGTGGTAAGACTAAGTTTGATGTTCAAAGATGCCTTTCATCCAAACTGTTCTTGAGACGTTTTACAAAGAGATTAGACGATTTCATTCTCTCGCTAAAACATTATCCAAAAGACATGCAGCACATTGTTAGAGCAAAGACGTTTCACAGTATTTGTTCTGGGGAGTTTAATATAAAAACACTTTTCATATTTTTACCATTAAAAACTCATTGTTTTTAATCCACTACACAATTCATACTTTATGTTGGTCTATAAGATAAAACCACAGAAAATAAATAAAAAGAAAATTGAGACTGTAATGTGGGAAAATTAGAAAATGCTTGCTTTTTAGATATATGGATACTCCTGTAAGTGAGGGAGTACCAAATGTATCCATACTTCTGAATTAGCCAATAGAAATAATTTTGGTAATTCCAACTAACCTAAAAGAGATTTCTGGTCCGATTTAAATTCAGGCAGTGAGAAGAAATGTGCACATTTTAATTGGATTTATGTTTATATCTGGTTTATACTTTCTATTTTAAAATAAATGACTGAAGATGGATCATATTTTTCTTTTCTGGTTTTGACACTGATTTTATTATTAATTTGCCCTTAATGTTTCAAGTTTCTAACAAGTACCAAGGACATGCATCTTGGCTTTCCGTATGTCACAAAGCAAACAGAAAGGGATTCAGAGGAAAATGATGAGTAATATGGAAATTTACCTGGGATTCTGCTTTGACATGCAGATCTACTTGTTTGTGCCTAGGTCTTTGAGGACCGGGTCAAAAAAACAAAATGTAAAACTGCAGCAATGCAAACAAAAAATGTTACTAGTAGCAATGCAGAATTTGAATTTTCCAGAGATGGAGATAAATGTGTGTGTTCAAATCGTACACACAGTGGCAAACCCAAAATCAAATTCCCTGTTTGCACTTGGTGCCAAGGACCTTGGTATGTTTTAACACTTCACGGACAGCTGCTTGTCCTTGCGTATTAATACGTCATTGTCGACTCAACACACACTTAAGCTGTTGCTTAAGTGTGTGTTGCTTAAGCATGTTGCGTGTTGCTTAAGTGTGTGTTGAGTGAGCTCTTTGAGTGAGCTCAAAGGGCTTGGCTCACTCCAAGGTGTGTCAGCACCCCATGTCAAGAACAAACAGCCATGTTTTCTTCTGTTCTCACTACATGGAAGAGATTAGAGGCGCCAAAAGTGACAGATAACAGATATATCCAAGTAAACAGCTCCAAGATGCTTCTCCTCTACAGTAAACTCAACAAGGTTCAACTGAAGCCTCACGGACTGTGATCGTTTGGTATGTTGCAGTCAACAGCAGCTGTACCGTCACTGGCAAAGTATGTGATCTTGTGTGCTAAACCTGTATGTTAAAACAGGCTGGCACATGTCAGCTTGTGAGCTATGCATGTTACTGCCTGGAGAGGAAAAATCTTGTGGGAAGAGAGGCATTAAAGTACAGACATAAAACAGACATAAAAACGACAGAGCTACAGTCAACAAAGACGCATGACTATGTTTAAAAACGACTTAGATAGATATTTGTGTTTGGACGAGACAAAGGAGACAAGAGAGTAATCTAGTTTAAGAAACTAAGACTGAGTGAAGGTGATCTCCCTTCTTTCTACAAATTGTTAGTTGGGGTATAAGTGAGTCAATGCCAGTCATGTGATGAAAACAAGAAAAATGTGAGAGACTTGGTTTCTAATAATAGCAGTATGCCAGAAAATGTGGTACCGATACCGTTTAGTATGACAATTTTCTCGTGTTGCAAGTTTTTAAAGGAAGTCTGACCTCATATGAGCCTGCACATTGCCACAGTCAAGCAAGAAACAAATTTGATTTCCAGTTTTAATATGCAGATTTTCCAAAAATTAAATTTTCAAAAACAGAAAATCCGATGACTAAAAATCAATTTATTGTCAAGCCCCAATCTCACCAAAAAGGCTGGAATGAGCCCTTTTTATTTTTGCCTTGTTAAAGACTATGTTGGTGTAAATAAAATTTTTCAACAACGCATAATTACCTAGCGATATTTTCAAATTTCAAATCAACTTAAAAATAAATAAATAAAATGTATAAAAAAAAATAGTAGGCCATTAGATGACAGCCCTACCATGCAGCATAGCAGGTTTTCTGGGGGAAAACCCTGCCAACCCAATCCATGTGCACCATTTCTAAAACACATGTAGTGAAAGATTGAAGAACTGTGGAAAATGTTAAGTAGGACCAGTTTGGAACTGGGAGTTTGGACAACTGCCACTGTCTCCATTCTCCTTCTGAGCTCACCATTTACAAGCTCAATGACAAGCCCAATGAGTGAAAGGAGAGCAAACGATGTGTGAATTACCAGATCTCAGTCTCATCGCAAAGACATTAAATACGTTAATCAGAGAAGCTCAACCGCCATGAAACACCTGGGAGTTTGCTGCCAACCCCTACAGATACAATCAAAACAACATCAGCCATCTAACGACTACCCGCGCTGGTCTGTGTAAAGTCCCATTAGGCTGGTGCCTGTATCCTAAATAAATTTTAAAAAGAACAAAAAAACACTACACACTCCACGGAAACACCCATCAGCTTTTTCATCCTTTAAACCCCGAATTGTGATGAAATATGTTTATTTTCCTCTGACAAAAAATTCTAAAATAAAATTCATTAAAACTTTGAACCAGAAAATTAATCCTCTCCGATTTAATTCATGCAGTTAATTGCCTAAAGCACTGAGCAGCTATGTCCAATTTTTATAGTACCATTTATGAAAAAAATATCATATTCAATAAATTAGAATGTTTTTAAAACATTTATTTAAATACACACATCAATGTTTTCAAGCCTTTCTATTAAGATGAGTTTCTGTAACATATAATGAACACAACATTTTAGCTCAGATCAGAACTAAAAGAATTTCTTATTGCAAAAATGTCTTTTTGCATATAAAATTAAAACTATCTGCTTAAAGGTTATTTCAAAAAGGTACTTTTAATCTAACTGTGATTATGTATGTGCAGATATTCTAATTTACTGAAAATGATTCTACATAAATAAAAAAAATAAAAAGACAGATGCACACTCCCTGACCAGCTGTAAGTTTTCCTTACAGCTGATCAGGGAATGTGATCAGTGATTATTTTGATCATACTTTTCTCACTAAGTTTATTGAAAATTTTATTCAATTCCTGGGTCCTGGGTTCGATTCTCGACCTGGGGTCTTTCTGCACAGAGTTTGCATGTTCTCCCTGTGCATGCACTGGTTCTCTCCGGGTACTCCGGCTTCCTCCCACAGTCCCAAAGCATGGCTGTTCAAAATTCTCCCTGTGTGTGTGTTTGCATGGTTGTTTGTCCTGTCTGTCTCTACGTTGCCCTGCGACAAACTTTTGTTTAATCAACTTTTTGATTAGTTGTTCAGCTGACTCACCCAAGTTTTACAGAGCTTGTTTGTTTTGATGTGACCTTGTTTATACGTCTTACGGGAATAACATTCATAAGGGTATTATCTGTTTCAGCCTCTGCTATTCAGATCCAGGGGTGCATGCATGAGCAGAAACTGTAAGCCTTCACCACTCAGCATTGTGAGCCTTCAGAAACCCCTGGATTGTAATTTTCATGTCTGCTTCATTACATATTTTATTTCAAAAAGCAAAACCCTAGCACTACAGTGAGTTCCAAAATTATATTATATTCCCAGATATACCCAATACCTTCTATTGACATGCAGTGAGTTTTGGAATTTCATGTTATTTAAACATTTATCATTTATTAGAATAACTGACAAGTTTTTGAACAAATTCACACAATGCAGGCTATTATATCTAGTAGTAAAATCAGCAGTTTTTCAACCTGCCTGAAGTCCAGGTATCGCTGGACTATATGTTATACTCCTCCAGAACTGAACATGAAAGAAACTTTGTTCACCAAAAGAAAATTGGCAACATATGCTAGAAGCGTGGCAGGTCCTTTCGTGAGGTAAGTATGTAAAGTATGAGGCTGTTTCAGATGAACACATACTCAGTAGTTTAAGAATAGGGTTAATGCAGAATGTAGTCAAATATGAACATGCGTCAGCAGAATTTGGTTAAACATTCTTATCTGAGGGATCTCTAAAAGCAGAATGAATTATTTTTTTGTGAAATGTTGCAGAGCGAGTGTGGGTTGAAGCTGATGACTTCCAACAGAGCTGGCTGCATGGCTGACACCAACATCCATTATATGTAATTCAACTGTAACCACTGATGACAATTTTCAGAAATGTAGGCCCATCTAAAAGTGCAGTACAATGATTGGCGGAAAAACTAAAACCACATTTCCTCTCATGGTTCATATTTCTAACTGTGGTAGATGGAAACTTGTGGGCAGCAGTGTGGGCTACACACCCAAAACAGGGAGAGGGCTCCAAGGAGACCTAAAACTGATGTTTACCAGTGGTGGTGGGGGTTGGGAGGGAGGAAGGAGCAATTAACACAGCTTTCAAATGCATACAGATAGTAATCAGAATTTCAAATGCAATATCTTTCAAAACCTACATTAGCAGTCATAGCCCTTTAACGCTTCACATTTTGTCCCATTACACCCACATTCACTCCTCCATTAGTTTTATCTGGATTTTATGTGTTAGTCTAGCAGGAAGTGGTAGATAACTTTCACTGGTTAACAGTCATGAGTTTGGATTGTTTGAGAAAGTTGAGAAATATAGACAGAACCCTTGCGTACATATGGAGAGCATAAAAGCTCCATGCAGAAAGAAGCGAAGCTGGGATTCTAACATGGGACATCCTCACTGCAATACAAATAAAATCCTAAAAATTGAAACTGGAAGCCATTGCATTGTAGAACCAAGATGATCTTTTCACCACAATACTTCACAAACGAAGATGATGTGCTTAGGATGATGCACACTTTTGCCACACAGTTTTTACTGGTGGACCATAATGTTTGTTTTGCTCTCATTTAACTTTCTTCCATTTGTTTGCTGTGCTCCCTGCTGCAGCTTGTGACAAACTGGGCAGCTTGAGACAGGAGAACTCTATAGCTCCTCCAGACCTCAGTTTAGCCATGCATTTGTAAGTTTGCAGTTGTCTCATATTCTTCCCATTTTCAGACGATGGACTGGACAGTGCGTTGTTCAAAGTTTGGTTTAAATTTCTCAAGAACTGCATTTCTAACCCACCTGCTGTGTTCCTTGGTTTTAACCAGGGAGAATTCCTACAACCTATGAGAGCTTAAATATATGTATTCTTCCTACAATTAAATTATGCTCAAGTTGACTATTTCTAACCACTTGACTTCTGATGGCATTATTTTACATTGGACATTTAGTGCTTTCGGCATAAATGGGTGCTAAATTAAAATAAGCATCACATTTTTTGGATATTCAGTTGTAAAATGTTTTGAAAAGCCTTTATCTTTTATTTTAGATCATCTATCAAATTACTTCAAGACTATGCTCTATTTTGTTCTGGCCTCTCAGAAGAGATTTAGGTAAACTTCATAAGAATCATGTTTTTTATGGCCCTGAACATCAGAATGAGGTCATAGTCACATCTCCAGTACATGTGATGTCCAAAGCTTAGGGCAACACTATTCTGTTTCGCAATAACATGAGTCTTTCTGTAAGTTCAATAATGAAAACCAAATGTCTTTAGGAAAACCCTTCACTTGTTAAAACAGCAGCAGGGAGGAAGGGAGAAAAAAAAAGTATTTCAGATTATGCAATAGCAACAGCTGTTAAATAAAAACACATGAAAATAAATTTTGTGCATGTGTTATATCTGTCATGAAAGTGAGACATGTGCTGTCTTCTTTCATTAGTGGGATGCCAGTGCAACAAAGCTTGAAGGAAAACTCTAGAGCAAACAATCATGAGAACTGAGACACTGCTGAGCTGCAATCAGTTCCCACATAGACATGTACTTATTTGATCAGCCATCCTTCCACATCCAAATATTTAGTCATCCTGCTGCTCAGGCTCTGTTAGACTGTTATGATGGATCCACAGGCACATGTTCACTGTAAACATAAGCAGCTTGCTGCTACACTGGACCCCTGCGTGGTGCTTTGGCACTGAATGGAACTGTTCAATCAATATAATCCACTTAACAAGGCTAGGCGCAGATTACTTCAAGGTTAAACAACCTGCTGTATGCTGAATTAATTGCCTCTGATGCGTCCATTTGCGCACTTATTAAAACATGTTACATTTAAGGCGTCGTCTGAGCGTTTTAATAGGAGGATGTGCTCCATTACCGTTTATCCCAAGACATATCCTGGACCCCCTGCTAACGGGAAGCAGGTGGACTTATCTGCGTCCAAGTGGCCACTTCAGAGTCTCCGCGTACACGTACACAAGCACGGATGCGCATTAATGTGCAGGAAAGGGAGGTTGTGCGAAAACACAAAGACAATACGGCGGACTTCTGATGCCGGTAAAGTCGTTAGCCCAGAAAGAAGTTCTATCTAAGGATGTTTTACAGGAATTCTTCAGCGACCCACCCGGTGCCACGGTGCCAAAGTTATCCACTTCCCGATGACGCACAGCAGCGCATTGAGATGAAGGTTAAGGGTCCCCGCGGAGTCTTAACAAGTGGACAGTCAGTCACGGCGGGTTTTTTTTTTATTTTTTTTATCATTATTATTTTAAACCTCGATTATTTATGGAATATCCAAATAGTCTTCCAGTTCTGTTTTAACCCTCCCGCCCCCCAAAAAACCAGCACAGCATGGAAACTTTTGACTCGATAAGTCAAATTAGATCAACAAATTAGATACATAACATCAAGCGTCATTAAAGCCTAACAGTGTTTTCAGTCTCACTCACCTGAAGCTGCGAGTCCAAACAGGACGGCGATAACATAGAGCCCCTTTACGCACATTTGGTCGGCAAGTCTAAGCAGTGGGGGAGAAGAGTCAACAAACCCCAGCCTAGTCAACCTTCTTCCACAGACTGGCTGACTCACAGACAGCAAAACCGAGCGGCAAAAATCTACGGATCCCCCTTGAGGAGATGAAAAAAAGAGGGGGAAAAAATAGAAAAAGTCCTCAATTTCAGCTTTCCTGTCCAAAGACGCTTCCTGGCTCGTCTTCTGTCCTCAAAGACTTGACTTCTAGTACCCTCCCTCCCACCATAATTTCGGGCGGAGTAAAAAAAAGAAAAAAAAAGAAAGGAGAAAAAAAAGGAAGAGGAACAAGATTTGAAGGCCTTTTTTCGACGCTTACATTTATTTCTCATCAGACTCGTTCTGCTGCTATACGGGTACGCATGCCTGCTGTTATGCAAACTAAATCTCATCAGTCTCAAACATGTAATGGAAACAATTGTAGAACTTAAGTTCCAAACACTAAAAATAAATATATATACATGTTAAATAATTTAATTCTAAACCAAACCTACTGTAACACACCAATGGCTATAATAGCAAAACTTGTTTTTATAGAAAATATGTTTTTATGCCTTTATTTTTAAAACATTCTTTCATGCTTTTTCCATAATATTAATTATTGATGTTGCCTTAATCGTCTACTTGAAAGTTTGTCCTTATGACATCTCTTCCCCATAAATGTAAAGTCAGGCATTAATGCTGTCTGGAACCTTAGCCTACATTTTTTTAGATATTAACTGTAATAATGGCGTTTGACATCCCTTCACTTCCCTTTAATTTCCCTCCCTTTAATTGAGAAGCAAAGAACAAGTGCAAGAAAACAAAAACTAAATGTGATTTTTTTAAAATCACAAGTAAACAAAAAAAATCACTTATCTGTTGGTGTGTTGTTGAATCGTCCAGTTTTTGTTTTATGTGGCACTTTAATGTGCGAGGGTGAGGCACTCGGATTTATTTTTTATTCAACAAGAAAAGAAGTTAAATAATATTTAGTCTTTGTCACAACTTATTTTGAAAAGCATCACTTGGCATCGTTTAGCCACATGGGGGCAGAGAAGCACCACAATATCCACTAACTTTCAAATGTGCCCTTGCTTTTACTGTTGGAGTTTAAATACGCTAAAAAAAAAAAAAAAAAAAAAAAGTTAAAAATCCTCTGTGTCTGAAGTTAAATCAGAAATTTCTCTTATTTGAATGAAATGAACTATGATTATTGCCATTTTAATTAAAGGATAGGTCAGCTATTTATTTACTAAGCTCTTTAAGAGCAGATTGGGAAAGTCCAGACAATTACGTCATGACTTTTGAGACCTCAGAGAGATTAAATGACACATTTGAGATAATCGGAGTTACACCTGTAGTTGTGTTTTGAGACCACACCTGGAATTGTCATGGAGGGTGCAGAAATGGGAGTTGGACCAAAGTGCAGACAGGAGAACGGAATGTCTATGAGCCATGGTTTTATTAAACCAAAAATACTTACAAAAACTGGAAATGCAGAATATGTGACCAAGTGTTTCCGATCCTGGTCCTCAAGACACACCGCCTTACCTGTTTTAGCCATCTCCCTGCTTCAAGCACTCATAATTTCAACTGATGACTGAAGAACAGGCTTTTGTGGAACTGCAATCATCTGAATCAGGTGTCTTAAATCAGGGAAACATCTAAAACATGGATCGCAGTGTGTTTTGATTTCCAGGTTTGGGAAACACTGAGCAACAGTGTCTTGGAACCAGTGACAAGCAATGAGTCCAGGAGGTAGATACACAGAGTCAGAGAGAAACTGACCACAGCCGAGAAGGTAGCAAGTGGGACTAGATGAGATAAATGACTAGCAGCTGCCAGTCAAGGGGAGAAGAAAAAGAGTAAATGGCAAAGGGACTGTCCAACAATCAAACCACTCAAGAAGAATATATGGTAATCCTGGTTCTTTGTCTCACAGATGAATGCTTTTTGGTCCAAAATGTACCAATAGACCCCAGAACAAAAGCCTAAGACCTTGTAAAGATGCTGATTTCAAGGGTCATTGTCACAGTAAAATGTGCCTTGAA
Source organism: Poeciliopsis gracilis (assembly GCA_911649635.1). NCBI lineage: Eukaryota > Metazoa > Chordata > Actinopteri > Cyprinodontiformes > Poeciliidae > Poeciliopsis > Poeciliopsis gracilis. The sequence continues at coordinate 3,804,688 of CAJVRI010000884.1, read as the reverse complement.
CAGACATGGGCTGAAAGTCATTAATTCAAAAGAAACACAAGAAAGCCATAGCGAGCATCGTCACATTTGAATCAAAAAGGGGAGCACTTGTAAACCTGGGAAGACCATGTCAGCTGTGAAGTATGGAGGTGGCCTCATTTTGTTTTGCTGCCAGAATAGCTTGTGCACTTTCTAGAATAGAAATAGAACAGTTGACGAAAGGACATTATGAAGCAATATCCAAAGACATCAATCAGGGAGTTAAAACTTAGAAAAAAGTTGCCTTCTCAATGAACAGTAACCTAAAACATACAGCGGTTACTAAATTCTACATGAACTCTTAAAATGATCATACAGCTTATGTCTGAAATCTGCAAGATCAAAAACTGATGTGGGTTATTTTGTCAGCTGCTTCCTGGTCAAATGTGGACAACAGGGTTGGATTACAGGTGTGTAACCCATATATAGTGGGTCAGGCTGTCAACCATAACATAGATCTATGTCACAAATGTTACACTAGTCCATTTACAGCACCTTTAATAGCAAAGAATCAAATTTACGTAACAAAATGTATTTCACTGTAACATAAACAGTCAGTTCTATTTCTTTCTCTTTAGTTATGATAAAAACATTATGTCAAAGTGTACATTAGTGCATTTGTACTATTACCTGATTAAATTGGTGTTTTACCTGTTTAATACCCTGCAATATAACACATATTGCATTTTTGATCATTAAAAATTAATAGCAAATATTTTTATAGCTTTTCTTGGAATGGAAAGTAGTGGTGATATAAAGTAATTTTTAAGGAGGAGGAAACAACAGCTGGATTGCTCCAGCGAAATGAAGTAAGCCGAACATAATACAATAGAGGCGTAGCAGCAAGAAAGTAAAGAAGAATACACAAGGCAGCACAGACAAAGGAGCAACTGAAAGCCTAAAACTAAAATTAGCAGTGAGAGTAAATGTCAAGATGCATGAAAGCTTTTGTAATTATTCGCAAGCTGGGTGAGGGCAGAAAGCAAAGAGAACGGAAACAGACCAGAGAGCAGAAACAGGAAATGTGACAAGAGCTATTAAAGACAAAACCAAAATGATTGTTATCAAAACCCAAAGCAATAAACAAACTGAGACAAAGCCTAGGCTCACTAACCAGGGAGAAATTTACTGTAAGTGACATCACAAAAAAATGAGACAAAGAAAGCAGAACCTACTAAACTCTGACAGACACATTTGCTAAACCATTAGCTTTTCTATTTCTTAGCCTGAGGGAGGAATACTGGTGCCAGTTTACTTGTTACCTGCTGTCGGCTCTCCTATACAGGAGCTTATCGATGCATCATGCACTGATAAAATAATTGACATTAAACATAGGATATTCTCTCAATTTTGACAGTTATGAATGCTGTCAAAATATTCATAATATTTAAATCACCAATGACTCCTTATATTTAAAGTATGTATATTGCACAGAAATACATTGATCTTTCTTTGTGAACCTAACAGCATGCAACAAAACAGAAGAACTTTTCTTTTATATCACACATATACAAGCTTCTCTTTCCAAAATCCTTCAATAAGAAAATACTAAATATTGTTGTTTCTACTGTCACCACATGCTTGCTCATTGTAGTAGATAGCTGCAAAGTCGCCTCAGTGTGGCCTTCTTCAAATAGACTCCGGCCGACCAAATTGTCTTTATAAATTATGCTAGACTGGACTGGGACATTAATCTGATCAGTCAAATTGGTATGAAATTATTGTATTTTTCTTTATAATCATATAATTTCTTTATAAATGAAATTGATCAGGTTTTTCTTGTTTAGTTCCTTGATATGACAATAATTTTGAAGTGCTACATAAATAACCATAATAGTATTCAGTTGGGCAACATTAACGTTTGGGCACATTTAAAGTGTCGAGACCAGCATTGGAGACAGTGGCCCAATAGATCACAGGGGAGTAATATAAGGCCAGTGCTGCTGAAATTTCTACCTTGAACTATAAAATGTGATGCTGTGTTGGTTTAAGGACCCAGAACATAATTCCTGAAGGTAATTACATTAAGAGAAAACACCAAATAGTGTTCTCTCTTAAGTCAGAATGAAAGATAAAATAAAATAAACTCTTCTAATAATCTAATCCATCAGTTGTCTCCATCATGCTAAACAGGAAGAAATCTTGCTGTATTACTTTTTTATTTATTTTTTTATTACAATACTTCTAGCACAGTTGCTGTAGATAATAGTGAGCATTCCTTTCTAATTGAGATGGATATGGCTTTTTCTGGGGAAAATTGTTTACATATTCAAATTGCCTATTTGATCACATAATTCTCATCTACAGGTTCCACTGTATTATTTGCCTACTTCTGTTACTCTTTTTAATTTCTCCTTCTCCAGATTTTTTTGATCTGGAATAAGTCAGGATTCAAAATGCTTCTTTCTACAAGCTTCGTTTCAGTTTGACATCAATGAACAATAAAATCCTCTTGAAAAACTACACACTTCCTGTAGGGCTAAACGTGTGTGTCTTTTGTGAATTTATGAGTGCGCACAAGCGAGAGAGCACACAGAGAGAGAGAGCGTCTCAGTGTGCCATTAACCAGACTGCTGAGCTTAATTCAGACTTCACAGATTTGATCCAAACTCCAGACGGATAAAGAAACACTCAGAATGGGTATTCAGGTCATGTTCGTTGTCCTTTTCATGTTTTTAGCCACAGTGGAATCTCAAAAAGGTAAGCACCCACCAGTCCTGCAACCATACTTTTACTATGAAGTTGAAATATTTTCATTTATTTGTCTGGAGGTTGAACAAATATATATTTCAGCTCTAAATATACTTTTTGCCTCATGCAAATCCTTTAGCGTTTTTGATCGATCGCAGTTTTAACAGAAAGATGTAAACATTATGGACTTAAATGACTACAGACTTATTGATTAATTGTGTTTGTGGTTGAAGGAGGAGTCTCATTCTGGAGAAACAAAGTTACTCTGACCTGTCCACAAAACGGAACATGGAAGAATATAATGGACGATAAAACTGCTATAGATCCTGGTGTAACTTATGAATTCAACTTTAAAGGCCAGGCTCAATATTATTGTGAATATGGTGATCTAGAGGAGAAGATAAAATACAAATTCTTCGTAAAAGGGAAGGGTGAGTGAAACCAGATTTAATTTTAAGGCCTTTACGCTCATACAGACCTAACTATTGTTTGACGGATCACTTTTCTTCTCCAGCCTGTGACAACTGCTTTGAGGTGGATGGACTCCTGTTCATGCTGGTGATTCTCGTGGATGTGATCGGGACTGCAGTGGTGATGAGGATAATCTACGTTTGCACCAAGAGGAGACATCCAAATGTACCACTTCAACCCCCAAGAGGTAGGAATGAATTTAAGATCTTATCCCAATTTCTGGCCCTTGGGCCCAAGTACTCATAAAATCCTTGGAATTAATGAATATTTATTATCTTTATTTCTTTAAGCACGTAGAACCCGGCCTCAAGCGGACCAATCTTCTGCCTATGAGGTGGGTATTGTCAGGAACCGTATTACAAAAAGTCTGTTTTGTCTGGAATTTTTCTCTTCTTGTTGAACTAAAAGAAGCATCGTTATAGTAATATGATGTGGTCAATTCAAATCCTCTCCTCCAATCTAAAGCTTTTTTTGGATAAAAAAAAAATTATATATTTTTGTATATATTTTCATTGCGCCCACAGCATCAAAAGGGTTGTTATTGTTATATTATGTTGTGAGAAACACACTTTGTTGTTCGGTGGTGGATGATGGATGAGAGAATTTTCATTAACTCTCTTACTTATTGCAGATGTAATTTAAAGTTCCATACACAATCAAAAGAACCATTTATTTAGCAGAACCGTTTTCTTAAAGGCATAGTTTTTTGTTTTTTTAAAAGACAGGATTATGAAAAGTGTGCTTATTAGGAAAATCCTTCCATTTAGAAGAAAGCAAATTATTAATAAAATGGAAAATGTATGATAAATAAGCTGAGTCAGCACCAAGCTCAAAGATTTTACATGGAGAAGCAATTATTTCTATTAACACCAACTTATTTTGAATTAAACTATTATATATGAAACATATAATACTTAGTTGCAGCATAACAATGATAGTCTTTTTGTGAGAAGCCATCATTAAAAATGCCTTTAACCCTTCAGTAATTTATTATTGAGCACATTATAAAAATCCAGAATGATCTGAGTATGTGTGTTTGTTTGTTCTATTCACGTTTACATTTCTGTATTGGGTGATTTGTGAACAGTTAATTACTTCATTTTAATCATCTGTTTGTTGTTTGTTTGTGTTTTACTCTAATTTATTGTTTTATTTGCATATTGTAAGACGTCCCTTTAAAAACGTTTGTTTTTGGATTATGTCTCGGCAGTCACTGAACCCCAACACTCAATCAACGGAAACTTACTCCACTGTGGTGCACAGAATGGGGTAGATGTCCATCATCAGAAAGGTCAGAAGAAGGCAAACATTTATAAACTGATGAAATTACCAGACCTTGTATTAGATTTAACTTCATTAAAACTGAACATTGTAAAATTAGTTTAAAATGATTAGCAATTATTTGTGTGTTCTAATGTTAAATTGCAGCTGTTCAAAAATTGTGCAGCAAATGAGTGGTGGAATTTTTAAAAGCAGGACTGAAAGTAAAAATATACAATTTGTTCATGAATATGCAATTTATTATATGTATTTCTGTAGTTAGTTTTCAGTATGTTTATGTTTTATTTTGTTTTTATTAAACTAAAAAACATTCATTGAAAGTAAGATAGCATTTTTTAGTGTCAGGGTAATGACACACATAATTAGTTATTGAGAAGCCCCTTAAAAAATGTTACTCAAAAAATAGGACCAAACATAAAATTCTTCAAATAAAATAATTATCCAAAGATGAAGAATTAAGATGTAAGACTCTTAGGATCATTTTGGAATCTGTTAATTTCAGAGCTAATAAAACTATTATTATCAGTGTAAAATTATGAGATCTATTTCTGATAAATGATGGAATGTGTGTTTTGAAGGCAAACTTGAACTTATTCAAAAATGATTTAGTGGGATGCAATAGACAAATCAGTGAATAGATAGAGGAGTCATTTTGCAGACATCGTCTTTTCAATGCTGTGAAACAAAAGCTGGAAGACCACTTAGATAGTAGCGTGGCACAGAGGTATCCTTCAAAGAAAATTACTTTCTTTTATTTAGGATGATGTTGAAACTGTTTGATTGAAATATTATTTTCCTTTGTATTTTTACTTTGAATTGCAACTCAGTATATTTCTTACTTTATAGCCATGTAACGACTGTAGATTTTTACATATCCTTTTATAGCTTGACGATATCACTGCTTGAATTCTATGTAAAAGTAATAAATTAGCATATTTACTGTAACATCAGTCTTTATCTACTTTTCCTTTTTCCTGTATGAAGTTGGTTATTCTGCTTTTATCTCTTAGAAATAAAGGATTATTTGTTTTTTATTGAAAGACGGAAGTATTTTTGTTGAGTTAAACCACTAGGTGGCACACGTGAACTGAAGGATACACCGATAAGCTTTATTTATATATTTTATGAGGATCCAGAAATTACAGCTGTACACTAACTTGCACAAACTCTTCCAAATACTTAACTGCCAATTTTATACATTATATAAATGATATTTTCTAATGTTTCATTTTTTGAAAAGGCAATAGGAGTATATTTGAAATTTATTGTATATAGAAAAATAAAAGAAAACCAGAAAAAAATTGGTGAAATGCATCTGTTTGTTGCATTTTAGGTAGAGGGTTTGAAGTTAGCCACTTAGTGAGTGAGATATGCCCCTAAATAGTCTGCTTATCTAGAGTGAGGTTGATAAAATGAAAAAAACATGTAAATAGTTTAACTTCGAAAAATCCTCTGGCTGAACATGATTTCCAGACAAACATAATGCAGCAGATTTGAGGTGTAGCAACAAGAAAATAACCAGGTGACTCAAACAAATGGTGCAAAGGAGCAAACAAAATTATGTAAATAGATGACACACTTAAGACAGGAAGAGAAGATTTAACAACACAAGATTTTAACCTTTATGTTATTGTATTATATTCTTATGTTTTTGACATATATGATAAACTTAGTGCAATTATTTTACAGGAAATGAACAACAACAAAACATGAGTTTTCTCTGCACACAGTACGACAGGTAGACACTGTTTTACAGTTTGTGAATTCATCTTGAAAAAAGGAAACACTTCCTGTGTGCATGAGTGTGTATGTGTGAGAGTGGATCTTCACTAGAGACAGTGTTAGGGAGAGAACCATCAGCTCCATTTTGAATCGTTCTAGCTTTCTGAAAAGACAGTTTCATGTGAAACATATCTTTTTAGGAAGTTTTACCGATTTGAGCTAAACCTAAAAAACATTCAGAATCAGACAATAAGGATTATTTAGGATGGCTGTTCAGGCTGTGTTCATTGTCATCTTGATGTTTGCAACTTCCATGGAGGCTCAAACGGGTAAATATTGCACAATTTTATCTGACGTTGGTTTACACTGTTGGAGCATTCAGTCTCTTTTGACTTAAGCCTAAAGCAGATATTGTCTCTTGACATGTATTTGTAAGCATCAACTTCATTTCCTGTGTTAATTTTCTTTGGCTGCTTGCAACCTTGTTCTTTCTTACTATTTATCAACAAATCCTAATAATACTTTTTTTTTTTCAATTATAAGTTGTTGATTGGGAGACTTTTGAGTACAGCTCTATAAAGTAATCATTGTGTGCTTTATAGAAACTGAGAAAAAATCCGACATGCATAAACATTTATATGAGCGCCTACTTCAGCTGTGAGAACTTTCTAGTTTTTTATGAGAAGTACTAAGAGGGTGAAAACTTGGATTTATTAAAAGATTACAGACTAAAATTTGTGTAAAAAAGTAACTTTACAACTCTACAACTAGCTGAAGGAGGAGCAACATTCAGGAGAAAGGAAGTCACACTAACCTGTCCTGAAAAGTACCGGTATAACCTGGTTCAAGGAAAACCACGGGCTCACAAACTGGAAAATCTTCAGGAAATGGATCATTATACATTCACATATGAACGTCAAGTCCAATACGGATGTCAATACAACATCGATGAAAAGGAAAAAAGCTTTATTATTTCTATGTCAAAGGAAGAGGTAAGTAAAAACATCTTTTCATTCTTTGCCACCTGTGTTAATTACAGGACTAACTCATGTGCCATTGCTGCTTTTTCTCCATCAGCCTGTGAGAAATGCTTTGAACTGGATCCAATGTTCTTTTTGACGATCATTGTTGTGGATGTAATTGGGACCATTGTTGTGATGATGATAATCTACAGGTGCTCCAAGAAGAAAAGCTCAGATGGACCAAGCCCCTCTACTAAACGTAAGGCTCTGCTTGTGTAATGCATGTCTCTTGATTAAAGTAGAAAAACTAAAAATGATTGCATTGAATCTCTTTATGTCCTCCAGCGACTCCGAGATCTGGTCACCGGGCTCCACATGGTCCATCTGCTGAGTATGAGGTAAGTATTGTCAAAAACATTTTGTTTAATAATTTCTTATTACGTTACACTAATTTTATTATTGCACTTGACTTTAAATTGTACATTCAGTGATATTTTATTATAAATATTATAAATTAAACAACCATATCGAAATAAGATGATTCAATCTTGTGAAACATTTTTGTCATCAGTTTGACAAAAAGAAAATAACATTTTGTTCACCACAGAGTCCCTAACATGGTGGTCACTTCAGGAGAGAAATGTTTATCTTATCCAAAAGACAGAAAATAGGAAAAATAAATAAATTTCTTTCCAAATTAATGCATATATGAGTGTTCTTTGTTATTTAAGATGATGTAAAGTATTTATATGTTCTTAGCAGACAAACCAATCAAATCTGTACTCAGATCCTACACAAAAGATGTGGAATATTGTACTATCAGAAACTGTCCAAACTACAAACTCATTTTTGAAAGATTCCAGAAAAGCACCTTAATATGGCATCAATTTTGCATCAGGTGGTCATTTAACACTAAAACACACACAAGACTGCAAGACTCCTGTACAGTCAAAAGACCGTCGTCAATTCTTACATGTTCAATTAGAAACCAGATCATTGTTATACAAGCACAACTGGCCCAAAGTATAAACACACCAAACTGCATATATCACTATTACTATTACTATTACCTGAGAGTACTTGACTTCTGACAAAGACAACATATTATCCATCCATCCATCCATCCATCCATCCATCCATCCATCCATCCATCCATCCATCCATCCATCCATCCATCCATCCATCCATCCATCCATCCATCCATTTTCCGTCACCCTTCTCCCTAACGGGGTCGGGAGGTGCTGGTGCCTATCTCCAGCTGCGTTCCGGGCGAGAGGCGGGGTACACCCTGGACAGGTCGCCAGTCTGTCGCAGGGCAACACAGAGAGACAAACAGGACAAACAACCATGCACACACACACTACAACATATTATAAAAACATTACAAATGCAGCCAAGTTCAATCAAACAAATCTACTTAAATCAGAATGTACATACGGCTTTTAACTACAGCCTTCATAGAAGTGTTTTTTTGATTAATAATATCAAGTAACTCATTAGATTCTAACATCCAGTGAATTTATGGAATTTATTTCAAGCTCACTAGTGAACTAAAAATGTTGCGTTAAATGTAAGCAATTGAGAACGGCAAATTTAAAAGAAATATAAATAATGCTGGAGAGCGTGTTGGTCTAAACTCTGTATGGGTCCCCAAACACAGTTCTGTTTTGGGTCCCACATACTCTTATTGTAAGAATTATCACTTGCTCACCCAACTAATTCAAAATGTATCTTATGTACGGTATGGGCTTCAGTTCTAACATCAGAAAAGTTTATTTGATTTAACTCGTCACAACTGGATTATCTGTTGAATGTAGTGTTAAATGGCTAAGATGAATGGTTTGGCTTCATGTTACATGTTTTACAAATGATTCACATTTAAAACATAAATAGGTTCCAAGCAAGTTTACCAATGTTACTAGAAGCTGCTGTCTTCCACTGTAGTCTAGAAAAAGGAAAAGGTAAAGACGTAGCTGAACAAAGGCTGCAGATGTGTGATTTTGGACACAAAAGGGATTTGTTACAGTCAGCTGCTTGGAGGGAATAGAAGAAACTCAGCAATCACAATCTGCCGGTCAGAGAAAAACATTTAATGCTTCTCTTCTATAAATATGGGATAAAATACTCTCTTTGTGACTCTGTCTAGTGTCACAGAGATGTAAATAAAACAGTGGCAATGTATTTCACAATAACTAGAAAACAGAAGTCTGTCCCTCCCATTTATGTAGATCATTGTTAAAGAATATAGGACTTATTTTGGATCCAACATTTATGTTCAAAGTGATATATATATATATTTTTTGTACTTTAAAACATAGTTTGTTTTAGGTGCATTTGAAATACACTGAATTAAAATGTGCACTGCAAATTACTTGGGGTGTAACAAAACCTAAAACTCACAAGATGAGGCATGAAAAAGATTTTATCAAAACAAGATTGGAAGAGATTTTTATATTACTTTAAAGACAACTTCCAAGACCAAATTTCACTTTAAAAAATTATCTGCATTTTTAGATTTTGCCTCAAATTCAACCATCTGATTTTTCATTTTTTGGTTTGTTTTCTTTTCTTCAATCCTCAGGACAGTTTTCACACTATGCATGGTCTGCTGTATGAGATTTCCCAGTTGTTATTGACAGAGTGGAGTGTGATTGTTCCATAGCTTAACGTACCATTAGAGTCTAACATTTATCCAGCATTTGTTATGGTGATGCTTTCTGGCTCCTTTTGCATCTAAACAACTTGGAATACTAACATATTATCTGTGTCTTGTTTGTCACTGTTGCATTTATGATTCCAACTGGAAATCCAACATGCAGCCATACAAATGATTTCAGTATGTTTGCATATCTTCCATTCGTACAAAGCCATAATGTCTATAACAGGCAAGTGCCAGTTGCCAGATGGAATTTATCTCAACAAGAAATATTGTGAGATCTTGTATGGTGAGATCTTGTTATTGTAATTAATTACTGTACTTTGTGTTGCTCTGAACCAAATGAGATAACATTAAAACCTCTAAAATCCTTGTACAACCAAGCCATGAAAGCGGTAGATAAAAAGTTACTTAGATACCATCACTGTAAAATCTTAGTAAGATATAAAACTTTAACAATTTAGTTGCGTATTCTAATGGGAGGCTTGTTTTCAAATTATGATTACTGCTCCACCACTGAAACTCAAGTGTCTTTCAGAATCTGCACACAACCTTCTTAATCAAAGGCATTTAAGAGTTGAATAAACTCCCAAAATGTTTAAAACTCTCTGCTGACCTGAAGACTTTTCTCATGTTAGGAAAGTTCTATTAGAAAACCAGCAGAGCCAGAACTGAAAATAAAACTGTAATTGCACAATTTAGTACCGTCTTTATTGTGATAATTTTACGACTTGGACAGTGATTGTTAATAGGGTATGTGTGTTTATTGAATGTATCTTGTATGATTTTAGATTGATTTTATTAACTTGTGTGCTCAGGGATAGCAGATAGAAGCTATTTTAAGCTAAACTTGGTGCACAGTACCATTGCTTTCCTACGCTATTTCGTTCAATTCAATTCACGCTAAGTGCAGAACAAAGTGCTAGTTTATGGGGGAATTTTTCTGCCATAATTTGAGAGCACACATTTTAGCATCTTTCATTAATGTTTTTGTTGTACATCGTCTCTGTCAGATTAATACATTTATTTTGAAAGTCACTGTGATCAAACCATGTTACAAAATGTTTTCTGTTTGTTCTTTACAGACACTCAACCCAAACACTCGATCACAGGACACCTACTCTACTGTTGCAAACAGTGGTATGGTGCACAGGACTGGATAGAGACATCTCCTCTACAATTCTAAAACTCCTTACATACATCCTCACAGATTTTAATTTTGCTTTATTTCAAATCCCAAATTTATCAAAGGTATCGCATCTTACTGAAAAGCAGAAATATGCAGTCCTTGTATATTACGCCAGCTTAAAGTCATTTTATGGTTTCAAAACACATGCAACCTTAAAACATTAAAACAAAAGCAATAAACATTATTGGTAGTTGACACAAACTATTTCGTTCTACTTGTCTATTAAAACAGTTTATACAGTATAAGTGAAAGATTAATTTATGGCAGATGGGTTAAAAACTAAATTAATATGTTATATAGTAATGATTTTAAAAAGTACATCTTTAGTTCGATGTATCCGGGGGTTTTTTCAGGGTTTTTTCTATTCATTTACATTCGGTTTATTTACATGGCACAACTCATGTCTCAAGGAAATTTACAAAGAAAAAAACAGCTCAAGATAAATGTAGAATATGTTTCAAACTAGCAAAGAACAGAAAGTTTATATACTGCATGTAAACTTTAGAAAGTACGAAGGTGGACTGGTTTAATTTTTACTACTTATTAGAACTTTCAGTGTTGCCAATTAAGGCCATCTTGCCGCTCTATATTATACATATTATGCTTTGAATATTCAAACTTTTTATTAGCTTTAATAACGTGTATGATCAAACTCAAACAGTTATTTGCTGTATTGTTTTTTCTAATTGTATTTGTGCTTTTACTGATGTTTATATTACACAAGCAGCAAGTTTTGTCAGCTGTTTTATTTCATTCTCTTTTTCCTTTTTATTTTTTTCTCTGTATTAAGTGTCTCTAATTGAAATAAACATGGATAAACCTCTTCTCATTTTTCTGTGTATGGTTAGAAATGATACTGCAGTGGCTCAACAGATCAACTGTGTGATTCATGAGGCGGATTCAAATCCGCATGTCATATCCGCAGTACACCACCTAAAGAACACAATAACCACCAGTGTCTTTTCGTCTCTCTTCATGTCACATGTAAGACAGACGTGATGGAAACATTCAACAAGTCTCTGTATATTTCACATTATCAGAGATAGGATGGAAAGGTTGTGTCACATAATGTTTTCTGTTTGTCCTTCCCAGCAGTGACAGACAGCAGTTATACTGAATGGAAATGAAAGCATGAAATGTGATGCAATAGTTTTCTGAAATGTAGATTTTTTTTAATTGATCACTACATTTATCGTAAAGCAGCTCATGTTGTATTGCTTTGTGGAAACACTCCACCTCTTACTGCTCAGTTATCTTCATTTTACATCTGCTGCTTTTTGTGACAATGTAGAAATCTAAACGATGGTTTCTTCTGTGACATGGTGTCAAGTCAAACTGCTCCCACACACAGACCTACATCTGCTCATCTGCCTGTGTGACAGAACATCCGTGCACCAGTGTACATTCTCGTGTTCGAAGTATATGAGCGCTGTATCATTAAAGTGAGTGCACACGTGCGTGTGTGTGTGTGTGTGTGTGTGTGTGTGTGTGTGTGTGTGTGTGTGTGTGTGTGTGTGTGTGTGTGTGCATGCTTTCAGGCATGCTTTCATACCAGTTGGTTTGGTATGAGTGCGTGTGGGGGATGATCAGGGTTTGGTTTACTCAGCTCAGCTGTATGAAGCCATCTCTCACTTCCGGTTAAATATAAAGACAAAAAAAGACGCATTTGTTACCAGGCTAAAAGCTGACATGCTTTATTTTATCCTCCTCATTTTATCCTGATGATTTTCCTCCTTCAGGCGTTCCAGATTACTGAACTAAACCTATAATGACGTTAATTTATCTTTTTCAGAAGCTTCTTCTGAAATGAGCTAGTTGGTAAAGCCCTCTCCTAGGTTTCCTGTCCTTGCTGTGGTACTACAGTCTGCTTATTAACATTCACTATTGTTCTTATATTAATACGTGTTGTATGTCTCCCTTATTTCTCTAAATGTAACATGTTTTTGTGGGTCTAGCAACTTTTATTCATCAGTAGTGAAACAGGAAGAAGGGGAATACATGTAATAGATAGCACAGGATTCAAACAGTTGAAAAGTAAGTTGAGGACTATAACCTAATGTACATGGTGCACCTGCTCTGGCATTGTCTTATGTCTTAAAGCTGTTTAAAATACACAAGTAGTAATTGTTTTGTGATCATGGTGTCTTAAAAATGAAAACAACTTTTAAAAACACTGAACAATGATGGAAAGCATTTAGAACTTTGAAAAATTCAATTAGCATCAATTTGAACATCACTCCATTAAGAGTCCAACTTTGGTTGGGTTCAAAGTTTGATCAAAGTTAGAAGAAAATGATTATAAATTACAAGAATCTTCATGAGAACACAGTGAACATTTTAGAAAAACAACACCAATATGTTCATAGTTTGAAATACTATGGTTTAATACACTATATATGCAGATAAAAGGAATAGATTCAACAATTTGCAGTTTGTTTCTTCAATTTACAATTTAAAAAAATCCTTATTGGGGGGAATTTGGAAGCAGACAGATCAGGGATAATGTTTTGGAAAAGTCTCAATAAAAAAAAGCTTTGACAATTTTAAGAACATTTTCAATCCATCATACAAGAACTGGATGATTTCAGCCCGTCGGTAAACCTTGCACGACATGACAAACCACCTGAACTCTGAACTGATAAGCAGTGAGAGAATAGCATTAATTGAAAAAGTTACAATGATCGATACAAATATGTAAGAACTGTCATCTATCACAGGAACTGTTATGGAAAACGGAAAAGAAAATCCCCCTGATGACAAAGTCAAAACTGAACTTTGTGTTCCACATGCAAAACACAATGTTTGACAGAAAACTGATCCTGCACATCACCCTGACTATCCCTACAGTGAAACATGGTTGTGGCCCTTAGAAGTAAATAAAGGTCAATGCTAAAGTCCACAGGTGGCTCATATTGAATCTGACAAAACTTGAGCAATTTTGCAAAAAAAGGGCAAAAGATTTATTTTCTGGCTGGTGGAGACATACCAAAATGCACTTGAGGCTAAAACCCCAGGATAAGATAATTTTACAAAGTATAGACTCAACAAGGCTGAAAACAAATACACATTTTTTATTTGTAATTTTCCTTCCACAATCATGTATTATTTTTGTTGATCTATCATGAGAAAACCAAAATGAAAAAGACAAAGCATCATAAAACATGCAATAAAACAAGAATAGATAATGTAACTTAAATGAGCCTGTTTAAAACTTGCAGTCTAAGAATAAACAACTGAAGTATGTCTAAAACAAAGCAATAATAGTACACTTTATTTGACCAGCAAGAAATATTTACCTAATTTCAAATGTTACTATTCACCAACTTTTTTATTTTTGAAACATTAACGTAACTTAAGAAGTTTTTCATCAGTAACAAAAATCAACTTGGAACTAAATATTTTACATTAACTGACTTACTGAGTTCATCAAAGGGCCAGAAAGAGACCCATGTTCAAAGCATTATAAGTGACAAATAGAAATCGTTTTAAAGACAATGCCAAACACAGCAAATTACATCAGTTGAGGACAGAACAGGCTGTACACATATAACACTGTCCTGATGGAGACTCAGGAAGCAGGGCTGGATGTTTCCTCCAGTAGAAGTTTGCTTGCAGTCGAGAGTTAGAATAGACCTCCATTCTACTTTCTGTTGAGTATATCATATTCATCTCTTCCTTTCTGGTACTTCAGTGGCTGAAACAGTAATGGCCACAGTGAATTTAGGGGCAGCGAGATCAATGATAGGCAGATAATTACAGGGGTTTTTTCAAGTGCTTTGGGGCATTTCTCTAATCAGAATTGCAGTTCTCATAGCTGTTAGCTCAACCTCTACAGCATTTAGTCATTTATGTTCACAGAAATAGTTGGTCGTCCATTCAAAGAAATTGCATGTTTTTGCAAATCCATTAATTGTCTCCATACACTCATTTTGCACTTTTTCAAGTGTAAATGTTATTTCTGTTAAAGCCAACTATACTCCCCTATAACTGGCTGCTTGGGCCAGCTCCTCTGGAGAAACAGAGACAAGGTGAAGGCATCTAACTAGATGCCAAAGTCTGCTCTCAAAGAGGAGGAGAAGCAGTTCACATCACACGTTTGACTTCTGCCATCTAAAGGAGAGCACAAGCCCCCTGCGAAGGAACTCATTTGGGCTGATTGTATCTGCAATCTCACTGATTCTGTTACTACCTAGAGTATATGCTGTAACTGAATTGTGAAGCATCAATTCAGTGTCTTGTACTCAGTTAACAAAATACAATAACGCTAGATTTCAAATGGATATGCAAATAATCTCAGGTATTGTTACGAGGTATTGTTACCAGGATCAGGTAATTTTGCATTGGAAAACGAAAGATGAGATGTCATAATGTCAATATTTGCCAGACTTGTTCAGAAATTTTATTGATAATGATACTTTCATTGACACAAATACTTACTTTTCAGAAATGTATTATCCATTTTTAGCAAGTGACAAACATTTGCAGGTTATCAACTAGGTTTTGCACTTTATACTAATTGTTTTGAGAAATGCACCAAAAGCACCTGAAAAATACTGTAAAAAAGAAGAAAAAAACTCACCTGGTAGTTGGGATCACTGGGCGCACTGGGTCCTTCATTACGAATCAGATTTTGTTTGTCAGACCCTGAGGAGGAAAATTATAATGGTGATCAAACATGACAGAGAAGTTCTAATTTGATTAAACTTAAAGTCCTGATGAATGCAGGGAGGCTGATTTCAACAGACACTTAACGTTGTTTTCTTGTATAAATGTGATGTGCAATTGCCAGATTTTTTCCCTAGTGCTTTCTTCAGACTTAGTTGTGTGATCAACAAAGTAGAGAGTTCAAAGTTCTTGTGATTCTTAAAGAGCAATTCCAATGAATTTTTTATTTAGATTTTTCTGATTCTGATGTACTGAGGAAAAATTGTGAATGTAACAAACATATTAGATTCTGTGATTATTTGGTGTCCCAGATACATATTATAGTAGGTGAGCCATACAATATGAGTTTTATGATTCTGTGGGGTGGGTGACGATTAACTGTACTTTAAACTGTTTGACTTCTGCTAAACTTACATAAATGGTGGTGTTCTGTTTCTACGTGGCTTTTACAGCAACTAACTATTTTAAATGTCTTTTTTTTAAGTCAAAACAGTTTTGTGTTCAAAAAGGTAAGCAAAAAAGAAAGTTTCTGTTTAGCCCAATAGTCACAATTGCAAGTCCTGAAAGTGTCATATCTAATTAACGACTGTTACATAAAAATGTGCTGAAACCAGAATTTATTGACTAGAGGACAAAATGCCAGAAGAAGAAAAAAACCAGTTCTTCATGTTTTTATATGACTTGAAGCTTTTTCAGTCTTATTGTGCTATAGTAATACATTTGTGGGTCATTCTCTGCAAATTGGTGTAAATGACATGTATAGATGACCCAAAGCTGCAAGCTGTTGTTGGAATGAGCTTGCAATGGGCTTTTACGTTGGTATATAACGTAACAGCCCACTTCCTTTAAGAAACTATAGTTTTTTTTGTGTGTGTGCACATTTGACCATTTAGGAAAAAAAAAAACCCTCAAGAGGCTGAGTTGCACCACAACTCAGCTTCTTGATTATCCCAACATACTACCAAATTCTTAACTTACCATTTTGTAACTTATTTTTATATCAAGCCATGCAGGGGGTTAATTTTTGTGTATCGCTCTCATCAGAGTTTGAATCTTGTACCACTAACGAAAGCTTTTTCTCAATGACAGTTTCATTAAGAATTAATAGAACCTAACTGTTTCAACCTTGCACAAGTAAGTTTTACTAGTTGTATGTAGAGGAAATGCCCCTCAGAGAAAAAAAAATAGAGAAAAAAAACTGGATCAGTGTCTTGTTTCAGTAATGTGCGTACGGTACTACAAATGGAAAATAGTAGACTTTTACTTTTCTTGTTGGGTTTAACTTGACCAGCCCGAGCTTGAGAAGCAATGAGATAGACAGCAACTCCAACCACAACGGTAGCCACAACGTCTCCTACTGCCAGGCCCACAATAGAGGAGACATCAAGTTCTACACAGTTGTCGCACGCTGAAAATAAGCAAAGTAATCTCTTAAACAGTGGTATCTTCACCGATTTTCCCAGCATGATAAAATGTAAATTATATATGTATATAAAATTGTACATTCTTATATATAAAATCACTTTCACCCCACAAAAAACTTTGGGAGAAACACTTTATGTAGAACTTACTCCGAAATTTTACGTAGATTTTTGAGTCGTCATTACACTCGTATTCTCCAGATTCATCGTCACGGTAAGACAAAATCACTTCTGTCCCATTCTTGCCTTTTCCTTTAACAGCAGAACCGTCACTACAAGTCAGCTTGATTCCATCTGCAATCTCCTGAACTTTTATCTTATTCTCTGCTGTTTAAAAGAAGAAACTTTCAGTTAAACACAAGCCTTGGTCAATCAGTATTTGTAGAAATGTTTTTAGATGAGCATGATTTTAACATAATTTTGTATTTTTACACATAATTATGTTCTTACCTCCTGTAGCCTGATCAAAGCTAATTGCTGAAGGACAAAGATGAAAACAAACATAAATAAATAAATAATGAATGAACCTGCCCAACTATATATCACAATAATAATGAAAAACTCAACAAGAATGTAAAGCTCCACTAAAAATAAAAACGCAATCTGGTCTTTTTTATAGTCCTGTATTTTAAATATTTTAGGCAACGAAGAGACAGTTGTAATAAATACCTTGCTGTTAAATGTGCAAGAAATAGTTCTAAACTAAACTAAGTAAAAACTTCACGGTATACAAATTGTATATATGCATCTCGTGCTTTTAACATACATTCCATTGGAGCTCAACTAATGGTATTAAAAATGAAATGACCACCCCAGACTAATCTGACTCAAATATTTATCAGACAAATATTCAAGCGAACTGTTATTGTAAGTTCGTTCGCATAATTAAAATTTATATCCAGTTAGAAAATACACAAAAAAGGGATTTACTGATCAAACAATAGTCATTGTGTACAAGGATGAAAAAAATATATAAATATCTTTTACAACAAATTATCTATTAAAATTCTCAAACAGGTAGAACAAGCTAAAACAGTTACATGAGACTAAAAAACATACATTTTTTTTTTTTGTTTGTTAATGCAACCACTTTTTTTTGGTAGTGATACAAAATGTCCTTTTTCTTCTACGGCTGAAGTATGGTGGCGGCAGTATTATGGTGTGAGGAATTTTTTTCACAGAACCTGAAAAATTGCTAGCAATTCTAAATTAAATTACTTGCGTAGAGGATAAAAGAAGAATTCTTGAGTGTTCCAGAGACTAAATTTTAGGAGGCGATAAAGGGTCATTTGTGTGGTTTCCAAATGGCCGATACATATTTACTCAGCCAGCAGAGGCAGTTCATGAAGGCAGATGAGAATTTTGTTATTATTATTTAAGCCAGGTTTGTACTGATGAACTGAAATCTTCTGAAGATGGAAAATATTAGGTACAGTAGAAAAGTTTCCCATGTCAAAACATGTGATTTGAGAAAATTTTATATAACTGACTGCATCCATAAATTTGTGGCTGCAGTCTGCCAGCAGGGAGAATTACTCAGACCTATTTTAATTTGGTCAGGATTTTTAGGGTCAACTGGCTACAACTGGGATCAGGACCACAATCAATTAAAATAGGGTGTCATAAAAAGTCCTCATAATTATTTTCATCCATCCATGTTATAATCACCCTTCTCCCTAAAGGGGTTGGGAGTTCCTGGTGCCTATCTCCAGCTGTGTTCACCCTGGACAGGTCGCCAGTCTGTCGCCAGGGCAACACAGAGACAAACAACCATGCACACACACACTCACACCTAGGGAGAATTTGGAAAGATCAATTAACCTGACAGTCATGTTTTTTGGACTGTGGGAGGAAGCCGGAGAACCCGGAGAGAACCCACGCACACACAGGGAGAACATGCAAACTCCGTGCAGAAAGACCCCCGGCCGGGAATCGAACCCAGGACCTTCTTGATGCAAGGCAACAGTGCTACCAATTGCGCCACTGTGCAGTTGGCGCATAATTAGTTTTTTAAAATAAAAATTATATTTAAGAGGTGAGTATTTTTATGGACATTTTTTCACACTTGTATGACAGTACTTAGTGACAGAGTCTGTGAAAAAGTACACAGGTATATGAAATTGATTGGCTACAGGGTATGAAAGGGAAGAAGAATTGATCAAAATAGCATGTTTTTGATTTGGCTATTAGAGTTAATAAAGAAGCAAGCTGATCCACAATCTTTTCCACACACCATTCCTGTTGTTTATTTGAGTAATACAATTTTTAAAAACTTTATCAAATGTGATAACTATTTATCGAATGATATGAGTCCTAAAATATTACTTATTAATTGCATTGAGTTTGCATATAGAAACACTATAATTATAACAAATTCAAGACTTATTTCTCCTTCTGAGTTAGAGTGGTGACTATTATAATTAATATTATGTACATAAAAGTATACAAGCAGAACAGGAAAGCACTACATAGAGTTTTCTCTTCCTTTGAGAGTTAGCTGCCTCGTTTTCTATCAATGACAAACTTTTCGATTGAGGAAGAAATATTTTATGGTTTTAACAATTTTGAGGTTAACTGTGTGGTCTAATGTATCTTACTGATTTTAGATGATCAGAAAGAAATACTTAAGACAGATTGCAATAAAGACTGTGATAAATTGTGGTCACAACTTCTTACTCTAATAAACAATGTTAGGTGCTATTTTGGTTCATTAAGAGCAAAAACAATAAGAAAAACATACCTGCCAGAAGAGAAAGAAGCAGTAGCTGATATTTCATTGTGTTGTAGCTGCTGGCTGCTTTTCTAAAGAGAGAAGGAAACACTGAGGCATCAGCAAGCGCATTTCAGAAACCTGGAAGGCTGCCATTTTCTCGCTCTCGTCGACCATTTTATTTTGCTTAACTTGACGACTAATAGAAAATAAAGAACTTATTGCTGCTGCTATCAGAATAATATTTCATTTGATCACTGTTCTGGGCCTTACTTTAGAGTTACATGGGTTTAGACAAAGATAAATTAATAGAAGTAATAAATCAACACACTTTTTTAGTTTTAACAGAAGTATTCAAAACATGAGATGAATATAAAATGTAATTCTGACACAAATTGAAACAAAAATACTAACCTTGATCTAATGAAGTGCTGGGTCTCCGCTGAAAGATTTAGTTTCTGCCTTTAGTCAGAACGTCTCCGTTTGCCTGTTTGAGAGGGAGAAGGAAGTCACTGTGATTGGTTTGTCAGCTTCATCAGGCTTTGTTGATTTTATCAGAAACACTCCATCATGTCTGCATGCATTTACTGTCAAAATCGGCACATGAAACACTGGAAAAGGTTTTGTGGCAAGTAATATTGGCACTATTTAGCAGATTGTCCTGGTTGTTGCTGTTATTTGAATAAAATCATCATTAAGGTATTGCTAATTCATTCTGAAATCCATTTGAGGTTTATATTTATGAGGTATAATAAATCTAAGTCTTGCAAGCACTTGTTTTATCCTCCACAATTATAAATATTATTTTCTTAACATTCTGATAAACTAAAAAAAAAGATACTAACTTGCTAATTACAGGACAGTTACTTGGTACAATAAGTCTCTACATCTGGTGAAACAAAGAATCTAATACAGTCACACAGTTTATATGAATATTTCAAATCCCCTGCATATTGGGAATGTTTCCCTCATCAATGACAGTCGACCTCCCTGTTCAAAACTGGAGCTCTAGCAGACACATCAAGAGAGCAAATGTTCGCTCCCACAACATAATGCTGCTTCCTTTTTGTAAAACAAAAACCACAGCAACCTGTGACCCAAGAGCTCACACCTGGCACATACACAAACATTGTGTCTTTCTAAACACACAGACTCACCCCCTCTCACTCCCCCCACCACACACACAATCATCAATATCATCCTCTCTTGCACCTGTGTTAGAAAAACAAAGTGGATCGTTTCATTTTACCAAACAAAACTGACACTTTCTGCTAACAGACTGTTAAAAATTTTTTTACATTCCTTACTGTGCACAACAGTTATCATCTTTTACACCACTTCATAGCGCCCCCTGGTGATTACACAGTAAAAGCACAGCATGTTCATAATTTACTTTGATACAATCTCAATAATACCTTTATTAGACTTTTTTTTATACACATGTACATACAAATATACAGGGCGGGACATGTGGCAAGTCCATAAACAGTTCCACTTAAGTCTGCACCATCATATTCAGATTATATTTGTCCAAACAAACATTCTTGGTCTCAGAAGAGAACATTAAATGCATCCCATTAATGCAACAAGAACATCATGATAAAGTGTTTACAGAAAATCATATGACAACTTTGCCTTGATGAGACAACATCAGCACAGACGCCTGAGTACCTGGTTTACTGGATGACAAACATTCACAGGGATGTTTTACAGATTTGAAGAATAATCTCAAAAATCTAGGTGGTCTCTGAACTTTATTTCCAGCTTGAAGGTGACTGAACAGTGCTTGACTCGCTGATTGGTGCAGCTCTGGGTTTCTTCCCTAACAGCTGCATTCTTAGATGTAGGTGTGCATGCAACAAACATTTGGAGTTGAACTGAAATGTCCATCAGAGCCAGATTTCCTCGCTGCTTGTGCTGTTCACCTTATAGATGTAGCCCACCATCGGATACCTGGCAAAACCTGGAAGCACCACAGAAAAATAAAATATAAATAAGCCATGACACCATGTATAAATAGCTAAAAAAGCAGCAGAGGTTCAGAGGGCATTTTGTTGACCTCTTGCTGCGTAGGCTAAAGACAGATCTTCCTCCTCCTCTTCCCCTTTCTTCTCCTCTCCCACACTGTTCTGCTGGGCGGCTTCTCGAGCTATAAGAAGGGCAGGCAGAGAGCGACACAGAAAAACAAAAACATGCATTAGTAGTTTGAAGAAATGATTTTATGTAGAATACAGTAACTATACAAAGAATGTTGTTTCTTTTGCACTGTATTGTGCAATATATTATACTTATAGCTACAGATAGAATTCAAACTTTTATCTTTAAGTCATGCTGAGCTATGAAATACATGTGGGAAAGCTGTAATGAGTTCTGTCAGTGTTTAAGTGTGTGCAAAAGAGGGCTAGCTGGTTAGTCCTCAAGGAGGAAAGTATGTATGTGTGTAAATAACTCTTAATAAATTGCCACACTTGGTTTCTACTGCCTTGTACATTCATACATACATTTTTATATTCACTGTACTTTTAGTTATGTAAAAGTTAGGTTATCTAAAATTTATCTTTGAGTGATCTAAGACACACACAGAACTTTATGAGCTGAACTAACATGTGCAGTACCATGCAAAATTAACCGTATCTCCACAAATTTCAATATATGTCATTGGGACCAACACAAGCTGATACATAATTGCGACACATGCTTTGTTTCCTCTTCAGTAAAAATATAAAAAGTGTCTTTGTATTTAGGTTCCCTTTGTTAACACTTGAACATTTTTCTCTTACAATCAATATCTGTCTCTGTAGTTACACATTATTCCTTAGGAAGCATCACTCTAAACATATTTCTTTCTATTTAGACTACTCTTCTTTCCCAGGAAGGTGTAACAATACAGACAATAATAACTTGTAACCTCTGGCCAAATGTACCTTTGCAAAATATATTTGCAATTTCTTGCGCTGGAGGAAGCTCTTACCTTTCCTCAGAGTGCTGAGGTCATGGAGCTGCATGTTGGAAGGCAGAGACATGTTCTCTCTGGGAATGTTGGTCTTATCTGCTCTGTCTGTCTTCAGGTTTGCTGATTCACTGTGGGGTAACATAGAGAGGTGTCAAACTTGGATCAGAGGTGATATTGATCTCCTGAGTGAACATACTTTTCTTAAGAGCAGAAAAATATGCTTTCATCAGGTTTCCCTTCCATTGAGCTAATGGAGGAAGACATGACATGGCATAAAGGTGAGCCAAAATATAGAGACATAGGCCAGATGTCCTTAGTGTAACACAAGGAGTCTGGTGAGGCTACAGCTACATTTTATTATAAATAATGTTGGGTATAAAGTGTACTTATTACAGTACATTATTTAATACACATGTCTTTAAGAAGTATGTGAAATGTGTGTGAAAAGTGAAATTATATTGAGACTCTAAAAGAATCAGGAAATATTTTTATAAATATTGATTAAGTTCTTTTCATAATGATAAAATTATCAACACTTTCAATTGTAGGTGAAAAAACATTAACTAAAGTCATTAGATTTGTGTTGGATTTTATATGCCTGTGTCCATGGAGGTGATAGGGAGTGATTTGGTACTTTTGGCACCAAAGCTGGTTTTCTAAAGAAATATTTACTCCTAAAATAGTAGAAAATAGAATAGCTCAAAAGAGGTTTGTTTTTGCTAATTCAGTGTATTGCTTATATTCATACATCTAGAAATTTAAAAAGGTAGATGTCAATAAATTATTTCAAAATCAGCTGCTTTTTTACCTTTTCTTAGTCATCAGAATCTCCACTGGTTCATCTATAACAAAACACAGAGAAAATGGATGATTACGTGCTGCACCTCATTCAAAGCTCCATGCCACAAACATTTTCCTGCTAAAAAAATACACAGGCATACATTATTCTCACCAATAATCTTGCTCTTGTTTTTTTGCATAAGGCAGAGAACAATTAGACTGAGGATGAGGAGGGCCATGAAGGCCATGGCTCCTCCAGTCACGATACCCAGCATGGGAACCTCGACTCGAGACTGCAGGAACTCTGGAGGGCAGAGGAGAGGAATTTAAAGGAAAGTTTTACAGAACATTTTGCAATGCACCTACGATCAACTAGCTAACAAAAGTAATTTCATCACAATTAGTGTCAGAAGGGTATAAAACAAATAATGAGAGTTTAAGATATCCCAGAATGACGACATATTTAAATACATTTAGGGAAGCTTAAACGATAAGGCATTCCTGAGATGATTTTTCTACATAATTAGACTGTTACACCTGATTCTGGAACCCTTACAAAGAGCTCGTATTGTGCTGCCTAAGAGAACACACACGTAATCTGAAACCTGGGGTTTTCTACAATTACACTAAGAAAAAGGGTTTCTGAATCGCCAAGAATCGCGGCTCTGAGCATGGCTGAAAGGGCTTTATCACTGCAGTAGTATCACTGGAAGAATATGCTGTGCAGTTTAATTCAGCTACTTTATCAAGAAATTCAAGGTATATGTTATATTTCAAACGTGTATTAATATTGAGTTACCGGAGCATTTTCCTAAATTCCCATTTGGGAACCGAAATAATTGTTTTAATGTTCTTATATAAATGTATATAAATAATAAAATTTTGAGGCAGTTTTTTGTATGGATGAATACATTTGTAGAAAGGATGCACCCCAAATGGTAAAGTTTTATTTATTTATGAAAGACTCACATCCTAAATCATGCGCTGCTGGCACAGATGAGAAATTTATGACTTTAGAAATGCAACAAAATGAATGAACAAAAGTCTTTCCTTTCATGGAAACAATCACTAACCTGCCAGTGTGAGGTTGCTCTGAGCCATTCCCACACTGTTGGTGGCATTCACCGTCAAGTTCCCTGATAGACTGCTCAGTGTGACCCTCAGCGTGTGATTGGTCAGCCACGGGTAGCTCCGTGAATCCAGGATGAGGAAGTCCGAGGTATTGGCCACCAGCTGGCCTGACTGGTCTACGAAGGTGATGGTGGCAGGAGGGTTAGAGCGCACCAAGGCGAACAGGACCAGAGAGAGGCCAGGGTCTGAGGTTTCACTGTAGTGGGCGTTGACCCTGAGGATTTCTGGCAGGACTGGGGCACAGAGGAGAGGAATGGCTCAATAATGTCAACTGAAACAGACTTTTAGTCCATGAGATATTTAACCCAGACTCACATTGGACATTGAGAGTGACCGTTGCATTGTAGCTTTGTCCTGTCCTGGGGTTTGATGCGACACACACCAGCTCCTTGTCCCACTTTCTGGCCCGCAGAGAGAAGGTACTGTTGTGATTCGTCCCTGGTCTTAAAACCTCAGAATCCTTTTGTGACGTCATCACCAGACGGCCTCGGTTTGGCGACGGCTCCTTCTGCTGTTCTCCGTTGAGGTACCAGGTCAGTAACGGGGGCGCTCGAGGATCCCAGCCATCTGATTGGCAGTTGAACTTGTGTGTCATGTTCTCCTGAAGTGTCACAGCCGCTTGCTGCCGCCCATCAATTTTAAGAGCAGGTTCAATAGCACCTGAGACACAATACAAGAAAATATAGCAGAACCAAATATAGTCGATGGAAATATTAAAGCTCCTAAAATGTTAAAGGTTAATTTGGACCTGTGTTAGACAGTAGTAAAAGATATCAACATTGTTTGATTACAGACTCATCATTTTTAAGAGGAGCTTTTAGCTGAACTAAACACTTTTCTTTCTGTCTGAAATACAGACAGAAACACCTTGCGGTCTGATTAGCCAATAGATTACAGTAACTTCAAGAGGTGTGATTCACTTGATTATCAATTAGAACTACTAATGTCAGAAATTCCTTATGGAATTGAAAATAAGTACAGAAACTCTGCAGTCTGGGAGCTGTCTGTGAATTTTTATGGACACCAAAGTGTCAAATGTTAGATATTTTGTATGCCTAAAGCTTGGCCCAAACTAGGTCATCAAAACGTTAATAAAACCATTCTCTTTTTCTGAGTGTCAGCACTGTCACTGCACAAAAGGACTGTGATTTTTAACAGGATTCATTATTTGCTTGCGTGTAGTTGAAAGTGTTGGAATGTGTGCTACCTGTCCAGGACAAGGCCAGTGTATTGAAGAACACAACAGCAGAGCCTGATGTCCATGTCCTCAGCCACACACTCTCCATCCTGGCTGAACCGCCACACACTCAAATGCATCTACCTGCTTAGACAAGGATTTACTCTTAGAGTAAGGAAAGCAATTCACATAAATCAAATCACAATAGCGCAGGGACAAATGTTACATGAGTTACACTTTGCTATCCAAGCAAAGGGCATTGAGTAAAAATGGAAACTGCAATTTTCAGATTTGTAAAAGAAAACAAAAAAAACAACAACATAAATAATAATAATAATAGAATACTCAAAGTAAATTTTGACTTAATTTCTACTCTGAGTGTGTTGATATTTCAGTAGTCAGCCTTTTTTACGAGTCTATATACTCCAATTAACAATTAATTGATTACTAAATTAGTTGGCAATCATTTCAATGATCGATTCACCACAATCAACCCGATTAATCCCTTCAGCCCCAGCTGTAACATGACAAAATTTGGTAAAGTTCAAGAGTTATTAATATCTTTGCAGTGTGGTACAATTAAGATGAGGGTTTGGGTATGTAACTGGGTATAAATCTCTAACAGACAAATAGGTTCTGATAGGAAACAAAGAACGAACACACCTTCTGACAATAAGATCACAATGCATTAAAGACAACAGCAAAGCCAACACAGGTCTGTCCTCACAGTGACATGGCTCTGTTCAATAATTCACAGCCTTTGTATCTTTGATCTGCAGAGTACTCCTCCATCACTGCAAAACCAAACATCCTCATGCCAGCTCAGATCAATACACACACACACACATCTACAGTAAAAGGGGGCAGAGCTAGCGGTCTCCAGAGCTGGCTTGCTGTGTGGGGTCATGTGATCTGTAGGAGTAATAGCAGAAACTGAGCTGTTAAAGATGCACACATGATCTGCATAATCAATACAGTGATCACCAGGAATAATCCACTAATACGAGTGCAAGACAGGAGCTGACAGCTCTCTGCGCTGTGGGAGAGGACGCTTAATGCTTTGAGCTGACAGTCGGGGGTAGAGGAGGGATACACACATCAGTTCAGCCCTGCATGCACAAACGCATTGAGACACAAACAGTCAGGATGCGCACACACACACACAAAAAACCTGCCTTGTGGAACAAACAGACGTTACTACCTCAGCCGCTGGTGCAGATCTCGTCTGGATTCAGCCCACCGGAGCTCCATGACAGAGAAGGAGAAGGAGAGGAGGCAGAGGGAAATATGGTGATGACAGCAGAGGGACGAGAAGCAGCCCTTCCTGACTCACTTGCTCTCCCATCTGCGTACGCTCAATCTATTACACACACACACACGCACACACATTTGGCTCTCTGCAAGATACGGCAACCTCCAGCAGCAGCTTCCACTGGCTGATGCAGGCAGTTGTGTTGTCGCCACTCTGAGGTGGAGAGGAGAGAGGCAACTGGGAAACAGGAAGCAGAAGGAAGGAAAACGAGCAAAGGATATTCAGAGACAGGAAGGATGGGAAGATGTGAGAGAGAGACAACAGCTGGTGTGGAGGAGGATAGAGAGGTGAGAGAAATAAGCTTCATGCACAGGATCAGTTTGAAACTGTCAGGAAAAAAATTGGTGTGGATACTCTGTTGTCAGCTCAGAAGGTTTCCCATAAATCTTATAATTCACTGCACCAAACATACACCGGCTGGATAATGTGGTCATGCCATGATGGGCACTTATACAGAACATGATTCACCTGGTCTGAGCTCAGCTGATTCAGACTGAAAAGCCTCTGCAGTGCAGCTGTACAGACCAGAGCAGCAGCATGCAGAGCAACGCCACACAAGCAAAAAGCTGTGGCTTAAAGGAGAAACCATTCAAAACTATTCAGTGGAGACTCGTTTTTCACATTTTCTCAACATGCAAATTAAAGTTTAATGTGATAGAGCTGCAAAGTCTGGTGCTTAATTCCACAATCAAGCTAAAATGCCTCCATAGGTTGCCAAGAAAGAGACTCAACTTGTGCCTAATATAATCTGTTAAAATTCAGATGTTTTGCAAAGAATGTAAAAGAGCATTAGAGAGAGAAAAAAACCAGCATCAAAAAGACCAAGAAACCCAGTAGGTCAGGTCTGTGGAGAAGTTCAAAGAAGAGCTAGGTGAAAACCCCAAGCTTTGGTTCAGTCCATCATCTGAATGAAAAGACAATAAAGGGCTGCAAACTTACCAAAACGTGACAAACATGTAGAATGACAAAAGGAGGAAAAAGGACGTTGTTAACTCTGGAGGAGATGCAGAAATCCAGTTTGGTTGAAAGAATCTGCCAATAGTTAGAGAACTATTGTTGAAAGAAAGCCATAGGACGTCCTGTCTGCCTCTCTCTCTTAGTTATGTACAAAAATTAATCTCAGTTTGGTTGCTTGGATACATGTGGTCTCAACGTAACTAATATAACATTGGACTCTTAGAGACTGTCAGGCTAAACACTATGTTTTTATAAACTGCAAAAGATGAGACGTCAAGCAAGATTAAAAAATACCCCACACACAACAACACTTTTAAATTATTTATTTATATATATTTATTTATTCATCTCAGTTTGGTTGATATTCTTTTGAACCATTGTTGTTGCACTTTAGTATTTTTGTACCCAACAGAAATGAACAGAAACAAAGACAACAGGAAAAAACAAAATCATAAAATGAACTGATAGAAAAAACAAATGAATCTAAGGAAAAGGGGAGGAGCAGAGAGAGTCGGCTTGCAGGGATGGAGAGAAAGGACGACAGTTGGCGTCGACAGAGTTAAAAAAAGAAGAGGTGGAGAGAACAATGGTCAGTCTGATCAGGCTGAATGTGTCTATGCGAGGCAGCTTGCTCCGTAACTCTCTGCAGTCTTTTAAATTCCCATAAGTGGTCCCTTCTGCCATGCATCTGCTCCCACCTCCACATACACACACACACACACACACACGCACACAAACACACACACACACAACGCAGGCCAGTCACAACATTACATTAGATGTGAAGTTCCTGTTTGTATTCTTTTGCTGCCATGCTTTCGAAACCATGCTCCAGTATTCAGATAAAACGCTCCTTTCTCTTCCAGACCTCCTTTGGTTTGGTGTAAACAGAGAGAAAGAAAAAAACAAGGACAGATATGAAAGAGAAACAGAGTTGAAGTGAACACTGAATGTGTAATGGCAGAGCTCCTATGAGATGAGAGCCCTCCCTTAGTTTTAGAGGACAAACCAATCACAATGGGTCTGTTTGGGTGAACTTTGGTTAAAAACAAGCCGATTGGACAGAAGCAGCTCTCTCAGGCATTTATAGCATACAGTATGTCAACCGTGCAGCCAGTTACTAGGATATCTGACCTGTACAAACATGAGTGGAGATTTGTTTTCTCTAAAGCAGTCTCTTTGATGGTCAAACTTTGTTTCTATGTTCAATATATTGGGAGGACAGAGTGAGCTCAGACACATAAAAAAAATAAAGGATAACAGTGAAGGTTTCATTCATTGATGATGGTCCCCAATGTGCTGCAGCTTGAATTTAACCGAACTTCAGAGTCAAGTCTGAATACAATCTTGGATTTACTGTAGAAGACTTCAGATGACTCCTGAAATGATTCCCTTTCACAGTTCGCTGGCGTCCTCCAACGACAGGATCCTGTAATGGTTAACGAG
The DNA here is from genome assembly GCA_911649635.1 of Poeciliopsis gracilis. Lineage (NCBI taxonomy): Eukaryota > Metazoa > Chordata > Actinopteri > Cyprinodontiformes > Poeciliidae > Poeciliopsis > Poeciliopsis gracilis. The sequence goes on along the minus strand of CAJVRI010000884.1, from coordinate 3,775,146 downwards.
ATGCAGCTCTCACCTCCTGTCCTCGCTTCTGGTTTAGGGCTAAACAATCCGGTGCAGGAACCAAGTAACATGAATAAAAGGGGGAAAAAAATACAGATGGGTAACTGAAGCTGTAGTTTTCCTCCGTGGTTGTAGCAAAGTTAGCTCAGAAAGAAGGGCCGAGTCCATAAGGCGCCATCTTGTCAGAAGTCAATGTCGTCGAGGATGGTGGGAGGATCACAGCAGGAAGGGGCGGTGCGGAGAAGTGGGTTTATCTGTCTCCAGGCTTGGGATGTTTAGGATGATATGTCAGCTATTTTACAAGTTATTCCCTTGTTAATTTGTCTTGAAGAGTCTCTGTAGCACCCAAACCAACCCAGACAAAGCCCCAAGCCAGACCCTGTATAGCCCGCCACGACGACCCCGGTAACAGAAAACAGGCCCAACATCAACTAGAATGACAGTCACAACAACATCGATTGAAATGATACCTTAAAAAGCAACACAAAATAATTGCTCTTCTCTTATTCAAGTGTCTCAATATAATAATATTAAAATAATAACAATCGCTTTTTTACGACAGAAACAGCAGAGCCCTCTTCTCTGCCCTCTTTTGGCTAGAAATCTCAAGATTCATAAAGCAAAGAAAATAAAAAATAAAAACAGGAAGGAAAACATATTAAAAGACTCCAAAAATACAAACAATAAACAATACCAATAAAAATAAAAAATAAAAGCTTCCCCAACGACATCAAAAAACAAAGTAAAATGGAAGAAAAAATATGATTTGTTACAGAAACTGTAATAGCGTTCTATACATGGCATCACTGTACAAGGAAAGGAGGAAATGTCTGGTAAAACTACCCACAATGCAATACAACAGTCACTGACGTGGTGGGAGAGGAGGATGAGAACATAGAGGTGGGGGCTTTAGAGATGGAGAAGGTATGGAAGAGAAGAGGAGTGAGGGGGTAAAAAGCAGGTGAAGCATCAAGGAAAGGACAGGAAGCCCAGAGGGACAGCATGAACCGAAAGTGCAGAATTAAGTCAAAGAACTTTGTTGTCCTCCTCGCAACACATAACTATCCTCCTTTAATAATAATAATTCATATAATAAACATCTTTTACAGAAAAAACATGAGAGTAACCATATTGACCATAATGCCTACATTAACTGTAAAATGAGTCTTAAAATAATAATAATAATAATAATAATAATAATAATAATAATAATAAAAAAAAAAAGAAAAAAACAGAATGCCTGAAAAGAAAGAAGAACAGAGCTGGTTTGTCCTGTGCGATGTCGAAGCGCTCCGCCGCTGGATGGAGCGGTTTTTGGTGCCCATTCAGAGCCCAGCCTAAAACACCTGAAAGGGGCCTTCGTTGCTAAGGTTTCAGCCCCGACGTTCCTCCTTCGCCTTGCTCATACGCACGTAAACACACACACTTACTCCGAATGGGAATACTTTGGGTTTGTGGCAGCAGTGTGTGTGTTTGATTGTGTCGCTGTGTGAATGCACTGGCCAGTCAGGCACGTAATGAATGTATGCCGTTACAGTTGCCGGGGGTTGGGGAGTGAAGGAAGAACGGAGGTTCAGAGCTGCAGGTGGGCTTGAAACGGGCCGGGTCGCCGATCGGAGGGGTGAGGTTACGAGTCGAAAGGGAGGGGGCTGAAAGGGGGGGTGAGACCTCCAGCTACCCAAAATGAGAGGTGAAAAGAGGAGACGACCTGCAACAGAACAATGCTGGATGTCTGTGTAGAAAATGCTGGCACTTTGACCTTTGAACCCCAAGGACCCCACCTTTGGCCGAACCCACCCACTCCCTCCCTCCGAAGGGACAGATGGAAACAGACAGATGGACACAGAGCGCCCCCTGCTTGGACAGACAGCGGTGGTTTGGCGTGGTGCTGCTCAACTCAAGTCAACAACTCAGGGTGGCTGATATGGACGACACACACTGGGCTCCTACGGGAAGACAGAGGGACAAAAGACAGAAGCTTTCATTGAAAATTCCACCTTAAACTGGAGGAAACGTGCAGCTGAAATCACTGAGTTTTGACAGGAATAATAAAGAGCTGCACTGATTAATCACTCCAGCTCCAAAACTCTTGTTTTTACGTTACAATCAAACTCCTGTGGTGTGTTTTATTTGGATATTCAATAAGAGGCAGGAAAAAAGGGAAACAGTTTTCGGTTTGTACCCTTGATAAAAACTGATGTGTTCATCTTCAGCCCTGTTTACTCCAATACCCATAAATTCCATGGCTTTGGAAATATGTCTAATAGCAATATCTCAAATTGAAAGTTGTCTGGTCAAATGAGAGACAAGTTAAACTTTTGTCCCTGTCGCCATGGTGAAATACAGAGGTGACATCATCATACTGTGGAGATGTCACCATCACTGCCTTCTGTAGTGACAGGGAAGCTGGTCAGAGTTGTAAAACAAATGCTGTGAAAGACTCGAGGCTAACACTACACTGAACTACACACACAGTCAGTTGTACCTGCAGTAAAAGGTGGTTGTTCAGAAAATGAACTTAAGAATCAAAACACCTTAGATTGATTTGAAAACCTTGTTGGTTTTCTTTTAACTCCACAAATGTCTGCTACATTAGTATAAGAAGCCCATACTAATGTGAGAAAAACTGAAACATTTAAAGGGTTTGGATCAGGGGAAACAAAAATACGAAGGCTAGAGCAGCCAGGGAGAAGGATGTAAAATAGGATTCTTGTTCAAAAGGCAGGATGCTTTGAAAAGTTCAACAACAGCACAATTTACAATAAATATTATTTTTTCTATTACTTTGTACACATACCTGTGCTAGACGCCAGCCTGCTCCATGCTGTACTGCAGATCTGGGGGTTTGTAGCTGAGGAGCATGTCACTGGTGCAGGACGACGGGTAACAGGCTGCAGCATGGAGCTCCCCTTCTACATCGCAAACTGAGAGGGAAAAAATACAGCTAATTTACTGGGTTTGTCAAAAAAATGGAACATCTGCACAATGCTGGAGGTGTTTGCTCCTCTACCGACCTGACTCCTCTCGCTGGTGAAGCTGCTGGCTTCCAGTCAGAGACGTCTGGCTGAGAATGTCGGACATGCGAGCCGAGCTGAGCGCCTTTCCTGCCAAGAGGCTCATACCAGACATGGGATCTGCCTGATCCTGAGCAGAAAGAGGGAATGACAGATACAGAAGCAGAAAGATAATTTAACATGTTTTTCTTATATAGATAAGACAAAAATAATCCATCACAGTTGATGTGGAAAACTAGAAAGGCTAAGGATTTGCTTCCATTGGATTTACTGAGAGACGGTGGCAAACAGATGAGAAACAATAACCACATAAATGTGATTCTGTGATCTAATGAACAGAAAATACAGTCAGAGACAAAACAGCAGCAACTTTCTTAGCAAGCAAGGAAGTTCTGATTATGTTTTACTCTTTTCACGAATTATACATATGAAGTCTGATTCAATTTGCATATTTAATTTCTTCCTCCCGGCCATTCTTCAGTAAAGTTGGCTTGCTGAGAGATTTACAAAGAAGACGAGCTGCAAACAGTCGGACGTGCACCACAGCACTTCTAACGAACCACACAAAGGGAGTCTGTTCCTGCCAACTTATTTACATGACATCACTCGTGAATCATGAATCCCTTTGCTAATTCTCTCAGCGTGAGTGAGAAAATAATATGTATGCAGCACTAATTAAATTATGATCTGCTAAAAAAACATTATTTGACCCACCAAAAACAAGATCAAGAATTTGCTGTCAGGAGCTGCAGATATGGAGAAATTTGCTGGTAAACATTTGAGTCAAATAAATCCCTCTTTTACTGAAAATCTAAGAGACATCCGACTATTAATTTTAGTGCATTTTTGGGAAACAATGTGCCAAGAATTGTGCCATCTGTGGTTTACTGTTTAATTGTTTTCTTCTAAACCCATCTCTTCAAAAGAAAGGCAAGAGGAACATTTCTCTTATTCAAATTTTACTTTTGTAAGTTGTTGCACAGTAAAAGATCAATGATGCTACAGGCCTGTTTCTATTCCACAATAAATTTTAAATGAAATCCAGGTATATTCTGTCTGTAAATGGGTTGCCAAAGGACTTTTTAATAGAATAATAAATAAATAAATAAATGGTCAAATTAACTCATATATCAACCTTTTTTTGAAGCCCATCACAGTCTCCAGAACTAAATCCTACATCTATCTTTTGGTGAGCTGAGGAATCAGGAGGATCTGGATGGGTTATGTGAAGAGAAATGAAAAAATCCATCTCACTTTTAGCTCTAAGCTTGTTAAAACAATGGAAAGACAAAATCTTTCCACATATTTTTGTTTAGTTACTTGCAGAAATATCTTAAGTAGAAGTACACTTGGAATCAGACAAAACTAACATAAGTAACTTTTCAGATTCAGAGCTTTCAAAGTCAGTAATCCCTTTCTGCTGACAAAATGTACTAGTTTCACCAGCTTTTTTTCCACATAAGGTATTTTTTACATGTTATAAGTGAAATAATATGCCAGTGGAGCTACTTTTTAAAATTAATATTAAGAAAGTATTAAGTTGAAACAAACTATCATATCTGAACTAGAAACTATGCAGACAAAAATACTTGGTAAAAATGTTTTTCTGTTACAGTAAAAGAGAAAAGAACAACACTAAGTGACAGTAAATGGAGTCCTAATATAGGGTTGTAAAAGGATTGGCAGCAGGGGTGCTTATAAATTTTAAACATTTTTTTCATAACACTGCATAAATCTGTATAAGAGGCGACAGATTCAAAAAATGCTTCAGTGTAAAATTATGCATCTTAAAATAGAAGCACATTTATTTTAAGACGTTTTGTAAATCTTTACCAAAGGAACAAACAAATTGCTTTGTTTCCCATGCAACCGGAGGAATCTGAGCAGACTTTCACTCACATAGGCATCATCACATGTCTGAATGGTGTGGTGACGCTGAAGCTGCCCTCTAGATCTGTAGACTTCGCTTTGGGGGCCTCGCTGATAGTTCAGCCCGTTGTGATCAGGCACTTCCATGGCCTGTCCTTGGGGCCGGCACTCTACATGCTCAGATTCTAAAACAGAAGAGTTCACATGAAGACATTTTGACACAAAAGAGAAAACTGCTACTCGTTTAAGAGTTCAATTGTTGACTGAACAGACGTTTTAGAAGAACCATTCTCACCTCTTGAAGCAGGAGGACTCCTTATGTAAGCACCATGCCTGTGTGTAGGGGAGTTGTAAGGTGGGGTGCCACCGCGGGGAGGCCCCAGGAGCTCATGTGCGTCTCCTGCTTTAGCCAGCAGGCCTTCATGCGGGTGGTGGTGGTATCCGGAAGGGGCCTCGTCCTCTTCCATGCTCTCTGAGTGTGGTAAACTGGGACAAGGCGCCTGCGTCACGTGCTGCGGCTGCTGTTGAACCTCTGGGGGCTGTATTTGGAGGAGATGGTGGTAGTGTTGACCCCCTGAGGTAGGCTGAGCCACGGGGGGCTCCAGGGTGTCTCCTGGGCTCAGCTGGCGGAGGAGCAGCATTTCTCCAAACTCCTGTGCTGCACCGCTGGGTGGGGTTTGGGGCGTAGGGCACTGCCGGAGGTTCTGTCTCTTCAGGAGGGCAGCCAAGTCCTGTGGGGGCAACCTGGGATCCGCGTGGCCCGTCAGAGAATGCCGAGGAGACAGGAGGCCTTGTAGGGTGGGAGTGACGTGCTGCTGTGGGGGGCGGTAGTCCAAAGGAGTTGGGGAGAGCAGGGCTTGTTGTAGTGTGGAGGGGGTCCCGTAGCTGCCGGTCCCCACAGCCCCACTCTGGTAGCCCTCCAGGCCGGGGACTTTCAAGGAGGCAGCCTGCAGGTAGGGGTTGTAAGAGCCGACGACTCCGGAGGCGCCCCGAGAGGCAGCGTCGCTGGAGAAGAGGTGTGGATTGAAATGGGCCTGGTCGTAGGCAGAGGTGAAACGGCCAAGGCTGCGGCTGAACAGGAAGGAAGGAACAGGAAGGTTAGCGACAAACAACGACATCGTCCAGTTTTCACACAGAATGGACACAAGGCATGGGCCAGGATCACATTCTCATCGGCGTTTATTTTTAGATTTATTTAGTATCAGTTTATTTTAAATTTCCCTTCCGGGATCAATAAAGTATTTTTGAATTTGCATTTTACATACAAATACCCCAGTTTTACCATATTAACACAAAATGATTTAATTGCTTTAATTTAAAAACAAAAATATTGAATGTTGCTGCAAAATATATGTAATACTGATAATTATCAGCAATCAACAGAAGCTTGGCTCAATTTTTATTTGGCATACTCAGACTATTTTGCGTCCTTTGGTAATCATGCCCCAGAGCAGATGTGGCTATAATCCAGTAGTGTGCCATAATCAGCATTTGAATGGTTGCGTGAATGAGAATGACTCGTTTCATGCAAAGCGATTTTTAGTGACCTGAAAAGTGATAAATCAGTGCAACCAAAAATGACAGGCGGGGATCCTTTTGAACCACTTTTATTTAGAATCTACAGGCTCTCCCTAGACCAGATTATGGTCCACTACATGTCTTAATATCTGTTTATATTTCTTTGTCACCACCTCACCACAGACCACTGTAGTGACTGAAACAGAGTACGTAAAATATTCACTTTAGAACATTTGATTGTCAGATGTAAGCCACGTCTTCCGGGACAACTCAATGAAAACCTTTTCAAACGAACCGTGGATGCCATTTACCGTTTTACTTTCTAAAAGTCAAAAACTGTTTAATCACTTCATGTCTTAACTTTTTTGTTTGTTTTAATTTTGAATTTAAATGACTTTATTTTTCTTTGAATTCACTCTGTATTTAATTTTCTCTGCTCCATTTTTCTTTAAAGCACCTTCAATTACCCAAAGTAAGGATGAAGTTACTGTTTTTCATTTTAGCCATTTGGTTTGATATTGCATTAAACACTGGAAGCATTAAGGCTCATAATAGCTGGTTAGCTGATTAGGTGTGTACCAGATTTCAGTTCAGACAAAATCTCTTTCATGTGAATAAGAGAAAAGTGACATAGGCTTCTTTCAGCCAGTTGATTGGCAGTGTGCATTGCTGTGACGCTCTCTGCTCCACGTGGCAGGAGAAAACTCATTTTGGTGCATTCTCTGGCATTTCTTTAATAGGTTTTTAAACCATAGGGATAGTATGACAAAAGTTTAACATCTTAAAACAATACCTGTTTAAGACATTGATTTACCTTGAGATTTACAACTGGCCCATGCCTAGTGGAAACCTTCTACAATAGAAGGTTGTAACACATACAACCTAGCAAATACTTGAGTCTGGCCAGAGCACAAGTTTTCACTGAGGAGTGTAGAAACAAAGCAAACATTTTGACTGGGTAATACAGTCTCTCAGTGAAGGCAGTCCGGACAATAATAAAGAGTTTAAGGAGCCCACAAGGTGACTGATCTAATCCACTGGTTAGGGCACATTCATATCTGAACACTCACCCAGACACACTGATGTGGAGAGTTAGTTGATGATCTCTCAGCAATCAATGATGATGAAGATTTACATGCATTTTTTTTAAAACGGTAACAAACATGATGCTCATTCTCACATACACACATCTTAAAACCTCTGAGAAACATGATGGATGCTTCAAATGTTAAAATCCAAGTATTTAAAAAACAATAACTGTGTCCACAATATCAATAAACAAGAAAAAAAATTCATTAAATTTATAAAAGAACAGAGTAATTACATTTTTTTTAACAATCAGATCTGTCTCAAAGAAAATAAAAAAAAAACTGTAAGGCTGCAGAAGAAGACACTGTAACAGTCCATTGGGTAATGTTGGTAGCCACCAGGGGGCGCGCTGACTGGCTGTTCAGAGGGGTCACCTGTGCGTCTCGGCGTTGTCTGCACTGAGCTGTTTCCCGAGGACTCTGTGCCCAGGTGTGGACAGGAAACTGCCTGGCCTCTGTGCCCCTCCTCCCAGCTCCACATCCTGAACCTGAATGGTCACCTGCAGCAGCAGCAGCAGAGAGTGAGGCCTCCCGGCACACTGGATTCAACCTTCAGTGACTGGTTTGGCTGTGGGTAGATACCTGCTGCTGTTGCGGTACGCCTGGTGCCAGTGGGACAGCGGGGCGGCCGGGTGCTGTCTGAGGATTGGCTGGGAGAGTGACTCGAGACAGCCCTGTGGGGGGTGGGCTGCCACTTTGTCCCTGGTACAGCGCTGGAGCACCGTGTTGGTACTGCACCGATGTTTGAGCCCCTGAGAGAGGAAGCAATCGGTGAGAATAAAAGCACTGTGAGCGCATCTGACATTGTCAGTAAGAGCAAAAATCATATTTTAGCACAAGGACACCTAAAAGCTTTAAACTATACAACCAGTTCATGAGGCAACATGAGCTCTTTTTGGGAGAAAGAAATTAAAATATGATTTGACAGCTGTTTTTCTTTTATTTTAAGTGTCCAATTCTTTTCTATCCTACTACAAGTATGGCATACTTTAAGCATATTTTTTGATATGCGATATATGGATTAATGAGTGCAAATTAAAGTGCAGATATCTTGAAAGAAAATAATGAAAAGGCAAAATTAAGTGACATCTAGAACTGTAATTTTAACTTGTCAGAATTTCTTCTAAGACATACCTAGATAAATTAGATATATCTTGAACATAGATGGCTCTTCTATTTCAACCTCCAGTGACTGGTTGATCAGCTGCTTTTCTTTAAAAGCAGCTGATCAGAATGGGTTTTCCAAAGAGGGCTTCCAAATGTCAAATATCTTTTTCCTTAATTTCAAGACAGAACTAAGTAGGGAACGTGGTGCAAATGGTGATAAAGATAAACTTTCAAATTTTTTTAGTATTATTTTAGAAAGACAAACTATACCCAGGGCATGTCCAAGAAGAACTTTTGATTATCTGAGATATTTGTTTCCCCACTTAATGTAACAGAATGTTCTCGTGAAGACTGGCACCGTAGCACTGGAATATAATTTTAACATTGGCATAAGAGCTTATTGCATCTAGTGTTTTTTTGTATGTTTTCCCAATTTGAAGATTTTATCCAGTAAGCAAAAACTTTGCCTTCATGCCTCATGCATTACTAATGATGTGAAGAATTACCACATAAAAGTGTTCATATAAGAACAATAAAAACAAAAAGTAGTAAAGCGAACCTCTTTAAAACCTTGATGCATCCCACCTCATTTTAATCCTACTTCTAATTAATGTTTTAAAGAACAAACAGTATGTAATTACCTAAAGGATAATTTCTCATTAATAATAGATGTGTGGCTAAAAAATAACAGGGCAGTTAAAGCAGAGCAGTGGAATGTTAAATTAGCCAGTCCTCTGGTTCTTGTAAGTGATCTGCAGTGATCACAGCATTTCTGCTTAGTCACTGCACCTACACCAAGTTTTTGTGTCGAAACCAAACAGAAAAGCGCCATTACTAACCGTGCCCTTGCATTAGGCCTGCAGAGCCAGGCGGAGAACTCTGATTGGGCTGTCTGAAGAGGTGGTTGCTGGGATGTGTTGGCGGAGGGCTGGAGGGCTGGATGTGCAACCTGAGAGAGGACGGGCCAGAGAGAGACAGCAGTGATGTAACACTTCAGTCGATATTGCTGCACCACAGCATCATTGTTCACCGTTCAATAGCTGATGAGTAATATGTGTTTGTTCACCTCTGGAGCTGGTGGGTTAAGTGACTGGGCTGGCTCTCTCCATGGCCTAAAGACAGACCCTGTTGGCGAAATGCAAAACAAAATATGTCACCTACATAGCATCTTTCAGGGAGTTACATTTTGGTTTTTATGACCACACTTTCTGTTCTTTTTAATCCAAGCAACAAATGGGACTTCAATTAGATTTCTGTCAAAAGTGTTTTCGATTTGCTGTTCACTCAAAAAAGCAACGTTGTTGACAAATTCCTACATTTGAATGTTGAATTCTGCAGCTCCTCCAAAGCTACCGCTACTACTAATGGCGTCAGTTTAGCTGTTGTGTCCTACCTTTCTAATTTAAGATGATGGATTGAACAGGGCTGAATGTCCAAAGTTAGGAATATGGTTTCATATTCTTACCCTGATTTGAAAGATCATAACTTTTAAAAACAGTCTGGTGAATTCAATGTAGGGCTGGATAGCATGGCTAAATAATTTATGATATAAAGGTTATATATCAGTTGTGATTCTTTTTTTCTTTTAAATCTCTGAAATACTGCCAAACTGTTGGACCTGTTTTTATTATTTTTAAATGGTTCTGACATTTATACAATCAGCTCAAAAAATATCGAATATTCTATTGATATTGATTACGTACATTACTGATTCATTACCCAACTTTAATTCAATGGTCCAGGGTCTGTTGATTTGTCACCTAAAATTTCAATATATTTAAATGTCTGATTATAACAACCAAAAAACACACACAGAATGTATTAGGTTTCATGTCTTCTGAAATCATACGTAAGAACCTGCGTAACAAAAGTCATCTGTTTATAGTTGACAACATGAGTTGAGACGTTTGGATGTACCTCAGTCAGTGGGAAATTGTTTGAAGTATCCCCCCCCAGTGCTTTTCGTTTTATTGCTCCATTTCAGTGTACTTCGAGAACTCAATCAGAATATTTAAAGTGATCAACATGTACCTGGATTTGCTGGTGAAGGATTTGTTGCTCTTGCTGGTACAGGATGTGCTGCTGCTGGGTGTGCTCAAGGAAGCGTTCATCCTGCTGGACAGCATACTTCTTCTGGAGCTGCTCACACTCCTATTTCATACGCAGACATTAGAAATGCTTTATATTAATACCAGAACAGACAATACAAATTCCAGAAAGTTTTGCTGTCACCTCGATGAACTATTGCCAGACTGGCTTGAAGGATTGTGATTGTACATAGAATTTGGAAAGTTTTTAAAGGCAGCACCACTTTATAATCTGCAAAGTTAATCGAAATGTGGTAAAAGTCACAACTGTGGACTCAAACTAAGTTAATATCTGGATCTTGATACTTTAAATTACGGTTTATGTGGGTGAAAACAGTTTTCTGTAAGGTCTTAACCTGATTCTGCCCTACAATCTGCATATAGAGCACATGACCCTCTAGTTGGCTAGAGGAGGAGTTAACATAACCCTGTCCTCTAGCCTATTAACCCCTGGGACACTTGAGTAATGATAATCCCAGCACATCAGAACAGGCCAAAGATGGCTCACCTGCTGCCACCATGATGATTATCCCTTTCCCTGCCTACGACCCTGAGATGTAATCCTACTGCGGGCTCACTGTGGATGATGTAATGTCTCAGAAAGCAGCTTGTGGGTTTTCCCAGGTCAGAGCCTCGGCCTGATCTAATCTTTTCCAAATACTGCTGAGTGTCACATTCCCAATAAGGCCACAAGAGTGAGCGGAGCAGAGAAAAGAACAAAAATATCAGACATGAGCAATCCTGTAAGATAAATGGCCCCTATAAATTACAAAAGTTCTTTGTTTATATGCTGTGCTGTGACAACATGATCCTGCTCCATTCCTACCATTAACCAGAGACTGAGCCTCAGCATATCTTACCTACAACTCCTCATGATGATTGCATGTGGAAATGACTGATTTGTTTCCTTTGAAACTGTTTGTTTCTAAAGGGGCAGTAAATAAAATGATACAATTTTATTTCATTATCGAGTACCTATAACTTTGAGTTGTTATAAAAATGCTGTACATTTCAAACATTACTTGATGCCTTGAAATTGATCCTTTGACTCTTTAAGAAGCTCCTAATCTTTCCGACACTTTGCCTTCATCGTGTCATCAGATTAATGTTCCTCATTATGCCGTTCATTATGTTCCTAGGAACGTTATACTGAGAAGTAGTTCATATGTTGAGCTCAGCAGATGTGCAGTTCTATTTGCTGCTGTCACTAGTCTGGAGGGGTCGCTGGACAGAGGTGCTTGGAGACTGCATAGCAGACGAGGAGCTGCGTCTCAAAGGAGCCACTCAGTAACCTCAAACATTTTGCACATCTGAATGGTTGTCATGGGAAATTCAAGAATTTCTCAAACAGACATGAAAGAATCAAAGCAACACTCCAAGTACAATTTTTAAAAAGGAAATAATATTGTAAAATGACGCAAAGCTCCAAAAAGTCCTTTTTACACAAGTAAAGAATATTTATGCTTCGGATGAGACGTATGACATGAAAAGAATGAGATGGAACTCAACAAAAATAATGTCATTTTATAATAAACAGTGATGTTGAGAAAAATGAAGATTCACTAGTTTGGTAAATTCAGTTCGACCCCCACCTCCTCTCACCAAATCAAGTGACGCACCTGCTTGAGCTGCTTAATGAGGCTGCTGTTCTCCAGGTGAGCCTTGAAGGCCTGGATGGACGCGGCACCATCAGAGAAGCGTCTGACAGGAGAGAAGCGCTCCATGGGGAGGTGGAGGGTGTTACAGTCCTTATAGGTGGATCTGAAAAAAGGTAGGAGCCGCAGGGAGCACACACACACAAACGGGTGTACGCATACATACACACACACACACGCATCCACAAAATAGGTGACACGACATGACACATAGCACAGGCACAGTGACACACACGGACACATTCAGTCAGAGACACAGAAACACACAAATAAGATCTTCCAACCTTTGCTTCCAGTTGTCATAATGCAGTAAAAATGTGCAGACATACTTCGGAATTCCCAGAATTGATAGATTTAAAAACAAAACAGGTAAAAGTTTCAAGTAAATGATTTTCTTTGTCATACAGATAGTGACCAGTGAGGGTTTGTAATAATAAACGGAAAGTTTTTTTCTTTTTCTCTGTTTTTTTTGTTGATTAACATTGGACACGCGAATAACTATTGTAAACTCTCACTTTTTCTATCATTACTCAGAAGACTTGTATCCAAAAATGCACCAATAAATTGTTTGTTGTGAATTTCAGCTTAATCAATATGCAGCTTGTTGAAAATGTAAAAAACATCCTCTGTTGTGGATATCTTTGCTGAGAGGAAGACGATTTAATGCGGATTTAAAGACAAACTATTTCTTGAAAGATGTGCTGACTATTCATTACAAGTTCAAGTCAGAGAAAGACTTCAGCAGACACCAGGAAGTCTCATTTTGACAGAAATGTGCTCTTTTATCTTTCAGAGCTTTTCACTGATGTCTTTTATGCAATATGCTAAATCTGGGAATTTTGGGAAACTTCTGGAAATCTTAGAGATAGTTGTGTGTGTGTGTACACACACACAACAGGTAAAAAAAAAAAGACAGAACTGAGCAGTGAGTTTAAACTTAGTGGTATTATAAAAGGCTTAAAATGCTTTGTTTCCATATTTGCTTAGAACAAAAGGACACAAATGACATAATAAAATACTAATCTTTTTTGTGCAGTCATTTAAGAAAATGTTTCACCATCAAACAGCAAAAAATATAAAAAAAAACTTTCTTAAATTTCTTTTTCATAAATAACGTTTCACTCAAAACATTTTTATGGTAAACGTTTTCTAGTAAAACCCTCTTCTGTAATTCAATCAATCATTAGCTGGAGAATACAGACTCAAAAAGACTATTTGAGTCTATACTGTAGTTAAGTCAAAACTATACAACAAAGCACGGACCACAGGAATGCTATTTCAGCATTTTTGGCAACAAGAAAATGTTCTTATTTAAGAAGAAATTCAACTGTTCAGTTGCATAATTTAATATATTTGTAATATTTCATAAAAAGGTTTAAGCAGTTAAATAAAAAAATTTGCGAAAAATTTGTGAACATTTTTTAATCCTATTAATTGTCAGAAAAATCAACTAATAATTGTTAGTTCCAGCCCTAATGCACAGAAGACAGACTGCTCTCTACACTTTGTGAAATAATTAGAAATCTGTAGTGTAAGATGAAACATTTTAAGTTTGTACTCATTTTAGGATAAAATAGAACATTTGTACCATTATAAAATGTTACTTCTACATTAATAAATAATCAATGTCTGCTAGAGGCTGGAAGACTACAAAGTTCAGAATCAGATAAAAATCAGCAGCGCAGGTTCGACCTTTACAACAACACAGCTGTGACCGGAGCATCTGTAACTATGGCCCTGCCTGAAAGGAACATCCTTCGCCTGGTGCTTCTCTCATCCACGTGACTGCGCGAAAAACCAGAGTGCTCTGTGCGTGGGAGTGTGTTGGTGTGTATTCAGCTCAGAGTGGGCGTGTCCCCTCACCGGGCGTATGTGTCAGGCACCCAGCCGGCCCTCTGGCGGGGGCCCTGGGGCCGCTGTGACTCTGTCGAGGGCTCGCCATGCGATGTGCTTGGGAGCACGTGCGTCGTGTGCCGCTTGGAGCGGTTCGCCAGGTACCTGGGCCGCAGGAAGGGGGGAGGAGGACGGGGTGAGGGTGGGAGACAGGAAGCAGCGCTGGTCAGCTCTCTGTCCTCATTGGCTAACAGGGATGGGGGCGAGGGAAGGCCCTGCCCTTCCCTCCTCTGCCAATAGGTGCCATCATTCATATCATCTTAGCCAATCAGAAAACATCAAATAAAATGACACCACAGATGGATGTTAAGGCTTTATGGGAGTCAAACAACCACCCAGCTTCCAATTAAAGGATTGGGCTGGTTGCTATTTGTTCTTTTAGGCAGTCGCCGCTTTGGCAAGCTTCAGGAGTTAGCAAAGCTGTGTGAGAAAGGGTGAAAGAAGTCCACAGAGTCATTTGGCACTTACGTAGATGAGAAAGATAACGAAGCTCTGGCTCAGAGAGTTTGAGAAAACGGATGGCAGAATCGCTTTGGGATGGTGGCAGAAGGCACTTGCGCGATGGAGAAAGAGGAAAAGATGGGATAAGCACCACAGCACAGTGGCCACCTCCCGAGGGGGAAAAGAAGCAGAGCAGCCTGAAGGCACTCACTCCCAGCAACCCAGGACACCGGCAAGGAGAATAGAAGCTGCAGTCTGAAGAGGAGCAGCTGAAACACCTTAGCGCACACTTTTCGCTAAATGTCTCCCACAATTTTGTTTTATAAGATTCCAACATACTTCATCCAAAGTCAACAAGCAGTTTGCGAACATCTTTCAGTCACAGACCACCTGGGTGATATCTCTCCCACTTTAGTAAAAGTCGCATAACTACCTACCAAGGTTCCCCTAAATCCTCTTTTCAGAAAATCATGGAAATTACGGTAAACATTTCTGCAGACAACCCCCTCTATGAATGACAACTTTCAGTTCGGCAGGTTAACGCCTCTCTGCAAATAAAATAATGCAATTTTCTTTATGTATCTATGTCAGTGAGAGACTTTTTTGGCACTTTGGATGAAGTATGTCAGGGCCTTTAGGTCTAAAGAAGATTGGATCCAATATTTTAAGCCCTTTCTATGCAGCCATTTCATCTTTAACTAAAACTGAAACTAAATATGTTTTCAAATGGTCAAAATTCCCGTTTTGCAAGGATCCACTATCTCTAACTTTTCCTCAAAGCTCATGAGATTTCAGCACTTCCCTGTTCAGATAGCAGCTCTATAACGAAAACCATTAGCACAAAAACCCGTCACCAGGGGTTACCTCTGCACCGCCTCTTGGTCTGGCTCTCCATCTGAACCCTCCTCATCCACTGGAGCTACAGCGGTGTTAGGATGCTGAGAGAGGCAAAGAGTTCACTGGTCAAAGCAACATGGACATACCGGCAAACAAACACACAATGTGAAGAGATCTGGACCCTCACCGGGCTGGTGACGAGCGGCGATGGCCCTCTGGGCCTCTTCAGGAGCTGAGCGTGTAGCTGGATGTTGGCCCCGCCATCGGAAGCTCTTCGGCCCAGGGGTCCCATGCCGTTGAGCAGCTGCAGGGTAGGCGGCTGCAGCAGCGATTGCTCCTGAAGCATCACCGGTCGCACAGGGAAAATAAATCACATCCCGCACAAAAAACAAAAACAATCCGGTGTAACCCCGGTGACGGTACCTTGTACTCCAGCTGCTGTGTAGGCTGCAAGCTCTGTGTGGGCATGAGAGTGTGCATTTGGGCCATAGTGGGGGCAAGTTGGGGAAAGGGGGGTTGAGGGATCACACCACGAGGGAAACCTGGTGGAAGCTTTTGGAGTTCTTCCTGCATCTCTGTCCTGTGATGGAAGCAGGTGCATCATCAGACGTTAGTCAGCAGATGTTTACATTTCCATCCCACTAACCCAAACTGCCTCCATGTGTCCACAAACACATTTGGTTTCCAGGACTTTCACAGTTTTTTTTTCTAGTAGACTCAATGAACAGTTGAAGATTTTTCCATTTTATTTGTTTTGTTCATTTCATTCACTATTATCTAAAAAACAGTGATAGAAAAATTCTAACATCCAAAAGATATAATATCCCACTCAAATATTCACATCCCTTACATTTCACCACATTCCTTCCAATGCATTGTATCAAGACATCAATGTAATAAAAACTAGTAAAATTGTAAAATTGTTTTGGGGAGGGAGGTTTTGGGGTTTTTTAGCTATATAAACTCATACCGCCTACCCTTTTGCTTTGGTTCTCTCACATCTAGAAACTGAAATCTCTTTTAATCTAGGGGATTTAGGTCTGTACTTTGACTGGGTCATTCTTTGATCTAACCCAAATCATTGTAGCTCTTTAACTCTGCTCTTACATATTTGTAAGTCTTTGACAGGTTTCCTTAATTTCACAGCTTAACTTGGATGCATCCAAGTAAGGGTGGCTCAAAGGGTGGTATGCCACACTTTTCAGATTTGTATTTGTAAATAAGTTGAAAAATTAGACATAACCTTTCCCTTTGACAGATTAAATGCATAGGAGTCTGTGATTGTAATGGGATGGAAAGGGTATGGAAACTTTTACATATCTGTGGTAGTGTTAAGTTTTAAACAAACAAGAGACACAGGTTGAAAACAACATCAGAGTGAAAAGTTGATACATTACCTTTGGTCTGGTACCCCCACAGTGTGCCGCCTCATTGAAAGGTAGCGAGCCATTGCCTCTGGAGACGGCTCCTCTCCTTCATCACTGTCCAGGGCCATGTTACCATCAGGCTAAACACACACACAGAGTTAAATATTAGGAATCCACGCTGGTACTTTAAGTGGCTCAAGTATAATACAAAAACAAACTCAGATGAATTCCACTAGAATAATATAAAACCTATTTGAGTCTTTCATTAAAATCTCTGCTGCAATGCAGTAATTTGACCCTCTTGGCGGGTGTGAGTCAGCCCTTCTCTGTGTTATGTCTGCGTGTGCATGTGTGTGTGATTGTGACCGATAACAGTCTGGGAGGGTTTGAGTCAACTCAGACATAGTAAACAAAAGCAACAGCAGCAGAAATTCTTGACAGGAAGTCGATAGTTCTTCAGGTCTGACTTTGAGAAAAAAAAAATTGAAAGTAGCTCATCTCTGACTTTTTTCAGATTTCTTCACAAAGACATGTTGACAACAACCCACGAAGAGTTCAAAGTTGACTCACCTCTACAATTTGGTTCTCTGGGTTGATGAGCTGGACATGGGGCACAGTCATGCCAACAGGATTACCTTGTTGGTCTGTCTGCTGGGCATGGACATACACACACACAAATACACACAGGTTATGTGGAGCATTGTGCAGCTTTTACTGCAATCTACTTAGAGCAGGAGGATTGACGGATATGGGTTAAAACCTATGGAGTCCATTCAGTGAACACACATGACTACCATAAGACTAACCCATTAAAGTCATGGAAACCCTGATGCCTCCCATAGAGACATTTGACGACCAAAAAGCCAATTTCTGCTTGAATAAAAACATCTGAAAGACGGGAGAAATATTCTTCCTGTCTTCCCACACACATTTATCAGCAAAAGTTAATATTAGCAAAATATCTATAAAAAAGTGTGGTACTACTAAATGGTTAACTTTTATTATATATTACAATTATTATACATAATAATTAGAAAATACATTCATAAATCTGACATTTAATTTTCAATAAAGTGATTTCATAATCAACATTAAAAAAATCTGTAGCCTCTTGTCATAAATATTAGCTGAGGTCCCACCTCATCAATGTCTCCATAAAGGCAGATTAACATTTCTAAAATGAAAGGTGTTATAATAATCAGATTTTATCACTAAATTTCTTTGTGAATCAACGCATTTTGAAAGGACGAAGAATCGAATGCCTGAATTGCAGAAGTATTAACACAACCGATGTAGTTCAAGTTTCCTCTGGAATGGAAGATGTATGTAATCACGAGTGTGTCTTTAAATGCTGATTAAACAGACAGACAGAAAATGGCTCACCTGAACGGCATTTAGAGGATAGCTAATGGAACGTGGCGGAGGCGGTGCGACCCGCAGCGTCTTGTGTTTCTTGAGGCGTTCCGCGAGCAGGCTGTAGATGGCACTGTAGTGATCGTATGCATCTGTTTGCAGGGACTGGAATAAGGTGATAGGGTGCGAGAATTAACTGCCAGAAATTGGTTCTACAAACTGAGATGTATCAATGTAAGCGAGTTGTGTCCAACCTGAATTGTGCGCTCTCGGTCCAAGCCCATCTCAGACATGGCCATCAGCACCTGATCATTGATTAGCTCTATCTCTCTCTCCGTTTTCACCTGCTCACACTCCGCTATCAACTGAAAGGAGAGACAGACAGCGAGAAGCTAATTAGCTTTCAGAGAAGGATCAAAGGAAACATTTTTGGTTTTGACAAACATTGTTTAATCGTTATTTATATGGTCCAGAAGAAAACATAGAGTGTAATATGTTTGGTTCTATATTTAATATAAGGTCTCACCCTGTCGAAGTCTGGGTCTGGGTCTCCTTGTCTCATCCACTTGTTCTTACAGATCTGCTCCATACTCAACCGTCTGCTGGGCTCCAGAACTAACATGTGTCTAATTAAGTACTCACAGTCTGTAACGACACAAACATATAAAACATGAGGACAGAAGGCTCTGAAGAGCAGAGCGGGGGAATAATTTTCTACAGAGAAGATAATGTGAAAGTTCAAGGGAAACTGAATACGTTGGATGGACGACGTACAATGTGATGTGCTTTCACTGTTAAAACAAACATTGTGTGTGTTTGCTTTTACTTATTTATTTGTTCAGTCCCCAGGTGGAAATAAATCCCTACCTGTGGACATGAAGAAGGGGATGCGGAACTTTCCACTGAGGACACGCGCTCGCAAATTTTGGAGAGTGCTGCCATCAAAGGGTAAGGCGCCACACACCAGCACATATAAAACCACACCTAAACTCTGTGCAGGATAAAGACCAAGTAAGGATGGGCACAAACAATTGATTCTGGATTTTTACATTAGATTTTAGTTTGCGCTCTTACCCATATATCTACTTTGGGTCCATCGTACTCTTTACCCTCAAAAAGCTCTGGAGCAGCATAGGGAGGGCTGCCACACCACGTCTTCAACAGCTGGCCTCGGGAAAATATGTTGCTGAAGCCAAAATCTGATCACACAGGGAACAATAAAAATAATAGCACTGTACTGTAAGATAGAAACTTCATAAAAACAGGAAAATTATCCAAGAGAACATGCCAACATGCACCTGCCAAACAAACCCCTTTACAGAAAAGTACAAACCTGCGATTTTAATGTTTAGGTTGTGGTCCAGTAACAGATTCTCAGCCTTCAAGTCTCTGTGGACGATGTTGCGGCAGTGACAGAAGTGGACGGCTGCCACAATCTGCTTAAACTTCTTCCTGGCGTCCTTTTCTGCCATGCGCCCGTGGGCCACCAGGTGGTCTGTGAGAACAAGAAAGAGTTAGGAAATTTTACACCATAAGGACAACTCATTTGTTACCGTTGTGGAAAAACTAAAACAAATAAAATACAAGAACAGAGTGTTTTAGCTGATAGATTTTATGTATCAGGGCAGTAATACCCTATTCCAGATCACACAAATCCAGGCACTTTGTTACATAATCATCAGCAGCTAAGAGAACCTTGCATATAACAAATCTTTACAGTTGGCTGCAAAAATCTGTTTCTACTGCACTACAGCAATCAGGTCTGTGTTACCAGAATACATAGAAGGAAATATCTCATCACAGATTTAAAGAAAAGAATTGACCCCATGCAACAATCTAGGAAGGTTACATCACTGTACAATATACATATTTTTACCAAAGTGAAAATAGAACTTTTGCTTTAATAAATAACGCTAAATGCCAAAATTGTAGTTTCCAAGTCTGATAAAAGCACTAAAGAAAAAGACGTTAATGCAGATAAAAATGGTTAAACAAGTAAATTAGAGTGTTTTCACACCGGATAGTCTTGTAGACTCTATTCTATTTGGAACCAGCATTGGAACTTTTGTTGTATTTTCAGCTGGTGCGGTTCACTTTCACACTGCACTATGTCAAGCAATGACAACCCTTTGAAAAATATGTTCACCGCCTCGCCTATAGTAGCGTTGCACCAAGAACTGAAGGAAACAACAAAAAAACTTATGAATAAGGAGCTGAGTGCAAATTCCTTCTTCACAAAATGTAAAACATGGAGTGCCATCACTCTGTGAGCTGTTTATTCTGCTAGTTCTAGACTTATGCGTTTGTTTTGGTTGCATTTTAGCAGAATGCCCTGTGCTGTAGTCTGTGTCCTGCTTTTGGACCAGTTTGCTTGGCTTTCACATATGCATTTGAACCACACCTGAGTTCACTTTAACTGAATTAGAGTTCCAGAGCTGAATTTTTTATTTTTTGTTGGTTTGCATCAGTGATCAATTTCAAATTCTCACCTTCCCAAACAAACCAGACTTTCTCGACAAACACTAGCGTTTGAGATTAGAGAATCAGACTAAACTTTTTTTTTTTTTTAATTGCAAGACATTACAGAAATGCATTATAAATTGCAATGTATTAGAAGTTGCATTCTAATACATTTAGGTTGTAAAATGCACCGCCAGGAATTAAGACGGTGCAATTTGACTTTTTTGTGTTTATTCAACTTGAGTCAACCCTGATTAACTACTAAATTTATTTAGAGCTTAGGGGTTTTATTAATATAAAAAAAATGTTTAAATCAAACAACTGCATCTTTATGAAAGAAATGCTAAGAATATAAAGAAAAGGAAGATGAAAACAGATAAGGGAAAGATAATAACAAAACCAATCAATCAATGTTAAGGCTGGAAATCCCTTACCGAATATCTCTCCCCCACTGGCGAACTCTGTTACCAGATAGATCATCTTCTCCGTCTCCATCACCTAAAGATACAAACGCATCAGAACTAGAGGGACCGACAGACCGTCTGACAGGCCAACATCCAGTGATGGGCGGTTCACCGGTTACACAACAGTATGAGTAAGCACAGTTTGGCATATAAACAAGAGATTTAAAATAGAAAAAGACCTGCCGTGCACTGTGGTGTTCAATCTGTGTTTGAGAACTCCCGGATCAAGTTTTGAGGGAAAAACACTGGAAGGTTTTGAGGTTTTGGAGGTGAAATATAGCAGCGATGACAAAGTTCACTGATAAAACCTCAGGTGTGTTTGGGGCAGCTGGGGTTCTCCTGCCAGACCACAGGTCTGAGCTGTGAGATGGGAGCTGAGTGTGTTTGAAGTTGTGTGTTCGAGTGTGTACCTGGTAGAGGCGGATGATGTGGGGGTGCTTCAGCAACTTCATGATTTGCACCTCTCTGAAGATCTTTTTCAGGTTTTCGTCGTCCAGCTGGGTCTTATCCACTATTTTTATAGCCACCTGGAGAAACAGACAAGACGGAGATGGAGGGATGAAGAGTGAGGAGGAATTTACCACACAGTACTCCTACTTTATTCTGAAAGGCTTTAGTTGAGTTCACATGTTTACATACACAGGCAAAACATAACTATTTTTTATACAGAAGTATAAGAATAATACAAACTGTCTTTTAGTTTAGTGGTTGAATTAACCCATACTATGAATATTTTTAAGCCATATTACACAAACTATCAAAATGAACCTCAAGTTAAACACAACCTTTCTTCTTAATACTGTGTATTTCCACCTTTATAATTTCTGATAATAAGAGTTGTATTCTTCTTACCAGGAGTTTGCAACCTGTAGCTCCAGGAAATCTTTTTTTATTATTTTTTTTAATTTGTAACAAATCTTTTTTAATTATAAAAGCAATAATGAGTGTGTTGAAGTTCTTCGGTATGGCTTTGTGCAGTATCTGCACAGATTAACTATGATGGATGCGCATAAATTCTACAAGGTTTTAAAATAATAACAATTGAAAAAATCTTTACTTTTAAACTAGACTTTTTTATTTTCCACAGTAAGGAAGAACTTACACAGCTGATCATGTTGGATGAAATAAATACTTTGTTTGATCATTTTGCTGTAAAATTTGTAAGTAGAAATGAATTTTTAATTTAAGTTTACTACCAAAAGTAATTTTGGCACATGTTTGTTTACATAATTTTTTCTGTGGCTCTAGACAAATTACATTTGGTAGCAGCAGAGGCAGAAGTGGCTCTTTCAGTTGAAAAGGTTGCCAACACCTGGTTTAGACCAAACAACCCGAACCATTATAGCTCATAAATTCCCAGAGAATAGCCAACCCACCATTGGGTTTTACAGGCACTTTTCATCATTCACCTTTTGGATTTCCATCCAAACGTAGCATTGATGATTGTGGCTACATTGTATCAATTTTGGTCTCATCAAGTGTTTAGATTTGCCTCTATGAACTACTTTTTGTTTTCAGTGCATCGGCTAAAGTTATTTTCTGGGTTTTTCTGCATTCTGAACAACTTTTCTGGCAGCTGTGGCTGAAAGTTTTATAAACCTACCTGACCTTGGCTTGGTTTCAACGTGATCCCTCTTTTACCACTTCTTAATTCACGTTTGAAAACAACTGATTATCTATTCCTCCATTGTAAACTTGAACTACCTTCTCTTGCTGATGATTTGTAAATTTTTCTTGCTTTCCCGAGAAGTTCTTAAACAACCAGCATCACTGTGGAATTGAATGAAATGTGCAGGGAGCCCTGAAACTCAGACTTCTGACTCACACACACACACAACTAATTACAACCCAAAACCAAAAGTAAACATTTGGAAAGTTTACATGATATTAACCTTTCCTGAAAAAAAAACTGTCAAACATTCAGAACAGCCAGGGAATGTAAACTTATGATTCATATCCAATAGTTTTAAAACATCATGCCAACACATCTCTGTTGCCTGTGTATTACACCCCAGTGTAAAAAACAATCAGGAGAGGAGTGCGAGTCGTTGTTCACCAACATGACGTGTTGTGCATTAGCACAAAGACCCGTTGCCTGCAACTGTTTGGGTGAACAAGAACTGAGGAGATAATTGGCCTAAGTGCAAAGGTTCTGTCTGGATTCCAGACTTCGTAAGTAAGCCAGCCAATGGCACGACCTTTGCCTGCAAACACAACTGTTGTGCAACCGCTGAGCACTGGACAATAGCTCCAGCAGGGTGAACGGTGATGGTGTGTGACAGGAGCTTTGCTCTGCCACTTAGGAATGGGTGGATGACTTTAATGACTTAATCAAGCCGGGCTAATGGGGATGCCCCAAAACACAAGCTTCTGCCAAAAATAGATAAGCGAGGACAGAAAAACATGAAAAGCATGCAGTATTTACACACTCACACACCCTCATCCTTTCCAGTTCTTCTCGGTGCCACACCGAGGCCCCTATCCCCCCTCCAAAAAAAAAAAACAAAAACAAACAAACATGAAGAAGATGAGGCCATGTGGGGACCGTCAAGGCCAACTTCCCATGGAGACAGGAAGAGGAAGTGAGGAACAGTGATCAGGGGGCTCCTGAGAACACGCAGAACAGTAACAGTGACATTACCCCGGCTCATTGTGTGAGTTTCCCTTCAAGGGTATTGTACAAATTGTGGAAAACATCTGCCCCAGTGGAGAGAATGTCTTCAGCACACGTAGCTTTGTCCTAACAACAATGTCTGGGTTTTGATCGGTTTGTTTCGCAGCGAGACTGGATCCTGTTCTGATTATCTGTTCAGAAAATGAACAGGAATGGCAAAAAATATCAAAGATATGGTCAGAAGTTTGCCTGCCGGTATCCTGGACATCAAAGTCACTAATTATGGGTTTTCAATGTGTTAATTAAATGCTCCTCTCCAGGAAAAGTATTTTAACAATTTAAATCATTTTAAAACAAGAAATGACTAAAAACTGTTGTCCTCCATCTTCAGTATTCCACCCTCTTCATGCAATTTATCACGGCTACAGGAACCAAACCAAATCCTTGGCATGATGCTACCAACATGTTTGATAACAATTATACTGTTCTGAAAATCTTCACCTTGATGCCTCCAAAGGTACTTCTCGTCACTGTGGCAAAAAAAAAGGTATTTGGTTGTCCATTATTCCTTCAAATTGCCAAATTCATTTAAACTATTTCTTTTCATCTGCAGGTGACAAATTGAGTCAGGTGGTCAAAACAAGGGCACAACTGAAAGGATCACGATCCCAAACACACAAAACTAGTTTAGAAGACTTTCTACAGGATTTCCCTGATCCCTGATCTCCATCCTGACAAAATACAGAGCACCTTAAAAATGGGTATCTGCCATAAAAGCATCCAATTGAAAATAATTACGATTGAAAGAGGAGATAACAGTAGAGAAGTCAAATTAGGGCTGGATGACGTAGCTGAAAAACAAGGCACAATATAAGGGCTTCAAATCAGTCTGTCAATAACTATTGATTAGTTTTTTGTTTTAGATTTCAAAAATACTTCCAAACTGATGATGTATCCTTTCCTCTTTTATCCACATATTTCCTCTTAAATTGTTGAACTCATTTTTTCCTTTCAATCCTTTCTCCTTTTTTATTTTTAAGCATTTAGGGGGCACATTCACAAAATGTGAATCTGCTCCCATACTCGGATGTACTTTGTGTATTCTAAGAAACGTGCAGACTTTGTGTGCACTGTCTGTAGACAGTTGATATTTTATAATCAAGCATACCGATTTCCTACATTTCTCATGACAAAATCCTTAATTTCCCACAATACAAAAGGTTACTAGCGCAAACTTGCGCTAGTAAGTCTTTCCGTTTATACATCCTTTCCTCTGCATACATCCCCAGAATGTCATGTAGTTGGAGAAAAGCAGCTTGCAGAGATACCAACTATCTGTGTTTCTACTAGAAAATATTATTGAGAGATGTGGGCCAAACACTCTTACAATCAAGCACGCATCTTCACACACATGCATGATGTGCTCTTCTGAATGGTGTGAGACGTCGTAAAAATTCAAATCAGGTAAATGACAGTTGTGTGTCTCAAGATAAAAACCTAAGGGAGGCTGTGACGACGTACAGTGAGAGAAAAATGGAGAGAGCGACACCTGACAAAATCCACAAACAGGTCTGTCCCGCGCAGCGATGGAAGAGCCTCGGACATCTCTTGTCTGTTCAGTTCTGAGTAAATAATATGCTATCACACTCTATCCAAATAACTAGTTGCCATGGCGATCTGATGCGCAGGACTGACTGTGACGTATGTTGTCTTTGCTGCTTGCCACAGAATAAAAGCTACCAGCAGCTTTCAAGTTCATCTATTCACTATTTAAAGACAGCATTGAGCAAACGGTGTGCAAACACTGCAACATATTGCTGGTACCAGCAGCAACCGTCCAACACTTTGGCTCATCTACAGAGCTGTTATTGATTGACAGCATGGGGAAGATAAAGTTAGATAGAGAAGAAAACACTTCAACTTCCTTGCCTGTGAATAATATCGGGGAACTGAGTAACTAAAGCACTGGCATGTTTCACAGCTAAATTTTTGCAGCCTGATGCCATTGTGTGAAGGGCAGGATTTTAATAAGATTTACGTTTTAAAGCTGAAGTATAATATTATTTCTTGCTGAAACAGCGATTCCTAAATTTCAAGGGTTTTCTGAAAGACATTAAATTTCATTTGTGTGGAGACTGAACACCCACAAAACACAAACATGACAGAAACCAGGCTTTAGTTTAGCATCCAGAAAACTTAAGATGAGACATTGAATACCTGCAAATACTGTTTTCAAGCATTGGCTTTAAATATCCAGAACTTCAGACCATCAGTGAGGTTCCAACACATTTTATAGGTAAATCCTCTATTTGCAGAGACCTGAAACTTTAACCTTGGTTTTAAAATATAAAATACATACATGTAATACAAGAGAGTCATTTCTACAGACATCAGGCTTTAAATATAGAATTTTGAAAAGCAGAAACTGGCAAGAAGAAAGGAAAGACAGATAGGATAGAAAAGAAGGGCACAAGGAAAGAAGATAAGAGCACAAAAAAGAGAGGGATGCAAAGATGGTAGGACACAAAGGAGAAGGGGCAGAAAAAAAGAAAGAAATGAATAAAAAACAGAGAACAGGTAAGGAAACAGACAAGGAAAGAAGGAAACAAGGAAGTAGGGATAAAAGTAACGAAAAGGAACAGAGGACACGAAAGAGAGAACACACAAAGGAAAAAGAAAGGCCAGAAAAAGTCAGAAGTGGGGAAAAAGAAGGACAAGAAGCAACGAGGGGAGGACATGAGGACAGAAGGAAGAAAAGAAAGGAAGGACAGAAGGAGAGGAAAATATTGACGGAATGAATTATGAACCCAAGGTCAGTTTGAATCCCAAAAATTGAGCTTCAACTTTCAGCCATACAGTAAGTGGCTGTATACTGGTATTCAGATGGCCAGCACTGTAGTATTTCTTCCAGCTACAATATATGCATACCATAATGTTCATTAATTTGTTATTTCTCACACGGGATTTGTTTGTTCAATATGCCGGAGGAGGAAGTCCAGCCAGATCAGGTTTTGCTGATTAAGTTTTTTAGCTATTTGAGACTCAATTAGTATACAAAAGAAATCATTTCCATAATATCCACAATCACAAAGCAGCATGCATGCTGTATTATAGATTTAGATTTTAAAAAAAACCACACACACACACTATAAAGTTAAATAAACTGCTGCTTGACTGCTTTACACATAGAGGAGCGTCTATTCTTAAGGAAGTACTCCTCATTTGTTGACAGGTGATGATGATAAGTGGACGTGCAATACAAAAATTGGCAGTACCAGATAATAAAGCCTGTAATAAAATGTCAAAATTTATCATGTCCTTATAGGAGTTGTTCCTCTTTTTAGTAAAACGTGGTGCATCTCTACTTGACACTGAAATATTGTGAGCAGAATGGATCTTGTTCATGTCATGTTTTTATGAAGTATGTTTTAATGAAAAACCAGTAAGACAGACTGCAGATAGCGTACAAGAAAATACAGGCCGACCAATGACAGAATAGAGGCCAGTAGGGCTGGGATTACTGGGAGCTTGTCAGCAGCTTAGAAGCAGGTTAATGACACACTTGCATGTCCTTCTACATGCATAGTAAACAAATTGTGCTGTATCAACATACTCTGACGCATTTATCAGAGACAATAATAACAACACTAGCTCTTCCTTTGTTTACAAAAAGAAATTCTCTCTAATCTACAGCAGCTGCAGACCGGACTTGCTTTTTTTTTCTAAGAAACTATTTACATAGTAAAGTTACTTTTTCCAAATTATGCAACACCTACTGACTTCTCTAAATATTAGCAGTTTGTCCCTTGCCACATGACATCTGTTGAATCAACTGCAGGAAGTCTGATTTATAGCCTGTGTGAACCATCGTACCTGTCAAAGCCTCAGAAATATACGAGTCCGTTCTTTAGGTAAACAGTTTCTGGGTCACACATTCTATCCTGTTACTTCTTGTAACTGACAATTTAACATTCCCACTCGCCATTTGTCACTCGGTGTCTTCTGACACATATCATTTGGACAATTCAACACTCTCAACTTCACCCTGGAGAAAGTGTTGAAAAATGTGTGACCCTCATCTTCATTTCAAGCGACTTTTTAGATACACAACGAGTGTGTCAGAACTTCCTCTGGTTCATTAGCACAATAAAAGATTAGGGGTGTAGAAAGTAAAATATTACTGACGACCTATTACAGCTTAATGAAAGCATGCGTATGATGTTCAATATATGTCTCATACATTTGAGACACATATTTTGATCCCCAAAACCAATTCAGAGTGCACATAAAATCATACTCTTAAACAAAGTTAAACAGGGCTGCAACTAACAATTATTTTATTAATTGATTATTTTATCAATTATTCTGATGATTAATTGAATAAAAAAAATGGCAAATTTATTACTTAACCATTTAAGGCTTTTTTATATTAGAAAATGCAAATATAAATGAAATATTTAAAATATTTCATTTTTAAAATATGAAAACCAACATTTCATTGCTTGATGCTTGATCGTTTGTAGTAAAGAATGTTTCTACAAATGATCTGCTGTTTCTGCTGCTAAAAAATAAAAATACTTCTAACATCAACATCTCAAAAGCAAGGTCTTTTTTGCTTGACTTAAAATCAATGCAGTGTACAGCTAATCAGCTGACTTTAATTAACCAGTTAATAATTGAGCAGCAAAAGGTGTTATCCAATGTGACTTTTTTCTTTTTTCTGTTTTACAAAATTTGATCCATTTGAGGCTGAAACTGGATCAGCCTCAACTGATCCAGTAAGTAAATTTACTAAGTAAATGTAAAGTAAATGTAAAGTAAATGTTTTCTTTATCTTAAATGGAAAATTTATACATTCTTGTAAAGTTTTGGCTTAACTATTGCTGAGTATTTTTTTTTTCCCAGAAAACTGCCTATTTTGAGTCTGAACACTAGTCAACCATTAATTGATTAATAAGTTGACAATTATTTCAAGAATCGATTCATCACAGTTAATCTTTCAGCCCCACATACACACAAGTTTTGATATTTTCCAAATTATTTCACCATGAATGTGTTCTTGTAAACATGTTCCAGCCAGAACAAATAATTTGATTAATTGCATTAAAATTGTTCCAAAAGTACTCATACAACTTGAACTTTTTCTTATTTTTGCATCATTATCATTTATCATCATTCCATTAGGCTTTAATACTGATATTTTCTCATTTAAGCAAAAAAATCATACAAATCTGAAAATGATGGCATGCATTTCTATTCAACCCCCTCTACTCTGAAACCCCCTATCCAGGCCCAGAACTAACTGCCTTCAGATGTCACATGATGAGTAAACAAAGTCCACAGAGGTGTAACTATCTTATTGAAACCCATCTGTCAATGTAAACTGGCAGACCGGTTGAGGAGTGCATTATTCAGAGGTTTCATATTTAAAGCATGACCAGCAGAAGAACCTGTAAACAGGACAATTATCAGGTGTGTAATCAACAAAACCTGGATTTTATGAAGCAGTGGCAAACACAGGGGCATTCTGTGGTGTGGCAGTAGAGTAGACGCCCATATATAGAGCCTATGGTCCTCGAAGCGACCGTCCTCCGTTTGATACTCGACTTTTTTGAATGTCTTTCCCCTTTCTCTATAGTCACTGTCAATTACACAAAAAAAGTGGCAAGACCACTAACCAAGACATTGTTGAAAAAAAGTTCTAGGAAATCCCATTTAAAAGTTAACACAAGGTATGTTGAGAATGTGGCAAAAATATGGAAAAGGTGCTTCAGATTAGACCTTAACTTTACCCATTATCTCACATGATGGAAAACTACCACCACACATCACTTTTAACACATTATTCCTATGGTGAACTCAGATGATGTCATCATCATGTAGTGGGAATGAGTTAGCAGCAAAAGAGAAGTTGGTTAGAGGTGATGGGAAGAACCCAGTTGAATGCCAACCCTACCGTAAATACAACTGAAAATCCACAGCTAAACGTAAAAACTGATGTTCACAGATGCTCTCAATCCAAATTGCCTTCTTGAGATATTATCCAAGAAACAACAGGCAGACATCCCAGTCTGTACATGTAGACACGTGCAGAATACGTCCATCTGTAACAATGAAAGGCAGTTCTAAAAAGCATTGAGGAGGAGCTTAATATAAATGCATGCTACACCTTTTTGCTGCTTATTTGCTGCTAACTTGTGAAAACATTCTGGAGGTATAAATACTTTGTCAAGACCCTGCATGAGCAACAAAGCCTTCGAGTCCTCTTTGGGACTTTGAAAACAGTCATCTATGACTCAACTTGTTACTCCGAGCGTATAGAGTTTGTGCCGGGGAACTGGGAAAGCGCATTTTGCACACTCATCTATGTTCACACACTGTTGTAAGGCGATATAATGGTCGAGGTTAACCTTCATCGACATGAGACACAGATTACAACGCCCTGAGAAGGTGTAATGCTCAGGCTTGACCTGTACCGGCGAGTGATGGGGTTTGACTCATACACACGCTCACAAGCACCCTTCCCAGTTGTGACTCTCCACAGCAGGACTCTTAGCTGACTGTATTAGACTAAAACTGGGGCTTTTATGTGTGGAAAGCATTTTTCTACACAACAAAAGATCAAGCAGGTGGTAAGGTCATGTCAGGTGAATACAAACAGCAAAAGAAAAATTGCACCATGGGAAGCACGAGGGTTGATGTGATCAATGAGTCAAAGTCCTTATACGGACTCAGCTTGTGCGTTTCACATGGTGAGAATGACGCGGTTGAGTATTTCAAAGTGAAAGTAGAAGAAAGGCCAATGTACTTTCAATATACTGGACAACATACATTCTGATTTGCTAGTTTAGTTGCCCAACAGGCAAAGCTGGTTACCAGAATAAGCTGTACCAAGATTTTCAAGAAGTTGTGGTTTCCAAACCACTGAATCTATTTCTATAACTTAAAAGTATCCACAATGAGGTGCTGGAGGTTTCTAATACTGTACGGAGAATAAAGGTAATACTTTTCCCATACCTACAAGGAAGAGAAATACAGCCCAGAGAAGCAGCTTTGTCGTCCATTGCTTTGTTCGTAAATGTAATTTGCGTTTCACATCAACTGGTGTACCAGAAACACCTGATTACAAAGGTTCCAGCCGGAACAAATAATTTAACTGCATTAAAATTTTTAATGTGTTAAAATCTATCTAATTACTTAATCAAAATTAACATGTTGCAGTTCCAGCTGTAGGATTAATGCACAATAAACTATATTTGGTGTTTGACCAAATAGAATAGATGGTTATATGTGTTTTCATAGGGGGCCTCAAATATTCCTAGATTTCAGCTACTCTTGGTCTGGTGTGGTTCCTAACTCCCATGAAGGGGTTTGTTGCATTGTCAAGCACTGTGACAACATTACAGAGCTCAATTTTATCATGCATTTCTATATTTATTTAGCATTTTGAAGTTTTCCACATCCACGGCTCCAGGACATCTGCACTGGTTGATGAAACCTTGAAGTTTCTAGTAAGATCTATTGAGGCCAATTCTTTCATGAATAATTTGTGTTACATAATGTTCTACAAGAGAGAGAAAAATATGCTGTCTCATTACTACTTTGTCTTCAATCTCCACCAATGACTTTTAGTTGTGCTAAGATCTGGATTTTAAGCCTTTTCGTCTTCCAGTCTGTTGCACATTTGCTTCTGCTTAAGGCTATTATCCTGTTGTATTAAGCAGTTTTGGTCAAGGTTCAGTTTGATCTGTTGATCTATAGAACCTCACTGCTGTATATTTAATGTATCTTAATTCCTATAACAGCAAAACGAGTAGATTAAGTGAGTCCATTTCCTCTGCAGGTCTTCTGTTGCACACCTGCTGTATATTTCATTTCTTTGACATGCAATCTGCTGTACACTTGGGGTTACCCTGTGAGGCAGATGGATCCTCACAAGATCAAGATCAGAGAGCTGAGTCACAGCAATCAGCATGCTGGCTGTGAGAGGCTAGCTCTCTTTATACCCACATTCAACAATGGAGGCTAGATAAAAAAAAAATAAAAATACTCGTGGGCGTTTAAACCATCACTTATATCAGAGAGGGGGCCTTTCTTCATTAAAAGGAGGCATTGTTATATTATTTCAAACATGTCATAAAATCAATTCACGAAATAATGTTCTATTGAATAAGTATAACTATATTCAATAGAAATTATATATGCTTTGTACACGGAATATATACTTAGGTTATTCTTTAGATAAACAAAAGAGATACTGACATTAGTCTGTTTAATTTAGTCAGCCTGCTTGTAGTTAAGTAAATTAGTATGAGTCATTTATTTTTTGTGACTTAAAATGAACTTGTAGCAGCTGTCTTTAAACCAGCTGACCTGCAGTGCACGGAGACAAATGGGGGAGGGCTGACTCTGAATTGCTTAGTGGAGGACACTGTGGCATCTCATTAATGACGTTTAACCATAGGATGAGTATGATGCACAATGTTTCAGTATGAAGGCATGATTTTTTTCACACCTTATATCAATAACAGGCCTCTGCCTAATTCACTATTTCATAAATGTAAATACTACTTGAGGGATTTCACCTGTTATCTTCATTAAGTTAGTACTGTAATAACACTGCACGTATATTTTTTCTCATGACTAAGAAGACAAGTGAAACATGAATGTTTTTCTATAAAAATCAGTACGACACACACACGTGCATATAACTGCTGACATGAGTTCTATCATCTCGACAAAGCCTACTAAACTCATGTCAGAAACTGAGACACATCTGTCCTCTTCTGATGCCGAGGGACTGCAGAAACTGTGATGCAGCGGACAAGGACAAGGCGATATGTCAAGCAGAAGCCCAACATTTGTCATATTACTCACTCAAATGAAATCGCGTTTGGCCATGTGCAAGTAAGTGTGTGTCTTTGAGAACCAGAAAAGAGCTGGTGTTTATGAGCCTCCTGTGAGTGTGTCAGAGGGAGGGAGTGATGTTATTACTCAGTGTGCTCTGCCTGTTACCCACTGCTTACCATCCTGTCTGTCCTCTTCCTCTTGCCTTTCCCTTTCTCGCCCAAAACACTTAGGAGGAAGAGGGAAAATACAGGAAGCGAAAGGGAGAACAAGGGGAAAGGTCTATCTTCCCTGCCACCACACTGGTCAGGACGTGTCAAACAGTCCCTTTGACCACACACGAGTCCGAGCAGTCGCTTTGATCAGCAAGGTATGAAAACAGATGACAGAAAAACGAGTTCAGCCAATGGCAAGCAGCTTCCATTCAAAATTGTAGGCTAAAGTCAATCACATCCACTAACACGACTGAAACCATGGCAACCACAAAGACTTCAATGGAGAGACATTTCTCCGACAAGAAGCCTTGACAACACACATTTCACCTTTAAATCCAAGAAGCTTTGGATGAATTTCAGCCAATGTAAAGTGACTTTAACCTGCCAGAAGGCTCCTTATGGAATCAAATGCACATTCACAAACACTGAGCAGTCTGCTGCATTCATTTTTACTGAGCATGTTCCTTTACTTAGAAGATTAAGCCATTTTATTTATTGCAAAGGGAAATCTGAGACGTTTTGGTTCCATTAGAGAATGTAAGAACTGACCCTTTGCCTAGAGGCCAGCCAAGACAATATATCTGCAAAGGTCAGAGCTGCAACGAATGGAGATTAAAGGTTTTGTGGGATCTGATATAATCAACTCTGAATAAAAAAAATAAATGAAAAAAACAGCTGAAGGCAGCATTAGAAAGAAAATGCTAATATTATTTCAATTAACGTGACATTTTAATTATAATAAGAGTGAAACAAATCCAGCCTTCTCATCTTTATCTCAAATCTGCCATTACATGAAGTGACACTACATTCGCTGCAATTTTAAATTAGAAATTGTTAATGATGATGCTCTTTCTTTCCTTTGACATCAGCTCCAATTAGGTTCATAAATATTTCCATTTGAGGGAAAATATGACTAATAATGCTACAACAGAATCATAAGTTATTTTCTGATTAAAAAGACCAAATTATTCTTTCAGGGCTTCAAAGGGAATCAGAAGTCAAAGCACTCAGTTCTCTTCAAAAGCTTGTTAGTGACCAACCGATTTGAATGGTTGATGCTGATATATGTCTAAAGCATGTGTGCCTCCAGGACTAGAGTTTGGAAGAAACTCTGGGATGCACCGAAGAAAACTAGGAACAGGCCAGTAGGAGATTCTAATTGCATAATAACCAAGAGTAATAAATACCTGAGTTGTACAATACTTATGCAAAATTGTAAAATAAGATCCAATCACTGGGTCTTAAACAGAAACATAATGTTATCTCCAACTGCTGCTTCAGCAAAAAAACATATTCCTTATTCTAGTGTTAGATTAATTCATTAGTATTTTAATTTTGTCTTCTCTTGTCAGCTCAAAGGCCACATATAGCAAAAGGTGGGGAAGGGAGAACACAGCACTACTAGTAAAACTTCTGGTAAAACTACAGTCATCCCAGTATCTTCACGGGGAATCCAGTTAACTCAAGAAATTTTGCTGGCAGAAACAAAATCCATGTTAAAAATCATCATATATTAAAAATAAAAGTATACAGGCATCAAGTCTTAAAATCTATCTATTTTAGTTTTGATGCTAGATAAGAAAAAGAAAACACATATCTTGACATTTATAGAATCAATATGTAACCACTGGAAAATAAGAGCAGCTTTATCATCAGCACTGTAAACACATCAGCTTCTCAGCATTTCAACCTACAGGATTTTCTAAGCCGGTTCAAAACGTGACTTCACCACAAACCTGTGGCTTAAAAAAAACTCCCCCAAAAACCCAGACTTATCTATACATTGATGAACCTGCAGATGGCAGAACATTTTAACATTTACCGACTATGTTTACTAGACTTTGTCTTCAAAGAAATATTGAGCTGTGCAGTCCACTTTTTGACCTGGAAGATGTTTCACAGTTACCTTTGTGTTGCATTTACATATTTTATTCGTTTTATCCTATTTACCGTTTAATGATTGTGGATGTAATTGCAAAAAACTTTGAACAACGGATGCTTTTGAAAAAGTCAGAAATAAATTCAACATTAACTAGAGTCAATAACCGTATCAGCCATGTAATTCTAGATTGAAACGGTTTGAAGGCTAAAAACAAAGTGCCATCAAAACGTTCCTATAATATTTTAAGCAGCTGACTGAAGGACGGCTACATGAGCAGATTGCCTGATCGGTTAATCAGATTGTTAAACTTTTGATACTGTGTAAAGAGTAGTACTGCAAAAATAGATATATTCTCTAACTTGGAATCAAAATAAACTATAATAACATAACATTATTACCGTATTATAACTTTAATATCATGTAATATTGTAGCAGGAGTTCTTTTCCTGTTTTAAGATGAAATAATAAAATAACATTAGACATTTTAGATTAAAAGTCCATGTATTCAACTGTGAAATGATCACATTTTATACTAAATATTTTTATATGCTACTGACTCACAACTGGTTACAAAAATAAAATCAAAAATACTCACATGGCTATTCTGATTACCATGCGGATAGTGATTTAAAAAAGGATAATTTTACTGACTTGTAACAATTTAAAAAAGAAATCTTAAGTTGGCTTACAACTATGTTCAAGGATCACCTGAGCTCTGAAATGTCAATTTAAAGGACATCACATGTAGGCGCTGCACAGCTTTATCTGTCCTGACAATTTTAAAACTCTTGTTTTGACTTCACTTCAGTGCCTTATCTTCATCTGGATGAGATCAACTTTCACTATTACAGCAGTAGTTTTCAGACACTTTGTGTCAGATTTGTGTTGTCTTAGCCTTCTTTTTGAAAAACCAACTGTATCCGTTTGAAAATAATTACTATACTTTTGTAATAGATTTACCTAAAAAAATGTAAGAAAGCAAGAAAAAGGCGAGTCTTTTAGCCTTCAAGCATAAACATAGGGTCCTCCTCGACTTGACTGCACTGCAGGATATTATCCACCTCCATCCAACAACGGAGAGGAGCTACTGGGCTATTTTTGACGAGTCAGCATTTAGAAACCCTAGGCCATAAAATAAGGCTCCATCTCATCTAATGACTGATCATCATATCCATATTCATAATATCCACAGGCACGTAAAAGCACACTCATTCTTCTGATATTCATGAGAAACTGGGGACGCAGAAACCCCTGTGCGTGTTCATTTAAATCCTGAGCTGACTGGCTCCGTCTGTGGCACCCATCAACAAACAAGGCCCCTCTTTCATTCTGTCAGTGTCATTTTGTCCTCCGCCTATCATAGATCCACACAGACGGCACACATCAAGGCAGGCCAGAACAGAACACGTCACCGCTGTCACTGGATTGCTCTTACGGGATTTTGAGAACCCTTCTGGCACACCTACTACGCTTTAAATTAAACCGCAGTCATATCAAATCCAGGTCTGTCAAGCGGCGTCTTTTTTTCCACTTTTAAGAGTCACTTCACGGCTCACTGGTCCAGGTTTATTTTGGCCTCACGAAACTGAACTGAAGGCTCTCAGCTGTGTCGTGGAAAACATCCAAATGACCCGTGTCAGCCCGTCTGTGTGTATATCAACAAGGAGCATCGAAGTATAGGTACGCACAGGAACAACACACCTTTATTTACACCATCTGAGTAAAAGCCTCCACATTGCTTAAATAAAAGGAAGACACAAAAGATACTTCAACTTTTCCCATGTGCTTCACTGGTAATGTTGGTCAACCATTTCAGGGAACGTACACACTGATCAAAACAATGTCTTATAAGCAAGCGATAAACATACTAGCATACTAATTTCGTTTATTTGCTTGTCTTATATAATCCTTTCACATCATTCAATGAAACGGAAAAAAAATCAGGAAAATGGATAATTCTGAGCATTCTCTTTATCAGTTTTGTTACAACAGCAAAGTATATTATCAGAAGCTATTTCACATCTGCAGTAATACAGACTACTGCAGAACATCATCCATCAGCATCTACAACAACTGGAAAATTTGAGTTACAACATTTAATTTCCCTTTGGGATAAGTATCCTCTCACTGCTAAGCTGATGATAACCAACGTTTTCTAAATGTAAATATTGTGTATCATTAGAGTTGAATTCTACAGAAATCATACCTGGCTGTTCACTGATGAGGAACCTGCGCCTCTTTTTTGTGATATCCATAGATTGTCACTCATTATTACTGAAAATCTATGGTAGTTTCTACAGGCTGCTGACTTTTATTGTTTGATTCATATATAATAAATTGAGAGCTATTAACCAATATCAACATGCCTTAACTTAATGGAAAGATTAATGTAATTCTTTACTTCTCTGATTGACATTTCCGTGGATCAACTGCAACTTTTCCAAATAGCAGCAGATGAGCTTTTGACCAGATCCTCCACACTATGTCAACTCTCTGCACTGGTTCCCTGTACAAAAAAATCAGGTTCCAGATTCCAACTGGAACCTGAAATCTGAGGTTCCAGTTACAACCTTTAAAGCACTGCATGTTCATGCAGCATCAAACATTTCAGGTTTTGGTCAGTAAGTCGCCACCAGGACCTTGAGATAATTTGATTGGGGCATGTTATTAAAGATAAGTAGTTTATCCCAATATTCATTCCACCTACATTCTAGGATTTAATGATCTTGTTCAAGAAGCAGAACAAACCTGTTCACTCTGGCATCTTGTGGTTTATGCTATTGTATTTCAGATTTTGTTTTGTTTATACGAGATGTAATGATAATGTGATTGATGCAGATCAGTGGCCTTCTTTTAAGTTTACTTGGTCACTTTGTGTGATTCAGACTTTTTTATTCAAACACCTAGAAAACATGAGCAGCCAGATCTTTGATAGAAGTAGTAGTTTAAAATCAAACAAAAAATAAAGGATTTATTCCTTATGCGAATAAAGCATGTAACCAGATTTTTGTTCAACTCTACATTAATTATGGATCTTTAACACATAATCTAAAAATATATGGTTTATTTTTAAGTTTTTCCAAAACATCTTGCTAAAATCTTCTGAACTTCATTATTACTCTCCTCTAAACAAATCTTACTTACTTAGTAAGGAAGAACACTTAAAGAGGCCGCAAACTAAAGTCTTTATTATAAGCCATTGTACTGGTGCTTCTGTTTTGTTGTGTCAAATTTAAATGATTCTGCAACTCAAACCAATGGCTTGGTCACAACATAATCAATTGGGCAAACAAAGCTTCAGAGTACATGAACGTTCCTCTTGTGAAACAACAATTACTGGTTTCAAATCAATGCATTCCTTGAACCACAAAATTAAAAACAGTTCACTGAAAAAGGGGGGGGGGGGCTGATCTGAAGTTCAAGGGGATCTTCCAGACTGTTTTATTTTTGGGGTGTGAGGGGGAGTTTACCTCTCATGGCTTTCATTTGTTTACAGTCGTAGGATTCTGTCAATGTGGCAATCATCCAGTGTAAGAACTATGCTAAGCAGCGCCCACATATTCGCAGAAGCATCTATGTATGCTCTTTCTTTTGAAAACCTCTGCTTTTTGTGTCACTGTCGGTGTTTTCTTGTCCGACTGGGGGTGGGGGGGTCATTGGAAATGCCATGCAGTTATTAACAGAGAACTCTAAAAACCACAAAACGTGATGCACAGAGATGGAGAGTAGCTCTGACAAACCGGTTGCGTTTCGATGAAAAAAAAAAAAAGGCGTAAGAAACTTTCCAGACGTGAAATACCGGATGAAAACAAGTAATCATACCGAGTGAACAAATCTACAGCACAACTCTACGGCATTTGACTCAGCTAGATGCATAGGAGTTTAGTTTTCTCAATTTCCCGACAAAGCTTACAGGGATTTCGGTGTCCATATTTGGGCAACACTAACTTAATATATTTGTTAGTCTATAGTTCTGCAATAGTACTTTTTCATACATATCTGCCTTTCTTCTTGTTGTAGATAGGTTTTGTTAACATCCAAAATATTTCAAAATAGCTAACTAAGCATTTGAGCTAAAGCTAGTAACATCAAAATATCTCTCTCCTCTTTATCCTCCTTCGTCGATCCCCTTCTGTCTGTTCTCTTAAAACACAGGCCTTTTCAGCGCTAAGTTGATGATACAAATAGAACATTAACATACTGGAGATATTATATTAGGCCGTAAGTGTGTACATATCCATCTGCTGAAGGTGATGCCCGGGTCGAACGGACCCCCAGTACTCCGAGCTGCGGTGGCACCAGAGCGAACACTGGTTGTTCAGTCTCCGGAGTATGGAGGCCCAAGCGTCATTCCGAGTTCATGTTTGAAAAGCTTTAAATAAATCACTGACAACTTCTAATTGTTTTTCTATAGCGTAGATAAGGGACTCGTCTTACCTTTGCCTTAGTGATGATGTGTGTGGCTAGTTTAACAACCGCGAAATTTCCCTTGCCGATGGTCCGCTCGATTTCGTAGTGGCCCACTCGGGCTGGAGGGGGCCTGGTGGCCGAAGTGTGCCCGGAATTAGTGATGCACCCGGTGGCCGTGGTGGAACGGCCATTAGGGTTGATCCCAGAGGACGGCGGGGCCCGGTTCTGGGAGACCATTCCTGCGTGGGTCGGTCGGGCAGGGTGCGTAATTGCAGCCGCAGCGGACCCAGCAGCACCTCCGCTAGACACGGCCGCCATCTTCTCGCCTCTCTGCGGGAACAACAAGCAGCCCTGCGCAGCGCGCACCGCGGGCACGCCCCCGCCCTGCGTCATTTTACGTGAAGGGCTCCTCCGCAGCGCCCTCTCTAGGTTGTAGCCATGGCAACGATCGGCGTAACAAATGACTTCATCCACGAAAACGTATTTTGGTTGCCGTGGAGACAGAGAAGTGCGCATTATCACTTTGGTTCCCATGATTCAGTGATTCCTTACAAAAGTGCTGCGCTATGTGCGATCAGAGGGCTTCCTGAAGCTTTAAAGGTATAAGCAATGTCGACGCCACAAAGACTAAATTAATCAATGTTGCTAATAAAAAATATTCAACTCCACTGAGACATAAGAACTATTTAAAAAAGGAAGTACTCATAGACTAAGGCGGTCAGTTCAGCACCACTATGGTGGGACAAATCAGTAATCCATGCGTTTAACACACAGATAAATTAGATAATACGGAACAAATACAGTTTTATTGATACTTATAGAACCACGAATATACGGACTATCTTCAAAACCTTCGCTTTGGAAGCAAACGTGACTAGTGTGCAAAGAAACGGCCTTGACATTCGTGGGAAAGGATGGGAGGGGATCTTTTCAATGTGCTTTGTTGAATGTTTTGGCATTTGATAGATAGATAGATAGATAGATAGATAGATAGATAGATAGATAGATAGATAGATAGATAGATAGATAGATAGATAGATAGATAGATAGATAGATAGATAGATAGATAGATAGATAGATAGATAGACAGACAACATTAATATACACTTATATAAAATATACAAATAACATTTATAAGCATTCATTTCTTGTTGCAGTTTTAACCTGTTGTAGTATATGACTCTCTAACCAAGTTGTAGACACCGCCATCTATTGGTAGATATGGGTTCTTGCAACAATTTTGATTGCACAAAGCAGCCATTTGCCATTAACCAAACCTAAACAAGGACATTTCTGTGTGAGGATGTGCTGCTAACTGCGAATGAGTTATTTTTTTCAAAACAGCAACTGGCAGTCAGAAGCATTTTTCCGTTCAATCTTTTCACAAAGAGGAATATCACCTCCATAAAGCAAAGAACTAGAGCAGACAGATTTCTTTAATCAGTTTTGTCATTCAGACCTTCTATCATAGAATAACCTCAATACCTACTTCGTTGTTTAATTAAATTCTTTGATCTAGACTTTGAATTGATGTCATCACTGCAAATAAATAAGATACAAATGTATGTGTTACCTGAGAACAAAAATCAATTAATCTTTTCTGCTATCATGAAACATAATTTCAAACCATCAACAAACTTTTGAACAATTTTTTAAAAGTATTTTATGAAACTTTACTGCTCTTATGAAGTATTATGTATTCATAGAATGTGTTGTTGTGCATTTATTCAACTTTAATGCATTTAACTTGAATCTCAGTTTTCTGTATTTTTATTCTTTTATTTTAAATGTGGATAAATAGATGTCATATGAATTAAGTTTATTTTCATTCATACTGTTATACTCTGCAATTCAGATCAAATTAATTTTTGAAGTTTATTTATGACTGGTGGTTTTTTGCTGTTGGTTAAGCTAAACTTTATTTTGAATCATTACTTTATGTGCCTTGTTATTCAGCTTTGTTTAATGCCATTTGAATAAGCTTAAATATCTTTATTTTTTCAATTAAATTAAGTTGAATTAAATTAAATTGTTGGCATGTCAATTTCCAATCGTGAAGGCGTTCCGCAGTGACGTCATTACGTCGCGTGGCGTTTTGTTTACTGTTAGAGCGTGGAGGAGGGGGTTGAGCTAATGGAACGGATTTTTCGTAGCTTGTACAGCTTTTAGACGATAAATATTTTCACCTGGTGCTGGCGTCTTTTAACGTAGACGTGAATATGTGTTAAGAAGGAGGGCAGAATTAGTTAGCTGTAATCCGCGGTTCCGTATTCCCACTGTCTTCCTAACCGACTTAGAATCCGCGGAGATTCAATCCTGGCGTCCTAACTTGCGAGCTGTTAGCACAGCTCCCCAGATAGAGGAACGCGGGGTCATTGTTGCGTCGTCGTCTTGAGTTTTGTGTTTCTGGTTGCATAGCTGCGAGCTCAGAAGTTGTTGTCGGTGCCGAACTGAATGAGAACATTTAGCTGTGTGTTTAGTTTGTCAAGCAGCTTGCAGCAGCTGCCAGCGCTTC
This sequence comes from Poeciliopsis gracilis, assembly GCA_911649635.1. Lineage (NCBI taxonomy): Eukaryota > Metazoa > Chordata > Actinopteri > Cyprinodontiformes > Poeciliidae > Poeciliopsis > Poeciliopsis gracilis. The sequence continues at coordinate 3,733,510 of CAJVRI010000884.1, read as the reverse complement.
TGCTCTTTGTCAGCGTGGAAGTGGCCCAGTTCATCAGGACATCTCGGTTTAACTGCTCCTTAATGGGGTGGAGTTATTTATTTGCTTTGCCATACAGGCTGCAATAAGCTTAGCTGTCGGTTTTCGGTTGAGGAAGACGGTGTCAGACAAAATGGTGTTAAGGAGCTACTGGAAATGTCGTCTTAAAAGCAGCTGCTTTCCTGCGCCTCGCTGGATACGGCCAGGGCTGGCAGCTTTGTTCTGGTTCTGTGTGACCCAGTTAGTGTGGGGCGCTGGGGCGCTTGGAGATGTTAAATTTGTGATACAAAAGGATGCAGAGTTTGATGTCACCTATAATGACACGGTTATAAGCGAAAACCAGACCATGTATTCGTTCAACCACACCATCTCCAGAAATAAGGTGAGTTTCCTTCTTTACATCAAGGATTTGGTGTCCAGGTAATGATTTGGTCATTCAATAGTTTCCTTGTTCCTTTCTTTGACTTTCAGACAGAGGGGGTGCGTGTGACTGTAGATGTGTCGCAGCAGCATCTGGAGAGTCCTATTCTGTTTGTTGTTCGGCAAAAGCAAGCTGTGATGTCTTTTCAAGTCCCCCTCATTCTCAGAGGCCTGTGAGTAACTCTCACTTTTCTAAGTTTAATGTTAACTCTAAGATGATTTGTTTTCAACAAAACAAAAATTGTTTAAAGACAGTGCACTCTTTAAGGACATCCACTTTATTTACAGACATAATTACGACTTCAGGGCATATGATAAAACACTGTAAACACTACCTGTGCCTCCTATAAATGTTTCTTCAAGTCTTCATAACCTATGAACACAGACTACAGCCGATTCTCTCTAGTAGTCAGGTCTGTGCATTAGGCCGTTCTAATGTATGAATATGCTTTTATTTAGATCATTTCATAGTTCGTCACTGTATGTTGGATGTCCAACACATATTTGGAGTTGTATGTTGGACATATCAATCAATCCTGAACCCATACCAAATGATGGCAACCCTACATCCATGACTTGGTACTTCTGCAGTTGTGTCATACGTTTTCCTATTGAAGTTGTTCAGATTCTGGGATATTGCTTCAGATCTTAACTCCGCTGTAAACTATTCACAAAGTCACCATTGATCTGTCTGCTATTTCTTGGTCTTCATGTTGCAGTTTGCTTCCTAAATTTCTCTACTCTGTTTACAAGTAAGGTGATTTCTGACGGCATTCGGATACACAGTTTTTATTTCAAGAACTTCAGTGTAACCATGTCAAACAGTCCTCTGCAAAAAAATGTAGTTTGTAGAAAGAAAACAGCGTTTTTCTTCTGCTAGAGATTAGAAGGCACTCATGTAATTTCATGTAATCGGGGGAGTTTTTATGCTTCCTTCAGCAGTTTCTTTATATAATCTTTGTCTTGTGTCTTTTGGTTGTGCAACTTCAGAATTACCTCGTTGCCCTTTTGCTGTTGCAGCCTCGTGGACAGACATGTTCCAATGGCTCATTAACAAACTTTGAACTTTCAGTTCCTCCACTCACTTGAAGCCACCAGGACAGATATGAGGAACCTCTGTTCTTGGAAATGAGAAACTTTAGAATATTTTCCTGCCTGTTGTCACATTGTACAATGTGGTATGTGTGTTGTATGGGAATTTGCAACAAAGGTGGTTTTGGTTATCAATTATTTATCCATATACTATTGAACTTAAAGATCCACTATTGGAAAATATTCTTTACATGTCATTTAAAATGTCTCATCATTTTGTAAAATAAAAGACATTTCTATTTACCTCAAAGCTGAGCTTTGTGGTAAATAGAAGCCCTGTTATCCTCTGTGTTTCTGTGTGTCAGCTATCAGAGGAAATACCCGTACAAACACGTGGGCAGAACCTTGTGTCAGCCTCCAACCCGAGCCGCGTCCGAGACCCAGTACTTCTTTGTGGACGTGTCCACCCTGTCTAGCCAGGAGACAAACTACCAGTTGCGAGTGAGCCGTGTGGAAAGTTTCACCCTGCAGTAAGTTATATGACTTAGATCTTAGCTCTATATGGCTTTTATGACTCAGTGTCAACAAACAGCTCCTGGTATGCCTGACATGCTGTATTTAACTCGATTACAGGACAGATAAGAAATTCAGCTTCACAGCATCACCTTCCCAACCTCAGGTAAGCCAGGTTTACATTTGGAATAATTAAAGTCGCTATCCAAAATGATATTTATTGCAGTGATAGCAATGTCCTGAACAGATAAAGTATCAGCACAGGTGGAGTGAATGTAAGATAAAGAAAAGACCGAAACTTACATTTCCCAATGGAAGTGTCTGTCCATGTGTGCCAAAGATTTAGAGTCTTTGGCACACAAAAACTTCAAAAAAGTTACATTTTTGGTCAAGGAGGAATGATAATTTCTACCATAAGAAGTAAAAATACATTAAGAAGACCAAAACACTGAGCATCTTCAGTGTTATCTAAGCAAATGTCTGAAATGTAAATTAAATGTATATATCTCCTAACTCTTTTCTGAAATGATGAGCACATAAATCACACGTCACTACTACATCACTCCATCATGTCGCTAAAGCTAAATGTAAAAATATACTCCATGCAGCAAAATAAACTGTCCTTTTTCAATTCTTATCAATTCATGGTTTATTTGGGCAGGTTGCCAGTGTAGTTCTAAAAGAAAACAATTTGTTTGACTTCTATCATGCAATAACTAAAACTTTTATTTTAAAGTGCTGTTGCTGCTTTGTTTCTTTACTGTAATGACAACATAATAAGTTGTACTGGATTGGTGGAAGGTGCTTTCAGGTCTTTCCCATTAGTGTTCATCTTTTACTGTGATAGATGTATAAGGCAGCACATGCAAGTCCAAATGTTTCTGCTCTATATGAATTATTAGTTTTTGCCTGTTTTGGTATATTCCTCAGATTAAAATTGAAAGTCTTAAAAATACTTGTTCCATCTTCACAAATTAGAAACTGAGAAAAATCAGTTAACAATTTCTTTGAACAAGTTACAAGTAACAGACATTCAGGAGGCCTAATATTCACTGGTGCAACACTTGTAAAAAGTGTTGCACATTATAAAATGTAAACTTACCAGTATGGATCACACTACAGCTCTTATATCAGATTACCACAGAGTGACTCCATTCATCTGCTCTCTAATTCTGGTTTACCTCTCTTTCTTTTCTCCCAGTTTTTTAAATATGTCTTTCCTGACGGGGTGGATACAGTCATTGTCAAAGTCAACTCAGACGTGAACTTCCCCTGCTCAGTCATGTCTGTCCAGGACATCCAGGTATACAATTTGGGGCTGCCATGCGTTCTGTGTATTTTCTCTGTCTCCTTTCTATATGTTCCTTTTCACAGCAGACGCCTCCTTTCAATGTTTTCCATTTGTGTTTTTTGACAGTTGTAGCATTTCTAGACCACTAGAGGTCACCATAGGGGCACCTGCATAATTTTGTTTCACTGTTTTAACATAAATTTTATGTTATCGAAACGGTGAAAAACGTTTTTGTCTTTTAAATGAAATTGTCTTTTTTAATGCAACTTTGGATGCAGGAAGCATTTTATTTTCTCATTCCTCTCCTTATAGTGTCCAGTCTATGACCTGGACAACAATGTGGCCTTTATTGGGATGTATCAGACTATGACAAAAAAAGGTGCCATCACCGTGCAGGTATTTGCTTTTTAACATTACACTAAATCCAACATCATTTCCCCAACCATTGTGACCAAGATCACATGAAATATCTCCCGTGTGTCGCTTTATTTTTAATCCAGAGAAAGGATTTTCCTAGCAACAGTTTCTATGTAGTAGTCGTGGTGAAAACGGAGGATGAGGCATGCGGCGGCCCGCTGCGTTTCTACCCCCTGCAACCCGATGAGCTAATTGATGCTGGTAACCGCACCAAAGACCTCAACGTGGTGGTCTCACCTGCCATTAACTGTAAGCCACATGTTAAGATGCATCATGTAAACTACATTCAAGATCTTCATGTTTTATATTTGTTAGATAAAATACTGAGCTTTGCTAAATAATAGTTAGAAGTGTGACAAGAAAATGAAACGTTTCATTGGCTTTAAAATGATTGTGTGTTTTCTCTCACAGCTGAGAAATATGTGATCGGCATGCTGTTCTGTCTGGGGATCTTCCTGTCGTTCTACGTGTTGACTCTGCTGGTTGCCTGCGTGGAAAACAAACGGTAACATTTTTCACTTGTTTCACCTCCCAATGTTAATCAACTGCTTGATAACTTCATATAGATCTAAATCATATTTTAAAAAGTTGGGCTCAAATTTTAAATATGTTTTTGGCTCAATCCCATGAAGAAGTAATTCATAGTTGATTAAGTATTGCTACTTAATAACATTTGAATGCCTTATTGTAACTAACAAATGAAAGTGACATAAACACACATAAGTGTATTGACTAAAGCATAACTACTCAGCATCCACAGCATGTACTCCCTGAGCTGCAGTAATGAAGGCTACCTGAACGATTTGCATTTCAATAATGTCTAAAACATTATCAACATTCATTTAGTTGACTTTAATAAGAAAATCAGAAAACACTGGGTGATGTCTGAGAACTATTTGTTTCTTTCCAGATGTTGGTGTCTGATTTCTTAGCTTTAATGATCTAACTCCTCTATTTCCCTAGATAGCCAGAAAGTGTATACAGTTTTTTTTTTTTTTTTTTCTTTTTTTTCACAATTGTCATGAGCTGTATCTTAATACAGCAATTAGCTGTTGTATTGAGATAAACCTGATCAAAGAGTTGAACTATTACCTGAAAGTCTCCAGTCATCACTTATCAATGACTGACTCTGCACACAATGAAGGAAACTGTTGAACACAATTTTAATGATTTTTGTTTTTCTGCAGAATGAAAAGGAGAGAAATGTTTCTGAACCCCCCTGACATGTCGCCTGCTGAGACAGGTAGCCAAGCATCTAGCTGATTTAATTTTTTAGTTTTTTCTTTTTAATCTTATAAATTTATAATTATCTGAAATATTTTATCCAATTTCTACATTTTTCTTTTGAATATAGCTCTAAATGTTATTGTTACTCATTGTGTCTTTGACTTTCTCTCCCTGTGTGGTTCAGCCTCCCTTCTTGGGAAGAACGGCGACGGTATAACGTCACTCTTCTTGTGCACTTGCTGCTCTTTCTCACTTGTTTGGCTTGTCTGCAGTCGCTCTGCATGCATTAGCTTGCACACCTAACCTCGGCAGAGTTTAAGCATTCTCTATTGAAAGAAAGTGCCTGATTGGTTGCTGAGCTCTGTGAACTGTGCATCAGTATGACTGCAGCATGGTTCCAAGAGTTTCGTTTTATGACCTCAAACAGAGAAGGATGCAAGCTATCCTCGGTGCTTTACAGGTTTGACCGATGGCTAATGCACATTATCAGGAGCTATTAAAATTATGGCGATGCTGCAGATTTATGGAGACTACAGTTAAGATAAAAGATTAACACTGATGTGTGTCTGGAGTTCAAAACTGCCTCTCACTGTGTTTCTGTTTGGTACACTAGTGTTTGCTGGCATGATTTTTATGAGAAAGCTCACAATTTTTGCAGTTCGTAGTCAACACAGGATAAACTGTATCTTCTTTGTGCCATCTGTCACACATAAAGTGCCCTGCAGTAGTTTGTTTGTAGTAACTAACACTGATCAGAACCTAACAAAACCTCATTAACTTTTTGTACGTTGTCATGTTTCAGGCACAAATCTGAGACTTGAGAGAATTTTATTGAAATCGTATGCGACACACTGACACAGTCTCACACCTAAATGTGAGATGGGAGAAGAAAAGCAACATTGTACACAGATCAGAAGGGAGAAACCAGTTTTTAGAGGAAGAATTGAATGGCTTAAGACCCAGAGAGCCTTTCCTGCCAGGCCAGCTGAACAGAATTTGTTCAGAGCTATAAAAGCTACAAATTATCTTATTTCTGATTAAATTATAATTTTATTGTTTTTTTGAGGTTATATTAAAGAAAATGATCAAATTTGCATATACAATGAATTAATTTTGAAATCAAAAGATTAAAAAACTTTGTAAAGAACACTATTCCTTACACTATTTTTGTCATTCTTTGGGGAATTGCTATGGTTAGCATCTTCTAACATTACCTAGATTTTAAAATATTGTACAATTCATCAGCATTTTATGCCCAAAGTTATTGAAGGCTGCAGTGGAGGGCCTAAAGAGCCACATGTGGCCAGATAAAAGTGTGTTAGAATGTCATAGTCCAGACCTAAACTATGTTAAGAATCTGTGACTGAAAACAACCACACACTACATGTTTTCAGAAATTGAATAATACAAACCAATATATTCATGTTTGCTTCCGCTACCTCTACTCCATTATGTGCTACTTTGTGTCGGTGTGTCCCAGAAAATCCCCCAAAAAACACTTTAAAGTTCATGGTTGTAATATAAATACTTTTGGAATGCATTCTTTTTTATTTTTTTTTTTATTATTATTATTATTTTTAACTATGCCAATATTTTTTTACTTTTGACCCTTTTATACAAATCTCACTGATAATTCTGTGTCCAGACTTATATGTTCATGTGCCATGTGTTGGTAGTGATAGATATGGAGAAACGTAGTAGCGCCAGTGTGTTTAATGTGTGGGATTTGTTTTAAAATAGTTTCTATTGGCTTTTTAAATGTGTTTATCTTTGTCGCAGGCAAAACTCCAGCCTCTCCGTATGAATATGGCTCCTTTGGTGAGTTGGTATCTATTACTAATCTCTTAGCTCTGTTGGAGGTTGTTCAATCAACACATTTTCTTCTTCCAGCTGACAACGGCAGCACCCTGAGCTCCGAGGCCATCACTGACAGCGCCACATCAACGGACAACAACTACGGCTACTTGGGTATGAGCTCCAACAGACAGCTGTTGTTTTCACCTCACCATTCTCACCCTGAAGCATTTTGTCGTGGCATGGAGCACCTCAGGTCCCTCACTGCTATTCTGTGTTTGTTCATCAGGACAGGAGCCTTTCAAACGCCGACCATTCCTCAATCACCTTCACCACTTAGCCATCCGCATTGGTGACACTCTGCCACGCAGTTTCCCAAATTACTCCCCAGATTTGCTCCAAACCAATCAGCACTTTAATAATCACACACCAGATTTCAGATTTTATTCCAGATATTATGCCATGCAACCCAAATTAAATGTGAAGTGATTCAGAGTACCAATGCAAATTGTTTTTTGAAAAATTTGTGATGCATTTAAGCTCTCGTTCATTAGTTTGCCGATGCCTTTACTTAACCGATCATCAAATTGCTCACAGTCTGCATCCAATCGGCTAAGACATCTCTCTGCCTCTCTTCTGTTCAGAGCGATCATTGGACAGCGTCGCACGAAGCAGGCAGGAGTCTTTAAGCTCTGTGGAGGAGGACGACTACGACACGCTGGAGGATATCGACTCGGATAAAAACATTGTCCGCACCAAGGTGCACATCATCATCACAAACATGCTGTAGATCAACAGAAAGTAGTGTGGAAGGAAAAATACATGGTTTTATTTCTTTAATTTCAGCGCCTCTTTACTTTAATACTCTTAAGTAAATTCAGAGCACAAATTTACCTTAAAAATTTAACCAAAGTAAGAATAATCAGCAGAAACGTGATCAATTTTCATTAGTTTGTTAGAGAACAGAACGATGGATTGAATTAATTAGATTAAAGCATGTTCATAGCCCAGATCTGAATTCAGTTGAAACTTTGTAAGACTTAAAACTGGTAACTGATGATCACCATCAAATCTGGCTGAGTTCATCTTTCTGTGAATTCATCCCTCCTGATGAATTCTGATTCATGTTCCTTATCACAGAAGTACCTGTGTGTGTCTGACCTGGCTCGCAAAGACAAAAGGATCCTGAGCAAGAAATACCAAATCTACTTCTGGTGAGTTCACTGCTGAGACAGCTGGTAGTGCATCAAGTCCTTGAATCAGCCATGATTATATAAAATATATATATCTGAACAGTTTTGGCTTAATTATTACTCTGACTGTATTATTTCACCAAATGGCCTTTTGAGCCTGTATACTCCAGCGAACAAATGATCATGAAATTGGTTGATTATTTCAGTAATTGATTAATGAATTAAAATGATTAATCGTCTCAGTCCTGGTTGATGTAATTGAACGAGGGTAAAAAGAGCTCTTCGTATTGATCAGACGGATCCAAGAGACAATTACTTAACTATTTCACCCATGACACTTTGTTCACCATGGCTACCTCGTTAGCATTTTATAGATCAAAATGTAGACTGATAATTAGCATCACATTCTAATAATTATTCTCTCCTCAGGAATATTGCCACTATCGCAGTGTTCTACGCGCTGCCAGTCGTCCAGCTGGTCATCACGTATCAAACGGTGCGTTGGTGATAAACAAACATGGCTGCTCAAACGGCCTGCGAAACATTCTCGTGGTGATTTCATGTTTGGTCTTCAGGTTGTAAATGTGACAGGAAACCAGGACATCTGCTACTACAACTTCCTATGTGCTCACCCTTTGGGAGCTCTAAGGTGCGTATTTATTCATGCTTCCAGTATTGCAGCAGTGATGCACGCACTCAGCTGGCTGTGTTAAACCTTGTGTGTGCAGCGCGTTCAACAACATCCTCAGTAACCTTGGATACGTGATGCTGGGACTCCTCTTCCTCCTCATTGTCCTCAAGAGAGACGTCACACACAATCGAGCGTTGGTTCGCAACGACCTCAACGCTCTGGTGAGGCGCCTGCCACCAAACTGATGCTTGATGCAGGGAACTGTCTGTTGATGTTCTAAGCTGTACATTCCTCCATCCTGAGGTTCTGTTTAATATTGTAGCACAAACGGTGACATGATATGAATGTGTTACTTCCTATTAAACAGGTAATATCTGAGCTGAAATGGTCGTTTCAACACATTTTCTGTTTCCTCTGCAGGAGTGCGGCATCCCAAAGCATTTTGGTGTGTATTATGCCATGGGAACGGCTCTGATGATGGAGGGCTTGCTCAGTGCGTGCTATCATGTCTGTCCCAACTACACTAACTTCCAGTTTGGTGAGATATTCATCTTTGCTCTCCAGTCACATGAGGATTCATTGTTGCTGTTTCATGTTTGTTTTCTCTAGATCCTGCCACATACAATAGTTGTAAATTGTTGAAAGTTGACAATAAGTGGAACTAAGACCTATATAGAAACATTACCTGCTCTAACTCCTGACTTGGCATGGATGTGTGTCTTGAGTGAGATAGGTTTATATAGATTATTGGCAAAAGATGGTTTTATTTGAGGTTTAGCAGGAAGATTAAGTCTGTAAGTATACTTTAAGAAAAGATTTGAACAGTCAGTTGCATGTTAAACCATTCCCAGTATTTTAATTGGTTAAAACAAAGCCAGTGTCAATATTTTCCAGAACAATATCTGTAGTTACTCTGCTGCCCCACAGACACGTCCTTCATGTACATGATTGCTGGGCTGTGCATGCTGAAGCTCTACCAGAAGAGACACCCCGACATCAACGCCAGTGCCTACACCGCCTACGCCTGCCTGGCTGCTGTCATCTTTTTCTCTGTGCTGGGAGTGGTATGCTCACACACACCTCACAAAAGCTGCGGTCCAGCTCTTGTTAATTGCGTGCAGCGCTGCTTAATGATTATTGTAGGTTGTTGTGGAATAGTTTTTTTTTTTTATTTCTTTGGTTTTTTTGCAGGTGTTTGGGAGAGGAAACACGGTGTTCTGGATCGTTTTTTCTGTGATTCACATTCTGGCCACTCTGCTTCTCAGCACACAGCTCTACTACATGGGCCGATGGCGACTTGGTAAGATCACAGCAAGAAACCAAACGCACTGAATCAAGATCAATGAAATTTAGTCCGTTTAAATTAGTCATAAGAAATCCTAAAAAGTGCAACAGCAGAATTAATGTTTTAAGTAAAGGCTTGCTTGACTCTGCTGCTTTCCATGATATTTATTTCTATAACTTCATATTCTATCACTCCATTATAAACTTCAGAGCATTTTATTGAGATTTTATGTGGTTGCAGTTGTTGAAGGTGAAGCTTTGCTTTACTTGTTAACAGTCACAGCTGGTTTAATTGAATCCATCTGTTCCATTTTCTCATGCCAGTTTTGCTCTCATCTGACTTCATCTTCATTCATGCTCCCTGCGCTCTTGACACAGTCCTCTGACACTGCGACTTCTGGGTTTCATTTGCTTTCTGTTTTACGCTCTTCCGTAAAAAACATTCGTGTAGTGAACAATTGACAGATTTTTACCTGAGCCATGGCTCTCTGCAGCTCCTCCAAAGTTACCTTTGCCCTCTTGAACGTCTCTGACCGGTGATATCAGGGAAGTTCCAACCATATCAAAGTCCCTACGCCACACTTTGTGAGCCACATGTAAGATTATGTTGAGGAAGGGCCAAAGGTTTTATTCTGACAGTTGAAGCAATCAAAGGTCAACCGATTAGTTCTAATGAATTTGCATTGCATAATAAAAGCTGGGTGTTTTTTCTCTTCAGCAAACTAGACATTGAAAATTCTCACCCACCAATCAGTTATTTTTCTCAACTAAACACAGTAAAAGTTCTCTCTTTTTTTTTAAATGATTATTTATTTCATTCTTTTTGTAATTTTGTGCACTAGATGCTGGTGTCATGCGCCGAATTGTCTATGTGATCTACACAGATTGCATCAGACAGTGCAGTGGACCCATGTACATTGTGAGTTCAGATCTAAAGACTTTGCAGCAAAAATTTACATTAAGAATTAAAGATAGTTGGATTCATTAATGACCTCTGGACTGACCTCACCCTCTGCCCCCTCTTTGCCTTTCAGGACCGTATGGTGCTACTTGTTATGGGTAATATAGTCAACTGGTCTCTGTAAGTAAACACAGTGTGTCTGACTTTGATTAAGTGCTATAATCTGGGGTTTTATCTGGATTGGCTGTTTGCTCTCCACAGCGCTGCCTACGGCCTCATAGAGCGACCCAATGACTTTGCCTCATACCTGCTGGCCATCGCCATTTGCAACCTGCTGCTCTACTTTGCCTTCTACATCATTATGAAGGTGTGTGTGTGCGCGCGCGCGTACATTAATGCATCCAGCATCAGATGTCAAGATTAGATTTGATTATTGTCCCTTTTTGTGTCGCTTCAGCTTCGGAGTGGTGAGCGAATCAAGTGTCTGCCGTTGGTGTGTATTCTCTTCACAGCAGTGGTCTGGGGCTTTGCACTCTACTTCTTTTTCCAGGGACTCAGCACCTGGCAGGTCAGCAACACACTGATCATATTATTTGTGTGTGATTGAATAAGATGTGTGCTAGGAAGGGCTATAAATGTCTGATGTGTAATTGCTTTTAGGGCTGCGACTAATTATTTTAGAACTCGATTATTCTGACAAATATTCTCAATCATGTAAAAGAATTAGTTCTGCAGATTTTTTTTATACAATATTAGAAATGTATAAAAAATACAAATAAACAAAAAATTCAGTTCCTTTACAAAATAAGGAAATGAACATTTTATTGGCTGAAATCCTTTATTTGTTGCAAAGGAAAAATGCTTCCAACATCGTAGTGATCCTGCTCAACTCAGCTCTGGTGCAGAGCTGAACTGTTGACTATTGTTTGGATAAACTGATTCATAATTTATATCCAACGCTGATGTTTTTTTGTCCCCCCCCCAACAGAACTCAAAACTACATGAAACTGAAACTATGCTACTTTAATTCTAAATAAAACATATTTACAGAGGGTTTTTTTATATATTAAATCCAGTGTATATTTTGTCCAGTTTTGGATTCATTTCTGTTTTGAATGTCTTTTTTTTTTTTTTTTCAGCCAATAGCCTTTTTTGAGTCTGTATTCACCAGTTGATGATTAATCGATTGCTCATTTAGTTAATAATTTTTTCCATAATCAATTCACCAACCCACATCGCTTTCTTTCCCAACGCAGAAAACTCCAGCAGAGTCTCGCGAGCACAACAGAGACTGCATCCTGCTGTCGTTCTTTGACGACCACGACATTTGGCATTTCCTGTCCTCCATCGCTATGTTTGGATCCTTCCTGGTATGTTTGTTGGTTGTTGTTTCGAATCAGGACATAATGGTGATTGTTTAAAACCAGTGCAGCACTCGACACATTTTGGAGTTGGAATCCCTCTTGTCTTCCCCTCGTAGGTCCTCCTGACCATGGACGATGATCTGGACACCGTTCAGAGGGACAAGATTTACGTCTTCTGAATCTGTCGGGTCTTCTTTGAGAAGCTCAGCTCATCTTCTCTGCCTTATCACTCGTTTTCTCTCTGTTGGCATCTTGTCCATGTCTGCAAAAAGAAACAGCCAGTAGCCTGCTGCTGCTCCTCAGGCGGTCAGTAAGCATGTCTCTGCCTGTCGGAGCCAGGCTGGGGACACTCTCGTGCCAATCCACAGCTGGGTCAACATGGAGTGGTCCTGAAGCGTTCTGTCCTCCTGCTGCTATCATCGATGTTACTGTCGCTCTGCGTGTTTACGTACTGCTGCTGATGAAGACAACAATGCAAACACTGAACTCTTTTCTCCATTCTTTTTATAAATGGTCCTTATTATGGTGGAAACAGCAGAGAGCGATGCATTTTGTATGCTGTGTGGTTCTGCAGGGTTGTGCGTGTTTACAAACCGGGGGAGCGCGAGTCATGTCCAATCTGCCAGTGGCCTTCCGTGTTTCGAATCACGTCAGTCACAACACTGTGCTCCCATTGGTCAGCTTGTCAAAACTAGCCGTCCTTAAATGATTGTATTTACTATTTGACTGCCCTTGTGTGTGACTGCGGAGCCGGTTTTTTGCACTGTTCTGTACAAAAAGTAGATTTTATTGTCAAGCATTGCAATGAGTGGTTACTAAATAAAAGATTCTTTTTCACAAATGGGACTGTTTTCATCTATTGCCTTAATTAACTATTCCTTCTCTTTCAATTTACCCATATTTTCTCATTGCAACCACAAACTTTAATGTACTATATTGGGAATTTATGGGACAGAGCGACACAAAGTAGATGGAAAATGGTCCAAGATTTCCATGCCTGTATACGTGCAAACTCCATCAACTTTGCACATATACAGACTGAAGATTATGTTCTTCACAAACAACTTTTAAAACATAATTTTAAGGTTGTTTTTTTTTGTCAAAGGATAAATGTTTTAAGTGCCCCATGAATAGTTCTGTAGTTCTCACCGGAGCCATGGACCTCTGGTAGCTCCTCCAGAGTCTCTGGTTTCTGCCAGAGTTTTTGCTGTTCCTGGGTTTATTCCAATACATTTTCTTGAGGTTTTTAGTTATAATGTGAAGACACTCAAGGAGTACGAATAATTTTTATAGGCGTGGGCAAACAGACAATGTATAAAAAATTAGTTAGAAAATACAATATTTACGCACGACGTGCACAAAATATGGGTTTGCAGCAGGGACGGGTCAGTAAACTCAGCAGAGTGCTAGTAAATGTATTTTTCTCCAAAAGTTGAAATGGCTAAAAACATTTATACAAGTGCTTTACAAAAACCAGTGGTACAAAGACAGATGTGACCTGCACATGGTTTGAGAAGAAATCATATCTGGACCTGATTTGGTAAACCGGCCTGAGTTTTCACCATCTGGAGAAGGAGTTACATCCCTGAAGATCCTCATGCTGAAAGCTTAAAAGTCCTTGTAAACATCACTTGCTGACCTGTCACGTCAGGCGACCCAAATGACCCAAAGTCCACAGAACTGCCAGTTATGACCTCAGTAGTGATAGACTCTGATCTGGTTGTTGTCGTCCAGGCCCAGCTGGACCAGTCTGTTCGAGGAAGCAGCTCGATAGCGAGTGAACAGAGGTCTGGTGGAGTTAAAGACAACAGGTGAAGATGACATCACTTTTTCCTAACTTAATGGAAATCTGAAAATGTTGAAAGCTCTTTGATCTGTTTCTCTTTAATAATTTATTTCAGGTAAAAATATTCGACCACCAAAAAGCGAAGTTTTTGCGTCTCAGTTTTCTGCAGGAAGGATACATGCTGGGGTCTTTCCTCCGCATGTTCAGCCACTTCTTGTTACTGTCAATCAGCCCCTGCAGCCTCTGACCGTCCAGCTCCTCTGATTTCTGCATCACCTGATGACTGCGGCTGTAAAGACTAACACACATGGAAACACACACTTTCAGCTCACTGTCAGGCAGCAATCAACCGTCTGACCAAAAGCAAAAGGCGTCTGTACCTGACGGGAGTGTAAGATGAATAAGACGGGGCGGTCCTCAAAGTGCTGGAGGCGACTGGCTCAGCAGCTGCTCCTGCAGAACAGAAGAACTGCTCAGAACCAGCAGGAGGGACTAACCGAGCCCAGATGTCCAGCTTTTAATTTGACCTTTGACCTACCAGGGAATATCTGGCTCCACCTGCTGTTCATGAAGTCTCCTGGGGCAATCAGGCCGCTGCTGATGGAGGTGCTGAACAGAGGGGGCGCTGCAGAGCCGCTCCACAAACTCTCAGACAGAGGCGGCGCTGAAGAGCTGGAGGCCAGGCTGGGCCCCTGTGGGAAGACCGGCGCTGAGGCGGGAGCTGGCCCCCACGCCTCTGTCCCAAACCGCTGAGGCAGCGGCATGGAGAAGGAGGGGAAGAGCAGGCTGCTCTCCTTCTGGGTCAACGAGCCCAGAGCGGTCAGAACGCTGTCCAGCTGGGCTGAGATGTGCTGCAGCGACTCGGCTAACTCCTGGACTTTGGCTGGAACGGTGGGATGATCTCCTGATGAGGGGAGGAGGAGAGATGAAGGGATGAAGCAGAAGCTCTATTACCATGGTAACACACAGGACGGAAATAAAACAATAAGCTGATTGTTGTTATTATTTTTATTCCAGCAGTGCTGTTGGCTGTTGCAAACGTTTGCGTTTCCTTAGACAGAAAACTTTTCACCAGTGACTGAATTTGAATTTGTTTTAATTATAAATGATACATTTCTATATAGAAATCAAATACGTTCGTCTTTTAAATCGACTGGAGGTTTTCAAAAATAATTCACCAAGACCTACTATATTTACTGCAAATATTCATTATTCTCATTTATATATGGGTATATTTATACATATATGCTGTCAGCATGGATCAGATGCATAGACAAAAAACGTGGATTTAGTTCTGAAGGCTATTAAGTCAAGTTGTCGCTCATGTTGCAGTAAGAGAGTCAATCAAGGCAGACAATGAGAGTAACGAAGTGGAAAAAATATGAGTTTTGGAAGTTGAGAACCGCAGTGTTTTATATGATATCACTCATCCTTTTCAATAATTTTATAGTGCGATCAATTGATTTATGGATTTTGAACTGGAGAACAAAGCCTCGCTCCTTCCTGAGGTGCACCGATGATTTTAACCATGGTCGTACAGTCACAATTGTTGACTGTATGATGTGTTTATGTTTTGATGTTTTCATGATGTAAACTATTCTGAAGTGCGTTGTCATTGTGAAGTGTTGCGGTGTGTGTGTGTAGGTGTGCGTGTGTGTGTGTGTGTTACCTGTCCCGTCCTGCGGCTCCACGGCACTGCTGATGTCTGACTCGGTCACATCAAACGTCACCTTCCTGTCAGGAAGCTGAGAAGTATCTTCAAACATGGCCTGAAGGAACACGGCAACAAACACGGCTGCTGTTGACTATGTAATTGGACACACACTAATCCTATTAGATGACAAAATGTGCCAGATTTTTCAGATTAAAAAAAAGATTTGTGACCCAAATATTTCATTTTCAATCTTTCATTAAATCAGCTGAGAAGAATTATGTATATAATAAGCAAAGGAGATTTGTTTAGTGTTTTTTTTTTTTTTTTTTGGTTTCCTGACCTCGTCAGCCATGGAGCTCTCCAGCTGCTGCAGCTGCTCCTCCTTTCTCCGCAGAAGGGAGTTTCCTCTCTGAACCGTCCGCTGAAGCTCCTCCACGTCTCTGGCCTCCTGACAGAACCAGAGACACTAGTCGGTATTCAGTGGCGCATTACTCAAAAATCAGCCCGTTCTTTGACGTGTTTACAAGAGGGGTGGGAGGGTTGCACTCCAGCCTGCACCTGCTGCATGCTCCTCATCCTCTCCTCACTGGGTCCTCTGAAGCCGGGGTCCTGGCTGCTGCCCGTCTGGGCTGCCCGCAGAGCTGCCTGCCTCTCCATCAGTCGGCTGCTCTCCCGCTCCAGGAACTGCTTGGTCTTCTGGATGGAGGCGCCGTGTGAGGAGACGTACCGACGCAGCCTAGGAACAATTTGATGAAAACGTTATTTTTACGTTTTCAGCAAATCATCAGTTTGATGCGCTGAGTTTCGTTCCTCCTTACTCGTTGATGCTGCACTGGCTGTCGGCTACGGGGGAGAGAGGCGAGGCCAACTCCTCCACCTGGAATGATGAGTCTATCCTGTCATCAGAGGGCGCTGTTGCTTTCTCTTCTTTCTTTTGTTCTGCTCTGATTGGGGCAAAGTGCTTCCATCTTGAGTTTGTTCCAGCTCACTGAAAAAAAAAAAAAAAAAAACTTTTAATGTTGAGATTTTGTTTTAAGGAGTTACCTTTTAGATTTAAATTTTTTTATTTCTTTCATATAAACCAGCAGTTGTAGTTTTGCATCAATACATGTGTCGAACTCAAGGCCCGCAGACCAAATCCGGCCCACCAAAGCTATTTATGTGTCATTCAAGACTCTAGAGGGGCGCACAAGTAGAACTTCAAGATAACTGACATGTGCTTAAATTTTATTTGATCAGTCAAATCAAATCAGTTTTTATTTGTATAGTATCAAATAACGTCAATGTGAAAACATGTGTATCAATACACTCTGCCATAAATGGCTCTTTGAGGACATTCATCATTTTCATGTGCCCTGAAATGGAAATGAGTTCGACACCCTGATCTGTGCTGTACCTGACTCTGCAGGTGAGGAGATCACATCTCTCCTGCAGCAGCGCCACCTTGCTCTCCAGCCGCTCCCTGTCCTCCCGGGCCTTCCTGTTCTCCTCCCTGGCTTTGTCTCGCTCTTCTCTCATCCTGTCCCTCTGGTCCTTGGTCTCGTCCCTCTCCTCCCTGGCTCTGTGTGAGAGCTCTCTGGCTTGTGCCACCTCCTCCCTCAGCCTCTGCAGCTCCTCACTCAGCTGGTCCCTTTCCCGGACCAGCCGAGGGAAAGCCTGGAAAGATACGTGAGAATGCAAAGTCGGTGGACAGCACAAAAAGCAAAAGAAATTAGTGAGAAAAACTCGCACCTCTAACTGCCTGTCTAAGTCTTCCTCGTCTTCGCTGAGTTTCTTCCTCCTCCGATTAAGATCTGCAGCCTGACAGGAGGAGGATAGGATCAGCTCATGTAGCCAGGATTTAGGATTTGTGTTAAGAGAAAACACAGGGCTTTGCAAAAGTATTCATACCCTGGAACTTTTAAACATTTTGCTTCATCACAACCACCAACTTCATGTTTTCACTTCAAGTCTAACAAACTCCAGAGGGTGAAGTTTTTTTTATCCACAAAAGCAACCAATTGTGTTAAAGTGGTCTAGTCAAAGTCCAGATATGAATCCAACTGGGAATCTGAAATCTTTTGAAAGCTATGTCTTATATTCTATCCATATTTCAATTATCAACTCTTTTTATTAGCTCACTGCACAAATGCAAAATCGTAATCATAAAAAAGTATTTTTTGTTTACTTCCGGTTTGCCATGCGGACAGGGCGGACGTAGCAACGGACTGCGGGAAAATCCCGCCTTTTGACTAAATTCACCCCACAGAAAGCTAATTCTACGCCACCTACCAACACAAAAACATCCTGGTTATTGTTTTGGATTATTTACCCACTAGTGATGGCCTGTCAGAGCGCGAAAGGAAGTAAGGAGGACGCTAGCTTAACGTTGGAGGCCATCACCGCACTGCTTCAGCAACACGGAGAGGATCTGAAATCTGACTTCAGATCTTCTGCCAACATGCTCAGCTCCTAGATGGACCAGGTGCTGCAGACCTGGAGGAACAGGCAGAGCGAGCCTCCTCTTTAGAGCTCGCAACAGAGGATCTGGGCCAGCGAGTGGCGAGCCTCCTGTGCTGCTCTGCGTGATCACAACGCTAAGCTAAAAGACAAGACGACTGAACATCCGCATCCTCTGTCTGCCCGAAGACACTGACAGGCTGCTTTTCCTCTGGGCGCAGCAGGTACTGTAAATGTAGCCTGTTGTCATATTACCTTATTTCCACTGGACTCAAACTAGCCATCCTTTTGGTTAGTATTGGACTTTATGAATGGAAGGGTAGCTCCATTAATACCTGTTTGTTCTGTAGTAACAGTGTCTGGAGCCTCTTTCTATTCTATTTCTTGTGGTTGCTTTAGATTTTTATTACATTGTTATTTTTCTATGGTGGCAAGTAAACTATGTCTCCAAAATCTGTATCAATGTGGGGGTTCTCCACCGACTCCATGCCTTCTAGGAGCAGAGGTTAGTTTGCTGTAGGTAGCTCTGTTTTTCTGATTCCTAGGTTGTTAGTTACTGGATACTGTTATTTTTCTTCACCTCTGTTGTTTCAATCTCTGTCTGCCATACTGCTACTGTACCCATCAAAGTAAGGTGACACGCAAACTTTCAAATCTTATGAGTCACCATTTAAAGTTTCTAAGTTGGAATGTCAAAGGTTTAAACCATCCAGTGAAGAGAAGGAAATTTTTTTCATATTAAACAACTTAATACTGATGTGGCGTTTCTGCAGGAACCTCACATCAGGAGCTGGACGGGGCTCGTCTCCTGGCCTGCTGGAGGGGACAATGTTTTCACTCCCATTTTCAGGTTAAGGTAGGAGGGGTCTCCATACTGATCAGTCAGAATACTCCGTTTGAGGCTGATAAACAAACTGTACGGCACTCTGATCGCCCTGGCCAATGTTTATGCTCCTAATACAGATGATGAGAATTTTTTTTTAAACAACTATTTTCTTCCCTACCTGACCTCAATAAATACTCATTGCTCCTCCCTCAATCATTTTACGAAGCTCGTATCACACTTATTCCAAAAAAGGGCAAGGATCCAGTGGAATGCACCTCATACAGACCTATCTCTCCTAAATACAGATATCAAAATTTTAGCCAAAAATTCTTGCCCTTAGACTCGAAACCATTGGTTATTTCATTAAAGGTCAGCACTCATATTTTAATGTTAGAAGGCTGCTGAATATCGTTTATTCCAGCGCCACAGATTCGGCTGAGTGTGTTGTCTCTTTGGACGCTGAAAAAGCCTTTGACCAGGTTGAGTTTGATTATCTTTTTGCAGTCCTGAGTAGATTTGGCTTTGGAGGAAACTTCATTTCATGGATTAAACTATTATACCAGCAGCCGTCTGACACAGTTCGTACCAATTTTCAGACCTCAAAACCATTTAGAGTGCAAAGAGGCACCCGTCAGGTATGCCACCTGGGCCCCCTGCTTATGGATCTGGCCATAGAGCCCCTCACCATTGCACTTAAAACTAGTAAGGAGATATCTGGCATCTGGAGGAACGACATGGAACATAAAGTGTCGCTTTATGCAGATTACCTTTCACTTTTTATTTCCAAACCACCAACCTCACTGCCTTTTGCTCTCGATATATTTAGCCAATTTGGTCAGATTTCTGGGTATAAGCTGAACCTTACCAAGGATGAGCTTTTCCCCATAGGTGATAAAGCTAATGTGTCAGATTTTGCTAATCTGCCATTTAGAATTGAAAGACAAAAAGTCACATACCTTGGTATCACAGTGACAAGCAAACACAAATACTTGTTCAAAGAGAATTTGATTCAACTGTCGAACCAAGTGAAGGGACCAAGTGAACCTCATAAAGGTTCTGCAAAGCTCTGCGTTTTACTAGTGGACGCCCCTTTTCATGTCCCTTGAGGAACGTATTAACTCAATTAAAATGAATATACTACCCAAATTTCTCTACCTCTTTCAGGCATTACCTATTTTTATTCCTAATACTTTCATTATTGAGCTAGACTCGACTTTTTCGTCTTTCATTTGGCAGGGTAAACGTCCAAGGTTTAATAAATTACAGCTTTTTTTTTTTTTCCGGTATTTTGTCTTATGTCTGTGTTGGATAAACACTTCGTTGTATTCACAAACTGTTTGCATGGAAGGAAAAAAAACCTCAATAAAAAGATAGTGATTAAAAAAAAGTATGTTTTGTTTAGTTTCTGGTGCAAATATCTTTATACACTAAAATGAGACAAAACTAACAAGTAACTTTTCAGCAAGAAATGGGAGTAAAGTAAGTAACCTTTTAAAATATTGATTTTAAAAAGTACTAGCTCCACTGGCAGTTTTGCCTTTATAACAGATTTTCCCCAAAAATTCGATATAGAAGAATTATTGACTAAAAACAAGCTCTTATATCTTCCTGAAAAGTTAATTTAAATAAGATTTTGTGTTTTTGTGGCGTTTATCACAGAAAACACAGAAGACATCAGTGGCTGTAAAGTAACAACATGTTTTGGGAGAAATCAACAGGCCTGAACGTGTCTGCAAAGCTCTGCGTTTTACTAGAGGAAAACCTTAGTCTGCAGCAAGACTTCCAGGCTCTGCAGCTCTTTCTCTCTCATCTCCAATTTATCAGCTAGATCCCTCAGCTCTGATTCCTGCAGGAGAAAATAAGATGATTGCATTGTTTGGGAATCGTTTGAAAGGCATGATAAATCCCGGCAGAACCTGCACCTGCATCTCAACTAACCCTGCGGGAATGAGCCAGCTGCTTCTTCTGTATCTGTCCATCGAGCTGCAGGCGGAGTCTGTCCAGCTGGAGGTCATGTGACGCCTGGAGACGCGCCCTGTCCTCCTGTAGAATATGCAACAAGCGCTCCCTCTGGGCAGTCTCCTACAACACAAGCATGTAGATGAATCATCAAAAATCATCTGGAAGCAAACATGTCAAAATTTGCCTCTGTTTCAAATCAGAAGCTGTTCTGAAGTCTGACCTCATCCAGATATTTCTCTCTGATGCTGCTCATCTCTCTCCGGTGGTCGTCCCTCAGCTGCTCCAGCTTCCTCTCATGTTCGTGCTGCACCTCGTCCCGCACTTCCTGCAGCACATCGCTCAGCTGCACCGGGCGCACAAATGATCACAAACAGCACAAAGCTTACTTAGATGATGCTGATGACATTAGGTGTGTGTGTGTGTGTGTGTGTGTGTGTGTGTGTGTGTGTGTGTGTGTGTGTGTGTGTGTGTGTGTGTGTGTGTGTGTGTGTGTGTGTGTGTGTGTGTGTGTGTGTGTGTGTGTTCCCTAACCTCTCTGTGGTACTCTGCCAGCTGCTGTTCAGGCCGGAGACTTACTATCAGCTCCCTCCTCCTCTCTGTACTGTTGACCTTTATACAGAAAAAAAGTTTTAAATACAAACTGATCTTTTCTTTATTTTGCCAGAAAAATCCATCAGAACAGACCAAATGAAAACTTTGCAGTAGATTTATATATATATATATATATTAAAAGAAATCTTATGACATTTGATCATTAAACGGGGAGTAAATCTGCAGTATTGCTAGTTTCAGATACAGCTTATCTCAACTGCTCCCCATGCTCCGTCACCTCCTCTTTCAGCGTTTTCAGTTTCTCCTCCCTGTCCCTCTCCAGCCTCTTCTTCATGGCCTCCAGCTCCTCCTCTGACTCCGCCCTGAGTCGCTCCATGTCCTGCTTCTTTTGTGCCTCCAGTCTGTCGCGTGTCGCCGCTCGCTCCTCCTCCAGGGCAGCTTGCGTCTCCTTTAACATCGCTTCACTCTCTTCCCTAAAAAAGATGAGTCTTAATGTTGACGGTGGAGTTAAAGATGCTCAAAACCCCGAAGGTTTTGAAGTTGTGCACCAAACATTTCATGTTTTCTGGAGAATGTTTTTTTTAAAAAAAGATATCAATTATACCTTTATCATTTCCACTAAAACATATTAACATAAAAGTGTCCATATGTATATTATTACTATTATTTTTATTATTGTTGATCTTATTTTCTTATATTGTCATCACTTTTGGAACCACTTGTGTGAACCGCTGTTGCTTTCACATCTGAATTTCCCCTCAGTGGGACAATAAAGGATATTTCTATTCTATTCTAAACGTTTTGCTTGTAACGTGGCAAAAAGGGAGGAAGTCCTCAGTGCTCCATATTTCCTTCATGTATGTCTGACCTGAGTTTCTGCTGCTGCCGCTCCCTGTCCTCTCTGACAGACTCTCGTAGCTCCTTCAGAGTTTTATCAACCTCCTCCTTCAGCCTGGCCTCCTCCTCTCTCCTCTCAGAAAGAAGATTCTCCCGCAGCTCCCTGGAAATACACAGACAAAAAGAAAAAGCAGAGCAACACAGATATTATAGTTCAAGTAAGTTTGTGATTAAACTGTTAAGTAAATTCAACCAACACATACCTCAGTTTATTCTTGCTTTCCTCTCTCAGTTTCTGTTCCTCCTCCTCCTCTTCCCTCCTCAGTTCCTCCTGAAGGAGACGCATCCTCGCCTCCTTTTCCTTCAACAAACGCTCCCTCTCCTCCTCCAGCCCTTCTTCAAACTCTCTTCTCAGCCTCTCCTGTTCCCTCTCCATCTCCTCTCTCTTCAGCCTCATACTCTTCTCCTCTCTCTCTGCCTTCACCTTCTCCTCTTCCTCTCTTTCTCTCTCCATTCGTCCTTTCCAGTTTGGCTCTTCTTCCGGAGAACTTTCCCGTTTTTTTGAGGGTGGTTCCGTATTTTCAACAGGGGCGTCTACCGTCCTGCCAGGCCGACCTCTAGAGGTTTCGGGTCTCTGTAGCCCCAGAGTCACGGCGAGGTTTTGTGTTTTGGGATGTTTGGGGGATGTTAGTTCAAGGTCAGAGGAGCTGGACAGCGAATGGCTGGACTGGTGGAGGACAAGCCGATCAACTTTATGAGCCGTTGGCTCGACTTTGTCTTCAGGCAGCGGTGGACTAAAAAGACATGAGGAGAGGACAAAGGTACGGTTATTCTACAATTTATCTTTCAAGTATGATACAACAAAAGTTGTGCTCACTTTACAAAAATGGCAGCTTCTTTTGTTTGTACTGGGGTTGGCGATATGGACTTAGAATTTCATCATAACAATAAAAATTATAATAAAAAAAATATGTTTATTACTACTTTTTTAGCACCTCAAACAAATACTGCTGAAAAGCATTCCCATTTGAAATAGGTTTTGAAAGGATGCCACTTCGTTAAATAAGTTGCATTTAATCATATTTTCAAATAGTTTCAAATTCCCTGGTATTTGTGGAATAGGGGAATAAATAGTAAAAATTAATTTTTTTTGATAATCTGTTCAGTTTTTTTTAAAACATTGTTGCCTGAAACAACGGTGAATTTAAATTCTTATCATACATTTTTTATGCTAAATAATAAACAATATACAAATGCTCACTCCTAGTTTGTATCCTAATACTTAAAAACCGTTTGCCATAATAAGAAGCACTCACCAGCCAAAACATTATGACCATCAACAGCTAAAAGTGAAAATGAGCTCAGTGCAATAATTTGTGTAAGCGCTAAGACCCAATAATACTGTAGTGTTTTTAATTAATGTGATCATAGCAACCTGTACCAAGATTTTAAAGTCAGTCTGACAACACTGTTCCAGTAAGCAATAATGACAGCTACAACTATTATGGGTTATTTCCAGGCTGTGGTGTTCAGGAAGCCTGAATAAGTTGACCAAGGAAGATTGGTAACATGGTAAAATGTTCACTCTTCAGACAGCATAGCTTTAAAACAATCTCAACATGTCTCAGAATTAGTGCCGCACACAGAAGTGGCACAAATTGGACTTTGTTTTTGGTTAAAAAAAAAAGATTGTAATTAGAATGCTGAGCTAGCAGTGAAAAGTAGAGTTGGGGGGAATCTGCCTTCTGTGTGAACGTAGCCAATGAGGCTAATGTAAAACGTTTTGCTTGGAAAACAAGCATTGATGTTAATAATGCTTTATTTTTGCTGACTGAGTACACCCCAATTGGAAAAAATGTTCACTGCAAGAGATATCCTGGGAACAACTTCTCCTTCTCACTTTATTCCAACTAACAATATGTGGTTGACCTGGTTGTAGAAAAAAAACAAAACTACTCTCTTTATACAGCCTGTACCTCATAACCAATAGAACCAATGATCTTAAGGAAATGGATATCGACAGCATGATGTCAGGGATCATAGCAGACCCATAAAGGTGTAGTTAAGGTCATGGCCTAATTGTTAAGGAGTATTTTAGCAGACGAGTGGCAACCTTCTCTGTATAAGGAGGGTGATGATCATTTGTACGATGAACACTGGGAGCATGAGATCAAAAAAACCTTTGAAGCGACTTCTCACTAAGATCAGCATTAATATTCAAACATCATTCACAAATAACCTCTTGGTGGCCTCAGTCTTTGTCTTTCCTCCGCTCTCTTTCCTCTCTACATTTCCCGTTTCCTCCCTCTCATCTTTCTCCAGCAGACCGATTGTGCCAGACAAATCTTTGATGTCTAGAACCTTCTGTGACAGCTAAAAGACAGAAAGAAAAAAATCCAGAACATTTCTGAGACTTTCAGAAATCAAACAGCCGGGGGTATGTGTGATGAGTTTTACACAAGGTGATCACATTACCTTCAGGTCCAAGGAAGAAAAAACCTCTTCCATGTTCTTATTGGCCTCAGACTCCTGTAACAACACAAACACGCTCAGTGGAAGAGCAACAGCTCTGAGCATGCATGAACAGAAGCACGCAGATGAACACCGAACCAAGACTAAACAGGACAAACATGCAAGCAAGGCTGCAAACTGCACTCTGAAGGTTTCTAAGAGCAAAGGGAAAGCTTTAAAATGGGAGGTGGTGGCAGGAAATGGAGGTCCAATTTCTGACTGAACAGCTCACAAAAGCAGCTGGGTAGTCTGTACCACCAATGGGGTGCAGGGACCAAGACTTTCTAATCCAATCCTCAAGGGCACAAGCAGATTATCCTTTGATGAGGTTAATCTCCTTGCATGCATGATGATACCCAGACAGAATCACAGCAACACAACTCAGCCCCTCTGGTGCTGGAGTTGGACTTTGGGAGCTACATGCTTGCAGAGCCGGGAGCCTGGAGGAGGACAGAGGCGACACCAAACCCTACCTCTGCAGGAAGGGAGGAGGGAGTCTTCTGTCCTCGCCCGGCCGGCTGGGCTGGAGATGGGCCTCCTGATGATGCTCTAAACATCTCAACCACTTCCTCCTCACTTTCAGACGCTCCTGCTGGAGCTCGGTCCTCTGACTCGTCTTCTATCTCCACTCCTTCCTTCGAGGTTCCCTCTCCTTCACTCTGTACAAACACTTCTAACTCCTCCTCCGGTGTGTCTGTCATTTTTCTGTGGCTTATGGAGCAACCCCCCAGAGCTCCGTCACTCTCACCCTCATCCTCCTCCTTGTCTTCATCCCCTTTCTGCCCTCTATTGTGATTCTCCTCTTCTTCTTCCTTCTCACACTCACTCTGGGATTCATCATCTTCAATGTTTCTCTCAATCTCACCTCTATGTCCATCTGATTTCCCCAGCTTCTCGCTCCCACTACCATTCCCATCCGAAACACTGAAGCATTCTTCAACAATTTCATCCTCAATTTCAGGTTCTTCTTCTTCCTCTCCTCTATTTTCCTCCTCTACATTATTCTCCCTCTTATTGCTTTCAGTTTTCTCTTCTCTGTTCTTGCCTTCACCATTCTGGCTCTCAACATTTTCTTCTATCGCCTCATTACTCTTCTTTTCCTCTCGTCCCCTGCTGTGACCCGTGCTCTCTGAAACTTGTTTTGCTTCATCTTTGCCCACACAGACTCCCTCCTCCAACTCTTTACTTCCAGTCTGAAGCTCTTCTCCTTCTTCCCTTTCCTTTTCTTGGCTTAGATTATCTTGCTTCTTTCTCTTTGTTCCATCATTATTGTCATCATCTACCTTGTCTTCCTCTGCCTTCTTTACTATTCCTTCTTTTCCATCATCTCCATCCACTTTCTTTATATCTTCTCCTTCATCCACCTCCTGTTCTGACTCCTCAGCTACCTCCTCACTCGCTCGGCTCCTGCTGCCCGCCTTGGCAGAGAGCTGGATGTGACGGCCCTTTAAAGAGTCCTTGTTGGAGGGGCAGAAGAAGACCAGGCCATCCATCCCAAAACATACAGGAAGGCGTGCAGAGACACAACGGGGCAGACAAAAAGATTGTGACCCCCCACAGAAGGACAATAAAGGTTGTGATGTTCCTTAAACAACAGCATGCAAAACACACTTGGACACAATTTCAACATGAAGAAATTCCTATGGACACTGATGTAACTAAAGAAAGCATGGTAAAAAAATAAAGTACAAACTGAGCGTTTTCCATATTCCACAACATATCTTTGCTTAGATTAAGACTCAGTCAGAAGAAAGATGTTGTGCAACTTAAATGATAACTTAAAATTTAAATCTTCAGGAGGAATAAATATTTTGGGGTTTAACTGTGGTTGTACATATTTTTCACATAAACAAGAAAGGTCAGAGTAAGTAATTTACAAGAATGAACTTTTTATTTCAGGACTGAATTGAGGCAGCAGGGGATTTCTGTCCCTTCATTTTCAAATGAAATGAAGGGACAGTAACCCTAATCTTACTTTAGTAAAGCTATTGTAAGACATATAATCTGTGAAAAAAAATCAACCTCCTCTGCCTTCTGTCAGTGGTCCTACTGCAATCTGCAGACATACACGCTCAGTCAGAAACAACCAATCAGAAGGTGTTTTTTTTTTTTTTTGCTCTGTTAATCATCCTCATGTAAGTGCTGCTCACAATCGCTCCCTCACAACATCTCTGGTTGCAGAGATGTCCTGATCACAGCCTTTTTAAATATTTATTCTGAGTCTTCAAGAAAACAGTAAACAAAACTCATGAGCCTTGTTGGTGGTGTACTATGATTGCCAGCTCTACTTCAGAGAGGCACGAAGAGGTTAATGTGCATTGGCCAACTTTTACACATTACAATCTCGCTTCCAAACCTGCATTATAGCCAATAAAATCAAATCAATCCGAGTTGCATCAGGTTTTCTTATATTGTGCACCTCTACTACAGATGGCATTGGTGAAAATACGACTCATTACAGGCAAATATATATTCACAAATGACTCTGATACATGGTGATAAAACAAACTAGTCAGGGTTGTTTCGGCTCAAAGCAGTAACAATAGCAGTAGGAGGACAGGAGGACAAAGAGGAAGACACAGTAAAAGCCGCCCCGGTAGGACAGATCCCAGCAGCACAGCAGCAGCAGGAACACGTGTGGGTCCAGGAAAGGTTGAGAGATTTTAACGTTATAGATATGAAGGGCAAGGAGTGACACGTGATTCAAACAAATGGTGGGGAAAAAACATGATAAATGATCAAAAACAAGTTTTCTGAGCACAGCATTCAGGTGCTGACAGAATATTTTGGATTTTCAAACAAGAAAAAATCCCCAATATTAACATTTTTTTTATAATTACTATAATGCATAAATAGTAAGTAAACATTATTAACATAGTTAAGCTAACAACCTGAATGAATAAAAGACTTCAGAAAGAAACCAGAGGGAGCAGAAAGCTTGATGATGTGTTTACCTGATGGGATGGTGGTTCGGGGCTGTGGTCTCCAGACAGAGCCAAATCCTGCAGCTCCGGCTCCGTCCTCTCCTCAGCTGGAGTCACACCACTGGCCTCGCTCTCCTGATCAAAACGAGCGAGCACACAGAAACCAAGCGCTTGAGGACTTCAGGAAAGAGTTTTAAACAACTTTAAATCATTTGCTGAAGAATTATTCAAGCTTCAGCTGTCTACCTCATACTGCAGCCCTCCTCCAAGAGCATCCAGGTCTAAATGGAGGTTCTTCAGCAGCCCGTCTGATCCACGGGGACCCAGCTGGAAACAAGACCAGGTCTGGTTTGTATAGAGAAAAAAATAAATAATTTCTGAAAGCATTGGAAAATTAAGCCAACCTCTTTATCAGAGATTTTATCATCATCATCATCACCATCATCATCATCACCATCATCATCATCATCATCATCGTCGTCGTCATAATGTAAACCGTGCAAACTCAGTGAAACCCTCTCCTCCTTCCTGGAGCCTAAAACACTCGCTGCCCCACTGCTTCGAGGACCCTGAAGAAAAAAACACAAACAAAAACTATATTAAAGCAAACATAATGTCAATACATAAATGGAGAGATGTATTCTGGGTAAGGTTTTACTGGAAGGGAAGTCTTGAGAGGTTCCAACCCCCGTGAGCTGCCGAGGGACCCCCTGGCAGATGTGACAGACCCAGAAAGAGGGCCTTGCCCCAAGATGTCTAGCCCTCTAAGAGGAGCCAGAGTACGCAGCCGGGACGGTAACGGCCCTAAAGATGAACTCAGTGCCTACAGAAAAAGATGGAGAGTCAGTGAAGAAATGACAGGCTTCCCACTGTTTTAAATGAAACCTTTTTCCCAAAATGTTTATCAAATCAGATGAGAGGATTCATGTTTTAAAGTTTTATTTAGTTGAAAAGGAATAGTGAGTCTCTTATTATCGAGACCCTAAAGAAATGTCTAAACATAACTGTTAAAAATGTACAACATAAAATCCAGTGGAGTCACTAACTGCTGGAGTCTTCAGTGGCTCTTTCTTCCTCTTTTCCTTTTTTTCCTTCTTCTCCTTCTTCTTCTTCTTGTCCTTCTTAGCTTCTCCCCCACCAGTGGCGCCTATGAGCGGAGTGCGCTTGCGCTCCTGCGCCACCAGACGCCTGTAGTGCTCATCACAGGGGTGGTCCCAGGTGGACTGACCAGTGGAGAAGTTGAAGTAGTAGATGTCCCCCGTCACATCCTGGCTGTCATGAAAGAGGAGAGAAAAAAATCACTTTGAGCTGAAAATACTGAAAGCACATATGATTTATGATCTATGATTTATCCATAACAAATTAAAATAGGGTAATAAACCAACATAATGCACTGGAAAATTATGAGGTAAAGACTAGTGAGCATTTAAATTTTGCCCTCTTAATTTTGATGCCCTTAGATAATTAGTGAACAAACACAACTTGTTCCCTTAAGGAATACACAACAGGATGGGGTTGATTAATGTGGAGAGGTTTAAAATTGAGGCGTTCTCGGCTACAAAAGATCCAATGTTAAGAAGGACGACATTTATTCAATTCCGAATAAACAAAAAAATAAATAACACCCTGCTGTACTAACTTCCTGTTGAACTCAGATAAACCTACTGGGAAAGATCTTTCTTCTTTACTCACCATGGTTTCCACTCAGGAGGCAGAGGGGCCACTATGCCCTCTCTGGCCAGCCAAAGAAGTTCCGGCTCATTTTTGGGGTCAATGCCTATATCTGTCGCGTACTCATGGATCTCTGACCACAGGGAGTGAGAAGAACATGGGGGGGGGGGAATGAACAAAAGATTATCAATTTTTTAAATTTTTCTGTGGTACAAGACTAAACATCTTTATAGGTTACTTTATTATTACTGAACGAAATAAACTATGGTAGTCAAAAGATAAACAGTGAGTCTTGATGAACAGGAATGTGCATCTACACATTGTGAACACCAGATCTGGCATATCAAGAGAACATTTTCTCCAATTAGATGTTGAACATTCATCAGGAAGGAAGGAGGAAAGGAAGGGGTTGCGGAATGATAGCAGGATGAAAGAAGAAACAAATATGGGAAGAATGGAAAAAAATAATCATGGCTTATGGGGAAATCCATAGATGGAAATCAGTTTTAGACAGTTGGAGAGGAAATGTAACTAATAATATAAATAAAACAATAAATCAAAGATTCATCCAACACTTTATTTCCTCTTTCAGTTCATTCCTTTTCCTAACTCTCCCCTGGCTCAACTGTTAGGACTGTGAATTTAAAATCAGTCTGGTGATATTATATCTGTGTGTGCAATTTGACAATTTTCCAAACTAACCAGACGGAGATCCAGAGAAACACCATTAGATATACAATGAAATAATACATCGATTTGATGAAATGAGTGCTTAAGGACTAAGTTCATTGAAGCAGTTGATTTGAATTCTACGTTTAATTTAATTTAGTTTGTGTCTTATATCTTTTTTGTAATGTTTGTAAATAATTTTTAATAGTAATGTTTGGTGTGGACCACAGGAAGCTAGTGGAAACTAATGAGGATCCTTAAACAAACAAATAAACATCACAACTGTTCCAGATGTTATAGTCGTGTGTTTTCCAACACTCTCCAAAGCGGTCAATTTAATCAGGTTATAGTGTGTACCTTGTTCAGAGGGGATGTAGCTCTCATCGTAGTCCTCCTCAAGGATCAGCTGGTCTCCTATGAGAGCAGCCGCTGTCATGGTTACTGCAGAGAGAAGAGGAAAGCTGATTCACAGAGCAAAGATCTGATGCTAACGTAGGATAACACGGTGAAGATGGAACCGCACTCACTAAAATATCTTTAAGGCGGTCTCCCTCACCCCGCTGCGCCAATAATAGGATTACAGAATGAGATAACTTCACAG
Organism: Poeciliopsis gracilis; assembly: GCA_911649635.1. NCBI lineage: Eukaryota > Metazoa > Chordata > Actinopteri > Cyprinodontiformes > Poeciliidae > Poeciliopsis > Poeciliopsis gracilis. Next base: position 3,702,993 of record CAJVRI010000884.1, on the reverse strand, counting down.
GTCGGCAAAGAGGAAAAACCAGCACCAGATAAATAGGCGAACTGAGTCCAAACCGCCAGCTTTAGCAACTACAGAACACCAACTTCGAAAGAAAACATTTTATGAGATATTGTATTATGGCGTAGGGAGTGTTGGAAGAGCTTCGATGTTAGCTTAACGTTAGCTCAGCAGGCTTAGTATTTGAAGAAAAACTCATTCGTAGCGGTTACTTCACCTTCCTTACCTGAACCGTTTCTTCATCAGGACTTTCAACAGTTCCAAGAAGTTTCCAGCTCTTCGTGAAAGCCGCGGAAATATCAGAAAGCAAAAATGGACGAACGGTTAGGATATAAACATCATCTCCATGGACGCTTTTCTTGTTTCCTGTGGCTCTGACTGGCTGAGCCGCGTGACGCCTTCATGTAAACTCGGATATTGTGGTTTCACTAAGACGGTCTGTGAATTTCCACATGTCAGTTTCGATAAGTGGAATAACATAACAATAGATTCTACTAAAAATTCTTTAATCATATTTATATCAAAGAATATTTCGCAAAAAATAACTTTTACTTGTCACATACGAAGTATAGAAAATTGTTATGGGAGAAAAGCATCCGTTTTTTGTATTTTATTAACATGAAGTGAGATTTTTCTTACACTCTTTAAAGTGGTCTTGATAAATACCTTAAACTTGAAGTTTATTTATTTAATTAATTTATTTTTATTTTAGTACATTTTTGGAAAAATACATTTTTAGTTTTACTGGATCATACTTTTACTTTTACTTAAATAAAATATTATTATGAAGTACCACTGCTCTAACTTGAATACAATTCACTGTGAGTAACTTAAATAATATTAAATAATATTTTAATCAAAAATATGAAATGTTAAAGTGAGACCTTTTGTTTGTTCAAGCTTGTTCAGATGTTTAGTCTGTTGTGCCATTTGAGAGAGGCTACAATGAAAACTATATATTGCCACTCTAAGTACTTTAACGTCTTCTAGCATATACTGTACTGTATACACATTATTTACTGTAAGCAGTAGCTATGCTGGTTTTATGCTGAAACGATTTGATTTGGAAAAGTGTTTCTTCTGCTTGAATTTTCTCTTTTGTTAATATGTTATTTATTTGTGTTGTTTTAATTTTAGTTTTTAAAACACCAAATTTGCACACTACTTTACTTTTCTTTGCTTGTCTGGTTCCATCTCCAATTGTAAGTTTCTCAGAATATAGCCTTTTTGTGAAATACTTTCTTTTTATTTGAGTTATTTTTGAAGTATTGCTACTCACACTTGAGTAGCACACTTATTATCTCAAAAGATAATAAATGATATAAAAGAAGTACAAATTTTGAAAAGAAGAAAGTCAATAGCTTTTTCATCTTTTGATTTGGATGAATGAAAAGAGTTAAATCTAAATTTGCCTTTGGTATGAATAGATTTAATCAAGTCAGTTTCTGGTTTTAAGACTACAGTATGATTCCCACTGATACAATATCATTGTTATCATTATTATCAGCTCGGGACTGTCCACAGATGATGGCAGAATTGCCACTTCAAATGCACAAACATTATGTGGTATTCCAAGATTTGACCACTAGAGGGCGACCGACAATATGTATTCAAAAAGTGGGAATGGAAAATGGATGGGTGGGTGGATGAACAAAACGTTTTTGAAGCTCTTTATCAGTGATAATTGACACTGAAACTAAATTGTAAATGTAAGTCTGCAAAAATTAGTTAGTTTGCCTTCATGGGTGCAAGTGATTTATTGCATTAAAAAAAAAATGCCTAGTTTATAATCACACTATTTCTGCTTTTGTGAACTGCAGAATCGCAGTGGATGCAAATACATTCACTGCAATTCAGAATGAATCACAGAGGAGGTAAAATGACAAGAAAGAATTCAGTGGTTTCCAAAAATCTGCTCCAACTCGCCCACATGCATGGGTGGACCGCAAATCATCCCTATCGTGTGTGTTTTATTTAAATATCAGGGTGAATGGCCTCTTCATCTTGAGCAATGCTTTAGAATCACAAACAGGCCTTGAAACTTTGATGACCAACACCTACGCAAAGCACACAATCCCAGTGTGAGTTTGCACTTTGTAACACACACATTTATAGGCCAATTATACGATGGATGTTACGGTAAAACATTAGCAATGTTTCTATCGCAGTCTTCAGTCACCAGCGATTCCGTCATATTTCTACTGCAGGTCTGTTCAGTTAAAAAATACTGCTCTGGTGTTATGCATCATGTAGTGAGATACACCCTTTTCAAAAAGATTCCTTTTTGTCTCTCCAGTTCCCAGAATGGTTTTCTAAAAGTGTCAGCTGATGGTGAACTATGACTTTATCTAAAAACAATGAGGCCTGTAGTGATTTAACTGTGTTTTTCAGGTCTTTCATGACCTTTCATGACTTTCTGGATGAACTCTCTCAACTCACTCTAGGAGTAAGTGATAGACTGGCCACATCTTTGAGCGTCCATCAAGCATGTTTTCTCCATTGTGGATAATGGTTCTTATTGTAGTTTGCCAAAAGCCCAGGAACAGCTTTGTAATCTTTTCCATACAAATAAATGTCATTGACACCATTTTTAATCTGGTCTCTTGGATCTGTGGAACAGGAAAGACTTCAAACTTTGAAGAGTGAAATGTTCTAACGAGGTTATGACGTACTCATTTTAGTAAGTCCCAACGTTCACTGTCCATGTCAATAAACTTGTTTATCTAAGGAACAAAATCTAGAACAGCAAATGGCACCAGAAACTCATAAACAGGGAAGATAATGTTTCCTATCACTGATCAAAGAGCCAACTCACTGACTCACTGATTGCTGGTTGCCATAGAACTTGCCCAGGTGTGTCCTCAGTTTTCTTCGGTTTCTTTTGTCAGCATACCACCATGTGAAAAAAGAAAGTAAATTCTCTATCAGACGCAATTGTTGAAAGAAAACCAGTCATGCTTGCTGTTTACCAAATTTTGGGATAAATAGTAAACAAACAAAAGAAAGAACTTCACGGAAAGCACAAGATAAAACTAACTGTAGATTACCCTGAACCCACAAATCCCCACACTGAAATATGGAGGTGGCAGCATCATGCTGTGCAGCTTTGCTTAGCAGAGACATGGAAGTTGGTCAGAACTGACACGAAGATGCATGCCACTAAATGTCGGGCAGAAGATAACCTGTGAGAGGTCGCCAATGACATTTGACCTGTGCAGAGTGGAAATCTAAAAACACACCATGTTTTAAGATTTTTATTTATTAGATTTCTTTTAACTGCACTTTTTTCTATCCACCTAGCTTCTCCTCTGTGCAGGATTAAAATGAATACTCTAAATTATGCATTCTCATATGAACTTCATTCATTAAATAGGGGACAAACGGAAGTGACTGCAATAGATTTTATATAGAGGTATTAAAGTAAAGTGGCTACAAAGATATGACTGTTAAATGTACGGGTTTTATTGATTAAAGCATGTGTCTACAGTATTTTCTGAAACTCCACAGTAACTGCTACTTTGTGCTGATCTATCACACAAAACTTCATTATTAAAATGTATCAAAGTTAGTGTTTTAAATGAAACAAATATCAATGGGTTAAAGATTATGAAACTGTTTTGTGGCCACTGCACATCTAAACCCTCAGAATGGAAGATCACTTTTTTATGTCTGGATATTTTTAATAAAAGATCTAGAAATAAAAAACAACAACATTTTGCTTAATATGTGCGATGAAGGGGTAAATGAGTTTATGACTAAATAATAACTCTTGAGTTTTGTTCCGGTTATCTGAGTTCAGGGTGGATTGTCTTGCTTTGCTGTCAAGCTTTCCAGCCCTCAGGACGTTACAACCAACAGTGCTGCACTGCTAGAGAGACTTTGTCACAAATGTCTGCATTAAAGAAGAAGTGACCTTAGCAGATGTGATATTGCAAAATCACACCATACAGTTAAAATGGCTTGGGTATAGCGATTTACAACGATGTGTGTTTTGGAGAAAAATAAGTGCAAGCAAGTTGTTGCTTACAGCTGAGATAACCACCCCTGCTGGTCTGAGAGCAGCACTCCACCAAGGATGCAGCTGGAACAATGAGATGACCTTTGACCCTCAGCTAACACATGACCAAATGTTGGATTTTGTGATAAAATATTTAGCAAACCCCGTGTAATCGTTTAATCTGTTCATGGAAGTAGTTTGTATTCATCAGGAGAAACATTTATGCTCCAAATAAGATCTAATTAAAGTCACAGAAGAATTGCTTTAAACAGATCAGAGTTTTCAAACCTTCTTCCACGTCTGACACATTAGGAGTTCAGCAACTCTTCTGCCAGCAACACTACCGACAGCAGTAATCTACAGATCGGCCTGGAAAGTGGAATCAATGCACTGCACTGCAAGTAGTCTCAAAGGTTATTGTTCCAGATAAGTTTCCTCTCTGACACAGCCTGTTTCACTCATGACACTTTTGCAACATACCAAACAAGTTTTCTAAGATGATAATTAAACACTTTCTGAAACACCAAGATACTTTGGTGAAATCCACAATATGTTAGAGCCTGCAAATGTCTTGCAAGACTCAAGATTCAGAGTTACCTTTACAAGACCTCTAATCTCTTTTACATGACCTACGAGGGTGTAGCAAAATTCAGTTGAATTGATTCTCTCATGTCCCTTTGTGCATTTACACTCCTTCGAGATCTGATGACATTTTTTAAAATAGTAGATGCAGAAACACAAGAGAGACAAAAATATAGCAAAATGTGGTTTTCTTTTCAGACGAAGAAGATGGAAACATCTCAGCATTTCTGATTAGATAAAAAAATTAATAAAGTAAGTCTTTCCATGCAAATGTATCCATACGACCTGTCCTCACCCACCATTGTCACAGTTTTCAGCTTTCAGCTTGTCTGGAACATTTTGTTAATCAGTTTCAGACAAATCACCACAGCTGATAACAGCATGGTGAAAGTTTCAAGACAGGGAGGGAGGGAAAAGGAGGTCGACTCGTTGGTCTAGTTATCAAACTAGCAAGCCCTCTGAAATGTTGGCTCAGTAATGCAATCAGGGGAAGAGATAGAAGATAGAGAACAGACAATCTGTGAATTGTGAAGGTAACTTAAAATTAGGTCTAAACAACACGTGCTAACCAATTAGCATACTGGAAAGCAGCAAATGATCAACAAATAAATCCAAAATATAGTTATTTAATGGAACCAAATAGTATTTAGCAATACTTAGTTTTGTCACTGACCTGCACAATTACTGTTTTCAGAGCTGTGAGAGGTTATATTTTATCACATTTGCTGTATTTACCAAGCATTATTTGCCTCCCATTTCAAATTATTGTGCTATAACGATCAGTGTTGCATAAGACATACTGTGGAGATGTTGCAATAGAACAGAGGGAGAAGTCACAGAAAAAAACGGTTTAAAAGAAACAGCTTTCACAAAGACATGCATCGACCATATAGGCCTGACATTATGCAAGAAAAGAAGTTCCAGTGCTTCCAATGATTAATCCTGCAATTGGTTGCCGTGCTGACACTACAGCTTCCACTCTGCAAGGATACCACTGCTCAAAACACATGGCTGTTATTCACTTTCTTTTCCAGAAGTTTCGCATTTCAACCTCACAAGTATAGAGCTATCAGAGTGCATTACACATGTATATGTATAATTATATAATGTGATTGCTTCAAATCCACAAATCACATGAAGCCAGAGTGACAAAGTCCACAGGTGACAGGACAACAAACAACAGGACAGAGTACACAACTCTTTGACCTATTATTCACCACGCAAACACACCCAGACGCACGCATGCGCGTGTGCTCAGCCAGTGACAAATTTTGTTATCTAAATGCTGAGATAATTCTGTTTTGATACTTTATACATGAAATTGTTTGTGGGGTGGTGTGTGTGTTTTTGTGTTTGGTATCTTCAACACACAACTTTTTATTGAATGCTGTTGCATTTCAGAAAGCTGACTGTATCAAGTCCATGAGCTCTCTGGACTCGTCATTGTTTTACTTGGCAGCATCTTCAGAAGTACAACGAGTAAAAATAATGTAGCTTTCTGGCTAACACATTTGGATAACCTTGTGCTTGTGTGAAATTATTTGCATTCACTCTTTTCCCTTACTCTTTTCTAGCCTCCCCCTCACCTTCCCAACATCTCCACTAATGTGGAGAAGTTAAAAAAAAGATATAATTGAAAGTGCTTAATAATCACTCTTCCCTTATTATCCTAGGTTTCTTGATTTGTCTGCATAGATTTGTTTTCATAACCATACGACGTCTCAGACACAAGAAAAGCAGCAAAAAAAAAAAACTTCTTGGAAAGAATAAATTCTGTAAAAGTTACCATGTGTATTGAACTGTGATAATGTACAGTATATAGGGCATATTTTGCCAGATCGGTTGACGTGTGTTCCTGATCTCCTGCCAGCATGTGACCGTTGAACCCTCAACCCGATCCCCCTGCTGAGGAAGACGGCTCGGGGGTGAGGTCCACCTCCACGGAGACACGCAGCCTTCACTGCTCCACTCCTCCTCTCCGCCCCCTCTTCTGCGAAGGACTCGTCCCTCATCCGGGGACTATAAAAACTTTGCTGTGGCTAGAGTTGCTCAGTCTCGTCACCAACTCCACCAGGTAAGGCAAGCAGCAACTGGGATAGGAACTGTAATATGGTCTTCAGGCTGGGGGATTAGAAAAAAAAAAAACATCTCAACTTTTTAAAAGTTCCAAAGTCTTGCAGTCTTGCTTTTCTGTGAGATCTCAACGACTGAAGGAGAAGCTAAAACATGCAAATGTGGAATTTTTTATGGTAGCATTAGGACTTTTCTTTCTTGTCATTACAACTTCAGGTTGAAGCTGTTGGGCCTCAGGAGATATTACAGCTGGTATTTCCATTTAAAGATGTCTCTAAACTCATTTATTCATCCGGATTGAGATCGTCTTCTAGCCCGGACAGCTGACTTGCTAAACCCTAAAACAAGATTATGAAACAGTTCAGGTTTTATCGACTTAAACTGCTTTGCTAATCTACTCAGATTATACGTTGTCTCAATAGACAGCCATATGTTGGCGGCCAGCTAATTCAGGTCAGTTTGTGGATGAGTGTTTTGCAAAGCAATCTTAATTTTGAGACCTATAAGTCTACTTTAGGCAGGAGATTTAACACTGCTTTAGTGGATTCATGACCATATTCCTTTGTGTGTTTTCACCGTTCCTCTTTAACACCTTGTGTGTTTTTTGACTCTAGACCACCATCATGAAATTCGTGGCTCTTGCTCTTGCCGTTCTCCTGGCAGTCGGTGAGTAGAAGACACAGTCTTTCCTGAATCTGGGATATCTCAGAAGATCTGTTGCACATGTCCAACGTTTTGTCTTTGCACCTCTCACCTCAGGCTCCCAGGCCGCTTCCCTGCAGGCTGATGCCCCCTCCCAGCTCGCCCACATCAGGGCTGCAGCGGATGTCTACATGACACAGGCAAAGGAAAGTGCCATCAAAGCTCTGGACCAGCTTGATGACACTCCATACCAGGAACTGAAGTAAGAAAATGTTTTAGATGATGACTCTCTCAAGATTCCTTCAGTGCTGCAGTTATTTAGTCATGAGCCCTTCAACCTTTGTATTGTTCCAGGGCTACCCTGACTCAGCGCCTGGAGGATATCCACAACAACATCAAGCAGCTGCAGTCCCAAGTGTCCCCTATGACCGACACTGTCGTTACCAGCATCTCTGATGCCACTGCTGACTTGCGTGCCTCTATTGCAGCTGACATTGAGGCTCTCAGAGCTGAACTAGAGCCCAAGCGTGCCAAGCTGAGGGAGGTCCTCGAAAAGCACTTGGAGGAGTACCGCACCCACTTGGAGCCCTACGTCAGAGAGTACCAAGCTAAGCAGAACGCCGAGATGGAGGCTCTGAGGGCCAAGATGGAGCCCGTTATGACGGAGCTGCGTCAGAAGGTAGCCACCAATGTGGATGAGACCAGAGCTGCCCTGATGCCCATTGTTGAGTCTGTGCGCACCAAGCTTGTTGAGCGCCTGGAGGCCCTGAAGGAGATGGCTACCCCTTACGTGGAAGAATACAAAGAGCAGCTGAGACAGGCCTACAGCCAGGCACAGGGCGTCAATACTGAGCAGATCACTTCCCTGAGGGAGAAGCTGACTCCTCTTGGAGAGGAAATCAAGGAGAAGCTCCACGCCATGGTTACCATCATCAGAGATACCTTCAACAAAAACTAAATCTTCTGTATCTTTCTTTTAACTAACCTCACCTTGCTGTCTGTCTTAGATATATTGAAGCTGTCTCTATGTTCTTTCTTCCCCCTCACAAACAGACCACCTCAGAAGTGAAGCTAGTGCCTAACTTATGAACAAAAATGGCGGAACTTCCTTCCCTCCGAGCACGCAATTTCATGCATAAATCCAAGCACGCACGCAGAGACACATACACACTTAGCACACGTCTTCATCTTTACATGCCATTTGCTAACATATTGTGTATGAAGTGCTTGTGAATTACCACATAGCCTTGAATCTCTGTGTAACTATGGTAACTGTGCTTTGATGAAAAATACAGCTCAATAAACATCTGACTGTTTATACAACTGTGTTCTGGGGTCATTTTCCTTTAAACTGTTTGTTAAAAAAAGCATCACACTCACCTTTTCAGCCCCTCCAGGCAAAAGGGGCAAGATCAGGATTTTAACAGGTCAACATTGATCACAAATACCACCTGAAAAGAACAATATTAAAACAATCAGTTGTAGTTAAGACTGCCATTCAGCTGCATATGAGATATTCCTGTCTGCTGTATTAAAAGCAATGATTAATGAGCTGATCAGAGAGGGAACCGGCCTATTGACAAACCAGAATCATGCTGTGATTAATTAGGGGGAAGTCTTTACAGCCTGGGATCCCTCAGGCTGGAACAATCAACACCATCCCATCGAAGTGCCACATGAGGCTAAACGTGGAAGCAAAAGCCTCTCAAACAGAATCTTATTGTTAAAGTCCTGCCAACTACTTCTCTCCTTTTCTGTAATATTATTTAAATTAGCAATAAAAACTTGCTCTAGTCATACTAACTGGTACGGTGGAATTCAACCTTTAAGGAAAACCAGAACTTTAAGCTAGACATCACGTGTAAGTGAGTCTCCAATTAACATGGTGTTGAAACTCTGGCCCTATGAATAATAAAAACAGATTGTTTCTGTTCTCATCTGTCCACACCCAGTAACATCAAACTGTTATGTGCAAAATGTTAATTCGACTTGGGCTTAAGGCTACAAGTCACAATGACATATTTGCTTCTTCCCAAAGAATTGCATTCAGGTCTTCGCCGCTCTTGCAGCTGAATGCAACAAAGTGCTTCCAGCTTCGATTAGTTGGTGTCAATGCCGCTATGAGTATTATAATGGATGAGGCCAGCTTTGAGGTCCCCAGTGAGAGTTCTGTGCTCTATAAAACCATGCTGTTCTTCCAGCCACAAACGACCCCTCAGAAAACCTGATTGTACACAACTACGGAAACCGGAGGGAGAAAACTTTGTACAGGCTGCTACTTTTATGTTTCACTCTAAACTTGTGGGTTTAACTCACTGTTGAGGAGCAGCTAGCAGCCAGATTTGCAAAAACTAAAAGGACTGAACAGACACATTAGTAGACACTTGTAGACAACAAAAGGATGAATGGTGAGTGTTTTCTACGTATTGTATTGATGACATGATGTGAGCTCCTTATTTTACACTCAGCTCTCCCCTTCACCAGGGACAAACTGGTGAAGGGGGGAGCTGACCTTGAGCTGCTTTGAGAATTTGGAAAAATGTAACAATGTACATGGATGTTTGCCTTCTTTTCCACTTAGGTCTGTCCCACAGCTGTGAACTTTCCTTGCCTGGCTGCACAGATGGAGGGGTACTCTTCATCACCAAGGTCCCCCAAGTCTGTGGGATCAGAGTTCAACTTGAGATGCAGGCACTGTGGCGGCAGTTTGACCAGCTGGGCACAGAAATGATAGTTACAAAATCTGGACGGTGACAAATGCTTCATACAATGTATTGTAGTGTGTTCTGTAGTTACTGTCCCAATAGCTGAAACTGTCTACCTACCAAACACGCTGCTATGTTCATCCACTAGCTCTTTTTGCTGTAGTTTTTTTGTATTGCCTAATATGTTTCTTGATCTATGTGTTTTTTTTTTACATTCATAAAATGGCAGGAGGATGTTTCCAACATTTCAGGTGAGAATCTCTGGAATGGATCCTTCAGCAGAGTATGTTCTGCTCATGGACTTCATCCCTGTTGATGACAAGAGATACAGGTTAAGCAATATTGATTTAATTCATAAATATGAAGACTGTTGCAGATTGAGCTTCCTTTACTTTTACACTATCTTGAGAGTTTTGATCAATTAAAAAAGAAGCTCTAGACATTATGCTTTAATTTAATTATGTTTCAATGTTTATACTCTATCTGTGTAAGCTGCTATATAAATTAACTATGCCTAGATTTCACTACAGAAAAACTGACTTAACATGTTGATTATCTGCATCCTTAAATGAATTTCAATAATAATAATAATAAAAAAAGGAAATAATAATTTATTTGTTTCAGATATGCATTCCACAACTCCTCATGGTTGGTAGCAGGGCGAGCGGATGTTGCAGCTCCAAGCAGAATGCATTTCCACCCAGACTCACCGTCTCCTGGAGCCCAGTGGATGAAGCAGACAGTGTCGTTTGACACTCTCAAGCTCACCAATAACCTGCTGGATGACAATGGACATGTCAGTTGGATGTTCTTGCTTTTTACTCCATGCTTTAATGAAATAGTCCCTGAAATGTTTATTTAAACTGACTCTTTGTTTTCTCCTGCTTTTCTGTTTGTAAGATGATTCTGAACTCCATGCACCGTTACCAGCCACGGTTCCATGTAGTGTATGTGGACCCAGACCCCAACAGTCATTTAAACGCCTACAAGAACTTTTGCTCTTTCTCCTTCCCTGAGACACGGTTCATGGCCGTCACTGCCTATCAGAACCACAGGGTAAGAACTTGACCTTCAGTAGCCTAAATACTGAATGGGCCCAACCTTTCCCGTATATAAGAAGTAAATGATTTAAGAGAAAAGAAAATGCTCAGTATTTGAAATTTTCTATGCTTTTAGATAACTCAGTTGAAAATTGCAAGCAACCCATTTGCTAAAGGGTTCAGGACCACAGACCCACAGGCATGGTGAGTGTCAGTCCACCCTAAATTCAGCTTTTGTCCTTGACAAGCAGCAGAATCCTAACATTATCAGCTGGTAAATGATAAGGCTGCAGGCCTGATCACAGTTAATCTTTCACCTTTGTACTGTCTGTCACTCGTACAGTCTCTCATGTCAGGGAGGGGATTGTTTCAGATACAGTAGATTGATCACAAATGCGTGTAAAGGCACGTATACATCTTTCCAGAAAGGACTGCGTAATTGCATGTAACACCTGTGTTCTTACTTTTGCGTGCAGGGAAGGTACTGCAAGCTCTCTTGCAGTATCCTGTCCACCAGATGGCGGTACAGAGCCTCTCGTCACTAAACCTAAAGATCAGTGTCGTTCAAAGCCTTCAGCCAGTGAGTATTTTACAACCCACTGTATTACTTTTCAGCCCAGTCCAGAGTTTAATTATTTAAAGTCATATGATTAATTTAGCAGTACTAAGACTCTTAGTTATAATTTACTAGTCTTATTGTGTTTGCACAACTTTGATTAACATCTTTGCTGTTGCAGTTTACAGTCTGTCTTTTTAAATCTCAAATAAACACACACATTTTATATATTTTTAAATTTACCTTCTCAGTTACACATTCCTTTGGACCAGAATATTTATTATTATTATTTTTTTTTTATGGTTTCACAGTATTTTAGTTGAAATTTTGTTCTTACATTACAGTATTTTTTCTTTGTTATTTGTTTTTATATATTACATTTTTCTATCTTTGTGTGAATCTACTAGCTGTGATTGCCTGTGGCAATTTCTGTGCTGCTGTTGCACAGAAATTTCCCAGCTGTGGGACAGTAAAGGATATTTATATTCTGCATTGCAAGTTATAAAGCCATGTTAGTAAACGTCTGTTTGCTCAAGACATTTATTAACGTGTCTTGTTAATTAACATATTTTGTATGTTAATTCTAATTAATTCTAATTAACATACAAAATACTGAACAACAACACAGGGCTAAATAGAACCTATTTAAGCATTTTTCTCTTCCTTTACAGGACAGACAAGTTCATCCTCTGTGCTGTTGCAGGAGTATGAGGTGCCTCACCAAAAGGAGGATTCTGTGGAAGTCACCATGGAGAGCAAAGATGATAACAGCTTAACAACATCTGCACATTTCCTCCATACCCCTGTATACTGGGATTGCACTGGATCATCTCACTAGAAAGTCAAGCTGTTGCAAAGCAAGCAAAAAAAAAAAAAAAAACCCCAATTGTTCCAATTAGCCCCTTAACATCTGGCTTCTTTCCTTCTTACATTTATGTATATAGTATACTTGCGGTAGTTCTATTTACTGGGCTCCATGACAAACCCTTTAAATTACTTATTAAACCCTTGAAAACAAGTTGTAAGGGGTGGCATTGTGACATAAATTATTAATGATGTCACTGAAAGTACTCAGGAGCCACAGAAAAGAGGTCTATGTCATGATAACAATGACATAACAGACATTAAAATCAGCTAATACAGTGCTTCTCAAGAGTATACACACCCACCTCTTAACTTACAACTTTTCTTTTTTTGTCAAAAACTTGAATAAATGATAAATGATTCCAAATGCCTTTCCACACCTAATTTATTATTGGTGTGGAATTTATATGTTGTTATTAATAAAATAACAACATATAGATGTTCTGGACTACTATATTTAGTTTGTTATTTATTTTTAGGTTTAATTTATCTGTAAAGGGCTGACACCAAATTCATTTAAAGTAAGCTCATCGTCACTGTGAGAGAAGACAGACGTCAGTATTAATATGTGTGTGTAATACAGCATTTTAACACCAATAAAAACAATAAACGCATGCGTATACGCCATGATTTTGCTTATAAGCATGTCATAATAATATTAAATATGAAACATGTATTCCTTTAAAACTATACAGAGGATGAATGGAAGTCAGGCTAAAAACTTCATTACCCATGATACGTTTCTTGGAAGGGAGGGGAGAACTGAAAAACGATTTTGCTTTCAAAATAAAATAAAACAAATGTTTAGCAATTTTCTTTTACAATGTTAGAGTGTAGCAATTTAGATGTTTCATTTGTTAATGGAAAAGTGGAATTATTGCCAATATGTTTATTGGGTATTGGATCAGCAGTCAATAATAGCTAAATATTTTTTTCCTCCTGTTTACCATATTTTTGGGGTCTATTCATTGTCTATTGTATGGGCCAATAGACATAATTTAGTATGGGGGGAGTTTGATTATCATCCCTCACCACAATACAGCTAATAATCCTCTGTCATCCATATTTGTGCAATAAATATCTAATGTTGTGTGTATTATGTCTTACAACTCTGAAAAATAAACACATTTAGCAAACAAACTGACACAATTATTGCCTGTACCACTTAATCTGTTTCTTACCATAGCTGTTATTCCCTGTCACAACCAAACCAATATGGAACTTATTGGAAAAGAGCCAAAAAAAAAAAAGGAAGACATTATTTGATAATTGATCTAGTTTCACATAAAGATATCCCTGATCACACATCTCAGTACAGGTCTGCCCAGCCCTGCACGTTTCTCAGCCGAGATAGTTCCTCTACTATCTAGGCAGGACTGAAATGTTTGAGTTTTATCAACAGGATCATGGTTTCATAAACCTAATTTTTTATTAGAAATAATTTCTGTTTAGTTTAGAATTACATAGATTAAATATACGACCAGTCTAAGGAGCTACAATTTGGAATTGGAAATGGTCAAATGCAAGCCAGGATCTATATAAACACTGACAGTATCATACCAATGTCCTTAGCCAATATTTTCTTAAACAGTTGCTCGGTGCATGCCACCTCAGGTAAAACACTCAGGCATGTAAACAAATAGATTGTGCATGGTGGCATCCTTTGAAGCCGGACATCCAGAGCAAAAGCCTTGAATATGAAAGTTGTCATCTCAATAATTTTTTTTGATATACTACTGGTACTCTATGAGAGAACAGCGAGGAGTTTATTTTGAAAAGTCCTCCAGGAAACAGTTTGGATTTGCAGTTTAACTTGGCATCAATGCTGCCTGCCCCTTCGCAGATCTGAAGGATGCGACGGAGTCGATGGAGGAGGAGGAGGAGGAGGTGAAAGACTGGAAGGCGGAGAACAGCATGAACTGGACGGAAAATAGGGAGGATGCGGATTACGGTAGCCTCCCGGTCAGTCTGCCTCCTGGTGATGCTTTCGGTGGTTTAGTACGAAGATGTTGGGGTAAAGAGACCCAGGCCTGCGGCTTGTCGTCACACGGAGCAAGAGCTGGTGATTTATGCGTCGCCTCAAATTGACACCGAGCAAGCCGGAGCTTTAATTGAGAGGACGATTTGATGTCTACCATAGGATTAGTGTGTAGTCTATTAGAATGACTGATTTCATTTAACACTGAAATCAGTGAAATAACATTGAACCTCGTGCCTTTTTTAGCGTTGTGGGTCAACTGCCATAATGGTTTTAGCCGTCGTTTTAGCATCATCCCCTCTTGACCCATTCTCCCGTGCTGCTTCGCGCTGGATGTCAAGCTGAAAGCTGCGCCGCAAAGTCAACGCCAAACATCAGAAATAAAACTGAGCCGTGGTGAAACATGAAGGGGTCAAGGCTGCAGCCGCGCCGCTTGACGGCACTATTCATATGGACGACTCTGTGTCTGCACAGCAGCGGGCAACCCGCACCTGACTCCTCGGGCCTGCCTCGAGCCATCCGCGTGCCACTGCGGCAAGGCGCTCGCGCCGAGCAATCACCGCCGCTGCCACCTGCCGCCGAATCGAAACGGGGACGCGGCACCGCGAGCGAATCCCCTGTGCGCAGGCGGAGAGGAGCGGCAGAGGGCGGTGTCAGCTTTGTGGACATGATCGACAACCTGCGTGGGAAATCTGGTCAGGGATACTACGTGGAGATGGCTGTGGGCTCTCCTCCGCAGAAGGTGAAAAAAAAAAAATGTCTGCTACATGATCACTTATTGTCATATCACACGTGTCTTTAAATGTCTTACAGGTGCACAAGGATACAGATACCTTTACCTATGGTTTGTAAAAAGCAACAACAACACGAACAAAAAGCATTTACTTTGTTCCTTGTGACATTTAGTGTGTGGCCTGATCAATGTGAACAGTTTGTACGATATTTTATTATATAATTCAAGGAATGTTACTTTTATTAATCATGTTTAATAAAATTGTTTTTATATGTCACAGTGATGGTTATAATAACAACATAAGATGTTGTGTTAATGTGAATTATGTTTTAGCTACACAAAACGATTTAAAATAAATTAGAGCTGCAGCTAATTATTAATCAATTATTCTACTGATTATTCTAACGATTAATCGATAAAAAAATGGCACATTCTACAGATTTTTTATCTGACCGCTTAAGCAAAAGAGACAAAACAAAACCATTCAATTTCTTTTCAAACACGTAAAAACAATTACCTGCCTCAAGTGCAAAAATCTGCATCTAAAAAATATTATAACGTCAACGTGAAAAGCTCTGCCCTTTCTGTTTGATGTAACATCAATACATTGTAGGGCAAATCTGTTGATTATCTTTTTGATTAATTGAAAAAGATACTTATTAGGATATGTTCTTAAAGAATCCAGGTCCCGTCAGGAGTCGTGGGTTGGACATTTTTAAAATGTAAAATGTGCATATTCTTTTTGTACAGTTTTGGTTTAACTACTCCTCTGAGTAAATTGTTCTTTCAGCAAATGGCATTTTTGTGTCCCTATGCTCTAGTTAATGACAATTAGCAATTATTTCAACAGTCGATTCAACAATTTTAATCCAAATAATCTCTTCAGCCCTTAAATAAATGGAAAACTAAACTCTCCCTAATAGCTTGTTGCAATTTAAGATCGTAAAGGGGAATTACTGCATACTTACATCATTGCGCAACAAGCTTTAAAGTTGATTATTCTAATTTCATTGCAGCATTTTAAAAGTCCTTCAAATGTACCTTCTGATTGTCCATGTCTGTGGGTTGGCCCTGCCATGGCAGGTGGCCTGTGTGTGAAAGTATCTGAAAAGAGACAGACAGATAATGGGACCATTAATTCTGCAGAGCAAGGACTGCCAGCTGGGCGCAGCTGCAGTGCACAGCCTGGCACACAGAGGGTGACGGCAAAGGAAAGGAGAGTCAGACAAAGATGAGTCCCCTTAGGGAGGATAAAATGAATGAATGAAAGCCGAGGAAGGGAGAAAATAAAATGAGCGAGAAGATCAAGGTGAAGAGCGGTAGAGATGAAAGAAGGAAAAAGGAAGTGGATGATGGGTGGAGGAAGAAAAAAATGTGACAGACGATTGATGTGGGGAGTCAGACTGGGAAGTCACTGGAGAGAAAGAAGCTAACTGTAGCGAGAGAGGATGAGCGAGACAGAAGGCTTTAAAGTCCTCAGTGTAGGTGACACTCTGAAAGACTCAATGCTTTCAGAAAAGTTAGAAGACAGATCTGTGGGGTAGAAATCCCAATTTTCAAGACATTTTTTTCATCTAAATCTTTATAAACTTTTAACTTTCCATCAATTATTCTCTTTAGAGATCAAGAGGACGTTGCACTGTGTATGTGTGCGTAAAGAAAGCAAGGTTTTACTGCTTGAAAACAAAGACAACATGATTACAAGATTGAAATCTAAACCTATCTTTACCACCTCGTGCTGTGTTAGTAATTATTCTGATTAAAGTTTGTTCCCATTAGAGGATAGACCGATACCTTATCTTGGAAGAATACTAACATTTTCAACTCCAGCGTCAACATTGGCAGACGCTGGAGTTTAAAGGCTCAAAAGAATAGAAGTGAGCACTTAGGCTGTAAAATATTCTTCCTTTTTATTGCATGCGAAAAATCTTGCTCTCTCTTACTTTGAGCTGTAGAATTGCTATGAGATGTCCAAGAAAATGCGATTTCCTTTGAGACAATTTCTACAACTCTATACTGCCTTTGGCTTCTTTTCTTAACACAATTGAAAATAGCCAACTTTGAGTATTATTTTTTAGCTTCAGACCAGCCAGTCAATCTAGATTTTTGTAAGCAGCTGATTTCTTTGTGCACCTCCACAAACGGACTTACTAAAGCTTCTTTTAAACCCCATATTTTGTATGACTCTTTAAAAAATGGCTCTATGAAATCAGTTAATGTAACTCGTAATTTCCCTGGCCACTTTTACAATTTGTCTGATCATGTTTTCCTAATAAAATTCAGGTGAAAAAATTAAAGACAGATTAAATTATATAAAATGGTCTTCAACTTTTTACACACTCTAAATTTAATTAATTTGTGGAGGAAGTGCAGTCTTTGATTATATTTTTCATTGGAAAGGCAGAAGACATTCTCCAAACTCCAAATCAGACACTTCATGGTGAATTGATTGATGCAACCCAAATCAAGACTCAACCAACAGATGAAAAAAACAAGGAAAATCTCCTGAGGGGGACAATAATAAAGTAATGCTCAGACACTATGCATGAAATTAATTCTAAGAATAAGATGTTGCTGTAAGAGCAAGATGAAAGATCCTCATAATGAGGAGTTGGGGGCAGGGGGTTAGCAAACGTATTGGCTGGAACAAAAGGATCAGGAAGACAGGCATTGGGGGGGAGTGCAGGGAAAGGTCTCAGGGTGTCAGGATGCAGCCTTCAGTGTCGGAGTCTTGCTGAGCTCTGAATGTTGTGGTGAAAGAGACAGCTGTACTCTGAACAGTCAGCACATTTCTGTCCAAGAGATTAAAAACACAAGGTTCAGAATTAGGACAAACTCTGGTAACGTTTGAGGAGACAGTTCTATGCGGATTATGCTTGTGGATGGTACAGCGTGTGTATTAGAGATTGTGTACGTGCATATGTGTGTGTGTGAGAAAGAGAAGAAGGTAGACAGCGTCAGGATTTATTCTAGGCTATCAGGGTTGGCCCTTGAGACAATAGCACTTCTCTGGGTATTTTAAGAGCCAATCCATTATTGAGCAGCTTGCTTTAGCTCTGCGGCTGGCTCTCTGGGTGTTTCTGTGCTACTGTGCCTCTCCTCACTATCAGCATCCTGCTCTTTTCTTTCAATCTGTCACCGACACAATTCCTGAGAGCGACCTGTGAAACATCCAGGCATGAATAAAGCAATGCCGTGTTGTATATTTTCTGCTTTGGCAAGCGTCTGTCTGTTCGCTCCATTCACACATTCGCTGACTGTTTTGACTGACGGCGCAAAATATGATACTCTCTTAGAGATGCAGACAGAAGAGGAGGAAATGGCAGAGAGGAGGGCAAGTAGAATACGCAACTTGAGAGGCAGGGAGGGCTTGAGGGGGAGACGGAGATGGGACAGACAAGGACATCTGGGCCAGAGAGAAAGAACTGCTTGGCTTTACAACAAAGAATCCCTGCCCATTGCACAGTAACATGATTTCTCTGTTTTCTTTAGTTGAATATCCTGGTGGACACAGGAAGCAGCAACTTTGCTGTTGGGGCAGCTGCTCATCCCTTCCTGCGCAGATACTACCATCGTTCACTGTGAGTTGTCACTCAGTTGCTACTCACTGGACCTTGCAGAAAGTATTCACATCTTCCAGACATAAGCTTCATTTTATTTTACATAATCGACAAGCACAAAGTGGTGCATAGATATTAACTTAAAAAAAACAACCCAATTTTTAATATTTGGCATTTGACATCCCTAAATAAAATTCATACATTTTGAAACCCCTTTTTCTTCCACTTTACAGTTATGCGCCACTTTATGTTCCTTTTTCCACTTGAAGTCTCAATGAAATGCTTGTTATAATGTGGAAAACTTTTTAATATTTTTGTAAGACTCTGTGAACAAGTAAACTATTCTTTATAGAAATAATTAACTGTATTCCCTTGTGTTGGTGGACAGCTCTAGTTCATACCGAGACCTGGGCAGGAGTGTGTATGTTCCCTACACTCAGGGCCGCTGGGAGGGGGAGCTGGGCACCGACTTGGTCTCTGTGCCACATGGCCCCAATGCCACACTGCGCGCCAATGTGGCCGCAATAACCCAGTCAGACCGCTTCTTCATCAACGGATCAAACTGGGAAGGAATCCTGGGGCTGGCCTATGCCGATATCGCTCGAGTGAGTTTTTACATTAATTGAAACAAACCTGAAGTTAATTTCTTGACAGTGGCACTATTGTGGTGATAAAACAAAATTATACCTTAGAGATTACTTAGCAAAGATTGGCATTTAATCTAAGGAATAGAAGAAGGCATGCACATTCCTAATTGTCTTTTTTTTAGCTAAACTGTCAAGTCAAAATTAGCTCTAGGCAACAGCAACCTGAAGAGTAATGTCAAATCACTAACAGACATTTTTAGAATAACATCACCACCAGCCTACCTGAAGGTAAATATTATCTCTGGTGTTCCCAGTTTCATTTATAGTGTTAATCCATTTGTTCTCTGCTGGTATTAAATGCAGTTTTAATGATCTGAATTGATGAAAATGTGTTACACTGCTAATAACGGTGTTATCCATTAATATGTTCATACAATAACCCTTTGGATACCTCAGAACAGGACGATTCTGTGTTTTATATGACCAGTTGGAGTCGTGCACAGGTTATCCTTCCATCATTCAACCCTGTCTATTCTGAGTCAAACTAACAATATAAATGGCTGTTTTTATATCAAAAAGATGAATTATTTTCCCTCAAAGGTAAGAGTGTGATCACTGCTGTATCGTGCTTATCAACATGGGCCCAGCTCAAGCATTTCTTACACACACTCAGACCTGATCATGGGGAATGTTTGTCTCTTCTCACTTTTAATTTATCTTCAATAGCCTCTTATTTGCTTTAAATATAACACTAGAAACTAAAAGCACAACATCAATACTAATCTAATAAGAGCTTCCAGGTGGGTTTGCAGAGGAGTGAACCTATTATTTAATGCATACTGTTTCTAACCTTTTTGTAAGTATATGTAAGTGTAGCAGAAATTACAGCATAGATTTTGTCTTTAATTTACTCTTTTTGTCAGCTAATATACTAATAGACTTCATTAAAGAGGAACGCCAACCTTGCAATTCTTAAAATTTGGCCACCGCTATAAATGTTGTCCTAATGAGTCACTATTAATTCAGATGTTCAGACCCATTTAGCTTTCTGATGACTGATGCAGGAAGATATGTAAATGAGAGCAGCTTCTTTGGGAATTGGCCCAAAATGAACTACAGTTCTTGTGAGCAAAGACAGAGAGAGTTTAATTAAGCAGTCTGCAACTTAAAAAAGGGTCATACTGTAAATACTGTATGATGATAATAGCTTTGTGCTAATTGATGAATATTCTCACAACTTAAATATTTTTAAACTTATGAAAAAAAAATGAATGGAGAAATGTGCAGATACATATCTGATTGATTGATTACTGTTGTTGATGAATCACTAAATGACAGACCAAACAAGTTCATTAAGAAAGAAAAAGGGCATTTTCAGTTTTATTTAATGATGTCACAAACTGGGAAGCTGGTCTGATAACTTTTCAGCTTGAGAGTCAAGAGGAGCTAAATGAAAAGCTAAAAGGAGCTGATGTTTTGTCCGTCAATCAGCTTTTCCAATAAAAGCATTTCTCTCACTGTCTTCCAGCCGGATGAGACGCTGGAGCCTTTCTTCGACTCTTTGGTTCGTCAGACCTCTGTCCCCAACCTCTTCTCCCTCCAGCTGTGCGGCGCAGGCTTCTCCCAGAACCAGTCGCTGGGCAGCTCCACAGTTGGCGGCAGCATGGTGACTCACATACAAACGCAAACTGCGATGTTTTGTGTTTGTTAAGCGCTGGATTAATTTAGTTTTTCCTGCGTTTTTTAGATCATCGGTGGAGTGGACTCATCACTGTACGTCGGAGAGCTTTGGTACACTCCCATCCGCAGGGAGTGGTACTACGAGGTCATTATTGTTCGGATTGAGGTGAACGGACAGGATCTTAACATGGACTGTAAAGAGGTACAGATTTATCAGTGATAAATAATTTGAAATGATCAATTTTCTCCTAAAATGTTAGGTAACAAACATGCAACATATATGCTCTGCAGTACAATTATGATAAGAGCATTGTGGACAGTGGGACCACCAACCTTCGACTTCCAAGGAAAGTCTTCCAGGCTGCAGTGAAGGCTATTGAAGCCGCCTCTTCGGTGAGTCATTTGCATGTGATACATATGGTTGTAATCTTGATTTTCCTTTCATTACAGTTGAACTGAAATTTCTTTATAAAAATGAAATGAACCAAAATAGCTCAAATTACGTTTTTTTTTTTTTTTAACTGGACAATAAATAAACATCTTTGTGCAGACGGAGCAGTTTCCCTCTCAGTTCTGGCTCGGGGAGCAGCTGGTTTGCTGGCAGGCTGGAACTACACCCTGGCACATCTTCCCAGTGATCTCCCTCTACCTGATGAGTGAAAACCGCAACCAGTCCTTCAGAATCTCCGTCTTGCCCCAGGTAACAGCGCTCTCGGGTTCTGGATGTGAATTTATTCACGAAGAACAGAAATGGCCGGCCTTGTGTTGCTATCGATGTTACATGAAGATCAGTCCTGAGTAAATGATTTGAAACTGCCCAAGTTTGGCTCCTGGATTTAAGATTCAAGGGAAACATTTAACACCTCCTGTATTAAACATTGCTGTGTGCCTCTTAAGACTCTCAACACTGGAAGATTTTCTTTTATGTACTGTATTTTCCAGACTATAAATCGCTACTTTTTTCCCACGCTTTGAACCATTTGGCCCATAGGCCAGTGTGGCTTTTCTATGGATTTTTCTTCAAGCTCTATGGGGCTCTTTAGCAGGAAGTGAATCATTGCAAGTCAAAATTGGAAATCAAAATTGAAAAAGAAAAATTGCTAATTTTCATTTAGAACAAGCACATGCAGCAGGCACGGTGGAGAAATGTTTTCAAACTCATACCCCCTGATCAAGAAAACCACACAAAGAAGTTCATATGATGCAGCTTTTAAGTTGAAGGCTATCGATCTGGCAGTAGAGATCAATGTACAAAA
The DNA here is from genome assembly GCA_911649635.1 of Poeciliopsis gracilis. NCBI lineage: Eukaryota > Metazoa > Chordata > Actinopteri > Cyprinodontiformes > Poeciliidae > Poeciliopsis > Poeciliopsis gracilis. The sequence goes on along the minus strand of CAJVRI010000884.1, from coordinate 3,680,743 downwards.
GCGCTTCTTGTGGGATCAGAAGCAGTTGAAATTTATTAAAACTCTTCAAAGTGGCTTGTTGAGGCCTCAGAAGTCAAATCTGTGGGTGGTTTGTGACCTTTGTGCTACAGCGTGAAAGTCATCACGTCTATTGCAACTTCTGCTTCAGGTAAAAATCCACACCTGAGATACACAAATAAACATATCAACTGATTGTGTGGTAGTTTAAAGAACAGAATCACAGCTGCAGAAGTTATTTCCCTCTAGTGGACAGTTATGCTATTACATCTTTAGGTTTTTCTCCTCTGCAGCTTGTTTATCACAGTTTTAAATTGTGTCTGAAATTGAAGGGCAACTTGTTTGACTAGATAGGAAATATGATTAACTATTTTTAACGGCTTGGAAGTTCCCAAAGTGTTCATCCACTTGAAAGAAATAGAATGTTAACCTGAGGAAGACAGGAAAAAAATAAATGCTCTCATCTCGTGGGAAACATAAAAATCTGTAAGCTGAGAGCGAAAAGATGATGTGGCATTACGATCCCGCAATTCTATTATTGAGCTCATAGAGGTGTCATTTCTAGTCATTTTAAGGATGACTAATCATCCTTAAAAACTGAGAAAAATTAATTTCTAGGATTTAGAATTCTAAATTAATTTCTAAGAATTTCATAATTACTTAGAAATTACTAAGTCCTTTAATCTAAAATGAAATCCTGGCTAATTTCAGTGAAGTCATGATTTAATAAGAGAGCAGTTGATGTTCAGATTAAATCATCAGATTAAGTTGCTTCAGGAAGAATTTTTTTCCTCTTAATAAATAAAATCATATTTTTATTAACTCAGGCTATAGTTGTCTGACGCTACATTGTTTGTGATAAACAAAAAAATAGTGGGTCAGAAAAGCAAAACTAGAAGAAAGGGGGGTCACTAAGTTTTTAACAATCCTGTTTTTAAAAACAGCTTAGCTAAATCCATATATGGTTTTGATACAATTGATGATGTCTACGGAAACTACAGGGTTCTTTTTGGAAACTCACCACATATATCTTCATCTGAAGCCACCTTTGAATATTTTCTTCTTTTTATTTGCTTATTGTTTTTGTCTGTGCAGCAATACCTGCGGCCGGTGGAAGATTTTGCCTATACTCAGGAGGACTGCTATAAGTTCGCCATGTCTCAGTCCAGCACTGGGACAGTGATGGGAGCTGTCATCATGGAGGGCTTCTATGTCGTTTTTGACCGAGAGAAGAAACGCATCGGATTCGCCGTAAGCACCTGCCATGGTGAGGAGGAGAGGACACAGACATAATAAAGGACATGAACAAAGTGCTCATGTCCCTCATTCTGATTCTTGAATGTATTATTTGTTACTCTGCAATAGATCTCAGTGTGTTTTCACTGGGATGCTATGAGATACTAGCACAAAGTCGTGCATAATAATGAAGTAAACTTTTGTTTTTGGGTATGTTTCTTCCAGCTTTTCATATTTAGACTGAAATGTGTGATATTTTTAGATGTTTATTTGGAAAAAAGACATGCATTCTTTTGTATAAACGAAATAATATATAAACGAGTTGGTTTGTCACATGATATTCTCTTGAAACACATTGAAGATTATAGTTGAAAAATAAAAAAACCCCATAATGTTCAAGTGCTTTAAATGCTTTTGAAAGCACTTGAACATTATGGGTTTTTGCAGTTCGAATTACAAAGCATAAAACTAACAAATTTGAGTTGAAAGATTTGAATTCCTCATGTTTATGTTCTTCCGTTCTCAGTACACGACAAGTTCCGAACAGCGTCAGTGGAGGGCCCGTTCCACGGCGTCGACCTGGAAGACTGCGGCTACAACATCCCGCAGACGGACGAGTCCACCCTGATGACCATCGCCTACATCATGGCGGGAATCTGCGCCCTCTTCATGCTGCCTCTGTGTCTCATGGTGTGCCAGTGGCGATTTGCCCGCTGCCTCCACCCGCACGGGGACTTTGCAGATGACATATCTCTCCTAAAATGAAGGGACGCGGGGCTGAGGAGGCTCCTTTCAAACTGACGGTGCTGTTCACAGAAAGCTTTGAAAAGATTCTTCAGGAATCACAGAGACACACAGAGAGAACCTTGCTGCCATCGGGTTGTTAGTGAGAATAACAAGAGCCATCTTGAGCTTGAATCGGACAAGAGAAGGTGCTGCTGTCAGTGTCCACTTTGTCTGTTTAAGCTTCTGTATCTATGCAGATCAGCATGATTTAAGGAACTGGTGGGAAAATGCAAAACAAACATGTAAAAAGAAAAAAAAACATTGATGAATCAGCTGGGAAGATAAGTTTCTTACCTCTGCAGTGCATTTATTGGGTTATTTCATTAAAGAACAAACTGACCCTTTACAAACAAAACCCGGATGTGTATTAAAGATGAGAAATCCCGTTGCAGCCGCCTTTGCAGTGCCGTGATTTGAATATATGAACAATTGGTCACATGTGTGCTTCTGTAGCTTTTATTTGTGGCTTTTGAGTGGATGGCATTAATTGTTGGAACCTGCATATTTGTTTGCACAGCTGTCTTGCATACAAAGAGTTTATGGAAAGGTTTAAAAAAATAAAAGAAGTCATAAAAAAACAGCAGAATAATGCAAATGAAGAATTCTGGAAAAAGCTAATGACGTACACATAAAGAGGCTATTTAACGAAATATAATGTCAAGCATTTATTGTATGTAATCTGTTTTTGGAGAATATGATCAGAGACAGATCGCACTAAATTTCAGATGTCATTTCTTTTCTTCTACTGATTAAAGCCTGAACGTATCTACTGTACATAACATTTGTGCATTCCAGATCGTCTATTTGCACAGACACAGATCACCGAGTGCTTATTCTCGCAAAACTACTGCTGCACCTATTTGATGATTTGCACATGTAAACACACTACACGCTAACAACGAATGAAGAGGGCTTCTATCATAGATACACACACAGCCTGATACGTTTTTAACTGGGACCATATCTGCTTTGAAAGGGAAACCAGCCCTAAGTGAATTATTTACTGGGAAACATGACATATACGAGACATTTTGTGTTGTCTCCATAAAAGCTGTACATAGATTAACTCAGAACTGGATATTTATCTGTCAGGTGTTGGCAGCTTTGTTGAACCAATAAAATACTTATTGTAACTGTAAAATGTCTCCTTTTTTACATCCTGGTCGCATAATCGCTTTGAAAAAGTGTTGAAAGAATCTATCCTTTAATTTGAATACATAGATTTAAAAATATTGTTTTAATAAAATTGCTGGTGTCTCAAATATTTGATTATCAGTACCCACACTGACTATATTAATACTTACAACTAAAGGTTTTTAAAGTCATTATTTCTACTTTCCTCTTTTTGGTTGATCAAAGTACTTTATAATTAATTGACTTTCTATTCTCACACACAAATTCAAGTGTATGTTCATTAGTTACAGAGTAATCTTAAAGATAATGTATTTCAGCTACTTAATCTGATACCTATGAGGCTATTATGGATTTATTTTTGTATGTTTTTGTCAGGAGGAAATTTATTTTACCCCCATTGAGGGTACAGGAGGTTAAATAAAATCGGAAAACTCAAAGAGTTAGCTGCACAGCTGACAAGTCATTAGTGTTGGAGTGGGAACATCACTGGAAGCGTGGGAGTATTTCAAAACAGTGAATCATCCGATTCAGTCAATTCAATTAAAAAAAAAAAAAAATGGAACAATGAAAAGTAGATATAGCTCTCATTTCAGGTTCAGACATATTATAGTTCTGAAAGTGAGTGTAAATGTGAATTAAATTAATTAAGATTAATTATTAACCAGAATTGATGTGATCATTAACTGCTTACATTTTACAAAGTGGTTGGGGGTTTTTAGCTGTTAATGACGTTAAACTCACATGATCGTTCGAGTAGGTCGCCTGACCGCCCCCGGCAAAAACGCTTCCATTTACTTACTTACTTACTTTACTTTACTTTACTTTACTTACTTTACTTTATTCAACAGACTCATGGTTTAAAAAAAATAAAATAAAAAAAATCACAAAAACACACTTCGCTTGTACTCGGGTCCCTCTGCTTCTTGTTATGAAGAGCACTCACTTCCTCCGATCCACTTGGTGGCTCTGGGCCAATCAAATATCACGCACGATAATTGCGCAGTCTGTATGACGTAACACGTATTGAAGAGAGCTTGGATTACGGAAATGGAGTGTCAAGCTCGGCGATAGCGCTCTCAATATTAATTGTCGACCTCAAATCGAGCTCTTTCATCAGTACAGTAAGACATTATTATGTTTTACCATATTCTGTCGCCGATAATCACATGCTTAGCACTGTTTTATTGAAAAACTTTAGTTTCAATCGGTAGCACGACTGTGCTAACCTGCTAACACAGCTAAAACAACAACGACGGTGCGGTGAAACTTGAGGTCTGCATTAGGCTGTATTGTTTTTTTCTAACGAATTTATCTGTTTTGGTTTAATGTAAATCAAGAAGTCAGCATAAATGTAGCGTCTTTACTATTTTCGAGAGAATCAGTTATATTAAAAAAACGTCGCGTAACTAGACTAGAAGCTAGAAATATGATGTAAATAGTAACAATAGCTTATGTCAATGTTTAGGTAAACCAATAAGATGGTTTAAAGTCGCACTTTAAACTATCTTATTGTAGCCTCGTTAAGACAAACCTATTGCTTTAAAGGAAATGTACACGAAACCTAAGAAATTTCTCCCATTCACTATTTTAATATAAATGCAGACCTACTGTAAATGGAATACCATTTGGTTTTAAAGATATTACTGTATTACTAATACAGTCTTTTCACTGTAGCGATTGTGGAAAATTTGGTTTATAGCCACAGAGTTGCACATTACAGGTGTTTAAGTTGGAACTCAGATAAAGTGATGGTGTGATTTGTGATACTTTCCCTCTGTATGTCGCACCCCGATGTTGAGCAACCAGACAGTCATTCTCAGATTGTCCTCACTAATATAATCCTTTTGTCTTGTCTTGTCTTGTCTAGGTCGCTGCTCAGATGAAGAGGGCTTGCCTGGCGGACCAGTTGTTTCCTTCCTTGCCATGGCAGCGCCCTATTTTCCCACATTCCTTCTTCTCATTTTTCTGTCCTCCATAGCTCTCTTGCTGCTCACCCTTTTGCCATCTGTCGCCCCGTCCCTCCCTTTAACTGCTTCGTCTGTATCCTCGGCTTGGCCGTCGTGTGGTCCAGGTCAGTCTTGGGCAGTCCGGATCCACCACAGCCAGCATCACCAGAATGAAGATGAGAGAAAGACCTCCGTTCACCTGGATGTGATAGCTGACAGGGTACAGTAGTATTTCAGCATCTTTTATGATAGTTTGAACTTCAGTTTTAATTTGAACTAATAGATTTTCATAATTTTCAAATATATTTAGATAGTTTTGCTGAATTTATTTATTTTCTATGGAAATATCAAAAGAAAACTTAGTGACTTTGGTCCTTCTCTGTATTTACAAATTAAATCAAGTGAATATTCTATCTCTGGCCACTATGTTTTTTATTTTCAAAAGAGGGCTTAGTTGTTTGGTTGTTTTTTTTTAATGCCTTCTATTTGCTCTATTTATTACTGTAGAAAAACAACTCCAATACTTTCTTTACAGGTGGCAAAAGAGGCCGGGCTTCAGAACCGGGGTCAGATTGGCGAGCTCGAAGGCCACTATTTGCTTTGCTCATCACAACCTCACGCTGGATCTCTGGGAGGCATCTGGAAAAGGAGCATCCAACCTAGCGATGTTCTAGCAACACATCCTCATGTCCTGTGGTACTCCAAGGAGAGAGTGCTCAGTCGCTCAAAGAGGTCATTGGCCTTCAACGACCCCAACTATCCTAAACAGTGGCACTTGGTAAGAACATGTAGCACACATCCACAAAATAAAAAATCAAGATCTGCCAGATATTATATATTTTATTTTATTTTATTTCTGTCTGATTTTATCTGAGTTGGCTCAAAGGATTTTGATTAAACTAATGAAAGCAATTTTAGGAGATCTCATGTAGGTCGGAGAAGCAGAAAAATGTGCAAATAACAAAATGTTATAGCTTCAGGCTCAATGCTGCCTTAATATTTGACCAATGTTCTTGGCACAAACAGTAGTAATTAATTAGGTAAATGAGTTGCTCAGCTTTTAAGGATAGTCCACAAATTTTTACCGGACTTGGAAGAGTTCCAGTAACTTAATGGAGGTCTGTTTATCATCCCGTGACCAGTTCTGATATGCGTTTGGCACCATTGTTCCGATTTTAACCATTTGACCCAATATCTCACCAGAATCTGAAAGCAGTAAGGGCACCAGTGTTGCTGACCTTGCTTTAATTAACTTGGATGATAATGAATGCAATTACATAATTTGAATATCTCCACAGAACATTAACAGATGCATGGTGTTTGTGCAAAATGAACTAATTTTTAATCAGAATATTGGAATTTATGGATATTGGAAGTGTATAATCTTTGGAACTTCAGAATTGAAATTGTTTTCACAGCAAAATATGAAATCTATAGCTATTGCTACCCTGGTAACCAACAAATATACATATTAATAGTTTTCAGCCATATTGCAGCAACTGCCATATTGTGCTTTCATTTTCACTCATTCAACAATTCAAACTTGTTTTGCACGATCATAAAAATGATCCTGGTCAGACACACCAAACATGTTGGAACCAGTTTAAAGTTGGAAATGTTTCCAGCCGGTAAAAACATTAAAGTTCATTTCAAGATAAACTATGCTTTAATCAGCTTTTAGCACCAATTCTAACTGCCATCTTACAGCTTACAACACATCTGCACCTTGACATTTAGCTATTTTTATTTTTCCTGTCGTTCATTAACAGAGTTTCTCTTCCTCTGCCTTTACAGCACAATCGAATGAACAGAGGCATGGATATCAACGTGACAGGAGTTTGGGAGCACAACATCACTGGTCAGGGGGTCACTGTTGTGGTTGTAGATGATGGTGTGGAGCACACCCACAAAGACATTCAGCTCAACTATGTAAGTCAGAATTTAGTGTTGACTGTGCTTGAATTGTTTTGAAAGATCAGTGGGCCTACTCATAAACTGTACGCAGTGCTGTTGTGAAATATTTTTCCTTTTTCAAGTTCAAACTCCAGTTTAGTCATGAAAGCTGAAAGTGGAACACAAATTGTGAGCAAAGCTGTTGGTTTGTAGTAAATCAAAGTTTTGAAGAAAAGAAAAGCTTGAGGTTTTATAGCATATAGACTGTGTGAGAAAAAAAAATCTTAAAGGAGATTTTTTTTATTCCAAATAAATGACAGCAATGGTCTGATGAGTTACATAGTGCATTCCAAAGGTTTATACTATAAAGTTGTGCATTTTATGTTATAATTTTAAACTCACTGTAAGTGCTGGCATTGTTTTAAAAGTAGAATGGATATGTACTGCGACATTATGTAATAAAATCTGTCTTCCAAATGTAACAAAAGTGCATTAAAGTCACATTATGTAATAACTGATGTAAAATGTAATAAAATTCACTTTGCAATAGTTTATGCCAGATAGCAGGACATGAAAAATGTCACTTTCTGAAGAGATAAGAGTGTGGACATTCTGGCAAATCGCATTCTAATGTAAAATATGACAGATCACTGGATAAAAGATATTTCTGATCGCTAAGATTTATAACTTAAAGTTAATACATTTTTTTATAAGAAGTTTTAGCATTTATATTAAACGACTTAAAATATTTATCTATTATTCCGAGATGTATGAAAATAGTTCTTCTCTTTTCAAAGGAGAAAAAAAAATATTGTTACATAATGGGGCAGAAACTATTATTGTTACCATTTTGAAGCCAGATTTTATTACATTATTACATAATGCGACCTTCCAGGGTAAAGGCAAACTTAACCACCTTCTAATTGAACTTGTCCTGTTAGATGCAAAACTAGAACAAAGCTTGTAAAGGTTTGATGCCCATATGATAGATTTTTGTGTTCCTTTTAGAGTCCAGAGGGGAGTTACGACCTGAACTCCAATGACCCCGACCCCATGCCTCACCCAGACCACCACAGCGACAACCACCATGGGACTCGTTGTGCTGGAGAGATCGCAGCCGTTCCCAACAACAGCTTCTGCGCTGTGGGTGTGGCCTATGGCAGCAAGGTGGCAGGTATGACACACCCAAGCAGTCTTTAACATTTTTCAATACATTAAACGACAGTCTTTTACTAAGAGGCATCAGTTTTCACAAAAATGCGTTGTGAGTGTTGCTGGTTGAATCACTGAAATCACTGAGATCCTTTTTTGGTTTTTGTAGGTATCAGGGTTCTGGATGGGCCCCTGACTGACAGTTTAGAGGCCATTGCCTTTAACAAGCACTACCAAATAAATGACATCTACAGTTGCAGGTAACTATAGATGTCATAATAACAATTCTCTGTTATTTATCATTAGGTTTTAATGCGCTGTATTATTTCTTAGATGCTAATAAAGACTGTTCTTCTTGTAGTTGGGGACCAGATGATGATGGGCACACTGTGGATGGACCTCATCCCCTGGGCAAGGTTAGACTTCTTGCAGCTCTCCTTTTGTCCATCAGGTGGCAGCAGACTGCAACAGATCTGTGCATCATACTTTGCAGCAGTTTCACGAGATTGATGCTTTGTCCTTACTCTAAAGTTTGATACCTATGTTAAAAACATTAAATTAGGTTTTTATTTTTTTGTTATTTTGTCACCAGGCTGCACTGCAGCACGGGGTGATTGCAGGCCGAAGAGGCTTTGGGAGCATCTTTGTAGTTGCCAGCGGTAACGGGGGTCAATACGACGACAACTGCAACTATGATGGCTACGCCAACTCCATCTACACAATCACGATAGGTAAGAAACAAAGATTGTTAGGAGTGTGGCAATGTGTGTATCTGCAATTGTGTGCAACACACGAAGGTAGTCATTATACTCCAGTGTTGTTGGGGGTTTTTTTAGGAGCAGTTGATGAGGAAGGCAAGAAGCCGTTCTACGCAGAGGATTGTGCATCCATGCTGGCTGTTACTTTCAGCAGTGGCGGGGCCAGATCAAGGAGCATCGTAAGTCCTGCTGAGTCAAACACTTGCATAGTAACTGGAGCGAGCTCAGTGCTGTTCTTGTCATAGAGAACACTTTAAGCAGATTTACAGGATGAGTTTGACTCACCCAGCAACACTCACAATGTTCACACTCTTAAACAATGATGTGCAGAACGGTTCCAACTGCAGGCTGTTAAGCCACAGTGCAGTAGATGGATTTGTTTTACAAACAAATAGGGTCTGAAGGAAAACTTGTAAGAATAATACTCCAGTAATAATGATTTCTCTTTTTAACTTGTCTAATAGTTAATTTCAAATATTCTTTTTTTCTCTTTTTAACTTTCAAAGCTGTACATAGTAGGCTGTGGTCAGCTTTATAGATACATAACCACCTTCAAAAAAGTATGATTTTAATAATACTAAAATTTCCATAAAGCTGTTTCTGCAGTTTAATGTCCTTTAACTGAGATCTCAGGGAGTGTCGGGGTGACTGAAGGTTTCTACGACTGAATGGAGCATACAGCTGCCCTGCCTCTATTTTCCACTCATTGCTGAGCAGCTGGCTGAAAAAAGGTTGCTACTTTTATTCCCTCACCAGCAAGAAAGAAGTATTTGGCTCTTTGGAAATATTTCCAGTCCAAAAAACCAGGGGCCCTCATGTGGTGGAAACTAAAGAAGTGCCACTAATAATTACTATTATTAATTACCTTTAACATGTTTGATAGGTAACCATCTGCAGCTGCAAGCAGATTAGAGCAAGACAGATTAACCAAAAGTAGGAAAGTGAAGTTAAAAGCTACTTCAAAACCTAACTGATGATTATTCTGTTGTTGTTTGTACAATTTTATTGTGTAATTGCCATGAGATTATCATACCAGCCCAAGTGTATATGTAATAATACTAAATCAGGGAACCAGTTGAAATTCAATGCACTGTCGCTTTAAGTATCTTTGTTAGCTCTAAAATAATGGAAATATTTGGGTAAAATCCTCCACATCAGGAAATACAGCAACTTAATTCATCTAAAAACGGTGGCTGAAGATGACAGGAGTTGAGATCCACTGAAACATCTGTTTTTTGAAGTTTGAGGCTGTCACCGTGGTAACCTGTTTTGTTGTGAGGATGTCATCACTTGTGGAAAGCTGAGATTAGCCAGGACCTAACCACCGATCCACCCCGACCGCATTACACTCACATGCTAAGTAGTTCCACAAATGGCCCGCTGTTTGCTTCTCTTAAACTTTCAGTAATGAATTGGGATGATTACAGAGCAGCAGTGATGGTGTGTGGATCAGCAAAAGTGGGTGTAGAAATAAACTTGGTATTTATATGCTGTTTAACTGAGGAAGTCAGAATTTGAGTTTAATGCTTCAGGTATTAAATATGGGTTCGCTGTTTTATTTTTATTGCTGCAGCAGTGTTCACTTTCAGGCTCTTTGTTCTCCGTATTAAGCTCCATATGGCCTCACATTCCCCCCAATCAACACTGTTAACTAAACACAAACAGCACTGAACTCTGACCGTCTGCTGTCAGTTTATATCATCAAGATGGTGCAATGATGTAGGTGCTACTTTATGCACCGATCCCTCCATCTCCGTGGTTTTAGATCTTGTTGTGCTCTGAAGCGGTTACGTGTGCTGTTGTGTTTTCCAGATATTTCATCATTTGTACGGATCACACCTCTCTGAAACGTTATAAATATACCAGCTGTGTAATTCTGCAGGTGACATCTGATTGGTCAATGGACAAGGGGAGCGGCTGCACAGAGGGCCACACTGGTACGTCTGCTGCGGCCCCGCTGGCAGCAGGGATGGTGGCCCTCATGCTGCAGGTGCGGCCCTGCCTGACCTGGAGGGATGTTCAGCATATCGTCGCCTTCACTGCCACACAGGTAGTGCAGGAAAACACTCAGTCGTATTAAAGGTTTTAAAACTATAGGCAGCAAAAAAGAACATTTTGTTGCATGCGGCTTCACTGTTGCCAAAGTTTTTTCTTTCTCATGTTTTATTGTTTGGTTTGTTAGGTTTACAGTACAGATGTGGACAGACACAAAAATCGTATTGTTAATGAAAATCAAGTCTGCTTTCCTCTGCTTATTGCCTGTTTTGTTGTCGACATTTTCAACAGAACCTCCTTCACAGCAAAACATCACAACATTGAAATATAAATTGAAACGCAAAATATTTTTAAATATAATCACAGTTCTAATGTTGCAGAGTCCAGGCATCCTTAAAAAGTCTGAAATTTCTATATCTAAAAATAAGGCCTTAAACTCTTGTAACAGTCAGCAACACTCTTTATGTTATGTACACATATATGCTTCTAATTTTGAGGTGGACATAAAGACAAAAAAGTGGTAGAGGCTTCAAGTTTAGGCAAGTTATCAGCCAGCCTCACACTGAGACTGACAACGTTACTTAAAGAACCGCTTCCTTCAAATTAAGAGTCTGAAATATAGACAAGATAAAGCACTCACCTCATCATCTAATTCCAGATCAGATGAGAGGACATATTTAAGTGCTCTAAAATTTCTTTTTGTTTTGCATAACAGATTGTTTGTCCTAGAGTTGCTAATTTACACAATAGCTGAAAATAAATGTGGCGATTAGTCTGCCTCTGCCTTGTGGTAACAACATGTTTCAATCTTCATGTCTGCATCTCTATTTGTTTAGACCAGACTTTTGAACTTTAGATTAACCGAATGGACAGGACCATGAAGGTAAACTTTGTGTTTCCTAACAGTGCGACATGACTGCTGACTGGGGAGTGAATGGAGCCGGTTTTCATCACAGCCACCAGCATGGCTTTGGCCTTCTGAACGCATGGAGACTAGTTAATGCTGCCAAGGTACATACACACTGTAAATTCACTTTTTTTTTTCCTCAAATTTTTTTTCTACCTGAAGTCAGCCTCAATATTCCTGCATTGTGTCTCAGGTGTGGGAGTCGGTGCCTTTTCTCGTGTCCTATCAGAGCTCGGTCATAAAGGAGGATGTTTCCGTTTCCACTTATCCGGGCGTCTTGATCCGCACCTGGAATGGTAGTGTTTTTATTTTTTCCCCTTCTCTCTTGCTCTTTGTCGCTGCCTCAGCTCTATGAAGGACAGTTGCTTGTCGAGTTTAAACATTGCTCTCCATAACAGAGCCATCCCTCCCTCCCTGCATGCCTGCTGCTCAGGCCGCCTGTCCTTATTAGGTAATGTTCGGCAGTTTGTGAGTTTTGCTTTTGTTATCCCCCCCTTTTTTTAAAATTTTGTTCCTTTTTGAATTTCTCCCCAAATCTCCTTTTTTTAAATGTAAAATCTCTGTAGATCCTCTTCCTCTCTCAAACCTTTCCACTCTGAATCTCTCATATTCAGAACACTCTGCATATAATCCCTCTAACACTTTTTTTATTCCACAACTGGTTGTTGAAATGACCTCATTCAAGTAGAAACATTTCCCTCTTCCACAGCCTGATCCTGTCCTCCCTCAGACTTTATCGTCCTTCTTTTATCGCCTCATTGCAGTTAATCACACGACCACAGACGAGTTTGTGTACATTTGGTCTCATGCAACAATGTTTTTGTGAAAAAGCTGCTGGTTTTTACAGAGCAAACTCTCAAAGAATGTGAGGAATTATTTTCTCAACTCACTTTAACTCGTGTTGTTCTGTGAACCCGTTGTGGTTCTGTTTTGGTCGAATTCCCTGATGAGCTCTTTGTAACAGAGTGTGGCTGGGTCTGCTTTTGACACTGTTCTGTGTTTTGGCAGCCTTGCTGACTGATTCATCTCCCATTAGGCCGGTCATATGTTCTGCTTCCTTTATGAACAGCTTTCCAACGGACATTTTAAAGCAAGGCTTACTCATTACTTAGAGTTGTTATTATGCCAGAAAGAGCAATTATTAGAATGAGAGTGCTGGAAACATTGCCTCCAAATGGAATATAAAGCACAAAATAAAACAGCCCGTCTCTCTTGGCCGCTTTGCAAAACGGGACAGACAAGACAGCATGAATTTTAAGATGATTCTGTGTCGAATTGGAAAATTTGAGACAAATATAAAAGTAGAAAACAAAAACTAGGCTGCAAAGATGAGGAAGAAGGTAAAGAAATGTCTGCTGCATCATTAGAGCATCTCCATAACAACCGTTGGACATTTTCTCTCCATGCCAATTATTTGCTCAGATTGAATTAAGATGATTTATTGTCCATTAATTGCTGATTAAAGTGAAGTTTCTCTTCAAGACTTGACAAAAATGTGCAAATAAATCTTAAAATGCACAAAATACTGTAAGTTTTATGATATCTAATTTTTTTAACATACACACAAAGCAGATACAAATGCATTCATTTGTAGGAACAGCATTTTTAAAGCAGTATAACTCCATAAGACACTGAAGCCAGAAAAATAACCTTTTCTGTCCCTCTATCTGGAGAATGAAGGTTCTTAAACTCAACTGGGATTTGAACTGGAATTTTGTGCTTCGCTCACATGTGACTGAGGTTGTGCCTTTCTGCAACAAGCAGTCATGGTGATTTTGAAGTGAAATGAAGGCTGAACATGTAAAAAAGAGCCATCATAAAGAAAAATTGTTATTTAATGAGGTTCGTCCCTCAGAGCAGCGATTCTCCCTGCTCTGGGGATATGTGTATTTCTGCATGGTCACGATGCACTGCCGCTTATTAGTAATCAGACCGAAGGAAATGATGGGGAAAAAACCAGGCAGCCGGTCTGAGCGGATGGACTGTGGTCAGGGGACTCAGTGATAAGTGCTTCAAAGACAGATAACAGAGGAGAAATCTTGAGTGAGTTGGAGAACTGCAACAAGGTTTGTCACCTTATTAGAGAGTTACAGATGTGTTTCAATTACACTAATAAAGGGGTAATAAATAACACTGACATGATGCATATGAAGCATTTAGAAGTATTTAGGTCTGATGTGTCTAATTATTTTATTATGAGTGCAGTTGTATTTATGTAAAAGTGGGTGTCTACAGGTTTCATATGCACTGTTTGAACATTTTCACTTTTGTCATAACTACAAACTTTAAAGGGGTGGTATTATGTATTTTCCAGGAACATAGCACTATTTTATAATGCAATCAAGCAAGTTGTTACAAAAATGCTATATATGTATATAAAAAAATACCTGAAGAGAAATTTGAATTTGTAATATGATGCCTTTACCTAGGGCATCTGTCTCTTTAAGAAGCTAGTACTCTCTCCAGCACTCCCTCTTCAGCAAGTCATCACAAGTGCTTCTCATTATGCCGTTTACAACCGTTCTTAGGACGGAGAAGTAGAGTCAATAATGAGCTCAGCAGATACGCACTTCCATCAGGTGTTTGCTAATTGCTGCTGCCGCTAGTCTGTTGGAGCTGAGCTTTATTATGGATTGCACCATCGAATGGATTTTTCAACATGCATGAAAGAATCGAAGCAACACTCCAAGCATGTTTTGATGAGAAAATAACATTAAAATGTGATATAATCTCAAAAAAGTTGATGTTACATGATGCTCTTCTGTAATGTATTTCAGTGGGATTTTATGTGACATACCAACACAAAGTAGTGCATTCAGTAGTGGATATTGTTGAGGAATTGAGTATTTTTGCATGTCACATTTTCCTGTAAGCCGTGTATAATCTGCCTTTTGTCTCAAGTTTGTGTTGTATAATTACATGACATTTGTAGTTTGTAATGTGACATAATTCTTCGTGTCTTAATGCTTTTGCAATCCACTGTACATTTTTCCCAAATATAATGAAGATCATATTATTTGTATACATCTCTTGCTGTGCCCTAAAGACATTTAACTGAACTTGCACATTATCCTTTCTGCCGTCTTCTCTCCTGTAGTCTCTGCAGCCAACCTGAAACCATCTGGGATGCAAACGCTCGAGCATGTGGCTGTTGCCGTGACAATAACCCACCCCTGCCGTGGGAATGTGGAGATTGTGCTGGAATGTCCCAGTGGCATGAGATCTGTCATTGGGGCTCGCAGGTCTATCGACAGGTATACGCCATGTCTTTCTTTGTGTCTATTTAAGGCCTTTAGCTCTCGCTGTGGAAGGAGTAGTGTGATGGTTGGATGGATGTAAAGGCGGGTAGGATAAGGTTTTGTTTTCTTGTTTGTTTCCACACAGAGATCCTTCTGGCTACCAGGATTGGACTTTCTCAACCGTGCGCTGTTGGGGCGAGAGAGCTGAAGGCCAATACACCCTGAGGATTTCTGACAGGAGTAAGTCAGCAGGGAAGACACACACATGCACACACTTCTCTGGTCAGCTTAATATACTGTTGGTCTGGGTTTTATGAGGCTTCTTGTGATCCAGGTTTCTTAGTTCTCCCTGACCTGTGTCTGTGTTTCTGCAGAAGATGAAGAGTCTGATCAGTGTGCCGCAGTGGGAGTACTGAAGCAGTGGAAGCTCACACTCTACGGTTCATCTATGACTTCCAGCGAAGTGAAGGAGAGGCAAAAGTAAGACCAGTTTTCCTGCCGGTTTGCCGTCAGTGTCTAAAATCTGACTGGGATGCGTTGATTACGAACGTTTAATTGTTTCCCGTACGCTGGTCTGTAGGCTGGTGGAGGAAGCCATGAGTGGCAAACATCTGGACAGCAGCTTCTCTTTGCCCTGTCCTCCAGGCTTAGACGTCCCCCCTGAGATCATTAACCCCTTCTCCTCCAACAACCTGAAGGTAAATGCGCCTTTCATGCTCACTCTCACACCTACCAAAGGTTTACCGTATCTTTAATTAATTCTGTTCGTCTGAAGGCAATTTGGAAGAAAAATTTTTTGAATAAATGAGAACAAAAAAATTATGCCCAGTTTTATTTAAGCATATATTAGTTGCAGTCAGTCCCATTCAGTGTAGAAAATTATGGATTGTAATTTTTCAGCTTTCCATGTCTAGAAATCTATGAAAAAAATCAAATAATGTGGAAAAATATTTTTTTTTACTTTGTTCTACATTTCCTTTCTTCTTCTAGAGTGCCTCCTTCCCTCACTTCCTTCCTTTATTTCCGTTGCTCCTTCCTTTCAAACAATTTCTTGTTTTTGCAGATTACATATTAAAAGGTTCTCTGCTGTAGAAACATGAACTTTAATAATTCAGATTATGAAGCTAACATACAGAGCCAAAAACTCTGCAAGCTGTTTTTTTTTATTGAAGAATGTGTAGGAACCAAGTGTTCATACACTTGCTTCCCTGGAGTTGTAGAAAGTCAGACCTTAGCTTGGTTGAAGGATGTTTTTTGTTTTTCCTGGAAATGTTACAAAAAACGTCAGAGATTGTTGTTTTAATTTCAATCCCAGCTATGACATGCTGTAATTACCTGCTGACACTAAAGCTCATAAACCAATAATGTTCAGAGCACTGCATTTCTTCTCTCTTCTTTTGACATTGTCAGACATTCTATGTCAACACAGTTATAATCATCAACGTTCATTGAGTTGACAGAATTATGTGTAGCTTCAGCTTTCTATAAACTCTTGTCCTGCTCTTCATTTGTAAACAATTATTACTGTTTTTCCGTCTGTGAGGGCAGCAGTAACATATCCCTTCATGTCTGAAATGGAGTAAATTTGAGTTAAATGAAATATGTTCCAGATGACAAGTTCAACCATTGTAAACAATCGGGTTTATTTGTTAAGAGAAGAAATGTCTCCACTTTCCCCCTTTTTCTTTACGTTTATTTTCACATGCAGTAAACATAGCCAGTATGATTGGCTACAGTTGGCCAGTCTTTACCTTTTCACTCGATTCCTAATAATAAAACTGACTTGAGTAAAATAATAACTTGGCACTTAATCCGTGGTAACATATCTTCTCTTTTTTCCCCCCATCTAGTTCCTGCTTCTGCTCGGATGCTTTGCTCTCTTCTGGTCCGTCTACTACATCTTGGATGTCACGCTCAGTCAGAGGAACCTCAGAGGGCTCCTGTGTCTGCCGAGGAGGCGGAGTCGACTCAAAATCAGCCACATTAGCAAAGGCAGAGGAGTGGAGGAGGCGAACGAGTACCGAGACGAATACATTGCAGCGTACAGGGACCAGGAGGACCAGGACTCAGGGGTGGAACTGCAGGCTGTGCTGGACTCTGAGGTCAAAGTTCCCATCATCAGGGAACAGCTGGAGACGTAACAATGAGCCTAAACGTTTCCGCTTTCTCAGGCTTTTTTTCTGCTCTGATTGCACTCACCTCCAACAGTGGTGGTTAAAGACCGAGCTGCAGATAAATCAAAGAGTAGGTTTCTTACTCTTTCTCTTTTATCATAGTTACTCCCCTCCCTCAAAAGAAAGTGGCCTTGAATGTGTTTGGGCTGGGATTTCACTTCTTCCTAAACGCATCACCTGACCAGGAAAATAGGATGTTGAACCTCCAGTAGCTTCTAAAGCTTTCTTTAAATCTGGGATTCATGAACTGCAGGCGGCTTGTTAGGACTTAACCACCCAGTTTAATGGTACAGGTACATGTTGGATGTGAAATTTGCCCCGAAAGGAGAAATAAGATTTTCAGATTGAGGCTGAAACACCTGTGAAGTAAATTAGAGAAAGGTTGTGTGCAATATTTAAGGGAATATAAGTTGTGTGTGTGTGTGTGTGTGTGTGTGTGTGTGTGTGTGTGTGTGTGTGTGTGTGTGTGTGTGTGCGTGTGCGTGTGAGATGGGAGTATTTGTAATATCCAGGATCTTCCTTTAAAGTGTTTCTATAATGTGACTTTTCACAGGGGTAATCTTTGTTTTTTTTTTATATATATATCTCTGAGCTA
The DNA here is from genome assembly GCA_911649635.1 of Poeciliopsis gracilis. Taxonomy (NCBI): domain Eukaryota; kingdom Metazoa; phylum Chordata; class Actinopteri; order Cyprinodontiformes; family Poeciliidae; genus Poeciliopsis; species Poeciliopsis gracilis. The sequence goes on along the minus strand of CAJVRI010000884.1, from coordinate 3,662,931 downwards.
TTATTTCTTCCAATTTGTAAACCTGGGTTGTTTTTTTTTAATCTGTAGCTAAGTAAGCAAAATCTGATTAAAACTTGAAGTGGGATTTTTCAAGCATTGGATTTGCTATAGGTATTTTTTTATGAACTGTAATATATCAACGATTTGTGCCTGCTGAACACATTTGCTGTATATGGACTGCATAATAGGGTTTTTACAATTTTTAAGGAATGTATTAAAAGCTGCAGGTGTTTTTATATAACTGAACAATTTTTTGGAGTGTTGCTGTGCAAGTCACAGCTTGTTTAAATGAAAATAAAAAACTTGGTGAAGTTAATGTTGCTTTATTTTATTATTTAGCTTTAAATCCATTTCAATAAAGCAGTTCAATAAACAATGTTATTTAAATATAGGATACATTTTTTTGAATATAAATACAGGGTGGGGTCAGATTTTCATTCAAAAGGTTCCTTGTTCCCAGGGATTCTATAACATGTTATAGAACATGAAAAAAGGCTTATACTATGATTTACATATTTTCCTCTCCTGAATATGAGTATAGAAAAATATTTGGGGATATACAGATTTTATTCCCTTTGTGTTAAATATGTGAATTTTCAGAAATTATCTGGTTTTACAAGATTTTTTTACTACGATTGCCTGAGAAGTTTCTCCATCTGCCATGTGATTAAATGCTTTGTTGCTTTTACAAATCAATCAGAAGCAACAAAATTTGACTTCTCTGACAAATTTACCAGCACAAAAAGAAGGATGTACTTGTCACTGGGCCAAAAAATAAAGACAATTGAAAATTAAAGTAAAATAAGTGAATGCAGAAATTTAGTAGATACATGTTTGACTCTAATTACAATAGTCTGTATGGATAGATGATGATAAAATAACAGATGAACACATAAAGTCCAGATCTGTTATTTTTTTGTATAGCAAGACACTAAACATGCATTAAACACAAACAACTTGTATAAGAGTTTATGAACAAAAACAAACTTAATCCTACAGTTTATTTAAATAGACATTTATAAATAAGGTTAAATTAGTTTCCAATTAATTCAGTTTAGTTTCCTCCCACACAACACCAAAATATGTAAGAATAAATTATGAAATATCTCATAGAATAATACTGAGCAGTGTCACAGTGCAATATGTATGCTTAAAGACCAAGGTTTGTAGTGAAGCAATCCCAGCCAGCTGAAAGTTGCACTCAGTGTTTAGAGAAAGATTTTTGAAACTCTTCTGACGACATTAAAAAGCTGAAGGGGTTTAACAACTAAGTGTTTACAGATTCAGCAGAAAACACCAGCTGTGAGCCACTTGGACTCCATGACCCCTGTCATTCGACAGTCTTTTTCTTTTTTCTTTTATTCTTTAGTCTTTAAAAGCTTGTAGTTTTTAAAGACTGTGAGCTTTAATGTTTTAACTGGTTGCTTGCTTCATGAACCCGCCCTCCCAGCTCCTGGTGAAGGCAGTTCTTCCCTCGGACTCAAATCAAAGTTGGTGCTAAGAAAGAACCGTTCTGTTGGTATTAGAGCCAGAAACACAAAGAGCTGTTGCTAATACTGGCACTGGAATGCAGGAGGGGATGGTGAAAGCTCCAAGCTGACTCTTTTAGTGCCAGAAATGAAATAAGGGGAAGCATAAAAGGCTCTAGAAGAAATTTAAATGGAAACATTTGGGCTGCCACAACATAGAATAAAACTTTACTGGATGCTGATCAATTCACTCATTCATCGTCTCATCATTTTTGCCGCTTTGGTTGTTATGTCGCGAGTTTTTCTGGGCATGAAAAGAAGGAGGAGTTTTGCCTGGAGGCATTTGCACCTTTTTCTGAGAACCTAGTATTTTATTGAATTATCGAAAGGCACAAAGTTACTGAACATCAACTTCAGTGGATATTGAGAAGGCTGGCTGTTCCAAGTTTAGCTGGTGCAGGTAAAACATCTAAATGGACCATGAAACAGACATTTAGATGGATCTTTACAGTCTGTAATGTATAACAAATTGCTGACATGTTATGTTTACACTTGTTACAGTTCTTGAAGAAAAATCAGAATTTGAGAAAAAAAAATGGTACTGTTTGATCAATTTTGCCAAAAAAACATAAATAAAATAAATATCAAAAACAAAAATTCTGTATAGTTCTGCTACTGTAAGGTAGATTTATAAATCAAAAAATGAAAGAGTAAAACACAGAAGTTGATATTGATCTTTGGGGACAGTCACACGACTCATGCTGAATCGCTCAAGTGCAATGATTTTAATAGCCTGATATTTTGACTTTTTCAGTTTGTGTTACATCAGAAAATAGAAAGAAACCAGGTGAAAATTACATGTAAATCCTCACATGAACATTTCTAAACTCTAAAAAAATTTTTTTCATCTTAATCAAAACAAAAAAGCCAGTTTAATGTGTCTTTACCGCTGATGTGGATGCACAATTAAGATTGAACCAGCCACAGTCACAAATGTATGTCAAAGTCATTATTTATTAAGACAATGTACAAAACTGTTGGTACTGACACAGCAGGTGTAGCAAAGTAGGAAGTGGCAGTTTACTAAACGATACTAGCAGTAAAATCAGAGTTTCTGCATACCCTTTGGTCGTGCTTGTCTATTTGGAAATAGTTTCTTCTGTAAACAAACTGTTTCTTTCTTAGCAGGTAGAACCAATGTTCTGTAAATGTAGAAAACATAAAATGTTAATATTTCAAGAGAAACTAATTGATAAACAATGCACTGTAAAAGTCATATATTGCCTTTTGGTACACAAGGATTTCTTTGGTTATTGCTGCATCTTAAGACATTCAGATGTAGGGAAAGCATGCCGAGTCCTGCAGTGGTCACCAGAGTAAACTTAAAGGAACCTTAAGGCAGGGTTTTGAGACTATGGAGGTTCCTTGACTCTAAAGCAGAAGGTTAAGACATAAAGGAGCAGTCAGTTATCCAAAGGCTCCTGGAGGATGTCTAGCGCATCTGAGGCTTCAGGGAAAAAGAAGGCTAAGGAGGTTTTGCATATCTGGACACTTTAAAGGATCTGTCGGGGTCGGCCATAGCTCATTCCCTCCTGACTGGCTCCCTTATTGGACCCCATCTGCAACCCGATCACGTTTTTCCCAGCCTTCAGCTGCTCGTCGCTGAAATCTCGCTTGTTTTCTTGTGCTTTCCTGAAATACAGCATCCAGAAATGTCACACATTTAAAATGAAAAGAATTGCGTTAGCTGTTTATTTTATTTCTTGTTTGATGCAGTTTGTTTTACTGGACTCACTTGAAGAACCAGTTAGGGTCTCCATTGTATGTGCCTTCCTCCTTGGTGACGGCCAAGCTGCCTAAAGCCGACAGGGTCCGTTGAACTGCTGCCAAGTCCTTACCTGTACCAGCACATAATGTGTAGGTTAAAGTACCAATTATTTGCTGAAGACTGGTCTTTTTCCACCACAGTTACACATTCTAACCTTCCCATAGGTCCACAGTCTGGAACATGTCAGTCTTGGTGACGCCGTACTTCTCTGCAGCGTTGAGGAATTGCGAGATCTGCTCCATTTGTTTGAAGGCCATTGGCGAGCTCTGGATCTTCTTTATCGGTTTGTTTCCAGGAAACAAACTATTAATAAGCTCACTCAAGACCTGTCAGAGTGACATAAAACAAAGAGAGGTTTGTATTATGGAATGCTCTTCTAAAAGCAGTGTGCCAAACAGGGTCAGCTAACTCACACATCCATCCTTCAGCCAGGCCTGGAAGCCCAATTTGCCGGCCTCTGGCCTTCCCACACCAGAGCCACACTGACGGCTGATCCACTCCACCAGGATCTGCTCCAGCTCAGGGTCGTACTTGCTATCGATCTTATCCTGAACTTGCCGGCTCATGCCGTAAGATGGACCTTTGTTAGCCATGCCGACACTCTGGAAAATGAGAAGCGGATATGATAGTGCTGTGTTAGCATTCTTACCACTGGTTATGTAGTGATGTTCCAGATTGATATGCTTTTGGTCTACAGTGGATGTTTATAAACAGTTCCACTTAAACTATAGAACTATGCAAACACTATAGATTGCATAGTTTACATGGAGCCCAAAAGAGACACCCCACTGCTAACATGAAAACCCTCTTTAAAAACATCCAGACGTGAGACCAAGTCATGGTGTTGCAAGTGAATTAAGTCTGAAGTTTTTCCTCCTAAATCTTGAGTCAAATCTCAAGTTGAGTCTACATAAATAAACTGTGCGTGTCTCTAATCATAAACCAGAATTTCAAGTCTGAACAAGACATTTGACCAAAAATGTAATCTAAGTAAAAACAATATTTCTCAAAAACCTTAAGAAAAATATTTTTCCAGCTTCTATAAAACAATGAGTTTGTAAAAAAAAAAAACTCTCCAATTAGTAATTTAGTCATTATTGGGCGCATATCTCTAAGTTAAGTATCAAGAGTTAGATATAGTGTGGCTGTGAGGCAGGTTGTACAAAATCCTGCCAGTATCATACAACATGTTAAAGTCGAGTTGTTCTTTAATTGTTTTATTCATTCAATTTGTGACTTCATGACTTGGCTCCAAATGTGACTCCAGTGCAGCCCTCTAAGACTTACCTTTCTCTTCACAATGAATGCACACAGTGTACAAAATTCACCAGCACAAACAGTGACCACATGCAGGTCAGAAGCGTGTAGATAAGTGTAACTGCTCATCAGCTCTGTTTGAATATTTTCTGCTCATCAGTGAAATTCATAGCATCATGTCTCCCAATGCACTCCATTCTGCCCTGTCAGGATGTTTAGGGCAAAATGATTTACAATAGGAGCACTATAGAAAGCCATCCGATTTCTGCACTTTTGCCTTTAAAACACACATATATGCACTCTGTGTTAGCAAATGCAAACTGCCACAGATAATGACTAAATAAAGTCATAGTCTTTTGGGGCCACCAGCCAAGAGCAAAAGGCATATCAGAGTGCTGTCAGCGCCATCCAACCTTTGTTGCCATCTTGATGTCAGGACACGTCACCTTCCTGTTCCTAGGGAGGTTAAGGAGTTAAGATGTTAAAGATGAATTTGAGGAGATTTGAGGAGACTTCTTTCTGTGTTGCAGTTTTAGCTGCAGCTTTAAAATCATAATGTAAAGTTGGGGATGATTTGACATGATGTTTTCATTTTAATCTGAATTTAATTTAGAGTGGGAATGCAAGAAACGACACTTTCCAAGAATTGCAACATACAGAGTTGCCAACTTTCACACATCTGGAGTGAGACTTAAGCCTTCTCTCCATTTCATACTTAGTCACTCTGCCAAGATTTCTTTACACTCCCATGTTTGTGATTGCTTCTGCAGTCCTGTTTTGGTACAACTTTGGAAGACAAACACTTTTATGTTCGTTTGCTCACTACTGCATTTATCTGTATGCTAAATGGGCAATTTGAAGATTATAAGAGGTGTAAGAAAGAATGAGAAAATTTGCTCCTTTTTCAATTTTTACTACCATTTCATTTGGTTGCCTTACTATTTTGTACACTTGTACTTACCTATAGTTTGTCAGCTTATTTTCATGGGTAATGTGTTATTTAGATTAATACAAGTAAACATGCACATATAATTTAAATTACGTAAGATTTCACTTCACATTTTACCGTGTTTTGGTTTTGATCCCTATTGAGCAAACTTTGATCCCTATAGGGATCAAAACCAAATTAGATTGACAAATAGCTGACTCTGTTTAAACATGATTGGACAGATCGTAACCCGAGATGAACCTGAATGAACTCCAAGAGAACTCCTGTTAAACGTTTACATTTTTTTGGAGGATCATGATCAGATTATAGATTACTTTAAACCACTTAAAGAGGGTCCAACATATGTCTGGTCACACATCAACTGGCGAGTGTTTGGCATGAAATGACCTCTGGTAGACAGCTCCTTTGAAGCCATAAACATATGAAATGATCCAAAACTACAAGAGTATGAAATCACAAAGTGGTAAAAGAAGCAGCGCCTGGTAGGAATCAATTTTGGACCTTAAAACATAAGTTTTGCTTAGTTCTGAATAAGGTTCACAAAGTTAAGTAAAGACACTCTGCATGTCTGTAATGTGAGTTGGTGTGCCAAAGCCATTAATGGACTCCTGCCCAGAACATCCGTAGCGAGCTACCATCAACCCTCTTTAATACGTTTTGCTTTTCCTGTGGTGGTTTTCCAAACCACACGAAACTAAACTCACATGCTAAGCAACACAGTCACTAACTTAAAGCCACAAGTTTACATATTTTAATTCATTTTAATCTCTGTCTGGGCCCCACACACTCCTACAGACATTCATGTCTGTTGAATCAGTATTGCAGCATATTGCTTGTCTGGAAGGCCCTCAGCTTGTCTTTTTTCTTATTGGCAACTAGTAGTTAGTGTCATAAGGTACTCAGTGAACCGCAACTGTAAATAGTATAGACTGAACTTATTGTGGGGACATGTTTACATGCACAATGCCTGAAAAAAGAGAAGAGAAAAGGAGCCAGGAATGTGCATTACATGACAACAGTATCAGGGTTACATAAGACTTTTGGAGGTTAAATGAGTCCAAGTCTATTTAACTGTTTATGGGCGTCCAGGGACCTGCTGTTATGCTTGGCATCCAGCCTCGGGTCCAATAAGTCAGAACTAACTCCTAAACAAACTCCTGTGTTGCCTGTCTGCTTATTGAAAACAGCATGTGTAACATACTTTACAACCCAAAATGTTGCAGCAACTTCAGCTGCAACAATTTCAGTTGCTATTTGTGCTACTAAAAGAAACACCCTGAGGCTGTTAATGGTAATGTAACCCAGGGGTTAACAAGCGTTTTGATAGTAGAGAACATCTGCTAGTTGTTGGAATACAAAGCCGAACGTAATGTGATAAATGACTATCATGAGTGCAGATTGACAAATATTTCATTTGAAGTCATTGAAAGTCATCTACCTTAAAATTTTAAAAACATTATAATTAAAATGTAAAAAAAAAAACCAACAAAAAAAAACCAAACACTTCAAACGTGCTATTTTTGAGAAATCTAAAAGTGCTGAATCCCAGAAGCATTACTGCATCAACTCAATCCCCACAATTATCCTCTCTTCCTCATGTTTTTCTGCTCTGTTTGTCTATCGCCATGGTAAACGTGCTTAATGCCAGAACAGGAAACCAGTGTGAGGGCTGTGAGGGCTGTGAGGGCTGTGGCAACTGTGGCGGCATGTAGGGACATGGAGTCATGTAGCTATGCCTTTTCCACAGTTAACCAGCTAACCACCAATATAAGAATTTGGATTGAGCAAACTTTGTGGGACTAACAGTCATTTTGCTCCTCAGCATGACTTGGCAGAACAGAGCTGGGAGCAATGCTGCTGCTGATGGGATGAATCCAACGGTTTTCTCAGCTTTGTGTGGAGGATGCTGAGCTGCTGCTTCAGAGCTCTGCTGTAGTTTCGCTCTGGTTTATGGAAGCTGAGCATAAAAACTGCTGCTGTTCCCCCTGATCTGCCAGACATAGCTGAGCCCCTTTTAGAGCCTCCTGCCAAGGCTCTTTGCGGCTCTGATTAGCTTAACAAAATGCATAACTGCTGCTCAGTCAGAGCTGATGTATTACATACAAGTCTGAAATCGAGGATGTGCTCCAACTAGCCCCAGCAACATGGATGCTTGGTTCCAGGGTTTCTGCTCTGTTTATCCGCTGCCGCAAGATTGGCAGAAAAGATAGCTTTATCTCACTCCTGCTGCTATTCAGAAAATGAGGCTGCCCGCTGGTGCTTCCTACATAACTGCCGTTCCTGGAAACTCTTAGTGTGTTGCCATATTTAATGACTTGCTAGTTATCTGCAGTGCAAACGTTTCAGAAAACCGTTTAAATGAGGCAGTAGCTCCATATGTGTTCACAACTGCAAGGCAGTGTGTTTCTAAGTCACATTTCTTTCTTCCTCACCTATTCATCTGCATTTTCATCAGAGCACCTTCATACCAGGCATGCAGCTATAAGCACTTGGCTGCAAAGGCCATGTATGGCATTGGATCATTTGCATGTGCAAACATAACTATGACAGTGACACAGGCAGATATGTAGCACTGTCTGACGGCTTCTCTGCTGTCCTTCTTGCTTTGCATGGAAAATTACTTAACTGAACTTCACTTAACATGAACTTACATTTAGGACTAAATATAAAAGAAGTTGGGTGAAAATAGAATAACATGAACTAGATCTGAGTTTTCACCACTTTACCAAATATTTTCTTCAAAACTTCAGATAACAGCCTCATCATCACATTTACAATATACAATCCCACAGTAAGACTGTTGACAAGAAATGTTAAAAACTGCCACAAATTTTGTTTTTGGAAGCTTCCTCTTGAAAATGACCTGAATTAAAGATATACTCACTGTGCAAGAGAAAAGTGGAGTTCTAAGCTGGTTGCTGGTGCGGTGTGAGGGACAAGTGCGGATGCTTCACACAGAGTTTGTATATGCTTGCAGGGACGTCCCTCCCAAAAATGCCTGCTTAAAAGGAGGAGAAGGCACTGATGACTTCACTAGTCTACTGAAAGACAGAGTCAGGGTGGAGGAAAGAGGAAAAATGGGAGCGGGGGAAGGAGGGAAAAAAAAAAGGAAACTTCGCCCTTATAAGGCCATGGCCTTTCAGCGGCTACCTCTCCCTGTCTACTGCGCCTCTTCTCCTCACATCAAGACCGAGCGCCCTGCCTTATTTGGGTAGAGCTCATTCCCATGCAGAGGAGGGAGACAGCAGCCAGGCAGCTTTGGTTTTGGTCAGAGGGAATTCTCCAAATACCTTCGTCACATCACACATCACTCACAGAGGCTGTGGGATGGTGGATGGGAAAGGGAATGCAAAGAAAACAGGGAAATTGTTTAGAAAAGACATGAGGTCCTGGTTTATAACGCACGCAAAATGTTGAGAGGACTGAGTTGAAGAAATAATGATCCTCATTTCGGATGGAATGGAATAAGGACTAGAAATTAGATTATTCAACCCCCATCTTTCTCAGATTAAGACAAAGAACTCCATGTAAGTCCTGTGAGTGTTGTGTGAGTGTGTTTGTGTGTCAAGCCAGCACTCATGACATTTCCATCACTTCCATTTCCATTACGGCTGCCTTTTGGCATGACACTCTCATTTGGATGTGTGAATTCTGCTTCTGTGCTCAAAACACAAAAGAGACTGCTATTACAAAAATATACGCAGTGCCTTAAAACACCTTTAATACAATTTTAACCTTTTCACATTTTAACATGTCACAACACCAAGCCATAATGTGTTTTATTCTGGTTTTATGAGAGAGACCAAAACCAAATAGCACAAGAGAATGTTACAGAACAAACAGGATCATAAATAACAAAAGACAGAGACGTTTAAAGCAGAGTTAGCTCTGGTCAATCCATCATCTGAATATGAGAGGAGTTTGGCACAACTGTTGGACAACCAAGATATGTTGTTTCGCTGAAACTGACGAGCTGGCAAAGGGAAGCATTAATGAGAGCTGGAGTCCTGTTTGCAGTTTGGAAACAGGAGGGAGAATGTGCTCTGGTGAGATGAGAACAAAACTGAAATTCCTGGTCTACATGCAAAATGTTGTGTGTGACAGAAAGCACACTACATGTTATGCTGAATGGCCTGGTGGCAGCATTATGCTGGAGAGAAACTTTTCTTCAGCAGGGACAGAAAAGCTGAATAGAGTTAATGGGAGAATGAATGGAGCTAAATACAGGGCACTTCTGAAAGAAAAAGCCTAAAGTCTTCAGACCGACTCAGAAGTTCACATGACAGGAGGGGAATTATTTACTAAATGCTGCAATGAGAGAAAGAATGTCAGAGATTTATTCATTAATATCTCAAAATTTGGAAATTGACATACATTTCCTGAATATTTGCCTTTGCCTTTGAACTGTATGACTTCTCTCAATACTTTGCGGAAACTTTGCGATCTGGCCTTTTGTGTTTCTTTTGGAGTAACAACTTCCTCCTTGCTGAGTGGCCTTTTAGCCTGTGTCGGTACAGAACAACATATTTCACTGTAAATCCATGCAAGGCCTATTTCCTTTTTTTCTGTACATTTTGCACCAAAAGACATTCATCAATGGGACACAGACTCCGTCTCCACCCTAAGCACTACGACGCTCAGATATTCCCATCAGGTTTATGCTTGCGTAAAATTGCTTGAGCAATTGAAAGCAGCACCTGGATGCATCTGGAAGGATGAGCTCCAGAATTCTCTTCCTGACATCTTGGCTCATTTCTTTTGACTTTACATTTTGTCAAACACAAAAGAAGTTTGTTTCAGGTGTGCTAAGGGAATCATCAAATTCATGCTTTGGGGATTTTTTTTGCTGCAGCAGGAAATGGCAGACAAGTAAGGTTAGAGGGAAAGATGAATGTAGAGGCATCCTGGATGAAAACCTGCTCCAGAGAGCTCTTGACCTCTGACTCAGAGCCCCTCTGTGAATGTCTTGGACTGATCAAGCCAAGTCCAGACTTGAATCTAATCATCTCTGGAGAGATTTGAAGATGACTGCACAGATGCTTCCCATCCAACCTGATGGAGCCTGAGAAGAACCGTGAAGAAGAATGAATAAAACTGCTCAAAGGCAGTTCAGCTTGTGGCATCATATTCAAATGAACTTGAGGCTGTAATTGCTGCCAAAGATGGATCAACAAAGTATTTTGGAATGCTTGAGAATATTTATGTAAGTCAGATTTTTTGTTTTTTTTGTCTTTAGTAAATTTGCAAAAAGAGAAAAAAAAATAATATTTTTGCCATACTCATAATGTGATATTTGTATGTAGAATTTGGAGAAATAGGTTAATCTAATACAGTTTGGAATATGACTCGAACATAAAATGTGGAAAAAGTTGAGCTCTGTGAATAGTTTTTGGATGCTCTGTATGTGTCGTTTTATTTGGTGTGTTTTCAACTTTAGAGCAGAAGATCTTACACATTGGCACATTCAGAATGGTGATGTTCACAAAAGCTCTGACGTTAAGTGAGATTCTGTGTCTTAAATGTTTTGCAAAAGAGTTTAAAATTTCACTCTGCCATGTGTTGTAGTTGTCAATATTCAGTCTTCGCCTTGTTCTCACTTTGTTTTGGTCAATTTTAAAACCTCCCAACATCATACAACGCAGTGTTTGCTTACAACTTTACATAATGCAGAAACGTTTCAGCAGTTTTCTGCGCAGCGCTGTATCTCTTGCGAGTAAAAGAAAGAAAAATGATCAGGGCAGCTTTATCGGTGCAGTAACAACTGTTTTTATGCGCCTCTGGACAACTCATTTATTCCTGCCCCAGCAGCTGGATGTAGAGTAGAACCAGATGCTTTTATATCTCAAGACATTTTTGTGATTTTCCTTTTGATGCAGCTTTGATGAGGACTGTAGAAGACTGCAACAAGGATAAACACAGCTGCGATATTATAGCTGAAATAACAGGTATTAACATTTATCATTAATGAGAACTTGAAAATACGTCATGTGGAAACATAATTTCATTTGCGAGTGCAGCCTTACCAACTGGATCGCAATAGTAGCTATGCTGCATATTCTCACAATGTCATTTAAATAAGAACTATAAAATGTAAGATGCTTTCATAAATTATTCTGCTAGTTTAGTTCAAGATTAATTAAAGATGAGAATAATTTGTAAATCAGAGAGCCTCAGGCAGATTATTTGATTAAAACTGTAAAATAGTTAATACTTGCAGCAGCTGAGTCCCTGGAGGAAAAGTTTCTTTCATCTTGGACAGATTTCCTCGCCCACCTCATGACGTATTGCTCTTGGGGATCAATAAAGTATTTTTGATTCTGTGTTTCTAATTGTACAATATATTGCAAATGAATTCATTGCTGTCAACCATTCCAGCTGTTTGTTTCTGTTACATATTTGGTGATACTTTAGAAGGCAAAATAATTGTAAGAAGACATTGAGGAAATAAATCTAGTTGTTTTTTTGTTTTTTTTGTTTTTTTGTTTGTTTTTTTTTCATTCAAGACACCAGATGTCGGCCAGAAGCTGCTTTTTCACTGAGACCTTGCTGTCGAGATGGAAATGTTGATTTAACTACTGTTAGCTGGAGTCTGTGTGCTATGAACCTGAAACTGAAAGACATGAACAATTCATAGCTTATTTATTCACCACAACAAATATTGTTATTGTAGCATTCATCAGCATTATTGCCTATAGCGTGTTTTGCGTCATGCACCTGTAATACTCTGATTTCACCATTTAAACCAAGCTAAATGCTTGGTTCATTAAATAGCTCCACATAAATGAACAGGTGAAAGCTCTGCCAGCTGCTCATTTCTCTTTATAGGTTGTATGTTTATGTTGGCCCAGGAAAAAAAAAATCATCATCTCTCAGACATGTTTTTATTACATCCAAATCAACAAAATATTATGTTTTGTTATTACACAACCTGTTCTGGTCCTTTATTCACAAAAATACATTTTTATATATATTGAAAGTATTTATGCAATGCAAATTCACTGTCTGTAATCACATGTATAACTACAGCACAGGTTCTCAAGCTATGGGATCACAGACCTGGTGCAGTAACAATCATTTTTATTAAGAATTTATTCTCTCTGTTGAATGAAGACAAGAGGATTTCAGTTATCCCTTGACGTCCTGCTGGTTGGTCACTCAGTGTATGGGTACACAATGTGGCCGGTGAATATATTGTATTCCATAAATGTGCAGAGCTTCCTTCCAGACATCAGCTCCACATAGACCTGATCGCCTTGCTGCATCTCCATTACCACAACCTGAAAACACAGATGTGCAACACATTGACCAAAATTCAGCAAAAAAAGGTAAAAAATAAATAAAACACATATGTATGCATTTTTTTTTAATGCTCTTTTCCCTTCTAACCTGAGTGGCACTGTCCTCGATGTCTTCTCGATTGTTCTCCCACACGCTGACCCCCATCTTGCCATTCTTCATGAGCTGGACCTACACATGCAATAAACATCACAGACGAAGGGAAACACAAACGGCTCAACCCAGATGCTCAGAAGAGAAATGTTCACTTTGAAATGTAGGGATACCTTGTGGTACAGGCGTCCATCCACTCCAACGGAAGAGAACACAGTGAAAGAAAACATATAAACCCCTGGACTAGGGGCAGTGAAAATACCTGCAAAAAGAAGGGAAGTAATTTTTTTTAAATTCAGGGTGAGAAAATATTCCATTGTTGCTCAGATTACTTCTTCCTGGTGTGCTTATTACCCAGTGAGGGGTTGTAGCCATTGCCGCTGTTGAGCGCTACGTTGGAGTAAGGGATCGGTACATTGGTATTGAAAGGACCAAAGCAACGCTCAGTAGTTCCGGGAATCTCAATGGCTATGTTCTGATTCATGGTGGCCTTGAAGGAAACCTTGAAACCACCTGAGAAGAAAAATCAAACACTAGTTGGCAACTACACTTTCATGCCCTCCTACAATATATCATTCTTTTAAGCATTGGTGTACCTGAAAGTGCATTTACTCTGGTATTCAGGGACATAATTTTCTCCCACAAGAATTTTATTCTGGTGAAGCTCTCTTCTTCTAGTTTGAACATCTCATTGGCAGCACAACAACAACCACGTTGACGGTAGAAAGGACAATCGCAGTCCCACTTGCTGCAGGTAAGAGGCATGTTCCACTTAACTGCCAAAACAGGAAAATCACAGTCAGTGTCAATATTCTGGCATTTATTATGAAGTTTTCATCATTGATGTGTCAGATTTGATCAGATCTCCTTTATAGAGCATTTTTAGTGCATTAAAATGTATTAAGACAAGAAGCAATCATGTAATCAACAATTACACCAAGAAGTTAAAATTTAATTAATCAAGATGAGAGTTTGTAGCTTACGTGCATCCTGTTTGAGAACGTCCATAGCAGAGGAGAGGGCCTCAACGCGTCCACAGAGAAACAGCGACCCCAACAGGAGTATTAGAGGTAATACATCCATCTGGAAAAAAGGGGAAAAAAGAAGCATGTAAAAATGAACATATTTAACCAACCAACCAACCAACCAACCAACCAACCAACCAACCAACCAACCAACCAACCAACCAACCAACCAACCAACCAACCAACCAACCAACCAACCAAACAAACAAACAAACAAACAAACAAACAAACAAACAAACAAATCATAACAGTAATAAAACATTGACTTTTCCCCTTGAGTCTAAGGTTTTAGCCTTTTGTTCACTGGACAAATACACACAAAACAACAAAGTGGAGTCCTCAAGAGGCACAATCCTGTAACTTTTATGCACATATTCTTCAACATACCTACATAAAATTACTTGATTCACTTATCAGTTGTCATTCAGCTTTACAGAGACCTGATAATAAACCAGTTATTTAATTCAGTGATGTTGGAGAAGGGAGACATCTACAAGATGCAGGATAGAAGCTCTCAAGGACTTTGATACCCCTGTACTAGACATAGGCCTATTCAATAGCAATAGCATATTCAATCACATTAAATTATTATGCTTAATAATAAAACTAACATTACTGGGTTGTGTCACAATAATTTCTACTTAGATTGGATACTTAGCCTTTTACATGCATCTATCATGTATCATGTACCTAGTGTTAGCTAATACTAGTCATGTTCAGGATCAACACTTTGACTAAAGAATTGGTCATATAGCCTTATAAACAGGTAACGCTACAATGCAGTATTATAGTACTGTATTATTGTACTGTATAACATATAGTAGCTATATACTATATAATTGTGAAAATGTACAGCGGTAAACACTATGAATCTTTTGTTAGTAAAAGTTTCACCAAAAAATTGGTTTGCCTTTCAGCAGTACAGACAAAAATGATTAAATGATGTTTGTAACCCAGATGTTTTCTCCTTAATTATCAAAGTTATAGGTCAGACTTTTAAACCCACTTTTTCATAGCCTTGTTTAACTACTTTATTCCATTTTTTTAGGATGATAAACATTTTTTTTCCTTCCAGGGGTTTTTGTGGGCTCTAGTGTCCCTTATATGAAAGTAGGCTGACAGGAAGGGAGTAAAGAGAGGGGGGCAAATATCGTCAGGTCCGGGAATTGAACATGCGACGGCCGCATCGAGGGCTCAAGGGCTCCAAACATGGGTCACACTATCCCCTATGCCACCACAGCACACCCAGGATGATACACATTTCACTCAAGTTATGTTTTGTCTCAAAATTGATCCACAGTAGTTATTATTAGCTTCTGTCAAGCATTTGTTAACTTGTAACTGATATAAAGGTGAGTTAAGTAGAGACAGAAATGTAAAACTTACTGTTTTGTTTAGTTGCTCCCTCTTCTTGTTCAGAAATGCTGAGTCTATTTCAGGTGAGTTTGTGAAACTAATAGTTTAAAGCAGGGGAACTCTGTTGCCTCTTATTGATTGACTGAAAGAGATCCACCCCAAAAGGTGGCGGCCAGCAGTAACTCCACCTCCTCACATGTAAATGAAAAGACAGTAAATTAAGTACTGTACGTTTGTTTTCTCCTGACAATGAAAGGCATGTCTGTCTATGGTAGCATGGTACCAAGATGGATTTCATTTTTCTCAGGTGTATGAGAACAACAATCACCAATGTTTGACCCATAATCCCCTTTATTAGGACATCGGTCTCTGGTTGCTGTCCTTTCATAAGACACTGAAGGCCATTGTTAAGAAAGCAAAATCGTTTATCTGTCGATCAATGATGGCCTGAATAAGACAATAATACGCTTTCACCTGATTCTCATGGGGAGGTTTGGCAGATACTGTTATTTCCATAATCGCTTTCTTCTCAGTTATTGTAGTAGAGCCAGATAGTGATTAATCTCTTGTTGTTGGTCGGGACATGTGATATGTACAAGGCACACTCCCTATTCATGTGAATAAAATTATCAAGTCTTTTAATTCAGTCAAAGCCATTCACAAGGTGTTACTATGGATTTTCACTGTCATAAGAAAAATTCGAGGAAAACCAAATATGATAGATGTCCAAAATGTACCAGGAAAACACAGTCAAGCAGGGAGGCACCTGAAGCCCATCAGATAATAGTCCTGACTAGTTCTGGTTACTCAAGACTCTTATTTCACAGGGTGAGTAGCAGTACACCCTGAACAGGTTGACAGACCTTTAAATGGCCATTATAGTCCACTACAGGACAACAAATTGTATCCAGGTAACTTTGAGAGCATAAAGAAATGGACTGAGACAGTGGATGAAAATTCACAGATTAGATTATTAGGACGCTTTTATCACTGTGTGTCTTGGTCATTGCTTTTAGGATTTATTTTTTAAATTTATGAACCTATGTGGTTGCGTATATTTGACTTGCACCAAATTAGAGCTGTTCTGTGTTTCTTTTAGACTAGGCTAAATGTTAGTCAAAGAATAGCTCTGAAATATGAATTTAACAATGGAAAGAAAAATAACTTTTACTTTTCTCTGGATAGAAAAGAGAGTTGATGTTTCATTTCAGTCATCACCGTCATTTACTTGTTGACTTCGAAGTTTTGCCAGGTTTGAGTAAAAATCAAATATTCAATAAAAATAAATTCAAACGTTAACACTAATGGGAAATTAGATTGTGATTGTGAATTTATTTGAGAAAGGTTGTATTAACAAAAGCAAGCATCTAAATTAGAATACAACAGATATCAAAGGTCATTATCGTCGTTCCAGTAGTTCCTTTTAAGAGCAGGGAGTTTCCTTTCAGCAGCTTTAAAGCTTCTCTTTCCTCTTGGGACAGTGGCCTGCCTATTCTGTTTGTTTGCTGCTTGATTCCCACATCAGCTGACCTGTTTCTTCTTGCTTTTTCTTGTGTTCCTCTGCTCTTATCGACTAGATGGAGGCCAGGATGTATTAGGTGCTTTTTGTTGGCTTTGCACACCTCTTCACAATACAAGTGATTTATGTAATGACCTACTGTAAAACCGATCTCTTGTTTTCTATCCTCGGATGAGATTTCAACCCCCACAGTTGAATTATTATGTTTTTGGTCCCTTTGAGATGGACAGAGATGTTTGACTATTTGTTAAGTAACAGAAAGAATATAACATACAAGCATTTGCCATTTTTAACTCTTCTTCATCAAGAATAACAAGAATAACCAAATTCTATTAAAAAGAACTGATGTTTTTCAACTTTTCCTGCAGGAGAAGCCATGAGTTTTGTCCAGTTTCAGTTTAACAGTTTGTCCTACAACTGAGCCACACTGCTGCATGTTCTTTTAACAGACCGAGCATATTGGATATTTCCAGATGTTTTAGTTGTGAAGAGGAAGAGGAAAGAGTTCAAAGAGATTACAATCAGGGGTCATGAACAGAACTTCAAGTATTTTCTGCTATTATATTTAACGACAACGTCTCAAAAGAAATGGTACAACCACAGTCCTTCATTTGAGTCATTTGAGATTAAAAGAATTTGCACCCAGGGAAGATTCCAATTTGAAGTAATCTTATAATTTTTATATACATTAACATGTTTTTTTCATTCTGACTGGAAGATTTTTTTATATTTTAAAGGTGACACAACTAGATATCAATGTAAAGACGTGGTGTTATGTATTTTTCAGGCACTAGTGACTTTTTTATAGCACAATAAAGTAACTATGTTTCCTTAAATTGTTATAAAAAATGTAACATTATAACATGATGTAAAGCTTGACAAAGCTGATTTTACACATTAAATATAGAATCCATTTATAATGTCAACTTTATAAATGGATTCTACATTTAAAAGAATCCATTGACAAGATAACTGTCAAAGTCTAGGCCCCTCCTTAAATACCGTAGATGTATTTAAGGATGTATCAAGATGATAAATTATCATACCAATGGTCTCACTGGTATTTTAAATACTGGTCAACACTTAGCAAAATTATTTCACCATTAGAAATAGTGATCAAATCTTAGATTTAGAGATCTTTATTGTCATTGTGCCAACATATAATGTTCAGTATTACAATGAAATTAATGTACTCACCCTCAGAGAAATAATGTGACAACAAACCACTCAAAACTACACAGAGCATGAAATAAGAGTATACTCCTGCCATAACTAAGAAAACAGAAAAAATAATTGATAAAACTGATACTTTTGTATTGCACATGGTCGTCTTCAAAGAGCTGAATCATAAATTATCGTCTGAGCGTTGTTGTAAAAGTTGTCTTCACTATTGCTGTGGCGTTAGGTCTCCATTTCAGGTCTGTATCCATGTGCATAACCAGGAATGTAAAGCTGGCCACCGTCTCCACACATTCCTCTCTGATGGTTATCGTTCTGGAGTCAACCATCGCTTCTTTAATGGCCATGTTGTGATTAAAACAACCTGGTGACTTCTTCCCTGTGTGCTCTCCCATCACCACCAAAGATGAACCCATCCATGATGATGAAATGCTGATTAAGATTTTTTTTTTTCCATTTAATATTGACTATGTTATAAAAATGTTTCTACTAAGTTGCACATTCCTTGGATCAGAGTATATACAGTTTGTACTGTACATAATGTAGGTTCGACTTCTTTATTTTGAAGTTCGACCCTGAAGGTAAAATTCAAGTGAAACAATTTTGATTCCCCAGCCAGCTTTATGTGTCAGATCTACAGCTGTTTCAAACAATTTAATTTAAAATGGGCAAATTCAAGCGAGTAGCTAATTTTTCTAGCTATTTTCTGACTAATGAAACTCAACATAAGTCTGCCTTACTTGTATGATGTGTCGCTTGTCTTTCCCAAATTTCAAGCGTATTTATTCTACATAGCAAAAGAAAAAAAAAGGGATGTATTTTAATTAAACAAAGATAAAGTCTGCAATCATCAACACAAATTGTATTATATATGTTAAAAGTAGGATGTTATAAGGGTGTTCATCTCATATGTATGATCAGCTCTGGAAAAAATGAAGAGCCCACTGCAGTGAACCTCATCGAAAGTCTCCTGGTTATTCCACTAAATATTGATTTCTGAACTCTTCCTGAGTTGAAATATTGGTATTGTTGTAGAATATGAACTTGTTTCCTTTGCATTATTCCAGGTCTGAAAACAATGCATCTGTTTTGTTATTTATTTTCTGCAAACTAATTCTGAATTTATGCTTGTAATTTTGGAGACATGTTGTCAGTAGTTCATAGAATAAAAGAACAATGTTGATTTTACTCTAACATAAACCTGTAAAAAAAAAGTGGAGAAACAAATCATCTTAAGTGGTCTCTTCATTTTCTCCAGAGCTGTATATATAATCATCACAGTGCAAAATACCCTGTACTTTAATCTTCAGTAATGGGGATTATTTTAGTCATTTATTGATAATGTTTAACACATGACCAAACATCCACCCCAAAGTTCATGATTTTAGATATCCTAAATATGTTTTAATATGTTAACACATCTTATACTTCAAAGTTAATCTTTCAGAATGGGCTCTTGGAGATGTTATCTTTTGTAAAAAGAAAATTCGGAGATTTGGTTATTATATGCAAAGAAGACATCAATTATTAACCAAATAAAGACAGCAAACCAATGTTCACATTCCAGTATTTTATTATTTTTCACATTTCCTTGTTTGTTGAGAAAACACAAGAATTCAGATTAAAAGAAAATCACAAATTAAGGAAACTTCTTTGCCTTAAAGTCATTGAAGGATTTCTGGCTTTGAGCCTCAAATCAAACAAGAAATGTCATAATCTGATGAGAAAAAACATAAGATGTTACACATCCAAGCTAGTCGTGGTTTATGTCAGGAAGATTTCAGATCGCCCGACTGAAAGCTTATAGGATGACATTTAAAATATGATTTCCCTCAAACAGCTTAGAACATAACGTAAAGCGCCTACATGTCATTACAGAGGAGGAAACTAAACTCCCTAACTTATGCATCAGCATAAAGCAGAAAGGCACTGAAAGTGTTATAGTGGTTCGAATCGTCACAGAGGTAGCATCCCCTGGCCAACCTGACTGACACTTTGTCTCCAGCTTTCAGTTTCAGGGCAATAGCTATGGTGGTGCTGTCCTCCTGGTCTCTCTTGTTGAGTTCTCTGGATCCAGCCACTGCCTGGCCGTTGACCTGCAGGCTGGTGCAGACAGCCAGCGTGTTGCCAGGAGAACCGGCGTCGCTAAAGGAGGTCACGGCCAGGCTGTAAACCCCGGGGTAGGTGACAGTGAAGATACCAGTATTCATATTGTAGGCCATTCCCAGGTTGATGAAGATGTGCTGGTAAGTGACGACGGTGTCGAGCCCAAACGGTCCGTAACACTTGAAGATGTCTCCAGTGTACAGAGAGACGGAGAAGGCAACGCGGCTGCCTGCAGAAGAAAAGATTAGAGTAATTAGAAAGTAGTGATTTCTTATCTAAATATCTAAAGAATAGGATTCTCACCTTGAAGAGTGACAAAAGTTTGGTTTGCTTTATCTAACTCCCTCTCCAAATTAGTTAGAGTTGCATTAAAGTACGTCTGCAGCCGGTTTGTCTCACGCACCATCTTGCAGCATTCACATGAAAGCGTATCCACATTGCAGGCTGAACACAAAGACAATTTAGCGTTCATCCAGGTGAAGATGCACATATTCATCCACTCTTAAAAACACAATCACAAGTCCTCACCACTGGCAGAACTGGTGACGGCGTCCGGAGCGACTCGCTCAGGTCCTTCCCAGTTGAACTGACTCATACCAGGGGCCACGTGCAGCAAACACAACAACACAAGAGCTGGAGGGAAAAACAAGTAAAAGATAGATGAACATTTGTCGAGCTTTGTAATAAAATTTTCTTTTGTTGTGTTAATCTCACCTCTCATGTTGGTGATATACAGAAAACTTCAAGAGGAAGGACAAAGTGAAAGAAGTGACTGTTTGGGGAAAGTAATCGTGGATATATAGTTCTCCTGGGCTCCTCCCTTACTACCTCATATTTATGGTTGTCCTCCTTTAAAATTGCTCCACCTTAGTTTGTTCTTCTTCAAGCGGGCCCCCTGCTTGCCTCTGTAATAGTGTAACTGGGAGTATTTTCATCACTGGGTGCTTACAGAAGCAGCAACACACCCTCAAGTTCTTTGTTATTGATGCAGGGCACATATCACATATCATCTAGAGGGAGGTGTTGGTCCTGTCACACCAGGAGATAATAAGAGATGCCTTGAAAAGGTCTGGACTTGTTTTCCACATTTTGTCACGTTTCAATATGTGTTTTAATAATAAAAATCATCAAGTCATCATCATTCCAGTTATGGCATCTTGGTTTTTGGTCAAAGTCTCCACTAGTTCCAGGATACGTTCACACAGCAGGAAAATGTAACCCAAATCAAATTTTTTTGACTACATTTGACATTTTCGCAGCAGCTTGAGCAGCCTGATTCCAATCTTTACACCCCCCAAAATCTGATTTGTGCCACTTCCAATAAAAATAAACTGGATACGTATCTGATAGTTTTCAAAGCGACTGCAGCCTGAATGTTCATGTCACATTTTATCCCACTTTTACATCAATGATGTGATTCTACATCAGAAGAAAGCAAAAGTGGCAAGTCTGGCTATTATGAAATGTGGTTGTGTGGTTGTGTTTGCATCTCAGTTTGAATGTTTAGAGTCCTGCTGTCATCAAATCTTTTGCAGCAATGCACAGATTTTCTTGCAGGATTTCCCTACGCTTAACTCCATCCACTTTACCTTCAATATGGACCAGTTTCATGGTCTTTGCTAAACAAACGCACACCCACAGCATAATGCTGCCACCCCCATGTTAACAGTGCATATAGGCTATAAAGTTCAATGGATTCAACAGTGCTCTGTGAGATGCTTTGAATATTGTTTCAGCAGTATTTAAAGTATTTCTTAGTCTCCATTATATTTATTCTTCAATGTTCTCTGGGAAAATCTTGGAAACTTTTCATAGAACTGCTGGATATAGGTCAATCCTAATTCACAATTAGATGACTTTTGAAGTTATCCTAGATTTAAATCAGTGGTATCAGGGTAGAAAGTGGCTGAACACCACAAATGCAAGCTTCCCATTCAAATTTTAATTAGCAAGCATTGTTAAAAACAACATCTCTTTTTGATTTCACTTCACGATTACGTGTAACACCATTGATTTATTGTATAAAATCACCACAAAATAGGTTGTGCTTCATGGTTGTGACGTGACAAAATGTAGAAATGGAAAAAAAAAATCACAGTTTTTGGAACATCGGATTTAGTGTGAACTTTTATTTATTATTGTTGTTTCATTTGCTCACAAATTTATGCTCAGAATGACAGCTGCATGTTTAAGTCCAGTTTATTTTTATCTGAACAATGAAAGCAACTCAGATCATATCATTTCATTGGAACAGGGTCAAAAGTTACATCCAGGATACTTCAATTTAAAAAAAGAAATAACAGCTACATTATTTGTTCATATTTACTCTTCAGTTGACATGATGCTAACAATTTATGTGCATGGCATACAGAAGAAAGCAGACTGCCTCAAACACAACAAGTAACAGGAAACTGAGCGCAATGGATCAAAGCATTGAACTCATGTCTGTTAACCTGAACAGAGGTCATCATGCAGCATACAGCAGGAAACCGGTGAACGTGTTATAGTGGGAGGCGTCGTCGCAAACGTTGCACCCTTTCAGCAGGCTGACAGACACCTGGTCGCCGGCCTTCAGGTGCCTGGCGATCACAACGGTGCTGCTGTCCTCGCTGTCCAGTCCGTTCTTCTCAACGAGGGGAGCCACGGCCACGCCGTTCACCTGCAGCTGGGCGCAGGTGGCCTGGGGCAGGTCAACAGGAGACAGGCTGTAGACGGTGGCCGCCAGGCTGTAGACACCCGAACTGGGAGCGGTGAAGATGCCGGTCTGAGCGTTGTAGCTGTCTCCCAGGTTGAGAAAGATGTGCTTGTAGAGGATGTTTCTGTCTTCAGCTACGGGGCCGAAGCAGGTCAAAGTTTTCTCGTTGTTCAGGGCGACAGAGAAGGCGCTGCGGTTGTCTAAAAAACAAAAAAACAGATGTCAGAAAAAGATCTGTTTCATGGGATCAGAAGGCCATGATGTTCTGTGCCGTAATCTGCTGGGCGTATGCACTCACTTTTGATGTTGTTGAGGGTCATCTTAGAGTTCATGAGCTGTTGGTTCATTTCTTTGGTTGTCATGTTAAACAGCAGCTCCATCCTCTCCATCTGTTTCTGCATCAGACAGCAGCCACACGCCGCTTGGTCGTTACTGCATACTGTACACATACAAGAAATCATACAAACTGTAGCTTAGGAGGCAAAACTTGATAGGGACTCAGTCTAAAGAGACATTTCACCCACTTTTGTTTAGATTAGGGTCTGCAGTGGGTTGTGTGATGACAGGTCCATTCCAGCTGAATCTATCCTGACCAAAAACTGCTTGCAGCAGACACACCAGAGCAATCACTGAAACAACAAAAACAATTTACTAATCAGGAAACTTGTGCAGAAATGCTTTCTAAAGTTTGAACCATCTTTCAAAATGACCATCAAATTGATACATGTTTCCTCTTTTTATAAAAAGCATAAATTTTCAGATGAGCTGTTTTTTTCTATTAAATGTGTGTGTTATTTTATAATTTTATTCAAATCTAATTGTCTTACTTATCTTTAATACTGACATTTGTAATTTACAACTCCAACAATAATGTCTATCAAGCTCTAACTATTAAAGTCTCACCTCTCATGATGGCAAATGATACCGATTCTTCTGCAGGAGGAGAAAGGCATTCACCAATAACACAGGAACAGAGAATATATATTTTTGTGTAGCTCCTCCCTTGATAACCTCCTAACTTTGCTCCTCCTCATTGTGTCCCTCCCATTTGCCTTAAAAACCTGATGTGCAGGTATAGATTTCTTGATCCCTGTGGACTGTCTGTCCCTGACATTTCCTCATAGTTTGGGGCTTTGTTCCTCATGCTGCTCAGGTATTATCTGTCACTTGTAAGAGATGCACAAATCTCTTGGTTGCAGTGTGTACAACCTCCTGGCCAGGGAATTTCTGCTTTTGGAATATTTGACAATTACTGTGCTGGGTCAGAATTGTACAAAAAAATCATGTTGAAAATTATTCAACTGTAGTGTCATTGTCCTCAACATCTATCAAGTTTGCAACATCCACCTGGATTGAGTAGCAGAAAAATAAGCATTCAAAAATCAATTTCTGCAAGGATAAATGACCAAAAGATATTCAACAGCTCACATAAGCCAGATGTTTTCAAGAGAAAGCGAAATGTTAAGGACACAGAGAGTTATTGGCAACAATAGCAACGCACTATGTTGAGCCTTTTCAATCAGCAAAAAAAGTACCAATAGTCAAGCATGGTGGAGGTAGCATCATGCTGAGGGTCTGTTTCCCTCCTAGTGCTGCTTTTCAATTACTAAGAACAACAACAACTTAAAAAAAGTTTCAAATAAGATACTTTTTATTTCATTGCCTTTCAACAATTTAGTTAAACTTCAAATCACAATGAGATTGGTGCACAAAATATTCTAGAAATTGCACAGTCTTAAGTATGTCCAAGCATGTCAGGGTCACAAAGCATTTTGAGAGCTAAAACTTTAGTTGGAATAATCAAAAACACAGGAACCAAAATATGAGAATCAAGAATTCAATTCAGTTGACAAATAGTCAGAGAGTCCCCTATTCCGGCCCCCAGCCTGAACCCTGCGTACAGCGGCCCAGTGAACTGCGTCTCATGGTGATGGATCAGATAAGCCTGGTTGTTGGTGATGTTGTAGAAGTTTAGAATCCCAGCATGCTGGTCCAGATAGATGCCGATCCGCGTAGACTTAGGCAAGCCCAGACGTTTCTCCTGGTTATTGTGGCAGAAGGAGTAGCCGGTGCCAGACCAGTAAAGGCTCCAGGACTGAGGGTTGTGACCCAAACGGCTTTTGTTGTCATTGCCTTTGCGCTCCATGTCCTTGAAAGCAACACCAATGGTGATCTGCATGGTGGCATAGACAGAAACAGATGAGAGAACAGAAAACCAAGCAATCATAGGAGTAAGTAGCAGATTTTGATGTGTGATGTGGCCTAAAAGCAATCCATCCACTAGATGTCTCATCATTCCTCTCCAAAAATCAATCATGAATATTATATTGATGGCTGAGACAATATAATGTCTCATTTATGCCTTGCTATTATGATTAGCAAGGCATAAAGGAAGGGCAAATTTCCTTTTAAGCTTGTGTGTAAGGACTCACCTTCTGGCCAGTCCACTCGACCTCCCAGTAGTAAGGGCTCCCTGCCAGGGGCTCTTTGCAAAGAACTTGTCTCCAGAAGAAGAAACGATCAGGGTGTTCAGGTGGATTCAGGTTTTCAGGACGCATTGTGACCTTACGACAATCGTCTGACAGCTTCATGTGTCGATAGGATGTGTTTGGGTCTATGGTAGGTTCAAAGCGGACTAGAGAAACATAGAACATTGTGATGAAGCCTAAGGAGATCTAGAATGCAAAATTTCAGTTTTATATATTGTACTTTATGTTGAACATTAAAACAGACTCACATTTTAACATTTCCTCTCTTGTTTTTGGCTCTGGATTCACAAGCTTAATTGATGTTCCAGATCCTACAACAAGAAGTTCATAATGATGCATTACTAAACAATACAAGTGATGTGTAACCTTTAGAATAAATGCATTGCAAATAGATGTACCTTGAGGCCTAAAAGGTGGGAGAGGTGGAGGGTTTGCTGGGGAACCATATTCAAAACAGATAGGGGAAGAGAAAAAATTATATATAAAAATTCCACCAAAACAAGTTTCACCTCCATAAGCTCAATCATCAGCACAACATCCCTGTTATCCATTTTTTTTAATCTTACCTTGACTCATAGATCCTCTGAATCTTGAAGACTCACGGACTGTGGAGGAAACTATGACAATTTTGAGACTGAGAATTGTCATGATTAAAAAAAAAAAAGACAAAAACATCCATATTATGCATAGAAGAAACTTACAATGAGGTTGCATAGGTTGTGGCGGTGGAGAAACATCAATTTCTTCATAGACTAGGTTTGAAAACAATAATACTTTGTAAAACACATTTGTTTCAAATTTAAGAATATTCTATGTTGCACTGGACAGGAAGAGAAGTTTCCAAACCTGAAGCTTGTGCAGTGGCCTGACCAGAATAATCAGCGGATGCTGTGCTTGCTGCTCCCACACTGTTGGGTGTCGAAGCCATGGGTTCATGACCCACTACAAAGATAAACTTTTAGTCATCAACAAATCAGAAAGTAAACGAGAAAACAATGATGAGGAAAATAATCTGACCTATGTTGACAATTTTGGATAGACTTTGTTTGCAGAGATTTTGTACAGATTCTTGCAGCTCTTTAATGACTGATCTTATGGAAGCCACCACGCCTTCCTCCTGAATAATCCCAGTCTGTCCTGCGGTACCAGTCTCCCCCAACGGCTCCATGAGGAGGAAGTTCTTGAGAGAAAAACATCGGAAAGAATCGGATAAAACAACCATAACAACTCATTTTTAACATTTGAGTATTTTGTGAAAAGAAAATGAAACCATTTTTTTAGAACCATCCTTTCTTACCTTCAAGAAGGAGATATTATCATGCATATAAGCCAGCCTGCCCAGCTCTTCACTTTTTTTACGAAGCTGTGATAAATCTTGCTCTAAATGCTTCACCAGTGCTTCGACTTGTCCATCAAAGACCTTCTCCTGAGCTATAAGGAGCTCATCAACCTGTGTCCCTGTCAGATTTAGACTCTTAACCAGCTCTGGAAATAAATCAGAGCTCTCCCTTTGAAGGGCCTGCAGCAAGGCCTAGACAGAGACATGAGAGATGTCATAAATGCCTTTGTAAATATCTACTTGAAGAAAATCGACAAGGAATTTCACTGACTTTTTGTTGACGCGCAGTATACGGGATCTCCCTGATATTCCTCTCAGTCTCCTGGATTCTCCTGTGTACTTCTGCCTGCACCTGGACAAGCTCTTCCTAGACACACATCAAAGTTTGGAGGACAAAGTGAATAAATGGATTGCAGTGCAGTCAAATCAGAAGTAGAGACAAATAAAGATAGTTTGTGATTTCTCATCTTTATTTTACTCACCAAATATACTAACATCTTTACTAAGGTTAGTATACTAAGGCAGACATGATATTTGCCATTTACATACCTGTCTCTCTCTTCTATCTTCTTGTGGTCCAACCACATGATGTCCTGTGTGTCCATCCTGGCAACACATCACACACACACACTCCTTGTCCTCATAGCAAAACAAATCCAGTGGTTGCTTGTGTTGAGGGCAGAGACTGGGTTCCACCGAAGGCAGCGGAGGGTACACGCTGCCCTTCCTGGGCCCAATATCCGAGATGACATCCAGGTAGACAGGCATCACTGGTTCAGCTGAATAGATGCCTACCACGTTGCTTTGCTTTATGCTGTTTGTTCTTAGTTTCTCCATGGCTTGTGCAAGCAGTCTATTCTTGGCCACATAAGGTCGAGGAGTGAAGAGCTGCCTACACTGCGGGCAGCTATATTGACCTTTGTTGTTTTCCTTGTCCCAGTGGTTTTCGATACAGCTCAAGCAGTAGGAATGTCCACATGTTAGTGTGGTGGGCTCTTTCAGTGTTTCCAGACACACTGAGCAAGCAAAGTTCTCTTCTTCAGGCCAAGATGAGTCCATGATGATGCTTGAGGTCTTGGTGGTATCAATGAAGAAGTATGTTACAGTTTACAAAAATCAATGCTTATAGCAAAAAGAAAGGACAGCCAGGGACCAAAACAGTAAAATGACAGTTGGCTTGAGTCAGATACCACTGAAGTACTCAAGCTTCCTTAAGTTGGGGTGGGGCTTGTGGAACAGGTGTGGTGGAGTTTCTGTCACTTGTGTTTGTCAATCGTTTGTAACCTGAACCTTCTAAATCATTGTTTTAAAATTCACAAAACAACATGACTGGGATGAATGTTTGAAATGTTCAAACTAACAATTGGTTTAACTTTCTTTATTTGGAAATGAAAATAATGAAGAACACTTTTTCACCCACTTTGGGGGGAAAAAAACAGCAAACAAGACAAACTGGTTATGTGGCATTCAACAGCAATGACGTAATTCATTAGGTTTTGCAGGAATTGAATCACTAATTATTTTTCCAACTACGAACCCAGCCCTCATCCAAAAAAAGAGGAAAAACAAGTTTTATGTGAGGTATGTCTGACGTCAAAACAGGGGGAGGGGCTGACGCATGTGATGCTCAGAGTCTCCATTGGGTCCGCCTCATTTTTCCAACGGCGCAAGCCATTGAAATATTTTTAATCTAAGAATTAAGTTTACAATCTTTTTAAAAATCTTATCTATGAGTAGTTTTGAAAGTTTAGCCTGTTCCAGTTTCTGCTCTTTGGATGCGGGGTTTCTTGCACCCCATGTGGGAACGAGGTGTAAGCTCTGTGACCTTAACCCCGCTTTGTCTACAGCTTTCCACAACCTTTGTAGGTGTTTTATTTGTTTATGTTGCAAAATAAGTGCTGAATTCGTGTTAGCACAACACTCTGCGGTTCTTATCCTGAGTTCTGAGCTCTTTTAACATTCAGTGGTTTTCATTTAGACTATACAGCTGAAATTAACAGCTGGGCTGTTTTACTGTCAAACAAGAATTTTTGCCAATACATAAAGAAATATGCAAATAAATTGAATCAGTAAAAGTACTTGATAAGTTGTATTACAAAGTCTATATTTAAAACATTTTCAGTTGTTATATATTCATCTTGTAAGCAAAGCATGTTAGGTTGAACGAGTTCAGTAGTCCACCCCTCCCTCGCCGAAAGTGACCATAACTTCTACTGCACTTGGCACCGTTATGAGAAAAAGGAGCGGACCCAAGGGCAGCTAGCCGGGTAGCACAACGAATGACCAGGTATTGTTTTTTCTCTTAGTGTGAACATGTTCAGCTCTCGGTGTACGCTGTACTCCATTAAATATTTTAGTTATTCTTATGCGTATTCCGAACTTATGTGGGACATGTTAAATAGGCGTAGTTTGTAAGTCACAATTTTCAGCTGTGTAACGGTTGACATTAGCTTGCTAGCTATCTGTGTTGCTAATGTTTTGCTAACTTATCCAGTTAGTTTGGGTTGCTATTCTGAAAGCTCGATCTACAGAGTAGGTCTTGACTGCTACTAAATAATTCTGTTGTGTTAATTCAATGTCAGCATTTGCAAAATAATTGCCTCAAGATAAAGTAAAGCATATTAAGTTAGGTAGCAGCATAGTTTGACTTTTGGGCATTAACTTTACCTGCTGGGTGTTGAAATTATGTCTTTAATAAACTCTTCCAAAATAAAAATCACGTTACAACGTACCGTATCGGGTGGTTTTAATTGGAGAATAGTAAGTTTCACATAATGGTGGTGTAAAGGGAAATGTTTACAAATACAGATCTGAGAAGCGCAGCATGCATTTGTATTTAGTCTTAATAATTTGTCAGTCTGCAAGTTTAAGAATGTGTAATACGGTTCACATGATCATTTTTTATACTAACGAGTCAATAATTAGCACAACATCTCTGTACATTATTCTAATCTCCGTATGTTTTCTGTTTGTTTACAGGATGTTCAGGGGTCCACGAATACCGGTTTGTGCTTGTAACTTAAGGTCACTGCAGCTGTCAAAAGAATTCCACCTTTTCTCTAAACACATTGACTCAACATGTTTGGAAGCAAGACACATTCATGCCAGAAGACATGATAGACATGATCAAATCCATGAAAAAGACACTATGACTTCTTTATGCTGTTCATCTCAACTGACGTCTTTCAGCGCAGACAGTGAGAATTATCAGCTGGAAGGCCTTATATCTGAAACCCCCATTTCCAAAGCCATTCTGAAAAGCCATTGTCATCAACATCAGGTCTCTGCCAAAACCAAAGCACGTTATGTTTTAAGCACTTTCTGGCACCGTTTATTCAACAGGACTTCCTGGCCTTTGGATCTTAGCCCGGCTACAACTTATGTTATGCCAGCATTTAATCCCCGGATTTCAAACTGGTTCCACTGTCGAGCACAAACCCACTATCACTCCGTCTATCAAATCAGAACTGTCCATCAGGCTGTCCCTCATGTAAAAGACACCTGGAAGGATTGCCTGTCCCCTGAGAACAAAAACAGATGCCGGCAGATCCTGCAGGCCAACTGGAAGCACTACGATATGGAGAAAGTGAGACAAGGGGCCGGCCAGGCTAAAGGAAAAAACAAAGGGAAGTGGGCTTCCATCTTGGTTTCCCTCTGCTACGATAAAGGAGAACCGGCGTTTCTGTTTACTCTGCGCTCCTCTACACTGAAGGGCAAGCACAAAGGAGATGTCAGGTTTGTGGGAGAATGAAGACAAGCACACACAACATTTTTCTGTATTTCACATTTCATTGATTTGCAGGCAGGGTACTATATTATCTGTCCTTCTTGTAGCTTTGCTGGAGGAAAGGGTGATCCATCAGACAGAGATGTAGTGGCCACTGCATTGCGGGAAGCCAGAGAGGAGCTGGGAGTTACTATTCCAGCTGAAAATGTCTGGGGTGTCATGAAACCTCTGAGGGACACAGTGAGTGGGAGGTGTTTTGATGTGATGTGAAAGCTTTCTTTGATTTGTCCCCTGTTGAATCTACAGAAGTAATAACTATGTATAATAACTACATTGTGATCTATATAGTTTAAAGACTATATAGATCATTAAAGGGGTGGTACTATGTATTTTCAGGCACATAGTGGCATTTTACAGCACAATTAAGTAACTATACAGGTGTTATAAACATGACTTGAACAAAATTTGACTTTGCAATTTGACTTGAAATTGTCACCTGACTCTTTAAGGAGCTCCTGCTCTTTCTGACACTCCACTTTCAGCATGTTAAAGCTCAATATCCATTCATAACTATTCATAGGAGTGTTGGACTGAGAAGACGTTTGTATGATGAGCTCAGAAGAGATGTAGCTCCACCAGGTGTTTGCTAATTGGTGCTAGTTTGAGGAAGCTGAATGAGGAAGGTGCAGAGGAGGGATGCTCAGCAAGGCAGAGTCCAAAGAGGAGCTTTGTGGAAATATGGAGTGTTTGTGTGAGAGCAGGCTTCAAGCACCCCTGAATGGTTGCCATGGGAGATTCAAGGATTTCCTAAACATGCATGAAAGAGTCAAAGCAACAGGGAGGTACTGGTAGAAATATCCTTGAGTCTAAAAAAGGCTTGACTGGAGAGGCCCAACATTCAGCAATTAAAAATTCTAACTTGTTTGGATGTTAGAATGGCCCAGTCAAAGTCCAGACTTTAAGCCAGCTAAGAAGTTGGTTGTAATATAAGGAAACTCGAGGATTGTGACATGACAGTATATGTTGTTATTTTTCTGCAGTCAGGGATGATGATTGCTCCGGTGTTGGCTAACCTTGGTCCTCTTGAGGAGTTAGCATTCAAACCAAACCCAGAGGAGGTACAGTCAAGTCCAGACTACAGTTGTATTTTTTTTGTTATTGTTTAATTTCTTCAAAACTTTAGTTGAACTTGTTTTGTCTGTATTTCCTTTAGGTGGACGAGATCTTCACCTTGTCCTTGTCACACCTGTCCAATCCCCAGAATCGCGGCTACACAAACTTTCGTACTGGCAACAAGTATGGATACACTCTACCAGTGTTTTGTAATGGCAAACACCGAGTATGGGGTCTGACCGCAGTCGCTCTGGACCATACTCTCAAACTCCTTATACCTCCATATGGATCTGTTACTGAGGTTTTCAATGGCTGAATGCTTCTTTTATGTAGCAGACATCAATAATCAGTGAAGAAAATCTGGATTTCTTCCAACCAGTCTAATGTTTAATAATCCGGTTGTGTTTATTAACATGTTAGGAGACAGATCTTTTCTCCTATGCATTTGATGATTATATATGATAATCTGTTATGAAAAATCAAGACAACAGTCAGATTTTTTTACCTTTTTTGATTTTTTTTGACCTTATTGAAAGGCACTGTTGAAGCTTTTCTTCTGTTTTTTTTATTAATAAAGTGAAGGAGAATATTTAAGTGTCTGACTGGTCCATATATGACTAAAACACAAGAAAACTTGTGATGTCATATAGTGAACCAAGCACAAATAGAAAAAGAGTTTATTTTCTTATTTCATTGTTGATCAAACCTAAACTGATTTCAAATCCTAAATAATCAAGACATTTCATATTTGTTAAAGAACAATGCAGTAAAAAAATATTTTAAAGCAATATATGAGTGTTTTTTATTTTTACAGTAATGACATTAAAGCAAGAAACTGAAAAGTCAGTTCACTTAACATTGTTTCTTACTTCATCAGTAGACTTGGGCCATTAGTTTTAGGTCTATTTAAAGTTGCGCCACTTTAAATGTCTTCATGCTCACGTTGTTCAGCGAATGCAGTAATTTCTTAGTTAAGGGTCATGCAGCTTTAGCCTGACCTCCAGAGGGGTAAAGAGCAAAGGTTAAATTCTGAGAACACCGCAACCTTACCCTGCAGTTATTTTCTCGTTAAAAAACTAATATACTTGGCCCCTTTACAGCAGTAAATGTTTTGTTGGAAGTTTAATCTTTAAGGCTGTGAACAATCCACTGGGTCTTGCGAGTCTGGTAAGAGGTGGCAGTTGAAAGGCCAGCTAAAGGAGAAGAGGTCCAAGGCCTGGCTGCACTGCTGCTCAGCGGTGGAGCAGACTGAGCGGCAGGGCTGGAGGACTCCACCCTGAGGGCTGCACTGAGGAAGAAACATCCCACACACCAGCTTCCGTAGAGGCTCGAAGCACGCCAGCTCCATTAGCACCTATCCACAGAACAAAGTAAACCCTGATTATCACTGTCTATAACCTGTGTTAAAAAGAATGCATTGTCTATACTGATAAAACATGTTATAACAGTCTACTTTATTTGAGTAGTTTGATTGTAACTAACAAACTAAGTGACATGCTGAACACTCCCTATACACCAAAGAACAAGTCTAAGTCTGTGACTTCAAAATAACAGCTCACAATCACCTCTCATAAACAGACATTATGGGTATATTATACATTTTCTGAATCCTTAGTCTGTTGAGTATTTCAGTTAACTCTTGTCCTTTATGTTCATAGATACAACTGGGCCAAAAGAAATGTATCGTTTAGGCAAGAAGTTGGCATTATTTTGGTTTAACAAGCTCTAGTAAGTAAGTAAAATTCAAAACAAGTCCACCATACACTATGTTATAGGTTTTTGACAAATATCCATAGCATAAGCCTCATCTGGACATTCATCAGTTTCACTAACCAGAATTAGTCCAGTGAGGTTAACTTTATGAGCTACCTATGACTAATCCACCACTTTGAAAGGGTAGTCATCATACCTAAATATTATCTAGAAACTAAGAAATGTGTATTTTTTAAACATTATGGGTAAGCATTACCATCCTGAGATGGACCAAAAAATAGTCTGATCCATGGATGTATATGGGGTTTTTTTTTATGTAGTTGTTCAGCCCAAAACATTTAAGTTTTTTCTTTCTTTCCAAACTAGTTATTGTGACTTTTTGAAGCAATAAAGTAAAAGAAAATGCATTGACATAGTAAGATCCTTTCAGGTTGTTATTATAATGCATTATTAAAGTAACTTTTACCCGGTACTGTCGCAGGAGTGTAGCGGCTTCCCTCTGGTCAGCAATGGACAGCCAAATGTTGGGGAATGAGGTAACGTTGTAACTGAGGCCCTGACACATCTCCACCTCTATGATCTCGCATGATGAAGCTCGTGTTATTGTGTGAAGAAAAAAAAGACAAATTTCTTAAAACAGCTGTAAGAAATCTGACCTCATTTAAATTGGGACATCTTTTGTATCTGAACTTCTTCTATTTCCTTTACCCTGTTAGGAACAACAGATTGTCTCCTATGTCAACCGCTCAGCAGCAGCAGTCAAAAGAAACTTTCAGTGCTTCTTGATTGAGGCCGGTGATAACATGGACTCACTGAAAGGAGGGTAGGTGGAGTTAGCACAGCCCTGCTCATCAGCACCGTCTGAACAGTCACTCCACCCGTCACATAGCCACTGCTGCTGAAGGCACTCGCCTGTGCTGCAGGCGATCTGGTTCGGGCCACACGTTCCTTATGAGGGAAAACAAAAACAAATTTGGTATAATATGCATGCTTTTAGTTATACTGGTTTTTCACTTTGTCTTGCAACATGTCAAGGACAGAAACATTTGCATTAGAACCTAATTGCATATATATTTATAATATGTTATGAAAAGGACAAATCTACAGTGCCCTGCAAAAGGTTCTGATTCTCTCAGTTACCAAACAACATCAATAATTTTATTGGGCTTTTCTGTAACAGACCAACACACCGAGGAGCTGTGAAGGGAATAGAAATGCGTGCACCGATTGCAGAAACTTAACAAATTAAAAATTTCAGCTCTTCTTGAGTCACTAACAGTTACAGCTGCAGTATTTCTCTACCACCATATGTAGGAACTGAAATTCTTCTCTATAATTCTCAGCTCCAGTCTTAAATCTTCGTGGCCTCTAACAGATTTTTTTCTTGGGCTGATGCTGCTGTCATTATGAGAAATCAAGCTGATGGTTTGTTCAGAGTGATGTACAGTGTTTTTGCTTTGCTATAAGTGATGTTATACACTATTTTGTATTGGTCTATTACATACAATCCAAACACATAGAAGGGGAATGCATATTAATAAAGGTACTCTACTTATACCATGTGACAGAGGCAGTAAAACAAATCCATGATTCCATCATCGCCACTCACATTTTACCTCTATGCTCCAAATGAATGAATAATATGAATGTTTATTTAATTCAAGTTTCACAATCAGACAATAAATTAGTGGAGTTTCAAAGAGATGGATAGTTTTTCAGTAAATACATAAGCATTACCCTATTTTCTTATGAACCATGTTAAAAATATGGGGGGGGAAATTAGAGGGCTAATTTAGAAACAAGAACACTAACTTTATTAAAGCAAAGACTCACTGTTCAACACAGACACAGCCTGGTATGTTGCGTTAAAGCCGCTGTCTGCCACGCCCTCATCTGCCACAAACACCACTGTCATGTGCGGCCCTGTGGAGGTCAGGGCTGATGGGAAGGTAGTACCACAAAACCTGTCACCAAGCCACAACAGCTGTCTTAGCTGAACTCTTGAACTCAGGTGAAGAAAAACACAAATGATATTAAAGAGCTTCTTACCTCCCTAAAACTCTTCCAGCTCCAATGCTGATGCTGTCATGAACTTCCACATAGTCAAACTCGCACATATCCTGCATCTCCAGACTGAAGTTTCTGAAGCTTAGTGTGATGATATGACCCTCATCAACAGATATATGCCACACACACAACTAGGGAACATAACAAAGGCTGTTACTTTTCCAGTTATTAGCCATCTGGGTGTGTTTGGTTGTTTCCAGAATTACCTGCTGGTGAGGATAAGGCCTGGGGTGATTTGGACTTGCCAGGTAACCATACGGCCCAGACTTCTGACCACCACATTCTGGAAAACAACAATGATCACAGATCCTTTCTTCTTAAAGATTCCTGTTGTGTTTATAATAGCTTCTGTGCTCTCACCTTTGTGCTTATGGCTACAGTTTGCCTCATCTGTTTGGTCATTACAGTTTGGCTGACCGTCACACACAGACACAGGCAGCAGGCACCGGCCACCATCACACATGAACTCTTCTCTGCTGCAGCTCTCTGAGGAAATCGAGAAGATCCCGTGGTGAAAGTGGAAATGAATGTGAGTTTGCACAAACATAATGGGGTTCCCAAACTTTTCCAGGCCATGGCCCCCCAAAACTTAGAAAGAAACATTAACTTTTAGATGTTATTTTCTCACTTTCATTCATTATTCAATAATGTGTACATTCATTTACAGAATGCTCCTCACATATTTAGTGACTTACTGGCCACTAAATATGTAGCCATGAGTTCTGTGGTAGAACATTTTTACGTGATAATTTTATCAGATAATTTTCATAGAATGTTGACTTTTCATGACAAACAATAATAGTCATTTTCTGACTATAATTCTGAGATTCTGAACAGAATCTCAGAATTCTGACTAATCTGGCATCAAAAGTAAGAATTTTAAGAAACAGGCCAAAATTCTGAGAAAAATGACTTTATGATGTAAAGCACTTTGCTCCTGAAACATGCTATTCAAATAAAATTTGATTGGTTGAATAATGAGATTTTTTTCTTTTTCAGTTGCCCTAATCTTCTTCTGTAAATTGTATTTAATTTCCATAGTTGAGGTTTTTTTTGCCACACTGTCCTCCACAACAGAAAGAAAAAAATTGTTTCCTTCAGTCTTTTTTTTTATTGTAAACTTTTCCATTTCACTCTACCTATGTGCTGGCTTGAGGAAAGCAGCTTGATAAATATGACTATCAGCTAATCAGGAAGATGAGTATAACCTTTTACTGAATTTCTCCTTTTTGGGACAATAAAGGCAATTTCTTCCATCTTTGCTTTTCAAAAATGATTGAAAAACAGATTACAGATAAATAAATAAATGATTTAAAATGTCATTTTTTTCATGTGACTCTTTTCCCCCTCATCTTCCCTCCGGCTTTTTGAGCGGCCCTGCGGGAGCCGAGGCCCCCTGTTTGAAAAACACTGATCTGGAACACCGAATACTGACTTTGTGTGGGCAGGACAGCTCTGTACTGCGCAGCAAAGCCAGCGGCAGCGATGCTGCCGTCAGAGTGGAAGGTGACCCACACGGTACTGCTGTTGGTGTTGATCGTTGGTGGGGCAATGTTGCCACAGAACCTGAAGAAAAAGATTCACTTTAATTATTTTACTATGTTTCCTGTATTCATATATTTTGCCAGCATGTTGCAACATTTTGTTTGCATAATGGTCAACATATTCCTGAGTAGATGAAAATTTTGCATGGAGTACTTTTTGTCAAAAGGACTACAAATATTTGCAAATCCCTTAGCGCCATCTTGTGTAATTTTTTTAGCACTTCATCTGGAAGATTGAGGTGTAAATCTCACATTGCAGTTAAGCAGCTTAAAGTAATAAACCTGTGGTAGATTTAGATTTTCATCCTGCCTCCAACCTGACCAACCTGGTGAACACTGAGGTCTGCTCGACCTGCTGCTGAACCTCCAACCAGTCAAACAGACAGGGAGAGGGTCCCTCCACCGCCAGATAGGAAACACG
Source organism: Poeciliopsis gracilis (assembly GCA_911649635.1). NCBI lineage: Eukaryota > Metazoa > Chordata > Actinopteri > Cyprinodontiformes > Poeciliidae > Poeciliopsis > Poeciliopsis gracilis. Next base: position 3,625,746 of record CAJVRI010000884.1, on the reverse strand, counting down.
GATCTGAACCAGGTGTGGGGGTGGGACCCGGATCTCCCAGACGCAATGTGAGTTTGAGGGGTAGGAGCCAGGGTGGTTTGGGGAACTGAAACTGCCCCCTGAGTCAGTCATGACACCTCCACAGCCTGGGAGACAGAAAGGAGTACTTTATTAAAGGAGAAAAGCAAATATGCACTGAGAGAAATGAGAATCCTGTTGATTGAGGATAGATGTACTCGTTTCAGACTGGGGGATCATATCAGGCGTTGGTATGGCTGTGCTGTCCATGTGACTTCTGTTCAAAGGTGCTGCGGTTGAAGTGTGGGGTACATCATGTCCTGTGCTCTGTAAGCCTGTAGAGGCTGTTGTCAGGTGATTGTCCACTGTCTGGCTTTTCAGCTCTAAAAGAAAAGCAGGACATTATGAGAAAATGACATACAGAGACTTTTGTCTACTGTACACTATGTGGTGGACATTCTAAAGTCACTTCATCCATTCTCACAGTCATTTTTATATATGACTTATTGCATTAGGAACTCACGAGTGAGAATAAGAGCCAGGGCCAATCCGATGGCTGTTAGCAGGAGCAGGGCAGCAGCAGAGACCACCACAGGCCCCCACCCATCACTTCTGCCTCTGAGCTGCATGGAGCACATTTCCACAAAACCTGAAGGACAGATTATGCATTTTAATCTGGTTTTAAATACCGGTAACTTAATTTCCTCCTCCACTGCAAAAACACAAAGTCTGACCAGCATTTATTTTCTCTGGCAGAATATTTCACTTGCATGGGAAAATGGCTTGTTGAGTGAAATAATCTGATAGTGGAACTAGTACTTTTTATCTGTATTAAATTATTGACTTAAAACAAGAGCCTATATCTTGCTGAGAAGTTGAGAAGTTTTGTCTTATTTCAAGTGTACTAATATACACTAGTATTAGACAAAAATACTTGGTAATAGTTTGTGTTTTTGAACTGTAGCTTAGTAAAATGCAAAATGATGAACAAAACTAAAACACTTTGTAATACAGTCTGAGAGTTCTGTTTTATGTGCAGTTAAACACAAAGTAATGGAATGATTTAACTGTTTTCACAGTCATGAAAAAACTAACAAGTTTACATTAAATAAAACATGTAAGCTAATTATCTCTATATTCCCTCACCTAGTTAAGCTATTCATCAGTATAATTTATTGCATGTAAATCCTAACTTTAAAATCTTTAAATAAATGAAATGTCAGTCTGGGATTGGCTGACTCACTGGCTGCTGGGGGTTTGATTGGTTCAGGAGTGGATGAGGAAGTCCTGAAGCCATCCACCCGCTCCTCCTGCTCCCCCTCCAGCTCAAAAGCAGGATTACAAAACACATTCTGTAGAAATGAAAAAAGAAATTAATTCAAACAAGATTTTGTTTTCTGAGAACTTTTTAAATAGACAGTATAGGGGAACAGAGTCTTCCTCTTTCAGATGTTCATCAGGACTGTCTTGTTTTTAGCCAGCTGAATATGTTGACCTTGCGGGTTTTTTTTGTTTTTTTTCCACTTTGAAAAGAATTGTTTCAATTGATTGACATCGGAGGACTTTCACAAATGAACGGTCATGCCAATTTATCATGGATTTATTTTAACTTTGACCACACCACTCCAGAGCCTTCAAATGGTTCTTTAAAGCAATTTAGAGAAGAGTCAGCAGGTGTGCTTCAATGTCCAGCTGCATAGCCCAGATGTTTTTGGGGTTAAAGTCAGAAATGGGTAATTGCTGAGATGTGACAGGAGGCACATTGTTCAAAACATTTGCAGCCATCAATAAGATGTTTTCTGGCCAATGTATGTTCTGTATGGTCAGCAGATTGTTGTTCAATGTATTCATATTGAATTTTGAAAACTGATCTGAACTGAGCCAGATAAGGCCCTACATGTTGCTTAGATATTGTTGTGGGTTCTCTTAAGACGTTCTTGATGAATCTTTGATGCCTTTCGATTGCCCAGTTATAACAAATACTTAGAAGGCAGTCCACTCTGCACTGTTCCATATTTTCTCCTCTTCTAGATAGTAACTTTCATTGTGGCTTGGGCCCACTATTGTTACTCATGAAATTAAATAGTACCAACATTCAAATAATCCACCATCAGCTTATTGCTTTCCAGCTTACCTTATAAATGTCAGAGGAGTCAGAGTAAACAGAGACCTGGCTGAGATCAGACATCATCAGTCTCAAAGGGAAATTCTGGTTATAGTCAGCAATCCTCTCAAATGATCCGGCGTTTCTAGGAATAAATCTGGAGGGACATCGCAAAGCCAGAGCTGTTTCTCTATTAGAATTTTTGAAGGACATTTTTCAGAGTTTTCTTACCATCATGCATTTTTCCCAAATAGTCAGCCTCCTCTTTGACTATGAAAACTTCCAGTCTTCGATCCTCGTGCACATAGAATTCCTTTGTTGGTGAGTCGTAACCATAATTCTCATGAAAACCAGCAATAAAACCAAGATAATTCAGAGGAAAGAAATTTTAAGTTGCAGTTGTCAACATAACAATCTGCAATGTTCTTTATTCTCTGTATTTCTCTCGTGTGTTTTTGCTGGTATGAAACTGGCTATAAAAGGGTTTCAGAAAGTTGTTCCCAGTGCCCAGCAAAGCCGTGTCAGCTGAGAGGACTAAGCCCTGAGAAGGAGGGAAAAATTAAAGTGAAGGGGTCTGTTTGAGATTTGCCAAATGTTTGTAACACTTAGGTTGTACAGAAACATACTGTCGCATGGCTGAGCTGCTGCAGCCTGGAGATCAAACATTTGAGTGCAAACAAACATGAACGGACAAACAGAATTTTAGGCAACTGGTGAAGATGAAGCAGTGTTAGTGAGGATTAATGTCAAATGGTTGAGTTAGTAGTAAGTGCAGCTTGGTCTGGGAACATTAAATCTGTTATTCTGAACATGCAAAGTTGTCTTTTAATGCCTTATTATAGGGTAAATGGTTTACTTTGAAAACAAATTCTCTCAACAGAAAGGGGTAGTTTCACTAAAAACGAAAGTGCTGAAATAAATCTATTTTCTGTCCTAAATTGCTCAATCGCTCTGTCCTCATTTGGTAGCTGGATGTTAATGGGTAATCAGTCATCAAATAAAGCCTCTGACTGCAGGGCGACTCAGAAGGTCCGTTAGTGGTTTCTGCTGAGTCTGATCATGAGTTTTAAATCTGCACTGTGGATCCTTGTCTCCATCACCGTCCTGGAGGGTGAATATGTCAACTTTATTCAATATGTGCAACACCAAATGGAGATTGTTTGGTGCAAAATGACTGTTTGTATTTGCGTGTGGAGGCAGGTGTTTGTCTCAAACATTTGTAACCTGTTTTGCTCCAGTGGCTCCACAGGAGTTTGACTACTACTCCGAAACGTACGATGACCAAGGACCTCTGAACTGCTCGACCACGGAGACGATCAAAGGTGGAAAAGTAACATATTCAGAGGTGAGGATTATGAATTGCTCCCCACTTTGTCACAGCAACGTCACACTGCTACTTAAAAAAGGTATCACATGTAGATCTTCATCTCAACAAATTAGAATAATTGTCAAAATTATTTGACTTAATAGATTTCAGTGAATTAATTCAAAAAGTGAAGGTCATTTAATATACATAAATACAGAGTGATCGCATTATTTTCTGTTAGGGTTGATTTTTATGGCTCCCAGGTGTTGGTTTGTTTAGCAGTGTATCTAGGTGACCTCAAGTCCTTCTGGAAAATAAAATCATCCTCTGCATGAAGCTTGATGGCAGAAAGAACCACAAAGTGTTCTAAAATTTCCTTGTCCACAATTTGGTTAGCTTTGGACTTAATGACTTGAAGTTGACCAATACTAACAGGTATCAATAGTAGTGCCATATCAATAATTATGGGCTGAATTTGATATGTTTTGACTTTAAACCTGATATACAATTTGTAGATCTTTACTTGGGACTTGATTCAAGTGAAAGACTTGAGACGAGTTGTGAGTTGCAAACTACTGACTTGGTCTTTTCGTGTGTGTGGTGACTCTTAATGCTCTGACTCAAGCTGCATTGCTGCAGCCCATGTGTTTTTATTTCCCGAAAATATTTTACTGGACTTCACAATTTTCTCTGGACAGCAGTTATCCCTGTTGCTGTTGCACGCTATAAAAAGTTTTCTTCCACTTATCTTCCCTTTAGTGTGCTTGAATGGAGCACTCAGTGAAAAGAAAGCCTCTAGCAGCCACCTTTAGTGGCTTTTTTTTTTTTATGTTAGGGACTGTCAGCCAGTAAAGACCATATTATACATTTATGTATCAAAAATCTTTTTTTATTGCCTACATGTGTAATATTCTAATTTTATGAGCTAAACCATTGAGTTTTATTAAGTGTAAGCCATTATGGTCTAAATAATTGTGATGACATGAATAAGATAACTCTGTTTGAATGCTATAAAGAACGAGTTTCACTTTTAATCAGTTTGCTGAAATAAATTCACCTTTCAGTGATAGTCAAATGTATTGAATTGTACATGTAGAGAAGGATTTGTGATTTCTCAAAAATAATTTATCAAGCCTGTTTGACTGATGAAAAAAGGAAAAAAAAAAAAAACAAGAAAGAAAAAAATAATTTAAAGAGTACTGAGAAGAATGAGTAGCACAGTCAAAAGAAGAAGCATGTAGAGTGAAATATCTATATCTCCAACTCTAGCATGATTTAATTACTGGCAAAAGGAGCAAGAAACATGAAAAAGAATAAATGTGGGCTTCTTTTTCATTAAATTATTTGTTTTATTTTTTTTCTTCCTGGTTTTACCCTTGAAGAAATAATGTATTTCCTCCCCAGGGAGGGTTGGAAGGTAGTGTGATGACCTATCACTGCGATCCAGGGAAATTCCCATACCCGATCAGCGAAAGGATCTGTGGTGCTGATGGAGAATGGTCACCAATGAGACTGCCCAGTGGCAGGCTGGTGTCCCGGCCCATTTGCAAAGGTAACGTTTTTATTTTCAAGAATCCCGGCCTGTCTCCTCCCCCATCTGCTGGTCACCATTCTCTCTCCCTGTCACACACAGACATGAGGTGTCCGGGTCAGCTGCAGCTGGACAATGGTGACTTTTGGCCCAGGGATCAGTGGTTTCCAATTGGAATGACACAGAGTTTTTCCTGCCATAGCGGTTTCTCCTTTCACGGGTCAGAACAAAGAAACTGCACGCTGTCTGGAGAATGGACAGGGACCACTCCAGTCTGTCGCAATCATGGTGAGGAAACAATGCACAGATTGCTCAACGCATTACGCTGTAGGTGGAAAGTGATGTCTTGGTAGGTTTGGATTTGGGCCTTCTGCTTTCCATTTTCAGATGGTGGATTGTTCAGAAAACAGAGCTTTTCAAAGTTTAGATATTGTTCTATAACTGCTTTAAACTGCTACAAAACTTCATCCATCACATAAAATCCCAACAAAATTAAAATTTGTGGTTGTAACGTCACATGAAAATCCTCATGAGGTATGACTAATTCTGCACGGCACAGGATCATTTTTGTAAAGGATAAAATATATTGTCAACATTTTACAAACATGTACATCAATTTTGTGCAGCCTCAGAATAAATAATTATAATATGTTTCTAGTTTTTGCAGCCAGTGAATGTACGGACCCAGGAATCCCTCCGGGGGCCAAGAGGTCAGGGGACCGATTCCAGATAGAAGGCAAAGTGACTTACCGATGTCAGGCTGGAATGCATCTGCTTGGGTCGGCTGAAAGGGTTTGCTTGGAGAACAAGGAGTGGAGCGGCTCACCACCAAGGTGCCAAGGTGATCATTTTTATTATTTCACAGGAGAAAGAGCTCACATCCTAAACTCAGACATTATAACTCATCCAGCAACACAATGTCCAGCTTTGTCCTACATTCAGTGCTTTTGTGCTTTATTGCAGCCCCTCAAACTTTTGACACGCCCAGCTCCGTGGCTGCAGCCATGGCGGGATCACTCGCCGGCGTCATGGATGTTCTCTCTCTGGATTCCAAAAAGAAAAGTTATTATCATTTTTTTTTTTTCATTTTGTGAACATTAAGTTGTTTTTATGTTAAAAAAAAGTCTTGCTCAAATGAACGACAAAATGTCAATTGTGTGCTTGTGTACAAAAAGATGTTAGCAGATCATTTGGCCGAAGCTTTCTTGTGGGTGAAGTCAGTCGTATGAACGTCTACATTTTGCTGGACACATCAGGAAGCATCAAGAAGGACAAATTTGAATTAGCCAGGAATGCAACCATTGCTCTGATCAGAAAGGTTTGTATGAGACACGATCTGGGTTAAAGTTACAATAACATCCTACAACAGTCTGGATCTTTGAATCTTACCCTCTGTCCTTTTAGCTGGACAGCTACGAAGTCCAGCTGAATTTCCACGTGTTGTCATTTGCCAGTGAAACTAAAGTCGTTGTCAACATCCATGATACAGATATAAGTGGGGATTCTGATGAGGTCATATGGACTCTGATGAACTTCGACTACCACAGTAGGACATGGCTTGTTATAAACTTTACAATTGAACCGAAAATTACATCCAGTATCCTAATGAGTTAACAAATTCAACCAAGTGATTTTTAAAAAAAAATACTAATCAGTTTCATTCTCTGTTGCAGGTCACGGCCGTAAGACGGGCACCAATCTTTACTCAGCTCTGAAAAATGTCCTGGACACAATCAGCTTCTTAAATAAAAACAGAAATAAGAACCATTTTAATGAGACTCAGAACATCATCATCATAGAAACTGATGGTAAAAACTCAGTCTCATAAGCACAACTGTGTATCAGTAGTTCTCCTGCCTTTTAGAAAAAGTACAGGAAAATACAAAACACTGAACATGCACACAAAAACAAGCATATTCATTTCATCCCGATGATGATGAGTGTTGCTAAGGTCTTCATCATGACATTCTATTCCATGGTCCTTTACTTGACTTTACCTGATTGAGTTTGATGTCTTTTTGTTTACTTTTATAAACAAGCTTAGCCCCTGTGTTGGCTTGCTTCAAGACACCTTGCACGTTTTATTTTTAAAGAAACTAAAATGCCTTACCTGTATTACCATAGTGATAAGACAAGCCATTTTGAAAAGAACTCCTGGTTCAAAATGAAGTATTTTAGTAGAGATATTGCAATAATTATGATGCTTCTTTTTTGTCGTACTTTTTTTATACAACAACCTGCAGGTTACTCCAACACAGGGGAAAAACCTGAGGCCGCTCTGAGCAGGATCCGGAGCTTACTGGGCTACAGCACCACACAACACGATCAGACACATGAGAAACTGCTGGGTAAGATGACATGAATTGATATTAGTGCACAACAAGGGTTTTGATTCAATATTTTAATTGACAAATTTGAAATGACAGACACACCGTCAGACAATTATCAGTGCTAAAATAAAACATAAAATAAGGGAGTTTGATGTTTCCAGATGTTTATGTGTTTGGTGTTGGGGAACAAGTGAACAAAGAAGAGTTGAACTCTCTGGCCTCGAAGAAAAGTGGCGAGAAGCATTTATTTGTTCTGAAAGACTTCGACTTACTGGGAGAAGTGTTCAACAGCATCATCAGTGAGTAGCAGCTCTCACTCAGCACAAAACCAAACACATTGTCTAAATGGAACCAAATTTATGACTTTCTATTGACCAGGTGACAAAAGTGTGACAATGTGCGGCGTAGCTCAGGAAGACATCACCAAAAACCAGATGGAAGATGGCCTGAAAGCCTACACCAGGCCTTGGCACGTCAGCCTCACATCGGTAAATACAATCTCTTTCAGTTAGAAGACATTGTTTAAAGTGAGCTGTAATATTAAATAAATTCTGTCTCCCTGCAGAGCGACTGGCCACCTGGTAAATTACACTGTACGGGATCTATTGTAAGCCAGACCTGGGTGCTGACAGCTGCTCACTGCTTTGGCAAAGTGAGCACAAGCAGAGTCCCAACTCTGCTAAAAATACAATATGGTAAGGAGCTGAAATTGTCAATAATTTGTAGATGAAGGCAAATATTTAAAAATAAATGTTCTCATACATATGTCATTTATTTTAGGTTAATCTTTTAGTCATTAAAGATTAATTTAGTAAGGCTTTGCTTACGCAAGAATACATGCAAGGATATCACACTTTTTCCACAAGATTAAGTTCATATTTATATAAAATATCTATGTGTGGAAAAAAACAGATTGATTTTTCATTCATATGTTATCCTGGAAAGGGTGAACATATATTATTATTCTGAATTCAAATCCTTTATGCTGACATAGTAAACATTGTCTTTGGTTTCTAGGTGGGGGAGAAGTGGACGGCATCAGGGTGATCACACACCCTGACTACAACATCCTCAAACTGAAAGGGAGGAATGTCTCAGAGTTTTATGACTACGATGTGGCTTTGGTAGAAACAAAACAGAAAATCCCGTTATCGTGGGAAGCCAGGTGAGGCAGATGACAGTAAAGCACTCTGTAAATGGCTGCAGGTCAGCACTCGTGTGATTGAACAGCTTCTTCAGGTGGAACATGTTTAATTATGAATGCATACAGGTGTAGCTCAATGTCAGATTTATTTAACTAAAATATTTTACAACAGGCCTATCTGCTTGCCATGTACCATAGCGGCCTCTCGAGCCTTGAAAAAAATCAACTCCACCTGTGAGCAGCACAGTAAGTAACTTTTGAATGACGACACTTGGAAAAATGTAATGCTACAGTTGCTGATTTTTATGTTTTTATAATGTAAAGCACTTTGAACTACCTTGTTGCTGACATGAACTGTACAAATGAAATTTGTCTGAAGAGCAGCCATGTGTTAAAAGACTTAAGACTAGAATGGTGATTCACCTTCACCAGGACGACCCTGAATGCACAGAGCTAAAATTATGGTAAATGTCTTAAGTTTGTTTTAAAGTGGTCCAGACCTAAATTCAATTGGTAATTTAAAATCTTTCGGGAACATTGAATTTCAAAAATACTTTTTAATTTGTGAAACTAATTTGTTTCTCAATTAGATACAATAAAACACAGAAGCATGTTGTAGCATATAACAGTTGAAGGGAAAACATAGCTGTGTCTCGTATTTGTTCATAAACATGAAACTGTAAGCATGTTTCAACAGGGGAGGCACTCCTTTCACACGCGGTGAATCCTGCCTTCTTCATCCATAAGTCCGAAGAACGGAAACAAACTCATATCCACCTGAAGAATCAGGTGAGTTTTCTTGACCAATCATCATAAATCTGATACAAATTCTCCTGGTAGAATAAAGTGTCGCTGTGTTTTTTCTCTCTGCAGAGGCCTGCCTGTGTTGAAAAGGCCAGGCTGACACTAACTAAACCCACAAATGTATCGCTAGATGAATATGTGACTGAAAATTTCCTCTGCTCTGGAGGTACTGCAGAATATCAGGATGGCATCAGCTGCAAAGGTCTGGAATCTTCCAGTTCAAAAACAGCAACAGAGATCAATATAGGACACAAATAACCGCTACACCTCTGTTACAGGCGACTCTGGTGGATCCCTGTATCTGCAGAAAAGGAAGCGCTTCTTTCAGGTATGAAAACTTTTAAATAGGGGAAAAAAAGAAGAGGCAGATCATCATGAGTCGTGTGGTCAGAACCAAACTATTTTCTGTTTTCATTGATAGGTGGGAGTGCTGAGCTGGGGCACCGTAAACATATGTGAGACCCCGCTGACGAGCAGGAGCAGAACCCTTCCTGACGCTCGAGACTTTCACATCGACCTCTTCAAGTTGATGCCGTGGCTGAAACAGCACCTGGGGAAGGACATCCAGTTTCTTCCTTAAGAGCCAGAGAGCAGTTCCAGGACCATACAGTAAAACAATCCACTGTATGCTAGTGAATACCTGACTTAAAGTAGATTGAAACATCATGCAGATCATCCTAGAAAGTTAAGACATGTTGAATAAAAATCTTAAATGAAAAATATTTTATTCAACAGTTGAAAAATAAAATGCAAACTTTATTTTGAGTGTTAATGTTTCTGATCTCTGAACATTTTGAGATGCAAACCTTTCAATCCAAAAGAAACTAAGACTTTTCTAGTCTGTACATGATATCATTAATTACACCACTATTCAGGTAAGAAGTACTATTGTCCAGTGGAAACAATGAATTTGGAGCAATGGAATCTATTCTGTTCTTACATTTTACCAGTTTATTTCTAGACTCCACATATAGGCAATACAGTGTCTCTGTTATATCAAAATGCTTCTTGCAATATTATGTCAATAAAATGACATGAGCTAATCTACTTGACATCACTGCTGCTTAAAGTATCGCTTCAATAGCTTAGCATGTGAGCTAAATAAGCTCACAGCAGACTGTTTATCAGCTGCAGGTCTATCCCAGTGTCTTCCCTGAGGTCCCATCTGTTGTCCATCGTTGTCAAAGCCGGCTGCAGGAGTCTGGTCACCCCTCAGAGAACTGCCTGAACAGAGTTTCAGACTGTCTGTCCTTGAAGTGAGGAACAAAGTGGATTTGAAGGATCTCAGAGAACCCTTCAGAGAGATTTGGAGCCACAAAACTTTTCCTGTCCAGAAACAACACAGGTCACATCAGTTCATTCATAAAACAACATTTTTAAATACACAAAAAAAAATTCAATAAAACAAATTTAGCACAAAAGACACAATTTGAGCAAGAACACTGAACAAAATAGTAATTTCAGTCCACATGAGCTGAGAGTAAGAATGCGAGTTTTGGCTCGAGAAAAAGGTTGAGCAACATGACCAAGGCCGCCATTGCAGGTCAGTTTCACTCACTTGTAGCTGTGGAAAATCATGTCGTTGACCTTAACGTGTTTGCTGTTGGATGGAGCCATTTCACGGAACTGAGGACAACAGTAAAAACAGTCAAGGTTCCTCGCAACCAGGAAAAAACTGAGCCATGTGTTTAGAAAAGAAAAAGGGGATGTATGAAGTTGGTCATACTCTGTTATTGTGCTTGGCTTGCTCCAACGTGGCAGTGAAGAAGAAACAGCGACAGGACACTCCTGCTGCCTTGGCCACGTCCAAGTATCTGCAGAAACCCCCACACAGGTCAGTTTATTCTCATAATGTAAGACTGATTGTGTACAAAAAAATAGAATGAACATGTTTTGTGTTGGGCATAGACCTATCTTAACTTTGTCAATGAATCATAATAGGTCACCTTTAATGTTTTAATGCAGACTGCAGAGACATGTTACTGAATAATAATTAACACCTGAAAGCATCAATCATGAGAAAAGTGACTTGAATTATATTATAGAGCAAACATTAACTAATCTGTTTGTGTAAAATGTCACAAATGTCATTTGCATTTGTGACATGATTCTCCTGCAGACTTTACATAAAGGTGGACCCAGTGAAGTGGATCGAGATCATAAAACAAACATAAAAACGACACACCCACCCAAACAAACAGAGACAAAACACATGGGAGGTACTGCAACAGAGCTACCGTTTGCGAGACTCTGGATCTGGGTTGGTGTTGTCCACGGCGACGCTGCGGCCCTCTTTCAGAGCTCGCTCACACGCTGACACGCAGTTCTGCCAGGAGCCAAGCGTGTCCTGATGCGGATGAGAGTAGAAATGCATTTTAATGAACTAAAAACCAACACAATGAGACTCATTCAGTTAGCTGAGCTGAAATATTCAAGATCTACTCGCCCTGTTGACATAGACGTAGCCCTTTGGAACAATGTGGGTGTGGAAGAATGTGGATTTACCAGCTGGAAAGAGAAGACAAAAAAAGGATATCAGGGTGTTGGTGGACAGACAAACCAGAAAGGTGACATGCCCCTCCAGACAGTACCTGCAGGGTAACCCACGGCAACAATAACTTCTGTCTTGTTGCAGGTGAGGGAGGCGGACTGCGGGTCGAACAATCTGCTGCTAGAGTCGAGCTTCCGCTAATTCAGAATGAAAGACAATGATTAAGATGCACACAGATTATATTATATATCTATACAGCAGAGGCTTGTCAACCTTGGATATTAATACAATTTTTATAAAACATATTGGTCATTCCCTTTTAACATAATTAGGGCTTCACAGGTTCCCTGATGGTTTTATGCAGAGTCAGAATAAAGCACAGCAGAAGGAATGACTCAGGAGTGCTGAATCAGAAAAACATCTGTGACACCAAAAAGAGGATTCAGAACGAAGCTCTACTCACAGGGTCAAAGTCAGGCAAGCTGTAGGGGGCGCTCTTCCATCCTAAAAAGTATTCTTCTGGCGTGTAGAACTGAAGCCCAATGTTCAGCGCAAACTGCAACAACCGAAAGAAAAAAGCTTTGAGCTCCACTAATCTATTCACTGACATCAAACACGATGTTAATGACTTGGTGGAGACAGGCAGTGAGTGACGGGAGGATAAAGTTTCACAATATTTTCCATAGAAAAATTCCTAAATTTTCCAGATGCCACCTTCTACAATCAAGCAAAAAAGAAAAATTAGAGCAGATATTTCTACATTGAGCTTTCAACATGGAACCAGCAGAAACCAGAGACAAACATGAGAGAAGGACATAAAAAAGAAACACGAAACAATGGAAAGAGAGAGAGAGGGAAGAATGAATGAGAGGACAAAAGATGGGAAGGACAAGAAAGATTGTTTGGAAGGCAGCAGTAGGGACCTTGAAGCTCTTACCAATCTGTCACTGCAGGAGAAATCCTTCTTCTTCTTGCCCGGAGCCCAGTTCTCCGGCCTTCCTGCAGCATCTGGACACAGGGAAAAGGTCAGGATGCCATTTGGATTTGTCAACCCACGTGATATGGACTGCTACAAATTCAACTGACAAATGATTTGGTTAAGCAATGGAGGTTTCTATGTTTGAAATCAAACAGGAACATAAAAAAGAGAATATTTATTATATTGACATCAAAGTCACACAGCTAAGCTTTGACTTACCTCCTACATAAAAACTCTGGGTCTTGTCGACAGCCACCCCATCATTAGCCTGGGCAGAAAACACATCAGAGACGCCATGCAACAAAATCTTTATTGATTCTTTGTTTGGTTTCTGGTGGTGAAGCTGCTTTATATCAGGTGTGTACTCACGTTCTCACACAGGTGATTCCACATTCCCATCACGGGTTTCCTGTAGACACCAGGGCCGCTGGCGACAAACACCTGAACGGTGGAACAGGACATCAGTCGCTGCTTGATGCTGAAGGAATCTATGCTGAGAACCTGGGACCAACCTGCACAGGCAGCTGCAGCGTGGTGAGGATGTCCTCCACTTTAGACTTGAACACCTCTGGTATCAGTTTGCCCCTAGCGATCCCCAGCTGGTTGGTGAAGAAAACAACCTGCAACAGGATACACGAGCATGTAAACAACACCACTCCACTAGTTTTATTCTGCTAAAGTTGACCAGTGCAGAAGTTTTAGTCCTTCATACCTTATAGCCTTTTTTGAGTAAGCTGGCCAGCCTGGGCTGAATCTCAGGGTACAGAATCCTAGAAAATTCACACAATGAGAACATGAAAAAGAAACAATTATCAAAGAACACATGGAGGATAATGAACATACTTCCAGTCATCAGGTGCAGTGGGAAAGACTTTTCCAGATTTGGTGGTGATAATACATCCATCAATATCAAACCCAGCAATCTGAAAGCAAACAACAAGTGTATAAAACAAGTTTAGTGGTACATAGCACAAACATACCAGTAAATATTATGTATTGTTCCAAAAAGGAACCGTTCTCCACCTTGTTGCTCGCTTTCACTCCTGCAGCTGTGTAAAACATGAGGTTTCCTGTCTGCTGCCAGCTGCTCTTCACGCAAGTCTTTGCTGGAGATGAAGATGGGGAAGAATGGGTGTCTTTTTTCTCCTCTGTCATGTTCCTTTGTGCAAACTCCTGCAGCTCCTTTAGCTTTTCCTCAGCAAGTCTCTCCTCATCTTCCTCATCCTCCTCATCTAATTTCTGTCGCTTCACCTCAAGCTGGTCCCTCTCTGTGTTTAGCTGCCTTTTAGAAGCCTGAACAAAAAATAAACATATAATCACTTTCACAATCATATACATTTATTTGTGGTGCATCATACATTGATAAGACGCACAAAAAAGAAAAATGTTTTACCTTAGAGGGAGAGACGGAAAAGAAGTCCTTAATGCTGCGTTTCAGAGTCGGACTGGATTCACCCTCCTTCTTGTTTCTACCCCCTTTTGTCTTATCTGAGGCTTTCAGGTTCCTCTGTGTTATGCTGCAAGCTGAGCTTAGAGAGACGTCCAGTGTAAATGGGTGGCACTGGTTGACCAGGTACAGGGTGCCTCCATGGGTAAGTTTACCTGACTGACCCCGACCCAGCTTCTCACCATTTAGGAAACTGGGATTTGGCCCAAGCTGCAAAAACATGGCACATGTGGACAATTGACTGGAGAATCTCCAAGGTAACACTTTGTTTAATTACAGAAATTTATAACACCTCTTTGGGTGGGTGTGTTCCCATACCTGAGTAACAACCACATCCTGTTCGGCATAACAAGCCACCACCTTCACTGAAACAAACACAAGGCCTGTTAAAATCGATACGGTACATGATCACAGAGGAGGCAATATAATATGTGTGCCTTACTCAAACATAGGTACAATGAGTCACAGAGAGGGCACATATTAAAGCAAAAAACACATGAAAGAGAGGAGAATATTGTTTTTAAGCTATCAGTATTAATTTTTTTTTTTTTGCAGGTTTAACAGAAACTAGAGGAAAACAACAGTTCATGGACTGATTTGGCTGTTTCCCTCAAGTTTAATATTTAAGTAGTAACAGTGATTTAAAACTCTGCAGACATAATGCAATCCTCTATGCACAGATCCATATTTAACAATCAATACAGGGGTGTTGCAAAGGCAGAATAAAAACATGTTTTGCCATACGACTGGAAAATTTCAGGTCAAATGTTGACTAGTTCATAGGAAATTATTTTTGCGCTGAACAGAGCCTGTTTTTCTTAATTCTGAGCAGTTTATTCCCTTTCAATGCAGACAGCAGGAGCCTAAACTTCTGTTTTAGCCTTATGGCACCAAGATCAATCTAAAAAGAATTATATTTGACAATACACTTTTGAAATAAGATCACTTTTAATCTCATAATAAGCATCAGATAATCTTTACATTTTAAATTTCTTTCCAAATAAAACTCCTTTGATTTAGGCTGTTTTTCAGATCAAAGCACAGACATTCACTTTCATTTTATTTAAAGATAATGTGGATCTTTAAAATACCAAAGAAATCCCCAATCTACTAACAGGATCCATTTCACCCATTATACAAGGTACTTTAAAAGGAAACCAAAAATACACTGAATAAGATCACATTATATTAAAATATGTTATATTCTTCTTGGATGGACATTTCCTCTCCTGTTTGCACCCTACTGATATAGATATTAGACCAATATAGAGCAATAAATGCATTAATACATATATCTGGCATTAAGTCCAATAGTGCATTGTTATTGAGTTTCTCTCTGCCTCACCCTGGTGCCTGGAGCATTTCTTGTCGGCCACCCCAGTGTCCGGACCCCGGCCCAGAATCACAGCCCGTCCGTCCTCCAGTGGAATCCGGATCCCAGAGGGTCCAACCAGAGCACACGACATCTTTCAGCTACTTTTGCTAACTATTTAGAGCAACAAGGAAGGCAAACATAGGTCGTTCTTTTACACCCTTTTTCTTTTAGGCGGTTCTGGGTCTATTTAAAAGATGTGTTGAAGCTAAGAAAATTAAACTGAAAAAAACAAAATCCCTATTTAAAATCTGCAAAAATTGTGATTTGTTTAGTTGCATGCTAGTTTTGCAGGAGGTGCGTCTGTCAACTCGGCTCGTGTAGAAACGTGCTTTATGTTTTTAGTGTTCCGCACTGACCGACAAGTTATACACAACATGGAATTTTATGTTTTATTTCTGTAGCAGCTTTTAGCTGTTGCCAACTATTTTAGAGCAGGAAGGAAGATAAACATAGCGTTATTTCTTTTGCTTTCTTGGCGTTGGTGAGTCAAGCCGAGTCTTAATGAGTCTTCCGTGTTTGCGGCCGCTCGTGTAGGCTCGCAATGACTTGGTGAAACGCAACACGAAATGTAAGTTTTACCACGATTTATGACTACCTCTTTTTAAATCATGTAAAAACGTACAGAGTTGTGATGTTTTTAAAACTTGTTTACATTGTTTACTTATGAGTACACACGCATTGAAATAGTCGAAAGTCTTTCCGGGTCATTGAATTCTCCTCCACGTAGTCAAATGGGGAAACAGGGAAGAAAAGAAAACAGGCAGAAAACTTAGTTGGTTTGATTTTCAAAGGCCCGTGTGTTGTATGTGCGAATTTTGAATTAAGTATCTTCAAACAGCTCTTCCAAATGCGTTTATGTTTATTTGAAAAAGACAAAAAGCTTATGTACAGGGCGTGCCAAGCCTCAAATATGAGTTACTCCCACATGATAAACGAGTCTTACTAGAAGTCTTATCCTGGGTGGCTCCTGTTATGTTTGTCCTGCCTTATTGTTTTTCTGCAGATGGTCACTCTTTGCTCTGCTTTCATTTACATTCTTGCCACTGTGCCAGAAGCTGGTGGTTGGTGAAGCATCCATCTGCTTAAGAGGGGATACATGTAACTTTCAGGTAAATTGTGATTACAATGATGTGTCTTTATAGTTTTTGTTTTTGTGGGTTTACATGTTTGCGTATTAACTCAGTTGTCACAAGTTCCATCAGTATTGTTTTGTATTTTAATCAATTTTCTTCCTGTAGGCCTCAAACTGCACTCATCCATCAAGCAAGAGGAGCTGTTAAACTAGCTGTTGACTAATTGAACTCAAGGCATCGCTGGAGATTATCCTTGATTTTCTTCACTGATCAAGTATAACTAGATCCCGTCATGTCTAACCCAACCAGCCAAATCAGCCACGAGGCAGCCTACTTGTCTCTCATGAAAGGAGTGAAGGAGCTGGACTTTAATGGCCCCTGTGTCCCCAGCGACCTGCTGCTGATCGGAGACCATGCCTTTCCTTTAGCCATGAACAGCAAAGGTCAGGTCCTGATAGCTGCCTCTCTGTATGGTGCTGGGAGGATTGTTGTTCTGGGTCATGAAGGCTACCTGACTGCCTTTCCTGCTCTGGTGGAGAACGCCCTGATCTGGCTGCGGGGTGATGGATCAGGTGACCCTTCTGTATTTGTGCACAACAGCGTCAACGTGGTCAGCAACAACCTCAGCAAGTCCACCTTCCAAGCACAAGTGGTGGGGGCCTTTAATGGCAATCTGAAGGCAGGTGTGTATGTGACGGATGCATACAGCGTTGGTGCTGACCCGAAAGACTTGGTGGCCTTTATGAAAGCTGGAGGAGGGGTGATGATAGCCGGCCAGGCGTGGAGCTGGGCTGCAGATCACCCTAAGGAGAATACACTGCATCACTTTGATGGAAACAAGGTGTCTGGGGTTGCAGGGATCTACTTCTCTATGAATCCAGCAGAAGTGGAAAACCTCCCAGTCTACCCACAGATCCCATCCTCCTACATGGCTGTAGTGTGAGCATGCATTCCTTTTCTTCTAATTTATTTATTTATTATTTTTAGCCCAAAAAGTCTGAATAAAATGTTTTGCTTTGAGTTTGTCTTTAAGACTGTAATATTCACTATCATTTGTTTCTTAAGAGATTAGAAAATATTTGAGTTTTAACTGAGGCATTTGATGACTTATTTTTTTATCATTCAATTTAAAAGTAGAACCAGATGTTATGCAGTTGCATTTATGTTAATATCTTTTTGACCAAAATTCAGAGTCAACAACCCTTTATTTAGTACTGAACTGGTTCACTGCTGACACCTTTCTGAATCTGACATAAATATTAGCTCCAATTCTGTTTTTCATTTTGAATAACTCTTCTTTACACTCCGCTTTTCAAATACAGAGTAGGGAAGGATTTTGAGGACGACTTGCAGTTCTTACTTCATGGTGTTTCAGAGCTCGCCGTTCCAAATGGTGCACTAGCGTCAGAAGTTATGGTCCATGGCCCACTAGCATTTCCTATTGGTGTAGCAAATGGTGGGCAGGCATTTTTGGCTGGAGCCTATTATGGCCAAGGTCGGGTCATTGTTGCTGGACATGAAGCAGTTCTGAGTGCTGAGGTAAAGTTAATGAGATAGTTGTGTTAAAACTTTGTAAGGTTTATCAGAACATCTCTGGTTAACTTTTTTTCTGTTTTTGCTTCTTTCAACTCTCAACACCCAGACAAATTCTCAGTTTTGGAAGAATGCCTTTCACTGGCTTGATGAAGGTCGAAGGGGCGTTGTTGGAGTAGCACTGAAAAATGGGATTGATGTAGCTACCAACTCAGGCCTACCAATGGAGAATACGGGCTTCAAGAAAGACCTGAGTGTGTTTGTGTCTCCATCAAACCCCCAAAGCCACTTGGAAGAGATTAAGAACTTTGTAGCAGAAGGAGGAGGTCTTCTGATTGGAGGACATGCCTGGTACTGGGCACAGAGCAATGGTGGAAAAAACCCAATGACAGAATTTGGAGGTAATAGACCTGAATAAATTATTTTAAAACATCATGAATAAATGCCAAGCACTTTCCTATTTTCAAGAGTGGTATTTTGTAATACTTTATATTGTCACTGCAGGATAAAAGAGTCATGGATTATTAATTAAATGTGCATTGCCACTGATTAACAAAACTAAAAAGGTAGAAATGATGAAAGTGCTTCAGTAAAATTTATTTATTTCTTCCTCTTTAGATTTTTGCTTCCTGAAGAAATGTACTGAGATTGCAGGGCATATTTTTCAAACATTTTCAGGGTGAGATTATGAATCAGCCATGAGGACAGGACAGACAAAATCCTGAATCTGCACTGGGAATGGTCATTGTTTAATATTTCATATTGTATTTAATGTCTGGTACTCCAACTGGTAGGATATTATAGATGGCTGGACCAAATTTGACTTCAGAACTAATTAAATTGATTTAAATGTTAAAATCTGCTAATTCTGAGACAAAAAAAAGGACATTTGGGAGGCTGGTGAAATGCATTAAATTACAGTGAAATTACTGTTGAAACTCAGACAAGAACTTAATCGTGACTGAATGATGGCAATTTTGTTTTGAAACCAGTGTGTCAGGGAAGTTTAAGTTTGTTTTAAGGATGGTAGTGGAATTGCAAATTTCATTGCAGATTTTAGAAGAGTCATAAGCAAATCTTAGCTGAGCTGTGGTGGAGTTGCCTCTTTTTCAGGGAGTTTGGAGGTTTTCTTTGTCCATGAGGATCTCTTTCACAAAATCCAAAAAAGTATGCATTGCTGCTTGTTTGTCTTGTGTTGTCCTGTATACTTCTGATCATTGAATGTTTTGCAGGGAACAAAATCCTAAACCAAATGGGGCTGAGCCTGCTGGGGTCAACTATTTCAGCAGGTTCATACAAGGCTCTGGATCCCAGCCAGACTATCAAAGATACCTACCATTTCCGGCATCTTTTGCACCGCTTTGCAAAGCATGTAACTGCGCAGGATGAACTCAGTAAAGACGAGGAGGAACTCCTCAAAAAGCTGGGCAGCGACTGCTCTACCTACTTGAAGATGAAAGCTCATGACTCCTGTCACTACTCTCAGGTGGTGGCAACACTCACAGACATCTTAAAAAAGTCAGGCATGCCACAGGTGAGAAGAAACAAACACACTAAAATGTTTTTAAACTTAAACCAAGTTATCTCTGACCAGTGGTTTCATGCAATAATATCTCATTTTTATTATTATTTCCACTACCAAGGTGAATGAGAACTGCCCTGTCAAAAGTCCCAGAGACCACCTTCTGCTCAACATTGGGGCAGAGGTTTACAAGGTTTGTCCACATCCAGACGACCTCCTGCCGTACCTCATCAAGGACAATCCTCTGCTGCCAGTTGTCCACAATCACAGGGTCAAAATTGATGTCAGTACAGCAGGTGTGTGTGTGTGTTTTTTGTTGTTGTTTTTTTTGGATAGTTCCACAAGTTCATTATGTCAATTTCATCAGTTTTTTTTTGAGAATCACTGGCTTGGACAACAGTTGTCCTGCAACTTTGACTGTCTCATCAGCAAAAAGATACAACTTTGCATTTGACAAAGTTAGACTGAAATTGTTAAAGTAAATTCTAATAATAATAATAAACAGGTGGAGACCTAACAGAGTTTTGTGGCACCTCCTTGTGGACTGTGATAAATTCACAACACAAACCATCATATTTAATGCTCTGAGATCTGTACCAGAGTTAATTTGAAAATCATGTTATCCTGTAAATGTTGCCGTTGGGTAGTAATATACCCAACTTCAATATGTTATATAATTTCTATGCATATGATATAAGCTTTACTTCAGATGTATTGTGAAACACCAGAAGGTTAGGCGGTAGCAGTCTTTCATTCCATCTTGTATACACAATACAATTATCCAGTGCAGCGCTAGCTTACTCTCATGGTCAAATGAGGTAATTTCTTGCTATGTTTTTTATTCTAAAAATCCTTTTTTGATTTCATCTGTGAAAAGTGCATGCAATTTCTTAATAAACACTAAAGTGGATTTTGGTAACTTTGACCTTTTCTGTTTGTGTGTGTTTATCAGGAGGAGAAGAGTGGATCAGCACAGGTCTCTACCTTTCTCCTGGTATGAAGACATATGTGGCCATACCAGCAGATATCGTTAACAAAGGATGGCAGGTACTATACATAAAATCTGTTGCTGTAGTAACACAGAACAATTTAATATGACATTATTGCACATATGCTTGCAATTATTCCTTACTCATGCTAAAATAAGAAAGGGGCTTGAATGAAGCTATAAAACATCCTCCCAAAGTTTTAACTTGTGCTTTATTATACCCTCAGATTCAGATAGGCTGTCAAACAGATCATCTGAATGCCGCAGAGTTGAAGAGAGCTCCATGTGTCCACGTACGCTTTCCTGCCAACTCTGAGATGATCCAGGTGTCGAACCTTTGGGGAGGACTCATTTACCTTGTGGCCCCACCCAACACACAGGCAGAGGGATTGCAGGTTGTTGTACAAATGGCTGTTCCTGCACCCTATTATAAATCAGGTGAGTGTGGTGGTACAAACTGTGGGATGCCTAAACCAAAGACTATTCTGATGTAGTCAGTAGGTGTTCAGTTACAGATTTAGCATTAATCTCATGCATTGGAGGTTCAAATCAATTACCAAACAAAAGTAGTGATGGCAAAAGCTTTAGTGTGCTCTTAAAAATAAGATTTACAGTCTACCGTGAATTGTCCAGTGAAGAAAATGAATTCAGGAGAAATGTTTCTTCTGGGTTATACTTTTTAGACCTGGCTGACCAGCAACCCTCTCAAAGTTTTAAATGCATGCTGCTTTCAGTCCAGTGTTCCTGTAAATTACATCTGCAGCAAATTACCTTTCACATCACAGTGGTAATGTAAAAAAAAGATGGGTACCAATCTACATAATTGTCTTTGGATGTTTGCGTGCTGTGAGTGGGGCTCTATTTAGAAAATGTTTTGAGTGGTTGGTAAGACTAGAAAATAACTTTATAAGCTCAGTTTATTAGAGGAAGTCCATTTATAGTTTACTTTATAAATGCAATCTCTACCTTGGTTGGGTAAAAGCAAACAGAGGTTAATATACAAAGCCGAATGTTTCACTTTTCTTCACATCAAACTGTGAATGTGTCTGCACTTACTTTTCCATCGACATTTACTTTAAGCTAGTGCTTTTCATAAGATAGGGGAAGTTCAAATAGAAACCCATAATTATGGTAAATAATTTTTTTTTTAACTTAATAAAAAGTTTGATGAACGTCAGCAGAGGTTTTTGTACTTACATAGAAATATGAAAATAAATGCCATCTTACCTTCACACACTGATGGTCCCCAGTGTGTGACCTGATTCTGCTAGAGCCATTTATTTTTCACAAATCTTATCCAATTTTGGATAAGTTAAGAGTCCCTATTGTTACTTTTTCTGTTTTGCCACTAAGCAGCTAAATATCCTTTTAACCTATTATTTAACTTTTTCTGGTCAACGACAAAAAAACTATTAATAATCGGCAGTAATTGTCTTCTGTTCCAGGCTACACTCTCCATGTTGTAGTGCATTTTATCTGTTTCTGCTGAGTTTCTTTGTACTTAGCAGTCATATATCCCAGGTTTCCTTTTAGGATTCAATAAGATTGCTCCCCTCAACCAGAATTTCAGCTGGAAACATTGGCATAAGCCAAGCAACCCCAGGCTTTATACCCAATGTTGATGCTGTGACACAACTGTTCCTCTAGTGTTTCAGCACATAAAATGGAGATAGATATATAAATCTGCTCCTACTGCTAATGCGAGATAGCAAGAAAGTAAAAGGAAAATTACATTATTTTTTTCTGATTTGCAACTAGAGATATGATATCAATACCAGCTCCAACTTCTGGGACAGTTTTGCTAAATTGAATGAATGAAGTGTGTTACTTAATTCCTCTGTTTTAATAGACCTTTTTGTTTTGTTTTTCTTTTTAGGTGTTACGACTCAAGCTGAATGGTCGTTGTTGTGTACGGCTCCTTCACCTTGGGCGGAGTTGGAATTTGACAACATCATCCTCACTGTTCCCTCTGATGTCGTCAGACATCTTGATCATCCCGATAAGTTAGCGGTCCTCTGGAATGACATCATGAAGGCCATCGCTGACCTGGCTGCCAAATCCCACAAATTTCCACGGAAGGAGCGTTTTGTAGCAGATGTTCAAATTTCACACGGTTGGCATTTTCCTGATTTCACACATCATTCTTTGACCTGATGAATCTACCAAGCAGTGCTGCAGTACTCCATGGTTTTATAAGGATTTTATTTTTTGCTCAGGATTTATGCATGCAGGTTATCCTATAATGGCACACAGGTGTTCTGCAGCTGAGTTGGTGGATGTGAACCATGTGACGACCAATGGCATTTGGGGTCCCATCCATGAGCTCGGACACAACCAACAGCGAGGCTGTTGGGAGTTTCCTCCACACACCACAGAGTGCACATGCAACCTGTGGTCAGTGTACGTGCATGAAGAGGTCTTTGGGATCAAACGGGACAAGGTAAAGAAACACGGTGCCTAAAACTGTTTTTTTTTTTTTTTTTTTGTGAACGAAATTTGGTAAACAACTCCTATTTTAATATTTAACCTATAATTACAAAGTTCTGCTACATAGTTCATTTTACTGTGGTTATTGCAGGCTCATGGAGCGATGACTTTGGAAAACCGAAATAAAAGAGCCAAGGACTATATACAGGGGGGCAAGCAGCTCAGCAGCTGGAGCATGTGGGTGGCCCTGGAGACATACATGCAGGTAAGACGATGTTAAAAATGTGTTTTTACCGAATAAAAAAATCATCAACACATTCAATCTCATTAAATGGATTAGTAAAGGCCTCTGTTTGTTCTTGTAGCTCCAGGAGAAGTTTGGCTGGGATGCCTTTAAGAAAGTATTTGCTGCCTACCACAAGATGAACAACTTTCCCAACGACAACAAAGGGAAGATGAACCTGTATGCAGAGACATTCTCCCAGACTGTGAGCATGAACCTGACTGGATTCTTCAAAGCCTGGGGATGGCCTATCGAACAGGACACTGAACAGAAACTATCCAGTCTACCTGCTTGGACTGATCATCCAATGGTCTGAATTGCAAAGAGCTGATTGTTTCTGAGCACTGACATGGTTACGAAGACCAGTTTCTTTAGACGAGCTTTAGTTTGAGGTAATTTAGCCAAAAGTTGGGATGATTTTGCTGCATTTTCACCTTTATTTATAACATTATAAAGAGAAGGGTATATATTGCATGCACTTGTTACCTAGGAAAGAGGAGAGTAGAATATAAAAACATGGGCAATGCAAAACTTTGTAGTTACTTTGAATTATTTGCACACATCAAATCTTGGCAAAGAATCTCAGAAGTTATTTAGGTTTTTGTGGCAACAAAGATTTTATGAAAGGGGCATGAAGGGGTAATTGTATCTTTAAATAAAAAAAAACAAATGGAAGACCAATGTGCTCATAGGATATGGATAAATAATGTCTTGATGTTTTACACAAATGATATTAGAATATTACATATGATTGAATTATATTGTTTTACTTATTGCAATATTCCATGTTAATCATTGCTGGAAGAACTTAATTTTTGGGTCCCTTCACAGTATCCAAAAAGCTGCTACATGGCAAAGATTAATAAAACACCTTTGAACCTTTGAAGCAAGGAACTTCTTTTCTGCCGTCTCTGCTGTCTCAATACCTGCTGCCGGGCTAATACTGGCCTATATCAGTTTAATTCATAAGCGCTTTATCTAATTAAATAAATGCATATGAAGGAAGGCAGAAAAAGTTGAGCTCCTGCTCAGTTGTTTAGTTTAATTTCCCATGTTTTATTTTTGTGTGCATTTTTGTTGCTCTTGATACTTTTAATCGGCTATTTGTAATGAAATTTTAATAGATCTTTGCATTAAAATGGTCATTATGAACCAAATAATGCAAAGTTAATCAGCAAAATTCTTTTTTATGTGTGTAACTGAGGCTTGTAGAGCCACTGATATTTCAGGGGGTTTTTTGTTTCATTTTTCCTAAAGGCATGCTCTGTTTCTCAGGTGGCGTCTCATACCTTAGAGGTCATGTTGAAACACATGTTTCTGCTTATTTGTAATTTTCCTTCCAGGCTTGTCTGTTCTTTTACCTTTGGATGCCAATCCAGACATGTTATAAAACTTTTCCATGGGTTGATAACTCCAGTGGAAAGGCATCCTGACTGCATCTTTACATCTCTATTTTATTTAACTCCAGTGTTTTACTCAAAGAATTTTCTGAATTATATATTATCAAATTATATAACGTCACATAACTTTCCATAAAACAAATCAATTACAGTAAAGCAGAGAAAAAGAAGCTCTAAATCTTCTGTCTGAAGTTCTTATTTTGCAAGAACCAGCTCAAAAGTAAGTTCACAAGTAACAAATGTAACTATCTCAGATTCATTGATTAGTTTTGATCATCCTGAAGTCTTTTGAGTCTTGGTTTAAGCAAAAAACTGCAGAAAAACAAAGTCTGAAGTTCACTGTTTTTTTCCAAGGCATTATCATTTTGCCATATTGTTTTACTAAATTTATTTGCTCATCTGCCTTTATCCATAAAGTATTCACATTGCTTCAGGTGTTCCACATTTTATGTTAGAGCCTTATTACTTATCAAAAGAATATCTTTCTTCAAAATATCACACACATGTTCTCTATTATTACAATGTGGAATAAAAGCTTTGAGTATTTTTTAAAGTAATGGATAAAAATCATATTCAAGTATTTGCAGCTTTGTTTGAAACTCAAAACTGATCTGTTTTTATTGATCATCTTTGAGATGTTTATATAAATGGACTTAATTTGGAAAATCAGTGGCAAGTTAATCGTTCAGCAGGACAACCCAAAGTATGTGGGTAGAATTTATTGGAAAGAGATTAACTTAATGCAATGTGGAATAAGGCCGTAACATAACAAAATGTCAAAAAAGTAAAACGCTGTGAATACTTTCCAGATGCACTGTTCACATATGACTCCCTGTTCTTAATCCATAGAGTTTTAATTATGTTGGCAAGATTAAAGGCATGTGCTGAGAAAAGTCAAATTGGTACAGCTGAATGTTTACGACAGATAGCTTGTCTTCATGGCTCTTGGGTAATTCTATCATTTTTGATTTTCCCCAGATCGCTGCACAGATCTGCCTGAAATAAACTTCTTTTTTAAAATGAGTCTAAATTCATAGACTCGTTTTAAGTGTTATTTGTAACACTTAAAATGTGTTACAAATTTTAAGGTTAAAATGATGAGTTTTTACTCATCATTCATACTCTGATGAATAAAAACTCATCAGTTTTTACTGTAATATTTTTTTTGACATATTTCTTATGTATTTGACAAGATGTAAAGTTTACTGCTTGTTTCATAATTGATAACTGTATGATGTTTTCATGATGCAAAGCATTTTTGAACTGTCTTGTTGCTGACTTGACACAGCCATTTTAAAGTTAACTAAAGCCCCATCAATACACCACAGGTCAAAGAGTTCAGAGAAACTTCCAACTCAATGCTGATTATTCCAGATGATCATTATAATCATACCTGAAGATCAGCCTACTTGTTGAATGTGTTTAAGTTGCTGCAGACATTCACCCTAATTAAGCTCAATAGTTTTATCTTTACATTTTCAGATGCCATTTCTTTAGATTTTTCTTTTCATTCTTCAGTTAAGGGTTAGAGCCACACAATAAAATGCAATATCAATCTTTGTAATGTCTTGAGACAATATCTTAGCAAAGAAATTTTTATTGTGGTTAGCATAACAGTTGTGACAAACAACCATTAAGACATTCCAAGTCAGAACTGGAAAACATAAAGGCACCGAGTTTTTAAATGTACTGACAGAGAGAACAGTAATTACTTAAAGAAATTAGAATTGCGATATACGAGTACAACAAAAGATAATGAACAGTCACATTTGTTATGCTGTTTTTCATGAGTCATTGGCCGACATGTTTACAAACTGAATCATTAACTGCTTTTCATGATGCTTTAATTAGCTTCTTTTCTTTAAGCTAACTCTTCAGTGTTTCCACTTTCTCCAGCAAAATATAAAATCTTGTTAATATCATTTTTCAAATCAATCACCACAAAAAGCAGTCCTTGATAATCATGATTCATTTCAGTAATCATTCAATAGTTATAGCATTATACTAGGAAGAAAAGACAAACTACAGCAATCATTATCAATTAAACCAGGTTACAGTTTAAACTTGACCCACAGGGAGTTTTAGTTATTGGCGATCATGTTAGGCCATTGGGTGATCGGTCCAGAGAGGCAGGTTGGAGAGTTTCTCCTCAGTGGCTTTTTGGATGGGCCATCCCCAGGCTTTGAAGAATCCAGTCAGGTTCATGTTCACGACTCTGGAGAGAGTCTCAGCATACAGGTTCATCTTCCCTTCGTTGTCACTGGGATGGTTGGTCATGTCATGGTACGCAGCAAACACCTTCTTAAAGGCATCCCAGCCAAACCTTTCCTGGAGCTACAATGAAGAAAACAGGATTATGCAGATGTGATATAAACACAGTGACTGTTCTATCTTTTTATTTCAGAAGGGCTTTTTATTGTACATCAGCATTCATACCATCGATTGTGTTCATATAAGTTCAGTAACGTGTTCTCTGCGATTAAAGAGTAGGCTGAAAAATGTTGTCTTGAATCCACAATTCAATCATTCAAAACTATCAATTCACCTACTGGAAGACTAACATTCGACCAAACATTTACTGTTTTTCCTTTAAATTACTTTTATATGTTCATTCACTGACCTGCAGGTATGTCTCCAGGGCGGTCCAAACCTTCCAGTCGCTGAGCGTCTTGCCTCCTTTAATGTATTCCTCTACAGAGTGCTTTCGACTGGCTGCAGTGACGGAGGGATGAGCCTGGATTAAAGACAATGACTTAATTTTAGATAACGGTAACAAAAGTTCACTCTGAGACTTAGATAAACATTATTTGATGTTTACCAAATTCATGTTTGTTGCAACATGTACATAGAGTCTAAAAGCAATTCTAGACTTGCAACATAAATATCTTCATCAAGTCTTCCATGTTACTTGTCGTGACAATAGATAGATTGACATCAAATGAAATTATTTGATGTCAATCTGACAATCTGTAAATGAAACAAACTTATTAACATCTCTATCTACTCTGATCTGCTAAAGTAAAGTGCAAACTGCTGTATGATGTGAAGAACATTTATTGTTCAACAATAAAAGGTTGCTGCCTGTCAGTATTCCTGAACTTCTGTTCTTGCTTCTTCTCTGTGATTTGGGGGATATGATTAATTGAGGCATAAATAGTCATAAATAAATGGATAAAACTCACATTTAAAATACTCAAACTAAAAATATTAAGTCACCTTTGCTCTGTCAAGTCCCAGCACCTTCTCATGCACATACACTGACCACAGGTTGCACGTGGCCTCTGTAGTGTGTGGTGGAAACTCCCAGGGGCTTCTCTGTTGGTTGTGCCCCAGTTCATGAATTTCTCCCCACAGACCTTTGGTCCGGGCATCTTGGAGGTTGAACAGCTCAGCTGCTGCGGATGAGTGCATCATGATAGGATAGCCTGAATGCATCCAACCTGGGAGGAGAAGACATAATTTAGTTCTGATTTCAGTGCAACTAAGATCAGAAAATAATCAACATCTTTCTCATTTTCAGTCAGCTGCTTTCCTCAGCAACAATGTTGTCTTCTTTCTCCACCTTAAATTAAATTATTTTGAATCAAATCATATTTAGACAAAAAGAAGTCCTTAAGCTGATTATAGCATGACTTTGTTACAAGTTTCATTACTACATGAAAGTGTGATCTTTCATGTAGCACATAAAATAAGTAGACTTGTGTCGTAAAGGGATTATATTTTAACTCATTTTCTATGGAAACCTTAAATATCAAAAATACAATTTGTGTTTACCTTATATTAAGAATTTGCTAAGATTTGTCACTTTAAGTTGCTTGGCCAAGATTAAAAGAAATTTCTGCAGAATTATTCATCCTAATTATGCAAATACAACAATGACTTAACTTCTTTTTACATTTCCTGCCTCCTTACCTGCAGAAATCTGCACATCAGCCACAAAGCGTTCTTTGCGGATAAATTTTTGTGGAATGACAGCCAGATCTGCAATAGCCTTCATGATGGCATTCCAGAGTTTTTCCACCTCCAAAACATTCTCCAGGTCACGAATGATGTGTGACGGTACAGTTAGGATGATGTTCTCAAACTCCATTTCTGCCCAAGGTGCTGGAGCTTTGCGCAGAGAGGACCAATCAGCTTCTTTAGTTACACCTGAAGAAAACCAAGGACGGATGTTGTGATGAAAGCAACTTAGAAAAACCTGGAAAAATGAGCCAATAACAATACAAGTGCAAAACTGTACACAATGTGAATTGTGTATTTTACAAAAAGAAATGTACTAAAGAAAGCTTCTCTTGAGATCTAATTTGAAATATTTCAATCTTTTATTCATAGAGAATATACCACAGCAAGCCATTTGTAAATCAAAATGGACAGATGTCCCATTCTCTTGAAGGCAGCACAGAGTTGCATATCAAAATGGACAGATGTCCCATTCTCTTGAAGGCAGCACAGAGTTGCAAATCAAAATGGACAGATGTCCCATTCTCTTGAAGGCAGCACAGAGTTCCACCATCAGAAACTGACAGAAACACTGAAGAGAAGAAGAGTTATGACTGACACAATTGTAGCTCTTTCCATGTTTTAATGTTGTAAAGCACTGTCTTTTTGCAACTAGACCAAAATTTAAACTGGTATTCTTGTACATCTTTTGTCTGGTCATTTTGTGCGAGATTTAGCAACTAACATCAGAAAATTGCACAGAACAAAAATATTTTTTTCCACTGTGATTGGCTACTGTTACCCCTACTAATTTTAACTTGAATGTCCATTTATTTAAATTTTTGTAGACGCCTGTAAAAATATTTTCTATTCACATGGATTTTTTTGTTCTCTGGGAAATTACTTTTGATGATAAATACAGAGGGCTGCACAGTGGCGCAGTGGGTAGCGCTGTTGCCTTGCAGCAAGAAGGTCCTGGGTTCGATTCCTGGGTTCGATTCCCGGCCCGGGGTCTTTCTGCACGGAGTTTGCATGTTCTCCCTGTGCATGCGTGGGTTCTCTCCGGGTACTCCGGCTTCCTCCCACAGTCCAAAAACATGACTGTCAGGTTAATTGGCCTTCCCAAATTCTCCCTAGGTGTGAGTGTGTGTGTGCATGGTTGTTTGTCCTGTTTGTCTCTCTGTGTTGCCCTGCGACAGACTGGCGACCTGTCCAGGGTGAACCCCGCCTCTCGCCCGGAACGCAGCTGGAGATAGGCACCGGCAACTCCCGACCCCGTTAGGGAGAAGGGTGACGGAAAATTGATGGATGGATGGATAAATACAGAAACAACCATAGAAATCATAACATCAACAATAGTGATAGTAATTTGAAGTCTAAACTAATCAGTGTAAAGTCGTTTACAATTTCTTTGTTGGGGCGGTAAGGGACCTGGACAATAAATAGGGAATTGCTGGCCCAAAAAATGTTGAAAAGCACTGCTTTAGAGAAAACAATCAAACAATTATCTCGCTTGCTATTCTGACATTAACAAAATATATGATTAACCTAAGTGACCTATAAAGGGAAAAGTGTCAGATTTCAAAACACCTTTTTCTCAAACAGTGAGTTAAAAGGCTGCAATCCATTCTTATTTATAATCATATATGGTAATCTAGCTGGAAGCTTTCTGTGTTTCTTGTGATGTCTCCATGATTTTTATAAACTAAAAACTCATTTTAGTTTACAACAGTAAACTAAAATGAATGTGTTATCTATCAAATTTTGCCAGTGTGCAAGCTTCTGAAAGGAACAAACTCAGTTTTATTATGACTGCATACACCAGAGTCTTATTTGTTGGAAATGAATAAAGTTTGTTTTATGGAATAGAGCAACCTCCATATCTGGCACCATTGGGAAAGATGTGAAAATCCCTAAAAATGAAATTCCTTACTGACACTAAAAGAGTGATCCTAGCAATACTCCCTTTTATCATGGAAATTTTGTCATCTCATTTTCTAAGTTGACCATATGGTTGGATCTTCAAATAAAATGCATAGCACACCATAACAAACAGGAACAATTGCAATCGAAATGGAAGAGAAGTGGAAAAATTGTGTTTTTACATTTTAAGTTAGCAAACAACCAGTGGATGAGATGTACACAGTATACCAGAAATCCTTTAGCACGTCACATCCATTGGATTATTAATATATACCCTTAGGGAGCATCAGACACACTCACCAGACTTGTAATAAGGAGCAGTTATTGCCTCCTGAACCACAATCTTTTTGTCCTTCACCTTCACGTCACGTGGAGCCAACAGATAGATGAGTCCTCCCCACAAGTTCCACACCTGCATCCTCTCTGATGTAATAGGAAACGTCTTGATAACATATGGAGCTCTCCGTAACTTCTCTTCATGCAGCTCATCACTTTGGCAGCCTATTTGGATCTAAAGGTGATATAGATTAAGTATTACAAGTTTACAGAACTTAATTATCAGTTCTGTAGGAAATATTACGATTGTTCAAAAAACATAAGTATTCAAGAAAGCTGAACAAATTGAAAATATGTCCCAAGCAGAATATCTACACAGCAATGGGAGAGATAAAAACTATTCCAAAATATATTTTAGGGCAAAAACAGTGGATTATGCATTACATGTTCCCTTTAAAGCACTAATGTCTGTAATATTAGAATTACATTTCATTCAAATGCTCTAGGATTTAGTATCATGTTTAGGGAAATAAAGACAGCAATAGTTTGAGTTCATGTACATTACCTTCCATCTTCTGTTCACAAACTTTGGTGGTAAGATGATTTCTGTCTTCATGCCAGGAGAGAGATACAGGCCTGTACTGATCCACTCCTCATGTTCTGTCACACAATCAAGAAAAATAGTCA
This sequence comes from Poeciliopsis gracilis, assembly GCA_911649635.1. Lineage (NCBI taxonomy): Eukaryota > Metazoa > Chordata > Actinopteri > Cyprinodontiformes > Poeciliidae > Poeciliopsis > Poeciliopsis gracilis. The sequence goes on along the minus strand of CAJVRI010000884.1, from coordinate 3,594,187 downwards.
ATGAGTTATTTCATTTTCACCATTATACAAAAATATTTTTTCAGATTTTTTTCTTTATTCAGTAACAACAGTGATTTCTGACCTCCTGTTTGTGCAGTGATCATGATTTGTTGGTTCTTGACCACAGGCAGAGGCGGGTTATCCTTTATGATGTAGGGCAGAAGCTCCTCCTGGTTTGGGGAAGCTTCGTACACGCTGGTTGCCAAACTGAGGATTACATGCTCTTTGGGACTCTTCACAGGGTTCTGCTCACTCACCTTGAAATAATATAGTTCATATGAACTATTAGAAACCAGTGGTTTGCAAAATAATTGATATTTAATATGACTACTTTTCACCCCCTTGCATGTTTTACTCCTTTTGTTGCTTTTATAATTAAATCACAATCAGCAAAGTTTTGTAACATTTTAAAAAAAGTCACAAAAAACTTCAATGTCAAAGTGAAAACAATTTTTTTTTTAAAATAGTAACTATTAAATAAAAAAATATTTAACATAAAATAAGGGATTGCATAAATATGTTCCCCTTTTTATTCAGTATTTAGTAGAGGCACAGTGGCTGAAATATCAGAATCCTTGAATGTCCCAGAATAACATAAATCATCGTCGGTCTTACATGTTTTGGTTCTGTAAGTGTGCAGTTGGTGTAAGTGTTTGCACTTACCATAAAAGAAATATAGTAAGGCCACAGAATCACACAGAGAGAAGCAACACAAAGACTTACAGCTGAAAATGCACAAAAAGGTTGTTTCTAAAATGTTTGATGTATAATATATGTACAATTTTTCTTCCAGTATTTTGAAATACCCAATGATATTTTATTATTAAACTGAATTAAAGTACAGAAGGAAACAGAAAATTAATTGTATAATTCCCACCTGCTGGATGCCCGCTTTCTTTAAAATGTCAGTCAGAAGGAACAGAATCTGTGTGTAGGAGATGCAGTCATAAGCCTCTGTCTCCAAGAAGAAGGCAGTCTCTGATCCCAGTTTCTTTAGGTTCTCTTCTTCTTCTTCAGTGAGTTTTATGCCCTCTAGAGCATGACCAGCAAATCGATGCAGGAGATGACGGAAATGGAACTTGTTGACTTGGGTTGAGTCAGGAGCTTTGTAGACATCTGCTTTTAAAGTTTTTGTTAATAAGCTCAAGCCCATTTTGCTCAAGATTTTGTTTCCTGGAACAAGAAAATTGTGCAGAATAATCTTGTAAATCTGTCATCTTTGTTCGACTGACAGAATTAGATATTAAATTCCAGTTCAAATTGCACATAAAAAAGGACTTTTCTTCTACACAGGCATATAATAGCACCATAATGTAGCAAAGCCCAAATTTATTCAAACCCCTGGGAGATAAAGATTTAAAATTACAGTTCAAATACAGTAAGACATGAATCTCTGAAAATATAATAAATTAGTATTATTTATTTGGAAAATAATTTTAATGTACTTTCATTTTGACAAAAAAATAGCATGACAATAATTATTAACCTTCCATCTGATAATCTGTACGAAAACATGAATTGGCATTACAGCTATCAAAGGTAAATTCACTATGACTGACCAGCTTTCTAGATGTTTCCACTAATATTTTGAAGTAGTTCTTTTTTTTTCATGTTGAGTTCCAAGTCTCACATAAATTTGATATTCGCTCAGCTCCTTACAGAATCTATTTCTGTTTTACTGTGTTGGTTTATTACCCTGATAGCTTATTTTAAATATGAAGAAATGTGGCATCATACCTGAGAAGTCTTGCATGGGGTTCAGGCCAATGTGTTGAGATGCCCAGTTCCAGGCTTGTCCACCCACCAACAGGCCTCCTCCATTGACCACAAAGTTTTGGATCAACTCAGCGTCCATGTCAGTGAATGCCCTGCACACAAACACACTCAGCTCCAGGAATTCCTTCCTGAAGTCTGTCTTCTTACATGTCAAATCTAAGTTGGATAAAGTTTTCATGCGTGGCCCAAATCCAACCACTCCTTTTCTGCCTTGATCCAACCAGTCAAATGCATTCTGCCAAAATGATGCCAGTTTCTGTTAGAAAAGAGAAGATATTTAGAGGAAGAGACACTAAAAGTATTTGTAATTCTCAGCCAATAACCATGATGTAGAATATGAAACCATACATTATGCAAAAGGCATAATGTATGGAGCTGATGTCCTGCAACTTTCAGAAGTGTTGCTGATCCAACACGCCTGAATCAAAAGGCTGAATTGTATTCTGAGTAAGAGGACAAGTTATCAGGAGTCCTGCTCATGACTTTATTATTTGACTCACATTTTGAAGCAGAGACACATCTGAAAGTTGACTCTGGCCTCTGAGGCCTGGATTTGAAGACCCCTTCATTGTAATGTTAGCATATAAATATTTTGACAGAATAATAGTTCATGCTGCATAAAACATAATGGATTTTTTAGTGAAACAAAAACTAAATTTCAGGTCTCCTTTACTGCACCTCATATTGCAGAAATTCATGATGTGTCGCCACAATGATCCGTCCCCGACCATAGTAGCTTCCTGCTAGGAACACCTTTCCTTCATCCGTGGTACCAATGGGAAAAGCAAGAGGGCCATGGACCAAAGCTTCAGAGGGAAGTCCATATCCATTAATATCAAAATCTAAAATCCCTTTCAGCAAGAACTCCAGATCTTTTTTGAAATCCATCACACAACTGTGTAGCAAAAAGATAGAGACAGAAAAGTAAAACTGTGTTGATGAGTGAAGGAGAAAATAAGTCTTGAATATTAACACCATAAAAACTGTATGATGGATAGTTTGAGCATCAAGCTCTCTATTGGATTTCTAAAACGTACATATAAAGAATGATCACATATTAAAAAGAAATGTCTTAATTTGCAGCCAAACAGGAGTTTACACTTACTCTAGTGCCTTCCAAAAAGATGGGATCTCTGGGGAAATGGGAATATTTTCTGCCTTTCCATACTGCGCAGAAAAGTAGATTCCTCCTACTCCTGTAACTTTATTCCCTGGAAACTCAAGGACTAGATTTTTATTCTCATTCTGTGAAGCCCACCACCAAGCTTGTCCACCAATCAGCAACCCTCCCCCTGCTTTCATGAAGGCTATCAGCTCTTCTGCCTTTGGACCCACTTGGTACGCATCTGTTACATACACACTGACACCCAGATCTGCTCTAAATTCCTTGACAAGACTGACTTGGTAGGTGGATCTGTTGAGGTTTTCAACGACTCCTTTCATTGTTTCTTGTACACCTAAAGACAGGTTGGCAGACTCCCCTCCTCCCAGCCAGGTGAGAGCATTGTCTACCAGAGCAGGACAGAGGGTCAGGTAGGTCTCGTGGCTCAGGACCACGATTCTTCCTCGGCCGTACACAGAAGCAGCCATGAGGATGTGACCCTGGCTGTTCATCACTACAGGAAAGGCATCTCCTGTCAGCACCAAGTTACAAGGAACACTGGAGTCCTGAAGGTCCACCTCCTGAATACCTCTCATCAGAGCCTTGTAGGCATCTTGAGGGTAAGACTGGGTCGATTGGTTGGACATGATGGGAAGAATTAAAGCTGGGTAGTTTGTTTGAAGACGGTATTGGACAAAAGAAAGTTGTTCCAAAGAGATGCTGTGTCAGTGTCTCTTCCTGCAATACAGACAAAATGTTCAAGTTAAAAATGCTATATTATGTGAATCATACCACCACAATGCACCACTCCTACAAAACAGTTTAGGGGGTTTGTTGATGAAGCTTTAAGTACAGAGCATTGTCATGTTAACGCATTCACAAATATTAAGTAAATAATTTCATAGGCTTAATAAAAATCAAGTAAAAATCCCTCAGCTACTTGTACTTTAAAATTATAGCATTGTTTCTACAACAACAGAGAGGTTGTGGCTTTTTAAACCTATTTTTCCCATGTGTATATTTAAAACCTTGAGAAAAAGAAAACACGGCCTCAATTTGTTTGCCCAGCGCCCCAAATAGCATGGAGGATTTCTGTCATTAGTGAGTTTTATTTGAGGCTTGAATCATTGGTCAGTGCCATTTTCAGCATTCTTTTCCTAAATCAAAAGTTATATCAAGGAAAGTCCAGGGAAATAATCAATATATGGGAATAAAATTAATATATCTTAATTGGATTTGATAAATGTAAAACAGCAAGTACAAAATAATCAGCTGAATTTGATTCTTCTGCTTTCCTTCCTAGTTCAAGGAGTAAGCAAAGTTTAGCTCAAGATTGATTGATTTCTGAACTCTAATTTCGCCCAACCTCAAGCGCTCGGAGGTTCACTTAGGGCTCTAACGTCCCTTACTCCAGCTGTAACGTCCCTTACTCCAGCTGTAACGTCCCGTACTCCAGCTGTAACGTCCCTTACTCCAGCTGTAATGTAATTTTTGACCTATCATTCAGAATAGCATGTCTGTATGCTTTGTGTGTATGGTGTGTGTGATATTTTAGTCGTGCATATGTGCAATTTTAGTCCTGTGTGCGTGCGTGAGAGAAAATGCAATATTTTATAAGTTTATATGTGCAAATTTAGTCTTTTATGTCTGCATGTGAGAAAGAAAAAATTTTTATGCGTGTGATATTTTAATAGTGTATATGCACAATTTTTAAATTTTGTGTGTGAGAGAGAAAAATTGTATGGGTGTGTGACATTTTAATAGTATAAATGTGCAATTTTAATATTTTGAGTATGTGTATGAGTCTTCATAGATTTTTTCCTAAACAGCCTCTCATATTTTAACGCAGAAGTCTATGTTAAAAGGATATAAAATTCAAATGTTGGTCAGACTGGTTTGGCACTCTTTCAAGGAATGAACACAAAATCTAAAATAAATTTTGGATTCTTCACTGAAAGATTCTAGGGGAGCGAGGCTGCCACACCTTTCCCACCAAATTTTGCTACCAAAAAATCTAATAACGCATATAATACTGTCTTTAATAACCACTTAATCATGTTAAAATGTTAATATGTTTACAATTAATCTGATTTTACAAAAGAAAAAAAGATCATTAACTACATAAGAATCAGAAATATATTCCAGACATAAATGGACTTTTATAAATAATATTGAAAAGACAGATCCCAAATTTGTGTAAATAGCACCAGATAAATTAGCTTAATTAATATTCATATTATTGTTGGGTTATGAAAAACAGTTTTGTGAATAAAAAGTATTGCATAATGAATTGGCAAGGACTTTTGTGAGTGTAATATTTTAAAATAAAGGATTTACATTAACATAATGTGAGTTAATAGTTTAGTTCAAAAGCAGGCTACTTACCATTTAATGACAAAATTTTGGATTAAATTAAAATAAATTAAATTAAGTTATTTAATTTAACATCATCAAGCCAGTAGTGATTATTTGCAAGTTGTGTTTAAGCTAAACACAAAAATATAAATGTAATATTTGTAAAATTTGATATACTTAAAATCCAATTTAATTTTTAGCTTGTGTTTCTTAAAAAAACAGTTTGATTGTCAATAGAATCAATATAGCTGTTTTTACCTGTCTGCAACTTGAAATCTCTAAAAACCTGTCCCAACATGCAGCTTTCCGAGCAGTTTCTGGTAAAGATATTTTACTGAAGAGAAATACCTTTTTTTTTTCTTTTTCAAGAGGAAACACAGGGAGGGATTCAATGATTGTCCAATGAACATTCAGTTCAGATAGCATTATTTTTTCTGTCTTGTCACGCAATGACTTTTTAGTCTTCTGAAGTTTTAGGTTCACTTTAATGGTCAAAGAAGCTCATACTTTTATTTATATATAGCCTTTTATTTGTTTCAAACAGACCATAAACAATAAAAACATTACCAAAAAATACACAATAATGTCCATTGGCATGCAGTTTTACATAATTTTTTTTCAAAAAGGAGCAGGTAGAAGATACAAGATCTTATGATTTTCTGCCTCTGTCATGTCGATCAACTTACAAACATTTAAATCTCCCCACACCTCACAATACTTCACTTTCTTGTTGTTTGCCCTCTTTGCTTGGGCCTTTGTGAAAATCCCATCTAATCCTCCAGGTTCAAATGTACCAAAGAGAAAAACATGTTTGGAATGATGTTTCTGAACAAGTCCATACAAGTTTGTATAACTTGTATGGAGCTTCTGTTTTTCTTTCTTTTCTCGTGCTCCATATCCAAGAACATCAGTCTTATTGGTCGAAATATAATTCCCAACGTATCTTGTCAAATGTCAAACATAAAGTTCTACATGTACTGTATTCGGTGATAAAGATGCCAAAATATGAACAATTATTACAAATTAGCCACTCTCCAAACCATAGTTGGATCTCGTCTATGCAGAATGTGGGATGTGCTCCACTCCACAGTGGAGAAAGGCTCACAGCTGGCCAGAAGTGCACACATTTCCAAATTTTGTTTTGGATATGGGTGCGCTTTTTATTGTTTTAGATGTGTATTGTCCAGATCACCTCAGTCAAATGATTGTATTACCTCATTTGCATGCCATCAAGTTGTACAAAAACCTGCTACTCAAGTCAGGCGTGTTGCAGAAGAGAAACAACTAAATCAGAGGTCCTCAAATCCAGGCCTGGAGGGCCTGCAACTTCCAGATGTGTCCCTAGTTCAACATGCCTGCAGGACACCGGCCCTCCAGCCCTGGATTTGCCCTAAAACATGCATGGCTGTCGAAAATACGAGCCACTAGCGCCGCAAAAACTCTTCGGAGAAAAAATAAAATGATAAAAAAAAAACACCCTCAAATTTGAACATCAGTTTATTACGGAGATCATTTGGCTAGTACATCAACCTAAATTGTGTATTTCATGAGATAGATTCTTGATACATAAATATAGTCAAATGGCCATTATCACTTCTGTAGAATTGATATCTCAGAACACTGACGAGAAATAAGCTCAGCAAACACACCTATAAAAGGAGAGTCTTTCTGTCCTCTGCTGATTGGATGGTGACTTAAGACCCTCCCTACATGCTTTGTCTTTAGTTAAATAACTGTCTCCTTACTTCCACTCTTTCCCTTTCTGAAAAGGTACAAGTAGCTGAGGGAGTTTTGTTTGATTTTTATTAAGATTCACTTAATTTACTTAATATTTGTGAATGCGTTAACATGACAATGCTCTGAACTTAAGGCTTCATCAACAAGAGCAGATCTGGGTGTCAGTGTAACAGATGCGTACCAAGTGGGCCCAAAGGCAGAAACTGTTTCTTTTTAAATCCTTTTTTCCCTCACTTTATTTCTAAATATCGATTACCTAACATATTGGCTTCGTGTTTATTAGTTCTGGTGTCTAAATGTTCATGTGAACTTTATTTCAAGGTGAATGAGAGTACCTCTCTAAAAAGTCCCAACGAGTATTTGCTCCTCTGTCTGGCAACAAATGTGTACGATGCTTCCCTGAAGGAGGAGCTGCTGCCCTACATCATCAAGGTTGATCTACTCCCTGTGGTCAAGAACCAAAGAGCCATTGTCACTGCCCAAACAGGAGGTTAGGTCTAATTGTTAATTAACCCAGCAGAAAGTATGAGCTTCACACTGACTCTTCTGTTTGTGTGACAGAAAACATGGAGTGGATCAGTACAGGCCTGTACTTGTCTCCTGGCATGAATACTGAAATGATCTTACCACCAAAGCTTGTCAAAAGTGGATGGAAGGTAAAGTACAAAGCAGCACTGTCTTTATTAAAATCCTGAAATCAGTCTGCTTTGTCACGTATGTTTTAAACAGCTTAATAATACAGCTGCAGTTCAGTGAAGCAACAAAAAGAAAGTCAAACCATATGGAGCAGCAGCATCCCATGCAGGTTTTAACAAAGTAATAATTGATCTGTGTCATCTAAAGATCCAGATAGGCTGTGCAGAGAGGAATTATGGAGAGCTCCATATGTTATCAAGATCTTCCCAGTTACATTAGAGTGGATGCAGGTGTGGAACATGTGGGGAGGATTCATCCACCTGCTGGCTCCAGGTAGCCAGCAAGAGGAAGGTAATAATGGTTTATGGCACTGGACTCATTTCAAGCATCCACAACATCTGACTCCTGATTTATAGTTCCTTACTACAAGTCTGGTGAGTGAATCACAATCAGCACAAGCTGCGTAAGAGGATATTTTCAGAAGGCTGCTATTCACTGCTCCCCTGCACAGCCACACATATTTCAGATTTTCAAACATCTTGCCATACACAATGTCCTTTTTTCACTTTTGCACTTCCAGCTTGCAAAAGTAGCTTTCTTTTATGGCTAATGTTTGTCTCTGTGTGCATTATATTAACAGTTTGTGTTTATTACCCCACAATACTTTCTTCAATGAGAAATATTCTGAGGAGGTTTCCATTCATCCTTGGTTTACTTCGGGTGCAACTACATAAGCTGACATTACTGAACTTCTAGTTACCTCACTCTGTAATAGATATGTGCTTGTGGTACAGGACCATTTTACCAAGTATGTAAACGCCTATGCTATGTCTGACCAAAAGACTGCCACAGTAGCACAGTTACTCTGTGAACAGTATATCCCTGAACATGGTGATCCTGAGGAACTGTTGTCAGATGAGGGACGTCAATATGAGTCTGAAATTATTCACCCCATTTGTCAGAGACTTCAGATGACAAAGAAGAGAACCTGTTCATATCACCCAGCAGGGAATGGTGTGGTTGAACGGTTTAATCAGAGTCTGAAAGAGCAGTTGGCTCGACTTATTCAGGACTGTAAACCAAGGAGAAAGTTCACTGCATGCATTTTCACTTGTGATTGGTGAATGATGTTGCTATGGGATTTTGTGAATAAGGTGAGTCTAATCAAGGAAATATTCATCAGCTATGAGAGACGAAACCAAAGCGATACATGTGATATGATCACCTTTTTATTCATCAAATTTGAAAGTGATGGGAAACTGTAAAAGTAGTTTCACACTTTACACAGTCTGTTGCTTTTTTTCTGGAATGGCCTGAGAAATGTTATGTGTTCTGTTGAATCAGTTGATGTTTTATGATTCTTTAATATCTTCATTCAACTTCCTTAAATCTGTTTTTCTTATTAATCTTGGACTTTTTATGTATTTGATGTGTTGCTTCTCAGGCTGGAGTAACCCTACAGACAAACTGAATTAATTTAGTTAAAAATTGCGTGCTGAAGTTTTAACTTATTGTGGATTTTAAATGTATTCTTCCTATTTCTAATACATATTTTTTATTCCATGGACAGGACTAGTTTGCAAGTTTTCCATATGGTTGAGGTGTACTGTGTCTTGGTGTGGGAACCAATCATTTGTTGCACATGCAGTTCTTCCAGCTCAGGTGGTTACAGCTGCTGCAGTTGATCAGCATCCTTGGCTGTTGATATTGCACTAACCTGGTTAGTCATGTTTCTCATCTGGAGGAAAAGGTAAGTTTCTCTCTACTAATCTTGGATTGGAAGTTTCCACTTAGTCTGATTGTGCAAGTTACAAGATGTACACAAATAATAAGATGTAAAAGTCCAGTGAAACATGCTTTTATTCATTTTGATTCTTGGTAAATAGGTAAATAGTTGTTTCATTAGCTTTAACCCCTTTTTGGACATTGCTTTGAATTCACCTCATAGGATCCATCAGAAGCTCTTGATGCAAATTCCACATGTACAAAGGATCATGTTGGAGACACCTTATTGCCATCTAATGGTTGTAATTATGCCAAAATATGCCAAATATTTCTGATTTGCATTCTAAATACTTTAAGTCTTATCTGTTTTGTATGTTATAATAAAGTAAACAATTGATACCAAATTTAGCACCAGTGTGAAAGAAAAACCACTAATACTTCATTTTTAATTCCATTAAAAAAAAAACAAAGAAGCTTGCCAATAAAGTGGGATTAAAGCTTAGTGTCCATTGAATATGTTGAATAACTTTTGCTCTTTGTTGGGTCACTGTTACTCAAGTTATGTTAACCAGTTTTGTATGTAATCCAATCTAATCTGGAATTGAATTTTAATGTGATTTTGAAAGCTGGTTAGCCTGATGCCTCTCACCTATAATGTGAGAAAGGGATGGGCCTCATTAAAAATGTTAACAGGATCACACTGCTGCAGAAGTTTGAGTTTCAGGTTGGTTGTTCAAATATATAGTTTGGAATCTAAAACATTAGGGAACCAGTTTAAGATTTTCAGCTGCCAATTATTTATGCTCTGCAGTTGTTGTAAAACAGCTCCCCCACTGGTTCTTTGGAGAACTGCTGCAAGAAGGCACCCAGTTCATCCAGTGAACGTTTTACAACAAAGTTCTCTTCTGTGTTTCTTGCTGTACCAGCGCCACTCTCAATAGGCTGGTCATTGTTGTCCACGCAGCAGTAGGCATTCCACATATAGTCTGGGATGTTGACACGCTTCACGTTGTTTTTGACAATCCAGTTGTCTGCTGAGGGGATGGGACCAACCAGGACGTAGGCCTTTGAGCACTTTTGAAGGAAAAGAGTGGTGAGGTCAGACTCGTGGATCCTCCAGGCATCTTGATTCATTTTGGGGTTCTGGGGAACCACGTTGGTCAGGGTGAACGTGGCATTACGACTGGGCACTGGAAAAGAAAGATTTTTATTGGAGTAACCAGTACGTATTCTAAATTGATCACAGAAACCCGAGCAAAAATATAGTTGTGTTTCATTGCTTTGCCATTGTTGGAATGTGAAAGAGGAGTAAGTGGAAAAAGAGAGTAAGGTAGCCGGTTGCTAGGGATTTATTTTGAGCTCATTTTAATGAGTTTAGCTACTGTCTCTTCTTAGCAAATAGACTATTATTAACACTATTAACACTGTTCCACATTTTGTTTGCTCCAATATTGACTAAAAATATTCTCCAAACCTCTGTCATCATGATAGAGGTTTGGAGAATCTTTGGAGCTTTGTCTATCAGACTCAATCTGTCTTTCTCTTTCTTTTAAAGCAAAATGTTTTGTAATAAAAATACAAAACATTTCTGAGAGAAACATTTACTTTTTTTGTAGAATAATTAAAATTTCTTCAAGGCTGTTAGTTTATTTGCAGTGTTCTAGATTTACCTAAACTTTGAGAGAACCTGTTATCAGTCAATGTTTCTGAATTTAGTTTGTGTTAACCTGGTTAGTCATTTTTGCTTAATTGCTGGAGGTTCACTTAATCCTCTTTAGGTTGTTAGTCCTTTTTGTGTTAATTTGGTTAACACAAAACAATACTGCATTTGTGCATTTTTTTGTAATACACCATTGGCCTCATGCTCGTTTGTTCGTGAAACATATTTGTATACATGAGAATCCATGCGGAAGTAATGAGTTTAGACTCAGATCATTCATAATTCAACTTAAAAGCAGAGAAATTTATTTAGGATATACATGTAAAAAAAAATAATAATCTTAAATTTTTTTAACAAGTTTTCTTGAGTGCACATCTAACCTCAAATATAATGTATCTGTCAACAGTTTCAACCCCAAAACAGTTTCAGTTGGACTGTACAAAATGCACCTCCCACACCTTTTAAATAACTTTTCATTCTTAATTTTTACATAACAGAATTTCTCATTTTAACACAGGTTTGTTATTTTTTAAGACCTAAAGTAACTTAAAGGACTTTAAGTTACTGCTCTAAAGCAATAAATACTGCATCTTGCGTCTCTAGTGCCATAGCACCACCTAGTGTGCCTCAAGGATACAACACCAGTATCCTTGAGGCACAATAGGTCTTTCCTACCTGGATGGTGTCCGTTAGGGTTGAGGTGACCACGGTCAAAGCCAGAGTTTGTGTAGTCCTCGTTCAGAGCTTGTTTCTCTCCGAGGTAGACGCCAGGGTAGTCCTGACCCAGCCAGTATCCATCCTTCATCTCAGCTTGCCAGCCATCATTCACCAACTAAAGCACATCAAAACATGCAGAGACCGAAACATAAAAGATGTAAAAGGAATCAAATAGTAAACCATGCAGTAGATTCCTTAGAAGCCATCCCACCTTGACGAAGCAATGTTTTTGTTGAGGAGAAATAGAAAAGATGATGTTGAAATATGGTTGAAATGGGAACTGAGACATAAAGATGTTTATTCATTTGTAAAAGCCATTTAATGGTGGCTTACTTTAATCAACTAAGCTAAACAAGCAGTGATTGAAATGTATTAATTAAGGCTACCTTTTAAGGACTTAATGAACAGGTCACTTTTCATTAAGTGGGTTAGGCCTAGGGTTAGGTTTAATTTTGTTTACTTTTCATTAGGTTTTGTTCTGGAATAAATAAAGTACAGACTGGATTAGAATGGCCAGAAAGCTGGCCATGGAAATAATGTTTTTGGATCTTTTAAACATCTTCTTCATAATATCAAACCATTAGGTCAAAGAGAGTAAAGCTGTGTGTCACCTGAGGCTCCACAAACCACCTTTGCTCCCTGCCTCCTCCATTGCTGGGCTCAAACTGATATGCGGAGTAGACAGCAATGCGATGGTTGGTGTCATACAGTGTGGCAAAATGAAACCTTAAAGTGCAAAGATCATGATTACAAAGCTGAATGCCATCAGGAGAGAAACCTGCATGCTGCATATGAGCATGGAGATACAAAGAACAACAAAATAATTTAGCGCAGAGTTGCTTCATGTGCTCAGCGTAAACATTCATCCTTATAACTACCTGTTGACGAAGCGCTGACACAGACGGGCAGCGCCTGGGGTGGACGCTCCCCATTCTGGCACCTTTCCCTTATAAAAGTAAGTCATGCATTCTGGCACATCCTGAGGAAAGAACAACATAAGAGCTGTTTCCTGAAAACTTTCAACCAAACACACTTTTGAATGTTTGAGATCCAGTTCCAACTGGAGAAGAAACAAACCTCAAAACGCTCCACAACATCTGCTTGAGCAGAAAAGAGGAGTGACAAAAGAACGCACAAAGCTGCCAAAGTTTGCATTCTGAGTAGAAGGTGAGGAAACCAGGAGTGTCAGTTGGCCTGGAAAGATGGGAAAAAGCAAATTACTGTGTATTTAGCCATCAGGAGAGTGTTTGATGAAAGCATGTGGAATTACTTCAGCTCCTGACACATAGGAGGAGCAGCAGTCAATTTTGTGCCATCTGTATTTGCATGAATATATTTCCACTCACCTTCTTGCTGCTGCAGCCCGTCCTCTGCCACGACTGCTACCTTTATACAGGACTTCTCCTCACCTCCTTTTGCCCTAAATGACCCCTGTTTTATTTGACATCATGTTTACTCGTGCTTTATATTGACCTAGGATAAATTCAGATCTGACTAACACGTGATGCCTGGTTGATGATAGCCAAAAGTGGGAGTGAAAAATGTGAAAAAGTGCTACAATTAGCACCTGGAAGGTGAGAGCACACAGTGAAATATGCAAGTTCATCATATGTCAGCACCCTGTCATGTGATGATATTTATCTCATTTCTTTCCAACACTTTAGTTTGAGCTATTTTTTCTAAAACTAATTTATTTTATTTTTCCCTTGATCAAACTTTAGTTGGCTGATTATACAACCAGATATTTATTTATACAAACATTTATTTAATTTGAGTTAGGAATTTACTTTAAATCCTACCTTTTTCATCCAAGAAAAAAGATTTCATACAGCAAAATATTTGCCACCAATTGAGCTTAATTCAGTGTTTATGTTTTGACATCAAAACATAAACACTGAATAGTCAAAAACTCAGTTTTGAACTATTCAAGAGGAGGGAAGATTTGTTTTTGCTTTTGATTTATACTTTCATGAGAAAATAAAAATACACCTAAGAAACAACCAAAATTTCTTACTTCTATTGAAAAGCTATTTTTACTGAATGCTAAGATTTAATATTTTAATTTGCAGTCATAGAAAGTTTTACAGTACCTCTATGGTCTGGTGTTGAAGCCCTGAAATATATTTATTTCCTTATTGATAGCATAATCCATAATCTATAACCAGTTATCCATAATATTTGTTGTATTATTTACCTCTTTGACATGTTAGTCATCTGTTTTCACATGTCTTAAAGCCTGTTTCCAAGGATGTTTTATTTATAGCAGCTTCCCTGAAAATAAAGGAACTATGTAAAATGACTTAAGTCCTCCAGGCGGTTGCATCATTTTGCAGAATATGATTAGCTAATTGTTTATTGAGTCAAATAAATTGTTCACATTTGTTCAGAAATTCTAAAACCAACAATGTTTGTTTTGGATGTTTGATATCAGGACCTCATGTCCCAGAATATTTTTAGCATTTCATGTTGACAGGTTCCCTAATAATCTTCCACATGCTGTTTTGGGTTAGATAACAGAAAGATTTGAGCTCATGTGTTGCTGTTCTCATGACCTCTGGGTGTTGTTCACAGACTCAAAATGGACATAGACCCTGAGTAATATTACTTCAACATGAATGACTTAAAAAGTGTTTCCAAAGTTACAATAAAAAAAAAGAAAACATCTTTTCTGACACTGTTAGAAATACCAGTGTCAGGAAGAAACCTTTGTTCTAAATCCTGGAAAATTAACTTAGTAGTTTATTTCCAACATGTTTTTGATGCCTGAATTTCAGGATTACTCAGTTAACTACTGAGAAATTGTTCATTATGAGCGTTGATGTTACTGTCTCTTTCCTGTGAGAGAACTTTTCTGTGGAGATAAGAAGACTTGGTTCTGTTTTTGATAGAAAAAATGTGAGAGAGGTTTTGATGTCTGCGGGTCCTTAATCAAGTGAAGTGCTACTAAACTAGTCGCGCAATTATTTGTTTTTGCCAAAGCCTGCAGAGAAATGAGACAGGAAACAAAAATGACTGAAATGAACACTTTAATTTCGTCTTATATGACATTTCTTGTGAAGATACTAAAAAACTGGAACTTTAGAATACACACTGCAAAATACAGTATATATGTAATATATTCTTCTCAAACCAAGTTAAAAATTATAAAAAATCATATATCATATGATATTACATCCAGCCAGCTATTTCATCTGGCTGGATGTAATATTAAAATTTTTAACTGAAAAATATTGTAAAAAGAAAAGGAATGGGGTATAGAAGAAAAACACATGCATGTAAACGAGAAATGAATCTGTTTCTGAAAGCAACAAACTGTAACAGTCAATGTCTTTGAGTTTTAAGCAATCATAATTGTTAACTGTTTTTATTTCTTTGTCTGTCAATAAATGTGTCCATTTTGTATCCATCTGTGGCTGGTCAAATGAGAGCTCGTTACATTTTGTTTCATTTTTGTTACTTCTGTGTGTCGTTGCGCAGTTCCTCCTCTAGGTTGCACTGTTGAGTTATGATTTTGAGTTGAACCTTCGAATGAATTTTCGATGTGACCACTGTAGATTATTCTTCATCCAACTGGAAAAGATTTAGCGGATGTGTGATCCAGTTCTGATTTACTCCATCTGTACTCCAGCAGGTAAATTATAGACTTTTTTTAAACTGAAACCTTTTTACTTTAATTTGAGGCTTGAAGAAGGAAAAACTGACAAGCAAAAGTATTAAGTGTTTTTCTTCAAATTATCAATGTGTGTTTTTAATTTACCCCTGGAGTTTAGTGGACATGGAAGACTGCTGTTTTGTCACTTTGAAAGATCACAAGGAGTCAGGGTCCCCGGGCGCAGATTAAGCCTAATCCTCAACTCAAAAGTGTCTTCAGACTCTGTCGACAAATAAGAGGAAACTCGATTCAACAGGGGAAGTCTATGTTTTTGAGAGATGCAGTAGATCAGAAGAGAAATCAGTCACTGAAAGCTACTAAATGGAAATAGTATCCTCTGAACTTTTTGCACTTGTATTCATGTTTTCATTCAAACTGGTAACAAGTTTATCTAATTACATTCACCTGGTCTGGTAATGTTCGCAATGTCAATATTTTGTTTTAAATTGCTGACCCAACTTCATGTACACGATGCAAAAGACGAAATTTAAAACAGATCAAGAGATCCAGTGTTGCTGTAGTTGAGAGAAACATCCAAGGATGTTAAATTGTGTTTTTAAATGGAGAATTTCACAAAAAAGGAACAAATCTAAATTATGGAATGTTTGACTGTCAAATGGTGTGGTGAAAATCAACAAACTTTTATTTATTGAGCATTTCTGAAACACAAACCCAGAAAATGATTGCACAATGGAATAAAAGCATTGGATTTTTATCCAGAGTGGCTTGGTCTAGGGGGCAGCAGCAGGGAAAGAAAAATAAAAATAAATGGCCTTTTCTCCATTAAACTTTTTCTTTCAGAATGTGTGGTTAATATGAATGTTTGTCTCCTCTCTCCACTTGATGTAACTGCTGCTATGTTTTCATTTTAAAGTGAATGGAAAAGTCTTGACCTCAATGGGAACAGTGTTAATGAAAGTCCTTGAAATTATATCTGGATTTATAGATGAATGCAAATACTTTAATTTAGTCTGATGTGTTTGGATATGTTTTCTATTAACATCATTCATATAAAGATGATGAGGTGTGGATCAAGCTTCTCTACATTAAAGGCCCTTCAATGTACCTACAACATTAAAGGGCCTTTTAGGAGGTGATCATCACAATGACACCCTGTACATATAACTTTTTCATATAAAATATTCACCCAATAGACGCTAATTTATCACCAAAGGTTCACGTCAATAATTTATATTTTTATCTACAATAAGCTATGCTTGGATTTAGGAAAGTATGCACTATTTGCATTCTTTGAGGTTGAGACTTTCTTGCATTTTTCCATCTTGGTTTGTGGCGATGGAGTGGAAATCCAAAAGAAGTTCCTGCACAGATCATCCACAGTGATCGCCAGAAGAACAAAAGGTGAGACGAACATCTTTTCCATGCACTTCCCTGCGCTCCAAGTAAAGATGGCCTGACAGAAACACTCCTCTTCTCAGACAGAAAAAGAAAGGAATCCACTCTCACACAATGGCTGCCCCCATCTTACCCCACATAACCTATTCCAAATGTCCTCTTCTCTCTTCCACTCCCCTTTGATCATTTTCTCTCATTTTTTTTGTTATACCTTTTTTCAAAATCACCTCATTTCAGATGCATTCATACATTTCCAATATCTTTATGTATGAGTCTCCCTCCTTCCTTCTCACCTCCCTTTGTCACCTCTCCCCTCCGCCCCCCATTCTGTCTCTCCTTCTCTCCTCATCCTGCCATCCCTGCTTTCTTCTTTCTTCCTCCCCTTTTTCCCTATCTGTTCCCCTCTCCTTCCCTCCCTCCATCCCATTACTGTAATCCATCACTCCTCCATCAGCCACCATGCAAACAGGCCTCCTGGTTGCCACGGCAACCACCTCCGGCCCGGCAGTGCGCAGCCCCTCTCCGATTGGCTGGCAGGACCCAGGCAGTCTCAGTCTGTCTGGGAGATGTGGTAATTGGCTGGGAAGACACGCACACAGACACACAGACACACACGTTCACACACAAATGGCACACACAATTCAATATTCACACAATATTAAACACACATTTAAACACTTGTATTAAGTCTGGGCCTTCAATGAATATACAAACATTTTCTGCTGGATATTAAAACACACATACACACCGCATAAACATCCTCAGAGATATGAAAGGGAGACTGGGGTCAGAGTAATGAAGCTCATAAGAAGATGGGCTCTAGGCTCTGTGTGTGTGTGTGTGTGTGTGTGTGTGTGTGTGTGTGTGTGTGTGTGTGTGTGTGTGTGTGTGTGTGTGTGTGTGTGTGTGTGTGTGTGTGTGCGTGCAAAGTGATTTTGTGTGAAAGTGCACACATGTCTGAATTCGAGGCATTTTTGTGTGGGTTTCTCTATGAACATGATGGCTGGAGTTGGGGGTGGTGTGCAAGATTTTGGATAAGGTTGGAGCTCTGCCAAAGAATGGATGGAGGATTTCTTTTTTCTTTTTGGAGAGCATAGTTAAAAATACCTATATGCTCCCCCTGGTATGAAGTGCATAGTATTTTTTTGTCTGTTTTGTCTACTGGGATGCAGCAGGAGGGATAAAAATGAAAGTGTTGATGGGCTTGACTTCCCCATGCTGCCGTTGTACAGCCAAGTCTGGCCAACACGGCAACAGTGATGAATGTCTCATCTTCAGGAATACATCACAAATAAAAGCTGTACCTGCCCTGAATAGCAAAGCGTATTTGGCTCTGCTGTGGTTGAAAACAATAGTGGACAATAGGGCTGCTTTGTCTCCTATTCTTAGATTATAAGGTAATCTGAGTGAAACATTTTGTTCCTTTTTGTTGTGAGTTAATAACCAATTAAATTCTTTTCAAGAGCATGAAGAGAAAAAGAAAAGCAGAGTTCTATTTAATGTGTTTTAGCAGAAGAGTGTTTCATTTAAATAAGAAATTATCATTTGTTATTCAGTGTTGAGAGTTGACTTTGAACAGACTGCTTTGATAGATTGTGATCTGCAAAGCAGAAAGAGGAAAAAATGGTTGCTGTTGACCTCGGATTTTAGCCCAGAAGTGTGGCAGCATTTGAGACAAGAACTTTATCTAACTAAAAACGTTGGTAGGAAATGTGAAATAAGAAATGAACAGGCTTAAATACCAGACATGATGATTTCATACTATTGTCGTACAGGCAAAAATATATATAAAATTATTTAATTGCTTATTTACATGAATAAAAGAAGAAACCAGAGGATCTCAGATTTTTCAAATTTTTTCTGTTTCATTTAAGAAATGTGTAAAAAAATCAAATGTTTACAAAAGGTATATACTGCACCTAATTTGGTGGGTGTCCAATCCATGACTTTCTAAACAGAAAGGAAAGGAAGGGAAGGAAAGGAAAGGAAAGGAAAGGAAAGGAAAGGAAAGGAAAGGAAAGGAAAGGAAAAGGAAAGGAAAGGAAAGGAAAGGAAAGGAAAGGAAAGGAAAGGAAAGGAAAGGAAAGGAAAGGAAAGGAAAGGAAAGGAAAGGAAAGAAAAGGAAAGGAAAGGAAAGGAAAGGAATAGAAAGGAAAGGAATAGAAAGGAAAGGAATGGAAAGGGCGCTATGTTTAATACTTTCTTTGACATTCAATGACAGAAAATGTTTGTGGTTTTGAATCGTAAAAAGCTGGTTTTCCTTGAGAGCTATAACTCTCTACCTACCAGAACCTTCATAATATCTATATCTTTTTTTTCACCTGTAAACTTATTTGTCTTTAAACATGAATCTATTTTATATTTCTAAATCATTTTATAATTTCACCTTTTAACTTTCAACTCGTTACAATTTTTGGTAATGATTAAAATGTTGAAAGACTAAAACATAATTTTTGTTAAATTGCAAAATACTAAATGACATTTGATAAAATGTAAGTATTAATTTGGTGTAAGGACAAACTGTGCTAATGTTGAATTTAAAACATTTAGTAACAGTTGACTAGAGGGGATGCACAAGAAAAGATTTATCCAAAATTTGACTTTGAATTGGAAAAATTGACTTGAACTACCTTATCAATGCGAGATAAAAACTGACTTATCTCCTGAAATTCTGACTTCTGGATACACAGGAGTAAACAAGAGGGATACAAAAAAATGAAGAAAACAAATAGAAAAAGAATAGGCAAAGCATAACATAAGCATAAACAAACAATTACACAACAAAGCTTGGAGGCTCATTTTTCAATTGCAATTTTTAATGGAAAAAAAAGAGTCAAGGGAAGAGAAAAAACTGGGTAAATTGAGAAAGCCAAATGAATTCACAGAGAATGACTGACAGCAAGGATGGCAGCAATGCAGTCACAGTCCACACTTCAAAGCATTCCCAGTACCAGACAGAGAAAGAGACCGGGAGCTGGAAAGGTAAAGGGGGGTTAAAAAAATGTCCAAGAAGATTTCATCTTCCTTCCCAGGTAGAAAATACAAATTAAAAATTGCTCTGCATCTAGTGTTGATAACAACATACAATCACATTTTTTTTAAAAATGGCAAGAATAAAAATAAAAAGTGCAATCGCACCCACACACTTACATACTTACAATTAGTTTCAGGTTTTTGAGAAAGGAAACAAAAAAAGTGCAAGCAAGATCACAGAAGAACAACAATTTACAAGAAAATCAGACAGTGGCCCAAAGTCTCGTCGTCCAGCAGCCAAAGATCAGGCCGAACCCTGGGCCCCGTGGATCCGGGTGTGGCTTCTGTCGCCCCGACCTCTCACATCTCCTTCACATTGGTTTGTCCATTTTGTACAAAGTGAAGGCTCACATTTTATCAGACAATCACAGTCCAACATGGCTTCCACACCCTCCCTCGAGAGTACAATCAAAATGAGTTTGACTCCACCACGCTTATCCCAGTGCCAAGAAAGCTTCCAGTAAAAAGGCTGTTTACTCCCCACTGACATTGTCTTTACTCACCACTCAAAAGACAAACATTTTCCAGCTAAGGCTTATCAAGAAACATTTTCACTCATGCACGCTTCAAGTCTAAATGTTAGCTCTGACTGGTTGATGATAACAAAAGAATAGGTTATTGGACAGCATGTTTGTGAAAATGTTCATCCTGTTTTAACGATGTGAAAGAGTGCTATTCAAGTGCAAGGTGTGAATTCTGTAAGTACACTGAGGTGAATGTGACCCCGGTGAATCTTTGTGAGAGCTAGGTCAGTTTGCCCTTTCTACAATTCATCATTCTTTTTTATGAATACATGCTGCCATTTCATCCCAACATTCTCCCATTTTATGCCCATCGTATAGCAACCTTTTCTCATGGATATGCTTTCATTACGAATTATGGAGTTAAACGATCCTATGAATGCGGAGATATCAATCATAGCATAATTCATTATAACATCACTGTTTCAACTTGTTTATTGCACCCTGTTTCCATCTCCTTTTAGGCATATTGACTAAATATGACAGATTATCAGGTCTAATAAGGGCAGAATATCTATGAGTGATTTTTCTGCTGATAGACAATTCTGACACCTTATATTTCCATTTCTTTGCAGTAAAATATTATTAGATCTCAGAATGTTACTTTTAATCAGCTGTCACAGTGGGAACAAAATCCGTTTAGTTTGGGTACGAATCAGCATTTTCTCGAAAACTAAACCTTTACTAGATATGAAACAATTCACCCAAAAGCATAAAATGGAGAAGGGATGAAATGACCAGCTTTGCATAATGTCGTGCCATGCAACTGATTAATCTTAGAAACCTGTTTTCCTTTAAAAAAAATAAATAAATAACAACAACAAAAAAAGCTATTTTGGTTCAGTTTGCATTTTTCACTAATTCTGAGTCAAGGTAAGGGTTTCCACTACCTCATAAAAATACTCCTGAGGACCAAATGTGTCCTCACTGTGTAGTATCCAACTAGACAAAACAACAAAAAAAACCCCTCTAAGCTTAATGATAATGAATGAAAGCTGAAGTAGTAGCTTAATGTGTCGTTCATGTGCCACTGGATTTTACTCTGAACTGAAGTGGTGGCATTAACTTTTCACCTGCAGTCTGACAGTTTGGGTAAAACTTGCACAAGCTGCTATTTTGAACAAGATCAACTTTAACTAAAGCCAGCAAATTTAAATGGTATGGATTTATACATAACCATGGAAAATATTGCGTGAAATGGTAATTTGCTGATCTGAAGATATCATATTTACAGCAATTGTTTCCGAGCTTACAGCTATCAGACAAATCAATGCAGTTCTGCTCTGTTACAGCAAATGATTTGTAAATGCTGAGTGACTCTTTCTCACTCAGCACTTTGCCCATCAAGAGTGCCCATTAAAGTGGCTTTTAAAAAATCTAGTTAAACTGTTGATAGATAAAAACAATAGGACTTTAAATTAGAGGAGAGCTGTTTAGTGCAAGCTTAAAAAAAAAAGCTTGTTAAGCACACTGAGGTCATGATGAACATGGTTAGCATACCAACATATTTTGGCCTATTTCAGGACTGTAAAATATATCAGAAATGTATTATCAGTTTACTCTCAGTGTGTACAATATTAACATTGAGAAGGACTGTTGAAGTGCCTAATTCCCATTTAGTCAGTTAATCCTTAAATAAAATAAAAATTAAAATAATGGTGACATCATGGCAAAATGTACCCTGTCATGTCACAGTGGAACACTGTGAACTTCACACTTTTTGAATTTCCATGCACTATTGAGAACAGGAGTCCATCAGAAGAGCAACATGTACCTCAATTCATGAAAACGATAACATTTTTCATAAACTCACTTATTTTTCTCACATTTAGGCCCTTTATTCTAATATACCAAGATCTATGGTAAGACTGGAAAATGTGACAACAGATTAAAGGGGAGGGAATCATAGTCTGTCTAACTTACATGATCTTGATTGACACCTTTGGCCTGTTGAAATAGAAATCACTGAGTAGGTTCACTGGATAATCTTTCTTAGAAACTGTAATAAAATACATATAGATACTGCACTTTGGAGATTTCTGACTGGCTTCAAAATTTTTAGATGAAAAACTCTTAAAACTTTGGCATAAAATGTTGTTTTTACATCTTACATTTTAATCCCATTAACAATTTGTAATGAGAAAGTCCCAAACTTTTGATATCTTCTTAGGTAGATTAAAGTTGAAAATGATTTAATAAACCTTTAAACATTTGCCCCCAATTGCTTCGGTACATTTTTGAACATTAATTTACTCCTTCAGTGAATGAAGAACTATATGAATCTGTTCCAGCAGATGACCATGACCAGCTATGTAACACTACAGCTATACTGCATTTATTCATATGCATGTTTGCATCAAGGGCTTGCTTAAATTGCATTTGTAATTACTTGTAGTAACTTTCTACTTCTTTCACTTAATCTACATTGCCATAGCTACATGGAAAGATGGACCAGTCGTTCAAAAACGACCTGGCTGTTTTTACCTAACCATTAAATCAGTACTTAACAGCTCTGAAAAACAAGTCATAAAGCCACAGCCAACAGATGCTCAGGACTTGTTCTTCCAGTACAGAGGGAGGGGAAAAGCACCTTAAAGCAACATAGTGATACAAACCATGCCTTAAAATTCACTATGGAGTCTTCTAAGAGGTGCAGGACAAGATTTGCAGACTCAAAAGAACAGTGCAGCTAAAACGGTTAAAGAAATGATGGCAGAAAAATGAGCAAAGGTCACCTTAATGGCAACAGAAAGATTAAAAAATGTAGGTGCACCAAGTGGTAACCTACTTGGTGCACCTACAGAAAAAAAACAAACTCTTTTTTTCTGCTCCTGATTTGTTTGAGTTAAAAAATGCATCTTGAAAATATGGCTAAGCTACCATGATGGGAAAAAGACAGAAGTATTGACTTCTTATGTAACAGGTGAATAAAGATGTAAAGGACATACAAGTTTGTTTCCATTATGTTACCACAAACCTTCATACTTCAGGACCTAACTACCATGAACCCTTAATGTTCCCCAGGCTGTTCGTCATGGATATTTCAGTTGTTTAGGTAAATTAGATTCACTGAAGCTGTGAGTCTCGCTCATCCTCTACTGGCTACTGTTAGTGTCGCTGCTGTATACAGAAAAAAAATAATCTTTTGAAAAAGTGTAATGGCCACCGCAGTGTTGTTTAATTACCCTTCAGGCTAAATAGTCTATTACTGGATTGATTTGAACTGAATTGAATAAGTGCTATCACTATGACAAATAAGTTGTCAGGACTACTTCCTGCACCGGGGAAGGCAGATCCTGCATGGAACAAAAACAGTGAACTCATAATAACAAAGCATTAAATTCATACCTTTTACAGATGTCTAACATATTAGCAAAAGAAAAAAAAAAAAGTGAAAGTTTCTGGAAGTCAGAAGTTATAAATGATTTGAAGTTGACTGTGACAACCCTGATGTCCTTTAACCAATGACATCTCCACCCTTTTACTTGAGATGATAAGACTGAAATAATGATGATTGTGTGGGCGACTGTGGCTCAGTAGGAAGAGTAGTTAGTTGCAATCTGAAAGTTTTTGATTCCAGCTTTCTCCTGGAAGGCACTTAACCCCAAGTTGCCAAGTGATATGTGTGTTGGTGCATGAATGCGTGTGTTAGTGAGTGCGGCGCTAATGTGAAGCGCGACGCGTGGTGAGTTTGGCTAGAAAACAAAAATATAGAAAACATAGTAAAAAAAAATTATGATATATATTCAGTCCATTAACTGTCTGGTGACCAGAATCTGTTCATTTCCAGCTTTACAGGCCCTGACCAGATTCCTGGAGTCTCGAAAAAAAAAAAAAAACATTTTCCATTCAGTGAATGCACCTTGTCCAAACCCTAAGTCACCCTGACAAAAACACTCTTCAGTGTGGGAGTTGATAACTCCCACATTGAAGACAGAAGGTCAGAGAAAGCACAAAGAACTAATTTAAAAAGAAAATCAGTCTGCTAAAACTGATAACAAAAATAAATATATGAATAAAACAACAAGGATCAAAACTCAGTTTGTCTCAATTAAATAAACTTCAAACTGTGTGGAATAATAATCTGTCCAATCTTTGTCAAATGCAGTTTTTTTTTTTTATCGCTGCATTTGTTAAAGACAATAGATACAAAAGGATCTACACACATTGTAAAACTTTTGATGCAGTCACACTTTAAAACAAATTAAAAAAAAATCACCCCAAATTCAGAAGAAACATATAACAACAGCTGATGCTTAAAAACAAAAAAGCTAGTGCAACGTCACCCAAAAGAGGGCTGTAAACACAGCTGCATGCTGACAAGTTATGATATGAAACATATCTTGACTGGAGGATTTAGTGTTCCAAATCTGTCTCAGAACATGAGGGAAGTCATTAAAGTTTACAGAAAAAAATTGAGTATTTCACAATTTAATCTGTGATGAGTGGAATGGTATGAATAGCCAACAATTTCAAAATGTTTGGCATCTTCTTTTACTGCACTCCAAACCAAAAGCTGAGGGTTATGTCAAAAGTTTCCTACCAAGGTTCAAGGTTCTTGAATAAGCTAGTAGGCTGTTTTACAGCTATATAGCTTTAAAGGGAAAAATATGAACATGAGCAGGAATTTGTTTTTGTATACAGTGGATTGTCTGCCAGACGATGACCACTTGTGTAACACTGTGAAATGTTGCACAATGAAATGTGAATTTTGAACTTGTCCCTTTAACACTTTTGAACTTTTCTCTGTACGTCAAACTTACAGCAGGACGTGTATCTCAGTCAGTCTGCCGACACTGTTAAATCTTCCATTCTACATTCAGATCATTCTATCTTTGACGTCTTCATACGTCTAACTGGTATTTGACTGGCCACAGTCACTGGCTGCACTGCTCAAAGAAATCCACTAAGACACAGGCACAAACAGAACTTCAAAGTTACAATGGGCGGCTAAAGAGTTTGTATCACAAACACATTATTGCGAATTAAGTGTGCTTTCCTTTCCATTTCAATTAAGTTTTTTTTTTTTTAAAGAATAAAAATAATGACATGCAAATGAACACAAATAAATTAAAGGAATCGTAGAAAATGTGTTTTCAGGCCTCGGCATGAGAGCTGCATATTTCCACACACCAGTCCTACATTCTGAGATCATAGACAACACACCAATCACCAGAAGTGTTACAGTCTTGCACTGGCTTCACAGTCATGGTTTTGCGGGAGGGAAGGTTATATGCAGGTCAGGTAAGGGCTTGTGAGAGATGCTAAGCCAAAACTGTTATTTTTTCAAATACACAGTTTGATTTGAATGGAGGGGGTGAAAAAATCCTTCTCTCCATTTATCCAGGAGCCAAAACCATGCACTAAAAACCTTCAGTGTCAATTTCTAAAATGCACCATTAAGTTGTGGGAACCCCATGCACAGAGAGAAGAAAGGGTGAGGTCAAAGGTGGTCTGAGTTCCTAACTGGATGCCTCTTATTTACCACTGAGCCGAGTCTTTTCATGAGTGTGTGGTTCAAAAATCAAATCAGATTAAATTCTGTACAATTTACTCCCTGGTTGAAAAAGACATCCAGACAAATACCAGAGGAGAGTTCAGCGTCTCTGCAGCTCTGCCGTACACAAAGGAGGACAGAGAGAAGAAAATAAAATTTTGGTTGAATGTACATTTCACAGTTGGAAAAACACTGAGATGCACTGCTCCATGGTTCTCCACTGCTTCGTCCTCTCTCAAACATGTCACCGTTTTATTAATTTTTATTCACTACTTGAGAGAGTCACAGCTGAAGATCATTAGGGCTCATCCGAGGGCCCTTATGAGGGCTCCTGTGGAGTAGTATGCTTCAGAAGTGCCCTTGGCGGGCTGAAGTGTGTGTCTTGCTGACAAACTTATTGCCGCCTGATGAATTCTTCTGCTGAGACGGAGGAGAGAGAGGCTGGAGTTTGGGTCAAGCACAAAAGGGAATTTCAGGGGGCAAAAGAGGACGGAGCGTGGCTCGCCGCTGGAGAGACGCTCAAGAGCAGGCGTAGCACTGTGGGTAATCTGCGTGCGCCAAAGGTCACAGGGACAGATTGTGAAGACTGTGCCGACGAGTAGATCAGTAAAACAGGAGAGGTGGAGATGCTGAAGAACACGGGAGGAGCGACAGAGAGATGGTTTGGGAGAGGGCGAGGGGCCATGAGGACGTGCTCTGCAGATTAAGTCAGGGTGATGTAGGCTGAGGCCTTCTCCTTCAGTTGTCTCAAACACAGATGACAGCTCCAGCTCCCTGTAAGGCACACAGATCAGCGACATCACAGATCAGACGTTCAATCACTGCGATCGTAAAGCCTGCTGGATTAATCTCTTGTTTCACACAGAGAGCTGAGTAACACTGTAAATTAAAGCTCGGCGAAGAGAGGTCACATGCTGCGTCTGTGATTTTGTGGATGCAGGGGATTTCACAAATAGTTTGGTTTGTAGTGAGATTCGAGACTTTGTGACATTTCTGAAAGACCTTGCAGGCCAAAGCTAAATTTTACCTCAACCTTAATACTTCCAAGTGGCTGGTAATCCTGCCTGAAGATGCTGAGAGCACTGAGCAAAGCACAGATGCTGTAGCATACACCATGTAAGTTCGCCATCCGTGAGACGGAACCCTCGAGTGTTCACCTCAAGCAAGAGGCTGGCTTTCAGAACTTGTTTCTGCTAAATTAAAAGGCATCGCATGTGTGTGGGCAGAGCTTGACACTGTTACCAAGCGTTAAACACAAGTGGCACTGCTAGTGTATCTTCAGCCACTTTTACCATGGAAACAGGTTATCTTTCCACGACTCATTTCCATGACAACGCCATCAAACATCCTGAGGCAGCCATCTTATGTGGAAAAATGACAGTTTGATTTAAATAGATGTTCCTGCACCATTAATGGGATCATAGACACAGTGCCAAGTCTCTCTCTTTTTCTCTCTGTCTGTCTTTCTCATTCAGATTAAGACGTTCCAGTAGAGAGTTGCCACTTCCTCACTGTTATATTTTCCCCTTCGTATGAAAGTATAAGACAAAACATGGCTGCTCTCCTGAGAGTAAAGAAAAAAAAAGAAAAAAAAGATGAGGCATTTATTCTGCACTGATGGCTAAAATGTTCTCAGATGATGGCTCTGGTTGGTGCAGTGTGACCAAAACCAGGCCTGTGAACTCCTCGTAAGCTGCAACACTCGACTACAAGACTGTTTTAATGAACCAACTGTTAGTGCGTACCCTCTGGTGGTTCAGACATGGGAGGACTCAGACAGTACATGTGGTAGCCTCTGTCGCAATCGTCACAGAACAACAGCTGGTCCTACAACAGAACAGAACAACAGACGTTAACATTAGTAACATGAACAACTTTGAAACGATAGCTGCAGGACTCAACAGCACAGATTTAAGTGTGTTGGGTTATTTGGGAATTGTAAATTTGGGTTGATTTTAATAAACCCTGGAAACAGTGTGGGCTTCAAGGAGGGAGTTAAAGTGAAATATTAAGAAACGGCTAATTTCCTGAGTTTGTTTTTTAAATCCTGCACTCCAGCAACACACTGCAAAATGTCTGTATTTAGACTACGGACTTAATTATTTCTTTTTATGTACAATTAATGCTTGGGAAGCTGTATCTGTCCTGGATCAAACACTATTAACATCAGCAGCTACAAGCTGATAAATTTGTTTTCTTATAGGCCATTAAAACAAGGTTTAAATCCACCTAAAAACTGATTTTATGGAAAGAAGAAACAGAATGTTTGCCTGGTTTTAATATGTGGGAGAAATGTAATTAATTAATAAAACTGTGAAAAGAAAAGATTTGTTATTTATTTTACAAACACAGATATATCTTTAAATAAAATCTATTCTAAACAGTTTCTCACTCTGGGTCTGTAGGCTGTAAAAAAAACGCTGACTTGACAGATGTGCAGAATACAGCCATTAACCGCCTCCACAAGGGAGTGAGTTGCAAAAAGGTCATTGCTTAAGAATCTGACTGTTGAGACTTCTGAGTCCTAGTATGTTCACAGAAAGTTGAGTGAAAGAACAACGTGTGAGAAGGATGACTGCATGAGAAGATTGTCAAGGAATACTAATTCAAGATTTTATGGGGAGTTTCAGTAAGATTGCTCTGACATTGGAGTTAGCACAATAAGAGCGATTATGCACAGATAACTCTTAAACATGAGCTATAGTTTTGCATTTTTTGTGTAAAGTGACCACTGAACCAGACACATTTTAAATGTTTTATCTGGACTAAGGAGAAAAGACAACTGCATTTTTCTCAGCGGTCAAAAGTCCGCTTTTCAGAGAAAACTAAAATATGGTTTTCATTTGGAAATCAGGAGTTTGAAGGATGAGTGAAGCGACTCAGAACCAATGTTGCTTGAAGTTCAGAGTGACATTTCCAGAGTAAGTGATAGTTGGTGAGTCATGTCATCTGCTGGTTCTGGTCCATTGGATTGTCTGAAGTCCACACCATCTACCAGAAATGTTTAGAGCACTTTATGCTTCTTGTTCCTGACCAGCTTTGTGTAGATACTGATTTTATTGCCCAGCTGTACGTACCTCCATACCTTACCGTATTGAAGCATGAATTCATGCACAACCAAATATTGAGTTCATAGAATTTAACATACTTTTCAGAAGCCTGATATTTTCTATTAAAATATATTTTTTGTGTTGTTTATATGTGATATTCAGATTTCCTACAGCATAGACTTTGAGTTTCACTATCTGTAAGCCATAATCATCAAAACTGCAAGTAATAAGAGTTGAAATATTACATTATATGAGTAATTTATATAATGCATTAGTTTTACCTCCCATTCCAAAGGTAAAACTAATGTTTAAATTAATTGTTTAATGTTGTGACTCAAAACTTATGTTTTGAATGGTTTATGCTAAGGATTATGACTCCAAATATAGTTTTTAATAAAATATAAATATGACATAATGCCAATGAAACAGGATTTTTAATAAAGAAGTGTCATAGGAAACTGTACCAAGTTATAGAAAAGACTGCTGTCTTGAAATCTATGAAAAAAAATCTTGATGTCCAAAGAGTGCTGTGCCCTTAATATTCCATGTTAACAGAAAGTTAAGGAAGAAAAAAGTATGGTGTGGTTTTAAAAAGTAGACAAGCAACTGGGACCACAGCCGTGGGAGGATTGTGAAGTAAAATTAATTTAAGAGTTTCAGGGAGATTTACAAGATGTGGACCAAAGCTGAAATCAGAATTTCAAGACGCATTGACCCATCCAGGAGACGAGCTGCTGCAGCAGCATTACTTGTTTTAAGTCCCTCCTGAATCAAAGGCTTCAAAAGCATTTTTCCTGGAGAAAGAAGAACTGGACTGGTGCTCAGGGGTCCTAAGTCACCTTTTGAGATGAAAGTATGTTTTACTTTTCATTTCGAAATCAAGATGCCAGAGTCTGGTAAAGATGCAGGACCGCAGCATCCAGATTGATGAAGTGCAGTGTGATGTTTCCACAGTCAGTGATGTTTATGTGAGCCACGTCATCAACTGCTTTTGGTCCACTGTGATTAATGAAGTCCAATATCAGAGCAGGACTCCACCAGGAAATCTTAGAGCGGTTCCTACTGCTGACAAGCTTTTGGAAGATGCTTTTTGGACTTCCAAAGTACTGTCGCCTGATTTAATGGCCAAAGAGTAACTGTGCTGGATCAGACACCAAACTGACCAGACCCTACATAAAAGCTATATAGTTTAGACAAAAAGAAGACGAGATACACAAAACCCAACAAAATATTTTAACTGAAAGCTGCTATCCAAAACAACCTGGGCTTAATTTACACCTCAACAGTGTGTCAATACAGTTGTCACACTGTATTGATGCAATGATCGGAGCACGTATTGAGCGCATTTAGTTTACCGTACCTCAATATAATTTTTTTGTCAATTTTTATTTGTTTTTCAGCAATATTTTAACAGTACTAAAAAACTTTGCTAGAAAGGCTGATGTAGACTGTCATTATGTGTAAACCATTACTATCAACAACAGAATAAATGATTGAAATATGCCACTCTGTGTGTAATGAATCTATAGATAGGCTACTGAAATAAATTAACTTTTAAGGGACTAGTTAATTCAGATGTGCTTGTACACTGAGTGTGCAGTGTGCATGACTGTGTTTTATGTGTGTGTGCGTGTTTGTGTGAGTGTGCAGCCACGTGTGTTTATGTAGCATAATGAAGGGGGTCCTACGTCATTCTCAGAGGTGCCACACAGGCTGCAGGACTTGCACTCGATGCACTGCCAACGATAAGTCCTCACCGCAGCCGTCATGTTCACTGTGAACTGCAGACAGGACGGGTGGCCTGGGTGCACACACACACGCACACGCACACACATACAAAAACATAATACATGCACACAAGCACATGGCCACACAGTTTTTACTGTCATTGCTTCTGTGTTTCTAGGACAATCATTTACCATCTATATATTTGTGCAACGTCTCGTTTGTGCAATACAAGAGAAATTGCATTCAATATAATAATGTAATAATAAAATAATGTGTAATTTAGAAGGTTATGCATTCAAAAAGTAAAAATAAAAATAATTTCAGCAAATGTAATGCATTTTTCACTTCACAGGTAGATCCCAAAATATTTGAATATGATGAAAAAATCTGTGCTTGCTGTCACTCATTTCAGAAAGTGAAACTCATACTGTATAGATTCATCACACATAGAGTGAATTCTTCAAGTCTTCATTTCTTGTAGTTTTGATGATGATAGCTTATATAAAAACCCAAAATTCTGTGTCACGAAATGAAAAACTGTTCATTAATGGAAACTCATTGTGTCTCAGCATAATCATCTAATTGACTCAAAACACCTGCAAAGGATTCTTGAGTCTTTGCAGGTCTTTAGACTCACTCTGACTACACAATCATGGGGAAGACTACTGACTGGATAGAGATCCAGATTACAGTCATTGACACCCTCTGCAAAAGGTCATTGATAAAGAAGCTGGCTGTTCACAGAGTTCTGTATTCAAGCACATTCATCAGCAGTTGGGTGTCATAGAAAACGATGCACTGACAACAGTAGCCTTGAGAGGATTGCCAACCAAAATCAATTTAAGAATTTGGGGTAATTTTCCAAGGACTGGACTGAAGCTGGAGACAGAGCATAAGAAGCCACTACACACAGACATATCCTACACATGGGTTACTGTGTCTTACCTGGACTAAGGAGAAAAGTAACTGAACTTTTGCATAATGGTCCAACTTCCTCTTTTCAGATGAAAGTAAATTCTTCATTTTATTCCAAAATCAATGTCCCAAAGTCTGGAGGAATAGTGGAGACACACATAATTCACGTTGCTTGAAGTTCAGCGTAAGGTCTCTCCCCTTAGTGATGGTTTGGGTGCCATGTCATCTGCTGGTGTTGGTCCACTTTGCTTTCTGAAGTCCACAGTAAGAGCCACCATCTACCAGAAAAGCTTAGAGCACTTCATGCTTCGTTTTCCTGACCAGCTTTGTGTAGATGCTGATTTTATTTCCCAGCTGGACATCATACCTTCCCACATTGACAAAGGTACCAAAAGCTGCTTCATTGTCTATGGTGTTCCTGAACTTGACTGGCCAGGAATTTGGTTTGAAAATATAGGGAGTATTGTCAAGAGGAAAATGAAACTCACCAGACCCAACAATGCAGATGTCCTGAAAGCAGCTATTAAAACAACCTGTGCTTCCATTACAGCTCAGTTGTAAGTTTCAAGTTCAACTTGTAAGCCATAATCATCAAAATTAGAAACTAAGGCTTGAAGTAATTGGCTTTATGTACAATTACAGTACAACATATGAGTTTCAATTTCTAAAATGAGTGACAAAAAAATGTAGATTTTCTCACAGTATTCAAATTTTTAGATGCACCTGTGTTTTTCTTGGTTAACTACAACAGACATGGACAAATTTGTTGGCATCCCTGGTAAACATTTGAAAACAGTCTTAAAAAATAAGTAATCTTTTATTGCAACAGAAAAATAATTAAAACATTTTTTTTAGAGAAACGTAACTTCTAATAACAGCACTTTTATTGAGAGGGAAAAATATTCAAGACTGAGGAATAATAGTTTTTAGCCAAATTGCCTGTTGTGCAGTTTTTGGCACACCTAACTAGGAAATAGAACTGAAGTATTTTTATATTCATACTATACTCATTTGAACAACAGATCACAAGCAGAGCTGAGTGTTCGAGAACTGCAACAAAAGCTTCTCTGTTATCTAAATGCCGACCACTGGGAATCATGCCTCCTACCATCACAAATGTAACTTTGTGGAGTTAACTAAACTGAAACCAGTTTCTCTTTTGTGAGCAGAGACTAAAATGTAGATTTTTGACAACAGCAGGGGGTTCAAGTAAAACAAAAGAAAACTACATGAACATAAACCTCACCCTGACAGTACACCATGGTGGAGGAGCCATGAGGCTGTGGGTCTGTGTCAAAGAATCTTGTTAGAGAAAAGGGTATTTTGAATTCTTTGAAAACCAGGACACTTTAGCAAAAAAAAATCTGCTAATGTCTCCCAGTAAACTCAATGTGGATCATCAATGGGTCTTTCAACAAGGTATTGAACCTAAAATATGGCAAAAGTTATGCACAAATGGTTCAGGAGGTTCAGGAGGTTCTGTATCGTTTTATCAAAAACAATTAGTGGTTTGGGTGGATTTTTCTCCCCAGTGAATAAATTCCCACTAAGGTGGGATTTTCTAAAAGTTTGAGTCCAAGATAACACTTTTGCAACAAAATATACATTTATTTTAAACCTTTTCACACAATATTACCAGGATTGCCAATAAATGTGTCCAGTGCTGTAAACTTTAAATACATTTTACAACTTTTTAATCTGTCATGACCTTCCATGTTAACGGTTTCACAGAAAAGGGACCATACCAATGCTTTTTCATTAGCCCATTCACTACAGTTCACAGAAGTAATGTTTGTTCATTGATTTTTTATTTTTCAGAATAATAAAATGATGGACGGAATAAATATATATGTATTTATACAGTACATGCAGTCAATGAGAGATACAAAAGTTCTGTACCAGTTACACAACATTCTGTGGTTTTACATGCAGGCAACATGTACAATAACTTCCAGTTGCAAAACAAGTTTGATGATGGGAAAATAACACAATCATTTATTATAAAAGCATCAATCATGAGCAAATGGAAACATCCACTCTTAGAAATGTCAGTAGACTTATGTAACAGTCAGGTATTATAAAATGATTAATAGAGAAATTTGGTGTATTGTACAAGGTTGTTCAAATATGGCATTTCACTGGATCAAGTTATATAAAATAATCTAAAAGTATTTCACTCTTAGTACTAGGGAGCAGGATGTTGTCAAGGTTTCGAGCTGAACATAAGTCTACTAGTCCATATCTATATATGAAATTATAGTTAGGTAGCTTTTTGGCAGCTTTGTTATTAACTGCATTATTAGATTCTCATTTTTAAGTTGCTTCGGATGAAAATGACTGCCAAATGCATGAACATGAACATGAAAAGTTAAGCCTGAAATGGTTCGTACATTTGGCAGATTTAGACGTAAAATAATTTTCAATCAATCAGAAAGTTTGTTTCTGATACAAAATGAGACATAAATCTCTAAAACTTTAATACAGCAATCCAACCTTTCTTACAACATGCTTTTTGCATGTCTTAGCTGGTATTTTTTGTCTAGTGATGAGCTCCACGCCTTTGAGACAGAAGGCTCTCCTTACCATCATCTAATCTCCAGCACAAAATCTCAAATCGGGATATTTGCTGGGCCACCATAAAACATTAATATTACTTCCAGTCAGAAGAAATATTAACTTTAAATCTAAATCTGTCAGTTGTAATGAATACATTTGTATGTAATTTGAGTTTTTAAATGAAAAATTGATCAGGGATATGTGATGTTAAAAACCCCTCATTTGTAGGACGGTTACACTAAAAACAATCACCTCACATTCTCAATCATTTCCAAGAAAAACTTTGAATTACTGGGTAATTGTGACTTTATAGTCTTTTAGCCAGAATAATTTGTATATTGTGTTCGGGGAATTTGTATATAATATTTTAGAGCGTGCTCACCAGGTTTGAAGAAAACAAAAATAAACAAAAAAAAACAACAAAACGGAAAAAAAAACCTGTTGTTTATATTCTAGCTTTCTTTCAAGCAATCTGATTCCACACTGTCGAAGAACCAGATGTAATCACTAGAAATAGCGTGGTCACAAAACGCCTCAGAAGACTGAAAACATAACACTATAAAGTTATCAGAGACTCAGTGTTCTGACTTTTATTTAAAGGGCTAAAATACAAAAAACAATGGCATGGTCCTTTAGTTTTTAAAGGGACAGTTCAGATTTTTTGTTGAGGTTCCATAAGGTTATTTACGATAATAGATCCCTTACCTGGACAAGGCAAATACCAAAATATAGACAAGTATTTGTAGCCATTTATATATGGTGGGGTTTTAGTTAACATTTTTTTCAAAAGATGGCTGTTAACTTTGTTGCTGTTTTTTTTACACTAAAGCTTAGTTATTAAGCCCAATAATGGCAGAGGGACATATTATCCTCATTGCACAAACAATGGCCAAACACAAACTTTACTTCTCTCTTGGTGAAGTTAGAGCACTTTGACGAATTGATACGTCCCACATCTTCAAACCATTAAAAGAAGAAACTTAATAGCAATCTCTTGTAAAGGTGATTAATATCAGCTGACTTGTCTGTCAGACAAAAGGGGAACTATTACAATTGATAACTTCACAGAACCTCACTTTTAAAAATCCAAGCTACCCTTTAAGATCAAATTGGCTGAAACTTGCACTAGTTGAAATACACATTTTTGGAAATCAAACATCTCCAAACTGTGGGTCATCAGATGGCTGCCTTCCTCCTGCCAATCATTCCCTTCTGCGGTGTCCTACCTGAGCGTCCACAGTCCGCACAGGAGATAAGGTCTTCGGGACAGCCCGTCTTCTTTGAGCCTCCGAGGCAAAAGTCGCAGTAGCCATTGGCAATCACTGAGCCGTCCGGTGCTTTCTTAGCTGAAAAAAGAAGAAAAAACAGGCACTCTAGGTTAACTGCTCTCCAGAGAAAAAGGCGATGAAGAGCAAACTGTAAACTCATAAGTTGGAGATATGAAATGTTGTCCTGGGACGGGGACCCTGTGTCAGTCTCTCGACAGTAAGACAGATTGAAGACAGGTAAAAAACTAAAAGAGATCCACAAAGCGGCCATCAGCGGGATGTGACAAAGAGTACCATGGAGTGTTACTGAAAGACTGTGATTACAGACAAACAGCTGAGATGTAAGACAAAAGAGAAGAAAAGAGACAAGCCACTAAGCCTTTGCTGTCCCGATTGTCTCGTTATGTTTGCTTAAAACAAATGTAAGTCTTCACAGGAGCCAGGGACTCTCCAAACCCAAACTCATCCAGGAAGTGGTGCCTCCTGGGGGGGCAGGTAAATAATGTTGGGAGCAAAGACAAGGATGAGCAACAAATGTAAGAAAGAACAGAAGGCTGAACAGAACCGAGTGTACTTATTCCTGACGGAAAGATGCAGCGACAGACCTGGCAACACGCTGAGCACAGGAAACAAGTGCTCTGTGTGAATCCGTTTCATAATAATTATTAACAAGAGAGAGATTCCTCCTGCCTACTGCACTGCTGTGCATGTACAGTATGTGGGCATGTCTGTGTGTATGTGTTCCACATGTAACCCTCAACTATCTCGCTTCCTGTCTTTCTGATGCTGATTGCATAATCCCTTTAACGGAAGCAATCACATAACTGCACTCTTCTGTGTGTGTAGGCTTTCTTCTCTAAGATGTACTGGCCCTTTAACAATGAGTCACCAAACAGCATGGAGTCAAAATGCAATAGATTTCACAGGTGAACTTTGCAAAAGTATTCAAGCCCCTTTAATTTTTTTTTACATTTGTCAAGTTAAAAGCAGAAACTTCAGCCTGGTGATCCTTTAATACTGAGCCCTCTGATTCAGTACTTTGTAGAACCACCTTTTGTCTTCAGTCTTTTGGGCCTTGCACAACAATAAACTGATATTTCTGCCCATCCTCCTTTGACAAACATTTTGATATTAGAGTGGATTGATTCAAAATCTGAACACAGATACGCAGTTGATTTGAAATCTGAAGACTTTTTGACTGTGATCACTTTCCTATTGCTGCTTCTTCATTTCCCTCTAGTTGATCAAATTGTTTTATAACCTAACTTATCTTTAAATTGCTCCACAACTGTGACCATTCTGCTGTGTTCCTTGGTCTACGTGATGCTGTTTGTTCACTACAAATCTTAGCTGTCTCAACAAACAGCCTAATTTATTGAGATTAAATTACACAAAGGTGGACTCCATTTAGAGTAATATTGTTCATTCTGAAGGCTATTGTTAACTTTAGGTCCATCAGAGTAAATGTGTACCACATTTAAAAGGAAATAAAATAAAAGGAAGTTGCGGTTGCAACTTTTAATGCAAATTCAAACATCATTCACAAATTTTGCACCAGTCATTGCAACTACTCTGCAAATCTGACCAGCAATGGAAGTCCACTTTAGCATTTTCTGTATTTCTTTCTTTTCTGACCAATCACTGCAAGCTGAATTTTGACCAATCCTGTTAGCCTCCTTCTAATTGAACTTCCTGTTTTAAATGTTGAACCTGCAAGATGAGAGCATGAATGATGCTAAATGGTAAGTAACATTTGCCTTTTTTTGGCATTTTAAGATGTTCTGTAGAATTTTCTTATGTATACAGTTTATGTTAACTTTAATTACCAAAATGGGTTTCTTTTTTTGCGCTTTGACACCTCCTCAGGATATGATTTTATTTGTGTTAAGGGTGCTATTTCAAGAAAGTACCTTGAAATAGCACCCTGACATGACATTTTCATGTCATGTGCACATGACATGAAAATGTCATGTGCACTTTGAATACTATGTTAAAATCCTCTTTTTAGGGGAAGTTTATGTGAAGTAATTTAAACTTTTTTTGTAACACAATGTTATGGCAAAAATAAACATTTTTTAAAAAATGTTTAAGGTACCACAACAACAGTAATTCAAGGAACAATAACCACACAAAAAAACCCCACCTCGGCATTCTGGAGGGACTGATTATATACAATATTGTGTGACGATATTGTTAAAAGTCTCCATAAAATATTCATATCCTGAATTTGTCTTATACTTTCAGTGCAGAGTAATTTGTAATTCTGAATGTAATACAGATGGGAGGTTTTCCCCCTTTAGCCTCTTTCAGGCCTGTTCCAATAACCTGAAGGAAACTGATCATGTCAGCTGTGAGTATAAATGAGCATCCCAGTGCTTGTCTCTAATAAATTGTGACAACATGTCACCAATCCCTGCTGTATACAGTCACAGTAATGGAAAGGCAACCACTGGGGTTTGTTTGCCATACGTTCTACTTCCCCCCAGAGAAATCCCACACTTCTTGTCAACATAAATAAATAAAGAATTGTGCTGTCCAAACTTTCCTGCACTGTATGTTTTTTTGTTGTTGTTGTTGCTGTTGTTGTTTCTAATCATTAGTTGATTCAGCTGCAATACGGGGGACAAAGCAAGCAGGAAATGCTCTTCCTGATCTGCAGCTGCAGCTTCTCTCCAGGACATGAACACACAGGATCCGGTCAAAAAGTCATTTTTAAGGAAGGTTTCTTGCTGAGTGAAATGACCCAGAAGTACGAAAGTGGGAGCCATGATGAGTGCTGTTCAAATTATCCAAATACTGAGGAAATGAGCTCCAGTGTTCCCTTTATTATCTCCTTCAGCAATGCATTCCCTGGCCAACACTTTCTGAAAGCAAAATGGGTGTTTCTGTTCCACAATTCTTTGCAGCTGCATCATTTAAATCCTCTGAAGAAATCTTGTAATGCAGTCAAACTATATGGGCAACAAATAGGGAAACAAATATGAATACAGTGATGCGTGAAGCATCAGTCTATTGTATTGGATTTCATTTGCACCTTTTTAACTGAATATTAAAAAATTTTTAATTTTGAATTACTATATTTTTCAGTAGCTGTAAATTACCATGTTTCATTTCTTACACAATGAAAGTTAAGATGCTTGATCTTGATTGTATTAAACATGACAATTTCAGTGCTGCCAATAAAAATCAGATGAGGTGGGATTTTTTCTATATTGCTATAGAATTTTTTCGACATAAAAAAAAATCATAAGAAAGGCTATGAAAAAAAAAGAAGTCTCAGCATCGTTAAATCTGGCCTGGTGTTCAACATAAGAGATTCTACTCAATAAATTCACAAGCACTTTGTTCCCAATCTGCTGACTGCTTCACTTGGGGGTTATAAATTAGAAGAGAGGATCCATAGAGTTCATATTAGTGCATTTCACCTGGAGAAGTAATTTACAATGTAGTGGTGATAGCAAAATGAAATAATTTAAATACAGGAGAGAAAAAGATTATGTATAGAGATGATGTTATGAAGTTGTAACCTGAGTAAGAGTCATAAAATTGGATGGCATTCTATTAGCATTGTTGTGATAATTGAACAGTTTGTGACAACACCGACCCAACAGTTCTTGGCTTTTTGTGTGCGTGTGTGTTTGTGTGTTTTTGTGACCTTTTCATTGAAAATCAAAGGTGTGTGTCAGGTGCTGTACTCTCAATTTGTGCACGACGCCCGGCAGCAGAGTCCTTCAATGATCAAAGAGGAAAAAAAGATTGCCTGTAGACTACCATGTTCAAGGTTTTGGCTTGCAAAATCAAAAGACTGCATGTAAGAGTCACACTGGGACAATATATCTTCCCTGCATAATATTTGCATATTTTTTAATAAGTTCTTTTAATACAAAAACAGAATGTGACTGTTGTTCTTAGATGTCTATCTTTTTTTTTTACCAAGCATATCATTTACATGCTGCTAATAATATTACCACCAGGTGACGGTAATTCCCTGAATTGCTTGCTTAACAACACAATACTTTTCCGAGCATTTTTGTGTGACAACCACAAAAACGAAGAAAAAAAAGCAACACTACGTTTATTGCCGTCTTAGATTTATTTGGAAAATCTTTAAAAGTGCAACAGAATGTTACGACAAAGCACACGACTACTCTTCTACTGGACAAGTGAAAAAACGAAAGAATAAACCAGCAACCTCTGGTCTGTCAAAGAAATGGCTCTGCACCCAGGGCAAAGTTTCATCAGGGGCCAGAATGAACATGTGGGGATAACCTTTCTGTTGCTTATCAAAATTTCTATGTCAGGACTTCAGCAACACTGAGGTTGAAACTTGGAAGCTTTGAGAAATCAACTTTATTAACAAACCAATATGTTAATGACTTGTGGCCTTCATCTGAGTCTGTGTTCATTTACGTGACTAAATTTCCACAATAACCATTTTTAAGAATTCAAGGATTCAAGGATTTTTACATATAAAAAGAAGTAAAAAACAAAAAATCCTCAATTGTTTCTCTATCCATTGTCTTTACTAACTTTTCCATGTAGTTTCTCTCGGGGGTAGGAAGGTTTTATTAGCTCCTCCTGCTCAGTTCTGGAGGGAATAAATGACTGTCATGCACCATTGCTATCTTTGGGTTAGGGGCCGTATGCTGAACTGGTCGCCAATGAGACCAAGTCCTTCTGAGGTGAATGGCTGTATGAGTTCGATGCCAGGTGTGGAGTAGTGTGAGTGAGTCAATACTTTGGCTTTGCAATTTAGCATAATGTGTAATCTTAGGGAGCTGTAAAGGCAAATGGATCTTCGTCCTTGAGATCAGACAATAACAATATATACATATAGTCTTTCACTTAATGTCACTGACATCTTTTAAATTAACTTACAGTCACTGTAATACACTTCACAAGACCTAAGAGTAAACAGATCAATGCTTTTATATCTCTTAATAGTACTAATAAGATGCAGTTTTTTTTTTATCTAAATAGGATTTATTTCCATTTTTATGCATGGAGGGTGGAGGTGTAACAACATTAAATGCACTGAGGCTAAAGGAGCTGCTTATGAAAGGGTTTCACTCCTGGGGTATTATGAGGACAGGTTTGCGCAGGGTGTACCGCAGCCACTGCAACACAAAGTGATTTTATGTTTCTCTCAAGCCTTGAGAGAAACATAAAATTTACCATAAGACTTGAGTTCGGTATTTTATTTTGGAGCTATTTATTAGCACCATGTGAGTAAAGTTTCTTATAACTGAATTATTAAAAGGATGGATCACTGTAGCCCCCTTTATATGTGCATGCTGCATATGCGTGGGGCAATCGGAGGGGCAATATTGAGAAACATTTTTATTATTATTTTGAAGCAGCATATTAGTATTTCAAGTAAAAATATATATATATATATATATATATATATA
Organism: Poeciliopsis gracilis; assembly: GCA_911649635.1. Classification (NCBI taxonomy): domain Eukaryota; kingdom Metazoa; phylum Chordata; class Actinopteri; order Cyprinodontiformes; family Poeciliidae; genus Poeciliopsis; species Poeciliopsis gracilis. The sequence goes on along the minus strand of CAJVRI010000884.1, from coordinate 3,553,492 downwards.
TATATATATATATATATATATATTTTTTTGTTTTTCAATTTCTGTTTTTACTAACTTTTTGTACTTCCATCATACATTGTTTATTAAATGTTTAATTTTGTATAGACAAATAAAACTTATTTAATTAACTTACTGTTAATTAAATAAGAATCCCTCCAATGGATTCATTCTAAAAACAATCTAAAAACATTATTTCATATAAGTGAAAGAAAAACCTTCTTTGAGGCACAAATCTGTGTAAAAACAAGGAACCACTCCTGCCAGATACAGAAGAACTGTGATCAAATGTGAAAAAAGCTGCAAAAATGGGTCCATTGGAGACTTCATGCATGAATGTGTGTTTACTTATTAATAAACCAACAGAACCAGACGTTGACTGAGAGTAACAGGAGGATGCGTGAAGCTGCAGGCTTGAGGTACGCAGGCCTGAGGTCAGTATAAACATATTTCTGTCTTCTTGTTGTGGTCAAATACATTTCTTTCATCTTACTGTTTAAATTGGACTCATTGCTGTTGATTGGAGCTCAGATTCCCTGGTGGGATAAAACACACACACACACGCACGCGCACGCACCCAGGCATACACACACACACACACACACACACATCTAAAACACATTCCGTCTGCTTTCTCTCTGTTTTATCTGTCTGTGTGTATCTTTGTTTGCTTTGCCTCTCCCTATGTGTGCATGCTTTCAAGGCCCCTAGAGAGTGAATCAGCAGGTCCTGACGTACGTGAGTGAGTCGGGGCTGCCCGCTGGCCTGCCTGCGCGAAAGGGGGAAAAGAAAAAAAAAACTCCCATCAATGATTAAACGCTTGTGGCCATGTTTCAGAAGCTGCCTGCAACCACAGACACTCCAGTGTTGCCAAAGAGAGGGAGGGGAGAAGAAAAAAGGGTGGAAAACAGTAATAGAGGGAGACAATATAGAGGAGTGGAAACGAGGGGAAAAAATAAAGAAGATATACAAGGCAAGAAGAAAAAATAAAGTAACCTAGAGAAAAAGAGAGCTGAATCTGTACTCTTTTATATATATATATATTCCACCTTTTCTCCTGACAATTCCTTCCTTCTTTATCCCCATCTCCAAATTTTTCTCCTCCTTTACCTGACCATCTTCTCCTCTCTCTCCCTCCCTTCCTCTGCTCCCCTCTCTCTTCTTCCAATTACCAGGAGGAGTACGAGCAGAACCGCACACTTCACAGCTTTCAAGTGATGGAGAGAAATCCTCCTGGGAATTATCCAGCAAGAGATGAATTCTCAAATGGTCCCTTCGACTCCCCAACAACACCAACCCTTCTCCCTAGCAGCCTTTCTCTCCCCCAACACGCTCATTTTCTCCTCTTTTCCTCCTTCGTGCTGCTCCTTCATTACAATCTGCTGTTATTTTGCTTTCGAACTCTTGTGCCTGAATCCTTTTGTTTTTACTCGTGTCTCATTTCTTTTACTAAAACAAGTGTTTTCTCTTGTTTTATCTTTGTGAAATTACAAATAATATCATAGTTGATGAGCGTAGTGCAGAATATTACTTTACAAATATAGCTTAGAGGAGTGCTAATCTCCCTGCTGTCTAACCTAATTCATTAAAATATTACCGTCCTTTTAAAGACTTTCAGTAGGAACTAATCCATCCCGACTGCCTTGAAAGTAACCCAAAATTATCAGAACTATTTGACTTGAAGCTTTTTTTTTTTTTATCTCACTCTTTAATTCAACAGGTTTATTTGTGAGTCGTGCAGCTAATACTGTTCTACTAGATCACCGGAAGGGAGTCACATGAAAACTGCTGTGCAGAGAGAAAATAGTGCATGAACAACACGATGAAGTCATTACCCCGTGTCAATATGTGTAACCTCAGAAATTAACCCTGATTTTGCTGATAATCAGTTTCTTTTTTCTGACCTAATATTTAAAAGTCATGAGGTCAAGAGCAAGTTAGGGGAAGAATCTAAGAAATATTAAACCAGATCTGCATTTGCAATATGGAGCATGTGCAGTTCCAGGGCCATTCTGCAAAATCTACTTATTTTAAATAATGTTAATAAACATTAATATATTCAATAAACATTAATATATTCTCAATATAACCCTGTAAGTAGATGGTGATGTGGTTCATAATGTGCCCCTCATTAACCAAGGTCCTGTTTGTGGTTTGCTTTAAGCCGCAGGAGATGTAACAAACATGAGGAAGAAGATGATGTGGTCCAAAGATGAAGGAGACCAAAAGTAAATTATGACCATGGTGAGACATGGTGACAGGAGGATCATGCTGTGGACTTTTCTCCATCAACAACAAGGAAGGTGTTCAGGCTTCATGGGAAGATGCAGGATGCTAATTACGAGGTACGTCTGGAAGAAAGCGTGTCGGACACTGAAATGATTTGGTGCTGGAGCACCACAGTGACAATAAACATGAAACAGCTACAATGCAATGATTTACATTATGGATCAACAACCTTATTCCCTTATACCATTATTCTCATTATTTGTTTTCTTCTTGAGTGGTAAAACTTTTATGGCCCTTTCAAAAGTATAATTGAGCAAATTATCTAAATTTGCTCAATTATTTGAGCAAATAATTATTTATAAATTATTTATAAATTGCACCATTTCATGATTAAAAAGCCAAAGTTATGTTTTTTTTTTTAAAGTTAATGTACCTTTTACAGAATATAAAGATTTGCATTTATGGAAGGTATTATGGGGAAAAGCATAAGGCTTGTGGCCTAAGGAGAAAAAAGAGACTCCTTTTATGGTACTTTTTTTGTACCATAAAAGTTTCATTCTGCTTGAAAACTCACAAAAGCTAGGCTATAATTTTTCATCGCCTTCAGACTTATATACAGTTTTATGTTATTTAAGTTATTAAGAATCAATGAAGCCTAAATGGCCTCATGTCAAATACTAATCTGATGATGAACTTTCTTTTGCCAATAAATCAACAGTGTGACAGGGGGGTTAGTATCCAAGTTAAGGGTTATTCTTTTTTATTCACACTTTTCTGCCCTTAATATTAGATATTATTCAATTTCAGCTATTTTTGGATTGATACGGTTTGTAAACGAGACCATGTTGAGTCATATTGGACCCAAAGCTTGTTAAGCAAAATAATCCAAAATTGGGCAGCTATTTCTTTCCCCCTGTAGGTTCTAATATATTTCTTTGGACTTATTATTGTCTTATGACTTTTGTACATCCACTGAAGAAAGGTTAGCATTGACCTTTTCCGCTGGAATGTGTTGATGTTTCTCACTCACAGTGTCTTCTAAATTACTTTTTGTTTATTCATTTCAGGTTTTTTTCCATCTCTATGTCTGCTGCTTGATTTTACCTACAATGCATAATATCTTAATGGCATTTGCGACTGTAATGGACTGACTAACATAATTAAATATTTTTGTGCACATTTTCTTTCTTTCCTTTCTTCCTTTTTTGGTTCTCTGCAGTTATACAAAAGTAAGCAAAGCCATTACTGATTGTAGCCATTTTGTTCTAGCTGTTGTTTGGACTCAGGACCGCGGGGCTTCCAGTTTGGCAGGTGTAGATGGAAGAAAGAAACGAGGATGAAATGGCAGAAGGCAAGGGAAGGGTTTGAGTGAAAGTGAAAGAGAGCTGGAAAAAACGAGGAGGAAGACAATGAGGAAACAAACGGGAGCGAAGGAAAGGAAGCAGGAAAAAAAATGTCTCCATGTTGTGTCGAAGCAGCAGTGTGTGAAAACACACACTCTGCACTCCTGTCGCCTCGCTGCTTAATGAGGAAAGCCTCTGAGGGGTAGCACACACAGACACAATGAGAGCACACACATGCACGGCCAAAATCACACACATACAGTAGGGAGCACACGTGCACACACAGAGATTTACAGCGATGCCTTTGCATAATAACTTTGGCTGTCCAGTTTTACTTCCATCCCCTCCCCCCCGCTGCTCGCTTTTTTTAACATGATGCACAGGAGCCTCTCTAACCCCTCTGCAGCCACACACACACACACACACACACACACACACACACATGCACACACACACACACACACACACATATATTTACTGTATACATGTAAAGTTGAGGATGTTGTTGAGAGGACAACAAGAGATGAACGGATGCAGAGGAAACCAGCAGCACATATTTCACATTCACACTGACACTATCCCAAATGCTTAGGGAGACATTTCCAGTTTTTTTTATGCAGACGAGGAGACATAGATGCAGTCAGATGGAAACCGTCAGTCACAGATGAAAAGTCACTGGCTTCCTTCCGCCCTCTCTCTCTCCCTCTGCTTCTGTCTTCCTCTTTCTCTTTCTTCCTCCTCACAGTTTCTCATTATTGCTTCTCCTCTCTCTGTTTCTGATTCCATCTCTTCTACGCTTCATTGTGCTTCTGTTTTTTCTTTACTTTTTATGTTTCATCTCTTTCTTTGTTGTGTGTGTGTTTTTTTTTTTTTGTTTTTTTTTTTTGCCTGCTCCTGCTTCACTCTTGGAGAGGAAATTGGAACTCTTTGCTGCAATCCATCTGTTGTCACACTAATGCTTGCGCCAGTGCCACCCCCCTACCATACCCGTCCTCTGTTTCTCCCTAAAATCCTGCTCCTTTTATTCCCCATCTCTGTCTTCACCACACCCATCCCAACCTTCAGCCTTTCACATGCATCGCACAAAGACACAAGTATTACCTCCACTCGTGTCCACTCAGCAGCTTGCGTAACTCTCGGTGCATTGTGGGACTGGATGTGTGCGTTTCTGTGTGCAACGTGAGTCGGTGTGCCGAGATGACATTGCAAAGTAAAGAGGACGGAGGCTGTTTTGGTGCATAGTAAAACTTGATATATGGCTGCACTGTAATCACACTGACCCAAGACAACACAAACATACACACGGACGCATACACAGCATCTATCTATCAGGCTCTACAGCCTTCTGAATGTGTGTGCATACAATAAACAGACACACATACAAATAAATGGCCCATGCACACAGTCACACAACCTCGCTCATAAATCATGCATGTAAAGAAATCAGCTTTACAGTGGGACTATGTGTTTGTGTGTCATTATTTTGTGCAAATGTGCTCACATTTGCAAACTCTCAGAAAGAGCCACTTAGCCAGCACAGACCAGTGTCCCCGTCGATAAAGAGTTAAAATGCAAATTATTAATCCTATTTGGTTCCAGGGGAGAGAACCGGCTGGGAATGTGACTGTGAAATCCTGTTTGAATTGCACCCAGCCTCTCATGGTCCACTGTACAGCGTGTCGGCCCTGCACCATCATGTGGAAATGTCAGAAATTACCACTTGGGACAAAGCAGAGTGTATAAAAGGGGGAGAATTTCAGACAAAAAACAGGGGGTGGAGGGGAGTCACTGCATCCCATTTTTGAGAAGATTCTGCTTGGAAATTTGGAGTTTTTGTCAGTGGACCAGTTTCTTTGGTTTTCTTCCCTTCACATGTTTATTTCAAACAGATTTTCAATGCAAGTGGCAACAGTTCCTGCAGCAGGTTTGGTAAGTTTCCCAGGAAGAACCAAATTATTACTCCACACTGAAAAAATGTTTAGAAAAAATAATTTTTCAAAACTGCTAGAGCAATTTTCTGTGCTCTAGCAGAGATAATTTGACTGCTAACCAAGGTAGTGTCGATTCTTATCTCTTTCAGAAGATTTGCGCCAATTTCTCCCTTTCGCAGACAGTAACAAAACAGGAAACAGATGTAAAGTACGACGAGATTAGGTTGGAAGCTGGTGGGCTGTGGCTGTGCGAGCTGGGGCTTTTCCAAACACAGCCGAGACAACTAAAGAACCACAGAACAACCAGCCGGCAAGCCACAGCACACCAGCTTGAGACAGAATACCAAATGAAGCAGACTCCAATATTACGCTGCCTTCACCAGTCGGAGTGTCAGGGGGGATCTATATGATGAATCATGAAGAGATTTTTCCTGGTCCTCAACTCTGTGTGCCTCGCTCTGCTTCCCTCTTTGTCTGCTTTCTCTCACTCCTCCCATTCTTTATGTTATTTTTAATGAACTCATCTGAGCGCCTCTCTCGCTCTTGTCTGCTCTTGAACTTCTCAGATTCTGCTTCTCTTCATTTCTTCTTCTCACTATTTCTGATCTTTCCATAACTCTCCTCTCTTGCCCCTCTCCTCCTCCTCCCTTTTTCTCTCAATCTTTCTCTCTTTTCAATGTACATAGCTGTGTACTCTTTAGGAGGGAGCCCTGGTGGTATCTATGGCAACCAGATTGCTAGGCAACAGCTATTTCTCCCCTTCCTCTCTCCGGCACTGTGTGGCAGCAGCAACAATTAACCAATCAAAAGCTCAGAGGGAATGTCAGAGTAAGTGAAAAGTTCAAAACAAATCCATGTCTGAGCATGGGCAACAAGTACGTATCCAATCAATAAGTATCAGCTGTCAAGGTTACCATGTCTGACTTTACAGAATACTTTTGAATGTATCCCAGACCTTTTATTTAAATGTAATAAAAATACCCAAAAGATGTCTTGAAGATCCTTTCAAGGATAAGTTGGTAATATGCTTTATTTGTCACAGATAAATGGCCTTAAACCATATTTATCGGATACTAAATTGTGGCATATAAAAGACAGGTGAAGAAGTTTTACTTGGGTTTAATCAGGAAGAGAATGTTTACAAAAATATGCTGGCTGGATGTCGCAAATACAGCAAAGTTGCTCAGCTCTAAGCTTTCAACTTCTGTTGAACTGCGTCAGCCACAACAGCTACATCTTCTTGTAGAGGAGCATTTCTGTGGTCAGACACTGATGTTGGACGAGGATACCTGGCTCAGAGTCTCAATTACATTCAATTCTTATGATGTTCTATCAGGCTGAGGTCTCGACTCTGAACAGACCGGTCATCATGTTTTTGGTTTTTTTTACACTGAGGCCATTCATCCATGTTTTATGTCAAGTTAGAGCTGAATTTGTCATCTAACTCAAACTGCTCCCACATGGTCAGGAGTGTTAATAAAATGTTGTACTGGTATACTGAAGCATTAAGAGCTTCTTTCATTGAAATTACTGAATCCTAAACTGTACACTTTACACATAAAAGTGCTTTTCTTCTGGGAATTTTTCTCCAGACTCATCCATTTGATTGCTAGTAAGAGGCAAGATTCAAGCAGTGGCAGAAAACTTTTCACCACATCCAATGCTTTCCTTTGTGCTTGACAACATAATGTTTGCATGTTGCTGCTCAGCCATGGAAACCTGCTGACTTTGCAGAAGGTTGGTGATGTCTGTCCAAATTGTTCCTCAATATCTTGTGACCCTTTTCTCTGATTTTACATGGGCAACCACTTTGTCAGTGAGTTAATTCAATCAATCCCACTTTTTAATAATGTCATAAGTAGGCATTAAAAATTGGTATTTGCTGCACAGGTTATATCCTGTCATAGTATTACACTGTGAATGATTCTTTTGTAAATCTTTGTAGCAGTAGTTTGCATACTAACGGAAGGAATTGCATGCTGATATTTATACATCTGTGCCCATGAAAATTATTGAAACTCCTGAATTCATCGGTTGGGATGGGTAACTGATTACATTTGGTAATGCAATGTCCCTCTAATGTTTATTTGAACCAATCTCTTGGAAGGTTTAGTTGAGTCGTAAGGGGATGTTAACCTAGAAGCTCTTTGTAAGTATTTTTTATTCGCAAAATTGTTGACAAGAAAGTGGGTAGAGGTATGTGTACTTAGGACATCACATTTGATAGAAAGGTTTACCAATCCCCAAATAAAACACACGACTTCCCAGTGTTCTGTTTTTGATGCAAGACTCTGCAGAGAAACAAACACTAAAGGGAAACATATCACATGTGGAAGGACCATTGATACCGATTAGGTACTGTCTATTTTAGCTTTGCAACATTGTTTCTCATAGACCCAGCCTGGTCAAAAAATGTCCTCTATTTGACTGTTTGTAGACAGCAGGTAGAGGACAGGGACGCCATTTTAAAAACACAAGGCAGAAAAGTGAAAAGGAGGGGGACATAATAACCCTCAATGTTGAGAAGGTACAGAGGGAAACTGACCTTCAAAGAGCTCAATTACATGTCGCACACACACAGATAGGCACTGGAAGTTGGGCATGATTGGCTGAATGGTACATTTACACAACTAGCTGGCAGAATCACACACACAAAGATGTCAATGCATGTCTACGCAGAGTGTGTGTGTTTTCCAAAGCACACATGCAAATAAACACACAAGAATTCAGTGTCCCTGCTGCTCCACACTGTAGGACCGTCTGTCCGTCCAGATAAAGTGGGCTCTGAATCTCAGTTCTGATTTGAGAAAGGGGGGTATTTAATGACAACTCCACCCCCGTCCTCCTCTTTCCTATCCTCCCGCCATTTTTGTTTTCAATACACTTTGGTCTCAGTCTTACCAGGATGTCCCTCGGTTTGTAACCTTTTCCTGAGATTTCCCTAACATTCCGATCCATACCTATAAAACCAATTTACAGGTGTGGCGCTGCAGGTCCGACCTCGAGCATAAGCACCCTCCGCCACTGCCACTACTACATCTCCACAGACACCTCCTCTTTGTCTTCTACCCCCACCCCTCCCAACATCACATCAATGCCAGAGACCTCCACACCTCCATCCTACCCTCCCTCCCTGTACACCTCCAACCTCTTCTTCTCCTGTTTTGGAGCAAAAGGAGAAAACACTATATGTGGTGCAGTCATGAATTTTAATGCCGCTGCTCAGTCTGAGTAAACACTACATTGGCTCGCATTCAGATACATATGGGCGATGTTCGTAATGGTGGCTGATTTCAGAGACATTAGATGCGAAACAAAGAAGAAAATAATTGTGAGGGGAGCCAAAGCTGATTGATGAAGCAAAACACGGGGAGACAAAATGGAAAATGGGAGAGGCAGGAAGGGAAGGAGGAAGGGGAGAAGAAAGTAGTGAAAGATGGACCAAGAGAATGAAGGAAAATCTCATCTCCTTGTGGAATAATCCGCCATTTATCACACTGATGGTAAGGAACAGGAAGGGAATGCTTCAGAAACGATCTCACAGCTTCTGTGATAAGTTTCTGTAAGTATCAGCTCACACTCCTGTTGTGGTAGCTGCATACATACTATAGTGTCTAGACAGCCAGGATATAGCATAAATTATGCATGCAGGTTTTGCTCTGAACTAACGGATATATTAATATTATTACATGTGTGGCGATATATAGAAGGGTGGACCGCTCAGCAGATTGGGCTAATGCGTATTGACGCATACACATTCACATCAGGCCATACACACTCACATACACGCGCACAAGCCTTGCACCTTGCAAATAAATGTGCACGTACACACACTGCCACCCTCCAAAAATGGCTAAGCTTCCTTTTTCATTTCAGCAGAGAAGATTGCATTTTCTGAAGCAGTGTGTGTGAGCGTGTGTATTTCTGTGTCAGGTGTGTGTATGTGTGTGTGTGTGTTGGGGGGAGCACATTAAGTGATTCAAATGCTGTCTCTCTTGCACTCCTCCAGTGAAGAGACCCAGAACTCCAGCCTGACCATATAAATATATATTTATATAGCCAGGGTCAGTTTGTTGTTTAGGACAGGCCAATTTAAAAGCACACTGCCAATTAAATAACAGGCAGCACAGCTTCAGCCTGGACAATGTTGCAGTGCAGCATACACAGAACAGATAGGGCGAGTGTGTGTGCGTGCACTGTGCGTTTATCTGCTCCGAGCAAATTGCTTGCTTTTTAAGACCTTGCAGAACAAAGAAAAGAGATACTCCTTTTTTCAAAATGTCTGCAACTATTTCTGTTACCTTTCCGCAAAAGAAGACTGTAGCAATTTCACTAAACATTACCAACCAAAGCACAACTTCTCTCAGGATTAATACATTCTGTTTCCCTTAAAGGAGTGATCAAAAACTAACAAAGCCTAAGGACACAAGATAATGGTGAAGACAAACCTTAGTGCTGATAGAAAACTGGCCCAGAAAGCAAAACATACTGAAAGAAAGGGATTGTGTGCAGATTTCAGCCTTCAGCTGACATAAATGGACTTTAGGGTTTGATTCTAAACTTCAGTATTTACCAGAATCTGTGTTTTTGTATGTCACTAGAACCATTTCACAGTCTAAATCAGCCAGTACAGAAAAAAAAAAACTGATTGGGTAATTTCCACACATCTCTAACATAGTCCCGCTCAACAGAAAACAAAATTATGTGTGTTGAATTCTAAGTCCATTTAAAGACATGGTTCCAGAGGTACATTGTTGGCAACATTTATTGATATCCCTGGTAAAAACAGATAAAAACTTTAAAGAAAAATATTACTTCATAATAGTACAATAATCCCACCCTTAAAAATTTGATTTGATTCTTAATAATGAGCGGGATTACTAAAAAAAGCTAAAACATCAGGTTCATCCTACAAGATTCTTAGTGCTGTATAATATTCAGTGTGTTTAGCTACAACCATGCCAGGAACCTACTAGCATGACTATAATAGTGTGGTAAAAATAATTTTCAACAGGACTGTAAATTACAAGAAATGAAACTCAGGTCATCAGTAAAAACATAAGGGTTTTTATCCTGTTGACAACACCAGAACAATATCTCTATCACGTTAGCCTAAAACTGGCCTAAGGGGAAGAAAGCATTAGTAAACAATATGGTGGATATTCGTTACAACCTCATGATATTATGCACCAGTGAACTAATGGACACTTTGTAAGCTATTGAGCCATGCTGAGAGCAGTAAATGAAAACATACACACACTCAGGGTTTAACTATAAAGAGCGCTATGGATTAAGAGGTCTGTGACAGTATTACTGGTGTTTGTTCTTTAGAGCTGGTGAATGTTGTGTGAAGAGTCATTTGTTCTCTCATTAAGCCGGTATGTAACCTTGCAGCTGATTCAACAAGGTTAAAGCATGTTGCATTGATTACAGTCTTTTTTAAATTACTTGAGGCTTTACACTTCAGACACATCTGAAGATACATCTCTGATTTTGTTTCAGTGCTAATCCAAAAACTGAAGAAAAATGCAAATATGAGCTCCAAGGTATTTGAAGTTGGTAAATCTAACCCTTTAGAAAATCCCTGACTCCAGGTGTGCCAAATGCTATCTTACAATAACACCAGGTGTTCAGCCATAGAGCTGTAAGTGGTGAAAATGTTTCCTTGTTTAAAAATCTTGGTATTTAATGATAGTCTCATTTGTAATCTTTTAAAAAGTTTGGTTATTATATTTGTTTACAAAATCGCTTCTGTTTTTGCCTGGAAAACATACAACCAGAGCTTGTTATCATTGTCATATTCTTTTAAAAAATATTTTTAAAAACTGGTAACAGTATATAATGCTGCTCTGTGTTTTGTTAAAAGGCCAAAAGCAAATTCTATGAGTTGGTCAATTGGACCAGAAGAAATTAGAAAAAAATTTCAGAGTTTAGATACATTTGGCATTATTTCTAAAGAGTCTTTAGAGTCTAAAACATTTAACGCGTAAAAACATAAAAGAAATTGTGATTCTGACAATAATATTCTTGGCAGTTTAAACTGCCACAAAGAAAGAAATGTTTAGTTATTCTTGCTTTAAAGTGGCTTCAGAGCAATTATGTCAAGAATCAATCAATCAGTAACAGATGTTTTAATGTCTCCTTTAATATGGATTAAGGTACTGATTGCTTTGAAAGTACGTCGACTAGTTTAATATTAGTCTCTGAGCAAAGTTTCACTGGATCACTGACCTCATCTGTCTGGGAGCAAACGATAAATCCATGACAGCGTCTTTGTTTTCTGATGGACTTTGGTGGCTGTACAATTGTCAACTCAAACAGTTGATCTAAATATAATGTATGTGTTCTGAATCATTGTGGTTCAACAGTAATTAAGGTACATTATTGTCAATGTATCTGCATTTTATTTAAATGAAATAAATATACTTTGTACTAATGCAAATTCCAGTTATTAATATAAGATTTATGCTACAGTGCCTTGCAAAAGTTTAATGTCAATTATTAATATATCTTAAACTTTACCAGATGTACTAAGTTCTGTTGAAATAAGTACGGGTGATTTCTGAAGGCAATTAATTTTATTTAGTGGTGTCAGATTAAAATTGTCTAAATATGCACACCACACTCTTCAGATGTCATCTTTCAATTTCATTTCACTTCACAGTCAGGCTTTATTTTGTGTTTTTCCATCTGGGTCAGATAAGACAATAAGAATATGTTTTTGGTCATAGCATGACAGAGGAAGAACATAAAAAAAATTTAAATACTTTTGCAAAGCACTGTATGTGAAGAGATTCGAATTTAAATCAGAATTTTTGGATGCCCAGCAACAATACATAGCATGACACAAAAAGCTGAATTTAAAAGTCATACTAATGGTAAAAAATTGTTTGACATAAACTTGGCTGCAACTCACTTTGAATGACTGTAGCAGCTGGATCAAAGAAATTCATCTGACCTTGACTTGCTGTGAAGGAATAGTGTGTGAATTGATATCCTTCGATGTCCAAATAATAAAGGACATTGCAGCTCTTACAAACAAATATGCAGCTATAGGAGTGACTATAACCAGGCAACACTGAATTTGATCAGAGTTGCTGAAATCAAAAGCGAAGAATTTTATTTTTCATCTTCTTTACACCAGATAAAAGGCATGATTTTTTTATGATTGTAATTTATTCATAAATAGTAGTTGTTGCAGACATTGTTGTTTCACTGAGTGCTATCTCAGAGGGTTACTATTGCTGTCTCTCAGCAAGCGGGTTGCTTGGATGGCTTTTCTCCAGGTATTTTGGCTTCCTCTTACAGTTTTCTACATCTCTGTTGCCCTGTAATGGACAGTGGCTTGTGTATACACTACTGTGTTAATGGCGGAAAAACAAATTACTGTTTATCTTAACTAGCCTGAATATTTATGACAGGCTCCATTGTCAGGAACTAGAGTTAGTATAGCAGAGAGCAAGGGGGCAGGGTGTGAGCAGCGCATACACAAAAGTGATTGGCAGTGCTAAGACCTTCCTCCTGCCTCTGATTGGTTGTTTCTGACCAAACGGTGCATTTCTGCCAATGTCAGCAGAACCACAGGGAGGAGTTCAATTTTTCACAGATTAAGAGTATTAAGTGCATATTATGCTGTTATGGCAGTAACAGTTTAACAACTATATATAAAACATATATTTTTTTATAAAAGTTACATACTGCGGTTTTAACAGGCACCTCTCTGTTGCCCATTGACTTAATCAACTGAGAGAAGCCTCTGCGAGTGAAAAATGATCTAGTTAACACATAATATGACATAGAAAGAACTGAGGATGTATACACTGAGGATTTGAGTGAGCACTGTGCTCAACCAAAACACTTCTTCAGGAGAATCATTGGGTCATAACAATATTCTGATTTGGAGACATTGCTAGAATTACAGTGAAATCTCCTCAACCAGAACTTCTTATACATTGATTCTTAATGCATTACACAGGATGTGAATAATGAACAAGGACAGACATATTCAGGCGGCAGACTCACGCTTGTGGTTGCTCTTGCGTTGAAAGGGAAGTGTGTGTCTCTCTGAATCCTCTTCACCCTCCTCATCTGCCAGGTGTGTATGAGTGTAATGGTAGCTCAGCCCAGGACGGTTTTTATATCGCTTGCCACAGACTGCAACACACGCATATGATTTGTGTCAGCTTTGTTTTGAATAATGTTAAAGTTAAAGAAACCATGCATTTTCAAAAATGTTATTTTTAAGACATAAGGAAGTCTTCATAATGGTCAAAGTTAATATTTTTTAATACTTAGTATGCATCAATGTAGCCATAGACAGATGTGAAGCGTGATCAGCAGAGTTGATTTTACAACAAAAAAGAAAATGACAATACAAGGATTTTGCCCGAAAGCAAGAATATGTATGATGACATTCTTTCAAAACAAGGGGTGGAAGGACAACTCATCCTACAAAATCTTCTAATATACAGTATAGTAATTCCCACCAAAGTGAAGTTTTTCTCATAAAAACCCTATGCCCTAAGCTCAAGTTATAATAAAGGATTTAAAGTGAAATGCTTTAAGCTTGACAACCTGTTGTATTCTTATACAACAAGTATAAAAATACTTGTATAAGACAACAGGTCTGTTGTATCTGTGTTAGACATTCTCATTTTGAGGTGAGAAAGAAGGAAGTTCTTGAGAGTTGCAGTGTTGTATTGACACACTCCGCTGCTAAAGAGTTCTGGCATATTGGCCAACGTCACTCATTTACATTGTCTTTACAAAAACCTCAGAATTTTTAATATTTGATAAAAAAAATATACATATCCCCAGAGCGACAAATAAGATACAAATGATTTGCAAATGAATCTATCAACCACATTGTGAGATATGAAGACAAAAGATGGGAATTATGTTTCCTAAAAACAAGCCTACATTTAAGCTTGTATCAGGAGCAAGATATGTCCTTACACCCTTAAAAATAATGTTAAAAAAAATAAAATTAATAATAATAATAATAATAATAATAATAATAATAATAATAATAATAATAATAATAATAATAATAATAATAATAATAATAATGAGCATATTTACAAAGTTGATGAGAATTTTAATATTTCTCCTATTTTAGCTTCCCTTCATTGGCTGCCTGTTAAATTCAGAATAGAGTTTAAGATTCTCATTGTCACATATAAGCCCTTAATAATCATCTCCATCATACATCAGAGATCTGATTGTTCCATGTGTTCCTAACAGAGCACTTTGCACTCAACCTGTAGGTTTACTGATGGTTCCTAGAGTTTCTCAAAGTCCAGTGGGATGCAGATCCTTTTCTCCTGTGGAACCAGCTCCCAATTTAAATGCTTGAGACTAGCCTTAAAACTTTTCCTTTTGATAAAGATTATAGCAATGTTTATCCAGAGGTGAGGTAGAGCTTTTGGTCAATTCCGGCAGGAGAGAATCCGGTCTTTTAAGGCAGTCCTCTATGGCTCTCTCACGCCTCATTCACACAGATAATTATCTTGAACTGTATCTGTAGTTATGCTGCTGGCCACTTTTCCTCACTTTCTTCTTCTCTCCAATTTGCATTATTCAATGTTATTGCAATTGCTAAATTGTTGTTTTCTCTCAGTTATTTTTCTCTCCATAGACGCTCCACCTGGTCTGGCATTCTGTTTGGTGGTGGTGCCTTCCTGGAGGAGAGCTTAGGTTGAGATAATGCTGTCAACAACTATACATCCTTCCTTTCCTGCTATCAACTTTTAATATTACATTAACATAAAAAGTACTTCTATATCATTTTTTCTGTTTCTTTTTTGTGCATTCTGCTCTGACTTCTCAAACCCCTGTGTCAGATGTCCACTTGTACTGAGCCCGGTTCTGCTGGAGGTTTCTTCCTGTTAAAGGGGAGTATTTCCTCTCCACTGTCACTACATGCATGCTCAGTATGAGAGTTTGCTCTAAATTCAACCTGACATAAGAAATTGTCTGCTGTCACTACTTGCTCATCCAGAAGGAGTGAATGCTGCAAGTCAATGACTTGATCCAATGTACTGGATTTCCTTAGATGAAAACTTTTTAAATTAGATTAATAAACTAATCTTCATGCACTGTTTGATGACAAGGACAAACCAGAATGCATGTGTGATTGAATTGAAGTGCCTCAAGATGGCATTTGTTGTGAATTGGCATTATGTAAATCAACTGAATTGAACAAAAGACCCAACGCTCACTGTCACAGACGTAAGGCTTATCTCTGTCTTCAATGGCAGGCAGCTCTTGTCTTTTCCTCATTCCTCCAACACCATAGGCCTGTAAATAAACACCCACACAAACACACATGTAAGAACTCTCATGCAAACACATGCAAAGGTAGACACAAAAATGTTTGAACTTCCACACTCTTCACATGTGGCTTGTAAGAATAAAACAAAAATATAGAAAGAACATAACAGCACAATGCTCACAAGTGTCTCTACACACAAACACACACACACACACACACACACACACACACACACACACACACACACACACGTGCACGTTTGGATTCTAATCATCTGCTCTCAGTGCAAAGCTACACTTCCAGCAGGAGGGGGCTGATGACACCTAGCAGGGGAGCAACAGTTCCAATTAGCAACCCTGGTGTCTGTGTGTGTGTGTCAGAGAGAGAAACAGAGTCTGTGTGTATGTGCTGCATGTGTGTGGGATGATTTTCAGAATACATTGTTAACACTTGATTATCCTCCCATAGGATGCGCAAACAGAGTGGGAAAATAAGACCTCCGTGCTCTAATCAAAGTTGTAAAAAATAGAAGAAAAAAAAAGAGGTCATTCCAGTGTGATTTAATCTCTAGATCTGTTTGCTTTTAATCGGGCCAAGTCCTGCGTTGTACAAGGAAATCTCATTACATTAGTGTGGTATGCAGAGGACTGACAAATGATTACATGTCACACTGTGAGAAGGAAGACTCCAATGTACTCTAGTTTAGAGCCTGGAAACACAGAGGTCACTGTTTGTCTCATCACTGTGTAACTCTGAGCTCTGGCTGGCCTATTTCTCTTATGTTGACCTCACTTTCTCACACAGACAGCCAACCAGGCACTCTGTAATCACATGAAAACTGACCATCATGTGAAAACTTGGAAAAAAAAATTGTCTGAAATGTCATTGCTGTCCTACCCGTGCTTTGGTACGGTTCTTGCGCTTCGGTACGTCTTCCTCCATGTCGTCCACCTCCAGCTCATGAGGAAAATCCCCAACAAGCAGCTTCTATAAAATGAGAGAAAGGTGGACTATTAGAAAGGACTCTTATCCTCGCTGTAACAACAGAGCTGCAGCACAGGTCAGATCAACCTACACAGGACAAAGAAATGACAAACTGTAATTTACTGCTTTACTGCAATTGTTCTGCTGCCTCCTTTCTACGGCAGATATGCAGCATTCAAATCTGCCTTAAAATATATGAATATTTTATCATAGAGGTATATTCTCACACTGGAAAAAAAATAGAAAAAGCATATATTTTATTATTTGTATGTTGAAAAATGCCTTTAAAATAAATGTACTAGAAAACATTTTTTTTTCCAATTTATATTACTTCCATTTACTATTTAAACTTGATTTAAGATTTTAGAAATTTCTAATTAGTAATTATAATTTCCGGCTTCAATGGGATATAAATATGACATGAAACTTTGGTCCATTTCTTTTAGCCACTGGCAATTCTTCTGGCAGAGCTCCCTGGTTTATCATGTACAAGATGATAAGGAAGGTTAAAGTCTCCAACACTCACTGAAATAGATCTGCAGCAGAAAGAAGTTCATTTAAGTCCCCCAATCCAGATGCCAGAAAATTTACTACACGTTTTACTACTAGTCCACTGGGACTTCAACTGGAACCATGCAATTTGATTAGATGAGACTATAACAGAATTCTTGGAAAAAAAAACTTCACTTTGGTCAAAAACTACAGAACAAGTATGTGGATCTATGATGCTGTTGTCCAGTGGGTGACAAAGGTTGTGCTACAATCGTAGCAGTCACACAGGCACACCCACTAGAAGGAAACAAACGCACCCAGTATAACACTTTCATTCTATTGGCTGAGAGGTTGCCAGGCGATGGTACTTTTTTTGTTCTAAGCGCGAGCAGATAATTTGCAAGGGAAGCAAGCGGCAAGTGGAGATTTGCTCTGAGCAAAGACAAGTTTTGAGAGTAAGAAGAAAGGTTTGAGAAATCACAGTGGATATTAGAAAGAGAGGAGAAGTTTTGAGTACAAGCATTACAAGTTTTGAGAAGACACAAAGTCCTGCTTTCAAGCTGAAAATGTCCACTCAAGTATTAAAAGTTTTGAGTACAAAAGACATGAAATTCTGCTTTCTGAATGAAAATCTGTGCTCTCGAATTATGGCAGAAAAATCCCCCCATATTTCTGTTTAGAAACCGATTAGAACACCATTAAGTCTCTCAACAAGAAACTCAGCCTCCTTGGTGTGAAAAAAGATGAATATGAGGAAAAGAACCTCATGTCCATTATGAAGCATAGTGGAGGACCTGTGATGCTGTGGGCATGTTTCTCTTCAGAAAACATGCCCACATTAATGATGCATTAAAGATGCCATCTTTAACGGCATCCTTAAAGATGGCAAGAATAACTGTTTAAAATACCAGAATATTGGGTCTTTCATCATGAGTGATTTAAACATGGCAAATTCAACACAGAATTGCTTCAACAGACAAAAAATCTTTCATTGTTAGAATATTTACCAATGTGCATCCTGTGGCTTATTGTTTCCTCGCTGCTTATCTTTAGTTGTTTTTTTTTATCATGTTTATTTATAAAGCTCCTTCCATTCTCATGTTTTGGTGTTTATTAACACCAAATAAGGAAGTCTGCTTCAGCTTTTTTTACTGAGTTTCTTCTTTTTTAATTTTGATATTGCATGTAGCTGCCTGATGATCAAGAAAAGAAAGAGGTGCAAATGAAATGTTTTGAGACATTAATATTAATGCACTATAAAATGTGATTTTTTTTTCAAACTATTGTTGAGATAAGCAGCTGATTGTTGAGAGAGGAAAGTACAGATATTAATTATAACTTAACAATTTCACCAACTTCAGGTAAAGAAATAAAACTTTTCTATAACTATTTCCATGTTTAGATGGAAGGCAGTGGCATGTTGCTGAATGAAAAACATTCGGGGTAAACCACTGGCTCTGTAATTTGGCTTCACTTCAATGAACTTGAGCCAGCTGGTGCTGGGAGCTCACCTTGACCCTACTTTCTCAAAACGCTTCCTGCAGTTAAACTGGGGAACTTAAAAACAAGTTTAAGCACAGAAGCACTAACTATGACATCATGAAAACAAGTGGTAACACCTTCTCTCATGTATAATATTTGTTGTTGTGTGCCCTCTGAGTTAAATGGACTCAGAATTAGGTTGCAGATTATCTAGTATAAAACGAGGGTAGTTGCTCCATAAAAAGAAGGATAAAACCAAGCTCCAGATGCAGACACATCCTGTTTTAGGTCAAGCTCCAAAAACACGAGTTCTTACGCCTGCTGTAAAAGAAATTGATGGCCTCTTTTATCAGACTCCTGTGCGTCCTAAATATCCACCGTCTGTGTAGGGCCCATTCCATGAATAATCCCAGCATTGGGTGTAAAAATAGTGGAGTGGCCCTTCTCAGATGTGTAATTTTTGTCACCACTTTGGATCAGAGGCCTTAAACACAGATCTAACACTCAAAGGGGCAATGCAAGCTTTTATCTCTAAAGTCCTAATCAATTAGTCATTCATCTGAGCTACTTTGTAAGGCTATGGGAAATATTCTAGAGTTTTTTCTAGGTATAAACAAATAGATTTTTTTAATGGGTGTTTTGTACGGAGATTTTCAGACTTCTAACCGAGTGGAAGTCTGAAGCACGTGCCTGCACACAGAGAGCCCGCAGGGAGCGATCAGAGCCACAGGAGACTGTGTCAGCACCAGAACACATTCTCCAGGAAACAAAGGCAATGACAGACAAAGACGCACAAACATAGGCAGATAAAAAGACAGAGATGCTGTACTATCAGAAACAACACAGTAAAACACGAAGACAAAACAGAAAAGGAGAAAAATTTAGAAAAGGAAGGAAAAGGACGCAGAGCCCCACCTGACATTCACTCATTGGCTCCTCTTCCTTGGTCTCCACCTTCTTGTCCAGCGTCTCCCCAGCAAGCAGCGACTCGAGGACAGGGCCATCTGGGATGCCCCCCTCCTTCTTTAGAGAGGTCTCATAGTCTGGGCATTTATAAGACAATCAATGTCAGTTAGCAGATTTCAAATAAAAGTGGATGTGAATAGGTGAGCTGATGGAAACTGGAGTTTGTTGGTTCAGGAAAAAAGGAATGTTACGTCTAAGCTGTACAGGCATTAAAAACAATTAACTGCATTCTGAAATTATAAAGGCAGTTTGTGGATTCTCTACTAGAGAAATGTCAGGTCCTTCTCAAAAACAGGCAGCAGATTAATAGATAAGTAAATAAATTACAATGTACAGCAGGATCACATTTTGTAATATCAATGCATTTTATTGGGATTTTCCATGACTAAAACAAAGTCATACAAGTGAAAAAAAATGTGACTTGTAATGTTGCCCTCTGTGAACAGCAACTGAGAATAAGTTCAAGACAAGTGGAATTGGAGTTTCCACTTGTTTCCACTTAGGGGTAGCAGATGGTTAAACTCCAATTTCATGTTTTATTTGGACATTTGTTGAAAACCATGTAGCAACATCTATTTGTGTTGGTCTATCACATAGAATCCCAATAAAACATAAAGTTGTCTGTGGTTGCAATATGACAAAGTGTATAAAAGTAAAAGACTGTAAAAGTAAAGGCAAGTCATGAAATACAGCAAAGAGGTATATGAGGGTGATTTATTTATATTTTGGTTAGTGTAATAAATCCTGAAAATGTGCTGTCCTGTCTCTTACTCACCAATTTTGAATTCGATGGGTAGAAGCCGTGGATCCTCCAAGATGTTTAGCCGTCTCTTCTTGCGCCAGCAGCGAGCAGGATATGTGTACAGTTGGCCTGGAGCATGACCTGAAACACAGTATGTTTCACAGCAGGTTTGAAAAAAATAACGTAAAAAACTTAATTTAACTTTTAAAACATGACTTAAATTAAAGTTTAACTGTAAGTGCAAAACTCTCAAAGCACAAGTTTCTAGTGGCAGCCAACAAACACATGCACACAAACGTATTCCTCCTAAAAGTAGATGGTGCCAACGGCACGTCATTGCCTACAGGGGTGTCTGAATCGCTGCCAAAATACATTGACGTTACAGAAAAAGAAGCGCAGAGGAAATACCCTTTGGGGAAAGCTGGAAACTTGCGAGAGGAAGGGAAAAGAGAAAACGTCTTGGAAAACAAAGGTACCAGAGAGAGTGAAGAAAGAGAAATGGGATAAAGACAGAAAAAATTGGGAGACAAATGATTGGAGAGAGTAGCTGTAAACACGCCAGGGGTCTGCACTCTTGACTAACAATTATATGTAAGGTGATGGTTTTCAAAATAATTGCTAGTTTTGTATTTCCTCTGTTGTTTTTGCAGGCATCTCTCTTTGTTCATTGAGTGGTCAGGTCAAAAATTGAAAGGAGGGAATCCAAGTGAATGTATGAAAGTCCAGACTGTGCTGCAAGTTACTTTTTCTTTTTTTGGGGGGGGGGGGGGGGTTTTTTGCACTGGCAGGCAATATCCAGGCTACAACGACATCAAAGCTACACAGAAAATGTATAAATTTTTCCATTTATGATAAAAAAAACAACTCTTCTTTGTCTGTAAATGTGTTGTACCTTCAACTCCTCAATTGGCAGTTTTATTTTCATCTGATTCAAATTCACTTTTTCACACCAGACCATAAAGGTTTGTATTTTTCCCCTCCCTTAATAATAAACATATTCATTTAAAAACTGCATATTGTGTTTTCTTATGTTGACTAAGATTTAAATTGGTTTGATATTGTGAAATAATGTGACAAACATGCAAAAAATAGGAAATCGGGAAGAGCCGTAAAAATCAGGATGCTATAGAAATGACAATCAAATTTGTTTGGAGAAAAATAAAACAAAACATAAAGGCTGAAATAAAATAGCTGCATAAAGGTGCACAGGCCTTTTCAAAATGCTCTCTATTTATGTGTCCATATATTTAAATCCCTATATATTTACATATATGGCCCTTAATAATATTTAAACTCTAAAGCTGGTATTTATAAAAATGCTTTGGTAAGTTTTTTTGATTTAGGACAACTTTATTTTGTTAGAATGAATACAAAGACGTCTGGACTGTAAAGGTTGCAAACATCTGCACACAAACAGATAATACCTGTAAAGAATAGTGTGGAGGGGCCCACACACACACACACACACACACACACACACACACACACACCCACACACACACACACACACACACACACACACACACACACACACACACACACACACGCACGCACACACACACATGCACACGCACCTGGTCCACGGTGGTTCTTCTCCATCCAGATATAGCAGTTGCTCTGGGCCACGCCGGTCTGCGAGTCCAGGAAGGGAAGCCGCATGGAGCGCTCTGCACACAGGCGGGCATTGTAGCTGCGACAGTGTTCAATGGCCTCCTTATAAAACTCCTCTCCGAGACTGAGAGTCAACACAGAGAGAGGGAGAGAGCAAGAGGGAGCCCACAGACAGGCAGCAGCGGAGGAAAAACCAAACAGGGAGAGTTTCATCATGACTTTCAGGAACATGTAGAGGGCATGGTTTTTATATCAGTGTGTGTGTTCAGGCTTCATGTTGCACTTACAGGGGACACGTGTGTGTAAGTCAAAAGGGGCAGTGGATACACACACAGTATATATGTGTGTGTATGTGTTGCTGTGGAGATACCCACTCCTATCAGCAAATAAGCTGGCATCTGCACTCACATGCTCAACTGTACAGTAAAACAATACTTCCTCGCTTCAGTGCTGTCTGCACTGTATTTTCCTCACCCGCAGAAGTGAGAGTTTGATTAACATTCAGTGTAATATTCACTCCCAACCTCCCCTCCCAGCCACCTACCTGTTTTTGATGACTGCACCTCCAGATTGCCTGCAGGGGGAAGCAGAAGAAGAGAAAGAAGAAGAAGAAAAAAAAAACAACAGATGTGTGGTGAGTCACTCGTTCACCCCACCCCAATTTTTTCCACATTTTGTTTAGCTTTCCAACACTTCACTTTCACTTTTTTTTCACTCACTGAAATGTCTCTTTCCATGTTTAACTTTCACACTCTCCCTCTCTCTGTACGTCTTTCCTCTTTTTTTAAATTTTATTTCATTATTCTTCGCACTTCTCTCTCTCGTTTTCTCTCTCCTGTTAATCACTCCTCTCCAGTGTCTTCCTGCTGAGTGCAGACATCAAGGTCACTCAGCGACACAGACTGTAGATACAGGACACACAAAACCACACACACACACACACACACTGAGTTACAGTGCAGAGCCAACAGCAGCTTCACAAAAATAGTGCAGAGTAGCTGCTGGTTGTGATTTGTTCGATTTTTTTTTTTAGCATTTTTTTTTTTCTATGTGCCATCACCAAAGAACAAGACTGACTGATTTCGACACAAAGAGAGCTTGCTGCAGATGTGGACGTGTGAAAAATCTGGTGTTTGACTGTAAAGGGTGTGGCAAAAGTCACAAAAGGAACGAGGATCTTGTTTGTTCAGATGTGTTGAAGCTTAAACGTTTAAAATCCTCAAACATGCTTTGTAAAGGTTTTTGTGGCAGTATTGGCCTTCATGGAGAAGAAATGAGCACAGAGAAAATGGGGAACACATGTTGGGAATCAGACCCCAGCCCTGAGTTTATGTCTGACAGCCTCTATTTACGCAGTCCCTGCTTCAACGCTACAGCACACACTGTCCCTCAAATACATTTTCTATCTAACAAAGATAACCTGAGTAAATACAAAGAGCCGTTTCCAAATGATGATTTAATTTATTAGGAAGAGAGAAGCTATCCAAACCATGCTGGCTGGCCCCATGTGAAAAAGTAATTGTCCCCTTAATCTAATAACTGGTTGTTGTACCCTTAGCAACAACAACTCACATAAAGGGTAAGCAATAATGGGCTATATTTTGCATCACTGTTGCTAAGCCAGGTTGGTTTTGAAAGCTTAGTACTCTTACTAAATTAAAACATTATTTCAAAACTACATTTTCTATTTCCTCTGGTTTTCTGTGTCCGATAATTAAATTGCTTTGATATCCTGAAACATTTGAGCATGACAAAATAAACTGAGACAATGAAATGAGCAAGGGGCAAAACTATTTTTCACGCCACCGTATATGTAATCGTGAGGGGGAAATAAACTCAACCAATTTCCATTCTTTAAGGGAGCAAGTCAGAAGAAGGTGTTGTTAATACCAACACACAGCTCAAGGTTAGGAAAAGCCTGTAACGGGCCTCTTATTGTTCAGAACATCATCACAAACAAAGTTTCAATGCAGATTTGGTGGAAAAGCAGACAAGTTTAATTGGCCGAGCTTAAAATCAATCACTAATAGTTAGTTATTATTTACTGGGATGTATTTGTGAATAAACCAAACTAAAACACAAAGTTTGGTTCTAAGCACAACACAACAATCAAACAACGAAGATTACTCTTCACACTTTTACGACACTTAAATTTAACTTAAACAAATTCATTTAAATTGTTTAACTTAAATGTTAACTTAAATGTTAAACAATTTAAAATTGTTGAATTTATCTATGTTGAAACTGTTAATGATTTTAACTGTTAATTAAAATCATTCTCAAAAAACAAACATTAAAATCCAAGAATTAACCTGCCACTTAGCTTCTTTGTGTCTGAGACTGGTTCTAGTTAACAGTAATATATATATACACCAAATCAGTGTAAAAAGAATTCAAGAAATATTTATATGTAGTAACAAACAAAGTCTCAGTTCCAGTATCGTTAGATGAACTTTATCAGAGTAACTGTCTGCACTTCATCCCTGGTACATGTCATCTTTCTACTCTGAGTTTTACATCAGCTGCACCACAGAAGCTGCTAAAATTCACACCCCTGACCTGACAAATAGGAATTTAAAGTTATTTTTTATTAAACAAAGAAGTTTATTTCTGCAAACAAATAAAACATTTCTCAAAAGACAGTAAAATAATGTACAAGGTCTATAACTCTGGTACTGAAAAATATCTGCATTACAGCTAAATCTTAGGCTGAAAATTATTTATTATTATTATTATTATTATTATTATTATTATTATTATTATTATTATTATTATTATTATTATTATTATTATACAGCGACTATAAAATATCTAGGCTGGTACTTGTCTCAGTAACAAAAACATATTTTACCCTGAAGCAACAAGAAACTATACTAATGTATTATATAATATTGTTAATTAATTTATTTATTGACTAAAATCTAATATTCTCCCTTCTAGCCCAAAGCCCCAAATTTCTGCAAAATTACACAGAAATGCATTAAATATTTTTAGATCCCCCCTAATTAACAGATAAAAAGCAACTCAAAACCAACTCAGACTTATAAAGTCTCACTGGCACAGATCATTATTTCAGTCTGATTCAGTTTAGTGCCACCCTGCAAACCAGAGCATATAATTACAACCAGTAAGGAACAAATATTAAACTGACAAACAAAAAACATTTTTAAAAAATCATTAAGAAAGCTTGTGACACTGTTGAATAAAATCAGCAGTATAACTCAGCCGTCAAACAGAACAGATGCTGTAGCGGGCTGACAGGCTGAGCGGGGCAACATCAAAATCTCAAGAACCTGATCTGCAACCTCACAGGTCATCACTGACCACACGCATTAAAGGATGTGACAGAACCTCAATATGCTGAGCTGAGGTCCACGGCACCTTTTTCTGAGGTGAATGTTCTTTTTGACAAAAATGTTACCACTCAGCTCTCAGAAATGAACTTCAAGCATCACATTTTTTTGGCCAGGTGGGAGGCCCATAACAGAATTGTTTCTGTTATAAGAGCTGAGGCACTAGGGTTGCTTTTTCCCAGTTTAGTAGGAAAAAGCAATAGTAAATAATTAATGGTAATTATTTTACATAATTACTATTAAAACTTCTGGATATCCAGCACCCTCCGGATGCCTGCATGTGTAGTAGTTATGAAAGGATCATTCAAATTAAATTTATAGAGTGCAAATGCAGAATGCCTGCTGTTTGCATGTAAAAACCAATAATAAGTTGGAAGAGAGAAGTCTGAAGGATATGCAGATATGCTCAAAAGTCCCATAAACACGAGCCCAAAAATTTGGAAGTACAAAGAGAACCCTCATGAATGAGAGACATGGACTTCAAGGTTGCTCTAGTGACCAAATGGAAATACCAGGCAGAGTTAAAAGGGAGGGAGAAAAGGAGAAATATTCCAAATGCAAAACCGCTCACCCCTAAGCTCCTGATGCTTCCCTCCTCCCTCTGCATCCTTCTTCCAGTCCTCCTTCACCTCCATCTCTCCCCCCCTGCTGCCTTCAGAGAAACTGGCATAACTCAACCACCCCACACCCACCCAAAACCAACTCGATAATAAGGTGACAGCTGAAGAAAATGGCGTCTTTCAATTTGAGTCCCTCCAATCTTATTATATTGAGATAGGGAAGTTGCATGACTGCCTGTGAGGAGGCTTCAAATAGGAGCCGGCGAAGCAGACGTGCAAAGAGGGCAGAGAAAGTTTGGAGACAAGGCAGAGGAGGGAATCTAATCTAATCTAACCTGACTACTGAGCAAATAGCAGGAAGAGTTCATCAGAGTTTGAATACCGGTTAAAAAAATAATCATCTCAAGTTTTTAGAGTTAGTTCAAATATTCAGCCGGGTCTGAGTCCAAACAACTGAAAGAGCAAGATCAGCAAATATTCCCTCGAATGCAGTCCCTCGTCGTGCTGGCCGGCTTGCTAAGTAGCTTTAATCTGAATTGCAGAGGCATAAAGCTATTCTTAGAGCAACAAGGGGGCAGCCTGATCCCTAAAGGGGCTGCAGGTGCAACACAAATAATGCTTAAAAAATCCTCATGGCAAAAGGAGTTGTTTGTTATGTGAATTTGCAGCCAGAAGATTTTCAGCTTAGCATACTACTGTCTGAAAACAAGGTGAATTGAAAAAGTATTTTCTGCACCAATGTGGGAAAATATAAGAGCTCTGTTCCATCCACAAATACTCTTGCAAAGTTCCCTGAAAATGTACTCATACCCCTTACATTTTTTTTCTACCCCTAAGCTCCAATCTATTTTGGAAACTTAATGTGTTTTGCCATTACAAGGTAACATAAATATGGAGAAAGAGTTCATTAGAAAACAGCCAACAGACCTATGGTGGGGCGATGCAGAAATCAGGTGTCAGAATCGGTTTACAAGACAAGTGTTGGTCATGCACTTCACAAATATGGCTTTTATGGAAGAGTAGCAAGAAGAAAGTCATTGATTTATCTGTGATCTTGTTCTTTTGGTCTCTACCTAAAGCTTGTGACTATAGATGAGTAGGAAAGTACTCATCACTGTTCCTCATCCTGGTCACTTCTCTCTCAGCTGAAAACTTTCCCAGCAAAATCTGGAGATGACGATCTGATGAAGCCAGAAGGATCACATTATCTGCAAAAATCGGAGACGCAATCCTCAACCCATAAAAGTCATGAACAGAATCAGTGACAAAGGGGAAAATTGTCCAACTCTCACCAAAAAAGAGCCTGACATACAACTGGCACTGCAGACCAAGCTCAGACACGGTCATCCAGGGCCCATAGGGACGCGGTCAAACACCTTCCCTTGCTGAGCTGGTCCAGTGTTCCACGACCAGGACGAAAACCACGTGTTCTTCCTGAATCCGAGGTTTGACTATCCAACAGATCCTCCTCTGAAGAATCCCAAATAGACCTTACCAGGGAAGCTTAAGAATGCGATTCCCCTTTAGTTGGAACACATTCTCCAGACCCCCTTTTTGAGTCTCCTAAAACAGGGGAACTGTCCCTGATGTCAACATAATATTGCAGAACCATGTCAATCAACACAACTCCACAAAATTCAGAGAAACTTTGGGTTCCTTGTGAACTTGCCACTGAGGAACCCAGTGCAACACGACAAGGCCCAGTGGCAGCAACATGGCAGCAAGTGAATGGTAGGTAATGGTAGAGCTGGGGTTTAGATGAAAGCATATCTGTGTTAGAGTGGCTCAGCCAAATTCTAGACCGAAATCTAGTTGGAAATCTATGACAAGACAAAAAAAAATCTATGGCAAGATTAAAAAAAAAAAAAAAAAACTGACAGACTTTTAAAAAACTGATAGACTTTCTCTATCAAATGTTACTGAGTTTGGGTTATTTTGAAAACAAGATTTGCAGGGGTGGGGGGGATGCTAAAAACAAAAGCATGCCACACTTTTCAAATTTCTCTTTCTATTTTATTTCCATAAAATGGATAGAAGTCTCAGTAATTGGAATTTGAAAAAACATTTAGTGGTAGATATATGTTTTCCGCAGGACTGTATAAAGAGTGAGAAATACATTCCCAAAGTATGGAAACATTTATTTGACATTAACTAAGCCAGAAAATGCAAATTGATTAAAATGAGAAGGTAACTGGGGAAGTGAACATAGAAACTCCCACAGCTGCAGCCTGCTGGCTTGTGGCCACTGTGGTCCTACATGCTGAGCACTTGCTGAAACACAGACCACAGAGAGCGCCACTGAGAAACCAAACTGCCTATCATCAAACCACACAGCTGATGGAGAAAAGCCAAGACCGGATTTTAGACCCAGGCACACACAGAAACGGCTAGCTGATCCCTCCGTCTGCATGAAAACTCCTTCTTTACAACACCAAATCACTGAGAGGGTTAACGAGAAAACTAAAAAGCAATCTTAAAAGAACATATTGTTAGTTTTTTCCCCTGATGGTGAAAGCTTGGATTAACAATAACAGATATAACTTAACTATTGCCAGACAGAGAGAGGTTTAGGTGCAGCGGCTTTAGTAATGAACTGGCAAAGAGCCAAATCTCCAACAAACTGGAGCTGACTACCAAAAATGTCCAGGCAGACATGACATACATGACAATTATGTGGCTCTGCACTTTGCAAGGACACAAAAACACGAAGGACACCTGCACATGCATGCATGATTGCACAGTGACATCCCGAAAGTAAAGCATGCCACCAAATACTTTTAGGAGGAGGCATGCAGATACAGTAGAGATATGAACCTCTGAGCACATCAACACATGCCAACTCAAGATTAGATGTGGAAAAGGAATGAGAGAGTCTGGAGCATGCAGACTGTGTGTGCGTGTGTGAGGATGAATCCTGAGCCCACACTGAGCTGTCTGCCTCAGCCTCCACTGAGCAAACAGTGGGGAGGGAGAGGCCTACGCTACTGCACTGAGGAAACTGGTATGACTGGGAACACACACTCACACACACATGTATACACATAAATAAACGTGCCTCGTGCAACTGACAGTCACAAGCAGACACAGAGGCTTCCTAGAAAGCACAGCCAACACACCAGGCCCACCGAGGGTAAGCCATTGTCTGAATCTCTAGGTGATCCCTCAAGTCCCATCCAGGAGAAGCAACCCACTTCAGCTCACACTGAGTTACATCCACACATGTATACACACAAACTCAAGGAGCAACAGTTTCTCACTGTACTGAAATTAGCTATACCAATTAGCTGCCTCTTTGACCAATAGGGATACAAAGGGCTCCCCCTAGAGGTAAAACTGGATCATTGGAAGAGCCAAAAGAGAAATATGAGGGAATTGGGAAAATTAGTGCCCAATTACGAGAAACGTCCGAGCCAACAAAGGATTTCACTTTAGTGGTGGGAAATGAGGTGATTAAACTGGAAGTGAATGAAGTGCTGCACATGTAAAATAGGCTTTATGAGGACTGAGGGCTGAGGGCAGATTGCGTTTCATACTGATTTGTTGCTCCGACCGGTCTTTTCCTCAAAGATGTGTGTGTTTGGGTTTTGTTGCAGTCAGACCAGTAAAAACACTTAAGTCTGTACACCTGGACCACACACCTGTTTCGTCCACTATTGTCCATCTGTGCAGCCACTCATGCAGACACACACACACGCATGCATTTCGGCCCCTGCAGAGCTTTATGTGAGCATGCACAGAGGAGGGCTGATATCAGGCATCCCACCACCGTTCTGGTGCTCCCCTCCCCCATCCCCGGCCTTTCCACGGCTGAACTTAACAGATTAAACTATGCAATATCACCCATACCAAGTCACCCCCACCCCACCCCAATTCAATTTCTTCTCCACTCTCCTCCTCTCTCAGTCAAATGATTTCTCTTTTTTCCCCTCTCTCTCTCTCTCTCTCTTCTTGTCCACTTTCAGAGAGAGTGTGTGTATGCACGTGTGTGTGTGTGCACACAGGCGTGTGGGGGTGTGTAGGCGTGTGTGTGTGTGTGTGTGTGTGTGTGTGTGTGTGTGTGTGTGTGTGTGTGTGTGTGTGTGTGTGTGTGTGTGTGTGTGTGCGTGTGCATGCAAATACATTCTCCTGCTCCTCTGATGTTGGGCTCAAACTGGCACACGGAGAGAAACGATGGCTTAAAATGTTCAAACGTGCACTAATAAAGCTCCTGTGTGAGCGTGTGTCTGTCAGAGGGAGACAAAGAGGCCACACACTCGATTTGACAGTGACAGACAGACAGATGGACGGACAGGAGCGGGTGTCTGTGCAGGAACGAAACGTCTGCCACAATACCAGCTGGAAAACGTCAGTTTCCTCGAATCGCTGTCACGGCACCGGGTCGGCCTGTTTGCGTGTGTAAATGTGTGTGTGCATATTTAAACTCAAGAGCACTGACAGAGAGTAGCAGGCCAGACATATGTGCAGAGTTGTGCTACAGATCATGTAATTTCTGTCAGGGCTTTGTGTTACCTACAGAATGGGATTTTAATGAGAGGTGTAGGGTTTCCTACATGGACCTCCTTCTTTGTCCACTGGGTGTGGTTTCTCTGGGAGTCCCTAAATCACAGGGTCTGTTTGTGCATAAATCCACATGCAGGCTACTGTTGGTGCACACATCTTTATGCGTCCTGTGTGCAGTGCTCTCCTGGTCTGAGCATGTGGGTGTGTTTGCTGTAGCCCATGGCTGGCTGCAGAGTGTACCGAGGGTAGTACATCAGGGTAAGGCAATCTGCCTCTGAACAGCTCCTTCAGGTGAGATTTATCACCACTGCACTTGGCCTCTTATTATAGCGATGGATTCCCAACCTCTGATTCTGTGCGTGCACTTCTCTGTGCTGGCAATGTGCGTGGGTGTGTGTGTGTGTGTGTGTGTGTGTGGGTGTGTGTGGTACCCTACCAAAACCCACCCCCACCTCTTCACCTCAGTCTGCATGCTTATTAAAGTGCTGCAGAGAAAATCAGCCTTTTTTTTTTTGACTCCACCCTCATAAACTTCTCATATGGACCCAAACGAAGCACAGAGAAAATAGAGATGCTCTGCTCCAGTTTTATAGAGCAACTAGACTCACATATTTACATTTAAATATAGAATTTCTAATTTTAAACACTTTTTCTCATTCAGCATAGTTTTTGGTATGTCAATACACCAGTCGGTATAAGTACTGAGTATAAATTTATTACAGATTTTCAGCATTTACACATTTAAAACTAACAACAAGCCAATTTATTTTATTTAGAACTGTTACATATTAGTTATGTACTAATGAAATAACATGTAATAATGTGTGGAAACATTTTACATCTTGTTCTGGTTCATTTTCACACTAAACTTTTAAAAAGTGAACCAAACAACAGAGAGAATGCTATGCAGAGGCGCTGAAATGAAGTGTAAGCCATGACGATGTTTCTCTGCACGAGATCCATGAAGCGGTTTTACCTCCTATCCTTGTCTGGATTTGGATTTGCATTTCCACCCATTTTTGCAAACTGCCCCGGGGTTCACTTGCAAGCAAATCAAGACCCACTCCAGAGTTCAGAGGGCCTTTCACATTTCCCCAAAACACAGCAAACTATCCAAAGAAATACATTTCAATGTATTTTTAATTCTTCAAACATTTTAGTGTTAAAAGGCCAAAACACCAGCAAAAACATTTAATATCAATATTTGAAGGAGAAGTATTTTATTGAGCGGGATATTATCAATTTAGCTGTTCTTATTTGCTAAGAACTGTCTATTTAAACCAGCTAATCAGTAGTGCACAGCAACACTTTTGTGGAGAAGAGGCTTAGTCTATGCTCCATACAGATTGAGAAACCTCTGCATACTGCAGCTTTTTCTCTGGCATCTCATTAAAAAGTATTTAAGCTTTCAAACATTTCAGGCAATTTTTGAAACTGTTACCATTAAAAATTTTTGGTATATCTTGATACGAGTAATTCACCTCTGCCTTAAGCTAGTATGAATAAACCTCACAGGCACAGTCAGTTATATCGTCGCAATTTTGCCTTTGACTTCAGTTGCACTTATATTTATAAGAGTGATGATTGCATAAAAAGCTTCAGAGGTACACTTCCTTTTCCATACTTCAATTATTGTAAGCTGCGGAGCTGCTCAACCTGATCTACAGACTGCTGAAGGGGATGGGGGAAGGAGCAATATGGACCTCAGAATGTGATGGTAGTTCTTAAAAAGCTGTCACTATGAACTCTTTTTGGAGAAACATGCTGTTATGACAGTCTGTTAAAGGTGTTAAATCCAGCAAATGAAGTAATGATACACCAGGTGTGCATGTGAGATGCTAACAGAAATAAGATTTTAAGCACTTCCTGCATTTTGACCCAGTCTTACAGCAGACCGCCAACATTTCCAGGTTCTACTTATTCCATGTGAGATGGAGTCTGAAACCTCAAACAGATCAGACAAACCAGCTTCCTGTAATCCAGTTAACCTTCCTTTTGTGCTGAAGCACCTTGCTGCTCCTGCATGTCGCTGCATGTCGACATGGCGGAGCAGCAAACTGACCAAATTAGATAATCCTTGATGTTGGATTCATGAAAGCAAGACCTCTAAAAAAAAATCTGTATCTTTGTTTTTCACCAAACAGGGAGTAGTTAGATTTACTCAGTTACATTAATTTAAGTAACTTATTAGAAACATTTTATTTTTAGGACTGGTTTTACTTCACTATACGTTTTACTTTTACTTGAATAAAATAACATATCTTAATCAAAACAGATTGCTTGCACCCAAGCTTTGTTGTTTTATTGATATTCTCTCCCTGTTGTGCCATTTGGAGGTCAAGTAAATGCACAGTAAATAGTATATTTTTCTTCACTGCAAGTACTTTAACCTGTTCTATCACTACTTTTACTCAAAAATATGGTAAAGTATTGTTACCAACCTCTGCTTTTCACATGTAAAAAGATTTCACAAATAATAAACTTTGTTTTAAGAAATTTAGAAGTATGGTAGTTTATTCCAGTACAGGCTTAGCTCAACCATATAATTATAATTTTTATTCTTTTCTAAGGTGATTCTAAAGTGCTCCCTCTTTTAAGTTGTACCAAACAAAATGAAGATTTGATCGTGTCAGTTTAGAGTTTAAAAATGCTTAGGATCATCCATGTCAGCTTTGGTCAGTAGAGAAAATCAAATACAGCTCAGACTTTCTAAAAGTTGTGAGATTGCCCAAAAAAATGTATACTCAATGGGAAGTGCAGAAGCAGATGCAAACTTTAGTATTAATAGCAATTAGAAAAGAGATAACAGATCATTCAAATTGTGTCACTGCAGCAATGTTTCTTTTTACTTCTGAATCAGCACATTTCTGTGCTTCTTAGATTCCTGCTACTATGTTTGGATCAAATATGGAGATTTTGGAAAAGTATTTCCAGGGAAGAAAACAAAAACAGTAGAGTAAAGCAGTTGCTAAGTCATGTTATTATACTTTGGTTTACCAAAAATAAATAAAGTTGTTTTGTGAAGTTATTATAAGTCTAAATGTGGACTGATTTTAGCATAATGGCCAAAACAATTTTAAATAGATGTAAACAGTAGCCAGCTTTAAACTCATGACCCTTCAGCTAGGTGCTCGTGTTTTTGTAACAAAGCTATGTGTCAGGATAGATACGCCAGCACAAATGATATATATATCCAAGGCATGAGTGTACTGTTAGCAATTATTTTTTTGAAACTCTGTTCCTCTTTCCTGCCGTGGCTACATTCTGTCAGAGCTGCTTGCTCGCTATTACAAACAACTTTTTCACTGTGGTGTGTGGTGTATTCTGCTTGGAAATCACAATTCCTCATGCACAACACCAACAAACATGAGCATGGTCTCTGATGAAGCCATCATGGAAGCATCTCATAGTGCAGTTGAACTGTCTCACAACACTGTAGACTAAATGGCATGTTTTACGCTTTCTGATATTTTTGCATTTTTCTCTGTCTTTTTGAGCCCCTCATGAATTTTTTATTTGAATTCTAAGTTTGGAACACTTTTAGACCAGAGGCTTTGGCTTGGTCTAAACCTGGCATAAGTTAATAGATTTTAATAAACTATGACTATGAATAAATCTATTATTGACACAAGTCTTAAGTATAGATTAGATATTGAAATTGGGTCTAATGCTCACTTGGAAAATATTTAATTTTAATTCCTCTTTTGGTATAAGCTTAAACAAGAATAATAATCCAAAATAAATAAGCTAAAATATGACCTACAGCAACAAAGCGCCGTGAAGTAACAGCCATGGTGATCCAGAAATAACATCAGTATCAGGTCTGGTAATGGCATTTAACTGGATTGGACCCAAATCTCTAGGAATGAATCAAGAAACTGTTTGGTGCAGACTGAGAACAAAATAGATTTGGTTTGAGCTATCCCCATCTTTTCCCACCACACACTCCTCTTCAGATTTACACTAACATTCATGCTGAATTTTCCTAAATTTGTTGGCTGGAAAGCATGCAAGGTCCCCAAGCAGTGGAGCTGACTGACAGTCAGTTAGGTAGCACTGGAGAAATAGGTCATAGCGCTATAAATACTTATCTATGCTTCGCTCTTTCTCCCTCTCTCAGCTTCTTTCGCTCTTACCTTTCTAAAAAAAAAAAGGGCAACTACAACATATAGAAAGTCTAAGTAATGGAGATGATGAAAGGAAAAACTCGGAAAAAGTAACCCTCTTAAAAACATCAGACCTCAGGCTCACTCCCATAAGATTACAGAAAAAGAAAACTCGGAGAGGAGAAATGAGTGCAACAGTGTGTGTGTATGCATGCGTACCGGAGGCAGAGTAGAAATGAGCGAATGAGGGAATGAGAGGG
This sequence comes from Poeciliopsis gracilis, assembly GCA_911649635.1. Taxonomy (NCBI): domain Eukaryota; kingdom Metazoa; phylum Chordata; class Actinopteri; order Cyprinodontiformes; family Poeciliidae; genus Poeciliopsis; species Poeciliopsis gracilis. The sequence continues at coordinate 3,518,663 of CAJVRI010000884.1, read as the reverse complement.
TGAAACTGGGAAGGGGAAAGAAAGCTCTAGAACTGGCAGGCTGTGGCCTGAGCCATCACACAGGGCTGTTTGCACACAGAGCCGGTTATTACATGGAACTCATTTAGCTGGGCTCAGTCAGGCAGGGCACAAGTAATATTATATAGGCCCTGCTGCAACTGCCTCCAATACAGCAGCATGCGCTTATCTGCATCTGCCCCTTCTAACCAGCACAAAGAAGTAATATCGCTGAGAGACACCACACATCCCCATATTCTGAGTTCTGGCGGAAACCATAGAAATGAATTTAATTGCTCTTTGTTCCATTTTTAAAGATTTTAGTCATTTTCTAATTCCAATATATTGAGACAGGATATTTATATCCCATCTCAGAATGTGAAACATTATATAATTTGGTAACAGTAGACTATAAACCTTTCCTGTCAATAGATTTGCGTCTAAATCCCCCTAAAAAGCTCTTAAGTATAAGCTATCTAAAAGGAATTACAGGGATCTAAAAAAAAATGGATATAAACTGTCCTCAGTTATAGTTTCTGCTGAATATCAATACAGAGACATTGATCCAGAATGGGGAGGAGTGATTTGGAAGTGGTGGGGGTTTAATGATTTGAGCCAAAGAAGGAGGTAAAGAGGAGGGGACTGTGGAAAGGAAGCGGCTGGACAAAAGAAAACAAGTGATGAGGAAGAAGGGAGGTAAAGATGCAGATAGGGCAGTGATGTTGATGGGAGGAAGAGAGGAAATCGGATGGAGAGAGAAGCAGAGGGAAATAGATAGAAAGAGAGATTAAACGTTTCTCTAATCCAGCAGAGCGACAGACTGGTAGGGAAATGCACAGCAGATCCACTCGTCAGCCGCTGACAGAGCCGGCCCAAGATTGTTTAGGACCCAAGCAGACATTGATTTAGGAGGCCTTCCACCAGTTAAACCCATCTTCCACCACCACTGAGTAAACTGATCACCAGGTTAGACTAGTCCACATGCTTTTTTATGCTTTCATGTTTGTCTGAAAAGCAACAAAATAACTCCTTGTTGAGTTTTTGTAAAAAGTAGGTTTTATGAAGCTCGAGCTGAGTTTTAAAGGAAGTGTAGAAAGAGCCTGTTGAACAAGAGGTAATTAAAGCTTTTGTTTAACGTGAAAATATTATGGCTACTTTTAGTGTCATTCTGTTGTGAAAATTTAATGCTGCAAAAATAAATAAATAAATAAATATTAAAACCTCATTTAAAACAATATAAATCTATATTAAAAAAGAAAAACATTAAAACGTTGGTTTACCCAAAGTAAAGACAATGAAGCATCACTGATGATGCTAAACGGTTAGTGAGTCATCGCATTTCCACACTGATTATAAAATGTTTCGTTCCCGTGTCATTCCTTCATTTCATACCTGTAAATAAACTATTTAACTATTTAATACCCATCTACTTAAACTACTGTGTACACTGATTTTTCCTGGAAGTTCAGTATTTTTATGAAAAATCAAATATCAATTATTCCACCTACATGCTATTTTATTTTTAAAACTTCCCAAAGGTTTGGTTTAGTTTATTTGGGCAAGGTGGTTCTTTTGAATTGTGACAGATTCAGATCACTCCTCAAATAAAAGTGAATAATTTGTGCCGGAGCCATGTTTCACCACAATAAACTGCAGTAAAACGTAGAAAATAACTAGAAATCACAAACTGTCCAATGCTAACTTTAGCAGGTACGAAACTTTCTGAACCAGATGGCTCCATTTTGTATCTGAGGATGTACAGTACGACATGACCAAAACTGCAAAGGTCCAAAATAGAGAATGGAAGACAGAACCACCCCCCCTCTCTCCAGTTTCACAGATCAGTAGTACAATCATATTGACCATATATAAGATTATGTTCTGTTTGAGCCTTACATCAGTCATTTTACATGGTTTGTTAAAGAAATATGCCATTAAACAAACTATGGAAATACAATTATTGACTTACTCATTTGGTCTGATGGTCTTGTCTAACATGCAGCTTTTCAATAAAGACTTGACAGAGTGGGCAATAATTTTAAATTGCTTTTCAATTGATATTTAGGAACTTTACATCCCTGTCAGACTATCACGTATCTGCCTTTCATTTCAGCGGTGTTGGAAGCCATGATGCAAAATAACGCCTGACTACATACTGAATCTGTGGCATGCACAGCTTGAAAACTAGCCAGCCAGGCTGCCATAAATTTGTTTTGGCAAGTTGAAACATTTCAAGAGAGCTGCAGCTCCCACACGCGCTGTTTATGTCTACCACTGCTACAGAAGAGACGTATTTTCAAATCAAATGCTGCAGTAAGACCTGTCCAGGGCGTACCCCCCTCTCACGCAAAATGTCTCGCTGGAGATAGGCACCAGCACCCCTCCCAACCCCAACGGATCAGAAGATGGATGGATGGATGGATGGATGGATGGATGGATGGATGGATGGATGGATGGATGGATGGATGGATGGATGGATGGATGGATGGATGGATGGATGGATGGATGGATGGATGGATGGATGGATGGATGGATGGATGGATGGATGGATGGATGGATGGATGGATGGATCTATGGATGGATCTATAGATGGATCTTTGGATGGATCTATGGGTGGATGTTTTAAGGACAAAATAAAAACAATGGTCAATCTGGCATCAACACTTATGAAAATAAGGAACACTCATTCAAATGTCTATATTTGAGCCTGGAATGTGAAATAAATCAGTTAAAAAATTGAATGAGATGTTGATATCATTGCAGACGTAACAAAGCTCATCTTGATGGAGCAGAATATGATGGATTCCCAATATGCATGCACTATTTGGAAGGGGAAGACATCAATTTTAATGTTAGTTTGTGGTACAATTGCACTACTTTATGTAGCTCATGTATTAAAGCAGCTTAGAAATTGAGGTTGTGGCTCTGGCTCGAGACTATGTTGTTCTGTACACTGCAAGACCTGTTTATTTGGCATCAATAAGACATTTTATCAGTGAATTTATTCTTGAGCCTGAACAATCTTTAAAGAAATTTAGGGACAGAACAGGCATTGTTTCCGCCCCAGGCTCACAGCCAGCCGTCCTATTAGAGCTGACTTTGAACCCAATCTTACTGGTTGTTTGGCCCATTTTTAGCAGGATAGGCCTCTAATTTGTGAGCCTCTTGTAGCAAGTTTGTTTGGGGACGTGCTAATTAAAAGGGCTTGTTTAAAAGCCCATTTCAGTGTTGTAACTGGAACGTACTTAAAGCCATACTGGGTAACGATGGCATTTATATAGCCAAGGAGATGTTAAAAGGAGCTTCGATTGCTGCGGCTGAGTTGTCTAATACATACATTCAGCTTTGCAGTTTCACAGAGCCCACACTGATTCAGTGATCTAACATCTCTGCAGAGCTGATACTGGCTGACAGCTTGTGCTGCCTTGTTTTGTGCCTCGTTTTTACCTCCTTTGTCTAACTTAAAGCACTTAAAAATCAATATAGGACCACCATTTGAAAGTGCGCTGTTGTTCATTAGTCACTGCCCTCAGTCTGGCATTTACTCTGCATTCCCTGTGCACCTTTTTTTTAACCAACCCTATTCTCCTTCTTTTCTGCTCAACCTCTGCTCCCCCTCTGACTCCATGCAAATCAGTCAATTTAATCCCCTGACATGGTCTCACCGAGGGCCTCTGGGAGCAATCTGGCCAACACTTCTGCTTTGGTTGGATGAGCATACCATGGACTAAAGACGACTTACAGGAGGATGGACGAGGAGAAGAGGAAATGTTTCATGTGCTGCTTCCCATCCCCTTTCCCTCCTCATTTATGTCCAAATCCTGGTGCAAGATTATCATAAACAGTTTTATTTATGACACTGGTGTTAGTTCTGGCATAAATAATGCTGAGGGTGAGCTCCTTTTTCTGCCACCCAACAAACAACCAAACAAATACCCTAAAAAATAGACACTGAACAAAAGGGCTACACAAGTTGGGTCATAGGTTCAACAATGTTAAGAGAAACCTAAGAATCCCATTTTTACATGTAGATTAGAGGTTTGATCAACAGAGAATTTAAATTCTTTGTTGATTAAGTGCCTATAATCACTGTAGAATGATTCAATGCATGTCAGACTAGTTAATATGTTGTGCTTTTCACACTTGCTTATACATGTTGACGGCATAATCAACATACATATGTGTAATGGCTTCAAAAATAACATTCATTCATTGTAAGATAACTCATTTCTGCGGCAGATCAAAAACAGTTCAGAATCTTAAAAATCAATCTTGAGTCAGAAACCAACTTTTGCATCAACTTTCGTTTATTTTGTATCCCATTTTTTGGGCCAATAAAGTGGGACTATAGTGGACATATTGGGTGAAGGCAATAATTCCACTATCAAGATTCTGTTCAGGCTCAGTTTATAAGATCTGAATCAAACACCAACTTCCACAACAGCAGCCACTCGGCCACATCAACAACTGAGCACACCGCTGACTAGCGAAAATAAGAAATTAACAACTTGTTCAGCTAAGCTTTTGTTTGTTTAACCCCCAGTGCCATCCTGCACATAAAGTTATATTTCCAATATTACAAAACAAACCACTATACAGCATTTCATTGGCGTTTCACCAAAGAAATCATCTTGTTTTCTGAACAGTGAGATTGTTGTGTTTGATCGGTCCTGACCACCAGCTGGTCATAAACTCTGAACTATGATCTTTTTCCAAACATGTCATACTTAAGAGCTCTTAGGCTGTTGACTGAAGAATACTCTAAGTTACAAGAGTACTCAGAGCTGTCAAAAGCTCTTTGAAAGGAAGCTCTACTTGTTTAAATCAGGTCTAGATGAAGTTCATTCGTGCTACAAGAGAGTGAGAGAAAGCAACACTTTCCGCAGGGAGGAAGAACAGAGGAAAGCAAGGTTCCTGTTTTAGTCCTTTGAGTTTTAAAATTGTCTAGTGTGTCAAATTTTAAAATGCTCTTTGTGGATTTTTTTAATGATAAATAATGAGCTACATTCTCCATTGAAAACAAACAGACTGCAGTTTTGGGAGTGCTAAGCTAATTGCTAATACAAGATGCAGAGGAAACTTTAAATGTGAATTGTGTAACCATTGTGTCTTTGTTTTAAAATATTTCTAAAACCCTGCTTTAGAGTGAATTTTACACATCCAGTTTGATGTCTTTGATCTTGATATGAATAATTTATCACTGCTCAAGGCAGGAAGGCTACAAAAATATTTAGAATGCTGTTCATATATTCCATCTTCTTATATAATAGCTTTTAAAGAAAAATCGAAATCTGCCAGAATCTCTACAGGTAGAGATTCTGGAATTAAAATCATTCTACTAAAGAGGGAATCTTTTATTTCTGGGGACTAGCTGGTGTTTAATTACAATAGCAATCAACCAAAAACACTAAAATACCCTGACAGCCAATCAGAGCAGTCCTCCAATCAGCACCATAGCACCCCGGTTCCCTGCCTCCTGTGAAGTGATATTCAAAGCAGCCACATGTAGGCTGGCCGTGCGCTGGATCGCACTAAATTTCTCCTGTCTGCACATCAGAGTGAAAAGCAGAACGACGATCCATATGTGCAATCTGGTCTCAGGTAGTTACGGAACCGGCACATGCATCCGATGTCTGTCCCTGCTGCCACACACAGCTCTCCTTCCTGAGACTTTTCTTTGTTTCAAACTGCTTAAAGCCGGAGCGGTTTGGAGCGCTCCAGCACATCACGGTTGGCTCGTATCGGAGCCATTGTGGAATATTTTGGCTGGATTAGTGTGAGCACCCACTGACAGGTGCACGTCCACTAACCTTTTTGGCCGGGAGCCCGTAAGGCGGTCAGCCTCTGCATTGCTCTGAAATAAACCTCATCCTCATCATAATAAACGAAAAAAAAAAAAAAAAGTAGAACCACTAAAAACCAATGCGCAAAGCGGATCTCCATATAGAATCAAACGTGATGCTGTATGCATACAAGGTTAGTGTAAATGCGGCTTAAACGCGCGTAGGATGAGCGCAGCTCTCTGACCGGCGAATTTATCCCGCCTGTCCGTCTCCGAGGGGTCCGGAAGGTAAAGCTGCATCCTAAAATCAGCAGCTGTGTTTACCTCCTCCTGGTCTAGTAACAGTGCTCAGTTCAAGCTGCTTTAAAGCCACCCAGAACTGCGGCCAGCCCGCCTCCACAGCCTGACTTTGACCGTGATCTTGGCTGGTTACACTGGCAAGGGACATGCCGGGTCACCCAAACCTACCTCCAGCATTCCTCCATATCCCTGCACACACACGCTGCTGTTGGATCAGGAGAATGATTATAAGAACTGCACCGGAGCGCACATACTGAACACTTCCATCCCCAAACCGAGATCCTTAAAATGCAACTTTTCTGCTCACTCGCATCCCCTGACATTATCCCAGTGTCTGCTGTGTGCATTGTATGTATATAGACATGCTGATGATCATGCTGAGAATTATCTGTGATTTATTATTTTTTTCCAAAAGCGCCGAGGTTGCGCTGACAGCATGCACAAACACACACGAAAAAGGCGCAAAAGCCCAAAAGATGCCCGGTACTTACGATTTGAGGGGGTTCTGCACCGCTGTGGCCATTTTGGTATAGTATGATAGAATGCAACACCGCAGAGCCCGGTATTGTACATGTAATGTAGCAGCTATTTCAATTTCATTCATTCTCTGGGGCTGCGGCTGGACCGAGCCAGCCAATGGGAGACGGGAGCGCTCAGTGACAGCTTCGGGGAAGTGTAGTTTTTTGCGCATGTCTGCTTGTCACACGGCGAAGCGGTGGGCACTACAAGTACCAGAGGGGATAGCGGTGCCAGTGGACCACAGGCCCGCCTCGGACCTGTAAGGGCAAAGCCATCCCCCATCCCAATTTAAAGAGAAGAGGGGGGGTTATCGTTTATAGAGTTATGTTGCATGGATGACTATGAATCTATTACTGTCTAATCTGGTGATAAATTAGATTACCAGAATACCTTTAGTTCCCAATGTAAGTTTTAATTAAAGAGGTGGTAGGAGTGTATATGCAAATGAAGGGAATTATCTATCTGAAACGTTCAGCCTGGAAACTCCTATTACACATATTAAAGTGTTAAATAATACAGTGCAGACTTTTTAGATAATTAAGACATTTATTTGCACCTATTATAAAAAAAAGGGGGATAAGCCATAAAATGAAATCTTCTTTTATTTCAGTTGCATAAGAAAATTATAAAAGTCCAGCGTTTAATTGGAGTCCATTTCCTTTCAGGAGTAAGATAATTCTCTCTGATTTTATTTTTTATGAAATCAGTGGTGGTTCTTACATGAATAGCAATCTGGGCGAGTCCCTCTGTCTGTTGCAACCTAACGTCCCGTTTAGACCACATATGTATAAAAGTTTTAGAAAATAAGTCCTGGACACAGCACATAGATGTTAGAGTTATAATCTGGTGGTAATACGCCACCCTCTGTAATGCTGCCCTGGGCAACTGCCCTTATAGCTCATATTAAAACTCACCATAATTGTTAGTATTCCTGCTGCTTATAATGTCCTTTTGACAACAAAACAGAAATCTTCTCTGAGAACATGTGATCTTCGACCTTTCCACTATGCACAGCCACTTTACACAATCCAGAGTCCCCAGTCCTTTCTTACCCTCTTCACTCTCCAGCTCATTCTACATAGTGAATATCTGTGTGAGATGGTTGATTTTAGTCTGATTAACCATTTCTTTGTTGATCTGGTGATATATTTTGGATCATAATCCATCTGAAATTTCCAGTGATCCACAATCAAATTACCAGTGGGGTCCACTAGATTTTCTTTTCAAATTTCTGTGTATGTCATTGGTTTATGTAATAAGTTCCCCATGGCATTTGGAAGCAAAACTGCCCCACAGCATAACAGATCCTCCACTGCACCTAACATTGCGCAAAATGTCATTTTCCACATATTTACTCTTTGTTTTAAACCAAATTTACCTGGAAAGTTTGTTGCCCAGACATCAATCTTCATGAGCAAACTTTAAATGTTATATTTGGGATGGTAGGACAGAAAAGCATTTTTTCTGGTATGATTCCCAAAAAACAGTTGGCCAAATGTTGTCAAGAAGCTTCTATGGGGATTAGGTGATCCCAAAATATTACATTTTGCTCTTATTCTCTAACAGTGAATACTGGATATTTTTAATATCCCATGCAATCCATACCAACTGCTAATTTTGTAAAAAGGAAAAAAGAAAAACATTATGTCTGCTTGTAAAAGATACATTTGGAAAGATTTTATACCTCTACACCAGGAGTGCCAATAAATGTGGTTGACCAGTGTATATTAAGTAATGACACATGAATTGACCATGCTTTATCTCATTATCTATGAAGCCTGGCGAGGAGGATCCTAAATTATTAACTAATCAGAGGTGATGGCTCGGGTCTAGATCTGTAATTGATTTTCTCAGACATGTGTCTGCACTAGATGAGCCCCAAGCAAAACTCTCTTCAAGCTCTTCACCACTTCAGCTATATTCTTCCTTGTATGAGACATCGTTTTTCTTTGTTTTGTTTTCTGGCCTCTTGATGGATATGAGCAGTTTAATTTAATGAAAATTTCAAAGCAATATTTTAGCTGGATAATAAAGAAGAAGGAAAGAAGAAACATAGCCTCGATGTTGGATTTTTTTTCTTTTTTACTGTATGTCATGTTTGCAGCAGTGGCGCCACTCTAAAGCCTTTCGGTGACATGCGATATTTATAGATCTGTGCTAACAAATATTTAATGAACATTAGCAACCAGTTCTAACATGGCAGCACTGCTCCAGTAAAATACTTTTTGTCAGTTAAATGAAAACTTTGATTTTGCTTTGGCGGCTGTAAGTGTGGGGGGAAGGTTTTTGTGAAGCATACAGGTTTGAAATTGTAAATCAAACTTGAATTGTATTTTGTCTCAGTTGATAATTTACTTTTATGAATAGATGTCAGATAACAGGAGTAATCAGATGGAGCATCTTTTTTAAATGTACATGTTGCCACAACTTGGTGTCTACAGTTTTGTGAATGGTAAAGTTCCCTGCTTTACTATATTTGTCCACAAGGTGGTGCTCATACACCGTGCACAAATGCATCAATGACGCTGAGCATGGCACATCTTTGAGGTTTTTTGTTTTTTTTTTTACCTTTATGGCAGGTTAATTTAGCATTAAATTAAACACCACTCTGAGCATTCAATTTTCTATACTCAATTATGTTCGCACAACTGCGGCTACAAATCGTTTTCTATGTTCCTACGGCTATATTTCTTACTTACGAGAGCAGCGTGAAGGAAGCTTGTCACTGAACATCTACCAGTTTACCAACCCTGTCTTCTATATGATCACTTTGCTTACCATACCGCACGGCGCCTCGCTCTCTGTGGTTCTTGTTGTGATTGACAGAGTCATGCTGAACTTTCGTTTTGCGTTCCGGCGTCGCCACTATGTTTTGAATGTTTAAAGGACGATGTCGGAAATACTGATGAAGGAAATGGATAGTCTGTCGGTCGGCCCAAATAAGTCAGAGGAGTTGAGGGACGGGGCCCGGAGCTTCCTGCTGGTGGACGAACAGGAAAACCTGCAGGTAAAGTTAGCCGAGCTAATGCTAACAGCTAGCTGTTTGGCTAAAGCGCAGCTAACGCTCCCTCTAATGGAGGCCCATGCCTCAAGCTGCATATAGGGAGACATTTCTCTCTTTCTCTTTATTTATCTATTTTTTTTTACATCTTTCGGAACATTATACAGTTCTTTTTAAATTTACGAAGTTAGCTCGTTGTGTCGATTCTGTATTTCCAGCCTTTTATTTAAACATGTAGCAGCGTTGAGATGTCTACTTATATTGTGTAAGTTTTAGATCATGCTGCAGAAATGTTTAGAGTGTTTTTAACAGCAGAAGGAAACAGAGCAGCGTGTTGACTTGTCATTAGGGAAAGCACCGAGTGAGTCATACTCTTCTGACCCACAGGGAGGCACTCTCACTTTGTTTTTATTACGTGATCAAAGTGCAGCTAGATAAAGACTTTCTTTACTTATCTGAACACGTTAAAGCTCATCAGGGCATTGATTCTAAATGCAACTGTTTTGACCCCTCAACAGGACAAATTGGTTTCTTATTAGGTTTTGTCCTGATGATTCTGTCATCCTCATCCAGACTCATTCTAATTGAGTAGCAACTGAAGTCTGATCTAATGCTTCAACCTCACAGACAGCTTTCTGCCTCATCCTGTCTCTCCTCTTCCAGGTGAAAAATGACGCTGAGTTTGTGGAGAGGCTTGGCTGTGCAGACGTCACTGGGGTCAAGGTCCTCTCCATCTTTGGCAACACCGGCGATGGCAAGTCCCACACGCTCAACCACATCCTGTTTGGGGGTGAGAGCGTGTTCTTCACCTCCAAGTCCCCCAGCTCCTGCACGGTGGGGGTGTGGGCCGCTTACAATCCCTCCCTGAGCCTCATCGCCCTGGATACAGAGGGTCTGTTGGGAGCAGCAGCCAATCAAAACCAGAGAATGCGTCTTCTTCTGAAGGTGAAGTCAGAGGTTTTTGATTGGTCTTGATGCTTTCAATCTATAAACCTCTCTATTTTTGCATAGCTAAGGACAGGGAGCACTACAGTTTGTTGTTTGGAGTCATGTTGAGGTGTTTCCAGTAGCCGTTACTTAGCTGGGTTTATTTGTGTCTGCTCAAGTGCATGTAGATAACCAAGTGTAAACTTAAGGAGTAAGATCTTATGGCATTGTAGGGAATAAATATTTATTGTCTTATTTAAAAAAGCAATTGAATTATTTATTTTTATGTGTTTAAAGGGCTTTTGTGGTTTTCGGCAGAATGTCCCAATCTGTTTATCCGATTAATTGATTAATCATCAAAATAATCAATTACAAAAATAATCTTTAGTTGCAGCCGTAACTTAGGAGTTGCCTTGCAAGATTTTGTCATCCTCACTCAACATTTTTATTCTGGAGAACATCTGGTGGAAACATTAATATCAGGGAAAACTATTACTTGTAGGACTTCTGTACAAACTGATGTAGAAAATAAGTTGCTTTTTAGTTTGTGGCACTAACGTCCTAACTACAATTCCTCGCAAAAATATTCATACTCCTCGAACATTTTCACATCTTGTCTTGTTGAAATCAGAAAATTCAATGTGTTTACCATAATTTTTTTGAGATGGATCTACATAACAGCACATAATTGTGAAGTCGAAAATAAATGCTGTTTTCAGATTAGTGGGCACAGTGTGACCTGGGGTGTGACCTGGGATTTCTGCTGTTTCTGTTTCACTAAAAATCAGTGTGATCGACCAATAACGTATTAGTGCTTTACATGAATTAAAGGAAACACAAACAAAATAACAAAAGAAACCAAAAGCAAAAAAGAGAAGCACTCCACAATTTATAAGCTAATAGGAGTTTCTCTGGATCAACTAATAGAAAATAGTGAAAGTATAAAAATACACATTTGTTCCCCATGTTTAATAAGAATAAGTAGTCTGTAAGTTATGAACTCGTAGAGGTTTTTCTAGATTCTTGTTCTGACTTTCTAAGTTTGTTCCAGTAGTTTCCCTAAGTCTTGCTCTGACATTAAAAGTTTGATGCTCAGTGTTGATCTAAGGTAATGAGTAGTTTCTCTAGATAAACTAATAGGAGTTTCTCTGGATCTTTCCATTCTTGTGATGTGATACTGTGATGCTTGTATTGCAATAATCCTCTACTATTCTGTCAGTAAGTGAACACACACGTTCTCTCATCTTCTGCAGGTTTTGGCCGTGTCTGATATCGTCGTCTATCGCACGCGGGCGGAGCGTCTCCACAATGACATGTTCCAGTTCCTGAGCAGCGCGTCCAGGGCCTATCTGAAGCACTTCACCCGAGAGCTGAAGGCTCTGTCCAGTCGGTGCGGTCTGGACGTCCCCCTGTCGTCTCTAGGACCCGCGGTCATCGTCTTTCAGGAGACAACACACACTCAGCTGCTGGGCCAGGGTATGAAAAAACAGCACAGGGCCTTGCAAAAGTATTTATACCACTTGAATGTTTTCACATATTGTCACATTATGACCACAAACTTCAGGATTTTATGTGTCTATTATTGTGAAGTGGAAGGGAAGGGCACTGGAAAAACAAAACCTTGCAAAGTGTTTTAGGTCTGGTTTATAGCTTGAAAATGTCTTAGTGCGCTTGAAATCAGACAAAATTAACTTACAAGTAACTTTTCAGCAACATATAAGAGCTTATTTAAAGTTAATAATTACTTGATATTGATGTAAAAGTTCTAGTTCTTCAGATTATTTTACTTATAGACTTTCCCTATGTTATAAATAAAATAATATTCAAGTGGAACTAGTACTTTTTAATTAATTTGTAAGAAATGATTGACTTAAAACAAGCTCCAGTATTTTGCTGAAAAGTTACTGTAAGTTAGTTTTGTTATATCTCAAGTGAACTAAGATATTTTTTTTAAATCCACCCTCTCAGACTCGAAGGGGCCCGGTTACGCTGACACTCTCCTTCAGAAGCGTTTCCATGATTTGAGTTTGGGGACAGAGGCCTTCAGCTCGGTCCAGTACGTCGGCACTCAGACCATCACCCCCCCCACTGACTACAGCAAGCTGCTGGAGGCCGTCAGGCAGCAAGTGAATAACACTCACACTCGCTCCCCGCGCCAGCCTGGGATTGTGTTTCATGCTCTGGAAGTAAGTGGTCTTAGCGAGGTTTAGCAGATGAATCGGAAAGTGTGCAGTTCTTAGTTTTAATTGGTCCTCTGGGTTGATTCTCCTTACCTTCTGTTTAGCTTTCATCCCACTTTTAAGTTCCACTTTTCCTCCCTCTAAGCTCTCCCTCTCTCTGCTTGTCAGGCTCTGAGCGAGCGTTTCAGTGGAGAACTATCAGACGATAAAATGACGCTGTACTCCTTCTTCCCTGATGAGTACTTCACCTGCTCCTCTGTGTGCCTCAGCTGCAAGTAAGTTGGTCCAACAGTCTGCAGACTTTACTGGAACACTTTTTCTCAAATGCTTTTGAAATGCAATGTTCAGGCATTTCTTTGGCTTGGAATACAGGATTTTTTATTTATTTTTTTGCTGCTTGTGGCAGCATGTTGGAGTGTCTCTCTCATGTTAGTTCTGATTTGTTCATTTTATAAACATTTGTTCATAATTGTTTTGGTTGACATGCTGCATATTTGCACACATTTTCTGTCTGATCATTGTTTTAAATGCCATGCGTCCTGTGACTTTTTGCTTTTGCACAGTTATTATGATGGCAATCTGTGGCAACAAGGTATTGCTTTAAAACTGGGAGAAGCTGATTATGTTAAAAACTCCAATAACATATGAACTACGACCCCAAATCCCAGAGAGGCTTCATGGTCGCATGTTCTCTTTCATTAATCATGAGGACTGAGGATCATATCCCTAACTTCATGATGTTCTTACTGCCCTATCAACCCCACGCCAGCTTCCAAAAGTTACCCAACACTCCATTAGTGAGCAGGCTCTGCCCTGGTGCCGTTTCCTGAGCTTAATCTTTAGTTGCTGCTTTGGTCACAGGAAACATGGACACAAGGTTTATCTTTATAAATCTCTGAAACCGTAATATTGAGTCAAAGATAAAATAACAATAACTGGTTGATTAAAATGAAACATTTCATCACATCTGCCCTTATAATTTCTTCTAATCTTCTGTCTCTCTGCGCCTTTTAGCATCCGTTGTAAAAACGGCATGAATCACCTCAGAGACCGGGTCCCTCACATGGCAGATGGACTCTGCCAGTTTGCTCACCAGTTCAACAACAAGGTCCTCATCTGTAAAGTAAGCAGCCCCACAGTGAGTCACTGCTGTTCCAGTTTCTGTTAGAAGGCCCAGTTAATTTACCATCTTTCTATTTGACTTGGTTCTGTCTCCAGCGGTGCTATGAAGGAGGCAGGGAGGTGATTGTTGTGCCCAAAACCTCGGCTTCTTCTGACAACCCGTGGTTTGGGCTAGCCAAATACGCCTGGTCTGGGTAAGACGATACACACACGCGCACACACACACACATCCTTCTCTGTTTCATTTCATATCTAACTTTTGATTATTCCTTCCTGTTCTTAACTTAGATACGTGCTGGAGTGTGCCAGCTGCGGCGTAATCTACCGAAGCAGGCAGTACTGGATGGGCAACCAGGACCCTGAAAGCGGCGTAGTCCGCTCCGAGGTCAAGCACGTCTGGGAAGATGTGAGGCAACAATCATATCTGACACAATATTACAGCACCTATAAATAAAATGAAAAAAACCTCTCCAGTTTATTTTCAACATATTTTAATCATGTTGTAGGTTTAACAGTCCAGAGATGATCAGAATATGTTGATGTGATTCTCTTCCTCTCTGTTGGATCCCTTTGTCTTCTTTTAGTCCGACATGTTCCTGACCAGCCACCAGAACGCGGCTCAAAGGGTTCTGGACGGGATGAACTACGTGATCCAGTCGGTGTCTGAATATGGAACTGGCCCCACCAAAGCTGTCACTGCCTGGCTCACCGACCAGGTGGCTCCGCCGTATTGGAGACCCAACGCAGAGATCACTGTGAGTCCCAAGAACTAAAGCAGAGATTCAAAACTGACTCAAAAACAGGCCCACAGCAACACAGATCCTCTGCCATACATAAGAACTGGCATTGTAAGTATGCAAAGTAGCTGTATTTCCAAAAGTAACTTGATTTCAGATTAATCCATAAAATAGCAACAGAGTTATTTTGCTGATTACTTGATTTTAAAAGTAAGTTGCCTCACAAGTTACTTTATTAATTACATTCATCCTCCGATGCTTTAATCTAAAAATGCCAACCGGTTTCAGTCAGTACTGTTTAAGGGCAGCATTTCCTCTACTACATCCTAATAACCAACTTCTTCAAGTCCTATCCTCTTACTGGTTTTACACCGAAATTCAGTTTTTGTTGTTTTGGTGGTGGAGGATCTTCTGCCATTTAGTCGCATCCCTCTGCGTCACACCACCTGGTGGAGCTTGCTTCGTCAGCTTGACTGTACCAAGCTGCAATCCCTAATGTTTCTTCAAATGTTGTAATGTTGTTGTTCTTGATGTAGTATTTTTGTAGTTAGATGGTTTGGAAAGTTCAAAAATTATTATTATACCCCCAAAAGCAATAGTAAAAATGTATTTTATTTCGGAGTTGACAGTAAAAAATGGTTAAATTCATATTAGTCAACAAAACTTCTCCTCGCCCCCAAAAATGTAAATGCAATAAAAAAATTCCTTTAAATTTTTTTCTTTATGTTTATGTAATTTTATTAAATGAAATCAGGCTCTGTATATCAACAATCAGTTGATAAACCTAATCTGGGATCGGCTGGTAGTAGCTCCATCCTCCACTAGGGGGCTTTCACCCTCTCTCCTTATTGCATTAAACTGCTGCATGAGAGAAGTAGAGGAAATCACTCGTTATTCTGTCTCCTCTGCATTCAAGAGTGTAACAACAACACTTTGTCGACAACATGCCTCAATATTGTCATCGGTCGCTGACACAAACTCAAAATATAGCTTACATTTCCAGCTAGAAAATGCTAACCTCTCTCCTCCCTCCATTGTTTACGTTTGTGTTACTGCCTGGTGTTAAACATGAGATGTCTCTCCTTGAGGCACAAGACAAAAGAAACAATAGATCTTTATACTAAGTAAAAGGATAACGATAGTAGACTTGGATAACTAACTTTAATCTGATTACTGGATTAGAAATGAGGCGTAAGACTAGTCATAACTGACAGAATTGGAGAGATTAGAGTTACTGACATCACTGCTCATAAAGCTTTCGCACTGATATTATTGAAGCATGTCCATCCACGTCTCCCTCCCTCCCTTCAGGCCTGTCATGGATGCCAGAAAGAGTTCAAGGAGGCGGATCGGAAGCATCACTGTCGATCATGCGGCGAGGGCTTTTGTCATCCCTGCTCCAGCTACAGGATGCCGGTGCCACAGCGGGGCTGGGGAAGCAGTGCTGTCCGGGTGTGTCAGCCCTGCCACCAGGGGGGAGGACCCACCAACACCAACAGCCAGGGTAAGACCCACACAGCCAATCAGTGAGTCTAATAATATGAGGTGATGTTTGTGACACTTTGAATGTACTTTTCTTTCCAATAGTGAGTAAAGTGGAGTCTCACGGTCTGATGGCTCGCAGGGTGACAGAGGTGGCTCAGTCCACAGTGGATATGGTCACCACGGCGTTGGACTACCCCCGCTGTGAGTCCTTCTACCTCTTCCTCATCGCATCATGTTAAGACTCTCATGTACTCCTTTGAAGATATCAGATAAAGCAGATCAGTAAAACTTTGTTTTTGTGTACATTTTTGCATTGGAAGGAAGCCAATATCTGCCAACATCTGTCAATATCCTTAAATAATGACAGCTAAATGTTTTTGTTTTTTTTTTGTTTCTGATCAGCTTTCGTGAAGGACGTGGCTCGGCCAGACTACTGGGTCCCGGACCACAGCATCACCCAGTGCCATGAATGCAATGAGGTCTTCACCCCGGCCATGTCCAAGCACCACTGCAGGGCCTGTGGTCAGGGGGTGTGTGGCCCCTGCTCCACCCACATCAAACCCGTTCCTTCCCGAGGCTGGGACCACCCGGTCAGGGTGTGCAACGGCTGCTTTGCTCGCACCGATACCCTGTGACCGGCCGCCACGTTCGGAACTACTTTTCAGGCTTCCTCAGATGGTCCCACTCAGCACTGTGAATCCCAACTCTGCTGCTCAAGGAACCTGAGAGGGATCAACCCAATGGCACTAAGAAACTGAACTGGAATCAGCTTTCATGGGGACTATAGAGGACGCTCAGAGGCTTGATATAATCACTAGATGGGGTACTAACTGTCAGCTCTGCTGAAGTATCTGCTTCACTCTTATCTGCCTTTATTTTACAAACTGGTTCTGCATCAGTAATAAGGCATCATATCCAGCCGCAGATCACTTTTTCTGCAGCCTCTCAGCATTAAGCAACTTTGAGACGAACTGGACAACAAAACAAGCTGCACATTTAACTTTTAATCATGTCTGATGTTTATCTCCTCAGTTCTTATTAAGTTGCAGCAGAACTTGAACTCTTAAAGTGAAGTTTATATTATTGTTTCTTCCCTTCCTGCAGCAGGCTGCTCATACTTACTAACTAGTTCATTTAAAGTAAAAGGGAGTTGTTTGGATTTTCTTTATTCCCCCAAGCCATAGGAAGCATCTTTTTGGTCTCTCGTTGCACAGAGAGCAGAGACTGAAAATCTTGGAGGTAGAAAAACAAAGTTTGGGGTGTTCCTGATGTTCACAAGGTTCATCTGCAGCAGATTGTGCCTTCATGGGTATATTTCTACTCAATTAAACATATCATTAGTTCTGGATTTTTTTCACTAATTGCCTTGACTATCATTTACAGTTATATTTGGTATATAGCGAAAGCAATGAGAATAAAATCAATATCTTAGCACATTTGGACATTCCAGTGGGTTAAAAACCATGAGTATTGGAGTAGATTTGCTTCTCAGAAAGCTAATGCAGCTGCAGGAAACCAGAAATGCAGTCTCATGTAATCACATGTAAATAACATTGAAAGTTTGATTTAAAAACTATCACTTGTCTTTGCCACAGATTTTTTCTTTAGTTTATTTTCTGTGTAGAATGCAGTTTTTATTCAATTCTGGTAATTGAAACTCTTGACTTTGATCTGAAATAAAATAATATTGACCAAATAAAGAAAAGAAACACATTTTCTCTATGTGACTAAAAAAATGTGTTGAATTACTTATTTTTCATTTCAGTTTTAAATGCTTTAATAACATTAAAACTCAGATGTCTGAGGTGGACATGTGCTTGTTAGTCCAGACTAGTTGTATATGAAGCATGGCTCCCAGTATGATGCTCATATTGGCAGAATAAAGCTTCTCAAATGACCATATTCTATGTTTATATAACGGACAGCTGATGTATTCACAACAATTATAGTGTTAGCTAGAACTGTGTTTTCTTCTGGTGACATTCTGTAAGCGTTAATGTTCAGACAATGATCTGCAGTCATCATTAGTGTGAGTCAGCTCAGTATGTGACTTACTTGTATTTGGAAAACGTTTTGGTTGTGTCTAAATCACTTTTGACTAAGGTTTCCAGAGCTGTCTTTTCCTAAAACGGCATCCAGGTGACCTTTAAGGGTCACCTGGATGACCTTTAACACACATTATGCCACAAGAAAACATTATCCAATTTGAAGTTTAAAAAAGGTGTAAACATTTATGTTGTTTTTCCTAAAAGCATAACTTTTATTTCCTTCTTGAAAGCATACAGACCCTTGCAAAAGTTAAATTTGTTTTACTAACTTTTACGCACCATTCAATTATTTTTAATGTCATCTTGGTGTGCAGTACCTTATCTGTACACATGAGGGCGCCCAATGAACATCAGCAGCGCAAACGACACAGGAGTAAATTTCACATGAGACCACCTGCTCCTGACTGGTCAGACCGTCTCAGTGGGTGGGTCACTGCTAAGCCGTCCTAGTTAGAAACCAGAAAAAGCCGCTTCTCTGCAGAAACTTGGTTCCAAAAGTTTATGCTCCCTTTAACAATTACTTTGTTTTCTTTGCACCGACTCATTTGGAAATATTTGTCCACTCCACATTGCTGAGGTTCTTTATGTCTGTCTAACAATGAGGACGTTTCTGGTCCCATTCAGATGACGCTACAGATGCATCAGATTAAATTTTGCACAAGGATAATCCAAAAGTGTAATCTGTTCATTTGTAACCACAGTTGATGTGAATTCAATATGATGCTATAATGATCTTCAACTTGCTGGTGCTTTGAACTGTGTAAAACTTCTTCCACCTTTATAGAAACACCAGTTCCATGAGAAAGAAAGTCACCCCACAGGAAAATCCAGTTGAACTGCGTAACAAATGTCACATCGGAAGCGGAAACGTTTGTCATTGCTTTTTTTTTAAAAAAAGTTTTGAAAACCTGGAATTTTGTTTGTGGGTTTATGTGGACTGCTGTTGGAAATTTTGAATTATTTCCTAATGGAAAAAAAAAAGAAAGAAAAGAGAATGATTTATTCAGACAGAAAATGTTTCAAAGAATGAGCCTTTATTTTTAGGAGCACTGATCTCATTCTGGTTTGAAAGGTCAGAAAATCCCGATTTCAGCAACCGAACAATAGGTGGCGGACTTTCCCTCTGAATGGCAGCTCAACTGGATCCAGCCTCTTGTGTCTTGGTCTGTTGGATCGAGCATAGTTATTTTAATGAATGCGTTTCCTTTTTCATCTTGTGTTTTATGTAGAAATACCATTTTCTGTGTATTTGAGACATTAAGAGTGTGTGTCTGTGTGTGCTTGTATGTTCATATTCATCCCCCTTTACTCTGATACCATGAATTGAAATGTCTCTAGAAATCACCAAATTATTGTTGTTAAATTTAACTTAGAGCGTATAAGTAAGAATGGCCTAGTTAAAGTCCAGAGAGAAATCCAATTCAGAATCTGAAGCAAGACTTGAAAACTGATGTTCACAGTTGCTCTATGTAATCTCAATGGGCTTGGAATTTATTTATTTATTTGTTTTGCAAAAAGGAGAGGAAAACATGAAGCCCCAGTAAATTACAGATTTCAGCTGTGAAAGGACAAAATGTGACACATTCAAGAGGTGCTGAATACTTTTACACAGCAGAGCATGGTGTGCTGCAGCAGCCAGCTGTGCACCACACAGTAGACAAGCTGCACTCATCGATAGTTCACACATGCAATTAATCAGAGTAATTACTTCTTTCAAGCTTGAAGGACTGCAGGGTCACATGGCTGTGGTTTTATGCGTTACAATTAGCTGTGTGGTCATGTAACTATGGGGGAGGGGTTGTATTCATTAATAGTGAAGAATTACCTACAGACGTTGCTACAAATGATGATATGTGTGTTTCAACTCATACAAAATAAGTGTTTTTGAGGGAAATGTGACAGTAAATGAGTGAGTTTATCAGCAAAGAGCATGGTTGTATTATCTTCTGCTTATCAGACAATCTAGTCACAGTACATTATGCAAACAGAATTACTGACTGATCTTGTGCTGATGCCCTCACACAGACAGAAGCAAGAGGTCACTAAAAGCAGCTTGGAGACTGGATCTGAGTCTTTTCATTTAAAATACATCCATGCTGCACAGAATTACACACACTTTCAGTTCTGATCATTTTAAAAACAACGTGCCTTGAGTGTTTACCCACACTGTACAAGAAAAATAACCTCCACTATCCGCCAGCACACACACACACACACACACCCCCCCACACACACACACACACACACACACACACACACACACACACACACACACACACACACAACAAATACACTGTTATCCTTGAAAATCCACTGGGAGAACTTTTGTATTTTCAGCTGTTATCGCTGTAATGAATTGTGTGGTAATGTGTAGCGGCTTTTGTTGATTATAGCACTTTTTCCTAGGACATAAATCTTTTACTGTGTCACCATGACAACCAGGTCTTTTCTTCTCCTTTACAAAGGCCCACAGAGTGCTTTGCATTAGCGTTCATACCTACTGAACTTTGGCATGTTGTGTCAGATTGCAGCCACAAACTTGAATGTTGGTGGAACAGTTGGTGCCAACACTGCAAAAAAGGTTGTGGGTTTGAATCCCAGCCTCATGCTTACTGGTATCCCAGGAAATTACAATTCATACAATATAAGCTATAATACAAGAATTGTCCATCCCTACTCTAAACATAAATTTTCAAGTCAGATTTTAGGTCTGAACTTTGACTGGGCCATTCTTACACATGAATTCACTTTGAGCTGTGTCTAAAGCCAAACAGCAACTGTCCCTTATGAAGAAATGCAACGTCACAGCATGATGATGTTACCGCCATGTTTTATCAAGCAGACAATGTGTTCCAGATAATAAATAACAATGGTTTTCCAACAAACTTAGGTTTGTTTTGTAGGTTAAAATGTTCAATCTGGGTCTCACCTGACCATGTTTTCTGTTCCTGTACTATTACTTCTGTCAAAATGGATTCCTTTTGGCTTCATGGTTTTCTTTTTACCTGCTTCCATGTTGAACCAGTCAGCGGGTTAACGGATGTGTGTGAATATACAGAGATGAGTCTGTTTGCTAAACCACATTCTGTTTTAAGGAACAACAAACTAATCTTTCTTAGTATTGACATATACATTTTCAAAATTGGGTTAAAATACTTTGTAACTATTCAAAACAATATGTTGTTCTACAGCTGGGATATTTACTGATAAAAGCCCCACAATAAGATTGTGTTGCCAGCTGGTATGAGATTAACACGAAGATGAATGCTGTCATCTTTACCACATTAGTCATCGTTCTGGTGTATTCCTGGGAGTATTTGCTTAAATCTGAGACCATATTGCAGTGATGCAGGAATAAAAATAGCCTGAGGAGGCACAGATTGCTGCTAGTTAGGTACAGTTGTAAAACAAGTCCCATCAAAGCTCATTTAAATGATGACACACTATAAAAAGATTTTACTGGAAGGCTTATTGAATGAGTAAGGGTGAAGTAATAAAAAAAAAAGATTCAGTGCTCTATATCCTGCCCCTTTGTTACACTTTGGCAGCTCACACTCTTTCACTGACCTGAGATCAGAGGCAGGCGGTCCGCTGAGAGTTAGTGCAGTAGAAAAAGAAGAAAAGGGTGCTTGTCTGGTTTCATTAGCGATCTGAGCTGCTGCAGCAGAACCACTCAGCCGAAGCGGACTGGAGGAGAGACCCGATAAGACAGCGGTGCATTGAGGTACTGTTGGGGCTGGTTCAGACCAAACGCACACAGGAAGGAGCTGAATGAGTTGCTGTTGACAGATTCAACCTGTCATCACTGGCAGTTTCTAGAATGCACCAGATTGTTAATGGATCCATGTAAATAATTTGCTGATCATGCTTCTTACTCTTTTTTAAAGACTGTTTGCAGATATGCTGTGTAAAACATTTTTATTTCTTCACAGGGATATTTTTATTTCATTGCCCTTCATATGAAGAATATGTGGATTCCTCTGTCTTGCAATAAAAAAAACATAACAAATGAGAACATTTGTTGTAAGTTAACTTGACAGAGTCCTGATCCTCATTCCATCTTTGTTTTTGTTAAAAAGTGTGACTTTCTTATCTGTAGTATCTTTAACAATAAATATTCATTTGTAGTGTGCATAAAACACCTTTAAAAGCAGTTTTGCTCATGTTAAAGAAACAGCTTTATGATATGGGATTCTGACTTGTCAATATTCGAGTTGCATATTAAAAATATTTAGCATCTTCCATTAGATGATATTTGACACACCTGCAAAGATAAACAGGATGACGGAAGGATGGTCCGACCAATGAACAGTTAGTCAGTAAATGAATGAATGAATATATTTGATTAAATGACAGTTGCAGGAAATGTTCAAGTTGTGATTGGCTTTGGCTAGCTGCACATGAGGGAGTGCCCAGGGACTAAAGTGAACACATACATATTCATTAAATAAATACTTACCGAACTACGTACTAAATACATTTTCTGTGGCTTATTCTGCAATAATCTTTACACCAGTTAAAAAAAACAATTCAGGAATAAGTAAGATCAGATGAAAGCTTGAAAATAGGTCATTGAGAATAAGTGATGTTTGGGTCAGCGACACATAAGCGAGGATAATATTATATTACTTTATTTATCTTTTGTACAATGTAATTACAATACAAATATGTTGGTTTAAATACAAAAACTTCTGTAAATAAAGATTAAAAATAAACTCCACTGGTTTGCTTTGTTACCATCACTAAGCTAAGGTTTTACAATCAAGTTGATGAGGTCATTTAGTTTGCTTTGACGCAGAACACAATTAGCCTACATTTATAATTTGGAGGGCGTGCAAACAAGAGTCAAGGGCAAAAATGGTCTCTGAATGGACTAAAAGTATCTACTTTATGGATCAATCAATCAACCAATCAATCAGATTCGCTTAATAAATACATAAAGGAAGGTAGAGAAAGCAGTTTGCTCAGATTGGAAGAAATATTGATTTAAACCAAATTGGCCGAAGCCTGGGAGGAGATAAAATGGTACAATTTAGGTCAGCTGTCTATAAATTTGGACGATGGAAAAAGTCAGGCCGCCAGCCGCAGGAAGAGAGTCATTAAGTTCATTACAACAAGGAGCAGATAATGTTAAAAGTGGCAGACCCTCTAGTGGAGCAGGAGCATCTCTGATCAGATTGTAGTTTGTAGAAGAGAGAAACCACCTGCAGAAAGCCCTTTGATTATAAACATTCCTGCCTTTTAAATTCTGGATCTTCTCAGTGAGACCCAACCTTACGACACTCAAAGCGCTACCTCCTTAGTTGAAGTTCGAACTGCATCACGAGTTGCACTTTTGAAAAATGAAAAAGGAACAGTTATGAGATTGCAGTCAGACAGCTGACACTGAGTTTTAAACTGATCATAGATTTTGCTCCACAGTGTTTGAAGCTGCAGAGTGTAAAGACACCAGAGACACTGCTTGTTTTGTGGACGTAATAATGAATATGTCTTAGCCCTAAACCAAATCTGCCTCTTGCTTTTCCATCCTATTCAACCTGTTTTATCTATGTTTCTTCCATTAGACTTCCTTTTCCTTATTCCCTAAAGCTGCGACTTTGTTTTCCCTCCCTCAGTTTCTCACATACAGCTCGTTCTCCATGGTAGCAACATGTGCCTCTGCCTTTTATTGTCCCTGTTTATGTGTCAACCTACACTTCGTTTTACATTCATTCAACATGATTGTTTCTCGAGTCTCAGGTTCTCTGTTCATCTGTTCAACAATACCTTGCAAAAGTATTTAAACCCCTTTGAACTTTTCCGCATTGTGTGCCATTCAAACCAGAGACATCAGTGTATTTTATTGGGATTTTAAGTGATATGCCAAACAAAACTGTACATATTTTTAAGAGGTTTCTTAATATTTTTCCCAGAGCTGTAAATATAATAACATAACTTTAAAATAATTTGACTTCACAATTTGGCGCTTTGAAATTGGGCTCCTACTCTTTCACTTTCCTTTCAAGATGTCGTCCCAACAATGCTCCTCTATTTCACCATCAACAACTGTTCTTAGGAGAGCTGGACTGAGAAGTAGTTTGTATGATGAGCTCAGCAGACAATAAGTTTCACCAGGTGGTTGATAATTGCTGCTGCCACTAGTTTAGAGGAGCTGAGTGGGAAGTTTAGGCATTAAGGAAACCAAGAATGGCTGTCTCAGGAGATTTCAAGGATTTCTTAAACATGCATGAAAGAATCAAAGCAATACTCCAGCTGTGTTTCTGATTAGGAAGAAACATTATAACATGATATAAAGCTCAAAAAAGCAAAGTTTACAGAATACTGCTCTTTCATAATTTCCTTGCTGTGGGACATTTTGATGAAATTTCCTACTTGGAATGTGCACAACTACCATCACAGCCAACAAGACAAAAAAGTTCATGGGGGTGGGAATACTTTTGCAGTGAGGGCAGCACTACCATAATACTCGAAGAGGTGAGTACACAATCATCGTTGTACATGAGGAGAGTATACCCTGTGTCAGCAGACGTATGAGGATTTGTGAAATCTGGAATGTAGTGCAATGTTTCTCTATAGTTGCACAGTGAGGAGGAGCATTTTGTTTTTCCACTGAGTTGTTAAAGTTCCTTGGATTTGTTTGGTGAAGACAAACTGCCTGTGTGCTCTACTGTATGCGCTGGTTATCCTGAAGTGTCTCATGCCCATGTTGTTGGGCGATTATAAAAGTAACAAGCTACACATCCAAGTGACACCATTTTGATTTATCAGGCCTCAGCAGCAGTGAGGTGGAAGAAACATGCGGCTATATACACCAGTCTGACTTATTCCAGTACACAGCTGTAGTGGAAGTTGTGGTTATTTGGTTCCTGTTATATGATTAGGATTCCCACAGTGCTTTCCTTTCTCTGTTGTTAAAAATCAAACATGTTGGGATAAATAACATAAACATGCTTCTGAAACTCTGCTTCAACTTAAGGGTTTCAAGGTACATAAAACATGTTAAACTCAGAATACAATAAATAAAGCAATTTTGGCCATAAATCTGTACTAATAGTCAGTGAGTCGTTTGGACTTTTCCTTTCAGGCATCCAGACTTCTGCCCCACTCGGCTGAGATCAGCATCGGTGTGTTACTTAAATCTTCTACACCTTCGTCCACGATGTTGCCAGACACCATAAAACCGCCACAATAAAAAATATAACAAGCAATCGTCCAAAAATATCTTTTTGGATTGGAATGCATCCAAGATGAGTCCTCTTTTTTAAAAAAGAAACCACTGAGCCGTGTCCTCCCCACAGTGCTTTCAGTAGGACGAACATGCAGTAAATCTGGGGACTTGCAGCAGGAAAAATAAAGCCAGAGTGTAGAAGCAAAAGGAGGAAGGAGAGAATGTTGACGGTTGGACTGATAGGTTCAGTTTGTGAAGTTCAGACCGCTGGAAACCTGATTCTCTCAGACTGCAGCCCAGCCAACTGCTGAGTTCGTCTCTGTCTCACATGGGATCATAAAGAAAGAAATTAAGATCATAGTAGCACTGACTCCAAGGCTGCCACAGGCTGGATGCTAGGCCATCTGAAAGGACCTGTATACCAATTAAGCAAAAATTTCTGGAATAGGTTCCCATCTTCCTCAGGCTTTCACCCCAGAGCAAGATCTACATTTTTAAGAGCCAGAGTCCAACTCAGAGCTCAATCTCAAAGGTTTTTTGCAGACTGTTGGAGAATGGGTTGGCAGTGGCAGCCGGTGCCTTGCTCCCTGTTGGTTGTGTCGCTCCTTTTGTCTCCAGTGCCGCCCACTTGGCTTCAAAACGATCATCGTCTTGGGAGTCGCTAACCCCTGGAGCGGTTAATTGGCTGCCCTCTGGAGGCCAGCTCTCTCCACTGCCACCACTGACCGAAGTCCCGTTTTGGAGGTTCATTGCGGCTGCACTGCTGTGGGGTGGGAGGCCGTTAATGGCTGATGACAGAGGCGGAGTGGAGGAAAATGTAGCTGTGTTAAACCCTGAGGGGTGTCCGGTCGCACCGGCCGCTCCTGGATAGGAGTGGTGATGCCCGACAGTGCCCAAGGGCCCCACTTTGGACCCTCCAGCGGCCGAGGCCATGGTCGGACCTGTGCCTGATGAGCCTGTGGCGGTGCAAAAGGCATTGGCCACCATTTGTGACGGTGTGATGCCTACCACTGGCACACTGGTGTTGGGGTAAGTCATGCTGCTAGCCAGACCAGGCATGTAGGTCTGCATGGGCATAAAGGCAGGTTGGACTGGCTGGTTGGCAAACATCCCAACAGGGGCTGGAGTGGCATCAAAAGCAAGGGGGAATGGTTGCATTGCACTTGGAAGGGAGCCAGGGGGCCCAGGCAGAGAGCCCTGCATCATGGGGGCTCCAGACATGCTTGGGCCAGACATAGTGGGGATGGACATGGATGGGAGAGACATTGGAGGGCCTGACACTGGAGGACCTGGTATTAGAGGGACAGATGATATTGACATGGGTGGGAGAGGCATTTGGGTTTGACACGGAAGGGCAGAAGGGCCAGAGATAAGAGCTTTGGGCAAAGTACCGAGGGGCAACGGGACAGTAGATACTGGGGCAGAGGACAATGTCGCCTGTGTGGATATATGATGACTGGTTATGGAAGGGGGTCCGGGGATGGTGGGTATGATGGGCCCAGAGGGAGGCGTCTGCTGGGCTTTGACAGCCTTAGAGACCTCCTCCAGCCATCTCTCAGCCTCTGAGGGTGTACGCTTGTGGCCGCTCTGCAGTGCAGCAGAAACTGGAGGAGGAGAGTGGAGAGAAGGTTCTGGCTGCACCCAGGATGAGGTGGCTGGAAACACAAACAAAAAGAGCTTCAGATAGTGGGAACAATCCATTTATGGCTATTGATCTTCTGGACTCCTTCTTACCCTGGACAGGTGCAGGCGGAGGAGGCAAAATTGGGGGCACAGTGCAGGTCGGAGGGCAATTTGCAGACATAGATGGGTTGGAGAAGAGCTCGTCTGATGGCTTGGCGAAGGATGTGTTGATCTGGCAACACAGTGCATTTATACTACTGTCACCCTCACAAGGCAACCCCATGTCCATCTCTGGTACCAGCAGGAAAGGGATACATAGAAAGCAGAGAGCACAAAAGGAAAAACATGTAGATGAGACAAGAAGCTTGAGAAATAAAACAAATACTTGAGTTAATGATTCATTTTGCATTGGAATCAAAGAAACTGTTTTTTCTTTGATTCAGGATGTTCAAGATTTAATAATTGTTGGTTACTAACGTAAAAGTTTCAAGAGCACAAGATATTTAAGTGTGTATTTTCAAAACTGATCAGCTACAGATAAAATATATAAGGATTTTAAATATATTTATACCACTTGAACATTTTTCCCATTTTGTCACATTCCAACCACAAATGTAATTGAGATTTTGTGTGATAGACCTACACATAGTGATGCATTATGGTAAAGTGTATGTGGATACAGTTTTACACACATTTCATCTTTTACAAAATTTGCTTTCAGCTCAAAAAAGTGTTTCTTTGTCGAAACACCATTTTGCTGCTGAAAAGTAAATTCTAACCCCAGTTTAAAATCGTTCACAGCCTCCAACAAGTTTGACTTCAGAATTACTTAGAGGATGTAATGTGACACATGAAAGGTTTAATGGGTATGCATGCATTTGCATGAACTGCATATTAATTGTGCTTTCATTCCTGGTGTCTTTTTCCTCGCCTACATTGTACAGTTACAGGGCCTGGATTATATTGGAGAATACCAACAGGTATTGGCATCATATCCACCTTTCAGGTTTTCTTTTTGCTTTGTTTTGCATAGGCCAAGGATATGAGTGGTCACATTTTGTAATCAAGTCTTTAGCCTGCAGAGTTCAGAGGCTCCTTTAGTCTTCACATCAATTGGTGTAGAGAAAATGCGCATGTTTGTTTTGTTATACCCCTGGCAATGGGAGGTTTCTGATTGGGTTGTTTGGTTAGCTGACTGACTGTACAGATCAATACTTAATATGTTTGGAGCGTCACAAGAGAGCAAATAAGCAATTTAATTGCCTTCTACCATTTTAGCGAGTATGGATGTGTGTGGGAGCACTTTGAAGGTAATATACGATCAGAGCCTCCCCCACTGTATACAACATACTGTGAACCATGGGCTAAAAGTTTCTACTGCTGACGAGGGTCTCTCTGTAGCAACCTGCTAACAAATTATATATCACTTAGTGTGTATTTGAAACCATACATAAATGGTTAAAATGAATGGAGGAGTCAAATGTCATTAATTCAAGGCCAAACAAGATTAAACTGAAAGGCCACAGGAATATGCTGCAGTCACTTTATATTTTTACAACCTTTCTTTTAAACCATTTTCCTTTTAAAGTCAGTTTCTTTCTATTCTGCAGGTCACATGTTATTGATTATCAAGGTTCGGGGGAGACCCTAGAGCATTATTGCCTCGATGCTTTTATGAAACTGAGTCAGACACATATCTTGTGATTCTAACCAGCACATAAAAACCAGATAAATATGAAAACAAAAAGTTTAAATTTCCTATTTCTGAGGTACAATGAATGCTGCATGACACAAGATTAAAGATATTTTTGAACAAACAAATAAACTTCTACTCCACCGACTCAATAATGGAGATATTTCATAAAAAATTACTCATCAATACTTATTGCCCAATAATATACATACTGAAATGTAACCTAACTGGACAAGCAACACAAATGTTTAAAAAAAAAGGGGGTTTGTCATAAAAATTGTTAAATAATCAACGTAAAGTGAAACTTTTTGTTCGATGCGACCATCATGTTCTTCCTAAATTGTCTCCATGTGTGTTTGTGCATGGTTGTTTGTCCTGTGTGTCTCTATGATAGACTGGCCACCTGGCCAGGGTATACCTCACATCTGACCCAAAGACAGCTTAAGTTATAGACAATGGATGCATGGATGAGTGGAATAATATAATGATACAAGAAGCCTATATCATGTAGCATTTTAAATATCTAAAAGCTTAACCTAAAGAAAATCAATTTCCAAAGTTACTGAGGATAGAATGTCAGTGGGTGTCTACATTTGTAAGCCAATCTAGAAAAATGTCACAACTCACCAGGGTTCTTGGCCTCAAAGTCTGTTTTGCGCTGCAGAGTGGATGGCAGGTCATTGAGGCGAAGCGACAGCTGTCTCTTAAAGGGAGAGTTCTTCTGACTGAGAGCTGGAAATCCCCTGAATGAGCCTTGGCGAACCAGCTGTTCGATGGGTGCGTGACGGCGAGGGATGGCGTGGGGCCCACCTGGTTCTGGACGCTCCATCTGGGACGCCGTCCCCTCGGGTGGAGAGGCGGAGCCAGGAGGGAGAGCTGGGACGACAGAGGGCTGATCTGAAGGAAACAACGACCTGTACTCAGTGATGTATGAGACTTGGACATTCATTCCTACAATATTTTCTAAATAAGTGCATTTGACAGGATTTTGAAGTGACTTTGAATTTATGGTGAGTGGTGAGGACTTGGAGTGGTCTACTACCTTTCTTTTTATCCTGCATCTTCTCCTCTCGCTCACTGCTGCTGCCCTGCTGGCTGGAAGATGAATTGATGCGGAAGGAGCCCTCGCGCACAAAGGAGGTGCGACTGGCATCGAAAGAAGCCGTCACGCCACACTCCTTCTCTCTGCGCTGCTTTCTCTCCAGACAGGCAGCGAAGGCACAGCCGACTGCATGGCTCAGTCTCTCACCCTGGTAGAAAACATTTGAAGAAAAAAAAGTAATTTATTAAACACACCAATCAGAAGAATCTCCTCTACATTCTTGAGGAAAAAAAGACTGCTCAGCTTGTACAACCACAGTTTGCATTCTTTTTTTTCTGGATGATTTTATGATTTTATCATTCTTTCACACTGTTTTGGAGAAATTTGGCTCCATCATTCACGCCGATAAATATTGGCAGCTGCCTAAAATGTTTTTCACTTGTGAAGAATCTCACAGTTGAGGTACTTAGACATTTCCTTAAAGCTCCTCCCAGATTAACAGGAAGAAACAGTTGCTTCTCTCAGGTCACTGGTTAATCCTGCAGACCAGTGTTGCTCATTTAAACCTTGAACTACAGCTTCACATATCCACATACATCCTTTACAAAGAACATTAGCTGCATCTGATGGTTTCTTTTTACAACTTTCTCAATAGAAATATATATTTTAATGGAAAAAAGATGACACATTATTTAAAAGTCTACAAAAAAATAGCACTTTTTAAATAAAGGACATCAAACTTGATCATTTATTTGTTATTGATTGTATCGAGACACAACTTTTCAATATTTTGTGGTGTACATTGCCACCATTGTTTATTTATTTGAAATAAATAAACAACAAACACTAAAACTGTTTCTGATTATTTAATCTAATGAAGTAAAAAATGTTTCTGTCTTGCTTCCAGAGCCTGACAGTTTCAGGCATCAGATAATACACAGCACTTATTTGTTTGTAATTAGCTTAGATGTAAAAGACTGGGTTGCATTCCTACTTGTGTCTAATTAAGGTAATTAGGATTAGGCCGTAAATCCTCATGTTGTCAAACATAAACATGAATTAAAGACATTTCAAAGAAACCAGTTCTATAGCAGTTTCTCCACAAAAATGCTGAATGTCTGTCGCCTCAGCAGCTTCGCCTACAGCAAGAAGCTCCAGAGACAGAAGAGATAGATTATCTGAAGATGAATGAGTAGAGATATAAAACCAATATGTGATGGAAACAGAGACAGAGACAGATAACCACAAAGATTTCTGGTTAATCCCCACTAATCCCGCAGGTCTGTTCTCTGTCCTTCTCTATGCAGATTATTAATCCCACAAACAATTTAAAGCTCACAAAACCCCCCACAAAAAACACAGATTCTCAAGAGATTTGAATTACGTAAGTCACGTAAGACTTCATTCAGTTTAAAAACAATTGTACTTTAAGATGTTGCCGTTACAGATGAATCGGGTGACTTTTTGTAGCAACATTAAAGCAGCCACCCTAAAATTTGTCTAATTTGCACTTTAAACAACTAAATCTAAAGATGCTAATACTGATGCAAACATTTTGTAAACATCAGAAGCAGAAATTATTTTCTTGAAAATCAATAATCCACAGGAACTGTTATTTGTACCTCAAAACATAAAGGTATTAAAAATCTAAAATTATGCTTTGAATCAATGACTTCCTCCCTTGTTCACCAAAAGATTGACATAAACAGATTAAGATGTTAAAATCTACAACTAAAGTAAAATGAAATACATGTCTTAGACTAGTTTAAACTGATATGACTTGATTAAAATATTGAAAAATATATAATACAGTAAAAGAATAACCAAAAGGTCTTGGTAAATAAAATAGTCCTACATTTCTACCAGGGCAATTTTCTAGGCTGAATTTATACCATAGTTTTTTAACCAGAGCTTTTATTAGTCAATACTGACTACAGATTCTCTGAAGTCCAGTTTGTGATTTATGAAAAGTTTGATTTGTAAAATGAAAGGTGAAGATATGTTTTTAAAAAGTATTGCAACAAATCCAATCTTGTGGACGCAATGTTGTCATCTCATCACGTCAGCTTAACGCGTCAATAAGTCCTGAGTGTTACCATCAATTTTTGGTTGCAAATATGATATAGACTGGAGCAGCAGTCTAAAATCAGTGGAATTTATATTCACAGAAAAGTAAAGCTGGTTGAAAAATTGCAGGTTTTTGACGCTGAGCAGCCTCACCGAGTCTTTCAGGGCCATGAAGCAGTGGCACATCCACCGTCTGGTGGTTCCATCTCTGCAGATGTAGGAGAAGGCTTTGTCGTAGTTCCGGTCGGGAGCGCAGAAGGAAACCTTCTCGATGGTCTGGTCCACAATGAGGTCCTGACAGAGGAAGTCAGACAAAGACAGGAGAGAGGTGGCAGGAATCAAACAGGACGTTCCACAGTAAAAACCAGTCAGTAGACACTGTTTCAATTGATTGTGCGAAGCCTGAAGAAAGAGAAACAGAAAATCTTCAGCCAAACTTGCCCATTGATTGATCCCAATTACTTGACATACTGCTTTATACCCTTGCTTAACTCCATGAAGCTTCATCCTCTCTCATTGCAGAATATTTGCAAACTCGCTGATGACAGAAAAGGCCACTAACCACCAACTAATGACACTGACCCTCCTTGAATCTTTGGGTTGTCTCAACTGCTTGCCCTTCTTTCACAGAAAGGGTTATTCAGCTGCTTTCAGTCTACAGTCACTATAGATGAAACTACGAGAGGGCCCCTGTCTTTCTCTGTGTACATTAAGGGGCCCCCACTCAGCGCTTTGACTCGCACTCAAACACAGAAAGAGAAAGAAAACAAGAGGCGAAGGGGAGAAGAAAGGGAGCAGGGTTCACACACTCATCCACACACTTCCTTCCTCTCTTTCACAGTCGGCGAGAAAATAAGAAGGGTAGAGCACAAGGGTAGAGAGAGAGAGAGGGAAGGAAGACTGGAAAAGAGGAGAAAAGGAAGGAGGGATGGGGAGAGAAAGAAGTGGAAGAATAGGAGTCCATTCAATATGGGCCAATTAGTGAATCAAAGGGGATGCTGGTACCAAGGTGAAAGGCTGGGGAAAGACCAGTGTTTGTGTGGTAGCATGTTTGCAGTGTGTGTGTGTGTGTGTGTGTGTGTGTGTGTGTGTGTGTGTGTGTGTGTGTGTGTGTGTGTGTGTGTGTGTCTTTCTTTCTCAGCAAACATCCACAACAATCTGATGTTTTTCTAAGAATTCATATTTGAAGAACAAAAAACTGATGTGGTGTTAGGAACAGCACCGCAGTCCATGATCAGACTGACATCGAGAAATAACTTAGTGCTTGGCGTCCAAAATGCTGCTGAACAAGCCAAAAAAAATAATGATGTTTCTGTTTCTTTGTATCAATTGAGTGAGAAGGTGCTGCAGAAGTGTGTGTTACACACATGCATAAATTAGCTTTTATATTTGTTTTAACGTAGGTTTCAAAAAATAGTTCAGACAGAAAAAATGATGAAGAGGAGAACCTGAGTAGTGATTGTTACTGCATGTTTTTATAAAACACATTAATTGGTAAAAATTGATCTGCATTTCTCTCCATCACTGTGTGAAGAATTACTGTCTACTTCTATTTTCATTTGCACAAGAAGAGAATCTCCTCATATTTACACTGTTAAAAGCTTTGCTTGAGCTGAAAGACACCGTAAATCTAATATCGATTGACAAACATCATTCACATTTATGCATCAGAATCTTTTGGTAGCACTTTGTGTGACGGGGTGTGCATAAGACTGACATGACACTGTTGTAAACATGACATAATGCCTGTCATGATGAGGAAGGAGTTTTCATGAAGCTTTATGGCTGTTGTCACGAAGTATCATTCTGTAAATACTGACACTTTTAATGCAAGTTTTAACATATTATTTTTTACAGAATAATGCAAGGTTGACAATTTTAATTCACTTTTAATGCATTAAGTGAATTATTTATTGAATGACACTTCATAACAAGTCGTAAACGGTTGCAGTCCAAGTCCAAGTCGTTTATAGATTCAGTCCACTCCAGTTTAATTCAATCCACTACAGTCTAATTCAAACTAAGTATAACCCAATCAAACTACCTTTAGGTTAAATATATTAGTAATTGTCAGGTTCCCTTTTATTATAAAAGTTCATAATCATAAGCTCCATTTGGGAATGATTGCGATCTCCAATTTGTTCACTAGGTGGCAGTAACTCTTACATACCGATCCTTTAAATGACTCAAGCAACTTATCTACTTAAAATTAACATTATTCCAACAGTGAGCCTGGATAGAAAAAGAGATATTATGAAAACAATGCAAAATGTAAGAAGAAATATAGTCCCCGTCTTTGAGGAAACAAGAGCTGAACTCCAGTGTCACAACATTTAATAGCCTCTGCCGACACACACCGTGAGCCGGATCAAGTTTAAAAGTGATATGCTATATGGCTGAAAAAGATAAAGAAGGAGGGAGATGGAGCCAAAGCAGAAAAGTGTGATGAGGGAGTAGGGGAAGTGAGGCCACCGTGTGTGGTGTCCAAACAAAAATAGTAAAGCGAGGAAACAGAAGTGGCTTCAACAGGCTTTGTTTTTTCTTTCTCTGCTGCTCTTCATCCCGCTTAGCATTCAATAGAGCCACTGCTCTCTGTACTCACTGCTGGAGACCTCCCTCGCTAAATAACACCCCCCACACAGGTGCTTGTGTGTCTGTGTGCTTCCTACCAGGCATTTAAGGCACAAACTTTTACAATAACAATCGTTTGGGAAACCAATGGAAGATCCTTCTTAACAATTTAACGATTTAAAGTTTTAACATATACAAATCTGAAAAAAGGGGGCTTTGCAGTGGTACTTAAAGACACTTAAGTCAATAATTTGACCTAGAGTATGACCAAGTATGTCTCTGGCAGCACTACTAAAAAAAAAAAATTCATTTCAGTTCATTCTACTTTGCAAGACAGGTTAAGCTGAGTTGTACCCCACTGCAACAATTTTCAAATTTTGCCACAGATTCTAAACTCATTT
Organism: Poeciliopsis gracilis; assembly: GCA_911649635.1. NCBI lineage: Eukaryota > Metazoa > Chordata > Actinopteri > Cyprinodontiformes > Poeciliidae > Poeciliopsis > Poeciliopsis gracilis. The sequence continues at coordinate 3,484,000 of CAJVRI010000884.1, read as the reverse complement.
TATGTCGTTCCAGTGTAGCTCTGGCTGGATTTAGGGTCATGGCCGTGTTCGAAGGTCAACCTTCACTCCAGTTTTATGTCTTCTGCAGCTTCTACTAGGTTTTCTGCAAGAATTAACTCCATCCATCCATCTGACCTAATTCCCTGTCCCTGCTGAAGAAACACATCAACTATGGGGAATGCACATTTCGGGTGATGTGCAAGGTTAATTTTCCACCAACACATTGCATTTAGCATGAAGGACAATGACTTAAATTTTCATCTCATCTGGCATTTAAAGATGAAAAGAAAGACCAGAACGATGGAACTAGCAGATTCAGGTCAGAGACCAAAGAAATGTCATCTTACCTTAGTTTTGTCATCAACCACCCTGAGTCCATCAGCTGAAACCCACAGTACCGCTTTTACCGTCTTTTTGCCGCTCTGCAAAGGCAAAGAAGATGCGAAAGAGAATGAAGAAAAAATGAATTTGATGGTGACAACATGGAACAAAAAAAAATGTCTTTTTCATGAGCTCATTGTTAACAGGCTTGCAAGCTAATCTAAATGCTTCATACAGACACCAAATTATCACTACATTCTCGGGGTAGGTGAGGTGGTACAAATGATTGAGCAGAGTAAAGACTTTTCCAGCTATTATTTTACATAACTAGACATTCTTCAACAGCACAAATCAATGTATATATATACATGAAACATGCAAGCAAGAGATGGAGTGGGAGAAATTGTGAGAGTGAGAGACATGGTGATTTGGAGAACAGCATGGAGTCGGCTTTGAGTCTCTATTTCAACACAATCAGATTGATGTGAGCGAGGTTAGAAAAGGAGAACATAGGCAAGCAATGAGAGAGCAGAAAATAGGAGGAGAAATGAATGTGGAGGTGGAACGGACAGTCAAAAGGAAAAGAACAATCCGAATGACTGAAAACAGAACATATGTGACTCTGTTTCCTACAATGTGTTCCTTTGAGTTCTTTGGTTACAGAGAAAAACCATGTATGGATTTTGAACAAAGTGACTCCTGTTGTACGCTGCCTTTCCACTATTGCTGTCTGACAGCGACCATTCTGTGTCACCGTTTTCACACGCTCCCTGTCTGAGTCCAGCCTCCCAGGAGGGGGGTAAACTCAGTGTGTGTCTGTGTGTTTATGTGTGTGTGTATGTTGTGTTACAGTTCACTTTCTGTTGTCTTTTTCAGCATCGGACTTTATAAAAGCACACACAAATAAACGTGGACTCAGGCCCACCGGGGAGAGTGAAAGCAGTATTGTAAAGCAAACAACAATAAGGGAAAATACTGGGCCTGGTTACGTCCCACTCTCCAAGCTTCATGTGTGGTGTGCATCTGTATTCAGCAGCCCTCAGCCAATACTTTGTCAAACCAGCTTTCACTGCAATTACAGCTGCAAGCCTTTTTTTGCAAGTTTCAACAAACTTGTCTTTGCAAAATAGCTCTAGTTTAGTCCGATTGTATGAATAGCATTTACGGAGAACTATTTTCAAATCTTACAACATATTCCTAATTGAATTTCCATCTGAACTTTAACCTTTCCATTCAGACATACAAACATGATTTGTCAACTATTTCATTGCAGTTCTGGCACCTTTAATTTTCTTTTCTGCCTTCCACTTCACAAATATGCCCTACTTTGTGTCAATCTATCTCTATAAATCCCAATAAAACACATCAAAGTTTGCTGTTATAAGAATATTTGGAAAAGATGACTGGCTGGGAATACTTTGGGAAGGCCATGTAGGTGTATGAGCACCAACAAACTCCTCGGGTGAACATGTAACTTTGCACGACAAACTGGAGCTGCAGAATAAATGTGCCAGGATGTGTTTCGGATGTGAGAGCGTACTTACAACTTTCAGCTTTTTTACGGCCTCCTCACAAACATGCATTCCTCTTGACTCCTCCACCTCAACGAGCCCCAGGTACTGCAGCACAAACATACAGAAAATGAACATCCTGAGAGGATGTCTACTGTTCCTGAGGAAATGTCATCACATGAAAGAGCTGGGATGACAGAGACATGTCAAAACAAAAATAAGCCAAAAAAAAAAAGCTACTAAAACCTCATTAATCCCAATCAGTATTTTGGTAATTGCTCTGAAATTGTCACATGAGCAGCAAATCTGCATTCAATGTTGGGTTTCCAGCTGTATGAGGGTCCTGATAATGAGGGCAGGAAGAGAGAGTGAGAGGAGAACTGAAGTCAGTTATAGCATGTATTCCTCTTTTGTTGTCTCTCCAGTTCTCTGCTCTGTGGTACACTCAGTGCCCATGGGGGCACGATTAAAGTTCTGGTGTCAGAAGCCAAGTGTAAGAGGAAGACGGGTTTTAAAATATCTAAGGACAGAGTTTGAAGAAATCTGGTTGCTGAAATGAAGCATGTGCTGAACAACATGCAGCCAAGTTGAGGGGCCTTCGGGGCAACTTTTCTGCTCTAGTTTTGTTCATTGCTTCCTGCAAGTGATGAAAATTAGGAAGTTTAGTCACAAATTGATGCAGAAAAGGCATGGGTGATAACAGTCAAGCGACACTTTCACTCTTTCCAATTGAAATTAATTTTAATTAAACCAAATGTCAATGTATATGCAAGTCGTACATGTTGGAATGACCTCTGCAGAATCTTATGAAAACTCTATAAGGCAGTTCTGGTCCAACAGCAAACAAAATATGATGGATGTTAAAAGTTAATTTAAGATTATATATAGGTCACATAATTATAGTCACAAAGGTATTCCCCCATTCATAACATAAATTTGTTTATCTACTTACTACTGTATTTTTGCTTTTGGAAAATCCCTTCAGTTCATTTCACAGATTTCAGTAAAAAGCTTAAGCTGTTGTCAGGAATAAGAAATAGAGTTGTAAGATAGCAGCCTCTTATTGAAACCCCCCGCTGCTCGCTTGCACATTATGTCATTGTCCAATGAAACCAAACTGGAACATTTTAGCTGCAGTTCGGTAACTGAGCAGCCAGCAGTGAAAAATGAAAAATAAATATATACAAACCTCAGAAAAAACAAGAAAATAAAAGACAACTGAAAAACCAATGAGAGTTGTTGGTTCATTGCCTCATTGACTGTTGGTTAGGTTTTGGCAGCAGTGTGTTTTTTGCTCCCTCCCTGCCTCATTCCTGTCACGAATGAAAATGATTTGCAACAGGGTTAAGGAAGAATAATCAAAGTTGTATTAAAAGTGTGTTTTCTTAATTCTGGATCAATGATAAAATAACATAAAAAGTCTGAGCTAACAAAGTGTTTCATGGGACGCTCCAAATGGGAACTCCAATGTAAGGTTGATGTAAGTAGCTGCACATTAATGGTTGTCAAAGCAAGGGAGGTTTGGGAACAGTAAAAACTACATTTTGCTCTCCTTGCTAGTCTGGTTAACCAGGATTGGGCTTAAAAAAACTTTTTTCTCTCCTTTAGCAGAGTTCAGCAGCTCCTAGGGAGGCATTAATAGTTCATGACTTGAGAATAAATTTAGAATCTGAGAAAGAAAAAGACTTCTAATGGAACATAAAAGATTATTGTGCTACCAGCCTTAAGCTGCAAACCCTCCGCATCCCAGCATTAACCATTCAGGAAATTAAGCTCAGCTCAAACTTTGCTCTTTAACATCTTTGTATTTTCATTTCTCCTCTCTTATCTTGTCCAGTCTCTCCCTCTGTTTGCAATTTCCATTCCCAGGACGTGTCTTTGTCCCCTCTGTGTGCCTATTTCATTCTCCCTGTAATTTCCTGTAGTCTCTGTAATCTGTAAAGCCACCTTGCTATCACAGCTCCGGCTCTGCCCTCCATCTTTTTCTATCACTATCTCTTTAGTCCGTCTACAAATCAGCTCTCATACGGCACACACACGCACTGAGGAAGGTCAGTCATAAAATCTGCCATTTAATAACGCTCCTGTTTGCTTCTGCTCCTATTGAGGTATTCACCTGAAGAGTTGAAGTATGAGGCCGTGTGTTATAATACAATATGCATGTAAGTATGGTTGAAGACCACTGTCCTACACAATGGAATCAAAAACTGATCCCATATGAGAGTGTGACAATGGTTACAGTGTAGCAAAAACTTAAACCCTTTTAATGATTTTGTTTTTACATTTTATTGGAATACACACCTTTATAAACTTCCTATTCATCTTTTACAACAATTAATGCATTTGAGATTTAGCTGGAAATGGAGAAGCTGGTACAGCAGATAACTTCATCATACATTTTAAACCCAATTATGACTTGGTTATTCATCCAGCCATAAAATTTGCCATGGATCACTTTACCCTATACTTTGGGTTTAAATGCTAACCAAGCATTGGATCTATTACATCTATCTGCTGATGACTGGGGCTTTTAGTAGTTTTTTAAAATATGATGTGCATTAAATATAAATCAATATCTGGATTTCTGCAGGCTTCACCTGCAGCTCTGAAACTATAATGATTCCCCCTGAAGGCACAATTAGAGCGGAAAAGCTAAAAGACCCCTTATTAAAACAGCTAGCTTGCAGAAACCTGGAACATAGCAATGCAATACATCCACTTAAGACTCTGTAAACCCTATTTCTCATTCAAATTAATGGCAATCTATCATAATATATATTCTACACTGCAGAAAAAAGGGATTAAAAAAAAAAAAATACCTGGAACTAAATAAAATATCTACAAAACCTACCCGAACAGCAAAGTTACATTTGCCCTTGCGTACAGCCTCCTCGTCAGCCTGCCACTGATGCGGTCTGCTGGCCTCTGGAACATAGGTGGGCTTCTTCCTCCTCAGACTCTGACGAAGCTTGTTCATCTCCGGGGTCACGTGCTCCCTGGAACTGCAAACACACAGAGCACACACAGGATCAGCTGCACAGCACAGTGCTGGGTGGCAATTGATTATCTCTACTTTGGAAAAGAAAATGGTCATTTGACTCGTTTTTATGACTAAAACAGACATTAAAAAGTGGGATGAGCTTCATTGATTAGCTGGAGCTCATTATGGGTGTAACCTTCTCGAACGACGCAGTCAATAAATCAACCACAAACACTTTCCATCGTGTTGCTCTGTTCAGATCCAGAGACAGGCTGGAAAAGTCCCACGGGTGACATAGACATAGGAGCTGGCTTTCATCTATCGCAAAAAAAAACAAAAAAAAAAAAACATCAAGAGCGCTGATCAGTAGATCAACCCCCTCACACGCACACACGTATGAACGCATGCGTCGGTCTCTAGCTGAACGATCCTCTTTCCTCTCCCTAATTAAAGCATTCAGCCCGCTGGCCTGCTCAGCTATGCTAATTTCCCTCCATAATGAAACAACACCATCAAAACATGACCTGTTTCAAAGTAATAATTACCGTTTTCATTCCCCCAAAGTCACATCCCCCTCTGCCAGAAAATCTAGAGTCCAAAAACAACATCTGTTTTACATACACCAGCTATTCTCATTGAGACTCTCTTAAATGGATCTCCTTTGTTGTTGATCAAAAGTCATTGCTCTTTTCTCCATGTGTGCAACACAAATATTTAGACTTTTTTGTCATTTACAAGACTATGACAAAATTAAGGATGTTTTCACATCTGCTAGTCTAGTAAACTCAGTTAGATCGGGGAACAAAATTGCAACATTTACGTTTTCAGTTGTTTGGACTGTGTCAAATGAACTGCACCCTTAAAAAAACTGTTCTCCTCACGTGTGGTGGCACTGCACCAAGAACCACTAAAGGAAATGACCCAAAAACCTCAGAGGAAGACACTGAGCATAATGTCCTTCTTCGTGAAGTATAAACAAAAATAGAGAAGCATCAGGTATTAGCGCTTGTAGGATTTCTCTTTTGTCTTTGGAAAAAGATCACAAGACATTTCTAATGCTAGTGTTAGATTCACATGTTTGCTTTGATTGTATTTACCCAGAATTCCCTGCGCTATCATCTGCTTCCTGCTTCTGGAGCGGTCTCTGGTCCATTAGGTATTTACACGCATTTAAACTGCACCAGAGTTCAGTTCAACCGAACAGAAAAGTTTGATTGTGCATTCAAACTTCCCCAAATGAATCTGACTTTTTAGGCAAACAAACTAGAACGGAACTAAGCAGGGGTAGTGTAAATGCACCTAAGTCAGTTACCGCTCCTCATTTAATGCGAAAATGTGAACAAAGCTTTTACTTTGGATATCCAAGGGCTGGTCACTCCAAGATCCAGCAGTCGTCCTTACAACAAGCCCAAGGGAACACAAGTATAAGCTTTAATCAAACTCATAAAGACATGTTAATCAGACAACAAAACTCTCATGACTCCTCTAGCAAGTCTTCAAAGGCATATGGTTTTGTAAGGTACAACAAGAATCACAGAAAGGCAACTTGACAAAATACCTACTAACCATAACCACCCAAAATACACAGGAAAACCAAGATAGGATGGAAGGTTGTCAAGACAGAGCTGCTGAGTTCCTCAGTGGTACACGCAGTACTTCACAATATTTCTTTGGTTAATTAACTCATTCTAAGCAATCAAATTATTTTCTTACCGTCGAGTTGCTCCATAAATCAGCATTCTGGACTTTGTCGACAGTGTCGGCACAACCATCGTACAGTGAGGGCAAATCAGACTCATTGTAAACTCTTGATCTGTTCTCTGCTAAGCTATACACACAGCAGAGTTGACATGCAAATATATATACACACCAAGGCTCATCACTTCTCATAATCACCTCCATCCTGCTGGTAATGTTTCTTATGTTCATGATCAGATGTGTGAGCAATGTAAAGCATTTGAATTCAGCAGCTCAAGTGGCTTTACTCATTCCTGGCATGTAGGGCACAAGTCCTCTGCCAAGAGGAGGCGCAAACACACATCTATGCTTAGACGCAAGCACAGCCCTTCTGTGGCTCACCATGCACACATGTTGAGGCTTGTGCTAGTCATTACTGGGCAGAGAGCCATCTGACTCTCACCTGGCCGACAACTGCACTGCTGCAGCAGGTGTGAATGGGTGTGTGTGTCAGGACGTATAAGCAAAGTGACACATTCAACCCCACATGGGGCGTCAGAGAGATGTTTGGTGGTAGAAGTTGAAAGGGCTGCTTAAGGAGATCACAATGCCCAACAAAGCATGTATGTATATGGATTGAGACAGGAAGGGAAGGAGGAGCAAGAAGACATGAATGGCCTCTAATGTCAGGCCACTAATATCAGGCCACTGGGAAAAGATGAACAAGTACAAATAAAATGATGAATACCTGGAGCTAGGACACGCATTCGTAATACATGTATGAACACAATAAGTTAATAAATAAACTGGATTTCTTCACTTCTAAATTTTGAACAAAAAAATATATATATACAGTATATATTTATATATATTAACACATATATATACCAAACACGCTGCTGTTGCTGCTGCTACTGCCACAGCCTTTCCAATCAAAACACTCATGTTGCATTGGTAGGTGGTGATTGTGTAAGCGTTTGTAACACTCAACGTTGCCAAAACTCAGAAGAAGACCCTGAGTGTTGCCAAAGAAGTGCGAAGCAAAACGTTCCCTGACATGGTTGTTGCTCAGAAAGCTACAGTTCTTCTCTGCATGTTTAGCAACTGATTCTGCTTAATTCAAGCAGAATCAGAACAAAATGAGACAGAATTTTAAAAATGGCCCTGATAAAAAAAAAAAAGAAAAAGAAATCAAAAGTCTCTAAAAGAAGCAAGGAAGGAATAAATTATGGCCTAATATAAGACAATTTAAACTTTTAAAAACCTTTAAAGCTCTGGCCAAAACCCTTGTTTTATGAAAGACTTTCAGGAAGAAAGTTATTGTTCTTAGAGAACCAAAATAAGTCAAATTCAAAGTTTCCACAGAAAGTGTAAACGGCACAGAAAACCAAATGTGCTCTGGTCAGTAAAAGCAACAAACTAAATTCATGACTTACATGTGAACCACTTTCTGCTTTCGCAAACAATTATTTGGCTGCAGACAAAATTAGATTTGGGCCTTAAACATGCAGAGTGACAAAGAATAGTTTTAAATCACAGGATATTGACCATCAATATGCTTTTGATTGGAAGTTTTGTCATCCAATCTGACAAAATTTCACCTATTTTGCAAAGAATGTTGAAAAAAAAAAAAATCAGTCAGCAATCAGGATGCATAATTTTAGAAAAACAAAACATCTCACTATTGGATATTGCAATGATGATTTTGTTTGTAATCAACGTACATTTTCAATCCTCTTCATCTTTTCCACCACTCTCCCTCGGCTTTCTGATCCTGACGACTAAGATCTATGTTAGTTGTGGGTATACAGAACAGTGAAAGTTCATCATATTTAAATATGATGTTTGAAAGTAGCGTTTTATTATATTGTTTCCCAAATATTGCATCCGAGCAGTCTACTGCTTTTTATCTTTCTAGTGAGACACCAATAAAATTCGCAGATTAAAGCCTTGTCCCTGAACACCAAAGTTTAAAATGCAATACAGTCTGGTTCCAAATACTGTATTGTGGAAGCGAGACACGAGGAGAGAGTGCAAAGGCCTTGTTCAGCTGTGACCTCTCTTTGCAGAACATCTGCAGAAGTAAGAAACAAACAGACAGACGGAGTGGGCTGGCAGGCAGACACAGGCAAGGATACACAACATCAAAATAAATCTATAAATCAGCGGCACAAATGAACGGGAGCTTTACAAACCCACGCTAAAAATTCGAGCTGCTTCACTGCAGACTACACAAACAGGAGGATCTGAGCCAAAAAGCACATTCTTGTTCCACATCCAGTGTTTGACTTGTAGCCATCTGGGCTTTATTGTTGCTCTGGAGACGGCAGCAGCCACCATACATATGATGTTGTATGGTAAAAATTCAAATGAGTTCACACAGAAGGACACCATGTCTTCTCTTCTTCCTGAACTCGATCATTTTCATATTCTTCTTTGCTTTTCTTCTTTGTCGCATCCGAAGATGTCTGAAGTTGAATGTCTTCTGATGGAAAAGCAGGGAAATGGATTTCACAAGAATGAATTCAGTGTGAGAAGCTCGCCCACGTACACAGACGCATAAAATGGAAAAGAAAAAAAAAAAAAAATGCACATTTTGTGCCAGCTTGTAAAGTTGGTATTTTTACTGTTGGAACACCTAAATTGTTGCTAACACATTTGTGAGTTTAAAAACATCATCTTAGAAGTCGATGTGAGCGTATTTGTCCTGAATTTCCAAATGCCATGAATTCCTATTGTCTGTTACCTCTGAGTTCACGCCATAAAAGCTCGGGTTAAACAGCCTCTGTGTCCGGCTGCAGTCAGTACTTTCCAGATGTGAGCATGATTTGATATTTTTGGCTCTCCACCTCTGATTCGCACTCAAAATAACCCTCCCCGATCCAGATGTTCTGTGTTTAGCTCAGAGACTTAAATTGGACGTAGTCGTCCTCTCGACTGGAAACCACTGAGCACAAAGAGGGAGGAAAAAGAAGCTGGAGGAGAATAAGGGGTGATTTTCCTGCAAATCCACTGAATGAGTCAGTGACACCTCACATTACGGTAAACCACATGTCGATGAGGCTCCAGAGGGAAGAGGGGAGAGAGCAGAACGAGGTGGAGCAAGTGTCCAGGAGTCTGTGGTAACGGTTTGAGATGAGTCATCGCCGAGCCGAGAGCTCCATGCAGCCACCTGTTTCCACTCTCTCGCACCGCTTCCAATCAACTTGTTTCTCTCTGTGTCTCAGCAGAGGAGCTGTGATTTCCCAAAAGGTGAATTAGAATCCCAACTGAGGAAAAATAAAAGCCCAAAGCTCAGTGTCACAATCCTTAACCTCTGGAGAGTAAAGGGTAAGTTTTATTTTATTCTTCCTGAGAAGGTTAGTATTCTAAATAAAGCATTCTACATGTGGAATGAATCATTCACAAGTGGAAAACATTTTAAATAGTTTCCAATCTTACCAGGATTTGATGTTTTAGCTCATTCAATCCAAAGTTGGACCTCTCAGCATTCAAATAGGTTGCATGGCAACCTATCAGACTTTACAAGCTTCTTGTTAAATGTTAAAGTCAATCACAGCGCAGATAGGAAAAAGTCAAATAAACATGACTTGCAAAGTTGCATCTGAACCAGAAGTAATGTTCTTTAGAGAGATGATGGGTGGAGTTGTTTGGCCATGACGCACAGCATTTGGAATAAGAAATATCTCATATAAAGTGCGTGTGTTAACATATTTTTTTAAATGTACCTAAAATTACATCAAGATCATGCATGTAGACAAAAAATATCAGCTGCAATATGATAAAAAGCTGAAACTCTGCAAAAAATGTTACGATATTGTTGGTCGTTTTAATGGTTGCAATAAAAGTCTGGTGGTTGACTTGTAATATTTATTTTATTCAGCTTGAAGGTCAACATTTAGAGAATATTCTGTCCAAAATGATGATCGTTAAATGAAACCTGAGAGTTAAGTCCTAAAATTATTATCTAAATTATAAATTATATTCACCAATTAAGCAATCGGAGCAAAAATGCTGGCCGGGGGATTTCTGGTAACAATATACCTGCACCAAGTGTTAAGTCTGATGGTGGAAGGGTGATGATTTCTGAAACCACAGGACCTGGGCACCATGTTGTCATTGGACTCCGTGAACTCCACAATGAACCCAACAATGCTGCAGGATAACCTGCCCATCAACTAAAGCTTGGCCCAGACTGAATCGTTGAGCGAACAATAATTCCAGACACTATGGCTTTCATAAAAAAGACCATATATTAATACGCACCATCTAATGTGAACTTAAAAAGACTAAACTTTTTTTTTTTTACCATATTACCAGGAGGTCCTGTGGCTCCAGCTGGTTTCATGATGAAGTCTTTTCGTGGGTGTTATGGTAAAATTGTCAGGTGCTCAATAGCATGAAGCTCTTAAGATAATTAAGACTGAAACAATGATTAGCCTTGCATCACTAAAGCTGTTTGTGTTTGCTTCTCTGTGGTAAGTCCAATAACCCTGTCACCTAAAGCTGTGAAAGTCCATATGATTATGGGGCACAGGAACATTTTCTACCCCCACTGTTTTTGCTAGATCTTATTTATTTTAATAAAATAATTTGAAAAGCTAATTTCTTAACTTTCTCTTAATGTCTCTCCTACATAATTCTGCTATTTAGCAAGCAGGAATGATGTTGGTATTCCTAACGGACCTAAAAATCTGAAAAAGTTTAGACTGGAAGAAAAATTCAGATTCAGTTTAGTTTGTGCCCCCGACAGGCACTTCTTTACTTCTTTATAAGAACTAAAAAAAAAAAAAAAAAAGAGAAGACATAAAAATAGGAGACATACATAAAAGTCTTAAAGGGGAGGGGTGAGTAGCATCAGTAGCAGTCCAAACAAGGTAGGGAATGTGCCATCATCCATTTCTGCCAACACCAGTTTCAATCAGTGAGACACAACTCCTCCTACCCTGTCCTGAATTAAAAATGGGAAACGGCTGCAGGGACGACGGAGAGCTTGAACCTGTTACTCTTCATATTAGGAAGTCTGAGCCGAGAGTCAGAAGGTAGAAACTTGAATATCAGGGATGGGAGCGGTCAGGAAGAGTGAACTGTTAAAACTCTCTGAATCTTAGTACTTGTCTTTATCCATCTGATTAGTAAATTTATTGGCCTGATGCTAAGGTTGCCAAACCAGCAGAGTAGGAAAAAGGTCAACACAGAGTCAATGTAGAGTATGACCTACATTGATCATATCGATCTGAAACTGAAGAGTTTTCTCAGATGAGACAGTTGTTGCCGACAAGTAAAATATTATTATCCAGACTAGTCCCAAGGTAATAGTAATTTTCAACAAAATTACTATTTTGTTGAAAATAGTAATTTTCAACAAAAGCAAACGCCGGCATTTGCTTAGTCCAAACTCAATGTCCCTGTCAACAAATTTGCAAACTTGTGACCTTCAGTGTAGCATATATAAATATGTGTACTCTCATACCAACGCCCGACCCAGTTTCTGGGCCCTGCAGACTTCAGCTGACACTGCGTGACCCATATAAGGACACCGACACTTGTCATCCCAAACTTACTGCCTTTCTTCCACCATCCCACACACACAGAAAACCACAAATGAACCGCACATGTGTGTCCATGTGTGTGATTAGTGAATAAAGGAGCAAAACATAGCAGAGATAAAACAGCGGCCTTGTGTTTAGGCTGTGGACTGACCCAGAACAGGATGGCCTTATTCATCATAGAGGCTTATGAGGCGGTGTTGGAGTGTGGGTGAGCACAAGAAGCAGGTAAAATGGTTGAAGAGCAAAACATTTCCAAGGAAAATATCAATACCCGAGCTCCACTAATAATCCTAGATGAAAGGCTATCTGTCAGCACAATGCAGCAGAGAGCTGTAAACAGTACTGTGTAGGTGGCCTGTGAATCCTACTTATCTGGGAGTGAGGAGGCTGCTGCAGCGATGGTTCTTCTGTTGAGGCTCTGCAGACCCATAAACTGAAGTGGATCTACATGTGTAGCTCTAAGGTTGACGCTCACTGTGACTGCTGTCACTATACTCAAAGTCAATAATATATAATATCATAACGAAGAAAAGGCAGAAGAAAGTAAGAGTTTGAATCCCCACTCTGAGTGTCTCAGTCATCGTGTCCAATTCAGGGCTCCACCTCGTCGAAGAGGAAAAAAAGAGAATTGATCATGACGATCCTCATCCAGCTGACCGACGATTACCGGCAGTCCTTGACAAGTTAATTTTTTCTCCAGTAAAAACTAAGCGGCAGCCATTCATTTATCCACAGCATGTTTGCTAAACAGATCAGCTTTGCTTTTAAAAATTCACCATCACAATTTTTAAAACTGCAGTAGTTCTTTCAGCATAATCTAGAATTCAGCCAAGGAACTGTGGCACGTGTTTAACTATCATCATTGTTGTTTATGCATTTAGAAACTGACTGATGGCGTGCTTGGCGACTGCATCTGAACACCTGCACTTCTGTTTAGTGAATCTGTCACAGATTCGGCTCCTGGAGATTAACAGTGTGGAAATTATTAGGTTATGATAAACAGAATGACATAAAACTACAAAAGGTGGAGAGAAATGTAGCCAAGAGCCTTCAAAACCAATAAAATGTTACATTTCTTCAAACGTTCATGCTAGGACAAAAGGAAAAAGACATAATGACTAAAATTATGTCACTATAAAAGCAAGTAAGCGCCACAGCAAGTAAAACTCTGAAATGTTTTCTTAATAAAATAAAATAAACAGTTTTCTCTCTGTGATCACCACTGCATCTGCTGTTTTGACCTGAAGAAAACAAAACCGCAAGTTGATATAAATTGCTCAAATCTGTCAGACCTGCATCAAAAAAGTTGCAGATATTAAGGTAATTGCACTGTTTTGTGTATTTCCCACTTTGTTTTCTCAATGAAATGTGTTTTTTTTTTCCTTTACACAAACGTTATCACTGTTTCTTCTGCACAGATGGACCAAAAATCCCGACTGACAGATTTTACCTGTGCAGAGCAGCTACCAACTCAAACTCAACCTGTGTTATATATATGTTAAACACACCACTTTTCAAACACTTTCATGCACATTTCCAAACATATTCTCTTGCACTTCGCAGTGTTTTTTTAATTAGTTGTCTGAAAATAAATATAAAAGTCAATAGAAACGATGACAAGAAAACAGCTAAAGCAAAGAGCCACATGTACTGGAGCGATCTATCCCCCAGGTCCTGCAGCTGAGTGAGGAGGTCGGTCTGGGAGTCAGAGAAAACATCCTGCAATCAAAATGATCTGCTTCTCTGTCTTCTCCAGCAAATAGGATTTAACTGGAAATTTTAAATTGCATTATGGAAGACTTGCAGCAAGATGCAGAGAGGAGCAGAGCAAACATTCATATGAGTGCTGGTGCTTGCTCTGCTTCTACCACACCAGATCACTGGTTTAGAGGTCATATTGTTTTACTTTCAGTGTTTCAATTCAAAACAGACATGGGGGCAGGAGGCAATATGCCTCACGATCCAGGGCGCCACAGTCGACAGGACGCCACAAAATAACTTTTCAATCAGTCACAACTCTAAGAATGACATGGGTTACAACTGAGAGGCTTGGCAACAAAGCACATTAAAGATCTGCTGCTGTTGTTGTACAAACTTTCCAGACCACTGAGGTTTTCCGGTTCTGGTTTGCTCTGTATCCCCAGAACCAGAACCAAACATGGAGAGGCAGCATTCAGCTGAATGCTGTTTGGTTCTGGTTCCTATAACTCAGTGCAACTTTAAAATAACCTGTTTAAAGTTCCATTTGATTAGTAGTAATTGAATCATTTTATAATTTTTTTAATATCTGACCAAATATAAAAATAATATATTATTTCATAATTGATGACTGTATGATTTCATGATGAAAAGTACTTTGAACTACCTTGTTGCTGAAAATAAACTGGACTTAAATTGATTGTGTTATTGAGTTTTTGCTATTTTTCATAGACATATTTCTTAACATAACATTTGTACACATTTTTTAAACAATTGATTAAATTAATTAAATTGATCAAATATGTAATAAAAAAGCTAAGCAAGATAGAAAGCTTCATTTCTACCATCTTGTGTTTTGCATCATCCTGGTTGCTAGGCAACAGACATAGGTAAGGTTGGGAATAAACCTGAAGATAAAAGAAGGTAGTTTACATCCTTAACTGCATGTGTATTTCGGAAGTTTTCCAATCTGTATGTGTATTTTTCTCTCTTAAAACACACACACACACGACTTCATACCTGTGTATGCGCGGCTGTGCTAGTCTGTTTATCTGAATGTGCTCCAAGAAGCCAAATAGAGGGAGATTAACGTAACAATATCCAAATCCCCTCTGCCCTTGGACAGCAGGCAAAGAGGCTACAGACCAGGCATGCATTGTGTCCTTTGTCACCGTGTGCATTCTTGTTTGTTCGTTTAGATAAATAGATTCCTGTCTGTGTCAGCGTCAGAGCACACACACACGCACACACGTCTGCATGCCAGCATGTCTGGGGCTGTGAAAACTGTGCGCCCATGTGTACGCCAGCAAGTTAATCTAAACATAGTGTAGCGAGGCGTGAAGTGGAGCGTCCCGGTCGATACGCTCCAGCATGATATTGTCGTGTCGTGTTCCCACTTTGTATTCCCCCGCTATCATTATAAATCGGACCCCTCCGGGCCGGTGTATCCCATGCACTACAACTCAGCAAAGCAGGCTGTAAAGTTACAGCTCCAGGCAAAGAGATCATCCTCCTAAATTGAGGAAATAATAATGTCATATGATATTACATTCTGATATCCAATTCAACCCAATTCAAAAAATAAAAAAAAATCATCCACGATGCAAACTTTCCCAAAATGAGGGACCCTTTATTGCGGCTGCAACACATTAGACTCTTGACAACCCCACCCTTGACAACCCCACCCATGATTTATTTGAACGAATTTACGTCACACTCCTCTGTCAGAGAAAACTGCCTGCCAAGGGGCCTGATGCAGTTCTGATGGCTCGATTTGAGAAGGCTCTGTGAATAGCAAACACTTGTACACTTAAAAAGGATTTTATTTGTCTTCCCTGAATTCTCGAATCAAGACCTCAGTTAATTATTGCCTCTTGCTTCCTTTGCTGACAAAAGGAGGAAATTAAAATTGATATTTGCCCCACAATAACTCCACTTTACACTGACTTTGTTCTCACCCACAATGCATTGCACTTGTGTAAAAAAATAATGCTTTTTAAGCTCCTAAGATTCAGCTTTTGCTGTCGCACCCTTTGTCTTATCCTCTGGCTCTGATTTGCTGGTTTTCATTTGTCCTTGTTTCACCCGTGACACCATCTCTGTTGCATGCACTATTCTCACTCTTCAAGCCTGTTCTCTTTCCTTTTTGTAACACGCCTGGGATCTGGCCTCCTCAGCAATCCAACCATGAGGGCAGGGAGTGAAAATCAGCAAAGGAACCACTAGATGTGAGAGGGAGTGCAACTCCATTTATTCAAGAGAATTCAAAGAGTCTTTCACCCTTTGAATTCAAAATCTTTTCACAAAATTTTGCTTAATTTGTTTTATGCAAGCAATTAGAAAGTGTTTGTTTTCCTCCATGAAAGACTTAAGAGAATATAGGTGGAGCTCGGTAATGTTTGGCCACACCTATAACAGAGTTTATATGCAAAATGAAATATATGAGAAATCTTCATGCTAAAGGTTTAGAGTTTTTTCAATGGCAACAAACCCAGGAGTCTGTTATTTACAGACTCCTATTATTTACATGTTTCCCTGGTTCAACACATCATAGTCCAATAAATGGCTCACTCTCGGGCCTTTGCAGAAATCAACACCTTGACGAGATACTTCAGCTATTTAAACCCACTATAACGGAGAAGAATTGAGCACCGCAGTTCTGCAGACGGGTGGGCGTCTCTCATTCTCATTTGGCTAGTGTCCTGCATGCTTTAGATGTTTTCTTGCTTGGACACATCAGAGTTAAATGACTCTGTTATTAACAAGTCCCTGAACAGCCAGCTGACAGGTTGAGGAGCTCATTCAACTATTTAAATCAGCCATGTTGGAGCATCTAGAACATGCTGGGCCCCGGTTCTCAGCAAGAGAACCTTCATTCAAATATTTTACAACTGCAGGAATATTCAAGGGAAAAACTGGTTGAGGCCTGGAATATGACAGATATGCTTAAAACACCAGACATTAACAGCATTGCCTTTTTAACTATGTGACTATGTGACTCTGCTAGCATTAAACGAGTCATCATCATCAACAGATTCCCATGGATTTATAAGTCATGTTAACATTTGTGGTTTGACCTCAACCAACACTTTCTGGAAAATGTGACCCACATTAATAATGTTACACAATTTCATGCTTTTAATGGATTGGAAACCTACCCAAGTTGCTCCAACTCTTGTGCAGTGAGATAAGCACCCAAGCACAGTGCAACCCTCACAGTCAGCAGGTATATAGATTAGTGCAATGTCCTGACAGGCCTTCCAAACATTATGTCTTCCTCAAGGCAAGAAATGGCACAGGACTTTATCTCTGTCATTTTCTCATCATCACTGCTCCTACCGCAGGTTTGTGTTTCAGAGTCAGACTGACTCTGAATGTTGGACATCTCACTTGTCCAATGTGTACGTATGAGGTGTACACACTGGACAATGTCCTTGTCATTGTTGTAAATGCTGACATGTTTTTGTGCAATGACAGGGTGTTGCTTGTTTCATTGCTTCCTCTGGAATAAATCACATTGACCTCAGTATGGACTTCCTCTCTACACCCAATTATGAGAACCTCAGATGTGCAGCAATGGCCTCACAGCGAAGAAGATAAGTACAAAATTGTCACACTGGCTAACATCTTGCCACCATGGCATAAGTCACCTTTATAAATATTGCATATTTCCCAGTCTTTATTACACATGACAACATGAAAGCTATACATTCTGTGCTACATGTCACAGAATACACTATTTTGACTACAACAACACATGACATCAAGAGAGAAATGAGAGCATTAAAAAATACAGTATTTATGTTCCATGTTCTGCTCTACTGCCCAATCGATGCCAAGCATCATCAGCACCGTTCTTCGACAAATCCTGAGAGTTTTATGACAGTGTGACCATCTGCACCAACAACACGTCTTTGTTTTGGTGATAAAACTCCAACTCAAAACCTTTCCACTCAGGCAGTTAACAAATTAGAGCCCTAACTTGAGCGCATTGAACACTGTGGCGCAGTTTACCTAAAAACAGCATAAATTAAAGATCCTATGCCTTAGCAGGTTAGTGGTTATGGATACAAAATCCCTGTCCAAGCCATGACAACTCAAATCTTTTATTTATCCACTTACTTTTACCATGTACAATTTTGACCCTTCATTAAATTGAATCCTCCTTTACTCACTTAACAACTAACATTTTCAACCGAAATCTTTGAACGCTAGCATGTGACACACAAATATGAGAACTCAATCTCCACTGATGCTTGCCCAGAATGTGCAGCCATGACCACTGAGCAAAAAAGGAAAACACGTTGGGTGTTAGTATCAATTTAGCAGGTTTAATCTCTTCCATATGGGCATGGGGTCTAATGCATCTGCCAAGGCTGTAAGCTGCTATGAGCTCTGTGGATACAGACCTATTATCAGTTTGGCAGAGACTCAAAATGTCACAGAGCCTGGTCCCTCAAGAAAAACATCAACACCAACAAAGAAAAAGAGAAATCACTTTTGCAAAAGCTACAAGTCTTAAGTTTGATAGAGGCTGCAGGTTGCGCCCTTTTGCTGGATTAGGGTCAAGGTTACACACTCGGAGCGAGATGAGGCTCCAGGTGCTGTCTGCAGCCGCAGCAGCTGATCAGGTTTGACACAGACATCCACGCATCAACAGAAAACATGCAAGAGTATGTTTGGCCATGAGCCGTCAGCGGATGCGCACACGCACGGCTCACACCTCCTGCTCTGAAGCTCTGAAGCTCTGAAGCAGACTCACCCGAGTTCAATGGCCTCCCCCATCTCGCTCTGAAAACTCATCAAAACACAAGATCCACAGGCGGATGAGGAACGATGCAGAGATGACGAGCCAACCGAGAGAAGAGAGAGGAAGAACTCCCTTGGACTGGCGGCCACAGCAACAACAGCACAGGGAAAGGATGAGAGAGAAGAAGAGAGCGGCGAGAGAACATGTGATGATATTGTGAGAGAGAGAGAGAGAGAGAGAGAGAGAGAGAGAGAGAGAGAGAGAGAGAGAAAGAGAGAGAGAGAAAGAGAGAGAGAGAACCACACCTCTTCTTAAAGGATTAACTTTGTGAAAAAGAAAGTCCTGACACACGCAAAGACACACACAATAGGACGCGCACCCAAACACAATCAAACTGCCCACGTGTTGGCACGGAGGAGCGTCTGTTTTACACGCACGCACGCATGCGCACAGCTGCTCTAAAAATAAATACAGATCAATGTTTAACGATCCCAATGCTGAGAGCGACGAAAGATGGGAGTGGGAGGATTGAGAAAGGAGAGAGAGAGAGAGATAAAGTGAGAGAGAGACGGGAGGAGTGAGTCATAGCGGGAGGTGACACAGTTTTCTTTGCTCTCTATCGACACTGGTCAAGAGTGCACTGGGGGAGAGGGCGAGAACTGAGGCTGGAAGCAGGGGAATAGATGCAAGATGTGCTTAGAGGGAGAACTGAAGTCTCGTTTTGCTAATATAGCAATGTATTACCAGGGGTGCATGGTACTCCTCTGGTGTCGGATGCTAAGGGCAGGTCACAGCTGTGCGCCAGGCAGGGCTCCAAGCAGAAGAAGCTGTGCAGAATGAAATCAACAGGCCACACCCAGACAAACAGATGGCTGAGTGAGGAGCGATTGTCATGTTTGGGGTGCAGTGGTTTCTGCTCCAGATTGTGTAGCCAGGAAAACATTTGCTGGCAGAGCGGGAGAAACATATGGAGCATCTTAAAATGTCAGAGCCTGTTCAGGTGAGATGCTGAAACAGGGACTGGTGTGCACAGCTGTAATCCATCTGCTTACAGTTCCAGAAGGTTTGTGGGTCAAGTGTTTAGGCTTTGATTTAGAAAGCTATTAGGATTAACGTTTTTTTTGTATTTTTACTTTATTATTTTTTGCGATAGACCAACACCGAGTAGTAGAGGAAATTAAATATGGCTTTGCAAATTGGCGAAATGTGAAAAGTGTGCTATATATTTGTACTGTAGCAACTCCATCTGGCTGCAGTTAGAGCCACAGTTTTAGTTTTAGGCCTCTTCTTGTTTTACACATCTATACATGTAGTTCCAGCTTAGTAAGACTGAATAAAAACACAACTTTCAATAGTAAATTTAGAATCTTTCCACAGACCATCAGTTGGAGCCAGTGCTGCACTTTGACTTGGACATTCTAACACATAAATATGTTTCAGGTTTTTTTTTAATTGTGCTGTATGTCTAGTGATGTTCTCCTGCTATGAGGTGAACTTTCACCCCAGTTTCAAATCTTTTGCAGTTTCAAACAGGTTCCGCATCACTGTGGAAACAAAAACTACCCCCCCAGCATGATTCTGTCACCACCAGGCTGTGAGCATATGGTTGATCACAGCAACCATATGCAATTCATGGATAATGTTCAATTTTGGACTTATCTGATGACAACAGCCTTCATATCAATCCTCTAAGGCCTGATATTAAGCGGAAATGTAGCTTAATAGACTGTGAATGTTCACTAATTAATTTGCACTGCACTACACTACACTTTTCTGATTTTTATTTATAAGTATTAAAAGCTTTGTAGCATCATCTTCCCTGCACAATTATTCATTAAAAATAAGATTAAAAAGCAAAAAGGTGGATTGGATGATGGGCTCATCAATGTAGCTGTGGAATATTGTCTCTACTTCTAGAAATTACTGACAGCTACTGACGAAAAAAAAAGTTATGACAAAATTTAATTTCCCTTTGGAATAAATAAAATATATTTTTAATTGGATTTAATTTAATTATGCTCTCTTTCGGATGGTATATCACCTGAAATTCCAATAAATATAAAACACCAAAGCTTGTGGCTAAAAAGTGAGAAAATGCAAACAGTTTTATGGGGTCAAAATAATTTTGCAAGTCACTGGAAACATAAAAGTAATTTACTAATTTGTCTCCTGGGATATTGCACTCTCTATAATCATGCAGGATATTGTAAAATGAATCTCTTAACTATCCCCAGTGAGTAATTTGCATTTAATTTGCTTCATTTTGTGCCTAATTGACACATTTGAACTCTTGTTTTTTCATGTTCCTCAGTATAACCACAGAAACTGCCTTGTTTAAGTTTATGACATACAAGAAAAACAACTTAAATACGTCAGACCATCATCTAACACTGGCTTCTGCTTAAGCCTACATTTTCTAAACATCCACCTCTACTGCAAGGAGAACACACACAGAACAAGCATGTGGTTGTAATTGTAGATGGAAATATGCTTATTTTGAAGTCAGGCTAAAGGTTTGTTTAAGACCACCGTGATATTTTTTCTAAACCCTGTGGTCCAATATTGACTCAACTTCAACAATGTAATCATAGTTCTTACAGCTTCAAATGAACTCAGTTACTGCTGAATATAAAAAGCTTGTTTTCTTTAGTAAGTGACACAAATTAAAGAGTAAGCATCACCTCACAGTGACTCCCACTCTTCCTCAATATTCCATACAATGTTCTGCACAACATTCTGCCAGCTGATAAACTGATTTGTTGCCTGATGTGAACAACCCGAATGGCTGCCATCGGATATTCAGAGATTCCTCAAGCATGCCTGAAATAATCAAAGCCACACTTCAGGTGTGGTAAATTGTAAATGGACTGAACTTATATAGTTCTTTTTCAATGTTTTTGATGAGGGAATAACATTATAAAATTATAGAAAGCTCAAAAAAGTCAGTTTTAAATTTTAAATAATACCTCCCCATCATTAAGAAAGGTACCTATGAAAAAGAGGGCGATTCAGATGGATAAAACTCACATCACTTCGTAAGGACTAACTGGAAAAGGAAGAGTTTGAATCTAAAGGTTGGGGATAAGAAGGAGGGTTAGTGGGAAATGAACTAAACTACAGCCAGAGTAGGAATCTTATATGTTACAGTTGAGCTACACACTGCAGATGGAGAAGCCTTCAGCGCATTAAGTTATTTAGAACAGCCAGACCACCCAAAAGCACAACCAGCAGCTCGCCTATCTACTACTGCTGAGGCTGAAAATGCTGAGACTGAAGATGTGGTGGTGGAGACACGACAGCAGTCACGTCGGCTCCCTTTGCTCCACAAGCTCCTCAGCCACCATGACTCCATCACATCCCTAAGCTGTTTACACGTCAACACCCAGAGCCAGGAATCAATGAGGGATGGGATCTAGAGGGATCAAAACGTCCTTGTTGGATTCTGGTTCTGTTCATGGGGTTTGCTAAAGACACAGCACTCCAGCTTGCAGCTAACTGACAACTACGAGAACCGTCTGTCAATATTAGTATTGTCAGAGGTTTTCCTTTCAGCATTTTTTGTCACTTCTGCTTAAAGAAGTGACACTAAATGCTGAAAGGGCAAACACTGGTGGGATTCTGACGTATTTAAATGCTCCCCCCATAAGGGAAATGTGTCTTACTACTCATCATGTTAAACCAGACCATATGTAAGTTGATGTAGATCCTCTGCAGCTAATAAAATGTGTGTAGAAGGACAAAAATAATCACATATAATCCTATTACATTTGCACATGCCGTTATTGGTGCCGATGAATACACAACAGCTACAGGAAATAACTGCTGCAGCCTGTTTACCTGGTAAAAGAAATGCATCACATGAAAATCATAGAAATGAACAAATCTGCTCAAGAAGCTTTTTTATTCAGCCTCACAGAAACACACCAAGGTCTACCTTAAATAAGAAACTAAGAAAACAGGTCGTTCTAAACAAAAGAGTGGACATAGTTATAGCTGCTATAGTTATTCATTATCATAAAACACTTAAAGGTGGGATTAAGATGCCTTTTTGCTGTTCCTAATGTATTTTTGAAATGCTGTTACTCCTCTGACTCACCAACTGATCTAGTCATAGCCCTTTATCAGCTGACTGGTGAAAGGGAAACTCAGTAATGCAGCTTGAATGTATGATGCAGCAAATACAGATGGTCTGTGTGACCAGCTGGGTAAGACTGCTGGTCTTACCCAGCTGGTCTGACAGAGGAAAATAACTGCAGCTTTAACACACATTATTTCTCAGCGTTAAAACATATTGGATAAGTCACATGGAGGAACTCTGAGACAGAACAGAAATTATGCTTTAAAAAAGAACACAAACAAGCCATGTCATGCTCCATTGATTTAGTCTTTCAGGAGTTTCTTACCATGTGTAAAACTCTAGATCAATCCTGCAGAGCTCACCTCGTTTGATGTGTACGGCTTGATCTGTTATTCATAAAATGACTGGAGGTGGCTCAGTTTGGACTGCAGGCTTATGGAACTGCGTTGTAAAAGACGCTAGTAAGGTGTTTATTAAATCAGAAAAATCACAGAGATGTAAGACAGCAGTTAGAGGTGACGACTAAATGGAAAAGTAACACTCTGCCTTTGGGATGTTTTGTCTAATTGGTAAAGTGATAGGAAGGCTAAAGGAATTAGAGCAAAGTTAGTCTGTTTTATTCTTTAGAGGCTTCCTCCTCTGTCTGTCATGGAATATGCTGGATTTAGAAATGTTTACAGTAATTAATTATATGCTTTAGGAGACTTAAAAATTTGCACTCCACATAAATTTGTTTTCATTTGTTTTGCTTCCTTATTTTAAGGAAGCAAAACCCTGTCTAAGAGTAACAGCTCTTGTGCACACACAGTGTGACATCACCCCTGATCCTAATGTAAATATTGAACAAACATGGAAGGCTAGATGGCTGAAAAAAAAAATAACTTCAATGCTGTTAAATATGACTTCCAAAAAGATCAGCTAGCTAAAATTGGTTTTGGAACTTTTTGAGCTTTCCTCTACCTACTCTATGGACTAATGATCTTGATCAAAATGACTTTGTCCTCCTCCGCCTGTTCCCTTTTCTTTGGGACTCTTTCAGCAGTGAGATGCACAGATGGAGGAGGGAGAAGAGCGAGGGTGAAAAGGGTCTAAAAATAGGTGGAAGACAAAACCACAGAAGACAAAGACAGTCGGAGTCTGTTGGGGAAGGTGCAGCACATGAACCTCCGCAGAGGTTCAGGTTTTCAATGGTGGCGAATGTGAGTTTTTAAGTCTGTGGGCATCTGTTGCTGGATATTTATCAACAAACCTGTTGATGAATAGATTTGTTCCCAGGACAGATGCTACTATAAACCTATTAAAACTGCTGTGTGGTTATGAAACATGCTGATGTCACCAGTCAGGTCGTAATAGACCCACAACTTGTTCATGGGGAGTCCTCCACCATGTGGTTCCACTTACAGCAGAAACACATTCTCTGTGTTTGTGAACGTGTTAAATCTAACTATGTGCCCTTATTACCACCTTGGCTCAGCGACTCCCTAACAGCTTGTTATTTTTACCCCACCACATCTGAGTGTAAATTAGCCACTGCTCACAGAACACCCAGCCTCCGTTAATTATCTGTGCAGCAACAAACAATCATCTAAATCTGTGTAAGTGAGCAATCAGAACGCAGTAATCCTGATCGCTCTCGACCAATTTTGCCTTTACCTTCTCAGAACTGAAAACTCCCACTTTTTTAAGGGCTGTAAACTCATCAACAACCTGCAACTTGTTGAGAATCTGGTAAATGTTAGGTACAGCAATGGTTTCCAATTTTTTTTTTTGTCAAAACCAGCACCCTCAAACAACTGGTAGACCACAAAGTTAATTAAATCAAAAATTAGATTGTGAGTTCTTCTTTTAGCTTTACCTGTTCAATAATAAATAGGTAAGGCTAAAAGAAACAATGTTTCCAAATGTTGCCTTGTAAAAAGAAAAACACATCATTTTTACATTGTTTGTGGGATACATTTTTTTCTATTTTCTATTTCTATTTTGATATTAAAATTTATCCTGATTAACTTAACTCAGTGGTTCCCAAAGTGTGGAGCACGCCCCCTAACGGGGACGAAGTGCCATTGCAGGGGGGACACGAGAAGCGGTATGGATGAATGAAAAAAAAAAAAAAAAACAGTTACACAAAAGTGTTTCACTGTAAAAAGTGCTTGTAATTTGTTATGTTGCAACCTAAAGTGTGAAATAAGCTTCAGTGGAGTTTGAAAACAAAATATGTGTATAAGTTTATGTTTGGTTAAACGATGTGTGTGACCAGTTGATTTTTTTTTTGGGGAGGATTTTATTGTAATCCATAGGGGGACCCAGAAGAAAATCTTTGGGAACCACTGACTTAACTGAAAAACAAATATCTGCTAGATTTGCTAATCTGCATGACTCATCTAAAGCCATACTTTACAGAGAGGTGACAAAGAATCAAAAATACTGTCAATTGTTCACAATTGTTGCAGTAAAACATAATAGTGGAAGGATTATGGTCTGCAGCTATTTTTCTTGTAATGCTACCAGTGTATCTGCAAAGGTGGATGAAGTAATGAAAATTTCAAAATAATAGCAACCACCCCGTCTCATTTTGAATTTAAAATTAAGTTAGGTCTCCGTAACTAAAAACATCATAAATATTAAAAAAAAAAAAAACTGTTGTTCTTGCTGGTATTTGCACTCTTATGAACACATTTCTAAGCTATCTGCAAACTTCCTCCGGCTTTATTAAATTAAACGCTAATGACTGAGCCATTAGCTCAATGGAAAGATCTGCTTCCAGACGTCTTTTCCTCCAGCTGTAAGCAGGCTGCTTTTTCCACTTCGCTTATCAGAGCTAGATCTAAGACCATAAGATCACTTTTAAACAATTAGTAAACACTGCTTTGTTTTCCTGTTGTTACAGAAACCAAGCCAAAGGCAGAATGTTGAAATTCAACCACTTTACTATAACATGATTTCCTCCAACACACCGAATGGTCCAAGAATGTTCTCTAAACCTCAATATGTGTTTATGCATGTGGCAGGAGACATGATTTAACTCCTCTGTAATTCAGAGACAATAAACAGAGATTCTGGAGAGAATGAAGCTTGAATTATTTTTTTGTTCAGCAATAACGAAATTATTGCTGAAGAGACATTTAGACATTTTTTTTCCCCAAAATGACCACGAGGAATAAAAGCTGCTTAAAATTCCTGGCGGTCTATTTTGAATGGAGACTAAAAGCTGGAACATTGTAGTCTGTAATGAAAACTGACATGATTGCAAAAGACTATCAATAACTCTGTCGTCACAGTACAAACTTCAGTGGCTTTTATGAATATTTTATGTTTTACAACAAGTTTCAAGTGCAAACATTTTGCGACCCTTGGAATGATTTTGACTGGAGTTCAAGAATCGTACAAATTTTGCCTCATGGGATTCAAAAGTTGGTTTGGATCAAAACATGTTCATGTCTTAGAATGGCCCAGTCAAAGTCCAAACTCAAGTCCAATTGGGAATTTGTTGCAAGGCATGAAATTTTCTCCATCCAGTTTGACTAAACTTTGAGCTTCTTCACAAAGAAGAATGGGGGAAACAAACTCAGATGCGCTAAGTATTAACTCAAAAGAGCAGATTACAAATGTATCCCGCACTTCCCAGATATTTATAGTTAAAAAAAGAAACATGCAACACCACTCAGCCACTTCAATCTGTGCACCACTTTGTGCTGGTCCAACACATAAAATCTCAATGAAAGAAACATTGATATTTGTGGTTTTAACTTCATGACAGGTGAACAAGTTCGGGGCCCATGAATGCTTCTGCAGAGCACTGTAGCAAAGGCTGATTCATCTTGACGGAGTAAAAATTGCCTTTTTTATGCAGGTTAAAATCCATCCGGTCTAGCAGGCTTTCTAAAAGCTGAGCCAGTTCCTCTGGTGTAACCTGACAGGCTGACCTGTCCACTCCTACATCTAGTCAATACTGCTCTCTCTTTTTCTTCTCTGCCTGTCTCTTCCCTCTGTCACTCTTCATCACCATATATCTCCGTTATCCTGACTAAACTCCCTGCACAGACCATCACACTGCCTGTAGTTAAAGACAGGTAGTGTGACTAGAATAAACACGCACACAACAACATGGTCAAGACTTTCCATGAAGAGAATCACTGACACCTTTAAGGTGAACATGCATGTTGATTTTGTGACGCATAAATAATGTGAGGCTAAATGTTTAGTAGCAGTTCCCATATCCTGTTCCCTGTCAGTCTGACACCCTAACTCCATCACGCTACATCGCACACACACACGCGCGCATGCAAAGACCACGTGAAGACTCGGCTGCTGCATGGCAACCAGATGTCATAGCAACCAACGTTCTTCTTTTTCCTTTTTTTTTTTGTAGGATTAAAAAGGAGAATTGGGGGAAGAAAACAAAAACAGGAAGAGAAAGGACTGAAGAAGCAACATGAGTAAACAAACATGACTGAGATCAGATGTGACAGAAAACAGCGGGTGCAAGAGGACCTCTATTCTCACTGATCAATACCAGGTGAAGCAAAAGAGACGCAGTCATTTTTCTAGTCATCTGCTGACATATTAATGTATAGCACATTAAAACATGAGAGGGCCCTAGAAGCTACTTTGTAATTACACTGGAAGAGAAGGAAACATGAGTGCTTCATTTCAAGGCCCGCTGCGATACTACCACTCACTCCTTCAGGTTTAATTTCCAAACATAATGGGATTGAGCTATTAAAAACCACATGGAAATGAAAACAAAGAACTTGCAGTATATGCATTTCCACAAAAAACTGCGAGTCCGTCTCACACTTGTTCATGTCGCAACATTCTGTGAACAAATCCAACATACCAAAATTTTTGCAGTGCAAGAAGCATTAAACCCAACAAGTTGTCTTCAGAAGTAACCAAGTGAGAAAATCAAGATCACTTTTAATTCTCCAATCATGTAGAAAATAGACAAGAGTATTTATAACAGAATATTACAACTGCAAACCTACTAAAACATCATTGTTTAAACAGGGCAGGCAGTGGTGAGCTTAGCTAGCAAAGCAGCCAAGAGACTTACAGTAACTCTGGAGGAGCTGAAGCGATCAATAGCTCAGGTGGAAGCATCTATTGATGTAACAACAAGTGTGACAAAAAGAAGCAACTTTTAAAGCTGTAAGGCAGAAGGCCATGTGCTCTCCATCAATGTGTTCGAGGTTGAACTACTTTACAAAGAATGAGCCAAAAATTTAAGTCTGTGTCAGTGAAAGGATGGTGGAAACCTACCCTGTGAAATCTGCACCTGTAACTGCAGCAAAAGAGTATTGCATTATCTCCAAGGGTGCAGGACACTGGTCCATATCAAATCTTTATCTGTAAAACATTTTGAAATGCATGAATTATTTTTTTCTTTCACTTCTCACAGTTAAACACAAGCCTGTATTGTTATATCATCACTAAAATACACAGAAGCTTAAAGCAGTAAGACAACAAAATGTAAAACAAGTAGAAAGTGGTATGGATATTTGCAAGGCTCTGCAGTAGCAAACCAAAAATGTGACCTGGTACTTACCCTGGTTGCATTTATCTTATAAAATTTAACTTATCTAATGTTCCCTTCCTGTGAAAATAACCTATCGTCTGGTTTTACTCTGATGGGTTACAGTTCTGTTTCTCTGTAGCACACACAGAGAATTGCTCTCAGGGTAATTGACAGAGGAGAGCAGGGAAAGTGAGAGGCTTTGTTGCCTGTGTAGCAGCGTCCCTGCTGGAGATCAGGAGTATCGCCGTCATGGCAACAGAGCAGCTGTCTGTGTGCATGTAGCTGATCTCAATGATCCAGGTCACATCAGCCAACATTTCAACTCTGACCTCCAATCCAGACAGTGAGAGCTACTTCCTCCCGTTTTCTTTTTATTTTTTTAAACCAACTTTCTAAAACGCCCTTTAAGAGCCGTAAACATTCATTTGCATTCACGAGCTGACTGTCACCACAATGCAATCATGCATAATGCATACTTCTGCATGTAAAGCATAAACCTACAAGGCCCAAAAAGTATCCAATCAATAGAGCTTTTAAAGCTTTTAGCGACTGACTCCGACACTCTCAGGCTTCCTGTCTGACGAGCTTCTATGTTGTTTGATGCATTCCTGAAACAAGATAACTCCATGTTCTTATAGCTGCATATCTTTTTAAACGTTCTTACAACAGGTCAGAGGCTGGCTCATTATAAATGTTGATCCATATGTCATTCTCTTTTCATATGAGTGACCCCAACCATCTGTCTGGCTGTGCTCAAATTTGTCGTCTGAGAATCCATCTTGCGTTTGTTTTTTTTTGTTGTTGTTTTTTTCTGGGTCACAAAGAGACGGTTGCATCTTCACCAGGTCTTCTAAATTACAATCATCCTTTCAGCATCATCTTGCGACGCAACATGTTTCAAGAGAGAAGAAAATATCCCCAGTCGGATAAAGCCCTTCAGAAGAAAATTGCCCCCGATGTGGGTCATGATTGTGGCCTGCTTTGCTGTGGTTTGGGAGTTTTGGTTTTTGTGGAGAGGCGAGACAGGATGACCTTCACGGGGGTGGTCGTGTCTTATCGACCAGCACTAAAAGCCAAACGCATGGAAGAGGAAAGGGTTTTAAAATTCCAGCCATGGATTGTGGTGGCGCTGCAGCACTCACCCGCTGTGGTCTGCTGAGAGGGGGTCAATACACTTACTGACCAGAAAATATGGGCTCACACATGCAGTAGCTGAGATATGATGAATCCAGCCAATTAAATTATTAAACAAAACATGATTAAAAAAAAAAATTGGGGTTGGATGGATTACATTTAGAAAAACTAGAGAAAAGTTCCAGAATTGAAAAATAACTTTTGGAAATCTTTAAAGTATAAATGTAGTAGAAAAGTAGGAATGGAAACAAAAACAGAAGCTACTATAGCTAAATGAAAGTTGGAAAAGTAGAAGAACAGAGGGCTGCACTATAATAAGAAACCATTCAACGCTGACATTATGGTCAATATTTCAGTCACTCAATTCAAACTGTGGTACTAAAAACCCAGCAGTTGGAGAAAACTGAAAGCCAGATGATGAGCAGAAGAAGAACAGAAACAGCTGATTTTGGAAATACAATGTAGGGATATTTTTATTTCTTACCAGGAACCTCAAGGCAAACACTTCCTGGTATGAAATAACTTCAGTCTTATTTTTCAGTTCTTTTCTTACAAAAGAAAGAATAAGAACTATACAATATAGGAACGCACCAATGTAAAAATTTGGGCCAACATCAATATACAATATTAATATTGCTGTGAAAATATCTAACTTGTTCCTTTCTTGAAGTATACACAATTGGCAACAAGATGGAAATAAAATGTGGTTGGTAGTGGTAGGTAGATAGATCCAAAATATCAATAATGTCAGTACAAAGTTTGCATCAGTCTCGGATCAATACTGGCGTGAAAAGATTGATACATTAATGTCATATTCCATGTTAAAATTATATTTAATTTTTGTAAAGTACTTTCTCTACAATTAAAAAAAAGATTTGGTTTTAATTTGCTGTCAAATGACCATTTGTTTCCCTTTATTTATTTAGGAAGCAGTGTACAAAAATGTGTTTTGTTTTCTGTTGTTTCTGTTTATGTTGACTCATACAAAGTATCTAAATTCAGTTCTAGGTTTTAAAGTCATTGAAAGGAAAAACCACCTAAAGGTTGGACATTTCGTGATATATCATATTTCAATAATATGTATCAGAATTGGCATGTAAAACACTAGTTCAGTATTTACTTCGTGTCAGATTGATGCCAAAATATGCAGTATTTCACACCTCCATTGGCTGCTAACATCAGCCACATTTTAATTATCAGACTGATATGTTAAAAGAAATGACTGATATCAGCCAATGCTGACGTTAATGCCAATACGTTCTGCACAGAGAGACGGGCATCAAGGCCTTTAACTTGGATTCGCAGTCACAGACGTGGATGCCTGGCAGCGGAAACGCAACAGTCCACCAAATATGCAGTTTTTGTGATTTTGATGCAGTACAAACAGATTTTAAAATGACGACTGCAAATCAATAAATAGTGCAGATGTAGGAAAGGAAGACAAAACAAGGTTTCCTGTTGGTGAAAACATCCTATTATGATTTCTAGAGAAATGTGGGAGCATTCATCTCCTGCGGAAAAGAAGGAAGTTAAGAGAGATTGTAATGAGTAAACAGAGGCGAGGTGAAGACACTCCAGCAGAGAGACTAGCCGGGAGAAGGAGGCAGAGGACAAAGACAAGTGGACTGGTGTTTAGGCCTGTTGCTAGAAAACAGACCCTCAACAATGGCCACTTTGACACAGAGCCGAGGAGCACATGAGAGAAGAAAAGGAAGAGAGAGAGATGAGTTAGGACATTCTTACAGTCACTTTCTCCCCCCATTCCAAGCTCTCTACATGTCCAAATCCTTCTTGAAAGCGACACAGCATCTCATTAGGACCTCAATTGGCACCATGTGCCCTGGTGAAGCGTGGCTCTACAAGAGGGGGGGGGTTGCTAGAAAGTGAGGGAACCGTTCTACGAATGCGCAGTCAACACCCACCCACCCCTTTCCTGCCAATACAGATTACAGACATGCACCACAGATGGCCAGCGTGTCTCGTCTTTTCACCGCCACCACGGCCGAGAATAATGCCCAGCGGTGGCCCCTCCTCCTCCTCCTCCTGCGCTGCCTTTCTCTTTTGTCAGCACGTGTGTCCGTCAAATGGAAGCGTGTGTCTGGGACAATGGCAGCCAGACAAAGAGTCCGCCCACCCCCCCTACCAGGATGCTGAATAGGGGGGCACGTGGGCCTTGTCATCGAAGGAACAATGGCGCTGGGAGAGGGAGGGCGTGGCACCCCAGCACCCAGGGCGGAGGTGAAGCCTGGGTGGCCCTGAGGTCATGTTCCAGCTTGAAGGGTTTCTCTCGTTTCAACACAGCAGAAATTAGAACAGGAAATTACGCACGTGAGAGTTCTGCTAAAATTTCAAGATTCTAATCGAACTTTTTATATGGAGCTAAATTATCCCTCAAAGTTTCCGTTTCTGGATTGGAACATAATAAAAGAAGTTTTATGTGTTGCCCAATTAACTGAGCATTGTTCATGATATATGAGCACCTACTGCACACTTCTAATGTAATGAGATACAATAACAGTACGCAGAGTCATTTTGTGTTTTCTGCTTGTTGTGTGACGTCAGGAAAATTCCTGTAGCTATCTACTTTTTGGAATGCAAAATTTCAGTATAACTGTGCAAAATCAATCTTTTCTATTTAGAGGTGGGTGATATGATATGTTTTAGTAATATGTTTTTACAGTGTAGGTTTGCATTTGCAAACTGCAATATGTTTTTCTTGGTTTTGGAGTTATTTTTCTCCCATCTCCTCCTGAGGTTTAACAAGACTTTTAAAAATCCTAAATTTTCTTCCTGACACTTTTGCTGATTTTTTTTCCCCATAAAGTCACACAGGAAGCAGCATAAGTGAGATGCTGCCTTAAAATAAAGGTGCCTGAATTTAAGATAAATGCTGTTAATCAAACAAACTGTAATAAGCATCACTTGGGCTTTCCCAAAATGTTTAAATGTATATATAGTCTAGTTGAATGTGTAACAAGGTTTTATTTTAACAGTTTGTCAAAGTTGGTTGAATGTGAAGAAATGATAAATTGAGTCTAAAATTGGTGCTACTCTGACATGTAGCAGAGAGGTTTTATTCATGCTTGCTAAAAAGGTCTAGTAAAAGTCAGTGGGAATGTTTAAATATCTGTAAGTAATGAGAGATGCCAATGGTTTATCTTTCAAGCCTGGTAGGAGCACAGATGGTGAGTTGAACAAGATGCTCGCTGACGCTGCACCTGATACAGATGGAGATACTTTGGCGTATGATGAAGCTGATGCCCATGAGCAAACATTAAACCAAATGGCCCAGCCCCAGCTGTTTGTTCTGCAGCCCGAGGGGCCAGTTTTCTCCAACGAGCGACCCACGGATGCATCACACCTCCTGGGACACCTTTGATGTGGCTTATTGGATTAAGGCCCGGACAGAAGGCGAGTCTCAAGGTGCCCGTGTTTATGTGTACGCTCATAAGATCACGCGTGCTTGTTTGTAAGCGTAGCTCCGTTTTCTGGGGGTCAGAGTGCATTGTGAATTGGGCGGAGGGACGGATGCTTGGAACAGCTGGGCTAAGTCTGCAGGGGGGACACACTGACAGGAGAGCTTCGAGGGGGGTGGAAGAAAAATAAGAAAGGGGCAGACACGTACATCCAGGCAGGCAGGCTGTTGACGGGCTCTTTTGAAGCAGCAGCTGGTTAGACTGGGGGTCCTACCAGCTGTGCCTCCACTGACCTCTCCTCACTGCTCTCCACCTCTTCTTCCTCCCCAAATTCTGCTTCCCTTCCCCCAGGCAGGACAGATTCCTCCCCAAATGCATGCAGAAACACACACATGCGGCCATCTGTCAGGAGTGGGACAGTTGTCTCCCTGATTGCTCCATAACAGGGCGTCTGCATGGGGAAAAACCCCTGAGATATGCATCGCTATTCTCAAGCACGCGTCTGGACAAATGTCCTCTGACATCAGAGGCAGGCATCACCAACACGGTTTGGAAAAAACTCTTCTGGTCAAATGAGACCAAAACTGAACCTTTCGCCTGGGCACTAGTTGTTATTTGTGGAAGACACTAACTTTTCTTACCAGCATTTCACCCTGATTCTTCAAACCAAACAACAAAACATGGTGGTGACCCCATCAAGCTGTGGAAAATATGACAAATAAACTTCCATGAGAAAAATATTCCGTGGATAATTAATTAAAACTAAATGCACTGTAATTAATAAGCAGGGACATGAGGTTGTGTTCATAATGTTTCCTAAAAATGGCTGCTCTATGAAAAGGACTGTCGCCATCATCAACTTTAAAAAGCTGCTACCCTGACAGTATGTCTCACATTTCCCAAATCAACCCTTTTGTTAAAGAGGCTGAGTCACGCATCTCGCCGCCTGCCTGTCGCTGCTGCTTTCTTCATTACGATCATACGGCCTGACAGCAGATCAGCACCAATTAGCACTGATTTATACAAAAACAAAAAAGTTGCCTCGGCTCTAATGCGGGCAGCATCAGTTCAGAGGAGCTCGTTCAGAATCAAGCGCATCCACAGAGTAATTGATTCAAGCTCTGTTCTTGTTTTGTTGTTGTTTGTAGCTGGCAGGAGCAAATCCACTGGAACTCAAGAGAACAAGAAGGCAGAACAGAGAGAGAGAGAGGATCGAGGCCAAAGAAATGTTTGTTTTGGAGAGCCAAAAGAAACCATATTAGATTGATGCTTAGGGAACCGAGGAGTGGGAGAAGTCTTCTTCTTATTTTTAGTGTCTTGTTTTAGACAATCTGTTACTTAATTGGCTTTTTTGAGTGGACACTAACTGGCAGCAGAAAGGGAATAGAAACAACCCCCTCAAAAACAATCTATTAAACCATTCACAGGAAAACCTGTTCTTGTACAAATATTCAGAACTAGAAACAAAACTATGCGACTGCACAACCGCAGCCATGCAACATCATCTCGCTCCAGCTAAGTCCAGCTGATGAGGCCAAGTAGAAGAGCGGGGAAGTCTCTGAAACAATGTAGGCCTCCTCACTAAGATTTGTGTTCAGGTGGGATGCAGCTGCATTTAGTGGGATGCTGATAAAAGGACGGGGCTTTTAGAGCTCTAATTCCTGGAGGCATCTTCAGAGCATCTGCTTTAAACTTAAGACTTTTACTAACGCAAAGCCAATTTCATCTATTTCCTTCCACTGGAAGGGTTAACAGAGTTAATATTAGATGGGGACAGATTGCATTAGATAACACAGACCCAGATAGAGGCTAACAAGAGAATAACAAACGAGAAGATTTATGACTTACGGATGCACAGATGGCAATGAGGTGAGTGCTGCGCTTCACAGCTCCAGGATGCTTTGTGTTTAGATGGCCTTCGTTGTCCCACTGACTCATCTTTATTTATAATCAGCTTTTGTCTACTGACATTACAGTATTTTAAAAGAAAACTCAATAAAATTAGAATCTGAAGGCTCTGATGTCATCTTCACTCAGTTTATCTTCTGCCTTTAGATGGTTTTTTTTTCCTATTTCTGTCTTCTCATTATTATTTTAGCTTCAACACTATCTAAATATTTATAAGCCCTTGATCCTTTTACAGATTTTGTCACGTTATAAATTTCAATGTGTTTCAGTCTGTTTCTCTCTAGAAACAGCCTTTTAAGGTGTTGACTTGTGTTCCCTCTATATTTTTCTCTAATCTACTCTGGTCCCCACCGCCCTCCCTTTCTGTTCTCCTTTTCTCCGTCTCCATGTCCATTACATTTGAAACAAACCCAAACAATTTCTTATGAAGTTTCATATAGGCTGTATGTCAAATGGAGCATCATGATGAAACCAGTAATGCTCGGCTTGTGAAAGTAAATATGCTAGGCCTCACCTGGACATTCAGACAATACTGAACAGGACAGGTAAAAAAAAAGAAACAAAACATAAAAAGAACATCAGTTTTCAAGTCTTGCCAGGGAATCTCAGTTACACCAAGGTCCAGACATTTGGGTGTTTCTCTGCAACTTCCTCACACACTACAGTTTGACTTTGTTACTAAAAACTACAAACATATTCAATAAATTAGAACGTTTGTTTATATGATCTCTGCTCGTCAGATTGAAAGTGCATTTTGAAAATAAGAACTTTTAAACAAGTAATAAACATACTTTTCATTAAAGTTTGTATTTTATTGGTCCGATGTAATATTCTAATTTTAAATGTCAGGTTTTTATTCGTTGTAAGTGGAAGGCTTACAACATGTATTAATAAAGTGCTTCACTTTGTAATAAAATTCCAGAATAAAAAGGTTTTTCAGGGGTCTGTAAATGTTTTCATTGTTTTCATAGTAGGAGTTAACATCACTTCATTGTTAATGTTCTTTTAAAGAACTTCAGCAATTTGGATAAAAGTAAATCAATTTTGCATGGAGGCAGAAGCCAATACAATAGGACTCAATCCATTTCCAATCTCAGGATCTGGTAGCAATGATGCGTCTGGAGTTTTTTTCTTCTCATTTTTTGCTTTTTACAGGTAGAACATATCAGAAAACCAGGCTTGTGCACAACAGAAATCGTACTGAATCCTAGTTTTTGAAAGAAATAAGCATCAAACCCTGCAGAGGGTTATGAAAGAGTATACATAATGCATGCTGAACTTTTTTTTTCTCACTGGGCCTCTGAACATCTGTTTTTGCGAAACAAGGGTGCACATCTTCGTCACACAGCTACATAATTTAAAAAAGGTAACAGGAGGACACAGTGTGGCTGAGGAGCCATTGTGGGGCACAGCTATGCAGGCAGCATGCATAAGCAGCCCTGCACTTCACAGGCAGGCGAGGTGCATGCAGCTGCTCTGTGGGCCGGAGATCTGTCCATCAAAAGCAGTCTCCAGGGAGCAGGATGGGCAAGGAAAAAGAAAGCCGTATCTCAAGCTGTTTTTCCTACCAGTGCTCACCACCAGCCGTCATCCAAGAGAGATGCACAATGCGGGCTGTGCACCTTGCAGAAGAGTCTACATTCAGAGAATGAAAGCTACTACAGCCTGCATCCACTCTGTGCGTGGAGAGCACAAGAGCGTAAAAGCAGAAAGAAAATAATATACACTTCAAAGCTGGTCTGCAGCTGCATAAAGGGGTTAATAAGGTGCTGAGATTTTCCACAATTTCTCAGGAATTCATGGCCTGAGCAATAACACCCTCCCCACGTGGACCGCAGTGAGCATCTCGGGATGGATGGTATAAATACAGTCACCAGAGTTGAAAGTGTGCACTGCCTCTGCCCGCTCTCAAGCAGCCATCTGGAGAAGTAGACGGTCCAGAAACCACCCAGTCGGGCTGTCGTTCCGCCCTGCAGCCATTTAGATCAGTTCTCTCCTAAACACCACTAATGGCCACAGCAAGCTTCCCGTCTTCCTCTCACAACATGCAGGCAGTACAACTCTGCCATCCTAGAAGGCTGGTATTAACCAATAGATGCAATCTTAAAGAATAGATAAGTGGCCAACTCCAGCTGCAATAATGCAGACAAGAAGGCTCTGCAGAGAATAGTGAGTGGAGCGTTTTGCCAAAACGACATCACTTCCTGGCTTGAACTGCTCCACTGATGTGCATTTTATACCGTTGTGCCCAAGCCATTTGTGTTTTATTATCTATTGAACAATTTGTTCCACTATTACAGCTCACTGTAAAGGTTGTGCTATAATAACCTCGAGTAAAACACAGAGTGGTATTTATACAATAATTTTAAACAAACCTATATAGATTTGAAATCCGCCTATATGCAGATTTTTTTTTTTTTGTAAAGCATATCTGAAATATGTTGCACTGAAATATCAAGGTGCAATGCTATTTGACACGCTACTGGCTAGCATTTGCAAAGCAGCAATCCAAAAGTGTCACTCCTTTTTCTTTACACTGGTTTTTCAGCCAAGAGTGGAGATTATTAGCTTCTGCAGTAGTGCTAAAAATATTTCCACTGGGTGTATTAAAGCATATTAATAGATATTTGGCATTTCTACTAACAAAATAGGGCATTATGAGCATTTTTAGACAGGTGAAATATTTTCAGACTTAAGCTACTTGTGAGTCCACAGTAATCTCTTTTGCTTTTTGCAGAGAGCACCTCTCATTACTCCACTACGTCTCTGGCACCTGATTAGAAGGATTTCAAATGACAGGGATGAAAGGAAGGCCGTAACTTTTTGTTACCGTTTATTAAATAGTAAATGAACAATTTCAAAGCACTAAATGCTCACTTGTTCCAAAATATTTTGTCACACATGGTGACAAATATGGGAAGAAAACAAAAACTAATCACTCCAAAGTGCTCCCGTCACATTAGATCACTTCCACGCCTGCAGCGGGTTCTGTTCGCATTACAACGATATTTCTTTGGGATCCCAGGCTGGAACAGATGCAGCCCATGGGAAATAATACTAAATATTGATTTTATTTTTAAGGCTTGTTGGGGGCGAGAGCTCAGAGCCTAAAACTACAAAATATGACAAGATTAAACTCTAACAAGACAAAGCAATGTACATTTCATTTAGGTGATCGTAACAGAGGAATCCTGCTGTGTGAGTGATAGAGGTTCACTTGTGATAAACAATGAGCAGCATTAGCATATATTGTATGTTTAATCTGGCTTTGTAAATGGGATTTTTTTGGGAGAGAAATTTCTTGCAGAACACTAGAAGGAGGGTTTATGCAGAATAACTGGGATTACTTCCAGTGGTATTTGCCTTTTTTGCTGCTTTTTTTTTTCTGCAGCATAAGAAGTTTTTACACAACTAAACCCAAGCAGTCTGTGGAATTTCTGTTGCATAACTATTCATATTTCCTGTCCTGTTCAGTTACCATAAAAGAGTTTGATGAGAAAATCATGACTCCTCATGTCTCCCTGTGGAGTGATATAAATATCACCTTCCCTTAATTATCTTGGCAATCAGTTTGTCTTGTTGCCAAGATAAAACATCTTGTACATGTATGAGTAAATCTTCAAAATGCCTTAAAGGTCATTTGTGTGTGCATATATAATTTTTATTCAATTCACAAAACAGCATATTTGTTTGTGAAAAAAAGCATTGCAGCACTATTACTGTAAAGGAGTGAAGACACCAAACACCAGAAAGGTCTTCAAACTACATCAGAAAACATACTTACAACCGTTTAACGGGGCTGAAGCTAAATATACTCAAAACTTTCAAATATTTACTTGAGTACATGCAGTTTTTTTTTTTTTCACCAAATACAGTTTTTTGTTGCTCAAGAAAGATAAAAGACTTTGTGCACTGGAGCAAATATTATTTGTCCAAAAAGGCAGAGTGTTTGTGCAGAAAAAACACAGATGTAATTGTATGTTTTTCCATGTAAAGCCTCCAGGATGCAGCAAATTCCAAATATGCTAACTTGTAAAATCAGAGTTTATATAGAAAATACAGTATAGACATCGACCTAGTTTCAAATCGCGTTTTTAAAAGTTACGATTTGGAAACTGCTAAGATTTTCTTGTGCCTTGTTCCTGTGATTACATCAGAGACTGCAGTGCTCCTGCGGAAAATTAGCAAAAGTGGCTATAAAATAATAATTGGCAAGGTATGGGGCATCTTTGATAAAGGCAACCCCAGCAGATAGCCTGACTAATTCAATAACAAAAACCAGATTGCTGGATTCAAAGTGATACAAGATAAGGATAAGGACAGCTACAAAGTGGATTGCAATAAATTTGAAAGTTATTGAATAAATATTCTGATTTATTCAGGTCAAAACTTGAACTAAATCTTTGCAAAACTTTCTGTTTTAATACTGTGATACTGTAAGCCTGTGCTATTCAATCACCAACTCATCCACACAAACAATACCAACAAATGGCTGAACATTGGACAGACTCAGGTTCCTATTCTAGATGCACATTTGATTTAATATAAGTGAACCATACAACTAGGATACCAGACCCAGATCTGTTTTGCTCAACATAAAAGCTAGTTTCCTGCTACATGTAGGAAACTAGCTTTTATGTGTAATACGTGAGAAATGCCTAAATAGGACACTTGAAAAAAATATGCATATATAAAATCATGGAAATTTGTACAAATCTCCTTTGAAATGAACTGCATGCATTTCACGTTTTAAGTCAATTTTAGGTCATAATGTCTGACAATGTAAACTTTCTGAGGCAGGTCTTGAAAGCTGTGGGAGTCTGTTAAATTGATCATTTTTTTAAACTAATTTAAAGAAAAACAAATGTATATTTTGTTTATTAACTTCTTTTAGAGCAAAGTCATTTTCATCTATAACTTCACCTTCTCTGTAACGGTAATGCTATGGTAATAAATGGATGTTTTGCAATTTCACTTTTTAGTAATGTGAATAGCAGTTTTCACATTGCAAAGTCATTGCACATTTTTGATTATGTCTGCATAGTATTTAACCTGGTTCTGTTGCTCCTTTGTCTCTGTCTGCTCTCAGCTTTCTAGTCCATTCTTCCCAGGACTCCTGAGTGCCTAACATAATACATTTGAGGCTGTTAGGACCATAAAGGCCTGGCTTTAACTGCTGGCTGATTTACTGGCATTCTGGGTGGCAAACTTGCCACAGTGAATGCCTGAATTCCTACCGGACTTTTTGGGCTTACCAGGAGGACTGACTACTCATCTTCCTACAGTGCAGACAGACAAAGGCCCGTCTGTTCCTCTGGGAGCCAGCAGGGACTGAGACTACCACTTCCTCTGACTATAGAAGGCAGAGGGAATGTAGGGGATGTGAGTTGTGGGAATGAGAACAAGTAAAAATCCAAAGGAAGACAGATAGAAGGCAGAAAAGAAGACGTGACAATAGGGAGCTGTATGACGGTGGAAAAGTATGAGAGGATTTGGAGCAGATTTGGAGAAAGATTTCTGGTCTCTGTAAATGAGCAGAGTTGAGACATTAACAGTGTTCCTCTCAGCTTCCGTTTAAAAGTTGAAATAGTCCACTCTAATGCCGTCAACAAGCTCCATCTCGGGCAAGCTTATTGCTTTTATTCTCATGGGCATTTTACCGCAACTTGCCTGCGAAACGAGACACCTCTTCCTCCTCCATCTTGCCCTCCTTTCATCCCTCTGTTCATCTCACCAGCACTTACAATGGCTCCTCACCTCTTTCCTCTTGGCCTGCAGCCTCATCCATCTGCTCCTGTAAATAGCTGCTGTCATGTGAAAAGCAGTGTGCAAGACTTAGATTCTCCAGGCCTCATTTTCCAGATCGCCGTCTTCCTTTGTTTTAATGCAAAGGAGGAACCTACAGAGAGCTTCACTACTGACAGCCCATTCTTGCTGTCACCAATATATATATATATATATATATAAATATATATATATATATATTCATCCCATATGACAAAATAAACGTTTTGTCATCATAAAACCAGATTTTTCCGCAAGCAATTTTGTTCCATGAGGTATTTTCAAACTTGAATCTGTCTTACATGTATTATAAGGATCTTGTTAATCTTAAACTTGTATTGTTCATGACAGAGATGCAAACATCTGAGGCTGTTGGTCACATCTGGTGTGCAGATGGCTCTGTATATAATGATATATAAAAATATAAAAGGAGAGAAGAATGTGGGAATGCAAAGCTGCTGTAAGGAAAGACCAGCCAATATTAAAAAAAGGAACAGTTTTAAAAAGTAAAATGTGATTTTAAGGTGGAAAAAAAGCAACAGGGAAAACGGAGAAGGCAGCCCCAGAGGAGGAGGTGAACTGATGTGGGCAGAGATAGAGAAGGAGATGAAGGTAGAGGAGTCATGTGGAGTCAGATGCTCTTAATCAGCTGTGCTGCTGTCAGAGCTCCTCTCTATAGCAACCGTGACTCATGGC
Source organism: Poeciliopsis gracilis (assembly GCA_911649635.1). Taxonomy (NCBI): domain Eukaryota; kingdom Metazoa; phylum Chordata; class Actinopteri; order Cyprinodontiformes; family Poeciliidae; genus Poeciliopsis; species Poeciliopsis gracilis. The sequence goes on along the minus strand of CAJVRI010000884.1, from coordinate 3,442,980 downwards.
ACCAGTGAGCAGTTTCATAAACGGAAAGCAGCTCCGGCACATTTCTTAAGGGATCGCTCTATGCTGCAGAGGCAGGATGAGAAACGCACTGGATCACACTGAGAGGAAGAGGAAGTTGCCAACAACCCTGACAATCGCCTCTACACGTGTTACAAAAGACAGTTAGTTGAAAATAGAGCAATGATGGTACTCCTAATAGAGTCGATCAATAATATTCCATGTCAATACCAATTTCAGGTTTTCTTTCAAGTTTGATTCCAATTTTATACTGGTTTAGATTTTTTTTTCTGCACTGGCTCCTATCTTCTTGTGGTTCAGTATTCATCAGTTCACCTGTTAGTGGGTTTTTTTCATGGTGCATATCTAAAGTATTGTAAAAGAAATAGCAGCTTTCGAAGTTAAAATATATGAGAAAGCTACTTGATATACTATTGGCTGCTGTTTGCAAAGCAGCCAATCAAGAATCATTTTTAATTTTCCTTGGCGCTGATTGGCTGAACCACATAGAGAGGAGATGAGGAATAGTGTGATAGTAATATGATAGATATCCAAAAGAAAATGAAAAAATAACAAAGCACCAAAGTCTCCATCCCCATCAACGTGAGCAGTGGTAAACTCAAAAATTACTTCTTTTTAAGTTGTTTTTGAAATATTTTTTTTTGATTGTCATTCCATTTTTTTCCTCTAAGAATCAAAATAGAATAAAAGCCATGAAGCAGAAATGTATTATTAAAGAATCTCTGTTGTTAATCAAAGTGTTGAAGTCCGATTCTCAGACAGGCCAGTTAGATTTATACGGGAGCAGATGCAAAAACCCGGACTCCAGACTCCTCCATCACCCGGCACTGACCTGCACAACTAAAAGTAAATATCCGATCAATCTGAGACCAAGAGGACAAGAGTAGCTTTGATAAGTGGGAGTAATAGCCAGGCCTGAGTCCATTAGGTGTTTTATAGTCCAGCATTAATAAACTAAAATCAATCCCAAAATGCTTAAGGACTCATTTCACATTTAAGATAAACTTTCTGTCGTGAAAGTGAGTTCTAGGTCTCATAGTCTGGAACTTTTAAGGGAAGTGTTTAATCAAAAATAATTAACTAATATAATCCCTGAACTCACACAAATATATCAGGCTGTATAAATTTTTCAATATTTCCATCCACAGTTGTCTATTTCATCAGTTTGGCAGTTCTTTTTTTTTTTTTCAGCTGAATCTTACGACATTACTGCACAGACATAGTTGCAATATTTACTGTGACTCATTCTTTTCATCAAGGTTGAACTTTTGCTCTCTCATGAAATGCAGACACTCACAGAAACCTCTGTTTTCCCTTACGTGTCCTCCATCAGATGAATCAGCTGACGTCGCGCCACCATATGAGACAGGCTTTCTGTACGAGCGTTACCGGATACACCGAATACATGCATTTGTGAGTCAGTGCCCTTCCATCACACCACTAGGACACACACAACCTTCACCCTCTTCATAACTCCTCACACAGCTCAGTGAATTGTCCTCTCTGTGCTGTGGAAGATTTAGCTTGACTTCTGCCTGCTGCTGACAATATCTCCCACTGAATCACTCTGATATTGAGCAATCATTGTATCAGACTTTGTTCTTTCTTTGGTAGCCTGAAAGAAAAACTCCCTAATGCGCACACACACACACACACTTGCACACGCACACCTATATACACACACAATAGTCTACATAGATTATAAAGTACTGAACTGCATACATGAGCAGTGAATCTTCTAGTGCAGCTACACACTTGTACCTCTGATATAAAACAGTCCAAACAGTCTTTTCAGGCTCATTTTACTGCCTCTGTTATACAAACAGCATCCTACATATGTTTTCACAAACCTGGTAGGGTTTATAGAATAACTTGAACACATTTCTCATCAAATTAAGAGGCTTAATCGCAATTAATCCCATTTTAATAGGAAATCACATGCAGACAAAATGAGCATTTCAGTTCAAAACAATTATTGAATAAACAGATATATGAGCTATACAACACATGTATTTTTCATAGTCTATGTTATATTTAATAGCAAAGTGCTATTATATGCATTCAGCTGTCCAGTTTATGTTTCTTTAGAAATGTGAACTGTGGAAGTGGGCATTAGTACTGGGGATGTCTGTGCTTGCTGCAACATGTTCTGCATTGAGATGCTATTTTAGGCTTGAATAGCTTTGATGACAGGCTAACCTCTTTTAGCACAACTTGCAAACAATACTCGTCTTTTCAAGCATTTCATCAGATCAGTTTTAAAGCAAAAATTAACTCCCAATGGGCCAAGAGCAGCGGTTCTATCTTGCATTGCTGTTCATGGATGTCTCTTTTTTGTCACCCACACACAAAAATAGTCCAACGCTTGTCTAGTTTATTTTACTTCATTTCCAGTTGTTTTGAGCTTATTCATTTTTGCTCTGACTGAGGTTATTAGTTTGGCAATTTCAAACTAATAAGCTAGTTATCCATCCATTGAATTGCTGCAATGTATTTGCAACCATTCCCAAACTTTTTAAGTTTTGGAAACATTTCTCTTTGTTGTCTTTTTAAAGAGTGGCAAGGAAGAATGGATCATTGTCGGATGTTGCATTGTTTTTCATAACGTAGGAAAAAGGAAGTCAAGGACTACTTGTAAAAAGTCAGTTAAAATGCTAATGTAAAAAAGCCATCTATTTAAAAAGTCTTTTAATTATATTTAATAGGGATACTTAAAGGTGTCATCTATTGTGTAAACATTGGACTTGATAAAGACAATCATTTCCTTAAGTAGAAAATGTTAAATTAGTTTAATTACATTACATTTATGTCTCAATATTTTCCCTCCAAGACTATATGGCCGAGAGACAAAATACATTCATGCTGAATAAGTAGAATACCAACACTGGAACCCAACATTGTCTGGGTTTCAGCTCAGCACTGTCTGAGCTGTGCATGCCATCAGCAGACAGAAAGTAAGCTGGAAGAGGCCTGCTCAGGAGTAGAAACAAAAAGCCTGTTAACTTGACCTGCCACCAAAAGAGATAGATGGAAAGTGTTCATTATTCCGAAGAGATCGAGGCCTTTTGCCAAAACACAGCAGTCTGTGGCTCCGTGCCAATAAGCAGTCTGTTGTTCTGAGTCCTCAGCGGCAGATTCTCTGCAGCATTCACTTCAAATATTTGATTCTGTGTAATAAAATGATTTATTTTGCAGCAACATGCAGAACGTAATAAAAAGCTGAAAGATTTGTGAGTCAGCATTTGATTTCTGTGTCATGATTTGCGGTTGAAGGTGGTGAGGGAAACGCAGTCGCCCGAGGTTGTTGAGAATTAATAATGAATTTAATGAAGATGACGGAAATACAAAAGTCCGGGCAGCACAGAATGAGCGAAGGATAAAAGCTCAAAACTGGTAACAACTGATAACAAAATAACTGACGGCAGACAGGACAACTAGACAAGGATCCTACAAAGAACAAGGAACACAGGTGGGTTTAAATACACAGGAGACAATCAGGTGAAACAAGGAACAGGTGCGACTGGTGGAACTGATCAGGGCGTAGACGGGACAACACAGAGACTGCACAGAACACAGAAATCTAAATAAACACACAGAAAAAAACAAAATCCTTACATTCTGAGATTTGATGAGTTCACTAATATTGCCACCACACTACAAACGTACAAGTTAACCTATACTAGCTTTTATAGCAGCTGATTTATTTACATCTCTACTGTTTAAAGAGGCTTGATTGTAATTAAAAGTGACATATTGTCAGCTCTCAATTTATCGGTCGATCTACGTTCCCACCCTCATCTAAGGTCATGAGCGAAAGAAGGAGATTGCAGATACAAGCGGCTGAAATGGGTTTTCTCCGTAGAGTGGCTGGGCTCTCCCTCAGGGATAGGGTGAGAAGCTCAGTCATATGGGAGCGACTCAGAGTAGAGCCGCTGTTCCTTCACGTCGAGAGGAGCCAGTTGAGGTGGCTCGGGCATCTGGTTAGGATGCCTCCTGGTGTCCAGGAGCACGTACCTCCGGGAGGAGGCCCCGGGGAAGACCTAGGACGCGCTGGAGGGACTTGCCTTGGGATTCCCCCTGAAGATCTGGTAGAAATGGCTGAGGAGAGGGAGGTCTGGGCTTCCCTTCTGAAGCTGCTACCTCCGCGACCCGACCCCGGATAAGCGGAAGAAAATGGATGAATGGATGGATATTGTAAGCATATCATGAACATAGCTCCTCACACAATGCTATTTCACCGCTTCCGGCCTTCATTTTGTACCTGTAAGCGGGCAATTTCATAAGCATGTTCAACAGGAAGACATCCGTTGCTCCATAGGGGCAGTAATTACTTTCTTCTGCATTTTAGTTTCACCGGTAAGAAGAGGTCCTTCATCATAATGCTGCAGTTGTGTTTCCATTTTGTCAGTTAGACAGGCTACAACAGGTCGTGATGAAATAAATAAATCAATCAATACACACAGAGAGCAGAAAAATGCAACCAATTTCCACTTTCCTTGTTATGTCCAGTGAAGCAAAAAGAGAAACTGCTGATCGCCTGAGTAAAATGCCTTGCAAATACACCCTCACACATTCAGCCCACCCGCCCTACTCCCTGCACACATGCACGCTCTGTCACACGAAGCCAACACAAATTGTTGCCTTCACACATGACTGTTCACCAGACAGCCATTCAAGTCCATCGCTTCAATCATTTTCCAGGCTGAAATGGGGGCCCGTAAGGCTTTATGTGCAGAAGTAGGACTCTAAAGCAAAACAAAGCATCTGTCTTCATACTGGGACCATACCAGTAATGTGTGCACTAATGGAAGTTTATGGGAGCAAAGAGTGGTTGCATTTAACTAGCCTGCAAAAATCAGATATCTCTACTCAGCACATACTGGAGGCACTCAGGCTGTAGAGTGTGTGAAAATGTGTGTGAGTGTGTTTGACTGAGAGGGAATTAGGATGGAGGACGGATCTAAAACCAAGAAAACATGTATCATCAGGGTCAGAAGTTCTGTGCAGAAGAACGACAAAAAAGAGAGGCTCTGTATGGTGGTTCACATGTTCCTGTCTTTCTGTTCATTTTTCCCTCTTTTTTCATGTGTTCTCCTATTTTCTCTGGTCCTTTCTAGCTGGTATGCAACCATCACAGTGGAGTAAACTTATGTAAGAATATTACATTTTCACATTTAAAGCAAAAAATATGAAACAAAAATATATGATTTATTTTTTTGTTTGTTTTATTAGAAACAGGTATTCCTTTTAGGCATCATAGCGTATTCAAAATTTTACTCCTGTACTTCCTCTGGCATCATTAAGTTGACTGTAAACAATCCAAATACTATTGGGAATCAATACAGTGTTTTTGTTTACCCTCGGCAAACCTTGATATGGATCGCCGATACCCATATCAATTCGTCTTCACCTCCGCACTTCCTCTTCCTCTCTTTCCATCCAAGTGAACATCTTTTATGGAATTTTCATCTTCTTAATAGTTTTAATAAGTCTCTACTGGCAGAATTGTGCATCCAGCTTTAGGCTTTGAGCGTTCTTTTATTCTGCCTTAACAACCACACATCTACTGGGTAATTCTCAATGCATTAGAAGACCAAACTACTTTTAATAACACTCTTAGTGCATTTAGTTCATTTATTTATTTCAGTTAATATGGGTGACACTTCTGCGACAGACTGGCGACCTGTCCAGGGTGTACCCCGCCTCTCGCCCGGAACGCAGCTGGAGATAGGCACCGGCAACTCCCGACCCCGTTAGGGAGAAGGGTGACGGAAAATGGATGGATGGATGGATGGATGACACTTCTAGGTTTAACGGTATTTTTGCTTTTTGGGCTTATGTAAGATGGTGCAGTTTATAGCATAAAAGTCCTGGGTTCAAATTCCAAACAGATCTTTCTGCACGGAGATTTCATGTTCTACTCTTTGATGCATGACTTCTCTCAAAGTCTAAAAACATTACTATTAGGTTAAGAGGTTTCTCTAAATTGGCCTTAGATGTCAGTGTGTGTGCCTTAATGGTTGTGTGTATCTGTGATGACAGGTGGCCTGTCCAGGGTGACCGCTGGACAAAAGCACCAGTTCCCCTGGAACGCTTCAAGGACAAGCAGGTATGGAAAATGGATGGCTTATTATTTTCTATATTTTCTAAGAAACTGAATTTTAGTGTTTGATTATATGCTAACTATAATGTTTAAAATTACAAGATATAAAAGCTGGTAACTGAAGGAATCATCATTGTGTAATGAATCTACAGAATTGCACTTAAATTACAAAAATAAATTTCTGCTGAAATTCTAATTGACTGAGATGTGCCTTTAAAGAAGAAGCCTGCACAGAGCCCAGTGGTAACAACAAGCTGTAAATCCTCAAAAACAAGATCAGTCACTGTGAAGCACTGCCATTATTTAGAAAAATAGCTCAGGGCCGACATATCTTACAGTTTCTGTCATATTTTTTTATGCCTGCAGTTCTTCACCTTCAAGTCTCCACAGTTCGAGCTTTAAAGAACCCAGTAGTTTTGAAAACATTGCAAACTAGTCATAAAGCAGTAAAGCACTGTCTGCAAACTGGGAAAGAACTTGACCTCTGGTTTATTATAAGACTCCAGAGGTCGGTGTTTGTAATCCACAAAAAAGCAGTATGGTGACGGTAGCAGCAGCCAGGGCTGGAAACGGAGCTGACTGTTTAGTAGACCCACCCTGCCCAACACCGAGGGGGGGGGGGACTCCCTTTCCACCAGACGGCTCCTTGATTGGCCAGCTGGATGACCTTTGATCCTCGTTGTATTGTGGTTTCAGCATTACCGACCCTCCCCCTAGAGTGTATATGTGTGTGTGTGTGTGTGCAATGAACGACAGTCAAGTCCTAATGTAGCAATCAGAGCAGTGGTAGAAGGGAAATGGTCTGAGGGGAAATGGAGAGTGTGTAGAGCTGACTATGCGCGTGCTCTTGTGTGTAATTATATTTTGCTTTTGATGACTGAGTTACAGTAGTGATTACTTGCACAGGTGTTAATTTATGTCTCTCATCATCTACCTGCATCTCCTGGTCTCCAGCTGACCAGATATAGACTCCGACTCTGGATCTCAAATCTGATCGTCAGAAAGCAAAGACAGTGACTCCTTCACTGTGTTATTTCCACCAGAATCACATAACCTGTGAATTTGGCTATGAGTTTGCAAAAACAGTTAAGAGACCAAAGATGTCAATGGAGAGACTCGATATGGCTGCAGCTTATTGCAACATTCTCCTGCAAAACTGAGTTATATCTCCTTTTTGAAAGAAGCTGCTACTTGGGACGATGGAATACCTAGGCAGAATGCTGCAAGTCATGCTGTTGACTAGTGTTTGTGAAGTAGCTTTTTGCTACCAATATTCAGCCACTGAGAAAACTAAATGGAAATTCAGTTGCTCAATACATGGGTACAACATGGTTTGTTTAAATGTAAGAAATGGATACAAGTACATCAGTGCAAACTGGGAGAAGAGCTGGAAGTAAGACTCGAACAAACGCAAAAGTGTTATATCCTACTGTGGAAAACAACATCTTGTCTTCCCTCCATTCAAACACAAGCTGAGACTCCTATCAAGCACTGCATCACACTGTACAGCAGGTGTACCCTACCCAAACATTTCACCAAATCCAACTTCTTTCAGTCCAGTAAATCTGAGATTTTCCAGATATGTTCAGTTATGGATGCATGTAAGAAATCAACTGCAGTTACAAACTCCTCTTCTGCACTTCTTGCAAGAAACAGCAACCCCTCCCTTGTAATGAATGGAAATGAGTTAAACAAGCCAAGTATATTTTTCAATCTGCAATAAACAGCCCAGAGCATAGTCACATCATGTCTTTAGTTGTGCATGATTTTTCTTGGCACTGCTCCAGAGAAATGTCAGTAGTGATAGTTTGCCTTTGGGCAGCTGCTGAGAAAATCTAGGTACACTACCCAGACATTCAAGTACTCAGACCGAAAAAAATAAATGAATAAACGGACGCAAACAATAACTTGATCTCATTTAAGACTGAGCTTATCCCCCTGCCAAAACCGTTCTCTCGCTCAGAGCTTGAGAACAAACTCCAAACACAAGCCAAACTTTCTCTCTTCCATCCCAACATGAGGCTGGAGATCAACTAAAAACCTTCCATCTAATTCAAGTAGTCAAACCCTGAGAGGCTGGGACCCCTTCTCTGTTAATACACCCCATGTGACTCTGACCTCGCTCTGAGCCCCTCGGTCAGAAGAGCAGACCACCCCCCTTTAGCGGCATGACTAGCTGTCTGAGGAATGCCTTGTCATGGAACAGATGGAGACCCTCAGACAATGGAGCTGCATAGGTTTTCGACGCCCGATATAGCAAGGCATGTGCCAATTGTCTGAGCGTGTGCATGTCTATGTGTGTGTGCATTCTTAAAGCATACTCCCCCCCCCCAAAATTCAGGAAATCATACTAGAGGTGGGTTAGGGGCATCAGAAAATCAGCACTGAATGGGATTCACTCAGGCCCCAAAACAGCATTTCAGGAGAAACCATGGAGAGAGCTCCAGCTTGCTGATGATGTTTCAATCCCAAAGTGCCTCCTTGCATTTACTAGAAAAGAAAGCCACACACACTTAACAGCTAAATCGATATTTAATGATGTCATCCTCGCGACAATAATGACGCAATAAAACCCAGTATCACGGCAGGACTGCTGGAGCAGGCTTCATTAATGAAACCGTGTATTTCTATAACAGCAACGGTAAAGTTGCAGCGTTTTGAAGGTCCATCCTTTGCAGGCGGCTGCTGCTGTAGGATGCCCAAAGCCTGCCGGTAGCTGTGCGTAGGGGCAGATCAGAGTCTCTTCAGGAAGCAGGTTTGCTCCCTGCTTGTGAATCAGGGCTGTATACGATTATAGCAGAGACAGAAGCGGCCGCAATTCATTCATTTTACACCATATGAGCCATGTGGAGAGATGCGAATCGTGTCGGAGCGCCGTCTGAAATGCATAATGACCTCTGCACTCAATAATTCAACAACACGCTGCGAGAAATCTTGCGTGCATCGTTATTTCTTGATTGAAAAGACATCAGCGGGTTTTAACATTGGAAATATCAGGGATGAGTGCCGGACTGAATCCCAAGAACTCACCCAAGAGATCGGCGGATGATCGGCTCCCCTCTGCTGCTCCTCTGAGTAAATCCAGGACCCCGGACGGTAAAATACTAATTCAATCGAGGAATCTGGGAAAGGGAATTTCGCCAAATCGTTTCCGTCCACACTATTAAAGCGAGGTGTGGAAGCGACGTGAAGCCGCAAACCGACCTGATCGATGCAAGCACTCCTCAGAATAATAATAATAATAGTAATAATGATTTTTTTTTTTTTTAAAGGGTTCAAATCAGCGATTCTCTCCAATTCATGCAACCAAAGCGAAATTATCAGAAGAAATAAACCTTAATGTGTGTTTTCGGAGGGTATTCTTTGGGAATTTGGTGCGGCTGTAGTAATCTCGGATGCTTTGGTTGTTGACTGTGCACTTACTGGGCCGCTTCCCCCGGCTCCACCCGCTAACCCAACCTTCCCAATGCGCCCATTGGCACAGGCAACCGGACATGCAAATCCAAGCTTCCCATTGATGTTTTCCAAAAACAGAAGAGAAGAGAAGAGAAAAAAAGAAAGAAGGGGAATGGGTTCGCTTTCTGCTTCTCTACTGCGCCATCGTGTGCGTAATATGCGTTACTGTAGGGAAATTCACCTTCCTCCAAAAAAAATACTGTATTAAAGTGTACAAGGGTCCCAGTAGAGTGTTTAATAAGGTGTTGATTATAATACATATTATGTTATAGACTGGGGGAAAGTAAGAACTAAGAATATAGTGTACCTTTTTAACACAATTTCTAAAACAAAATTCTGATGGTGTGCATGCACACAGACTCAGCTCCATTTACTGTGACAGACCCAAACAGACCTAGTGTAACCAATTGCCTTTAAAAGTCACCAAATGAAAGAACAAAAACTACCCCTATTTGTAATTTAAGCTAAGCATTTAATCGAAGCAGCCATTGTGTGAAGGCCTCAGAGGTTTGATAGAGAATATGTCCAACAACAGGATCACGAAGGCCAAGAAACAGAGCAGACAGGGCAGGGGTAAAGGCGTGGAGATGCAAAAAATAGAATTAGGTTACAAAACCCATCACCTTTTAGAGCATTGCTCAATGCAACATCTAAAATTGGAAAGATGGAGTAACCCAAATTCCTACAGTGATGGACATCCAGAAAGCAAGTTTTTTATTTTACAAAAAAAATTTATAAGAAATGGTATGTCCTATATTTGTTTAGACATCTGCAAGAAGTCCTATTCAAAGATATGAACAAGCCAGACAAAGGATACAGCACACAAGAGAGAGAAGATGCTTTGGTTAGGCCTACCTGGCATAGTCCATAGAAAATGTTACCTTTGAGTTCCCAGTCTGAATTTTTCTCATTCCCCAAAGATTTCCTTTGCACAATGTCAATGTTCATTAATACGCTGGTTTTTAGTCGAGCTGACTTCAAAGCAGTCAAGTTAAAGCACCAATAAAAAGCTCAGAGACAAAATTAAACAAAAAAAGAGCTGTTTCTGCTCCAATGAAGCGTGGCCAGCTGCCTCTCACACACAAAGGAACGCTCCAACTTTCCATTGAAGGAAACTACACGAAAAGAAAGTGCTTTTTCTTCCCCCTCCTCAACATGTGCTGCACTCATTAACTGTGGCTGATTCCCAGAGCTTGAAAAAATAAACCTGTGATTTTGTTGCTGTGCAAGAGCCTGACACACTGTCAGAACAGCTCAGCAGATGTTACCTCAGTGGAGCGAGGCTTACAGCTAGCACTAATAAGATGCAGTTAAGGAATGCATAAACTGAAAAAAAAAAAAAAACTGTCACAGTTGAATCAATAAACTTTCAGACATTTAAAGTGGATGGAAAAAGTTTTAGACAGAAAAGATTCCAATGACACTCTAATTTGGAATACGGTGTCTACAAATTATGATGCCAATTGGATGTAAGTGTCATAAAGACAAAACATTTTGTTGTGTTATTAAATTTATAGCTGGTATTGTGTGTCAGGGCTCTTTGAATCACTATAATTAATTTCAGAGTGCTGGGTTGATTAGTTTGTCTGGTGATCTCAGTTAAAGGAAATCTAATTAACAAGGATGTTCCACATTATTAAGCAGACCACAGGTTTCAAGCAATATGGGAAAGAGAAAGGATCTCTGCAGGCAAAAATCATCAGATAGTGTAGTGCCATATGACAAGGTATGAAAACATTAGATATTTAAGGAAAACTGAAGCGTTATCGTACTGTGAAGGGATTTGTGGCTAATTCCGAGCAAAAATGGGTTTGTACAGATAAAGTCAGTAAATAGACTGTAAAATCAGTCTATTTACAGTGATCTACCTGTCAATCGATTGGTTCTCTCTGGGTCCTCCTGCTTCCTCTCAAAAGTCCAAAAACATGATTCAGATAATTGTCTTTCCATAAACCCGTACAAGTGAGACAGCCTACAAATCTGACTCAGTCATACCAGTTCTATCATGAGGAATCAAGTTTTGCAATCTATAATGAGAAGCGTGTGGAAGAAAACCCAAAATGTTTGACCCAAGTCAAGTGATACCAAATATTGAAGTAATGCATTCAAACTTTTACATTTGAAGACATCAATACATTTCTGGCCTATTCTTTTATTATTGTGGCAGTTGGCCAATACAAATTTTGATAATCATGACTTACATAAAACAAGAGTTTTGGTCTGATTTAACATCAGACAGAAGAAAAAATTTGTTTTTTCATTCAGGGTAAACGTCTGGTTTGAACTGTAAGCAATTTCCCCGACATCAGACATCTAAGATGTCTGATTCTTTTGCAACAGTTGCCTCAGAGCGCTGAAGCTTCACTTGCTAGCATGTTGGACTTCAGCAACAGCACTGATTTTTTTGTTTTTTGGCATATCTGGACTGGATGGGTTATTACTGACATCTGGTGACAATTTTGTCTCAATTGCACTTAAAATATATTTATTTAGCACATTACTGATGTGTTCCAATACTTATTTAACCCACAGCTTGCATATGTAGAACATAAAGCTAACTAAAGCAAGATTCTTCCCTGGTGTAAGGTCTGGTTTCCAATACAAATCAAACACACCAATAACATGCTCAAGTCCTCCTTTTTTAATAGTTTCTAATGGCCTGATTGGACAGTAAACTGGCAAGATTACCTTGGAGGGTTGTGGTGTTAGCTTCCCTGAATAGAGACCCATCAATGCCTCCATTATCTCAAGGCTTAAGTATCTAAGCCTGTAATTATGCTTGCATGTCGATGCAAGACAATTGCAGGAAACCGTGGGGTCAAATATGGCCTCCAGTTAGTGACGTTTCCACAGATGGGTTCTTAAAGCTGAAATGGAAAGATCAATCTGTGATCACGAAAAACCTCGACTTTGGGTCGTTTAAGGTCAACAACAAAAAAAGGCACCCCTTAAATAGACACCTCAATAAGTCTTGCATTTTAGTTACACAAAAAGAAAGCACACGAGGAAATAACGTATTCTCCAGACACAATGTTGCTAATGTCTTTAAAATAAGCACAATGGAGTTTTATGGCAAGTAGACTTTATAATCAAAGGCCATTATTCTGCAGGGTTCCATTAGGCCGTCTAATTCCTCTGATAATCTGCTCATCCAGTCTGGCGGGCATCACATTTAGGTGAAAGCTTTGTTCACAGACTCATTCTCCAACAAAGGAAAGCCTTTGGCAGCATCAGATATCCTCTGCAGGGACTATTATTTGGAGGGCAAACATTTTCTTTTCAGAAATATGGCTGGTCTTGCCGTCATGAGATTTTAAGTTGGATTGTTTTTTTTTAAATCATGGCAAACACTTGAGGAGATATGTTTGTTGTAATAAATAAAATAAAAAACTGTTTCACCAGTAAAACGAATCATTTGCTTCAATTTTTTTTTTTTTTTACAGTAATTCAACAGAATATTCTAACATTTTTACATTATTATCTATATAGGAGCTCAAGTGCGCCTCAGATGGCTCATGTTGCATCTTCACAATGTTGAAGATCCAGATGACAGAGTCCAGTCCAGAGTCTCCACCTCAGGCTAATTCTTTTAGCACAGCGATCCCTGTTTATTTAGAGCAGGAACAATCGTCCCTCAGCTTGTCTAGGCACTGGCTGGTGCCATCTTCTCAGCCTGCCTCCTCTCCATGTAGGCGTTGTACACGTCCAGGAACATGTCCCTGCAGGGTATGTTGGCTTTCAGTTTGGAACAGATCAGGAAGGAGCCGGCCATCTTGCGGTGGAGAGAGTAAGTCTCCTCGGGGGGAGGAGTGAGGCGATGGCGCAGCATGATGGGGACGAGGTCCTGAATGCGATGCGTGGTGCTCTGTGTGCCGAAGTCAAAGGGCTCAGTGGACGCAAAGGCTTCGCCGAGGATCATCACGGCCTCAACGTGGGCATCCTTAAAGGCCTGATGGCAAATAAGAACCTACATTAAACTTCATTCCCTGATCTATGGTGCCTTGCAAAAGCTTTAATGCCTGTTTTGCCACCTTAAAGCCACAAACCTTAATGCAATTTACGGAATTTTAAGTGCAAGACCAACAACAAAGAAGGACATATTAAAGTGAGGTGCAAGCACTCACTTGCACCTCTCTAGGCAAACTCTAATCCGTTTGCCTAGAGAGTTTGGTCCATTTGAGGAGGTGTGAATGTGTAATCTTACTCTGATGTGTGCCAAAACAGTGAACTTTAGTCTGTTTACAAACCTGGTTTTTCAAAGGGTTTAGTTTGTTTGACAATGTGGTATGAAATCGAACCGCATCAGTTGAAAATGAAACAAATGTTGCACATCCAAGTGTGAGTCTAGAGATAGAAGTAATTGATTGTTTTTCTGTTGTTTTTTTTTTACCAGCAACAAAAGAGAAATCCTACAACAGCCAAAATCTGATACCACTTAATTTTTGTTGGGTTCAGTGCCTTCTTCAGAGGTTTTTGTGTAATTTCCTTCAGTGGTTCTTGGTGCAGTGCCACCACAGGTGAGGGGGTGAAATGGTTTTTCAAAGAGTTTAGTTTGTTTGACAATGCGGTATGAAAACGAACCGCATCAGCTGAAAATGAAACAAATATTGCACTTTTGGTCTCAGGACAAACGGGTGTCAAAACATCACATGTTGGATTTAAGTCTGGACTTTGACTGGGCCATCCAAGCACATGATTATCCTTTGATCAAAATCATTCTACTGCAGCTCTAGCTGTATGGTTAGTTGTTGTCTTGCAAAAATGTGAACCTCCACACCAGCCTCCAGCTGGTTTCTCTCCATGACTGCAAATCATCCACATGGTGTGTTGAGGGTGGTATATACTGTAGTGGTAAATTTCCACCACAGCGGGTTTAATATTGAATTCAATTTTGGTCTAAACTGTTCCGATCAGTAACATTGGTGAAGACAGTTGGAAAAGAGGATGGGTGGTATGAAATGACATCAAGCATAGAATGCAAATAACAACGGTCAAATTAGGCAGAATAAAACACTAAACAAAAATAAAAGAGCAAAACAGAAGCAGTAAGTTTCATTAAAATAGCCCACCTTGGTCTCAAAGCCTGTCAGGAACTTCAGGTCTTTGGATTTGGACAGGACAGTGTCCCGATCACCAACAGAAGCTGCATAAACCACCTGGACACATGATGTAAGAGCCCAGACAAAACCATCATGTGGCTGCAGAAACTGTGTTAGTGCCATTAGCAGCTGCAAAATGTCTACATGGATGAGTTTCTTGGTAGTCAGATCCTTGGTGTTCAATTATTCAGAGAAAATCTTCCTTCATAAATCATGCATTGAGATTCACAACAGTCAGCATACCTGGATGTAGTCATCTGTGAAAGTTTCTGGGTAGCCTCTGCAAGCTCCAAAGTCTAAGAGGACAACCTGCAGACAAGAATTAGGGTTAGGATTCGTGCTGCATATCAGAGGAAGACGAGTTTAAAAGGTTCAATTACGTTAAACACATGCTCCAAATGCAGATTCCTCACCTTGTTGGTTTCAGAGTTGTAAAAGAAGTTGGCCCAGTTTGGATCAGTCTGCATGAACCTGAACTCAAACAGCTCCCTCAGACATAAGTGCAGGATGTTGTAACAGATCTGCAAAGGAAACAAGACAATAATTTTATTCCTATATGGATACGATGGTCATGTCATAAAGCTTTGCAACAAAGTGGATCATACTTAGAAAAAAATATATATCTATATATTAATATAAACAAAACTACAGTACTTAGCTTTTCTTTTTCATAAACCCTGTGTCAAGTTTTACTGAAGAAACAGACCCAACATTACTCCCTGGTTTTCTAACCACCAGCAAAGTTTGTAATGTCAATTTAAAACATGGATCGTATTAATAAAGTGTAGATGTTTTGATTCCACAGCTTTCATGTGTGTGTGGATACTGAAGGTCTTTGCTTTCTATTTATGCAAAGTTACCTCAGTGACAATATATTCAGATTACTTTTGTTTATGTGCAAGATGCAGATATAGAGAAGCTTTTGATAACGGCATTCTTGCAAAAACTATTTGTGCAAATAAATGTACAAATCCTCAACTCCAACAAAATGTGCTTCTTGAGACAAACTGTACCTGGTTCCTTGTTTCCTGATCCAGGTCTATGCAGCGATCCAGAGGAACTCCTTGCACCAGCTCCATGGATATCACCCTGCGTGCGGACAACTCGTCAATTACCTCTGGGATCTGGAAATATGGGTCACCCTCCAGCAGTGACCTGCAGGCCAGACGTGTGTTGTCCAATAACAGAAAAAAATAATTTAAAGATGTCTTTAACAAGAGGTTGGGAAAAGTAGTTTTAATTTGACATGATGCTAGTCTGTGCACTGACAAACTGCTTTGAGGCTAAGACATATAAAGTTACCTGAACTTCTTGGCGCTCTCTGCTTCCCTCTTATAGTCGCACTCCCACCCTAGCTCTCTCTGGAGAACCTCCAAGCTGCTGTCAGCAAAAAGACCTGTGGACAAATGGAGCAAAACTCAGCATGTAAAAACAACCAAAGCATAACAGTTCACTTCATTGTTGAATGTGCCGTTTCAGATGATGTGTGTGAGAAAAAACAAGGAGTTGAATCAGTAACAAGACTGATTCAACTCCTTTGTGCAGAAGATTTTGTCTTTGACCTTCATCGACACCTGATGCCACAAAAATGTTTCAGGCTTGACAACATTTCTAAAAGAAACTTGTATGTTATTAATTAAAGCATAAATAGCCACCTGGAAAATTATCCTAACGTGTTTTCTGCATCTCCTGGAGTTTGATTCCTTCTATTTGCATTTTTTGATTCTATCTGTTTAACAAAAATGTTAAAGTAGATAAACCCCAAAAGAACAATAGATAGTGTGGAACTAGACACCTGGTACAACTACAGCACCACCTCATGGTCTATTGCAGTGATGACAGTTAATGAAAGAAAAAGATTAAAATTTAAATAATATTTCACATAGTCAGCTAAATTAAACTAGCTAATATACCTTCTGGACATAAAATTAAATGGCATTAACTCAAGTTTACATCATATCCTCTGGTACACTTGAAGTATCATTACAGGTTAAAAAAAATGTAATAAAATGCAATCATTTTAAAATTATTTTGCATTTGGTTATTGTATTAGTTTTGCATTTCCATTTAGTTGATAAAATAAAGCCAACAGAAGGAAGCTGCTCTGTGGAGCTTTTCTTCTGTGTTCTTACACATCATGCTGCTCACCACTCTGAATCTGCAGCTTTAGTCTCATTACTAACATTTCTGGTGCAAGAAGGAACTTTTTTTCTGTTTTTTCTCATACATACTTTGCTAACTGATAACATTTTAAGTACTTTTTTTTTTTTAGCATTTACTCACATTTCACTGTAAGACAGGTGTGTACAAAGTATGACCTGGGGGATTACTTTTTTTAAATCATAAAATAACAAAAATCAAAAATCATTTTATAAACGGTATAAAATGAAACTGGAGAGGGATTAAAAGTGGTAAGATATTATTTACAGGATTACCTTCTGGCAGAACCACACTCATCTTCAATACTGACATCAGGTTGTCTATGTCACTTTGGATGCTCTCTGCTACTCCAGGGTACTGGGATGGAAATGAGAATAAAAAGATTTTAATAAAAAGATTCAAATTAAGACAAACATTGAGGGAAAGATGGTATTTCTGTTTGTGTTAACTGTTTTATACCTGAATCTTCATGGCAATCTCTCTTCCATCCTTCAACACTCCATGATGCACCTGTCCAATAGAAGCCGCAGCAAACGGTTTATCCTCAAATGATGAGAGCTTCTCCCTCCATCCTGGCCCGAGCTCCTCCTCCAGGACTTTCTACTCAGACAGAAACACACACTTTTCTGTGATTCATTCGATTGAGTCAGTCACTTTGAATCTGTCATGGACAGATTGTGCTTACAGTCATCTGCCATGTGGGCATGAAGTCTGCGCTCTGTCGGACTCTCTCAAAGATCTTCTGCAGCTGAGGGTTGATGAAGGAGTTGTCTGAGAAAAGAGAAACCATGCCAAGGTTGGAAAACAACACTGAGTGTGAGTGGACTTTCACATGAAGCTGTGATAGTGGGTACCTTGTATGCTGAGCATCTGGCCTATTTTCAGAGCTGCTCCTCGAACTTTACACAGTGTGTTGACGATTCTTTCAGCATTGGCCTCCGACAGGAAGGGCGAGTCCATTAGCGCATTCATCTCTGGAAACACCACATAAAAACAGACAAACATGTTAGAAAATGCATACTGAGAACATATGATGTTCAATATTTATTACAGATTATTTAAAAAAAAAAAAAATTGAGCAAGTTGTGATTCCCACAGAGCTCAACTCCTAAACCTTTTAAGGCTTGTTATACTTCTTGATCCAAGGCTAGCCCAACTTCTCAGAGTCCCAGCAGCTTTCCAATAATCTGTTGAGTTTGTGAAATAACTCACTACAGCAAGAACACTAAACAGAGAAGTGAGAATGTCTTCACCTCCTTTTTGTTTCCCTCCGAGTGACTGCTTGGCCACCTCTGCAATGGCACCGATGCCCAATCCGACAGCCAGTCCTGCAGTGGACACACAGAAACATTTAATGCTCAGGTCTCTGTGGGAAGAGTTCAAGCAGTTTTCAAATGTTCCTTTTAAAATTCTGGCAATAAGGTTTGTAAGCATTTGGTTACCATCGTCAGCATTAGTAGCACATTTGACTATACGAATATACAATATATAGCAATACACTGTACATACGTGCAGATGACATTAAAACCACCATAATTAATAATTTTAGTGTTACATTGAAATTTGTGGTTTTAATGTCACAAAATAGGAAAAGCTTCAAGGGGTGTGATTACTTTTGGAAGACACTAAATAAATCTGATGTTATTTAAATTTTAAAGGGAATATATTATGTAATTTTGACTTCTGAGTATTGTATCATAGCATTTGATTTATAGCATTTGGTTGTGCTATAAAATGGTGCTGTGCCTGGAAAATACATAATACTGCCCTTGTTAACCAGAATTTTAACTTTGTAAGGAATATTCAGAAGGAAATAAAAAATCTGTCAATGAGCCAAAACAGAAACAAAACATTTAATTCTCACCACCAAAATTAACGAGGCGGCTGATTCTTGTGGAGGGAACCTTCCTCTCCTTGGCTCGCTCACTCAGCTGAAGAAGGTGAAAAAAGCTGTTATCACAAGTAATTCCTAACAGTGTGAGTCAAGGAAAAAAAGATGTGACTGAGTAGGTTTAAGAAATACAAGCAGAGTTTGCTTGTATTTGATCTAATACAGCACTACCCTGCACCAATTGACACATTAGTACATCCATATTACAAATTAAATGTACTAAAACACCCTGAGGTATTTATCTCCACACCTCATTTTAAATACAAACAAGCTCTGATCAAGATTTTTCTGTTTACACAGTAAATATTGCATAATGTGCAGTGATATACAGCACAGGCATTTCAAACAGACCTTCTGTCTGACTGGTTTTGCCTGGCTCTGTTTTGCTTCTCTGGCTTTCTTTATGTCCTCAGGCGTGAGCTTGGCCACTACTGTGTCGTGGACAGATCTGCTCTGGCAGTAGAAGCGCCGATGGCTGTGGACGGTGTGCAGGAAGCGAGAGTTCTGTCCTGGCCAGCCGGCTCCACTTGAAGCTGTGCCTGGACGAGAAATTGTTCCAAGAATAACAGGAAACGGGAATGTTCTACAACATAAAGACATGAAGGTGATGACTTCAATCACTGCTGGTTCAGAGTGTAACGCCTGTGTTTTGGTTGTGAAGCATAGAGACTGAATGAGGGACACTGGTGCCATATGACCAAGAAGGAATACGCTAAACTAAACATTGATGCTTGTTCTTCCGTAACATGACATTTAAAGGCTGACAGAGATGAGCAACAGAGTTTATGTTTATTGAGTACTTGATGTCAGCAGTATATTTCAAAGCTTGGGTAAAACATCAAGACAAAGACATCTTGGAAACATGAGCGTAAAGCCACTGGAGAGGTAGAGTTTCAGCCAGAACGCCCACTACCAGTCTAAAGAAATAAGATTTTGATAATTAAATGCAAACATTACTCTTTGTAGCGCAGACAAAGCTAAAAATTATGGTGGGACTTTTAAAACCACAGCCAGTGCAAATAATAGTCAATGTATCCTGAAATACATCTAAGACACTGTGAGAGCTGTTAAAAGGAAAGTTGCCCTTCCTTTTAAGGGCAACTTAAAAGGAAGGGCAAGGATTTGACTCTGATTTCCAGAGTCAAATCTCCACTAAAGAGGAGAGGGTCAGTCAGTTTAAATGGATAACATGGGGACAATTTATTTGGTACACTGTTATTCAGTTACAATAAAAACGTAACTTTTTATCCACTTTAAAAGATATTTAGACCAAGTTCCAAGATTTCTCAGTTTCTGCCTGAGTTTTCTCTGTTTCTTTTAAATATGAGGTTTAAATGGCTTGCAGGCATTTTTTTAAGATTCCCTTGGCATCACAAGTTTGGGAGGTTAATACCTGTGTGCATCCTTGAAGTCGGTCCGACTCCTTCTTGGCTTTGCTCTGTAGTTCCGGGCGGGAACTCGGATCCCATCGCCCATTTGGCTGCTTCATCTGGGTCCATATTCTCCCAGCCTTCTGCATCCGGAAACACATCTTCTTTTATAGACTATGGTGCACACACACACAAACGTAACAAAGCAGTTAGACAAAGATAGGAGCAGTCCTGTGAAACCTTTGCCGTGTCCCACTATTACAGACAGCTTATTACACTCACCTCGTTGGTGCTGCCCATAAAAGTGGCCAGCAGGCCTTCAGCCACATCTTGAGCAGCTTTGACTCCTGCACCCACAGATGAGTTGCAGGCCATTAATCTGAGCTGCTCTCCCTGGGTGGTGACCAAAGCAGAACCCACTTTACCAGCCCCACGCAGCACCTGCAGGACCTCCGACAGCATCACTTCAGACACACAGAAGGGAACAAATGAAACAGGGTGGTCTGAAACGGCCAAACAAATCAGCCGCAGTTCTCCACCACGCTGAAACTACACAGGCAGGATAATACAGTTGTATTCACAACGGTATTATTGTGAGTACAACCATGTTTAACCTTGGATTTGTCTGAGTAGAAAATTTACCAGACATGCGCCAGAAACACGTGTTATCTCATATCAGAGCGGGAAAAAAATATTCTCAAAATCATAGCAAGCATTTAGAAACATAATAACCAGCTCTGTGTTTAGCTCCTGGATGCACTCAAGTCAACATACGGAGCTGCAGCTGAAAGATGTTAAAAACGACAAGCTAGCGACTGAAAACTTAAACACACGGTTCTAAAGTCTGAAAGAGCAACACCGGCCTTGGTTAAACCCTCGCCAGGACTTACTTTTATTGAATAAAATCGTCTTCTAGTGTTTGTTCAACGGATGCCCTTTCAGCAGCTCTTATGGTCTGTTTTACAACGGCACACAACACCCGGAAGTTAAAGCTCAACAAAATGAACTAACGTCCAATGACAGATGTAGATGGGCGGGGTTTTGATTGCAAAACGACGGGTACGTTCTTTTGACCAACCGTGGCACTAAATAGTGGATGACGAAACTGCAACTGGAATAAATGGACCAATCATGTTTAACCAAGGGCGGGTCAAAGCAGCTTAAACCTCCAATGAGGGTTAAGAGGTGTTCCCATGGAGGTGGGTTACCAAATACACGTGCTATGAGGTACAGTTACCAAACGTATGATTTATTTTCCTCAAGGTTCCTGATGTAGGCATAACTTTTGCCATTTTTTGTTATTTCCTCTAGTAATTACATTTTCAGACATTTTTTTTGCAGTAATTTAAAAAGACTAGGTTTTTTTGTGGATTAGCATGTTAACAACTATCATGCCTACAGCTTTAGGAATATAAACGTGACACACTTAAACATCGTGTGAAATATAAGCTGCATCCCAAAATAATTTCAAAACTGTAATTTCCTTGTATGAAATGTATAACGTGGACTTTGAAAGGTGGAAATTGATGTCAGAGACGCTCTCCAGGGAAACTGACTGAGCTTGGGCAATATTGAAAAGAAAATGGACAAATAATTCAATGTTTAGATGCATACCTCTCTAAATTACTTCTTGCTATACCTAGTTTTAAAAAGCATTGGTTCAGTAGGGCTGAAGTGCACACCACACTTTTCAGAACTTATTTGTAAAACTGTCGTTTGTCACGTTAAATCTTAATAAAGTACATTTAGCTTAATAAAATATGACAAAATGTCAAATAATCTGAATAGTTTTGCAAGGCACTGGAAATCGTAAAATTCTGTTTGCAGCATGGAATGGTATACAATGAAAGCACATAGTAAGGTGGTATGTCGCCCTCTGCTGGACAAACATTAAGACTTTGGATTCTGTACTGCTGAAAGACTGGACTTAAGGTTGAAAGCAGGCGCCGGTGTCAAAATGTTTCGGGGGGAAATTTAGTGAAATATTAATGACGCTTGCTGTCTGTTTGATTGTTGTGGGACACAATGTGTGAAGATGTGAAACAGGAGAAACTTGGCTCTACAATGTCAGGTTCAGTGCCAGTAGGAAATAAAGGAGACGCATCATGTTTCAACTCAGTGAAGGAACAGGTTGGGAAAGGCAAATGATAAAGAAATAATTCATATTACTTTTCAGAAAAACAAATACAGTGCATCTAAGTCAGGACCAGGATAAATCATTTTAAAGCTTTTTCCACCTTTGATGTAGCACATACCCTGTTCAATTCAGCTGAAAAACAGAAGTTTGGGATGGAATATTTTAAATGAAAAAGGTCAAATATTGGGTATAATAAAGTGTAGGTAATAATCAATAATTGCAGTAAATTGAGAGCTAATAGTGAAGAAACAGGATGTTTTTCTTTCAAAAATTGTGAAGAACAGACAGAAACTAATTAAGGAAAGTACCAGGAGGCCCAAGATCACAGCAACGCTGAAGGAGCTGCAGGAATTTCTGCCCAATGGTGGCTGTGTTCAACATGACATCATTCTCCTGTATTCTTCAAATGTCTGAACTAAGCAGAAAAACATCCAGGCCTGTGCTAAAATCTCCCAGACCCTAGTGAGGTAATGCTATACAGGCTCATGTAGTCATACTTTAATTTGTAGCACCATAATGCTAAAAGGTTTTTCTTGGCTGAGAAGCAACTGCACTGAGTATCACAAAAAATATTGTGAAACATGGTGGTGGCAGTATCATACAGAGAGGTAACTGCATCAGATTGAAAATTTTTTTAAATAAAGTTATGGATTGCTTCAGAATCAGTTTGGAACCAAAACATTCAGTTGTTTGCTACAAAGCTAGTGAGTAGGATGAATTTCATTTCTCAGCTTTGCAGTAAAATTAAAGAAACATCAACAACAACAGAGTCGTTTCATCAGAAAAAACAATGTTTTGGAACAAAATCTCACATAAAATTTGTGGATCTTAAGAGGTTTGTGCACAACAGATGTACACAATAATATGGTAGCATTGGAAAACTTTAATAAAATAGACTGAGTTATTATTAAAGAAGATCAAAAGGTGATTTTTTTAAAATTTAAACTGTCAAGTAAATATCTGTGGAGACTTAAGTCACTGCAGCTTTATAAAATTTAACTTAATAGATTTGTTTATCTTTCAGTTAAATTGTGCAGGATTTATTAATGGTTGAAAAGTTTTTTTTTTAATCACACAAACCTGGATTTTTAACATATTGTAGATGAAACAATAAAAATAAGTCTGATAAACATGTTTGTCACTCTAATAATTTTATGTAGAACGAACATACGCGATGTTAGAGTGGCTTTCAGTTTTCCCACCTGTTTTTGACAGAGTGACCTTTAGATGCTGGGGTGTCACACTGGCCGGTGTGGAGTCCGTGGGGCAGCGGAGAGGGAGGGCACTGAGCACACACCATATATGGGCACACCACCGACTCTGGACTGCTATTGGCTGATGGACTTATGCAGCTGCTTGTCAACAAGATGGCCTTCCTCCTCTCGCCGTTTTAACACAGATTATTTTGGTATCCCCGAGAACATACTGTGAAAGGCTGTGACACTTCTCGATAGACAGCGGGAGAGAGATTGCTGGGAGACCTGGTTGGGCGTACGGTCAAGTGGATTCTCTTCAGAGAACTGACAGCCTGAAATGCTGCGACAGAGGCTAGTATTAAGCAAGGTTGATAAAACAGAAAGTAGCTGTGGGCTAATGTCGACGTTAGCCTGCTAGCTGGTTAGCCTAGCTACGTGGACTCGGATAGTCAACTCGTGTCACCTGTATTAGACTAGTTTGGTGGGAGGAAAACACGGCTAACAAGGACTTGTCACTGACCTGCTGCTCATCGCGGGGTTTCCGTGGAGTACAACCTAACAGGTATTTCCACTCCCACGGCATAAATGAAAGTCTTTTTTTAATCGTTGCTTGCTAGCAGAGAAAAGCTCTGTTACAATATTCTGCAGGTAAGTTTTGTTGTTCAGTTAGCTAGCTCGTTAGCTCAGGAAGGGTTTGTTTTTCTATAACTTAGTCTACACTGAGGCGAATTATCGTTTTAAAAAAGCTGACATGTACAGATGAGTGTTAGTTAAATTCTGTAGTTCTCTAGTTTTTGTTTGACTTCTGGTCTGCTGGGTATTTATGTCCCAGCGACGCTCTGCTAGCTCACTGCTTAAATAGCTGGTAGTTGGTTAAAGACATTTAAATTTAATGTTGGGTGAAAATAATCTCCTTTGGCTTTGTTTTTGCTGATCTTTGGTATTGTTGTCCCATCTCTCCTTTTAATTGTCACGTCACATGTAGACGTTGTTTCAACTTGTTTTCAATATATTTTGGAAAGTGAACACATTTACTCAAAGAGATGCTTTTAGTGAGCTGCGGGCCTTCGTTTTTGTCCAAGAAACTTTAGTCATAGTGAGGACAACAAGCTGACATTTTTCGTGCATTGACTTTTTAACGTGCTCCTGTCACGATGTGTGGTTCTCTCCAAGAAAACAACTGCGATCCAACCTTTAGTGTTGTACATGTTGGTTAAGATCTTGAAGAGGTCTTCTGCAATCAAACAGCTGTTCGGATGCTTTTTACTGCAAGTTAAAACTGCTTACGAGACATTCTGTAAAACTTGGATTCTGTATAGATCACTCATAGAACAACGCCCATCTGGTCAGTTCTTTCTTTTTTTTTGTTGCTGTGAATAATCGGCTAATCGAGATAAAAAAAAAAACAAACCTGCCCTCCCAATCTTCCCACATGCCTCAAGTGACATCACTTTATCCCCAAGGCTCTTTTCAGTCTGTTCACGTTTTTTTTCTTTTATACACATAATTTATTCATGGTTTTAACAAAATTCCACTTTCTTTTGTGTTTGTTTACATTCTGTATTGTTGTCGTGTGCCTAAATGTGGCAATAAAGACATGAAAACAGTTTATGAATTAGCCTGAAATTATTGACGATAAAGGGTTGGTCAGGACTTCTGACTCAGCCGCTGTTAACCGAAAATGACTGCTTGTCATTAGTGTCGTAGTCATTTCATTTGACAGCAGAATGGAGATGGGAGAGGAGAAAAATCCCATTACTCCACAGTAATAAAACAAGTTGTTTAAGATGAAGTATTATGACTTCAGAATGCATGCAGTTCAACTGTGCTGCCACACCATATTTAATATGAAAAGATCTGAGTTTGACATTTACTCACTTTCTGAATGGCAAATATACATAGAAAACAAACAGATGATATAATTCTTGACAGAATAAAAAGGACTTTGCATCAATTAGAGTTTCACCATCTGCCTCTTTGTCCATCATGACTTTGGGTTCATCAGTCAGAAATTGTGTCCATGGTACTCGCATGTTTCAGAATGGGAGTGGCTGATGTGATGATTTTACGTTCTTCAAAATTAGAAAATGTTGACAAACTGCCAAAAGAAGGAGGTCGTAAAAATATCTCCAAAAATACTTGATGGAGTTGTGGTTTATGCTGTTTTTCAAGCGCATAAGTCTACTTCTTTAACAGAGAAATAAAATCGCATATAGAAAGTGTTTTAAGATATGAATATATGTTATTGTAAAACGATGTTAAACATTGATGATCGGCCTATTCTGGGAAACAGACTAATACTCGACTGTTTTATGATAAATTGTACTAAGAGATTGTTTTCTACCCAAATGTTTATCTACATAAATGAATGTATTCTTAACAGAAAATCAGTTTCTGTCCTAGTATTTAACCTTATTGCTTTGTTAGTGTAGGTGTGTTTGGACGCAGCCCTCTCTCTGAGTGGTTTGATGTTGTTTGTTCAGACGGTGCGTGACTGAAGCTCTTCTCGGGAGGTCAATACAACAGATCACTGTGCTGACACAGATGTGTTGGTGGAAGTCTTATTGAGGTTCTTGACGATATTTCTGAACGGCCATGCTACCACTCACACACACACACACACACACACACACACACACTCACACACACCGTCAGAGATGGCCATGTAGGCTGGTGGCCACTCTTCCCAGGTGTCGTCGCACGATCCTGATCTGACTGCTGGAGCGACGCACTTCACTCTATTGTTCAGCACACCGGTGACAGAACAGACGGCCTGTTGGGCGTTCATCTGCTACATTGTCGTCAAAGACACACAGGCAGAGGGAAACTTTTGTAAAGTTTTTTTGTGGTCGTGCCAGCATGATTGGTGGGTTTCTGGCTGCTGTCCGCACATTGACATGAATGAAATCCTTCAGAGTGTGACCATCTAACGGACACAACTGAGAGTTATTCTTTAGCTTGTTTCCTTTTTTAACCGCTTGGTTCTTATTAACTCGGATGGCCCTAACATGATGACCTCACATCTTGAATTGTGATATCAAACATTTAGAAATTATTGTTTGAGTTCTTTATCCAAGCTGCCAAGTTTTATAGGTGTTTAACAAGGATATAGTTGTCTGAACACACCCACCCAGCCAAGTGTAAATAAGGACAGGGTCATTAAAGGTGTGCAGAGAAAAACACAAGCTGGGAAAAAAAATTAAAATAAAAAATTTCATGTTTCTAATGTTTTTTTTGAATAGGTGAAAACTGATTCTCTTTCTTCTAATCTTTGACTGACTGAAACTGTAGATCCGGACCACCAATCTCCAATTAACTGAATAATCAATTTTGAGTTTGTAAAATATGTTGTTTAAGGATCTAAACGCTGGAAACTTGATTTAAATTAATATTCGGCAAAGCTGTTACAATTACTCTTTTCTGTATCGTTTTTTGTATTGCTGGTGAAATTGCTAGAAATTAAATATCAAAGATGCTATCAGTTTTACATCTCTGAAATTGTTGAAAGTTTAACAAAAAACAGGCTTTCATTGTTCAGGCAGTATAACCTGTTAATTAATATTTGTGTTTTTGTATCAGCTGAAGGTTTCAGAAGGTTAGAATGAAGCTCCTTTGTGTGTCGTGGCTATTTTGCAATCAGAAGCTCCTTCTCAGTCTTCAGGACAGTAGAGGAATGTTGTACTCTGTATTATTGATTAACTTTACTGACGTAGGTTAGATAACAAATATCTTCTCTCTGATCCAGTTAACGCATCCCGTTTCAGGTGAATACACACTGTTAAGTTTGATTTGACCTTTTATGGATCGCTACCTGTAAACCAGCCCCAAACGTTACTGAATAACATGCCTCTCCATTTTGGGCTTTCCTGGTTGACGAGTCTCCAAAGTTGGCAGACTGCATGCTTCCATGTGTCGGTGTGTGGAATGAATTAATTGCTGGAAATGCACAGAAAAAATCTTCATTCTCTTGACAGTCTGTCAGACAGGTTGGGTTTCTAACGATTAAGTCTGCAGAGCTGCTGTAGTGCCACTGGCTGCTGCTGAGCTTGGACAGGATTTGATGGATTAGGTTGCTGCAGATTGCTTAATTCAAACCCAGAGTCTTATTTGCACAGATTCGTTTGAGGAGTAAAAGATGCATGAAGAACGTGTAAATGTGCCTCATCTGCTACTTGGATTTAACTTTAAATTGTGTGAAATATTAAAGGTAAAAGATAAATATCCCTTCAGCTGTCTGGGTTTGAGGCGCATGGCATAAGATGTCACAATCCCTTTTCAGAACTTGGGTATATTTAGAAGAAATTTTCCTCATTTAATAAGGTCTATATTTCAGACTTGGGCCAGTATTAGATTTTCACACTACAACATATAGTAGAAATTTCATGGTTTAAAAATATCACAGTATGCTTTACAAATGTTGCACATATGTATGACATGATCTAATTACCTTTTCCTACTGTGTCAAACTAATAGCATATTCATTATTACATTTTAGCTCTTAGATTTTAAGAAAATATTATAGAATAAACATTGACTTAATTGTAAAAGTACTACCTACACCTGTAGGTGTACCAGCAAATGTAGTAATTGGCTGGTAGTAATTTGTCTCAACAATCCTGCAGTTGGCTGCTGCTGTACTATAAAAAATGATACGTGGTCACTTTTAATGTTTGTATTCACCAACTGGAAGTATTTCTAGGCAGCTATTTTAGTTTATGCAGCGTTCCATTTGTCTTGGATCTAGATTTGATCAGACCTGAGGTAGCATCATTCTATTTAAGTTGGAATTTCAGAAGGGCAAAAGGATTATTGTACCTCTTAAAATCATCATTTTACTTTCTAGAACCACAATGTTACAAAAATCACGTAACATTGATTTTTAGATGCACTCTTACATGTGTAAAATAAACCAGTATTCACCACAACTTATTGCTATTTAAGCAATAATGTCTTGCGAATTTGACCATATAAGTCGTAAAGGAGGTAGTCAAGAGTTACTGCCCATTTTATAGCGGGAAATCCAACTTTGGAGGGCGTTCCAGTTGAATTTTTTTTTTTTCCAATTAGGAATGTAATTTCCAAGTTCAGAGAGCAACTGGATCTACTCAGCCAGCTGACCAGCAGTATGTAGGAACATGATTCTTCCTGCTGTCTGGAGCAAAATGGCTGCTTTGACACTGTCGTTAATTCAAAATAAACTCTAAACCATCAGAACTGTTAGCAGTTACTTTTTTTGAAACCTGAGTATTTCTTGATGCCAGTAAACCGCCCATGCTTAATTCTAATGATGAGAATTAATATTCTGTACTGTTGGCAGGCATTTGAATTTCTGTGGTTCCTTGTATTGTGCTTGCAGTCAAATTGTTGCCTTTCATTCTTAAATGTTCATGTTGCCAGGTGACATTTAATTGTTGAAACTAAAGTATACTGTAATCCTAAATCTTTTAGAATTTTTGCCTTTTAGACTGTTGTACCCCTATTTAGTCATGTTTCTCTCAGAAACATGACTTAAGAGAAGGTTTTGATCCTTTTTCTTATTGACAGGCACAATATTTAATTTAAGAAGTGCCAATGTTTAAACAGAATATGGTTTGATTCCCTGCCAGATTCCTTTAATTTTCATGTTTTCATTGAGATAATGTCTCATCTCCCAATACTGCCAAGTTCCCAAAAAAAGCAAAAGCCAACATTTCTCTTCTGACTCTCTTTCATGATAGGAGCAACATATTGCATGAATCTGTGGTTATCATGGTGGATAAGAAAGAGTTAAAGAATGAAACTGGTTATGACTAGTCCAATCCCTGAAGAAAATGCAGTAAAAAAGCCTCTTCAGCCTCTTCACTACAGTATAATCTGTCTGCTCTTAGATGAGTTGTTGCTGTGTGATTATAGAGGAAGCATTTAT
This sequence comes from Poeciliopsis gracilis, assembly GCA_911649635.1. NCBI lineage: Eukaryota > Metazoa > Chordata > Actinopteri > Cyprinodontiformes > Poeciliidae > Poeciliopsis > Poeciliopsis gracilis. The sequence continues at coordinate 3,413,645 of CAJVRI010000884.1, read as the reverse complement.
ACTGCTACACCACACTGTGTGGGAGGCGTTTGTTTTTTGCGCCTCTCTGAGCCAATCCATTAGTCCAACTGTATAACGCACCACCCATGCAGTGTTGCACAGAAAAGAACAAGTGACCCTTTCGGATTCGTGTCAAATGAGCTCTAAAGTGGCCCAAACAGGCGGCTCAGGTTTCCTCCCGAATACGAGAATCCTTAATTAAATAGCCCAGCTGATCAACTTTTCATTTAGAGCAAGACTGTATGTTGGAAAACTGAATGTTTTCCTCAGTTAGAGACTCTTCACACCATTGTATTGAGTCAGTGTTGAAGAATAAAACTTTTTTTTTTCCCCTCTGCATTTAACTTAAGACTAAACTGTAATAGTTTTCTCATGAATAATGAACCCTTATTCAGAGGGAGCAGTTTATACAAAAGGAAAGTTTCAAATCCAATAGAGCTAATAAAATTCATTGATCTCGTTGGTTCCAGGTTTGCACTATATTCCGAAATCTCCACTTTGTATACTAAGTATATTGGGCACTAAAATCTGTCAGAACTGGGTGTTCAATACAGTGGGACTAACAGGTAGGGACGGGGTTATATCTTTTATTTTAATGACAAAAAAAATTCTGAATGTCTGAAACCCCCAAAACTGACAGTATTGCCAGCTGCTGTCACCTTTTCTATTTCACCACTGTTGATTACAAAAGAGCTTCAATAAATCTGTGAAAATGATTAAATGCCAATTATTTACATAACCGATGTCCTGAAGAAGCCCATTTTGATATATTTTTTTATTTTTCTCAAGAGCTGTGTGTGTTTGTTTGGCTTTGACTACAGTCAACCGTCTAAACAGGCTCTTTACAGCTCCTGATCATCTAAAGGTGTCTGGCGGTGTCAAAAGTTTACACCCCCAATGCCTCTGATTGCCCTCTTCAACATTATAAAGCAGCTCAGACTAAAAATATTCATATCAGTGGGATTTAAGGGCTTGTTGGCATGCAATAACTTGTCAGTTCACTGTCATGAACAGAGTAAATGTTTTGATTTTGCAACAATTGTGCAAAACTACGGTGGCGGAATATGGATCAGATGAGGCTCCACAGAGAAATAGGAGTTAACTAGTTAACCTCATTTAATTTTCCAGTGAACTCACAGTAATATGACCTCCTTTTGCTAAAGATAATGAAGCCCACCAACAATAACTTAACCTCATTTGGAAAAATTCAAAGCCTTAAAAAGTAAGCTACATTTTTGTAAAATCTGTTAATGTGTCAAATGTTTTTTGGTTTTTTTTCTTAAGTTGATCCAGATTTGGCTTTAATGATTAAAATGGTAACTTTGAACTGCGTTGTTTTTATTTTTAAGAGTTGTGGAGCATCTTGGGGGAGATGCAGTAAGTGCAAACACTTTACCAGTGGCTCAGGCGGGTTGCTTCGTCTGTCCCCAAGTATGCCGGCCCGACCCTGGCATCCCCTGCAGCCGCCCTTGCTACAGAAGCAAATGATGCTGGGTAAACAGAAAAGCTCCCCCTCATTGTTTTGTAGTATAGCCAGCAAGGAAGAAGTGAGGATAGCAACAACAGTTTCACTCCTATCTCCTCCATGCCGCTGCTTTCTAAAAATAGGTCCAGCATATGCCTGGATGCTCCTCCCTGTGTTGCCTCCTATTAAGTCAAGTCCTCTTTGAAATGCTGAGATGCAGAGAGAGGGTGAGGAGGATCCATTTGGTGCTTTTGTGCTCCATCGTTCATCCCTTTCATCTTGAAACCCGAAATGCGATCCCTTTTAATTTAATCTGGAGTGGGGGAGATGGTCTTGTTGCACAGAAGTGAATTCAACTACTGATTAAATTTGGCCAAAGTCTGAAGCAGAGGATTTGTGGCTGGTGTTTGTAAAAGTGCGATGCTGTCTCTTCTAAACACTAGTGGGTGTACTGGGGCTTGCAATGCTTTCAGACTGTTTGATCACTTCAGGGCAACTATTCAGTAATTACTTTGTTAATCTGCACTTTTAAATACATAAAATGTGTAGTTTTATCTTAATCATTTCTGTCACTCCATCCCTTCATGTATTTGCAGGGTGTCCATGCATCCTTACAAACTCTCAAGAAAAAAAAGCCCTGATTTGTTGATGCACTTTCTTTGCATTGTTATGGCACTTGACTTGATGTAGTTTTTGATTGTTGATTCTATGTTGCATGACTTTGTCTTTTTGTGTTTATTATGTAAAGCCCTTTGAAATGCCTTGCTGCTGAAAAGTGCTATACAAATAAAATTTGATTTGATTTATCAATATTTAATATTTTGTAGTTTGTATCTAATTGTATTCCTTAATATTCAATTTTTATTTCATACAGGTCTTAAATTTCATGGCTAATCTTTTAAAATGCTCTTAAGTCTTTAATTTGAGTTGGTTGAACCAGCAGAAACAGTGATTTGAACCTTTTTTCTGTTTTCTTGACGCAGGTTTTATGCCCGGTGTTGGTTTTGGTGCCGGCCTGGTGGCTACGGGAACGGAGACGAACGATGAGCGCTCCTGGTGTTTGCTGGCCAGCGTAGATGCAGATATGCCACGGTGGTCCTCATCCTGATGGACCGAGACACCTTCTCCCACATCCGGCTGTGGTGCCCTCGCCCCTTCGGCACCTACTCCCAGAACAAAGCTCGGAGTCCGGGCTCGGGGGGCAACAGTGGAGGAGCCAGTGGGGCAGGTTCCCCCTCGGTCTGCAAGGCTGAGCTCTCGCAAGGTGCCAGGAGGACGCCAGAAGAAAGTGAAGATGTAGGGATGATAGTTGGGGGTAAGGAGGGAAAGGAGGAGGAGGATGTGGGGTCAGAGAACACGCCACCTGAACCTGAGCTTGAATCTGGCGCCATTACACAAACCCAGGCCTCTCAGCCTCCTCCTGCTCCGCCCTCGCCACCAACTACAGGGTCTCAGATGCAAGATGGGCGCGTGCTGTTGGACACCTGGTATGTTATCAAACCAGGGAACACAAAGGAGAAGATTGCCTTTTTTGTTGCACACCAGTTCAGTGGAGCAGGCCAGCCCAGACCGAGTGCCATGAAGGTGAGAACCTAACAGAGGGGTGTATATCTCTTTTACAATTTCAGTATTCCTTTAGTTCAGGTACGATATCAGAGTATTTCAAAAAGTTTATAGCTAAGGTTGCTTTAATCGAGCTCTGGTTTGTTTGCTCAAAAGTCTGATTTGTCTGGGGAGATGTGAATATGCAACTCTTATATGGACCAAAAAAAGCGAACTCTGGTCCACCTAAAAACCCAGGTCTCGGTTTTGAACCCTGGTGTGGTTTGACTGCATATGTGAATGCCAAGAGAACCAGAGGCTGCTTCATAAGCTGGAAGTGGATTATAGTGCAAGGCATTATGGGTCTAGTGCTCATGGGAGATATGGCATGTAGTCACTTATGAACTTAAGTCACTTAAGAGAAATCCTACTGCTAAACTTTGATACCACTCCATTTTTTTCCAATATTTCATAAAGAAGTAAGTAACAGCCGTGTCTTCTTTAGAGATTTTTGTCGTTTCCTTCAGTGGCCCTTCAGTGTAGTGCCACCACAGGTGAGGAGAACAAGTTTTCCAGTGTCTAGTTAATATGAAACAGTGCATTGTGAAAGCAAACTGCACCAGCTGAAAATCTATCAGATATTGCAGTTTTGATCTCCTATGCAGCAGTCATTGACTTGTATCATGCATCTCTACTGGACGAGCATGTAGCAACATGTTGGACAATCACTTCCATTGAGTGGTCGACTTTACAGTAATCTCACTTACTGATCATCATTGTAGTAACATTGAAGAGGAAAAACCGTTTATCAGGAAGAAACCTCCAACAGATCCAGAATCAATACCAGCAGCCATTTGCCACAGCTGTAAGACAGAGCAGAATGCACTGAAGGAAACAGAACTGAGGTGCTATTATGTTTTATGTTAATAAAAGTAAAACGTTAATAACAGAAAAGGGACATTTAGTTCATGAATATTTCAGCTGGTGCCCTCCTCCAGGAAGGTACCAAAATCAAACAGAATGCCAGATCAGAAGTAGCTTCTATGGAGAGAAAAACATAAAATGAAACATTAATGTGCAAATTTAGTCTCTGCATCTTGAAATCACTCAGGACTGCTTGCATTTCATGGACCACATGCATATTTGACTATATCTGGATGGCTTTCCACTATCCTTTAATGTAGGGGTGACTATGACCATAGGGTTGAGGGGATGTCGTTCAATGTCATTACGATGTATATAGACAGTACTGTAGCGAATGATCACCATCACACTATCTAGCATTATCAGAGTGTTATGTAGCTGGACAGTTGTGTGTGGCCTCAAATTAAATCACTTTCTGTTTCCACAGGTTAAAGGTAACTGGGCAACAGATTGCAGTAAAGCCAAAAGACGAAGGCGGTGCTCATCCTACGACCCTCCAACGCGCTCCCAAGCGCCGACTCCTGACACCTCCATAGGACCTCCAAGCCCCGAAGAGCTAGCAATAGGTGTGAATGAGACAGATCTGCTATCTGTGGCTGAGATGGTTGCCTTGGTGGAACAGAGGACCGCCATGGCCCTTCAGGGCATTGTGGCAGTTCATGGAAACCAGCAGCACCACCATTCGCTCACCACCTCTCATAGTCAGGACTTCCCCCACAACCAACATACTCTGCTCCGAGGTACAGTCTCCGACCCTTCTCCCATGCTGTTTGAATCAAACAGCTCAGACAGTCAAGTCTCTAACGAATCCCAAAAGCCATCATCTCCAATCCAGACGGATCAGGAATTCGAGGAGGAGCAGGAGTCGTGCAGGGTGGCTCAGGCCATCGCACACTTTGAATCTCAGACCCTTGAGAATCGCCTCCATCTAGGTTCTGGATCTGGAGTACCTTCAAATAATCAAAGTGGAGATGGGGAGCTCAGAAGAGGGGAGACTGTAACACCACCTCCACCACCCAACCACACCCATGGGGAGGTGAGGATAGCTTTCAGAGTGTCAAATATGGACCCACGCTCACAACTGGAGCCAGCTGGCCGGTCCCGCTGCATGTTTATGAGCTGTGGTGGAGGGAGTAACCAGGCAGCTGCCAGGGCCAAAGAGAAAATCACCTGTGACTTGTACCAACTCGTCAGTCCATCTTCAAGAGATCCCAGTAGTCTGCTGCTTGCCGCCACAGCTTCCACCTCCAAACCAGACGTAGATCTCCATCAAGACAATCCGTCCTGCGGCACCCCGGACCCCAACCAGGAGCTCTCCACAGGGGAGAAGAAAGGGGGGGTTGGGAGGGAACGAGTGACTGGGTTCCATGTGGAGGTTGTGGTGACGGGTGCTGTGGACCAGTGTGTCTTCTATGGCAAGGACAGCACTGAGAATGTGCAGGAGGAAACGGTGTGTTTCGCAATGCCTACAGCGGGAGGAGGTGGAGGTGTTGGCAGTTCAACTGACCCATCATCAGACGATCCCCCTCCTGGACAGCTTTTTTTCCTTCAGTCCCCTAGGGGACCAGAGGACGATCTAACTGCAAAGACATCTGGCAGTGGGGCAGGAATGTGCTCTTTGGACTGCGCCAACAACAACAGTCCTGGCACAGGGGTGACAGTGGGCTCAGTGGAGCGAGCGACACGTCCAGACTCCCCTGGTGTCGGGGAGGACTGCTCTGACCCTTCGCTGTGTCGCCTTTACCGCCACGTGTCACACGACTTCCTGGAGATCCGTTTTCAGATCCAGCGGCTCCTTGAGCCGAGACAGTATATGTTGCTGCTCCCCGACCACATCATGGTGAACATCTTCAGCTACCTTCCCACTCGCTCTCTGGCAGCCCTTAAGTGCACCTGTCACTACTTTAAGGCATTGATCGAAACCTATGGGGTGCGCGCGGTGGACTCGCGCTGGAACCAGGACCCCCTTTACAGAGACGACCCCTGCAAACAGTGCAAGCGTCAGTATGAGCGCGGGGACGTTTCTCTGTGCCGCTGGCACCCCAAACCTTACCACCATGACCTGCCTTACGGACGTTCCTACTGGATGTGCTGCCGGCGTACAGACAAGGACACTCCGGGTTGCCGGGTTGGGCTCCATGACAACAACTGGGTGCAGCCGCCTGCAGACGGCTCCCAGCCCATCCGCAGCAAGAGGGAAGAACGGAGGGAGGAGGCCAGGTAGAGGGTGCAAACCAAGTCTCATCTCATTGCATACCTCCTCTCATCTCTCCATCACTGGTCTGAGAACTTGGGGTACAGAGGGCAACGGGGGAGGAATCAGCACTCCAAGACTGCTTGTCTCCTCTTCTTTCTCCTTCTTTCTGTCAATAGAGAGAAGTTCAGATCTGAAGAATCACACTCCTTGCCTTTTTTTTCCTCTTTCCAACTGCTCCAGAATCCTTCTCTCCCCCCTAGAGTGGCTAATAAAAGTTTGTACACCAGGGTTGGGGTCCTTTCCTGCTGCTGTCAGTCTCGTCTCTGAGGGGGTTCTGTTTAAATATGCACATGGATGTTACAGTAGGCGATTTTATGTGAAAACATTGCAGTGTTTTGGATTGAGATTAGCATTCATTAAGTGACGTATAGAAATGTAATGCCCACCAGCGTGCTTTCAGCTCCCAACACAATGTGTCCTGCGTTGTTTTGCCCCAAGCATCCATGTTTAGCTGTACAGTCGGGCTTCAAGGGACATGTAAAACCTTTCAGTGCAGAATGTTTCGAGTTATTACAGAAATGTGATTGTATAAAGCAAACTTGATTCTTTTTTTTTTTTTTTTTCCCGGTTGTAGAAGATGCCATTTGTAGCTGTCCTGCACCATGCATTTCTCTGTTCTGAATGTGCTGTAATGATGTATTAAGTTGATCAGTCCCCTACTGATGCTGCTGAATTTACTGCTCGTCACTGATACTCATTCTGAGTCCAGTTCCGGATGCCCCCCTTTGCCCCGAGTCCAGGTCTCAGAGAGCCGCCCGGTCATTGTTACGGAGCGGACCCTGACCTTGCTGACCAGCCATAAATGGGAGCCACTGTCTGGTTTACAGAGAATTATGGGAGACAGACTTGAATGGGATTTAAAAAGAGAAACTCGATGTCACTTTGGAAAGGCCTGATGTCACTTTGTATGGTTTGATTGATTCTTTATGCTTGTTTTGCCATTTTGTTTGTTTTTGTTTGGTTGTTTTTATTGGGTTTTTGTGTCTGGATGTTTGCTGTTGTATTTGCTTTTATTCATGAGGACTGTTTTCTTTGTGTATCAGTCTGTCATCCTACTGAAGTTTTCTTTTTTTATTTTAATATGCCATCTTTATTTTAAATATGCCCTTCTTTTATCCTTCCCTCCACCTCAACAGAGCCATCATTCATACTTTGAAGTGTGTCCAACTATCCACCACAAACACCAGAAACTCTCTATACCAGCTTCCAGCCTTAAAAGCCCCCCTACCTCTTACCCCACCCTTCTGGAGACCGAGGCATCAGATACCTCACAGATGATCAGAACACAAAAGTTGCACAGTTTTCCAATGCTTCACACACTCCATCCAGCTCCACTGGGTCCACTTAAATTATTGCGTGTGCAAGAACAGTGCCTGGTGATGGCTCTGACTTTTCAATATTGGGGGAGGGGACAATAAAAAATGGAATCTATTTATCTTTGCCCTCTCCTCCTTTGCTTTTAACCTCCCTCCCCGCCCCTGCAAGCTGACAGACTGGACATTGAAGAACTGATGTGATGAATGATGCTGAACCTCTGCATGGAGTTGGGAAGATGGTTGGGTAGTCATGGGAGAACTCTGTAGGTGGCAGATGTGTACAATGCTAATGGGAAATATCTGCTTAAATAAAACAGAAGTGATGATTAAAACTGGAAATCTGAACCACTACCTGGTATGTCTTTTTATACGCTGGTCCACATTGCTCGTTTTCTAAATTGCGCTGGCTGGTTGCAGCTTGGTGGTTTCCAGCCACTTACAGCTCACATTGATTTCTTGTGAACCAAAGTTTAAATGTGTGGGATAAACTTTATTAATGCATTTACGAGCTACTTAAACTTTCTCTCCTTCACACCTTTAGGAATGACTGATTGGATCAGAGTGTAACCAGATGCTTTAATGGCATTTGTATCTGATAACAGGAGTTCTGTTTAATCTGATCATTTAACCTGCAGGGATGAAATTTTTGTACCTCTGAAAATGTAGTAAGCTTGTGAACTTTTCCCTGTGCTGTTTCAAAGATTTTACATATAATAGCAACACAAAGTTGTATTAATAATCTGAAGTGCTTCTATTCAGGTCCCCTAAACCATTACATTGTAGAACCAGTCTTTTTGAGGTGCATCTCTATCACCTTTATGTAGACACATGTTTCCTCATGGTGCTTTATGAACTGGTTCATGTGCAGCCCAATTGGATGTAGAGTCTGAGACAATCAGATTAGGTCTGGACTTTGACTGGGCCATTTCAACTCTTGAGTGAAATTTGATCTAAACCAGGTCTGGAACCTTTACAACCTAAAGAACCGTTTTGACCCTCAGTCCCTACAGAATTTATCAAGTTTTCTTTCCATCACCTTTCTTTCCTCAGAGGCACCAGTGAGGCTTCTTACCTGACTAATATTGTCCTTTAATAGCTTTAGATATTATAGGTATTAGAGTAACGACCATCGCACACAAATATGTACGTCCCACTTTTCAAATTGTTTTTCTTTTTTTTGAAAAACATGAACCTTGAAGTATTTTTTTTTTTACTCTTTACAATTAAACTATAGACTGAATATTTGAAAAAGGCTTCAGTTTTCTGTTCACAATCCATTTCTGAAGAAACATTACACAATCCAAAGTATTTCGACATGCACTAAATGATTTAATTCATAAGAACATTTTGTTCAGATTACTTTTATACACGTATTGATATTACCATAAAGTTTTAGTACAAACATTAGATATGATGGCTTCCATAATAGATGTAACATACTGGTGTTAAAGCCAGAGCAGGTTACTTTAAAGCAAGAAAAACCTTAATTGCCTCATTTATTGTGAAATTATACATTAAGTGACAATTTATATATATTTGTTGTAAAGTATATTTTTTGTTAACATCTGACCTTGGTTCCAAGAGTTTCAGAGATCACCGTGGTGCAATAACAAAATACTGCCAGCAGATGGCGACAAGGTTTCATTTGAAGATTTACTCCAGTTCTGTAATTGGCAGCAGATGCGATCACACGGCAGATGATTCAGTCAAGCAAAGTATCCCCACATAAAAACTGCAACAGCCATCATGACCAGAGCGTTGGAGTCCACGATGTTCTTCCACACTGCTTTCTCACTGATGTCGGGCATCTGAGGTTCCAGATCCTCGGCTGCATCCTCATCCTGAACCTGTTGGTCTCCATTAAGTCCGCAGAATCCACCAACCAGGCGGCAGAGTCCAGACTTTTTATTTTGCTCAGTTTCTAAAAGAAATAATGTATGTTTGTAGTTGATTTATTTTTTGTGTGTGTGTGCCCACCTTATTGCTTATTCCATATTGCCCACCTGTAACTACATTAGCCTTCTCTCTCATCCTCTCCTTCGCCTCCTTGCGGGCTCTTCTGGCTCTTTCCTCTTGCTCCCAGTCCAGATCCTCCCTCTCCTCTTTAGAGTGACGTAGACTAAATACCAGACGATAGAGCTGAAAGAAACAGAAGATTTTGACCTCTCTTGTCATTTTCTGCAGCCTGACCCTTCCTTTAAATCTGTCACTTACATGTTTATCCTCAATGGGCTCTGTGCAGAAACTGACCAGAAGCACCAGCACTGATGTGCAGGTGAACAGGATGATGGCAAAGTGTAAGTAGTGGATGCCACACACCAGGAAAGGGCATTGAGAGGGGAAAATACAGCTGCCGGTTCCAAACCAGAATTCAAGCAACATCCGACACAGACCCATCGCCAGACCACCAACAAGGCCCCAGAAAGCCCCCTGCAGGTTCATGGGAGAGAAAAACCAACATTGTGTTTATGTTTAAAGGGTATGACCTGACATGAACTAATATCACAGTATCTTTTCTTACTGTTTCATTGACCCGTTTGACAAAAACAGCCAGCAGGAAGACAGAGGCAATGGGTGGAGACAGATAACTGGAGACTGACTGGATGTAGTCAAACAGCTGACCGCTCTGCGCTGCCTGAACAATGGGGATCCAGCAGATGCTGATGGCCACAATACATAGAACCCAGACACTGAAGAGCAGAGCAACAGCATATAGTTGTATGGGTATGCTTTGATTTTATTTGATGATGTACAAATAAAATTGACAGTTATGCTCTAATTGGTTAGTCTATGACCTCTAATCTTAAGCAAAACAGAGCAGTATGTGTTCCCTAAGTGGAAAACTTAAAGGCACAACTTTGCAAGGCACTGTAACTAGCCTGCTGTTGTTAGTATTATCCGTTTACCGGCCTACAACGATGAGCTCCCGCTCGGTGGCTTGTGGTCTGATGCGGGTCCAGATGTCCATGGTGAACAGAGTGCTGCTGCTGTTGAAGATGGAGGCCAAAGAAGACATGAGAGCTGCCAGCATGACAGCCAGCATCAGCCCTCGCAGACCTGGACAGAGACAAATGAACATTCAGCGTGAAACTTAAAAATAAAAACCTGGTGAGAATTTCCAGCCCGAAGTTTGAACACAGTCACTGGAGCACAAAGGTAGTGGTCATTTCTGATGCGTTAAAGAATGTTCAACATGTGCAACTTTTTAAAAACAAGCACTACACTTGAATTTTATTGTGGATTGTCTTAAACCTGTATCACTGTGGACAATAACGCTGGAGTTCCAGCAGTTTCCACTTCAGGCTGAAGCCTTCCTGGTTTCTGGATTGTCCTGGAATATTGTCACTTGTTGCTTTACATGTAACAATTTGGCTCAGATAATGGATTGAATTGGATAGTAGATGTGTGGGAAACTACTCAAACATCCCAGAAACCTGGCAGATCTAGAGGAGATTTGTGTGGAGGTGTATGCAAACCTGGTGAAAAACTACAGGAAACGATTGACCTCTGTGACTGCAAACAAAGGCTTCTGTACCAAATATTAACATTGATTTTCACAGGTGTTAGCATACTCAATTGCAGCAGTAACACGCAAATAAATTATTAAAAAATCATAGATTGTGATTTCCTGATTCTTTTTAGATTAAGAAAATTTCAGACCCCTCCACGACTTCTAAGTGAGAGAACTTGTAAAGTCGCAGGGTGTTCAAATACTTATTTTCCTCACTGTAACATCCTTAGAAAAGGTTAGTGTATGTAATCTGTATTTATTCTTACCATTGGGCATGACTGTAACCACCAGTTTAGGATAAGCTATGTTAGAGCAGCCCACTTCCGTTCCACAGACCTCCTTACAAATTTCTGGGACCACACAGCCAACCTCATCTACAGAGAGACAGAAACACGATTAGATTTATGCTTTATGTCTATAGCTGAGATGAAGTCATGTGTTTCATCAGCAAACTTCAGATGTTTTCTGGGACACTGGCTGTAAACTTTCATTTCAACAAGCAAATTCCCCCGAGATTAAAAATCTCTTTTAAAAGAGAATCCTGGCAGACTAGCCGCTTAATGTAAGTTTAACACCATCATAAAAAAAAATCCCTCAAGTAAAACATTCACAGACAAATGATAACTTCTTAAAATCACCCAGAGTGCCAGCAGCACCTTCAGCTTCAAGTTTTTCTGGAACAGTTTCCAAGAAGTCAAAGCACATTTAAATTAAGACTGTGTACAAAACAAAAGCGGCTCAGAGCTGAGCCCTGAGGAACTCCATCATGTACATGGAGACCTGTTGGTTAGATGGGTATCAAATCAATGAAGAGTTTGTTCAGACAAGCCGATTGTGAGAATCCCCCATAATAAAACCTTATGATTAACTGTGCAGATGAAATAAAATTCTTAACTGGGAGTACTTTTATTTTCTCATCCCCTCAAAAAACAAAGTCTTGCCTTAAGGACTAATCTAGAGTCTGATTTTATAGACTGAATCCATTCAGACAGGTTTGTAGGGGTCTAGCGATCATTTGCCATGGCGACTCACTTGGGTAGAGGATCCTGCTGATCATGCCAGGGAACACCATGAGGAACATGGGAAGCAGTTTGAGGTAGCCACACACAATGCAGCCAGCCTTCACATGGGTGAGACTGCGAGCTGCCAGGCACCTCTGGACAATCACCTGGAGACGACAACAAGCATGGACAAACCTGGAATCCACAAATGGCTTCTTTACTGGGAAGTAACACATTGGGCCTGTTGTTTTTTTATAGGCTGCATGCCAGTTCTTTGGTGAGATGACTTTGAACCACAAGACTTCTGGGAATGTGACACAAGTTTAGATGGACATTCGTCCAGAATGCACAGCACTACCTCTGTTGAAAACCAAACATAGATTTTTTTTTCAGGCTTTTTTGCAGCCACAGTTTTCTGTGGTTATATTTTACAGTCTGTTCAGGATCAGATTACTTTAAAGTTTAACCACTCTGATCTGCAAAACCTAAGATCCAACAGAGGATGTAGGGTTGTTTTTCCACATGACCAATTACCCTTAAGTGCTCATCCCTGAACTAATACATTTCACTGCCCTTTGCCCAAATCTTAAATCCAACAAATGTTTAACAGCAGAATGTGCTGCAGTGCATGAAACCCCTCAGGATGCATCATTATTGCCTTTCCCTTCCATCTCTGGTTGTGCACATAGAGTTTGAAGAGAGTTGGTTTGTTTCAGTTCAGCTCACATGGTGTTGCTCACCTGATCAGAGCACCAGTACCAGATCCCCCCTATTGTCATCCCGAACACGACACCAGGCCAGGGCAGGTCCCCCACGGTCGGGTCCCTCAGCAGGCTGAAGGCGTCCCGTCTCGGGGTGTAGCACTGGGAGGAGATGTTATAGCGCTGGGTGTCCAGGGAGGAGAAGTTACTCGGAATGGCAGAGTAGTATTTGGTAAGCAGGGCGCTGTAGCCGCCGATTTCAGCAAAGGCTGAAGATGACAGGTGGGGGAAGAGAATCCCAGAAAAGCCGACTTGGTGTCAGTTTGATTACAGACTTCCTGTGGTTGTTGCTCTCTAGCAGTGTCAGGCTGTCCTAACTGAGAGTGTGAATCATCTGCTTAATCAGAACAAACTGTTGATCGGCACTTTGCAAACATTTCTGTTTGTCTTCATTCTAAACCAGGATGCATTTTCTACACTATCAACAATGTGTTCACCTTCTTATTTGTAGAAACCAGGAAGAACACAGATGAGACCCTGGAATGTTTTTACTCACAGAAGCCGGTAAGGACGAAAGCCCCAGCGATGATGACAAACGTCTGAAAAGTGTCTGTGTACATTAGAGCTGCAAGGCCACCTGGGAAGCATACATAATAAAACATTTTAGAAAATTACAGTCTTACAGATGTAAACGATAAAGTGTTGAAGCCGTTTGTTACCAGACGGTTTAATCCAACCTTTAATTTGAGCACATTCATTTATTTATTGGTGTTCAAAAAAGAGAAATTAAATAAACCCAGAAACAATAAATAATAACTTATAACAAAAACCAGAGATATCAGAACGGTAAGGACTGTTAAAACATCTCCAAAGCTCGTTATTGGAGAATTGCAACAAACGGTGGGTTTCCATAACGATTGGATGTTATCATAACAACCAGTTACTCAGGAGTGATGAGTGAAATTAATGAATTCCACTGTTAAGTATGGTGGTACTACAATTAGCAGTGTGACATAATGTTGCTGAAAGATTCCCCACATCTCTTCTAGGGGAGGAATAAATTGAAACCATACTGCTATATTACCTGTGACAGTGTACAAGGCTGTGATTAACAGAAGCGCGATCACAGACACATATATATTCCAGCCTAACGCCTGCTGGATAAACACAGCTCCAGAAAACATATCCACCTGGAGGGAAGAAACAGATCGATCAGAGTAAGCAACGCAATATGTGGAGTTTCACTCACCGGACAGCTCGACTCACTGAGATCTTGGTGAAAATGTAAAGGAAGAGAGAGATGACGGACAGGTAGAGGCTGATCCTGGCCCCGCCGAACCTCTTCTTCAGGTACTGAGGCATCGTGATCACCTATGGGGGAATTTCAGCCCATCACAGCAGTGAAGGGTGAGGTCATACTGAGCAAATGAGAGCACAGACAGGAGCTTCTTACCCCGGCCGTGAGGTAGACGGGTACGAAGAGCCAGCCCAGCAGCAACACGATGAACAGAGCCTGACATACCACATAAAATCCCAATAAAAAAAGATCACTCCAAAGTGTTTCATTGGCTGTAGTGTGACAAACTGTGAAAAACTTTCAAAGGTATGAAGGCTTTTTTATTCTCCATGCTGTACAACATCAGCATCTTTACAGCTACGCTGCTTACGTTCCACTCGAAGCCTCCCACAGCGATGCCCCCCGCTGCCCCGGTTCCTGCCAGGCCCACAAAATGGCCGCTCCCAATATTACTGGCAAACAGTGAAGCACCAACCTGCAACACAAACGCACTCAGAACCGCCAGGACTCATGGGAATGCAGTAAGATAAAGGTAACAAAATCTTTTCTTTTAGGAAACTGATTCAGATATACTTCAAACAATTCTGTGTTCATAAACAGTGTAGAATACCACTTTTTTTTTCACTGAACTTATCCTGAACTTATCCTGAATAAAGTTTCTGTGGTTAGAAACCCCATCCCTGAAAAAGGAAACATCTAAAAATGGAAATTAGTTTGAGCAACTTGGTAAAAACAATAATTTGCATTCATAAAGAAACATGGAGATGTTCTCTGTTTGAATCACAAAATTGGACATCTTCCACTAAAATCATCCCTCAGCGACTCTGTGCTGCAATTCTTCATTATTTTTCTAACAAACCAGCTCATATTACTTTTGATCAAAGGTCAAGTTCCTGTTGCCTTCTAGACTCACCGACCACCAAGCCATGGACCGTCCTGCCAGGAAATATCCTCCCACCGTTCCACGATTGGTCCGAAGCATGGACTAAGGCACACAGAGAGGTCAAGAGTTTTCATGCTTATACCCACTTTAAACATTTCTTCCCAAACTTCTTTATTATCAGGCACAAAGTCTGCAAAGCTCACCCAAACGCCAACGCCGATGACCATCATGAAGTATCCAGCGATGACAGCAATGTCGGCGGGATTGTTGATGGTCACGTTTCCTGATGAGGGTTCCGCCATCGCTCCTTTTAGTCAAACCTTAAACTTTTCTCAGTTCTCACAACATCTGCAGCTTTCAAGTGAAGCCTGCTGGGTTTCAGGAACTTTGATGTAATGGAAAAGCTGGGTAGGACGGTTCAGGTTGGTCAGTTTAACTGGGAACTTTGATCAGATGGGGTGATATGCAGATTCAGCAGTTTATTTATTAGAGTAATTATTAACACCAAACCATGAAAAGAAGTCAACAGGCAATCTGTTGTTTTTGGATACCTTTTATAGCTCTCTTAACTTTTTATGTCACATCAGCTCCTTTCCGTTGCCCATTGGTAGAAAATTAAGGTGAAACGTGGGCATTTTTTTTTTTTTTTTTTTTCTTTGACAGCCATTTTACCAACATTGACTTGCCTCAATGCCGACTTCCTCTTCTAGTCATCAAGAAATTCTGTTTTTACAAAAAGTAGGCTGGTCCTTTAATTGGGTAATGCCACTGCTTTTAAATGAAAGCTATCAAGAAGCTGTTTGGATCATAAGAACTATGTAAACCAGATGCTTACTATGAACACAGAGTGCTGGAAGAAAGGATCCATACCATGGATGTTATATTTGTTTTATGCTGTCAAAACGTATGACTGCATTTGCCCCCTTCTTATAGGCTCTGTTGTCGCACCTAAATATTTCACGAGGAAAAATATTCAGTAGCTTATCCGAGTAAACAAACTGCAGTTTCCAAAGGATGATTTCAAACCCACCTGGTTTGAAAAGATACAATTGCAGCCCTTGTTAAATCAAGACCTAGTGCTGTGAATCAATCCTGTGTATGTGCTTCTCAGTGTTTATGCACCTTCATCAGTGGTCATGCTAACTACTTTGGGAATTGGAGCTGTAGAGTAGCAGACAGCAAAGGAGTACACATGAGCTTGATTGACAGCACAAAGACCCTCCTTCTGGCTCTAATTGGTTGTTTCTGAGAGAGTGTTGTTGTTAGAATAATTATGTTTTGTTATCATTCTTACATTTGTAGTTTTAATAGGTTTAGTATTCACATCCCTGAGAAAAGGAACTTGTTAGACTCTGGAGCTGTAGCTGCATACAGACCTTGAAGCTACGGCCACTTTTTATCTTGTGATACTCCTTAGACTGCCTCCCTCCACGTTCCTTTCCTGCTATGCTTTGTAATAAAGGACCAGTTCTGATGCAGAAAGTCAGAACGCCTGGCAGACACTTTGAGGAACTGGTCTGCTGTGCCTTCTCCTTTTGCAAAAGACTTGCTTAAAAACTCAAACGTTGTCTGTGGTTCTCTTTTCATGTAGGTTCAGAAAATAGCTATCAGTTGTATTTCTGCAAATGGCAGTACAACCACAGGAAGGATGCAGAGGAGCTTGATTTTCACAAATTATCTGTCTCATTTTGTACTGTCAGAACATAGTGACAACTTTTACAAATATTTTAAATAAATATTGCTTACTAAAATCATATACTGCAGCTTTAAAGGATGCTAAACTCATTGCAAGCTCAAATGTAGCTGTTCTACATCATACCCACCCAAACTCTAGTAATGGAAATATTCATTTACAATCCTCCCTTGAATTGAATGTTGTCATCTGAATTAACAAAGGGCAACAAAAGGTGCTGAATGTCATATTTTGCTATGAAGTTTATTTGTGTAGCCCTTAACTGCAGTGTCACCGCACATCACAGGCCCAGATAGGACATAAGATCACTTTTAACACATCATAAAACATTTCAGTTTCTAAACAACGCAATGAGAAAAAGGAAATTCACAGCATTAGTGATTTTTAAATAGCTTCAAAAATAAAACGAGAACAAAAAGCCAAAAATGTCACATTTTCTTTTTTGAAAGGAATTTATTCCTTTGCTAAATGGTGAATCAGGAAACATTCAAGTGCCCAACTCTCCTCTTTGACTATCAGAGATAATCCCTTTTATAGGATCTAGTCTGTTATAGGCCTGCATGGTGGCTGCACACATGTAGAAAAGTAGATATTCTGCTTTAAATTAATTAAAACAACATTGCATGAGATCATTAAGCAGCCAAAGAAAGGCTGCCTCTGCCGGGCTTTTCTGTCGAGTTAGTCGTTGGGCTTCTTGCAGTTTTCTTTGGCTAGTCTCAGTCTGGACAGGATGTGCTTTTTGGGGAATTTAAGAGTGGTACACCCAAACTGGCTGACCCCTCCAGTCTCTCCGGGAAGTTTTTCCCGCCTCTGCACCCAGCTGCGCCAGCCAGGCTTCCAGCAGTACACGCTGTCGTAGAAACGCGAGCCATTTTCTCCTCCCAGCACATAAATCCTCCTCTTCCACCGAGCGACCCCCGCGGCTCCGCCGTGGCAAACCGGGAAAGACGACCGGCCCCGGAGCCCGGCCACTTCCACCGCGGCGACCCCCCGTTGCTCTGCGCTGACCATCACCCCTCCCCCTGTCACCTCCCTTTCAACCCCCGTCCCCCTCCCCTCTCTGAAGAAGAAGACGCGACCCGTTGCATCTAAAGTCTCCAGGTTGGTGTAATTCCCATCCAGGAACTTGGTGGTATCCCTCATGTATCCTCCGATGGCGCAGACCCCTCCTCTCACCGCCACACCTCCAGCGAGGCATGTGGTGCCGGAGTCCAGCGCTATCCGTGTCCAGTAGTTAGCCAAGGTGTGATAAATGAGCACACCTGAGTGCACCACCGCCCTGTTCTGTTCAAGCGTGGTTCCACCTAGGAGGTAGAGGCGTCCACGCAGAGACGCGCAGGCGAACGCTCGCAGGGGGAGTGGGAGTCGCGGCCCGGGGCCCCATTGCAGCGACGTCAGATTCAGCGCTTCACTGGAGTCCAGCAGGGCGGAGCGGTTACAACCACCCAAGGCATAGAGCGACTCGCCGCAGCCCAGCAGGCCCAGCATGGCGCGGGGTTGGCCCATCGCAGGCCTTTCTATCCATCTGTCCAACACGGCGTCATACTCGTGTACGGCGGCAGAGACAGAGCCGGTCCGGAGGATCCCCCCAGCTACAAACAACCTGTCCCCCACCGCCGTGCACCCTGGGCTCACCAGAGAACACAGAGCCGCTAACTTCTCCCACTTCCCTGTCCGAGGGTCAAAGCAGTCCACAGTGTACTCCTTCAGAGCCAAGTTCTCATCTTCCCGAGGTGTCAGATCCACACAGACGATCTTTTTCTCAAACATGCCTTCCCTTGGTCTCAGAGGGCCCCCCAGGCCCTCACCAGCAGCAGCGGGCCCCAGCTCTTGGCTCAGCCGTCGGCTCTCCTCCTGGGACAGGAGTCCCGGGCGCAGGTGGTGCAACAGTGCCGGCATGTGGGCGTAGCGATCCAAAGGCTGGTGCTCTGCCCAGCGGCGAGCCGCGTCATAAACCTCAGCCTCGGAGTCCACTCCAAGGCGGTCGGAGCTCAGCAGGCTGCCCAGGGTGCCGTGGTCAAGCAGCAGGAAGTCCTTCTGCCGCGCCACCCGGGGGAAGTGCTGAGCAACCAGTCGCAGGGAGGCGCGCAGCAGCAGCTGGTCGTGGTGCGAGCGAGCCAGCGAGTACATGCCCAGGCAGTTCTCCACTGAGAGGTGCTCGAACAGAAACCTGGAGAGATTGAAAGGAGGATGGTGAAACTACTCAACGACACAGTGCCTTTAACATTCAGTGAATTTTTTTTAAACATTTATTTTTTTCCATACATTCATTAGGCTCTTAATAATAGTGGAAATGCAAGGGTCTCTTATGCAGTCCAAGTTTGTATGGACTCCAATTAGACATATATATTTCTAAATGAATGAATACATGATGCAAACATTTAGTACAGACTCAAATGACTAAACAGTTAAGTCCGGTAAAACAGGTACAACAAAAACCAATCACATTTTCAAACATCAACAATTTTCAAATTTGGCCTCTGTCTCTTTAAGAAGCCTCTGTTCTTTCCGACACTCCGATTCAGCACGTCATCACAAAAATGCTTCTACTTATTCTGTTTACAACTGTTCTTAGGAGCGTTGGACTAACAAGTAGTGTGTATGAAGAACCAGCAGACTCACAGTTGCATCAGGTGCTTGTGGAAATAACATTATAACATGATATAAAGCTAAAAAAAAAAAAAAAAAGAAAAAAGTCTATTTTTACGTAATCCTGCACCCCTTTCAAAAGCTGAAGCATAAAAACCTGAACCAGAGGTTCAACCATACCTGGAGCACAGGTCCTGAAGGGGCATGACCTGAAGCCGGTTGGCTGCCACAAACAAGTCCTCGGCCGTCTCCAGAGAAAGACCCGCCTCACCCGTGTAAACAAACTGGATGACAGTCTCCATGACAGATGGCGTCACTTCCTCCAGACGGATCTCGTTGAGGCGGGACTCCACCAGAGGGCTGGTGAACATTGCCCGGAAGTACGGACTCACAGCTGCTAACAGGACTCTGAGACGCACAGGGACAGAGGACATGTCCGTGCTCATCACAAACAATATGCTTTGTTTGGACTTAGTGATTATTATTTTCTTTTACGTTACGTTACGTTTAACACAACACACATAGAAGCAACATCTCCTGAGATTATCTTTAGTGCCATCACAATGACGGTGTGCTTTGTCATGTGAACCAGACATTAGTATCTACGCCACAACTGCATGATTTTTAGAATTGTAAATATTTCAATAATGTATTCCATTACTGAGCTTCGACCAAATGAAAGTCTTCTTTGAGCCAGCTGACAGACAGTGTGCAGCAGCAACAAGAACACAAAGCACAGCTTTTAGGATACCTTGATATAGGTAACTGACCCATGCCTAGTTGCTATAGTAATCCACAGCACGTATAATGCGAGGTTACCCAACTGCACCTGTGACACATGAACTTTTTTCCTTCAACAAGCAATGTCACGTCGCACAGCTGCTGCGCATCCAGGAGCTGCTTTAACCCTAAAACACAGAGAGAGACTGAAATTAGAACAGGCAGGAATGGGAGGAGAGACAGACAGGCAAAGACCGAGACCTCCTCACCATGGGTAATGTAGTCCCCCAGTGGGGTGGTGCTGTCATCTGGGAAGTCCTCCTCCTCTGAGTCGCTGTCTGAGAGAGGCTCCCCTCCTCCCCCGTCCCCGTCCTGCCACGGCTGGGGACGCCAGGTGACTGTGCCCCCCCGCACAGCGTTCATCTGAGGAACAGACACAACGTGAAATGAAAACATGGTCTTCTGCTAAAAGGAAACGGGGAAAAAAAGAGATCACTGTACATATTTTCTTCTGGGATAAAATTAATGACTTTTTTTTTTTTTTACACTCGTGTGCATGTAGGTTCATATGGATTTTTCCAGCTTCTATGTTTATTTTTATTCAATTCTGGGTGTGAAAGAGTTGAAGACCAAGCTCAAGTGGTAGCAACGGTTTACTGCTTCATGTACCTTTGCTCTCCTTCTTGTTTCCACCGTGAAAGCTGGCCGGGCCTCTCTCAGCAGAAAAAAAGAGAAGTCCGTTTGGAGCAGACAAACTGTGGAAAAAGCAGCCGGGTTGTTAATGGAAACCTGGGAGCATTTGAATTTCCTCCGTCCTCCGGGCTTGACCGAATTGCTCGTCCCCCGGCCTGTAATGCAGCCTCGTTAGGCTAGTTTCTGCTCATGGAGCCCGGTGTAACACCATCCCTACCTACAGACCGACAGGGTAACCTCACAAGGAAACTCTTGGAGTCCTATCTAAAGATGCATATTTGCAACGCATATTTGTTTACTGAAACACAGAGCCACCAACACGCTCAGCTGGAGGATGAAGCGGTAAAAAGTGGAGTTGTTGTGGCCAGAAACCGAGCCCGGACTTGAGCTTCCGTCGGCCGCTCTTGTCATGTCTGAACCGGATTACCGCAACGTTCGACTGTCGCTCACTCTGATTGGCTGAGTTTGCCTCGTGACAATTGTTTGCCGATGATCCGTTTCCTGTCGAATAGAAAAAGTTATAAAATATGTTTATATATAAGATTTTGTAAAGGGAAACTGAGTGCAGTTATTTTTGTTTAAAACCAAAATAATTCTTGTTTTATTTTGGTAACTGTAGCTATGGTGACAGAACCTGAGAAGGTTAACAGCAGTGAAGGCAATGGCTAACAGCAAGGCAGAAAAATGCATAAAAGCAACTTAAATTTAGCTTAAGTCAATAAAGCGATTGAAGTATATTTGAATATCTTAAATTGTTAATGAAAATTTTGATTGTTTGGATATGAACGGAAAGCAATAAGCTATGCTTAATAAATAGTAAAAACAATTGTATTTTTATTTTTTCTTGTTTAGCTCTTACTGTGATTGATGAGTAATAATTTTTATTTAATGTTTTTTTTTCATTACATTTGTTTCCCATCTGATTTCCGCTTCCGTGGTGCATTCAAGGTATATGCCTAACATTTCTGGTCAGGTCAACAAAACAGAAAAAAAAAAAAAATAAATAATAGAGGCATATCCATACCTGTCTATAAATGCTCTGGGAATTACAGGTTCCCATGAGAAACCAGAAATGAAAAATATATATAAACAATAAAATGTTATTTGATTTTTGGTTTGAAGCACAATTTCCTAAAAATACACTGTCTATCTTTTTATAGTAAAAACAACAAATGTGTGAACATATAAATAATCATATATTTATTTAACAAAACATTTTTTTAAAAATCACTGGATAAGTGAAATACGGGATTCTCAACTGGTGTGAATGAAGCTAGATATTCCGGGGTTCCTTGAACCTATCATAGTCTGCATGAGAAACATGGCGACCTGCATCAGTTTGGTTGCAAGAGTTAGAGGCGTCGCTCTGACAGTGTTACAACCGAGAGGCGGACAGTTGTTCTCCAGGCGGAGGGGCTGCGGTGATGTCCCGCATCGCCTCCGGCATGGAGCCCGCAGCAGTCTGTACGAGCATGTCCGTGAAGGCTACAGCGACAAGCCCGAGCTGGACATGGGAACGGTGTGCGAGGAGACCCACAAAGTCATTGCTAATGTGGAGAACAGGAAGGGCGACCTGCGAGGGGACGATGTCAGGAAAATTGTAAGGCATTTAAACATGTCGTAATGTCTTCTTATGCACAAAGTAGCTTTGTTTCGATGACACTGACTGACCTTTCACCTCGTACTTGTATTGCTCCAGGTGAGAGTGTGGCAGGAGCTCCAAGCTGTGAGGACAGAAATCTTTGAGTTGGAAGAGGAGAAAAGATGCATCAGTGAGACAGTCAGAACTCTTGTGGTGAGATTTGTTTTGCACCAGTTAGAAATTGAATCCACAAATCTTCAGATGTAAGTGCTGATCTGATTCAGCTTGACTTAATGCGACAAGATAAAGCAAAGAAATGGCTAAGACGGATTAATGGTGATGAATTGATAATTGAAATAATCTTCAACTGATTAGGCAATCAATTAATCGCTCATTTTAATATGTAGAATCTAAAATATACAATTTGCTAAAAGAACAAAGAAAGAGCAACGATTAAGCCATAAGTTCACCAAGAATACATATTAAAATGAAAAACCTTTTTTGTGTGTAAATATGTTTTGTGCAGAACTCCTCAAGTGGCATAGTTTTAGCTTCCCCTGGTTCAATAATAATAATAATAATAATAATCTCCTATTACGTAGTTTTTGCAATCCAGTTCTCAATTGGTAATCATAAAAAATCATTAAGTGATTAACCTTATAGTTTATTGATGTTAAGTCAAGCAAAAATGGCTATTTGCATTTTGTTATGTATTGCTAATATAGTATAAAATATGCTAGATGGCTAGATGAAAAATCAGCAGAATGTGCCTGATTTCTTTATCCATTTAAAAGACACAACAATCACCAGAATAATCCATTTTTAAAACAATTTTTAATGGAACCCGTATTGTAAAGCTGTTTCTAAATGTTCTTATAATTATTTCCACAGAACCAAAATGACAAGAAGGTCCTCGCTAATGTAAGTGCAGCCTCAGGACCCAATTTCTCTTTTGGTTACTCCAAATGACCGGATGAGGTTGGATGTGTTGCATCTTTTGTGTCTGACTAAGTTGTTTCTGCTGCAGCTTCCAGAGTTCACCCAGGCCCTGCAGAAGGGCCGGGACATCCGCAACAGACTGAACCAGCTCTACCTTAGAGACACCGAACTGGACCAGGAGCATTACAGCCAAGCGCTCCGACTGCCCAACAACACACACCCTGATGTGGTGAGAACTGAACAAACTAATCCAAGGCGTTTCTAATTAGGTTTTGGTGTGAAGCAGAAGTTGTGGAAGTGAAGTTTCCCTTTTTGTCTTGTTTTTTTTAAAGCCAGTTGGAGATGAGAGCCAGGCTAGGGTGGTGGAGTTGGTTGGAAAGAAAGCAGGTGAGTGATATTAATAGTAAATTAAAAACAGCTTTAAAGGGTTTATTGTCATGCTTACCAAAGAAAACGGTCTTGCTTTCTTTGCAGAATTTGACTTTAAGCCTAGAGGCCACGTAGAGCTGGGTGAGGCATTGGGCCTCATCAGGCAGAGGTCGGCTGAAATTCACCCAATGTGCTCAATGCTTGTGTAGCACAAGTGAGAGTGTTCATAGTCTGTCTGTCGTCTGCTGCAGGCATTTGTCTCACGTCTCCGGTCATCGGTCCTATTATTTAAGAGGAGCGGGGGCCAAACTACAAATCGCACTCCAGAATTTTGCTCTCGACACGTTGCAGCGACGGGTATGATTGTGGTGTGGAAAAATCATCTGCAATTAATGCGAAGTCATTGTCCTCAGACAGAAAAGCAGTGGAAGCTGAGATTTGTTCCTCTGCTGCAGGGCTTCGTTCCCATGGTTGTGCCCGACATGCTGAAGGGAGTGGTGTTTGTGAGTACCACATCTGTCAGCTACAGTAGTAAATTCTTACTGAATGCCCGCAGAATGGGCTTAAATTAAATGCTTGTCAGATTGAGCTCCAGCTAGTCGTATGAAGCCATTTTTTAAAGTCAACCTGTCTTGTTTGCAGGATTTGAAAACAGTTTCATTGGCTCAACACTTCATTTTGTGAACTTAATGAATCTGAGTCTTTCCCACCAGTTTTTCAAGAAAGAAAGAGAGACTGTCTTGGCTACAGCAACTTTCTACCTGTCTGTCTTGTGATTTGTTCTGCAAACTGTTTTATTATTTCTTCACATAATTTAAGTCAATTATAAGTTACTCAAAGTGCTTTTATAGTCTTGCTTTTTATTTGAAATATTTTGAGTCAGCTTGTGTTTTATTTTGATTTATACACATAAATGTTGGATCAGTCTGTATAGAAAGCAGCTGAAAAACAAGTCATTAAATTTTACATTTACACATTTCACATCTGCAGAGTTTCTACATTAAGAAGTTAAATGTGTTCTACCCAGAACTCTTCAAGTGGCCTAATTTTAGTTTCACCTGGTTCGAATACTGTAAACAACAACACAAAAACTGCTACTAAGCATCTTTTCTTCTATTCAGTTGTTAATCGGTTAATTGAAAAACATCAGTCAATCAGAAAGGGTTGAGCTTTTCACATGTTTATGTTCAAGACATCCTGATTAGTCCTTCATAAAATCTTGTTTCTGTAATCAAAAACAGAATATTTGAAACTTTGTTGTCTGTAAAATGTTTTTTTTTGTTTTTGTTTGTTTTTTGTCCAGCCTGCTTGGTTTTCTGTCCAGGATTTCAGTAACGTCTCCTGTCCTCTCCTGTCATCCTCCCCAGGAGGGTTGTGGGATGCAGCCAAACGCCCACCTCTCTCAGGTCTACTCCCTGGACCCGGCACGTTTCCCAGACCTCAACCTGGCTGGGACAGGCGAGGTCGGGGTGGCAGGTGAGGCTTTGGTCACCTTTACATTGTCATTACACACACACCTCGGTTCCTCATGCTACTGAATAAACATTATAGCTCTTTAAAGAAAGCCTTTCATAAATACTGAACATTTACCTTCCCCTTACTGCTAGAAGAAGGTTTGTGCATAAATCAGTGTTGTGTGCTTCATTTTTTATTTGTATTTCCACAGGTTATTTCATGGATCATGCAGTAAACTGGAAGGACCTGCCAGTCAGGTTAGAAGCTCTCCTCACTCCTTCATCTTTCAGATGGAGCGACTTCAATCACTACTCATGCCAGCATGTCGTCTCTCACTGCAGGACAGTGTGCAGCAGCACCTGCTACAGGGCCGAGACGGACACCGGCAGAGAGACGTGGGGACTATACAGAGTTCATCACTTCAATAAGGTCAAACACAAAGGAGGTCTTACCAGGGGAAAGACTTTAAATGATGGCGAGAGAAAAAAATCCAATTGAAACAGATTCATCGTATTAAGCTTAAAACTTTAATGTTATTGTTCCCTTGTGTTTTGCTTCAGGTTGAGATGTTTGGAGTGACAGCTAATGAGACGGGACAGGAGAGCTCACAGCTGCTGGAGGAGTTCGTCTCCTTGCAAAAGGAGATGTTTTCTGCGCTGGAGCTTCACTACAGGTGAGGAAACAAACAGCTGTGCAGCATCAGAGATGATCTGAGATCACAAATAAGATGCAACAAAAAAATAAATAAATAAAATCTAAGTATGTTACAAAACATATTAAATCCATTCTGAATTAATAAATAACAAATTTCACTGATGATCCTCATTAAGTTATTTAAGGTTAAAAGTTGGAATGTCCCAGTCAGAATTTGTATTACTTATTAGATTTAACTTTAGTGATCGCTGATCCTGTGTTCCAGTCTGATAGCCAAATTAACATCAATAGCTTAAAGTGAAAGAAATGACCACACGCTGCATTTGTACAAAACATGCTCATTAGATAACCCATTAGATCAGTGGGTCACAAAGACTTTCTTCCCCCCCTTCAATGACACTGCACCTCACACTTTGGGAAGCACTGCATTAGGTCCTCCAGTCTTTCCTACATGTTTCCTGTGATCCAAACACTTCATCAAAGTCTAATAATGTGACTAAAGTTATGATAGATTTATCATTCGTTTCTAAAGATGTAATTGGGTGGATGAGATATTTTGTTCCTGCCGGTGATATTTTACTGCAGAGCATTTTTGCTAGCGTTAGCCTAATGTTTGCATGTTTACTCTCTACTTTGATTTGACTTGTTGGTTATTCAGCTCAGTGTTATTTGAGTCATGAGTATTTTCGTTGATATTGGTTTGATTTCAGAGTGCTGGACATGCCCACTGAGGAGCTGGGCCTTCCCGCCTACAGGAAGTATGACATTGAAGTGTGGATGCCAGGGAGGAACAGCTACGGAGAGGTCAGCCTCATTACTTTCCCCAAACAGTCCAGATACGCCAGAGATCTTCATCTGCTGAGTTAAAAACAAGCAGCTGTTGCTTTGAACGACTCATCAGGTTGATTTCTGAAGAGCTCTCTCCTGTGTTATCAGGTTTCCAGCGCGTCCAACTGTACAGATTATCAGAGCAGACGCCTCAACATCCTGTATGAGAGGCAGGATGGCAGTCTGCAGTACGCCCACACTGTAAGGCTGCAGACCACTGCTGTACGCGCCTGCCGCTCCACTTTACACTTTAAATCTACAGTCTATTACTTCTCTTCAACCCAGGTGAACGCTACAGCGTGTGCAATTCCTCGAATGATTATTTCCATCCTGGAGACTCATCAAACCAAAGTAAGGCACAAACGGCTAACATGATAAAAATGTGAAAGCCTGGAATGCAGAATCAGATTTCCAGTGTTTGAGTGGAAAATGTAAAATAATAATAATTTTCTGTATGCTTTTTATGACTAAACTAGTGATCAAAAACTCTATTAAGTCACATAGAGTACAAATAAAATCAATTTTAAAGCTATTTCATTGGGATTTAAAGTCATACAGCTTCTGAAAAGTACTGTTTGTTACTACTACTGTAAACGATTATTTTAGTGATCGAGTAATTTGATTTTTTGGTGATTAATCAAATAACTGATTAAAAATTTCCCTTGTTCTGTACTTTAGCTAGTAAAACAGACATATAAAAGAAAAATGCTAATAAAACACATTTTTGCTTAAAATGTAATACATTTAAAATATCACTTTTGGTTTTAAGTATGAAAAAACTGTTGAGAAAGTGGAAAAACGGATGAGAAATAAAACATTTCACATGAACTTTTATCAATTTAAAAAGCAATTGGCATTAATAAACACCGATGTGAAAAACTTTAAATGAGATCTGCTTCTCCATACGGGAAAAATATTACTAAATGAAAAGGCACACGCTACACGATTTAAAATTTTTTTAATAAGTTGGAAAACCATGCATCATTTTTCTCTGTCATAATTCTGCACAAATTTGTGTTAGTTTATCACATACATCCCTAATAAAAAAACATTTTGTAGTTGTAACAGAATGGAACAATATTCAAAGCACATGAATAACATTTTTGGTGCAGAATGTTTACAGCTTATGAAAATAGTGTTCTGTACAAACTCTGATCTTTTGTCCTATGCATGCAAATTTTTTCCTCTACCTCCAGTTTTTTTAGCAACTGATTTGGTGACTGTATGTCTTCAGGATAGAACCGTGCGTGTTCCTCAAGCCTTGCAGCCTTATCTGGGTCTGGAAGTGATAGAGCAGCCAAAGTACACTCCTCTGAAATACATTGGACCCAACCAGAACAGTCGACCACCCAGGCCTGGTCCTAAAGCCAGGTGAAAACCCAACCAGAGGACGCTTCTCCACACAAATGGAGAAGAAAACTACAACACATTCTGTTTCTTGTGAAACAGAGCAGTGCTGCTGAATATTAAAAGTAGAAATGCTGTATGTCCTTTTTAATAAAATGAAATGAATCATACGTGTATCGTGAATTGTTTATATTTCTTTTAAGAGTAGAAGTTTAGTTGGTTTTTGGAATAATACATCTTAATATGTCCCTGATGGTTGGTCACTGTCAAGAAATAAATGAAGAAAATGCCATTGATTGTCCTCCAGGGTTTCCTGTTTTTTGAAAAATTGGCTCACAGTGATATCGACCCAACATGGAGACCCAGACATCCCTCATCCTGGAGGTTCCCAAGGTGTTCCCAGTCCAGGAGGTATATTATCCCTCCAGTGAGTGCTGCATCTTTCCCAAAAGTCAGATGTGCCTGGAAAAACTCCAAACATTTGCTTTTTTGTCACATCATCTTGCTCAGTATGTGAGAAACTTAAAAAAGTGCAAAAATGCTTCAATAATAATGTTGGACATTTTATTGTCTCAAAAAAATGTGTAAATTTAAAGACTTCTTACAAATCTTTTCCAGAGATGAACTAGTCTAAATAACAACAGAGTAAATGGTCATTTTTCCAGACCAATACGGTAGTGATTCATTTCATAGCTTGTGCAGAATATAAGAGGAGCCAACAGGATGAATATGTGCTTGTTTGGGTATGAAACTGTATGAGATTTTGTTTGTTTGTTTTACAGTATGGTGTGTAGGTCTGTTGTTAAAACCCTGATAGCAAAGCAACACTTGACCTCCTGGCAGCAGTGCTGGGCTCTGATCTGGCTGGGCTCTGTCACCTGACACACACACACGCACACGCACACACACCGCTGCTCGGCTCCACCTCACACTCAGCGGGTGTGGGAGGAAGAGCCAGCCCAGCATTTTCAAGGTTATCTCCTGCAGGATACTCCTCTCACGGATCCTATGGGAATTCTGATAACCACGATTTTTCTCTGGGCTGCTGTCGGAGGTAGGCGACCATCACATTTACAAGCGGCTCTGTGTTTGTGTTCATCTCTGCGCGAGGAGGCAGGCGGTGAGGCTGGAAAAGGCGGGTATGCGCTGTTGTCTCTCTGGATGAAAGCCTCCCGTTTCTCACTCTGCTGCAGTGCTGCATCAGCTCAGCTGTTGCCGACGCGGCTGGAAACAGGAGAAATGTTGTTTATCGAACGACAGGACACCAGGTTCGCTCACCTATTGACGAAAACCCCGGAGGGTTTAGAGTTAATGCGCTTAACGAGCGACGTTACATAACCCGCTATGAACACATGCAACCTTCTGTTTCAGTGTGTTTGTCACTGAGCGACCACCGGCTGCTGGGTGGGTTAAATAGATAAAACGCAGTCACTTAAGCTCACGCGCACGTTTAAAGACCCAATTAAAGCCCCGCACAGGTGCGCGTGCGGTAGCAACACGTGCCGGCGCCTTAGCCGTCCACCTTTGAAGTGCTCTGATTAAACAACATGTTCAAATTTAACCAACAAAATGAGCCTGGAACGAGCTTCTATTCATTTACATCGCGTTTAATTAACATTTTTATTCAAAATTACGGGATTTTATGAAGAAAAAACCCCCAACTAAAAACGCCTAGACAGACATGGGATTCATCTATTTAATTTATTTGTGATTAAAACAAATAGGAACACCCTGAGATCTTATTGGCCCCAAGCAGATTTGGGGCCCCGTTTCCAGTTAAACCCATTAGTCACCGCACCACCACTTGTATCCCTTTTGAACAATTCAGGCTATATTTGTTTTGAGAGGGTGGGAGAGTTCACTGGTAAACATGTATTGACTGATTAATTTTCAGTAAAAATGTACATTAGATGTAAATCCAGCGCAGAAACAAACGGTAAACATGAACTACCAGGTGAAATAAGGAAGGCAAACAAATCTATCAATACGGTAAATAGCTGTGGGTTTACGTTAAAATCCTAAATACACTTAACAGAAATGCTAAATTCTTTAAATCTACTCTTCATGTACCTTAAAGCCAATTTAAATGCAAGCTCCTGATTAATAAATTGAATCTTTTGACCTCTGTAGACCTTTTGAGACCTCAGATCAGACGAGACGACCGGCTGAATTTAAGCACATTACTAAGACAAGGAAAAGAAACTAACTTCTCCTCTGGCCTTGAGAAGCTTCGCAGCAGCCTGGTTTGCCTATGCCATGGGCCGGCTAAGCACTGAAGGTTAAGGAAGTGGGTAATAACGTGATGATGCTGGTTTCACAAGAACAAGATATTTTAGCAATATTTCTGGGAAAATTTGGGAAAAATGATTAGTTATTTTAGACCACAAATATTGCTTCTATAATGTTTTGTTGTAAAATACATTAAGACTGAGTGAAGCTCAAAATTTCAATGCAAGTGTTTACTTTAGAATTTACTCCTAAAAAATATTATAATTTTTATATTATTATTATTTACCTAAAACATTCAGGTAAATATTTCTGGTTTGACACAACAACTAAAAAAATACAAAAGTTGGTCATTTGATACATATAAAATGTAATTTTAAGAACAGTGTGCTGTCAGCTAAAAATTGTTATAGATCAGACTTCACCCTCTGATACTGTTTATCTGTTAGAATATTTGTTTTTTTCTGGACTTTTTAGGCACGATGTTGAGTGGTAGTAGAAAGACTCAAAAGAAATCTTGTTCAGGAACAGTGGAGAAACTTTTCATCAAGACATTTCTAAAGACTACAGGAAAGTTGCCCTTTTTTGGACCAAGTATATAAGCCTTGGATGTGGTTTGAGTCTTTTCACTTTGTATTAACGTTCACGTTTTGGTTAAACTGTCTTTTGAGAAAGGGCAGAGAAGGAGCTGCTTAGTGTGCCCTTAATGGTACGTGTAGTTGGTCACTGATTTAGCTCTGGTGGGAAAACTACCTGTGAGCTAAAGCCGCCTTCATCTCCGAGCGAGAGGGACGCAAAGTTAAGCTCCTTTGCAGGTTTGCTTTACTGGGGTAACTGCACTCACCTTAATGAGGGAACAGCTCCGCCCACGCCCATGCAGGATTAAAGACATGCAGTCACTCAGCTGCGGCGCTGTTAGGTGTTGTGATTACTAAATGATTGTTGATATTTCTTGTATTTAACGTCGATCTTCCTGCTTTGTTTGCTCTGGTTTCGCAGTGGGAAGCCGACCAGTTACCTCACCCCTTAATGATGCAAAGGTCAGGAAGAAGCCTTCTGCATTTACATTGTTGTTCAGCTTTTCTCCTTCAGGTATTAACTGTGATGTTTTTGCCAACAGGTTGAATGTATAATTCAGGAGGCACTGAATGAAGACGGGTCGCACCATGAGTGTGGATCCCAGCTTGCAGGTAGAAGATACGTGTTGTATTTGACAGAGTGGAAGAAAAACTGAAGTCAAGTTTTGTTCGTCTCGTTTAAATGTACATGCCTGCTACAGTCATGAACTGTGGAAGACAACAATAATAATTTCTTGTTAATCTAATCTAATTTCAACACTTTCTTCCACACGTTTATGTTTCCCCGATATGGATTGAGGCAAACTTCACGTGGTTTTCTTTCATCAATCACTTTCTTCTTGTGATTTAAAAAAACAGAACAAATAGTTCTGCACTTCACAAAAATCTTCTTTGACGTCCTTAGATTAAATTTAATTCAGCAAATCATGAAGGGAATTTGCAGCTCTGGATTTTATGTCGGGTCTAGTCAGAATAAAGAACATAAATGCATGCCACACTTTTCAGGTTTTTATTTATAAAATATTTTGAATAACATGTATCCTTGTTGTTCCACTTCCCAACTATGTAATACTTTGTGTTTATTAGAAAAAAAATCTCAAATACAATGCACTGAGGTTTGTCGCTAACGTGTAACAAAATATGAAAAGGCTCATGCAGTGTGAATATCCTTGCAAGGCACTGTTGCTTCTTCTTCATGTGCTCCATTGCTGTTGCAGAGGAACTTAACGAGGTGCAGAGACACCACGGTCTTCTCAGGGAGCTGCAAAAGCTAGCTGATGACGGTACGCACAGGCTCCCACCGACAGCTGCTCATAAATGCAGCAAAACATGGAAGTGCTAATTTTATTTCTCATTGCTTTTATTGAAGTCAAAATGGAACTGATACTGTCTCCCAATCTTTGCAGAGCTGGAGAAGGAGGAGAGGGACGAGTACAATCTGGGCGATGACGAGATCGAGTTTGAGCAGAGGGATGAGGAGGATGAGAAATATATGAGAAGTGATGGAGAAAAGCCAGAGGATGAAGACAACAAGAGGAAGCCGCAGGCTGACGATAATGAAGAGGAGACATCCAAAAAGATTGAGGAGTTGCTCGCCGATGAGGTCACCAAGAAAAGCGAAGAGGAGAAGAATGATGAGGAGCTAGAGGAGCTGCTGAAGGAGCTCAAAACGAGGCGATACAAAGCTGCGAAGGAGAACCAGAAAGGCTCTGAAACAGAGCTAAGAAAGGAAGAGGAGGAGAAGAAGCAGAGCAACGAGGGAGAGGATAAAAGACCAGAGGACTTAGAGAAGCAAGAGATGGAAGAAAGGCAGAAGAATGAAGTGGAGTTGATGGTGGAGAAAGAGAAGGTGGAGAAGGAGCTGGAGGAGCTACTCAGGGAGCAAAGCAATGGCAGCAAACCAGAGCGGGAGAGGAAGGAGAAGCAGGAGGAGCTGGAGGAGCTTGTCCGAAAGATGAAACGGGTGCAGGAGGAGGAAAAGCAGGAGTCGCAAGGCGGGAAGAGAGAGGACAGTACGGATGAAAATAACGACGACAAGGAGGGAGGAGAGGTGGAAAAATCAGACGGGAAAGTCAAGAAGACAAACGAAGCAGCGGAGCTGAAGGCGCCGCTGCAGAAGAGAGTGATGGAGAAAGCCAGCGATGAAGCCACACGGCAATTTGAGAGGGAGAGGTATGAGGAAGAGGAGGAGGAAGAAAATGAAGAGGATGGTGAGGAGGAGGAAGAGTTTGTTAAAGAGGATGAGGACGAAGATGATGAGGATGAAGGGGATCATGAAGAAGATGAAGGGGAGGTGAGTCAGAGCAAACCGTACCAATTACCCTTTCAAACTATGATGGAGTTCAAACTTTCTTCTTTTTCAGCTAATCCCAAAAGCAAAATATCCAATGTACCCGGAAACTTCAAATAAATATAAACCATGTTTTCTCTGTTACACACCTGGACAAACATATTTATATCCCAGGAAAGATGTGCAAAAAGCCGTAAGATAAATGTATTTCTCATCACAGCAGCAACGCTCAAAAATTGTTGAAAATGTGTCTAAATGTTTCATAAATCTCTTGGTATTTTAATTTTATATTCATAACAAATGTATTGTTGAGGCAGAGATTTGCAAACACATCTCCCCAATCATTTAGACAGGTTTGAGCTCGACTTTGCAGTTATTAATCCAACCTCCTAAGCAGTGGAAAGTTTCAAGTTCCTTATATTAGGTGCAGAAGATATATTAACTTCTTACACATCTTTAGAGGTTTACTTGACATATATTTTAACAATGAATTACAACACAAAGGAAAAAATAAAGAATAACCTGGATATGTTATCTGGATTTCTTTTTCCTCAGAAATAATATTCACATGATGAGCTACTTAGCTACACAACCAGGTTGACTGTTTAATGATACTTTAAATTGAAATGTGTTTTATTTTCATTCACCAGTGCTGTATAAAGTATGAAAACACTTATACCAGAGAACTCTTTAAAAATGACTCCACATTTACAGGAGTAGATATTTATCTAAAATTATAAGCTTTTTTTTTTTTTTTCAAATTTCTTTTCCAAAAGAATTATGTGACAGTTGGGGCTCTAAATAGGTTTTATTTGTTCTGACCTGAAAGCAGAAATAACTCTTTAGGTTGTAAAGGTTGTAGACCCTTGATCTACACTATTTGGAGTTTTAAAAAGAGCTTAACATTTTGATCTTGGTTCATTTAATCTCCTGCAGAGATTATTCATGTTTTCCTTCCTACCCACCAGGAGCTCCTGGAGATTGAAGCAGAGCTGCGTAAAGTGGCAGCAGAGCTGAGGGAGCTCCGCAGAGGATGAGACGCTCACCCAGGGAGCAGGCCGACTGGCAATCCCCTTCTCTTCCCTTCCCCTTCCACTCCCTGTTCCAGTCGTATATTACAATCGCACAGTCATCACGGCACTAAGAGAAACGTCTCTAAATGTGGATGTCAGTAGAAAGTGTGCGTTCTGCTTTACCGTGTTAGATTGCCTGGATGGATCCGTCTCAGTTTCCTCAGCTGAATGAGGTGGCCCTCTGGAGATTCTGCAGGTTCACGTCCATCTCTGGTTTCCCTGTCTGTGTGCTTGTAAATGCTGTTTGTAACAAAGACAGGGTATTTTTCAATTAGTTGCACTTTCACAAGCTCATGCACTTTCATTCAAATGTTATTTTGAATGCACAATACTAGAAATCCCTGCTCTTCTAACTTTTGTTTGAATAGTGTTTTTCTGGGAAGACCGACCGGCTTCCCTGTTGGTCATTTGTAGATATTTAGTGCAATAACTGATGACTTAGTTCATGCCGTCTGACTGTTATCAGCAACAATGCTCTTATTAGGAACAAGTCATTACTTCCTCTTCATTTCTTTGATGGTGCAGTAGAAGCATGGATTGATTTGGCTCACGCACTGTTAAAACCAGACTGTTTGTGACGAACCCCAGTGGCCCGAGCCAAATTCGGCATTAGCTATAATGTTGCTGCACGTCCGAGGTAGGTTTGTCTTTGGTGTGATTGGTGGTGCGGTGACAGAATAGCGATGCACTCAGAGCTTAAAAGGTCTAAAAGCGTCACTTGGGGTTCTAATCCAGCTTTGCACTCTCAACACGCCAAGGAGCAATCGAAGAAAGGTGGAGGGACACTTTAAAGCCATGTGTTGTCTTCTAGTAACAGCAACAATAACATTTAAGAGTCCGTAGTTTTCACCCCGTTTGTGTTAATATTACATGAGCGCCTTCTGCCAACATTATATGAGATGTGGAGCAACAGCCCCGCCTGGAGGAGACTGGGTAGACATGCACAACGAGCAGGGATTAACCGAGTTAGCAATGGAGGCCCACTTGCTGCAATAATGCAATATAGATTATAGCACATGTGAATGCAATAACTAGCCAAGTGTATTTAATATGTAATCAAAATGCATCATTAGGTATTCCTTTAGCAAATATACTCCCTCCGCCTTTATAAAGCCAAGATTACAGCACATGCATGTGTTTAAACACTGGTAAAATAGTAGGCCAGGTTGTATGATCTTTTAAATAATAAGCTAATAATACTAATACAATCTTCTCCAAAGAAACCTGTTTCCAAATCTGCAATGAATGTACTATTTTTTTAAGATTTTTTCCACAAAATGTAACCCTAGAACCAGCAAGAAGCAAAAAAATGAACTTTTTTTAAGTTGGGGAATGAGGGAGTCCAGAGAATAATCTGAATGGATGAAGTAAACAGAAACTGATACCATATATATGATTTGAAATATTACTGGTCAATCACAGTGCTGTATTTTGTGCCTGCTGTATCCTTCTCTATGCTATCTGTCAATCAATAAACCATGTATCAAACCATTCTGTCTGACCTATTTATTTCAACTTTTGTTTGTCCTGAACTCAAACAGCTAATCCGTCATCAGTGTCTGAGATGGCTGTAGAAGAAACTGCATTAACCTGACATATAATTGGACCAAGGAGATATGGATGCTTGTATTTCTGGACCTAAAGAAGACTTTTGACACAGTCAACCACAAAATTAATTCCTGGCATAAACAAATCCCACTGGAGATGTTTTCTCTGAGGCACAGTGAAAGGAGCTCAATCAAGATCTGGGAGCTTTTTTATTTCAATAAAAACATGGAGCCTCTGCATTAAGGTGGTCAAACCAAAGGATGGTCATGTGGACGACTGAAAGTTCATTGTCTGTGCCGTTAAATATAAATCATGTGAAACAACACTAGGTATTGTATTTAGAAAAAGGTAAAGCACTTTTAGTGACAAGTTCTAGTATTTAATTCACTTGATCTCTAAATTGCTCAGCAGATAGAATATATTTTTATTTGAACAACAAAGCTTGTGTAGAAACAAGAAATTTCACTCTAACATAAACTGTAGGTTTGTGCCTGGAACATTACGGGTTAAAATATGTTTCCAATAAAGTGAATGAACGTAACAAATGTTGGATACTGAAAGTGAGTACAGAATATCCAGAATTTTTACTGGAGTAAGAGTATAATCAGAATAATACTAATGATGTAAAAATACAAAATGTGGTGTTGTAAAACATTTCCAAAACTCTTTTCCCCCAAAAGAATTACAAAAGAGTAGCAACCTCTTTATCCTAAATAAATAAACACTGTGCACAGTTTCACTTAATACAGCAATACTTTAGGATCTACATCTGTCATTTTTTTTACTTTTGTATTTTCTGAAAATTGTACAGCTTAATATTTTTAGACCCATTTTTTGTTATCATTATTAGTCCTTATACATCGACATTTTCCCACTGAGGGGCAGAAAATGGGCCCCCTTGGAAATCTCCGTGGATCCGCCCCTGGCGGAAAACCCTGCAGACCCAGCAGGGCTCCAGAAAGAGAGGTTGAAGGTCTCAGGAGGAACGATAGTCACGTTTCCCACCTTTAAGCGCATCTTTCGTGTTTGACCCTCCTAAAATGGCCACCTGTTAGTCAGGTGAAAAACTTCCTTGTTTCCTTGTTGCCGCCCAATGAGAGAGCGGAACGGAGCGGCTCTGAAATGTAACTGAAAGAGAAAGTAAAAAAGAAAAAAAAACTCAGGGAAGTCACTCCATTATCCTGCTTTATCATTCAGCGACAGCGCAGCCATGCTGTTTCCTGACTGTTAGTTCTTAAACGTTTTACATTTATCGATTATCCGACCCGACGCAGGTCAAATCAGACCCCCCGCCGAGTTCATCTGAGGTCAAGACCGGAGGAGGAAAATGTCCCGCGGCTCGAACGCTGGTTTTGACCGACACATCACCATTTTTTCACCAGAGGGCCGACTCTACCAAGTCGGTAAGGACCTGTTTCTGGTATTTCAGCCGACACTAACACTCCTGCGTGTGATTGCCGTCTGTCAGAGGGACGCTGCTGCGGCTGCACTTCGTAATAAAGTCTCTGTTAACTTTTAGCGAGGCATAAACTCGGTGTTGGCAGTTATTTTAACTGGTTTGTGTCTGAATGCTGTGTTAGCATCAAACTTTCACCTGTATCATCTAAACTTCACGCGGAATTTTTGATTTTTAAGTTTATTTTTAACACTTAATATTATTGACGGCACATATAACCGTAAACAGGAGCTTTAAAACATTATAGAAACGCCCAGGTTGCCAGGTTTGGCCGCCTGACACATCACGGTTTAAGGCACGGAGGCTTCAGTCAACACAAGAACAACAGGCTGAGGGCCAAACGCTGCCTCCTGACCCTGAGTTCATCTGAATACATGCAGCTTTACCTGCTAAAATATGGCAACCAGATACATTATTCAGCTAGAATTAGGTGATACAGTATTTTTATTTTAATTCTGCTCTCTCTCTCTTACTCAGGGAATTTAATCCCATGCGCATAAATTAGAGTGATTCCATGTTACATCCAGTCTTCTGGAAAAGTATGCTTGAAAATGACACATGGTTTTAATTTTAAGTGTTGCTGAAAAGTGTAGTGTGCATTTGTATTCAAGTACCATCAACTGCCTTTAGATCCCACTTACTACATATATTAGATTTGTGGGTGTTTAATATTTTTTCAGCATAAACTTAGCTGTTTTCTGAAGGCCTCAGAGGTTATTTGAGAACATTAGTGAAGGAACAGCATCATTAAGATAGGTCAGGGACGAGCTTTAAGGCTGATTTAATTCATAAAACAAAATGACAAGCTTTGAGTTTCTCACAGAGCAACGTTTAATTCATCTGTCAGTGAAAACAGTAGAGCGCAACTGCAAGAAAGTCAGTCAGAGTTTATTGGAATGTAAATGGTGTAAAATACAGGATAATAATGACAGAAAACCTGCTACAAACTGCACCAGATAAAAAATAATGGCACTACATATGTTTACCTTTCATATGAGGTGTGGAAACCTGTTTACGGTGACTCTGATTTTTAATTATTTGGTCACCAAGATCAGAAGACATATTTGACATAAACCAAAAACAGCATTTCAGGAAAAACAAAAAGAAAATCCTACCGACTGCGAAGCATAGCGCTGGACGCGTGATGGTTTGGGGAGGATTTGCTGCAGCAGAACTTGAACAGAAATTTTACTTTATATTGGAGGAAAAAGTGAAACAGTCTGTAAAGAAATAAAAGCTGAAGCAGATCTGGAGTCAAAGACCAGATCTTGATGTCATTTAGACATCTCAAAGTTGGAATCTAATGTAAAGAAAAGGTTGACTTTTATATTTTTAAGTGCAAATAAATAAAATTCAAAGAGAAAAAATTAGAGTACATACTTGTGGAAATATGTGTTAGTAAAAATCCTTGACACGAACATTTGTATCTGTCTCTGATTCTGTCTCAAATTTTCTCACTATTAATTTTCAGAACAATACTCTATATATGAATATTTCTTAATTAACAAAAAAAAACATTTTTTTGTTTTTATAGAACAAATCAAGGCTTAATTATGGTTGAATGGCCTAGTCAAAACCTAGATCTGAATCTAGGTTTCCATAATTTGAGCAGCGTCCATGTTTGTGCTGATGGGATCAGTTTATTTCAAATATTTGTCCTTGACATCAAAGTTTTACATTTTAAAATGGGAAATGTTTACCACCCTGGCTTCTTTCCTCATTGTGTGTACTGGTGTGCTCCCATGCAGAGTATGCCTTCAAAGCCATCTCTCAGAGTGGCCTGACATCTGTCGGAGTCCGAGGGTCGGACAGTGTGGTGGTGGTGACGCAAAAGAAAGTACCGGTAGGATATCTGACACACACACACACACACACACACACACTGGCCTTGTGGATGAGCTGGAGCCAGTGAAGCTATACTCTGCTCAAGTCAGCAAAAAGCTGGAACACAATACCATTTTATGAAGCTGATCCTACTGCAGCAGGGTGTCGCTCGCATTACAACACAGATCCATTTTTAGCTCATTTGGTCAAGTATTATGGTAAAACTTATAGATTATCCAGCATCCTTTCATATTTTTGAATTGATCTGGTGTATTTAACTCACATCTACAGAGAATTACCTGATTAAAGTGGATATTTCTTGCTTTCCTTTGACTGTAGGACAAGCTGCTGGACTCCTCCACTGTGACCAACATGTTCCATCTAACCCCTCGCATCGGCTGTGTGATGACGGGCCACAACGGTACGTACCAACGAGGGATGATGCAATTACTCGAATTAACCGTGATAAATCTATTACTGAAATAATCCTCAACTAACTTGAGCATACAGACTCAAAAAAGGCCATTTTCTGAAAGAACAACATATTCAAAGCACTGATTACACAAAAACTGTACAAAAAGATTTTACATTCAAGGTAAAAATAAATAACTTTGTCTTTAAATATGGTCTACCTAAACCTCCTCGATCAGCATAATGTTGGCTTCTCCTGTTTCACATTCTATTTAAATAAAAAACTTCAGTTAAGCACCAATTATTAATTGGTTAATTCAAAGATAGTCTACAGATTAGCCCTACCCTCATTTAGGACTTTTAGCAAGCAGAAAGAGCTGAGCTTTTCACACGTTGACTTTGGATTTTTTTTTGGGTTTTTTTTAGCCGCAGATATATAATTTGCTAAAGGAGCTATTGCATTTTAGTCAATGAAATGTTTATTTTCTTATTTAAAAAGCAACTGTATAATTTCTTTATTGCATATTCCAATGTACTTCTAATACTGTTTAAAAATACAAATTGGTGGTTAAAAAAAATCTGTAGAATGTGTAGAATTTTTTATCCGATTAATTGTCAGATTAATCAATTACTAAAATAATCAGTAGTTGCAGCCCTCCTACCATCCGTTACATATCCCTGTGATCTCCTTTGCCACTGGTTTTTACTTTAAAGATGCACGGTTTCAAATTCGGTCATTTGTCTTTTGTAGCGGACAGCCGCTCACAGGTTCACCGGGCCCGAGTGGAGGCCGGAGAATGGAAATATAAGTTTGGCTATGACATCACAGCGGACGTGTTGTGTCGCAGACTGGCGGATATTTCCCAGGTGTACACACAGAATGCAGAGATGAGACCACTAGGCTGCTGTGAGTGAAGGCTTTTATTTCTCCTTTACTGTGTTATCAATATAAAATGTTTCAGAAATACAATAAAAAGTATAAGAAACCAAAAATAAAATTTTGTAGATTTTGTAGAAATCAGTTGTCACTTTGACCTTATAGAGGTGGGGTTATTTTTGTCAAAAAAGTCACATTTTGTTGATTATAATAGATTTTTGAATAAAAAGGTAAAAAACAAACTGGATGATTAACATTTACAGGGACTATGAGCTTATTTAAAGTCTCATTCTGTTTTATGTTTCTAAAATCTGTCCTGTCAATATCTGCAGGTATGATCCTGGTGGCGATAGACCCCCAGCATGGCCCCGTCTTGTATAAATGTGACCCGGCAGGATACTACTGCGGCTTCAGGGCCACGGCGGTCGGGGCCAAACAGACGGAGGCCAACAGCTACTTAGAGAAGAAACTCAAGAAGAAGCCAGAGTTGAGCCATGACAGGGCAGTACAGGTACGACTGGGAGAACAACTGGGAGAACTGGGAGAAGCAGTACAGGTACGACTGGGAGAACCTGGACATTTCACCGGTCCATCGCAGGACCACGATGGTTTTCATTCTTTCTACAAAAAACACCATCAGCAAAAACACATTCATCTTTATGAAAGTTAGAAATTTTCATTTAAACTTTGAAACCGGGTCAAGAATTGATGGAGGAGTCTGTTAAGGACTCAGTTTGGTCATTAAAATGCATCGGCACAAAAAAATGAGACCAGAAATCTGTCCCTAGAATAACATTAAAATGCTGAGAACAATGTGAAGAGCTGGTTGATTGATGTATTAATTCATTTTATTTGTTTGTTTTTCTCCTGATTAATTGGTTTGATTAATTTTCTGTTCTTACTGCAGATGGCCATATCTTGTCTGGCCTCTGTGCTGTCGATGGACTTCAAGGCCACTGAGCTGGAGATCGGTGTAGTGACCAAAGACAAGCCTAAGTTCAGGTAATGATTCTATGATTGTGATGGATTGATTCTTTTTCTGTAAAGTACAATGTCTTTAAAAAGTGTTCTGACCTGTTTTAATTTCTAAACCTTATTTTGTCACAAAAGGTTAACAAAATCACAGATGTGGTACAAAACAATTTTTAATGACCAACTTCATAAAATGTTCAAACAGGATAAGCTTAATAAATAGTGCTGCATTGGAAAAAAAAGAAAATAAAATTACAACGTTAATAGAATCAATTGTACTTTGTGTGTCTGAAACTTTCAGAATGCCTTACAGAAGCTCTTTGATTTTCTTCAGATTTTGTCACTTTATGATCATAAATGATCTATAAATGCTTAAGAAAGGCCCTGTGCATCTTATAAAACTGTTTAATCCTCACCTTTCTGCAGGACCCTGTCGGAGGCAGAGATCGAAGCCCACCTGGTTGCCATAGCAGAGCGAGAATAGAGGCGTCCTCACTGGCAGCAGTCGGCGATTCTTTAGCAGGGGTGTCAAACTCATTTTCATTTTGAGCCGCGTCAAGATCATGAGTCCTCAAAGGGCCGATTGTGGCAGAATGTATTACTAAAAACTACCCACAAACAAACTGTTAAAATTTGCAATTTACTTCTTAAAATGTAACAACTTTTTAATCATTTTTCTCACATTGATGTAATTTGATCCTGTAGAAATGAAAACAGATTTGACTTCCTTAATAATATACTTAAACAATTGTTATCTTAAAGTTCAGCGTACTTGACCTTCTAG
This sequence comes from Poeciliopsis gracilis, assembly GCA_911649635.1. NCBI lineage: Eukaryota > Metazoa > Chordata > Actinopteri > Cyprinodontiformes > Poeciliidae > Poeciliopsis > Poeciliopsis gracilis. The sequence continues at coordinate 3,371,840 of CAJVRI010000884.1, read as the reverse complement.
AGTCTAGAGATAGCTGCAGTGGGCCGGCTTTGGCTTGCGAACCTTGAGTTTGACACCTGTGCTTTACGGCATTTCATGTTCAATGCAGCTGCACCGTTGATCGCAGTCTGAAAACAGCAAACGGCATCCTTTTGTCTGTGTGTCAGGAGGATGGATCATGTGCATCTGATAATGAAACGCTGTTGGAAAGGGTTGATGGACGCAGGTTCAATTCAGCTGACAACTCCAGTGAGGTTTTAATGCTAAAACCCACTGCAACATTCCAACAGCTTGTTTGAGACTGTTTCTTTAGACCCTTTTAAATTCATCAACCAGGGGACTTATTCCACCTCTGTAGCAACACTTCATAATAAAACAGGCTAGAAAACAGAATAATCGGTGTCCTGTCTTAATTTTATATTAGATAATTTAATAGGGAGGTTTATTATGAAAGTAAGGAAACTGTTCTTATGAATTAAAAAGATAACTGATGTTTGTAAGCATTAAGTACACATTAATTCCAGTTAGTACGAGACAGGATATCATCGAGCTGAACTACTTTACGTGACCACCAGGTGGCAATGTTGTGCATAAAGTCACCTTCTTGACACTGTTTCATAATTCCTGTTTACTTGCCTATTTACAGACCTCTATTTGGACTCAGGTCAACATTTAAACTTCTTATCCTTCTAAATGTGTGTGTGCTTGTTTATGTTGCCCCTTTAGGACCTTTTCTGGTGTAATCTTGTTGCTTCCAAAGCCCGTTCTTAGTGTGGTGGACCACCATTTTTAGTGTTTGCATTGAAATGAGTTTAGGATTAGGCTTGGGTTAGGTGCACAGGTAATAGTTAGAGTCAGGGCACGTATCAGAGTAAGTCTGAATTAAATAATAAGGAAAGAAAAACAATCATCTTATACATTAACAAAATCCAGTGACGAAACAAATGATGGAAAGCTTTTATTTAGCTAAAGATACATGTGAACAACTTTGACTGGTGTCGTACATGTTTAGTTTTACACAAACTTTAAATAACAGGATTTAAAAACACTCTAAGTTGCAAGTTAAACATTTTTTAATGCTTTCTTAGCTTACGTCTTACGTCAATCTTTGGCAAACTGAATGTAGGGATTGCAAGAGGATGATTCTTCCATTTCAAAACAAGATGTCAAGCTAATATTGTCTAGTAATATAAACTGTGAAAGTAGGCACAATGAGGGTTGAAGTGAATTTTTATTGATATTAGCTTGTATTCAGCATGTAGACAATTGTCCAATCAGCAAATGAAGAAAATCATATTTGTTTTGTTTTGAGGAATTTGAGTTTCATGTGAAAGGTTGAAGGATCTCCTTATTCACTGTGTTAAATTTCACACTTTCTGCAATTAATAAATGACAACAATCGAGTGAAACATCATTTTTCACCTTGTTATCAACTTCGAGCTGCCCAGACACTGCATCCCTTGTTGGAACCTGCTGTGGAATAAGAGGAGGTGTATTCCAAGAGTGGATCATGATTTTGTTTGCAAACACAGGTGGGACTTAGTACGAGAGCTCTGCTCCTGTGAGCGTCAGACAGCAGCCAGAAGACCTGCTGGTCTCACTGAATATGCGAAACTTTCTGATTGGATTTAGTGTCTTGGCTTACTTTTTTGATAATTTATGTAAAAAAATAAAAAATAAATCTGGAAAAATAAAACACGTCTGTCATATGAAAATGCCCGGCTTTAATTCTATGAGTCCAACTTGGCTACACAGTTTCAAATAAAACAATACAATGATCTTACACCTTTGGGTTTCCTACTGTTAGCTGAAGATGAGGTTGATGTTGAAGTTATTGCCATGCTGAACTCTTTATCCTCATTGTCTTAACTGAAATCTGAAAAATAAAAATACACAAATACATATGAGAATCTGTTAGACAAGTTTCCTTTGCAGCAGCACAGAAAAATACAAAGAACCCAAGAAAGAAAATAATTCTTTCTGCGCAGGAGAGTAGTTTAATTAATTTTTTATATAAATTTCCTGCTTCAAGTTTTTTTCTCTGAAATTCTGAAGCAAATTTAAAATCTTTGTATCTTCAGGTGGTTTTTAATTCAGTTTCATACGTGAAGATCTCAATTAAAATTTTTTGCATTTTTCAGTGAATCTATGAAAAAAACTGAAAATCAAACATCTTTTGCAAATCCCAATTTTACACAAAATTGTACAACGTAAAACTACTTTAGAGCATCCATCCATACATTCATTCTTTCTTTATAAATAATCACATGTTAATTTAAAACTATATAAGTAGAAAATAAGCAACATTTTCAATGAAAAAGTCCCTTTTGCAGTTAAAGTATTTAATAAGTGTATGTATGAGATCAATACAAACATATTTATTGTTTTACTTTGTTGTTTAGGTTTTTAAACCATCAGTTTGGTGCAGGAATCCCTGCTCATTCATGTATATTCTTTGAAAAAAAATATTTCTTTAGAAATGTGGACTGTGGACGCTGACATTAGTCTTTGGGACATCTTTGCTCGTCACAACATGTTTTACATTAAGATGGTATTTCAGGTTTGAGTAGCTGCAGTGATTGGCTAACTTTCTGCACAACTTGCCCACAACAATAGTCTTTTCCAGCTTTCAATCAGATTGTATTCAGAAGTCAAAATGAACCTCCAGCGAGCAGAGAACAGCTTCGTCATCCGTTGCTGTTGCTCTCATGTCGTACCAGAACGGCGCGAGTTCTGGTACATGCAAAGATTCCAGCAGAATCTTTGCATGTTTAAAAAAATGTATTAGCAGCTACATAATTAATTAACGCGTTACATTTCTGGCCCTAGTAAAACTACAGCAAGTCGAATGTCTGATTTTGTCATTAATTCAATGTGTCTGTTGCATGGCACTGTTTCAAATTATGCTGTTAATGTCGGTCATTTTTAGAAACTTCTTTCAAGCTTGTTTTCTTTGCTTTAGCTTTTTAACTCAGAGGTGTTCTCCTGCTTCAGCTCTCGCTGTTGGGCCACCTCCTCGGACCACAGACCTCGTTGCCCCTTAAAACCTCAACCCACAGACTCTCCACTCCTCTGCCTGCTTCCACCTCCATTACCACCTCCACACGTCTCTTAACCCTTTGCTTGAACCTCTCCTGGTCCTAATACCCGGCCACTAAGCAACACAGCCTTTCTGCCCTCTCCCTCCCAACCCCCTGCATGAAATGTTGACCCTGTGGCTGGTGTCTCCTGGTACTGGGACAAGCTCGCCAAGCTGAGTGGGACCCAGAGCATTGGCCATGTGTGGGTCTGTGTCTGCATGTGTGTATGTGTTGGGTCACAGCGTGGGGATTAGGTGTGTGTGAGTGATTGCGGGTGACAGCGGCCCTTGCATTAGGTGCCCTGTGGCAGATTTTGAAGGCCCGTTTTAGACACACTAAGCTGGATTTACCAGCAGCAGTGTGTCAGCAGTGATGCAGCCTGGCTAGACCTCCTCCAGAACACACACACACACACACACACACACACACACACACACACACACACACACACACACACACACACACACACACACACACACACACACATGCGCGTACGCACTCACACGCACTCACAGAGACCCTAACTATCCATCTACCTGTAACCAGTCTGTCTTGTAATTCTTTTCTCTTTTGTGTGTTTGTTTTTTGTCTGCAGTGGCGGGGCAGTTAAACCGTCGTTCTGTCACACCGTCTCATATTTCTGCAAGTTAGTTTACAGAGAACATGAAGAGGCAGAGGGAACAGTGGGCAGCACTGCATGCCGACTACATACTCACTCCAAAACAAAGCCCAGAAATAATTTAGAGCAATAAAATTTTTAGAATCTTCAACATAATTACTTTGAACTCCCTTAAAATTCACAAATGCCCTTGTAACCTTTGTTATAAGCGTTATGTTAGCTAATGGTTGAAAATTAGGAAGTAATAGACTAGATAGGCAATAACAGAGGGGTTTTCGTTTATTCTATTAAAGAGAATGACAATTTTATCTTAGAGTTGAACACTTTAACCTCATAGGAGGAACTGCAATTGACTCCCATTACTTTCCAACTGCAAAACATCTTTTCTTTTTGTTCAATCAAGGGAAGTTGTTTAGATTTTACCCTTCAAACAGAAACCTCCGTGTCTGCATAAGTCACATCATTCTACTGATGTAGTATATGGACTACACTCTGGTTCTGTTTTCAACCAACTTCTTGTTTTATTCTAAAACCCCGTGTTGGACAAATCATTAACATATTACATTATATATTGTATTGTTTATAAGCAGATGACATTCAGCTGTAGTGCTTCTAAATAAATTCTTAATTCTTCAAACTTTTGAACTTCTTGAGGCCCTAAAAAAATACATAATCATTTTCTTTCAACTGATCTCTGAGAAAACCACGATTCATGTGATCAAATAAAAGTTTGAGTTTTACATTTTGCTGTCAATCCAAACTTAAGGAATTTGTTATTGACCAATAAATTATGAGAAAACACAAACTTAAAGTCGGCATTTATGCTTTTATTTTCTCTCATCTAGGCTACTGTTATGTAGTTTTGACGTGATCAAAAAACCTTTGATCATTGTTTTATTATGACCAGCTAACTGTTATACAGCTTACCTAAAGGAAAATTTCACAGTTTCACAGAACAAACGGATAGAAATTCCTTAAATGCAACATTTACATGTTTATGAGTCTTTTATTTCAAATTATGAAAACATAGGAACTCCTTTTTTGGCGGTAGAATAATAATTAAACTGATTCCTTAAAGCAGTCTGTGATTTGTGGATCTGAACCAAACAAACCAACTATAATGTAAATTAACCTCATTTCTCACAGATTCATCCTACCGAAGATCATGGCATCCTTAATGTTATTAAGGATGTTTCATATTACTAGTATTATTAGTATAATGGGTTAAATGAGAATGTATCTAACTTAGTATTAATTTAAACAAAAATTCATATTTAATCTGAAATAATAACTCATGTCCTTCTGTCTAATATTTATTTAATTAAACTGCTAATAACCTGTACCTGGTAACAACTTTTCCACTGATGCAAGGCAGCCATTTTGGAATTTGAGGTTAGAATTGATAATAAAATCTAGAAAACCTGACTTCTAAGTCACAAACAAGCACACCATTGCCATTGTTATCCTCTTTAGGGTTTCTGTACAGTTGAGTTGGTTTTATGGGGCAGATTTCTGTGTGCATTCACTTTTTTGAGGCTATGATTAGAACTCTTGCCACTTTCAGGTCTACTAGCACCAACATTTTTACTCAACTCTGCATTTCTTTATGCAAATATTAATGTTGGCACTTATTTCTCTGCATGTGACTGCGTGCGCGGGTATGTGCGCTCCATCACAGATCTCTGTTACAGCTCGCCTATTGTGGACGAGAGTGTTGAGCAAGATCCTGACCCACCACCAGGTTCTAATCACAAGCATTCCTCAGGATTAAGCAGCCAATTAACAATAAGAGAGCCATTGTGGCCCTGTCTCCTTGTGCGTCACAGTTAAAAGGTTGTATGTGTGTGCGTACATGACGCAGTCAGTGCACGAGTGCAAGCGCCTTTGTGTGCGCAATAAGGCAAGGTGCTCTCCAGTGGTCAATTAGGACTCAGTGTGGTATTGCATTGATGGGTGTGCTAGCTTTTATTCATTCAAGACAAGTTGGGTTAAAAATAAACAGCAAAAAGAGAAAAGTGTAATTTGGGGACAGCTTGGCGATTTGTGGCTGCAGATCTAACAAAGTGTGTTTGGCACAGTTAATGAGGCAACTTGAAGCTGATCCTCTCCATCAACTAGCTGCAATTAAACCTGGTGTTATAATAAAACGCTGCAGGCATTATCACTCTGCTCTCCTTATGAGTCATCTGCAATGTGCTTGCCATATCTATTGTTTAGATGTGTGAGTGAGTATTAAAATCAGGTCCCTCAATTCAATAGCCATTTGTGAGTGTGCGCAGGGCGAGCGTATGCACCAGTGTGGCACGTGTCGAAGTGTGGCCAGGGATTAGTGAGGCTCAGAGCCTGTTGCTCCACTTCCATGATTACTACTGCTGCCTCCTCCCATATGGGGTGATGAGGGTGCAGGTTGGGGGAAGGGGACTGCTGGTGCTGATGGGGTTCAAACTACTGGACATCATCTCACCTACAGCAACTTTCCTATTCTCTGAGAGATAACACACACACATTCTCCTCAGACTCAGATGTCTCGCAGGCACACATATCGAGATTTTCATGATTCAGTAGTGCCTGCATGACCTTTGGCCTCAACAACCTAATGGGTGTGTGTTTTTCTGCTGTTTAAATCTATTCATACAGCCGCATGTTTGCAGGATTCTTTCCTTTAAGGTTTTTTCAGCATTCAGGCTGGTGTGAATCGTTCGATTGCCAAAAAAATAAAGTTTTGCTGCCAGAACGTATGAATCACATGCTTTCCTCCAATGTGATATTTTTTTTATACATAAAGGTTTTATTTAAACTGTCTGGTTCTGCAGATGCAGATGCAATTTCTTGAACTCCTTTATTGCAGTGTATGAGTATGACGGCATGAACAGGTGTTAACAAGCTAAAACCTCAGACACTGATCAAGGAGGGGGTAAAATGATGTCAGTTAACAAACACACACACAAACACACACAGCGTGCAGACCCAACCTGCTGTTGTCTCTAGCGGATTAGAAATCTGTCTACTCTTAGAAGACAGCAGGACACACACATGCACACATCAGGGGGTTTGCAGTCTGTGAAATTGATCAAGATGCTTGTCAGACATTATTTAAAGATGAAGCTGTACTGGTATTGATCCCAGCTCCGTCCAATACGTCCTCTGGCACAACCTAAAGAAGACGTGTGGAAAGATGGCCTGTCCTCTTTAGAAAGTATCATAGAAGTTCACATTAGCAGCTTTCAGCAAATAGCTGACATGTGGAGGCAATGCTGCATTAAATTAGTCTGGGAACTGTTGAAGAGAAATGCTACAGGATGCTTGAAGTTTACAAAAATAAACAAACCAGAACAAATGTTTTCACTGTCACTTCATTTAAACTAACAAAACCTTCAAAAAGAGATTCGACACCATTGGGGTTTAGCTTGAATAAAGTTCAAGACTAGATTAGTTTATTTCACAAATGTCAGAAAGATAAAAATTTAAAATGTTAATAATTACATCCCATCCCATTACACACACACAAAAAATTATGCTTTAATTATATCATTAGTATATTTCTAATCCTTTGTGTTCTGGCATTGTGAATATATCACATTTGCTTAAACTTTAGAAATATGTGAAACATAATTGCTTTTGAACTTCGGCAGATTATTCATACTTTTAGTGCTTTCCAAAGATAATAACACTCCTTGACTTTTTGGGTTTTCACATTGTGTCACATTACAACCAAAAACTTCAATGTACTTTGCAATAGAGCAACATAAAGCAGCTAAAGAGGGGGTCAGTGAAATCTTGAGACCGCCTGTAAAAACGCTTACGACTGACTGTTTTAAGAATTTAGAAACCAAATACATGTTTATGTGGACCATGGAAACTGTGTTAGCACTACAGAAGAAGTTAACACCTACAGTCTTCCATTTCTCCGCACTTGGGGTTCCAGCCAATCAGCACCGAGGAAAACTCCTGGTGCTCCTGGATTGGCTGCTTTGCAAACCAAATAGAGTACAGACAAGAATTGTAGTTTTTTTTTTTTTATCTTCCGAATCTGCATTTTCTTGCAAATATTTTATGTTATATGGAAAAATCTGTGAAAAAGCAGATTTTTCCAGAGATAAATTGGAGTGTTCTGTGGCGACCAACTTTGAAGTGAAAGAAAAAATGTTACATTGTGTGGAAAATATAAATTTGAAAGGTGTGCTCTGAAGTTCGCTCACAAGACTGAAATTGTTACAAATTCTTTGGAAAACAGCTGAAGCTCAGTCAGATTAGGTGAAGACCAACATTTGATTTAGGAGTGTACTTTGACTGTGGCCTCCCAACACATGAAGAATCTTTAACTAAAATGATTCCATTGAAGCTCTCGCTGCAGGTTGAAGGAGGCTGACCTGCTAGAAGACGAACCTCTGGCCCAGTTTCAAGTCTTATTCAGCTTCAGATTATCTTCCAGGAACTGCATCTACATCCGACTTCCCATCAACTCTAACCTGCTTCTCTGTCTGAAAAAAAAAGCATCCCCACACCATGACACTACCACCACTCTGTGTAGGTTGAATGTGTTCAGGATGATAGTTGTCCTGCATGCATAGCATTTTTTTTATGTAAGCCAAAACATTCAATTGTTGTCTCAAGAACAGAGCAATTTCTTGACTTTCCATGACTTTTAGAAAGTGGTAATTGGACTTGAATGGCTTGCTTGCTATTTTTTCATGAAGATAAGATTTGTGGAAGGTAAAACTACTAGTTTTTGCCCAGATGAGCCGTGCATCTCTGGAGCTCCTCCTGAGCTACCGTAAGCCTCCTGGCTGCTTCTCTGACTGATTCTCTCCTTGTTGGTTTAGATGAGATGTAACAGTCATTTGTTGAACTAGATTTTATCTAGGGGTGTCAGAATAAAGTGAACTTAATACAAATGCATAGCAAACGTTTCAGATTTTTGTTCACAGCACTTTTTTCAAACTCATGCATCACTTTCAGGCGCTACTCTGTATTTATTGCACAAAAATTCCCATAAATCCCAATGGGTTTTACTGTATAGCAGTTCTGCTGGTGAAATGGAGACAAACTCAATTCTCAGTGATCCTTCAAGCTTCATATAGACACCAAACTGTATACAGTCAGTTAGTTCCTCATTATATAAACAACCTGCAGTTTATCTTTAGCCCAGACTCATGCCAGACTGCTCATACGCTAAATCCCTCCAGATGGACGTGCACGTAAACAAAAGCCCATGCATATGCAAGTCTGTACTCCACAGGCATGCACTGTGCACTAACACAGCAGTATAACCTATAGGCAGCGTGAGAACCTCCATTTCATGTGGTTATGTTTCTGTGGCTATAGGAGACGTAGGCGGTCCGGGTGCAGAGACACATGGCGCGGCCTGAACTCATGCTGGGTAATCCTCACATCTCCTAAATGAGGAGTTAACACACACTGACCTCAATACACACTCCAAACACACACACACACACACACACACACGCAAATGCTGCAGCTTTTATAACTCAGTACAAGCTCAACGGCAGGATGACATTAGGAAACAAATCATATCAATTTAACTGAGTTTCTGTGTGAATATTCTCTGTGTGAAGGTAAAGACCCTCAGAGAGCTCATGGTCCAGTCCCGATGCCCCTCCCATGCTCCCCCCTTCACCCATCTGTTCCTCTCCCACTTACTTCTCCTGATTTATCATCATCACACGACTCCACTTGTCCTTCCTTCTACCCCACCCAGTATAACTCATCTTCCTCCAGGTAGTACTGGAGGAAGTGCTACCTGAGGGCGCCCCTCTCTGAGACCACACTGCTTCCTTGTCATCCAGGCATCAGTCTGCTGTCTACTCTCTTGCTCTCTCACACACACGCACGCACACACACCACTGCTGCCCGCTCCTTTCCCTCCCATCCCACCAAACCCAGTTACCTTCTCAGTTCTGATCAATCCAGCCACCAAACTAAAAGTCCAGCTCTTCGCTCCAGAGCAGCGAGCGCTCTGCTCGGCTCTATCCGTTCACCCTTCCTCTGTCAATCTGGCCACAAACCCCTCTTTCCTCCCTTTATCCCGAGGTAAGATACTTACTTTTCAGATAAAGCATATTATGATAAATCGGCTGAACTCAGTGCACGAGTGTGTGTGTGTGTGTGTATGTGGGTGTTTGCGTGCGTGAGCGCGTAAATGTCTCACACACTCCCACATGCAACATAAGTATGTTGCGCACACAGACATACAAAAAAAACAACACTATCGAACAGCTGGGAATGGCTGTTTTAGGATTCAGATTCAGAAGGAGTTTCTGATCCATACCGGCACGCCTCATGGCGGCTGCTCTTCTGTTCTTCTTACAGTCAGAATCAAACTCAGGTATCAGAATGAATACTGAGTATCTAGCCATGGTGGCAGGAGGAATTCTGGGTAAATATTCTCCAGGGACACTGGAAAACAAAGAAAATTGCATTTTCTGTTCAGGCTGGATGGAAGGATAATTTCATTAGCATGATTGTTCAGAAGCCATGACTTAGTCAAACTTCATTTTCATTTCAGCTTGAAATCCTCTTTTTCATTTGTCGACCCGCTGCAGTGATTGTTCAGCTGATTTAACAGTGAAACAGGCAGATGAATCACTCAGACGCTCATTGGAAGGATAAGGAAGCTTTCCAGAGTGTTTTTTTTTTTTTCTTTTCTGACTATAATTGTCTGCAACAAATGAGTTTGCTCCTGGCTTCTTAGTTCATCGAAGGCCGTCTGCTAATGAAATAGGATGAGAGGAGCAGGACAGCATCTGGGCAAAAGTTCTCCAACAATACGAGATGGAAGCTTAGGTCAGCAAGGGGGAATAAAAGAGTTTGGAGAAAATGAAAAACTAAATGAAAACACAATGGCAACACTCGCCTTTGGGGACATGAATGCGTGCTTGTTGCAAAATGGGATGTTTATGAAATGCTGTGTGTGTGTGTGTCTGTGTGTGTGAGTTTCTGTGTGTAGCAATATAGATTAGATGCACTAAGCCTCTTATGTGATGCTTGTCCTTAATTTGCTTCTGCGCTGGGTCCTAGCGCGTCTGAACTACCCAGCAGATCTTCATCTCGGAGCAATTTCCTTCAAACAACCCAAAAACACTTGTCATACAGCAGCCGCCTCAAATACAGCATCTTGATCAAAGAGCATTAATATTTAGCACTGGTCTTATGCCAAACTCCACACAGGATTAAAGTAAAATAAGCAAAGTACATTAAAAAAGGAACAGAAATGACAGAAAGACTTTAACTTTATCACTTGTGGCGTCCAGAAATTGGTTAAGATTTTAACCTAAAATAAGTAGGTTAATCCCTGTGTTAAAAACATATTTCAATATTTTATACTACAAAATCCTTGTCGTTAATAAAAAAGAAACATTTTCTGGGCTTTTAAAGTGCCTTGTTTTTTTGCTTTCACTGACTTAAAAAGTCTACAGACTTAAAGAACATAAAATGTCCTTATGCAATGATATAAAATCGAACATGTTTCTTTACTTCCTCAAGCATAATTTTAAGTCACTCAATAGAAGATTCAGCGGCCAAATTAGTGTCAGAAATATACAAGCCACAAAGTCTTAGAATATTGCTAATAAGCCACAGATCCAATCTGAGCCGGTGCTACATAAAATTGGGTTAAATTTATTGACCATCACTGCAGCACTTCTGTTTTTCTTTTAAATAAAAATAGTGATTATGTGTGAAACATTAAGAATTACGCACTGATCCCAGCTTGTTTTACATTTATTTTGTAATCCAAAATCAATTTATTTGACTGACTGTACAACAGAATGTATTTCAATTAGAATTTGCATTTGTGCCGATATATTTTTACTCAGAGTGTCTGACTTTAAATGCGTCGAAAGGTGAGAGTAGCAAATTATTTGTGGAGATATAAGTAATAATTGATGTTCAGTATTTTTATAGAGACTGTAAAGTCGGGATGAAGAGTCTGAATGTGACTGGCAATGCCAGCTAGCTTAACCCTTGCATACAAACATTCAAAACTGTCAAGAAGAGGGAGAAAAAGAGAAAAGCCATTGAAAGCTCACCATCATCCAAGATCATCAGTTAACCTTATGGAAATAATCTAATAACTATGAACGTCTTTAGATTGTTATAATATGTAAGGCTTTATTTAGTCAAAATGGTCTTAAAAAGAATGATATGTATATAAAATAATGCATTGAATTCTGTTTTAGGAGACATGATTCATTGCTCTTTAGTATCTTAACTAGGTAATTTAAACAAACACTTGGTATAATTACTAGGAAGAATTTGGTCAAAATTAATTAGTTGTGCTTATTAATCACCTTTTACAAGCATTTGCATTAAACCGGGAATTATTATTGGAGCTTTTGCCAGATGTTAAGCTGGGAGGAGTCCATTTAAATATGGACAGGCTTGCAGGCTTAGTTTGCTTATACCTTGGACTGACTGGGCCTAATGACAGAACGAGCCGTTGAACCAGGCATAAGAGTGATTGCAATCTTGCTGATTTTTTTGTTTTTGTTTATATAACAGAAAATTTATGGTATTAGCAACAAATTTACAGTTATGATTGATCTTAGACGGACGACTTATGACCCGTGCTTCCGGTCAGAGTGTAACAGAAACTACGTCAGAGGAGACTTAAAGAGTGGAGTGCGCGCGGACCACGACAGTGCATGCGCACTGCCGTGGTCCGCGCGCTCCCTTCAGGTCTCTCAGTTTCCAAAGTTTCTTTTCTTCTTCCCGTTTAGATTTTTGTCCAGAAGGTTAGCTCATTCCAACCTGCTGCTGTGTCGAAGCAGCACAAGGGGAGAGAAACAAAAATCAGACAAAGCGCAGCCTACCTGTGAACGAAGTGAAGCTCCCACTGGATGTTTCCCAGAGTAGGAAGGACGCAGGCCTCCAGAGTCACCCACCCACATATACCCACTGACCCACCAGCACTCCCTCCCTCCAGCATCAACTCTAGACACTTTCCTCCAGCATTGGGAACGTTCAAACACGCCTGTAGAATCTCCCCGCAGCTCTCGGTGTGTCTTTATATCTCCGCTTTGGCTTTACCCAGCCAGATAAACCCCTTATACAGTTTGGGCACTAGCTGCATGGGCCTATGTGTGTGAGTGTGTGTGGATTTTAAACTATAAGAAATCCGATTCAATTAACAAGCGCGCAGAATCGGATTTGGACACTGGGAAAATTGTCTCGCCGCAGAGGATGATACAAGCAAAACCATAAAGGACGAAACCGAGGAGAGGAGGAGTAAACATGGAGCCCGAGCGCGAAAACAACGACGCAGAAAAATAACAAAACATCTCAAAAACAAACACACCTTATAAACTGACTGACATTCATTCGTTTTAAATTAACCCCTTCATCGTTTTTATTAAATTAGAAACAAATGGATGCTTGAAAGCCTTTAATTGTGACGATGTTTAACTTACAGGCAATGAAAATATGACATTTAAAATTAGAATATAAATCAGAACAGTAAAAAATGTTTTTCTCTTTTTTTAACAGAAGTGTAGCCTTAATGAAAAGTAGGTTTAATGCCATTCAAAAGATTTTAAACTTTTAAATTGTACCTTTAATCTGACAAATGAACCTCATATCAAGATTTTTGGCGATATTTAAAGAGAAACGAAGAAGATGAGCGGATTGGTTAGAGATGAGAAACAAAAGTAACTTTTAAAAAAATATATTTTAAGAAGACTTTATTGGCCTGTGGAAGTGTTTCCCTAAAAGATAAAACAAAACAAAACAAAACAAAAAAAAACAAAAACAAAAGTGACCATCTGTAATCTGCTTGCTGATCAGGTTTGCTCCATTGTGTCTCCTTGCTCATCCCTGGCCTGAAACATACAAGCCGAAGCCCATCAAGGCTAAACTCAACCAAATAGCAAGACTGCCTGCTGCAGGGAGAGGCCACAGGTTTGAGGAGAAGCAGCATGGTTTACTGTCGGGAGCACTTGGCTCAAAACCAGGAGGGTAACAAGAAATTCACGGAAATCTGGCCTATTCAAAACCTGTAAAGAGGGCTACAGGCTCGTTTGCTTGCGCCTTTGGCTGGCTTTGGAAAATTATTATTATTATTATTATTATTATTATTATTATTATTATTATTATTATTATTATTATTAAATAATAAAGCTTAGGGTGAATGTATGAATGAAGGGGCCAAACGGAGCATGTTGGGGATCAGGAAGGGATTTAAGCGCAGAACAACGGGGTCTTTGTGCTGCTTTTAATCCGAAGTGTACCCACTTCTCCGCCTCTTGATAACTCTACCCAGGCTCTCTGGTCAAGGTTGCCCAATTATTGCAGGAGGTCAATTTAAAAATGGCCGTCATTTAAAAAAGACAAACAAATAAACAAACAAACAAACAAAAAACACAGCTCAGATAGATACGCAAGTTTTCTTCAAACCTTATTCTTTCAAACGTCATTATTTGGTTTTAGTTGTTCACGCTTTTCCGTTTGTTTTTTGTGTAAATTGTTGAGCATCTCAACAAGTGTGTGTGTGGGTGGGTGTGTATGCGTGTTTAAGTGTAAATTTAATATGTCAAATGAACAATAGCTTTCAATGAGAAATGATGCGCAAAAATTCATAAAGTAAAACAAAGGATAACCGAACTGAAGCCGCAAGTGAGCGAATGAGTTTGCGTAAGAGAGAGAGAGAGAGAAAGAGAGATAGAGAGAGGGAAGGGGGAGGGCTCAGTGCGTCTACTTGGTTAAGAAGTTTCTTCTAATTAGCCAGTCTCTTCTTGCTCGCCTCACTTGTCCACCCTGCAGCGCATCCTCCTCCTCCTGTCAGGGACCGGGAACCGCGTCGGGCAAAACATTTTCAGAGCCACTTCTTTTCCTGATGCGCACTGACTTTACGCACGAAGTTTTAGGGAGGAAAATAGATGCGCGGATTTGTTCCAAACAATTTGGCCATTTGTTGATTTAAACTGTTTTTTTTTTTTCTTTCTTTTCGTTGTCATTTTTTTAAAATCAGAGCTAAAGGGTCAGGGAGCGATTTCGGTCCGCTGCGCTTTTACGCATCAGGTGAGAACAGGTGCACTGAAGCCGAAAGTTAGGAACGCAAAAGGCAAAGACAGAAAATAGTTTAAAAAAAAAAAACATCTAAAAAAACAGGAGAAAAGGAAGAACAGAGAGGGAGGAAAACGGGTTAGAGAGAAAAGGAGAAAGAGAGAGAGAGAATAAAGAGAGAGAGAGAAAAGAGAGAGAGAGACACCCCCTGGAGAATAGTTCAGAGAGCCGGCCCCCGGCCCGAGAGAAGGAGAGAGAGAGTGAGGGAGTGAGGGAGTGTTTTAAAGCCAGCAGGAGGCATGATGTCCTACATTAAGCAGCCCCATTACGCCGTGAACGGGTTAACGCTGTCCGGCCCGGGCATGGATCTGCTACACTCCGCAGCCGTGGGATACCCCAGTAAGTAAAACGTTTCTTTTTTCTTTTCCATTAACTGAATGTTTTCTTAGTGTCCATTTCATTCCTCTAATTTACTCTCTCAGCTGATACACACGTGCAAGCCTGTGAAAATGAACTTGCAAATCAATTGTGCGTAAATCTTTCCTTCAGTTTTCATACTCCGTTTTCTGTGGCTGATTTCGCGGGTAGCGGGTATCAGAACATGTGCTCACTTGACCTGTCAGTTCACAGGATTACTAAGTCAACAACAACAACAACAACAACAAGAAAAACTCGAAACAAAACATTGAAACTGTGTGTGAATGAAAATGCAGCCTGTTCTCACACCGAATTAAAACAAACACCAATCTGCTGCGCTAATCATCTAACCTACTTCCTGAAAAGACTCTCATTGTGTGTTTTTAGTTATCCATGTTTTTTAACGCGCTCATTGTTTTTCAATGCGCTGCGAACATCTGCCATCTCCACACAATAATTCAAACAAAACAGGGATTTCCGGCACCGATTAGACAAGAAAGAAGAAAATTGAGCAATTTGAACAAGTATATAGTTAGTGTAAAAGGGTTCTTTATTCAAACGACCTTTTCTTTCCCGAGAAGATAAAACAAATACAAGAATAACAAGAATAATTATTAATAATTATTGATATTACATATATTATCAATAATTATCAGTAGAAACTAAGTCATTAGAGTCAATTTCTACTGACTCGTGAAGAATCAGAAGAAAAAAAATCGAAATGTGAAAACAGAGAAATAATAATAATAATAATAATAATAATAATAATAATAATAATAATAATAATAATAATAATAATAATAATAATAATAATAATAATAAATCAACTCCCTCTTAAGTTATAAACTATTAAAGTATTGTGGACAATTACATGGAATCTCATTAAACGCGAAAACCAGAAAAAACATAAATGATAATTTTAAAAAATAAGGAAAAGAAAAAGGAACTCCCCCAAAATATCGATTTTTACTTGCAATGAATTCATGAAACGCTTTTTTTCCTCAGGTGTATATGACGTGTTATGTTTCATAGTGTTATAAAACGATAAAACGTAACGCATCTTTTCCACAAAGTTAAAGTAAAATAACTAAACCAAACAACAACAACAACAACAACAACAACAACAATAATAAAAAAAATTAAAATGATAATAATAATAATAATCTTTTTTTTTTTAGGTACGCCACGAAAGCAGCGTCGGGAACGCACCACCTTTACGCGTGCGCAGCTGGACATCCTGGAGGCTCTGTTTGCCAAAACCCGATACCCAGACATCTTCATGAGGGAGGAGGTGGCGCTCAAGATCAACCTGCCTGAATCTAGAGTTCAGGTATTGTCACTGGACAATTTAGGCCAACGTGTGGAACGTTTCTCATATTATTCTGAATCCTCGCCTTTTATTTTATTTTA
This sequence comes from Poeciliopsis gracilis, assembly GCA_911649635.1. Classification (NCBI taxonomy): domain Eukaryota; kingdom Metazoa; phylum Chordata; class Actinopteri; order Cyprinodontiformes; family Poeciliidae; genus Poeciliopsis; species Poeciliopsis gracilis. The sequence goes on along the minus strand of CAJVRI010000884.1, from coordinate 3,355,316 downwards.
TTTATTTATTTATTTATTTATTTATTTATTTATTTATTTTGACCACTCTGATTCACTTTGGTGCTCCGCAGGTCTGGTTTAAAAACCGCCGTGCCAAATGCCGCCAGCAGCAGCAGCAGAGCACCGGCCAATCCAAACCCAGGCCTCCTAAGAAGAAGGCTTCCCCGGCCAGAGAGGCGCCCACGGAGGCCAGTGCCAACCCAACCAATGGACCCTACAGCCCGCCGCCACCTCCTCCAGGCACAGCCATCACCCCCAGCTCCAGCTCCGCCAGTGCCACCGTCTCCATCTGGAGCCCGGCCTCCATCTCTCCGTTGCCGGACCCGCTGTCAGCCTCCACCACCCCCTGCATGCAGCGCACCACCACCTACCCCATGACCTACACCCAGGCGCCAGCCTACAGCCAGAGCTACGCCGGCTCCTCCTCTTACTTCACCGGCCTGGACTGCAGCTCCTACCTGTCCCCCATGCACCCGCAGCTGTCGGGCACCGGAGGGGCCCTGAGCCCCATCACGGCCTCCTCGATGGGAGGGCCGCTCAGCCAGTCTCCTGCCTCGCTCTCCTCGCAGGGCTACACAGCAGCCTCGCTGGGCTTCGGAGCCGTCGACTGTCTAGACTACAAAGACCAAGCTGCCTGGAAGCTCAATTTCAATGCCGCTGACTGTCTGGACTACAAAGACCAGAACTCCTGGAAGTTCCAGGTCTTGTAAATAACAGCGGGTTCAAACAGCTTTGGGGGGGGATCCAAACAAACAAACAAAAAAATGAAGTAGTGTGAATAACCCCCATATTACTGTTGGTGTTTTAGTAGAAGACAGAGAGCTGGGGACATAGAGACATTAGTGACGTCAGTTGAGGGACAAATCAGCTAATTTTACAGAAAAGCAGAATAAAAGAAGTATGGAAGTTGATCTGTTAATGCTTTTGGGACTTTTAAGAAACCCAAAAGTCTTTCTTGGACTTTTGGGTTTCTATGTGTGTTTTTAAGAAACATAAATGTCAACCTTCAACTGAGGCCACATGTAAGGAACACAAGACTTATGTTGTATAGCTACAATAAAATTGAATTAGTTACACCAGAGTGTTAAAAATAATAATAATAATAATAATAATAATAATAATAATAATAATAATAATAATAATAATAATAATAAATAACAGTAATAAATTTTTTTTTTAAAAATCATTTCAACTGGTTGTTGATGTAATCTGAAATCAGCACCTCTAATGGAAACAAACCCAAAGCAGATCTGGATTTTTAATTTTTTTTTACTTTTCAAAATCTGTACCTCCATTTAGCTTTTAATTTATCTGCCTGATTAACAGTCTTCCTGACTTGGTCAGGAAAAGAGCTGAAAGGTTGTCTTAGTTACGATGACTAACAGGACAGCCACTAGTCCAGAAATAAGAGGGGACATAAATGTTTCCAAACAGCCTTTTGGGAAGAGTTGGCCTTTCCAGAGACTGCAGTACAAACCTGGACGTTGGACATTGTTTGTTCAACAGGACCACTTCCATGCAGGGTGGGCAGCTACAGTGTCACTGTGGTGCCCACTCCCCTCACTTCAGCTGCCTGAGAGAAGCAGGTCTTGAATTTGCTGCTCTGGTGGACTGCTTGACTGGAGGGAAAACCGCACCAGAGAAAAGGAAGGGGCAGCGTGTCCCTTTTGCACAGAGCGTCTGGTGCCTCGCTCCACTCCGTCTTGTAAAGAAGTGACACCACTTTTTTTGTGTGTGTGTGTTCAATTTTTGTTGTTTGATTATTTCTTTGTATTAGACTTTAACAATACTATGTTTCTTTAAAAAAATAATTGTGAACTTGTTGAAGTAAAAAAAAAGAAGGAAAAAACAACTAAAAAAATGGTAATTTGTTCAATATTATCAGTATTAATATTATCATCATCGCTACTATGTCTTCAGCCGGCATGGGTGTTGCTAACCAAGGTCATTTTTTGTTGCTGTTTTGTAAATATTAAAACTTGAAAATGCAATCTCGTCTGGTGTAACTCAACAGGCTCTGTCTCTCTCTTTGTCATCCTTAAAATCTAGAAAAATGCCAACTTTTTACTGATCATGTTTCTCTTGTTTATACTTCTTTTTTTTCTTTTCAAACTCAGGGGTTCATCCAATAAAAGTAGCACTGATGACACGCAGTTATTCACGCTTCTTATCATTTTCTGTATTCTTTTCTTTTGCATTGTAGTCTTCTCTGCCTATATTTTTTTGCCATGGATTATTTTGTACCTTGCTTTTGTCTCCTGTGTGTGAGCGTTTTCACCATTACCTAGATAGTGCTGATGTTTCAGATGAGACATTAAATGACTTAATTAAAGCTGTGGGTTCACTGTTGTCTCTAAGTCACTGAACGAAACGGCATAATTATAGTTCAGGAAGAGGTTGGATGGAACCAAGCACAAGGCTCAGCTTGTTTAAGTTTTTCCAGTAGACCAACAAAAGCTGTGCATAATTAAGAAGTTGTGATTTGTAGAACTACATATTTTGGAGTTTGTCTCTATCAAGGTTGAACATCTAGAGGACAAATTTTTAGCATATTTGTTCTTGCGACAAGGTCAGACTAATTCTTACTACAGATTCCCAGTTGGACTTTGACTGGACAGTAGAAATAAATATGTTTTCCATATGTATGTTTTCCAGCAAAAATGCAATTAAATATACTTTAATTGAAACCGTGCCATTGCAGCTCTGGTTGTTCGTTCTGACAGGTGGGGCTCTGCCGCAGTTTTCAACGTCTAACAGAAAAAGTAGGTTTGTTGGATTAAGAGTTATTCACTATTGATGCAACAAATTAAATGTAATAAATGCTTATAGTCATCATCGATCAACCTGTGATCTATTTTCTAGTGACTTAATAAAATAAAAAGAAACAAAAGCAAGATAAAACAAAGACACTAATAATAAAGACTTCTGCCAAAGCTAAGAAGCAACGTTTTTTGAATAAGAAACTGAATGATTGGATCCTGAATATCAGCAGAGTTTCTCAGAATATTACTGCTCTCTCATGAGATTAAAGAAGTTAATCATTTCTAAGTTCTTATACCAATTAATTCAATAATTAGAATTATTTTCATTAGTATAAAAGTGAGAGTTAGGAAAAGAAAAGAGTCTAAGGGTCTTGGTTCTAGTTCAGTTCTTCTTCGACTGATTAGTTGGATGAACAAAGAAAAACTCTTTTTATTATAACTTTTTATTTTACCTTATTGAATGTGCCAAGTAATAAAAAATTTCAACAACACAATAACAGTAAACATTCAAATAAGTATGAGCTTATTGAAACCTGTCTCCAGCAACATCACAAAATACAGTACACTCAATGATATATTAATAATAGCTCCAACAGTATTAACTACAAAATATTGTTAATGTTGATACCAACAATAATGTAACAACGACAACATAACACATCAAGATAGTTTCTCATATTTAGTGTAAACCATTTTCTTATATAAACGTTCAAATTGTTTAATGTTTGTCAAACTGTTTCATAGTTTCACACCACTGACTGAGATGCAAAAACTTCTTCTTGTGGTTCTGATCTTACAAACTTTGAATTTGTATTTTCCTCTGTAATGCTTCCTGTTCAACCAATTGCTTGGCTTTATGCAATAATAACAATAATCTTTAATATCTTCTTTTGTTTGTATTGAATATGCAGTTTCCAATTAACCCTGTCATCAAAAATCACTCTAACAAATTTGCGTTTGCGAACTCTTTCCAAAGTCACACCATTTACCTCTACTTTGTTTCAGAACTCGGTTTAGAATTCCCGAGTAACATTATTTTCATTTTAATCAAATTTAGCGACAACTTGTTACCATCAAACCACATCTTCAGTTTGTTCATTTCTTTGTTTCCTTTCCGTTTTTTTAACAGTTCTTCTGTATGTTTTCCAGCAAAAATGCAAGCGTCTGTACAAGGCAGCATTTTCTTTTGATTTCTCTGATATTTGTTGCGGCACAGTTTTTAATCCACAGAAGAATTTCAGTGGGTATAAGGCAGAAATGGGAGGAAACAGTGCAGAGTGGACAGAATAAAGATTAGAAGTGGCCATTAAACCGAGTCCCATCAGTCTGCCGGGCCCAAACTAAAGTTCGAGGGACGGGCAGATTACTTTGGATTTCTGGCTGTGTTTTCATGCCACTGAAAGGTTGAGGCGGTCAGCTCTGCCGGGGTCATGAGAAGTGGACAGCATGAACGGTTTTAAGCGTGCTATTAGCTCATGCGTGTTCAGATGATATCTTGCACTGACGCAGCGGGTCTTGTATCACAACACAATGCTCTTAGCAGAGGAACGTATTTAAGCTGTATTACAATAATGTTGAAAGGTTCACCTCTGACCTCTGTGTCTGAGTGAATGTAAAACGTGGAAGGTAGAACAATATACTGAGCTTGTCCCAATGGGACTGAATTATTAAAGGGGAGGTATTATGCAAAATCAACTTTTTTTTAATTTATGTTATGATGTTATTCCCTGATCAAGAACATACCCTGATCAAAAACAAACCTAGAGTAAGTTAATTAATATATTACTTACAATACTTGCCGCTTTCATATCAGAGTATAACAAAACTAATCATTTAAATTTAACTTTGAGAGAACACAAAATATATTAGTTCCAGTGTCTTCATCATTGAAAAGTTGAAGCAAAATGATAAATAGCATTTGTATACATCCACCTGTTCTCTGATGTCCCTCAGTAAAAGTCAGGACATCTAACTGCCTGTCAAGCTTTTATACAGTTTTATTAAGTTTTCATAAAATTGAATAAAACAGATTTGTCATGGTAATCTCACATACAATGAAATTTAATGTTGACCTTTCAAATCATTTAAATGATCAAAATGATAAAAATATATGAAGATACGCTTAAAGACAAATTTACATGTTTTCTAAAAGACACTGCAGTCTGGGATTTTGTTTTTATTATCAGGAAATGGGCTTGCGTATAAACCCATAACTAAATACACAACACACACTTTCCAACTCTCTTTACGCGTAAATATAACAACTAAACGTTGAAATGTCGCATTTTTCTGTACTTGAAATGCTTAGTAGGTTCATGTTTCAGTAATAAATACTTATTAATAAAAGATAAAAGCACAATTTAATTAATAGGTTCTTTATTTTTATTTATTTTTTTTTTTTTACATGTCCACACTAGCTTTCCAAGTGTGACTTGCATGGAGTTAATCTTTAAGACAATGATGCCCAATGTGAGGCCAGGGGGCCATTTGTGGCCCTTTGGTAATTATTTCTGTGGCCCTCCAATTGTAGTAAATGAATTGTACAACTTTGACCCTTCAGTGATCACTTGTATCATTTTTAGCATGAGAATTTCAGTGACAAATTTAATTCTTCTTCTTTAATGGAAATATTTTCCTTTAAATAGAAATGTTTTTATTTAACTTTATAGTAAGCATGGCTGTAAAAATCCACAAACTTTAAAAGAAAAACAAAACAAAAATAAAACAAAACTTGAGCACCATTAAATCTATTAAATCTGGTTAATGGAAGAAAGATCATCTTCTTTTATCAGAAATGAGAACATTTTCATTTTTGTTTCTGGGAATTTATAGCAAATAAACGGCAGAAAATGTACCCAGGGACTAAAAGGAAACTGTCTGCCTTTTATAATACAAAAAAATGCCACTTTGTTTCATTAAAATATTGCATGACTATTTTATTGCTGAAACAATTCGTTTGTACTTTAAGTTGGAATAGCAATGTGATTTTCAACTTTGGGATTCTGGCACATATTGCAAAGAGTTTGGACACAGCTGCTTTAAGAATACTGCAGACTCCTCTGAGGACACAGGAGGTCTACAGGTCTACAGGTTGATTTTATGGTCTACACAAGGTGACATAGTGTAACCAAATTAAACTAAACTGTAAATGGAGGCTTAATCGTGTTTAATTGTGGGAGACAAACAGCTGTTTATAATGACTCACAATGGACCTTTAGACATCATTCAGTCTGATGCCATAAAGCTGAGCTCAGCATCCTTCCACAAACGAACGGACAGACGGATGGATGGACAAATGAATAGATGAATGGATGGACAGACAGACGAAGACAGTGTCCTCCTGTAATCCCCAGCAGCATCAGCAGCAGCATATGGACTGTAAAGCGCAGAGACACGGAGTCAGGACTTAGAAATATGATTCATTTCTTTCCTCTCTCTAATCCCCGACCAACAAGCTGGTGGCCGGCCTGCTCTGGAGGCGCAGTGTAATCATGCCACAGGCTGCTGCTGCTGCTGCTGCTGCTGTTGCTGCTGCTGCTGCTGCTGCTGTTGCTGCTGCTGTTGCTGTTGCTGCTTCTGCTGCTGCTGCTGCTGTTGCTGCTGCTGCTGCCTGGCTTTCCCTCCACCCCTTCCTGTCTTTGCCCCCCTCTCCCTCCCGCCATTCTCCCGGCCTGCAGTCCAATTTCCTCTTAATCGATTCCTAATCCCAACGCCACCAAAACACACACCAAAACACACAGTCAGACACAAACACACAAATGCAGCCTCTCGAACATCAAGCACATCATGTAAACATTTAAAAGTGCAGATTCTTACACATGTGCCTGATCCACATGTTCAAAATGATGAAAGTCAGTAAAAATACAGAATCACATAATGCAAGTTTTTTTTTTTAGATGAAGAGAATAAAAACCATAAACAACTTTTTTCAAGCAAAGTCCGAAAAACATCCTGTGTATGCATGGAAGCCTCATTATTTCTGATTTAAGGAGTCTTAATACTTTTAGCAGACATTTTTGTACAGTCCTCTAGAAACTTTTTATTTGACTCTCTCAAAGTTTTCATTTGAATCAGTCAGTACAACAGTAAAGTATAACTACTATCAAGCATGTTTTACATCCCTGTTGAGGAATTTCCCCCCTCTTCTTAGTAAAATTGTTTATTTTCAGCCAATCTGCAGGGTTTTTGGATATGAACAACCTACATGGTCATGTCACGACCATCACACTGCCACCACCACGTGTGAATGATTTTCTGTTTCTCAAATGTTTTATAATTTTTTTTAATAAACATCAGGTACAATTGCTATACATTCAGAATCTAGTTAAATATTTATTCAACCTGAAATTTAAACTACTTTTTATTTTTAATTTCCTTTATGTAACCAGGTAAACCCTGTTGAGATCTGCATCTCATCTTCAAGAGGGCAGGAGTCTGCAATATACAGCAATGTACTTTGAATAATGAATGAGCTTATGAATTATTTGATCACTTAGATCAATGATCAATCGCGTATGATTGAATTCAAATTACTTTTTAAAAATTGTACTTTGATCGTATGTAAATTAGCTGAATTGAATTTTTATTTCGGTGCGTTCCAGTCAAATAACCAGATTCAGATCCAAATGAATTGACTTCAACTGACACAGGAAGTCTTATTAAAAATGGAAGATTTGGGACGTTCTATGACAATAGAGAATGAGAAAAACTGTGTGGCGCTTCCAGATGAGAATCAGATTGCTGGAACATCTTACTTCCATGGTACAACAAATTCTCAAGTTCAAAACTAAAAGCTGCTGTTATGTTATTTTCTATCTTATCATATTGATATGTCAGTGTCAGGTGTGAAAAGGAATTGTGAGAAATGGTGAGAGTACAGCTCCCTGTGGAGCTCCTGTGCTAATATCTACCTGGTTAGACACACAGTCAAACTGCGGCTTGTTTCTCAGGTAGTCGTTGATCCAGGGGATTGTTGAGGCCTCCAAATGTGGCTTCTGGAGTTTCTGATGAAGCAAATCATCGTATTAAATGCACTCGAGAAATCAAAGTAAATGACCCTCACAGTGCTGTTTTCTTTGTCCAGATGACAGTAAATTTGTTGAAGCAGGTTCAAGATGGCATCTTCAGCTCCTCTGTGATCCATAAACTGTTGGAGGTCCTGAAGGTCGAAGTTTACCAACTTAGTTTTACAGACAAACTACCATGACTTGGTCAAATTTAAGGAAAGTACTGAACATGACAAATTATTATGTATTAATATTCTCTGAAATGTTATTTGTATTTTTGACATTCTTTTCTTCAAGCCTCAGGAAGTGCAGAGCACCATTTTTTAATTTAATTCAGTCCATGTAACCACAACATAATTTCACTTTTAGTTAGGTGTCAGAGGTGCTTAATAAGTTTCATCAGGAGATAAATTAGCGCCGTGTTGATCGTGTCTGATAGATTGCATTAATCATTAAATACGATTTGTGTGGCAGCTGAATCACATAGCCCTGCAGCGTAAGTAGGGTTTGAGTGATTTGCAGCTGGTAGTGGTAACAGGATCAGTATTACACTATGAATGGATCAACCAGCACTGTCAACCTCAGTATACACTTCTGCTTAGGGCTTTACTGCAGATTACAACTTAACACCTAGCTAATATCTCTAATAGTAAAAGTCAGCATTCAGAGCCGCAGATTAATATGTTTGACTGAAACAGTTGTCGGGATTATGGGAGTAGTTGGTGTTTAGCGCAGCTAAGAGTGTTGAACACAGATTGCAATCAGATTCTGTAGCAGACAGGTGAGGTTTTGATGTCTGGGAGTTCCTGAGGAACGATTCAAACTATTAAAACCGCGTTGGTTTTTTTCCCTCGTTCCTTCTGTCCTGCTGGTTGCCCTCGCGCGGCCACCTCTCCCAGTTTGCCCCAGAGTTCCTCTGTTCCAGCTCTCCTTGCAGTTTGTCATTCTTGCTGATCTAATTTGGAGAATGTCCCAAATCCTCTTAGTGTCCTGCTCCCTCAGCGCAACACTAAGTGAATTAGACAGGATTACTGTCTCCCTCTTCCTCCTCCTTCTTCATGTGCTCTTCCTCTTCATCCTTGCCGTCACTCTCTCCTCATCATCTCTCCACTTGTACGTCTGTGTCTCTCTTGACATGTCTCTGTTCATCGGCGGGATTAAAGCAAATGACAAATTGGTTCTAATGTCCACTCCCCAGTGACAGATGCTCCTGCAGCCCAAGTGCATCATGGGACATAAAGTATTGTATATAAATTAAACTTTAACCTCACAAATATAAGAAAAGAGGGGTACAAATAAAGTCCTGCAAAAATGAACAGGAAAAGATGAGGAGAAAAATGAGATAATAGACGCTTCCTTGTGTCAAAGTCTTTGTTTTCATTCTTTCTGTAGATAATATTTCAGTAAAAGTAAAACAGTGCTGGATTCCTGGTATAACTACTTTTATATAAAAACTGATTCTTCTAAAATGTACTACAGAACGCCACAGGAAGTCATTCATACTTATGGTAGTTGGACTCTACAATTCCTCCCTGTTTGACATCCTTTATGGGGTATTTGTGCAAAGTTAAATTACTTATTTGTTTTTAAATAATTTCTGAATATTTGATATATATAAGTTATGTTTTGGTTGGTTTTTCTATTTTTTATTTTCTATTCTTTTTTTCTTCTTGTAAAAGAATACAAGCAGCTGCAGCTCAAGTACTTCCCCCTGATTCTGATTCTGATTGGACCAAACACTGAGTAAAGGTTCATGTCAAGGTGATCTAGTTTAATCTGTTGCCGAGCTTTCACTTCTTCACCCTGATCTCTGCCGTGCCAGCGCAGGTCAGGTTAGGTCCTGTTCATCAGGAGGACAACACTAAGCACTGTTGTCATTTTAAAGACAACATTGAAACATTTTTCATCCTTCAAAGAAAAAAAAAAAAGAAAAATGGACATTCAAGTTAGATTGAAAAAAAATAATATTACACAAATATATAAATATAAAGCATAAAATTGATTACATTTGCAGCTACTGTACGTGTATAGTCAAAACATTTAACTGGACGTAAAACAGTTTGGCTGTTTGGCGTGCTCGCCACTCAGCTCCTCAAGACTAGCGGCAGCAGCAATTAGCCAAGACCTGATAGAAAAGCACATCTGCTGAGTTTATCATATGAACTACTTCTTAGTCCAACACTCCTAAGAACAGTTGTTAATGGCATAATGAAGGAGCTTCTTAAAGAAAAGGAGATCAATTAAAGTCAAATGTCCTTTAAGTTATGTTTGATATATTTAGCATATTAATAACAACTGAAGGTAACATAGTTACTTTATGGTGTTATATGTATCTCTCTGAATGTTTCCAGACTTTTGTAAGTCTTGAATTATTATTTTTGCTACAAGCAGAGAATCAGCAATGGGGATGGCTGCAGAATACTTTTTAAGTTCCTGGGTGGAGTGCCAGTCTGTTAGGTCTTCATGTTATTTAATTTCTCCTGACTTTCATCACCACAATTGTTACGACTTGAACCTTTCAGTGGAGGTGAAAGTGAAAATTATGATTCTTTCCATTGTATTTGCACTGATGCCTGGGTTCTGTGCCCCACATGTGTCATCATAACGCTACTGCAACCTTTAATTTTGCTCTTTCTTTCTGGCTCACTTTCATATGCGTTCCTCACTGTTGGGCATAGAAATTAACATTTGCAGTGAATGATAATATTTGTCTTTTTAATGTAGGAGCACATAGTTACTAGATTTAAAAGACAAAGATCATTTTGTAACTTTTTCTTCAGATTTTTCCTTCAAACACATTTAATGAGCCAGGGCTGAAATAACAACACATGACCATTTTTTCATGTATTTTAGTTCTGATCATCAGATAAACAGACCTCATCATAAATTTTCTCTTGCAAGAAGAGAAACAGATATAAAGATCTTTACAAAAAAAATACAAACTTTAATCTAATATGTCATGTTGTTTAATTTGTGTTTTTTTTTCTCATTGTCAGATTGTTGATAGACTAACAGCATGGTCTGATTCTCTGTCTGAGCCATTGACCTTTGGCCCTTTCATTCCACCACATGCTGGTTTCCTTATCTGTCATATAGAGACTGAATTTTTTATTTTTTTGTTCTGATTTCTCATTTTATTTTTTCACATCACGTTCAGACCCCTTCATCGTCATCCTCTCCTCTTGCTTCACTCCGTCCGTCCATTGCTCTCTCTGAATGATCTGCACATCCACCCTCCCAACTCCATCCTTCCTCCTTCACTTTCAGTAATTCCAGCGCTGCCTCACTCACTCGCTCACGTAGCTCGCCCTAATCCAGCTCTGACCTCAATCCCGTGATGTAACGGATCATGTGACGCGAGCGAGAAAGGCAGAGGGAAACAGAAAAGAGGAGAGAGAGAGACTGGAACATGGGGACGAAAAGTGGGGAAACATGGCCTAATCTCCAAAACTGGAGCCGCCAGACCAATCACACGCTGAGGGGAGAGGGGGAGACGGGAGGTAAGCGGGGGGGATGAGATGAGGGGGTCCATTAAGTTACAAAATATTAGGTGAACACACACACACACAAACACGCACACACACACACACACACACACACACACACACACACACACACACACACACACATACACACAAATGATAACAATAAGAAAACATGTTTGTTTCATCACTGACAAACTCCCTGTTTGTCTGCTAAACACATCAACAACAAGTTTGTTTGCAACCAACAGGCTGCCTGATACTTTAGAAATACCTACGGCTTGTTTATAAAAGCAATTTTATTTTTGACAACATGTTCTAAAAAATATATGTGATTATGGACATAGAATGTAATTTCTCCAGCCAAATACATACATAACTTTTACAACATTAATGAGGAGCTAGTTGTTGCTGTAGCACCGCAGCACAAAAATCCCTACATTAAGTAAATACTTAAAGCAAAAGACATGTTGCACATTTATTTACTTTCACTGCTTAATATTGAATTACACATTAACAATGAAAATCAGACTGCAGCTCACTTTTTATTACTTTGAATCATGATAATCTTCCACCTTATGCCTTGGAAAGCAAAATGAACAAAACTGCTTCCCAAATATTCAATTCCTACATTTTCCTCAAAGACTTAACTCCTTTTTCTGTCAAAGGTAACCAGTATTTCAATTATATTTAGCTCTTTAAGTCTTACTTTAATAAGAAGAGTGTTAGCACTAGCCGACAGCTTTGGATGGGAGCCGAGAGCAGAGGAGGTACAGCAGCTGACAATAAAACAAAATAAAGTATGCCTTTATTTCTTATCATTTTCAATGTAGAGCCTTTAAAACCACAAAATAAAATCGGAATATTTTTAACCCTGGTGCTGATCCTTAAGTTTAAGTTATGATACTTCCCAAATATTCAATTTCTACATATTTAAGGGTTTTCAGCCATCCAAGGACATGAACCCCCCAACACCAAACTCACATGTAAACATTTGAATCTTAGTTTGACTTCTACAGGTCTCGACATGTTGTTTACTGACAAAATCCCTATTGTTTTTCATTGCTATTTACTAGTCATTTTTGGTGGTGCAGCTTGAACACAATAAAAAAGAAATTTAAACCACATTTTACGTTTCATGTGACTGTAACTTTGCCGTGCCCCTGCCCCCAAAATTACTCTCAAAATATTCCCTGTTTATGGTCCCCTCCTAATAACGATATGGGATTTACGCTCTTGTATGTGGCTGACTGTCACTCAAACCCATGGAGCAGCAAAGGCAGGATTAAGGGAAGTTTTTACCCTGGGTTACACTTTCACATTTGTTTCAGATTTTACTCTGAGTCTGCTGGAGGTATGGATAAATAATAGATAGAAAGATAATCAGTATTGCAACTCCCTAAATGTATCTTCTGTAATACCTGAGCCGAACATCAGAGGGCGCTGTAGAGGAACAGGCCAGCATACATGTGTCTGATGGCGCTGCCCTCTGCCCCTCCCGCCCTGCTTTCATCTGTTAGCTGTGTGACTGCAGAAGCACATGGCCTGTAAAAACACACATGCTGAAGCAGTGGTGGTGCAGGACAGAGCTGGCGCCACAGAAGTGAAGGTTATTTGTGTTATGTGTGTTTTTTCAGCGAAGAAGAGGACTCCGGTGGCACTAATCAAAGGTGGTAGTTTACATTGTGTTAGAAGGGCCTAGTCAAAATCTGAAACCTGATTCCACAGACTTCCAGCTGTAATTACAGAAAAAGCTGGTTTAACTTATAGATTCAGATGGTTGAATACAAGTAGATGTTTTATTTTTCTGTGAAAAAGGATGCAAACCTGTATCTTTCTCTTTCTAAAAATTAATGCAGCTTTGTGTTGATCTATCACATGAAATCCCCATAAGTTTGTGGAAAGAAGGAAAACTCTTGCAAGGTGATTTAATAGGACTCTGGCAAATTGCACAGACAGTCTGCTCCTAATTATTTGTGTGATTATTTTCTTGGTGAAAGCCATCGCCGTCCTGGCTACCAAAAGCCTATCAGCTCTCATGAATATGTTTCTATGTTGAGTTGTGCTGACCTGGTAGTTCCCAGCTTGTGGTCCAGCTCTTTCATTCTCCCTCAGCTAAAACGAGGAGCTCCACTTCTGGCTAAACTGTGTGTGGCAGCTCTGATCCCTGCTGTTTTCCTGCAGGTTGTTCTAATGGCTGAACATGGTTAATCCATAGGAGCAACTCCTGATCCCCCCACATGGTCAAATCCTTCAGTCTCCCCCTACCCGCCGTGCCTCTCTGAGCTCCGCTACATTTATCCAGTTTGAACTCAGGGAACCATGACCACAATCGCCGCATCCCCCCCCGCACCCTTACACACACTCTACCAGACACACCAGTTATGCCTGCTCTTCTCACAGCCCACAGTCAGATGAGGGTGAACCTGACCGAGTTTTGATGTTGATCACCCAGATACAGTGAGGCCAAAAAAAGAAGAAAATTTACCCCTTTCATATTTCTTCTGTTTTTGCTTTTAGTAGCACTTCAGTGTTTCAGATCAGTCATATCTAAAGCAAATAGACACAAAAAATATTTTTATCTAGTGTTCAATTTTAAATAAACACAAATTATGGACTCAACCTGATGTTTGTCAAACCTCTAAAGTCAATAAATCCTTGAATCCTTGAAATAAAATCTGTCTGATGACATGAAGCAGGCAGAAGAGAAACAAAGTCATTGACTTCTCGATTAGTCTGGAAATTGTAGGAAAAAAAAGAGATATTTCTAATGCTTTGAGACACCAACAAACCACAGTGGAGCTGGTCTCTGAAAGTAAGGAAAACAAGAAAACAGTGGAAAACCTTCCCAGGAGTGGCTGGCCTTTGAAATTACTCCAAGAGTGAGTTGATGACCCAACTATGAGTTCACAAATGAACGCAGAACAACATATGAGTACTGCAGGGATCTCATGCTTCTGGGTCCGCTCGTTATTTAACAATAAAAAAAGATAAACAGAGCCATCATGGGATAGCTGGGAGAGCTCCAAGGCCAAAAGCACAACTGACCAAAAACCTGTCTCACATTGCACATTTGCACATTTCCAAAAATATTTGGTGGACTGATGGAAAAGACAGCAGAACCTTTTGGAAGGTTTTCACCATGTAAACAGAAAAAGAACATTCTGGCAGTGTGAAGTTCTGGGACTTCATCTGGAAAGATTTGTCAAAAACAGGAATTTTTGCTCCCCAATATAAAGTCCAACTGTCAGTTTGTGAGCTTAAGTTCAGTTGGGACTTTGCTTCTTTATTCATTTCCACCTTAAAAGCAAAAATACAAAAACTTCAGCAACCAAGATGTGTCTCAACTTTGACCCCCATCCTTTTCCAGATACATCTGTCCTCCCTCTCCTTCTGTCCCTCTACTGTGAAGTCCCCCCGCACTCACACCCAACATTCATTAAGACGTACAACACACACACACACACACACACACACACACACACACACACACACACACACACACACACACACACACCCCCCACACACACACACACACACACACACACACACACTCCACCAGGTGTGTATTAATCTAGGGTTGCCCTCTCAGCCTACCCCCTGCCCAGCTCCCAACACACACATCTCTCTCCTCCTCCTCAGCATCCAGTCCCCCCCCCCCCCTCACCATCCCAATCCCAGCACTGTGTTAATCTGCTGCTGGTCTGACGGTCAGCACTTTGAGCAGCAGACAGACAGATTGGCTGTAATCCCCTGAGTGCCACAGATGGAGCGGCACTACGCAGACCTTGGGGAAGGTGAACGCGCTTTTGTACACAAACACACGCGGGCACAAACACACACACACACACACCCCCACACACACACACACACACACACACACACACACACACACACACACACACACACACACACACACATGAACAAAGAGATACAATTAGGGAATAAAAAAAAAAACACTATACATCTTTGGATGGACGAGCAGAGTCCATTAGATGCGCTGCAAATGGGGCACCATGCTGGTAATCTGTGACTTCGGCCTCACGAGATGCTCCTTCATCAACAAACCAGCAAAACATGGCAGAAAGTTTTCTGCTAAATAAAAGCGTAATGTGTGAATTAAATGCAGGAAACTCCTTCTGAGATAGTTAAGAGACTTCAGGATACAAATATTGTTAATTATCAACCAGAACTCCAGCAGAAAGTGTATTCTGAAATGGCTAAAGATGGTTGGAATATATTCATCAAACTAAGTCCTCATCCCAACCCCACTGGGGACGAGGGTGTTTGAAAATGGATGGATGGATGGATGGATGGATGGATGGATGGATGGATGGATGGATGGATGGATGGATGGATGGATGGATGGATGGATGGATGGATGTACTAAGTCCTCATTAATTTCATAAACATTGTGCAGAACTAACTAGTAATTGTAATTTTAAGAATAATTGTTGCCTGAAATACAAATGGGAACCGTTTAAATTTAGGCTTACACAGTGTCAATATAATTTTTTTGTTATTCTGCATTTGTAATAATAGTTATCACTCATCCTTTTTCCACTATCAGTAGTAGCAATTTTTTTAACCAACACTACAGTTTTAATGTGAAGAAATTCATCAATCAGCAACAAATCTCCTTCTAGGAGTTTTTCAAAAATAACCAAGCTTTTTGAATATTAGTCATTAAAAATAATGACATTGTGGACAGGAAGGATCTCCAGTAGCAGTCAGTATTACAGCTAATACAGAGACGCCTCTGACTAAAGGATGTATGACGAACATGACATGCTAAAAACTAGATTTTCAGGCAGCAGATATAATATTCTAATATAGAATGTCCTGATGACACCATCAGCTGTTGTCAAGTCCTGCTAACTCATCTCATTTGTTTTTCCCATTCAGCTAAAATGGCATATAAAGTACTAAAATAAAAATGGTTCTGCTACATAAGGCAGAATTAGTGACAATAAAACTTTTAAAGAGCAACATAAAGGCTCACAGTGACAACATTATTTCAGCTCATTAAAATGATTATTTTTTGACTGTTCAGAAATGAGGCGACACTAAACTGTAATTTCCCCAGATTTCAGGTTGCTGGTGTGTTTGCAGGTCTGTGCCAATGATGCCCATTGAAAACAACAGGATTAAAGGTTGGTGTTTGATTAGATGTTTGTTTTTCTATGTGTTCTATTGTAATGAGTGTTTCTGAGGCTGTGCCAACATGGCTGCATGCGTGTTTATGTGCGCCCATTTCATTGAAATGAATATAGCCGGGGGCACGGCTTTATCCATTTTAATCAAGGAAGTAGAAGGATCAAATGAAACACTTTTGAGGGGAATGATGTCGACCCAGAGAAGGATATTAATTACAGTGCTGGCATCTGACATCTCATTGGGTTTTTGACTTTATGTCACTGGTGTAACTGATAAAAAATAAGTGTTGTAAGGATTCGCTAATTTTACTAATATGTCAACATAAAAGAGTAAATATACAAAAACGTCCAACTCAATTTTTTTCTTCTTAAATCCTTGCTTTTTTTCATATTTGTAATACTTTATTCCCTCTTCCCCACAAATGAACCATAATTGTAGATCTTAGCATGTTGGGTCTCCCAAAGAGAGGGAGTTAAAAATGTATATACTGTGTTTCACTGCCATCTAGTGGTAGAACTGGACCAGACCCGTTACTAATAGAGATCAAGCTGTAAAATATCAAAAATATTTATAGCTTTTTCCAGTAGCTGTGTGTGAAACTCTGTCTGCCTCATCAAAAATCTGAACTTTGGTTATTCTTTGGCAAAATTAATGTTCATTTTATCATTATATAATAGAACAAGATGATACTTTTGACACAGAAGAGTGTGTGTAACATCCATTTATTACCACCTTATATGACAAATCTGGAAATTACAAACATTGTTTATTCAAACATTTTCAAAATTAAAAAAAAAGAAAGAAAAATAACAAAATAAGAGGAAGAATCAAAACTGAACAAAAACAAATAAAAATAATGTTAAGTGACCTGAGAAACATGATCAACTGATCCAAAGGGGAAAAGAGTTCTGCACAGGGGGACGTATACAGAAAAAAAAGATTAGCATTATTGTTTCACATGAATCAAGGATACATTTTGTTGAATTTTCTGTTTTTCTAAAAAACATCAATTATACTGACAGATTTTGGTTTTAGTGAGCATCCGCAAACCTTTGCTTTACAAAGGTGCTCTATTTTATGTGAACAATTGCTACAAAAGATATCCAACACATTCTGCTTTGGCTTTAGGTACATACCCAATGTGAACACCACAAAAAAATAGGCTAGATAAGAAATTTCAGTTTGTTAGGAAATGAAGGCCTATAGGATAAAGATCAGGCCGTGGCGTCAGAACAAGTCAGGAGAATAATTTTCTGTGAAAAAATAATAAATTTGCCTCCTTGTTCTGCCTTTTATTCTGAATCATCCCCCCATCTCAGTTATCAATCTGAGAAAAAAGAAAGAAAATAATAATAATAATCAAACGAAAATCTTGACATGAGAGAGAACATCAGTGATCAATATGGTAAGCAAAAATGGACTGTAGACAAGCTTCTGAGGTGATGAGAGCCAACACTCAGCCAACACCCCCCTGTTTCTGCCTGTGTCTGAGTAGAGCTGGAGGAAGGCGTAAAACAGGGGAAGAGGAGAGGGTGAGTTCTTCTAGCACCCTGCTGTGGAGACCGGACCCCCCAGCAGAAACAGACCTGCCCTCTCCACCGGTTCCCACCTTCCTAAATTGCATTTTCACAATCTGTGGTCGTCCTTATCGCTGCCACAAACTGTTTCCTCCCTCACAATCATAGGCAGGATGAACAAGGGAATGTGTGCTTGATGGGGACTCATCATCCCAGAGTTGGTACATGCACAAAAATAGAGTACCCTAGAAGTCTGCTGCCGAGAGCACTAAGAAAACACAACTATACACTTTCATTATAATATAATCAGCTTTCCTCTACATACTACTAACACAGGGAAGGGAGAGGGGAAGGAACGGGTGAGGGGGCTTGTGAAGGTTGGAGGGACGGAAAGACAGAATAGTAAAGGCAGGAAGGGAAGGAACAGAGGTGAAGAAGAAGAGAAAGTGTTTTAGGCACGCTCTCCACGGATGCGACGCGCCAGCTGGATGTCTTTGGGCATGATGGTGACACGCTTGGCATGGATGGCGCACAGGTTGGTGTCTTCAAACAGACCCACAAGGTAAGCCTCACTGGCCTCCTGCAGATCACCAAAAATCTCTTTAGTATTTGATTACAGCATTTAAAAAAAAAAAAAAGGTAAAAGGTGAAGGAACTTTTCCACAGTAAGCGCCGCTGACCTGCAGGGCTCCGATGGCCGCGCTCTGGAAACGCAGGTCGGTCTTGAAGTCCTGGGCGATCTCTCTCACCAGACGCTGGAAGGGCAGCTTACGGATCAGCAGCTCAGTGGACTTCTGATAACGACGGATCTCACGCAGAGCCACAGTACCAGGCCTTCATGTAGCATATTAAGAAAAAAATAGCTGAACATAGAACTATCTAGATTTGTTAAAAACCAGTAAAATTATGAATCTTAAAGCTGTCTTGTCAGTGTCACCTGTAGCGATGGGGCTTCTTGACCCCACCAGTGGAGGGCGCACTCTTACGAGCTGCCTTTGTGGCCAGCTGCTTACGTGGGGCTTTGCCTCCAGTGGACTTACGGGCGGTTTGCTTGGTACGAGCCATGACTGTTACAGATCATCAGAAGAGGACAGATGGAAAATAGAAGTGTTTTTATAAATTTAAACTTTTCTCTATGATTATTACGGAGCAGAAATAAATTATCTAATAAAGTTCTCATAATTCCTTTTGTAAAACAAAACAACATAAATCTTCAAAAAAAAAAAAAAATGCCCAAGAAACTAAACAACACTTTGAGTAACAAAAAAGTTCATTTTAAAATTAACAGAGAAACTGTTTCACAATTTTTGTCTTGTTTATGAAATAAACCTAAAAGAAATCAATTAGATGGCGTTGTGGTGAAATTAATCCAAATGTGATAAAAGATTTTTATTTTATTGATTCCGTTGATCTCACTTTTTCTAGTGAATACGAAACTTCCTAAACGCTCATCATTTTAAGTCTAATGGATATTTCTAAACATTTAAAAAACAAATTAAAACTAGGGTCGCTACTTGAATAAGTTCTTACCTTTCTTTAAGTAAACAAACAAGGCATTCCTGATTATGATCAGCATAATAAACGTCAATCAAACTGTGTTTCTATTGGTTAGAAAACCAAATTACTAAAAAAAAACACGTTATGAACCAATCACTGAGCAGAGTGGGTAAAAGTGGGCGGGTTCTACGGCCACTTGCCACTGCTACTAACTCCGCCCACCCCGCTCTGATGATGGCGGCGGTTTGATGCGCAAACGACATAAAGACCGAGGGCATAGAAGCGAGGGAGTAGCACATAAACAAGTTCATTTTTACCAATAACCCTACATCCAGCGTATTATTCAATAGAACAACAAGTCAGAAGACATTTCAAAGAAGGCATTGATACGTATGGGTGAGCTGAATGGTCCGTAATAGCGGCGTAGAACCGAGCTGAACCGGCGCATAATTTGAAAGTGAATTCCCCCTTCCTCCAAGCAGCTGCAGAAAAGACTGCATTTCACCGTGGCTGACTGTTATTACCCACACGACGAAGCGAACGCTTTTTCACAACAATAAAACCACGAATTTTAAACAATATAACTTTTAAAAAATCTGTAATTTATTTACATTTGTAGAAGGACACGTTTTGAGTGACTTACCTGTAGTGAAAGTGAGTGTAAGTCGTGAGTAATGTTTCGCTTGACTGTTTTGTTCTTCCTATCCACAATGGGAAGCAGCGTCCAGCGGGAAAATGGCCGCTGCGTCACTGCTCATACATCACCGCGATCATCACGGTTTGACACAGCGGGGCCACTCCGGGGTCACACTCAACTTTCTGGACTATTTTATGTGCCTAATAAAGCGGGACTTTGGATATTGATCAGATGAAACTGAAGTCATGGCAGTGCCGCTGCTCTTTGAAATGTTGAAACCATTTTAGCGTTGAACATGGAGGTGACCGTAAGCGACTAAATGAGAAAAGATGGTTTTAGCGCTTCACCGCATAAAACGACAGAAGGATGAAATACTTAGCAGTTCGGGATGTTTACTTTCAGAACTTCGACTTACGGTGACCTTTTTGTAATGAAAGTAACTTTTATAAGCGAGACGTTGCTTGTTGGAAATAAACAGTAAATAAATGATTTACACTTTGTATATATTTTTCTGAAGATGTTTCATTCTATTTAGCTGTTTTCTGTTATATTTGGCCACTAGAAGTTATTGATGATGAGGGGAATATAAAATATTAAACTAGTTTTCAAAATCACATACAGTATTTGTAAAACTATCCCTGCAATATAAAGTTTTCTTTTTTGTGTGTGTTTTTTCAATAAAATGCCAGATGTGCTGCAGACACCAGGTTTTCTCTTGCTGGATAGATCACACAATGCTCCCCTTCCCACACATGTTGTTACACAATGCTGGTCAGCTGGCTGAAAGAAACCCACTTTTCCTTGTTTACAAATATGCCAAATTCAGCTTTTTAAAAATATATCCTGTCAAGAAAAACAGGACATAAAAATAAAGCGATGACTGTCCTTGTTTTTAATTTTGGTACATTACTGCAGGTGAAACTCCAACAGGATGTCTCTAACTGATTAATCAATTATTTGCTTGTTAGACTCCTAAAGTAGCTATTAAAAAAAGTTAATATTTTGCACATTAAACATGTTATATTTTACTGTGTATAGCTTATGTTTTTTTTTTAAAAAAATACTATAACGGCAATAACTTGCATTATGTTTCCAGTAGTAGAAATGTTTCTATTCTGTTTCAAATAAAATAAATTAGATTTCATACATTTGTTTTCATATGTGAATACAATGAAACTGCAATGTCTGTACCCATTGTAAAAATATAGTATCTAAAAGATCTTCAGACTCTGCTCTATCAACCACAAGAAACTCTTTATTATGCTTGAATGTGAAGTCCAGAGTACAAATATTTTGCTCATAAAATGACCGAATACATAAATCATAAACACAAAAATTAGGTTATTGTATCAACCTGAGAGAGGAACAAAAACAATACCCAGACATAATCAACTTGTCTGCAAATTAAAACATGATCAACACAGGTCTGCTACATCTATGCCGCTTGAAGTCTGCGAACCATGCAGTGTCATCACAACATAATGACGTTTCTAATTGACGACCAGAATCAGTTTTTTTCTATTTTGATACACTGAACAGCAACAGTAGAAATACACCATTATTGTTTAAAAAAAAAAGAAAAAAGAATCAATACTAGTACAACTAATTTCTATTTGAACAGGGAAAAAAATAAGATAACTATAGTCAACCGCTCTTGAATGAAAATGTCCACCTTAATGCTAATTCCTATGCCCCTTTCAGATGAAACACTATTTATTTCCCCCAAAAACACCTTATTTGTCGAGGTAACAAGGTATTCCTGTGTTTTTACTAACTGGAACTAAGATTAGAAGTTTGAAACATAGTCGAAGATACTGCTATGGAAAATCTGCTACTAGTAGCACCACAGAAGACATAATCACACAATTACGGTTATCACAATCATATGATATAGATATTTATATATAGAACCTCAAACCAAACTACTAGGTATAGAAGAAGGAAAATGAGAGGACAGCATATCATAGGTCAGGAAACGTTTTAGGCACGCTCTCCGCGGATGCGACGCGCCAGCTGGATGTCTTTGGGCATGATGGTGACACGCTTGGCATGGATGGCGCACAGGTTGGTGTCTTCAAACAGACCCACAAGGTAAGCCTCGCTGGCCTCCTGCAGATCACCAAAAATCTCTTTAGTATTTGATTATAGGATAAAAAAAAAAAAAAAAAGGTAAAAGGTGAAGGAACTTTTCCACAGTAAGCGCCGCTGACCTGCAGGGCTCCGATGGCCGCGCTCTGGAAACGCAGGTCGGTCTTGAAGTCCTGGGCGATCTCTCTCACCAGACGCTGGAAGGGCAGCTTACGGATCAGCAGCTCAGTGGACTTCTGATAACGACGGATCTCACGCAGAGCCACAGTACCAGGCCTGGAAAAAATAGTATAAATAAACATACAGAAGAACATCATTTACAAAACAAAAACATTTTAGTTTATGAACTAAATAAAATACAGTTTTTATTACACTCACCTGTAGCGATGGGGCTTCTTGACCCCACCAGTGGAGGGGGCACTCTTACGAGCTGCCTTTGTGGCCAGCTGCTTACGTGGGGCTTTGCCTCCAGTGGACTTACGGGCGGTTTGCTTGGTACGAGCCATGACTGTTACAGATCATCAGAAGAAAATAAACTAAGTTTGACTCAAATAAATAAGTCCACTCTTTTATGGTACAATACATGAGCACTGTGGAGCTTCATTTTTACGGTTAGCTGACTTTTGTTTTATTTATAGAAATTTACATAACAGGCTTTAACTGAACCGGAATACTTTTTTTTATTTAAAGTCTGCACCTGAAGCTTGTTTTTAAGTAATATCGTCAGTAGCTTATGTAATTGAAGTGCGTACATGATGACAACAAACATGTCCAATCAGATCCGAGCTCTCTATTGGCTGAACCAATTAGATTAAGACTTTTATGTCTATGGGTGGGACGTTGAGACTCGCTCCACCACTCACAACGCAACGTTCACCATGTAAAGACCGCCCTCTACGTACTGAGCGTGGGTTCGTTCGCTTCTTCATAGTGGGCTCACCGGTTGCTCACACGCCTTGCCTATTTTACACAGAATGAGCTATTTTAACGGAAAACCAGCCCATCCCGCCTTCGCCGGCTGACCGGTGCGGAGAAACAAGCGCACGCATAGACGATGGCTGGCTGCTGCCGAGAAGATTGTAAAGGGGAAGGGAAAAAAATCGTCGCGAACGAAAAAAGCAGACGATAAAAACGACGGAAGAACAAGCAAACTTCAGCATATAAGTGGGAAATATTTTTCGGAGACGAAACTAGACATGTCAGGGGAGCAGTTGGTGGACAATATTTTGTCAGATGGCCCCTCACTTTAGGCGCATTTTCGAGTCAAATTCAACCAAGATCACAGGAGCTGCTCAGGTCCCCTGACTCCCCGAGCAGGCACATAATAGCTCAACAGCTCTGCGTTTTCTTTTTTTCCACCGAAAATAAGCGACAAAACCGCGTTATTTTGGGATTAACACGACATAAAATGTGAGAATGGACTTTTATTCAAACAGTGACGCTTACCTTTGGGGAGTCAGAGACAGATTTCGGCTTCAAAATGCGAATTTATTCTTCAGTCTCTAAAGCGTTGTTCTCGCAATAATATGCGGGGAGGGAAAAAAAGAAAATGAACATAGGAAAGCAAGAAGGGACTCATTTCCCATCATGCATTTGGCAGTAACATGTTACACACATGCTGCAACATGGCAAACAATTACAGGCAGGCAGTGTAGTGCAACAAGTTTTCACCTATCACTAGAATCGATTAATTTGCTAGTTTTTTTAAGAATTAGAAAGTAATTTTTAATGGAAACTTGTTCAGAAGTCACACAATTTAAATTAGAAGAAAATAAATTATCTGAACCCAACATTAAGAATATGAGTAACTATCGAATGCATGGTTTTTCATTTAATTTTTTAATTTTTTTTTAAAAAGAAAATGTAAACCTTTTGAAAACATTCTAAATTGGTATAATTTTACATGAAGTTCTAGAAGTTATTGCATCTAATTTGATTTAAAATTTGCAATTGTTTAGTAAATTATAATGTTTATAATATATAAATACATATTAGGTAAAATTCAACCATTACACCATCAATCCTGCAGATGGCGCCAGGGGCTTCACACCGCCCTTAAAAACGATGAAACGTCACGCTTTTTCTTTGTTTTCCAATTCTTTCAAAATGGCGGCTCGCAGGAGGCTTAAACGCGTGGCTTCCTCCCAGCCGGGATTTTTAAGTTTTAAGTCCCCTTCGGACCCGACAGCCTCGGTTGGTAGCCGGAGAAAACGAGTGAACAAGAACAAGAAGAAGAACTGGAACAAATACAGCGACGTTAATGACGTAGATGAGTTTTTAGAGGACATCAGGCTCCAGGAAAGGACCACAGGGTGAGGAAGAAAAACCGAGGCTTTAAGTTCTTGGAAACTCTTTATATCTAATGTTTGTGTTTTCTCCTTTGCTTGTGCCTTTTTGAGCGATTTACCTTGCAGCCTGGCGTGTTGTCAAATAATTGTCGTGAACCTATAAAATGCTGAGGCTTTAAATGTGTATTGATGTGATATTTTTTTCCCATTCAGGGGCCTGCTATCTGAGAAAGCAGATGAGAGCTTGTTTTTTTTGGATCTTGGACAACAAGAGAAACCACAAGGTAAAGTGTCTTTCTAGCTGCAACAGTATGTGACCTAGGCCAATAACTGTTGGAAATTACTTGTTTCTGAGTTTTAATTCGCTCTTTAATGTGTTTTTGTTTGTATGTTTTCTTTTTCAGTTGAAACTCCACAAGCTGATGAAGGGAAGAAGAGAAAAGGGAAAGCTTCACGTCCTTTGAGGATAGACCTCATCCTAAAGCCAGATTCTCTGGTTCCTCCTCCTAAAGAGTAAGTATTATGAGCTGTGATTAAAAGAAACCATATCCTCCTTTTAAGTCTTTTGATGGAAGATTAACTTCCTTCAGGTGTGCAAAATCACAAACATGTGTTTCTGCCTCACTACAATTTATTAAAAGAATAAAATCACAATGTGAAAGTCTTTGGGAAGAAAATAAAATGCTTCCCAAGAACACAGGATACCTACAAACTGTGTAAATCTTGGAATAAAAGTAGGTGTTCAGTCTTTTACCTGAACTGGCTGAACTGGGAGCCTAATTTACGCCTATATAAAAGATTTAAAACAAACTACTTCAATATTAGAGACTTGAGGTGTGTGTGTCCTGTGATGATCTCATCCTTGCACTTCCAGTATTTCCTTTTGGAAATGTGAAGACAGCAGTCAGAAAGCTCAGGAGTCTGTTATGTGAACAGTCTCTTGAGATCTGAGGGCTTAGAAACACACCCGCCTCATCATGCTGCTGTGTTTATGGTGTTTTCACTCCATCCTCCAGCATAGCAGAATCAACTAAACGGGTCCTCTTCCTCCCCTGACAGTATTCTGGCCTACCAACAACCAAATGCTAAGAAACTCCGTCGGATCGCCCAGAAGGCCGAGCAACTGGCAGCCAAAGGCGTGGTGCCACGGAAACAGAAACTGCTGCTGAACAGACGGCCCGTCGACAGGACAGTGAAGAAGGCCGTGGCAGAGGCCAACAACAACCCAGACCGAGACTATTACGACATATGGGGACAAGAGCGTGAGTGGAGTGTGTGAGAGCGCGTGTGTCCAGTGATGATCCCATCCTTGCGCTCGCAGTATTTCCTTTGTGGGAATGTGAAGACCAACCTGGAGCTCAGATGAGTGTTGTGTGAACATTCCTCTGGGATCTGAGGACAGAAAACAGTAATCCTAAGATTGTTTTTAGGAATCAAAAGTTTGAATGGCGGCTGAAGCAACAACGCAAACTGGACATGTACTGGGCCCCAGTCTGTTTCCAGTCACACCCCTTTACTGTCAGAGCCCACATTCTGTCTGTTGACTTATTATTGACTTGAATTGTGTAGAATTGCTGCAACATTAACATTTCTCCTTTTGCAGCCAAAGTTTCAGCTGATCCCTGGTATCTGCAACAGACTGGGAAGAAGCTAGTTAAGGTGAAACTAACCACAGTTTTCATTTAATTGTTTGACTTTAGTTTATCTGATGTTAGTCGCATGTGCATGAATGTTGATGGTGGCATTCTTCACCAGCGTCCAGAGAAGCTGAACGAGAAGCCGTCCGTTCTTCCTGCTGTGGAGGTGATCGCTCCGGGGGGATCCTACAACCCGGACTTCTTTTCCCACCAGGTAATTCAAAACACAAAGTATACCACTTCTCAGGCAACATGTATGTTATTAAAGTGGTATCAAAGTATTTACACCCTTTGTACCTTCTCACATTTTAAAGTTGGAACAACCAGTATGGTTATCATTGTTCTGTCAGAAGGTGAATCTCCAGCCTGGTCTGGAGTCTTTTGACGCTTCTAACATATTTTCAGGATTTTCCTGGATTTAACTCTGTTCATCTCTCATCAACTACAACCAGTTTCAATGTTCCAGCTAAAACTTTAACACAGTCTGTATCCATGTTTGATGTGTGTCCGCTACATTTTTGGCTTTCTCCTTTCATGAATTTCAGATTTGAGCAGTCGTTGTCCTGTGGACAGATTCTCCTCTCCTGAGCCGCGATTCCCTACTTATTTATTTTTTTAAATTTTGAAAATCATGCATAATTTTCTTTCTAAATAATTGTTCACTACTTTGTGTTGGTACAGTTGAAGCAGGAGTAGGAATACCTTTGCAAGACCAACTTAATCTTAAACATACACACAGACTGTGGTTAATCTTTAAAATGACAGCAGCACTATTGTTGTTCAGTGTACTGGCCTAGCATCAGCATTTGACTATTTTTTATTAAACCTGAAAAATTTTGCAGCCAACTTGACTTGGACAGAGAAAGCTGTTCTTCTCCTCGTATTTCAATGTGCAACATTTTCTTCGTTTAGAAAGTCAAATTTTAACCAGTATGATTTAATGTCTGCTTCACTGCTGATTTAAACCGAACCATCTACTTGTTGTCCTGCAAACCCAGGCATTGCTCCAGGAAGCCCATCAGGTGGAGGTCCAGAAAAAAAGGCAAGAGGACAAGTTGGAGAGGCAGCTGGCCATCAATAAAGAGGACAAAGCTACAGAGGTACCTATTATAATCTTCTTCCTAGCAGCGGTTTTAACATTCACTGAAATTTCACTTGTTTATTTAGAAATGTTTTTGTTTTTTAGGAGACAAATCTTCGTGAGCAAGTGGAAGGTTTAGTGGAGGAGGAGAATGATGATGAAGAGTTGGCTCCTTCAAAGGAAGATGATGAAGCAGCGCTGACGGCCATCGCAGTGACTCAGAAAAAAACGGAGAAACAGATAAAGAAAGAGAAGGCAGAAAAACTTAAGGTGCATTATTCACACTATTTCTTGATCTGCTAGTAGAGTGACTTGTCACACTGATTGATTGATGCAAGAGTGAAATGTCACAAACGAGAAAGAGGTGTTCAGTGTGAACACCGTTTTTTGGCAGCCCCCCCCCCACTATCGTTTCCTGGTTAGGCAGAGGTCAGCTTGGCTTTCCTCTCCACACAGACAGAAAATAAATGGTCAACCATCACAAAAATGTAAATGTTTAATTCTAGGTCTTAAACATATACATTTTGTCTTTTATTGTTTTTAAAAGGTGCTGTAGGATTAACTTGTTCCATGAGTTGTAGTTTTGGTTAAGTTATGTTATTACGCTTTTACAGCACTAATTTAGATGGTGCAAGGAGGTAAAATATTAACCTCAAACATTCAGCTTTGCCTGTAAAGTTAGAATGTTCTGCATCTAAAGATGGCTTATCGTATATTCTGGTCTCCTTCTCTTGTGCAACAGCGTCAGGGACAGTCTCCAGATGGTTCAGTGTATTATTTCATACCAAGACCAGAAGATAACTGTTGATCTTCTAAGCTCTTTTCTGTTTACCTTCTTAGATTTTAACTGATCTATAGATCAAAGAAAAACATATTTTCCATTCTGGAGCTGTAGAAATGCTTTCATGTTGAGAATCTCTGAGTTATAACTGAGAAAACATTGCAGTTCGATCATTTGAGGATCAAAGTCTGTCGACTAGAAGATATTAGTTCAATGGAACGTCGGCTCCAGAACGCCAGAGCATCTCTTAAACCAACAATCATTCGAGTGTAATCTTTTTATAAGACTTGTGGAAAACATGTCATCTTACCGTTCTGTCTACTTACACAGATTTTAGGAGAACAAAGTGATTCAGTTGCATTCTGCCTTTGGATTAATCTTGGAACTCAGCTTAATATCAGTTTAGGAGATTAAAACCTGCAGCTTTTGGTCAGTCACTCGCTTCACCTTCCCAGCTAATCCTTATGCTTTTCTTCACCCCCATTCCAGGAGCAGCAGCGGCTGACCAGCAGACGACAGACAGAGCAGCAGCAGCAGCTCTTCCAGCTGCGCTCCATCAAGGCCTCCATCAAACAACAGGAAGAGAAGACCAAGAGCAAACAGATGCAGCGCAGAGTCAAGCAGGAGGCTCAGAAAGCTCAGCCCAGACGTCTGGGAAAACTAAAGTACTTAATCTTAAACTGATTTTTGCTGTTCACATTCACTGATGAAGAAACACTTCAAAGCAATGCAAATGAATGATTCCATCTGCATTGACATGTAGTCTATTTTTACTCAAAGGGACATAAAGTTCCTCTGAAGCCAAAATATCTCTTCAAAAATTACTTGCATAAATGTTGTTTTATCATGCTAGTGTACTAAGCGTTTGTCACTGTGTGGTGAACTTGGGTTTGTTATTGCAGATGCAGTTTCCCCTGTAATTTAGAGCTTGATATATTTCAGTGCGAAGCCCTTGGTAGTCTGTTTTCATGTAATGTTAATTTCCACATTGTATCTTTTTCTGACAGATTCCAGGCTCCAGATTTGGATGTGCAGTTAAGTGATGAGCTGGCTGGCTCCCTGAGGCAACTCAAGGTACTTTATCTACTAATGCTGCTCATTTCTTCATCCTGTATCTCAACCTTTCTTCAGGACACTGTCATTCTACGATGAGCTTAGCTGTTTTTCCTTGGTGTATTATCTCCTATCTGTCTTATTCTAAGCTCTGTCTTGATCCGTAATAAGGTGACGACCCACTTTGTCAGTTGGAACGTTTTCAACTTTTTTTCCATCTCCTGCTGTAATTACTTTGCTGAAACCTAAATCAGCCGTTCCATGAATAGGATTTCAAGACTTTCAGGAAGGAATTGTGTGTACTTATGACACTGTGACACTGATTTGTTTCTGGACTTTGTTTCACTTCTTGTTATGTCATAACTCTGCAGCCAGAGGGCAGCATCCTAAAGGATCGCTTTAAGAGTTTCCAGAAGAGGAACCTGATTGAACCCAGAGAAAGAGCCAAGTAAGGCCCTCAGCTTCACTTTTGCAGTATATTCAGCTATCCAGAGTGAAGATTTAAAATATGTAAAATACACGTCTTCATCTCTTTCAGGTTCAAGAGGAAACTCAAGGTGAAATATGTGGAGAAGAGAGCGTTTAAGGAGATCACATAATCAAAGTTCAATAAAATATTAAAAATGGAAGTATGTGTGAGTGTTTTTTGTTTTGTCTGAACATTTCATAACTTTCAGTTAACTTCATCTACTCTGCAGTGTTGCATAATATAAGCCCTTTGAGTGCAAAGTTTTCACAATGTTCTTTTAATTAATCTGACTGTTTGCAGCTGTTAAGTGTTGCAGCTTCCATTCATTAAAAAGTCAGCAGCAATAACAGGTATTGCTCAACCAATCCCTTATCTTCTCTGCAATTTCTAGTTGTTTTTCTTTAGTGATGCATCTTTTAAAAACCGGTGTTTTTAAAAGATGCATTACTTTGTATCACTTTCTTGGTGAGAAAGATGGATACACATTTAGATTTTTCTTAAAAGAATGTAAAAAAAATGAAGGAACTTTAAGCTGTGATACATTCATAATCTAAAGTTATTGGATCAGCTGATACAATAAGAATAAACATGTTCACATCTTGCTACATTATAAGCAAAAACATGTTTTATTGGGATTTTATGTGATAGCCCCACAGTGGTTTATAATGAGAAGAAAAAGGGTGTGCTGCTTTCAAATCTTATTAGAACAAAAAAATCTGAAGTCTGTATGCATCTGTATCTAACCAGTTTGGTCTAAAACTCATAATAGAGTATTGGTGCAACTGAGTATTTTAATCTCAGCAGAAATCCAGCAAAAGCATCAGTAGACCAAGGAAAATAAGTGTGTGGCAAAACTACAAACCCACCATCCAATACCTCAATATTTTTCTTGTATACATTTAAGTTAATGAACTTCGATTAAAGTCTTTGCTGGGTTTATTATTTTCTGTAACTAGACAGATGGTTTGTAAAGGTTGGCAGGTGATAATTGGTCCCAACCTGCCAGCTTAAAACCGTAATTGCCTCCAGCATCCTGATGGTCCCATGGTGCCTGGAGCTGTGCCAAAGCTTCTTATCCATTAATCAGAGTAAAAATCTAGTCTTTTTACATTCGAAGTCCCATAAGCCCCCCAGACAAATGAAGCAGGTTAAAGCGCTTGATCTTCTGCCACTCGATAAAGTGCATACTCCATATTGGACCTCATCCCATTTTGTGGCTTAGCATTTCTACACCAATTACCTGCTGATGAATTAACCTGCTGACTCATAAAGCTGCAGATTGTCCCCAAGGAACTCCAAGCCACGACTTTAACAGGATTTATTGCAGTATTTCACTGGAGATGGAAGCTATGAGACTGATGAGTAATGTTTACTGGTACTGTATAAAACCCTTTGTAACATCTAAAGAACTTTAAAATCAAATACACAATGCCTTGGTTGATGATGACTTTTGAAAATTAATTGATTAGTGCCCTGTCATGTTTTCCTTCTCTACCAAACACTGCATGGCATCCAAAGCTTTGTGACTAAATCTACTGACTTGTGGAGCACGTTACCTGGTGGTAGATTAACTACTTTTTTTTTAAACCCAGTTTCCAGTATTTGGTACTGAAACAGCAAAACCACTAAATATTACCAAGTGTTTCACTCTAGTTTCTACTCTAAATGTATTATTAGCACTCTTGAAATGAGGCAAAACTAACTTAAAAGTAACTTTTCAGCAAGATATATAGGCTTTATATTCACGAATAACAAACTCGTATACCTTCCTGAAAAGTTACTTTTGTCTTATTTCAAGTGTAGAGTCTCGACAAAAATACGCTATAAGAATTGATGTTTTTGCAGATGGAGCGGGAGATGGATCAGTTGTGGAGCCATTTCTGGTGAAGAAAGAGCTGAGCCAAAAAAGTAGCATGACTGATTTACCAATCTTTCTTCATTCCAGCCTGCATTGTAAAGTGTCTGTGAGGGTCCTGAAAAGCACTGCACAAAGATGATGTCATTTTGTTTAATTAAATATGGATCATGGCTGAGAGAATCAGAACGCGAATAGAGCTGGTTTAAACGAGCTCCCTTTAGGGCGCTTGGATTCACCCTCAGAGATAAGGGGTGAGATAAACTGCTCAGAGATAAACTGAAGAGCTTCAGTTTATCTCTGAGCAGAATAGCTGCTGCTCGGCTACATCAAAACGTCTGCTGAGGTGGTGCAGAGCATCGTATTAGGATGAATCCTGGATCCTGAAACCTTTTGACTTTCTGTTATCCTGCCATCACAATGGGAGGATACCAGAGCAGACCTGCAGCTCGAAAATCATAATGCATGACCAAGCAAATATTTTTAAAAACTGTTATTGGACATACGTTTCCATTTTTTTTTTTTTTTTTTTACTTTTTTATATTGAAAAAATATTGGAGCACAGTGACATCTAAAAGTTGCAGGACACCAACACTTAAGGCCTGGAGTTGGAGACCACTGGTCTAGACTCCAGACCCTCGGCTATTGGACGCGTGGACTCAGTTGAAGTTTTAAATTGCTGTGGTGTATGTTATGTGCCAGCTATAAAATGTCTCTTAAATTCGTCTTGCGCCGATTTTAATTGCTCTATATTTGGAAGTGTGGCCAACATGGACTGAATGGCTTGGCTAACTTCCCCCACTGCCATTGCTAATTCCAAAACAGCGCAGAAAATCAACATCATCATTCACAATTCTTCCTTCCAGGATAGAACTTTACCAGATAAATTTAGCACAATGGTAGAAATCCCTGACAGAACAGAGAGGGGATGTGAGAACTGAGTGGAAATGTGTGGGAAGGCAATGGCCATGCTGGATCTAAAGAGGATAATACCAAATATGGGTCTGTGGTGTCTGCAGATGTTCATGTGTGGCCTTTTCCAACAAATACAAGCAGATGATTGAAGTGTCTGTATAATCTGGATGAGGCAGGTCATCCAGTTTGATGCATCCGTAGAGAGATCTAACTTCCTCCTGGCTTTGCCTGGGAATCAGAATGTAACCTTAGCAGCAATATTTCAGGATGTTGAAAGTCTTCAAAAGTCTTAACATAACCAACAAAAGTTCCTAGATAATGAAAAACATAATTTTTGACAGAGACTTTCATTCCCTTAGAAAGAGATAGGTTTGGTTAAATATCCTATTGTATTGTTGCAGGAAAGATGTTTTTATTTTCTTCCCCCGTCTCTCTTTATTCCTCACTCTGTTTTGCCTTCCTCTCCTCACGTGTGAGGCACGGTACAACCAGATTGTCTTGGCATGGGCCAGACCGGATTACGTGCGTGTGCAGTCGCTCATTACGGAATAGATTACTATCCCTCCAGTCTGAGAAGCCGCGAGTGACGAAGGAAGCCACAACAAAACAGTCAGCAGAACAGCACAGAGAAGAACAATGAGTGTGACTGTAACCTCTGCATTTGCAAAAGATAAGTATTCAGCGTATAAGCTTAATAGGCGCTTTAAAGCTGCAGCCTTATTGTTATCTCTCCTCCTTCACCTTCTCACCCACATATTGAGTAGTGCGGCACACGCAAAGGCACGTGAACACAATGAGCTTTGTGCTGCAGGACAAAACAATCCTGACATCCCAAACACAAGATAACCTTCACATAATTAGGCCCCTCTGCGCAAATGATGAGTGTGTGATTAAACTACAAGTAGAAACACATTTATTCTAATTTTGATACTTCATTACGCCTGCTTGGTAGGACCTAAAAATGGTGTTGACAAGTAGACCTATCATTGCTAATAGCACTTAATTTGGCAGTAAAAATAATAGAGCTGCCATGTATTGTGTAGACTTGTGTTTGCTGTGGTCTTTCAGTCATTATTTCCCAGTTGACGTTTCTTCGGGGTACATTCATCAATTTGAGCCCCAGATTCTGTTCCAGCACGCTGCTATTTCACAATTTCCCCCCCCCATTTCATGCCAATGTACAGTATAAGACCTGAATTATTCACACCAATGGTAGATGCGGAATGAAAAATATTTTTATTGAACCAAGAAATTGGTTTCTGATAGAAAGTCAGGAATTTTCTTTAAAAGATAATAAACAATGTGAAAGGTGTTAAAATAATCATTAGTCAGTCAAATTCAAATATTTACTAATTATTTCTTGAAAACAGCTGTATAGATACTGGCATCACAGAAATTAAACCCTTCTTATAGATTTGATCAGATTTTTGCATGTTTCGACTTGTTTGCTGATCTTTGGCAATATGTTATTTGAGGTTGGAAGGCCTTCCCCTGAAGAGACTCAAATCAGAAAATTGTGTCAGAAGAAACATGCTGGCAAAATTATAAAATGACCTTAAACTGCTTAAAATATAAATTATTCTGGGATTAAGCATAATCTAACTGTTGTATAAGAGGTTTATTTCTTTTGTTTGTTAAACATTTTGCAAATTATGAAAATAAATATTTAGAAAGATGCTCCTGTCCCTTTGTTTCAGATAAAAAAAACATTCAAATGTTAAAAACTATTAATATCGAGGGACTCTGATGGAAATAAGCCTCCAGTTTTCTTAACAAAACCAGCAACTAAAAGACCAAAAGTAAAGTTGGAGTTTAAGATCCTTATTGCTTTCTATTTGTTTCCCTTTTATTACAGAAAGTGCTGAGGCCAAAAATGTTGTATTTTTTTTTTTTTTACAATTTGTGTGATGAAGTAGCTGCCTAAAAAAATCAGCCTTTGTCACCACTGTTGTTATTAATCAAATGTATTCTAGCTAAACTCGGTTTTTGCCGGGTCTGGTTATATCTATAGAGAACATTGTAGTAGGAATCTAAACATTGCTTTTCTGTACAAGCTGGAAACATCTGTTTTGAACAGAAAAGGACAGAAACGCGCATTATGGCCTCAACTGATGTGAATAGTGTGACTTTGTGCAAAATGCTTCCTATTTTATTGACTAAGAGTCATTGCATTGTTATATTAATTGGCAGACTGAATTAATGATACCTCGAAGTGGATTCATGCATGATAGTTTTGTCTTGCAGAATTTACGCTCATTTTAATGACTGGCACTAACTAACTTTCCATCGTGCACCCCCCCCAGAATTTACACACACACACACACACACACACTGATTCCTTCACGTTCTGACTGTCACACACTCCCCAGTGTAAGCTCAGTATCCTTGCAGAGCCTCGACACAGCGCTGCCTCTCACGGCTCCGTGTGAATGAGAGTGTGTGAGAAAGCAGCACCGACCGGCCTGTCACTTCCAGCAGGTGCTCGGTATGCAAAGCAAAGAGGATGACAAAACCATAGATGGAGGGAGCAGGGAACTGTTTGCTATGAGAGAGAGGAACTAAAAAAAATGTTTTGTGCTGTTGACGGTGGTGGAGCAGAGACAGATAAAGAGGATAGAGAGGGGAAGAGGAGGGGGGATAAACACGGTGATGGAGAGCGAGTGAGAGGGAGCGAGAGGAGGGGGGAGGAGGAGCAGAGAGATGATTCCTCTCTAATCCTCTAGACACACGCTCGGTCTGGCTGCCTCCTGGCTCAGAGAGGAAGAGGGGGACGGAGGCAGGTGAAGGCAAACGGAGAGAAACCAAGAGGGGAGAAGGAGGGGGAGAAAAAGCGAGATGAAGGAAAGAGAAGAAAGCAGAAGTGCCTCCCTGCATGCTGCACGCTGAGACGGAGGGGGAGAGCCAGAGAGGCATGCGAGTCTCTGAGCGCGAGGAAGGAGCCTGAGGAGGAGCACGATGCTTCAGTCCTGCTGTCCCTGAACCAAACCAGGAGAGTGCGAAGGCGCAACAGGAGGGAGCGCGAGCGGAAGGGAAACCCTTGAGAGAAGAAAGTAGAATAATAATAATAAAAAAGAGCGGATCGAGAGAAGCCCTGGAAAAGAAGAGCGACGAAGAGAATGGAGGAGAGAATCACAAGCAAAGAAGCAGATCCTCCAGCAGCCCAGCTCGCGTGAACGCGTGGAGCCGAGCCTGACCAAACTTACTACTTCAAGATGCTGTCAAAGAACCAGCGTGAAAGGGCGGAGTGTTGGTGATGGATGTCCGCCTGCACGCACCGCTGCTTCTGCAAACTGAGCAGGAGTAGATGAAAGCTGCGCTCTCCAATAATCCAGGTGTGTGTGAGGGAACATATGGCCAGGCAGATGTTTGGGAAGTGAACGGAGACCAGGAGTCGCCAGAGCAGAAGCAGGGAGGAAAGGGGGGGAAAACACACTCACGTGTAAAGTGAGTTGGCAGCGGATTGCATAGATATTAGGACTGTGTGTGTTTGTGTGCGACTCGCACAGTCCTGCCATCTAGGAGCGGGGACGAGCTGCAAGAGTGTGTGTCTTTGAAGAAAGGCAGAACACAAGTGATGTGTCGCTGACTTTTCAGGCTCCTTCACACCTGGAGATCCACCGGAAGCCACTCGCTACCTCATCTCTGCACAACAAGTGGACTTTGAGCACTTTATCACCAGCGCTGCTTGTTCTCCTGCTGGCTGGGAAGCCCACTGGGGTGTCATTCCTGATTTCCTCGGCCCAGTGGATGCCTTGTAGCTCTGACCATGGGAGAATGGACCATCCTAGAGCGCCTCCTGGAGGCTGCTGTGCAGCAGCACTCTACTATGATTGGAAGGTGAGTGGTTAGCAGAGCACCGGGTATGACTATGGCTTTCAAAATCAACCAGTCTGATTTCTATAACAATGTGAGTTGCAGAGAACAAGTCATTCTTTGGTGCTGGTCAGTGATTCCTGGTTCAGAGTCTCTGATTGTTGCCTTAGCCTCGTTAAATCCCCCAAGTGACTTGATGGGATGTTTATGCATCCGTGAGAGACAGCATTGGTCCACAGACAGGCTCTGAATGTCAGGGGACATAGAGCAGTGTGAAGACATCTCCTCTGATACGCTCAACGCGCCTGCATTCACACGTTTCATTTCTCATAGCGAAAGCTCTGTGTGTTTTCTATCTGGTTCCTCAGCAGCTTTCAAAGCCTCCGTGTTCAACATGCATCTTGTCACAGTTTATTAGAGCATCCATCCCAACCCCCACCTCCTCTCCACAGTTTATCAAATGAAGTCAGTTTCTGGAGCTAAAAAAATGAGTCAATGTACGGTCACTGCAGTTATGATTTATGCATCCTGCTACATGCAGAGATGTCTTGTATTTTAGTCCGTATAAATCGTTCGGACAATTATTCATGAACGTTTTAGCTTCAGAGGAAAATCCACCCAGTAAATATAATGAAACTGTTACACTGAGCAAATGACTTATTGCAGAAGGTATTTTAAGGACGTCTATGACACCACAGGTTCAGCTTAAGTTCACAAGCAGCTGACTTTGTAGTTTAAATCAGTTTCCCAAAGTCACTGATTTCCTCTGGTTATGGGAGTTTTCAAATATACAGGATTATATTCATCCTCTGTGTGAATTTTGAGGCATGTTATGAACCTAAAGTAATTTTGAGAGTTCATGAGAGATTATTAAACCAATGGGCATGAGGCGGTTGCCAGGGGGATCTACCGACTCATTGTTTCTGCGGCTTAGATCTGTTTGATAGGAGGCCAGAGACACCAGAGCATAGCCATGGTGTCACATTGACCAGCTTTCTCTAGCCAAGAAACTGATCAATATGTCACCTGTTGTTGCCCTCTGCCAGTCAGCTGGCTTTAAGAACATTATGTTATTCTTCACAAACAATTCTGACAACTCTGATGACTGGAAATACCTCCCAAGGAGAGATCCTGATCAAACAATCATTTAGTGAAACACTAATATTAAATCTAGCAGGTGTTGTATCTAGAGGTTCAGTTAAAGGATAAGGATGGGGTTTAGGCTGTTTATAAATGAATGAAAGTCAATGGAAAGTCCCCACAAAGATAGCCACGCAAATGTGTGTGTGTGTGTGTGTGTGTGTGTGTGTGTGTGTGTGTGTGTGTGTGTTTGTGTGTGGGGGTGTGTGTGTGTGTGTGTGTGCGTGTGCGTGTGTGTGTGTGTGTGTGTGTGTGCGTGTGCGTGTCCATGCGCGTGTGTGACAGGAATCTTTCTTTTAAAAAGCCAGCCAAGGACTGAGTTTACAAATGAGCCTGCAGTTAGAAAACCTTCGTACAAAACAACGCTTGCTTTGTTTTTATCATGTAACCTTGTTTACTGTGCTGTCCTTGATTAAATAAGCTTGAATTGATTTTTTATATTTAATAACATTACTATAAAAATGATGATCAGCTTGAATCAATAAGAATAACCAGCTTTTCTTTATTTCTTTACTAAATTCAGTTAGATGTTGTTCTGTATTTTTATTTGACTTTAAAGTCAGAGCAGTGAAACCATAAAGTGGAGCAGTTTTTGCTCAAGTTTTTCCACCCAATGCCAAGTCAGCAGCAGCTTGTCAGAGATGTTTCTAGTGTTGTTATGATAAATGGTCAGCATTTACTTCCACTCATTCATGGCACACTAGAAATGCACTGTTGCTCATCAACCTGGATAGTCATAATTGCTGCAGGGTCAGAGTGAGAGTGAGAAAGAGGAGAGACAGAGAAGGGAGGCTGCAAAGGTCAAGAAGCTTCTGAAAATGTTGATATCTGTGAAGGATTTAGCAGAGATGTACAGCTGAAAGGTAAAAAGGTCGAGAAGAGCAAGAAACAGGAGAATAAGGAGCAGATGCCAGACAGCAGAAAAGAGCGGTTACTCAGAGTGAAGAGAGGTGAAGTGAAGTAAGCAGACACACGCGTTAGTCACCCCAATGGTGAGAAACCAATAGGGCCGTCTCGTCACGAGAAAGTGCCGGGTGTCACGACCTGAGCAGGGCATCTGCTGCCATAAACAATCTTTTTCATACAGATTCAGTTTGCTGTGCAGAGACGGGAAATACTTGGATATAAACTGATAGAATTACAGGAATACTGTCACAAATGCTTTCCTGTAGCATCTGTTTCGTCTGAAGAGTTGGCTTTTTTTTAATTTTCCATCAAATATACCTTTCATTGGTTCTATATGTTACATAATTTGATGGTCTTCCTTATCGGTTGGAAGCTTTTTACATCTTCACACAATCGAGTTTTTAAGAGAGGAACCCTGAGTTGCCATCAGATTTTGATTATTCGTGATCTTCAGAAGAATGAAATTTGTCAATTTTTAAAAAATTAATTATCACTTAACCTCTAGGTATTCAGACAGATGGTAATAAACATCCAGCATTAACCAAGCGTCTAATTTTACAGCAGCTTTGGTTTCAGGATCACATACAGGGATAAAAATAGCTGAAAGTGTTTTTTTCACAGGGATGACATGTTTTCCCACTCAGGGTGGCATGGCAAGTGGGGCGGCAAAATAATATTTCTAACTGTGAAAAGTTATGGCTGTAAAACTGTGTCCTAAGTAACTTTTATCTTGCTTTTAGTAATGGGAGGTCATTGCAATGTGGGCGTCACTGACGTTTTGTGTACATTTTAAGCAAAGTGAATGTTACCATATCAAGCATCTCTGACTGAGTTGCCTACTTAAAAGGTTAAATTGTTGTTTTTGAAGAAATCTGGACTACATTCACTCATCTATATTTCAAAACCTAGAATATTTATTTGACTAGGTATCATTTTTTATATATATTTATTTTTTAGAGTCAAAAATTTATCTTTCTTTTTCATTGAAGAATAACTAAGAAAACAACTATGGCTACAATTGTGGATTTTCTATTGATGTTCTATTGGATTCAACGCGGTTCCTATTGGCCGCCAACCAGATGTGGTCAGTGTGGGTTCATTGAAAGTGGTATTCGTCTGATGCCGCCTTTGTGCTTCGCCTTTCACAGAATTTATAAATGATTTCTTTCCTTTCTGTTATTTCATCGTTTCTTCTCTCTCTACCATCTAGAGTGCTGTTAGAAAGCCTCTTCAGAACTTTATTAGTCAATTATAAACATAGCATGACAATTCAACAACTACTTCCTTTTTTTGTAGCTGTTTTGTAGTTTTTGTAGAAAAATTAAAAATTTCAAACACAGTGAGAGTATAAAGAGCACACATTCATGGTTTGAAGTTGTAATCACAGCTTAGATTTATTTTGTTGGACACCAACAAACTAACTAAATCTTTCCAAGATGTTTTTTATGTAAATTAGAAACATTTCTGTATTTTAATTTTGTAAGATCATATGGCAGGAGAATTTTTACACTCTACTCAAGACTTAGCTCCTTTTTTTAAAGATACATCTACTTAGCTTATTTTTGTGCTTCTCTGAGTGACATCATTTCTTGAACATTGTTTGGGGTTAAATATTTCCTCTCTTAAGGAGCTGGATAGAAAGAGACATTTGGCTTTATTTACTAAAATTTTATTATTTGATACACTTCGTTCACTTGGAGTGGAAATATGAAAATGTTATTTTTTATTCTTTTGCTTTCGGTTGCTGTTATTTTTGAGTGAATATTCTCACTTTCGTGAGAAAGTGAGATGCCTTCCCGGCATCTGACCTCTAATCTGGGCTGCTATCACTGACGAGGATTTCCATAAATACACATTTAAAAGACGAAAACTCATTGGATCGCTGTCCGTTGTGACTTTTAGGCGTGTGATTGGTCAGCAAGGGTCTCGTCCCATTCTGGAAGGCGCTAAACAGGTTGCTGTCCCCGAAGCGATGCCAGTGCGTGTTCTCATGAGCAAAACACAGCACAACCTGTGAATCTCAGTCATTCATCACACACGAGTCTCACACACACGCACACCCCTACACACGCACACACCTCCTCCCCCCGCTCACACACACATTATTGTAAAGGTAAAACTCCTTTGTGTGCAATGGCAGAGGGCTCCAAAGATTCCCTTCTTTGGTCATATCTCATAGAAATGTGGATAGGTTGCACTGGCTGCCTGTGTTTGGGTAGAAAGCTGCCAGCAGAGGTGTATCCTTTGCTATTTCAAACAGTGGGTGAGCTGATGGACTCTCTGGTGGGTCGTAGCACAGCTGAGGCGGTTGGTCCAGACAGCCGGTGAGGATCGGCAATGATGAAGAACTCTGCCCTAAACTACTATCAACACATTATTCAGTGCCGCCTCTGCAGCTCAGCTCCCCTGGCCAAATTCCCATTTATGTGCTGCCAGTGCTTAAACAGGGGCCATAAAAACAGGCAAGTCTAACCTCCCACTCCCTCATATTGATCTCCAGTAATGGGACAGAAAGATGGGTTTGATATAAGACGGCCACAAGACTTAATGACACAGTCTCTAAACCCGTCCAAAAGTACAACAGATGAGCTCTTGGGGCGCACTATCTTGAATGTTAAACAAGTGATTAAATCTCACAGTACCTGATTGACTTCTGTTAAAATAAAACCTGGCTGTAACAGCAGCTATAATAATTACTCTCACTGTAGCTTTCTCATTGAGAGGTCCAATGTTTCAACCCTCTTAGCACTATGAAATCTGATTCACAATCAGAATTACTACATTTAAATGGTATCTATTAAATAAATCAAGGTTCAGTCCTCGAGTGCCACTGTCCTGCAATATTTAGAGGAATTCCCTCTCAAAAACCTGAATCAAATGAATGGTTAATGACCAGGTCTTTGCCGATTCAGGTGTATTTGAGCAGAATTGCATCCAAATGTTACAAGAGAGTCACTTTTAAAGACTGGAGTTTCAGACTACTGAAATAGATGAGATAAAACTAGGAATTATTGTCTGACAGTTGACAGAACTAAAAGGTGATGGGTTTTAATTCTCTTTCTGCATGGAGCTGGCATGTACTCCATATTCATTTGTAGCTTCTCTCTGGGTACTCTGACTTCCTGCTGCAGTCCAGAAACATGC
The DNA here is from genome assembly GCA_911649635.1 of Poeciliopsis gracilis. Classification (NCBI taxonomy): domain Eukaryota; kingdom Metazoa; phylum Chordata; class Actinopteri; order Cyprinodontiformes; family Poeciliidae; genus Poeciliopsis; species Poeciliopsis gracilis. The sequence continues at coordinate 3,314,088 of CAJVRI010000884.1, read as the reverse complement.
ATACTTAGTTAATTGATTTCTATAAACTTTGATTAGGAGTGTGAGTGTTTATTTGTCTCAGGCCTTAGGAATGCTGCAGGTAGGGACCAATCCTGAGTAGCCCTGCATGGATAGATAGATGGCTGCACAGTGTAAATTTATTTTCTGACTGGGTCCTATTTGAATCCTGCTATTTAACAATATTTATTTTTCTTGAAAGTGACAGTCTTTCAATATGAGCACTAGTGTAAGGATGAAAGTATTGATTCAATACAACAATAAAATTAAGTGCTAAAATACTGTTTTGCAAAAATACAAAACTGGCCATAATTCTTGAAAGAAGTTGTCAGTGAAAAATGTTCTTGCATTGTTTCTTATCAAGGAAATGGTGCAAGACCCTGGAAGGACCTCACTGATATTTTTGGCTCTGCCACAGATTTCAAGTCGGTAAAATATCTAGAGATTATTTTATAAAGATTTTCTTCCTGATCGTATTAATTTATGAATCTGCATCAACCCATAAAAGTTAATACAATTAATATCATTTAATATATACTACACTGGCCCACACAGATATTTTATTTCCAGCCTGACAAATGTGTGATACATGGACAAATACCAGAAATTGAGGTGGACCAGAACGTTACTATTTATAACCAACCAATTATAATCAACCAGCTTTTACATCCTACATTTATCTCCATATTAGAAATTCAAGCCTTTACAGTACAAAGTCTCAATTTTTTTATTTGCCTAATAATCACAAGCTCTGACTCTGTTTCTGTCTTAGAGGCTGAGCCTCAGTGTTTGTTTGCCTTTTCTGACTCCACTTATTTTTGGCTGCCTGAAACATCTTTGTTCTCTTGTGGATTTCTGTGGAGCAGAAACAGAGAACTCGCAGGAGCGTGGTGCATCCTCCATGGCAGAAAACCAAAGTTATTTTGGCTCTGCCATATTGTTGCTACTGATAATTCCCAGTTATGCGAGACTATGACTGCTCAACTTGCCTCAACATATGATATGACTACAGGGATATCTTTTCATTGAAAGAAAATCCAAAATAATCCCCCAGTTAGTCAAATATGGATTCTAAAAAAAAGTTTGCATATTTGGGTGTTTATTATAAACAAGGCAGTTGAAAGCTCTTCTGCCTTGTTTCACTCTCAGTAAGAGTGAGATGTTTTCTGAAGCTCTTCTTTTTTTGTTTTTAGTTTTGAGGATTCAAGCCACTGAGTTCATCTTATATTTATAAGAATCAGAAAATGTACTGCTCAAAGTGCACCGATGAACAGGGTTTTCAGGCACTCTTACATGATCTGACAAAGACTTTGTTTGATGTGCACTGAAGCCCTAAAACGGCTCATGAGGGCTGGATGTGCATTTAAAATAGTTTGTGCAGCTTCACTTCATTTAAAGCAGTAAATTTAGAGTTACTAAAATAGGACAGATAGTAGAAGGTTGTCATCATTTGCTAATAAAATCCAAATGGTTTCGTAGTGCTCCATTTCACAGTTTAGTAGTTTGATGATTCTCTCAATAATTCCTTACAAAATATTCACTATATTAAAATAAATTCACCCTTGATCAAGTTTTAACTGCACACACAAACATGAAGTGAGGTGTATTTGTGAAGTGGAAAATGATTGGAACAAATAGAAATTTGAAAGGCTTGGTGTGGATTTGGTGCCCTTGAGTCAATATACTGTAAAACCACCTTTCACTGCAATTACAGCTGCAGGTCTTTTGTGGTGGGTCTGTGCCAGCTTTGCGGATCTATCATGTGTCACAGTGTGTACAGTTAGGTCCCATCTGACCAAAGCCATTTCTTTCACATGTGTGTACAAGTAAAAGTTGTTCTGTCAACAGATTCCCAGCTCCTCATGAACTGGAGCTTTAAAAATAATTTGGATTGCTGCAGTTCCTCCAGAATAACCATGGGCCTCTGAGCTGCTTATTTGTTTGTTAAGGATAAAGTTCATATTGATCCATGATCTTTTTTTTTTTCACTTTAGGATGATAGGTTGTGAAACTCTCGAAGCTTGGTATATGCAATGTAATTAGAAAGTTTTTGCCCCCCTCTTGATTTTTTTGGGCATGTTTGTCACACTTTGGTGTTTCAGGACATCAAGTCAGTTAAATGTTAGAATTTTTCTAATTCAGCTATATTGGAGGGTTTGTAATCATAAATGGCTTTTTAAAGGTCATGTCACAACATCTCAAAAGGATTCAGGTCAGGACTTTGACTAGGCCACTCCAAAGTTTGTTTTCCTTTTGCCATTCAGAAGTGAACTTGTTTTCAGCTTGAGGTCACAAACAGATGGCCGGACATCTTCCTTGAGGATTTTTCAGTCAATAGCAGAATTCATGTTTCTATTTGTTACAGCAAAGCTGCAAAGCAACTCCAGACCATCTCACCACTGCATATTTTACTGCTGGCATAATGTTCTTTTTCTGAAATGCAGTGTTACTTTTATTCCAGATGTAATCTTACGCACACCTTTTCACACTTTTCAGATTTTTCAGTTATATAAAAATATACATTTAAGCAGTGATTTGTGTTATTCTGTCACGTCAGAATCCATGAAATAATGTTTCTGGAAAAATGCCTTTTCTAGAGAATTTCAGTTGAAGCTAAAGCGGATGTCCACCAGTCGCTGTGGTGTTTACATGCTGCTCTTTGAGCCTGTGTTTGGTGGCAGGTTACATCTCTGACATTATGTGACCTTTAGCTCATCAAGCTTTTATTTAGCTGTCCCTTGTGACGCCCCTCCTAACCCTGCACAGCAATGATTTCAGGAAAAGAAGAAAGGTGATGTCATATCTCTTCTCTTCAGACAGACCCCCTTTTCCCCCCGACCTGGAGAGATTGTTCAGAAGACACTCTCAGTGAAACATCCAACATCAGCTCACTCTATCCCTCCCTACCTCTGTTTTCACACTTCCTCCGTTCATATTGTGGCGATTCTCTATATGCTGCCGGCTGTAAAGTCACTGCTTTCTCAGCGCTGCTGTTATTAAAATGACCTCATATGTTCCACTGGGAGATTATGAGTCACCGATGGGAGGTAGATGCATGTTGCTCCTGCAGCTTCTCAGATTTTAAAACTACCATGCAGATGACACCTGCTATTAAAACTTAAATTATGCACAGGATCTGGCAAATTAATTCTAAAACTAAGGATGAGTGTTTTATTAAAGCTGCCTTATAAATGTGCTGTAGTGCTTATGTCACTGCTCAGAGTGGGATTGATCCTCTCTGGCTCCGATGCTAGACATACAAAGATCCAGGAAATGAGTCCCGGGAGCAGGAAGGAGTTGCTGTGTAGCTTTTCATGACTGAAGTATTACAGTCGGCATCCATGGGGACTGTTAGAGAAGCTGTAACTCAGGAGGAGAAAGAGAGCAAACTCAAATAATTATTCAGCTAGCACTCTAATTTCTTTCCGCATACGCTTATCTTCTTTACTTCCATCTTGGCCACACATTACAAGCTTGAAGTTGAGATAATATTTTCACAAAAGTGTTTTTCAGACACAATTATGGAAAGTCAACGGTTATCCTTAAGCTCGTCTTTTATCAGCAGTAAAGTTTTGCATTTAAGCTGTATCTGTACTCAGATTTTGCTTATAAGTACTGTTCATTTGGCAAAAAGAGGTTGTAGAAAATATTAGTAACAGGCATGAAAATAGAATAATAGAATAGAATAGAATTCAACTTTATTGTCATTGCAATGTCACATGTACAAGCAACGAAATGTAGTTTGCATCTCCAGAAGTGCTATACATGATATAAATATTTATAAACAGATGTATGAAGATATAAACAGAATAATATTGACGTGCTATAAATAAAATGTTTTGTACAATATAAATATAGATGAGAGCTTATGTACATACTATACATTATGTCACTGGTCATTTTGTTTAAAGCAATTATTCCTTTCTGGTTCATTTTTTAAGGCTATTTACACATCTTAACAGGGTTGCAAATACATATGACCAGACAAGTCTATTTTCACTGCTGCTTGGTGTCTTTCCCACAGCATGATGCCACCGCCACCATGCTTTAGCATACAAAAAGTGGCCCTTCTTCTTGCAGATGCCAACTTTTACTCTGTCAAGTGAATCAGGATTGAGGAACATCATCCATATTTAATTGTACTGTTCCTGTTGCAGGAAGGAAGTTTGACAACTTTCACCCCGACTGAACTCTTACCAGGCTGTGTTTTTCCAAGTGAAGCACCATCTATGCTAACAGTTCTTTTCATGTTTAAAGTGCTTCAGCATTACATACCAGTGGAACAAAGACTCCCGCAGGGCTGTGCCAAAATCATTTTTAGAGTATAAAAGCACGCAATTCCAACAAAACACCGTGAGGCCATATTTTAATGATGAGAGAATACTTTACAGTCAAGCTGAGCTTAAAATGTACAAAAAAAAGGAGAAGCAAATGAAGTTACATAAAATATGAAGCCTAAAATAAAAACAAATAGCCTCCTTTGATCTTAATTTGGGGGGAGGAAAAGAAAGCAAAGCTGTGGCTTTTGAAGTTTTTCTCACTTGGGTCCGTTTGTGTGCGCTCATGGCAGCGAGCTTTATTTAGACAATTCGCTTTTATTACACATGACTTACAGCATTTCTGTGCAGGCTTCATAATGGTGATGCTCCTTGTTTTGTCTGACTGATTATCTTGTTTGTCTGCTGGTGTTCAGATAAATGAGCTCCTCTTTTGTTTTTATTTTATTGTCCTGCCTCCTCACCACTTTATCTCGCTCCATCTTTCACTTTGAAGATTAAAAGGATGCTCGTCTGCTGCTGATTTATTCTCTCTGTTCCCCCGCAAATCCCATCTTGCCATCTAAACACTTAGCTGAGAGGTCTCTAATGAACAGGGGCAGAATGTGAGAGGGGCTCAGTTTGTGGTCCGCAGCTCCTCAGTGGCAGTATCAACTTCTGCACAGTGAGATTGACTCAACTTAAAGAAGCAGCCAGGACTGCGCACACCATCGCCAGCAGGATTGAAATACTGTACAAAGCCTTCTGACTCACTGCCTTCTCACACATATGCACACACACACACAGGGCATCTCATGACCAGATGGTCGCCCAAATATAAAAACGTGCGTAAGCAAGCGTGTAGCACGGTTACTATATATATGCACACATCTCAAAGGGCCGGGACGCACACACAGACGCTCTTCTTCACGCACGAAGATGTGTTGCCAAAACTGTCACAGTCGCCGTTGTTCGCGGCAGATCACATGAGCAACCAGAGCCGACGCTGACAATGCGTTCACACTTTTCAGCGCTCGCACACTCCCCACACAGCCTCGTTTGCAGATTCTTCAATTAAGCCAAGTGAAGCCAAGCTTCTGGGAAGACACTTGCTCTCAGCAATATGCTGCATTCACACTCCTCTCGCAGCCAATTATAACAAAAGGACTATGGTTGGTAGACAGATCAGTGATGTAAAAAGGATAAATTTAGATTTCACAACCTGTAGAATGACAGTAGGACTGGATGCTATTAACTACAGAAAGCAGACATTTCTGTCAGATATTTCAAATGCATGTAGTACTGAGCAGAGCTATTCAGGCTCCTTGAACTGCTTGACATTGTTTCATGTTAAACCAGAAACATTATATTTTATTAAAAGGAAGGGAACGGAATCACACCTTGTTGAAACACCTTTTTCTGATACTTCAGCCCTTTAGAGACTTTTTAGCCTTTCTTTGCACAACAGCTCAAGACCAGTCAGATAGGAAGGAGAACATCAGTTTTTAAGGTCTCCCACAGATTCAACTGTATTCAAATCTAGACTTTGACTGGGCCATTCTAGCACATGAACATGCTTTTACCAAAGCTTCGGCTGCATATTTAGGGTCGGAAGGTGAAGCTCTGCCCCAGTTTCAAGACTTTTTTAGGCCTTCATCTCCCCTGTTCCTGCTTTCCCACAGCATGATGATGCCACCACTGTGTTTTACATTGGAGATTGGTTGTTATGTGATGTCAGCATTCTGATGCTTTTGGTCGGTTACAATGACATTTTCTGGATTTCTTCTTGCTAATTCTCTATAAAAATCTGATATGTGGCATGCTCAACTAATTGTTGCCCAGCCAACAGATCAGTGTTAATCTCTGCAGCTCCTCCATAGTTACTGTTCTCTGCTCTCTGTGACCATCCAGCTAGGTTAGGGAGATACATATGTCATGTTTGTTTTTTTACCCTTTCCTTTTTTTTTAGGTGATGCTCTTAACAGATCTGTGTTTCACAAAAAAGTATATTTTTCCTTTTGGGAATAAGAGTTCCCATCAATGGCTCCCCAGATGGTTTTCTGTAACAAGCCATCTGTCTTGTCAGGTAAATGTTTGGTCTACCTAAAACATTACCTCTAATTAGCTGGCACAAACAACATGATCGTGACGTTGAATAAAAATAACCATCCTGCACATTTCTGTTGCGTAACACCAAAACTGTCAGCAAACACAGGATTTTCTATCTCATTTAAAATCTTTCAACTCTTTGACCGTCCTGCATTGACTGAAATGTGAAAACCAGGAACAAAGATGGGCAGTAAGCACCATGTAATAATAAGATTTTTAATTTATTCAGTCCCCGCATTACAAATACAACAAACTACACAAATATAAATCTACGTAGATTTGATGGATTGAGAATCCAGTTACCTAGCAGAGACAGAAGAGTGCAGACAGCCAAAATCTGAACAGAATAGAATAAATTACATGCAATATTCACTGTGACTGGGACTTAACATTTTAAAGCAAATAAAACAAGGATTTTTCTTTGGATTGAGTGTGTCTGGGATGTTCCCTGTGTGGCTTGTGTGTCATGGAAGCTCCCCGCATGTGCCAGAGCAGCTGATTTGGGCTGGAGCTTGGCACAGGAAAGCTGTAGTGAGTGTGTGGGTGGGGAGCTGGCACGGGCGTGCCGACCCAAGCTCGGGATTGTCCAAAACCCGCTGATTTAATCCGGATTACAGCCATCTTTTTTTCTCTTTCTGTAGTTCCCTCCTTTGACCAATCCGCTCCCCCTCCTGCTGGAGGAATGTACCCTGTCCTTACCTCCTGCTGCTCTTTCTTCTTCCACAAGCCTTTCCTTTCACCCAGGAAGCCAGTGCTCCTAAAGCCAGGTCCAGCCGATGCTGCAATTACCTATAATTCACTATTTCTATCAATATGCAGGGAACAGTCCTTTAGAAAGCATGCATAAAATCCAGATTTAATTTTATGTTTCCTGTTACTTTACTGCCATGTATGTTGCCAAGGTAGCTGCAGTTTCTGTGATTGTCATGGAGACCTTTGTGCACTTGTGCTTTTGCGTTGAAAGGAAAAATAAAATGAGGCCAAATCTTTCTGTCGTGAAAAAGAAAAAAAATGTCATCTGTTTCCAATTTCACTTGTTGATGTAACAAACAAACAAACAAAAAAAAAAAAGATGCACATTACAAAAACGGTAAAACGTTTAAGCTACCAACACCAGCATGATTAAAAAGCTGACGTCTTTTTGACTGCGCTGGAAAAGCTGAAGGATAAATCATAAATCACATTCAGGTTTGTTGAAACCATGTTGACAGAACAGAAAAAAAGTATCCTGTTCCTACACAGATTTATATTTAGCTCACTGCATAAATTGTAGTGGTTTTTACAAATATGCTTGTTGGCAGAAGGGAGAAAGATTTAGATTCCTGCACCTATAAAAACAACCTATATTTATTTCAGTGCATTGATGAGAGCGTGGTGAAAGTAGCCTTGAAATTTAATTCATCTTTTCTTTTCCATTCAGTGTGCAGCTCCATTTATGAAATAGTGTTTTCTTTATAGATATGCTTTTTTTAGCCGCACTAAATCAAAGAACAGAATGAAGTAATTAAACCAACATCCCGCTGCCCCCACTACTACCGGCAATATATTTTTAAAATGGTTCCTGGTTATTTTTTACACATTGCCATAATACATCAGAACAGTTCAGGTTAACTGTTTTTTTGCACAGTGGGAAGAACTCCAGAGTACCTGGAGAGATGCATGGGGACAACACACAGACTAAAAGTAGAAAAACCCGTGGCTGGAACGACGGCACCACCATACATGACATTTACGTTAAAATGCGTATAAGCTAGGTTGTGTTTTTCATTTAAAAATAAATTTAGATTGTTTTAAATTTGTCATAGTAAAACCAAAGCAACAACAAAGGCTTGTAGTTGAAATTCTATTTAAATTTGGAAGTGGAATTTTTCAAGTTCATTAAAAAATCAACATGCCAGAAATAAATAATTTGCAGTTCTCAATTTGTATATTATTAAATATATAAATCTCTGTATAAAATACAGAGAAGTACATTGTTCTTCTTGTTAAGGATAATAATAATGAAGACAGCGGCGAGGAGAAGTTTTACAACTTGTTATTGGGTTACCGTGAAAATGCATCCATTTTTATTCTGTAGCTTTAAGCACTCTTCAGCTGCATAAGCAGTAGTTTGGACCCAAAGGAACTTTCTGTCACCAAAAATTGACTGTGAGCTTAAGCACCAGACTGACAGTGAATGTGTAGCTGCTCATTATTGTAGGAATTTTGCATAAATTGTCTCTTAAAAGATTAGCAAACAGGGAAAAAAAATGCCATTTAAGCCTTCATATTCCCAATTAAATCTATTAACAATGGCTGGTCTGTTCATTTTATCATCTTAAAGGAAAGGTTTCTTTAGATTTAGTCACCTTTGGCATTGTAAACCTCTTAATATAATGGAATAATGTTTTTTTGTTTTGTTTGGGCATGACTGTAAAGGTCTGTATGTGTGTTGGGAGATGGATAAAGGTCTTTCAGCAGGGAAGAGTGCAGCCTCCTCACTCCTTCTGTCACTGGCCTGAAGCACCGGAACACCCCTTCAGGTTGCATGTGTGTGCAGGCGTGTGTGTGCATGTGTGTGTGAGAGAGAGAGAGTTACCTCCTGTGCAAGGCTTGATTCAGTTTGATCCCCAGTGCCCTGCAAGAAACGAGCTATTGATAAATCTTGGCAAAGGAACACACAGACTGACAGATAAAGAGAGGGAATGACAAGTGTCACTCCATATTTGATCTGACAGGATTAGATATGTCAGCACTGTTGGTGTGTTGAAGTTGGAACAGATGAAGGGTTGAGGGGGAAAACAGTGAGAGAGGAAAAACAGAAGGAAAGAGACTAAAGCCTGTGAAGGTTGGTTTAACTAAATATGGAGATGAAAAAATCTAATGATGTATAAAAAGCAGCTACGTAAAAATGCTAAAGTTGGCATCTTCTCCAACAATTTAGAGCATTTAAATTTTTCCTGGTGTATGAGTAATTTTGGGCTTTAATGTTCTCTTTAGAACCATTTTCAAACTGAAGAAATAGTGGGTTAAGTTGTCCAAATGATCTGTGACGTAAAAGTCAACATTTCTTCAGCAAACTAATCACTGAAGGATTAGTTTGGATTGGAAGTGAGGTTTTTAAATTATTTTCAGAGGATTTGATTCCAACCAACTACTCAGGTTTATACTACATTGTACTATAAATGACAATATCCACTCTGCCCATTCCTGATATTTACTCATAAAGCGGAAAGTTCAAATGTTAAATATATGGCAAATATTGAGAAGAGGTCCATAGTGGTGTGATAAATCACAAAATGTTTGATTGTTATGTCCTACAGTAAATCATTCCTGATCCAACAGCTAAAAGCGAATGGAAAAGTGAGTAGAAAAAAAAATTAAATATGGATGAACGCGAGCCAACAAGGCTGAATTTTATCTTAGATGAAATGTTGAAATATCTAATTACCCTTCGGTGTATTAATATTATAGCATAAGTAGCTAGAAATGGATGAAAAAAGGCCTTAATTAGTTTGGAAATAGATTTGTATCGATTTATGTTTGAGTATTTTCTCACATTACAACAAACGTCTCAGTCTGTTTATGGGTTAAGGTGTAACATTTCACTGCTGTGTCTTTAAGCAATGGCATGAAAAAAATGCCCGGTGGCTAAAACATATTTATTTAATGCTAATTTGGAAGAGCATAAAAATGTGTTTTTTTTAAAAAAAAAGTGAGTTATCGAAAATAACTCAGAAATCCAAAATAACTCTAGTTTTTTTCAGTGAAACGTGTTTTATCGGTATAATAAAATGTTTAATAGTTACACATAACTATGTATAACTGGCTGAATTAACCGTTCACTGTTAATTCAGCTTGATTAAGTGAGGCTAAGTGAGGAAGATACACAAGTGTGGCTGTAAAAGAGATGTAACATGAGAGGCTCACTTGGTAATTATCACAGAGACGGAAAGTAGAGGCTGAATGAAAGAGCTTTAATTATTTAATGGCAGAGACCGCCAGCAATGAGGCAGTGATGGAATGGAAAGTGACAGCAACAAAAGCTGAGGTTCTAAAAAGGATTAGCAGGTTACTGATAACACGGAGCTTGTTTATGTGCTGAACCTGGAGTGACTCTTTCGGCTGCTCAAAATTCACTTCATGTGAAAATATACCAACAGCTTGTTGGTGGAACAGACATTTAAAGTTGATATTTTTAAAGAAATATGGTTGACACTGAAGAAAAAAATAGAAAAAAGAAATATTGCTTTTTAGTGGATCACTCAAAGGGGGTGAGTGTGTTCTGGTTCCCCCAAACTAAATCCCATCTTCAGAGAAGTCCACACAGCTGATCGATTAGCCCGTGTAATTTCATCAAACTCTTTGGGCTTTTGAAACAAATTAGCATGACCCTCTCTGAGACACCTCTGCCATGCTGTGGCTGCTGCAACAAATCCGCCGCTGCTCTTTAGTTGACTTAGCTCCTCGTCGGCACACTTCGCTCTCCTCATTTTCGTTTTCTGCCCCTTGCCTGTTGCCGTGGCGACTAGCAGAAGGGAGCTGAGTGGAGGGGATTGAAGTGAAAGGGGGGAGGATAGCAGCTCTTCCATCACCCATCTTTTTCATTTGCTCTCTTATTTGTTATAATCTCCACACTCTGGCATCCTTCACTCTTCAACCTCATTCTGCACGCCGTGTGTCTGCGCCCTTTGCCTCCTCTTTATTATTCAATTTCTCCAGCCGATCTGGGTGTGATTTCTTCATTGATTATTGTATTTGGGCTCCTGCGCTCTGAAGCACACTGAGCTTCTTCAGTGTGGACACAATGTGTCTCTTGAGAACACTGCCACAATAAGTGTGTACCTTTTCAATATGTTTTGCCTCATTAAACCATAAACATTACATTTGGTTGCATCTCGACATGCTGAGAAACACCACACATTTTGCTTCACCTTTTTCTCGCTAACTGCTAAGCCAACTGCCTTCAAGGCTTCTTTGTTAAAAAATAAAGTATGGTTGAGGTAATAGATCTGTGAATTGCATCTAAACGTTTTTCAGGAACTAAGTAATGTAACGCTTTAGGCATGCATGCAAATATTAGGGAAACGCTGGGGGATTTCTCCTGTCAGATTCCACAGCTATCATTATCTCTTCACATCACTCTCCTCGTTTAATTCTTCCACAATGGCTCGTGTGTCCGTAATACCAGCTTTGAGCACGGTGGGGCAGGATCTTTGTCGTCGGATAATGAGGAAGACAAAAGCTGGCGGGTCAATTGGAGGAGAGGAGGCGTTTTTCGAGTTGGCATAATGTTTCCGCATAATCACCACCGCTTGTGTGCTAACAAAGGCAACACATTAGTGAGAGGGAACAACAAACGCTGACTTCTGTGAACGGAGCGTGTAAGGGAGTGAAGACGTGTGCTAAATATAAATTGTGTGTCACTCCTTTCAAGTATATTTATAAAAATGGATCAGACTTCACTACTACATTTAGGATTTTTTAATAGATTTTTAACATTACTTTTTGATCCTAAATCAGTTTTTTTCACATGATTTAGGATCATTTAACAAAAGGATGCCAGCAATAAATATAGTTAAGTGACAAGTATTTCCCTCCTTATAAATGTGTTTCTGCATATTTTATATCATCACACACATTATAATATCAAACAAAGATAAGCTGAGTAGATACAGAATGCAAATTTCCATTTATGGATTGATTTATAATGGATCGAAGTTTTCCAAACCCGCCTGGCTCTTTATGAAAAGTGCAGTCAGTTTAAACCTAATTACTGCTGCAGCCACTCATATGTCAACAATTGCCATTACATGCTTGTGAAAACTGAGTCGTGGAAAATAACTGGCTCACTTTACTTTGTAGAATAATTTTATTTCAGACACTTTGGAGAGTTTTCAAACATTAACAGATATTGAGTCACCATCTCAACTGGATTTTAGTACGAACTTTGGCTTGGCCTCTCCCAATTTTGTTTCATTTGAGTCATTTAACTTGCTGTATAACCCGAGTTACGTTGGGCCATTTCAGACAAATAATTGTTTTTCATCTTTTCCTAAGTTTTCCCAGGGACAGTATGTTGTTGAAGATCTTAGAACCTGCTTCATGTTGTCAGACGGGTTCTATTGAGGGAATTTCTTGGTCATGGTTGACTGAACTAAATAATGCAGTTATATTACTGGTAAATCTTGATTTAACCACCATGGGGTTTATTTTTTCCACAAAGAGTCATGAAGGTTTGAAAGACTTTTTGCCTCTTAGAGAAATTTTAATTTGTTTGATCATCTGAGTGACAAAAAAGCAACAATAAAATAAATTTGTAAGATAAGCAACACAAACAATTTGACAGTAACACAACAACAAGGATCGGTGCATGTTTTGTTAGAGATCACTATGACAGTACATTGTGTTCATTATATGAGCAGAGGACGCAGCTGGCTACAAACTTTCCAGTTAAAGATATGCTCCGAGCAAAAACAGTTAATTTGGAAGCAATTATTCTATGCAATATATCAACCCCATTTTTAAATTTATTTACTTTGAAAGTAGTCAAATTACTGAAATAAGTAAACTTTTTGTTTATATTCTTTTTTAATGAGATGCATCAGGATATTCTTTGAAAAACAAATGGAAAAAGATTGGAGAGACAAACAGGGTACGCGGAGACGGCACGATAATCATAAGCATGGGGAAACTATTATATAATCCATTCCCTGAGATGAGATTTTCTCACATTGCTGGTTTTTGTGTCTGATCCTCACACTCTTCCCAGTACTGGCAGGTTTCTCTTTTTAATTTAAGGACAGGATGTATGAGCAACACTGGTGGTTATGGTTAACTTTCTAATCTTTTTATTCCAGTTCGGAACTTCTTTTTTATTTTTTATGTTTTTTGAGGTTTGCACTTAGGACTGATGCTTTGTTTCTTTGATTTGTGTCTGGCCATACAGTACTGTAGGTCCTATGCACATGTGCTCTTTTATAGCAATACACTCTGAGTTCTCTATCGTCAATTCTCTGCACACTAAGCTCCTTAACGATGTCACAACAAGGGCAAAAGCCTTTTAAAATTTATTTTTTTTGCGTTTATTCTTTCATCCCTCCAGCCCCCACAGTCCCCATGCCGTGATTACAGGTGGGCAGATTGGTGATGGCAAGTTTTTGTTTTTCATTTCGGCAGCCGCCACTAGTGAGCTGCCGCTTTTGATGAGAGTTACATGTGAGCTGCACGCCACCGGATTAACTCTGCCCTTCGACTTTACATCTGTGCCGCACAAGTCTGGCAAAGCTACTGCGCTGTTGGTAGATTACCCTTCAAACAGCCAAATGCCATCTAATGATTATCTGGCAATGTCTGAGGTGCAGCAGAGTTGGACTCCACCTCCATCTCAGACTAGTTCCTGTGGGATTTACACTGAAATTTAATTGGTCCCTACCATTATTAATTTCCAATTTTCACTTTGTTTTCCTTTTCTACCCTTTTTTACTGTCAGAACTGCTGTAATTCTTATCTGCGGTAGTTTCAGCCAGGTGTCACAAACATTTCTTAGAGGTTTTGCTTCTTGCTGTCAGGATAGCATCTTGCTTTTGCTGCAGATTTCTCTGCCTTGAATCTGTGTCAGTCTCCACAACCACAGAGATGCTTCACTGGATTAAAATCTGGTGACTGTGGAGAATGTTGGAGTTTATTGGTGCATTACCCTGCTGAGGGTAGCAATCATAAGATGGGTGCTGTGTTAATGAACGGCTAGAGATAGGCAGCAACAATACTCATGGGGACAGGGTAGGAAATTATGCTTACATAGTTACACTACCACATCCCACCTGAACCACTGATTAAAGGCAATTTCCAGATTTTAATGGATATCAGATAAAAAAAACAAAACATTTTAGATCTGAGAGAACGTTGTGGATGGAAATCCCAGTAGATCAGCAGTTTGTGAAATACTGGGACCAACCCACCTGTCAGTTATAAGCATTCAGTTTTCACTCATATACTGTAAATCCTGGTTGATATGATTGAAAAATGTGTCATAAAATTACCACTGATAATTGTTATATCAGTCAATATCAGTAATTATTGATTAGTTTTTTAATATCTTAAATACCACTGTTGCCATTCCTGTGTCATCCACAGCTTTCACTCCTTTGATTTTTACTTTCAGGCAGTTAAGAGGAACATCAGCAAAACTTGAAACTGCCGCTTGAGCAAACTACTGGCTGCTTGTTGCTAGGTAACCAAAGAGTGAGTGAGTTGATGCCACCAACCTGGCTTAGCTGGCCTGGAAGAATCTGAGTGGCTAAAGCCTTTCCTCTGCCTACATCTCCTAGAATGCTTTGCAGTTTTGGATTGGAGTTCAATCCAAAACTTCTATCTAATGTATTTTCTGTTGATATTGATCACATGTCTATTAAGACATATATTATTATAGTCCTAGTAAATCTTCTGGATTTCAGGTCGTTTTCACCCAGTGTAAATGTTTTTAACTCACTTCAAAGCTTTTATGTGACTGACTAATTAGCTATTTGAGATAACAACTGCTGTACCTCATAGAGGTTTATGTGACATTGTAAAAAGCCAAGTTCAAGTTGATCGGTTTTAATGATTTAAACTTATCAAACTATACATTTATGTTAATTGTGGGGGCTAGTCAAAGAGAATCTTATAAAGAACTTCATATTTCTTTAAGACGCTAAAAGATACCTGCCAACAAAAATTGTAAAAGTAAATGTGAGTTGTTGTACAATGTGCAGTCTTGCACTATTCTTTGTCACATTGTTAGACAGTCAGAAAGCTCATTGGACTGCTAAAAGCCTGCTATCTGGAGTGCTTTCTCAGCATAAGACTTGAAAAATGAATGAGAAATGAATAAAGTAAGGAAAGAACAAAGAGAAAGTTGTCTGCCGGAAAGGTAACAGAATAAAGAAGGGAGATAAAACTGTATCCCATCTACCAACATTATAGAGTTTTGCAGCATAAATGTGCAGATGCATCAAGTCAGAAAATGTCAGGTTATGCTTGGGTTGACTCAGATCAAAATGCACACATGCACACAGGCTGAACTGAAGTGAACCATTTTGGCATCAATAATCTCTTTGTCTTCCCACAACCCAACAGAAATAGTAACTAATCTGCAAACAAGTCGCCTCAGACTCACTTGTTGCTATGGGACTGCAGGCAGAGTCGCTTCACAGCAAAACTAACAGCCAACAAGCGGTGCTGTACTTATGCATGCGGTGTGTTGGAGTCAATTAAAGCTCCAACCTTAATGAATCCAAACTGTGGTTGCTATGAAAACTGGGCTAAATGCTGCTCAAAACCCTAAAATTAGAAAAAGAGATACGCTATCATCCCTTGTTACCTCTAAACACTCTTCCTTTGTCAGAGTTATGAGGACAGATGACACAAGCTGAAATACATTTGGAGTGTTTTCTCAGACTGATAAATGAGATTTGAAGCTCTGCTGATTCCTATCAGGAAAAGTAGGTTCAGAGTCACACAATGACCCTCAATCTAATTAGTTTAGATTTTATTGGTTTCGTCTTCTTCGAGGATGTCTCCTTGTCTTCCAAATACAGAGTGTACGCTTCATGCTCCTTGTTTTTCTGTGTTTGCTTTGTGAATATTTTCATTTTTACGTGAAGTTTTACAGTAAATCTACAGGTAGGCCTCTACCGATAGGTAGCAATGGGTGTTTTCACCATGTAGCAGTTTATTCTGATATTTATTAACAGAACCATGGAAATGTTTTTTTTTATGAAGTCAAGTTTATTTGTATTACACATTTCAGTATACGTAGGCTGTTCAAAGTGTTTTACACTATAAAATCATAAAACTGCAACCTTTGAAAATAGCATAAAAATTATACATTTTGTAAAATAAGACTAAAAAAAATCAAGAAAAAATAATCATAAACTATACATTAAATCTATTGATCAATGTTCCAGTTATAATGAAGAAAAGGCAACTTTGAAATAGGTTTTTATCCTTGAGTTAAAGGAATTCAGTGTTTCGACTGTTTTCAAATTTTCTGGAAGTTTGTTTCAGATGAGTTGAGTATAAAACCCAAATGCTGCTTCTCCATGTTTGGTTCTGGTTCTGTGGATACAGACAACAAATCTTTAATGTTTATGAAGGATAAGAAGATAAGAAACAGAATCCAAGAGCAACGCTGTGTTTGATTATAGATGGCACATAGCCTGCAACCTGCATTTCTTCTGTAAATAATTATTTCTTGCCCGTGCAATGAATTAAGTATCACACATTAGCATAAATAACATAAATAAATAATGCTAATGTTGTTATTTATGCTGATGTTATTTATCATTAGCATAAATAACATTTTGAGTTTGGATTTGATTAGTCCACTTTGGTCTTGTCACTTGTTACTGCTTACAAGTTTTAATTAAAAGTCCATTTGAAAAATACCATATTATTCCTTTTAAGAAAACGCAATCAAATCAACTAATTCTTGACTGCAGTGTACAACGCTTTGCTTATAGTTTCTTGTCACCATGTATGATTGTATATTTTATGGGTTTTGAACTAGGAGGTTTTTACTGTTTTGCGGTTTGTACCTTAAATTCTTATATTAGAAATGGAACGAACTATACTTTATTGTTTGTTTCTATGACATCATGGGAAAAACGTATATATATTAAATGGGAATAACACACTTAACAGGTCTGACCATGGCACACAATAATCTACCTAACTGGCATGCAGTTAAAATACTTTAAATGACCTCGACTGAAGGTGTGATTATTTATTGTTATTTAACCTTAACTGCTGCACTGAATAGCCTGTCATTTTCTAAACAACCATGTCAAAGACAGATGCTGTGATCACTGGAGAGATGATGGTCTGTTTCAGACAGGTCAGTTTATGGGCATGTATCAAGCAAAGAAAACATAAAAGGAATGACTCAAGACATTAATAAAAACTGGAAGGATAATGAGGAAGTTTTATCTTTGCAGTAGAAATGTGGATGAAAAAGAAATAAAATAAAAAAAAATACAAAAAGAGTTACAGTAAGGAACTGTGACTAAACAGCTGGGCAGCCTTAGGAAACAATTCTCTGAAAAAAGGATTCACTTAGCTAGAGAACATACAGATTCAACAAGTCTTGATCCTGCGTGCAGGAAGTGATGCTACCATCATGCCTTGTGCTTACAGAGCCTGTGGGTGCAATGCTATGATCTGGGGAGGCAGTTGGTCTGGATAGGTTAAGTAACATTGTGGGCCTAAAGAATGAGGTCAGCTGACCACCTGAAGACACTGAATAACCAGGTTACTCAGTCAAGGAATTTCTTCTTCTCTGAAGAGGCATATTCTAAGAAAACATTGCCAGAATTCATCTGGCTCAAATTGTGCAAGTGTGCCTCGAGGAGCATAAGACACAATTTTCACACATGAATTGGCCACCAAAGAGTCCAGACCGTAACTCCACTGAGACTCTTTGAGGTATGCTGGAATTTGTGCAGTAGTCTAAAAATCTAAAGTAGACTACATCTTCTTCAGGTCCTACCTGTCCTGGTGTAACCCAGAAGTTGGTCTTAGGTACTATTTCATCGTCAGGGTTCAATGTTCAGGAAGTACAGCATTTCATTTAAATATTATGCTGATGACGACAAAATGTATTTCGTCTTTAATTTGAATGTATCTTTTGCATCCTCGATTGAATTGCCTTCATAAAGTAAAAGACTAGTTGACACAAAACAACCTGACATTCACACACCCTGAAGAGCAATTAATGCAAATTTTAATGGAAATAAATGTTGTTATATTGCATTAGCTCACAGAAACAATATTACATACAATATTACACATATATCTGCATTTAAAATCATTAGCCGATTTTACCCACAGTTTTTAAGAGTTACTGAAAGGTCCAATGCAGTTCCGAACCTTCAGGTTGTAGACTCCAAGTGTAGATCCTTGGCTGAAAAAATTCCTTCCTAATGAATTGAAGGTATCTGACTGTAACAACTTCCTCTGTCTGTGTTTCTCTGTAGGATCTTGCTGACGGTTGTGGTGATCTTCCGTATCCTGATCGTGGCCATTGTTGGAGAGACGGTGTATGAGGATGAACAGACTATGTTCATATGTAACACGCTGCAGCCGGGCTGCAACCAAGCCTGCTATGACAAAGCCTTCCCAATCTCCCACATCCGCTACTGGGTCTTTCAGATCATACTGGTATGCACTCCCAGCTTGTGCTTCATCACCTACTCTGTCCACCAATCAGCCAAGCAAAGAGATCGGCGTTACTCTTTCCTCTATCCCATAATGGAGAAGGACTACGGTGGACGGGACGGGGCGAGAAAGCTGCGCAACATCAATGGTATTCTTGTCCAGCATGGTGGAGATGGAGGGGGAGGGAAGGAGGAACCCGACTGCTTGGAGGTGAAAGAGATCCCCAACGCTCCTCGGGGTCTCACCCATGGCAAGAGCTCCAAAGTTCGGCGACAGGAAGGAATCTCACGCTTTTACATCATTCAAGTCGTGTTTCGAAATGCACTGGAAATTGGCTTCCTAGCAGGCCAGTACTTCCTTTACGGCTTCAGTGTGCCTGGGATTTTTGAGTGCGACCGCTACCCCTGCCTCAAGGAGGTGGAGTGCTACGTGTCCCGGCCCACGGAAAAGACGGTGTTCCTGGTCTTCATGTTCGCTGTGAGCGGCATCTGCGTGGTGCTCAACTTAGCCGAGCTCAACCACCTGGGCTGGCGCAAGATCAAGGCTGCCATCAGGGGAGTCCAGGCCCGCAGGAAGTCTATCTGCGAGATCCGGAAGAAGGACATGGCGCATCTGTCCCAGCCGCCCAACCTGGGACGCACTCAGTCCAGCGAATCCGCCTATGTCTGACAAAAGCATTGAAAATAAAAGAAAAATGAGAGGGGGTTGGGATGGCTTTTCAAGAGGAAAAATGGGAAACGCATTTAGTGTAAAGCAAGGCAATCAGTTTTCTGTTATGGTGGAAGAACACAGAATGTAAAATGACCAAAAGTCTGGCTCTGCAACTTTGAAAATCAAGAGAAGGAGGCAGAGGACTAAGAACATGAAAGTCTAAACCAGGACAAAAAGTTTTTTCCCACATAATGGACTTAATTAACACAATGGTCTCATGAGAAGATATTCCTACCATTTTATATGTCTGTCTTTTATAACTAATTACCTTCTGTCCTCTGTAATGAGAAAAATCCAACCCACATGGGGCCGGAGAGAGAAGAATGAGGGGGAAAAAGGTTTCGAAAGAAGATGGTGAAGATGTTCTCTTGGGAAATTGGAAAATGACTGAGCTGTGTGATGCATCTGATGGTGCTTTTCATCTGGACTTCATCAGCTTCCCTTGAAAGAATTGAGGGAAAGGGGGGAGGCAGGATAGGGGACGAGGAGGAGGAACGACAACATCATTAAAAGAGGAGCGGAAGAACTGTCAGGGTCTTGACAAACCCTAAAGCTGCTCAAGGGGAGGGGGGCTCACCAAGCTGTGTGAGAAACATATAATACAAAAGTGAGGAGTGAAGAGAGGAAGCATTTTTCCTTTCCGATCCTCTCTCCGTCAGAGGCAGACTGAAGCCAGGAGAAACGGAGCTGCCTCCGAACATTATGTCTCGCCTCTGCTGGAACATCGACACAGGCCAAACCGAGAGAGAAAGACTGACGATGTTTTTGCTTTGTCTCTTGGCAAAAGATGATTTCAACACAAACACAGCGACTAGCTACCATAAACACTCTTTTCTTCACCTCCCCTCCACCTCCCTTCCTCCCTCTCAGCTGGCAGCTGTGGAGACAGGGGGCAGGGAGGGACTCGAGTGACAGAAATAACCCCTGCTGCTCTCCTGCTGCATAAACTTTGAAGAGTGAACAAATGGACAGACGGATGGTTAGTTTGAGGCTCTTCTAAAGCACAAACCATACAATCCTCCCTCCAGCATATTGGTGTGCTGGGAGAAAAAAAAGGAGAAGAAAAAGGAGAGCAGAAGGAGAACTAATTGGGAAAGAGAAATTCATCACCTTATTATAACTTCAAACAGTTTTTTTTACAACACAACACTTAAGATTACATTTTTGCTTTCAAAAACAATGGTGCCATCCAGTTACTTCAATCTTCTCTAACAATTACATAGAGTACGACCTGGTTATATTATTTATTCATTCATAGTATATCCAAATAGATTTATTTATCTTTGGCCATGGGTTGGATGAGAAGTTTATTTCAAACCTACAAACTGTTTGTCTCTTTTAATTATTTTTTTTTCCATGTGAAGCGTTTCTCACTGGTCTGGTTGATTTATGAATTGTATGGGGGGGGACAAGTTGGTAATTTTTGTTATTAAATGCTTTGAGGATGTGCAGCTGATTTTTACTTTTTTTTTTTTGCAACTCTTTAGAGTAAATCTGAAGTAAGTGCAGACCTACAGCACTTGTATCTTTCCGACACAGAGCCTTGACTTTTGTTTTTCTTAAAATCAGCTGCCCACCTTCAGGGTACTTAAGGCCTGTGAGCCATTTGATAAAGGCATGTTTACATGAAGCAGTGTTTCTTGAATGATCAAGCTGTGTAACAGTCATGTAGCTTCTCTCTAAGGGGCCGTGATGTTTTTCAGTCTCAGTGGATTTAATTTAGTTTTGTTTTTTTTGTTGTTGTTTGTTTTTTTTTTCCTGACTGGATTTCAGCATGCATGCAGAATTAAAGAAAATTAAGGGAATGATATGAAAGACAAAGAAAAAAAGATGACAGAGAGTGGTGCACCTTGTTTAATGCAGACAGGAGGAAGAGTGGCAGACTGTGGGAACCCCCTGTTGGGATGATGATTGTGTTTCTGGGCCCTCACAGATATGCACAAATGCATAATTTAGAGTGCAGAGCAAACACTGCGGGAGCTGAAGAAACCAGATATAGAGACAGTTCAGTGAACCTTACATTTTATATTCTAAAGAAGTTTTCAGCCAGGACGGTGTGCTTCTGTCACTCTTCAGGGTCGAGCCTTCGCTGACTGAGACAATCAAATGCTCAAATCATCACCTTCTCCCCTCGGAGCGTCGGCATCCTATTTTAACACAGCGGATACCCTTTAGCCTCACATTTCCACATGTAATGTGACCTACATCCTTCAAACGACGGTCCGTCTAATGTCCAACAAACACTTTAGAAATGTAAGATACTAGAAATGTACAATCATAATAAAATATTGGGTTTCAAAGTAGTTGAGGTTTATATTGACACATTTTAATGTTGCTTTCCCCTAGTTACTTGATACGTCACATCCTGTTTTAAAATACACAATTTAAATATGTTCTACACATGTAAGAGACTTTTTTCAAGCAAGGTCAGGATAACATAAATTTTTTATGATATAATATATTTTAATTATGAAGTTATTATGTTGAAATGAAAGTGAGTGATATCAGATGTAATCAACTAAATCTTAAAACTAAATGTTAATATGAACACTTAAATACGAGGGAAGTAGTCATGACCCATAATTTCGGAAGTGATTGCGACTTGAAACCACCATTTCACAATCTTGGTTTTGTTTAGTTTTTTTGTTTGTTTTTGCATATTTTAAAATTTTTAAATTAAAGCTTTACTAAGTAAAACAATTTCTTAAATGTTATGATAGTTCTATGTTAAAAATGTGTTTCATTTATATCAAAAGATGTAAAAATTGGCATGATTACTTTAAAGAAATACTGCTGTGACATTTAGTGAATGGCTAATGATGCTAACTGCTCATAAAAGTTCCTAAAATGATTTTTAAAAAGTTAACTGTTAATTTCTTTTCACTAAAATTTTCACTAAAATACTAAACTCTTGTATTAATTCTATTATTTAGACATAGACAGTTTTGTAAATATTTTTTAAAGTATCTTTGTCCCTCAAAAAGCCACAGAGTCAACAGGAACAACTAATTCAGTTCTAAAGTCTATGTGCTCCTATCTCTTCAATCCAAATTGCAGAATTAGCTGCACCATAAATATATATTAATATGGACAGTAAATGAGAAATCTGATCATTATTAAAGTTGTAAATGGAAATATACCTGATGTTATGAAGATAAATGCTGCAGAGTAGTTAGTGCCTGTGGGATTTGTGTACAAACAGAATAAACAGCACCAGAACAACAAAGATCAGGACCATAAAGCCCGAATTGTAGCATTTCTAAATCAGTGTTTTCTGAACATTTTAGCTAAAACTCAAAGAGGGACCACTGCTTTACATTTATCAAGCAACAAAGCACAATTTATACAAAGCACACATTTAAGTAAGCAATCAAAATTTGAAGTATATATTTTATCCATCCATCCATCCATCTATTTTCCGGTCACCCTTTTCCCTATCGGGGTCGGGAGGTGCTGGTGCCTATCTCCAGCTGCGTTCCGGGCGAGAGGCGGGGTACACCCTGGACAGGTCGCCAGTCTGTCGCAGGTATATATTTTATGCTTAAGCTAAAAACTGTGCAGATGCACGCAGATCCTTATCAGGATCTACTCCTTTATGCTGCTAACAAATTAGCTCTACATGTATCCAAAAGACAACAGTTGGTTTCTGCTAATATTCAGCAGCAGATATCCCCCACTGACTCTATTCTCCATTCCTCACCACTGTCATAATCTCCTGGATTCTTACAGGTGATTATCTCCAGATTTAGTTTCCTCCGAGGATGTTTATGGGGCTCAGTGCCATCGGTACAATCCTCTCTGCGTGCAATAGGAAAGGACAATTTCTCTGACATGACATGCTGGAATGTCTAATAATAGATGTTGGGTTACCTATTACTTACAGTGCTTCTAACGAAAGCCTAAGTCGTGACCTCAAGCTTAAAAGCCGAGCTATATGCAGAGTCTCTTCATAGTACAACCCTGATCTAATCTCCACAGACTCCAGGTCAGAGCTAGTCTGAGTCCTATTTTTTACTGAATGGCACACATGCACATGTTCAACATGGATTTCTCCTGGGAGAAATGCATATATATGTATGAATGTGAGAGCTGGCAGACAGAGTTCACTTGTGCTCTTGGGTTCTGTGGTTATGTCTGGTTTCATTCAGGTCCGAAACACAAACATATCCTTAGAGTGAGGAGACAGAGGGCCATAAATGTGTCCTGCTTTTCTTCGGTTTACGTTTATCCAGCGTTCATTACTGACTCAAGCCTCCTGTGGTTACACGGCCGTGGAGTTTGTCACTCTCACTGTAAAAGCAGTTCCCCGTCAACAGTCTACTACTCTCCAACACTCTGCTTTTCTATTTGTCAATGTGAATTCAATTATGCAACCTTTTTATTCTTATTTGCGTCTCTTTTTTGACTTGTGGGTTCATTTTGTTGTCTGTTGCTCTATTTGTGAGGTGGCATATAAAAAAGAAAAAAAAGATATTTTTTATCTATGTAAATGAACAATTTTTTTTAATTGTGTAAAATCAAGGGTAGAAAGTTAAAATATAATAGCAGAAAAAGATGTTCTATTTCCTCCCTTGCCAAAATGATATGCAAAGTTTAGTTCATTTACAAAGATCTTTTTTTTGACTGCATGTGTGAAGGCTATTGTAAGCATGTTTCTATGTTTTCTTCTACAGAACCTTTAAGGAAAAAACTTTTATAGTCCAAGTTATGGAGCGAGGCTGTTATGTCTTGATGCCAAGTGCACATTTTAAGGCTACAGGTCGTTTGATCCCTTCTCTATTTTGTTCATTTCGTACCCAACTTTTCCAGGTTCAAAGTGTTGCAATCTAATTTTTAAGATTAAACTCATAGTCTTATGAGTATGAGATTATATAAATCCAGTCACTATCATTTACTCAGGTCACTCAGAAAATATTTTGGTTTGATTTGGGGTGACCAGTGATCAGAACAAATGCAAATACAAAGTTTTCTGAAAATAATATGCAAATTAGTTTAATTATATGTGAGATTGTAGGATTTTATGACTGGTTCTAAATTCTTTAATTACTTCAGTATAAATAAATATAAACATCTGTTGTGGGTATGAAATGGCAACATGTCGGTGCAAACTGGTGAGGGGACGAACTGACTCTGAGCTGTACTTAAAACATCCGATTGTTCAGACCGCAGAGTCAGGCAGATTATACCAAAACAGTGATGTTAAAGCTACCTTTCCCAGAAAACATAGATAACTTATTCATACAGTTAATGTTCTACTTTGTGGAATTTGCACATAAATATATATATATATATATATAGTTATATATATATAACTTTAAAAGAGTAGTAGAAGATGTTGTATATTTATAAACCAGTCGCTGAAAAGATTTACTGTAAAAACACAGGGTACATACCAATATATAGTCAGTATAAAAGTAAACGACTGGCACTGGTAGATGTCAGACACTAGAACATTCCAAGGTTTCGCTTTGAGCACAATCTGCATTTTTACCTACAGTTTGTAGAGTTTCAGTTAAATAATAAATCCTCTGTGAAGTATCATATGGACAAATTGTTAGAGTACTGTTCACATACAGCAGACTCAGGAACAAAAACAGTATTAATCTGTCAAAATGCTGTTTCTACTTCTCACGATGTCTTGCACTAAGCCCACACAGGTAAACTGTCCTCTAGCCTGAGCTTTTGCTCACTGGTGCTTTTTTGACCTTGGACCCACTGAGACACATTTCCTTCAGTCCAGCTAAGTACTGCCCAAATATACAGGCCATGTAGCAATGGAAGCCTCCTTAAAAAAATCACAAACACAAAGCAATCAGGCTTTTTCTTTTTGACTGTTACTAACCAGTGGGCTTATTGCATTATAGCCTGCAGCAGGTAATGTAATTTTCATCCATCTCTTCGGTTAATTTATACTGCAGCACAGTAGCAAACCATTTGAATCCTCAGGAATGCGACATAATGAGCTGTCTCATTCATTAACACGGATTGTACTGCTCCCTCTATGTTACTCTTTAAGCTGCTGCCACTAGGACCTTAGATTAACTTAGTAATCACATTATGTAGCCAATCCTAAGGGCTCTCAGCAAGTTTTAAAAAACGCCCGTCATTAAACGTCAAAGGGCTTCTTATTCATTCCAAACTAAAAAGCCATATTAAAAAAATTTAAATCAAAGTTGACTCGCCACGTTATTTTGAAAGAGCACAATGTGAGTCAAGATTAATCACAATCATTTGTGGTCAGACATTGAAAATTTCTTCGTATTTAAACGGGAAATTAGATATCTTGTTTAACGTGAAAAGGTTTATTATGTGCTTTGATTAATGGGAAAAAAAGTCATTTAAAAAACTTCTTTATACAAACATTGAGCTTTACATTTCATCATAGACAAACAAAAAGCTCCCTTCCCTGCTCTACAGCCCTAACATGCAGCGCCTTGCACAACTACTCTTACCTCTTGAACTTTTCCACATTTTATCATGTTAAACTACAAACATCAGTGCATTTCATTGGAATTTTATGTGATGGACCAACAAAAGTAGAGCATATTTGTCAAATGGAAGGAGTAGAGTATGGTTTTAACAGCTTTTGGCAAAGAAAAATCTGTTTCAATTTAAACAGAATAATATGCTGTGATCTGAAGCATCCCATTGCAGAGTTGAGGTCACTTTTCTTGCTAGAAGGTGAACCTCCTCTCCAGTCCCAAGTCTTTCACAGTCTAGTAACTCCTCATGTTTTCCCCCCACCAACCACACCATGATGCTGCCACCACCATGTTTCAGTGTGGGGATGGTGTCTTCAGAGTATTGTGTTTGTTTTTTCTCCTCTGAAGAAAACCTTCTATGTTTGCTGCTTTCTTCTAGTTTTCTTTCAACTGTGTTTTTTCTCGACTTGACAAACATGCAAAACCAATAATCATCCATCAACAGGATGCTTCCATCTGCATTGAAAAATTAGAATGGAGCTCCAACTTAAAAAAAGGTGATAATTTGCCATAAGTAATTGGATGAAGTTTGTCAAATTTACGGTAATTGCATTAGTTTAACTTGACAACTTAATAATAATGCAACATATTTAAGTTGAATCACTTGTTCAATTTTCTCCATGCCTCAATTTTTACATTTTCAGTTGTGATTAAGAAATTTTAAGAAACCGCCAATCATTCTCCTTCCACTTAACTTGTATGTGTTACTTTTTAGCACACACGTCAAATGTTCAGTGTGTCAAATGGTCAAATAGGTTACTTGGATATGAATATATTTGCAAGGCGCTGCATACTGATGCTCACAGGCTCAATTGTAACCCTTTCAGGATTCAGGAACCCACCCTCTGAGCTAAAACGCCATGACATCAGTTGTGATTACTTTGTCTTTTTACAGTAACTGCAGAGGCTGTGAGAGCCTCAAATCACTGCCCAGATCTCACCATGCAGCTTTTACCCTCTGTAAAATTAAATGGTTAGAGTTTTTGAGACATTGATCCTAAATATTCCTCAGGTCAAATCTCACCTTTTTTGACCATGGCATCACAAACCCCAGAGCACGGTACCTTTGTGTCACACTGTGAATATCGACGGGATGAAGACCTGAATGGTTACATGTGAGGGAAGCCGGGGAGCAAAGTGAAATGTGGCCAATATTTGGCATCCTGACAGATGAATATTTAGGATATGTGAAAGAAGAGATAGATTTCAACCCTTGGAAATTACATTTATCTGCGACATCTGCTTGGATGTAAAACTTGGACTGAACACACAAACAATGTACTGCACACTCAAACACGCTCACGCTTCGTGACCTTCATTAAAAAGATTTAACGTTCATGACTGCAGATTAGATAATGTAAGCAACAGACCTTTGTTAAAGGTCCACTGTATATTTCTTACTGGTGTACGTATGGAAAGCCTCAATAAAACCTTGAATGTTATTTCAAGCCTGAGGTGAACTTGTGTCTACTGATTTATTACCTTTAAGAGACAACCATTTTTATCAGTATTTCCTGTAAAAATGCTCCAAAATGATTGAAACAAATGCATGTTTTCTTGCAGGAGCACAATTTAAAATCGTTTATGAAGTGGTAAAAATATTGCACGGGTCTTTCCGTGCGAGTCCCTGCATGGCATCAAGGATTCTTTGAAAACTG
This sequence comes from Poeciliopsis gracilis, assembly GCA_911649635.1. Lineage (NCBI taxonomy): Eukaryota > Metazoa > Chordata > Actinopteri > Cyprinodontiformes > Poeciliidae > Poeciliopsis > Poeciliopsis gracilis. Next base: position 3,286,701 of record CAJVRI010000884.1, on the reverse strand, counting down.
GAACTGTAAACTGAAAATTAGATAGACTTTTAGGGGGTATTCACAACATGGCTGTTTATTCTACTTTAATTCTTTTGTCTAGAAAGTCCGATTTGTTTGGGGAGTGCAAATGCAAATTTAAATTCTAATGCGGACTGAAAAAGCGAACTCTGACCCGCCTATAAACCAATGTCTTGGTCAGGTTGACGTGAACAACCTGAGCAGTTTGAATGGGCATTCTGGTCAATGTATTACTCTATGTTGATATAATATATATCAGCAAAGCTGTAATTTAAGCTATATTAATAGAAATTGGGTAAGAAATAAGGACACTACAATCATTTGGTGACAGATTCCTGCTCATCCTGCATTGGAACAGTATGGTTTTGTGGACATGACTCAATAGCTCACAGTGATGGCAACTGCAGGAGCATCACTAGCATTAACTGCTTTTAGGCAATGTCCAAACCTTGTGAAATGTTGAAGAAGAAGATTAGGTTCTCTCCTAGCAAAGCACTGATTCCAAGTTAAAGATTGTATTTTTCTTAGTTTTCAGTGAGATTATGCAGCTGCAATAAAATTACATTTATTTAAGGAATTCAGTGAGCTAAGCTGATACTGTATGTATTATTTTTATACCAGTGTATGTTTGAGATTGTGGTAATTCCTGCACAATGCTAACGATTATGGAGAGAACGTGAGTGTGTGGGAGAGATGTGATTGAGAAAAGTAAAAAAAAAAAAAAAGAATAAAAAGATTCAGTGCTGTAAAAGGAAACAGAGTCAGGTGACATCAGCTTGTATTGATACAGGTCTAAATATAGCAGACAGAAAGCAGTACTTGCAGGGAGATGTGTGCAGCACAGCTGGTTGGCGTAATGACATTTCTGAACTCAGTAGGTGACTCTGAAACGTTTCAGCGGGATTAAAACCTTTCCACCGTGCCACTGATGGGAGGACAGGAACCATATCTGTGTGTGCAATCGCGTGCTTTTTATGACCTCCTGTTTTTAGGAACACACAGTTCACACACAGCTGCTACGATGCGAGCGCATCCACAAAACACACGGCATGTAGGTGTTTCCCATTTCGAAACCTGCGAGTGTCCAAACCCCATCCACCCCCTCTCATGCGAGGTCACATGGTGGCTCCGCTCGACTAGGATTGAAGGCTTGTTGCCACGGCGATAAGCCAGCTGGTAATATCTCTAAGCACAGCCAGGATTAATCTGCGGACAGATGGCTGGCTGCACGGTGTCACTTCCTGAAACAGGCACATGCATGGGATTCATATTCTCCTCCATCACCATTGTCCCCTTTTATCTTCACATTTCCCTCACTGCTGTGGAAACACACACACACACATGCGCGTCATCATCTGCCTCCTTCATAAACATGAAGTTTTAGTCGGTCTCATTATCATCACAACCATCATGGCCGACCTTGGTCTGTTCCCCCCAGTTGTCAAATCCATGACACCATGGTTAAATCAGTGAGGTTAGTATTCATCACTACAACATTATGATAATAAAAAAGAGAGCACATTATTTCATGGGTCAGAGGCTTTACATATCATCCACACCAGGCGTTCTGGTTTTACTCACTAGACAATTTACAGATATTTAGAAGTGAGCATGACGTCCAGAAACACACTCACCTTTAAGATTTCATGTGCTGCACTCAGATCTGAAGAGTTATGCTTTTCAAGTACCTGCTAAAAATAGAGTTATTTTTTGCACTTCAAAGTTATCTCTGGATGCTTTGGGAGTTTTTTTTTAGAGTCACTGTCAAAAATAGTCAAGCACCGAGAAGAATAGGTATGGATTTGGATTTAAAGGGGGGTATTATGTAAAAATTGACCTTTTTGAGCTTCATATTGTGTTATAATATTATTCTCTCATCAAAATCATGCCTGGATCCATGTTAAAGAAATCCTTTAATTGCCTGTGGGAGCCATTCAGGGAAGTCTAAATGCTTGCGCTAAAAAAACGCTGCCTGTTTCCACAACTCTCTTCTGCAGAGCTGCAGTCTCCAGCTGAGCTTCTGCCTCATAGAGCACCCCCCCTCCCCCCTCTCCCCCCTCAGCTCCTTCAGACTACCGGCAGTAGCCACCTGGTGGAACTATACATCTGCATCTACTTATCATAGAAACTGCTTCTCAGTTCAACACTCCAAAGAACAGTTGAAAATGGCATAATGGAGGAGTGGTGTTGTTGTAATGATGTAATGAAGGTGGAGTGTCAGAAAGAGCGAAGCTTCTTAAAGAAAAACTTGGATCTTAATAACTGTAGACCAAACTATCATCAAACATCCTGGGTTTATGATGCTGGTTATAAACCATCCCATATCATAAATTATATGATATGGGAAACATCTGACTTTATGTCATGTCTTAAGTTGCAGGAATAGAAAGAAGTGATACAACTTTCTCAACTTGGTAGTAGGTTTAAATGTTAATCAGTTTATGTACCATAATATTTCCAGATACCTATACATTACACATGCAGTAATTATTTTCTTATGCTGATTTCACAGTCACCTCTGTGTTTCTGTCAACCAGGGCACTTCACTTGTGCAGAAATTCAGAGAGATAAGATCAATATTTTAGTGTGTGTACATTAGAACCATTTACAGTTCCTATTGTGGCTCATAAATGTACTTTTGCACCCCTGCATGTCAACAGCATTAATATTCTCTTTTCTGTTTTCTGCCAGATCTCTGCATAAATCTTTATAGTATTCTAAATTGTTGCCACTATGAATCTCATCCTCCCTATTGTGACTGCAAGAACTGATCAAGACACAGAAGACATTTTTAAACAGGCGTAAAGTGGTCACAGAATGTCTTTTCACTGTTATTTAACATAATGAATACTTTTGGTTTGAGTTTTCTTCATAGCTCCACAGGTTGTGTAGTTTGGTACAGTTTTAAAAACTATTGGCATAAAGCTTTCTCATTTTGATTTTAGACTAATTGAAATCCACAATGCCACAATAAATTTATATCATTTTGCCTTCTTATAACCTTAAGGAAACCTGACTAGCATAGAGTGAACACCAACGGGCTTTCTGTCTGAGAGCAGAGCAGCTAAAGAAGTTCATGCAAATGTTATTTTATTGTAATTCAGGATGTTCCTAGTTCCCTGTAAAATCCAGGACTAGATATAAAGCTCTTAATGACCAAACTGTATTGTATCTTAAAGACCTTATATTGACACATAATCCTAACAGAGTGCTTTGCTCTGAGAGAGCAGGCTTACTTGTGGTTCCAAGTGTTTCTAAAAGTAGAACATGATTTTAGCAGAATCCTGCTTAACCAGCTGCAAGCTTGTTTTTGAGGAGACAGTCTTTACTTTTCTACATTAGGACAAATAATGTAACTATCTTTTTAATGCAAAGTGCATTTCCAGCATTGATATCTCTTAAATGTTTTTGTGTTTTGTCACGTTGAAGCCACAAAACATTTAGAAATGTCAGCTAAGGATGATGGGCATGTGATTTGCAACATCTTCAAAATATTTCACAAATAAAAATCAGAAAAATGTGTAGTCACACACCTTTAATCTATCACCTCTAAATAACATCCAGTGTAACCAATTGCCTTCAAAAGTCACTTAATTGGAAAGTAGAAAGTAAACAGAGTATTTGTGTGTAATTTCATCTAATCTATAATCCCGTGAAAGCTTCTGAGGTTTATTAGAGAACTTTAAGGAACAAACAGCGTCATAAACACCAAGCAACACATTAGATAGTTTTACAGATAAAGTTGATGAGAAGGTTAAACCCGAACCCAACAGCTTTGAACATCTAATGCAGCAATGTTCAGTATCTGGAAATGGATAAAATCCAGTACGGCTATAATCCTACATGGCCACCGACCTAAACTGACTAACTGGGTAAGAAGAAAGGGATTCTTCTTACCCAGTTGTGCATCTCATTTGATTGATCTTCGTCCTATTCAGGGTCACAAGAGAACATTGTGGCCACCTCTGCTGCTAACAGACAAAATGACAAAAGATCTGCAGCTAATTACCAGCAAAACAGAAAGATACAGTATCATCTCTAATGGAAAATAAGAGATTAAAGACACTGGTGTACAGACAACCTTATCGTAAAGAGAAAGACCTCAGCTGAAATTTGACTTTTTAGACACTGCACAGGCAAATTGCAGTGTCTAAAAAGAAGCGATTTCCCTTTTATCTAGGCTTTAGTTAAAATTTTCTTGATTTGATGATGAGATCAATTTTGACTTCATTACCCAGTATAACAAATTTAACCCAAAGGTATTTACAGCATCAGTTTGCAGGCTCCCTGCTTAGACGTGTAGTGAACTACACTATAAATGTAGTGTAGTGTAGTTCACTACACGTCTAAGCAGGGTCGCCCCCTCAAAAAACTTTGAAAGTTCAATCAAGCAAAAATGTTGCATGTTTGATGTGAATAAATATATCTCTTATCATATTTCATTTAACCACTCATGTCTAATTCTCTTTTTTCACGGCTCTACTGCAAAACAGCGGTATTAGCCATCTCATCAAAGAGGATTAGACGCACGGGAATTAATACTCCAGCTTTTGCCTGTAGTTATCTATGAAAGAAGCTGATGATGAAAGCTGGCTGAAGGCACATTTTTCTTCATCAGATGAGGGAAACATATTTCCCAGATCACAGTTACGACTCTTATTACGTTTGGATGTTTTTTAGTTGTGCATCATCCCACTACATCCAGGATTAGGCCTTGCAGTTCATACTGGTTAAGGGTTTGTGACTACTTATAGAAGTGGACTGCAACATAGATGAACTAAAAAGGTGAATTACCTCCTCATTTAACTGTGTTCTACATAACCCGAATGATGATTTAAATATTTGATTCAGGCAGGTTAAAGCTGAAGCATCAAAAAGTTGAAGGACAGTGGCCCTTGAGGGTTGGCGTTTGACATCTGTGGTTTAAAATAGCATTCCCATAAATAGCACAGAAGTTTTTGAGGTTGGAGTTGCATTAAGTAAATCTGGAGAATTACATTTCACGCATAAATTTATAATGGACATTGCAACAGGACACAAAATTATGAAATTCCAATCAAACTTTTAAAAAAGCACACTGAAGAAAACCTAGATTTTCTGCATATAGAACATTTGGGTCACTTGTCGTTAAAGTGGGTCATAAGGTCTGGTTGTAGACTGATTTCATGGCTTTAGTTAAGACTAGTCATATGGGCAACTTCTCCTGCAGGGCTCCAAACTTTCCCAGTAGAACAACAGAGGAAGCATTCATGCTGTAAAGAGTTTAGCATTGTATGTTTGGACCAGAAACATACAATGCTTCTCTGATGAGCCAAGAAAGACAGTCACATGGTCAAAGGATAATGAATGTTTTCAGAACTGAAAGGAAATCTATTCATATTCCAATTTGATGGTTTTCATTTGATTACTTTATGTTCTAAGTACTCTGTTCTGCTGTGAAACTCCTGATTAATATGACCAGTAAAGTAGTTACAGTCATACTCATGACAGGAAAGGAGGTATTATATTAAATCAACATTTTTAGCTCTATATATCATGTTATAATGTTATTCTCTCACCAAAGAGGGAGCTTCTGCCTCATCCCATGCCTTCCCAATCCAGTTCCTCCAGACTAGCCAGCAACAATTAGTAAACACCTGGTGGAACGGCACGTTTGCTGAGCTCATCATACAAACTATTTCTCAGTCCATTGCTCCTAAGAACGGTTGTAAATGATATGAAGAAGCATTGTTGTTGTGACATACTTAAGGCTAAGTGTCAGAAAAAGCAGGAGCTTCTTAAAGAGACAAAGGCCAATTACAAGTCATCAAATCATGAAGGTAGATTTCTTTTAAGTCAAATTTGATATATTCCGAAATACTTTGCTCTATAAAATAACACTTTCTATGAAACCTCTGAACCACATGCCCGTATTTAGTTACTTTTATCAAACAAAACAATTTTTTTAGAGAAAAATTATTTCTGACATTTTGTTTTATAGAGGGTTCACCACATGTTGCATGAGTTTAATTGATTTTCAGTCTTAGTTCGGCCACCTTAAAGATGATCGAAGTTGAACCCATAGTTTTAGACTCGAGAATTTTTACAAGAGGAAAACGGCGAGAGAGTCAACTGCTCAAAGAAAGATATTTACTTCTTAAAAACCTTTAGCAGAACCTCTCTTTAAAATTCTGAACAATCCCTGAAGGATCCTTTAGCAAAGTGGGAAAACAGAAATGCCTTAAAGGGAAAAGAAAGGAGGGAGAGAAGATATGACAGATGAAGCAGCAGAAGATGAAGGGACAGTAAGGAGATAAATTAAAAAGTAGCAAAAACATTGAAAGTGCATGTTAACATAATGTGTGCTGAGGCTGAGGAAAGGATGTATGTGTGAGAAACAGAGCGCTCTGCAGCAGAGATGGAGTAAGAGAATAGGAGAACATGCTGGCTGTTCTGCCTGGCTGACTCTGCTCTGTCTTCAGGGAGAGCAGCTGAGGAGGAGGGGGAGAGGAAGAGGCGAGGAAGATGAGGAGTAGGAAGTTTGAATGCAGAGCAGAAATGGAGGGAGAGAAAGAGGTCAGAAGAGGAGAGGGAGAAATTGGATGGTAGATAAGGGGAAAGAAACGGAGTAAAAGGCAAAGTGATGCTTCAATGCGGATGAAGAACTGGCTGTCATGTTGTTAAAACAAAAGTGGCCTTAGGAGAGCTCGGACGGACCTTAGAGATGGACAAATGGAGAAAGACGGGGGTGAAATAACCATTAAAGTGAACCAAATAAAACCAAAAAGGAGTTTAAAAAAAGGAGAAAATACAGTAAAATGTGAGCAGAATCAGGAGGAATCTGAAGAAAAGTTGAACATGGAGACTGTGGATAAGAGGGACACTAAGTCACGAGAAAAGAGGGGAGAAGAAGAAATAAGGAGAAGGGATGGAATGGTGTCAGAGTGATTGTGAGATGGCAAGGCAGTAGCTTTGGGCAGGGTGAGAGGAAGTGATGCGTACTCTAACAGGAAGGAGCAGATCTCAGCGGCATGCGCCAATCAAACACCAGTCCGGTTCTCCCAGGCGCCCTTCTTGACCGCCAGCATGAACGCAAAGATACTACCGGCGTGGGAACACACACAGAAACTCATACTCATTAAAAAGGTTTGGAGGGGATCCACTTTGCCAATTAAACTGACATGTATTAAGAACTACAAGAAGAAGAACATGGCCTCTTCATTGAACATAGAATCACGATCTTGTCTGTTTCCCGAGGCACGTTTCTTGTCATCTGACACATCTGAAACTTAAATGTCAATTTAAATGACAACCCAGCCACCAAATTAGAAAAGCAGGTGAAATGTTGTGGAGATGAGAATTTAGGATGTATTCACATCAGCCCGGTTTAGTCCACTTTATTTGAATTCTAGTTCATTTACCTAAAAAGTCTGGTTTGTTGGGGAGGTGTGAATGTGTACAGTAATTGCACTCAGCTAAGGACCAAAAAAGTGAAATCTGGTTTGCCTGCAAACATGGTCTCGGTTCGGCTGAAGTGAACTCTGGTGTGGTTCAAATGCAAATGTGAACCCCAAGTGGGCCTGAGACCGCTCCAAAAGCAGGAAGAGGACTGTAGTGCAGAGCATTCTGGATAAATACAACAAAAACAAAAGCGTGAGTCTATCACTCGTGGGAGAAAGACAGAATAGTTGCCAAAAGTTGCCAAAGACTCACTCGTGTGCCAAAGACAGAATAGTTGCACTCAATGTCTTGTTCAGAAATGTTTGTGTTGTTTCCATGAGTTTAATAAAAATATTTAAATAATAAATTTATATTATTTGACATTTTCGTGAGATCTGAACATCTTTATGGACACTTATCTCCATAAATCACTGAAGTCCTAACTAATACAGAAAGTAAACTGAAATGCAATGGCTACCTAGATGGGTATAAAATAATTTGATAATGGAAACAAAATAGAAGTGGGTTTGGAGAAACTAGCAACATAGGGGTGTGAAATAGGAGTACGAAGAATTGGGTGTATAAGGGATGAGGGGACAGTGTGATTGTTTAACAAACAGTATCTGGTTGCAAAAGCCAATTTGTTGTCCCCCTGCTCTCAACCTTTTATCAGCTCAGCCAAGTGCTGACATTTGCTGCCAAGTAAACACAAATTACTGTCATTTCTTGAGGAGGAACTGAATCCAAAAGCAGATGCTGAATGTTGGGATGAAGTCTTGAGAGTGTGAGGAACTGAGGTGCGTCTGACGGGAACTAACAAATGCCAGAAGGAGGACAGGCGAACCTGCATGAAGGGTGTGACAGGATCTGACAAAGAAGTACTAACCCTGACCACCTTTTCACTGCAGCGGAGGTGACTGAATGACACGAGAAACAGGAGAGTCTGATCAGCAGAATGTAGTGAAACCCAGCGAGGTCCTGAAGTGAGGAGCTCTATCTTAAAACATATAGGAATGGTTGTCTTCCAGGATTAAGCAAACAGTTCATTAATGTGAACAGAGCTGCACACAGGGAAACAAACTTCCTCATCAATTATCATTCATGTTCATGTGTATTATGGATGCTGCTGTTAAGTAGGATTTGAAGGACAGACTGTAAATGCCCTGTTCACCCAGGCTGCCCTTTAAAGCTGTTTTTAAATGCCATCAAAAGGCATCATTTCTACATACTTTTAAAATCTGATTAAGTCAGAGATTGTGCCGATGTTTCCCCCAACGTTTAAGTCCAAAAAGGGTGAAGTCATTAAAGTAATTGCCAGGCACCTTTTAAAGTGGTTGAGAAGCATAGAAGCAACATTGAAACTATGTTTTCCTCTCCATTTAATAGCTTTGGATTTTATGTTTAGTCTAACACACAATTATGGACAACAGCTAAAATGACAGAAGATTGGATGATGAATTCTAAATAAGTGTTTTTCCAATCTTGTGACTGCTACTTTATGCATATTTATATCATCTTTAATGTGTTGATATACTGTTAAGACAAGTACAAATTAAAGTTTCATGCAGGCTTACTTGTTCTCGTTGAACATAATCTGTTTGTACCTACCTGTATACAGAAACCAGAGGACACCATCCATCTGTCTGGAAAGCGCCTTCTCTGTAATGTCCACCATTGAAGATCATTACCGGTGCTTTCGGAAAGAAATCACTCACTTTAACTGCCTCTCCAAGCATGGGTACTTTGTTTGGGACAACCTGATGGATGCAGCGCCAGGAAAGGAAGAAACTTGGAAGCTGGTGCTGTGACCGATGCCAGGAGACGACTTGTCGTAGTGTTATTATTATGGTGCCATTGTGTGGACGTTGATCCAGTGCAGGAACAAAGGTACTAAAGCCTGATGGTTTATCACGTGTGAGTGGAACATTCAGGCAGCATCACACCGGAACAATCAGGGATCGTTTTCGTGTCGCATGACTTTAGGGATGTGACAGATTGGACAGTTCTCATCACCTGCTGTCATGAATCAGTCAGATTCTTTTGCTGCATGTCAGATATTTTTGTTACCTGCCAAGCCAAACCACCAGTGTGTGTAACGATAGGTAATCTGAGGTCGATGGAGAAATGTGTGTGTGTTGAATATGCAGCTTTTAATAAGTCACTCTGGCTGCTCTATATACAAGTTCAGTGCTCTTAGAGTATTTTAAAATAGCCAGTTAATCCAAACAAGATTGTGGTTAAATTTTTTTTTTCTTTTTTTAATAGCATTTGTGCTGGAACTTCTTTTACTTTCTTAAACACCCTATGTAAACATGTCTGCTTTTCTCTGGTCCCTTCAGTGACGTGGCAAACTACTCTCAGTTTCATCAAAAAGTTTGTTTCTACAATATGAATCTTATCCAGGAGTCAGTCCAGATAGAGTCCATTATTACATCCCAGGTTTTCCACCATACGAGGGTGAAAACGAAGCCTCGCTGTACAAACATACTGTAGAAAAATACAGAAAAAAATATTTCCAAAGAAGTTTCTATTTGGTTGTTTTATTGTAATTATTAAAATAATGTACAGTTCACACTACTCAACAATTTAAATTTTTACGTATGTTTTCATCTTTTCTGTAAATTGCCCGTCCAAAGTAATGATTCATAGTTTAAAATCATTCATCAGAGTTTAAAAAAAATAACCTCAATTCCTATGGATCATTACCAAGACATGTTTTTAGATGTTTTAAGTGAAACAATATGTGAATATTAAGGAATTATTGACAAGCTCCTACACCTTGCTGAAAAGTTACTTATATGTTACTTTTGTCCTAATTCAAGTGCACTAGAAACCAGACCAGAACTAGTTGGTTAGCAGCTCTTCATTGCTCTTCAGCAAAAGGTTTTAACTATATGACTTTCTTTACCGTCAGAGCTCTGATTTGACAAGTAACATGCCACCAAGTTTCAGCTGAAATGTGGTACAGTCTAACTTGTTCATGCCTGTAAAAACACACGTGTGGAGTGATATCGCTACGACGACGGACTGGCAACCTGTCCAGGCTGTAGCCTGCCTCTAGGTACCAGCGCCCCTCCCGACCCCAATGGGGTAAGGGATAAGATAATGGGATCTTCTTGGAAGATGAAAGTTCCAAGATGAGGTATTTTATGGAAGTTCATAAAATACCTCTCATAAAATACCTCTGTATTACTTATATGTTACTTTCACTAGTTTTTGTCATTGTCAATGACAATGTTTGGATCAATAAGGATAAAGATTTTGCTGAAATTGTTGAAACTTCCAGGGTGGTGTAAGTTTTTGCTGTCACTTTTCCTCTCTGTTATGTCACAGTAACTCTGTCAGCATCAGCAGATAGTCATCTGACTGGATGGAGCCATGAGCCAAAGTGCCATCAATAATTCTTCTCCTTCAGGGTGACAGACGTTGGATCTGTGGACATGCGAACAGATGAGTCAGCTGGAGGAAAATGAAAAACTAACCATCAGGAAGAACTGCAATAAATATTTAGGAGATTTACATGTTATTGACCTGAGCTCAGGGGGGAATTAATATGGCTCATTTACAGAGCACAGACCACAACATTGAACAACGCTGTTATCAAGGAGGCCAAAAAACGATATGCGAGTTTTAAATGTTCCTTTGCAGATGTCATTTTCTAGGTTTTACTGAACATATGAAAGCCTTCCAGACTCCTCTGTATCAGAGAGAAAATCCCCAGCTGGCGGCACCACAGTCTGACCCCACTGGTGATAATCTGCATAGACGATTCATTTATGTGCATGGATGCTTCTAAAAGATATCAATACCTTGCTGTTTTTAGTTATTTTACTTAGCAGCTAGGACACTGGAATAAGACTGCCTACTGTCTTTAAAACCTCCAATACTGTGATTGACTGACACATCAAAACGTGATTGTATTTTCAAAATATGGCATGTTTTGAAAACCTCACTTAAGTGTGCAATTTGCAGAAGTTAGGGACCACAGCTGTAGAATATCTGAAATCAGCAAATACTTGAAAACCAATCTAAAAATGCCTCCAACATTCTGTTTTAATAGTTCAAACACCAAATATACATTAATATGGAATAATATGTGCAGTGGAAAACAGCTTAGCTCTACCAAAAGAACTAATATATGCAGTTTTCTCCACTCCTTGGGGTACAGTCAATCAGTGCAAAGAAAAAGCAGGTCACTCCTTGATTGTAATGCCAGCCAATAGCTTGTTAAGTAACATTGTGCTTAGGAATTTCAGTGAAGCTGCATTTTCTTTGGAATGTTTTAGATATGATCTTGGAAATAGCTGCAAATAACTTGTGAAAACATTCCACAAAATAAGTGAATACACTGAAAGGGCAATTGATGTTTCCATAAACTACTCGTCTGGGAGATTGTTTTCCTACTGCTTTCTCAGCCACCCTCTCATAATGATGCCACTGCAAGTATTGACATGTAGGTTATTGTTTCCTTACAACATGCATGATTTCCCAATAGAAAGATATGAGAACTTAATTGACCAGATTTATTTGCAACACTCAGATTATAATTTCAGACAAATACAACCTGAGTAAAAGCAAAATAAATTCAGTTTCCAAAATTTGAATCTTTGCTGTAACCAGTGAGCTATGGGTTTTGTCTTCTACTGGAAAATACTGATAGGAAATGTCCAAACATTATTTTCAGACCCTGAACCTAAACTTACAACAACCCAGCAAGGAGCGTAAACGAATACTATCATTTGGCAGCCCAGATCTTTTTATTGCGTATACTGTATGATTCATGTTTGCACAAGGAAACTTCTCTGCTATATTTAGTATTTTCTACCATTCACAAAACAAATAGATGTGACTGATACAAAATATTTCCTTTGCAGCAGCTGACATGAATAAGTAGTTCCAGGAAAGGAACGGACATTAAATGAGTACAAACATGTCCATTGGCTAAAAGAAATCCTGAAAACAGATGGTGAAAGCAGTGCAGCCTCGAAAGAATGAGCTGCCTTTGAGAAAATATTATGCACCATGTCAATTTATTTCAAACCAAAATGAATTTCAAAGCCCAGTTTTGAATTAGCATGGTGATTTAATTTCATTTCTCCATCTCTCTCCAGTCACACATTAGTCGTTTCTGCTTGCTGTAATGACTTTCCTAATAGCCACTGTGGAAAACAACAAGAATAATTTACTGTAAGCCTACTCCGTGTTCTCCAAATTACTTTTTACATCCACAGTTTTATTGTTATAAATCTTTCCTTTAAGGTTGGGTGGATGATGCAAAGGAAGTGAAAGTACACACTGGACCAATGCAGCCTCACAGTGAAGGTGGCTGCAGAAGAAATGTGGGAAATAAATGTGAGGAGGTGCAGAGTGGGGTGAATTAAAGGACAGTTTACCAAAATGAAGTAGTTCATGGCGCTCTGCGGACATATCTGGTTTGTGTTTAACCTTTAGGGAGAATTAACACAGGATAAATAAATCAGATCATCCTAGCAGCTTAAACAGTCCTCCTGTTGTTTGATCAGTTATGTGGAAAGTTGTGGGAACAAATGGATAAAACAGAGTGCAGCCGGCTGTCCGAGGCTGTACATGTTTCCAGTAATTATTGATCACATATTCCAGGTTCGCAGGGTTTTTGAAAAACAGCATTTTTATGAATGTTTTCTTTTAAATTACGGTGTTTGATAATATAAAACAATCAAAAAAGTAAAAAGAAGTGATCCAGTTAGTCAGCTCAGTTTATATTTATCTTGATCTTTTGGTCTGTACACTGCATAACTCATAGTTTATAAAGCAATACAATGTTTGCTATATGTAGTTCACCGGAAGTCCCTCATTGTCATCATTCAGCTCTGCAGACCAGGTTGCAACTAAAAGTTGCAGAACAGAAACTCTCCAGCAATGGACCTGGCGGATAATCGGAAAGCTAAGCGCTCTGTTAATGCTAAGATTAAGGAAGCTACTATTAATTCTGCTGTTTGTGACATAGCTTTCTCCATTTTTAAGCAAACCTCATAAACAATTCATGCTTATGCTATATTTTCTTTACATTGGTTTATCACATAAAATCCCAATGAAACACTTTGATGTGTCAGTTTATAACATAACTAAATGGAAAACTGTTAAGAGTTTCCCTTTTGTAAAGCAATGAATACAGTACTTTATAAATTAACATCTGCATGAAACGGCTGCAAAATTAAAAAAACATAGAAACAACGTAAATAAATCATGTATATGTTCTCCAACTTAAACCAAACACAAACATCTCTGTGTTAAATTTTTTGTTATTTTAGATGGGAAGAAGTAATTCAGCTTCTGGCTGTGTTTTGAATTAGTTGCACCAGCGTCCCACTGACTGCTACAAAATTAACAACCCCTTAATAATTGAGCTTCCGTCAGCTGTTGCTTTACCTAATGGAGGCCAGCTTTAATGTTAAACACATTGCTGTGAAAAAGGATCTGAATTCTTACATATTTCTCATGATTTAGCTGTTTTGTTACAACTTTAATACAATTGAAACTTGAATAGATATGAAATTTTGTTGCCAGATGATGAAAAGGTACCTAATGGCAGAATAGAATAGAATAGAATAGAATAGAATAGAATAGAATAGAATAGAATAGAATAGAATAGAATAGACTGATATGCTGACACCTAATCCATCCATAGTGCTACATAGTGGTAAATGCAAATATAATCATAATCACTATAAAATGTTAAATTTCATTATTTATCTTTCTGTGTTACTCTTGCTCACAGAAGTTGTCATTGAGAAATTGTGATAACTGCCAGTGTTCAACATCACTGGGAAGGAAATTTGGCATAAACACACACGAAAGTCATGCCATAGCATCTCCATTGGATTTTCTTCCAGACTTTGACTAGGTCACTCCACAACTTTTAAGCAGTTTTTTTGCTTTTTGCTGCATGAGAGATATTGAGAGGTTGCTGGTGTGACTTAGATAATTATTTTGCTGTACAATCCAAAAGTAATACAGTTTAATGTGACACAGTCTACTTCAAGACTCTATGGTACAGCAAGTCATTCAGATCCTGAAGCAGCCCCAGATAATCACACTTTCACCACACAGTGTTTGACTAATGGCCTAATATGCTTTGTTTGTGTTACACCAGCTGGCAGTCCATAGAATATTTTCCCAACAGTTTTTGGGGTGGGTTTTTTTTTTCTTTTTTGAAAATGTAAGACAAGACTTTATGTTTTTTTGTTCAGTCGAGGTTTTCAATCATAAACTGTCCCATGGAGGCTGATCTGCCCTGCCCATCTTTCTTATGTCTAAATCATAAACACTGACCTTAATTTTGTTTATGTTTTGTGTTTTTATGTTTTGAAGTTTCATGTGCTTCAGAATCATTTTGTCGTTTGCTGGACATTTCCATTTTCCTGTTGATTAAAAACAACCAACCAAACAAACATTCCAGCACTGCCATTAATTTTTAAGGCAACATCTTCAGATCCTTCCTAGACCGATATATGTTGCTGCAGAGTGGTCCAAATTTAGCTTTTTCATGCTAACTAATGGATGGAGTGGAAAAAATATGCACAGGGCTAATGAGAGAAGACAAGTCAGGAGGGACAGATGGAGGTGACATAAGACCATGAGACGCAGAGGATGAGTAGATGGAGATGAGAAAAGCTCTATGCTGTAATATTCACTTCCTCTAATGTGAAACCACAGGCTGGTGGTCGCATGACATGATAATCATGGCAGAACCCTTATTAAGTTTGAGCCTCATTAATTAGCTTTCAACCTCTGTACTTCAACATGATGAAAGAGACACTGACTGTATGCATGGACGGAGCAGGAAGCTGACTGATGAAGATGAGAACGAGAGCGCTGCACTTAATGGTATTCTGATAGTGACTTTAAACATGCGAGCAGAAGACTGTGTTTTGCGACAGAGTTGTGGTCGTTAAAAATCAGCAGATTTGAAAGTGAATCTGATTCTAAGGATGTAATCGCTTTATTGAGTGATGATGAAGAAAGGAGGGTGATTCACATGACTTAAGGTGGAGTTTTAAGGATGGATGGGTGAATGTTCAGATGAAGGGTGAAATCAAATATTTAGGAGTCATTTTGACATGGAAGGAAATCTATAAGGATGTAAAGAAGATCTCCAAAGGACAAAGACAGACAAATAATGGTACTGAAGAATCAAAAGGGGAAAGAGAACGCTGTTGGTAAAGGTGGCTTTGTTTACATGCCTATTTGTATGCAGTGAGGCCAATGGCATCATACAATCATCATTATGAGTAATGCTGCAGCACAGAGTTGTTTCTTCTGCCATGATGCATGAGGAACAATGTAAAAACATTACTTTGATACATTAGGTTTTGTGTGGAGTTCTTCCAGCTGTCACATAAAGGATCAGTGAATCACAGGAATGACACACAGCACTTCCTGAAGAGTAAAAAAAAAAAAAAATAGATCGCTTTCCTGTTGGCTCATTTTCTTCAGCTTTCCATTACTCCACATATTCTGCAGTTTATCTCTGAATCGTAACACTCGCAACACAAAACAGGTCTTATTTCAAACCCCAACTTTCATAATAGACATTGGTGGGTTGGATGTTTGAGAACAACATCCCTACATGGAGGGTAGTCTGGTTCACTTCACAAAATATGCAGCATCATCAGGAGAGAATATAGCACCACTGCTGTACAGCAAGAAGGTCTGGAGTTCGAATTCTGGCATGTATTTGTTCAACCTGCATCTTCAAAATGATGTTCAAATAATGCAAAATAAAATTCAAACATGTGAATAAAATATTTTTTTAAAAGTTACCTACACTGCAGCTTTAGTGAATAGGTTAAAATGGCTATTGTCTCAAACCCAATCCAGACGCATACATGAAACATTTTTTAAAAATTCTGTACAAAAAGTCAGCATCAGCACTTGATGCTCCACAGTTGAGTGTCTGGTTTGTATGCCATATAAAAACGCACTGCTCCCTCCAGGCAGTGCAGAAGTGTACCAACAAATCAAGTCATTGTTATTTATAAAACTCCGCATCACAGGTTTGTCTCAGAGGGTGTTATTGATGTCATTTCCAGTCAGTGACAGATGACTGTGCTGCCTCTTGCTGTCTATTTTGGGAATTTTTAAGAGGAGGGATGTGATAGTGATGGTAGGTACAGATGAGACATTTTAAGCTGTTATAATGCATAATCTATGAAGACCTGACTGGGTCACATAGAGGTAAAAAAATAATAATAATTCTATACCATTTTAAATGTTCAGCAAACAGAACGCTGCACTATGGTGTAAAACAGAGTGAACCAGGTCTGAATTTAGTACATGCAACAGATGTTTGGTGGACATTGTGCTTTGCAAACAGAACGACCATATTCTGATGATCTCCGTCAAAATACAGACATAAGTTGTTTTTTTTTCCTTTGGAGGTAAACCTGTAAGGAGGATAATCTTCAGCCAAACTCTCAGACGTACAGCCTGCAGCCAAATCAATCAATATTTTTAACATGCATTTGGCTCAGCTTCATCAGATCTCCTGCTGTGTGTCTGTCTGTGAGGTTGTATGAGGTTATCATCTCTGTAATCAGCTTATCACCTGAAAGTGCACGGGGTCCTGATTTAGATAAGTGGTAGACAGGAAGATAGGAAGCTTATCTAAATAGCTCGCTGCTAAGAAAATTTGATCTATTTATAGAAAGTTGATTTTTTTGAAAGCGTGACTCTAAAGCTGCATGATAAGGCGGTTATTACTCCGGGCATTAAAACAGCTACTTTGATGGACGTCCACCTTTGTCTTTATTGATTTCTTCTCTTTTTTCAGTCTGTTCTTTTTTTAAACATTTTTTTTCTGCGTCTGGCTGTATGTATTTCTCCTGACGCCAAAGATTTTTATCTCCAGCTTTCTGCACAAAATTAAAATGAGTGCAGTATCTTGATTAATGAATTTCACATAATGAAGCTCATTTAAATTTTATCTGATGAACAAACATAAGGAAGTGCATAAGTTAAAATCTTAACTCACCCTCATTCTTCTCCACAACTTCCTCTTTGTTGTGTTTGTTGTGTGCCATAGTCTTCATGATGATGTTTGTTTCGTGGTGTTTCCTAACGAACCTCTAGTTGGGTTTCTTGCGGTGTCACTTTGCAGTCTGCATCGGCTTTGGCTCTGTAAGATGTAAAATGGGACTCTCAAGTCAAGATGAGCCACACCAAGGAGTGTTCATGGTTTGAGTTTCTTTCTAAGTAAAGTTTCTTACCCTGCGTGCACAATTTTAAAACCTATTGTGTTACATCATAAGTTATCCAGGATTTTGGATGTTTCTGACTAGGGCTCGACCTAGTGAAAGTAATCCAAGTTTGTAAAGACATTAGTGAAATAGATTTTAAGGTGTTCAGACCTAGAAATAGTCTTAGCTGCTTGAGGAGACTATTTAATCATAGTTTGATCAGAGGCAGAGAGGACCTGCGTCTCCTCAGCCAAAGTCCATTATCAGCTTGAACCGTGGCGTACAGGAGCAAGGTTGTGATTAATGACACCAAGAAGGGACTGCCTGAAACCAGAATGGACATATTTAGTATTCATGATTTGCAACTCATTCTGAAGTAGTTATTCTGAATTCTCTTTCTCTCTTCTCAGTCTTTTTTCTTCATGTATTTTTGTGCTTGTCACACATTTGAGCTTTAAAATTGATGTTCTTAACCGCAAGCGGGCGTGGCTCAATATTCTGCTGACAAAGACAGAGGAGGGGGATGAAT
Source organism: Poeciliopsis gracilis (assembly GCA_911649635.1). Lineage (NCBI taxonomy): Eukaryota > Metazoa > Chordata > Actinopteri > Cyprinodontiformes > Poeciliidae > Poeciliopsis > Poeciliopsis gracilis. The sequence goes on along the minus strand of CAJVRI010000884.1, from coordinate 3,268,536 downwards.
GTGAGCAGAAATAAAAGTGTGCAGGTTTAGATTTTGCATTAAAAATCCTGACAAGTGTGTGCTGCTGTGTGAAAATTTACAGGTGTCAGCCTGAAGAAGAAACCTTTTTTTATGCTGAGTGCAAGAAGAGCAAATGATGTTAAAAAAAGATGAGCGTTAAGAAAGTGAGAGGGGGAAAAATTGGAATCTATTATTGTGACATAATATCAAATGACTGAAATGTATAATTTACAGCTCTTAATTTGGCCTTAATCTATTTATAAACCAAAAGCACTACATGGCTTTTTAAAAAATGGCAAATACAAAGCTTTGCATAATATAACGGCTTATAAATAATCAAAATATCCCTCCCAGGTCTTTCTTTCTCAAACACAAGCTTTTGTTCGTTTCCATTAATTAAACTTACTCATAGAGAAACTGTCTGCAAACACGACAAAAAACTCAGAGTGGGTGCAGAACATGCAAAATGTCATTGTTGTGGACGATAGACATCATTCATAGACGATGCAAGTCAAGCAGACGTTTGGAGGTTGGAAGCAGTTTACAGAGAACATGTGATTATCATTAGCTCTTGTGGAGACCAAGTAGAAAACCTCTTTATTTCCCTTTGTATTATTTATTTTCTGCCATGTAGCTGACACTTTGAAAAACTGCCTCCAGCCTAATGGGAATTCAGCGTGTTCAGGCTTTGCTTTGCTCTGTGACAGAGCAGAGCAACGTTTTGATAAACATCTAAATGTTTTCTTCTATGGTGCCCACAAGGAGAGTGATGATGCATTCGGTTCTCAAGATATTAGGTTTTGGGATAAGTTGAGTTTTTAGAAAAATTAGTGGGAAAAGTTAGAGTTACAGTTATAAACATAGATGGATTAAAAGCAGTGATTTAAAAAATCTGAAATCACTGTCCAAAATACCAAAATATCTTTAATGTCAGTGCTTTCAAGCTTTAATCATGTTCCTCTTGAACAGGAATATTAAATGTTAGATCGGTTTTTCGAGTAACTAAACCTCAAATCAACTATAACTATATGTATATTTGCATATAGTGTTGCTGTGATAGTGACATTTTGTGTACATTTGTTCATTTCTTAAATATTTTTCCTACACTGTTCTGGTGATACTCTCTTTGAGTTGAAGGGTAGCTAAAGCCTGGTCAGGTCGCTGAGGCTCTAAATAAAGCTATAACGATGATGATGATGACAATGATGAATAACCAGATGTTTTATAAAAGCATTACAGAAGGATTTGAAAACTTGCTCTTGTTTGTGGTTTACATTCTAAAAGGAAAAGCCAAATTTAACCTTGAGCTAGTTTTTTAATCATCTCCCTCCTGGCTTGTTGCTCTCGTGTGGAGACATGCAGCCCCTATCAAACAGATCTGCAAACTGAAGCACTTATCTGTGACTGCACATGCATGAAATAGATTCTGCTTCAGCACAACACACTGCCCAATATCTCATAAAGATTTGAGTGACTAGCACTGATTTTTACACATATCAGCCTCCTCTTGTCAGGGAAGCCTTTATCTAATGACATGCTCTGCTCAGTTTATGCTATTTTTGGCTGATGTGCTATTCTAAGTCCTGTCTCCCGACAAGATAAGTGTGCTGGGTAGGGCAAGTGTTTGGTTGGGTCCGCATTTCATCACCATGCTGATTAATTCTGTCAATGAAAATTGGTGCAAATGTGTGGAACAGACAGATAACAAGATAATGATCATGTGCTTTTGTGCAGGCATGCATATTACCATTACATAAAGCCTTCTGAATAAGATGAGACAGTACACATGACATTACTGGACTAGAAATTGTATTTGTCCTTAATTTCAACAGATCACCCACTAAAATCAGGTTTCTCTCTTGTGAAAGATTTATTTGACACTGAGAAATTAGTAGGCATTTTCATTTGTAGCTTGACTTATATTGTGCTTTACAAAGGTTTTATGAAGAAACAATTACATTTTCTGATATTCTTTCTATTTGGAATGGGTGATTACAACAAAAAAAACCTCAGGTACTGGCACTGAATCACGGTTAAGGATTTTAGAAGAGACTGGTTTCAGCATCCCTCATGTTCCACTTTTACTATATAATTCTGGTTATTTTCCTTATGATCAAAGAGTTTCCCCTGACTGAGATCTATACTGTACTGTACTCAGGTATCCCCAGCTGTTGTGTGAGAGCAGCGGAAACCCTTAGCACTCAAAGTTACAATGCTCAAAGCAAAACCAAATAGTTTATAAAACAGGAGAAATATTTTTGTCCATCCATCAAGGCAGTGCTTTGAACTTTCACAAAGAAAACTTGCTAATTCCTTTAAAACTCAAATTTTAATTTTAAAGGCGTGACAAATTTTTAGTTTATCAATGCTGAAAATCAAATTAAATTTAACGATAGTCTTGTTTCCGTGAAAGAAATTTACAAATTTACATCCAAGGCCTGATTTAAAATTCAAGCATTTATGAGAGGCCCAGGTATATATATTTAATATTTATTTGCAGAAAACGAGAAATGGTCAAAATAACAAAAAATATGTAGTGCTTTCAGACCTCAAATTATGCAAAGAAAACAAGTTCATATTCATTTAGAAACAACAATACTAATGGTTTAACTCAGGAAGAGTTCAGAAATCAACATCTGGTGGAAAAACCGTTACGTTTTTAATGGGGTTCAGTGCAGTGATTTCTTAATTTTTTCCATATATATATATATACAGTACATATATATATTGTATATGTATATATATGCATATATCCATAAATGGATATATGCATGCATGCATGTGTGTGTTTGTGTGTTTGTGAACCTTTGTTTCATCTCTGTAAAAACAGAAGCGGTAGCGTCGAAAGATGCAGCTAATGGTAACGGTTCTCCCTCAGGGCCATCACTCACTGCAGTTTTAGGAAAGAGAGAGGAGTCGTGGGGCAGCAGCCATTAGGAAATCCTCTGACTTCATCTGCAAAAAAAGACTGTGGAAGCACTTTTTCTCTGTCCCATTTAACAGAAATACAGTTGTCACAGTGAAAAGCCACTGACCAAATGGTCCTACTCTCAGCTTGTAATGGAGAGCTCCATCTTGTGGTGTCATCAGACAAAGTTCCCACAGAAGTTTGACTGTGTGGAAAGTTAGTGTTGGAGTCGTAGTCTATAGAAAAAGTGAGGAATACACAAAAGGAGAACAAACCTATTGAAAGATTTTCCAGTGATTTTCAACTAAATTGATGACTTATGACTTTTCAACATTTGGTTATTAGTGACACTTGAAGGTACCTACACATAAATAGTATTTTCACAAATCCTTCAGTTTTTTCTTGTTATAGAAACTGAGGTTGCTGATAGTGTATTGATTTTGCATAACAGTATCATTAATATTATACCAATATTTAAGAGATATTTTGATCTTCTCAACATTTTACTGACCACATGAACTTTTCATGGCACAGAATAAAAGCCTGAGCCACTTTGTTTTGTTGACCTCCAACTTCAGGTTAACGCAAGGTTTGTTTTTCTAAAGTCCATTCAGATGTAATCAAAAATACATGAATGTGAACAAACATAAAACCAGGACATCAAACAGCAGGTAAAAGTTCTTAAAACCTTATCAATTATTCAGTGGCATAAGTTCAAAATACAGAAGCTTTTGATCAGATGACGATGTTTTGAGTAGTTTGGCAGAGAACTGGGCACAGATTTTTTTTTTCCAAGATAAGAATAAAGCAGAATCTATGATACGCCCGTCAATTCAGAGGTTGGATGACATCTGTGTCATATAGATGTCATAAAGTCTACACTCCATAAACTCCAACAGAAATCACCTTTTCCTAACTATTAGAAGCTACTTACATCAGTATGAATCTGCTGAAGCACATGTTTACTTTACTCCTTAATAATCAGTCTGCGTTGTTCTTTACCAACATGGATCCAAGGCAGATGAGACTGAGGATCAGCTGAGGATTTGTTTTTACAGAAATAGGTTTCCTGTGTTATTCTTTGGTTTAATTTTGTTTACATTCACAGTATTTTCTGTGATATTTACAGTACTTTGATTTTCCGTCACAGTCTGAAAACCTGACTTGAGCCATATTCTAGACCCACAAAACAACCCAGTGAAACACAGCATGCACTTCCACACATTATCTCCCAAGAATGATTCACAGTGGCCAATTAATCTTCTATGCATGTTTTTGGGTGGTGGAGCAAGCCAGAGTACCTGGAGAGAACTCACACATCCACAGGGAGAACTCCACACAAAAAAGCGTCAAACTCAGTGCTAAAACTGTTCAGTGCCCAGCTGACCTCATGCAATCCAAAGTTGAGTAGACCTAAGGCAGGGGTGTAAAAAAGTAAGGCCTGGAATCCAAAATTTCTGAGTTTTTGGCAGAAATATATTTCTTTTTTTCTATCTAAAATGGCCCTATTACACGGTTGTAAAAATCCTTTCCAGGTTTTGGATCTACAATAAATGTCAGGCGTCTTTATTTGCTTGATTTTAGGTTGTTGTTTTTGGCCTGCGACTACATTTGAGTCAACAGTTTTGGCCAACGAGCCAAAAGTTTGGACACCCAAGGGAGGATGTATTTTGGAGACATTTACTCTATATCTGATGATCTTCTATTATTACTACTACTGGTCTCACTCCATGTGAGACCAGTAGTCCTGCTCTCTTGTTCTTGTTCTAGATGTGACAGTTCTTTTCAATTTATTTAATCTACAAACCCATCTCTGATCTGCTTTTGGATCAAATTACACGCAGAAAAAAAACCCATTCTTCTTTCTATTAAACTGGGTTTGTGCAGTTTTTAATTTTATGACTCCCAGAAAGCAAGCCACTTAGATTGTGTTTTGTCACTTGCAGTCCAATCTTGTGACAAAGTACATTTGTGACTTGGCAAACAGTGGCAAGGAAGAACTCCCCTTTAGGAAGAAACCTTGGGAGGAACCAGGCTCTCTGGGGTGTACCCCTCCTCCTGAGGGCTGGGTCCTCATACCAGAGCGGGCTACTTCTAAAAACAGACAAAAAAATATTGACACGTAGTGAAGTGAAATAAATTAACCAGCTTCATGGTGTGAATTGTCTTACCCTCCTCTGGTAGACAAGGATATAAGACTCCTCTGTACACATCTCAGAAATGACTGTTCCATTTGTCTCCATCACATAAATGTCATTAAAGTGCAGCCATCGATCGTTTCCGTCCTCCAAGGACTGGTCTGGGTGTAGCCCATCGCTCACGTAGTGTCCTAAAAGAAAAAGAATAGATGATAACTTTGGGATTTAAAGAATAGCCAAGTGTCTAGGCTTTTTTTTATCTTAAAATTTGAAGGTTAAATTTAAACTCTAGTCAAATTTTTAAAAATCAGACAGAAGTCTTGTAAGATGTTGTCTGACCTGTCTTCGCCGAAGAACCTACGTGGCTGATGATGCTGACCAGGCTGTACTGTAAAGATCCAGAGGCAAAAACTGTGAGCATCACACACAACTGTCATGTCACAATCACACATTGTCCACACAGTACCTTTCAATTTTTGGTTTTGAGTTGTACAAATCTGTGTACCTGGTCGCCAGCTACTGTCATCTCCCTGCACAAAACGATGGGGTCCTCCAGTTTGACCATCACCAGGTTCTCTGTGAAAGTGAACCTCTTTAGTTGCAAAATCAAATATCTGTAGATGAGAAACTGATACTTTAGACTTTATTGTACAGAAACACATCTATATTTTTATAATAACTTCACATTTTGCAGAAAACATTTGGAAAATGGTGTTGCCACTCACTTGGGAAGGGTCAGAAATCCAGACCGCACAACTGATGTGTTTCCTCCACACATGCACTTAAACTCTAGCTGTCTTTCCTGTGGATAAAACAAACTGTGAGTTATTTACACCACCAAAAGCTCTAAGCGTCATAAAAACATTGTCTGAATGATTAAATGAATGAGTTTCTTATACCTTCTCGAGCATGTTGAGCATGTTCTCCACTGAATCTCCAGCAATCACGTCCAGAGAGAGCATGATGAAATCCTCCTCTCTTATGGACTGAACACCACAACTGCAGATAAGAAGCAGAAAATATTACACTTGTTTTTTATTGAAATAATGAACATTGCACAGGACAAGCAGGAAGAAATGTATGTTTTGTTGCGTGTCGTAGAGTGCTTTTACCCTTTGCACATCCTTATGTTCCGCATTTTGAACTGTAGATGGGTCTGAACTGGGCACCTGTACCTTTTCCCTATAGTGGCCGCAGTCTTTGTCAGAAGGGGCTGCAGGTTCTTCATCTGATTCAACACAGCTGTCAGGAACTCATGGGCATCCTAAGCACACAAGAACATGCAGGGTTAAATTAATGTCAAACACTGCAGTCAGGTAAAACACGGATCCATGTGAAGCAGCTGACTAACTTTCATGCCTCCATATCCAAACTCTGGGGCCTGGAAAGAGAGGACCTTCTTAAACCTTATAACCACCTCCAGTTTCAACCTTGAATCAGGTGAGCAGTGACATTTCACAATGTCTAGGAAGCATCTGGAAAATAAAGGCTGCTGTTTGATTTTGTCTTCAACTCATGGATTTCTCTCTGTGTGTTTGTGCACGTGTTCTTGCTGTACCTCATGAGCTGAGCCTCGGGACACAGTGCCAATACGTCCTCCTGGGATTTGATGTCTTCCACGAACTCCTTGAGCGTAAGCAAAGTCTGCAGGCTAGCGTTCATGTAGCAGATCATATTGACGTTTGGGAATCTGATGCAAAAAAGCACAGTCACATTAGCATTATGGTGTTTAATGGCAGATCATTTTCAGTTTCATTGTTCCTGGTGTTTATGTGCGTAATTACAGGTTGCAGATGTTTTTTTACCCAAGTAACATTGCATTCTGATGTTCCATACAAGTGGGCAGGACCTGGATTGTAGTGAATCTGCACAAACACAAACAAACAGAGTTGCTCAGTATGATTATAACAATTAATCTGTTCATACTTAATGTGTTGTGGTGGAGGTACTTTGTAGGAACATTCTGGTTTGGCTTCGAGGAAGTGTTCTCTTCTTTATAGCTCCTATACTGCTGCGTCTTAGTTTCCTCTTGAAATGGGCTGCAAAGTAGAAAGAAATCATTCAGAAAACCTCTTAAATAACAAACAAACTTACCTAAACAATTTAAATTAAAGAATGACCAATTACCTTCAGTAGTCACTTCATTAGTAATTAGGTGACAACTGAATTTAAGGTTGAATGCACAGCACATTTTTTTCTTGTTCTTATTTGTGAAGCATTATCAAGGAGTTATGAAGCATTATGAAGAATGACATCAAGATTAGTGGTTGTCATGTGTCAAAATGTAGGACACGTTACAAACACTCTGTAAGTCCAGAAGTTGCTTACCTTCTCTTTTGATCCTGAGAATCATCATCAGAATCAGGATGCACTTGTATTATTCTCTGTCAGACAAACAACAAGCTCATTAGAATAAAAAAGGATTGCTATTTGATTGCTTCAGTAGAATCAAGTCCAAAATCAAGCATATAAAGTGCTAGATTTACCATGAAGCAATCAAATAGTCCCCAGAAAATCTTCTTCCTTGTCTTCTTTTGTTTTTTCCCCTGAGGTGAATGTCTTGTTTGAGTGCTTTGACTCGTTGGAAATCCAATATCTTTAAACTTTGATGTAAAAAACACAAACAAAAAAATAAAGAAATAACTAAAATAAGTCAACAGAATAAATTCCAGACAGTCCAGATTTTCCCACACTTCTACATTGTCGTATGAGTAATAAACAGGGACTTACCAAATTGTATAAGCGCTTCAGCCAATCATTTATCCAGCTGTTGTTGTTATTGTTATTGATGTTGTTGTTGTGTGAGCCCTGATCTCCTTCAACTTTTTCACAAATTATATGCTTTTTCTGTGGAAGACAAGAAAAAGATAATAAAAAATAAATAATAATACAATTTGCAAACTGACAAAAACTGTCCTTAATGACTACTGTACATCCAAACAGAGAAATCTGGAGTAGAGTGGATCTAATCTGTGAACAATCTCAAAAATCTAGGAGAGACAGTTACATGGTCAGCAACACAAACCTTATTTCGATGATGAAACATCTCTGGGTCCCTCTTGTTTTGTAAAATGCATCTTAACTCAAGTAGAAAGTGTTGCGTTTGAGTGGGGAAACTTCAGAGAATATTCTTAATCAGCTTTATTGCACCAAAGAACAATTCTAGAAAGTAACTGTTGCCATCAGCCGATGCAACAACAAGCACATTTCAAAAATATACAACTTGTATTTAGAACTAAAATACTCTAAATATTTTTTTTTAAATATCAATAGAAATTGTACAAAGGCTGAAAAGTATTTATTTTTGGAGTTACATAGAACTGTCTTTGTTTATTATTATTATTATTATTATTATTATTATTATTATTATTATTATTATTATTATTATTATTATTATTATTATTATTATTATTGTCATTTCACCCAAATTTTACAATAAATCAAAGATTGTCATACATAAAGTCAATTTAAGCTGTTCACATTTAAAAACTGGCAACATGTTGGATGGCAAAAAATATATGAAAAAGTCTTTTTTCCTATTTTAATTTGTTTGTGCTAAGTATTTACAGTTTACCTGTCTGTATTGTGATAAACCTGCAGGTTCAACAATGCTCTTTTTTCTGATTTAATGTATCTTTGAAACAGCTACAAAAAAAATTTAAATAATCACATTTTGAGACTCAGAGGCTAACAGAGAGTCTATTAAATTTATTTTCAGTTACATTTTTAAACATGAAAGATTTAAGTATTATACTTAACACTTAACTAAGAAAGTTGTAATATGAACTTTTTGTAACTTTCAAATAATTCCGTAAATTCGCCTTTCAGAAGCATTAACTTTGCGCCACCTGGTGGTGACCAGAAGAAAAACGGCTCTGAAAAAAAATCCCAGAGGCGGAAGCAGAAGGTTTGTCCTACACGGCTTACTGTTGGAAGTTGCTGTCATGTCGGCACCATTGATAGTGAGTTATCCTTCAAATTTCTGCTAAACCCAGCGAGAAATATGATATATAAAGAAAAAGCCAGTTTCACTCTTGGAGTTTGTGTTTTGTAGAAAGGCCGTATATATTGTGAGCCAATTGTTTCGTTATAAACTGCGTTAAGTTAGGATTAGGTAATGGTTTAGCTAATGTCCTGGTAATATGTTCTCAAACAGGACTGAAGGTTCCTTAATTATTTCATATTGCTGAACACAGCACAGGGTTGTTGCCTTTATTATTATATTATTATAATATTTTCTCTTTTACTTCTTTATGTTTCCATTTTTACCAGCACCGTGTTTGTTCATGCCCCCTTTTCATCAGACCGTCTGTATCTTTCCAGTCTTTACGCAGGTGCTGCCAGCGGGCTACTGTCCTCCTGGTTGCTAGGCGACATTGGAGCTCCAGCTCAGCATCTCCTCCTTCTCTCGTGTCCAGGTCTCTTGACTACCTCGCCCAGCGTTTCTATGATGTAGAGGCGCTCCTAAACTGGAAGTCCCGAATTGCGAAGGACCAGCTCCGAAAGAAGAACCTGTAAGACAAACAAAGTTTTATGTGTCAAAAACACATTTGGTACATTTTGAGCAACATAACAGTGGAACAATTAGAGGGTTTTTTTTGACCTTGAGTTCAATTTTCAAGACAAATGTGAGAAATCAGCTTGGTACCATTATTTCTATTGGCCTACATACTAGAACATGTGTGTAAAGAATTTTTTCACAAATCCTTTTCATCAGCATAGACCTGAAAATCCTCATTCTATCATTATTGTAGCCTTTTCACATCTTAGTGATTTTCTTTGCAAGTTATAGCATAAGTCAGTTAGTTTAATTTAAATCAATAATTTCTTATTAGTGATGGAAATGTACTGATTCCACTGGCAGATTATTTCACTTGTAATATTGGAAAATGCCTTTTTTGTAAGTGAAAATCTTGCATTTGAATTAGTACTTTTTCATCATCCATTAATGAATTATTGGCTTAAAACAAGCTCCTATATCTTGCTAAACCTGGACTTTGGTAACCAAATCATGCCTAATACCATTTTTTTCTTCTGTCTTTTACAGTTACTATGGTTACACACACAAGCTTTATGGCCCAGACATAGCATCTGCCTATTATATTCTAAATCTAGGAGGAGGATTTAGGTAAGTGGCTCCTCCTCACATCCCTTTGCATTAGTTTTAGTTGTTCTGTAAATGCTTCGTCAGCTAACTGGATGCTGACACCTCACATATGAACTGCTTTTCGAATCATCGAATCATCTCTCCGTTCATCATAACTTCTGTTACTTCTGCAGGTTTGTGGGCCAGTCTGAGTGGTTCCGTGCCGACTCAAGGGGCAAATTCAACTGGGATTTCCTGAACTACAAGGACACACCTGTGGAAGAAGTAGACATGAGTCACACCATCATCAACTACGTAGGCCTGTCTAACCTGGGTAATATGCTGCCATGCAGATGCTTTCTCTCTGCTCTTAAGTTTTTCAGAGTCACTGAATGTGCTGGTCCTGTTTTTGATCTGATTTATCAACACCTGCAGAGAGGCAACATCTGCGGACTCTAAAGCTCCAAGGCTGTCCTGAGGTGGATGACTGGTTCCTGGCAGGACTCCACAAATTCCAGGACTCTCTGGAGGAGCTGGACATCTCTCACTGTCCAAGGATAACCGTGGGCGGCCTGCCTGCTCTCAGGAATCTCAAGTGAGCTCTATACTCAGTGTAGCCTACAGTCTGCACCAAACCTTTTTCTTTCTCACAAAAGAGTTGTGAGCCAAACAAAATCCATCCAGGATGCACAAATGGCCTTTATGCCACACTTTTAACACTATTATTCTAAAGCAAAGTAACCAGTTGTGTGATGATATTCTCCTTTCTGTGTCTGATTACTGAAGGCAGCTAAAGCACCTGAATATTTCCTCCCTCCCGAGGATTTCAAGTCCAGGGTTGGTGATCATCCTGCTGGAGGAAATGCTACCTCAATGCCAGATCACAGCAGATGGCTACGACCTCAGTCTGCCTCAGCCTGGAGAGAAGAATACAGAGGAGCCCCTGGAAGCAGAGAGGTAGTGGGTCGATTACAACTAGAATCACTGCAGAAAGACATGGAGGCTTTTGGTGTTCTTTTCTTATTTTCAAAGAGCTCATGATAAGCTTATTTGATTGAAGAATCATGACAAAAGGTACAATAAATGCAGGAAAATAAGAGAAGCAGAAACATACAACAGAGGTGAGTGAAGAAACATGTCACACACAAGTTGGAATATATGTCTGGATGCCGTGTGTGTTTCTCAGTTTGTGAGTAAGGCTGCACATTGATCCTGTAAATGTTCATATTTAGAAAATCTCTGTTCATGTCCAACTTCAATTTGCTGGGACTTTGTCAATGAATGTAAAAATGGATGTACAGAATAAAGATTTTATTCTTCAAAGTAAGGATTATTGTAAACCTCATTGTGTGTATTCTTTTATAATTGACTTGCAAAAATAACAAACGTGTCTGAAAAATCTATTTGAAACCCAAAATGCAGCTCAGTTTTTTGCAGTTGTCTAAAACTGCTATCCTCAACCATCCAGTGGTCAATAGCTGAAATAAACTTGCTTCTATCACTTGTTATATTTATACTTTTATTTGTTAGTGGTACCAACAACTATTCCACGTGTGATTTTGCAGTAAAGTAAATAACCTTAAATTAATTTCTTTATTTGCTTTTATCCCCTTTTGGTGTTTATTGCCTTTATTTGGTTGTGGCTATGATTAATTTCCTGTTTTAATAGTTCATGCTTTTATTTTGAAGGGACGACGTCCGGTCTAACTGGACTGACCGAAAGTTGTAACGTAGACGATAAAATGTATCTTGTTTGAAGCGACCCTTTGATAGAGGCGTAAGGTGTGTGTATGATATAAGTGAGTACATATCTTGAATATTGTGTAAATAAAACTGTGCATTTCCTTATATGCTAAAAGAAGTTTTTTTGGTTGTAGCATTATTTTAAGTTATAAACATTAAGTTGCAAACGTAAACGGTGTTAAAGTATGTATTGTTGTTGTACTTTGGTTTGCACTGCTTTTTTCAGCGCACATCCCTTACGGTGAGACCAGGAGTTGGTGCTTATCAATAAAGTCTCATCCTTCACGTGGGAGCGGGGAGGGCATGATGCAAGTATTCATCATATATTCATTCATTCTTTTATACATTTTTCATGTATTTTAAACATTATCCTATGTAGTTAATTGCCAATACAGTGTCCGTGTGTGTATGCATTTGTAATCTGCACTGTGGAAGCTTATGTGAATAACTAAAGCCCATAATCCAGTGTGAGCCTGTTCTGCAGCAAGCACACAACAAACTAATGAAGACACCAAGAAATAAAATAAACAGTAATGGCCGCTTCTGCAATATCGTAATTGGCAGATGTGGAAAATTACAACATTGTTAAAATAGTTCTATGTTTGACTCAAATTATGTTCTACAACGAAATAAATTAGGGATGCGTTTAAGTGCAACTTTTGCTTTTTAACGGTGGGGTTAGTTGATACTAAGAGTTTTAAAGTATTATTTTTGTAATAAGGGAATTGAACATCAACGGGAACCAATGTTTCCTTTGAATGCGGTAGCGGTTCACGCGGACGTAATTTTCTGACGGACAACAACAAGACGGAACAGCTGGATACGTTTAAAGCGTCGGATTCCTGTATATTTTCTCCGATTTTAGCGATTTTTATTGAATGTCAACCAAAACAGTGTAGTGGTGGAATCTTAGCAGGTGGATAAATGTCTGAACCATCAGGTAGGACGGCTGTCTGATCCAGAAAGGAGACACAGTTACATCTTTGTCCCTTTAAAACAAGACTGCCGAGTTTTACATCATGGTGATTTCATTTCAGAGTCCCCTAAAAAAGAAGAACAAGAGGAGCAGGCGACCGCTGGACCCCAGGTGGGAGTCACTGTTTTCTGTCAAGTTTGAGTTGGGTTTTTTTTTAGCTGCTGTCGGATGTAGTGAGACTCAGCCGATGGTTAGCATCATAACAAAGAGATGCTCTGTTTCTGGCTCATAGCAGTCACCAATCAGTGAGCTGATTCTACAAGTCACACATTGTTTTCTCTGCAGGGTCAGTCAGACAGCAGCAGTGAAGAAGAGGCTACAGGAGAAGCAGAGAGTACGTTTAAATAAACTGCATACACTCATATACATTGGTGGAGAAAATACTCAAACGCTGTACTTAAGTTCAGTACTGTAGTAAAGGTACAAAAGAGATTCCACTTAATTTTTGACTCTTTAAGGTGCAAAAAAGTGGTAAAAATCAACCTTTATTGAAGTTTCAAAAATCAGAAAAAGGTTGCGGTACGCCAGTCATTTTAAGAATGCTTATTGGCCCCTGAAAAGCAATAAAAGCCCAGACATAATCATAAATCAGAAAAATCCTCCCAAAGCAAATTTGAAAATGCTGCTAACACTTTCAAGTTAGCAGCATTTGCTTTCATCAATGACTAATATAAACCCAGCCGAAGCACGGTGCACTAAATAATAAAACATAACTTGAGGCAGATACATTTTCCTCAACAAATTTTAATAATCGAGGTACCCAAATCACTCAAGGAATCGTTTCAGCCTTACTTGAATAAGTTTTTGATTACTTTCAAACTTATAAATAACGACAACAAAAAATGTAATGTGTAACGCCACATAGAAATGTAGTGGCGTAGAAAGTACAGATACTTAATGTGAAAACGAGAATAAGCTGATCTTGTTTTCCTCTTTTGTCTCCTGTCCTTTCCAGTGGACCTCTTGCGCGGCCTCTTCTCCAGTGCGCTGGGGTTGGGCTCTTCAGAGAAAGTTCTGGATGAGTTGTCTCTGGAGGGTGTGGCGCGCTACATAAATAGCGGCAAATGTGAGTTTTGTCTTATTATGTTTTACTTTATTTCTGGGTATTTGCAGAGTTATAAACTCACTGAAAATTATAGTAATAATAAAAAAAAATATTTAATCTGAGTACATTCATCCAGAAAAAGAAAATAAGTTTTAGAGAATGCGAAATTATTCATTAATGGATTCATGACTGAATCATGAATCATCATGAATGTTTTCACCTGCCTCTGTCATAGGTAAAAACATCATTTGCATGGTTGGAGCAGGAATATCAACATGTAAGTACATCCCATTCATTTTGAGAGAATAAAGCATTTATTGATAATTATTAAACAGTTTTTATCCTGTTTGAGTAATTTCTCATGATTTCTTCCTGCACAGCTGCTGGGATCCCGGATTTTCGCTCTCCAGAAACCGGTCTCTATGCAAACCTGCAAAAGTACAACCTGCCTTACCCAGAGGCCATCTTCCAGATCGATTTTTTAAGGTCTTTCAAGATTGAATCGCATCTCTCAAAAAAGTGACATGTGAAAATATTAAGAATTTTTCATAATTTTGTCACAGAAACATCCAGAACCATTCTTCGCCTTGGCCAGGGAGCTGTACCCAGGACAATTTAAGGTACAACAAGCAGCTTGCAAATTGGGAAAAGGAGGCCTTACTAAATACTCAGAGTTGTTTTTTTTCCCCTCATGCTTGGTTTTAGCCCACAATCTGCCACTACTTCATAAAGATGCTGAAGGATAAGGGGGTTCTGAGACGATGCTACACGCAGGTGGGGGGAGAGAAATAATATGTCGCTGCACACAGAATAATTCAAGTTACTTTAAGTTTCTGTATCCATGTTGGTGTGCATGTCTCCTCAGAACATCGACACCTTGGAGCGAGTCGCAGGGCTGGAAGGAGACGATCTGATCGAAGCGCATGGAACGTTCTACACCTCTCACTGTGTCAAATTCCTCTGCAAAAAGGAGTACAACTTGGACTGGATGAAAGGTGCTTCGACATTTTTAAGCTCCTGTGATCTCTTTGAGATTTGAGATTGTAATTTTGTCTGTGTTTTAGAAAAAATCTTCTCTGACGAGATTCCAAAGTGTGACAAATGCAGCAGTTTGGTCAAACCAGGTCAGTCGATTATTACGTTTGTGCATTTAAAATTGAGCTTTATTTGTCTTAGTTCTGCAAATTCTGTTCCTACATCATTGATTTTATTTGTACTTCCAGAAAAATCACAGATCTTTTCTCACCGTTTGTCCTTATCTCGCTTTCCTCAGATATAGTATTTTTTGGAGAGAACCTGCCAAAGCGTTTCTTCACTGCCATGAAAATGGTGAGCACAGGATCGTTCATCCTCTGCAAAAACATAAACAAATTAATGTCTCACCTTTGCTTCCCTGTCAGGATTTTCCTCGATGCGATCTCCTCATAGTCATGGGCACGTCTCTGCAGGTTCAACCGTTTGCAAGTTTAGTCAGCAGGTACTTCACATCTAGCCTCTGTAGCATTTCTAATCCAATTGTGTAACGTAACTTAGTCATTTCTAAAACTGTCCTGCTTTGGTTTTCCTGTTGGATTCTTTCATCTTCCATTTTTGTCATTTAGGGTTTCAAAAAGTTGCCCCAGGCTGCTCATTAACATGGAGAAAACAGGACAGGTAAGTTTTTACTGCTCTCTCACCTTTTTATTACCTACTTTCTTCACACTGCCTTGTCTAAGCCACTGCAGCTAGAAAGGTTTATTTGTTTCTGTCTGCAGGCAGATCCTATGTTGGGGATGCTTGGCTTTGGAGGAGGGATGGACTTCGACTCAGACAAGGCATACAGGTAATGCTGAAATTCTGACATATTCTTTGATAAACTGGCTTAGATGTTGATCACTGCCTGTTGAGTTTACACTTATTTTTATTAGAGGTAATCTGAAAAACTGATCATTTCCAGATTGACCAGCCAGTTGGAAACATTTTACATGAATGGTGTGAAAGTTCAGTGCAGATTCTGCTGACAGCAAGTTATCCATTTTCATAGTAAAAGAACTACAGAGATGTAAGAAACTATTTTAAAGGAAATTGAATTTTGAACGACACATTAAGACATGTCTGTTATCCATAAGGCCAGCAGAAAGACTGAGACGTTCAGCCGACAACGGGAACACTGAACTGTATTTTATTCTTTTGAGTTTAACATGTTTTATTGTCATGTGCGTTTAAGAATGATGGCAGAATTTTTTAAGTTTTAAAGCTCCTCATCTACATTCTCTAGAAAACATAGGTAATACCTCAAATAGGTGGTATTTCCTATTGTAGGTATTTACAATGACACCAAGTAATTTTTAGAAGGAAATGTTTTGATTACTGTCATAAGTTATGTTGTATCTCTTAAAAACAAATGGTATTTATTAATCATTACATTAAGACTTACAATTCTGATCAGTGCATCTCTTTTTCTGATCCTATTTATTCATGTCATATTTTCTGGATTAGGGGTATTAATTAACCACCAGGGGGCAGTGAACTATCATGCATAATTTAGGAAGAAATGACTGAATATAAATATCAGAATAACAACCTGAGAGTGATCACATTGCATCCTGAAAGAGTTGCCATTGGTGTTTTTTCTATTTCTCTTCGCATGAAGCTGAGAATAGAATATAAGTATATATTTTATTCTACACAGTTGCAATAAAGGCATTAAAACACCACAGACTGATAAAACACAGACTCAAACCTACAGTGCAACAAGTGGTGTGTATAGGTGTTAGTGGTGAAAAGCAAAATGCTAAGGTGCTGATGTGCCGTGGAACAGACTGATTGAGCCTGGAACAAATGACAGTTTCAGTCTGTTGGTCCCACACTGTGACGCCCTCAGGCTCCTTCATATTCAGTGAACTGTGGGTGGTCATAGTCACATTCTCATCACTGCTTGTGCACTTATAGTCTGTCTGGTTCAGAGTGTTTCAGGATGATTATTTTTATGATGGCTATATAAATGTAAGATTGCCCCTAAATTGGACAGTTAAGTTACTAAACCAGGCTGTGATCCAGTTCCATGTAATACTTTTCAGAGTGGCACCGTGAGATGAAATTACAACCATATTCAATTTTATTCTTCTTATAAAGTATAGTCTTTACTGCTGTTGTGTGTACAGAAAGTCAGTGCTACATAGTTACATCTATCATCAGAAAAACAAGTATAAATAAATACAATTTCCATTTTTAATTTTAGAGTCTGGAAGACAGATTTGTGTGCAAAGTGTGCAGCTATTTGTCTGCTTTGAATTGCTTTGTTCTTTGATTTATTTGTACCAAGAGATTTTAAGCTAACCACTTTGTAATTAATGAAAATAACATCAAGAATCAACATTGATTATATATGATCTTAGATATAACTAAATATTTGTTCATTGTATGTTTGGGTTGGGTTTTCTTGTTTGTTTTTATGCTTTGATCCACTTGTGAGAAAGTATGTTTTCTGAAATGGTTTTTTGTGCCTTTAATAATAAATCCACTGACATCAACAAAAGTGGAAGGAAAATCTAAATTTAACAACAATGGATTAATTAAAGACATAGATTGTATTTTTTGGTTTGTTTTATTGTGAGAAATAATAAATCATCTCCGCATCCAACATGTCATATTTTATCCTGGTTTCAGAGACGTAGCTCAGATCAGTACGTGTGATGACGGCTGCTTGGCTCTCGCCGACTTACTGGGTTGGAAGGTGAGCCCCACAGTTTTCTCATTGAAATCTTGTACGTCTGCAGCTTTGCAGTATTTCTAGCTGAGCTCCATCAGTAAAGAATGAGCACATAATCATAAAGCTGCTGTGTTATCGTTTATCTAAAATGCATTTCATGTTGGTCTATCTATGAAGAGTGTTTTATGAAACATCAAGTCTTATAAAATTTGACATGTTGCTTATAATGAGCCCCTCTTTTGTACAATGCATGTATATTAGGATGTAAATGTGTTTACTGTATAATGACAAATAATGCTATTTTCAGTGTGATATGATTCTTTCATCCACCAAAGTTTATAATTGCTGACCATCTATGTCTGAAAGTTTGGTGTTTTTATTTACAGTCTACAAAATCATCTAATTGGTCATAAAATTAAGCCGCAGGAGGTCAGGGTGCTGTCAGTTTGTGAAAATATTCAGAAACAAGTTATTCGTTTGACACCATAAAACTTGGTGCTCATTTGTCCTCCATTATGTTTCTATTCTGTATTCATCCCTGTTTTGTTTTCCACATCCGCCCAGGCGGAGCTGGAAGAGCTTGTGAAGAAGGAGCATGCCAGGATCGACAGTGAAGACAAGCAAGAGAATCCCGGAGGAAGCAAAGGAGCTGCAGCCAGAGGCGCTCCGGCTTCAGCTGAACCAAAGTCCAAAGCAGAGGAGTGATCTGCGCTTGATTAAACAAAAGCAACAGTTTAAAGCTTAACCAGAGGTTGAAATATAAGGGTTCAATGTTCAGAAATGAAGCTCTGTTGGGTTTCTCTAATTGTATATTGTCAGAACTGAGGACGGTTCTTTCCCATTATTATACTTTTGTTTATGTCAGTCATTTTGCACTTTACTAACTTCTCTATAATTTCCATGAGCTTCTATTTGCCCCAGCTGAAGATAGCATTTTCCTTCTGATCGGTTTAATTTCATTGTATGTAGATTTTAGCCCCATGCGTTCCTTCGAAGCATAACCGACTTCATGATTGACGTGTGCTGACGAGCTGCATTTTAAAGAGAACCGGATTTGGATTTGAGATAACGAGGTTCTGTAAGGTGGCCAAACATTCCCTCCCCCCAAACTAAAAGCAGTTCATCTGATAAAGCTGTCACAATGTTTCCGCAGAGAATGAACTTCCTGTTTGGTAAAAATTTTGTCACATTTGATAGACGGTTTATTAGAACCATCACTGGTTTACTTCTGTTCAACTGAAAGCAGAAAGAAGTGGAAGCAGTCACTTTTCGGTCCAGCTTTTTGCTAGTTTAATTTTAATAGCCAATAAATTTAGATTCAAAGCAACATAAAAGGAAAAAAAAAAACAAATGTGACTCATAAAGGAAAAAAAGCTGAATGAAAAATCTCTGAGAGCATGAAGCATTGTGTTTAAAAAAAGTAAAATACTCACTTGGACTTGTAATAAATGTTTCCTTTGTTAAATTGATCAAGTTCACTTTGTGTCAGTGGAGAAGTGTGTCATTCTATTTTCTTCTTATGAATGCAGTTGATTAAAAACGATAGTGGAAATGTCAGACTGAAACTCTAGTTACTGCACTTTGCTCCGTAGTAGCCTGTCTAATAATGACTTACTCAGGATTTCCTCCTTCTCAGAAGTTTAAACTTTGTACAATCAGGTCAAAGGTCATTCATTCCACCTTGCAGATGTAGATTTAAAATTGTTTTTATTCAGTCAAGAAGTTTGTTGATCAGGGATGCACCGATTCTTTCTCTGGCAGATTTATTTCCTTCATTTCGGGAGATCGGTGATAGCTCATGCTTACGTGTGAAACAGATCTTCACATCTAATCAATCAATCAACAGTGTTTGATTGGTCTAAAAATCAACCACTGTCCTCTTTTGCTCTCCTATGAGAGAGGTTTGACTGACAGACTGGCTCGCAAGGTCATGTCTGCACATTTTCAGCTAGAAATGGTCACACCACCATTACCAACATTTCAGACAAAATCATTTTATTGTCCAAAAACAGAATTGGCAGGTCAAGCTTCTAAAAGATTGGTAATCGGCGCACATCTACAAGTGAAGCTTAATTTTTGTATTTGATGCCTTTAATCCACTGGCATGTTTAAACACCATCAGGAGTTTTATTTAAAGAGGTACAGAGTTCTCAATGTGCTTTAGTGGTGACCACAATAAAGTCTTATTGGACACATGTTCCAAATTTCCTTTTGGACAGTTAAAACAGGGGAGTGAGTCATTTAAAATAATGTGTGAAACTGCATTCATAAAGTTCTATTATCATGTCATAGAGTACATCTTTCTTTACATTTTATGGTATGCAACAAAAACAAAGATTTATTTAAAAATATATATTAAAAGCTTTTTTTGATGATTTGTTCATTGGAATAATGGTTAAATATGAAACTTTGCTCATGGGTCCAGTGCAGCAATCGTTGGGCGAGCATCAGGGTCAGCAGGGGAAAGGTCACCAGTTCATCACTGGGCAATAAAGAAAGATACAGCGCAGTCAACCAAGCACACAGTCCTGCACTTGATCCTTCAATCCACACTTGGTTTGAGATAAAGCTGTAGGTTTGCACCTTTTCTGATTTAAAAATGACCATTAATCTTTTTTGCCCTGAAACAGTGACCTATCAACAACTCAAAGCGAGCGGTTTCCGTGACATGCAGAGCTGTGAAAGCCTCGTCTATCCAGTCCACTCACAGAGAGCACAAAATAACCTCAAACCTTGTCAAATCGTCTTTGTTTCTTCTGCTGTAAGATTTTAAAGCTTCTTCCTCTCATGTGTGACATGTAGTGCTCTATAGAAATTCACAGATTATGTTAGCATTCAAAGATTGTAAAAGTCGCCCAGCAGAGGACATCCGCAGCTCTGCAGTTACACATAAATATAGCCGCACGGTGCATTGAGAGAACATGCAGTCTTTTCGCTGTTCACAATGTGCTCAGAGTTTTGGTTAACCACAGGCTGACTCGAGAAAAGGGCAGGGTATAAGAAGCTGCTGTGAGTTTTCTAATGGAACCCAAAGTTGCTTTAGTTGTCATGTGAAACGGGACAGAAGGGAAAAAGTTTCTTCTCAGCAGCACGGGTCGTCGATACAATGTTGAAAATTTGGCACATTAATGCAGGAAATCTCTTGGGGTTGTGTTGCAGAGACGAAAGTGAACTTCCTATTTTAGCCCTGCTGGTATTTTGAGCTCTTAAGTAACACGTTTTCTGCAGGAAGGAAAGAGGAGTTCAAGAGAGAAAAAACTGAAAAATGTGCAGAAATTTCTGAGGAAAGGAAGAAAGACATGTAAGTACAACCTGATTACTTGTCTAATTATTTTTGAAAATTTGGAAGAAGTCAAAATAAAAAAAAACAAAAACAAAACAAAAAAAAATAAAAAAAAACCTTACACCTACGATTGTTCCCAGCCTGTAAAGTTTTTTTTGCAGAGGTGTTAAACTGTTGCTCTGTGTGCATAAATATGATGTGCTTGCCGGTCATGGTGTTTGTGTGTTGGTGTCCAGGGCAGTGCATGCTCCTGTTAACGGGACAACAGCAATCCCGTGGAGAAGCAGCCGGCGGAGACTCTCGCTGCTGGAGAAACTCAGGGGCTGTCAAGACGCCTGGTGTCCCGGGGCCTCCTGGGACAGAGAGGGGGCTCACGCTGCTATCCATGGAGCACCAGCCGGGGTAAGAGAGGAAGTATCTACTGAGTGACGACAAGTTCATCACTCAAGTTCTCTAAATGCACTGTTGTTGAGAGCATAATTTCTATTCTAGAATGAATTCCTATTTTGAGAAGTAATAACCAGACCACTGATTTACTTTTTTGTGTTTATATATAAACACATTAAAAAAATTATATATATATATATATATATATATATATATATATATATATATATATATATATATATATATATATATATATATATTCTGTTGTTGCCCTGCCATCTAAAAACAGACAATTATGCAAAAAAAGAGGGGAAAAAAAGATTTTTCAAGTTTCTACCTCAAAGACACTTAAATAGTCCTTATATTTTTTTAGTAGCCTTTTAGATTTTATCTCAAAATGGAAACAAAAGATGACAAACTTTTAAGAAATGTCATCAACTGAGTCTCTGAGTCTCAGATATGCCTAAATGTTAGAGAATTTAAAAACCTGTGTGACATGAATAGATGCGTGTCTCTTAGTTAGATTCTTCTATTTGCTGTTGCCTTCTTTCTCTAACGCTACTTGGTGACATTCATCGTCATTAAAATCGACAATCGTTTGTAAGTTTCTGTTTTTAAACTTATCTTCAGTCGGAAAAAGTTGCGGAACATTTTTGTCAAAAGGACAAGAAGTGTGGCTCCGACAATTCAAATATTGTAAAAAAAAAAAAGAAGTTCTCACTTTAGAAAATGAGGCTCATGTTATCGTTATGCGCAGAGTGAAATATTTCATCCGTTTGTTTCTTGTAATTTCGATGGAAAATAAAAACCCAAAACTCTGAATATTACATTAGATCAGTCTTCTGAGAAGCTCATTTCTACGCATTAATTCTTTTTTTATTGTTGAGTCTATTACTGCAGCAGTGCATCATGGCATGGAGGTGATCAGATAACGATGTTATGAAGGTTCAGATTTCTTTGATATCTGCCTTCAGGTGATAAAGCTTCACCTTGTGCGTCTGGTGTTTCTTATTTTCCTTTTGGCAGTAGTTCATAGATTTTCTATGGGGTTAAAGGTCAGGAAAGTTTGGTGGTGCATCAAGCTCAGTATCACTGAAGCAGCTTTTGGTCAATTTGGCAGTGTGTCATGTCCGGCTGGAAAATTAAATTAAATCTCCGTACAGCTTGCAGTCCGCGGCTTCATTTACTGTGGTCTTCGGAAACCCAGCGGATCAGAACCAACAGATGATCCCCCAAACCACCGCCAATTTCACTGTCTGTGGAAACTTCACACTTCTGTGCCGCTCGACTCTTCCTCCAGACAACTTGGACCTCAATTTCTAAATGAAATGCAGAACTTATTTTCAACTGAAAACTGGACTTTGGATCACTGAGCAACAGTGGTCCAGTCCAGGTAAGACACCTCTGATATTGAGTGGTCTAACATGTGAAATGCGATATTCGCAACCCATATGTAGGATTCATCTGTTCAGAACGACTCAGCGTCAGTCAACTACTGGTGAAGCTGCTTGATGATCCTCTCAAAGCTGCAGTTACCCCGATTGCTTTTTCTTCTACACGTCTTTCTTCCTCTCAACTTTCTATGGAAATCCTTGGACACAGCCCAAGCTAATCAAGCTGTGATTAGCTTGGGCAAACAGCTTGATCAGCAATGAACTTTTGTGGCTTACTCTTTTAGTGGAGGGGATCAATGACTGCCTGTTGGACAACTGACAAGTCAGCCATCTTCCAAACTCTGTAAGCTACAATTTGCAATTTGTGGATTCCACAAATATAATTTTGAAATGATATTTTATTGGTCAACTGTATTTCTGAGGCCTTAAATTTTGTTTTTAACAAACGGCAAGCCGTGAAAATCAAAATTACAAGAAAGAAAACCTCGAAATATTTAACTGTGTTGGTCACATTATATAGAAGCTTCACTTTTACAAGCGAGTGAC
This sequence comes from Poeciliopsis gracilis, assembly GCA_911649635.1. NCBI lineage: Eukaryota > Metazoa > Chordata > Actinopteri > Cyprinodontiformes > Poeciliidae > Poeciliopsis > Poeciliopsis gracilis. The sequence continues at coordinate 3,245,339 of CAJVRI010000884.1, read as the reverse complement.
ACCAAATCTTGAACTTTTTCACAATATTCCAATCTTTTGAGCTTTACCCATCTATTATAATCTTTGAACATTTACACTTTAAATTGGGTATGGAGTTGACACTCATGACAGTTCACTTCCATGTCCACAGTTTATAAATATGCAAAAAGATGTGAAACTAAGAATTCAAACCATATGTAATTTGAGAATGGAACTGAAAGCTGCAAAAATGATGGCATTCAAGTTTCTCCTCTGCATTTGGGCATCAATGCATCACAGTGTGGGCCCAGTATGAAACCCTACTGAGACATGAAAGTTCTCCCTGAAGCTCAGCCAAGCTTTAATTGGCCACACTAAAGATCAAGGTCTGTTTTTGCTTCTTCTTTTGTCTAGACCAGTGTATTTTTAATCCTCAGGAGCCATTGTAATGCATGCTTTATTTCTTTCCCCTCATCCACACCCCTGACTTAAATAATTGGATGATTAATAGGATTCTATAACACCTAACGGTGTGTTGAAGAGGTCATTCATTCATTTGTTTCAGAAAAACCTGTAAAAAAATGAAGGACAAAGTGTCTTGAGGACCAGGATTTAAAACTACTGGTTTTCAAGTCACACTGCCCTGAATTTCTTTTGCTGTTCCCCTGCGTGAATACATCTGATTTAAATGATTGTGGTTAAGCAAAAGCCGACTAACCAGTCATCAATTAAAACCAGAGGCTGAGTCAAGAAGACCAAACCAATTTCAAGGCTGTAATAATATTATAGTGGTTGTGGCAAACATACGCAATAGATGTCCAATAAGTTAGCTCCCCATTTTTACTCTGTAAAAATCCATGTTGACTCCTGGATGTTTCTCCAAGCTGCAGTAAAGAAAACAATGTGATTCTGACTTTTCCTGAGGAGATCAAATGAGTCCAGTTGGTCTGAGATCAACACAGGATGGACTGAAAATGTAATCCAGACCAAGACTTTGAAAATGGAGTCTCAAGACCAAATCCACTCAAGTAACGTCAAACTAAGACATGGTAATGGGGTCTTTGTTTCACAGAAACATCATTCTATTACTTTGCAACCGATGATCCAACCGTTTAGCATCTTTACACTGTTTGTGTTTAGATATGTTCTCTGTGAATCTTTACCAGTCATCTAATTGTTTAACGTGAGAAATGAAGCAATTGCTCCTCTGAAAGACATGCTAAACTTTGGCTTTTTAAGTCCCTCTTTCATCTGTTTGGACTTGGTGTGATGAAGCTATGCAGTTCATGTCGTGGTCTCTGTGTTTTACATTTGCATGAATAAAAGTATTATGCTGCTCAGTTTTATGAATACCTCATAATACTGAGCTGTACTTAACATTATAAACCAATGTAAGACGTTTCTAAAACAGATTATGCTTCTCCCTAAGTACTCAGAGTAATTTCTGATCACTTTGGGGTTCCTGTGCCCAAAGTGATATTTATGCAAAGTTTTGCATATTGCCATCAATCTTTTGGTTCTCTTATGCAATCTAAATATTTTCTGAAACTTGATATTTTGAATTTTCAGCTAAAACACAAAAAAGTTTTGCTTTCAGCCAGAGGTTGTTTTTTTTTTTTTATCCTGATCAGCACTTGCTCTCTCCGAGGCATCAGCGGTTCCCTTTTCTGTTTTACATCTGAAAATACAAAGAATGCTTTTTAAGCTAAATGCAGAAGTGCTGTTGAATAATAGCGTAAGCGTATCAGGGAAATGACTTCACAAAATGGATGCACCAGCTGCAGAGAAGCTCTGTGAGTAGCAAAAGACTTTAGCTTTCTACAGGACGATTGTTTTAAATTGTAGCATTCTGTTTATGCTAACTGGAAGCATCGGGTTATTGACCCATGAAAGAGGAAGAAGGATTTTTTTGGCACAGTTTTCTGGTGTGTTGTGGCGTTTGTGGTGTGACTTAGATGTAGAACAAAAAAAAAAATGACTCGGCGGTTGGGTTGTAGTGAATCGCCTAAAAAAGTGGACGTTATTTGTCTATTTCCTAAAAGCCACATCCTGCATTCTTTGATGAGTGATCTTGGCTTCATTTCTGAGCAGTAGAAGCCTAAAAGCCACATACTGCATGTATGTTTATAATTTTTTCATCCTAATGTGTGGGATGACATTACTCAGAGGTAGTAATGTCACCTCTGAGCTGAGCTGACATTACTACATGACTGACCGGTTGCTCTGGACTCACTGTGCTTCGTGTTGCTGAAGTCCACCGTGACTCAACCAACCTTCTGCTTCCAGGAAAACACAAAGGTGATCTGACTGGTTACAGCAATCTCTAATAACAGCATCTCAGTTTTTTAATCTTTTGGTAAAAACATCAAAAATGAGATGATGAAAAGAAACCTCTTTTAGAAGAACAGTTAAAAATTTTCAGAGCTTCCTCTTTTTTATTTAGCAATGCTCTGCACGCATGTACTGAGAACCTTTGCCTTTAGATTTCAATTCAAATGTTGCTGAATCCTGATTGGTGCATACAAGTGTGACATCATATTTTTGCTTTTACACATATTCGAGTAACCTGGAAGAGATACCAGGATGCTGTGTCAATTAAAAGGATTAACCAGCGGCATTGTTGTGTTAAAATTACTAAAGCGGTCATGTGAATGTGATAAATGTTTACAGGTCCGTTGCTTTGTTTTTGAATGAATCAAACATTAACCAAGAACCACAAAGTTAGTTTTAGAAAGACAGGATGTCAGTCACGAGTTTACGAGAACAGAATTTAAAGGAAACACTTCCTAGACTTTGTGTCACAAGTGAATTTTTATTGTTTATATCAAATGTAGTGGTGATTTCAGGTCATGTAGTGACAGAGCTGTTGCTGTAGATCAGAAAACCCACTAAACATATGTAGTTCAATACATAATGAAGGAACCACAGTATGAAGACAGAGATAAACAGATGTTTATCCCTTTACTTGTTTATTTCTATAATTCAACATAAACAGATTCCGTATTTTTATTTCTACAGGGGTAAATATTACATTTGATTAATTTTTAACACAACATAAAGCAGCCTTTAGCAGGAAGGATAAGTTCAATGGTAAAATATTGAAGTTAACCTTTAATAAATATTAAAATATTTAAAGATAACCATCAAATTCTCATTTTATAACTCTGGCCTTAGGACTGAAGTTCTAACCTACAAGAATATGGGGTTAGAAGTGACCTAGATGTTGTAAATTTGATTTGCAACTTGAGACTTAACTCTGAACTGAGGCAAGGGACTTGAGACTTGACTTGGACTTTTCCCTCAAACATTTGAGAGTCTTGGACTTTTAAAAAATGACTTGCAAACATGTGTGTGTTTGGTCCTGACTACATCTGCAGTGCTAAAACAAACCTTCCTCAAACTGTTTCATTAGCTTTTTCCAAAATCCTCTCCTGACTGTCGTTATTACTGTTGCTTCTGTACCTTTTTCTGACACATTTTTTTCTTCCACTTAACTTTTCATCCGGATTACACATCCAGTAATTTCTCAAGTAAAAACCTTTTAGTGGTTTGCCTTCCTTGTGTAGCAGTCTTCCCCTTGATCATAAAAATTAACGTGTTTGTAAAATCCATTTTTATTGTTCATATAAGGTGAATGATTTTTGTTTTTAGGCCAACAGTCGATTAGCAGAACAAAATGTGCATTATTAGATCAATCTTGCTGAAGGACCTACCACGTAGAACTGCTGAGACAAACTAAGCAATGTCTGGGTCGCAGCCCCATCATAGTAAACTTCACCACAGACAATATCTTCACATGTCAATGCTTAGAGAAATGTATTTGAGTCTTTGAGAGATCAGAACGACACCATGTTGCTAAAAAGATGAACTGCTGTAGCTTTCAAAGACCACACTTTGAAATCGTCAGTGTTTTATATCCACGCCTCGGTGTCTCTCTTCTTGTGGCCTGGTTGCCATGGAGCCCCGCTGTGAGGTCTGTGTGTGTTGGAGTTTCAGAGGAAACGTCTTACTTCTCAGCGGGCTTCAATCACACTTCAGACAGCTAAATGAGTCACTTTGTGTTTCCCTGCAGAGCTTCCTGGTTGTGCGGGACTCTGTGACGTCTCAGCCCTGCCTATTGTGTGTGTCTGCAGGGGATCTGAATGAAGATGTTCTCGATTATAAACTCAACTGCAAGGGAACAGGTACAAAACAGCAGTTACAAACATTTATCTGGGTGGAGCCCGGTTAGATGACGTCCTTTGAGTTTTTCTTTCGACATTCTTTACTGATTTGTTACTTCTGCTAAACATTGCAAACAAACATGTCAATAGGTCAATATTATGATAAGGCCAATGATACCGTCAAGTTTAAATATATCTACATATGTTCAAATATCCATCCAGTTATTCTTGGCTAAAGGTTTCCCTTCAAATGCAATCATTATTTTGTAGCCATCAAAAAGTAGAATCTTTAACTGGTGGTGGCTGTTTCACTTAAATGTTCACAATAAATGAAAGTCCATTGTCAGGAAAATAGTGAATGACTGAGAAAAGCAGCAAGCATGATGACTTCAGCAGTGACAGCAAGTTTTCTACAGAAGTCCCTTTTATAAACTTCCTTATTTAAAGGAATGTGCCTTACTTTAATGAAACAAGTAATGTCACTGAGCTGCTCACGCATTCTCTGTTTTTTCGTGGTAGCCTTCCAGCTCTCTGAGTCTCGTCTGTCTTTCTCCGATTTGCCTCAGCTGGTGCTCTTCTACTCTCTGACCAGGTAGGAAAAATACTTTACTGCTTTTCCCATAGTTACAGTTCTGAGCTGAACCTTTTTGTAATTTGATTATGAGACATACAGAAAAATAAAGTCAAATGGAGATTTTAAAGTTCTCTTAAAAACCTTATAGGATATACAGGTAATGGCAACTTTAAAGTCTTACCAAACATCTTAAGCAAATTTAAACATCATATTGTTACAATGCCTTCAAGAAGTATTCATACCACTTGAATTTTACACATTTTACTGGATAGGAGAACAACATGTTTACATTTTGTACAGTGTCTTATTCCTTTTTCTGTTTCTATATTTTATGTGTGAACCTACATTCTTTGATTGCCATTTATTTTGCCGTTGCACTAAAATCTCCCCCCTGTGGGCCAATAAAATATATAATCAATCCTATTCTGCTCTATTACCAGTCATGGAACCTGTGGTCCAGATAAATTTATTGTTCAGAGCAGCATCTAAATTAATTAGCTGTGCCAAATGCATCTCTTGGCTGCTTCCCTGATTAATTCAATCAATTCTCTTCTGTTCAGATATCTAAACTGCTGTTCTGTTTAGGTATCAGAGCATATGTTGAGAAGTTGTAAATTGTTTTTTGACCTCAGCATTACTTCAAACCTAAAGACCTTCCTCCCTGACCTCTCTGCTGCGCTCCTTGGTCTTTATGACATTGTTTGTTTTCTGATGTAACAAACCACATAAAGGCTGGATTTTTTTTTTTTTTTTTTTTAGATTAAAGTACATTTTAGTGCACTCTTGGATAATTAGGGGGCCTGAAATCAGACTAATCAATACCCAATGTATTCTTTTTTTGGTTAAAAAGAAAAGAACATATATTGTTTTTCTTTCACTGGAAACAAGGATTGTGTTGCTGTTTCATATTAAATCTATTAGTTGTGTGAAATTCTTTTATGGTTCCTTTCCTGCATACATTCAAGATATATTACGAAGGGCTGTGGATATTTTTTCATGTCTCTTACTCTCTCTGTATCAGGGATGTGCTGGCTCTCTGCCTGTCCATCCCCCGTTGGATCTACAGTCCAGCTGAGATGAATCAAGATCGTCTCTCTGAGCTTGAACCTAGTGAGTCCTTGGTTCCAGTCTCCTGCATCAAAAATGCAAACTACAGTAATTTCAAAACCATGTTGAGTAATGATTTCTGCTCTACAGAAATGTGGTTGTCCACATCACCCGAACAACAAGCAGAAGAAATGCCCAACAAGGAGCCAAGCCATGTGATGTGCTCTATTCAGGTATGTTATTTTGTAAGTGTGAATAAGCATACCCACCAAAGGAACAACTTCCCTGTTTTTACCCGGTGAGGAAGTTCAAAGTACTTTAATCCTCTCAAAAGCTGCAGCAGCACAAAAACAAAACATTCACTGAGCAACTTGAGGAGGAACTCTGAAAGTTAAATTTATGCTAAAAATAATTAACTTCCTAGAAATGTAGAACAGGATAGCTTGTGACTTTAGTTAGTAAAAATAGTTCCAAGTTGCTGTTTGTCAAGCTGTTGGGTGGTTGCACATTTTTTCTCCAAGTAAACAAAACAGAAAAGTTGGAAACAGAAATGTTGCTCTTTGTACAGTCTTTGCAGGCCCTCAATCGGTGAAGTTATAGTTATTTTCTGAAATAATTAGAGCGTTTGTCAGACTGCCATGCTTTTAGACCCACTTCAAGCATTTGACATGCCATGGTGAGAGGGATCTTCTTTAAATCAAATAGGAGTGTCTGCATGGTGTTTGTTAACAATTGTGTTTTGTAAAAGCATTTTCTATAATGGAGAATTTGCAAACTTTTGCATTATGTCTACATGGACTGAATTTCTGGAAAGTTTTAAAAGTTATTTATGTTGGAGCCGTCTTCATGCCCTACACAGTATTACAACATTAGTAAAACTGTTTTACGATTGGATTTTTCTCACATCCATCATGATGTGTCCTGTCTCAATCTCCATTTCATTTCAAATGTATATCTCAGAGGTCATATTGCTTAGTCGAAATAGTAAACAGTCTCACATTTTAATCATACTTGCTTAAATTCTAGTGCAATTTTGTTGGCTTAGTTGAGGATCACACAATGTATGCTACAGTATCAGAAGAATAAAGAGGCAAAGCAGAAGTGTTATTTGCTCCAAGCAGTGTAACTGAAATTAATTGTGAGAGCAAGTGGAAATTAAATACATGAGTCTGCATGATCAAATGAAGACATCATTGCAGCTGCAAATAAAAGCAAAAATAAATTGCCTTAGCAAAGAGCAAAGTTGAATTTCAAATGACTGTTTGGATGCAGTATTTGTCTATAATGTTTCCAATGGCATGCCTTAAAAGTCTGCTTTGCAATCATATTTTTTTGAGTTGAATTAACCTGATGGCCAACCCCGGTGGTGAGCATAGTGACCAAGATGCTAAGTTCATTAACGAGATGAGCGGAAAGACATAGGAAGGAAAATGGGGTTAATTGCAGTTGATACTATCCTATCTAACAATATTATAATATTGCAATTTGATGTTTTTATTTCATTGTTACTGTGCAGCGTTAGAGCTGAGCAGCTGTTGCGTAAATGTTGTTTTTCTATTGGTCTCCGCAAGTGATTTACAGAAAAAGGTCTCCATTTCTGTGAAAACCATGTAATAAAAGAGTTTAGTGTTAATAATAACAATGCAATATGCAATAATGCAATAGTTCTCCCTTTTAAAATGCTTGGCATTCGCAGAAATGGGGATTAAAAAGCGGAAAATATCTGCCTTAATATGAGACGGACCAGTCAATCTTTCCAATCTTATTTTTCGCTCATTTGCTTGTTTTTCTGAAGCTGACTTCTGCCAATGGCGCCTTGTGCATCATAAATCCCCTCTACGTTCATGAACATGGAGATGACTGGTTGACTCACCGGCCAACATCTTTACAGTTATCAAATATCAGGCGAGAGCGACGCGTGAGCACCAGCCGGACTTGGGCAGGGGCTGGGATACAAAGCAAACGAGCCATCTCACTGGACCAGGAATCCAAGCTTGTCAGTACAGAGGGATCAGGTCAGAGTCAAATGCATCGACACACAAAGATTGCGTTTTAAGCAGGTGGTTAAGCTTTAATTTAAAAGACTGTGTATTTTTCATTGAGCAGGTCTGACCAGAGCCAGGTCCGCTGATTCCCCTTTCATCCCACAAACACCAACAGAAGTGGTCCTCAGGAGGCCCAGTCGGGATTTAACGTGTAGCGTCCCTCAAAGAGCGAGCACGGGAAGCCTTTCCACGCCCACCACACCAGGAACACCTGAGCAGCACCGTCACAGCAGCCCCGTGCCTCAGTCTCCACACAGGGTATCCTGGATTGAAGATGGAGTTTTTTTGCCTCCACCCAGGCCTTCGTCTTTGCTCCAGCCCCCATCGCTGGAGCTTGACTCGCTGTCGATCAGCAGCATAGAGGAGGAGCAAGAGAGCCAACTAACAGGCCCAGCGCCCCTCCACCCTTCAGCGCACCGCTTGGCTGGTAAGGTCATCAACCGTCTGTCGGCTGTGGGCCAGGCGCTCGGTGGTCTGGTGTCCCAGAAGAAGAGACTGACCAATCGGGTGGTGGAGATGAGTGAGAGGAAAGGAAACGCCTTTGGAGAGGCAGTTAAAGGATTTGTAGAGATGACCCTGAAAGGAGGTTCTGACCCCACTGGGTCTATGGGAGCAGAGTACCTACAGGAAGTGAGGTCATCACTTTCATCGCTCAGGGAGATCCTGTTGGATTATCCAGAAATTCAGGCCATACTGGACAGCATCACTGACTTAAATGACCCTGAGATTGGTGAGACATCTAAAATTCTCAAATACCCTTTTGTTGCTAAGATACATTTTATTCTTGTGTATATTTCTCATCATTTGTCTTTAAATCCTCCTCTAGATTCTCTGGTGGAGCTCGCTCTTCACAAAGTGGCCTTGAAGCCTGTCTCCTCCCATCTCTACTCCTGCATTCACACCTCCAGGACCAATGACAGCAGCTTTCAGCGTCTCCAGGGAAACTTCCTGTTGCTAGAAAAGAACGGAGTTGAAGAACTTGGTGGATCAAAAGGAGTCGGAGTCCCTGATTCTGTCACATTGGAGAGAATACAGCAGAAATGGGCCAGTATGCATGAGGCCTACTCCCCAAACAAGAAGAACCAGATCCTTCTCAAGGTCTGCAAGAGCATTTACCACAGCATGAGCACTAATGCTACTTCTAGTGCTGGTAATGTATGTTTCTTAATGTCCCAGTACTGAGTGAGGATGGGCCAGAATCTGAAACTCTTCTCTATTGTAGGTGCGGTGTTTGGAGCGGATGATTTCCTGCCTTGTTTGACCTGGGTTCTCCTCCGTAGCAACTTGGTCAGCTTACAGGTGGACACGGACTACATGATGGAGCTGCTTGACCCCACACAGCTACAGGGAGAAGGTGAAACCAATAAGTGCTGTATTTTCCAGACTACAAGTAGCATCATTCAAAAAATGTGTCAAGAAGAGAGAAAAAAAAAAACATGCATAAGTTGCATTTATTTAAAAAATGTTAAACCTGGTGGGGAACTTTTCCATGTTAATGATTTGATCTGGTGACACATTGTGTTCAGTTGCTTTTCAACAAACTCACAGAAACTGAAAACTTTGGTTTCACTGCAAAGTATTTTGGTCTAGGTTCTAGTGCAAATATCTTGAAAGAAGACAGAACTAATTTAAAGGTAACTATTCAGCAAGAAATATGATTTTGTTATAAGTAATTCCTTAATACTGATTTTTTTTTAAAGCACTAGTTCCTCTAGCAGATTATTTAACTTTTAAGACGACATTTTTACCATATTATAAGTGAAATAATCTTCCAGTGGTATTTTTAATCAATATTGAGGAATTATTGACATAAAGGACAAGGAAGCAGGTCAAAGTTGAAAAGACATGAAACTCACCTTCCAGCGGCACTGTAAGCATACATAAGTATCTATTTGAATGGCCTATTCAAAACCCAGATCAAAATCCAGTAGAGAATCTGTGCTAAGATTTAATAAAATAACGTTACCCCATCCAGTGTGATGGCGCTGTTTTCAAAAGAATAAATCAGTTTCCAGACAGCCAAGAGGCTTGCAGGCGGTTATACAAAGCCTCAACGGAGTTAAACACAAATGCACTCCACACCTTTCAGATTTTTGCTTGTAATGTCTGTTTCCACTTCATTATCATTTCAAATCCTAACAGAAAATGGTTATGTTTTTGGATTCACCAGTGAAATGTGCCGATCTCAACACTTTTACAAGGAAATATTCACTGAAATACAAAACCACAGCCTTCATACAATGTTGTCTAGAGTTTGTCAGTGTTGCTAAGAATTTTTTTTTTATCTTCTTTACAGGTGGCTACTATCTTACAACTCTATATGCCTCTCTCTTCTACATCACTAGCTTCCAGCCACGGCTGGCTGCCCGTCAGCTCAGTGTGGAGGCCCAACACTCTATCAACCAATGGCATCGCAGACGCACACTCCACTGCAACAAGTCCCGTCGCAGCATGCACAGACGGACAATTCGCAGGCAGTCAGCCAAGCAGAACTTAGAGACAGAAACTGAGAGCAAGAGTGAAAGTGGGAAAGAAAATGAGTCTGAAAATGCTGATGTTTCAGAACGGCACACAGAAACTAGCATAAATGCTGAGTGGCGGCCAAGTGAGAACACAGAGTGTGAACCGGAACTAGGAGACCAGCCACAGACCACAGTGCAGACAAAATTTCAACCTGCAAAGCAGCAAGACGTGATGACCAGCGAACACAAAGACAAGCTGAGTGTTTGCATAGAAACAGAGGGGGCCAAAGACGATTCTGATGGAGAGCTGAGAGAAGACCTGAGGTGACATCATGGGACAGTTTGTCAGTCTTTCCTCCTGGGTCAAGCAAACCCTTCCTGAACCCACTTTAATCACTCCTCTAAAACAGCACCACAGTACCATCTGCATTGTCACATGCAGTTGTAAAAGTCCCTGATGTAGGTTTTAGTTGAGGGTGTTCAGTGTTGCTTTCTTTTTTTTGCCCATGCCTCTGTGCGTTTCCGCTCTGTGTATCGACTTTATCTTCCTGTTTAGATGGTGGTTCTAATTTAACCCATGCACGTGTTTGTATTAGATCTGCTGCACAATGCTTCTCGCTCGTTGAAACTGGACATTAGGTTAACTTCTCCTCAACTCTGAACACCGAAAAGCAGAGTCAGCGAATTAGACAGCGATCTTAAATTATAGTTTGTCAATCAATATAGCCTTGCAAAATTATTCATACCCCGTGAAAAAAATGCAAAATCACATTTTATGACTTTACAACAATGTATATGTCATTCGTTAGGATGGCCTGGTCACAATTTAGATGTAAATTCAAATGAGAAGCAATGGCAAGCTGTTTTTGATATTTCCCAGTGGGACCACTGACAGGTGACCTGAGATGGAGTCATCTAAAATGTCAATTAAGCTTCTGCCATTTTTAATATGCAAATGGAAGAACTATTAAATACATTGTTGTATTCAGATTAAAATTATACACTTGCCATTTCCTCTCAAATAGGCAACTGCTTCCAGCTAGAAGCATCACTAGCTTGTTTCTTTATCACTGTACCTCAGACAAATTGTACCAGTGGAGTTTTGTTATAGGTCAGTAATATTTAACTGAGATTTCTATCTTTAAGATTATATCTGTGTAGCACACACAAGCTTTTATTTATCGGACAGCGATAATGTTCAATGGATGTGTAACACTGCTTGCTTTTAAATAAAGATTTCTTCTCCTCCCTGCTAACCTGCCTGGCATCCAACAGTTAATTAATTTAAAAATTAATTTCTATGGTTTTCAGTTTCCTACAGAATCCTTAACCCAATCAAAAGTTAAAATGATTAAAATAGGAACATTTTGCTAATTCAACAAAAATGATTTTCATCTGCACCACTAGATGGCAGCATTACACCTTCGATAATATTTTAATCGTCTAGTAGTACGGCTCATAGTTTGTCTAAGAAACATGTTTTATGAGTTTGGGTCTATTTAGAATAGAAAGTAGTTGTAAAGCATGATCTAGAAGCAACTACTCTAATTAAAGCTGGAAGGCTGGTGAACATTACGTTATTCCCATGAACATTAAAAACAATCTGAAAATGGATACAAATAATTATCAGTGAGAACAAAAACACATCTTGAAAGGCTCTGATGTGAGAATGTGAGAAAAGATGCAATTGTATTTGGCTTGTTTAAAATAAACATAGTATGCATTTTTAGTTTGTAGAAACTCCCTTATTACAGAGGGGAATTTCCATCAGTAGTTTGAGATGTTCATGCTCCACCTGACAGCAAACTTTGTGAACCTTCTGATTTCTTTATTTTCTGTTCCACTTTTGTCACTTTTGACACTATTTCACAGTCAGAAGACTATCATAGAAATATGCTTTTCAAATATCTTTTAATAATTCATTGACTTTGGTATTCATCATGCTAAATAAATATAGTCATAAAATTTCAGAAATTGTAAAACCAAATGAACTGAATTACTTCCTCATGTTCTCCTAAGTCCTGCTAATGACCTGATTATTTGGCTCAGATGTGTTGAAGCAAAGACGCTTCTAAAAGTTGTCAAGGACCAGAGTTGAAAGGTTTGGAGCTCATCGCAAAATGCAAAATACTAGGACTATATTTAAACTACTACACATAAATGTGTGAGTTTTAAAGCTAAGTTGTTCCAGTAAAATGAAGTTGTAGTGAAGAAGAGGCTCAAAACACGTCAAGTTCCAACTGAGGAGGGAAAAATTATTAATCAAGCTCTCCCTCGTAAGTGTTTAAGGAGCTTAAAGCTGAAGGTTAATAGATGGTGTTGAGTTTGAAGCACAAGCTAAAGTAGCTACTTGAGTTTTAGTTTGTGAACTGAACGTTGTGACTCTTAAAACACAGATCCTGTTCAAGTGAAAGACAACTGAATAAACTCCCAAGATCTGCAGATGTTAAAGGTTAAAAAGCTCTAAGGACTTTTTCTGGCTGCCTTTCTTCATATCGAATTATTGCAGTTATTTTTTTATTGCTTTTTAATCAACAGCCTGTAAATCCAAGTGTTCCAGCACAGGCTAATGAATGCATATGCACTGAGAATGCACACATGTAAATAGTTATCCAGGGGCCCTCTTATGTAAATGTACACACTCGAAGTCATGGACACTCGCATATGAAACTATCTCGCCTCTGCCTCCTGAACGCCCGAGCCAATCAAATTTGCCTAATGAGACATCTGGCATTCTGCCCGCATGTGGATGCTGAGCCCAGAAACAGCTGGGTCGTCTCACACACACACACACACGCACACACACACACACACACACTTCGGCCTAAATCTGAGGAAAGTGCTGTGGTCCAGACTAAACTAGCCAGAACCCAACCTCACACTCTGACTCTCCTCTGAAACGCACTTCTTTTACACATGTGATATATTATGCATACATGAGTCTGTTACACACTCAGCATGGCCATAAATTAGATATATGGCAGCGGTGACTGCTGGAGGAAAGGGTGCACTGAGAAGAGAGGAGTGGATGTGAAGTAAGGAGGAGGGGGGCAGATGGCTGTGGCCTGAGGCATTAGAGGTACTGGCAACTAAACATTGAGACTGCTGCAAATATACACATACCTCATATACCTCATATACATACAGGATCTTATATACATTTATAAGGTCTTATATACATATATAAGATCTTTTATGTTTTTGAGTACTGTTTAACATAAGTGAACGTAACTCTGCATCTAGTGAGAGCTAATTAAGTGAAACCTCCTTTAAATGTTGCTCTTGAGTTTCTGCTTTTTCAAATGGCACAGAATCAAACACAATCATCTCGCAAATCATTGCCTATTCTAAATACGAGACCAGCATCTCCGATACCAATACCTAGTATTATTTAAAGTTCATATATAATCAAACTTCTGACCTTCAGGTGTTTTTGTGTATATTCTTTTTTTTTTTTTTTTTTTTTTTTTTTTAATTTTCAGACAAAATTTTGATGAAGTTTATAGGTGTCTGCAAAACACTTTAATAAAGTGTTGACAAGGTAAAAGAAACATTTTATCTTTGTCTTTTACATACAATGCAAAAAAAAATTAATAGAGAGTAAGTCAAAGCAAAATCTTTTTTGATGGTAGAGTTGAGAAATTATGTTTTTTAATGTGTGTTATTTAATTATATCTAAAAGCCTGGGAGATATTTGTGAAACTCTGACAGAAACATCTAAAATCTGGTGCTGCTTTTATTGTCAAATTTGATTGAAAATCAAATTTTATTTTAACCTGAAAATCTCAAGACAATTATTGTAAATGCTGCTTATTAAAGTTCTCAATAAAATCATTATCCACACATGAGGGATTCTCACAAAAGGGAAACTAGATTTGCCCTGGAAAACTGTAATCAATGCAGCTCACTAAGCTTCTTTTGATCCAAAGTTTATTGAATATTTCTGTTTTAATCCAAGTAAAGCCTCCCTCATGTTTCAGCCTGTCTTATTTCATACTAGATTTTTTAAATTAATTTTCCTGTTTGCAGTCCTTAAAAGTGACACACACACACACACACACATACACTCACACACACACACGCACCCATGCACACACACACACACATGCACAAACATGCACGCATGCAGTTTGGTTGCATCTTTACCATCCTGCACTGCTTTATTCTTATCTGCCACATGTTCCCTACTCTACATGTTTGTGTCTTTGTCTTTCCGTCGGCCTTTCAGAGACTTTCACCATCCAGCAGCTTTCCTCTGTCACAGCTTGTCCGCACACAGACAATGAGCTTTTCCCCCTGTTGCTTCTTTCTCCTTTCAGTCCTGCTGGAGCTTCGGCATTCCCTCTAAAGTCATTCAGTTCCTCCCTGTTCTTTTCCTCCTTTCCCCGCTGCATTCCTCTGTTTCTTTTTTACTTACTCCACCCCTCCTGCTTCCTCACGCCCCCTCCTCCCTTTTCTCCCCCTTGTCTGAACTCTGACAGGTGTGTAATTGAATGATTAATGATCAGAAGAGTGACCCTCCTCCTACGCACACACACAAACTGCTTATGTTAAAGTGTGATTTTACATATTTATATGCACACTCACACACACGCGCAAACTCCCAGTTTCACAGAGGTGTGCACATTTTCACATCTCACACATTCATATTACCCCAACAGACTGAATGGTCAAAACCAGTAGGAGTCTTCAAACGAAATGAAACATAATCAGGACTGTTGCGATTCGCTGAGAGTGAAATATATGGAGACGTGTCGACACAGTGGCAGCGCTGCACTGTTTCCTTAAAATGACAATCATATGGTTTTCATTTTACAGAGCTGTTTCCTTCAGAACTGGTGAAAATGTGCGTCACGCTTCAGTGCCTTTCAGATGTTAGCTAAAATCTCAGGTGACTGAATTTGTAGAATTAGATCCTCAAAGAATACATCAGTTGCGATGTTGCAAATCCCTTAATTATCAGTAAATGTTCAACTTGCAATTTTGCCCAACAGCAAGTTGGGGAAAATTGTCATCCCTACTTTTTCTGCAAATCTGACCAATCACCTTAACGTTTTATGCATTTTCTTGTTTTCTGGCCAATCACTGCTTAATTTTAACCAGTCCAAAAATAACCAAAGTGAGCAAAAAGACCTAAAAGAAGTGACTATGGTTGAGTGAATAGGATGAGTTCTTGACTCATCCCATATAATGAGTTTCATTTACAATCAGTGAACTAGATATCGTCACTTAGTGGAAAACAATAAAACATGAGATTCTAATAGGATTTCAATACAAAGGATTTCAAAGGAAATTAAATCAGACACATAATAATTTCTAATAGCAGGTTATCACTCTGAGGTTTAGCCAGGGGTCATAATATCTCACACATCTTGTGAGTTGATTAGCCAAAAAATACAGATTATAGCCACTATCAAGAGGAGCAGATGCAATATGACAACCTCAGGAAATTATTTACAGAAAAGAAATATAAGTATGATGATTTACTAAAATACCTAGCAAGCATCAGAATCCCAAACTGATTTAGTCTGGAAATGTCTTTCCAGACTAAATCAGAAACATTCTTTGTCATCTGACATGCAAGAGATGTTACTCTTAGCCTACTTCATGTTGTCCAATATGTCTTTGTGGTTTGCTGATTCTGCAAGCGTAGCATAACAATCACAAGACCTAATTCCTCATAAAAATAGTTCATAATTAGATCAAATTTCTTTCCTGATCTCCAGGTAAAACATTTTTTAAATCATCAGTATTTGTTGTTTTAAATCTACGACACTTTAACATCCGAATTAATGAACGAAAAAAGACACATTTTCTTGTTTGTCCCCAACAAGCTTTGCAACAAGCCGGAGTTCGGCCTGCATCTTCTGGAGGTCACAGTGAAGCAAACACTCCTTTGCTTAACATGACAGTGTGTTGGGAAACATGACGGGGAAAACAATCCGGCGAGGAGCTGGAGGAGTAAAAGTGAGGCCGGCGTGGTCGAGGACTGAGTGTGTGAGGGGACAAAGAAATGAAAAGTAGAGGGCCGCCTAGGTCAGGACCTGGTGCCAAGGAGAACAACCATTTCCTGTTGACCTCCTACTGAACTCTGGCCCCTGATCCCTCCCTGCTTCTCCAGGCTGATTGGGGGCAGGGAGGAGAGGGTGCGGTGTTCAGGGTCTGTTGTGTGGTTGCAGGGCTGCGGATGGATGAAGGAGGACGTATCAGTGGATACACTGATGGAAAAAGGAAACACTGAGTGCAGAATGGCGTGCTTGAGGATGGAAGTGTAAAACCAAAAAATTCTGAGCTTGGTTTACGATTGGGAATAATGATCTGAAAGTTACTCTGTGCTTTAAAGCGTTTGGAGAGATTCAGTCTCCTGGCTGTGAAGATCCAGTGTGTGTGACAGATCGCTGCAGCTGCAGCCTGAGGCCTCCATCAGAGATAAAACAGATAGTTATGGAGCAGGGAGGGACATGACTTATGACTGCAGAAAAGGAGGAAGATCACACTATTTTTCAGGGAAAGATGCTTTTGAAGTGAATGGCTGAGATGTTTATCATGAATGTTTTAATATCTCAGGGGTGGAAAAAAAATCCCAGCCGTGTGAAGGGCTGTAAATTCAGAGCAAACACAAACATGAAGTCTGTTTTATATTTTCAGGGTGTTAGAGTTTGGGCTTTAAGCATTTCTGCAACATTTCTATCAGTTTTAACACAGCGATCCACTCAGTTCATCATCAAAAATGACAGTTGCTTATTCTTCTGAGTTTGTGACATGCAGACATATTCAAGAAATAAAAATATTATTTAAGAGTTTATTTAGTTTGGGTAACTCAATACAGAAATTGGAGTTTATTTAAAAGTGTTTTTTACTGTTTAATAAGTTGGGATTTTGAAAAGGTAACTTTAATCTAATAGGATGTTGCCTCATTAAAATACATATTCTAATTAGCTAAATATGAATGTAGGGAGTGTCCATGGATTGCAAAAACCTGTTTTGTTTATTTTTTTTTCTTAACTAATTAAATAAAATTACAACTAGAGATTTTATGCTTATCTAAACAACACTTATTCTGAAAATATGTAAGCTCTCCCTTAACACTTGAGTGTGATCTCCTCTTGTATTGTACTTTTTCTAAAGCAAGTAAAATGTCAACCTTTGTTTAATTAATTTTAATGTTTCTGAATTAAAAAGTAGTGAACTGTAAACCAGTCATGCTGTTGCATGATTTGTACTCTGGATGCTGACATTTGTGTTTACTGAGGAAAAATATCCACAAGGTGAAAGAGTAAAAAACAGAGAATTTACATCTTTGATGCAGTCATAAACATGATGTTGTGACCAATGAAAGGAGCTCCTTTATGCTGTTTGATTTGCTGTTGTGTGATTTTTGAAGTTATTCACACATCTGCAACTTTTCACATTTTGTCACACATCCCAGTAGATCAGCAGTTCCTGAATCTGAGTTCGTCTGGCACCAACCACTGCGCCCTGAAAGCCACTTTCACCAAATCCCGTTTCCTGATACTTAACTTTAACTTCATCACATCTAGAGTTGCTGCCATGTGATTGGCTAATTGTGTCTACCTGCAATTCAAATGGGGATGACTCTAAAGTAGAATTGTATTGGAATCCCAATCAAATTATATATATATATATATATATATATATATATATATATATATATATATATATATATATATATATATATATATATATATATATATATATATATATATATATATATATATATATATATATATATATATATATATATATATATATATATATATATATATATAAAGTAATACCCTTTTCCTATTTTTCTTGAAATGTACCTTGAGATTATGGAGGGTTTTGTTCATAAATTCTGTATACAAGGGGAAGAATGTCAAAAGAAAACATAGAAGTTACTGTAGTAATGTATTTTCTTGAACTCTGAGCATATTTGTGTTACCTGCAGTTGTTTTGTACTCTTAAAGTGAGTTTATGCACATTTCCTTCCTGAAGAATGTCTGGAGCTGCAGTGACTGATCAGCAGGTTGAAATATAATTCCATTCAATAATATGAGGCTCATTATTTTCACCAGCTAAACCAATCATATCAAACAAACAGATGACAAGTGACAAGGCTTACAAAAAACATTTTAATACTTTAAGTTTTTTTTTTCACCATCATCATCATTCAGAAATTCTTCAGCAGTCCAAGCAAGAGCAGAGAAGGAGCCGAATGTGTGAAGAGTCCTTTGGCTGCAGCTTCCCTCTCATAGCTGTGACAGTTGAAAGAAATGCTTGCAGAAGTCCTTCTGTATATGTGTGTGTGTGTGTGTGTAGGCGTGTGTGTGCGTGTGTCAGAATGGCTTCCTGTGTCGTGTCTGTTGCTTGATCTATCAGTGAGTTGGAGGAAAGCTTCTAACGGACGGCTGCTGGCGCCTTAAGGAGGTCAGTGGTGCGAGAGCGAGGCAGACTGGAAGTCATTCAGAGTGTTTAGCTTCATGCTGAGGAAGAGCACTAACATTTCAACAAGCTCACATGAAGCTGCATCTGCCTGGAGTGGCACACATAAATATAAAAATATAAAAAAAAAATTTAAAAAAAGAAAGCTTTAAATAAAGTGTGTGTGGATGTGTGTGTGTTTCTGATAGTCAGCGTGTGCAGGAAGACGGGGCGGCTTGTGAAGAAGGTTTGGCTCGCAGGATCGAGTCCCGTCCAGGAACATCCAGGTGGTTGTGTTTCTGAGCCGGTCGTCCTGTGGTTCACGAGGCATGATGGGAAGTGTAGTTTAAAGCATGTGTCTCACCCACAGGACACAGTGGAGACATTTGAAGAGGAGGAAGCACTTCTACTCAGAGAGGTATGGCTTAAACCTGTGGGTCCAGACTCAGGAGTGTGTCGGTGAAATGTTTGCGTGTGTGTGTGTTTCTGTCAGTCGATCAGCTACATTAAGGTCAGTGTCTCTCAGTGAGGAATGTAAACTTTTGGAGCAGTTTGTCTTTAAATAGGTTACTGGAACAGCCATTACACACACACACACTCCACACCCTCACATTCATACAGTAACTCTTTTATACCCACACACACACACTCTCTGCTCCCCCAGATAGCTAGTGTGCGTGTATGTCCAGTCCTTGGGTGATGAGCGGCTCCGCGGGGTGTGCATGCGGCGGCGGGTGAAGCAGCATGGCGGGGTGGGGGTGCGGGCCGGGGTACGAATGGAGGGACGTTCCTGGGTGGGGGGGATAGCCCGGCTGGGACAGCAGAGCGGCGGGGTACTCGCCCTGAAGAGAGGACATTCCTGGTAGACCTGGTGGAAAGTAAAATAAATATATTAAAGATTTAGCCTGCATGATGTGAAAGCAACACCCGAATCATATATTTTTATATCCATGACTACAAATCACAATTACGATCCGGTTGGAACCTTTCTGTTTTGACTGAACATGGAGAAGCAGAATTCAGTTTTTATGATTCACTTATCTGGAACAAAGTTCCAGAAAACTGAAAAACTGCTGAAACACTGAGTTTCTTTCAAGTTGCCTTTGATTAATGATAACTGGAAAATTGATCAATATATTTGATGTTGTTATGTTTGGTTGATGAATTTGATTATGGCGTTTGACAAAGAGTAATGTTTATTTATGTTTCATAAATGGTTTTAGTTTACGCTGAACTGGCTTGTAGCTGAAATGTGCTAATTGATATCTTGGCTATTTAATGAAGAAATGTTTGTTTCAGCATCATTTATTGAACATGTTTTGCAGCCAAAAAGAAGATTTTGTATCCTCTATGGTACATTTTTATTATGGAATTTCATTTGTGTTAATGTTTTACAATATTTTGTTTTGGTGTCTATTTTGACATCTTATTTATATCTTGTAAATAAATAAGGAAAGGCTGGGAACCATGTAATAGTCCATGACACTCAAACAAACAATTGCAGAATTTATTTTTTGGAACAGTTCAGGATTTTTGAAGCAAGGTTGTGTCAAAATCTTACAAACAGTTAGTATCTTAGATAACAGCAGGACAAATATTGGTGTTTTTATACTTATACTTTATGTTGTATAAGTGACGATCCTGAAGGTTAAAGCTAACAAAAAGTAGTGGCTCGCTGACAAATTGGAAAGCCTATAAAAAAGTATTCACTCCACCTGTTGCAAATTCACAGATTTATGTGTGAGGTCATTGTGTTTCACCCTGCTGGACCTCAGAGAGGGATCATGGATGCCAGGAGGGGCCACATGCAGATGAGGACCAAGATTTCTGCCAGGTTCAAGGTTCAACCTCTGTCAACATTCTAGCCGAAGAGTTACAGTGCAGCTAACCTATGCAGTTCACCAAAGCTGAAGATTCCCAGAACTCTGCTGAGAAGTCATACGTCTCACAGATAACCCTGATATAGGAGGTAGAGACTCTTTTGTTGATTTAGATTTATGTTGGTTAAATTACCAACTTTACTTGACGACTTAGAGTCCAAGCTGGACTTTTAGCCATATTATGTATTTTCCAGAGACATTGTGCCATTTTATAGCACAATAAAGTAACTATGTTACCATCAGTTGTTATAAAAGGCTGTATGTCAAATATGACTTAAAAGAAGTTTGACTTTGTAAATTTAAATTGGGTTTCTGTCTCTTTAAGAAGCTTCTGATTAATCTGACACTCGTCACAACAATGCTTCTCATGATGCCGTTTACAGCCGTTCTTCGGAGCATTGGACTGAGAAATTGTTCGTATGATGAGCTCATGAGCGGTGCTTTTCTGAGAGCAGTTGTTGAGGTAACGCCGAATGGTTGCCATTGGAGATTCACAGCTTTCTAAAACATACATGAAAGAATAAAAGCAACACTCCAGGTATGTTTTTGATGAGGAAACGGCATCGCATGAAAAAATGTCTCCACCTCCCTTTACGACAAACATCAGTGATTTATATAAATGCTGTTTCATCTGTATCCCATCTGCATTAGGCAGCTGTTTACACCTGACAATTACTCACACAAGAATAAAAAAGGAGGCAGTATGCCACCTATGATCTAATATCCAAAAAATATTCCGTTTTTATTTTTATTTTTTTATTTTTTTATAACTGGGTTGTGGTATGTAATCTTAACAGCTGTAACTGGGGACAAAATTGAAGAAGACAAATATTTTTAACTTTAAGTAAAAGAAAATGTTTCCTCAGATATCCCTGAGAAAACTGCAGTAAGGTGTGTATCTGTCAGGGACTATTTTCAGCAGCAGATAATCCCACGGTCAGCGCTCTGGTGAATATTTTCAGCGGCAGCATGGTGTCTCAGGCGGCTGAGTCACATTAAGCTAAAGAGTCTCACAGTAAGTGTGTGACTCTCATATTTACGTGTTAAACTGCGTGTAGATAAAAGCATTCTTTACATCAGAAGGGTTGAATCAGCCGGCTGTACCTGCCGTTCGGAGCCCCAGATGAGCCTGTCCGTCGAGGCCGTAGCCTCCCAGTGCAGCTCCCTCTGGACTGTAGGGACCGCCCTGACCTGGGAGACCACACACACACACACACACACACACACACACACACACCTTCAGACACAAATACACACTCAGACACCTCACATATATACACAAAGACTGGTTGAACACTGACCTGAGCGGTTTGACTGATCTATCATCGGCTGAACTATTCTCCTCCGGGCGTTGATGAACCTGGACGAAGCAAGAGACGTGAAGACAGGATGTGAAGAGAGAGAGAGAGAAAAAAAGAGAGATGGACAAGGTCGACTGTTAATGGAGAAAAAGGCAAAGAGGGAGACTATTAACCTTTTCCCTTTTACAAGCACTTAACCCTTTCAGAGAGCAGAGTAAATCAACGTTAGGGCAGAGAGCGAATTGATCCGCCCTGTGATAATTGATTGATCTGCATTGATCTGCTCACTTTGTGTGCTGCTGCTGTGGCGAAGGTACACATAAAAACATGCAAGCTGCAACATGAAGGAAAATCCTTTGGTCGGCGTGAAACAGAATAAAAAATTCTTATACACAGAAAATGAGCCACTTGGAAAAAACTTTCCGGAAAGCGGAACTGCATTTATGTCTGCGGCCATGAAAAGGAAACGGAGAAGCAGTAAATAATCTGATTATTGGATATTGATCCGTAGTTTCGTTTTATGGGCAACAGGATTTTACTGGACTGCAGCTTGAGGGAAAAAATGCTTTACAGGGCGTTTTTCTCTGCGTCATAAACTATGCTCCAGTGAACTAGATCATAATGATCTTTGTGAAAGTCTTGTAAAGCTGTGACCCTTTTTTTTATTGACACTAAATGTGAGCATTATAAAACACTTTGTATCAGCTTTAAAGTATTCATACCCCTTGAACTTTTCACATCAATTTATGATGGGATGTATTTTATTGGGAATTTACGTCATACTGCATAATTGTGAATAAGATGGAAAATGCTCCCTGAGTTTCAACATGTTTTGCTGAACAAATTAAAATGTGTTTCCTGCACTTTCCTGTGCATGAAACACAGGAAAGTGTTTCATGCACTTTCCTAAGTCTGCACTTCGGAGCTACAGCTTGTCTAACAGCTTTGTCTATTTAGAGATTAAGAATCTGCCCTATTTTTCTTTGTTAAATAGTTAAATCTCAGTCAAATTGGCTTGAAAACATCCTTGAACATCAGTTTTCAAGACTCTCTCAGTTGGATTCAGTTCTGTTTTATTTTCATTTTTACTGCTTAAAAATTAAATAAATAAAAAATAAATAGCATTTCTCATCTGTGAGATGTTAAACATACTGAGGTAACCGTACTTTAGACATCTCCACGACCTGCTTGTTTACATGATGCTTTTTGTTCACTAATGTTCTCCAACAAACCTGGATTTATATTAAGTTATATCATATTGTTGTTATATATGTTTATGTTTTCTGGATCATGATGTACAGGGGTTGACCATAAATGCAAAACCACACTTTTTATTTGTAAAATATTTTAATAACCATGTGTAATTCTCCTTCCATCTTAAAATTGTGCACTACTTTGTGTTGATCTCTTACATAAAGCAACAATAAATTACACTGAAATTGTAATTTAACAAAATGTGAAGAGGTTCAGCTGGTATGAATGCTTAGGCAAGGTGAAGAAAATTCATAATTTCCTCTTCTACAAGAGAGTTTAACTGATTATTGGAAAGCCGTGGGGCTGGGATTAGTGTATTGATCGAGCAGAGCACTGACCAGTTGTTGACCTGTAAGATGGTCAGCCCCGTGTCCTGCGACAGCTGCTTCTTCTGCTCTTCCGATGGGTACGGGTGCTGCAAACATGGAGACACACACACACACACACATGGATGGCGAGTGGAAAGTTAAGCAAATCAAAGCCAGGCCCTGAGGTTTGTTGCTGGCAGCAGTGAGACGACTGATGGGAGAATCCTCCCAGAGAAACATGAAGCCTCACCTTAAACCCAGACTGAAATAATGTGTGTGAACTCTGAGTGTGGATTCAGAAGACCCTTCATCTAAATTCCCGTCTGCTCTCACATTTAAAGCCTCACTAAGCCCACTAACTCTGTCTCTTTTTCCCTTTCCACCGCGCACACAGACACATACTGCAATAATTGGAGTGAAGCAACATTTGACCTGCCTCATTTAGTAGCTAATTACTAATCTAACCACCTTACCAACAATTACACACTCCATTTCTATCACTTCTAATATGAGCATATTCACATAATCACTTAATCCCCCAGTTTTTCATTTAATTTAATTGACCTCCATCGCACACTCGCTTCCTTTCTTTGTCTTTCCTTGCACATGACGTTTTTCCCACAGTAAATCTTCTGCGCAGTAATCACTCTCCCACCACTGTACACAAGCTGTCTTTGTTTGCCTATATGTCTGCAGGGGTGGCGCCAATGAATGCATTTCAAATGTAATGGATAATTTTGACAATATGTGATCGAAAAAGGAAAATGAGAAGCTCACCGACAGGTGCTGGAAGAGCCACGCTCTCATGATGTTTGTGGCCACTTTGGGGAAGATGCCCCTCTTCTTGTTGTTCCTCCTGTCCCGGTCACTCTCATCCTCCTCCCCCGTGCTGGGGGAGGCCACTCCCCCATCGAGACCATCTCCTGCAAGAGCGACCTTGACGTCATTGCATGCCAGCAAACGGACACATTCACACACACGTCCAGCTGATACACAGCTCTGGAAAAAATGAAGAGAGCACTGCAAAATGATCAGTTTCTCTGATTTTACTTTCTATAGGTATATGTTTGAATAAAATGAACTCTATGAACTACTGACAACACATCTCCCAAATCCCAAGTAAGAACTTAGTGTTTTTGCAAAAAAAGAGAAATGGTAAAAATAATAAAGAATGCAGTGCCTTCAGACCTTGAATAACACACACAAAAAAAACAAGGTCATATTCATTAAGAACAATAATTCTAATGTTTTAACACAGGAAGAGTTCAGAAATCAATATTTGGTGGAATGATCATGAGGTTTTCAATGGGAACAGTGCAGTGGATGCTTAATTGTTTCCAAAGCTGTATGGAGGATTTTGTTTTTATTGCACGACTAACAAAGTCATCTGATTGGCATGCTCTGCCTGCAGAACTGACATGTATATTCATATCCAATAAAGTAATACATTAATTCACTTGAGGCCCATTTGTCATATTAAAGTATCTTTTGTTAAAGCTGCAGAATGTAACTTTTAAAATATTATGTTTTTCATGTATGTTTGTGAGTTCTTGTACTTCAGGGGACGTCAGATTTATGAGTTTTATCCAACAGCAGCTCCATTGTCATTGATGAATATTTATCTAAATGAGACTTTTGTACAACCATAAAACCTAAAATTTGCAATAGAAATGCAGATCATCAAACAGTTTACAAGACTTACTGGCTGTGTCAGACATTTACCAAACATTTGGTCACATCTTCGTTTGCAGTGTTTTCCAGCAGAACTCGTGTGAACATGTGTGCAAACCTGCGTCACTGCAGTTGTCCCCTGTGCTGTGTGAGGGCAGCCCACAGGTGCCTGGTGTTCCTAGAGGCGTAGTGGCACATTCATCTGGCTCCCGTAACCACGATGCATTCTGCAGTGCAGAGAAAAGGACGGAGGAGAGAATGCTAGACAGAAACTCCTGCAAGGGACCATAAAAATGACTGGGTGTCTCACCTGTTCTGACAGACTGGTGCAGGAGCCGCCAAAGTCCTCCATGTCCGACTTGGAGCCGCCCTCCCGCTCATCCAGCACCAAGTCAGTGGGCATCTTTCCCTTCAGGCAGGTGATGTAGCGATGGCAGAAGTTATCACACAGGTCGTGCACCTTCAGAATCAAATTATGTCTTATTATGGTTGACATCAGCATGTGCCAGGAATATGCTGAGTATGTCAAAGCAAAGTCTCTCCGTTTTGAGCTTTCAAGAACATCTTGTTAGAAAATCTGCCAGGTTTGGAAATTTCAGGTTTTTCATTTTTATTGAAAATACACATGAAGAGTGATGTTTACATTTAGTTATGCTGACAACAATAAGAACTAGACAAGATGCTAAAGACAATTCAGAACGGCAATTCTATTATCTCTTCACCAGCAAACTTTGCTTTACAGAAAATCACCTGGCACTTCAGTTTTATTGTATAAAAAATCAATGGCGGCTCATGGCAGGAAGGTAATACAGAGAAATGTTAAACACGGTTAAATTCTTAGGGAAATTAGCAAAAGTCAGTATCAGCAAAAATACAAACACCAGAAAGCGTCCTCAAATTTCAAAGAGTAATGTCTGTTGATGCGTTCACAGACCAAATTATGAATCTGAAATGCAAAGCCGACAGTTCAAGCTAACCATAAATATATACACACAGAATGAAACTAAAGAGTTATTTAAAATCTGAGATAAATTAGCACATTTTAATAACAACATGTTGGGATTTGACCAACCTTCTCTAGCTCCAGTAAATGAAAGCGAAGAACCTGTATGGCCTGGATCATCTGTTGGAAAGGATTATCATGTTAACATCTCTCACAAAGTGCATTTCAAATTCTATCAAGTTGTCAGTTCATGAGTCATACCAAGTTGTCCAGCTCAGGATTGGAAGAAAAAATTGGCTTCTCAGAGCGAATCTGCAACACACATTCAGGATCACAGCACAAAATGCTTCAACAACAACAACAACAAAAACGCTTTGCTGTTCCCCTGCTTCCTTGTCGGTGCTCACCCACCTGCTTGGCGAAGGCGGCGATGTCATCGTTGAAGGACTCGGAGGAGCAGACGTCGCTGTGGTTGGCCATGCCGGGGAGGTGGGAGGTGACTGAGAGGGAGGAGGAGGAGTCCCGAGGGGAGCAGGTGGCCAGCTCACACTTCTCAAACACTAAGGCCAGCAGTGGAAAGAGTGGGTGACTGCCCACACCCACACCCACACACACACACACACACACACACATGAACATAAACAGTTAACATACTGGACATAAACACCGTAACAGTTGGTATAGAGAACACATGATACAGAACATGATACACAAACTGTACACAACAGCATGTATGAAGCAGACAGCTGTAAACACTTCACACGTAATTTCACATTCAGCATGCACTGTAAATACACAAAGCATGTCGGTCTGCTGCCAGGTCACATAAATCCTCCTACCCATAGATCTGGTCCTTGTGGTGTTTAAGGGAGTCAGGGATGGCGGGGCCGTACTGCGGCGGAGGAAGCGCCCTGACGTCGTCCCCGTACCCCCCCACCGGCATGCCCTCCGACCCTGAGTAGTGCACCAGTTCTTCATACTGAAACACAATTAGACGGAGAGACAGAAAGAGTGAGACACACTCAACATCTGCGGCCATGCGACACAAAATCTCTCTGTTATTTTATTATGTGACCGATCTGTCGGGGGGACCAGACCTACACGGCTTACTGGACTGCTGTACCGTTGGTAAACATGATGCGATTTTATAATTTAGGAGCTTTTGTGTGAGTGTGCCTCTGCAGGGACTTTGAGCTGTGGTTTGATCAAAAATTAACTATTGCCACTGCCTTTTATGTCGCTTGCATTGCTGTTCTTTGTGTGCAAGTTTACCCATTTTTTATGTCCTGCAACGCACTGAACTTTTTCACATTTTGGCACAATACAGACACAAACCTTTAAGGTATTTTATTGAGCTTTTCTGGGTGAGATCAGGAGTCAGCAACATTTACAATCTAAAGATCCATTTTTGACCTAAAACTAGCTTAAAGCTGCAAAGGTCACATTACCTTTTGAAAAAAGACAACTTGTAATTTTAGATAAAAATCTACTAAAGAAAATTTGTTGACATTTTTAAAGAACCACCATTTTATGTAAAATTTGTAGGTTTTTAAATAAAGAAAAAACAACCACCTTTTGCATAAGTGAATGAATATAGTCTTCAGTGTGATGTTGATATTGTTGAAAAGTTAAACAAAAAAGCACTTTGTTTCCAACCAACTGCAAGAAAAATTGATCTCAGAATTATCACTAGTACTTTTAGAGTTGAGGAAATTAAATGCAATTAATCCATGAAGAAAACACTAAACTGCTAAAACCTGAATTTCTTATCATAACTATACTTATAAGCATTAGTCTGTCTGTGAGGCTGGAGGCTCAACACAGACTAACACATTATTATGACATGGAAAGGAAATTTCATGACTTTAAATGTTAATGTTCTGTTATTTTCTAGTCAACCTTTTGCTACATTTATAGCTGAAAGTGTTTTTGTGGTATGTTTCAAACTTTCCATACTGAATATTTTGCTCACTCCTCTTTGCAAAATACCTCAAATTCAGTCAGTCTGTTTGGATGAGGAAGCATCCATGAACAGCAAATTTAATGTCTTGAACAGATTCTCCTATGGATTTAGCTCTGAACTTTGACTGGGACATTTTAACATATAAATGAGCTTTGGGTGGTGTGCTTAGAGTCTTTGGTCCTCCTAGAAAGTGAATATCTACTGTAGCCTCAGCTTTTTTCAGCCTCCCAGAGCTACACATCTTCCAGTACAGATGTGTGTTTTTGCTTCATCTTGGCTTTCGCTTGGAGCGGCTTTCCCTGTCTCTGCTGAAGGCTTTGCCATCTTTTAGGGATGGTGTGTTCAGGGTGATGCACAGTGTTAGTTTTCTGCCACACGCTCTGCTATGCATGCAGGCCAAGAAGTCCAAATTAGGTCTTCTCTGAGGAGAGGACCTTCCTCCACCGCTGTGTCCCCTACAAGGCACACTGCAAACCTGCTGTTTATGGATTTCCTTCAACAATTGTCTGTGGCAACAAACTTGACTAACTCCTTCCTAAAATCTAAACCAGACGAAGCCGCGCTGAGAAATCCCCCATGACCCCGCAGCGAGACCCTCACATGGGGCCTGCTCACACAAGCAAAAACCACCATGACACAATGAATCAGACACACATATGGCACGCTCTCAGGCACATGGCACAGACAAATTCATAAGGAAAACACACGCTCAGCAGCAGGCCGTCAGGGCGCACGTTTCATGAATAAACACATCAGTCTGAGTGTGTTATGGAGCTAATCTGAGCCTGTTCGCTGCTATTGCATGTCTGTGCTCAGGTCAGCAGATCTGCTTCTGTTTCTCTTTCTGATGGATTAAAGGGACACAGGTCACAGGCCCACAGGACTGCTCGGATCACAGGCGCACAACTCAAACGCACACCTTTCACTTCACTGTTGTTTTAACCAAGCCACAGTGTGCTGACTCTGGCTTTCTTCTGTGGAGTCTAGAGGAAGAATATTGCAGCGGCTTACAGCTGAAATATGAGGCTCAAAAAGACAGCTTCTCTACAGCCGCTGGGCTGTTTGGAGCCATTAAACATTTCGACAAAGCTCAGAGACAAGGACATTTTGACCCAGACTGTCTGATTTCTGCTAATTTTGACTCCATGACTGTAACAACCCCTAGTGAAACAAAACTTACACTGGTTATTAAAAGCTGTTTTCTGCATTTTTTAAAGCTGAACAAAAATCCTCCACCTCCACATCTACGCACTGCAACCCTGCTAGCCTTCTGCTGAACCCTACTTCTGTCCTAAATGGCTAATCCAATGGTTCAGGGCCCCATGTGGTCACAGAAAGCACCTGCTCTGAGGCCCAGTCCCGGGACACCTTCTCGTTTTTATGGTGGCCGGCTATTAAAACAATCGCAGCTATCAGATTGCGCGTCTCTTTTTACGCACGGAGCGGCTCGGGTTTCTGTGCGTCAGGAGGATCAAAGCGCGCGAGCTCCGACACTGAATTTCAGGAATTTGCATGTATACAAAAATAAAAATAAAACAACAAAACTGGTTAACGACTGCGCTGTTTTCAACGGAAAAGTTATTAAAAGCAAATTAGGCTTGATGAGGCTGCGTCAGCTGCTGTAACGACATCGGGATCAGAGCGTCTGCTAGAGAATAACTTAAATATACGTCTCAGTGCTCGGCTTAATGTCGCGTTTAATGAAAGAGGAACTCAGCTGATAAACGAAACGTAGTTCTTAACAGGAAATACTTCAGTAAAAATCAGTTAGTCGGAAGGCATCATAATGCGTCATGATGTGGCTCAGTTTTTAAGAGAAATGGCGGAATAACTAACCGATGTGATGTTTATTTTAGAGCAGAAAAGGTTAGAGTATATTTCGAGATTTTCACCTAAATTTATAATGTATCTAAGTGTATAATTTGACATTTCAATCCCTGCTTAATAAGCTAAAATAATAATAATAATAATAATAATAATAATAATAATAATAATAATAATAATAAAATAAAAAATAAAAAAAAACTTTGGAATAAATTCAAACCTAACGCGTGAAAGCTTCGGGGTGAAGGGAAAACGTCTTCACGTAAATATTGTTGGAGTGATAAATCATGTTGATCCTTAAAATCTATAAATTTAAGCTCATAAACACGTAACAAGCACATTAGAATTTAAGACATTCTTAATAAACTGCAAAGGATTTCACATGGAGCACACACAAAGGAACCTGTTGCCGACTGGAGCGTCTCCAAACAAGATTTTACGCAGCGTTTTATCCATGGAGACAAGGCTATTTATCCAAATAAGATTAATCCAGCATGGCTAGATGCATTTTTATTCCTACAAAAAATTGAAGACTTGTGTTCCTGAATTAGCTGGCCTGGATAAAATCTCAGCCTTTAGTTTTAAATATCACGCATGCACTATAAAAAGTGATTTTTGTACAGCATTCAATATTATAAATCAAAACTATAAAAACAATAAACAAATATTAGTTTCTAAATGTCATTTTCAATCATGGTTAAAGTCTCACAACATTGATTCCCATCAATACTTTGAGACTTTTAAATCAAACTTTCACTGAAATTGTTGCTTCAGTTGTTTTCATCGTGTTCCCAGGAGAGAACAGGAAGGTTGCCATGTTTATATTGGTGATTCTATGAATAATTTATCAGCTTAGTAAAACTTAACAACTATCAGATGAATTATGGCTGAGAAAGTAGGCAGAAAAACTAGTTATTTGAGCCTTAACTCTGGGGATCTTTATTCACCTCGTCTGTGGCTCACTGGTCAAATGTTTCCACATCTCCTTGATGGAGCAGCTAAACAAATGTTTATTACTCCACGAACATTTTGTACCTTCATCACAAGCCAGTTATTTTACCATGTTTCTTGTTTGCAGGAGGCAAAGCGCTTAAAAGTGGTTTTGTCAGTTGTTTTAGATTCAGTGGGTGTTCACATCTACTTTTTAAAATCCCTGCCTGTTTTCACACGGCCGTGGTTTTCTCTCTGCACACCCTACATCCTCTAATTGCTCTGTTCTCAGTAAGAGGAGCTCAGTCTGCCTGCTGCCCCTTCAGCCTCAGCCCGTTCCTCCTCCTCCTCCTCCTCCACCACCACCACCACCGAGCCTCTGAATCAGTGTAGCAAAAAAACTGACCTACATACCGAGCTGAAGAGCTGTATCTCCTCTGCTCTGCCCTGCCTCTTAATGACCAACTCTCTAACCCTTAACTGACTGGCATCAGTCTGAAATCGGGGCCTTTTATTTCAAGTTGCCTCATCCATAGTCATCACTGAATTGAAGTTTATGGCTAAAAGTGATTTTAAAAGTGCTTGAGAATCAAATTTCTTGGCTTATTTTGGAGGTTTGCGATCACGCTTCCAAGCATAAAGTAATAAACACTCCCTTTACGGTGTTTCCCCCATAAACATAAGCTGATGCATGCCACTTCCAGCCCACTGGTCTCCACTGGGCCTGGTGTGTTTTTGTGGCGGCTGTCCACTGCAAACAAACCTCCCAGGCATGTGCTCCGGTTCTGATGCTTTAAACCCGATCAGACTGTTCTTACCCACAGCTTCTCACATGAACTAATAAAGAAGCCGATCAGACCTACCCTTTTCTCCATGCGACTCGACAGCCAGACCTACACCGGAGAGGATGATGCGCTGCTCGGCTGTGCTCCAGCGATCCTTCCCCCCTCCCTTCCTCTCTGTCTCCGGGCTCCTGGAAATCAGAGTGCATTTGCTTTTATTTATTTAATTTTATTTATTTATTTTTTCTTCTTCTTCTTTTTCTTCTTCTTCTTCTTCTTCATAAACGAATCAGTAATTAAGTTGCGAGCACGATCAACGCGGAGACAGAACAGCCCGCAAGGAGTCAACACAAACATTAAGTGAGCGGAGAGCCGCTGTGTTTACTCCCTGTCCATCGCGTTTTATGTTACAACATAATGATGGCACTGGAGGTTTTATATGGGCGGCTGATGACCGCCTGTGTAAAGCCTAATGGTTTATAATGCGCTCAAAGGTAATAAAGGCTTTAACTGATTCCCGCTGCCTATTAAATGCTACTGCTTGGCGAGTAGGAAGCCTACGGAGCTCCGGTAGAAAGCGTGAAATGTCCCACCGAGACGTGAATATCCAGTCCGGTTCGGGCCGTGTCCGGTGTGGGATTTCGGGGAGGTGAAAGGGGAGCAGCGGCTTCCTGCAGCGCCTCGCCTCCGCTTGGTGCGCCTCCCGCTCCGGATGGTGGAGGGATGATGCTCGGTGCTTCTCTTCTTCACGGCGTCCTCCCCCCCCTGCGCTCTCCTGCTTTTTGGCTCTCTGCGCTCGCTGTCCGCGCAGCAGCATACGGCGACAAGCTGGAAAATGTCACGGCCCGGAATGAGCGATGGTGTTTTCACCCTCAAGAGGAGAGAAAGAAGAGGCGGCGGAGGAGGAGAGGCGGAGGAGGAGGATGAAGAAGAAGAGGAGGAGGAGGAGAAGGAGGAGGAGGAGGAGTGACACTGGTGGTGGCAGGGCGGGTTGCGGGAAGGTTTCGGGGGGTCAAAACGCGACGGGATCTCTTTCCCCCCGCCCCACCTCCACGCACTCCACCCATCCCTCCCTCTATTCCACCATCCCACCGATCCCTCCTTACTATCACTCACAAAAAGCAGGCGAAGAACAATGTTTACATCTCCTCATTGTTTTCTCCTTCTTATATAGAAGAAAATGAAGGAAAATAAATAAATAAATAAATAAATAAATAAATAAATAAATAAATAAATAAATAAATAGATAGATAGATAGATAGATAGATAGATAGATAGATAGATAGATAGATAGATAGATAGATAGATAGATAGATAGATAGATAGATAGATAGATAGATAGATAGATGTAATCTATACTGATATTCCACCTGCATCAAAGCATTAACACAGCATGACGCTGCCACCTCCATGCTGCACAGTTGGGTGGTGAAATTATGTGTACAACTTTAATTTTACTTTTTTGTTGTTGTTTTGGAGTAAATTTTTTCTTGGTCTGAGAACTTTTCAGCTCAAGACTCATTTCATTTTGGCTCATGACATTTCAAACCAACTTTAATCTGCTTCTAGAGTCAGTCTCTTTTTTTTTATTGCTGTTTTTGTTACACGTTTCACACAAAATCAGGCTCGTATCTTTAAAGCAGAACTTTTAACGTCCTTAGCTGTGTGATGGTTGAACATTCCCATCATTTTTACTCTAACTGAACCTGGAATTCATCTGGAAGAGGCAGAATGAGACTAATGCAGTTATTTTCCTGATAGTTCAGCTGATTTGTTTTGATTGTGTACATCCACGTGTGTGTCTTCATTTATCTTAAATGTCGCCAATGAATTGTTTTACTCTAGTAGATTAAATGAAAGAATTACGCTGGAAGTGTCATGTTTACTAGCATTTATGTTAATTTAACTAATTACATTACCTGGTTTTGTCCAAGTGTTTCAGAGACAGTCTAAACTTAGTGTATGTAAACTTCAGATTTGAAGAGAATAACACAAAAAAATCTCTAAAAACTGAATGCCACAGAGTATTAGTGATTCTAACTGACCAACGAGCTGAAAAGTTTATTCAGAGTAATTATATTTATAGCTCTATGACCACCTATTTCAATGAATTGAGATAAAGCATAAGATTAAATAAGTGTTCACTTCTTCCTATATCTTTTCAGAAAATAAACAGAAAGGAAGTAGGAAAAATTGTTTTGCTCTTATATGCACATGTTTTCTCTGTCCTACTGACTGATTATTTTCTTGTTTTTAAAAGCCTGTTTAAAATAAATAAATCAAACCACCTACCATTAGATCAAACCACCTAGTTGATCTAACGTTTGCCAATGCTCTTTGTTGGGTTTTTGAAAGCGTTCATGAACCATTTTTGGTTTGTGGTGGCATCCATTATGCAGCTGAAAGAGGCAATAATCATAAGGAAATAGACTTTCAGTCAATCAGTAGGGTGTAGATAGTGTTTTGGTGGTATGAGTGAAATTGATTGTCAAATTGATGGTTTGATGCCAGGTTTATCAGCAAGTCCCAAAGCCTCTGATGGTTCACATTTTCCCATGGTGCATCTTGGTGCCATGTGTTGTGCTTTAAGAGGAAACCTGACCTTGTTGGTCCAGTTCTGATGTTTCTGGTCACCTCTAACTTCTCAGCACTTCCATTGACCCATCAGCGACTCTGATTGAAGTGAGAGTAGCGAAATAACCCTCTAATCTGGTGTTAGTTGGATGCACAAAAGGCAACAAAAAGAAATGAGTCCCAACTTACAAATAATCTTTTCTTTATTTTTTGACTTCTTGTGCTCCCTCATGAAAAGGACACCCTGGACCGAGAGCCATATCACTCATTCTACTTTTGCAGCTCTGCGTTGATTTGATCCCTTCATCTGCTCCTCCCTTCTCCCTCATTCTCCCTGCAGCTGTGAGCGATTCATCAGGCCGAAGCTCCAGAGGAGAATCGTAATAATTCTCTCTGTAGAGCTTGATGTTGAAGAA
Organism: Poeciliopsis gracilis; assembly: GCA_911649635.1. Lineage (NCBI taxonomy): Eukaryota > Metazoa > Chordata > Actinopteri > Cyprinodontiformes > Poeciliidae > Poeciliopsis > Poeciliopsis gracilis. The sequence continues at coordinate 3,210,820 of CAJVRI010000884.1, read as the reverse complement.
ACTCCAGGAAAATCTGGACTGAACAATCAATTCGGTGATTAGGCTGCAGCTTTACATCCAACACACACAATCCCACAGCCTGCAAAAATCAGGACTTTACCCATAAATTAAAACGAAAATACTTTGTTTGGTGATTTATGCGCCTTTAGAGAATGGTTGTTTTCATGCCTCAGGGCTCATTTAAGCTTCATTTTAAGGCTAATTAAAGAATTTTAATTAGGTCACTCCTAATCTAAGGTCATAAATAAATCTGAAACGTGTTTGTTGACTGACAGAGCTTTCAAACTGTTTTTTGTTTTTGTAGACATTCATTAAAGACCAGCCTTTTGACACATCTCCAAATGTCACCCTTTGGTCTTCTTGTTTATTGAGAAGAAGAAGAAAAAAGAAATGAAAGGAAAAAACAAAACCCTGAAAGTGGGACAGTTTAATTTTAACCAAAGAGACACAGTAGGTGAGAAAAAGACCTTTCACATGTTAGTGAGGCAGGCAAACTTCCAGGCTTGTGTTGTAAATGACACCTAAGTAACATAATAATTATCCAAAACGCAGCTCTTTGACGGGCCCTGTTGTGAGGGGTTGCTGCACTTCAATCAGCAGCAACGTGGAGGGGATCAGCGGGCCGGGGCAGGAGTCTCCGTGGGCGGCATACTGTTTGACGGAGGGGCCGTCTGTGACCGGGGCCCCTGCACCGACCCGTCGGTGCTGCCATGGGGTCTTTTAACTCGGCGGGGTGCGGGTTTCCTGCGGGGCTGATCACAGCGCTCGACCCCTCCTACACCGAGCCGCAATAATGCAGCCATGGAGCTGCGTCAGTGGTCTGGAAAAGGCGATCCCAGGCGTGTTTTTTACTCCAACAGGTCGAACTGGACAGGATTAGAGCCGAAACAAAGTTCATGTTTACAAGGATTTACATTTGTCTCCCGCATGGAAACGTCCTGCGCAGAGCTGATTGTTTTATTGAGACGAATCGGACCATAAATCTTCCACATTTATCTAGCAGGCTGTAATATAGACGCGACGATTAGTCTCATTACCATAAAAATGCGACAAGGATGAGTCGGTTTTATCAGAAACCTGCTCCTACATTAATAAAACACATTATTAGAGCTTAACAAGGAACATTGTTGTAACCAGTAAATAATGTTAAATCTGTGCAAAGTGTATTTGCACAGTTTTCATTTGGGTAGATCTAAATCAGTATTTCTTTCAAATTAAAAACTACCACATTTTAATACCAATGTTTGAAATGTTCTGCTTTAATTTTCAATATATTTTAAAGACATTGAATTAATCTAATAACAAAATTAAAAAAAAAAAGATTTTAGCCACTATTTGTGTATCATAAACTTTGGATTTTGTAGATTTATAATATAGTAATTACATAGACGTTATAAAAAAAATGTTTATAACTAAAAATGGCTCATAAGCATTTTCAGGCCAAAGTAATCAAAACTTATATGTAAAACCTACAAGTTGTGATCAGCTAAGAGCTGCAGACATTGCATTAAAATATGCAGAAACGGGTTTTATGGATGCAGAGAATCCACTTGTGCTACAGAATCAGAGCTAACAATCACCTTCACTGCTGTTTCAATGAAATCATCTGCTGTATTGTTCAAAATAGAAATTAATTGAAATATTTGTGCCTAAATTTATGATTGGCACATGACACATTACCAAAACATTAACAATGTGATACGTAAACACAACTTGGCTCAGGTTTTAGTTTGACTTGATCAGTAGTGCTGTGACTAAGGAAACTGAGGACAAACTTAAATTTCTGTTTCAACATAAAAACTTCCTCAAGCAGGAGCTCAAGTTTCTTGAGCTCATGTATTTATTCATGTATACAACTCATTTAAACATGTCAACCTTACTGTTCTCTTTAATCAATCATTTGACAACAAAGGTTACACTGAAATAACATGAAAGTGAAGTTCATAATATTAGCCTCTAAAACAACTCTGGTTAAGTTCATTTGTTGTTGTCCATGATTGACGGCAACAAGCCAATGTGATAAGAAAGGCACTGTAAGTTATGAAATACCTGTGTGCTAAATTATTTAAATGCTTTGATATTGTAGAGTTGAGGTTCAAACAAATTGGAATAAATCATATCAGTATAATCAAGATTAAGTTTTTATTTAAAATGTTATAATTATGCAGCAGTAATGAGAAAATGGACTGCCAACGCCTACAAAAATGCCTGTAAAAGTGATTATCTAAGGGTTTAAATTACTTTCTGAAATTAAACTAATTTTGGGTGTGTAAATGCCCCAAAAATAACCATTTAACTTTGTTACAACTCTGAAGCCTAATTACATAAAACATCTCCCAAGGCTTCAGCCTTTATTCTTATTCTGATTGTTGTGGGAAGGCAGTCGATGAGGGAAGATGGGTGTTGGAAGACAGGAAATGGACAGTGCCAGAAGAAACCAAGCCAAACTAAAGTTCACTGGGCACTGATGCAAATTTGTTTTACGACGTAGTGGAAGTTGTGCCATGCTGATGCTGACAGGGGGATTTTCTTATTATCTCAGACAAATTAAAGATTGATCAAATAAAATAAAATAAAACATCTTGGAGGGCTACAAGAAATTTTCAGATGCTGGGATGGATGCCATAAAATGGTTAATGAGAAGTGTGAAAATATATTAGCTTATTTTATTGAAAGGAAAAGTGGTGTTGCATACGGGTTATGCAGTATGTGCAAAAGTAAACCTTAAAATAGCCATATATTTGTTGATGTAAAAAGCATTTTTTCTGAAGTTTAGACCTCATCTCTGTCCATTGTTCTGCGATCTCAGTTTTTACCACCACTCAGAAATACAACCTTTCAAAGTATTTTCCATATGTTAGCCTAACACGTTTTGCTGGTTCAGACAGTCGTTCTGTTCTGACACGTATAAATATTTGAAACTTTTTTGTAAGATTATGTGTCAAAAATTAAAGCTCAAAAAATATGTTGCACTTTAACTGCAACATTTTGAAAATCTACTGCAAAATAAGATTTTTTTTATGGCAAAACAAAACAACAACAACTCACAAGTCAATAACAAAACTCCCCAGGTTTTGTATTGTTTTGTTTTAGAAGTATTTCAAAAAATAAATATTTTTTAAGCATAAATCTTCAATGTGACATCTGTAATATTTTGAACAGTATTTGCTTTTAACAACTTCAGATGAACTTGATTCTTGAGTCGGTTTATTCAGGCTTACAGGGGGTTTTGCATTCTATTTCAGAAACCCCCTGTAAAAAAAAAAAAATAGGCTCATTTTCTGCACCACAGAGTTGAATATCAGTCAGCCAGGTCCTCTGTGCAGGGCCATTCTGCATGTCAGGGCTGCTGCAGTTATTTGTCACTTCCTGTCAAGGCTTGAACGCTCACTGCTCTACACCCACCAAGGCCAGGTGAGTGTGTGTGCCCACACCAGCATAAATGTGTGTTCACAACAGCAGACTCTGGAATGCATGCACTGTAATTTGCGTGTCTGTGTGTGTGTGTGGGCTCTGTTTGCCTGCTGGAAGGTCAGTGTCCTGCTGTTCCCTTTCTAAGTTGGGAGTCCCTCCAGGCGATTCCCAGGGCTACAAAACATGACACAACAAGCACAGAAGTAGATGTGTCTGTGTGTGCATGTGTGCTTGTGTCTCTATTTTCCTCTTATTTAAAGATGCATCATCTTTCATTTCATTTTATGTCGTGAAATGTTAGATTTAGCTGATATTCAAGCAACTCTTTTCCTATCCTTCTCAGCATGATTCTGTTTCTTCAAACATACACGGTTCCAGCTGTTTCACATGGTAATCCATCCTCCACAGTTTGATCATTTTGCCACAAAGGTCTAGTTTTACTGAACTTCAGAAGGCCACCCAGCCTTGTTGACTTTGGTGACTCTGCCATAAAGGAAATCTGGCTGCCATGACCCCTGGCAGCAACGACCAAGCAGCCGAAACATCAGACAACTGTGAACTGAGCCTGGCTGCGTTGGTAACAGAGCGGCAGGGATCAGACTAATGGAGGGATGTAAAAGGAGAAAGGGAGGATGAAGAAAAAGAAAGTGGGGTGAATACAGAGAGAAATGGCAGCGTCTCCAGGTTCTGGGTATTCTTATTAAATATTGGAATAAATCCCCACCCTCCCACCCCCCCTGAAACCCTCTCCAGGCTTTTCCTCCCTTATTGAACTGCTCTTGCAGCCTGTTTGCAAACTTTCCCCTCCAGATTCTCTCATTGCAGCCACCTGGGTCATTCATCTTTAGATGTTTTTACCTGCTGAAGTGAAACATGTGACCAATTTTCCACTCCTTCTGCCTTCCCCTTTACTTTTTTTTTTTTTTTAGTTTTTAGTAATATTTTCTTCTCCACTATCCCTCCCTCTTTTCCTCTTCCCTCTCTTACTCGCTCTCCTCCCTCATAGATGGAGATTAACTGGGGAGTGCAGCACCATCCGTCCTCATGACTGTTTGTTGTTAAGGAGATGGATGGAGGCTGCCTCTGCCAGCCCCACGCAGCCGCAATTACACCAGCCGCCATGATGGATGGGATGGAGGGAGCAGGGGGATTGGGTGGGTGGTGGGGGGTGGGGAAAGGGAGATACAGAGAGGGGCATCTATCACCCCCCTTAATCTACCTGCCACTGCTCAGGCCAGGATGTGGAGGGGAAGGGTGGGAGGGTTGGAGAGAATTGGCTTTTCCTTGACTCCTGGTCAAAGGTGTCTTCCCTTCTTCTTCCCGGTTTCAGTGAATTTAGTGTGCAGAGGCTCGGCATATTAAATACCCTGATCTGAAGAATTGATTTTCCAGAACTGATTGGATTCCTTAAAGCTCCCCGGTTCTGTCTGAGTGTGTGTGTTTAGGACCGACATCAGCTTGATTAGGACACAATCTTTTGACTGAACACCAAAAGAGTAAGAGTCTGTCACTGCCAGTTTAACATGCAGGCTGGAGAACAGGGCACAGAGATTCATATAACAAGTTATTCTTTCAGCTGAATATCTCATATCTTTCAAAAGGTTTCACATGCCTTTCCTTTTTCTGCATTTTTGTCACACTGCAACCACAAACTTCAATGTATTTGATTTTGATTTTATGTGATAGCTCAACATGAAGTATTATAAGATGAAGGGCAATGACAATTTTCAAAGGTTTTTACAATTAAAAACATAAAAACTGTGATGTGCATTTGTATTTATCTCCTCTCTGTTGCCCCAAAATAAAATCTAGAGCAACCAAATACCATCAAAAATCACATTAACGCTTTTCATTCCGCTTTAATTAAACTCTGGTTTGTTTGCAAGTCCTATTCATTGGGGATGTGTGAATTGGACTCTGATGAAACCAAAAATGCTAGCTCTGGAGAGCTTCAGTTCGGTTGAAGTTAATATGTGAATGCAAGCGGACCAGCGATTGCTCCAAAACCAGGAAATGAACTTTATCTCAGGACATTCTGGGCAAATACAACCAAAGAAAAAAAACTGCATGAGGCTAACGCTAGCAAAAGAAATAACATCTTTTTGTATTCATTTACTTTTTTTTGTATTCATTTACTTTTTTATAATTCTTAATCAATGCAACTTATGCAAAAATCATGCTGCATATAAACTAATAGGCTGAAATTAGATCCGTTTCTATTAATACTTTGGGATTTTATTATAATCAATATCTTTGAAAACAACATAAAACTACTCAAAATCACTTTTGGCACAAAAAAAAAGAAGAAAAAGCCAGGTCATTATTTTAGGAAAGTAAAGATTAGTAAAATAAGAAAATGTCATTAGTGGATATAGCACCAAAACTGGCTCCAGCCCGGGGCACAAATCCTTGTATATCCGGCCCTGGATATTCTGAAGAGGAGGGAGTTTTGCAGGAGCTCTGCACAGTCTGTGTTGCGTGTTGTGGAGGGGGTTCAACTTCCAGCAGGAGAACGATCCGAAACACACAGAAAGAACTACAACGTAGTCAAAGCACATCCATGTTCATGGAATGGCCTTGTATAATTGAGAATCTGCAGCGATAAATGTTCTTCACCCAATCCACCTGAACGGGAGCAATGTTGCAAAAGAAACTTTTCAGATTTATTCATACTAAAACTTTTGAAATCTAGATGTTTTTATTCCTCTTCACTGTTACGTGGTAATATATGTTGATCTGCAGCATACAATCCTAATAAAATACATTGAGATGTATTGTCATTGATTGAAAAAAAAGTGAAAAGGTTCAGGTCCAAATTTTTCCACACAGCACTTCATGTTGAACCAGTGCAAAATTATCCCCGCGTGTACCTGTTGAAGGTACAAACACCTGCCATGCCTCATCATAATTTCCCACAATGCTACAGAAATGTTATGAAAAGTAATCGGAGGGCTCCTACCCTCTACCCCTCCTCCTCCAGGCCACATTTTTCTCCTCCACCTTCTCATCTGTCCACAGGAGTGAGAGATGGGATGGCGGGATTAATACTCTTCCGCCCAAACCAAGCCGGGGAATGATGGATGGACGGGCGCAGGAAGGGAGAGGAGGAGGAGAGACAGATTAAAGGAGAGAAGTCTGAGGGGTTCATAAATCCAAAACATGGGGTTGGAGAAAGGAGGGGAGACCTGCATCGTATCAGACTCTAATAACATCTGCAAGAAATCTATGAGGAGGTAGACAGAGGTGCAATGAGGGGGTCGGAGGGGGAGAGATGGGTGCAGCGTAATAGCATTAGATGTAATCCAATCATGGCAATAAGATGTGAATGGATGAGTGTGAGCAACTGTGATTATGCAGACTAGAGACGACGGTGTGTTGAGGAAGGACAGGTCTTGGTGTGAGCAAAAGTTCTCACAGGAGCTTGCTGCTGCAGAGACACCAAGAAAACACAGTTTACTTACTGGAGTTTTGTTATTTTGACTCAGAAAATTTAATCGCACTGCTCTATCATGAAACCCATGAGCTCTGTGTGTGTAGAGGCCGTCTCCATGTTAAGAGCGGTTGTGCAGCCGTGACCTGACTCAGTTCAGATGGAGTGCTTCTTCACCTCCCTCCTCTTCTTCACGACCCCATCGCTGCCCCCCTCGCTCCACCTCCCAACCTCCTCCCCTTCATCCACCAGGGCCACATTTTTCATGGCCCAGCTGTCGGAGAGCCGTGATTGGTTGGCTCAACGGACAGATAGCCGATAGGCTCTGATTAATAGTTGAGGCCCAAGAACTTCCTCATTGATCAACAGGACAGGCTGCAGAGAGAGAGAGAGAGGAGGAGGAGGCAGAGCGGTGGTGAGGAGAGAAAAAGCATTCCCTGTCGCTTTGCAAGTGCTGGCTGATAATCCAGATAGCAGCTTGCGGAGTTTGTACAAGTGTGTGTGTGTGTGTGTGTTGTGAGATAACATCTGAGCTTAAGGTAGATAAACATTTACTCTCAACATAGATCAAATTTGAGTTTTTATTCCATAAAATCAGCTTTTGCTATTGTCAAGTCATGATTTAAAAGAGCATTTTTAAAGTGTTCAATCCCAGATCTGCGTTTCTGTGTGTGTGTTACAGTATCAGTGTGTGTTATAAAGCCTGCGTGCCTGTGTGTGCCCCCCTGCGGTTCTGTCCAACCTCTAGTTGATTGATGAGCTTCACTCCCACGGAGGTCAGCAGGGTCATGACCTCCCACTTTTGACCCCCCTGTTGAGAGGTTCACGCATACATGCACACGCATACACACACACATGGGGAAACAGATGGCCTTGGGACAACTGGTTCTTCCCTCACCTTTTCTCCTCAAACACACCCCAAATCTTCATGATTCTCTTGAAGTTAGAAATTCAACTGTGTCGCCTCCTTGGAAAAAGTCAGACACAGCATCCTGGTTTATTTTCAGTTTTTATTTTTTCTTATAGGGAAAAAATGAAACAAATCTGACCAAAATGTTCCACCATGACAGGCTTACTGCATTTAATCAAAAACAGCAGATTAACGGCTCCAAACTTTAATATTGGGTGTTTATCAGAGGAGTTTTCTTAGAAAGTTGCAACACCACACCCTAGTGATAAAATAGTGTAACAGCAGCAAGTGAATCTTGTAAAAACCACACAAAAAGATGTTTTTAATATCACAAAATGCTAACGACAGCATCCAAATCACACAAGCACAGAGGCTGACTGCAGAGCTGAGATTATTATGGACACAACAGGAGGAAATGCAGGAAAGCAGTCAGATTCCCTCAGTTTCAGAAAACATTGATAAGAGCTGATCTGGCTTTAATATCACTGATCACAATTATGCTCCTGATTTTGTCATCTTCTCCAGGGCGGCTGCCTTCAACCAGCGGGCAACATGGTTCTCAATTTCCTGAGAGATGAAAAGCAGGAAAATATTATGTTTAAAATGTCTGTATATATAAGACTAATTTTTATGTTTAATCTTAAAGTAAAAGATGCTGAAGTTTCCAGTGACTCTAAGAATATGTTTTTTTCTGATATTATTACATCTTTTCAGATCCAAATTAAGTGTGATTCTTTTCTAGAACAAAAGTTAACATTTGACTTTAATAATGTGGCAAAACTAAAATTCAGGCTACTGAGATGATGTTGTTTTGTTCATTATATGTAAATTATGGATTTTATTTAGAATATCAGAAAGAAAGAAGTTGATTGCTTTTAGAGTTTTATTTGTAAAAAAAAAAAAAAAAGTGGAAATCATGTGAACTTTTACTTAATTTATGTTTTGTTTGTCAAAACATAAATGTGTTTTATGTAGAGGCACACACAACTACCTTATGTTATTCTAGCATAGGGATGGGCCGATGTGAAAACTTGGACCAATATCAATATCTGACATTCATATTGCTTTTATGGTCAATAACCAATATTTAGTGATGGTCACCATCACATCACATTATCACTATCACATGACCAACCTCCTCTCCATCCAGCAGCACAATAGAAACAAAAATTGGTTTCTAAATCGGTTGTTAATATTGGTCCAGTTTCATTCATTTACTAATATCGCTAATTTAAAAAATAACTAAATCGACTCATACCAATAGTAGCACTAATATATCCCAGTTCTAGCTATTTAGTCCTGAGAAAATACATTGAAGTTAATGGTAGTAAATTAATATGGATTGAATATTTTTCCAAGGTACCGCATTATACTCGGTGCTGATAGCAGTCAGGAGACCATACCTGCCTCGCCTTCCTGAGTGAGTGGCGGTCTGTTAGTCTTTCGTTCGACATGTCGGCACAGTGTGCAGTGTCCTTAATGAAAACTGTCTGAGATTCCTCACTGCTGTCCTGAACCACTGACATCTCCTTCCATGGGTCCACTCCACCTGCGGTGATGATGATACAGATGTATTTAATGACCCTGCTACGCTGTTTTCTTATCTAATCTTGTCACAACAGACAGCTTTCTTGCTGCAGTTGACTGTCCAGAAAATGGGTCTGCTTCTGCTCACTGTGGTATGGAGCTTCAATCATTTGCTGCATGTTTTTCTTTTTTCCTTCAATGAAGAGAATCTTACCATTAACATAAAGGACCCTGTATGTGTTGGGGTTGTCACCTCCGTAGTAACTGTTTGTGAAGGCGATGCGTGAAGGCAAAGATTGCTGGGAAATACCAAACACCTTGGTACAGATCTTAGTCAGAGCCTGTAGGGTTACCATGCCAGAGAACGGACAGGTAATGTCCTCACAGGTCTGATCTATAAGAGCAACAGAAAATAAGGTTTAATATACAGGAGGAGCGACATTTGGGTGATTATTTGAGTGTGTGTCTTGTACAAAAGCCAAATTCAGTGCAGGTCTGGTAAGTCCACTGTCTCTCTGCTCTTCTACGGTTCGACTGAGACGTGTCCTTCAGGTCCTTCACCGTTTTCTCATGAGAAATGTCCAGACACGACTCATCAGAGCTGGAGTGGTACATCTACACATATTTACACATAGATCATTTTACCTTAGAGCTATTCTTTTACAGGTACATCTAGAAAAATTTGAATATTGCACAAAAATTAATGTTTTAAATGCTAATGTTATGATTATAGAAAATATGGACATATGCACTCAGTACTTGGTCTATGCTCCATTTGCATTCATTGCTGTATCAATGTGCCATAGCATAGAGGCAATCAGCCTGTGACACTGTGTAGTTTTAGAGGAAACCCAGATTGCTTTGATATCTGCCTTCAGGTCATCTGCCTCATCTTCCTCTTGATAACACCCCGTAGATTTTCTAAGAGGTTAAAGGTCAGGGGAGTGTGGTACCTCCCAATCAAGAACAGGAACACTATTGTCACAGAACCAGCTTTTGGTACCATTAGTTGTGTGGGATGGCACCAAGTCATGCAGTAAAATAAAATCACCATGTGGTGCTCTGGAATTTCCAGGTACACAGCTGCACTGCCTGTGGATTTCAGAAAACCCAGTGGACCAAAACCAGCAGATGACACAGCAACCAAAACCATCACTGACTGTGGAAATTTCACAGTGGTCTTAAAGCAGCGTGGTTTCTGTTTCTCTTCACTCTTCTCATACATTCTGGGACCTTGATTTTTAAATTTATTTTAATCTGAAAATAAGACTCTGGACCATTGTTCAACAGTTGAGTTCCTTTTCTACTCAGCCAGTGTAAGACACCTCTGATGTTTTCTCTGGTTCCCTGTGCCAAGTCATTTATTGCTCATGTCTAGTATTTCTCTGTGTGTGGTCACAAAGCTCCCAGGGCCAGAGGTCCTTCCTGTTGCTGGTGAACTTTTTCCATACACTCAATTTTCTGCTAATGTGCTGGGATACAGAACTCTGCGAGCAACCAGGTTCTTCAGGAAAACTCTTTTGTGGTGTTGGACATCTGTTCAGTCAGCAGTCTTCCCCATACTTATGTAGCCTACTGACTACTGACCATGAATACCAGATTTTTCAAAGGCTCAGGAAATTGTTGCAGGTGTTTTGAGTTAATTAGCTGATTAGGATGTGACACCAGGTTTTTATTAATGAGCTTTGTCACATTTTTTAAAATTTGTTGAGCCACTGAATATTGGGTTTTCATAATCATAAGAAATAAAACCTTACATCACTTTCTGAGATGACTGGCAAGAAATATTGCACTTTTACAAAACATTCCACTATTTATTATCTCTGCCTGTAATATCCACATTTTCTTAAATGATTTCTTACTGGCACCACTATATTTTAAATCTAAGTGGCTTGCGTGAGGTATTCACTGAAATGACTCTCTGCTGACCTCTAGTGGTCATTTCTAAACATGAACATTTAAAAAAGACCTTAAAAAGCCATTTGAACCTGGGAGAGTTTCGCAAGGCGGTTGTAGGCCTCCATCTCTGCCTCCTGTAAGACGTTATGACTTGTTTCGGTCATAACAGCACACAGCTCCTTTATCGACATCAACACTCCTTCTTCGTTGTACTGCACACTTCCCATGATGATGTCAGCCAGGTTTTGCACCAACTCCATCTGAAGAAAGGAAGTGTGGGCAAAGTGTTCTGTAGGTGCATTTATCTGTGACATGTATCTGAATCAGAATATTGTAAAACAAAGTGTGGAATGAAACAACTAAAATACATCAAGCTAAACTAATGATACTATATGGGCTAAATCGCTCTTGGTCATCTTTAAATTTTTTTAATTTGTCTATCAATAAATCATGTTCTACCCATGTACTTTAACCTTTGTTAAGCTGATTTTTATTACTATAAAAATCAACTTAACATTTTTTAACATATTTATATAGTCAACTTAATTGTTTTCTGAATCTTTTGAATTCATTCTTAGTTTGAGGTTTTTTGGTTTAGAGTAATTAACTTCTTTGAAATATGACAAATTGTGCTCCAAATTTTAAGGAGATTTCCTTTAAGCAGCTGGTTTGTTATTTAATTGACTCATAGGGTCACATTTTATTACAGTAGATCAGAAATTAATTGTAGAAAATTATGTTTGTCATTTGTCAAAGTAGGAAAAAGAAGTTAATATTAAATTCTGTAGCATCTTGAAACTGATTGCTTCAAATATTCCCAAAAAATAAATGAATCAATGAATGACCAGCGCCCAAGGTAAAGTAATTTGAAAAGTTTTTCAAAATTTTCAGCTATCTTTATCGTATTGAAATAAATAGTAATTTGTCAAAAATCCACACTACAGCTTAAATAAAAAGTGAACTATTTAATTTAAAACTATTTCTTAAAAACTGTGAAATCAGCCCAGAGTTGAAGCAATCAAGTGTTTTGTTTTTGATGAATCATCACCTGATCATCAGGAGTTTTGGGAGTCTGACAGCAGCCAAAGTCTCCAGCCACCTTGGTGAAATTTCCATCCAACAGCGTTGCTTCGACAAGAACAAATGCCTCCCGCACTTTAGCCAGACACTGCAGACAGAAGATGGAGCTGAATTTACTTCACACAAACACAGATAGGAAGTTAATGATTCTCATATGATGAATAGACAACCAGGTGGCAGCCTTCACACCTTCTCAGAGCCACCAACGGCCTCATTCATCAGGCCCAAGCCGACAACCTGAGACGGAGGGAATGGCAGGTGTGAGTAAGGAGCAAACACAAAGTTCCAGTCTGGAACCTGGAAACATTCTGTTATTTCTGCTGCAGTCGCAGGCCGGGAATCCAAAGTTACATTGTTCAATCAGTTTCTCAAAATGTAGTTTTAAGGTTCACTTGGTAGATTGTAAATGTAATTCCTTACATTGCTGTATTCAGAAAAATCCAACTTTGCCTTCACAGGAGCAGAGGAAGCCACAGCTCCATACACCAGATTTGGAAACTGCAACACAAGAAGGATGGACACAGAAAATCTACTAAGTAACTGTGTTGCATTTATCCAGTTTTGTTTGGGGGGGTTATCTATGAAACTAATATAGAAAGAAAATGTGTCAAGTTTCATTCATTATGAACCATGAAGGAAGTAACAGGAGTTTTTCCACAGAAGTTTGCTCATCAGTTGACATTTTCCTGCCCAACAACTGTTATCATAAGATGTTCAGTTACATTTGTCTTGTTTTTCAGTCCAGAAACATGAGTTAAAGCAAAAAGATATCTTGTTCAGCTTTACAAACAATAAACTAACAGTAGCAACAATAGTGAGCAACATTTGTTAAGGCCTCTATGATCTGTTTTTATCACTGCGTTACATGGCAACTGAAAAAACATTTTACTAAAATTATACAATTAGAAATTAGAATATAACCAGAAAGCAGCAGAGAATATTGAACAAAGGACTAGAAGAAACTGTTGATCAAAGTCATTTGAATGTGCTGCTATTGAGTCTTTCCATGTGACGTCAGATTATATTCATGCTGGTAAAGAATATAAAGACTAGAAGTTTTAACATGTTGTCCACAATGTCACAAACAGCTCAAAACATTAAATATTTCTCATTAATCACATCTGGATGAGATGGAAATTATAACCTTGCAAGAATTATTTCAGAAGGAGGTTTAGAATTAATTCACAAATGTCTCTTTCCTTTTTATATAATTTGCCATTTTAAAGTAACATTTATGAAACCAAAACATTGATTGATGTGAGAGATTAATTTGTGAAGTGCTGCACCTTTCCTCTAAACCAGGCGGATAGAGATCCTGAGTATGAGCCTCCAAAGCTGATCCAGGTGTTTCTGCTGCTTAGATTGAAGCTCTGACTGATGTACTGATGAAATACAGCCAAGTCGGCAAGTCTGAACCAAAGAGAATAAAAGTATGGAGTGAAAATGACCCAAATATGCTCTTTTTCTGTTGTTTTGTCTCAGATTATAAAACTAAACAGAGATAGCCCAAGTAAATACAAATGCAGTTTTTGAAGGATGATAATTCATGAGAAAAAATTAATCTCATTGTGTGCATCATTAGAAAATGCTGTGACCTCCTAAGTAAATCATGAATTACCAGTGACCAGCCAAAGATTTTTGAAAGCTGAGTTCAGTTTCATCAGCAACATTGATTACTACTAGAAACCAAAATCTCAAAAAACTACATGAAGTGTTCTGATATAAAAATAAATATCAAGGACGGATTAAGTTATTGACATCCTTCAGTCAGCAAAGGAGTGTATTTGTTGCTATGTACAGTATATGTGGGTCTTTCTGAGTCCAATGAATCAAAAGTAAGAGCCACAATCTAAAAATCTGGACAAAATGTCCAAAATTACTCTGAGAACACATCATGACTCATTAAGGAACCCTTAAGCATGTTAAGCCTGACTTGCCTCCATTAAAATCAATGTTTATGAGTCACCAATAAGAAAGAGAAATTGTGTCAAAATTACGTCAATGTAAGGGTTTAAAGGCATTTTGTTACATCAGGCATAAAACAAAAGCAGCATTTCAGGAAGAGAACATGATGGGTTCAGTCAATCATGGAGGTGAGGAGGTGTTGAGGTGAGGTAGTGTGATGCTACTATGCTTCCTTACGATGTCTTTCTTGCTCCAAACCCCTTTTATATGGTTGACTTCAAACTATTTTGCAAACAAAACATAATTGGCACCTAGGTTTAGGGGAAATTTATATTTTTATAAAGAACCAGGTGAGGTTGCAAATATTTACTGAAGTTATTTTTAGATCTCTATACTAGACCTGAAGTATATCTATATACTGTATAAGTTACAGTATGTAAACATCTGCAGACACATGCAAAAGCAGACAAATCTATAATGACAGCGCAATATTAAGGATGTGGAAAACTGAGTGGCTTTAACAAGGCTGGAACTTGTCCTGATTAAAGGAGTGTGCTCCTATTTTTGAATTACTGTCCTGGAAAATGAGCTTGGTAATTTGAATCTATTAGAGTAGCTGAAAATGACTTTATGTCCGTCATTTCCCAAGGAGTTGGAATAAGCTGAGGTTTCTCAAGTTACAGGGAAACTGTTCTCTTCACATAAGAATGGTAAATGTAACACCCAAAAATCTTCCCATAGGCTACGAGCTACGGACATTTGGTTACATTCTAAAAAGTGCAATTAGATGGAGGGAAACACACGCAAACACACGCACACACATGCACACACACGCCCACACACACACACACGTGCAAGCTGAGACACACACTGGTGAAGAGTCAACACTAACGCCTGCTGGCTGCTCAGGTCTGCCAGGTTCTCTGTTTTCAGGCCGTCAGGATTGATGCTGTCGCCATAGAAACGATGCTCCACAGCCAGTAGCAGAGCCCTATGCTCTTTAGCCATGTCAACATGATGACCTGGGAAAACATGGTAAACACCGCAAAGAGTGTGAAAGCAATTAAACAAGAAACAGAATGGAGCTGACTTAGCCCTGAGTTTTCAAAGCTGTTAAAACGAGCAAAAAGTGAAAGTGAAATTTTATTTGGTCACAAACCTGAAATGAAGCCTGTCTGTCTAATTATTATTCTGAAGTTTGGTCTATAAGTACTTATGCTGCAGCTCGTGATTTTTATTCAAGTATTCCTGAACAACATGCCTTTGACATGAAGTTCTTCCACCATTAGGACGAACTTAATATGTGGAAAGGAAAGCAAGACTTACAAAGGAGTTAATCAGATGCTAAGTGTTCCCAAAAGGAACACATAATATTTAATGACCAATTTAGTGTCCTCTTTATTTTTACTCTGACTTTAACATTTTAAAGTCTAGTTTAAAACAATGTTTTGACATTTTTATCAAGCTATGTTTCAGCAGTTTCACCCGAATCTGCTCATTTATTCAAGAAGTCGAATTAAACATTGAAATAAAAATGGGATATTTTACAAATAGGAATCTTTTTTTAAAGAACAAATGTATAAATGAGCTAACTTTACGCTGCACAAAGTATTTTAAAAATTGCATCCCTAAATGAATTTCCTGTCTACGACAAAGAAATAGAAAATATTATGCTTGAATATTACTATGTTAAGCTGAACATAAGAGATTACAGCAAAGTTGAAGATTTAAAATCATTTTATATATTAAAATGAGTTTCAAAATATAACTATTCTCAATATGTAGCTTTGTTTCTATCACTATTTCAATTAGTTAAAACTAAAATAATGGTTTTACAATAATTATGTTTGGTTCATTTTGAGTTTTAAAACAAGTTGATCTATCCCTGTCCTTTGATAAGATTGATATTTTAATATAATATTGTGCAAAAGCTATATGTAGAAGTCATAAAGGTGAATGTGTAGATTACATTTCTGGTTTAACATAATTTTTCAAACTCAAACAGATTAAAGATCAAATTATTAGTATATAATTGAATTTATATACTTTTGTCTTGCCTTTTTCACTTCCTGATGCTGTTTAGCCAATTTGTAGTAAGTTTAGTGGTAAATTTAGCACAAATTTACCACTGTACAAACTTGGTTCAGGCTCTCAGTATCATTTCTGACATTATAGGACTTTTACTGACATCAGTTAGTCAAAAATACACTTATTCACTTGTAAAGTGAGGACAGAGTGCAACATGAACAGATAAAGACTTCTGTGTCCTACGGTACCTGCAAGAACATCAAAGTTATAGATGGGACCTTCTCCGCCAATGTAGAGAAACACTGGACCATCGGGCCGCTGCCAATACGCCTCGTTTACAAAGAATCTCTGCGACCCAGATAGACACAAGCAGGCAGAAATAAACAAAGCAATAAATATGCAATAATACTTAAAACAGAAGCATATTTAGAATTTATTTCAACTACAAAAGTCCATATTTGTGGATCTTGCTTGGATGCAGCATTCTGTGTGAGTGAGGTCCTGTGATCTGGATGACTAAAAATAAATCTCACTTAGCAGATCGATTCTCACCTGGCAGTTTAATCTGTCCTGAGCAATCAGATCACAGATATAAACTTAACATGCAAATAAACACATGTCACTTACTGAACAGTCAGCTGAGCAAGCAATTTTGAGGAAAAAGGTTCATTTAATGCCATGTGGAAAAAAGCTGTAACATATCAACATTTGGAAAAAGTGAAGCTTTTCCAAATGCTTCACTTTGGAAAGTTCCTCTTCACTGTATGTTCAGTCACTTGAACTCTATAATTATTCAAACGATGGTGCTCCTGAGATTCCATTTTTATTCATTTAATTCAGCAACAAATCTCTCAGTGAGCTTAAAATTAAAAGGCACAACGTGAGGAAATGAAATATCTCAAGTAGAAACTTTTTCAGCAGTAAAGTGACAGCTGTGAGTGCTCACTCTGATCATTGCATTAATATTTATACACATAAACATTGCTGTGGCATATGGAATATTTTCAGGATGCAGTTACCATAGCTACCAGCTTGAAAAGCCTTGAAAAGTTAAGCATTCAGCCATCCATATCTCCACATAATACTGAGTTGTAACTCCCCCTTACTTTACAGGAAATACTTAGAAAAGTTTTTTACTATTTCCTGTTAAGTTATTTTAAAAAATCATATGTGATTGAGTAATACTCTAACAGGGGAATGCCCACAAAAATACTAACTCTATAAGTTTAGCAAAGATGTTTCTTGGATAAAAATGATTAAAAATTCATAAAAATGTATAAAAATAAGTTTGCTTTTTTTATATTTGTACAAAAATATGGAGCAATGGAAGAGTCAACAAATACTTAAGTTACCTGAGTAAAGGTCTTGACATTTTGTCGATTGAAGTGGTCCAGCGGTTGGTGAATCCGGCCCTCCTTCACATGTTGAAGAGGTTTACTTTTGCTCGCAAGGAGTGACAGAAAAAACTCTTTGTGTTTCCGAGCCTGGAGATCACGGAAACGCTGATTAATCTTTGACAGAATGCGTCCTGCCAATAAAAAAGTGAAAAAAACAAAGACTGAAAATGAGAGAATCCACCATATAACGAACCTGAGCTGTGTGTGGGAGCTAACCCAATAGTTCTGGGTGTTAAACCTGAGGCAACAAAGAATTTTATTTTTGTTTATGATCAAAAAAATTCAGTTGTACCCTAAAACACATTTACTCACCAGAATCTACAATATTCAGAAGAAACAAAAGGACAAAACCGCAGGCCGGAGAGAAAAGCATCTTTGATCGCATTCAGATGTTCAAACTGAGCTCGACATACCTCCTGCATGCAGGATTCAAAAGGATCTCATCGTTCTGCAACTTATTATATACCATTTGAAATGGGTTGCACCTCACTGTCACTTTAGTTTTAGTGTATGTGCAAAATAGACTGTTCAGCATAAAGGAGCATCAATTTGGTCGTGTAATTGGATATTTTTGCTTTGTAATGGCTTTTTTTGGAAAGCTTCAGTTACAGGCGCTGAGAGGCCGTGTCTTCTTTCAACCGGCACAAAGATTTGTTTAGTTTTGTTAATTTTCTTTTTTTTTTTTTTTTTATTACACAACTTATAGAGACAAACACAACAATAAATAAGTACAAATGGTTTCTAAAGTACTTAATTACCTCTTTAAAGTGATCATTTGTTTGCTTTTTTTTCCCACAAATAAATATCTGGAAAATATGAAATACAACTATGAATCTTTTGTGTTTCTACCAGCTTTTTACAACTACTGACCTACATGCAGCTTTTGACACAGTCAGTCACAAAATATTACTTACAACAGTATCTGCAGAACAGTTTTCAGGTGGTTCAAATGATACTTTAGTTTTCTTTTCTATTCTAAACTCTATATCTAAATGTAGTTGAGAGACAAAGTTCAACAAAGCTTCAATACACTTTTTACACTTAAGACGGTAATTATTTAAACTTTTGTCAGATTTGGATACAAATACTTTTCATTTAACTACAAAGTTTGTCTCTGATCGAGTTACAAACAGTGGGACCAGGTATATGGGGAAACTGATAAGTGAAAATAAAAAAAGGACCAGAAAATATAATAAACAGGAAATAAAACAGCAAGTTAACCAGAATATCTTAAAAAACAGCAACAAATCATCAATAGAGTCCAAAACAGCAGACTGAGAACTGAAAGCTTTGTCTGCAATTTTGAAACAGCCCAGACATGGTATTTTCAGGGAACAAAGTACTGAATTGTCATAACATAAAACTAGTAATTATTTCAGTCACATTAACGGTTTAATGTGAGGAGGTTTTTTTGTCATGTTTCAGATTTTGACTGGACTCGGGAAAAGAAGGTGAATTAGGAGAAATACTTCAGATCATTTAGCAGGACTTTCAGATTATGAGAAATATCTAGTGCTCAATCTACTTTTCTTTGCCAATATGCAGATAAAATTTTTCAGGATTACATGAAAAATTAAGTAAGTTAAAGAACTATCTTTTCCCAAGAATATCCAAATTATTATCACAGAAGTGACAATCAACAAAATATTGCCAAAAGAGTAAATGGTTAAATAATAGGTAAAAGACAAAACTTTCCTCTTTAAATGTAGAAGCAGAAAATTAAGTCAACCGGAGCTTTTGTGGCTATAAGAAACATAAACCCAGCCTGTATCACTGACTGGTTTGATCTGGCTTCAGCAGAGTGCACGCAAAGGTTAAAGCTGTTTTCTAAAGAGGACAGTTTTGCCACATTGCACACTTCTACAAAAACAAGACCTTGAGAAAGCACTTCCTGTTAATTCACTATCGAATCCTATGAGCAATATGCTGTTCACACATTGCCTAATTCTTTAAACACGAAACATCATTAATGCTGAAGAGAAACTTTAATTTGGAGGTCATATGTGGAGGTTTGCAAGCCTGAGAACATCCCCATCTGTGAAGTATGGGGGTAGCTCCACCAAGTTCTGTGAATGCTTTGCAGCAAGGACTTTTTTTATTCTGTGTTGCATGACTTTGTGTTTTGTGTTTATGATGTAAAGCACTTTGAAATGCCTTGTAGCAGAAATGTGCTATACAAATCAAATTTGATTGATTGATTGATTCACAAAGCAGCTGCATCAAGAGGAAGGAAAATTACATGGAAAATAAAGTTATTTCTATTCTTGAAGAAGGCAATGAGCAACGTTCTAAATGCTGTATCGACAATCTGGCAGGCAGTATTAAGGATGTTTTCTTTAATTTACAAATATTTGACTATTTAATTCTCTGTAGTTTAAGTTTATGTCCTGCATTAGAAAAAATGAGAAAGTGGACACACATACAGTATGTAAGTGAAATATTTGCACCCTCATGTATTTAAATCTGTATTTATGTCATAGAAATCTGTGATAATTTGGACTATTTGGATCTTATTCTATATGCAACAGAGTCAAATGAATCAGTCGCTTGAGGGCGAGTCACCTGAGGGGGTGTATTTTACACCATATTTGAAATGTAATGCAGATACTCATCAGCAGAAAGGTGATATAAGTGTGGGCGTATCAACAGTATAATGATTTTTTTTTACACTTCTGGAAAGTTTTGCTATAAATAAAACCTACTTCCTTAGCAACTGTTTCCATTTTAAATGAAAAAAAAATCCTCATCATGATCTTCTTTTTAGCCTCAGAGATAACAAACTGTCAGAGAAATAATGTAAAACTAAACGTGAGTTTAATGCACTTAACCATCAGTACCAAGTCCTGAAATAAACAAAATTGAAATTTACTTAACAAATTTTGGATTTTTTTTTCAAAATGTTATACATCACAGGGGAAGGCATTGTTTTGTAATTACTTTAAGGAATAATACCCATGAAAAACAAATAAATTATTTTCAAAGTTCTTTTAAACTTCTTTGAGTACTTTTCTATGACGGTAATTCGATACCCAAAACTTAAACCACTGCCAAAGATTTCAGATAAGTCTTACCCTCTTCCTCTTACTGTACAAGACACAGAAAGTTTAGGGTACGTCAGAGAGACCACAACTCATGCTTAGTCACATAAATTTCCTGTTACTTGCTACCTTCAATTCATTTCTCACGGATGAAAAGCAGGGAGAGGAACTGCTCCTTCAACGGCTTGATTGCGACATTTTTCTGTAAACAGCGAAATTATGGCCGTGTTTTATGCTGTGGTTTTTGGCTGTATTCTGGTTTTTGGTCTGCCTCTCAACGCCGTGTCACTGTGGATTCTGCTTTTCCACCATGGTCTCAGATCACCCAACGCAGTTTTCATGATCAACCTGGCAATCTCAGACCTGATGCTTGCCATTACTTTGCCTATGAGGGTCTACTTCTATGCCACGGAGAGTTGGCCTTTGAGTAACTTGACCTGTGTCTTTGTCACGATGCTGTTTCGCAACAACATCCGCTCCAGTTCCATCTTCATCACTTTCATCAGCGTGGACCGACTGCTGGCTGTGGTTTATCCACTGAGGACACGGCACATACGAACCCTGACCAACGCCGTGAAAGGAGCTCTCATGGTTTGGCTCTTCGTGTTGGTGCTCAATATCCCGGAGGGTATCCATTTCTCAAAACTTTTGAACAGTATGGAAAACTCAACGTGTTTTGAATCTGTTTACTCTGATATAAAAGGAACCTCATCAACCACCTACATTCAGTCCACGTTGGAGTTCATCTTGCTGGCAGTCAATGTTGGATGCACCGTCATGGTATTCTGGACTCTGCGTCATCACCTCGGTGAGTCTGCAAAGGTCAACAGCAAGGTGAACGTGATGGTGATTTTTGCCCTGAACTTGGTCATGTTTAGCATATGCTTCCTGCCTTTGTCCATCACTGCATTAACAAGGACTAAAGGGTCTGAACTCACACCTACGATATGTCTCGCTACTGTGAACTGCTGCTTGGATCCACTGTGTTATTACTTTTCCCTTGATGCCTTCTGGAAGAAAAGAGAGGAAGATGACGTAAGAAGAGATCAGAGGACGAATGAAACTGAGTGAGATTCATGATGCTTCACTTCACTTTTTAGTTGTGACTGATTCTTTATTATTAGCATGTGATATTTGGTGCCAGGTTTGTTTGGTCTGTCCTGTCTTCCTTTCTCCCAACCTGCTTTCTTTATTTCTTCTTCTTAAGCAGGACCCAATCCTAGCTGTCCTTTAGTGATATGTTTGTGGTAGAAGGATGTCACATCATACTGTTGAAGTCTTTAGAATCTGATAAATTGAGAAATATCAAAGCAAAAAACATATCAGGAAACTGCAAGAAAACACACAAAACTGTTTTTATCATTTTTGTGATAAACAAAATAAAGAGATAACCTGACAGAACAAAACATGTAAATTTGTGATCACATGTAGACAACATACATGATGACCAGGAGAATATGTGGTGCCACAACAAGTATTTGTGGAAATGATTTTAGCTAGTTTAGTGGAAACGTATTTTTATCTTGTTTAACATGGGAATTTGCAAGCGTTTCACACTTTCATATCACGTTTCTTAAACCACAGCTGTTTTCGCATGTGCAATGTGATTTTGCATCCAATATTTTCCCACTTATAAAGTTGCAGACAGAGAACACAAGCTGTGGTTTGGCAATGGTTACTTCTCCAGAAACTCAGCTTTTCTTGCTAAGTGTTGGCAACAATGTCACAAAACGTACCTACTAGGAATCTTTGAGGACAAGCAGTGAGAGTAACCATGGCGACAGATGCGGGAATGAAGAAAGCCAGTATCAAAACCAGTTATTAAGGGCATGAAGGCTACATATTTATGTCTCTGTGACACATTTAAGCTGAGACGTACAGAGAAATGCGCAATGTGTTCACATTTCAGAGCTGCAGGCTCCCACATATTGAGATGGGTCTCGGAAAAGACCAATGTATACAAGTGATGCTTAATCATAATAATGCCAAATATGAGGAACTGTTGCCTCTACCAGTATAAAGAGTCAGAGACTTTAGTTTTGGGGAGAGGCTTTGTCCCCTCCAGACCTGTCTGTAAATTTTGTCTTGCTTAATAGATATAAATAAACAATAGATTAGGTTTGGTATATTTCTAAGCCAGACACTTATGCTGAGAGTCACTAAGAAACTAGCTAAGGGATGCTTTAGAGAAGATTGTATTTAAAGCTAGAGCCATACACTGGGAAATGCCAAATATGTTACATGTGTAACTCTTCTCAGTTCATCTCAGGACCAATAGGTTGACTTCACAACAGACACATTTAGGTTCATTGTACTTATTCTAAGAAAAGAGGAAATCAACTTGGTGATTAACATCAACCCAGAAGCTTCTGCCCCACAGTTACAGATCTGCTATCTGTTACAGATAGCAACAGAAAAAGGGGTTGATTGTGGTTGCAAAGTGGTATTTAACATAAATTTGTATCATTAATCCACATAACTAATCTCACCTTTAACATAAATTGCAATGAGTATATATTTTTAGAAATGGAAATAAAATCACACGTAACATTCGAAGACTGCCACAGTTGATAACTGAAACATTACTTTGCAGCAAAAATTAAAACATACCTAAGAAAAGAGGAAATCAGGTTGGTGGTTAACATCAGTCCAGCAGCTTCTGTCCTTATGCTTTAAGTAAGATATAATAAATAATCCTAAACAAACTAGAAAGCAACAGCTCCCTATTAGCAGACAGCAGCAGTTATCATTTGTATATTAAACATAGCTAAAATGGACAACATTAATCATGAGAATGGTTGAAAACATATACAAAACATAGCAAAATTACTCATGAAACATTGCATATTATCAAATTTGTCTAAACTATATGTTGAAATATAATATTTGTAAAGAAAACACAGACCTGATTCTAATACATACCACAGTTACAGTAACAGAAAGAGGGGGGAGGAGCTGTCAGTTACCGGTTACTATGGCAACCACCAACTGACAAGGGCAGCACAACAAAACTCAAAACAGCAATAAATGTCTGTAGAAACAACTTGTTGACTAAATAAAATACATTTAAAACATAAATAAAGTTATTATTATTTTTTTTTTTTTTTTACAAAAATACACATCTATAATGTTTTTAAATTAAACCCTGTTACACATGTCCTGTGGAGACGTCTAAGAAAGAGATTAAATTCTAAGATCAACAGGAATTCTTCAACATTCGGCTGAACTGATGCACTGACATGGGGCTGGGAGACAAAATCCTCCTTTGGTCAGCAAAGTCCATGCCAACAAAGTCAGCAGTTTGAAGGTGACTAACCTATCAAGCACAACGACTGTTTATTTAATTAGATCATTACTGTGCAGCAGTTATTGCTTTTGTATTGCCTAATATGATGCTGTTCAGCTCTTTTGTTGGAGTTTGTAATAGATTGTCTGTAGTATTAAGGGTTCTGTTTTTTCTGTGACTTTCTCAGTGGTTGAACCAGCAGCTCAAGTCTTTGGGCATCACCAGATGGAGGGCCAGCAGCATAAGCCCACAGCAGACTGTAAGGATGGATTACTTCAGATTTGAAATGATCCAAAACAAATGGCTGCAAGCTTAGCAGAATCCATCCCTCTATTGCAGTGCAAATTTAGCTGCTAATTCTGCACATACCACTTTTTGGTTGCAACGCCTCAACTGCTCGTTTTGCAGAGCTGATATATCTGATGAGAGAAGTGGAAAGCTGGTGATGTTAGATAATAAGTTCAAGCTTAAGTTAATGTCATACAAATGCAAGAAAGAAACTTTGATGCAGAATAAAAATGAAAAGTTATGTGTGGATCAAATGGGTGTGAAGATATCTTATTCATATAGGGAAGAGGTTGTTCTATCCTACTTATGGATAACGTCTTGCAGAGAAAATGTTCTCTCTGGTACTTAAAATGACACTAATTTCCTGTGTTAAGGCAATGTCAATGGTGAGGTTCAGCAAGAACATTGCTTTACGGAAACAGAATTTTATGTTACTGCAGCTACCCACCAGTAACCTTCTAATAATGTTCAAGAACACCAACAATGCAAGTGAAGTTAAATTCAAATACTAATTCTCTCACTCTCTGAGCTTCTGTCTATGGTAGAGCTGGTCGCTTGTTGAACTTTCAGAAGTTACGGCTGCTGCATTGCACCACAACAAAGGGGAAATAATGCAGAAATACAGACGAAGAACAAATTCAAAACTGCTCACATCCTTCTTGTCTCTGCATCAGGTCTTCTCATACGCATACACACATTGTAGCAACTGATTGACAGGCAGCTGTACAAGCCAAGAGAGAAAAGTGTGTCAACACCAAACCATGGAAACAATGTCACTCAAAAAAACATAAACAACATAACCCCACCAAACAGAACAGGACGTTCATTACATTATTATGGAATAACATGGCAGGCACCTCGGCCTCTTTAACATTTATTTTTGTTCCATTACCATTACAGCTACTTTGTCCTTTACATGACTGGTATAATCCAAACACTGTGAACAATGAACAGACACAGTGCAACCTTTTTTCAGCAGGCTCACAAAGATGGGCAATCCTAAGGGAACGTCTAACTGTTGCTCTCAGGACTTGAGTGACAAATAATAGCAGAGTCATATTAAAAACACTGAGACTGTGCCGTACAATGTTTCCAATATAAGAGAAGTATTGTTGGAGCCTGCAGGTCAGGGAAAAAGTGACCTGCAGGCTGAGATTGAAACCCACAGAAGTACTACCAATTTTGATTTGCACTGATTTGTATGTTATGAGATTCTAAATCATGTGGACCATTTCAGAAAGATCCTGCAGTCTACCAAAATGCACCTTGATGTGACCCTGGACTTCCTTCCTGGGGCAAAGACATCTCTGACACAGGAAGTGGCTTTACTTCAGAACAGGTATTTTATACAGATATCTACAAGGAAATGAATGTGGAGGCTGTACAGAAAAAGAAAGTACTAAGTAACATAAAAAAGCACTTTACCTCTGAAATCCCAGAAGAGACTGTTAAAGATGCCTTGAAACAGCCATTGAATCCTTATAGGATAGGTTTGAAACACTTATCCTCCAAATCTGAGTTCCAGATTTGAAGTGCTTCTCAATTTCCAAAAAGTGGATGATTAGGAAATGTGTGAAGAGCACAACCTCTGTAGGACATTATACACTGAAGATGAAAGGGAGATTGATGGAAAGGAGCTCACTGTGTAGAACAAAAACTCACCAGGCTTGACTTTTGAAAATGTGACTTCTCTTGATCTCCTCATTTTCATCCACAAAATACATTTGAGGGAACAAGAACTGTGTCCCAAGAGTTTCCTTCACTCTGTCTTTGAATGTGGCATTGAAGCTCATCCGGACCTACCAAAGGCCATCCACAAAACAAAATTACCTCAAAGGTCTTCCAATAATCAGAATCAACCATGAGGTGGGCAAGCAGCTATCACATGAGGACATCATTGATGACTTTGCAAGTAAAAGAGCCAGGAAGCAGACATTTTGAGGATAATATTTTACTGTGAATAAGCTGTCATGTACTCCATTTGTGTTACTTTGAAGTTTGTCAGGTACTGTGGTAATAAGTTTGAGGTTTTATAGGCATTCAGTGTTTTTTATTGTTACACTTTAAAATTGATGTTGGCTTGTTATATTTTCTCATTTAAAGGAAACATTTTTCTAATTTACTGACATAAATCAATTACTCCACAGTATGAGGGAATAGAAAGGAACAAATAGAAGGGGGCCTAATACAGAGCCCTGTGGCGCCCCCTTGTGGACTAAAAGAAATTAAGAACACAGACCATAACAGTTCATGTAGAGATGGTTGCTGAGGTAATATAAAAAACTTTGCAAATGGTTTCCCAGTCAGAAGCTTTAAATTAGAATAAATTATATCCAGTAGGTGGAGCCGAATGGTCAGAATGCAGTTTTTAAGACATAACAAATACACTTGCAGACAAAAGTGTAGAAGCAGCTACACATCCAATAATGCAGTAATCTAAAGCAAAATGTTGGGGTTCGTAAAAAAGTAAGGCAGTAAATGCAAAATTAAGTTACTTTCTTTCACAAAATTCCAATTTGAATTGTGTTATAAGACAAATAACCAAATTGTTATACTGTAATATATTCTTTGAGAAAAGAAGAGCCAGACTCTTAGTTTAGTCATTTTTATTGAATTCACAGACAGGTGCCATTTGGCAGACAAACTATACAGATCAAAGTTGTCAGGTAATGCGCTCCTTTCGTGTCTTTTTGACTTTAGCCCAGTTTCTGATCTGGTCTAAGGCTTTAACATCATTTCACCAAAACACTAAGGTTTCCTCCTCTCTTATAGATAAACACATGCAAGATGAAACTATGTTTAATGAAAAATGAATTTGGCATACTTTTCAGAAATATTTAAATTAAGAACAAGATGTGCATCTTCACATGGCTGACGAATGGAACATCTTAAACCTAATATATGCAGCCTAAGTACTAATGCAGTGTTCTCTGCATTTTACATCATGATGGTGCTTTTGAAAAAAAAATGAACGGCATAAAAAGGAGCGAGAAGCATCGAGCATATAAGAAAAGATGCAAGCAAACAACTAGCAGTTAAAGTTTTACATTTCACAAAACAGAAAAAGTATTTGATTAACGACTGAAAATCCAAAGGATGACATTTGTTGAGCAATGTAAGACTTTGTGCTCCTAGTAGCTCATTGTTAGTGAAGCTAAAACACAAATTGACCTCCAGAGCTTTAGGAAAAAGAAAGCACTGCCACCTTAATGACACATGGATACAGTAACCATCGCACAGAACAAATCCCCACAGAGGTAGAGGAGAGATGTTGAAATGAGCTTTTATTATTGGCTTAAGGAATTGCTACATGGAAAAATCCTGTGATAAAACAAACAGTTTAGTATTGCATCACGACTGTAGGGGTAAATACCATTAATTAAAAGAAAAAAATAAGAGCAGCAACAACAAAACAGACTGTGGAAAACCATATTTATCCAAGAACAGCAGTAGTAAAGTGCAACTGAGATATGATCAGATCCACCGGAGGGATGGGGGTGCTACAGTGGCTGGGGTAGTGAGTGGAGATGTGCAATCAGGTGTTTACGCCCCATCACAGATCACCGTCTCCACCACGAACGTGTTCTCAAAGTGGCGGATGTGGTGGCAGTCCTTCGCCTCTCGCTTGTTGAGGCCTGCGAGGGGGAACGCAAAACACAGACAAATCAGTAAAAATTGGTTCTGGTTTCAGAAACACTTCTTCTCATCCAAACTTACGTCTGCGGGTGACGCGGCGCGTCAGGCGGTACGTATCCTTCCCATTGCACAGGCGGTAGATGAAAGGCCCCAGCTGACGCATGTTGTGCACTTTGCCAGTCACCACCATCTCTTCATGAATGATGTAAGTCTGAGGCAGGTATGTTCCCTTCTGAAAGAAACAAAAACAGAGGAAATATCTCAGGGGAATGGAGTTACCAAGGCAGAGGGAAGAAGATGTATGATGAGTTTTCATGGCTATGTTAGCTCATGTCAACAGATAAATTCATGGACTTATAATGCAAAGTCCACTTTTTGTTCTTCCATTTGCATCTACTGCCTCTAAAAACAGTCCAACCACCAAGTAAGTCACAATTGGTAGGTACTGCCTTATAATCTAGCAACCTGAGTTTGTCACTTAGCAACCCAAGAGGAACTACAGCACGTTTGGTCAGCTGTATTTTTGTATGCGCCGTACAATGGTTGCTAGAAACAACTCGTATTTTGTTATTTTCTTATTATTCAGAAACCACTTCCTGTATCCTTGATCTATGTACAGGAGGATCTGCTTCTCAGTCAGACTTAAAGATTTATGGCTATAAAACTGTTTGCAGTCATTTTCATGTGTATAAAGTGCAAGTGTAAACATTGAGTAGTTGGGCATGACCAGCAGATTATTTTGATTTAAAGTGATAGAGACCTTTAAACAGCTGGAAGGAGCTAAAAATAAGCAAAGCTGACCAGACTAAAATCTTATCTGAGAATAATTTGATTCGCAAAATGTAATTAACATGTTTTGTGTAGCATAACGACGATGTCCCCTTTAACATGAATCTCTGCAGGCTTCTGGGACGTCAGACAGGTTCATGATGACAGCGACGTTACCTTGACGTTGATAAGAAGTTCCCAAAGATTGCGAGGAGGCATCACAATGGTGGTGTTCAGCTCAATAACGTAGCATTTGTCCAAAGCAATATCATGGTAGGCGGTTAATCCCTGGTAAAGGCGAGAAAAAAACAAAACAAAATACAATATAATCCAACGACAGGGATGCTACATTTTTGGATTTATTTTTAGTAACACTGCTTCTTTTTTATTTTTTGATAAGCCTATGATAGAGAGATGAAATGTGTGGAATTTTTTTTATTTGAGCTAAAACTTTTCAAGCCATCAATTGCAAAAAAGAATATTTACTTTCAGGAAAGCTTTCATTTCCACCTGGAAATAAAAAAATCCACACTCCTTGAATCTTTTCACGTGCCTGTCGAGTTAGGCCCACAAAATTCCAGGTATTTTATACGGATTTCGTTCATATTTTCACAAGGCAGTGTGCTTGGAAAGAACAAGATAAAGAGAAATCTAGTAATCAATTAAAGGGATATGACTCTGTAAATGCAGTATGTGTGTTTGTTTGCCCTCACCCTGTGGAAATCATGGATTATATCAGCAGGGTCACTCCCTCCAAAGTGAGGCACAGGCACAGTGATCTTCTCATAATTGTCAGAAAGGTAGATGCCGACATTTTCCTCCAGCTCCTGGCGTCCACGGAGCGGGGCGTAGACGGAGTCTTCAAAAAGAACCCTGCAGTGAAACAGGTTCTCCTCTGGCATCTGTGTGCACACACAGAAACACACATAAACATTCATATCAATAAATCGGTTCAGGAGCCGAACTTAGAGGAATTGCAGAAGAATCTTACATGAGGTATAAAGTAGTAGCGATACACATAGATGGAGGCCAGAACCAGACCGGCCATGAAGACCACCAGGCCGAACGTCAGGCAGCAAAGCCCGTTGAGGGGCGACTTTTTGGGGCGCAGCGGCAGCACCAGCTCATCCTCATCCTGGAGGAAAGAAAACGTAAAAGCAGAGATGGCTTGATGAGAGAGCTGACCCATTTTAGATTTTCCTCAAGGACTCTCCACCCCAGACCTCCTGCTTAGAGCAGCTAGTCATCAAATTACAAGATGATGCAACATCACACATTTTGTAAAAGCTTTACTCATTTCAAAACAAAAAGAAAATGATTGAGCATATCATATTAGCACCTAGCACAATGGTGCCCATATTTTTGCCACAAGCCAAAATCACCAAGTTCAAAGCATTTTATTTTACTTTCCAATTAAAAATAAAAAACTATTTGACATAAACCAAGCATGTTATATTTTAAGAAAACAAAGTATGTCGGGAGGTCTGCAAATCATCTGAAACATAAAAAGTTTTGCACCTGATGCCTTAAAAGAAAGGCAAACATCTTTTTGGGAGGAGCGGGGGTGATTATTTTTGTTTTTTTCTTTAGTAACAGTAACAGTGTATCGGTCACTTTTTATTCCAAATGATAACTACATTTAGCCAAACTGGTGTGTTAAAAGTCATTGGTTACGTACTACAAATATGAAGCAAAAATAAAAAATGCATGCAAGTGGCAAATACTTGCTGTTGTACATAATGTTTTACAGCTTAAAATTAAAATAAGCCACTAAAATTTCACTGTTAAGCATCTTTTGCCATCCAACTGTTTATTAGTTGTACAAAAATATAAAGCTTTACACTGTATTGATACTAAATGGCAAATCAAGCAGAAAGGGCTGAGCTTCTCATATGCTGATGTTGGAAGTATTTTCTTTAGTAACACTGGATGCATCCGGTGTTACTATTGCATTTTAGGCTATAAAGTGCTTTATTTCTTATTCAAACAAAATAATTGGATCATTTGTTTATTGAACTTTTAATGCATTTCAAATATTGTATAAAAAAGGCTTCACTGACTACAGAAAAAATCTGCAGAATGTTCTGATGATAGATCAATCATCAGAACAATTGATAGACTCAATTGTTTACTATAATAATCCTTAATTGCAGACCCAGTCACAGCTTCCATACCAATAGTGTTTGGATAGGCTCGACCTTTGAACGTCTGCCATATTGTTTAGAGAAAGTTTATGGTTCGCTAGTCAAGGATCAGGGAGGAAAATCTTCTGGTTCTGGATAATAAGAACATTTCTCGACGTATTTCTAAGCAAACGCTTCCAGTTACAAAAAGATGCTCAAGAGGAGCGCGAGGAGACAGCATCCGTTCTTTCCACTCATCTACACAAAGGCGAGGCGCTGAAAATAGTCTGAATCAAACAACTGCTTAAAAAAAAAAAATTTAAAAAAAAGAACGAAATTCACAAAAAAATGGAAATGCTGCATTTCAAGCAGGAATTATCAGGCTGGGCTCCATTCAGATGAAGGCCCATCATCAACCCTGCTAATGCAAACCCAGACTGGGATGGCGGTGAGTAATCTGCCAAAGCCGCCTCCAGTCTCACAGTCCATCTGCTGGTGCCACGCGCCTCAACCTGTGTGGGCAGAGTGGCACTACACGCTCAGAGCGGGTCTCCCACTTGCAACCGTAATGATTACCTGAAGTGATTCAGCGCTGATTGTGGAAGTGCTGCTGAGTGATTGCAGCAGGTAAACAACAAAAGGTGGCTATTCCTGGCCGAGGAAATGAGAGAAAAAGCAAGCAGGCAGCTCTTCGAAAGAAACATCAAAAGCAAACGACGACTATCCAGTGAGCTCTAAGGGGAATCAACACAAAAGACTTGGAAGCAGTGGCTTTGTTAGACAGTACATGGTGCCATCAGTGCAGTATCTTCCACAGAGTTGATGTTCCCGTCTCCTGCTGCTCTTCAAGGAAGCATTTGGAGAAAGAACACAACAGAACATGGTATGTGCGAACACACTTTTCTTTGGGTTCTTTGTGTTCCGTCGTCTCACCGAGGGAGGACAGTGTCTCTTTCACACCAGCTGACAGCGTGACACACCAACAGGCCTGTCCGTCCTCCGTTCAATACTTTTGGAACATCACAGGAGGACGTCGCAGAAGCAGCTCCGTCCTTCTGTCACATCCACTTCCTGTGTCAACGCAAGATCTTATCCACGCTGTCTTGCATTACAGAGTCATCCTCAGAGCTCTGCCATGTATCATTGATAGAGGGAAGGTTGCTGCCACAGCAAAGTTCAGGAATCCCTGCTCTGCCCACTTTGTCAACTGTAACAAATTATTTTGCATGCACTGCAAGATTATGCATCCCATCTGCTATTTTGATTGTCAAAGCAGTTTTTTTTTTCAACTTTACCCTTTTCCATTAAAACATAAGGTTTGCACTTTAAAACGTCACCGAGGGGAGGAGGCGGCGACAGCAGCAAAGGCCCTGAGAAAATAATTTGCCTTTTTTTTTTTAAACAATCCAATCAGTTCTGAACAAAGTGTGCATGTGAAAACCTTTATTTTTTTTAACTTGCATGATGCGGAGAGGGGACAAGTGGCGCCATGCACCAGCAGATGTAATTCTGTTTGCAGGCAAATGGCGATTGATGCAAACAAATAAATAAATAAATAAATGTGCAGGAGTGCAGGTGCAGGCGGGTTTGCACCAACCGCAGATCGCAGTCTGGACAAAGCGGACATCGCGTTACGTAAGACAGCAAAGGACAAAGCGTCAATGTAAGATAAATAAAAAAATAAATAAATAAATAAATACGGTATAGAAAAAGGTCTCACCATCGGACGGGGGATGAGGATTTCCGTCTTGTCGCCGTCATTCTCCTTGTCCACTTTCTGTCCCGCCACAGGCTGGAAGCTGATCTTCACCATGATGTGTCCTCACCTCCTCCTCTGGACTGTCTCTCGGACAGGAGGCTGGATGCTCGGAGACCCGGGTCAAAAGTATCAAGTCCCAGCAAACAGCGTCTGCAAGGCCGCCCTGCTCTCTTCTCCCCACCGCGGGGCCGTTCAGCTGTTTTTGTCTCTCTCCACCGGAAGTGCGAGGGGCTGCTTTTTTTTTTTTTTTTTTTTTTCCTCCAATAAATTTGGTTCTTAAAGGACCAGTCCGGGACGGGCTTTTTTTTCCTGTTCTTTTTCCTTACAATTGAACTCCAATCAATTAAACTATATTAAATTACCAATAATTATCGCTGTAATGTTCGCCTTTCGTCTTCTTTTCCCGCCGTTCGGTCACCGACGGGGACATTTTAAGCGCACAATTCTAGGTAGCAATAATCACATAACAACGGTGCATTAGTCAGACCCTGCTAAATGGGTCACATAGGAAATCTATTTGCAGCTCCTCTCTGCTCCAAAGACAGCAACAAAACGCCTGTCACAGCGCCAGCGTTTCCATCATTTGCAATCTGATCGGATTTCTAAAAGTGCGATCACGTGGTCTTGACATTCAGCGACCTGCTGTTGCTCCTTGCTCTTTCACACCAAGACCACAAACTTTGATGTGGTTCATAAATCAAAACAAAAACTGCTCATAGATGTGAGACGGAAGGGAAAGGATGGCATTTGCAAAGTAAAATGCTTTGGGGTATAACTATAAATATTTTCTAGCACAACTATCTCAATACACTTGAAAAAAAGACAAAACTGACCATAACTTTTCAGCAGGAGCTTGTTTCAAATCAATAATGCTTTAATATTGATTTGATTAATATTGACAAAGCACTAGTTTCACTGGCAGATTATTTCACTATGAGCATGGGGAAAAGTCTTTCTATATGTGAAATAACCCGCTATTTATATCAATTTTTTAAATCGATATAAAGGAATTATTGACTTGAAACAAGCTCCTATATCTTGTAGAAAAGTTTCTCACAAGACAAAATACAATGCTACCACTATGTTTCACTATCTGTTTCTATCATAGAGTGATTTGCATGTGGGCCAGACAACTAAATTTTGGACTCATTTGACTAGAACACATCCTCCCACACATTTCACATCCTATAAATGACTTATGGTAAATTTTAAATGGTATTTTCTGTTGTTTTTTTGGTATTCCTTTGTTTTCTTCTTGCCACATCTGTGGAGTACGCAACTATAAGCCGATCAAGACAAACACTACTAGGGTTCAGTCAGAAAACTCATGAGATCATGCATCCAGTATGCCATGGTGATTTCTTGTTGAACTTTAATTTTTCAGTTTATTTATATTTATATAAAATAATATGAAGTCTGCTAAAAAATTTTTTAAAAAAGTCAATCTCCAAACCTGTGGAAGTTCATCCCAAACTACCAGAAAAGTAGCATAAAAACCTTTATTAGTAGAATTTTAGAAAATAAATTCTAGTTCTTTGTGTAACTTGGAAAAAAACATTTACTTCATCTTGCAGGTTTGTTGAATTTTTGCCTTTCTGGAATTCAGGGAGGGTTTAGATAAGAACTGAGCGCTCCTCAATTTTCAAGGTTTCAAAAGTCTTTGTCAACAATATACTGAGCCAGAAAACGCTGGTTCCCAGATTCCCTGTGAGAAACTTTGTGACGAGATTCCTATATGAAGGTAGTGACAAACTCTTTCATGGATAGTGGTCACTACAGTGGACAGCTAACTAAAAGCCTTTTTTTTTTGTGCTTCTTGTGGATTTTTATGTTATAAATCCACACAGACCACTGAAGTGTGCCCTAATGCACTTCTGGCCATCAGCTGCAAATGCAAGAAATTATTAGAAATGATTTTGTTAAATCCAATATGACTGACAGACAAAATAAGCATGCGAACGATAATTTTCTTCTCTTTCCTGTTTTAGCACAGTATTCTACAACATAGAAATTATTTACTTGTGGTAGATTAAGTTTAATACTGTAAAGGCCTACTTAAAAAATAAAACAAAGACGGACAGAAAACTCTCCAAAAACTTGAAATCTACAGGCACACCTCCAAAAATTGGAATATTGTAAAAAAAAAAAAAAAAGTTGCTTTTTTTTCTGTTATTTTGTAAGGTGAAATATGTATTACATAGATATATCACAGAGCATGAACATTTCCATGCTGTGTGATTATGGCTTAAGGACTATAAACCAGACATTCTGTCTAATTGATTTTTATAACAATCTTACTTAATGTTCCACTTTAGTGAGACACAAAATGTTTCATTATTTTTTTTTCTCAATAAAAATGTCAAGAAATGAAAGCTTGCAATATTTCCCTAAGATTCATTTTCTGAAATAAGAGAGAAAAATATTGAACTTTTTCATATTAACTTTTAACATGCACCTACATTTATCTTATAGTTAATTGTCATTTAAAAAAAACAACCAAACCTTTATGTCATTTCAGAAGCAAATTTAAACCTCAAAACGTAATTCAACATTTCTGAAAGTTAACATGTCCTTTTGTTATCCTCAGGATGAGTTTTATTCCCATGAATAAAGTGCGACACAGCTGCGTTTTATCTCAAATGTTTATTTAATCGTTGGGCCCAGGCCTTTGACACATCAGAAAGCTCCCACACACTCGCTGCCGAGACTGGAGATAAAGTCAACACACTACCGTAAACTGTCAAGAATTCGTTTTGTCATTTCAATACTGTCCGATGCTGGAAGGGAGACGGGTGAGGGGACCAATTCCAGTACAACTTTTAGTGCAGCATCATGCAGAACCAGTGAAGCAACATGCATGTTCAGAGTGAACGACGGGGACACCAGGCTCTTATTGTAGTGTTTTCTGCTCTGAGATGCTTTTTAGAACGTCACTCACTGCAAATGAAGACAATATATGTGGTTTAATCAGTTGTTCTCAGCTTCAGCAAACCCAAAAGCACTCTGCTACCCACAATGCTTTACGCTCACCATTGTACTGGAATTATAAAAAGGCTCAAAACACAAAGAGTAGGGTGACAGTGAGAGAGTTATAATCCGGTCCCACTTGAAGCTCACACACTGTGGGGGGCCTAACATGACATGGCACTCTGATGTTACAAACCGAAGCAGTAAGAAAACAGGGAGCAGAAGAAAACCCGGTGAGGAGAAACGAATCACCCAGCACCTCGCAAAGTGCAACCACACGCTTTAATGTTGCTGTTAATGCTCTGCTCTTCCCTCCACTCCCCATCTGCACTGCACCCCTGCACATTTTCTGCAGAGATCCTCAAAATGTAAATGAACAGACCCAGAGCTGTTACTATGACATTCCTCCGCTGTACAAATTGTTAAAGATCCTATAGGTTACCTAAATGTGAGCTGGCCCTTTAAGTTATGTACAAAGCAACCCAACCAGCAATCATTTCACCAGTAAAATGAAATGCGGAAACAATGTCACTTTTCTTATGCTTCAGAAAGTAACTTGATAACAACCAAAAACAGTTTGTTTAAGGTGATATATATATAATATATATATTTATGTCAAGGTTAAACAAAAATCTACAAAGCAAAAAAAGGCATATGTACACAATCACCCTGTCCCAGATAATTAAAAAATAAAAATGACCCAAATCACGGGCTTTAACTACTTTATACCCTACAACCCTCCCTCCTCAGCTGTGCTTCAAGCGCTGTGTCATAAAGCGCACAGGAGGTAATAAATGGTTCTGATGGCATCTGGTTGCTTTGTTAGATGAAGGCCAAGATGCAAACTAAAGCGGCCGCTGGGATGCGCATGAATCTGAATGTGGCGGCCAGACGCTGCAGCACCGGCGCCAGCCACGGGTCTGTCATATTTCAAGGCATGCAACAATAGTTCTGAAGCTCTTGTTCGTACCGTTTATCCCAATGTCTTCAGTGGCGGCTTGTGTCTGCATGTTGTGTTATTATTATTATTTGCTTGTGTGCGTATCTGTTTGATTATTGTCGCACCTCTCAGAAAGCCTGCCTTAGTTTGACTGTGTGGATTTGTTCGTTATGTGTGATGAACTGTTGTGGCAACATAATAAATCATCAGCAGCAGCATCTACTAGTATTTACTGACATCTTTTGAAACAAAGAATAAACAAAAAAATCTTAAATGTTCTGAGGGGCAGAAGAGCTGGCGACTTCCTGGTGAGCTGACGTGGGTTTGTTTTGTTTTTGTTCCTCAGTTTTTGTTCAGAAATCAGAGCAGCTGCTGCCGATGGCTCCGTTAAGCAGACGCCGCCTGGATGTTTTCCAGACCGGGTCCTGGCGGCTCCGTCCTTGCCCTGCCGCTCGGCCCCTCAGGCCTCCTGCGGGGCGGGCCTCTTCAGGTCCCTGATCTGTTTGATTAAGTAAGTCTTTTCATCGTTGAACTGTTCGTCCTCTGTTCTGTCGTTCTGGAACTTGCTGAGAAACTCGATGAGTTTGGCCTGGTTCTTCAGCAGGATGTCCAGGATGGGCTGCGTCTTGTTGGGGTTGGCCACAAACACCTGGAGGTGGACGAGGACAAAGACGAGAGTCAATACCCTCGTGTTTTTGATGTGAGAATGCAAGCTAATCATTACATATTACAGAGTAGTGGCTTTAAACTAACATCTAAGACTGATTTCATAACAAAAGTTGTTTTTTTTTCCTTTCCTTTTTTAAAAAGAAATGACAAATGCTGGAAAATATTTTCAAAAATGTCCTTATATTTCAGTAATCTGGACGTTAAACTAAATTACAAGTCTAACTAAATGCAAGCTGCAAAATATGATGGAAAAACAAAATGGTATCACTGAGCACAACTAGTGCATTTGTGGGGGAAAAAAAGATCTTTATGAACAGAAAATGTGATTAAATCGATAAAAAAAATGTACATATTGCATTAAAGTGAAACATTTCTTGCGATTTAATGAGTTTTACTAATTAAATCGTCACATAGCTATATTCCAAACTTCTGTTTTTTTCATTTTGATGGGTTAAGGTTGATAAATAATGAAAACTCAATCTGAACACTGTGAAATTGGAAACTCATAACGTCACACCCTAATCAACTAATAAATTGAAACAGGCTCTCACTCTGGGTCAACTAGTTCAGCTCAATAACCCTGGATTTAAACCAGTCATGTTTAAAGTGATTTTGTGTCTAGAGGAGCAGACAGCATCATGGAAACCTGACCAACTAAATTATGGTTACAATTGTTGATGTAAATAACTGCAGAGGAGTGAATATATTTACAAGGTACTGTTTACCAGACTGCCTTCATGCAAAAAAATTACTATACAGCTGCAGCCCTTTGTCATGGTTATCAGTTATCCCTGAAATGTCAACAGTAAAATGATGATGCATTCAGTAAAATACACGTCAGAGGCTTTAAATGCACAAAAAGCTGAGATTTTCCAGGTCCATAAATTGTGGGACATTTTACAAACACTACAGTCTCACAAACATTCCCTAGAAAATAAAATATGTAATCTGCCCCTAACCAAGAATCACTCATCTTTACCTTAAACACGTGGAAAGCCTCAAACTGGATGTTGCGGCTCTTGTCCCGCAGCAGATTCAT
The DNA here is from genome assembly GCA_911649635.1 of Poeciliopsis gracilis. Classification (NCBI taxonomy): domain Eukaryota; kingdom Metazoa; phylum Chordata; class Actinopteri; order Cyprinodontiformes; family Poeciliidae; genus Poeciliopsis; species Poeciliopsis gracilis. Next base: position 3,172,717 of record CAJVRI010000884.1, on the reverse strand, counting down.
CATTAGCTTGAGATTCTCCGGCTTGCTGATGTATTTCGTCATTATGGTGAAATTGTGCCTGTCGAGAAGCAACTCCCCGAGCAACTAGACAATTTTAGTGAGACAAAGAGAAGCACAAATTTAAAATGGTGCAATTCTGTTTGTTAAGCCAACCTAGAGAACGTTACAACTGAAGGTCCTCTCAATAATGATCCATATAAATCTGTATTGTGAACTGAATATAAGTTTATATTTTTAGTATTAACTATAATTCATTTATAGTCATTATTTTGCCCAACCACTAGATGGCAGACATGAGGTGGCAGAGAAGGATGCACTGGAAGAAATCCAACACTCTTCCTTTATCTCTCTAAATAGAGTTGTCTCACGCTGAGATCTTTTTGTACGTGCAACCTGGGGTTCTTACCTTGAGGGACTGCCGTTTAGTCACGTAGTTTTCTGAGTGTAGTAACTTTTCATATTCACTGAAAAACTGGAGGAGGTGGAGAGAGAAACATGGCTGTGGTTAGAGACGAGACGGAGATCAAGCACAGACTTTCGCAGCGTTTTTCTCCGTCTGATATCGACACACAAAAAAAATCTCCCACACAATCTGACAGTTACTTTGTGTTCTCATGCTGCGAACGGTGTCCCAAATGGCTGATTTGGACTTGTTAAGGAGGAAGTTGGTGACAAGCTGATCATCAAGACAAAGTGTTCATCTGCTGCTCTTAAAGAAATCTCAAGTTCTGGATTCCAATGTTGAAAAAGTAAACTAAAAGTTCAACAAGCAGCTGCAGATTTCTTCTAGCCATCGATTATGACTAAAATTTAAATCAATTACAACTGGTTTTGCGAAGTGTTTTCATATTTTAAACCCTTAAAACATCAGTCTGCTTAGAGAGTTGTGTCTGAACTCACTTTGTCATAATGCTGCTCCAGAAACTCAGCACTCAGTAGCTTGTGTCTTGTGAGGAGGTCCTGTAAACAAAACAAATATTGTATGTTTACAGCAGTAAACTTTCATTTGTTCTGCGTACATCAGACAACATGTTCAGCATTAGATGGCATCAAGAATCATCCTCAGAAAAGCTTTCAGGTTTTGGTCCAAATTAAAGAATATTTAAATATTCTAAAGCTAAATAAAACAGAGAAATGTGCATTAACTGATGTGTTTGTCAACAATCACTTAGCTTGTAATAAGGCTGCGACAAAAAATTATTTTAGTTATCGATCAATTGAATAGTTTGACAATTAGCCTGATAAATCTGTAGCCTTTTCTATGCTGAATATTAAGAATGCTTTAAAAATTCAAATATACTGCCTAAAATGCGATACCGGCATTTCTTTAATGTGAACTTGATCATTTGTAGCAAAGAATGCAGCTAAAGAAATACTATTAACATCAACATGTGAAAAGTTCGGTTTTAATAATTGGTCAGTAAAAGCCAATTAATCATTTTTTCACAAAATTTGAACAGGGCGAAGCTAAAGATACTTACATATTTTTAAAATCTTAAATACAAAATGTTTGTATTTTTGTAGTTTCATCTTAATTACAGCTCTGAATATGTTATTCTTTAGCAAATCGTCTTTTTGAGTCTGTATATTCCAGTTAACTATTAATTGATTACTAAATGAGCTGACAATTATTTCAATAACTGATTCATCACACTGAATCACTCCGGATCTATACTGCAGTAAAGCTGAGGCAGAAAGCCCAATTACAAACATCTCATTGTAAAATTATCATCTGCTTTAATAAAACAGGTAAATCCTCCTGCAGCAAAAGCATTTATGATAGTGACATTAATAACATCCATTTTCATAACATAACTTAAGCACAATTATAAGACTATTAGATGGAAGATGGGCTAATGATGCACTCAACTTCATTTCTGCTCATCACTTAAAGTCATTGGAAAATAATATTTTAGCCGTTTTATAGTGTTCTTATTGAACATCGGAGCTAATGCTGCTTGATCATCAGTTGCTTGACTTACTTTGAAAGTGGCAAATGCATCGGAGGCGATGTCGAACGTGGACATCTCCACATATCTGAAGAAGTCGTAGAACTGCTCCGACCACAGCGTGATCTTGGCCAGCGGCTCGTGTCGGATGCATTCCCTCAGCATGATGCCGCAGTTCAGGGCGATATCTGGAGACTCGTACCTGCAGGAAGCAGCAATTTACCGTTTAACGCAGGGGTCTGCAACCTTTTCAATCCAAAGAGACATTTTTACTCTCCGTCAAGCTTAGAGTCACAAATTGAGGATGACTGCTTGGAAAAAAGGAAGTTTATAATTTCTGCTATAGGAAAAGCGCTTTGGGCACCCCTGTTTTAAAATAAAGAAAATATGGATACATTTTCTTTTATGGGATTTTGACATTTGTGGAAAAAATAAATAAATAAAAGCACTTTTGTTTTATATCTACTATCTATTCTTGAAAACAATAGTTGGTTCTGTAACAATTTTAAGCTCTTGTGGAAACTCCAGAGTCACTTTGTCAGACCTCTGGTTTAACAGGGGTCTGTCATGCAATTATCTGATTAGCTACAATCTTTATCATGAGCTGTGTAAAAGTGAAGTTTGAGGAAGAAGATATTCTAGAGAGAAAAGTATTTTACAGCACATCAAAACATGTCTGCAGATCGTTTAGGCTGAGAGAGAGCAAAACTTCAGGAAACATTAAAAAGGCTGAACGTATGAGAACAACATTAATCGCTTAGCACAAATTTTAAATTACACTAAACATGAAAAAAATAAAAGTTTTCAAAACATCTGCCTGGACTCTTACCCTTTCAGCAGCATGAAAAGGATGTTTTGCTGGGTACACAGGTACTCTACAGTAGGTGTCCGAGTGCCAATCTGGCGCCTCAGGATGTTGTTGAAGATCTGGGCTACATCTTTTTTACCCTGTTAGCGACAGAAACATAAAAACATCAACTAATACCACAGATGCTTGAGACAAATCATGATGAAACTCAAAGTTCAAGATTTTGTGTTGCATTTTTGATGCTATTAGGAGTCTTGGAAAAATTAATAGATCTACCAATATTAGTCTGACTATTTGAGAATGTCAGTAATGGTAAGTGTAGTAGCATTGTGTCATTTTTATGCTGTTTCAGATGCAAATCATAATGTAAGTTATTGTCATTCAGCACAGGAAACTAAAGCAACCAGAGAGGAAGAGCTAAAGGACACAAAACAAAAACAATTGTTTCATTCAGACCTTTTTCTTGTTCCTCAAACCCTTTTTGTTTCTGTGCAGCAACTACAACCATCTGCATCCAGAAGAAATGCTTATTTAGACATTTTAGCTGATATGCCAGTTTTGTCAGAATAACTTCTCCCTGTTTACAGTTCCCTGTAAAAGTATTTGTACCTTTGACCTTTGAAATTCATGACCTTTTAATCGCACACAAGCCTATTTTTAGAGGTAGGTATTATGCAACAAAACGATAAATGGCTTTAACAGATTTTTTGAACTAAAAAGCTTAAAGTGAAAGCGTGGTTGTGCACTGTACTTAGTCTAATGTTGATACAACCAGGAAAGCAAAAGCTTGATGCTGCCACCACCATATTCCACCTCATGGAAATGTTTAATACAACTTCTTTCATTTTGGAGCCAATACTTGACAATATAATAATGACGTTAATGTGACTCATACATCACTCGTCTTATCTGATCATTACGTCAATTCATTTTTCTAATCTGCAGAGCAAAAATGTTTCTGGAAGAACCCCAGCTTTTTGATTTGAAAGTGTCCATCATGCAATCATAGCAAAGATGCGGGTTCACAAAAAAACATGAAAACTTTGAAATCCCTGTCCTGCTTCTGCCTTGTATAATTTGTAATCCTTGATCAGCTCGTTGTCTAAAGTAAGCAGGATGTGCCAGTGTAAAAGAGGAAATGAGCGTTCTTTCAGCACAATGACTCATAGATAAGGTGAGTCAGAAGCCTGAAGCAGCTGCCTGACATTTTCCAAAAATTATGAGTTTGCACACGTATCAACACCGGCACATCGGTTGTGAATAACCATATTTCTCTTCTGCAGTGTAGTAAATCACATCTCTACTCATGCAGGACCCTGTGTGTGTTAAAGGAGCAGTATTATGTGTTTTCCAGGCACAGAGAGCAATTTTATAGCACAATAAAATAACTATGCTGCCTTCAGTTGTTACAAAAATGTTGTATATATATAAAAAAAACTTAAAAGAAATTCTACTTTTTACACTGGAACTGGAAGAATTTTAAAACCTAAAAAAAACAAAAAAAACATAAATAACAATTTAAATGAATTTTAAGTCTCTGTAAATAAAATTGTTCTTCCAAAAAAAAAAAAAAGGTCTAATTGAGACAAAGGCACCAGACTGAAGACTTTTGTCATCCAGTTTTTGGTAGAAAGAGAAAAACTTTAAATTACACTAATAGAAATTATTGAAATGATTTAAGTTATCATGTGATTAATTGATTTATTGTTTATTGTGGCAGGCCTACACTCAGACCAATAAAACTAAGCTCTCACCTCGAAGTCGATGAGCTGCAGGTCGGCGATCAGGGTGCTGAGCAGGCCGCTGTTGTAGAGCTCCTGGGCCAGCTGTGCCACTGCCTCTGTCTGCGGCTCCTTCTCGTTTGTCCCATATAGGATCTCCTTCATTGCAACCAGGCTCTTCGACACCTCCTCTGCAGCCTGAAATATTACAAACGTCCACTCATGAAGCCGCTCCACTCAACAGATAAAGCAGAGAGGAGTCAAAAAGTGTCTTTAGGACAAATTGTAAATGTCTTTCTGCGGCTCAGCAAGCGTCCCGACCTGAATCCTCTGGTCAGAGGTCTGAGCGCCGATGTTTTCCATTTAAACTGATGGAGCTGTGGAAGAAATCGGCTGAAGATCGGCGTGCCAACATGATGCCGTCATATTCAAGAAGATTTGAGGCAGTGATTACTGCTAACAGCACATCAGACTGTTAAACAAAGGCTGTGAATACTTATGTGATTCCTTAGTTTATTATTTATATTGTATGCTTGCAAAAGAAAAAGCAAATATGTAAAATACTGTAATGTGTAGAATTTTAGAATAAAAACTGAATTTAACCCATTTTAAACTCAGATTGTGAAGCAATATGAGGACTTTCTGGGGCAATGTGTCCTGGAAGTCATGATTGCGGTTTTGAGTTCAGGTTTTGAGGTCAAGGCTCAGAACAACAGCAAAAAGGAAACCAAATGCTAGGTTTCACTTTTTAAATAAAACATAATCAACTTTTTTAAGAAAAGAGATATAAACCATTAACCAGGAGGTTTCAACATGTTGCCATAAATCCGATCTAATTTCAACCAAACACGAGACCTACAGGTCATAAATCAAGTAACTGATGGCGACTGAAGCCGGGAAGGAGTAGAGCTCTTGCAGTCTGAAAGTTGCGAGTTCAGTTACGGCTTCATTCTCTGCCAGATGTCGATGAGCCTCTAAATACTAAGTCGCCTACCAATCTACTTATAAAAGAGAGCGTTTATAAGCTGAATGAGTGAATAACAGAAAGCAGGCCAGGAATATTAGGAAGTTTTGCACAAACGTCATGCATATTTATAAGGTGATAAAGATTTTAATAGGTTCTCTGTAAATAATAATGAAATGTTTCGCATTTATATGAGCTGAAACATCACCAGATGACTTATTTAGTGTCCACTAGAGTTATTAAATCAAAGGTGAAACGTAATCTTGTTAATTATCATAAGTTGCTAAGCAACAAGCAATATGACGCAATGGCTTCCTGATAGTTTTACAAACTGCTGATTAAAAACAAGCCAGTCCTGCGTGTCGTTGGCGTTTAGAAAGCCACTCGCTTGGCTTCATATTGAGCATATTTACACAGCTGCTGTTGTGAACAGATCCAGACGTTTCCCTCTGGTCTCTAGCATTACAAATAGGCGTGAAACTAATTCCTATCTGTATTGTGACGGTTCGTATTAAAACATGTGTTGTGTTAATTAGGGCTCAGACAATTAATCGGAATAATCTTCAACTAATTTAGCAATCAATTAATCATTAACTTGGGTATATAGACTCTAAAACATGCTGTTAGCTGAAAGAACAACAAAGTCAGAGCAGTAAATAAGTCAAAACTGTGTAAGAAATACATAAATTTCACAGTTAATTGGAGAACCTTATTTGACTGTAAAAATGTTCTTCCCAGAGCTTCCTCTAATTGTAGTTTTAGCTTCATCTGTTTGAAATATAGAAAAAAATAAAATAAATGCATAAATAAAATCTCTTATTAAGCATTTTTTGCTCTGAATTATTATTTGGGTGATCAAAAAAAATAGTCAAGAGATCAAGAGACATTGTACTGGCGTTCAGAACAATGTGAATAAAACCTTTCACATGTTGATGTTAGAACATTTTGTTTTACTACAGATGGTCAAGTGTATACAAAGGAATGCTGTTAATGCATTTTAGGCAATAAAATGTTCATCTTTTTTAATATGTTTGCAGTTTTATGCATTTCTAATGAAAGAAAAGGCTTAAGTGGTTCATAGAAGATCTTCAAAATGTGCCAATTTTTTAGTCCAATTAATCAAAATAATTGATAGAATAAGTGAGTAGAATAAAGTAATCATTAGTTGCGGTTCTAGTTTCAAATCCTGAAACTACTTCCATAAGAGGAAACACGTATTTAAAGATAAAAGTCTATTGCTACTGTGATTTGATTAGAGATAATGACACTCAAATCTGACAATGAGTGAGACGTTTTTATATGATCTAATCATATAAAAATCATTAACATTAATGAGAAATTAGGCTCAGACTTTGCATTAACAAATGTCTAACTGTAAGCAATTTGGATCTGTGTCAGATGAAAGTTGATTGTGACATCCCAAACTTTAATGCCTGTGCACAACATTCAGGTTGTGATGGAAACAGGTTGGACTGAAGGAATTTCTGTTACCTTCTCTGCCTTTTTATCGGAGATGTCGTGCTTCTCCAGCACGGTCATGCTGTCCTTAAGGTTCTTGACGATGTCCGCAGGTGACTTGTGGGACTTGCCAAAGGGAAAAGGCATGGCGGAGAGTTACCACGAGTAACCAGGCAGCGGACTGTCCACCTGAGCAAGGAAATGTGCAAAATTAGCAAATGTAGCAAACTTAGTATCCAGACACTGTATTTGATATCTTGAAAAACACCATTAATATTCAATTTATGATTTAAATCAACACCTAATTCAATCGATGATTCAAGAATAAAAAGAGGGAGAGGTGTATTTTTTTACTTCCTGTACACATCACTTCTAAATCTCTCACATGTAGAGTTTAGACCTGGTGAATCACCTGGATAGAATATAAATAAACACCCATGACATCATCTCAGACCTTTGTGTGGGTCTGACGTCTCATTCAGAAACATAAGCCGTCAAGCTTTTATCAATAAAATACGCCTGTAAGATTTTTCCATAATGGAAAACTTTGTAGTTCTGGATCAGATGTAGGAATGGCAGATCCAACAGAATCACCCACACAACCCCGACCTTTAACCCCGTCTTTAAGACATAAAGAGTTAAGAGATCTGACAGAGTAGTAGTGATCTTTGGAAAATAAAAGGATGTGTTAGAGACCAACCGTTTGTTCTGCTGTGATCCTCTAAATCTGGAGCAGTCGACATTTTCTCCTCTGTCTGGACAGAGTCCACATTTAGAAAGCAAAGCTATCTCCAGGAATATAATGTTTGAGTAGCAGCCAAGTGGGAGATACATTTATAAATATATATGCATGTGTCATGGGTGACTAAGCTGTAATGTAAAACCGCGTCTCACTAATGACCCATGCACTTTGACATGCTAACATCTCTGCTGACCCAGACACACCTCGCCGTCAGCAGGTGGCCAAATCCGTCTTTTCCACGGGGCTAAAGCTCGTTAATGTAGTCATCAGGCTGCGGCACCGCCTCCCTACGCCTTCCTGCCCCACTTCAGTAACAGTGACGCAAATAAGGAGGCAACACATATGGCAGGTTCAAGACCTGCAGGTCACATCTTACCCTCCACAACTCCTGATCCAAACTGTGTGCTGCAGCAAACTAAGAATCCTTGAATCCGTCAGAAAAACTTCTCATCATAACAGCGCGCTTTAGATGATTGATGATCAATCATTGATGATTGTGTTTCTGCACACTGATCATTGATCAATGATTAGTCATTGGTGATTGATCAATGATTAATCATGGATGATTGATGAGTAATTAGTCATTGATGATTGATCAATAATTAGTCATTGATGATTGATCAATGATCAATCATGATTAATCATCTAATATCAATATCAATTATATTAAATGATTGATCAAATCACCAACCACTAAATACTCCTAAAAGTACTTTTAAAAAAATGTAAATGTAGCTAGGTACTGCCTACAGCTAAGACTGCAACTACTAATTTGGTGAGGCTCCTCTGCAGGTCTATGTGATTTTTGTAATTTTATTTTAAATAATTGACAAAAAACAAACGATAAGAATGAAAAGAAAAACGTCTTGCAGCAATTAACACTTAAAGTGGCTGACAGTCACAGAAATTAAAATGCTGAGCTTGTGATTTTTCTCTACATTATTTTTATAAAAGTTTAATCTACTATAAACATTTCTCTTTGTTTTCTTTTTGTGACTTTAAAAGAGTTGTTGTTTTAAATAACTTTGACTTAACTACGTTTCTGCACAAATAGTAATATGCATGGATCAAATTTAGATTAGGTGGTCTTGGAAAACATATACAAACAACATTTGTGTATGGAAGAGTACAGTTTTGTCATAGTTTTCCTCTTGTTCTTTAGAAGACTTGGGCTGCAGCAGATAAGTGAAACTGAGCACTGATCAATCTAAAACAAACATTACCAACTAACAGTTGCGAAACCACAGATGTCAGCAGCTAAATATACACAAGCATTGAAGTAAGGTATTTAAAAACTCTAGATTCCTATTTGGTGTTCAAAAAAATAAAAGTTAAATGCTGTGTTTAAAACCAACAACAATTAGAGATGTTGGATAGCAGTGTGTTTTGTTTTTAGTAGAGGATGCTTCCTGGTTTTAAATTAGCTTCATCAACCATCGAATTAAAGCTGCACATAATTTGAAAGGAACACAAATAAGAACCTATTATAAAAATTGCATATTGCTGAAGTTAGGATTCAAAATGTGATGCACCACCGGAAGGATCCAAACAAATCGGCGTGGCACAGTCGTAAGCAACTCAACCTGCAGCATATTTCACATTAATTCAGCCCAAACTGACTTCATTCCTTGCAGAAAAACAAGCCGCGGTGTTGACTGAAGTGTCTGCATCTTCCTGAAAGGCTGTGAGAAATCCCGTAAACCTTCCACCGTGGCGCACACACCCTTCAGTCCGGGCAGGAACAGGTTCTCCACACACCATGTGACTCACTGATCAATTACTCATAGCTGGCGTTAACCTCATCAGCTTATCTTTAATTGTGCAGCGACGCTTTTCTCTGTTAAAACTGCAGCTACTAGCTGAAAAGACTGGTAAAAAAAAAAAAAAAAAAGGACAGGGCCTCGGGAGCTGACAGGGAGCACCGCCCATCCGTGATCTCCATGCCTGCTTTGTGATGGCGTGCAGCGCGAACAAAAACGCACCTGAGTCGATTCAGTGCCACGCACGTTAACAACACAGTTAAAAACACAGCTGTCTCTGCTGTTTAGCTGAACTTTGTTCAGAAGCTATCGTGGCCTATAACCTTTCAATCACTGCCCAGCAGACAGAGCCACTGCTGCAGCTGGGTAGCGTCCGAAAGCGTCTTAACTCGACCACCAGGATTGCTCGAAGCTCGCAAATCTTTTACGACAGAGGTTAGGGGGACCCGCATCATAATGTATCTGCGTAACGACAAGAAAACTTAATTTACTGCACAGAATATGTCAGGTTAGAAAGCTAACTAGTTAGCCAAATGCTAACTAGGCCTGCCAGCGGCTCCTCGGTGAAACCCATGCCTGCCTTTAGCAGCAGGCCAGCCCCACACAGCCCCGCTCTGCTCCCTGCTTATTTCCTTGTTATTACTTCATAACCGAATGTAAATACACAACTAAATACCTTGTAGATGACGTTGTCGACGTTTTCCAACCAACTATTAGCACTGCAAAAGGCAATTCAGATAATCCGTGGATGAAAAGGGCTTTGTTTTGCTCGTCGACTCCCCTTATTTTACTGTTGATAATTGTGCGGCCCCTGTTACCTCCTGGTTCTTTCTCTGAGCCCGATTGGTAATGCTGGCGGCGCAGCAGTCGTGGCTGCAATGACGTCTTACCGCCACCTCTGGCCATTCGGTGGTACAGCAACAACGCAGGTTTGTTTCTGCAATAAAAGTACATGGCCACACGAGGGCGCCATTATCCCGTTACTAAAGCGTCACTGGAAACGTGTTTCGTTTATACGAGGAAAGACAATTTAGTTCTAGATATCCTGTTCAAGTAAAGAACTGCTACTGCCGGACAACTCAACATTGTATCAAACATTCAAACTCCCTGAACTTTTTTTTTTTTTTTTTTACCTTTTATGTTACAACCACATATTTCTATGTATTTTTGGAAGATTTAATTTGATTGATCAAGACTAGTTGCCAGAAATTTCTATGGTGCTTCCACTACATTTAAAGTAGCATTTTTTCCCAATAAGATTTACTTATCCAGAGGCATTTTTTTTGTTTGTTTTTGTTTTCTTATTTGTTTGGGGTTTTTTGTTTTGTTTTGTATTGTTGTTGTTGTTGTTTTGCTAAATATTGCTTGCACATAAATTCCTTGCCATAAATTCCTCCTTTGATTTAGTGCCTGCATTGACCCTAAATGATTGCTATGGAAGATGAAATAATCTTTAAAAGAATCAAAGCAACAGGTTTTGATAAGGGAAACACCTAATTAAATGATGTAATGCTCAAAAAAATATATATTTTACATAATTCCAACCCTGTAAATAGAGTTTAGTGACATTATCATTGAATTATGCTTAAGTGGACTCCATTTGTGCCCTGCGACAGACTGGCGACCTGTCCAGGGTGAACCCCGCCTCTCGCCCAGAACGCAGCTGGAGATAGGCACCAGCAACTCCCGACCCCGTTAGGGAGAAGGGTGACGGAAAATGGATGGATGGATGGATGGACTCCATTTGCCTTTTATGCAAATGATGTGGTTTCTGCATTGGTGCAGTATCAAACCAACCTTTGTATAATAGTGTCACAAATGAATACCTCTACAGGCAGAGTTAGAAAGCTTTTTTCGCTGCACATTTTATTATATTCACTCCAACATTTGACTCAAGCTGCTCGGAAAAACTCCAATAAGGAACAGGTAAGGCATCATTTAGTTTAAATTACTAGAACTGTCAAGTTTCAATACAGTAATTTTTGACAGATTTAAAAGGTGCAAACATACCAGAATTAAAGTTGACATACTTTTCATCCCCTTTTAATATTAATGTATTTGTAATTATCTGTATAAAATATTTTGCTTTTTGTCATGTTTTAATATTCGTGCTTTTTGAGGAACATCTTGATGTTTTATATGTAAAAAGTTCTACTCTAACAGAAAGTAATCACTTTTCACTTTTCCTACAGTTACAGTAGAAGGTAATCTTTCAAAGGTGAAAAAACATAAAACTTCTATTTTTAGGTTTTTAATGTTTTCTCCATTTTTCATTTTATTCTCAGGTCCTCACAGTTAACTTCTGTATGCATCATGGATGAAAACGCTTTTAGATGCATGCTTTTCCTCGGTAAGTGTAACAGCTTTGTGGATTTTGTTTGAATTCTTATTCTTATATAAACATTAAATTTCCATATGTCATATGTAAAATGTTCTGCTTCTTTCTATTTAAATAGATTAGTTGGATAACACATCTTGTTTCTTATAGTTTCACTCTAAAACACAACTGATTAAAAATTCTTATACTTAGACTTAGACTTCCTTTATTGTCATTGTACAAAGAAAACACAAGGTGAATCTTGACAACGAAATGTAGTTACTTGGCTACCAGTGTAACAGAGCTAAAACTTCATAAGGTGATATACAGAAAATATTTTTTTATTTTTCAGGACTTCATTATTTTTGCATTCTGAGTAATTAGCAGTGGTCTTTAAATTCACGCCTCCAGGGCCGGTGTCCTGCTTCTTTTAGATGTGTCCCTGGTCCAGCACACCTGAATCAAATGGCCGAATTATCTCCTCAGTATGCAGCAAAGTTCTCCAGAGCAATCTGCAGTCTGATTATGGGACTCAGATGTGCTGCGGAAGCCATGCATCGAGAAGTGATAAAAGTGATGAGTGCAGGACATTGCATTTCAATGCCTGCACTTCACTTTTACCACAGGAAGCTTTTTACTTCGTCATTTAAGTAAAATAAAATACTATTTGTGAAATATTTCTGACTAATATGACGTGACTGAGTAAATACAGTCAAATGTGCAAAGAAATGCAAATCCACATCATTTCCCCATGAACTATTAAAAGATATTTCAGTAACATGAATGGTTTCTGCCAACATCTCATTTGCACACGAAGTGATACTGCGGTCCGCCATGAGGTCTGTTCTATATAAGGACCTAATTTTTTCTAGAACATTTTTCTGTGAAAGGTGGAATGTGGAAATCTAAACAAGAAAAAAAGAAAAGTAAAAAGAAACACTGGCTGTTTCCCATAATTGTGCTCTAAAGGCTGTGGAAAAAAGCACTAGCAAGCTCGAGACAACAAGAGGAGATTCACGAGTTTCCGATAATCAATAAAAGAAAGATACATTCCTAGGTCTGTGAAGAGTTATTTACCCCTAAATGTCTTCTTTTTTTTTGCCTTTTTGTTCACCACTGTTTTCAACATTTAGAAATTTGAGAAGGCTAAACCAGGTGTAGCTTCTGAGAGAAAGTAAAATGTTACAGTTGAAATAACAACAAATAAAGCAAATTGGAGAGAAGTAGAAGAAGAAGAAAGTGAGAAAGAGTTGTAAGTTGGTCCTCCAGCAGCCTAAGCCTATATCAGCACAACAACAGTGCAGCCCAGAATAACCCAAGGCTGCCTATAAGGAAAGTTTAAAGCCTAATCTTCTATTTTGAGTGTTATCATTTGTTGAAACTTGTTTTTGTTATCTCAGGGTTGTGCGTCTTCCCTCTATGTTTTTCACAAGTGTATCGTGTTGTAAATGAAAGAAAGACCTGGACTGAAGCCCAGAGGTACTGCAGGGAAAAATACACAGACCTGGTCACCATCAACAGCACTGAAGTCATGGCCCAGGTGAAGGACCTACTCAGAGACAAAACTGATGAATTCTGGATTGGGTTGTATGGTGACGTTAATAACTGGCAGTGGTCTCTGGAAGAAGAGGGATTTTATAAAAAAGGACAGGCTGATTTAAGACTGTGGAACTCAGGGGAACCAAACAATTCTGAAGATCACTTTCTGTGTGTTGATATACAAGAAGGAGCTGCATGGTCTGACTACTGGTGCACTGCTGAAAAACCATTTGTCTGCTACAACGGTAAGAGAACAATAACGGCTCTGTTTCAATGCTGTTTTCAACTCTCACCACAAATTTGGTTTGAAATACATAGATTAAACAAAAATAGCATTAATATTTAAATGATACTAATATTGCAAAGAGCTTTTTTACATCCAAATTAAAAGTTTCAGTCAAAATCATATCACACCCTGAAGGGATTACGTCACAATTAATCTAAAAATATTAGAGTCCACTCTAAAATGTTCACAGTTATATAAACCAGATATGTTGATGGATTTTGTTCTTTGAGACACGATGAATCAAACCTGGATCTCTTGGGGCCTTTGGATCAGTCAGTATGTCTGGAGCAGAAAGAATGAAGTAAAGCCGGGGTGGCACATGTTGTAGAGGTGGAGATGGCGCCCCCTTTAGAGGATTTTAGTCTTGCAATCAGCCAGAGTTCGATTTCCAAACCTGGGGACCTCTGCTACACGACTTCTCCTCTTCTCTTTCTCTACTCATGTCCTGTCTAATTTACAGTGAATAAAGGACACTGGTGCTACACAAACACTTCAATACAGTGAAGCACTGTAGTGGATCAGAGACGCTCTGCGGTTACTTTGCTTCCTGTGGCGCAGGAAACCTGCCGAGTTTGGATTCACTCAATTATCAGGAAATTCTGGGCAAAAAATGTTTCCCTGTTTTTGAGAAAGTTCAAGTTTGACCCTGAGAATGTCTCAAGACTTGATGCTCAGTTGTCTGACTCGAAATATTTAGTGGAATTTGAAAATAGTGAAAAACAGACTATTAATTAACTGGAGAACATATATATATATATATATATATATATATATATATATATATATATATATATATATATATATATATATATATATATATATATATATATATATATATATATATAGGGTCTCATATGGGCCATAAGAGCAGTCTTAACATGACATCAATGTCAACCCAATTTTCATATTGATGCATTCATTGTTTCTAATTTGTACTTAAACATTAAACCTTTTGCATTTGTATTTCAGTAAATTTATGAGCGCCTGTCCTATTAGCTTCATAAAATATCTTTTGTTTGTTTTTTAAAGGTTCAGCTTCAAATTACGTCGTTGTGACGACAAAGATGTCTTGGGAAAAAGCTCAACTTTACTGCAGGAAAAAGTACATAGATCTGGCCAGTGTGAGGGACGAAAACGAAAACACGAAAATCAATGAACTTGTGACTGAGTATTCATGGATTGGCTTGTACAGAGAGTCATGGAGGTGGTCAGACGGTCAGCGCTTGAAGATGACTTCGTTCCGTAACTTCAGAAATGATCAATCAATAAATGTTCAAAGCTCCTGTGTTACTACAACAAACAGTACATGGAATATAAGACTCTGCTCCAAGACATATCCCTTCATCTGTAGTGGTGAGTCAAACATACCAGGAAGTGCTGTGTGCAACTGGCTATGAACTCTGTTGTCATCAAACATGCAGTATAATTCACAAGGCTTTTCTAAAGATTCTTACTTTTCCTCCTGTTTCATGATCTGTTCCTATTGTGCCATATTGTAGATTTATGCCTACTTTATATAATAACTTTCACCTCACCATCGGTCTCCTACTTTGTTCGAAATTGGAAAAATTTTTTAGGATAAATTAATTCTCATCCAACCTAATTAATTACAAAAAAAAATTCTGACCACTGGTGACAAAACTCAAAACTTTTTCTCACCTGTACATTTCTTTATGGACATCATCGTGATTATTTTTTTTATTAATCGTTTAGGAACTCCTAGGAAGATGAGTGTGGTAAAAATTACGTTCGATTCCTCGTTGGACCTGGAAGAAGCCCAGGATGCCGTCTTGCAGCAAGTATTTAAGAGGCATTTCTGGTTTCCAGAGGTTATGTTTTGTTGAGTAATTAATAACTTATGGGCAGTGCAAAACTTTCATGTCTTTTATTTTACGTAATATGTGCAACTGACATCCTATTTTAAAAATAAATGTCACGTTTGAGATGAAAAGATGGCTGTTCTTTTGGATGTTTGGGGTTGAGGACATTTTAAATCCTGTCCTCCTATTTCTTCCAGCTGGACCTTAAACTGAAGCGCTATGGCGTTGAAGATTTCAAACTGAAATGGGTCAACCAGAGTGATGGAAAGATATTTCACTTGGAAAAGAAAGAAGACAAAAAGACAAAGGATAAAAACTAAGGGTGCACTGATTGCAGTTTTCTGGCTGATCACAGATTAATGAGCTATTAAAACTCCTGACTTGACAATTTTGATTTTGGCCAATACCATTTTTTTTTTCTATGTAAAATGTTGCTAAATGTAGCAAGAAAGTTGATGAGTTGCCTACAGTAAGATGACTATTGTTAACAGCCAACATATAGATGGCTGTCTGGTGGGCCGGTCTGGTGGTCAAAGCTCTCTCACAGCAGAATAGAAGAAGATAACAGTTGTTTTAAAAATCTTTCCTGAGGTACATAAAATCGGTAGTTAAGATCGGCTTCACATGTAAAAATCAGTTGATTATCCATTTCCCAAGATTAGGGAAATCGGCACTGATAAATCGGATGGCCGATAAATCAATACATCCCTAGTAAAAACATGAGACTGAGAAAAACTTTGTTCCCTGAAAAAGATGGCAGAGTAGTTTTTGATTTTCTTAAAGATAATTCTCTGACTGATATTCACTTTTATTGTTGTAGCTGCAGGTCATAAACGGTGATGGTCTAACAGTATCTTATGTTCCAACTTCAAAATAATTTAATTTCTCCTGATCTTTCTTGTCTTTGATTTTGTATTCTGATCTTTCTGTAAAATTTGTTGAATTAATGTTTATGTGAATTCTGCCTCAATAAGCCAGGTTTGGTTGGTTGTTATCACCTTTGTTGCATTTTTTTTTTGGCATCTTCTTCCATGGGTTGGCTGTTAACGGGAACCAAATTCAAGAAGAAGGCGATCCATCTGTCCACCATCCACCCTGAAAACCCTCCTGGGGTCCAGCTTTCAGTCCAAAGAGGAGTCATTGGTCACCCCTCTCATCCTCTCACTGCATGTGGGAGGGGCTTAAGCAAACATGGGTCATGTGAAGTTGTGATTAAGTTGTGTGCCAGATTTTTTATAAAAGTAAATAATTCAAACTCCAAAGAAAAATCCAATTTTGATGTTGGTGGACTGGCTGGTGGGAGGGGGGGACACTAAGGCAACAAATTGGCATGGAGACAGAAGAGGCAGCATCGCTCTGAATCAGCTGCAACTGTCTGACCTGTTAAGGCGACCCTGTGAAGACACTGTTGCAGAAATCAATCCAACTAAATATAAATGCATGGATGAGTTTCTCTAAATTTTGCTGGAATATTTATCCTTTAATCTTAATGTTCTTCAGGCGATAGAAGTCCAACTTTGCAATTAATTTCATGTGTCTTTGAAAGTTTAAGTCTGAGTTTTACATCCATTTGGGCCTCATTAGCTGTAACTAGCTGTAATAACTTACCTTTGTGCTGGACTTTGGTTGCTCCTCCTTTAGATTTGTTTCTGTTCAGCTGAAGAAAGTTTTGCCACATTCATGCATTGATTTACCTTAAGCATCTGTTTAGTGCTTGGCTGAGTTCAAAGTCACCTGATGACATCATAACGGGGAGCTTTGTAACATATCCACAACTATGGTAGCTAATTGTCAGCAGTTATTGACCTAAGACTCTCTGATCATTTGTTATGGAAGAGGGTCAATTCAAAGACTATGCTGAAAATTATGCTTTTTATTTAAATTGTGGTCCTATAAATGTATGAATAATGGTGGATTTGCGGCCACAACACTTCTTAAGGACTCTGTCCTTAAGAAGTGTCACCTGTCAGACCTTCAGCCTCCTCCTCCTGCTGGACTGTCCACCCACTCTGAAGGTTATTACTTTCTTCATGCTGATTAGGTTCAGATGAATGCACGCTTTTGTCCAACTCTGTTTCCCACGACCCGGCGTTCGGCTGGCAGTCGCGTGGCTCTGATACTGGGGGCCCCAGCTTTGAGGTTGGGTGAGGGGGTGAGTGAGACGAGGGGAGAGGACATCTGGTCGGTCTGACATCTGCTAGCGGCAAATGTGACCCGGAAATGTTTTAAAACTCAAAATATGATCAAAGTAAGAAGTGAAGACGTCCCTGATTCTTCCAACTGAAGATCAAGGTGGATTTCAAGGAGATTGTGACACACTGCATCAATTGTCATCAGTGTATTTATGTGGAATTATAGACCAACACAAAGTTGCCATAACTGTAAAGGAAATTGTTGTTTCAAATTTTTTGTACAAATAAATATCTAAAATGTACAAGATGTTTGTTTTCACTCCCAGGAGTTCTTACTTTAAGTTTCTATGAAAGCATTTGTCTATTCTTCTTTGCACTCAAACTCAATCAGCTTGGACGAAGACTTCTTACTGATCTCAAGAATGCCAGAAATTCTGATATTTAGGGCATTTTAACACATAAGCAAGTCTTGATCTATGGTTCAAGTAGTTGTCCTATTCAAAAGTTACCCTTCACCAATTTCTCCAGACTCCAGCAGAATTTCTTCCAGTATTTTAATGTTCATCTTGACATCTATTATGAGAATACATGATGGTCTCTGATCATCAGGTTTAAAGTAAATTGGTTTCACTGGATTTTATTTAGGAACATCAAATCAAAAGGGGCTAAATTAAAAATGTGCACATCACTGCAAACTGAAACACAGTACAATCGGAGTTTGAGGCTGAACCCTCACTATTTCACTCTGTTTTTCAGTGATCTGTCTCTCTCTTGTGTGGCAGTGAGCCTTGAGGAAGTAGGTTTTGGCCTTTCCTCAGACAGAGCGGTTTAATGTTGCTCTCGCTGTGAGAATGGGCCCCGGGCTCCCCAGGGTGAAACAAGGTAATTGCACCTTCTTGTTCAACACAGGGAGAAAAAGGGAAACGCAGGGTTTTTTCTGCTGTTGTGTGGGGGGGAGGTCGTGCTTGGTTTCAGGCTGGACATCTGTCGCTGCTGAGACTTTTTTTTTTTTTTTTTTTCTTTCCCCTGGGCTCTGCCGGTCACTGAATGAAGCCAGTGACCTGTCAGACTTGACTGATGGGGACCCCGTGTGTGGGAAAATCCTGCAGGCAAAGAGTTGGGTTATTCACATGCAAATCACTGCCTATAAATAAGAGGGTCGCGGCGCGCCGAGGACCCTAGAGACGCACAGAGACTCAGAAGGGACGGAAGCACACCGGGTGAAACATGACTGCTTCTTCTGCGGCGCACAACGCTGAGAGACCCCCCAGAGCCAAAGAGGAGAGAAAGGTATTCCTCCGTTTAACGTGGTATCGTGTTTTATTTTTTGTTTTTTTAATTCTTTGCTGTTCTGTTTGGCTTCATAAGATGTTGTTGTTGCAGCTGAGGAAGCCGCTCATTGAGAGGAAACGACGGGAGAGGATAAACAACTGCCTGGATCAGCTGAAAGAAACTGTGATCGGAGCCTTTAGGCTGGATGTGAGCGCAAACACGTGTCTCCCATCTGCTCTTTAAAGAAAACTATGCAACGGTTTTTTATTATTATTATTATTATTATTTTAGCGCCTCTTTCTTCTCCACAGCAATCCAAACTGGAAAAGGCAGACATCCTGGAGATGACGGTGAAACATTTACAGAACATCCAGAATAACGCACTGAATGGTGAGGAAGTTTTGGCTTGGTTTTGACACGTGTCGATTCACGTTTATTGTTTTTATTGTTAAAAAACCCCAAAACATTCTATTTTGTGTGTTCGCTTGTAATAACTTAGAAAAATGTCCAACGAAAACAATCTGAGCTACAGCCACATTGCTATTCGTCAGCAGGGGGCAGCATAGGCACTTTACTAATGGCCCTTAAAGCCCCAAGTATACAATGTTTTTTTTCTTAGTTTATTGTTTATTCCAGGCCATTAGGAAATCAAATACAGCACGATATAATGTATTTTTTTCACATTTGGTAGGAATAAAATAGAATAAATATAGTGTAAAATACAGGAAGAAAAAAAAAACATTCTTGAAAAAGAGTGGAATGAAGACAAGCTTTTTCACTCTCACCTTTTGATTTAATGTCTTCATGAATTATGTGTTTGCTGCCTGCACTGCTTCTGTCTTATCAACATAGCATTTTACATCAAAACCAATGCACAAAAATAAATCATCATATGCAATATATCAGAGGTGGGCAACTCCAGGCCTCGAGGTCCGGTCTCCTGCAACTTTTAGATGCGTCTCTAATTTAACACACCTGAGTCAAATAATGAGGTTATTAGCAGAACTTGACTGCACTGCGGAGGTGATTCAGCTATTTGATTCAGCTGTGTTGGACCAGGGAGACGTCCAAGAGTTACAGGACACCGGCCCTCGAGGATCAGGATTGCCCAGCCCTGCAATATATAGTTATTGTAGCCGTAACATAAAAATATTCATCACTGAGCCAATCAGATCCTCTGTCAGCAGCCATTATTGTAATCAAACATTTCTTTATCTTGGTGTAAATATTTATACATTGCTTGAGGTTCCCAACTTATGACAACATACACCTGCAGTTATTTTACTACTTGAGGTGTAATACATGGATCCTCCACCAGAGGGCAGGATTCGATACAACAGGATATTGAGGAAGATACTCATGTGTGTAGATAATATAAAAAATATTTTTTTAGATATAAATTTTTTTATTCAGACAAGCATATTGGGGTTTTTATATAAATGTGACACTGAATGCTCATTGCAGCAATGTTTTTCTGTCTCTTTCTCATCCAGACTCAGCGTCGGGCCTGGAGGCCCAGCAGAGATACAGCACAGGCTACATCCAGTGCATGCATGAAGTCCACAACTTGCTCCTCACCTGCGACTGGATGGATAAAACCCTCGGCTCCCGGCTCCTCAACCACCTTCTCAAGTCCCTTCCCAGATCCAACCGAGAGCCGAGCCGCCCCACACAGAGGCAGGACGTGTCACTCTTGACCAGCCAAGGTTTCCCTGCCTCACCCCTTCGCAGGGACGCCCCGGCTGGGTGGCAGCGTCAGAAAGAAGGTCCACCCGGTCAGGTTGCTGAGCTTCAGGAGAGGCCAGGACTCCACAGTTCACACCTGGGGATGCTGGAGATGTGGAGGCCGTGGTGAACTGGTGGATCGACCATCTTAGTTGTCCGTTTTGTTAGACCATCCTCTGTTATGTATCTTATAGATATTCAGAAGACAAAGAAGTGGGGCGGTTTTGTTCCAGTGCTTTTAGGTGTGCTATGATGATTCAGACCTTTTCTCAGTACTTCCCTAAAGAAGTGGATTTCTTGTAGCCTGCATTATAGAAGGCTCTTATTAATCTTTCCTTAATTTATTGTATTAACATCTATTTATTTCTTAATATATGGCATGATTTTGCTTCTTTGACCTTTTGTTTGATGTTGCATAGATTTCTGTCTGCATTTCTTTACTATTTAACCTAAACATTAATATTAATAATAAAGTCTTTTACTTACTCATTAAAAGCTTAATCGACTGTTTTATTTATCTGCAATTGTTCTTGTGTGTCGACAATAAGACTTTGCAAAAGGACATTGGCTGTATTGCAGAAAGTTGTCTTCGATGATTTCTATTGATACATTAGTTTAAATCTGAACTAAAGATGCATTATTTTATTTTAAAGTACAGTCACTTTTAGTTACTCTGAGACCCAACATGTGTCCTTACAGGGTGCAAACGGACACACTGTTCCTTGGA
Source organism: Poeciliopsis gracilis (assembly GCA_911649635.1). Taxonomy (NCBI): domain Eukaryota; kingdom Metazoa; phylum Chordata; class Actinopteri; order Cyprinodontiformes; family Poeciliidae; genus Poeciliopsis; species Poeciliopsis gracilis. The sequence continues at coordinate 3,151,497 of CAJVRI010000884.1, read as the reverse complement.
AGACAAAAATGTACTTTTCCTGCATCCTTTTTTGTCAATACAGAATGAAATAAGACATGGTGCTAAAATGATGTTGTATGATTATGTTAATGTCAGAGGGTTGTACTAATGTTTCCAGTTCACTGAAGCATTTAAGAGATTGTTCACTAAATCTAAATTTAAACTTTTGCCTTTTATATAGTTTGCACAGGTAAGTGAAATGTTTACCATATTACTCATTGACCAAAATATTGGTGATAAAGTCCATACAACAGGCACCATTTAATGTTATTTTTCAACCTTCTTGTCTTAATGTAGACCTTATACTCAAAATCATCTTTTCGATTGAATACTTAACCTAATATGTTGTGTTAAACCTAAAACTGAGCCTGGTTCTGGTAAATCTATATTTGTCCTCAGCAAAATACCCTAAACTTGTTTATTTTTAATAAATAAGATGTGACGCATTTAATACAGTGTAAACGATCAGATCAATAACGACTCTCTCAGTTCCTGCTTGAAAAACTTTGTGGATTGTTGATGTTTTCCTGTTTCATAAAGTCATTTCTTTCTGTTCATCTGCCATAAATAACGTTTTTAATTAAAGCATGACACTTCTGCTGTCTTCAGCAAATTTATAGCTTTATAGCCAAGAGCATATCTTCACAAAAGGCTGGGTTAATGAGTCGTAATCGGATATTATTTGCACTTTAGAATAAAGTTATTAGAGGATTTACTACTGATTGTTTTCTACTAGGATTTCTCAGTTTGGAAAAAGGTAATGTGAAAGCATCTCCGTTTCTAACCCATGAGTTCTTAGATTATTATTCTCTTGTTGTTGTTATGATTCCCCAACGCATGCAGTCAGGTGGATGGTCCAAAATAAGAGGGAGAAAGGCGGAGAGGGGAAGGGGGGGCGTCTGGTCCCTCAGCGCAGCTCCACAACAAAAGCAAGCCGAGACAGCTGCTCTCTCTCCCCTCTGCGCGCACCATTACAGCCCGGGAACAGTAATGTGGAGGTGGCGAGGTGCCAAAACACAGAACTCCACTTCAAAAGTCTGCGGCGCTTCGGTCGGTTGTTTCCAGACGTTTTGCGCGCAAACTGGCCAAATACTGTGCTGGTAAAAATAAATAAATAAAATAATAATAATAATTAAAAAAATAAATAAAAAAAAAAACGTACCTGAAAAACGAATCAATTCATTTACCTGCATGGCTTCACAGTTGCTTGCTGTCTTCTTTTTTTCCAAACAGACGGCTCTCCTCCATTATGGGGACGATTAGCATGATAATGGTGTGTACAGAACATGTATAATAAGGAGGGCAGAGGCCTCAGGGGCCTCGTTGGACAGAAACAAATAGACACTGTGCGTAAGGACTATCCAGACGTACCGCACACATTTTACCAAAAAAATAAAAAAGAGAGAAAACAATAACATGCTATAAATAATCTGCAGGGTGCATGGTGCTTAATTTTAACAGGACCTCTTCATATTTGTCACTGCGCTGCACTTAGAGACACTGAGTCGCGGTCAGTGGAGCAGGTTATCAATAAAAATCATCTCTCACGCGGCGGGAGGGGGGAGGAGTCTACGTGAGAAAGCCGCTGCGCTCGAATACGAAGACACCAAACAACAGAGAGAACAAACGAGGCGCAGGCCAACACCTGTCGCTTTCTTTTTTGGAGAAGGGCCCTTAATTCCCCCGGCTGATTCAGTTCTGGCCGAGGGGCCGCCGGCAGCAGCTGCCAACTGAAGGCATCGAGTTACATCCGCCAAACAGCGGGGTGGATCTGCTGAGGCTCAGGCAACAACGCCCAGCGCAAACTGAGGCGGGAGGGCAGCGAAAATGATGCGCACTAATACAGATATTGAAACTTTAAGAGAAATAGTCTGAACGACAGTGTGCATCTCGGTCACAATCAGATACAGAATCACATAATAAAACTGAATCAACCTGTGTGTGACTCAATCTGGGCATAAATCTATCCACAATACCATTCACTCCTGCTGGACTTTTACATTAAATCCCAATGAAATACATTGAAATGTGAAGGGGAAAATGGAAAAACGTTGAACACAGTTAGTCCAGTGGAGTTAAAAACTATTGAACATCCAGAATATTACTAACAGTCAGAGGTGGATAGACTAACCACAAACTGTACTCAAGTAAGAGTAGCAAAATTTGTTACAAATCTAGAAACATGAAATACTAATAAGTATTTATGGTACTTCCAGTCACAATAGTGTTCACTTTGCTTAATCGAAGCCAGTCAGCAGGTAAAAAATCATTTTAGTACAACAAATCTGATTCCAAACAAGTCTCACTTTTCTTGTGCATTGCAGTTACTCTTATTATGTCGAAATTTTACTTTAGTAAGCGATGCTTCATCATCATCATCATCATCATCATCATCAGCAGCAGCAGCAGTTAAGACACAAGTTGGTCCATATAAAAGCACAAATTAAAATACAAATAAATCATTAAAAAAAGATAGTGATGATATTCGTCAAGTAAAAAAAAGTAAGGTGTAGTAAAAATGCTTCAAAGATTTTCTAAAAGTTACTCAAATAAATATTAGAGTAAATGTAACTTGTTGTCACGCACCTCTACAAACAGTAATTGACTTCATGCATGCTTTATCTGATGCAGCGGGTTTAAAGTGGCAGCTGCTCATTATGGGGGAATAACTGCGCGGCCGTTCCCCTAACCCAACATATTGTGTGATTAAAGCCGCTCCATCTTCTCGGGGCGCTCACCGGGGTTGACCACGGACAAAGGAGCTGATCGCTCATTGGCTGCGGCCGTGTGCGCTCTGTTGGCCCCCAGCGCCTGCAGCTCCAGCCTCTATTCACATGTTAATAAGCCCCTATAAATACCAACAACAGCCAGTCAGCGCCAGCAACACGACACACAGGGGTGGTACAATAAACACAGGGCGCCTCGCCTGCTTTTCTCCCCTCCTGCGTCTGCCTGTAACCGGTTCTGTTCGCCAGCTGCCCCCCTTTCACGGACGACACAGAAGTGGAAGAAGCCACAGACGCGGCGTTCCGACCAACATGGCCCCCGCTGCCCGGCCCGGTACCGCCGGACTTTGCATGGAGGAGGACGAGTCCTGCTACGGGATTCAGAGAGCGGACAGAAAGGTGCGGCAATGATGGTGTGGCGCACTTGTCACGCTGCGTGCAGAGACAAGGGGACGTTTCACTATATGTTTAAGTTAATTGCATTTATATTCTGAATGAATGTAAATGCTCGTTTTCTTTCTGGTATCCTTTAGATCAGGAAACCTTTGGTGGAGAAGAAGAGACGAGCTCGCATCAACGAAAGCCTGCAGGAGCTGCGGACTCTGCTGGCGGATACAGACGTGAGTATGCGGCGCACACGTTGGACCACAGTATCTTACTGCAGGCCAGCTTATTTCGTGGAGATGATCTGACTTTTACTTCCCATTTTTCCATAGCTCCATTCCAAAATGGAGAACGCAGAGGTTCTGGAGATGACAGTGAAGAAGGTGGAGGATGTTCTGAAGAACCGGTCTCAAGGTCAGAACCAAAATTATTCACCTTTTAGCAGGATGAGAGTTACAGAATAACACTGTTTTTATACTGCTGGGATGCTGAATAGACAGATTTTTTTTTTCTGAATAAACTGATTCATTTCAGTTGTGATAAAATGTTTTGATAATTTTTGTATTCACATACCACTGAAAATTTCTTGATTATCTGTTCACGTTAATGATCATTTGAGTTGACATGATAATAGTCTTATTGGGAGATATTTTATTATAAATAGTATCATAGAAACATCAGCTAGAGTGTTGATATCTCAGCTCTTTAGTTCAGTTCAGACATGAGAGTCTTTCGAAGTTTCTATATCTGTTTAAAAGAATAAAAGACAATGCTAAACATGATTTAACTGCTTTAAATAGAGATTACCAAGTAGAATATGGGGAAAAAAGCAAAGAACATTTCTGGAGGATTACAAACTCCTTTACTATGTTTTTCCAGCAACCTGCTGCACTGATATGTTTTAATCAAACCTAATTTAAAACTGTATATCAGAAACCTTGACCAGTTCATCTGTCAAATAGTTACGATGACATTTTATTTATTGTTGTTTCATTTTTGATTCAAAGACATGAACACAAACATGGAATAAATTCTGTGCGTTTTTAAATTGTCTTTGCACGTTATGTTATCCCTTTGGCTGGTTTGCACTTTTTTATTATTTTCCCGCATTACTATTAGATTTTTATGTGATTGGATCCATGTTTAACTAGCCAAATCTTACTGTTAGGCAGTCTATTGTCAACCCGCTGGCCTGCGGTGCGCAGCATCATCTAAAGGAGGGACAGCAGTGATATTCTGTTCATCCTGGTACTTTGTTTGGCATTTCATTAAAACACTTTAGACCACAGCAATGATGTAATAGAAACTAGTTTGTGTTTTTTTCTTCTTGATCAGTTCATTGCATGCAGAGCCGGGCTGCAGCAGTACTGAAATGTCATTTCCTTCGCCTCTCCTCCCTCAGAGGCCGACGCACTCAGCCGGGAAGCCAGCGAGAGGTTTGCAGCCGGCTACATCCAGTGCATGCACGAGGTCCACATGTTTGTGTCCAACTGTCCGGGCATAGACGCCACGGTGGCGGCCGAGCTCCTCAACCACCTGCTGGAGTGCATGCCGCTGAACGAGGACCACCTCCAGGACGTCCTGATGGACCTGATCACAGACACTCCAGGGACCAACGGCAGCACTTGGCTCGGCGCCGCTGAGGGGCCCTGCCCGACCCCGGCCCTTTCCAACTCGTCCAACGACGAATTGAGCTCGGACCTGGACGAGACGGACAGCGAGCACAACCAGAGCTCCACGGAGGGAGCGGAGAGAGGGGAGGCCCTGAGCATGCCCACCGTTACATACCCTCAGAGTATGTGGAGGCCGTGGTAGGAAAGGTCTGTAGCTGCAGCTGGGATCTGCAGGAAACAGGAATTGTGGGATTTTATTAATGTGCAGCGCCTCTGCGCCTCCTTCAGAAAGAGAAAACTCCACCCTACAACACATGAGCACCATTTGCTGCTGAAGCCTTTCTGGACTTATTTAACCAATTCAAGAACTGCCAACTGACATGCACTGAAAGTCTTAAGATGATCGCCCCACACTGATTTCCATTTCTATTAACGGGACCAAACCTGGCTTCTGTGGACCTGGATCTATTCGCTCTTATTGAGGTGCAGCTACTGTACTTCTGTTCTTCTGCATTCTGGGAAGTGTAGAAGTTCACTAAATAAATTACAAGGTTAGGCAGAGGGAGCAACATTTGACCCATAAACACACGTATAGTTCTTTTGGAAATCACAAAAAAAACAAAACAAAAAAAAAACATAATAAGTGCACTAAAGGGTGGAGTTTTTCCTTTTTCTTATCAGCAGGGCCCCAATTCTTGTGGGCCACTGCAGCTTGGGACCTCCTGAAAGGACTCTCCCCCTTCCTTCCTCAATCCTGACACCCTGGCTTTGAGTACTCTCTTAAGGCTTCTCTTCACACCTGGAGGATAAAAGAACGTCCCCTCTCAACACTTAGAACCCAACAAAGGACAGAAAAGGACCAGTTGAAGGCGGTCACACTTATTCTGTGTGTAACTGTGTACATGGAGTTTGGATGAGGAGAAAAGCTCTTTTTAGCACCTGAGAGGTTTGGCAATGCCTCTGATTAATATAAATAATGGTATTTCGTGTATTGCTGTAGCTTATGAGACACATAGCCTCTTTACGTTGTAACAATGCTTAATTAAATGTCTGAATTTGCTGAATAAAATAATGTAGCTGAAATACTTTTGGCTGATGTAGTGTGAAACTAAACCAATGCACAAAATATGTGTGGCAATTTTAAGAACTTTTCAGATTTTGTCACATAAGAAAGACAAAATTTGGTGTGTTTTATTTGGATTAAGTCAACACAAACTAGTTCGCTGTTGGGAAAATTAGCCTGAAGGATAGGTCTTAAAACGTTTAAAAATAAAAATCTGAAATGCGTTTTTTTTTTTTTTGCAATTTTTGCTTGAAACCTCTCCATGCCCAGTCAGTCCGTATGTTCAGGTTGTCCTGTTGAAAGGTGAAACTTTGCTTCGGTGTCAAGCTGAACAAAAGCAGCCCCACATCATGAGGCTTCTCACACCTTGTTCCACTTGTAAAACTGTTTATTTATCTTGAGCTGAAATTAGTTTTCTCCCATGTAGAGCATCATCAATATGGGCCAAAAAGTTACATTTTTGTCCCGTCTCACTGGGGTTTTCTTCCTCTGCATGGCTTGTGGCATCTACCAAAAATGACAATCTGGTCAACCTTGTTCCACCTGAGCTGCAGTTATGTGCCGCTCCTCAAGGGACAACATTGATCTCCGAGCTGCTTCTCTTAACATTGCTCTGTCAGGTTAGGTGATTTGCAATGACTTCTAGTTTTGTCTTCCAATTTTCAGATGATGGATTGAACAAAATTTAACTGGAATATTGTTGTATAGAAAAACTCTGCTTTGAATTTTAACCACAATGTTGTCAGTGATCTACCTGCTGTGTCCCTCGGTCTTTACGATGCTGGGTTTTTTTTGTAATGTTCTCTAACAAATTGCTAAGACTTTCACACAACAGCCAGATTTACATTGAGATAAAATTTTACAGAGCTGGACTCTTAACTGACTGTTAAAGGTAGCTGGTTGTACTGGGTTTTATTTACCAACACTACAGTAAATAGGTTTAAATGTATATGCACATCATACTTATTAGATTATTATTACTCAAAAATCATGAATACCTTTCCTTTCTCTTTACAGTTTTGCATCACTTTGTGTTGGCCGCACAAAATCCCATTACAATACATTGACATTTGTGGTTGCAGTGCAATAAAATGGGATAAAGTTCAGCGGGTTTGGTGAGGTTCATTTTGCAAGGTAGAGTAGACACAAGTGTTTCGACTAGGGGTCAGCAAGTTCAGTCCTTGAGTTCCTGCAGCGTTTGGATGCATCCCTCCTCCTCCACACCTCAATCAAATGAATGGTTTAATAATCCGCCATCTGCAAAATCTGTCAACACTCTAAAGAGGTAAGGTATTGCAACAGGGATGCATCCGAAAGTTGCATTTCTCGAGGATTTTAGTTGCTAACCCCAAGTTTAATCTGAAAAAGAGTTCAGGATTTCAACTTCTCTTTTTTGGCTTTTTAACACATCAAAACACTTTAAGTTGTTCAAAGTGCACTCCCCAGCATGATGCATGCTGAAATAGTCGCACCTCCTCACAAGTGTTTTTAGTCTCACCCCTGCTACAATGAACGTTAACAAATTCCTGTTACATCCTGTCTGGACCAGTGGTGGTCCTCACAGCACTGCGGCCCCTTTCTCCTGACTCCAGATTAGGTAGATTACCAAATAGCCAGCCAGGCTGGACCTCTTACAAAACTCTTAGGAACCATCTTTTTGACAATGTACTTGTGATCATTATTCAGTTAGCAATTGCATATAAAGAATTTTGTTTAATATCTGATGGCCTTGTGAAGGGAACAGGATAATTAGTTAACAGTGAAATGGGTGGAGGGTGGAGGATCCGGGTGTGAAAGTGGAAGGAAACGCTCATGATTGGGATCAAAGTCAGTGGGTTATGTGTGACAGAATAGCTTCAAAGTCAGAGAAGGACAGTAAAACATTACAGTTCCTATTTAAAGGGATCAAGTTCTCTTTCTTTCCTTCTTTCTTTCTCATATCTATATAAACACACCTTCCTTTTGACCTTTATCCCAGAAATAATAGGCTAGCAAAAATACAAAAGCATAGGCAAGTTTCTATTCCCGGTCAACAACCAAAAAGTTGTTTGGGCTTTTTCAATTGTTTTAGGGTCATTTTGATGTGCTGAATCCAAAAATCACATTGGTTTTGCTCAATCAGATCAACTTTCTGAGCTCTGGATGCATCAGAATGCAAGACTTTTACTCAGAAACGGATCAGTTTCCTGAGAATCTGGGATCAATGAATGATGAGCAGGAGGAGATTCCATCAGGACGTACAGAAATGGTGAAGACTTAATGTTCAATTCACATGTACCTAGCCTCATCAGTGTTTGTTGATCAATTTACAGAAATCCAAGTTTGTAACAGCTGGACTCTAACTGTCAAAAAACAATGTTTTTCTCTTAAAGCATTTTTTGGATGAGAAATATTAACAGAAATGAACTGAAAACGTCACAAAAATGTAACCATTGGAATTCTCTAAATCAAATTAGAATTAAAAACCTGACGTGATTGAGAAAAATGGATGTCATTTTTTTATTCAGTGGTGCACAAAGGTCCTAATTCAGTTGAAAAAAAACTTCCACAAAATAGTTTTTGAAACCCAGTGTTATGCCTGAGTGTGAAAGTCCAACTGAATCTCAAAAGTGCAAGAATGTTGGCAAATCTCTTTCTTTCAGCTAAAATAGAACATATCATTTCTTAAGTACACCAAAAGTGTAACACACCTTCATATAATCAAGAAATTTATAAAACCAAAAAGCCAAAGTGTTCCGCTTCATTACTGTCCATAAAAATAATCTAAAAATTGCACAAGTAGCCCTGGACTAATGACTGTGGGAAACTTTGCTCCATCAGACCCCAGCACATCGCTACAATCTGCTCACTTCGAGTGACAGATGAAAATCAGAGAAGTGGGGAGAACTTCTACATCCAGGCCATCAACTGTGAGTTTGTGAGCGAGCATCTGAAGTGTGAGGTTGAAGGTCAGCGCAGTGCAACAGTTGGAGTGGTGGTGGTGGTGGTGGTGGGGGAGGGGATTAGCAGCAGAGCAGCATATGGTGCTGAAACAGATCCCCAGGGGATATCCGGCCATCCTTGGGTGCTTCTCAACCGCCATTGACTGTGAGAGAACAATGGCCTCCCCTAGGGCCAGAGCACCTGCATCTGCAGACTGTTCACCAGCTTACTGCTTCTAAAAAGACATTATCGTTATCTTCTCTGCTCTATTTTCCATAAAATCATTGAAAATGTCTGCTGTGCACCAGACATGCTCGCACGAGTTACCTTGTTCAAACCCGTCCTTTGCATAAAGTACTGTTAAATTGAATTAAATACATACATCTTGTTTTTTCACTCGATGAAGTTAAACCAGGATAATTCTTATTTCTCATACTTCATTCACTGAACAGCACACAGACCATTTTCAAAACTTCATCCTACAACTATCAAAGGCACATTTTAAGTGAGTCAACAAGGCTCACTTAAAATGTGAGCCCTGTTTCATTTTGAGCACATTGTGCTCAAAATGAAACAGAGGATTATTGATGATTATCAGTAACACTGTGGGAAAATATGCATCAATATAGCGTGCTTCATTGCTGATATTATTAGTGGCTGGCAGGCTGTGTGTGGATTTCTAATTTAAGGTTTTGCTGTTCAGTGTATTTGTAACAAGTAATTCTATTAATTACAGCATTTTTGTTGTTTGAATATACAGTAATTTTTGAAAAATGCAGGCATTTCCTCAGGAATTATCCTTCCAAAGAAACGTCGTCAGGCTTATCAGCTAGGAGGCGCTCATGCGCCACCTTGTGGTGAACTTAGTGCACACTTCGGACCATATATGCATCCTTTGGCAGCAACAAGGCAGTTCAGAGTAGTTTACATTAGTCATCAATTAAACATCACATTTTCAATAAAATGCTTATAGAAATCAAATCAAACCATAAGTGGAAGAGAAGCAACTTATGGAAAACTCAAACATTTTCTTTAATAGCATGAAAATTCTCCACAAACTGCAACAATACTGTATAAATGCTTCCACTTTCATTAATGTTTTATAGGCTTCCACACGCACATTTGAAAAATGTATCTATTTGTTTTGATTCTTCTAATTAAAATATAATGTGTCTATCAGTCCTGTCCCTAAAATATCACAACTAGAATGTTTTCTTTTGTGGATTCTTGTTTAAATTTGATTTTTGGCTACACCAACTTCACAACAGAAAGGTTTTTCTCCTAGGTGGATACCCATACGGCTGTTCACATTACCTGTCACCCTTCTTTAAGTTCAGACCATGAAGAAAAAAAGAAAATAGATCTAAATAACCTTCAAAAAATGGGCAACACACATACTAGTGTCAGTATTCATAAACTGCTGACCCACTGGGATTTTTACCCACAACTATAAGAGGAAAATGGGAAGACTGTTTCAGGTGTGTTGAGTGCCATCTCTGAACTCACAGCACTTTAAACCTTGAAGCAGACGAGCTACAGCAGCTGAAGACCTTACCAAATGACCCTTCTGTCCCGAAGAACTGGAATTTGTGGATTCATTGCATAAGGATCTCCAACAAGTTGATTATGATCTTTAGTTGGTCCCAGGAAACAGTTATCCTCACAGGACAATAGGTGGGGTTCTTAATGTCCATTGGACAAAAAGAAATACAAGAGATGATATAACAGAAACGTGGCAGTGGCCAATCATTTGAAGTGTGTGGAAGAGCTACAAGCATTATTTCATCAATGTGTTCATTCCACTGTAATATTTCAGCTACCCAGGAAGCTGGAGTTCACAGATGATCCCACAACTGATCCTCCAAAGGAAATGGCCTCTTCTTCACCATCCGTTTCGGAAATACACCATCCTGTTAAAATACTGCCTGCTCAACACTTTACTGCGAAGCTACAAACATATTTAATCAAACTATGAGAATATTTACCATTTTCTCACCAGAATTATCACCTAATCATGAAAACCAGGACGGGTTGTCCCCAAATGACCCAAGATGGAGAAACAGGAAATCCTATGATTTCTTCTTCTTGCGGTTTTTGCGGATTGACAAAAAATAAAAAATAAATAAAAACAATTAAAAAAAAAAAAAAACCTCTCCGGTGAGTATTGCCGCCACCTACTGATGAGGAGTGTAAGAAGAAAAGCAATTGTCAATTTAATTCAGTTTGCAGAGAGAAAACTATATGCTGTGACAGTCAGATATTGAAACAAATATTGATGACATTCATTTCTCGAGTTGTTTTATAAAAAAATTTTCAGTCAAATCTCTCTTTTTAAGATCTAATTTTTGGAAAAAAATCACACATACGGGTGATTCATTTTTGTGGCGACATTCCGTGTCCACATGTTTTGCTTCAAATTATTGTTTTCTAAAAAGTGCCAAATATTTACAACAATGTATTTTAATTATGCATTCACATGTTTGCCCTCATTCCAATATAAATTAAATGCATTTTAAATATTATTTTGTACTTTATACACCATTTTGATTGACACACATGTTCAATTTCATTGTGTCCGCCGAGCAGTGTAATAGGCTTCCTCAAGAAGTTTAAACTATAAAACATGTATATATTGTTGTTTTTCTTCAATAAGTTGATTGACTGTACTAAACCCTATTATGATATGTAATTGAATCTGTTGAAACTATTGTTCTTATTTGATATTTTCTCCTTATAATACATGATCCAGCACTAACTTTCCATTCTGTTAGAATGTTTCCTTTTCGCTTTCAAAAAGACTAAAATTCCATAGAGGTCATTTAATGGAAGTGACGTCAATTGGTTTTGAGATAAATTCAGCCATGGTGAGCTTCAACTGTCACCATCTTCTTTCTTTTTCTTATCTTAAATATGTTAAATATGTCTGAATCAACCTTAAAATTCCACCCTGTTAAGATAAATTGTGGAAAAAAACAAAAACAAAAAAAAAAAACCCCAAAACCATTATATTCGATTTAGTCGTGAAAGATTTATTATTCTGTTGAAGTCCGAGGGGACGCAAAAGTATTGCGAGGGAACGCAAAAGAAAAAAAACTCCCCATGTCCCCTAGGGGGCTCCGTACTTGAATGTAAGACAATGTCGCCTAAGTTTTGCATTTTCTCTCACCAGTTGGTGGCGGTAAAGCGCCATTTAGTTGTTTATAGTCAGTAACTATCAAGAAGAAGAACTTTAAAAAACAAAACAAAACAATCATTTATAGTTTTATTTATTTAATGTAAACAGTTATTATTATTCAGAAAAAGAAGCAGAAGAATAAGTATAATAATAATAACAAGAACAACAACTCCGGATAGTTAGCGCCGTAGCAACGAGATGTTGGGTTAGTTATAGTTAGATTAGGCTGCTGATACCAAGATGGCTGCCTTGGTGTGTGGAGCTGCGGTGTTTCCAGGGCTTTTCTTCAGCTTCAGGAAGATCTTAAAACACACCAGGACGAAGTGGAGCGAAGCCGACGTCACCGTAGTCAGCGAGAGGTCAGCCTCCTCACGAAGAGCAAGCTGCACTTTAATGTTAGCGAGCTGCTGCTAAGGCTGTGGGGACTGAATTACTAATGTTACATGGAGATAACAGCTGTTGAAGTTTAGCTTGTGTTTCAAATGAAGAGCCTGGTTATGCTGGAACAGTCTGGCCACTTTATTAGGTACACTTGTAAATCAACTAATACCTGCAGCCCAACAGCTGTGGCATGGAGGCTAAAGAGAACTTGTTTAAGTTCAAACAATAAATAAAAAAGAAGAGGAAAGTGGATGTAAATAAACTTTTACTCAGACATGCTGGTGTTGGTATTTCAGAAATTGCTGACTCACTGGGATTTTTACCTACAACTATCAGAGGAGAATGGAAAGACTGTTTCAGCACCTTAGGGTGAACTCACATCACTTTAAACCTTGAAGCCGACAGGCTACAGCAGCTGAAGAACTTACCAGATGTAAAAAAGGCTCTCCAACAATGCACAAGATGCCTGATGAGTCTGGAGCAGCTGCAATATTAAGATGGTAAGGGTTAGGTGTAAATAACATGAAAGCATGGATTTATCTTGGTGTGTGGATCATCATGATGTATGGAGGATGTGATCCTCCATACAAGTGTACCCATCTTCTCATGGCCACTTCCAGCAGAATAATGCACCTCATCAGAAACCTGAAATGTGGTTGATATGGTTCAACAGGAAATTTACATCATGACTGTAACCATGAGAGTATTTTACTAAAATCTATGGGGGACAAAAAAGGCAGTTTTCAAAACTAATGTGTGTCCAGCCTGCTGCTAGTAAAGTGTAACTAATAAAGTGGTCTAAATGAATTTGGAAAACAAATTCACATAAAAAAAACAACAAAAAAACATGCATCAAATTTGTTCGTACTCTATACTGTTCATTTCCTTGACTAAGTCCTATAATATAAATGAAAAATTGTTCAACTTTTCTTTGATTCTCCTAATTATTATTCAGTAATCAAACCATCATAAGCTCAACAGGACTCAAAAGATTTTAAAGTCAAAATTTATAAAGAATAATACATTTTTCAAGCTTGAGTTGAACTTGCAGAGGCTGTTCCAGTTAAGTTTTTCTAAAGGATCCAGGGATATTTTAGTTTCCAGGCTAAAATATCAGCATTAGGATTCAGTTTTACAGTAAGAAGTTTCCAGTTTCATCTGGCCTGATGTGTTTCTGCAGACTGTTTTCTGCTGTCCATGGGTCGTTGGCCACTGCCGTCGGAGTCACAGTTGTTTCATCTTGCAGGGATGTGATGACTGACAGGTGAAGACCTCTGAATAAGCTACCGGTACATTTTCATTGCAATATAGGAAAAACAATCGAGTTAAAATGCTTCATGTCTCACGATGCACAGGCACTGGCTGGTGAACAGTTTTGTCCTGTTTGGAGTTCCTTACATGGTGTTTGACATCTACACCATGTATCTGAGCCACTTCCACACTGAGAGGAGTAGAACTGGGTCCGAATCTCCCAGTGGACACTCGCTGCAGACGGTCAGAGCTTTCCTTCGCAAGGACTGGATGCTGGTTCTCCATCACATGGCCCTGGTTTTTATTTTCACACCAATCACACTGGTGAGATCAGTGAGGAAACAGTCATATTCATTCAGTCGAACCTCTGCCTGATGTAAAATGATGAAGGGAGCAGATATTTATGACTGAAAAGAAACAATAAGTTGATTATTGACTGCATTGTGCCTGTTTTTAGTTTTTCAGGAGAGGTTTGGGGGATTTCTTTATTGGCTGCATGTTCATCACAGAGCTCAGCACTCCCTTCGTCTCCATAGGGAAGATCCTCATTCAGGTGAACAATGAAGGAAAAACATGATCTCTTTCCCAATCTTTGCGTCACATCTTGATAGATTGCCCCAGTTTTTTCACTCGCATGTTTCTGTTCATCTGTTTGTTTACGCACAGCTGCGCCTTGAAGGCACCAAGCTGCATGCAATCAACGGCCTCATCGTGCTACTGACCTTCTTCACGTGTCGCATCCTCCTCTTCCCCTTTATGTACTGGATGTACGGCCGGCAGTTCGGCATTCCTCTGCACCGAGTGCCCTTCCACCTGCCTCTGCACTGTAACGTGGGGAACCTGGTGCTGCTGGCTCCACAGATCTACTGGTTCATTCTGCTGCTGAAGAAAGCACAGCGACTCTACCTGAGGCAGAGGAGGCGGCAGGTAGACGAAGATGTGACGAAGAAAGACTGAGGAACTCGATGGTCTGTTCATTTGAGACACTGGGACCAAAAGTCATGGCTTCTGTTCTGTGCCTGGTTTTACTGAAGATTTATTTGTACTGAAACAAATAAATCTTATTTACAACAAAGTATTAAGGCCAGTTCAAGAAAAAACTAAAAATAACAAGAACAAAGTCAAAATCATAAGATTAAAGTCATATTCTGAAAATAAAGTTGTAACATTTCCTGAATAAAGTTGTAGTAAACACATAAGCATCAGATTATTAATCAGTCTAAACATTTTATTTCTTTAACTGTAAAACCAGTATCAAAATATAATTCACAAGATGCTTAAAATTCTCATTTAACTGCATTCGAAAGTTAAAGTTCTCATAATAGTCACTCTGGTAACATGACTATAATTTATTTTTTTTTCTTAATCCGGCCCTAATATTCCATTCTAATTTTTCAACGGCATCAGTGCAATGGAAAACCATTTACATTATGGTAACATATTTACTATATACATTACAAGATTATTTGATCATATTGATTAAATAAATGTGTTCAATAAACTGCTCAGTGGTCATTTTTCTCAGGTAGACTGGTGACAAACTTGAAGACATGCTAATGCTAACTAGAGGGCACACCTTTAAATATGTCCCCATATTTAAATTAATTTCAATCTTTTCTACAACTTCCACCATTTTCGCCTGTGAAAAGTACATATTTAATTGATTCAGTTGAACCATTATTCAAAAGCAATGTCACATTTTCATTTGTTGATTTTCAGTAAATTTTCTTAATTACTTTTGTCTGTTTCAAAGTTATTTCAGAGGTCTTTGTAGGATTTTTAGTCATTAACAGAGGGCCACAAACAATTTTTTCCCATGTTTTTGCCATTAAATTGAGCTTTCTGAAAATGTTTTCTATGGCCCAGAAATTTATCAAAAACATCTAGAGACTAACTTCAGATGCTTTTAGCCTAAATGGTCTACTTAACACTGGTGGATGTTATTTAATGTTACAGTTTAAAAGAGCCAACCTTGCTGCATATATCAAGAATTTTTCCCTGCCATAGTAACCTTATTTTCATATCTCCTAACAAAAATAATGAACAGATCATATCTTTGTACTAGAAAATAACATTTATTTACTAGAGTTCAGTTTTTACACCTGAGTAAAATGCGGATTCTGATATTCAACGCATGTCATTATTTAGTAAAAATCTTCAATCAGCAGGTCGTCTCTAGTAGGAAACACGCACACAGTGTCTGTTCAAGCTGCAGACGACACAAGCTGAGCGATCTTCTGCTGGAGCACTGCCTTCATGTGCTGGTTGCTCAGGTTGTCTGTGATGGTGGAGAAGAAGTGGCGTGTGTTGTCGCTCTCTGCGTGGCTGCAGCTGTCTGGGAAAGCCGCCATGACGGCCTCGTAGTGGCTGAGGATCTCCAGGCTGCACAGGAACAGAGGCTCAGACTGGCCTCCTGGCATCATCACCTGGAATAAACGAATGTATGTCAAATCTCAATATCAGCGTTCGCAATAACACAATCATGAGGAACTACTTGGATAAGATATTTCAGGGTGCACACATTAAAGACGTGCTTTCTTTTAATTATCTTCATCTTGTTATGATCTTGAAATAATACCGTCAAGTCCCTTTGCTGAATAAACTTTAAAAAGTATCCAGAAATTGCTCTTTCCATTATCATTTATACTTCTGTAAATACTGCCAGCTGTGTGACATCAACGTTCTTCTGTGCATGCAGGTTGCTTTGGGAACATAAACCGTTCACAGAGGTGTCGCTGCGACCACATTTAATTAGCAGTCTGAACGACAACCATGAGAGAGAAAAACAATGTAAATCAGTAAAGAAAAAAAATGGAATTGAGCAGTACAATCCGCTTTGTGATCAATTTATCTCCAAGCTTCATCAGATATCTGCAGCCATGTCTGAAACTTGATCATCATTAAAAGCAGATTTTCCACACCAAACCTTTGCTGCAGCCATGTTGTTGGTGTGCTGAGGTAAAATCCAAATATAATCGTTTAATTCCTACCTGGATGTGCTGAATGTGGCAGAAGAGCTGGCTGAGAACGAAGAGGACCTCTTGGCTCGGAGCTGCAGCCACCTCCTCCTTCATGTGAGCATCTTCTGATTCCTGAGGAGAATCTTCTGCATATTTCGCAGGATTATGATCTCTTTTAACAGCTTTAACAGACTCTGAGGAATCAGGAGCTTTAGGACACTCTAAAGAAGAAGAATGAAGAGGCAGCTTGGCTTTCACACAGTTCATCATGTCCCTCACAGCATGGGCGTACAGCCTGCAGATGTGGGCCCAGCCGTCAGAGGACAGCCAGTCGGAGCAGCTGGAGCCGCAGAGCAGCTGCAGGACTCGCAGCAGGAGAACCGACAGGCGCAGCTCGCATGAGAACTGCCTCAGGTCCAGGAGGGGCAGGAAGTCCACGTATTCCAGGGAGAACGGGACGCTGAGGCGAGCCGACGTGATCAGCTCCCTGAGGACGCCCAGCAGCCGCTCCCACTGGGAGACGGAGCACCAGGGGAGGGTCTGCGTCAGCGCCACCAGCAGGCCTTTGCTGAACATGCTGACATGGTCGGGCCGGTGCTGGTCCAGAGAAAGACAGGACAGCATGGTGGACCGCAGGGAGTCGGACAGGGAGCAACACTCCATCCAGGCTAAAAGGCCCGTTCCCTGGCCGTACTCAGGAAGGTCCAGGCCAGACCAGTCCTACAGGGGGAACAAGGACAGGAACGTTGATACAGCCTGGTCCAAATATCCAAACCCTTTGATCATCTCAGTCTCTTACGTATATTTAATTAAGTCTAGTTTATTTGAATAGCACATTTCAGCAACATGGCAGTTCAAAGTGCTTTACAATTAAAAACATCCCAGTCACCAACTGAGAAACGATCAATAAATGTTACATTTTGTCAAGTACTGTCATCAAATAATCAATGCACATCAACTATATTGATCAATGTTCTATTTATTACTCATTAAAAGCAACGCTGAACAGGTGGGTTTTTAGACTTGACGTAAAGGAACTCAGTGTTTCGGCTGTTATGAAGTTTTTCTGGAAGTTTGTGTCAGTTTATGATTTCTTAGGCAGACATGTGAAGACACTGTTGCATTAATCGTTGTGACTAAAGATAAACACATGGATGAGATTCTCTAGAACTTGCAGGGACATTAATCCTTCAATCCTGCAAGTATTCTTCAAGTGATAGAAGGCCGACTTTGTAACTGTCTTTTTGTAGCTCTGAAGGTTCAGAGCTACATTATACCCAGATTTCAGATGTTATTGACTTAAAACAAGCTTCAGTGTCTTGTTGAAAAGTTAAATTTGTTTTATTTTTGCACTAGAAACTAAGCCAAAAATACGTACTAATAAGTGTTTTTGCAGTGTGGACATGATATTCCTACCTCTTCAGGAAGGTCACAGACTTCCAGCAGAGAGGACGGCACCTCGTTTTTAAAGTGCTCTCCCCACACTGGCGTCAGATGGAACCGAACGGTCCAATCCAACGCCTCGGTCTTGTTGTAGAGCCAGAACAGAGCTCTGGACCAGCTGCTGGGGGCTGCCTCGATCTCTGCCCCCACCAGTTGCCCCAGAGTGGTCAGCACCGACACCAGCAGCTCCTTCGTGTCCATGGAGCGTAGGTGGACGGCACCCTCTGCTGGCTCCTCCCAACATCTATCAGATGATTCATAATGAAGTTAAAATGTGGATAAGTAGAAAATATAAAACATCAGAGACTACACACATACCTGTAAGCCTGGTTGTAGAGTTGGGCCAAGACAAAGAGGAGGGGGAGCGGAGAGCAGTTCAACACCCAGTGAGGGGAAGGAGCTGCTTCTACTGACAGAGCAGCATGGAGAAGCTGCAGACTGAGCTCTGTGTCTATCTTATCGTCACCTAGAGATACATGGAGAAATTACAGAGTGAATCCACTAGAAAATGTTTCAACACCTCCTCCACCCAAATACATGTGAAGTCTAGCTATAAATACTAGTAGACATAAGAACTGGAGTTAATGACTATATATAAAAGTCAAAAGCCTTGGAAATAAAATTATTCATAGATTTTGCAACACTTTGTCAGATTACAACCACAAAGTTCAATGACTTGCTTTCCCTGACACAAAAAAACATCAACATATTTGCAAAAAACGTCTGGGTATTTTTTTTTAAGCAGTTTGACTGAAGTAGTCGAGACCCAAATGGAAGAACAAAAATGTGCAAAAAGACGATTTGGATAACAGGTTTCCTTTAAAGTTTATGGTTGTATCAGGACAAAATGTGAATAAATGCATAAACGAATTATTTCAAAGGCTCAATAAGTTTTCCAGAAGATTTTTTAAGAAAACCATCAACTCTTAGTGGGATAAAATAAGAACTAGGGCATCCTCACCCACAGCTGAGAGATTGGGCAAGACAAAGGTGTTGACGACCTCCTGAGGCAACAGAAAACTTTGCTTCTTCTTCTCCTCAGTCATCACGTCTGGTGTCATCAGAAGACCCAGGAACTTGAGGAGTTGTTGCTTCTCACTCGCTGACATGGATTTGCTCCTGATTGTGTCCTGCAAACACCTGCATAGCAGACTCCTACCACTCGCAACATTTACTTTATCGTCTTTAGGCTCGCCTTCATTTTTTCCTCCCAGCTGAGCTTTGAGTCCAGGCAGCTGCTGCAGGATCTTGGCCATCAGGGAGAATGCTCCCTTGTTGAAAATGGCTGAGTGGCAGCAGGACTTTAACGCTGCCTCTGGGTTCTGAAACGCCACTCTCGCCACCAAGGAGACGGCGGTGGTCAGGTTGCCTTGCGACACTGATGCTGAGGCTCCGCCCCCTCCTTGGATGATGCAGTTGAAGGCCATGTTGAGCTCCTGTTGGAAGCCATCTGTTACAGGACAGGGGACAGGCTGCTTGAAGAAGCCCCTGCTGGATAACCCCAACATGGCAGCAAGCGTCTGGTTCTTGTCTTCTAAAGAAAGTGCAGAAAAAATATCTGCGGCGATCTTCATCAGCTTCCTGCACTGACTAACATCGGAGTTCTCAGCGTGTAGGAGACTCATGAGGGTAGAGGAGAGGCTGAGGAGGGTACGATGCTGCCGGAAAGCGGCTTGATTTTCCTCCAGGCAGTGAACCCAGAGCTCAGAACGAGCCCAGGATGCCTGGCCTGCAAACAGCTCTGCAAAGCTGTGGTAATCCTGCATGCGGTGAGTGATGATCGCTGCGGTTAACTGAGCCTGAATGTCAGGAGTGTTCTCAGCAGCAGGAAGGTCCAGGGACTTGAGCAGCTCTCTGAGCATGTTCGTCTCTGTCGCAGTTTCAGGAACTTCATCCAGAGCCGTCAGGACTCTCTGGATGCTCTGTTGAAGCCGGACGGCAGAGAAACACAAAGTCAAAGGGTCGGTGACCACCAGAAGGCCTTTATCTTTCCAAACCTGTACGAGACATACGATGATCTTCAAGGCTTCAGACAGCTTCATCGTGCTGGGCTGAAATGGAGACGGTGACAGAGAGGCACTCAAGTTTTTCTGAGCGTCTCGAATAAGTTCAGCACTGAGGGTCTCAATCTTTCCTCTGCAGCTGGACATTTTACACAAAATGTCCAACTTTTCTGTTACAGGAAGAATGACTTCCTGCGTTATGAGGAAGGATGTGTACAGAGCATCAAGAGAAATGGATAGTGACTGAAAACACACATTTGTAGAAGCTACCAGATCCATCATGTCTTTCAGCGCATTAAAGAGAACATGCAGGATGTCAGTGTTTGGAGATGATGCTGTCATTTCTGCAGAGTCCAGCTTCAACCTCTTTGCAGCTTGAGGAGAGTCTGAGTTCAGACGGGCAAACTGGTTGGCAAACATCGTCTCTATGGTTTCTTCGGTCTCTGATTTAAGTTCCTCTCTGCCTTTCCACAACTCCCACCAAACGTCCAGAAAAAATCTAACATCTTCTTCTCCAGCGGGATCGCTCCTGACGTGCTCCGTTAGCCTTCCCAGCTCCATGGCGATCCGATCTCGGGGAAGAAGGAGGAGGAAACGGGCAAAAATAGGCGCAGCAGCAGTCGACTTCACCAACTCCATCAGAACTGCGTGGTTCATCTCAGGGAGGCTGTTCTGGAGGGAGAAGAACGGATTCTCCCTCCAAGCCTTTTCAACATCCTCCCTAGCTTCTCTGCTCAACACCTTCAACCACACGACACAAACAATCCTCTTCTTCCAAGTTAAAGCTTGAAGGTTGGGTCGACTGTTAGGTTCATCTAGTCCACAGATTTCTTGTAGTGCTATTAAGATCGGGCGCCCGACACGGCTCCAGTCGGCTTTGGGAAGCGAGGACAGAGACAAGGGCATACACAGCTTCTCCGCCTGCAGGAAAGACCCCTGAATAATGGCTGAATCTGAAAGAATCAGAAAGTCACAGCAATACTTTATGTTTTAGTTCATTAAGCACCGGCCAGATTTATAACAAATCTTCCTTGTAGTTCATCAAACTACAAGGAAGACATTCCTAACCCTATAAGTAGCTCACTACTACATGTTATAAGTTGTTGAAATTCTAAATCTTGATATGAGTAAAATATAATACAAGAAAATCAACAATCCTCTATCGGTCAGGAAATGCAACAGATTTTGAGTGTTTCTAACAACAGTTTGAATAAACAGTTCTGGAGTCAATGAACTTTGTTGATGCATTTCTCTGGCCTCCTTCTCATTTAATGAGAATGATTGATAGCTGTCAATCATACCTGCCTGTCTCCCGCTACATAACTCCATGTTAGTTATCCCTTTTCGAATTATACATTTACTCATTGCATTATTACCTTTTGTTTACTTATTATGTTATATTTAGCTTTGATACTTACCTACTTATATTATTCATTTACCTATTTTACTCATATTAGGAATCATTTTGCATTTATTAATTACATTGTTTTCGGTTAATTGTTTACTCATTTATTCTGATTTCATGTTATACTATTTTAACCATAAATAAACAATCGTCTGGTAGATAATATCTTATTTATGAAGTGTAAAGGTAACTTTTCTATACAGCAGACGTTAAGCGGACTTCATAGGATCTGAAAACAGTGGATATGCATTTACCTTTGTTCATAATGAGCGCCATGGCGGCTGAGTGAGGAGAAAAGCAGCCCAGTCAGTGAAGGCAGCTTTCGAAACCAGACCAGCGGTTCTGTATCTCAGAACAATCCACTTTACTGGTGTCGGCGTGCTGCAGTTGTCCTCTTATTTTTTTAAACAGCATGTCAACATTTCAAGAGTCCAGCGCTTCCGCTTTTTCAACGTGTGGCAGCGGTCAGCAGTAGCCACAGCGACGCCTCTGGACAACGCCGGTACTGCGGCTCCCACAGCCACGTCGATATATAAAGTTAAAAAAAATAAATAAAATTTTTACAATCCTCTACAGCAAAAAACAGTTTTTATTCTCTTAAGCATTTTATAAAGTATTTTGTAATTTTTTTTTGTCATGCAGTTTTGATATGATTGTCACGTGATAGAAGTTAAGCCGTGTGAAGTTTTCATTCTTCGAAAATGAAAGCGAAAGCTTCCTGACAAACAGTTTTACACGGAGAATCAACGAAGAGATCACCAATGAATAATAATCATGGGTCTGCTGCTGGGTTTTTTTCTATGCTCTTTTATAGCAATCGGTATGTCGTTTAAAGGTGTTTGTGTATTTTGGTAAACATGGAGTCATTTTGTGTGGAGTACCGTGTTATACTAATTCATCATGTATCTTTCCACAGGTGTGCACTGTGTTCATCAGATCCAATGGCTGCCCTGTCAGTTCACAGATGAGCATGTGAGCCTCAATAATGAGGGCCATGTTGAGACTCAGCTCATCCACAGGCAGGCCATGCTGCAGTTTGGTCAAAAAGGAGACGCTCCTGTTAATCCACAGGCCATCACTTTCCTGATCACTGGTAAGTCACTCCCTGCGGCCTGTAAGTCAAGGAAATGGTGCTGGAAACTCTTGCATTTCTGGTTTTGTCCCGTCTGGTGTAGGATCCAAGCTGGACCTGCGGCGGTATCTGGATGGGGTGGAAGCAGAGCAGCTGGAATGTGAGCTGAGAAGGTACAGCACAGAGGGCATGCACATCCACTGGCCCAGCCAGGAAGCGAAGGATTACAACCGGTGGTTCACCTGCACCCTGAAACAAGACCAGGGCCTGTTCACGGTCACCGGCTTCCTCAGACATCCATCTAACGAACCTCCACCGGGGCAGCAGGATTACCGCAGCTGGCCCCCTATCGCTGACACTGAGATCCTGACTACAAATGGTAAACCTCAACAGATGAGAAATACAGTGTTGAAAAAGTATTCTCACCTCTTGAACTTTTTGGAATGACAACAGCAAACCTTAAGTACATTGTAATTAGGGCTGACAAAATTAATCGGATTAATCATGATAAATGAACAAATTTTGTGATGAATTAATTGCTAACTGGAATATACAGAGTCTAAAACAGGCATCTGCTGAAAGAAAAAACACAAAACTGCACAAAAATACATATATTTTGGAATTATGATGATAAAAAAGCTTATTTGTCTGTACGATGTTCAACCCAGGACTCTTAAAGTGACATAGTTCAACTTTTGTAAAAAAAACCTTCTTCCATTAGACACCTTTTGCTAATGTTATTGCAACTATTAATTGTTTAATAAAAAAATAAAAAATAAAAAAAAAAACAGATTAGCACTACATTGTGTTCAAATAGAAAGGGCGGAGCTTTTTAACACGTTGACCTTAGAAGTATGTTTTTTAGCTGCAGGTTCATTCTTTACTACAAATGATCAAATGTAGGCTAAAGGAAAGCTGCACTTTTGCATTTTAGGCAATACAATATTTTATCATTTAGAAAAGGATTTGAAATATTTGCTCATTTGTATGTCATTCAGTTAATCATCAGAAAACTTACTAGCAGAGTGTTTCACTTATCGCAAGACATTTTTTAATTATCAAATTAGAATAAACTCCTATATGTTCCTGAAAAGTGACTTGTTAGTTTTACCTTATTTTATATGTTCTACAAAGACATCTGCACTCAAAATGAGACTAAAATACTTGGTAAGATTTTGTGGTTTTACAGTTTAATGGTTTTTCTGTAGACCGATTTTCCCACCTGAGCTGTAGATCTCTGCAGCTCCTCCAGAGTTACCTATTGGCTTCTGCTCTGATTAACACTCATCTTGCCCAGCCTATCAATTTTTAAAATCTGTTGCCTTTTCCTTCCATTTCACAGTAATATAACACTACAGTTTATGTTGGCATATTGCATACGACTCCAATAAATCGCATTAAAATCTGTCAAAAGTTAGAGGGGATGTAAAACCTTTGAAGTTATGAGGATCTCATACTTCAAAATCTGAATAACGGTGTTCTTCACATATTGATGTACGGTTTAACTTTGTCCTGCAGTTGCCATGGTTACCAAAACACAGACTCCCTCTGTGAAAGCCACCCTGGGTTCTCAGCAGAGGCTCCACTGCCAGTTCGCCGTCGATCACCGGGGAGCAAACGTCACGGTGGAGTGGCACTGGCAGCAGCGTGGAGAGAGGACCAAACTCTTCAGCCACTGCAGCCGGACGGGGCACATCCAGGGCTCCGGAGTGGGGAAAAAGGCCCTCGCTGGAGGAGATGCCACCTACACCCTGCCCTTCGCCAAGATGAGCAGTGAAGGGACATACATTTGCTCTGTGCTTGTAAATCCACTGTTTGGGAATCAGGACGTTGTGCTGCATATTGAAGGTGAGAGAGGGAGCTTGTCGGTCAGGTCAGTAAATAATGTCGCCTGGTTTGGGTGGGAGTAAAAGTAAAATTGTTTTAATAATAAATTCCAACAAAAAAATGGGGATTGAATATTAAAAATAATGATTTTTTTTTAAATTCACAGTTATTAAAACCCCTTAACCTGCAATGTAACACCCGCATACCGTTGTTTATTGCATTTTCCGGGGGTGAGATTAAGGGATTTAACCAGGCAATTAATTACATCCAGTTTGGAAACCCAAACATTTCTCTCCTGGGCGATATGCTCCAACTCAGGAGTTATAAATAATCCTCCCAGCATAATCCAGGCTGTCCTCGCTGTGGGATGAATACCTTCAAAGTGATTCACATTGGAGGAATCCTGTCCAACAGAACCACCTAAACTGACTCCTTCTGATGCAGAGGAGTAGCAGCTCTGTCCCAAGTTAGCCCTGGAAGACGAGGCTCACCTCATCCACATTATTTCAGCCGTTTCTCATTACTGAAGGCAAAGGTCGGAGTCTACATGGCCTGGGAAATTAAAAGCTTTGCTTTTTTGCTCAGCTTTTCCCCCCCCATGGCAAACTGGAGTCTGTCTTTGTATGGAAACAAGGAAGAAAGTATTTGAGAGGCTGCACCAAGAACCCTTTAATTGTTTTTCAAGACTGATTGAAAATCTACTTGCTCCAGTTTCTAAACACTAGAAAGCTTAGTTTTTTAAAAGAATCATTGTACATTTATCCAGTATTTCATTGGTTTTTCCTATTTAAAACTGAAAATTTCATCCTTTTAGAGCCTCCCCGTGTCACCCTGAACGTGGGCCCTGTTCTATCTGTGCTGGCCGGCACTGAACACAAGATTATCTGCGAGGCAGAGAACTACTACCCTCTGGACGTGGAGATAAAGTGGTACGAGCAGGACCCGGCGGCGTCGGGTCAGCGCGTCGGGGCCCCTCTTCCCAAGATGCTGCAGAACATCCTGCTCTCCAGCCACAAGCACAACCAGGACATGACCTACTCCTTGTTGGGCTTCTTCTACCTCAAGGCTTCGCTCGAGGCTTCTGGGAGGCAGTTCACGTGCATCGTCTCCCATAAGTCGCTAAAAATGCCCATCAGGAAAAGCTTCATCCTGCAAGTGGAAGGTGAGAGCTCACCTTCACTGCAGAACCACTGTCCACCAGCAGATGGCAGCAGAGGGTCATGTCTGTGGTTTGTTCTCTCTGTTCAGAGCCGACCAGCTGGACCTTTTACCTCATGGTTTTCTTCATCTTGGCCTTCCTGCTCGTTGTTCTGGTTGTGATGCTGTCTGCCCTGCACACAGGTGACCAGTCGCTTTAAAATGATAAGAATATAAGACCGATGTGAATTTATTATCTAAATGAGACTTGCATTTTTTTCTTCCACGCAATGAAAAAGTCTAAGCAGGTAAAGTTACACTGAATGTGAATTATTTTTGAGTCAATTACCAATTTTAGTGTAAAATGTAGGAACAACTTGATAAGTGTGTGTAATCTTTGTGTGTTTCGAGCAGGATAAACCATACTGAGCAGCGATGGATCATGATGGGAATTAACACAACCAGCCTGGACTTTCTGACTCCTTCCTTCATGTGCATTTTATGATGATCATGATGATTTGGACTTATGTGAAGCTTCTGTTTTCTACATTGCACTGACTTTAATGGAATTTTAAGAATGATAATTCCTGGATATGAAAACTTGACAAACAAAGAAACAAAAAGATTACCCACTTTTGACAATTTAATATGTCTTTTGCTACTAATTGAGGTGTGGAGCCCCAGCATGTATTCTGAGTAATTATTGAAGAAGTTGTATTTATTACCAGAGCTACAATTCCATGCAAAGGTTTTCACCTCCTTTGACTTTTTCACCCCCTCAGTTTGCAGCAGTACAGTCAATATTTCATGCTATTTTCAGGGTTTGATGGTGTAAAGCAATTCAAAGAAGTGAATAAATCTCAAGAGGGAAAATGATGCAAGCCATGGTTTGCAAAATTTTCACAAATAAAAATCATAAAGTGTGCCGTCCATTTATATGTCTGCCTTCTAGTGAATATTTTGTAGAATCACCTTTAGATGATTCACTTACAGCTCCAAATCTTTCCAAACCAAAACATTTGCCTATTCTTCTGTTAAATAGTTCAAGATGAGGCAGATTGGATGGAGAACATCTGTGAACAGCAGCGTTTAATTCCTGCCAAAGATTCTTAATTGCAATTAGGGCTGGACTTTGACTGGACCATTCAAAAACATGAAAATACTTTGTTCTATACCAGGAGTTTGCAACCTTTACAACCTAGAGAGCCATTTTTTCTCTCAGTCCAGTCAAAAAAACAAAACCCATTTAGAGATGCAAAAGACAACAGGATATTCCTTTATTTGTAGGATGGAAAATGATGCAGAAAAAGTATATAGATTAAAATCTAGTTACAAGGAAAAAACAAAATTCAGAGCAAATCTGAAAAAATAAATATTTAAAGACATCAAATGGGTCTTTTTAATTTTATTAAGTTCTAAAGTTACTAAGTATTTCTGGCTGTATGTTCAACAGCGTTTGATTTAGGAGCAAAATTTTGCACAGTGACAGAGAACAGACAAATCTTTGCTTTGAAAATATTTAAAGTTAAACAAATCCCGCCATTATTTACTTGACAAATACTGAAGTAGTGCAGAAAGTATGCAGGACAGATTTACTCCTGTAAACAAGCAGAATACAGTTTTCTTTCGCTTGCACTTACTTGTAAAGCTATTTCACTTTATTAATGGAGGATTTATTAATGCCATAGTGGGTACTTCACACTTTATTTGTCAAATCTGTTTGATATTCTCTTCTCACAAGAACGGATCTAAGCATGATTTAAAAAGGCAACCAAGGACTGGAATGAAATGAATAAAAGCTGTAAATCACTTAAAATAATAACAATAATAATAAAAACTTTCAAAATAAAAAACTCTTTGTTGTAATATATACACTAAGATACATAATAAAAAACACAATCATTTAACTAAACAGTAAAATAGAGGCGCTACTGATGTGAGAGGGATGAACAGCGCTACACAAGATTGTTATTGACAGCGCTAAGACCCGCCTCCTGGCTCTGATTGGTTGTTTCTACAGGGACAAAGCAGACAAACATAGTTTTTTCAAATTTAATCTGTCTCGTACCATACTGTATCAACGTAGTGATATATTTTATAATGTACAACCAGATTTGCTCTGTTTCTTTGAGGTTACAGAACTCTGCATTGCCCTCATCACAGGAAAAAAAAAGCCACTCAGCGTAGAGTGGCTGAGTGAAGGTGGTCTGGACTTCACTCAGATCATTTCAGCACAAATTTTTTTTTTTTTTTATTAACTCAAATTGGAAACTGTTGTCACTAAATTTAGGCTCGGTGGACATTACATCATGCACTGATAGCCACGTCCAGCGATCCAGACGTGATGTCCTCACTCTGAAAATTTTCACACATTCCTTGGTATCAGTCATGCTCATGAATCCAATTATTATTGTTCAGCTGAGAGATGGACTAAGGATCTTTAGAAAGTGGATTTTGCAGGTTTGATGCAGTTTGTAGGAACTGTTTTGAGAAAAGCACTTACTGGTTTGGAATTGTCAAGAATGATTTGAGCAATGCACCAAAGCGACTGAGAAAAACTGCCAATTATAAACTTTGTCCAAATTCTATTCTTTGTTTCAACAAAACATTTTTGGTGTTTTTTTGGAAACACCAAAAAAAAAAACACCACAAGGCCAGAAGTTTGATGATACGTCAAACTTGATTAAAAAGAATTGGTTCGATATTTACATGGCATCAGATTGATACCAAAATATGCAGTATCACACATTTGGATTATCCAGAAGTTTTAGTCATGAAAGAGTAGTGATGCTCTTACAGAACCTCTCTCTTAAAAAGATACAATATGAAGTGTAGTGAGCAGAGGGAGAGACTGGACATGGTGTCCTCTGTGGGATGTC
This sequence comes from Poeciliopsis gracilis, assembly GCA_911649635.1. NCBI lineage: Eukaryota > Metazoa > Chordata > Actinopteri > Cyprinodontiformes > Poeciliidae > Poeciliopsis > Poeciliopsis gracilis. Next base: position 3,123,256 of record CAJVRI010000884.1, on the reverse strand, counting down.
AGCAGGATTAGATAGGGCTGGAAGTGAGCAGGCCTCTAAAGTCAACAGCAGAGAGGATGCTGGAAGGACGTGACCTCAAGACCTGAGGCGAGCTCTGGGAAATAAACTGGCTGTTGATGAAGTGAAAGCATAAAAACTGGCAGACAATATCACAATTTTTTTTTAGCTAAAAAACAAAACAGATTTGTGGATTTCTTCATTGCTCTTCTGGAAGTACTTCAGAAAAAGAATAAACAGCCTGCTCACCAAGTCCAAAACCTGCACCTTTTCCAGGAAAAGAAACAGCTCAATCAGTTCATAACACACACACTGATAGCTGGTTGTTGCGCAACACAATGATGTCACTCACCAACACTGAGCCAAAATCCATCTCAGTCATATCCATCAATTTTTTTCTCTGCAGCTTGGCACACACACACACACACACACACACACACACACACACACACACACACACACACACACACACACACACACACACACACACACACACACACCCACACGCACACACTCACACACTCACACAATGTCTGCTGTATCAAAGTGTTGCCACATCAGCTCCTTGGCTGGCAGAAGGGCCCTGCTATTGCATTACATCACCCTTTCCTCATCCAGGCCCTGGAGCTGAACACTCAGCAATCAGCCGCACACACTCAGGCATTCGCCAGCTCCGTAACAGAACCCGTCCATCACGAGGAAACCATATTTTTCTTTTGCTTAAATTCTGGAAAGACGGCATCATTAGCTCTCAGCAAACAGCGGCGCAGCATGTAATCTGTGGCCGCTCATGGGAACGCAGAGGGAGATTTATTAAAGCTGCTGATTGCAAGCAGACGTCACAAGCTGCAGCTCCGCTCAGTCTGCTGCTGTTGAGTCGGCTGCACTGGAAACAGGTCAAACAAAAACACAAGTCAGTGTGACATATGGCAATACTGAACACCAATACTGTGGGTGTGTAATTTCAAGTCAGATATTTTGACTCTTTCAAACCCAGCAGTTGATGAAGCTGGAAAGTTTTCAGAAGAAATAAAGTATCATGAATAAAAATCTCTGTAGAGCTTCAAAAAGGTGACTAAAACAGAAAACTGCAGTGAAAAGGTGTTGGATCCCTTACAGATTTCTTCTCCATTTGCTTTTTAGTCACACTTAAATGTTCCGAATCATCAAATTATTTTTTATTTATTTAACCTTTATTTTACCAGGAAAAGAACCAATTGAGATTAAATATCTCGAGTCCTGGCCAAAAAAAATACACAGTTAATAGAAAATGTCAAGCCTTAAAAAACAAGTACATGACACTGGATCCACCTCAAGAACTTTTAGTCTGGATTTAAATGAGATAAATTCAGCGACTATTTTTTGTAGGAAGTTCCAAGAGGAGGGAGCAGAAGCATTACCAATTTAATCCAAGAAAAAGAGACAGAAAGAAGTAAGAAATCAGGCGAGAGAAAAATGTTGAGTCAATCATTTCTAATTGCAATTGCAGTTCAAATGTAGGCTGCCAGAGTCCAAGTTGTGCCTTGTAAATAAAACCTAACCAATAGAAGACGTTTATTGGTGTTTAAGTTCTAAGCTGCTCTTGACAGATGCTGGTTACCATAGTGACACTTTTTCTGTTGCCGTTTGTTATTAAAATCAGTTCTGTGTTTTGTTCTTTTTATTTTTTACAAATATTATATTCTAGCATATATCTTGGGCAAATTTGATAGTGTACAGTGTTTCATGAGTAAATGTGCTAAGTTTTGAACATGTTTTTAACTTATATTATTATTAATGTTGTCCATTTTTAGGTATGTTTAATTTCACAAATGTTAACTGCTGCAGTCTGTTGGGGTTTGGTTTTGGCAGAAGTCTCTTAATTTCATTCAGTTTTAAACATTTTGGAGCACATTTATTCATGTTGATGTCTACTCTCAAATTTTACCTTCTACCATCCCAGCCAATATCAGTCCCACGTTGCTTTTCACCAAATGACCTTCAAGATCACTTTGGATGAGTGCATTTTTCTCCGTCGTGGTGCAGGATTCTTTTTGTCAGGTTTAAGTGTGATTAATTGATTCACCCAAACTCTGCAAACCACTTGGCCTGCGGGGGGAACACATTGGTTCTTGTTTTTGCGGTGACTTCCTAACTATTGAACATGTTGGTTACTGTGGGCAAATTACAGCAGCATCAGCAAGAGAATGTAAATGATTTCTTTATTGGAAAGCAACCAGAAGGTAGGCAGGTATGCAGAGAGCAAAGAATGATTTTTGTGCTCCTGTTCTTGTGTTTTAAACAATGACAACTTGCACAAACACTAGCAGCTGTTATTTCTAAGTTTTAAATCTCTATTAAAGAACCACTGCAGCTTGTAGTGTTTCCAATGTTTCTGGGGGATTCTAGCAAAGTTCAATTTCAGCCAGCACTCACTGAGAGCATCTGTAATCAGAACTGTAACGATAATACTACTACTACAACTACTACTACTACTAATAATAATAACATCACATCTGCAATACATTTCATTGTTCATATAGTGAAAGTTGCCACATTTGATTCCAAGATGTCTTTGGCAATGACTCCATTTTCACAGCAACCTGGACTCCCTCTTCTGGCAGTCATAGTAATAAACATAACACACTGTAGTTGAATTTACATTTCTTGACAGTGAAATGTGCATCGTGCTTTTCTACATTTACCTTAGTACAGGGTGAAAAGTCAAACAATTTTGCCACACATTCAGTTATATCTAAAACTGAACTTCTTCACTTGATTCCTGAACAACTCCTATATTTGCCGTGCCTTGTGAACCAAAAATAGCACCAATGTTGAGTCAATCTTTTCAAGCTTACCCAAAAGTAGTCTTTTAGGTAAGTTAACCTTTGTTCTTAGCTTTTGTTAAAAAAAAAAAATAAAAAAAAGGCAAAATTGTTCTTAACCTTTTTTTGGAAAGTTATAATTACAAACTCACAGTGTTTTCTTTTGGAGTTATGTTGTACATAAATATTGGGTTTCGAAAATACAAATCTAGAAAGTGTTGGGTGTATTTGTTTTAACAAGTCAGCATAATGCCGCCACCACCATGGGTGCAGCGTGTTGAGGGTAATGCCTGCAAAATTTTGCATGCAGGGCAAAAAGTTACAAGAGCCCTCTATGTTTGCTGTGTATCTGTATCCAACATGGCTTGCGGCAAACTAAAGAGGTGGGAAGATACCCCCCAAAAATGCAAGAGTAGCATTACTTCAATGCATTTCTACCTCAAGTAAAAATAAAAATAGACTTTCAAGGCAAATAAACCAGAGTTTGATTAAAACTGACCCTATAGTTCAATTTAAAATTTGACAAATCAATTAAACTGAGAAAGAAAAGTGATAATGATAAAACAACAATTCAAGAAAACAATTGCTCAAAAGGTAAGCCAGACACAAACCACAAAACCCATAAAGACAAACAGGAAATAACAGATAAATGTTAGTAGAAGAGGAGGCACAGCAAAGCAAACATGTCAGCAGTAAAACACTGTTTTCTGCTATGATGATAAGCAGTGTCATTTCTAATCCACCAGCAGCATTGCAAAAGAAACGCGCACTTGCCAATTTTCATGTCAAAACACACAAATTACAGCACACGCAGTCACCAGTCACAGTCTCTGCTCCATCTTTCTGCAACGTTTATGAGCTCACTCAGGATGAGTTTTATCAGAGCTCTGGAGAGCTCATAAATCAGTGCTGTGTTGCTTTTACATGAGGAGTGTGAGGGTCCATACGTGTGTGACGCACACACATGTAGATGAAGGGAGAATAATGACTGTATTTCCCTGAACACCCCTTCAGACTCTTTAACAGTCTGGGAATTCGTCTTGCTGACCTTTCCCGCGTTGCACTGTTTAGGAATCATGACTAACTATATACACACACACGCGTCACACACACATATAAAAACCTTCACACATGTGGCCTCCTCAAAATCCCAGGTTGGGGAAGGCTTACAGTGGGGTTTTGTACATACTGTACCGCCTCAAGATTACTAATCCTGGTCATTTTAAATCATATCTAAGTACAGATCCATTTTGAACAAAACCTTTTTAAAAATTTTGACATAGGTTGTTAGGCACGGGAGTTTTCATCACTAGACCTCGAGATCTGCAGTCCTACAGGTTTTACATGCGTGCCTGCTCCAGCACAGGACCTGGAAGACTATTTTACATTTAGGCAAATAACAGCTTTAAATATTAAAGCGTGCGACATACTGGCGACCTGTCCAGGGCGTACCCCGCCTCTCGCCCGGAACGCAGCTGGAGATTGGCACCAGCAACTCCCGACCCCGTTAGGGAGAAGGGTGACGGAAAATGGATGGATGGATGGAAATATTGAAGTGCAGCACAGTGTTTTTTTTTTTTTTTTCTCACAGTGTGAATGTTGCAAACATGGTTTTATTCAGATTTAATGACAGTAAATTAAACTAACATTTAATCAATACAATTTATTTTAGAAAATATTTTATTGATCCCAAAGCCAAACTAAATGTTGTTGTAGCTCATATTAAATTTTCCTCACAGAGCTGTTGTAGATGCTGAAGGGGATGCTCAAGGATGTCCATAATTTTCTTGATTTTATGAAAAAAAAAAAATCAAGAAAACAGATTTTCTGCTCCGTCATCCCCAGACAGTATTCCCCAGAACTGGTCTTCTTTTTAAAGTCCCTGGTTCTGATGCTGCCACACCAGCAGATGATTTTAGAATAGATTACAACCTTCAAAATAGACTAAGAATCTGCAGCATCTTCAAAAAAATTAAGTCTTTCAGTTTCAGGTAACTATTGTAGAGCTACGTCAAGTAGAACCCAGAAGTACTTTTAAGTGTGTCTATGAGTAACAGGACTGGGAATAAACCAAGCACAGCTGGGAGTTAAGATAACATAAATGAAAACTCATGACATAAACACAATTTATAACTGTTAAACTGAGGATGATTTCAACAAATCCAGCTCCTTTTGGAAATGTCCTCCAAACAGTTTACTCAACAGCAACCAGAAGAGCTTAGCTGGATGACAAAACACAGCACAGACATTTAAACAGGAAATAACGGAGGAGAATCAAATGTGAGTGAAAGAGGAGGAGCACAGAAGCAAACATGTCAGTACCAGAAAACAATTTGATGTTGTGATTATAAGCGGAGTCACTTCAAATCATCAAAAACAAAAGTGTTGCAAAAGAGCACTGGTTTGCCAATTTTCATGTCAGAACACAATTGAATGCAAAGACAGTCAGAGACTCTATAGTCTCTCACTGGAATGAGTTCATTCAGGATGAGTTTTATCAGGGCTTTGGACAGCTCATAAATCAAAAGTGAGTTGTTTTTTACACTTTGTCTGGGTCTCTTCAGTTTATATTGTTGGTTTATATGAACGTGCATGACTGCATGTTGATGGATGGCTTGTTTGGGATGTAGGGCAGAAAGCTGCCCCACATCTTCTGGTGGTGTGTTTTTATACACGGCAATGAAATAGAACAAAAAAATAATAATAAGTCAGATTAGGTTAAAGTGGACAGAATAATGGATCTAATATCCTCTGATTTTTCTGTTTATAAGTTTGGGTAAAATGAACATTGTTCCTTTTTTCTATGTTTTCCAAATTCCAAGCAATTTCGTATTTATGTGCAGAAAATGAGAAATGGTCAAAATAGCGAAAAAGATTCAGCACTTTCAGACCTCAAATAATGCAAAGAAAACATGTTTATATTCATTTAGAAAGAACACATTTAATGTTTTAACCCAGGAAGAGTTCAGAAATTAACACTGAGGATAACCAAGAGATTTTCAATGGGGTTCAGTCTCTTAATTTTGTCTAAAAATATTAATAATATCAAGTTGACATCAGTGTGTCATTTAATTTCAGATTCTCTTTTGGTTTTGTTGTTTCTAAACTCTGCCTCTTCTGTTTTTTATGCAGGAAAAAAAATGCACAAAAGTATGTTTTGTCTTTCTATTGTTTCTGTTCATCATCTTAATGTGTTATTAAAGTATTTTGCAATCCATTTTCTGTCATAGATGTGAACAAAACATTTCCAAGATGAAAAAAAAAACACAAAAATACATAGATGTCAAATGCCTAATGACATATCAAAATTGCAGAAAAACTATTGATATTGGAATCAGTATTGTTATCACAGGTTCACAGATTTGAGTCTCTCATTATCAAATAAAGCAATCTAGAGCCAATAAAACCTTTAAAAAATCGCATGAACCACTACAGCCTCACTTCTTCACCTCTCTTGCTGTGTTTTGGTGTAGACAGGTCCAGGGTTCAGACAGGAGTGGCTCAAAGGTAGTCATCCCAGACAGAAACTGGTTTCCCTTCCTAGGGATCGCCCACTCAGCAGAAAAAGCAGCACATCACCCAAAAGTGCTGAAAACCTATATGTTGTTTTTGTGGATGCTTTTAGTGGGAATAAGTTTATCTTAACAGATAAATTTACATGGAAAAGTTATGGCTAAGTCATATACCCACCCATAAAGTCAACACCAGTGATAGAGGTATATTTACATTCTTTGCAAAATACATGTAGATTTTGTCAGTAACAATGTGTATTGTTTAAACTGAGAATTTCAGTCACTGGGTGCATCTGATACAGTGATGTAAATATCAAAGCGACGTTCTTGACGTCAGAATTCCCTGAAACATGACTAAACAGCTCAGGAGTGTTGTTTGCTGCTTATCTGACCACCATTTTTATGTAAAACTGTGGTATCCTGGTGAAAAATAACAAGAAGCCACACGCACGTCCTCCCCTCAGTGTTGCACATATCTATTTTTCCCTGAAAAAAATCACACGCAAGCACATAACAGAGCTCTGATGTCGTCTCAGAGTCTACGAGCTACGTGGTGAACCAGCTGGCACAGTTCAGCTTGCAGATGAAGATAACTGTAGAGGCAGGCCTGTTGCTGTTTGTCCACACTCCACAACAAACACCCAGCTTTAAAAAAACATGTGTGTTACCAAGGATCCTCATTATCTACTGGTCCTGTTGAACCCACCCTGGAACTGAGCCTTATCCTCAGAGTCTAACCGTTCTGTTTGCGTAAATCCAGCAATCACTGAAGCTTTAGGCTCAAGAACATTACAGCGACTTGAAATTGATATGAAGTTGGCAGAAGCACGCCTCTACACTCCTTCACTGTTGTCTCCAAGGGCCACTATCACTTACTGGTACTCCCCTTCAGTTTCCATGTAAACATAAACAAGGAGACAAACAGACGGTAAAAATACAGCATCATTAACCTCCAAAAATCACCTTCTTCAAGTTGATGTTTGTTGACAGTCAGTACTTTTCCATCTCTACATCTTCACCGTCTAGCGTGTTCTTTAGGGGAGTTTTATCCCAAAAAGATTCACGTTTTCTGTCAGTTTCAAAAGTGCATTATGTTTTTGTGTTTAGTCCACTGACTTGGTGCTTTGTAGAACCTCCCTGGTGTGTCTCTCTCAGCTTTGCTCATCAAGAGACTGAAATTTGTCTCTATTCTTCTTTGTTACCTCAAGCTTAGTCCAATTGGAAGAAGAGCATTCGGATCAGAATCTTTAAAGTCTTGCCACACATTATGAATTAGATTTAGCGTGTTTTCGCACATGATAATCAGGTATATTCCGTTCAATTGTGGACCAAACGCAATATTTGTTACATTTTCATTTGCCGTGGTTCGCTTCCGCACTGCACCATGTCAGATGAACCAAAAGCTTGTTCGAACCGTCGCCTGTGGTGGCGTTGCACCAAGAACCGCAGAAGGAAATGACATTGAAAACCTCTGAACAACACATGCGTGAAAATTTGTTTGTTGCAAATGTAGACAAAAGTGTTTTGGCATCAGAATTTAGCAGTCGTGGATTTAGTGGACCATGAGCCATTCCTCCACTTGTTCTGGTTGCATTTACCCAGCGCGCTCTGCCCTGCGTCTGCTTCCTGCTTTTTGAGCGCTCCCTGGTCTGTCAGAGTTCACTTTAACCGAACCAGAGTTCAATTAAAGCTGACTAAACAGGGTTGGTGTGAATAAACCCTTAAATAACAACAACTCAGTTACGTTTCACTCTAAACTTCCTGGATTGCTGTAATGTTTCTACAGATAGACCTTTAAACCCATGAAGTGTTCTGTGATATACTGGCTTGTAGAATAACTTTGACAGCCAGGCCAGACTCTGCAAGCATGAGCTCATGGCCTGCATGTAATTTTTTTCTTTATTATGTGCTAAAGTTTCATGCAACATGACCTCAGGAGCAAAACTGGCAAGGAAGAAAGTTAAGTTTGAAAACAAAGTGAAGGTTCGTTGGTGATATTAGATAAATGATGCAATCATTTATTTATTTTTTTTTAACCCTGGTTGTTGGAAATCTTTCTGGTGTTTTTCCACATCTGTTCCAACAGTTCAGTAGGAGAAGGCTGACAGAACAAAATAAAAATAAATAAAGTTTAAAACTGAAAACCACCAAACACAAGTTCCAAAACAAACTTGGGTGAGGAGATTTCCCACTAACTGGACAAGGATTATTATCATCATCCAGCACTATGCAGAAGTTAAAAGTGAGCCAGTGGTTTGGCTTTAGAATCTAGAGGGGCTTTCCACCACAGTGGATCTAGTGCTATGTCACTGCAAGGCCTAACTTAGTACTCGTTCTTGTAAATATAAAAATTTGTGCTTTAGGCAATGAAACACTCATGCAAAACGAGCAATATTCCCCTTAAAGCTTATGGATGATAAACCAAGTAACTGAGCTGATGAGCACCAGGGGTTAAAATACAAATATAATGTGGCACTGAGCTAGCTTTAAAACATTTTTATCAAATCAGAAGAAGAAAACAATGAAATGAAATGTTTAACTTTTGTCAATCATTATCTCTGCCCTATGTGTACCACTAAGGTATTGCAGAAAGTGTTCACAAGTTTTCTGGAAAAATCCAGAATACATAGAAGCAAAGTTGAAATGTTAACACTTTAAGATGTCAAATAATACACCCACCTATGCATATTTAGCAAAAATATTAGATGGATAACTAAAATTAATTTTACAGATATCTTTAGATGGCATTTAGCTCCTAATATGTTCTGGGATTTTCTGGGACCATCAACACAATAGTGTGACAGCTAATAACGCCAAGTTCACATGGCAAGACTTATGCTAGTTTCCATAGACGACATTTTGAGGAACAGCACAAAGGTGATTTTTATGTTTGTACTTAGTCTTTCCTGTTCTGTGTAAAAAGTAAATTTTTTCAGGCAAACTGAAACAGTAAACACATCATCGGCCCTAAATAATCACCAAATGCTGCTCTTTATTCCGACACCTCGGTCAGCCAAATCATATCCTGACATGTAACAGCAAGCCTATAACATCACGAGTAAGGAGAAGTCAAAGATGAATACAGTTAGATTAGATCATCATTAAATCATCTTCATGCTCGTGCAGTACGTTGAACTCATTGTTCTGAGAACTGTTTCCTGCATCCAGAGATTAGAGCTGTGTGTTTCAGTTTATTTAATGTGGTACCGGCCCTAACTTGCCTTCTGCCTAGCAAACCAACTGAATGTCTTAATATATCTGGATAAAGTTGCTGCAGTCAGAAAGAAATCGTGCAGCACACCTAAATCAAAATAAATGATATGTTTATGCAGAGCTGAGTGACATATTGATTAGGGAAATTGGTCAGTTGATTTAGGTATGTTGGTGAAGAGGTGCCTCTAAAAGTTGCAAAATCGTAGTTCTTGTCGGCTGGATTTGAGAGAGCTTGTTGTAGGGGTTCACATCAAGCAGAAAATGTATTTGGTGAATCTGAAAGAATTTTATTTTGTGGTGTAATGTCAACTGTTTTGGGACTTTTCCACATTTCCTCCTCCATTTTCTAACACAATTGGGTCCTTGTGTTTCTGAAAGTGCAAATTTTCCAAAATAGCACTACAAGGAGTAGATATTGTGTTAAAAATGTTTCAATAGAGATCTCCATTTCCAATCCTATAAAACCATCCAGCCAAAAAGGATTAAGCAATGCCCGTGATTTTCTGAAAATCCAAACCTCTTGGGGACAATCCTGGTTAGCTCAGAGTCTGATGTTAATCACCAAGAAAAGGTCAAAAATGAATTTCCTTAAAATTCGATCATTTTCCAGGAAAGATGTATTAAGCAAGGTCATTCTGTTAAATACATCACACTTTAAATTTATTGCAGTCTGGCAGTAGCCAACAGTGAGACACATTACACATGGTGTTGTGACTCAAAGTCAGTTGTTGCTTCTCTAGCTTGACAGACACTGTACCTGCTGGCTTTAGTCCCAGAAAACTGACACATTGTTCTGTTCCTGCCTACGTGTTAACATCAGACATCACATTTCACCCGAAAACCTGCCAAAAACACCAAACACCCTAAACTAGTGACATAATAGTTTCAGTGGGAATCTGTCTTGTCTAAACTGGCTTGCAGTTTGCAGCCAAGTTATGATGTAATTAACACCTCAGAAGGTGACTTTAACAAGTTGCATTTGGAGCATGGAGAGGCAGAGCAAAAGAGAAACAATGTGAGACGTTTTGTGGATATTTTTTGTAAGTGTGTGAAAACTGTTCTGTTTCCTCATAAAGTACGGTTATTTTTCAGGGTGTTTTGGCAGATACAACTGCAATAAAGCCCACACAAAAAGGGAAGATATTTTATTTGGTGTTGGTGTGTTTCAAACAAGTCAGAACATTTAGGACCTTTTTACACGCCAGTGTTTTTTAAGAATGTGGAAAGGTTACGGAAAGATTATCCCAATAAATCATTTGAAGTTAGAAAACTTCAAATGTTTTCAGCAATCAATCATGTGCAGAATCTGAGCACATATTGGTTGAAAATGTATTATTATGTACAATCTAAGCTAACATAAGTGGTTTATGCCGAAGTGGAGCTGGATGAGGGTGTGGAAGGGACTGTCCACTGCTGCAGAGCCTTGCCACTCCCAAATCTTATGTTCTTAAAACCATACTTATAAAAACCAATTACTTGAAGCTTCGTAAAGCCTTGAAATTAAGTGTTAATTCACCAAAACTATGTAATAGTAGGTTGCTGAAATACATCTTTATTTATTTATGACCCTGTGTAATTTAGCATATTGTTTTCAGGGTGGATTCTTTGACTTTAAAAACCTTTTGTCTTTTTTAACTTCATGTTGTGGGGAATAAATCCGAGTGAGAGCATAACTTTAGTTCCATCCCATATTCAAATTATGATCAATTAAATTAGCGTTGCATTTTGGATCAATTTTGCACCTAAATTGCATGACTGCAATTAAAATGAGCTTTATGTGAAATAAATCAAAAAACAAAACTAATGTGTCACAATAACATGCAGAAAGATTATCAGTGGCAGCTTTGCTTAAACTAAACCACATGCAGACTGACTCATTTTCGTGTTTAGACGTGGAACCGTTTGGCAGTTCACTCTGGCACAGCTATGCTTTTTGCATGCATTGCTTGCATCTGTACATGAGTGAGTCTGTGTGTCTGTTTATGGAAGGCAGGCTGAGGGCAGAACAGACATATTTGTGTTGCGTTTAATGGCTGCGCTGACGTACACCGATCTCTGAACGTGAACTCTGAGTCCTCTTGTTAATGTTTACGGCTTGCATAACACTATGACTGCAATGCTGATGGGGGGATTTATGAGGAGCTAAAGATTGTATGCCCCCAACCCTCCTGAAGAAATGCATGGGGGCACAGGGTGGATGAATGTGGAGTAGAAATTAAAGAGTAGTTAGAAGAATGTGGTTCATGTTGGGATCTTTAGCTGTATTGCGTCACCATATTTATGCTAGCACATCTATAATTAACAGCATAATTAGAAACAACAAAATCAGTAATTGCTCTATAGAAGGCATTATTCCTTTGCATACAGCTCAGAAATTATTACCAGCTGTAAAGCAAGTTAAACAGCATTAAAATAAATTCATGGAACAAGACTGTCAAAGCAGATTAAAATAGTTTTCATTTAGCATTTTTATTCTACTTAACAGACTATGAATGTCAACATCTTTTAGCAATAAGGATACACTGAAAAGACAAAGAGCCTCCGACTAGTTTCTGTTGAGCTCTGCTCGATGAATCACACAGGTATATGGTTTTCCTGTAAATGTCACAAGGAGAACAGTATGAGAACTGTCTCACCATCTGAATCTGTCATCTCCTGGTTAAGATTTCTACCCTTGTTTTGACTTAGTGGCATGCACTTGAAGGCAGATATCTCTACCGCAGATCTATGCTTGGCTTGATTATATTTGATTTCTTCCAGTTCAGTTTCACTGTTGCAATGTTTAACGGCATTCAGAGACGGGCCAGTGAAACACCTTCCACAACAAGTATGTGAAACAGAGCATCACAAAGCTGGGAGTCGCTCGACAACAAGCATGTCGACACTTGGCTCCCATGAAGCATTAGGGAGAAGTGGTTTATGTTTTTTGGCCATTTGACAGCAATTATTTCCTCATTCATTGATGTTTAAAAAGTTTTATATATACTGTTTTTTTTCCACAGAGAAAAATATCTAACCCAAAAAAGCCCAAAGAAAATCATTTCATGTTTACATTCATGAAATTTGTTTTCAAAATGTCAAATTGCACAATTATTTGGTCAATGAAAAAGCATCTTTAGACAGTCTTTCTGTATTGACGGAGGAGTATTGAATTTTATGAAGATCAGATGAGAAAATTAAGAACCCATCCTCATAAGTAATCATGGAATGTCTGAAATCTCACCTCTACATTGAACTGGGTTTGGAAACATCAAGCCCCATTGCCAGTTTCCTAAAGAATGAAAAAGCTCGACATGGGGGGTAATGTGGGTTCACTCTGGGTCATAGTGGTCCAACCACATTACATGCCGAATCATTGTTACTTTAAGGCAATGGTCTCAAACTGCATTCCTCAAGGCTCAGAGTTCTGTAACTTGTCCCACACACTTGAATTAAATGGCTAAACTACCTCAATAGCAGGCAGTCAAGCTCTATGGAGCTAAGCTAATCAGCTAATGTTGGAACCAGGTGTGCTAAAGCAGAGAGTCGTCTAAAAGCTACTGGACACAGGCATGTTTGATTTAACTACAGTATGTCTAATAGGATTCTGACTTGGTCAGAATATACTCATGACTGTCAAGTTTTAGATTTTAGTAAACGGGAAATTTCGTCAACCAGAGCAATTGAGAACGGGGGAGGAGAGGTGCCATGATATGAGACAGGGGAATGAGAGGACTGCTACTCAAGAGGTCTAAGAAATCCCTCTTACATTTAGTGCAAGTGTTTTCACTGTACAGTTCCATATCTATTTTGCCACCAAACGAGACAAACCAGACTAACATTGTGAGGATTTGGTTTTTCTGTGTATTAATTTAGGTTTCTGTGTTCAGTTGAGTCTTTAATTAATCCCTTGATTATCCCCAGCTGTCCCGTGTTTCCCCTTATTACCTTTCTTGTGTAATTAAAGCTACCTGTGTTCCCTGCTCCTTGTCAGATCCTACTGGTGTCTATGGAGTTGTCTGTTGTCATTGTCTGATGTCTTGTAACCAGTGCTACCAGTATGTTTGAGTTCTTAGTCTCATCGTTCACCTGTGCTGCCTGGATTTCTGTTCACTTCTTCAGTAAACCATCATTTACTCTTCAAACCTGGGCCCACCGTGTCTACCTCACCAGCAACAAAACCACTAATCATGATAAATATAGCTTCCAGTAAAAATGATATTTCACACTCCTTTTCCAAGACTGGTGACAACTCTCTCTTTCTCAGTTCCATCAGAACCGGGGACATTTCCATTGGAGGAAAGTATTTTCCTGGATTGTGAACTGCTGTATTGCACAAAACGGAATAGATGATTCCTCTTTAACTTTTCCTGAGCGAGGCACCACAGTGGGTTCAATTAGCTCCAAAATTATAATAACAAGCTAATGATCTGAGAATGAAATTCACTGGCAAATAGTCATTATCTCCACTGTCAATAAAATTCCCACTGGTGGGGTGATAGTTAAACCTTTAACAAATCTGTTTTTATTTACACACACCCCTCTTAGGGGCATCAGTAATCGCAGCTGAGCTAGTGCATTATGGCAGACAAGGACAATGATTGGGTTAGATTAGAACATTTTTCTAGTGATCATGTCAACGCGAACCCATTTTATGGATGTCAGTTGTCTAATCAAGCTAATATCTCTGGCTTGCATTGTTCTTAACTCCCCTGTGTGTTTGAAGGAGAGAGATAAATGCACCCATGCGGAGACAACCTCCCCCTGTAAACACACACTTACTGGCACACACATAGATTGTTGACAGTTTTCAGGAGGGCTTAGTGTCAAAGTATTTGCAGGAGTTTGTCAGTAGCATTGGCACTCACACGCCACTGCCATCTGGTGAGGAATGTTTGCTCTCTTGGGGTCCAATTACGTGTGGAGGGTGGTGCTCCTCTGTTTTCAGTCATAACCTTTAAGCATATAATTGTCCAAATAAGTAAATTGAGTGTCTATAAATATAAATTGAACCAGGAGGATAGAACATATCGCTCCAGTTTTAACGTCCTTACTGACTCACTGCAGCTCAGAATAGACTCTGAAATACTTTTATTAGTTATAAATCACTAAAAGGCTTTGCTCCAAAATACATTAAAAGATTTGTTGTTGTTGTTGTTGTATCAACCTTCCAGACCATTTAGTTCTCCTGGGTCTTATCTGCTCTGCATACCAGAACCAGAACCAAACATGGAGAAGCGGCGTTCAGCTTCTATGCACCACAAATCTGGAACAAACTTCCATAAAACTGCAAAACAGCTGAAACTCTGAATCCCTTTAAATCAACGGTAAAGAGCCTACGCTTTACAGTTAATAGCAAATGGCACATTGATCAACATATTTGATGTGCATTGATGATTTTGATGATGGCATTTGATAAATGTAATGTTTATTGCTTGTTTCACAATTATGATGCTTTTATCATGTAAATCATTTTGAACTGCCTTGTCACTGAAATGTGTTTTAACATGACTTCAAATTCACACAAAATGTTTGATTTTTATGCTAAATGTGAAAGATTTTTGGGTCCGCTTTCATTATTCGTTACATAAGCTTTATTCCTCTTGTATTTTATTTTATGAAAATAGAAAGAGATAAGTAGAAACAGAGAGACAAAGTTGTTCTTTCTCCCCCGTCTCATCACATTTACTACTCTTTCCTGTGAGGTTCTCCACTCTAACACGCCCTCGTCTCTGATACCTCCCTTTCTCCTCCCTCCTCCGGCCCAGAAGAGAGGAGTGCTCAACCTGAGAGAGCCGGCAAAGCACAGAAGAGCTCAGCGAAGACACCGCAGGACACATTCATACAGCTGTTCAAAGAAACCCTCCGGATCGGAGCTGGGGTAGGCTTCCCTGCAGAACTTTGTTGCAGCATTGAAAACCAATCTTGTCTGATGAGATGGTTAATGAGATTGTCTTGGTGTCTTGTAATGTTTTCAAACTGAATTCAGTATTTCTTTATGTTTAGATTGACATCATTTGGGAATTGCTGAATGAACGTTGCATGTTCTAATCTTTCATTTCCATTTTGCAGAATGAGACATTGATTCTTGAAAAGCAGAGCTTGAGAAAGAAGAGAGACGTCAGGAAGCCTCATATCAGGTCTGAGCTGGAGGAGTGGGTATAACACAGTCCAGACCTTTGGCCCACCCCACCCCATCCTTCTAAGTTTCACCTCTCAACCCTGGTGTGCATCAATCCCTACTCCCTCAGCAGACTGACTGAGGAGTGTCTCCAGGGGCCAGTAAGCTCAGTCTCAGACGTTAACTCAAACACGGTGAGGCTTTTTTCCATAGCTGTCACCAGCAGCAGCAGCTGGGCTCATGGAGGCTCAAACCCTGGCTCAGATGGAAGACTTATGTCACCACCGTTCTCCCTCTCCAGAGGGGGAAACCGTGTGTTCAGCTCTGACTCGTTACGAGAATACTTTGCGGGATGCGATCAGAGAGATCCATGCAGAGGTCAGCAACTTTAAGCTCGATATAGAGAGGCGTTGTGATGAGACCGCCAACCTGAGCGGTCCGCTTGGACGGGCTGTGGTTCAGCTCCAGCAGGAGAACCGACAGCTCAGGATCCAGCTGGAAGCTCTCACAAGGCAAGTGGAGCTCCTGAACGGCCTCACCTGTGAGCGGAACATAACAACCAACAACCACAGTCAGAATCACAAGAACGAGCTGCATGACATACAGGAGAACCATCAGGATGTGAAGGAGGTCATCTACGGAAGAGGTCAAGCCAGCACCCAGAACTTCACTTTGGAAAACCAAGCACAGCCCTACAGCAGTCAGTCAGCCCTTTCATCGACCCGTGTCAACCTCATTTCTTCCCCCACAAGCTCCAGCAGTCCTCCTGCTGGCTCCAGAGGCTCCTCAATGATGAGCCCAGGGACGAGCAGCAGCCCCTCCATCACACGCTTCTCCAGCAGAGCTACCTTTGCTGTTTCCAGCAAGACCAACGTGAGTACTGCAAAGTTAGACTCTACATTATCCCAGTGTTGGATGTGTTGTATGACCCTGCAAGTGGGGGATACTACACACTTTCTAGCCACATTGTGTCATTTTACAGCACAATCAAGTGTTATCTTCAGTTGTTGTAAAAATGCTGCTTATATTAAAAGTAACTGAAAAAAGACATTTGACTTTGAAATTGGGCCCATAAAACCAGAGATACAAGTCACTGTCTCTGATTCCAGGAATAAAATGTATTTTGAGAATCTGTAAACAAAATCAAAGATGATTGATCATTTGATTCCGTTAAAATGGAAATTATTGAGCTCATTTTAATTGACTGCAACTCCAAGGAGGAGCTTTGTGGAAACATTTAGACACCCTTGAATTTCTGCCAGTGGAGATTCAATGATGTAATGAACCAATCAAAGCGACACTCCATGCATGTTATTGATGAGAGAATAACGTTAGAGCATAATATAAAACTAGCCCCCCACTACATTTATATTTCCACTTTAAAACATTTTAACGTTATGTAACTATAACAGAGAGGTAATTTTTAATTACTGCCACTTTCACTGACATTTTCTGACTTTTTTTTTTATTTTAACAAAAACCTCAGCTCATCTGTTATCTATTTCATACATTGATCACTGACTTTCAGTCATTAAAAGTTAATTTTTAACATCATTGTGATTGAGCCTTTATGAAGCGCTGTTGACAGGAGAACAAAACTACAATCTGGTAGCTCGCGCTGCAGAGTAGTCTTTCCGGTTTGTTGGAAGTGGGAAATAGCAGCTGATCAGTGACGTTCTTTGTTTCCACTAACCTAATTATTCATTTTGAAAGATGCGTAATCCGCCTTCCAGGTTCTGCTTCTAAATGATACTGATGAAAACTGGAACTATATGTGGTTTTGAAAATTATTATCATTAAAGACATGCATGGCTTTAACTCAGTTCAATAGGTACGTACAATAGTTAAAGTTCAGTTCTTTTATTAAGCTGTACTGTAACGTGGGGTAAATTAAACATCCACCACCCAGTCTGTATTTGTATTTTATGGTCCACCATTATCTTTACATGTAGCATTTATACTGCCTACTTCTCTCTATTTCACTCCAAATTTAAAGTATGTTGCTTATGAAACCATACAACTCAACATAACTCTGTAAGTGGCTTTACCAGAGGAAGCAAAGTATGTTTTCCATCATGGATAATGAGTCATGCACGTGATACCATTCAAAAATGACTTCTTGTTTATTGGAAACATGTTTTACTTTTAATTCCTACTTTGTACAACTTTGTGTCACACAAATCATGCATTATGTTCACAGTTGTTTGCACCTTCTTCAACACATTCCCAAGATGCATTGTGGGTTGCAAATCATTTGACTTTAGCTATAATCTTTTTCTAGCCTATTTGGACAATTTATTTATCTCTTAGCTTATTTCTCAGAATGTTTTAAAAATTATTTTACATTTTTGATCCCCATATTTTTACCACCATTATATAACACTTAGATGTAGCATTTCTTTGTGGCCCACAGTTTCAGAGACGCTTAGTGTTTTAGCTTTAATTATCACTTTTCTTCTTAATGTTAGTATTTTACAGATAAATGTAAAGTTTTTAGTTATTTCACTGCTTTTAGACTTCTCTTATTTCTGATGACTAGACCGCTCTACTCATACTGTTTAGAGCATGTGAGCTTGAGCCAATATACATACATCTTTGTGAAATATTCTAGCATCTTCGACACCATGTCATGATTATTCTGTGCTGTCATCGCTTTACAACTCCCAAATGGCTGTGAGGTCAACTTTTAAAGACCTTCGTCCATGCAAGGATTTTTAGTCTGTGCCTCGTTGGCCTGTAACTATTCTGAACCTCTACCTTACATTTAAAAGCCAAGTACTTTGTGTAACAATAGATGGAAAGTTAAGATACAAAAGCAGAAAGGGATGCTTCAGCATGTGGTGAAGAAGAAGCATTACCACATGCTGGTGGTTTGACTGAAGCCCTCTTGCGTTGTGGCTGTGTGGATGTGTCATAGGAGACACTGGCTGTGTCGCTGTGGTTGCACAATAGCGTTCTGCCAGGATCTTTAAGGATTTATGAAGTGCAGTAATACGAGCCGAGCAGGCTCTTGGGAGGTGAGGTTTGTGTGGTTGAGGGGTTTTTCAGACCTGAAACAAATATCTGAAATCAACTTTGTGAAATGCATGCCCTGGTTAGTCACTGTTGGGTTTGACCTGCCTGAACTGTGTGGACCCAGTGGTTTTTTTAAAGGGAGGTGTTCTGCAACATCCACATTTTTGAGCTTTACACCATGTTGTGATGTCATAACCTCATCAAAAACGTACCTGGGTGTTGACTTGATTCTTTCATGCATGTTTGAGGAATACCTGAATCTTTATGACTAAAATTTCTCTGCTTTTCAGAGGATCTTTCTTAAATCCACTGATTCTTTCTAGGAACTGATGAATGAAACTAAAAATATGCAAATTCCTCCACTGGCTGATTTTTCATTTGATACTAGTACAGTTTAAAAGTTGGTTTTATGATCCAAGTCTGCATTTCATCATGGTTCTTCACTACATCAATGATGACTAAAAACTCCAGTCAGAGTTTTATTGCTGTGTGGTTTGGAGTTACTATCAAAAATAGTTTCACTGTCGCTCTGGGATGTTCTGGAATTAGACTCATTTCAAATTCTCTCAGAATCCTATGATTTATTTTTCTTTTATTCTGGTTTTAAATTATTCCCTAGGCTTGATTTGCTTTAAACCAAACCAAAAAAAAAACAACAACCTTTCTCCTGGTTTCTTCATCACTTCATCAGTTGATGATCAACAAGCTGTTTTTCTTGCAACCTCCTGATCAGAAATATATGAGTTGTTTACCACAGAGTTGAAACTATGTTGAGAGTTTCTAAATATTTAGACTAAATACAAGCTGAGGAACAGCTGGATTATTCAAAGTTATTCTATTGCCAGACAAGTGAGTTTAAGGTGTTTGTTAGGCTTTTATTGATTCGCAATGGAAAACATGAATGTAAGTTTTATTTTAGGAAATGTATTATTTCTGTAGTTTTAACAGTTGTTCATACAATTAAAAAAAACCTACATGCATTTTGATTTTATTTAGAGATTTTTTTTCTCTTATTGTCCATGAACTCTGACCGGCTTTTCTGTCTCTGCTGAAAGAAAACATTCATTTTATAGCTTGGAAAGATGTTGCTACAATATTCCTTAGTGGGGTTAATGTGCTCAGGGTGATGTTAAAGCGGTGCATCAAAGTGTAATTGATTCTTGTCCAGAGATAACATGAACCTCTTGGCTCCTTCTCTTATCTGAGAAAGATAAGAGACAAAGATTATTCACATTATATATTTTGTGTAATGCATTTTTGTCTTAGATTTGTTGTAATGCTGAGGATGTACAATTAACATCAATTTAGGTCAACTTTATTGTGAATTTCCCGTTTTTAATTTGAAAGTGTTACTTCCTGTTGAGTCGAATGTAGGTCAGAAAAACACAGAGACTGCAGAAGGATTGCAGAAGCAAATCCAAAACAATTTGTGATTGTGTGTGCTGTGCTTTGTGGAAAGCACACTTTCATCCCTGACCTCTCTGCTGTGTTTCTTGGTCTTTGTGATGCTGTTTGTTGTCTAACCATCACTAACTAAACTCTAAGGACTTTAGAGAGCAGCTGGATTTACACTCAGATTAAATTACAGACAGATTTTACCTCTTAGGCTCTGAAGGCAACTGGTTGCACCGGATTACTTCAGGGGCTTCAGATTAAAAGAGGCTCATATTTTTTTGTTTTTGCCTAATTGTATCACTTAGGTGCAATATGGACTTAAAGTTTCATCGCAACATTTTGTGGTAATATTGTGTTAATAAAAGTGACGATACTTTTCTTTCCAGGTAATTGTATTGTACAGCAGTCACAGTCTCACAAACACAAATAATGCTCTTGAAAAACATACTTATTTAAAATATTAAGATTTCTTTTAGGACACCAGTCACAAAAAGAAATGTTACTTGAACCAATAAGCTACAAATTAATTGCTGTTTATTGATACTGTCATTGAACAAACAGTGGAGAAAATTGTACAACTAACAATCCCGACAATACGGACAGTTTTGGGGGAGGTAAATACCATTAACTGGAATTTGTTGTGACAATGATAAAATTCTTATCATGCTAAAAAATGTATTACGATGAATGATACACAATACAATAAATGCCCACATCTAGTGTCACTCTAAAAAAGAACAAGGCACTTCAGCAAACAGATGTCGCTCCTTTAACTCATTCTGCATTCACACGCCACTACAACACAAACTTGTATTCAAAATATACAACAAGTGATACACACAAAAATCATTTGCAAATGGATGCTCCCTCTTATCTCTGTAATTTCGAAAGTATGCAGCAGATAGAGCCGAGGAATGTTATCTTCTGTGAAATCAGGTGATCAGAGCCAAATCGACTCAAGGCCACCTTTGTTTCTATGTGTCTCTGTTGTGGGAGATCCCCTGTTGTCTACTTAGCACAACACACAACATCACACTTCAAATGTATTCTGCTGTATTACATCTGCGGACAAAGGTGAGCCAGGACTACTTTACTGTCATACTTAATTTTTTAGTAAAATTAGTACCTTCGTGTTTGAAACCCTAATTATGCCTGGCTCTTCGCGCCACGTCCTCATCTGCCTGTCAACAAGAGATGGAGTAGATCCAGTTCATAAAGTTCAGCTCGCTGTTTAAACAGGTCTGTTGACATAACATGGGGGCCTTTTCCTAACAGATACAGTAAAAAGCTGGAAGTTGGAAGGCGTGTCTGTCCTGCAGCCTGCTCTCCAGCTGTTACCGTACAGCGTCATGATGACTTGCCAAGTCATCGTAAAAAGCCACTCACACACACACACACACACACGATTCCAGCTCCTTCCAGTACCGCACACCTGCACCGGGCACCCGTGTGACTGCTGATCGCTTTCTACGATAAACGAAGCCTTTCCTTTGAAGCCCAGGATACACAGCATGTTATTTACTTTTTCTCCCACAGGTTTATGTGAAACCTTTTCACAGTTTGCTGCATGTTTCTGATTCTCTACAGCAGAATTCACATAAAAATTCTTGTATGAAAACCCAGCCATCTGTGAGATTGTGATTGTATTTGTGAGTTTCCATCTGGAAGGTCTGGAGTTCTGATGGGAAGCAGCTTTAGCGTTTTCTGATGGCTCTCTGGAGCAAGAATAAGCTGAGGTTAGAACGAGGACAAAGATCTAAAACCTGTCCCCAGCGTCCTCTTCCTCTGTTTCTGTTTCTGAACCTGTTCCACGCTTCACAATCTGCAGCACACATAAAACATTTCTGCACATTCTGTTGCCAGTGCAGCTGGCCCAGCGGACCATTGTGTGCGTTCTTGTGCTTCATTGAGAGTATGTGGCGTGTGGAGGGATTACAACACGGACCCTCCTCATCATCACTCCTTACATTCCTGTTCTCGACTACAATCCTTACCGCACGTCAACAAATATCTTCCTGGAAGCAAAAGCTCCTCGTTTCTTACCTTGTCTTTTTTTTTTTTTTTTTAAATGGGAGAGATCTGAATTCAATTGTTTTATTCGGGTTGTCCCAAAGCCAAGCTCAGCCAATTCCTCAGGACACAATGATCTCGTCAATCAGCTGTTTCCTCTCATTCAGCTCAGACGCCTCAGTTTAGAGCCTTTTTGTCTGCCTCCTCCTGCTGCTCTCCACACATGCTTTTCTTTGTCTCATTTAATCAACTCGTCTTTCATTGATTCTTTTGATTCAGTTCGGTTTATTTACATAGCGCCAATTCGCAATCAGTCTTCTCATTTCACCTTGCAAAAAGTAACTTCAGTTCAATCACATACATTCCAACTGATCCAAGTTGTCAAACAAGGAAGCTCAGTTAATTATTCAAATTAGTTACATATTTTTCTATTTATGGAAACCCATAAATAACAGGAGTCAATGACTTACATCAAGTCAATGACTTACGTGAAGTCATTGACTCCTGGTGTGACGAAGTGCCAGTAAATGACTTACGTTGTGTTGTTGACTTTACAGCAATTCCACATATTGAGAAAACACACAATGAATACTTGATTTGATTTAATTTTCGAATCCTGAAGGCAGAGTGTCGGAAAGAGCAGGAGCTTCTTAAAGAGACAGATAACCAGTTTCAAGACATCGAATCTTGAAGTCAGATACCTTTGAAGTGATGTTCAATATAAGCAGTGTTTTTATAACATAGTTTTAGAATGACTGATTGTGCTGTAAAATGGAACTGTTACTGGGAAATACATGACACTCAGAAAATACATCGAAGGTCATAGCAAAAAAAATATGCAAACGCTTACGGGGTATGAATACTTTTACCATACAGCAGAAGTTTTCAGGAAGGTGCATTAGTTTCATCCTTCTTCCCCTTTAAATATTTTCTGTAGCCACACCTTTACAAATAAAGACTCCAGTGCACTGGGCACATTCCGACGCTGCTGCTTGTGTTAATTAGCAGATGTACAGAGCAGATTAGATGTGGCAGGTCAGAGGGCCGACTTATGCTCAACATCAACACTAAGAGACTTGATTTATGGCTCAGTGCACCTCTCACGTCATACATCGGAGGCTCTTTAGAAGATTTTAGGACATTTGTAGATGCTAAAGGCTGTAAAGTCAAACAAGCTTTCACTCTAAAGCACAAAAGCTGCAAATTAAACACAGATAAATAATCACCAGGCACACTTTGTGGCCTTCTCTCTGTCAGCCGTCTGCTACAAAATTCAGTGAAGGCTATTATTGGGGGTGGCAGACAGAGGAAGGAATGAAAGGCAAAAGCATTTTCAAAAGAGTCGAGCAGCAAGCAGCCAGATTTATGGGAAATGTGGTTTTAATTGTGATGAACATCTGCACTTTCACTACCTCTCCTAAAAGTCTGAAGCTGACTATTGTCTCAAGCTTTGTCTCTGCAAGAAACATTACACATACTCACAAAAGGATCTTAGAGAAATCTCATGGTGATGGTAGAAGTTTATTTTAGTTTTAAGCTCCCAAATTGCACAAAGTCAGCATTAATGTTTTTTTTTTGTTTTGTCGTCTCAGCAACTAGAGCTCGGCCATCACTTCCACCTTCCAGAAACATTACTCAACTCAAACCTGATGTTGTCTTTGCCTTAACCTTTACATGTGCTCATGTGAACACCAGGCCGCTGCAGCATTTTATCCCCTTTGCTGCTTTAGATTAGTGAGGTTATAATATCAGCATCATGAACAGATTGTGTTTTTGGAGAAATTCAATGTCATGATCAATATCCAATCTGACTTACACCACTCTTATTCATTTGCACTGAACCTTTTAGCTTGTTCTCACACATGACCGTCCAGTGGCCTTGGTTCAATTGGAGAACAAAATGGCAACGTTGGTTACATTTCCACCTGGTGTGGTTTGCTTTCACGCTCTGTTGTGTGAAATAACACAGAAAAAACCTGTGTCAGTTTTAGCAGTTGTAGGATTCCTTTTTTCTCTATGAGCCATGAGCCATTTCTCCATTTGTTTTTGTTGTATTTACCCAGAATGTCCAGTGCTGTAGTCTGCTTCCTGCTTTTGGAGCGGGCCTCGGTCCGCTTGGTTTTCACATTTGCATTCTAGAGTTATCATTTTTGAGACGCATCAGTTGTTCAGTTGTGCATTCCTTCTTCTCCAAAACAAACGATACTTTCAAGCAAATAAACTAGATGTTTGTTTTTTTTTTAACAAAATATGCATTTTCAATTCAACAACCTTTTTAGCTGCTAAATTATTGAATGATGTAGCAGCAAAGCAGCGAAGATGATTGTTTTTAATCTGTTATTCAGGTGATTCAACCAGCAAATTGGTGTAAAGTGCTGTTATAATCCTTCAGCTTTGAATTGTTTCAGAAAAACCTGATCTCTCATGTAACTTCCTTTGAAAAATACTTGTTCAGAAATGCGGGCTGTGAACTCTGATGTTAGTGTTGGGGACATCTGTGCTCGCTGCAACATGTTTTGCAATGAGATGGTATTTTTGGGTGATAAGCTCATTTTTGCACAACTTACACACAAGTCCTTTCCAACATCTCATCAGATTATCTTTTGAAGGAAAATGAGACTGGGGTGGACTACGAGCTTCATCGTCCATTGCTTTGTTTGCAGATGCCACCTGTGCATCAAATTTACAAGCATACCAGAAACAAGCAGCCAAGGTCCCGGCTCGCGATTAATTGCGCTTAAACTTTTTTTTTTTTGATCTAATTAATTAAAGTCTCTGCCCTACTGAAAACCAACAATACTTCCTTGAAGTTATCTGAGTAATCTGTTGTGCAAAAGATCTGCTCCTAAAAAAGGGAAGATGTAAAAGCTAGATGAAGAAAAACTTTCCTAGGAGATAAAGTGAAGGAAAGTAGATGCAGGTGGGTACAGTGGGGCTTATTTTCATGAAAAAGCTATCTGAAAGTTTTCCGTCTGTTTCTGATAACTATGACAAACAAATCCTAATCTAACCTCCATTTCTCCGTATGCTCTGTGGCCTAAGACTCACTTCTAAACCCCCTCCCCCTGTCCTGGTCCCCCTCAGAGCAAGAAAAGCTCTGCGACCAATTCCTGGAATCTATCTGTTTCGTGGTTGTCATTACTGTCACGAGTGAGGCAGAAAATACAGTTTTATGACTCATAATGGAGACTTACGCAAACAATGTGAGCCCATCTGTGATCCCAACCTGATCTGAATGTGCATCACTTCACCACATACTAAGTTATCTCGCGACTTTTCTTGGCTGGGGCATTTCTGCTCTCAAGTTGTGGTTTGGCAGCTCAAACTGCTTATCAGGGGCTTTTTTTTATATATACTTTTTCCAGTAAGGCACATTATTAGATATTAAAATGGATGTGTAATGACATGAAGAAGATGAGTAGAAGTTTAAGTGGAGCACCATTGTAACCAGGGTTTGTGTGTGTACATGTTGGGGGTTTAAGAGAGGTATGCAACCACTCCCTGGCTACCCCTGGCTCTCTTAATGACTTCCAGACAATAGGCCATGTTCCCGTCATCATCTCTGTGGAAACAGGTTAATAATAAGTGACCGACCAGTGGGACAGCAAAACCTCGCTGCCCCTGCAGGACCAGGGAGACTTACTGGCACTCAGTTTGAGGAGATGATAGATTTTAATGTCGCCTCCTTGACAACGTCAGATAATCCACCCTGGGAACTCTTGGATTTCATTTCCTTGTTCTCCAGCTGCAGTGTTTTGGAGTCATGCCCAGAGGGTACTTTGAGGAAAATGTGTTGTGGGAGGTGGGTGCACATTGTGAAAAGGTTGGTGGTTAAAGAAGGGTTTTGACTTTACATTCAAGAAGATGGCAGTGACATAATGTATGCATTTACATAGAGCTGGACAAAAAAAAAAAAAATCAACAAATATTTTGATAAACACATGATTAATATAAATAAATAATACATCTGATAGAATATTCTATATATAAAGAATTCATTCTGGGAGATGTAGGCAGAGGAAAGGCTTTAGCTATGCAGCCTCTCACAGAGAGTTAAGCAATATTGGTGGCATCAACTCACTCACTTTTTGGTTCCCTAGCAACAACCTATTCAGTAACTTGTGCAGTAGCAATTTAAAGTTTCTCCACCGTACTTAGAAATAAAAACATTGTGTATAAAACAGGAATGGTCATTCGACTAGTTTGGTAGTATTACAGATGTTAAAATCAAATAACAAATCAATAATTATCATTATTAACAATTATCAATATCTAATAATAAGAATCTTCTTCGCATGCAGATTTCCTTGGAGTGATGAACCGTTCACATAAACTTCTGATTGCAGTTGCATTTAAGATCTGCTTAGTAGCAGAAAATGTTTTTAAAAATCTAATTTAAAAAAAAAATCATCAGAATTGAACCTGCAAGACCTGCTATGTGTAGTCGAACAAATTTGGTCAAATATTTTGGTATTAATTGCCCTGATTCACTTCTTTAATTAGTAAAAAAGTGTACTTTACTAAAAGAGCGTATTTTAGAGAATAAGCACAGCAAAGAATAACATACAGGAACAAAATGCTATGTATTGGAATTTTATTACGAACTGTAGGTGGAATCAGTTCTGATTTAACAGGATAGTTAAATATTTTAAAAAGTTACATCAACAAAACAGAAATATAAGTTACCTTGTTCCTGACAAATGGAGTTTCTACTTATTACAAATACATGTAGAGAGAAAACATGTCTTTTATCCTCTTCTGTCATAAGGACAGATTTATCTAAGCCTTATTTTCTACAACCATCCCAAAAAAGGAAATAAATCAGGTTAAATCAACAACAGATTGGGAGTGGAGGTACAGTATGGCATTTTATGAAGTGTTAGTCCATATATTTTACCACTTAAGCCCGAGAGAGGTTGAACTGCCCCGTAAATCTGAAATACATTTATTAAAGTACTTGGCTGGCTGTGCTTCTAGCACAGAGTCCCACTTTTCCTTTGTTGTTGTTTTACTCCATTTTCCAGCGAGAACCAAGACGTTGTTGGCTTATGTCCAAACTAAAAGAAAAAACAGAAATCCGGCTTTCACCACTTCTTTTTAAGTGGTAATTTACAAAAAAATGTCTGAAGTCATAAATTGTTTTCAGAAGTGCAACGTTTATAAGGCACGATGTTCTCTGTACGGAGACTCTCACCTGCAATTACCGTTTTATATTTGCTCACTTCAAAGATTGTGATTGTTTCTTTCCACTCCTGACCCAGAACGGGATTCCCTGAGATCGTTCCTGGAGACAAATTGCAGGCTGCGTGAATGTTCTTGAGGAACAGGTGGTTTTAATGAGTTTCTCTTCCTCTGAGAGGATTCCCCCTCCCCAAAAGGAAACTATGCCACACTAGTCCTTGGTCAGTAAAGGTTTCCTCTCATAGTTTCACAGTAGTTGGGATTCATTGTACACTGTAAAACATTTGGAGGTGGTTTAACTTGAAAATGAAAGTCCACCTGCTACCTTGAAAATGTAATTCAAATCAACAAGAAAATTGTTTTGGTTTTAATTCAGAAATTAAAGTTCAAGAAGTTAATTTAGCAACAAGTCTAAATATTGTTTTTTTAAGTTCATTAGTCTTGAATTGGGAGTTTTGAATTAATGCTGTAATTAAACCAAATAGTTATTTCACAATATGCAGGTAAAAATTGTTCGTTGAAGAGCGCACATTTCTCTAGTACCTTCACTCACAATATCAAGTTAAAATAACTGCTTATTTTACTTTAGAATAATTAACATTTTTGCTTCAAATTGCATGAACAACATTTCTGATCTGACATTGAATTTTATTAAACATTACTGTGAATTCTGCTCAGAAACGTTTAGTGTGAAGAGAACATCATCCTTAAGCTATGAAAACTTAAAATAAACATTTTCCTGAATAACACAAAAGTCAAATCATTGTAACACACTTCCATCTCAGGATACAAAAACATGCCGCTAAACCCATAGGAAACAGTTTCCACTCCTGTCTTTTTCTTTTTCTGTTTTTTAAAGCGATAACCTGCTGCTATCATTATATGTGAGCAATAATTGTTAAAGTTACAAGAAGTGAAGATAATATTTTCCTCTATCTAGATGTAAAGACTCTACATAAGAGATTTTTAAAACCATTTACTTGTTCTTTCTATTTGGCTTTGTTTTCTAATGACGACCAGGGATGTTATGGGGACAGAAATGTCAGACAGAGAACCATAAAATACAAAATAATGGAAATCAGAGCAACAAAATAAAAGCACAAGACAACAGACAGACCAGTAGTAGATGGCAGCATTTGAATAATTGTGTAATGAATTTTAATAAAACCTGACACCGAACAGCTTCGAGCATCATAATATATCACGTTTTTAAAAGTCAATTTTTGCATAATTGAGCTACCTTCTTTCTATCTTTTCCTGCTCCTGCTTTTATGTGCTGGGCTTTTCTTTAGACCCACTTTCTGTCTCTGTCTGAATTTTATTTGCATGTTTTACAATTTCCTATTAATACACGAGTGATGCAAATTCAGATAGAAGTCGATTTGTTGCTTTGCAAATACAGAGAAAGGGATCTTTTTGTTGTGTGTCTCTAAAACAGGAATGAGACTGTAATAGCAGGTAAACTTTGCATATGTGGTTTTATATTCCACATACTACAGAAATGGGGCGACAGCTGCTTTTAGGTCAGACCAGGTGGGCGAAGTATTCCCTCTGCACATTGATAATGTTAGGTTCACTTTTAAAACTAACAAAATGAAGATTAGGATCAAGATGTACTAAAAAGCATTTCCCCTGAGTCCATCATGTGTTGAAAGTTTCCTATTTATGAAGCAGGTAGCCACACTGCATCCCATTTCCTTCTCACTATAAAAAAGTCTAAATTAAATTTGAAGTTTCAATAGAATCACGTAAAGCAAAAGTATATTTACATTTCCCTGCAGAAGAATTCACACCCAATAATTTTCAATGTATTTTATTGGGATTTTACATGATAAACCAACACAAAGTAGCGCATAACTGAACTGGAAGAAAAAATATTTATGTTTTCGTAAAGTTTTACAAATAACAATAATGCATTCATTTGTATGTAGCTCCTTTTATTCCAATACCACCAAGTAAAATTAAATGTAATGAACATAAATCACCCACATAAATACAAGCTATAGACTCAATGCCACGTAGAAACACCTTTTTCCTTATTTTCACCAAACAGTTCAAGATTGAGGGCATCTGTTTATGTTGGTGGTATTGTTGTACTGTAACCTTTTCTATTTACTATTAAATGGATCTCATGGCTCACAGATGTTTTATGCCTGTCTGACTTGGTTTTCATGATTGTTAACCAATATCTTCTAACAAACTTTTAGAGGCCTTCACAGGACAGCTACATTAATACTGAGGACCTATTACATGCAGAAAAGGAAAACTTTTCAGATCCTTAACAGTTTTGGTAATTATATGGCATAATATGAGAAACTTTAAAGCCCAATTCTGTAAGTTTGAGTGTTTTTATCTGGGTTAAATTCTTAAAAGTAGATTTTCCAAATGAAAAATGATAACATGGATTAGATTATATAGATTGTCATTAAAATTATACAAATAATGTCTGAAACACACATCTTAAATACCTCTTTTCCCTCTTCGCAATCAACTCCAGTGTGAAGCAGCTGCATATTTACCTTGTTTTTCAGTGTCTGCACAGGTTATATGTCACATTTTCACTGTGAAAATATGACACAGCTGCTAACCTCAGGATCGACCTTTAAGAGCATCTCTTTGATTATTTCCTGGCCTTCATGGTTAGAAGACAATAAGGTAAATTTCCTTTAATAATTCCCACCTGAATGTAAAATGACGTTCACACAGCTGGAGTCCAGTCATTATTAAAGAATGGTTCAGTCCTTTACGGTTCAAAGTACACTAAGCAGACATTCAGTTGATTAATAAAACCTGGAGCCATTAAAATGATGTCTTTAGATGTTCCAAAGTAGACTAGCTTTATTTAAAGAAAAGGTGCATGTGTCATGCACATTTAAACAATTGCTTTCATAATGAGCGCTGGATGTCCTTCACCTTCTGCTCAGCCTTGACCAATGTGGAGTTGTTGTATGAAGAACAAAGTAAAAGTCAGTGTGTTCTGCCAGCAAGCTGGACCTTGAGATACCAGAGAGTTTACAGAACCTTAGCGTGTCGGCTATCATGTTTCCTCCCTCTGAACCAAAAACAACGGCTGGCATCTGTGTGTTTCGGCTAAGGGAGCTCCCAGTCCCAAAGCCAGGCAACAATTTGTCTCCCTGGACAGCCAGCTGTTTCCACCTCGCGATTCCCGCTCACTTGCCCCTTTAGATTATTTCCAATCTTGCAGCATAAAAAACTCCACTGCACTTTTCTTTTGTATATCCAGTACATTCTGCAGAAATGTGCTCCTTTCCACTCATTAAGTGGGTTCACTGCACTTTATGAAACCTCTCACCACAAGCGTACGCGCGCAGAACCACACACAGCGTCTCTTCTTGCAGTATTTTAACGCTCATGACCTACCAGCATTCCTACACGATGAGATAAACCAAAGAGACGCACATTTACACTAGGAGCAATTTCCTCAAGTTTCTCCCACCATGAGCAGAATATAACATTTTTCATGTGGGCAGAGGGGCTGTTGTCATTTTATTTTTATGATGAATAGTTAGGTCTAAAAGTATTAAATTGGCCCCAAATGTAGGTCTGACTTTTAGTGTTTAACTTTACATGTCTGAGCAGTTAGAGCATCAAGTCAAGAAGACCTGAGAGGTCTGGAAGGTTGGTACAACAACAGTAGATCCATAGTGTATTTTAGTGCCAAGCTGTTCAGTGAGATCAAACTCATTTTTGTTTTGGGCCAAATCAAAATCATGTATGCTCTTAAAGGGTCAGTTGTGGCAGCATGTATTGATAAAACCTCTTAAAATATAAATTAATTTTTTGAATTAAATATTATTATTGAGCATGTTTTCAGTCCCTCCAGGATTTTGTGATACATTTTGTGAGTTTTCCACTAAAACTCAAAGTGCTTGTGTTACTAATTTGGAAATATTTGCTATATTTGTTCTTATTTATGATGGTAAGTGTGACTTTTTATGACTCGCTGTGTAGATCATGGACTATAATCTGTCATCAGTTAAGGTTGAGGCAGTTGTTTAGTTTTATAGCACAATGAAGTAAGCAAGTTTGTGACAGATTCTGAGAAAAATCTGCAAAACTAAAATAACAATAATAATAATAATAATAATAATAATAATAATAATAAATCCCCTTTAATGTCAGGAAGGAAGATTTTCTACGTGGCTGCAGGAGGAAGAGCAAACTTCCTGATTCTGGATTTGCTACACTGTGATCCAACAAATGTACTAAGTGGTTTTTGTTTTGGAGCTCTGTTTAAAGAAACGTGTACTGCAATCTCCAGCGCACTTTTGACCTCAGTGGTGTTGTTCTGTACTAGATGGGCTGGTTATCAACACTCCAAGCTCTGTGTATCTGTGACAGAACCGCATGGAAAGTGACAGCTCATCCCTCTGTGAATCAGCAGCTCTGTGTGTGTAAAGTGTTTGAGACTGAAGTCTCTGCTCTGGATTGTGATAGCTGTTTATTGAGTAGAAAGAGGAGCGAAGTAAAATCCAAACTTAATTTTTTGCTCTATAACCTTGGTCTCTCAGCAGGACATCAGAGACGGTGTTGCCTGACTTTAATCTTCTTGGGTCTTATCTCGAGAGGTTGAGGTTGAAACACAACAGAACACCATGGAGCTTTCCTGTAAAAGACCCTCTTTGATGTCCCGAGATATGCCGCTTTATTTGTTTCTTCTGTTCTGTCTGATCCAAAGCTGATCCAGTGCCTCATTTAGCTATGAGTGCTGTAAACACAACATCATTCCTTGTGGTCGATGTAGGATTAAGTGTTTTGGCTCTAGAGTTAGTGGCTTTCCAGCTTGGTGTTCCAGCTTGTTGCTCCCTGCTGTGGAAAAACGACTCCACCCCCGATCACCCAGGGTCAAACATGACTTCACATCCCATTTAAATCAATGAAAGGCTGCTTGTGTGTTCCTAATCATAACTCCATGTGTGTTTCAGAGCATCGAGCGGGAAGAGCCAATAGAAGTCGACCCAGTGCCTACACACGCTGGACAGGAGAACGGACATGTAAACGCATCAGGTGATTAAATGTCCAACCGGGACGTAACATTAAAGAACTGCTTGTTCTGCTCAGAATCACATTTTACATGACAGATGAAGGAGGGTTTCTTCTGTCCTCACAGTTGTAAAATGTATCCAGTGAGGTAATTATTCTGGATTATTTATGAGTTTGAGTTGATTTGCTGTTTTTACCAGTTCTTTTTTCTGTAAAGATGTCATCATTCACCTTTAATCTGCTATAAAATACTTCTATAGTCGGACGTTAATGACCTCTAAACCTGCTGAACTGGATTATATGAGGATGTAGTCATTATTTGCGCTTTACATCATGTTAAAAAAAATCATCAAAAACATACCTGGCGTATGTTTGAGTCGGCTGAATTTATCATACAAACTACTTCTTAGTTCAACACTCCCACGGTTGTAAACGGCATACAGGAGGAGCATTGTTGTGATGAAGTGATGAAGGTGGGGTGTTGGAAAGAGCAGGAACTTCTTAAAGACACAAAGCTCCAATTTACATGCATTAAATTGTGAAGTCAACTGTCTTTTATGTTATGTTTGAGACACAGTTCTATAAAAAACTAAGAGCCCACTGCACTGAACCCCTCTGAAAACCGCATGGTTGTTCCAGCAAACATTGATTTCTGAACTCAACTAAAACATTAATGTTGTTGTGTCTAAATGAACATGAACTTGTTTTCTTTGCTTTATTTGAGGTCTGAAAGCACTGCATCTTTCTTGTTATTTTGACCATTTCTCATTTTGTGCAAATAAATACAAAATCTTTGCTTCGATTTTTACAGACATGTCGTCAGTAATTAGGTAAAATCGTAACTTCATTGTGCTATAAAATACATAATGCTGACCTCTAAAGAAAACTTACTAATTAAGTATTTTTTGTTTCCCCGAGGGTGCATAATAGCTCAGTACTTGATGATTCAGTGTGCTTTGACTCTAATCACTGACTCATTGTCATTGTTATCTTTTTCCAACAGAGCATTCGGTGTTGGTGCAGGGAAAGGTCTCCCCGCCCACAGACGGCCCTCTTGAACATGCGGCGCCTGTCACTTTGCGGATGCCCCACCTTCCCATCACAGCCACAACCAAGACAGCTGAAATCAAGGCTTCCACCAATTCTCCCAGCAGCCCTGTTGGTTCCATGTCTTCCCCATCCTCCGAGGCTTCATCCAGCATCTCTCGTCCACAGCCAGCAGAGAGTTCTGCTCTTCAACCAGGTCTGTGAGATTATGATCAACTAAACATGCTTTAAATATCCTGTTGAAAAATCTTCTGACCCAAAGTTATTTTGGCCTCCCTGTTGTCAGCATCGATTGCCAAGACGTGGACCCCCACACCCGTCCGAACTCTGGGATCTCCAAATCTCCAGGGTGAGTGGTTAACAGTGTGCTTAAAAAGCTGATATCAATCGAGATTGATAATCGAGCTCCTCTACCTTCTCCCAGTGCTAACGAGAAACAACCAATCAGAGCCAGGAGGCGGGTCTTAGTGCTGTCAATCATCCCCATTCCTCCTCTTGCTCTCTGCTACTACACAGTTTCGTCTTGTCGGCAGCCTGTCACAAATGCTAAGGCCAGTTAGCATGACCATTAATGATGGCAGATGAATGGTTTTCTTGTGGCAGTGAGTTGTTTCTCCATCATTAGCACATTTAGCAGCGCCTTCACTAGGTCGATTGACAGCATGAGACCTTCCTCCTGGTTCCGATTGGTTGTTTCTGACTGGTGCATTTCTTCAGATGGCAGTAGCAGCAGGAAAGAAGTGGAGGAGTTCGATCTTTTCACGGATTATCTGTCTCACATTAGAAGTTCACAACACGGAGACAGTTATAAACATATATTTTTTGAAAGAGTTACATTCTGTACCTTTATCATGCATTAAAAAGCACCCTAGCTGATTTCTTTTTGATGACTTTCTTCACCAGACAAGGCAAACTCAGCTCCTTCTAAGTCTGTGACCTACTCAGGGCTGCAGCAGTGTGACAGGTGAGTTATGGTGAAGCAAAAACTCTGAGGACAAATGACGATTGTGTTACTTGACGTGACTTCAATGCATCTTGCAGAGACGAAGACAAAAGCAATACCTTCAGCCAGGTGGGAGAGAGGAGGCGAGAGCTGGTGAGGTCACAGACTCTCCCCCGTAACATCGGCGCTCAGGCTCGGAGATCTATATTCGAGAGATTAGACTCTGAAGCCAGTCACAGGTGAATATAAAGCAGATCTATGATTGTTTGTTTTTGAAACTTCTGTTCTTGGACATCACTCTCTTATGCGTCTTTTTTTGTGTCCCTTGTGCGCAGTCGTCCTAAACCAGCAGGGCTCAAGCGCTCTCAGAGTTTTGGTGTGTCGAACGCCAGCAGCATTAAGCAGATTCTCCTTGAATGGTGTCGTTCCAAGACCATAGGCTACCAGGTAAAACATCTCAGGTTTTGTGATGGTGTGGAATCTTCTGTGGTGATTTGAGGTTATATACAATCCAGTAATTTATTTTATGTCCTGATTCATTTCTGGACTCTCCAAGTCAGACCTCATGCCAGCTCCTCCGTGTGGATTTGCTTTTGGTCACAGCAGTGTGGCAAAGGCCCGGCTCTCACAGGGATTTATCCACCACTGAGAGACGCCGGTTTGATTACTTGACATCTTACGCTTTGATTTAAGCCAAACTCCAGACGAATAAAGTGCAGCCTTTGCATGGAACAATTTCAAACTCTTGAAAGTGTCTGAGAGCAGAGAGGGAGAGGACCGTCTGTTTAACCCATCATCATTATGGGCGAGACAGTGAGCGATGAGTCGAGCTTTATGAAGCTACAACTGGCTGCATGTTGGCTTTACAAGCTGGATAATTTTACTATTAGATATTTTAGCGTTTCTCTGTCATGCTTAGATCAACTAAACCTTCCTTCCTGTTTGTTCCTCTGCAGAATATCGACATCCAGAACTTCTCGTCCAGTTGGAGCGATGGAATGGCTTTTTGCGCCCTCGTCCACTCCTTCTTTCCCACCGAGTTCGACTACAACGCTTTATCACCGGCCAATCGCAAACACAACTTTGAGCTAGCCTTTGGGACCGCAGAGTGAGTATGGAACTAAAGTGCTTGATTAACCTGACAGGAAATAGATGCATTCAAATGCACAGTTAGTGTACGTGGTTCTGTTTTCCATCACTGTAGACAGAAAAAGATGGATGGGTTTGATAGGGACTGAGGTTTAGAAGCAGAGGATGAAGAATTTAATTAAGTCTGAGTAAAGATGAACAGATTTAACTTTAATCTTAACACTGATTCCTCAGAGATTAACATACAGCATATTGTTAGAACACTGCCTTCACTTTTCATGGTGCTTGCTTTGAAGCACAAGGAGTTTGTGGGGCATCAGTTTTACAGTCACTGATTCATGTAGAAACTGTTGACATTACAACTCTATAAATTTCCATTTAAGGACAAAATAAAAACTTACATACATACCTAGATGAAAGCAGGAGTATCCTTCTAAAGCCAGGTCCATCAGAAACACAGCCACGGTTTGATCTGCACTTTGGAACAATTTGTGTTTCTTAGAGTTATTGTCTTCACATCATTAAATATGAAACAAGCCTTAAAGCGGACCTTTTTATGCAAAATTCACTTCTTCTTACGTATTTCTACTTCCATTTACGTCTCTATTGTTTCTGAAAACAATCCAAGCACAGCCAGTAGAGGCAGGCTCTGTGTAATGAAGTGATTTAAACCCAGACGGGTTTTTTTTCTCCCCCTCAAATTGTTGTGTTTCTCCATGAATGACTGCAGCTGTTTAAAAACAGCTTTTTTCCAGAACCTTTGGAAGGACGGTTAGCTTGGACACAGGCCTAACATTTAAAGGCAGGTTTTTGCAGCAAAGGTTGTGCAGCAGCATGTTTAAAGTGCTGCTAGAAGTTAAACAGCTGTTGATAACTGAGAACACCGAGAACTGAGGAAAAAGTGTCTGACAACCCTTCCCAGATTAATAGGGAGCAAAAACTAGTTATTAAATATTGAAACAGGTAAAGCTGCTTATGACGTTCTGTATTAGATGCAGAGTTGTAACTTCACTCCCAATAATAAACCCCTGCAGGATATTTAGTTTGGAGCAGCAATTATTATGCATGTCATGCAATCAGTCTTAAAAAAACATTCAATGAACAAAGACGTCTCCATTTTGCTATAAAATTATAAATGCTATCAAATCTAAACATCAGAGTAGAGCAATTTAAGTTTTATTTATTTATTTTAGATCTTCATGATGGCATAAAAGTCTTAATGCTTGATATTATTTTTTTGTTTGCTTAAATCTGGCAAAAGGTGTGCATTCCTTCTGTCTGACTCCATGACATCTTAAGTCCCTGCTCATTGTGGCAGCACACAAACATGCTGCAAGCTGTAGATCTGACATCACACAGCCTGCAGCAAAATCATGCATATAGATCAGCGTTTACAGGCACCAGCCAGTATTGGGAATTATTTATTCTTCGACTGCTGCTGAATTCATAAAACATTTCCCTGTTCTGTCATGTTGTAGCCTCAAACTTTAATGTGCTTTATTGAGATTATATGTGGTAGACCAATATAAATTAGCTGTGAAGTGAATTTGAAAAGCACAGCCAGCATCTTTACCACGGTTTGCAACTTTTACAACCTCAAAAGCCATTTTTACTCCCAGACCAGCCAAATAAAACTTGTTTCGAGCCGCAAAAGTCACACGTTTTGAAAAAAAGAAAAAAGACAATTTAGAATTATAGATAAATCTCTACTCTCTGAGATTTGTTGTAATTTTTTTAAGAACCACCATTTCATTTCTATTTTTATGATTTAAGATAAACACAATTCAGCAAAACAGAAGGATTTTTTTCTGTGGGATGGAAAATCATTTAAAAATATATATAAAAAGCACAGTGTCAAGGAAAACTGACAGTCTGAACAGTCGCATATGCCAAAAAAAATATCTGATTTGGCAAGAAATTGGAATTTGGTCACTTCAGGTTGCAGTGTGAACGTAGCGTTAATGACAAGAAAATGAGATATAAGCACATTACTAGTACTTTTAGAGTCTTTCTTTGTCGAAATTCAATGCAGATGTAACAAGAATACAATAAAAAAAACTCTCAGAACCTGTGTTTGTTATTATATCTAATTGTATCTAAGTATTAGCTGGCTCTTTTTAATTTTTAGACAAAGTTATCAAGTTATCAAGAGCCATTGTGGAGGGTCCAAAGAATCGCTTGTGGCTTTGAAGCTGCATGTTGCAGATCCCTGGTCCAGACCAAAGAGCACAGCAGGCTTATGTTAGAAACAGAATAACAAGTTTTGAACATTTCACCGACTGCTGTTCAATACGTCATCTGCAACACCTGGTAAAACTCGGTAATTCAGATGTCAGGAGAGCATAAATTAATCAGACACTCTGAGATCCACAGCTCAGCTGGGAGAATCTGTCAACAGGACACATATTATTTATTTCTTCTACAAAACATTCCTCTGTGGAGGAGAAAAATGAAAAGAAAAAGGAGGAGAAGAAAACAAAGCCATTATTGAAAGGAAAGCCATAATGAGTCCTGTTTCAGGTCTACCACAAACCACAACAAACACGGGGAAGAAGGTGTTCTTGTTGGAAGAGACCAAAATTTATGCTCCTCATGCAAAACCATGTGTGCTAGAGAGATTACAAGCCACCTCATTGTGAACTCATTACTCCTATGATGAGAAGATGGATTCAGCTAAATACAGAAAACACCTGAAAGAGATTGAAAAATTGTGAGAGTGGGCCAGAGGTTTACCTTCCAATAGGAAAACGACCAAAACATACAGCAAGAACTTCTGGTTTGGATCATATTCAGGTGTTCATACAGCCCAGTTCAAGTCCAGATTCAGAATCCAATTCAGTCCTGAAAAACAGGCCATATTTATCCAGCCAGAGCTGTTTTAAAAATAACAATAATTATCAATAATAGTACATTCTGGTCTCCGGATGTGCAAAATTAATAGAAACATCCACCCTTCAAAGCTAGGCTCTTGGTTGCATTTTAGTTTCCTGTCTATTCCTGTGTTATGACTCGTCTTCATATGTCCCCGTCCTCAGAACCAAGGCGGGCTGTGACCGGCTGATCGAGGTGGAGGACATGATGATCATGGGTCGCAAGCCAGACCCCATGTGTGTCTTCACTTACGTCCAGTCACTCTACAACCACCTGCGCAAGTTCGAGTGAAACTTGGGATTTTTTAACCACTTGGCTTGATATCAGCTATGAAACACAGAGTTCAGTAGTTCCCAACGCCATATTGGAAAGGCTGGATCGCCCCCTAGTGGTGAACTGATGTACTGTTCGCTCTTCGCCACAAAGGAAGCTGCTGTTGACTGTAAAAGCTGGACTCTTGGTTCACATTTGAGAGATTTATTGTTACTGGATATGATCAGCAACAACAAAGATGAACCTGCACACAGATGTCAGTACTGATTTTTAGTTGTTAGGTTTTTTTATTGACTTAGTGTATTTGTATGTGTGTGTGTGTTTGTTTGTTTGCATGCCTGTAGATGTTGAAAGTCGTTTTTTTTTTGTTTTTCAGCTGCAGAAATATGCTTTGTCTTATAAAATGACTAAAATCACCAGGTATCTGCGATGCTCAGAACTGCTGCTTTAACGTCTGACCCAATGTTAGCCAAGAATACATGTGATGAGCTGCTGAGTGATATTTCCATTCTGATATGCTGTGGGTTGTTGTGTTGTTAGGATGCTGAAAAAAAAAGAACTGAAATAAAAGTAATTCAATAAGAAAATAAAAGTTGTGAGAGTGGTAATATCCAGCACCATGCTGAAAGGTTTACAGTCATCTCTTTGATTCCAGGTAGACTTTTTACGACAAAACAGGCATAAAAACATGGAAACAATTTTTAAAAATATGAAAATGTTACATCTCTGAGTGGGTTTGAAGAAAAGATTTAATGCAGTAAAGATGAAAAATATAAAGTTTTAAAAAATGTATCGCACTGGAAACTAAAGATAAAAACTGCATCGTCAATTTAAATGTGCCTCAAGTAAGTTCAAAGATCTTAAGAATGTTAAGATATTTGACATATACTCTGAAATGAGGTATACATATATGATGGCATGATGGCATGATGTCATGTTGATCCCAAAGATTATCAGGAGTCTTAATCTGGGACTTGTTTGTGGAGAAATGGGGGTGTTCAGAGTTTACTAGATTAAAAAACCCCATGACCTACTTAGAGAAAAATATTCAACATTTGGTAAAAATAAAGATTTTTATTTTTTAGCATCAAACTGAATTTTTTGGTCAACAAAAAGGAAATAATTTTGAATTTAAAAACATCTATTCTTTTAATTGAATTTCCTGA
Source organism: Poeciliopsis gracilis (assembly GCA_911649635.1). Taxonomy (NCBI): domain Eukaryota; kingdom Metazoa; phylum Chordata; class Actinopteri; order Cyprinodontiformes; family Poeciliidae; genus Poeciliopsis; species Poeciliopsis gracilis. Next base: position 3,083,636 of record CAJVRI010000884.1, on the reverse strand, counting down.
TATTAGTTTGTTGAACAAAGCTGAAGAGCTGCGTAGATATAATGTAAACAGCTGAAGACATCTTGATGTGACATGAAAACCTGCCTGTCAGTAACTGAGGATTATCGAGGTCCGCGGAACACCTTCATCTGAAGAGTCCCGTATAATCTGGAGCAGGATATAACAAGCTCCCGACTCCTCCTCATCGTCAGCCTCTGCGGACGCAGCGCAGCAGAAGTTTGCGTTTCTGCGCGGGTGAAGAAGCGATGGCCGTGTTTTTGGACTCTGAGTTCCCTCTGATGAAGCAGAAGCAGCAGAAGGAGCACGTGGATCTGAAGATGCTGTTTGGAGAACAGGAGGCCTGCAAAGGTGAGAGGAGATGATGCTTGTAGTCTGTTGACCACAGTTAGATTACTGCAACAAAACCATCAACGTTAATCATCTGCAGTTGAAGACATTTTCAAATAAAAATAAAACAATTTTAAATAAAAAAAAAAATCATGAAATATTATTGTTACTACTACTACTACAACTACTACTACTACTACTAATAATAATAATAATAATAATAATAATAATAATAATAATGGTTAGATGTGGCTCAGTGAGGAGGAGTAGGTGATTCTATGGTTGTAACTAATAATTATTTTCATAATTATTATTCTGACAATTAAATGGATAAACAAATGGCTCATTCTGGAGAGTTTTGGTTTAACCATTTAAGCTTACTTTGTCAAATGTTGTCATTAGAATCATCAGGAATAATTATTATCAAATATGTTAATCAATGTTTCAGCTGTTTTTAATCAAAGGCAACACTAAACATGGTTTTTAATCTTCATTTAAAAGAGCTCAACGTTTCGGCTGTTTTGTTGGCTTCTGGAAGTTTGTTTATAAAAAGGCTGAATCTGTAGCTAAAAAAAACTTCTAATGTCACCATGTGAAAAGCTCAGTTGTTTCTGCTTGATTTAACATCAGTATATTTTAGGGAATTATTATTTTTGGACAGATCTGAGTGAAACATATTTAAGAAGAAAGAAGCTTTTTGTAAAATGTGTATATAGTTTGAACAATTTTAGCTCAATAATTGCTCTGATTTTAATGGGGGTTCTTTATTCAATCAATAGCCTTTTTTGAGCCTGTATATTCCAGTAAATAATTAATTGACTTCTTTTTTATTCATCAGGTTAATTACTCAAGTTAACTCAGGTTAATTACTATTTAGCCTGATTAATTGTCGTAGTTGCTTCCAGGCACTTAGCCACAAGTTTTCTGATGATGTAAGTGTTGGTGTATGAATCTGTGCAACATAGAGTTCGTGTGAATAGAAAAGCACCAAATAAATTCAGTCCATTTATGATTATTATTTTTTTATTATTAAAAACCTTTGCAGTTTTTTTATTATTAAAAAACTGCAAAAGGATGTCATAAATGTCATCCTTTTATGACATTTAAAAATAAATCCATTTTTAAATGTCATAACATAAATATAAATTCTCCTTGTACAGACTTTGAGTTATGTCTTCTATATAAATCTTTCACTAAAACAGTTCTCCATTCTTTCCCTTTTTTTCTAACGCATAATTTTAATATTGTAGTGCAGTTATTTTTCTCAGTTTTCTGTGTAATTTGTTGCCCTAAGACGGTCGGAGTGAGAGCACTGCGTCCTCTCAGGAGCCAGACAGATGCCCCACTTTGACAGAGGGCCAAAGGAAAAGGAAGAGGACCATATTTAGTCGCGCCCAGCTGTCTGAGCTGGAGCAGGCCTTCGCTGTGACTCCGTACCCGGACATCACCCTCAGGGAGAGGCTGGCTGCACACACACACCTGCCAGAAAGCAAGATACAGGTAGGATTCAGTCTCCAACTTTAACAAATCGTAGCTGTTAGTGAGGAGCTAAAACGGTCATTACATGCTAAAAACTGTATTTGAGCTGTAGTTTATGTTATGGATTTATTTACATTTATCTCACTTAATTCTTTTAGTTTCGTGAGGACACATTTATAGTCCAATTTAAAGTTAACCCAGTTCCTTTTGAAATGCCCGTTAGATCCAAACATTGACAGACAGAGACCATGATCAGCCTCATTTTCTCTCTACCAGGTCTGGTTTCAGAACAGAAGAGCCAGAAGTATCAAAACAGGCAGACTCAGCAGACCCACCAAGTCTGACTGGGCAGGTCGGGGTTTCCTGGAGCCCTCTGCTGGACATGGGGCCTCCACTTGCCCAACCACAACCAGCCTGGCAGATATATTCAGGCAGGATCAGAGCCACTCCTGTGAGGAGGTGCCTCCGCTTTACTCAGACTGGATCCAGATTTATAGCAACCAGGCGTCGTCCACGCCTCCTTCGTGTCCGTCTCTTCCTCAGCATCCCCCGCCGAAGCTGCTCCAGAGCTGCTCCAAAATGCCAGACGGTCACCGCTGGGATGAAGAGCAGCAACTGGGCTCGAGATTCAGCAGCTTCATTACTGGCTCATTTCCGCAGCCAATCAGCAGGCAGAGTCATCACCATCCCTCCACGTGCTCGTACCAGGCGTTTACGAACTTCAAAACTCAGAGCCTGGCTCCACCTCTGACCCATCAGCACATGTATGGAGGCAATACAGGAGCTGGAGGACACAGCTCAGTAGACCAGGTTGTCCCTTCACACCCTCAACCAATGTACTGGGAGGTCACTCAAGGCCAAGGCCACCGCCATCAACATCATCATCATCATCATCCACAAATAGGACCTCAGACTTCCATGGGCTATATCTCAGATCTCATCTACAATGCTGCCATTGTAACCAATTTTCTTGAGTTTTGATGACCAATGAACATATTTGGACCCATTCCTGTCCAGTTTAGTAATTGATTAATTATTAACTGGAGTATACAGAATTAAAAAGGGCAATTTTGCTGAAAGAGCAACACAGATATTAAGCCAAAACTGTACAAAAAATATACACATTTTGCAAGAACCCGCTCCCTTTGCATGTGAATAACATAAAAAATCCATCTAATTATCTAATTATTAGATCAGCTCTACACTGTAAGGATTTTAAGTTAAGCAGAAATATATTTCAGGTGCAGATGCATCCTTTGCTACAAACGATCAAGTATGCAAAAAATGAAAATACAGTTGTTTTATTGTATTTTAGGCAATAAAATGTTTATTTTCTTATTTAAAAAATTTATGGATTCATGTTTATTTCTATCTTTTCATGTATTTCTAAAATTGCTTTTAAAAGACTTAAGTGGTTAAATAATTTTTAATCTGATTGATCTATTAAACATCAATGAAACCAACAAAACAATCTATTACTATAATAATAGTAATAGATTATTAATATAATCTAAAACCGCCAATTTTGTTTTTGTTTCTGTCCTTCTTGCCTGCTGATTTTATACCAGACTGTATAGTGCTGCTGTTGTTGTTGTCTGTCAGGTTGTCATGCTGTTTTGTAATTAATATTAAAAAATGAAGACAATGTCCCTCGCCTCCATTGTAATAATGTTTGTCTGAAGCTAACTATTTTTGGTTTTACACATGTAGTAATTTATTAAACCAGGTTTGAACTTTTTTGACCCCAGAATTACTGCGTATAGCATGGATGAAGCATTAAATGTTCAGATAAATGAGCTACATTTCACATCAGACTACTAGGTCAACCACAGAGATTGGTTATTTTGTTTGTGACAAAGTAAACCCCAGCTTTATTAAATCGGGTTTGAGTTAGTTCGTTAACTGGCTAACTAACAGGCTAACAATTTGACTATTTTTGGTTAACTGTTTGGTTGTTATTTGACAAACTAGCCAGCTAGCTAGCCTGCTAATTAGCTAACTAGCTAGCTTGCTAGTTAGCTAACTGGCTAACTGACTAGCCAGTGTTATTTTACTTTTGGAAAGCTGAGTTTAGCTTTTGTAGTCAATGAATAATTTCATGTGAAATATGTCTGTTAACATAAAGTATAAGATGTCAAAAGCAACACACCTGATGTTCAAATCTGATAAATATTACAGTCTTACAGCACACCAGTGATTTTGTTTTCAACTACCAACTGAAAAAGTTGGGATAAAATTTTCTGACTATTGCATTAAATTAGATTGGATTAGAAGAGATTTATTTCAAAGATGTCAGAAAACATAAAACAGCTTTAATCCTTTTTGTCAAAACTTAATTAATTTGTGCCAACAGCTCAACATGAAGAGAAAAATAAATACATACAATTTACACATTGTTTACAGCTCAGTACCACTTATATTATTTGAATAGCATTATTCTGCTTGAATGTTCTGTTGGTGATGAATCTGTAACTGACTGACCTGTTTTAAGCTCAGTAATATAATAGTACACAGTAAAATGTATAATGGCTTAAAATAATGTAATGAAAATATGAAGATTTTTAAATTATTTTCAGCTGAAAAAAAGGCCTTAAACCAAAACTAATTTACACAATAACTCAAGACTTTTTTTTTTTTTTTTTTATGTACTTCTAAACATCAATAAAAATGCCAGATTAATTAAATGGGAAGTTTAACTTTATGAAAAAAATAATTCTCACACAATAAATTTATTCTCCACAATAAAAAGGAACTAAAAAAAGTTTAGGTAACATTAAACTATTCCAAAAACAAAAACGTAACATCATCTAGGGACTTTTTAAAATACATCTTTGCTGTCTTCAAATGTGGAGGTGGTCTGATTAAAAGCACAAAACAAGCAGAAAACAAACATAAATCTGTTTATTCTAAATATTTATTTGTAAATTTAGAACATATAAAACCATTTGATCCACCTTCAAGTGAACCTTAAGCGAAGTTTTGTCCTCCCAGATGTAGGCTTGTGTTTTCCTGCGTGACATGTTTAACTGCTGTGACCCATGAGTATTATCTTTCCAAAGTAATACCGATTAAAATGATTACTTGGGGTAAGATACAATGACAGGAATAATTATTTTCCTATATCAAAATATTTTCCATAACTCTCTGTATTCTAAGAATCAGGTGGTTTAGATGAACAAGAGGAAATGAAAAAAACAAAAGGAAAATAAAAACTAAATTAAAGCCAGAGCTCAAGGTCTATCAGCTTACAGGCCGAGTAATTTGGCATGGATTTAAGTTTTGAAATATTACATGAGAGGGGTATAATACTGAGGCAAACATGACAGACAGGAGAGGACACAGACCGCTCTATATCATAATCATCTTTAATACCAAATAATCTTTCAATAAACCTTTAATCCGGGTGTCAAATCTCAGATCTTAGGAGGATACTTTATTGTATTCCAGATGTGGTTACATCTTTTAATCCATCCACTGATATATCGCAACTTGACAAGAGTGGTGTGGTTTACAAAAACATAAATTCATATCTGGAGAAGAGATCAGATCAGATTTTTAATTAGATGTGTGTTGTTGATCATTGAGGTACACAAATCTGATATTACAGCTAATTAATAATTTGTTTTTGTTGCTTTTTCATCTAGGTTGATTCCCAAACAATGTGAATAAAAGAAAATACAATACTTTACATCTATTTTCAACTTTTTTTCAGTTGGAAAAAAAAAATCATATCTCGTTTTATTGAGTCTTAATGAAAAAAATGTATTAAGATATGATTGCATTTGAAAACAACTGGACAAAAACAACATCAACAGGATAGAAAAACAAAAAGTTTGGAATAACAAACAAGTGAAGAATGTAAGTGACATGATAAAACTTAGAAACATGTTTGACTGGAGAAAATTCAACAAATAGATTTAAAATAAATAGAATTAATAAAAGACAAAAATGCAAACATCTGTATGTTGTTTTTTTTTTACAGTTGCTATGGTTCCCCTAGTTCTCCCTCCATGGTCCGGACCAGGACATAGAGCTCAGCCAGTCCAACTACAGAAGCAGCAATCACAGCTGATATCACCCTCTGAAAAAAAAAAACACAAAAAATGGTTAACAGAAACCTGTGATGGACAAATTTAACTCAATAAAAAAAAGAACAGTTTCTGGTATATACAGCTGAAATGATCTGTTAAACAGAGGAAATTATCAGCATAAAGGTTGGGCCTGATTGAGCTATTCACATGTAAATATTTCACAACTTGTCAAACCGCAACAACAAACTTAAATTTATTTCAATTTAATGTGACAGACCAATACAAAAATTTTATAACTTTGAATTTGAAGGAAAACAATAAACAATTTTTACCAGGTTCATCAGTAAAAAAATGTTTGAACTAAAAAAAATAACTAAATCAACATATTAGCATCATACTGTATCAATGTTCAGTCAAGCAAAAGGTTTACTTTTTCACATGTTGATGTAAGAATTATTTTTAAGCTCCATATGCATCATTTGAAACAAATGATAAAGCTTACACTAAATGAATTCATTTAGCTTACACTGAATGAAAAACATAGAATTCTAAATGAATTCTATTTTATTAAGCAATAAAATATTTTTTTATTTAAAAAAGGAATTGAAACCTAGAGAAACTACTTTTAGTTTACAAATCTAGAACATAGAAAGTTTGTTCTAGAACTGTATGTTTGATATACTTTATAGCTCTAACATAGCGAACCAAACTCCAGTTTTTATCAGAACAAGAATCCAGAGAAACACGCACTAATTTATAAATTATGTACTACTTATTCTTATTAAACATGGGGAACCAATATGTAGTTTTATATTTTTACCTTTTTGTATCTTTTGGTTTCACTTGTTTTTTCTTCTAATCCATGTACAGCACTTTGAACTGCCTTGTTGCTGAAAATGTGCTAAATAAATAAAATTACCTTACCTTGAATTATTTATTTATGTGTATAGTGCAATGTATTTCTATCATTGTATAAAAACTGATTGAATAAAAATCTGAAGAATATGACAATGTTTTATTCAATTAATTCATCATCAAAATAATTGATATGATAAGGGAATGAATAAACATGCACACCACAATTTCCAGAATATTTTCTTTTTGTTAAGAATTATTTAAATCTACACTGTTATTAAAAAACAAGGCAATAGCTAGAATAGTCTAGAATTCATGCAAGACTGAATGTTCCCTTACCGCTGCGGTTTCAGTAAATAAATACTGGCTTCCCATGTAGGAGCAGGCAAAAGCAGCAACTAAAGTCACCAGGAAGTTGAAAACAGTTACCACCACTGCTTTCACCGAGCGCACTGAGGAGAAAAGGGAATAAATGCATTTCAGGTCACACAGTTTAAAGCCTGTTACCAACATGAAAAAGAAAGAAGGCGTCACACACTGACCTTGGTGACCAAACTCTGCAAGTGTCCCGTTTCGGTTAATTTCCTAACAATAAAACAGAAATATTTTTGATAAGAACATGGACGCAGGTGTAGTTCAGCATTATGTTTTCTCATTCATACAGTTTTAACATGCACCTGAGTGTTGACGTTACGCGTCATCCTGTTGTATTCCTCATTAGCCAGTTTTGCTTTGATCTTCTCAAGACGCGCCACTAACTCAGGATTCTGAAAGAAGAACCAAAAGTCAGACTTTAATTTCATTAAGCCAATAATGAGACTAGTTTTGAATTAAAATCTCTGTGCTTTAATTTAAATCTTGCTGGATTTTATTGCCATATTTGATACAGTTGATTATAATGCACTGAATGATAGTTTAGCAAAGTAGTTAGGATTTATTGAAGCTGTGGTGAAACAGTTTAATTTTACTTGGCAAGCTGAAGATACTTTGTGGAAAACTGTAAATATGAGCAAACAAAGATCAAACATGGAGCTCCTCAGGACTTAGTGACTTACAAAATCACATAAAAAAGGTACAGAATTGGCAAGTTAGGCTTAAAGAACTTCCTGCAGCTACGCCACAAGGAGTATTTAGTCATTTTACTTATTTCATTGGTTCTTAGATGTGAAATGTATGTAATACAAAAGCCTATATTTTAATGTAACTTATTTCAATGTAATTATTTTTTCTGTACTTTTAATCATTTTGTTTGGCCCATTGAGACATGCATGGTATTACTTTTGAAAGGCAGGTGCTAAAATGGTATTGGTTTAAGATGTGGAATATGAGCTGCATGTTAGCCACTAGTACATCTCATCAATGTGAGGTCTTGAACCCATAACATGCAAAAAATACTGAATAATATTCAAACAAATGTTAATTATGTAGTGTTAGCAAGGTGTAGTTATGTAGAGTAATGCTCTTACTCTGGGAGGCTTCACGACTTCAGGTAGGTGCAGTGAGCTATCTTCCAGTAATTGATGAAGATAGAAAGGATGGCCTTAAAAAATACCACAAAGAGTTACTTTATGTGCACTAAAGGATGTAATATTATTACTGAGCACCACAGCCGTGCTTCCGTTCACCTTTATCCTGAAGGTGTTTCTTCAGTTTCCTTGCTGTGCTGAAAGGCAGGATTGTTGGCTGTGGTTTTTTCAGGATCTCCATCAGTTCTTCTTTAAGTCCTTCAGGCAGGGAGGAGTCCGGGGTTCCCAGCAACTTTGTCACTCGACTTCTAAATTTGTCTCCAACAACAAATGAAGATGCCATAATGAAGCTAGTAGAGACTAAGAAGACTACCGCTAAACGACACAGTTGTGTAAATCCTCAGTCCTGCTCTAAATTACGCCCAAAGTGCCTGGGGATGCGCAGTTTGTATTAATAATTGAGATCATTCAATATTGGCTTTTAACGAATACTAGGAGCTCGATGTTATAAAAATATACGCGGCCATGTTTGTCTTGTGACATATGTTGCGTTCTAGTTACCTCGGAAGTCTGAACTTCAACCTGACGTCAGTTTACGCGGAATTTGCAGTACCTCTTACAAGTCCAGTTTATAGTTGTGGATGCTACATGTAACATTGGTTTTAGAGGCACTCTTACATTCGGGTTTTGTAAAGTAATCGTGTTTCCAAAACGTCTTACGACTACTGATGCGAGAAGCGGCCATATTAAAACGCCAAGTCTACCTTACAAGTCGTAACTGGGGGTAGCAGGAAGTACTCCCAATTTATCCGTGGGAAATGTAACTTCTGAAGGCGTTCCAGATTATTTTTTCCCGCTGGGAAGATGGAATTTCCAAATTCTGAGTACAACTGGAACGCAGCAACACTCAGACCCACGTGACAAGTTTTTTTTTTTATTTCTAATTTTTTAAAATTATTTTAAATATCAAACCTTATTGGGTTTTGGAAGACATTTTTTGCTATGTGTTGGCAATAATGTCAGAAATACTATTTTTATCACCACGAATTTAGTTCGTTACGTTACACGTTAACATTGTTGGTGCATTCGTGGTTTGCTCGTTTACCGGAAACTCCTGTTTGACAAGTTTCTGCATAGTTGTGTAAATTCATACAAGCTAGCCAGTATTTCTTCAGTGTATCAACATGAACAATTTATAACTTCCTCAATCAGCAAAAAAAATAAAAAAAAAAAAAAAGAAGTGGAATGCAGAGTTTAACGGCTAGATTCTCGTTACCGCCACTATGAACATTCCGTGAAGGCAGCATCCCGGTTTGTGTGCTCGTACGATCGCTCAGGCAGAAAGGAAAGATGGCCGCCTGTGCACTACGTAGAGGGTTGCTTAGCGGTGTCAGCAAATACAGCAGAAAACACTCCCATAGAATACTGAGTGTCACCGACATTAACAGCAGCTTTGAGGTGTACAAGCCACGGTTACAATGCCGAGCCTGCGGGCTGCTTGGCGGTGTTCAACAAAAGAGGTTCATGTCGTCACGGTAAGAGACACAGCGTCCTTCTGTCAAAGCTAACACACACGAGAGGCTAGGTAACTAGGTCCGTCAAGCTTACTTATTTGGCCCCGGAAAAGCAAAGCTTTGGTCATTCTCGCAGAGCAGACTTCTGGATATTATGTACGCTAGAGATACTGTAAGGGATGATATTCTGTGTTAGAAAACGAGAAATCTGCTCATATTCCAGTTCATGTTAGCTAGCCTAGCAGCCAGCATGGGTTGAGCAACAACTGCCTGATCCGTGCGCCTCCAGTCTGCTGAGTCAAATCATTGAATGCTGGATAACATGAACAACACCCCATCCATATTTTATGAACTCATCTTCTATAGAAAAGTTGTGAGTTGAATGCAGTCTGGAAATATATTTAAAAAGCTGCAGATGCACTCTGCTAAACTTAATTGTTAGTGGAGTCCGGATTGCAAATCCACTGCTGTTTTCCTATCAGAAAGCAACAAAACACGCTTAATATGATTATAATAAGTCGCTATTACACTTGTGCAAACTTTCAGTCAGCTTTCCACAGTGTTATTGTTGCATATTTACTTTCAAAACGTTTAAGTCAGTTGTTTTTCTGTTTAACTTTGGCAAACACACCGTTTCCACATTGAGACAATGTCGTCAGTGGGCACTTGATTAGCTTAGCCTCTAAGAAGCTTTTCTGGAGCCTTAATAATATCCTAAATCTATTTAGTAAAGGCCAGTTAATTGTAAAGGGAAGAAAACTGTTTTAGACATGTAAACAATGCCTTTTGTATTTTGATGATGCTTGTTTTTGTGTGTTTATTTTTAAATACGTTAGCAATTATGTATTTTAAAAACAAACAAAGTAGCGACCATAATTGCTACCTTGTTGAGATTAATTTAAATCTCTGCTTCCCCTGCAATATATTTTCTAGTAAATTATGATTATCCAATGTTTCCATCATGATTTCACAAATACCAGTGAAGTGTCTGGTAATGTTTGTTAGGATTTTCCCGTGTTGGCAAATCCACGCAAAACTGAGAATGTGAAGAGTGATTGAAAAGATAAACAACTGACTTAAATTCCCCTGAAACATCAAATATGGTCAGTCACCAGCACTGCCTTGTTAATAATAATGCAACTCAAGTTGTTTTAGAATAAAAAATGTCTAACATTGAATGCTTGTGAGGATATGCAGACGTTTTCTTCACTACGCCAGCACAAGAAAACTAAAGATTGCACCTTTTAAAACACCTAATGGCTCTCTGGAAGCATTTGTGTTCGTACACAACATTATATGTGTGCAAACCCTGTTAAAAATGAATCACTCTAGTACCTTTGTAGATTTTTCTGTTTTTATCAAATGCAAAAGGCATCAGTTTGTAGTGGAACATTAAAAGTATTTTTCTATAATCTACTAATTGTGAATGGAAAGGAAACCACATCTATGCTGAGAAGGTCGCTCTGTTGTTTTGGATTAATCAGGACTATAATCCATCATCTGTCACAAATTGAGAGATAAGAGCCAATTTAATCGGAACAGGGGGTGATTTAATATCATGTTTTGAAAACAAAGTTCGGGATGCAAAAAAGTGAATGGATTAACTGCTGAATTGACCATCATCAGACAGTCAGCTCCAGAAACAATAAAACAAACATTACACTGCAGAGGACATCCTGTCATGCTCTGAAAATCCTCACAACACATCAGATATCCTCTTCATGACAGCTGTAAAAGCTTTCAAAGTAACATTAGCCCTGATTTGCAGAAAAGACGCAGCAAACTCTTGCCGCTCTGAGTTGTGTAATTAAACCACATATATTTAACACAGGCTTTCTTTGTTATGAAACATGTTGAAGTCTGCTTGCTTGTGCAAAAGTTCTCAAGCTCAGATTTCAGTTTGAGGTTTCCCTACAAAAAGGAATATTTTGCATTGAAGAAGTTTTAGTAAGCGGGGTAAAGGAAATGTTGAGCTGTTGAAATGGAGATTGATGTTCTTGACCCTGTTTATGTTCTTTTAAAACAAAATTGCCTTTAAAAGTCAGAAAAGTGTTGCTTATTTATGTAAAAGCTGCTCCACAGTGGGAACTGCTGTTATCAGCTATAGTCAGTGTTTTAACTTGAACTTTTATCTTGTTTGTTTGTATTGTGTTGACCAGAGAACACATGAAGCTATCCTAGCACATTTTTGTGTCTTTTGCCTCTCTTAATCCGGTCATGTGATCCAGGCTTACTAACTATTAATAGAAACGTTGCAGACTCATTTTGACTTTGACCCTTTTGCTTCCCGAACAGGTTTTGATGCGCTGCTTTTGGGAGCTCAGAGCTGCAGTTGTGACTTGTTAGTTTAAGGAAGTTGGTGTTTTTCCAGAAAAGTCAGAGTCGGTGTAGCCAGAAACGATTCTCGGAATCGGACGAAGAGGAATCCTGTTAACTTTAAACATCACCAGTAGATGTGGGTGGGCTTGAGCCCCCTCTGATTCTGCAATAGCAACAATTCTCCAGATTTTAGTTACCGTTTACTGCTGTCATATTTTTGTTAGCTTACAAAGTGGGGTTAGTGTTGTGGCATTTGTTATTTAAAAGATGGGATGTGTTTCAGTGCATCAGTTCATTCCAGCACAGTTTGCATCAGTTATTGGATCCGTTAATTGTTGTTAAATCTTAAACTTTCTTATAATAAAACATCTTTTCTTGTTTAAAAGTACAGAGATTTGCTGGATTTCATTGGTTATTGTTGACATGCAATAAATAGCAGTTGTTTACTTTTGCACGTCACTAAAAGGTTTAGCAGCTGACCTTTAGCCTAGAGAAACTTAAATATAGCAAAAGGATGTTTGCGGCTCTCAGGGGTGAGACTGGATTCAACGAACACATAAAAACACACATCTTATTACATTACAACAAACTTTATTACATGTGGACAAAGTTTTCAAAACTTCTATTATCAACATGTGAAAAGTTCAGCCCTTCCTGCTGATCTTAAAATCAATACAGTGTTGATTATTTTTGGATTAACAAATACAAAATTGGATACCAATTATGCTTAGAAGAGTTTTTACAGGATTTTAAACTAAAACTGCCATTTTAGGAGTTCTAGGTTGAACATATTTACAGACAAAAACATGCTTATTTTACAATCTGAAATGCAAAATGAATTTTCTACAGCTTTGGTTTAATTACTGTATTGTTCTGGTTTAATTACTTATTGTTCTCTTTCCATATGTTCTTTCAATTAATGTCTTTTTTTTAGTCTGCATACTCCTGTTAACAATTAACTGATTACTAGATTAATTACTTTAATAATTCATAAAAATGTATTCTATTAATTGTTTCAGCCCTTCCACCTACCCAGAAAAATAGGTTGCTTTATACTTCCTTTTTTTTTTTTGTTGTTGTAGTCCTCTTCAAATAGTAATGCATCTTATCATGTTTTCCGGCAGTATTTCATGTTTATGTTTTTATTTAAGATTAAAATCCCTGGTTTGGAGCTTGGCTCGTTTTTATAACCATATTTCTCACAGCAAAATCCAGTTACCTTGTGGTGATTGTTTTTGCAATAGTCAAAAGCCAAAACCTGAAACCAACTTACTGTGTGATATTAAATCCTCTCCTCCATATATCCCCATCATTAATCCGCCCCTTCATCTGTGCTGTGAAGATTAGCTTTCACAAGTGTGAGTGTTATTCACTCAAAGTGACCAGCTGTTATCGTCATCATCGCTGGTCGAGTATTGTGTGTTGAAGACAAACACTCTGGTGTTCCTGTCAGGGCTGGGGTTGGGATTGGGCCTTTTTCTTTACGAATATGAGGTCGTTTTTACCACACCTTGTGTTTTGTGGTTAATACCAACTGACTCGTAGCTGCGTGTTTGTGTGTATTTGTGTGTGTAATTGTGTTGCCTGTATTTTGGCAGGAACAGGCCTGAAGGAAAGATTTTGGAGCCTGTCGGTGTGTTTGAAGCAGTGAAGCAGCATGGGAAATATGAAACAGGACAGGTAAGGCTTTCTGATGATCCTCCAGCAGAGCTCGTAGCTTGACATGGCAGCTATTAGCAGCTGGATTTTCACTGTTAAATAGTTAAAACTTGGGTACACATTGTTATTTATGTGCAAAAAGTCTAAAGTGCAAAGGTGATCTTAAAAGTTACTGAAGTAAAGATGGTACCAGTAATGAAGATCTCTTCATTACACTTCAAAAAAATTTTTTTATAAATAAATCTGTCAGTTTTGTTTTTGCAGATGTAATCCCATCTAATCTATGCTGTGTCTCAGGGATTGATCTATTTTCTCTTTCCTTATTGTTGTTGTCTTCTCAGCTATTTCTCCACAGTGTATTTGGCTACAGAGGCATTGTTTTGTTTCCATGGCACGCCCGCCTCTATGACCGGGACATCACCCCTCCAGTGTCTGACAGGTAACCCCGCACCTCAGACTTGCTCTTAAAGTTTAGCAGCTTTGTTTGAGACGTTATGGAAATAATATTTTCTCCTGCAGCAAACCCGAGCCACCCGGAGCCCATGGCTCTAAGGAGGTGAAGGGGAAGACTCACACCTACTACCAGGTCCTCATTGACACCAGGGACTGCCCTCACATAGTAAGCAGCAGCCACTTTGTTCAGCCTGAAGCTGCTGCTTAAATAAAACTTTGTGTATTGAAGAATATTGAATCCAAACGGGAAATGTCAGATTGTTCTGGGTAAAGACAGCAAGCATTGTTTGGTCATTTCTCTAGGACAATTATAATATTGTCAAGGAAAATTGGTTCTTTTAGTGAATTTAAATAAATATGCTTTGTTGCTCTACATTTAAATAATGATCTAGAGCTACTTCTTTCAGCGCTTAACTCTAAAAGAACAAATCTTGCTTCAGGTTAAAACACTGAGGATTTCCTCCACATGCATTCAGTGCATCGTTAAATTATTAACACATAATATAAATTAACTGCAACTATACATAAGAACATTAATAATGCTGATGCCTTTCTTACTGCTGTTTAGATGCAGAATCTGATTGATAAATTTACAGCTAGAAGATGTTTGGCGAATGATGGTCATCAGTTAAAATAGATATTCTTATGCATTTTAATAGATTCAGTAAGCTGTTTTTGATGACTAATATTTACTGATTAACCTTGAATTAATAACCATTATTGAAATGCTTTTTGTTATTGTTCTGAAAGTTAAACCACACTAGATGAGTGCGTTAGATTTTATGTAATTGTTGCAGGTCTTTTTCAAAGTGTGTAGCTGTGAATTTGTTCTGTGTTTGACAGTCTCAGAGGTCTCAGACTGAGGCAGTGACATTTCTGGCCAACCATGACGACAGCAGAGCGTTGTACGCCATCCCAGGTAACCAGCAATACTGACACTCAAGGATCTGACTTGCATATTTCTAAACAAAATGTTTTAAACAGGGTTGAAAAGGGTAGGATTTGTTTTTATATATATAAACTGTTTGATTATTTCTTCAACAAAATATAGATAACAAGACTGATATTGAAGCGGCTTAAAAGCTAAAAGTTATTACTCAAAAGCCCAGAACGTTCTATGATATCTAGGCCTGTTGGAATAACAAATTTTGCTAGATGATAAATTATCCCAGAAATAACTGCGATAAACGATAATATTGTTGTTTTGTGACCATTTTCAAGCAACGTGATGACATAATAATGCAAGAACACATTCTTAAAGATCAATAAACTTCAAATTCTAACGAATCAAAGATTTTACGCTGGAACCAGAAGACGTTAAATATCCAAAATAAATAAACAAAAACAGGAAAGGAAAAAAAAAAAAGAATTACGAGTCTCTGTAAACAAAATAGTCCTTAAAAAAAGGTCTAATTGAGACCAAAACACCAGACTGAATCATTTTGTCATCCAGTTTTTGGTAGAAAGAGGAAAATGATAAATTATGGTGACACAAATTATTGAGCTTGCTATAATCTTAATATGTGATTTATTGTTTATTGCAACAGGCCTAATGATATATAGAAATTTGAGTGGAAATTCAGAGGCGTCATAAAAACTCTTATGTTCAGAGTTTTCATGCTAGAGTTGAATAATAAAGCAGAGCCAGTATTTTTAGGAAAGTGAAGTT
Source organism: Poeciliopsis gracilis (assembly GCA_911649635.1). Lineage (NCBI taxonomy): Eukaryota > Metazoa > Chordata > Actinopteri > Cyprinodontiformes > Poeciliidae > Poeciliopsis > Poeciliopsis gracilis. The sequence continues at coordinate 3,067,864 of CAJVRI010000884.1, read as the reverse complement.
GGGGAATTGGACTGAATCTGTGATTTGATTTAATTTACATGCATGTTTAAATAGAGCTAAGAAGTTCAGGCTTCATACTGTTGTATGTTGCTGTCATGTGACCGTGTGTGTTCGCGTGTTTGTTTCTCCTCCAGGTCTGGACTATGTCAGCCATGAAGACATCCTGCCTTACAACTCAGCAGAGCAGGTCCCAATCCAGCATGAACTGTTTGAGCGCTTCCTCATGTACAACCCGGCAAAATGTAAACACTCTCTGTGTTCTTCTGCTTTCAGCATCAGACTTCTCTCATGTTCACACTGAATGCTAAATCACTGCGACAGCTTTGAGTTGAATCAGAAAAGAGAAGCAGGTGTAAAGATTTCTCCTCTGTAACAGGGCTCTTTGGACCTTCCACAGTGGCTCATCATAAATTTGACAAAAAGAAATAAACAACTAACTAATGTACTGAAATAAAGATGTAATAACAAAAACAGGTTTTATCAGTTTTTCAGATTTTTTAAATGGAATAATTGCAGTGATTTGCAGTGAGTTGAATGACTCCAAAACAATCAGTAATATTTTTAGATGTTTGTTTTTGTCAGGAGGTTGAAAATTAGGTGCTTCTTCAGAATCAGCTTTTAAAATTTTGACTTTGATATTAGACATCAGGTAAAAATATAGAAACTTTAGTTTCATAACATTTTCTACAAATATTCTAATAAAATGTGTCCGCCCACTTTATTGCATACAATTTTAATCTGTTTTTGTTTTAAAAGCTAAAATAAGAAATGAAATGATGGTGCTTTACGCGTGAGAGCACATTTTCTACAGTAGGGATTTATCAAAAATTATAAGCAGACTTTATTTCAAAAGATTGTGTAACATTTGCAACCATAAGCGAGTTTTATTGAGTTGGACTGAAGGCAAAATGTCTCTTTTTATAGATTCCTGCTCTAGAAAACTGATAGCCACCTCCATGTTTGTTTTAGTGACTGTGGATTTAGAATCTGTGTATCTAGATGTTATAAACTAAAATAATTTTCAATAAGTTAATGATAAATCTGTGTTTTTGTCATTGTCTTCACACCATAGCTCCCCCATTTACACCCAGAGACACCCTGAAGGCCTGGCAGGAGAAGAACCACCCCTGGTTGGAGCTGTCTGACGTCCACAGGGAGACCACAGAAAACATCAGGGTCACCGTTATCCCCTTCTACATGGGAATGAGGGTGGGTTCAGCTTCTTAGAGTTCCTCAGTATGTCAGTCTCACCAAGGTGTTGCGATCGCAATTCTTAATTCAAACTCATCGTTCATTAATCTTACAATGTTCACCAGTCATTGTGACTTCTCTACTAATCTGACTGCAGCGTTTTCTGTATTTCCTTCTTTTCTGATCAACTCGACTGAATTTCAACCAAGCTTCATATCCCGCTTGTAATTTAACTTCCTGTTTCACGTCTCTTGAAAACCGAAGCTGCAAGATGAAAACATGTAACATTTCCCCTTTTCTCCTTTCTTTTGGCAAACTCACTTTCATTTTGGACCTGATCAAAATTATGAATGTTTTAAAAGAGCCATTTGTGGCAGAAAGTATTTATATTTATATTAATATATTAATGAAAAGCTGTTTCTGCATTCAGTGAGTAATTAAAGTTAGTGTTTCACATTTTTTTACACTAATGCAGTTATGCAGTGTATAAATGAAAACTGCTCTGATTAAATTGATGAAATAATATTAAAACAAACAACTCTTATCTTTAAGGATCTATTTGTGGGAGTTTCTAGAGTCTAGGGACACGTAAAAAGCTATTTAGGCCAGATTTGGCCCCCAGGCCTTCAATTTGACACATTCTGTTCATTCTCTTGCACTTTAACTCCTCCTTGGGACTTAAGGCATCTATTTCAATAATGTACCTGAAAATGGTACTTATACTTTAATTATTGGCTTTGTAAACTTAGGCAAAAAATGTGCAACTTTGACCACAATGTTTTGAAAACAGTGCCACAACATCAGTAACTTCATGCCTTAGCAATCACAAAGAAACATGGCGACATCCTGGAGGAGCTACTGTGTTGTTTTCATTCTACTGAAAATCTAATGATTTGTTTTTCTGGTTCTTAGGAGGCCCAGAACTCCCACGTGTACTGGGTGAGTTACATGCAGTGTTGGAAACGATGACGGCTTCAAGCGAACAGTTTGAACATGTGTTGCCTTCCTGCAGTGGCGCTACTGTATCCGCCTGGAGAATCTGGGTAGCGAGGTGGTTCAGCTGAGAGAGAGGCACTGGAGGATCTTCAGCCTGTCTGGAACCCTGGAGACAGTCCGGGGCCGAGGCGTCGTAGGCAGGGTGAGTATCAGAGCAGCATGCTTTTATTTTGAAGGGGTAGGTTTTTCTGACCTAGAGGTCTCTTTAAAAGCAAAACAATGTCCAAGTAAAGAGAAAACCAATAATTATAGCCTTTCTGCTGCTGATTAAATAAGAAACCACATTGGTAATGCAGGTATAAAAATGTTATGACATTTATTTATATTTATTCTGAGTCATAAACTGACACAAAAATATAAAATAAACACTCATTACATTTTGTTTTCTTCTGCTTCTCATGCAGAATATTATACACAGACCGTTTTATGGCGTAGCACTGATCTGTCCTGTGAATTTGTGTTTTTGTTTTTTGTGCCATCTTAGAACAAATGATGAAATTTAGCTATTGTGCCAATATTTTTACATTGCAACAAATTTGGTAACGTTGATTAATGTGCTCATTTCCAATCACATGGTTAAAATATAAAAAGTGAAAGTTGACATTAGGGTGAATATTGACTCTGTTGTATTTGCGCTGACAGCCATTTAACAGGAAGCTCATGTTCTGCAAATAGAAGTTTAAAAACAGGGCTGTCTTCATACAGCCACACCTCCAAAATTAGAACATTTTGAAAAAGATCAGTGTTTTTTATCACTTATTTAAGAAGGTGAAACTTGTATATAGATTCATCACATAGTGAAACATTTCAAGTCATAGTTTCTTGTAATTTTGATGATTAAAATGTGTTTATACCAAGTGGGAGCGTTCAGTTCAGACCCAGAGGTTAACCTGTTAACTGTTACCACTTTTATTTTCTTCAAGATCAGAATAAAGAAATTATTTTACGTCAGCGGTTTTTTTAATTTTAAGTTTTTTTATTCTGAACTTCTTATTCTATAGCTATTATTTACCATGAATAAAAATAAAGCATGTGTGTGTGTCTGTGCGTCTTCATTGTTTCCTGTTTACAGTGTTTCTGTGTTTGTGCTTACAGGAGCCTGTGTTATCTAAAGAGCAGCCAGCCTTCCAGTACAGCAGCCATGTGTCTCTACAAGCTCCAAGTGGTCACATGTGGTGAGAACTCTGCTCCACACACTGCATATGCAATCCCAGCATACACATACACATTCATTGTCCCGTTTGTTTTCAAGTTTCAACCATCTGAAACCCAGTGCATTCAGATGAAAGAAAATGAAGTTTGGCACTAGGCCCAGTTTTAAAAGCTGAGTCCATGCCACAAAAACCATCTTTAGATGATCTGTCCTGGTTTTGATGGGTTGATTGATTATCTGTCCAACCAGAATGATGCCACCAGCTTGTTGAGAGGTTGAGTTGCAACTTACCAAAGGACATTTATCCAAATATCAGAAGGGATATTTATGTATTTGAGCAGTTTGGAAGAAATGTAAACTCAATGCAGTTTTTCTGTTAAAAAAATTACTGCTCTGCAGTCAGAGATTGTAGTCCTCAGGCTATTTGCTGCCTGTATTCCAGTTCTCCTGTCTCTCTACTAACAGGAAATATACAGATTCAATAAAGGCCCCTAGTGTCAAAAAATGTATTCATTGTCTTAACATTGTGTTTTGTTGTACGGTACATTGAAATGTCTAGTTAGAAGGTAAAAATAAAAGTTCATAGTTATTTATTTTAACCTTTTTTGTTTGTACAAGTCATCTAGTTCAATCAGCCAGTCTATCAATCAAGTTTATTTGTTTAGCACATTTCAACAGTTTGCTTTACATTGTAAAAACACAAAAATGCAATTATAGAAGACACAGTCAACAATAGAAATATAACATTTTGTCTGTTGGCATTATTGCACATCAGAATATTTATCAATGTTTCATTTATAATGTTTCAAAAGCAGCTGTGTTTTAAGTCTGGATCTAAAGGAACTCAGTGTTTCAGCTGTTTTGCAGTTTTCAGGAAATTTACTCCAAGTTTGTGGTGCATAGAAGCTGCTTCTATGCAGATCCACAATCTCTTTTAAAGAGATTCATGTTTTAATTAAAATGACAAACACAGGAACATAAAAAGCAATTTGACACTTTTAAATAGGCTAATAAAATATTAGCCTAGCTAAAAATAAGAGTAATATATCATTCATGTCATTAGCAATAATTGTTTCCATGTGTCTGACCAGAATTATAGATTGTCTATAAATGTGTTACAAACAAAGTGTTTTAATTCTGTAGCCATTCACTCTTGTTGTTTTTTTTCCAGGGGAACGTTTCGTATTGAGAGAACCGACGGCTCCCACTTCGACGTCAGGATTCCCCCCTTTTCTCTGGAGAGCAACAAAGATGACAAAGCGCCCCCTGCTGGCTACACATTCTAACTGGCACTGGCTGGCCCACCACGCCAGTTCCCGGCTGGGTCATCTCTGCAGTTGTCCTTCCTCTGCGGCCCTGTCTCAGCATTCAGCCAATTTCAGTCAAAAAGAGACTTTAGGAGTGTCGACATAATGCAAACTCTGGCCGTCAGGCTGCACCCAGCAGCAGAGTGGGATCGATTAAATGACAGTGTGGAAATTCACTCTGCTGTTCTGTGCATTCTTGAGACACAGACATTTGAGTCGAACGTAGAATTACTGCAGATTTGGTTCTTACGGGCAATTACTGAAACACTGACCCGACTATTTGTAAGTGGGAGGATTTCCTGCTGAGCTTCTGGTTTGAGAAAATGGAGAAGGACTCAAATTGAACCAGTAAGTTATTTCTTATTTGCCAGCTGAAAACTGTTCATCTCTATGTTGTCATCTGTTTGGGGTTTATAACATTTATTTTACTTGGGCCCTTTCATTCTCCCCCTGCTTTATAAGCATCAGACTACCTGGTTTGGAGTCATGTAAGAGTGACACAACAGTAAAGCACAGTGGACATCATTATTTCCTACTAAACAAGCATGAAAATAATGACATGCACTGCATGCAATCCTAACTTGATCTGTCATTCCTGTACCAGCAGAAACCCATCATTACAGTTTTACAGTTACAGTAACTTCTAGTAATTGAACTCAAATTACATGTTTAATATTTTCTAGTAACTTTCACACAATGCAAAACCACCAACAGGGTTTGTGTTGCACAGCCATGTTAGTTCCTTTAAAAACATTAGTTATATTCCGGATTGTTTTGATTTCCATTAGTTGATATTGGAGTTAAAATGTGGCTTCAAGTTTCTAACAACAGCCATTAGATGAATTGTATTGCAACTGTTGTTGCTGCCTTTACGTGCCTTTGGGGTTTTTTTTTTTAGTTTCCACAGGAATCCTGGTGAGGTTTCTGCTCACAACTATTCTATTCTCTCCTTTTTGTTTGTCTAACATTAGACACACTACAGAAGAAATATTTAGCTGTAATAGTTTGTAAAAATTTGAAGTGGGCTGATCTAAACATTAAATTAGAAAAATGAAGCTGTCCACTGTGATTTAGTGTTATCAAGCTCTACTGTTGAGTCCACTGTGTGCGTTGACAGCCAAATGTAACCCCTCTCCTGCTCAAGGCCGAGATTTATAGTCTTGGAATAACAGAATCGGGAAAGTGTGAGAAGCAGCGTCTGAGGGGGACAGGTTTGACCTTTTGTGTTTTAAGAGACATGTCTACCATTTGATGGATGTCTTTGGCTGATTTTAACTTTGAGAGGGAACAAGAGATGAGTCTAACACTTCCCCCTTAAAGTGAAAATAGAAGCTAACATTGCTGCTTTAGTGAGCGATTTGAAGCAACTCTGATGTTTGAAATACTGTAAATAGAGATGTAATTAAAAGTAAAGGAAATAAACCTTTTCAAAAATGTCTGGATCTGTGAGTTATTTGTTTTCTCTGATTAGGCTTCTCATGCAGAAAATAAGGATAAAATGATAAGGTTTTCAGTTTAAAGGATAAAACAAATGAATTGTAAATGTTGAACTTTTGCTTAAAATAGTTTTATTGTTCACCACCACCAGAGGTCAGTAGAGTCACTCCACTGGTAAAACGTTTCCATGTTTTTTTGAAGCTCAGGAGATGTGCAAGCTTACTTTTAGGCAACTTATTAATAGATTTAAACCTTGTTAAAATATAAGTAAAGAAAAATGTTTACTAAAACTAAATTTTCACTTAATGATCAGGGAGTTAGGAATATTACAGAAAGATTAGAGGAGCCTAATTGGGCTAATTAAAACTCTGTTAAGGCATGTAGTGGACTCCAGTTCTGTAAAATCATTCCCAACTCAGGTAGGTAAACATTTGCACGTTTCAACTACTTCTGCTTTAAAAACCAGCTGATGAGTTTTATTAGTGCCTGGAAACTGTTCTGTTTCAAAAACCTCCTGATCAGCGGCCACTGCCCGTTACCTAGCAACCGGCTTAGCAGTTTGGTCAGTTAGTTTTAGCACTTAGACAACTGTTCTGTTATCATACCATATAAAAACCGTTGACAATTTCAGTTAATTTTTTATGTCTGGATAATATTATATGCTCTTTATATCTTTTCACATATATATATATATTTATTTGTTTTTGTCTTTTTTTGTTTGTTTTTGCCAAGAGATAACATTAGAAATTGTTTGGTTAACAGTGTTAGCTTAGCATGATTTGCTTAGTCGGCCAGTTGGAAGGTCAAATATTAGTTTTTAGACCAAAATGGACTATACCAGGTCACATTGACAATAACACCGATGAGGAAGTTACTGCAGTGTTTCCAGATTCAATCGGTACCAGATTGTGTTGGAAAAAATCAGCTTTGAGTGTGTTTATAAAATGTAGGCTGCTTTTCATAACTGTAGGTAAGTTTTTAGAAAGGATAATTCCACGAAAGTAGTTGTCATTAAGTGGCAGAACAGTAAATAACTTACATTTTTGATAAAATGCCATGTCCGTGCGCTTTTATTTTTATTTTTTAGCTCATTTATTTTGAATTGTTTACAACCAGTTTCTATGCAATTTGACTGATCTCGATTCATTTTTATCAACTTAAAAACGTTTCCTGTGTGTAAAAACATTTATATTAAGTTATATTTATTTAATTTCCCTTTGGGATCAACAAAATATTTTTCAATTTGAATTTAGAATATATGTCAATAGGCTATTGATAACTCTTTTGGAGTTGCTATAGCAACATGCTAGGGAAAGGGATTTTGTGTGTAGGTTATTTGGTTCCCTGATTTGCATATTTTGTGGTTAGCCTGCCTGTGCAACCTTTTTTTGTTTACTTGAGTGTAATTTGTCATCCCTGTATTTGTTATGCATCTTTATTCAACAACACGTTTCAACAAAGATTGAGATTTGGGCTGGTTTTGACCGAGTTTGGATGCATTTTACATTTTTTGGGCTGGGAACTCAGTGATATATGGCAACCGTGATTGAGGGAACAAGACTAAATATAGAGAGTGACACTTTCAATAGATGCTATAAAGGCTAAGCTAAGTATATAAATAAAAGTTTGATGCCAGAAAAGAAAAGTAGAAATAGATAAAAAAAAAAAAAAAGGTCAAATGACATACATTAACTTTGTCCAATCAGGTCCTTGAGAAACACCATTTAGAAATGGCAACTTCATCAGGCCATAAATAGAGCGTCATAAGTCTGTTGGTCACTGATTGAGCAGGGGGTGGAGTCACTAGTTACAGTAATCCAATCCCTCCATTCATAAGAAAAAATGTTATGTAAAATGGTTTAGAGATTTGAATGCTAGCCATGCTAACCACTCTAAAATACCAACTCTATAGTCATTCATTAGTTAAATTGATTCCGCTGTTTTCTATTTCTGATTGATTTAGACCACAAAATAGGCCTAATGCATGTCTGTTGTTAAACTACAGGAAGATGTCCAGTGTTTGAGAGTTTACTTTTCTCCTCATATAGTTGGTCATACTGATACTGGTTGCATCTGTATGACCTTTGAAATTTTTTTGGTACACTATTGAAAAATTAGGCCACATTTGTGGCCAAATTAATCACACACAAGCGCTCTGAATAAAGTAAAATTAGCATCATATTTGTCAAATGTACATTCTTTTCCATTAGTTCACTTCATCTGCAAAAACATGTGAAATGCTGGATGAAGGGGGGCGGGTGGGGGGGGCCTTCAAAAGTTCCAGCATGGTCAATATTAAAAGCATGTCAGCTGATGGGCCCAACCGGAAGTGGGCCCACCAATAACATTCTACTTGAGGCCTCTTATAACCTTGGGTCGGCCCTGGATAATATATATAAATGTGTGACACTTTTGTTCCTCTATTTGTCGGTTTAACTTGAACACTGCAAAAGGATTTCAGCTATGTGACTCATGCTTGCAGTACAAACGCCACTGCTAATGTACAGCACAACAACAAAACGCTGCTTTCAGTGGGAATCGGAGGAGAGACTCCCAGAAACCGCCAGCTCGACTGTGTTGCAGCTCCCTCTGCTTCCTCTCTCTTCCTCCTGGCCGTGTCGCTGCTCCCTCCGCTCCTCCTGCTCCCTCTCTCCATCTCCGTGTGTTTAAAGGAGTTGAGCTCATGTACAGTCGCCCCCCCTCTCAGCTGAACAGAGGCTGCGATGCATGATTCACTTCCAGCCCGGGGACACCACAGACTCGCCCCTACAGGAGAGCCGAGCCTGCGGAGCTCCAGCCGCTGCAGCCGCTGCGCAGCCCGCGGACCGAGGCGCTGATGCAGCTGCGGCCGCGTCCAGCTCGCTGCTCCGGCACGGATGGAGATTCAACCTTGGAGGAGGGCGAGCGCCGCGCGTGATGCAGGTACCGCATGACTTCGTGCGACCGAACCGAAGGAGGACGATGCTGATCTGCGGTGTAAACATTGCCATGCCCTGCCTCATGCAGCACCTCCTCCGACTCTGTGTCTGCTGCTCCGCCAGCCCAGGACACCGGGTTCTGTTTTAGGGGCTCTCCGCTCTCGGAGTTAGATATTTTTGGAGTTGTGTTCTGGATAGAGAGGCCACGCTCTGCTCTGCTCTGCTCTGTAGCCTACTTTAGTGATCGGACACCCTGACTTTGTTGGGGTCGTGTTGAGCGGCCATGCTGCAGGCAGCATCCTGCGATCTGTTCCCAACCTGAGCTGAACTGATGTCTGAAGCAGGAAACTACAACCTTCGCTGTGATACTGGTGATGTTTCTTCAGCTGTGCAGCTACTTCACTTTACAAACATGAGCTCCTCTGGCTTTACAAGGATGTGATCAGCTGCAGACCTGATCTAAATGATCTAAATGAGCAGAACATCTCTGATATTAATCAAACTGCTTGGTGGGACCAGTGTCCTTATTATCACAGTTCAAACTGAGGCAGCTCCATGGGGGCCAAGCAGAGCAAAGGCCAGGAGCCTGGCGGGGCCAGTCCTCAGCACAGCTGGAAACGGACTCCCACCAAGGAGAGGGGGGACATTTTGGCCTCCCTGATGCTGAAGTCTGGAGACCGGCTGAACCGAGCGGGGACGCCGCCGCCGCCATACCAGCGCCGGATTGGGATGATCCAGGAGATGATGATGATGGCCAAGCAGGGCAAGCAGGACGAAGCCACAGAGATGCTGAAGACACTCAGACAGGTAGATACTGCTGTGTTTGTGGAAATCAGTGTTGAAGAGTAGGCATGGCACGCTTCGATAACATTTATAAGGTGATGAATTATTGCGATAAACTATAATATTGCTGTTCTGAGATCATTTTCAATGAATATTGATAATTGGGTAATAATGGACGTTTGCTTTCCCAAAGACTAATAAACTTTCATTTTCTAAAAAAATTGGAAGATATGCTAAATATCTAAAATAAAACACAACTGAAAACCTAAATAAAATGAATTATGAAGTCTGTAAAAAAAAAAAATGCTCTCTTCAGAAATTCTTAAAATCATCACAATGGAAATGATTGACTTCAGTTTAATTCGATGAATTGATTATTGTGACAGTCTTATTGAAGAGTGAGAACAACCCTCTCAGCAGTCACAGCACCTCTAATTGTTTCTGTTTGGGGATTTTTTTGTCCTTTTTCCTTGATTTTTAATACACGCGCTGAAGCAAAAGCCAGACTCTCACTGTCTGTTTACACGCTGAATAAACTGAGTGAGTAATTCAATGTCCTCATGCTCAGTAAAATAACCACCTCCCTTCCTGGATGATTGGAGCTGTTATATTCAGAGTGGCTTTGCTGTTACGGTGAACAATACTTTGATTTACAGCATAACTGCCTCGGCTCGGCTGGCTGCTGCCGTTGCCACAGCAGGAAAGGAAAAACCAACAGACTGGAAGAACTGGGTGTGGCGAGACACAAAGGGATGGAGCAGAGTGAAAGTGCAACAGCTGGAGTAGGAAAAGTTGAAAAGGTGTTGGCGGCGTAACGCAAAAACAAAAAAAAAAACAAGTATCATTACTGTATCACGTGACCTAACTGTCATATGTAGATCACAAAGGCAACAATTACTCCTACTGCTTCTAAAATTACATAGGTTATATTAAATCTATCCATGACATTCATTTACTCTTACTCTGACTATTATACACAAAAAGCAAAAGTATAGAATAAAGAGCTGTTGAATTTTTTATTGGTTATTTATGGTGTCATTGATTATATCACACAAACAGTTCTGCATGGATTATTATTATTTCTAGTCTGATCTTATTGAGAGACACTGAAAGCACGACAAGTTGAACTTAGGTGGGTAAACAGTGTTATGGCAACCAGTGGATGGAAATTGCATTGAAAGAAACTTTATTTCAGACTGGAGGTTCAGTTAAAAAAAACAAAACAAAAAAACCCCCCAGAATATCATGCAACCAACCAATCTGATACACACAGCTGCAGTTATCAAAAAGTTAAATAAAAATGACTGGAAATCTTATAACAGACTGTGAATGGCATAGTGTCAAAATCTCTAAAAAAGATTTTAGAGATGTTTTGCTGTTCTTCTAGTTTAAAGTATTTTTGATAAGATGCCAAAGAAAGTGTCAGTGGAGTTGACCCAGATTCTTAACTGTAAGAATCAATTTGTTGTTTTGGTTGAAGAAATAATTTGTTGCTTTTCTCGTTTAAGTAAAAGCAATTTGACTATGCAACATATACTCAATATATCATGACTACCAAGATGAATGGAGTGCAGAATAATGAAGAGTCCATTGTCATTCAGTTTTTCTCTTAAAAAGGACATTTTCTCTTAGATGTGTTTCTTAAAATGTTCTATTTAAATTTTAGGGAAAACCACTTTGGCAGCAATACTAAACAGTAGAGCTTACCACATAAAAACTTCCATCAACACATGTTTTCATAGAGAGATGATCAAATTTGTCATCTAAGAAACAAAATCTTTGGGCTCTTCAGGATTTGAGATGGAAGGACACGTAAATGTTTCACACTCATTCAATACATAACAGAATATCTGAACCACATAGTAGTAAAAAAAATATATATATATTAAAATAGTTTGATATATATTTTCCCTGATTCCTGCTATAATGAATTCAGGCTGATACAACTTTAGATTCTTGAATGGGCTCACAGAATAAAATGATGGAGAGCAACATGGCTGCCTGAACAAAATATAGATTTCATTCTTCCAAGATTGTATTTCTTAGATAGTGGATTTATTCAGGGCTCGTCCAAAGTTTTATGGGGGCTTAAACAGAATTTGTTTTTGGGCCCCACTTCATGTTAACACTAACAGATTCTGCATTCACACCAGCCTTGTTCAGTCCGCTTTAACTGAACTGTTGTTTGTTTATGTAGAAAGTCCAATTTGATTGCGGAGGTGTGATGTGAACTCTGAAGTGGACCAAAAAAAGTGAACTCTGGTCAACCTAGATCTCAGTTCTGTTGAAGCACACTCTGGCACTGTTTGAATTCATATGTGAATGCCAAACAGATCGAAAACAAGATGCGAATTAGCCGACACTGCAGGGAATTCTGGGTAAACACAACCAAAACAAACACACAAGCTTAGTGCTAGCAGGATAAATAGCTTATGGTCTTTGCCAACTCTTAAAATTTAATGCCACTGAAAAACTCAAGTTTAATTGGCTCAGTTTAAAAGCAATCGGTTCTTATTTGCTGAGATGTATTTGTGAACAAGCCAAGCTCAAAACACAAAGGAAAGATTAAAACTGCAGCATCAAATTACAACTATGACGAATAATTATACTTTGCACTCTCAAAAAGTAAACTTAGCAATTCCTTTTAAGGTTAAAGTAATATTTTGAATGGTTTGATATTTCTTTATTTATGTTGAAGCCACCAAATCACATTTAGTAGTACTCACATCTTGTGCGGGCTTTGGGTTTATGTACATAACCTGTCGAGTTTGCAGAGAGTTACAACAACTGGCAGCAGCCGTGTGCCGTTGAGCCAGACTCTGGGTCGAGGTGCTTTCCCAATTTCTGTAATTGGAAAAAAATGTTGACTCAATGAAGCTGTCTCTCAGCAGAGGTCGGTGAGAATGCTGTGAAGTGTTTATAGATCTGAGTTCTCCAGCGCAGTACACCACTTCCCTTTATTACCTAAAGCGTTTGAGTCGCAGCGTTCGCCATGTCTGACTGCAGTTCTGTCTTTGTTCAGGCTGAGCTGCGTTCAGACCTCTTCTTTTATGTCTGAACGCTCTTACACTAACAAAACTTAGGGTTACACTGTTTTCTGAACGCATAAATTACTCTGAGTGTCTGAATATAGTTAAAACTGAGTCCAATCGAGGAAACTCATGTATATTTTATGAGGGGTTTTGAGTGCTTTTCCAACCTCAACCAAAAACAAAAAAATATTTGGTATCAGTAATTGTTTTTCTGCATTGATTCAGCTTGGTATATCACTGGAGACAATTTAACCAAAATTTCTGACTTGATAAACATCCTCATATCTGGGTTTGGCTTCAGATACAAAGCTTAGCGTAGCTGTTTTTCATTTGCATCTGAAATCCTGGTCTAATTTGTGACTTTCCATTAAAATTCAGACATCACTTAAATAAAATCTGTCTGAAAGCATGAAGCAGAGCAAAAATGTCAAAAACTATTAATATATGAAGCCCAGCCCTGATGAAATTAAACAAATGATGAGAAACAAAATCCTTAACATTTCTTAATCTGGAAAAAGTTGAAAATTAATTTCTAATAATTTTGGTCTCTGGAGAACCACTCTGAGAAATATTATCCATAAATGGAGAAAACATGTGGCAAGCCTTCCCAGTAGTAGCAGGTATAACAAAATTAATCCAAGAGGGCAACAATGACTAATCCAGGAACCACATCTAAAGCACAGGAGTTTATGATTCAACAATAAGAAAAAGGCAAAAAACAATAAAAAGAACAGTTGTTCTCATTTTCTCCTTTCACTCCACTGACAGGCCAAGATTTGTGTGAAAAACACATCAACAACTTATTGCTTACACCTATGACCTTCCACATTGCACCTTACATGGATGCAATGCAGACCCACAGACATATATGCCTACCTGCCTACTTACATATTACACAAAAGTTGACTGATTTGAACTTTCCTCTTTCTCTCAGTATTGTGTCATTTAGCAAATACAAATAATTTTGGTAACTGACTTAAAACAAGAGAAGTTTCCTCTGAATTTGACTTGCAGGGAAGAGAAAAAAACTGATGTCCTGAAGACATTTTTTCAGTTCCAGGTTAGTACCATAACATGCCATCAGACAGCTGCTTTATAGACTAATTGTTGGTTTCTCCTATCTGCTTTGTTGCTTCTGAAACCTGCAAATGGAGCAGCTAATTAATACATGCATGTCAATCATTCAAACCTGCTGTCATTATGCGCCTCACCGCCTACGCAGAACAGGCAGCAAGGAAAACTCGGTGAGTCATAGGTTTCTACAGGAGACCAAGCATCTCTGTCTGTGTCGCTTATCAAATAATCAGTCCTGCAACTGAACTGACAATAAATTGTCAGCAAAACCAACCCGAACGCTCATTCTAATACAACATGAAAACGGAGCAGGGTTAGAGACAAAAATGAGAAACTATGCTTCACTAGATGCACCTTCTTAGTACTGGGTTTGACCCCCTTTTGCCTTCAGAACTGCCATAACCTTTTGTGGCATAGATTCAACAAGGTACTGGAAATGTTCCTCAGAGAGGTTGGTCCACATTAATATGATAGCATCACGCGGTTGCTGCAGATTGGTTGGCTGCACCTCCGTGATGCAATCTCCTTTTCCACGACATCCCAAAGGTGCTCTATTGGACTGAGATCTGGTGACTGTGCAGGCCATTCAAATTTTGCTACCTGAGGACATTGATAATGAAGCAGATCAGAATTGGGCCTTTTCATCCAACCTCATAAAAAAATATTCCCATAAACATAATCCTAAACCTTGTGGATAGACTTCCCAGAAGAATCGAAGCTGTTATAGGTGCTAATGGTGGACCACGTCCATATTAAAGTCAATGACTTTGCTTTGTTATGTTGTTAAAGTGGTTGGCTTTGTAAGCATCTCAGTACTTTTTGCATTCGAGTAGATGTTTGACAAGAGCTGAAATAATTAAAATGTTATGGAATGTTTAAAGAAAACAAGAAATAGACTATTTTATTAATTTATTTAGATAGATGTGTTTCAGAATATCCTTTTGTTAACAGTGGAGTGTGTTTGAGTGAAGTACCACTATGTCTTGTTTGTGTCATATCATCCATTAGCGAATAATAGAGGTAAAGCTTCTAATTACATCTTTTCATCTGAGAAAATGCATTAGATAAGTTCATATCTGTTTATAAATTTAAATTGATTCATTAGAAGGTTGTAGGTAGCTTTCTACACATAAAAAGTTGTTTACTTGTTTTTGATGGTACCTATTAGTACATGACTGAAATCACCCATTATCCCACCCACTCAGTTTGTACTCAAAGAGCCAAAACAAAATGTTTAGTTTCCACGTAACCTCACTGTAAAATGGAAACATAATGTGCAGATTGTTGCAGTTGATGAATCCCAAGGTCTTTTCTTTACTCTCTAACTTTTTCTCCATTGTTTTGCACCTCAACAGGAACAGCAAAACTGGCAATGATTAATTTATGTCTGGCACTCCTATGTTGGAATATATAAAAGCTTACAGTATAGTGCTTTGTAGGCTTTTACACGTCAAACCTTTGATGCATTTAATGGAGCCTCTGGTGCTTATTAACTGTGGATATCAGCTTCTTTGGTGGTGCTAAAACAATGTCCACTGTGTATAAAGGTGCATTTGGTGTGTGGAGCGTAGAAGGAGAAGCTTCTTAAAGCAACCGAGGCCCATTTCATGACAACTTATGACCTAAAATTTATTTTCAGTCATGTTTGTTGTTTGTTGTTTTTTGTTTTTTTAACAGTTGAACGTGACAAAATTACCCTATTGTGCTAAAAATGGTTTTGTGCCTGGAAAATACATAATACCACCCCTCTTAATGGTTGACTGGTGAAGTTTTCAAACTCATTTATCAGACTCACACTGTCATTTCAAATAGTAAAAACTGTATGTATTTGCCACATTATTTGAATGTGAGGAAAGCTGCACCTTCTGGTTGTCACATATGAAATAAAAAGTTGGTAGCTTGTCCAAAATAAATAAAGGAATGCATCTTGGGCTAAAATGTCAAGATGTTTTAAGTGTCTGTTTTTCATATTTTTGCTTTTAGGAACAGAAATGAGTGTGTTTCTCTGTAGCTTAGCCATTTCAGTCTAATTTATGGAGATCAAATGACAGCAAACGAGAAATTAAAATTGTTATTCTTTGTCAAATTTTAACAATGTTATTCAACACACTCAGAATTGCTTGGAGAAAAGGAACAACATGATCTTTACGTTTTGTGTCTGTGAGGAGACATAATCCTCTTTTGTTTTATATTCCTACCCAGCAGGAAGCAGTGCAGCCTGGGATTTATCATTCTCAGGTGGTTAGAGTTCATGTTGTTTCTGTTTTGTGTGTGCAGGATCTGGGAATGGAGTCAACGTCTTTGGATGACGTTCTGTATCGCTACGCCAGCTTCAGAAACCTGGTCGACCCCATCACACACGACCTGATCATCAGCCTCGCCCGATACGTCCACTGCCCCAAGACGGTAGGTCCTGACCCCAACATGACCCCTCACAGCTGAAAGCTTCATCCGTAGCTGAACGAAGCTACCGACTGCAAACCAGCGTCTGATCCTCATAACAATAAATTAACAAAATGAAATCCACTTACACAGTAACAGTCTAACATGAAGCATATGCAGTAAATATTTCAGACTACAGTAAGCACGACTGAGCATGCTCACACGCGTGCTGACTGATATGATTCACTGTGTTGCTGCTATCAGATGATCTCCTGACTCATTTTGTCTGACACTATTAGGTTATGGAAGTGCTCTAAGTGGTTGTGTGTCTGCATGCGTTCTTGAGGCAACTGCTGCTGATTGTGTTTGTCCATTCGTGTCGGCCATCATGTTAGCGGGAGAGAAGGAGGACGATGCGAAAGATGGCGGCGGTCGTTATGAATGAATAATGCAGGAAGGAAGGAGGGAAAGATGGTGATGGAGATAGGAATTAAAAGGCCTGATGTGTAATTTGGGGGCAGTTGTTAAAAACATCATTCCCACCAGGCGAATGATGTAAGAGGAAGCCTTAGGTAACACAGTTAGAGTAGCAGTTGTGGGATTAAATTAAAGACTTTATTCAAACAATAATAAAAAAATGTAGGATTTTCAGAAAGCTGTTTTAATATTTCACTTCCTGATCTGTACCAAATACATGTTCTCCCAAGTTCACAAAGTCTTTGTTGAACTCCCAGTGTGGTCAAACTCAATTTCCTTTTGGGCCAAATCAAGATCATGGATGTTCCTAAAGGGCCAGTTGAGCCAGAATGTGTTGATAAAAACCGTTAAACTGTGAAACTATAAATAAATTCTTGAAATGAAATAATACTAAACATATTTTCAGTCACTCCAGCAATAAAAAACTGTTTGTGGTAGTAATTCAGAAATATTTGCACTCATGTAAATGCAGCTTTTTATTTCTCGGCGTATCATTCGACATAAAGTAAGGCTGAGGCAGTTGTTTAGTAGAAGCAGAGCAGAAGTGAGAAATATCTGCCACCAGGTGGGAATAAATTGTCACTTAAAGGCAATGTTTTTCATCATTTTTGTGAAAAATCTACAATAAACTCACAATTATGTACCAGTAAGTGCAGGGATTTGTTGATCTTGCATGAATTTCCACGATAATTCACAAGAAACTGGAGTGATTAACTGATACAATTTGGCATTTCAATAGATAAAAACTGCTTTGAATTGACTGATAAAATAATAGCTAAGCAGACTGTTATCCTGACAGTCTGCTTAGCTGACTATTTGTGTGTCCCTTTAGAGACCACAGGGTCACATAAAAAGCTGAGGCGGGCTGGATTTGTCTCCAGGGCTTTGAGTTTGACACACGTGCTAATTTGTCTGCCGGGTTACTTTTACCCTTTTAATCTGTCTTTTGGTTTTGTTGTTTAGTTTGCATTTCCTTCTTATTCATGTAAAGCACTTTGAACTGCCCTGTTTCTGAATGTGCTATAAATAAAATTACCTTAATTTGACCCGCAACATAACAGGAGGGTTAAGTTCAAAATCTAAAACTTGCTAAATTTATCTGACTTAACGAGCCAAATAAATCCAGCTCAAATTTTTTACAGTGCATAAATAAATAAAACTTGGCCAAATCATAAAAGATCAAATTTAAATAAAAAGTATATTTTAAAGACTTTTTTTCTGCAGCTAGTTTGTTGTTGGTAAAATGAGTCAGGTGAAATAAAAAGTCTTCTAAAATAAATAAACCATGACTTTAGGAGTGCACCCATTGTGGTTTACAAATCCTTAGTTGTGACTTTGACCGATACCAAAGTAGTAGTCAACTGAATTCAATCAATATTGAATTCAGTTTTTTATATTGCGTCACTTCACAACTCATCATTCAGACAATCTTACAGAGAGATTTCAAGTACATACTTTCCAATTAAGCCTACTTATCAAACATTGCTGTCAACTTCAGTTGGTTATTCATAAACCTTTGCCAACTAATACTGAAAAAACTGGGTTGCTAAATTCTAGCTTCAAATTACACAGATCCACCTGAGAAATCTGCTTCTGTGCACAAGTGCCTTTTGCGAGGGATCAAGCTGACCTCTCAGAGCCACGGAGGAAATGGAGACGTTGGGTTTTGTGTGCAGCTCATAATAGCTGAATAGACAGAGGGTGAACAGAACAGAGCAGGAGTGAATAAAACATCGGAAGGGGAATCAGAGGGAGGTGTTGTCTTCCTGTTTTTCAGAATTACTCTGCGTCAAATCATTTATATTAGACAAGTTAGGCTTTGTACCTCATCTAATGGTTGGATAAGAAACGGTTAATTTATTTTAATTAAGATTTTATGTAAGATTATCTATATTTAAAGTCTCGTTTTCTAAAACAGACTTTAGAAAAGTCTGTGATTGATGAAGCTGAAAAACCCAGGTTTCATTCTTGCGTTTTGTTGTACAGACAGCTCTCGTTCTTGCAAGAAATTTCGATCATACGCTGCCATAAAAGCATATTTTCTGAGGTCTACTACATCCAGCACACTTAACCTGCTGTGCATTTAGCAACCCGATAACACAAAGCTGCTTTTATGCAGAGAGAATGCTTCTATTTTGTCCAGTGGATGTTGCTTTCTCCATCATATCTGCTTTTCTGCTCTGTTTCTTTCACCTCCATCTGCTGCCTTTAACACAGCTGGGCTCGTGGAAAACCATGTAGAAATTGTGCAGCCGGTGAAGTCGTCACTTTCTCTGCTGTTTCTGTTTTGCATTCGAAAAGAGAGGCCGACATGACCTTTGGAGGTACAGTCCGCCTCCACGTGAAGATCCTCTGTCAGCTGCTAATGTTTTAGTCAATGCTGGAGTCGGGGATACAAATAGCCCAGTGAATGAACCCTGTCACCCTGTCACCAGCTTGATTAATCTGTCCGAGAAATATATAAACACAGAAAGATGGTGGAGAATTAGTCACAGATTTTCATGAATAAATAAGGGGGCTGGAAACCTGTTTAGCTAAGAGACCGGATTAAAAAATGTTTTTTTTTTGTAGTGCTGCATGAATGAAAAAGAGTCGCTTGATTGCATCATTTGAAACCAGCCGCTGATTTGGATCATTGAATTAATAAAAAAAGGTTTAAAAGACACAACGATGAAATGGAATATGTGATTATGAGCCAATCGAGCAACTTGCATAAGTCATATTTAAGCCACCATATTCAGAATCCAACTCAGAACCAGCTTTAATTGGTGAATTTATGTGCAAGGAATTTGTGCAGACATAAATACAAAAGCAGGTCTGGAAAAAATTGTAGAATACAAATATCTCCTCATATTTACCCCAATCTCTGAAATAAAACACTCAACGCATTAATATTATTACCTCAATATCACAACTTAAAATCATTAAAAAGAAAAAAAAATACAGCAAATTTATATACCAATTATGTGCTTACAGACTAAAAGACTAGGTCTTAGCATCACTCTCCTTTTTATAAAGGAAGACCTGTTTTATGTGGACTTTATTACTAGCTAATTAGTCGGGCTAGTTGCCCAGGTAACCATAGTCAGCTCCTGGGCAGCCAATGTCAATCATATTTTGCCAGCTAGAGCTTTTTTCATGTCCAGAAAGAGTCTATTTGTCTTTTCTGTGAGAAGGTTGTCAGTCATCTGACTGACAGTGTGCAGCAACATGTGTGGGAGGGGGCTTTAGTACATTTAAATCCACAAATGCTGAAAACCTTGGTATTTCTGGATCCTAGTAACACACTGAATGGGCATGTTATTGCTCACTGGTAACCATGGTAACCAGCGTAAACTCCTACATTCACAGGGACGACACACAGCAACAGAGGGGAACCACTGTGACATCACAGCTTCTATAATCAAATATCCTATAAATGAATCACATTATTAACGATTTATGAACTCTTCCATTTTCTTCACATAATTTGGATCATTGAAGTGATTCCACTTCCATCCCCTAAATGCCCATATAAGGCCAATGGGAAGCCAGGGTATGATTGATTGTCGCTATAGTAACCGGTTGATCTCTGAAAGTGCATCTCATCCTTCAAACCATACGAGGAGCATACTGACTTTAATCAAAAGTAGTTTGTAGTTCCAGAAAGATTTTATTATGTTCATTTTCCTAAACAAAACAAAACAAAACAAAAAGATGACATGAGCTTTTACAAGTGGTTGAACTCAATTAAAAATGGTAATTAATTAATTAATTAATTAATTAATGACATTTTAATCAAAAACTTTTTTTTTTTTTTATCCAAAAACCCCTTTGCATTTGAAATTATATTTCAGTCAGATTATTTTTTTTGAAAAGTTTCTGCTTGGGACTTTTGTGTTGTAAAAAAATGTGATTTATTGTGTTTGATTTTTTAATTTGTTGTTTATGAATTTAATTAATCAAAATGATCATATTAA
Organism: Poeciliopsis gracilis; assembly: GCA_911649635.1. Taxonomy (NCBI): domain Eukaryota; kingdom Metazoa; phylum Chordata; class Actinopteri; order Cyprinodontiformes; family Poeciliidae; genus Poeciliopsis; species Poeciliopsis gracilis. The sequence goes on along the minus strand of CAJVRI010000884.1, from coordinate 3,047,155 downwards.
AGTCTTTTGTCCCTAGTTTTTACAAAGGCCCAAATCATATATGGAATGTTTATCAAAACATGCACTCTAATTTTAAAGATGCAGTTATATATTTAGTGAGATACCTGTGATGTTCCTGTTCAGTTTTGTCTTGACAGTGAGGCAGATGATGTCCGCACTACTAGAAGAATCTCATAGCAGCAATAATCTGTAGAGAACGACTGGATAAAAAATAAAGCATAAAGAAGCATCTAATGGATTTATCTCATTTCCATTCATAAAGAACAGCCTGGTGTTTCCCTGCTTAAACAGTAATCAAGACAGTATTGATTGTTTCTTTCTTTCAGCAAATGGCGAAACCAAATAGTTTCTTTTGTTATTATTGCTTAGACACATTTGAGAGACTGATATTTTCAAAAGAAAAATTCTTCACACAAATTGATGTAAAATGTCTTTTGTTCAACACTATGAATCCAACTGGATCTGCTGTGAAACCGCCCATGGGGGCAGCTTTTGAAAAGGTGTTGCTGCCTTTGATGTTGCATTTGCGGGTCACTTGTAGAAATGAATCATCTGTGGCCTGAAGCTTTTTATCTAACCTGCCGCTGACCAGCAGCAACTGCTGCTCTTTGTTTTCTCACCAGTTTGCTTCACAGCACTTTGAGCCAAACGAACAAAGGTGACAAAAAGGTTAGATAGCCGACATGTTGTGTTAGAAAAGACAGCCGCTTGAGAAGAAGATAGAAATAATAAAACAGTGTTTGTAATGTTTGAACTTTCCACATTTTAGCCTGATACAGCTACACACCTTGACATAGTTTTTGTTGATTGTATGTGATTCTGAATTGGATTAAGGTCTGGACTTTGACTGGGTCGTTCTTATATTACATGTACATGTGCTTCAGTGTGATGTTGCTCTTCTCACATTACGACTATTTCTTTATCAGAATCCATAACGATTCTGATACGATTCAACTCTAACCAGCCTCTGTTGTCTCTATTAAAGAAAGCATCTCTACAGCATGATGCTGCCACCAACATGTTTCACTATATACTGAGAGACGTGCCAAGAGTAGGGACACTAACAGAAGATCTCTCTGCTTCTGCCGAAAATATCCAGGATGAAGTTCTGGTATTTGTTTGTTTTATCCTGCATAATTGACTTCTGTCCAAGCTGCCATTTTGACCTCGACTTTAAAAAATATGAACTCATGCAACCTCTGAATCAGAGTGATGTGCATTGTTGTCTTTCCTCTGCAGTGTAATTTTAATCTCATCTGACCAGGACTGTGGTGTGTGACAAACAGCACACTGGACTTCTTATGACTTTCTTCCAACAATAACTTTGTACCTGTCACTTTTCACTAAAGGCCACCCTTCTTGCAGAACTGCAGTCTCTGTCTTTGGTGTGGCTTTGTTAGTTTTTAAGGAAGGCTTCCTGCTGTCTCTCTTTGAAAGTCTTCACCTCATGCTTCTTGGAAAACCTCTTACAACTGAACTCTTTCAAAGCTTCTTCTGTGTTCCTGAACATACTCAAATAAGTACTAAAATACAAAAATAGCCAATATATAAACAACATTTTTGATGAGTCACAGAGCGTCTGTCAGCCTCCAGTGGCATCCAAAAAAACTGAGGTCGCAAAGTTTGTGAAACATTTGACTTGCTGCCAAAGCTTTTGGTCACGACTACTGGTAGCTATATGAGTAGGTAAATTCAACAAAGTCCTGAAAGAGAGAGGAACCTGTCAGCCTGAAGCTCATGTGGAAAGACCGAAATGATTGGATTTCTGAATTTTATTCAGCTAATCTTATTTAAGCGATAAGCCTTCCTCTGCAGAGAGTCTAACCTGACAAACATCCTCTATATTTAAAAAAAAAACACACAAGAAGTAACATAAGCCCCACTGGTTATAAATATTTACTGCTCAAAATCACATGCAGAAAACCTACACTGGCATACAGACAGGCACATGTTGCTATGGAGCAGGTGTGTAAAAATATTCAGACACTTTCCCTCCTTCACTTTGTGTGAAAAACCAGCAGCTTTCTTGGAGGATGTCAGACGTGTGTTCATTGCTTTGTGACTGCGCTGATTCTCTTCTCTTTTTTCTCTCCTAATTCTCCCCATTTCACACCTCACAGGTACTCTCTCATCTGCTTTCAAGGCCTGTCTATTTTTTAACGTATCTTCTGATTTGCTTCATCCATCCATGTCTCATCTTTTCTGTGGATGAGTGACTCCAGCAGCTTCCCTGATTTCCCCATTTGAAAACAATATCTGTGTCGGGCTTTGACTGGAGAGAAATATCAAATCTGAGTTGATGATGTGCATCACTTAGTGTCAGGCTTTAGAAGGGCTGTGGCGTACGGTTATTCTAGTAATTAATTAACTTATTAAACAGGTTCAAAAATTGGAACATTCTGCAGATTTTTCATTTAATCATTTAAGCCTTTTTACATATATTACAAAAATAAAATATGCACACAAACAAATGATTCAGTTCTTTATTCTTTTTTTTCACAAAATAAGAAAGTAAAATTAAATGTTGTCTAAAAAGCAACAAAATAGCATTTCTTTAAACTTGGACTAAAGGATGCATCTACAGCTAAAAGGTATTTCTAACATTGACGCGCTCATCTCTTTTTTTTTTTTATTTAACATCAATACAATCCAGTGCTAATCTGCCGACTACTTTTTGGATTATACAGTTAATAATTAGACAGCAAAAAGTCATTAATAGAAGTTTATTTACTTTTTTTTCACAAATTTTAGACCAGGTGAAGCTAAAACGATACGCAATCTGAAGAGTTCTAGATAAACATATTTACAGACAGTTTTCTTATGTTAAATGCAAAAAATTTAAAATTTTCGAAATTTTTAATTTAAAAAATGTAAATTTTTACAAAAATTTAATTTAAAAAATGTAAAATTTTTGAAATTTCAGCAGTCTATGGCCTCAGCAGTCTGTGTTCTCCAGTTAACAATTAATCGATTGCTACAACTGTATATTTTTTGTGTGTGTTTTTATGATATAAAACTCTTTCAACTACTTTTTGCTAAAATGTGCTTTAAACTTGATTGATTCATAAATCAGATGTCCCTGCTGTGCAATGTGAATTTAAGACCGGATAACCAATTACCGGGGGTGAACCAATTTATTGGCCGGCTGATTTATCTGTTCATTCATTTTGGGAAATCTGTGATCAGCTGATGTTTAGATGTGAAGCCAATTTTATCCACTCAAAGGTCTAAAAAGGTCTAAAAATCAACCACTGTCTTCTGCTCTCCTGTACTAATGGTTTGAATGACAGACCGGCCCACCAGGTTATGTCTGCACATTTGTTACCCCACTGTTGCCAATTCAGCAACATTCTTGCTATATTGACCTACATTTCAGACAAAAAATCCCCCCAGCTAACCGGTCTCCTGTCTGTTGCCTGTACCAACCTAGCAATTCTTTTTTTTGTTTATGATCCATATCTGATCTCTGGGAGTTGAAACATTGATAGATCAGTAAATTAAGATTGTTTCTTTTACTCAGCTGTATGGTCACCGCAACAAAACTCAATCAGTTGCCATATTACTAGACACTATGCACCTTCTGCTTCAGCAGGATCCCTCCCATCAAACTGGCCTTTTAATAATAGTGGAGGAATTGAAATAACCCAATAGTCCTGGGATTTTGCACGTGGAACATGGACCTCAGAGAGGTTCAATCTCTGCGATGAAACTGCAGATCAGAAGGCAAACATTCACTAATCTAAGGGGAAGGACTGGTCTCCTTCTTTAAGTTAGAAATATATTATGTTCTTTCCCCTCAGTTTGTTATCAATCTGTTGTAAAATATTCCCGTCATTTAAAACCTCATTAGGGTTTCATTAGAGACACACAGCTATTCTTTCTTTATGTATGAATAATATCTGATTATCGTTGGATTATCTGCACAGCCATAGTAAGAAAAAATGATGGCAACTAATAAAATGTCACTTTTCCAAAATATTCCAGTAGGAGAATCAACAGCTGTCTGTAATGAGTCTCAGCCCACTCAACCATATGTCCTCTGACAGCAAGCTGGTTACGTCACATTCCAATTGTTACATTTAGATTTGATTTACACTCTCTTCACATTGGATTTGATTTGCTTTCTGATGGAGGCTAGCTGCCCCACATTTTCAAAACCCCAGGTTTAGGGATCATTCACATCAGCGTTGTTTAATCCACTTTAATCAAACGATGTATCGTTTGCCTAGAATGTCCGATTGGTTTGGGGAGATGTGAATGCACAATCGAGATCTGATGTGGAAGTCGTCAAGTAGGGTCCGTCTACAAACCCAGGTCTCACGATTGAAGTGAAATGTGTTTGAACGTCAATCAGACTGGAAACCACTCCAAAAGCAGGAAATGAACTATAGAGCAAGGAATTCTGGGGAAATATAACCAAAACAAGCATGCAAGTCTAGCTTCTTTTGCCAAAGAAAAAACTGCTAAAATCTGACACCACTTCGGTTTTTTACATTTCATAAAGAAGGAAGTTGTGCTCTGTTTTCTTTCGAGTTCTTTGTGTTGCTGCCTTCAGTGGTTTAAGGTGAACAGGTTTTGTTTGATTCAGTGCAGTGTGAAAGCTAACTACACCAGCTGAAAATGTGACAAATGTTGCAATTTTGGTGCCCAATTAAATCGAGTCTACCAAACTATCAGGCATGAAATCATCCTTACTGCATATCGGGGGAGGAAGTAAGAATAAAGAAACATTTTGGACATTTGTAACCTGATGGATTCAGAGAAAGAAAACGGCACAATTTACACCAAATGAGATGTGAACCAAACTTCACCCACTGACATCTGCGTGTCTGTGATGAATAATAGTTGCAGAGCTATTGATTCTTCGTGTTTCATTATGTTTTTTGTGCCAAACACACAGACAGGGCTCTGAAAGCACACTCATTCACATAACATTTCATCTGTCCCATCACTGCATCTCTTCTGAAGCTCTTTTATCTTCTACATCTGACAGGTGAAATATCAGTAAGAGTGATCCGTTGCAGTCTTGGCATGCAGGTTAGTTTATTTTTGCAAAATAAAATGCACCATTTTTTCCTCTTTAACTTTTAGCATGCGACTCATCCATGTTACATTCTAGCATGCAGCTCAGAATGTTTGCTTAATGTTAGCAAACATACAGTGCCTTGTTTGTAAAACCAAAACAATATGTTTAAATTGCTTGTTATTATTTTAGTCAGTCTGAAGGTAAAAGTTATGTTTTTTAGAGTCAGGATTGAAGCAGGTTCATGTTTCTGTCTACAATACATTATTTTTGTACTTATTTTCAGTTTAAATTTTTTTTTGTAAATTGTTCAGTTATTGTAACTTGGGATTCTTCATTCTTCATAAGAAATGTGATTTAGAGGGAATTTTGAAAGGAAATGTCTTGTTTCCGCCCACGGTATAAATTTAAATGAATCTTGATTCTAAAGTAATGCAGTTCTGACTCAAAAGTTGTTATTTGGTAAATTGAATTTGAATGAGATACTACAGCATTTCCTTTTGGGATCAATAAAGTATTTATCAATTGAACTGATTTTGAATTATAGGTTGGGTTTTATGTTTACAGCCAGTTTCCAGTCTCATCCTGTTATTTACGCCTCGGAAAACTATTTCTTGGGTATTTTTTTTTATCTTTCTCCACAACACACCAATCTGATTTTGTTCTGATTTTGTTCCATTATAGGGAGTAAAGAAAATGCCGAAATAGGTTATCTGCGGCATCTCTTGGATTATGGAGCTCATAAAGCGATTCCTTCCTGAGAGCAAACCATGATTCTCAGTTAGCTGTCTGCCAGGTCTTCCCCTGCACTCCTGACCGCTAAAACGAGAGCAAGTAGATTGAATTATCCAAGCAATTCATCTGCAGAGCGGAGGAAGAGGTTAGCACTAATTTAGCAGAGTGTGCAGGCCATACAGTGAAAAATAGGACTAAAGTAATGGTTCAATTTGTTCTGTGTCAACTAACTGTATAAGAGAGGTAGCCGAAGGGGCTAAAGTGGAGGGGAAGCATCCCGAAAATGAAAAGAAGAGACTGAGTGAGAGGAAGACAGGACGAGTCATCGGCTCTCTGGAGACAGGGAAGACACAGATGTGCTCCGTATCAATAATGGAACAAGAAAGGGGAGGAAGACAGAGACAGGAAGACATCAGCAGAGAAAGAGGTCGAGAGAAATCACAACAGGCGGATGAAAAAGGGAGACAGTGATGGAGGAGCTGGTTAATAGACAAAATGTCAGCGAATCTTTGCTGCTGCCTTTCTTTTCTGGCTCCTGTGCTTTAACGGTTGGTGCTAAATATCAATAAATGGTAACAGAGGCAGCACAAATAGAGCCCAGTGTTTGGTATAAAAACGCCAATAAGTAAAGTTGGTCTAAAAATATTTCCGGCACAATATTTAGTATTTAGTAATATTTAGTAACTCAATATTTAGACAAGATTCATGGGAATCTTGTCTTCATTTCATTGAAAAAACTTTTTACATACTGCAGCTAAATATTTTTATACAACACCTTAAAAAAAACAAAATGCTGCTGGATGATTTTCAATTTCCACTGATATTAAATTTACCTCTAATACCAATATTTATGTACATGATTATGATTTGGCTTAGAGTCAAGAGAATAACGAAGTAAATCTAATGAAGCAAAGTACAAATATTTATTTTTCCCACTGCTTTTAACTCATTTTTGTTCTTCAGAATGATTTTTATGTAGGAAATCTTCAAGCACGCAGAGCAAATAAGAGTTTGTAGCAGGTTCGTTCTCTGGAACGTCTTCACTGTTTCTTCCAGGAATTCATTATTGCTCCATTTAATTAAAAAAAAAAAAAAACGAGAATTTAGTTTGGCAGACTGAGAGGTGATGTATAACTCCCCGTGGGAAAAATGATTTGATTTTCTAAAATAGTCTGCCTGAAAATTATTTTTCTGCTGTAGTGTCTAACTCCTGTTCCTGAGTACAAAGCAAGATTGAAATATCCAGGTCCTTAGGGTGTCGGTGAATGTTTGTATTTATTTTCTAGCAACAGTGCATGAAACGTGACTTGCTGCCTGAATAAATGTTTTACAGTGTAGATGACATGGTTGTGGTGACTTTACTTTACTTGCCAGGTGCGTTTAGACGAAGCAGAGCTGAAGACAATCAGATTTATTCAGATTTTAGAGACCGACATGCTCATTTTATTTTCAGCTATTTTTTGCAGATAATCAAAAAAATGAGTCAGATAATGATCCAAAGCAATACTTCTAAAATGTTACTTTCCGTTTGGGATACCAGAAAAACTCTGTATGCGTCACAGTTTGTTGTGAACAGATGTGATAAAGTGCTTCATGTTTTCCACTGATACGTACACAGTCACTACATGATCCACAGTGTGTAGTTCACATTCTGAAATTGATGGTAATTTGCCACACCAGGTGGAGAATGGAGAATGACGTATGTGCAGCCAATCAGTGTGTCATGTACAGCTCATTACTGACTGTGTGTGTGTGTTTCCCATATCGACAATAACAAGTTGACTGAAGGCGCGTTTACTAATTCTTTGCTCCAGTGGCTCTCGAATCCTTTAATTATTTTCTTCCCCTTATTTGCTGCTGTAACACTTCACTGCTCTGGTTCTGTGACAATCTTTTATGCGACACCTCTCAAATAATCTCTGATGGCAGGCAAAAATGTGAAAAAAAAAAACAAAAAAAAAACAGATTTTATTTGTAAGCCCAATTTCTTCAGTGCAAACTGAAAACATGCAGGTCAATCAAGCAAATTAGGGCAATTTAAAGGGACTAAATAACCTCCAATAAGCCAGAAAGAACCATCCTAAAGCTCCATGTACGTTAGCAAACACTGAAAAAATTCTGATCTTTTTGTAGTTATCCTGCCTGTCAAGATTAGTGGAGTTCCAATTGAAAACTCCCACAACTCAAAACTTTGTTATAAGGCAAAAATATATTTTTTATATTCATGTTGCTTAGAGGGATATTGTGCAGCTCTTGTAAATACTTGCCAGACATTTGCGTTCAAAACAATTAATTGGTTTTTAACAAGTAAACAACTCAAGCAATCAAACAGCAGCAACTTGGTGAATTTAGACACAATGAAGATTTTGCTGAAGTAACATTTCATGAACCAGAATAATGAAAAAGGTGGATTTAAATGGCCACTTGTTTCTCAGAAACTGCTGGGAAACATCTGAGTTTCACTGGGACTGGTCTGTGTTTGTGAACAAACAAAAATAGATGGAGGTTCTACATGTTCGTACTGTGTGTAACCATTTAAAAATACAAAAACAAACAAACAAAAATAAGATTTTCTTGCTTTCTGTCAAAAAGAACAAGAAACAGTCTCATTTATGGGGCTGAGCGTGTCGTTTTTCTGCAACTTCAACTCAAATCAGTCCTAAAGGCTTTAGAAGAAAGATCTCGGTTGAACTTTGGCTGAATTGTGAATATTATATGCATCTAACTTTTCTTTAATTTTTCACTTATCTTTCAATAAATTTTTCTTTCTGTAAACAATACGATCACCTCGTTCACGTTTCCATCGATGCAAAGTAATGTTTTCTCTCGGGCTTACCCACTGCTGCCATGCGCCTTCTTCTTAGTAGGCGTGATCATCGCTATGGTTACCCACCTAACCAGGTCAGCTACAGAAAAGAGATAAATGTGAAAAAACAACAAATGACAGTAGATATGTTAGAGCACCTGTGTTTTTTCCTCTTTTCCTGGCCGCCCGCTGCCTTTGGGCTGATTGCTGTGCGTTTCTTGTCTGTGTGTGTGTAACAGGAAGGAGACTCTCTCGGGGCGATGGAGAAGGTTTGTCGTCAGCTGACGTACCATCTCAGCCCTCACTCCCAGTGGAGGAGACACGGACTGCTCAAGAGGAAGCCTCAGGCCTGGTGAGTTGGTGTGTGTGTGTGTGTTGAGGGATACGGGGTGTACTCATGGAGTGCCATGTGTCTCTATTTTGGCTAGCATCTCAGTATGTCAGCAGTGTGTCATCATCTGCTGCCCCTTTGGATGCCATGGAAAAATCTGCTCACATCTCGTCTCCTTGTTTCCTCTCGGTCATACACTCAGTTGGAGTTTAAATCAGTCCTCCTTTCTGAGTCTTATTCTTTTTTTAAATTATTCAACTTCCTTCTCTCAGGATGCTACACTGAAGGGGGTTTAATTAGTGCTTTTTTTTCTTTTTTGTCTAGATTTGCCATAAACCAAGTTTTAGCTGTGAGGCACAGCTGTGATTTCTGTTCACTTTGCATTTTGGCAGCCAGCTCCTTCTCTTCACACCTGCATTATGCAGAGAACGCTCATTTTCAAAGGCTGCAGCCGAAGGAGGGCAGCTATCCTGACTGAATTTTAATCTATACACAGCTGGGACGCACAACATGCAAATAAGGTATCAAGAGCAACAAACTAATCCTCCTGCTTCTCCAGCTCAGCTCTGCACGAGGTGGAGGTTTATTTTTAAGACTCAGAGCTGTGCTGAACATTAAATATTATTCAGTGCTGAGCAAATACTCTCGCGCTCAGAACAATGTTTCTTCTCAGTCTTGGCTCTGATGCCATATTTCCCCAAATCCAAGAGGTACTTAGTAACAGATTTCAGATTGAAAACAGTCTTCTTGAGCCTGTTTCATAAAATCCTCTCAGGTGTGCTCTGAGTGCCCATCTGAAGAGCAGCTCAGACTTGACATTATATAACTGCTAGTGTTGTTAAATTTTTCTTATTATACAAACTTTATTGGGCTGGCACAACAGTTCACGAGATCACTGGAGCAAAACACAGCGGACCCCTGGTGACTGAATATCTAAAGTCTGTGAATACCTGATCCACTCACTAAGCATAACAATAACTACCTCCACAAAATGTTCCTTAAAGAGTATCTAATCCCTGAATTAACTGTTTGTTTGTTTGTTTGTTTGTTTGTTTTCCTGATAAGCAGGCTGTATACGTGATTTTATGGTTCTCTCCTTAGTATATTTCTACAATATTTTGTCTAAAAACGTCTCAGTACCGGCCTCCTTAGGTCCAACGGTCCTGCTGCAGAGTTGCAGGTGACCAATATAGCTTATAGGCATCTACATAAAATACTTCTGAAAAAAGGATTGCTAAAAGCACTGAGCTAACTTTTCTTCCATCAATATATTTTGGTGGAAATGGTAACATTTTTAAAAACGCTCTCAATTTTGCAAAAATGTTTTTATGCTTGCTAGAGGAGGTTTTTCGCTTTCATGATAAAGAGTTAATGCATCCAGCCCCCTGCACCTTCTTCAAATCAGACAAATTGCGGCACAAACAAAACATTTTGCTGCACAAACATTTGACACCAATTTTGCCTGATTTGAAGAAGGTGGGGATGGGGGCTGGTTGACCTTTCATGACCTCTGGAAACATTTCTTAATATTTTTAAAATGACAGCGGCACAAATGCAAATTTTTGCTGCACAAACCAGCACCAATTTTGTCTGATTTGAAGGAGGCGGGGGGCGAACTTCACCCAGGTGATGGAAACGCATTTTATTCACGTTTTGCTTATTGTAACATTTTAAAAGTTCGCTCAAAATTCCCTTGGATGGAAACATGGCTATTAACTCTAGTGAGTTTAGCCGTGAAGCCTGAAACGGGCCCATGCATTGTATTGAGCGATTTCGTACTCAGTGTCGAATTGTCCCTGTGTGCTGCAGCACGGTCTAAATCCAGCTCCGAAACACAGAGGCTGGCCATGAAATACGTCCTGCTGGGAGCAGACGGTAGAGAAAAAACTTTGTAGCGAGGCGCTTGGAGAGCGAATTCCCACCGCAGTGAGAAAGCAGGATCAATCGGAAATAAAAATGTCTCCTCCTCCGGCTTTGAACATAAACAACAGGTGTCACCTCCTCTCTAAAGGCGTTTGCACCCCGATGCTGGAGTGTTGAAGCAGAGAAATAACAATTCGGCGCCGGCCGTAAGACGGGACCCCTGCTGTGTGTGTTTTAGAGTGTGTGTCAGTGCCTTCACAGTCAATGCAAGTGGGCTCCTGGTGATGCCGTTAAAGCGGTGACTCACAGTTTGTTGGAATAAAATGAGACCAAAAATGAGTGAAGTGGTTCGGCTCCGGTGGAAAGGATTTAATCAATGCAGCGTTGCCATCGTCACTTGAGGCTGTCAGGAAGTCCAGCCAGACCGATTAACCAGAGGAAAGACGAACCCCATTTACTCTGAGACTCGCAGGGAGATATTATACTGGCTCATCTGTTGGAACGGAGCACATGCACCATTAGCACCTTCCTCTCCTGCAAAACAAACATTTCCTGACTAATTACATCCCAGAGTCACTTAAAGTGATGAGAAATGCTTCCATCCACTTTGGGTTCAGGGCTCCAATTTACTGGATTTAGTCATGCATTTTAAAATCCATATGAACCTCATTTCTCACCCAGTTATCATTCCAGCAGCAGCTGGCCTGCATATATGTTGCTCGTGAGTGTTTCCCGTGTGAATCACATTTCTGTTTTCACTGGGATGTATCCGAAACGTTTACCTGAGTCAACAAACACAGGTTGGCTAAAAGAGGCATTTGTTTTGATTGTTGGCAAAGTTATTGCTCTAAAGTGAAGCACAAGAACCCCCGAAAAGAAAAAAGCGGAAGACAGCAGAAGGTTCACATCAAGATTAAGGAGAACAAACAGATTATTTTATCAGGATAAAGAGTCAAAGCAAGGACTGAGATAAACTAACAAAATAAGTACGGGGTTTTTTTTTACCTTGTATAACGTCCTAGTCAAGGTAAAATGTACAGAAAAAGACATGTCTTCTCCAGGTTTTCTGAAGCAACTATGCAATCTCTTGCAAACTTGTGGTAATCTCTTCTGAACATGAAATCCACTGGACATCAGCCTGTCAAAATCAGACGCCACAAGTGAGCTTGTGTGAGAGCACAGATAAAGAAATACATGAACAAGAAAAGGAAATGACTAAACCGCAAGGAGGGCCGAGATATTTTTATCTGGGGAAAAAATAAGTGCTGGTGATCCTCCATGGGAATCAAACAAAGAGGATTTACTTGCTTCTGTGAGGTAAAGATATTTAAAAAATAAACAGCTTTAAAACCAGAAGACTTCGGTCAGACTTTGAATGATATTCCTGCCACATAATAATATGTGCATATCTGAGTAAAATTGGAAATATAAGTATTATTTTTTTTATCAAATATTTTTCAAAATCATACTTTAAAAGTATTTTTATTAAATTATATTGCATATGTATTTTTATATAATTGAAACCACTGCTGTGTCTCATTAAATAAGGCCTGTCATGACATTCGATTGGTTATCCTGCACACCAGCTAACTATTTAAAATCACCAGCTGCAGATCTATCACCATTGACTTATTTGTTGCTGGTGATTTTGAATGGTAAGGCAGAGATAAAATAAATTCATGCTGTTCTGCAGCACAGCACTGTGAAATAGAATGCATTAAGGCTGAAATGATTAATGGTGATTAACCGATTAAACAGTTGTCAACTAATTTAATAATCGATTAATCATTAACTGGAGTATACAGACTCAAGAAAGGGCATTTGCTGAAAGAACAACATTCATATATATTTATTAAGATGAAAAGCCTTATTAAATCCATTCTACATAGAACTTCTCCAGAAAATAATCAACAGACCAGCAGATCAACAGACCAGTCCTAACATCACATCTCGATGTTAGAAGTATTTGTTCAGCTACTGATGCATAATTTACTACAAATATGCATCAGTGTACACAAAACAAATTCTATGTTTATTTTCTTATTTTAAAAAAATAATAATTTGTTGTTAATTTGCATCTTTTAATACATTTGTAACACGCTAAAAGGATTAAGTGGTTAAATAAAAATCTGCAGTGTGCCAATGTTGCTACCTTCTTGACAAATGAATGAATTACTAAAATAATTGTTAGTTGCAGGTCTAATTCTTATATAAGACATACTAGTCATAGACTTGCACTTTTGACTTCACATCACCATTGCAAGTGTAAAAGAGAAATTAAAATGGATTCCATGTGTCAACAGTAGCATAAAGCACCTGCAGGGCTGCACAAGTTCACATTGTCTGCAGTGAACTCATCAGCAGCAGCTGCAGCTCTGTGGGGACCGAACGCCAAGAAGCTTCATTCCCTTCAATGTTCTCTGACTGAATAAACAGCGTGTAAACAGAGTGTGACTGCTGACCGTTTGGCCTGCACCAGAGTCTGTCTCGGTGTGTCCCTCCTGGGTCTTGCATCTCTGTGTCTCTTTTTCCAAGTAGCTCGTTTAGCTTTCATGATGTTGCCAAATAATGAGGTCTCTCTAAGGTTTTGTCTGACTATAACATTGTTTGCCATGGAAACCAGTAGTACATGAGCACACAGAGCGCTGTTTACGTCAGATAGTCCCACACCTTGCTCCTTGCTCTCTTCCTCTCTCTCCTCTTGGATCGTTTTGCTGTCTGGCTGCCGCCCACCGACTCGCTGGCTGTCGCTTCTTCGCCGACCAGATTTCTGGTTGCTCTCCCGCCTGAGGGAGAAGTTAAATGTTGACTCAGCCTGTCTGGGTCTTTCCCACTTTTTCTGTGTTTCCTTATCAGACAGAACCAGACTGGGAGGATATTGGATCTTTGTTTACCATTGAAGATTTTCCCCACATAATAGAAATGAAGGCCTGAAAAGTAAACAAGAGGTTAATTAATGATTTTGTTTGATCTAAAGCAGCAATTAAATAATATATTGCAACATTGAACATAAATATGTCAGTTGTTTAGAGTACAATAAAAAGACCTTGCAGCATCTCTGGTTTGGCAGAGAGCGGTGTCAGACAGAATTATTGGAAATGCATCATTGCCAGTTTCTAACCCATTTTCCCGCCTGCAGGAGACCATCGATTTGCTGTGTCGTATCCTTTCACACTCCAGCTCTGCTCGCTTTGTTCCAGCCGTGGTTCAAAGCATGGCAGGCCAGCGGATGCTTTGAAAAAGTCCTGTAGTAACACAGGAGATCTCAAACTGCAGCAAACACTCTCTGCTCTTTGACTGCTGCAAGGTGCTTCATGCCCTGGAGTTTGCTGGATTTGTTGATGTGTTAACATGATTTCATCGTTGGGTGAAAAACTAAACAGAAATAGCTTGCTATTTTATGAATCTGAAGTTTTGCACAAAAAGAAAGACACAGATGCAGTCCTATTATTTAAAGGGAACTTAACTTTGCGCGTGCAGAGATGTATGATTTATTTAGGCTAAGAGAGAGCGCTCCTGATAGCAGGTTAAGATTTCCAAACAGCTTTGGAAATGTTGAAAATCTTTCTTTGAAAATCTAACATTTCACATTCTTTGAGAAATTCACATGAAAATTCTTTTAAAGGGGACTTTTCATCCACCATTGTCTTTTTGCGAGTTTTTGTACTTCCATCTGGAAACCCTAGTTCACAGTCTTGCTGACTTCTGATTGGTTCAATTAGAGAAATGTTATTTACATTTACCATTAAAATCTTTGTCTGAAGAGGCGATTGTAATCCCAGTCATATAGATTATAATCTACAAGAATAGATTATGACGGGAATTTATTGATGCAGAATACTGAAATGACAGCCATCGAGACAGTCTAGTACTCCTCTGATCCAGAGATCTGATCTTTGTCCCACCAATCAGCAGTTAACTCCAAACCAGCCCGGTCTGGCCGGCCCGATTGGAACCACAGGTCTCAAGGTTTCAGGGAGCAGGGTGGTACCGGGCTGGAAGTGCTAATGCAAAAACAATCAGCCGGGTCGACCCGGATCCAGAGGTGCAGGGCAAAAGGGGCTTACGTCACAGTTGATAGGCATTGTCCCATTACCTAGCAACCCCAGCTCAACCCAGCCCGTCACCTAGCAACAACCCATGTAGCAGTCCAAGTTCAAGCTCATCTGGTCTGCTGGTTTAACTGCTGTACAATGGCTGCTGGAAAGGACAATGTTATTTTATTTGGCTGCAATGAACAACATGTTCATTCCAATAATGGCAAAGTGGAGCTTCTTGACTTTATTGAACTTTTTAATAGCAGTGTCCCAGCTACATTGCCAAAGGAAATTGTAGTTTGAGCGAATCGGTTCGTGAAGGGCTAAAAACAACCGACAGTGCACTGCAAGTTCACGTGAAATCTCTTCATCTGAGAATGACTTTTTCCAAAAATTGTAATAAACATGTTTTGTATTCCTCATAAACGTATTCAAATTTTTCAAAAAAATGTTAGACTCCTTAAATAAAGCTATCTTTCCGACAGATACTTATTGCTAATATAAAATGTAATTTAGATGGGCAAAATCATGTTAAACACCTGTGCAGAAAACATTTAAAATGGAGTAAAAAAGTGATATACCTGTTTCAATAACTGAGATTTTTAATCAGAAAATTGTGAGTGATTACAATCAGTGCAGTGATTAAAATACTGATTATGGACTTCATCACTTCAGAAAGAATCCATTAGACACCACTGGAGATGAATTTGGTTCATTTATGTCCGCTGAGCATGTATATAGTAAATAAAGAGTCCAGATCAGGCTGTTTGAAATGCGTTTTAGTCTCTGATAAATGTTCGAGAGCTCTGAACTGAACTGAGATCAATGAAATCCTCTCACCACACTGGTCACTGATATTCTCAAGCTGCTCACTCTCAGCTGTTAATTCTGTTCTAATCCAGGTTATAATTTACAGTCCACAGCCAGTAAAAACTAAAAATTAATCCCAGCTCTTTGAAAGCACTTGGATTCACTTTCTTTTCCCATTTTAATCCTAATCTCATCTGTCTCTTTCTTGCTCTCTCCCCTGACTCATCCTGTGAGTCATTCTTTCTGCCCTTTTATTCTAGGTGCCAAATTGCACACTTCGGCTCGCCCTCACTGAGCTGCACACGGCTTGGTGTGTTCATGCCATAAAGACGAGGACACAGGAAACAATCAAACATCCATTTTCTAAAAATACACAGGCTTTTAACAGAGCTGCCAGCGAAGCCTTGAGTGGTGGAGAAAGAACAGGACCCAGTGCGATTTTTAGGGGAATCATGATTTTGATCAATTTAAATGATCTGCTCTCTTAGGGGAAAAAAAAAGATAGCTGAGAATTATTTTAATTTGTGTCCAGATGGAGCTCATGTTACAGCTCAAATACTGCAAAAACTCTGAGCTGCCCACTCTCTTCTGCTTAGCATGCCATACCAGTTCAGAAGATCATTCTTCATTATGCAGCTCAGACATATGAAGTATTATTGTTGAATAAAGGCATTCAGTTGTAACCTTTCCTGTTGGTATGTGGTATGTAAAGCCCGCCGCTGTGCCGTGGCATGCAGCCACACAGCGAGCGCAGTGCCATGGCTCCATATCAGTGCATAAGCACGCTGCAATCAGATAAGAAAGACCTGATGCTTAGCTTGTTCCACGTCCGTTCCTGCTGCACAGTGCAGCTCTGTCATCTGTCTGTGACTCATATTTATTCCCAGTGACCCCTGGAAGCTGTGTGAATAATGGGTTTACCCACTGAGACCCACTGCTGGCAGATGCACAAAAGAACACATTGTGCATCTCTTGCTCTCAGAAAAAAAATCCACCATCTAAGGAATGAATGAAAGAAATCAAAGTGTTCTGGTCAGTTTTCTTCTTTCTATCGAGATGTTGGAATATAACATCTGAGGTTTTGCTGTTGACAAACACATGGAGTCCTAGTTGTCAGGAGATGATAACAACTCAAACGCAGCTGCTGGGGGAAGATAAAGTAATCAGTTCTTAACTAGAATATGGGATTATAAAAACCTCAAAGCTCGCTCACTGGGTGTCTCTCCAGTCAAGCAAATGGTCACAATGGTTTGAAAAAGTATTCACTCCCCTTGGCATGTTGCAACCACAAACTTTAATGTCAATAACAGACATTTGTGAAGTGGCTCTTTTCCAAAAGTAGATTTGATAATAAAATAAAGTTTTGCATTTCAGTGGAACCTACTGGGAAAAATCACTTTTTGTATGTTTTTATATTTCCATTTGGGTCTCTATTACTTCTAAAACAACCCAAGTGTTTAGCTTTACCTCATGTCATATTGTTATTGCCTCATCTAAAACATACCTGCAGCGTTGCCTTGGTTCTTTCAGGACTTTTAAAGAGACAGAGTACTAATATCAAGACTTTATATTGCAATGCTGAATTTCTTTTAAGTCATATTTGATATGTACAGCAATTTTATAGCAATTGTGCTATAAAATAGCATGCTGTGCATTGAAAATACGCAATACGTCTTTAAAAAAACATAAATTTGAATGATCTGCTTTTTGCTAGTAAGTTAATGTTTTTTGGTGTCTGAAAGAACAAGCAGTTTCAAATATTAAGTTCAATTCAGTTTTATTTTTATGGCACCAATTCACAACAGATGTCATCTCACAGCACTTTAGAGAAGAATTATTTCAATTCAGACATAAATAGAGCAGCAGTGCATTAAACTCAAGTAATTATTAAAGGTAGCTTAAAAAGTTTCCAAGGAAATCCAGTAGATATTAGTTCGAGAGTCATTGATTTAAAACAGTCACTTCTCCTGGACATCATAATCGGTAGGCGCAGCCCCGTTACCTAGCAACCAAACCAGAGCATGATCACTGGGTAAAACCCAGTAATCAAGGTTTTTATTTAATATATATACATACATAAATGGTTATATATATGTAGGAAATAAACAAAAAAAATACATAAACGGTGACATGTAAGTGTATGAGTTACCAGAAAATGCTGAGTAATAATTCTCAGATTAGGATAAACCTTAGCTCAGACTTTGCAGAAATCTCATAAACTAAAATCTCAAATCTCTAAAGTCTATTTCTTTACATCCAAAATCAGACAATAATGTGTAAAAAAAAAAATAAACATTCTGCAAGAAAAGTCTTGTCCTGGAAGCTTAAATGAAGATGTAAGAATGAAAGATGAAATCAATAAGGCAGCATCAGACTCTGACTTAGGCAATATGAAGGTTCAAACAAAGCAACGGTTTTGTTGGAGTATTCTCATCCAGATTACCACTTCAGATTTGCCTTTCACTTTGCCTCTGGTTGAAATTGGTCTAATCAGTGTAATGACATGCTGCTATGATTGGATTAAATCAGACTGTGCATAGAAGTAGTTCCTGATGGTCAATGATTTGATAAAGCTGGACAAGGTAATCGCATTGCAGTCGGTGACGTCTCCTGAAATTACATGGAAACATACACAAAGCTTACTTGTGCATAGCCTCTATGCTATCTTTGTGAATCTTTTTGTGCAGAAGTTTAAAGATTTATTTATTTTTTTGCCCTTCCCTCACCTTCCTGTGTCCTCCCAGGTAACAAAAACAGTTAATTGAGAAAACAAGTTAAAGAGGTGTGTAGATGGGATAAAGCAATATCCTGATTTCATAAATGCATATTCTGCCTCCACAGCTTTAGTCAAATATAGCATGAATTTGCTTTATGAGTCTTTTTCAGGAAGCAAGTGGGCAGATCCAGACCTTTCAGAAGTGATCAAAACAATTGTGTATTAGGAATTGTTGTAGAAATACACTATATGTTCCATCGTACTTTAGAAGAAAATGTTACAGGTTTTTTCTTATTGGTGGTGAACCTAAGATGAACCATTTCAAAAGTATACCCCAAGAACAGAATGAAATGTTAGTCATGACATCCGCCTTGTTACCTAACTGTTTCCTTAATGTGGAGACAAGAGGAGGAGTAGCCGCTGAGTCACAAGTTATTATAATGTCATTGTAATGATCAGAGCTGCACAGGGTCCAAGATGTTGCTCTGATTCTGCCAGGTTTTTCACAGATTTTTGGTCATTTATTTTAAATTCCTCATTATACCACATCAACAGAAAAGCAACAACAGACTGACATTATGCACATTCACAGATACAGAACTGTTGTGCCACTGAATTAACTTGAGTTTTTTTTCCAATAGAGCTAGCTTGACTTCAATTAAATAAGTCCAGTTGAGTGTTGCTCAGTTAATTTTTGCTTCAGAAAACAATCTGATGAGACTGTTAAAAAACAACTAATGTTGTGTGCAAGTTGTGCTAAAAGGAGGCAGCCTATCACTGGCATTATTGAACTCTAAAATACCATTTAAATGCAAAACATGTTGCAGCAGCACAGATGTCCCCAATACTAATGTCAATATTATCCCTGTTGTAGAGCTCATTTGTCTATTTATTGAATAATTTAGAATGAAAGGGGTCATGAATTAAAAATGCTGCTTATTTTGTCAACATGAGTTTCAATTAAAATTCAAATTAATTGTGATTTATTACACACTATGCAATGAACTTGTTTAAAAACTTTAATCGAGTCTCACCATTACTTAAAGCTGCAGTATGTAACTTTCATTAAAAAAAAATGTTTTTACATATTTGTTGACCCTGTCAATCTGTCATGACAATATGGTATGAAATGGATAATCAGTGAAAAAGTCAAGCTCCTCTGCCTTCTCCCAGCGCTTCCAGTGCTAACAGCCAATAAGAATAAGGAGGCGGGTCTTAGAGTTGTCAATCATCTGTGTGGTACTGGTCTACTCTCCCTTGCCCCTTTGCTCTTTGCTATGCTGATGATGGAGGATAAACAGTTTTCCTGGAACAATGAGTTGTTTCTCCACCATTAGCCCAGTGAGCAGAAAGTGCAAGAGATTCATTGACAGCACTAAGACCCGCCTCCTGGCTGTGATTGGTTGTTTATGGTCGAGAGCTGTGCATTTCTTCAAACGGCATTGAGGAAGGAGATGGAGGAGATTGATCATTTCACAGATGATCCGTCTCATAACAAACTGTCACGACGTGGTGACAGTTTTCACAAATATGTTAAATATTTGTTAAAAATAAATATTATTTAAAAATAAAAGTTACATACAGCAGATTTAATATATACTTTTACTTCCCAGGAATGAACCCAGAATGGGATTCGTAGAGGAGAATCATCCTCCTTTACACATTATCGCCGGGTGTTATTGAGACAGAGGGTGGATGACCCTGGTTTGAAGCTGGGAGGAGTGTGTCACATTCCATGGCGTGGGATTCTGGTCTGAAGCCAAATACATCATGACTTCCTTCAGCTTCTCATCTGTTTTTTATTTCCACTCTGCGACTCATGTCTGCTCTTGTTTATTGCTTCAAATCGATGAGAAGAGAACACCACTGGAAGCTGTATGAGCTGCAACAGGCTATGGCGCTCTAAGCCATGGGAAAGCAACCCGTAAAGCCATAGGAGAAAAATCCCTCCATGCTGATAGCACATCAGACTGCATGCAGCGCTTAAAAGATTGCCTTTGGGTTTAAGTGTGTGTAATTTTACTTTCTTGTGGTCCTGTGAACTCAGAATGGAAGAGGAGGGGCTGCTGAACATGGGAGGTGGTATTATGGACTGGAACGATTAGATCAGCGTTTTCAATCTTGGGGTAACTGAGAGCCGAGGGCATCACCGCACCAGCTGTGTCAACTAATTAGCACACTTTCACTTAGCGTGGAGGAGGAAATGGTCTGCTTGGACTGAGGTTGGTGCGCGTCCCTCCAGGGCTGCTGTGGGAAGTAGTTGGAGATCACTTACCCAGACTGTCAGAGGCAGCATCATCTGCCTCAAGGTGTTTTTTTAAAGCACTTCATTACCGATTAAATATACTTACGTGTTTTTTCCCTTACACTCCCATAACACTCTAGCATATCTGCTTTTCATTTCAGTGGCATAGAAAGACACGATTTCTCAGGAGAATAACCTCCTGGAGTCTCCACTAGTAATTTTTGCCAATATCGATTCCAATATTCCAATATTGCAGTAATGGTTGATAACCAATATTTACAGGGTAGCAGAGCTTCACTACCCTTTCAACACTTTGGGGAAAAAAAAACACTACATCACTGTCACATGACCAAACAAATACCCTCTCCAGAAACAAATTACAGCAAGATGGAAATAAATATTGATTGTTGTTAAAATCGGTCCAGTTTTATTCATTGAATGGACACCAATATATTAAAAAATGACTAATATCGATCGATACTGATGTTATTGCAGATATATTGTGCCTCCCTAATCTCCCCATGTGCATCATTATAGTTCTTCATATTTATAATACTGTTAAGACAAAACAGTATTGTTTTGTCTTAACAAAACAATACTGTTTTGTTAAGACAGTAACAAAACTGTCTTAACAGTGCCCATCACATGGGCACTGCATTTTTATTGCGCTTGGAGAAAAACAGATTCATTTTCCCTTTTTCAATACTTTTGTTTTGACTAGAAGCCTCTTACAATAGAGGCTTTTTGGAGATGTAGGAAATAGAAGAAGGAAACTGCATTTTAATGAGATTCATGGTTTAAGTCCCCTGAGACCCCAGATTGTAAAGTTCCGCCTGAGAGAATCCTTCTGATCCCGACCGACACGAATGTCCTTAGCTGGAAACACAGAAATGATGTAAAAGAAATAAGATGAGGTTCAGTCGGTTGTGTCCACTTGTTGCTTGTTCAATCAGTGTCAGTTTAGAATGCGATAAAATCTTTTTGTATCCTGGTTTAAATACTAACAGGTGTTCAGACTGACATTCTGAAAATCTCTTGAATCTTTACATTTCAGTGGGTGAATAGTGGCAGCCATAGTGTATGTCAAATACAGAAGAAGAATGGATAACAAATGTTGGATCCTCAGAAGCTGTCCTTACTTGACCGACATGGATCGTTAAAGAGATGCAGTAAAAATATAAAGAAACCCAAAAGTGCATCACATCCATGTGCCTTGACCTAACCAATCAGAAACCGGTATCTTAAAATCAAATCTTAAATATAGTTCAATATCAAGGGACTGTCTCTGTGACCAGACAGAGGGAACAATCATTTTGGGAAGCTAAATTTGACCTCTCTTTTTTGCTTTGGGCTGCTGTGTCCTAGATTCCCCTACAGTCCCTCTGGCTCACGAACAGATAAACGTATTCAGCTGCTAACTGATGATAACAGTTCAGCTCTGCAGTCCACAAGATGACTAGTTGTTGCTCAATATATTGTCTAACATAATTTTTTACTTTTATGAGTCAGAACCCAAATGTTAATTCGCTGCCAGATACAGACACCAAAATGTATTTTTGACTCCAACATGTTTTCAAACAGCATTCGAGACAAACAACCTCAACAGACAAGCATTTATTGTTTTTTAACAATTTATTTTATTATTTGCTACACTTTAAATATGCACTACGTAATTTTCATAAACATGTTTTTTTTATATATATTTGTTAAAAGTAACTGTATGACAGTATAACCCAAGGCAGGTAATTTGTGAAGAAGAAAAAAAATGAGACTCTGCCCTCTCCCTGTTGTCCTACAGCCATCTGCAGAAATGCAGAAACAACCAATCAGAGCCAGACAGGTATTTTTCAGAGTCAGCTTAATCTGATTTTCAGCTAATTTTGCTTGAGGACAAGCTGCCAAATACTTATGCACAGTTTATATGGGTTTGATCTCCTTATTGCACAAATACATATTAGTTATGGACTTGAAAAATATACATATAATTATTATATAGTCCAAGTGGTGACCTAGTAATAGTTATGTGAAAATAGTGCAATTTTTTGTCTTATAAAACTAGTCATGGTAAATAATGTTATGATTGCAAAAAGTGTGATTTTATAACAGTGAAAAATTATGAACAATTTGAGTGATCACTAAAAGGATCTGATCCACACCGTCTTAGATATTTTTCGTTCTTGTGTCTCCAGCCTAAAGGCGGTGCTGTCTGCCCCGTTGTCCAGCGGCGCCCTGGATCTGTCTGGCATCCCTCTAACGACTCGCGACATGGAGCGTCTGTCTGCCCACCTGCAGCGTCACGCGTCCAACGTGGTCAGCCTAGAGCTGGGCTTCACCGAACTGACT
Source organism: Poeciliopsis gracilis (assembly GCA_911649635.1). Taxonomy (NCBI): domain Eukaryota; kingdom Metazoa; phylum Chordata; class Actinopteri; order Cyprinodontiformes; family Poeciliidae; genus Poeciliopsis; species Poeciliopsis gracilis. The sequence goes on along the minus strand of CAJVRI010000884.1, from coordinate 3,024,246 downwards.
GACGAGGCTTTCCTCCAGCTCCTCCCCACGCTGGCTGCTCTGCCGCACCTGGAGACCCTGGCTCTGAACGGAAACAGACTGACCAGAGCTATTCTGAAGGAGCTCACTGATGCCCTGAAGGTCTTTTTTTTTTTTTATAATCAGGTGTTGTCGTGATGTCTGGGGCATTGGTGTTTTTGTCATGGGGTCAATGTTATTCATAGTCTTTGCTTATTTATCTGTGGGTTGTGTCATGTTTTGTTCTGAAGGTTATGTTCCGTTTGTGTTATGCTTTATTTTAATTAAAGTTTTGTTTAGATTAGTTTCTTGCTAATCTAATTCTCATGCTGGTCTCATAAGTGTTTATTGTTATCCTAGTCTCACCTGGTCATGGTTCTGTTCTAGCCTTGATTATTATTGTCCCTATGCTTCAGTCCTGTTATGTCCCAGTGTCCATGTTTTGGTTTTCTTTAGTTTCATTTGTACTGAGAATGTTCTATCATCCTTCACATGAAAGGTTTTATTTCCTGCAGTCTCTCTGTAATCTGCTTCCCTCAGGTCAACTTTCTTTCTGTTAATTTAGCTCATGTGATTGATCTGTCTTACCCAATAAGATATCTAAGATATCTCTGTCTCACGTAGTATTGAAATTTCTAGTCACTCCTTTGTCTTGGGATTCTTGTGCATTTTATGTCTGTAGTTTGATGAACACGTATCTCCATATCAAGTCTTTAAGTAAATCTTTACCATTCCATGTTGCCGTTTTTATTTCAGTCAGTTAGGCTCTTCAGTCAGTTAGGCTTTTCCCTATTTTCACCTTCACCAGTCAAGACGGGTGTAGTAAAATTTATTTAAACCTAATGTAGCTAATGTGGATCCCCAAAAATAAAAAATAATGGAGATAAACATCTCTTTTTAATATGAATATTTCCCATTTCAGGATCCAAGCAGTTTTCCAAGTGTGACATGGATTGATTTGGGGAACAACGTGGACATCTTCTCCTTGCCTCAACCCTTCTTGGTCAGCCTGAGGAAGCGTTGCCCCAAGCAGGGCAACCTGCCCACCATCCTGGAGTTTGGCGAGAGTCAGGCCAGCGACCCTCCCGAAAGGCCAAGGGGTCTTGGAGAGGAGGAGGAGACGGACGATACCAACCTGACTGTGAGCATGGGCGAGCTCCGATCGGAGGTGGAGGAGGAGATGGACGGAGAGACAGAGATCGAGGAGATGATGGAAGAGCTGTTGGACTTCGACAGGGAGATTCAGGGCAAAGACGACGACGAGGACAGCATGTGGACGCTGGGAGAGCAGCGGAGAGCGACAGTGAGGAGCAGGAGAGCGTGGCGAGAGGAGGAAGAGAAGGAGAAGGAAAAAGAGAAGGAGGACCAGAGGAGAGACATAAGACCCGGGAGGAGGGCGGTGATGGCGGAGGACGAGGACGACACACAGAGCCGTTCATCCCGCCTGTCCTGCTCCAGCCAGTCCCAACACTCCTTTGCTGTAGTTGAGCCAATGAGAGTGGAGGAGGAGGACAGGACGGACCAATCAGAACATTTAACTTGAGTGTTGCTCCCTGATCTGCTTGTGTTTTCCTTCTTGTGTCCCGTCCTATGTGGACAGAGGCAATGGAGTACAGGCTGCAGTGTTGCATGCGGTCCTCATGAACAAGCCCCCACTGGTGATTTATGACCAACTGATCTGATACGCCTGAGGATGCACAGAATAGACTGATAAGGTTCAATGCAGAATGTTGGTCTTTAATCAGGTCCTTCCTTGTTTTAATTGTGCTAATACCTACATGTGCCTGTAGCACCTCTGTTTGCTGGTCCAAAATGAGATGAAACCAAGCTGGAGAACATTTCCCTCCCACAACCAGCACTGACAGGATCAGACGGCGAGCAGAAATCAAAAGTTAAGCCGTTGGTGTAAATCTGCTGCTGCTGTCGAACCAAACAGGTGCGCAGTGTTTCACAGGCGGAGAGCAAACCGGTTGCCATGAGGAAGTTAAAAAAGAAAACTTGCTATTTTAGACTGAATGTGTACAGAGGATAGATGTGCTAGGACCGGCCACATCTCCAAACATGAAACATTTAGAAGTATTTTTCCTCATAATCTAGGTCATGCTTTTACTCCATGGTTCAGTACGCGAGCATGCGCCACATGCTTACAGCGCTGTGTTTATATATAGCACCCCCCCACCCCCGCCCCTATGGTTGCACTCAGGTAGCAGTATGTAGCTTTCACCCAGCTGTGCTTTCCCTCCTCGCGTAACATCATGCAGAACTTTAACAGATCAACTGTATTTTTGGTTGTACTATAAATATCAAAATATATATAAGATATTTGAGGAGTTACCGTGTAGCTTAGTTCTGAGGTTCTCACAAACAAGAGCTCATATTTAGTATTATTGGAGTCTGGAGCAGCAATATTTATGAGCTATACTAGTCTATTAGATATTTTGTAAGGGAACAAGTTGTATTGTTGCAAAGAGACAGATCTAGACATGTAGAGAAATATATGAAAATGAAAACGTAGCTTCATCCAAATGCAGTAAATATGTATAAAGTCAGATGTTGCCTCGTTCACAGGTGGAGCTGAACAACCAGGTAATCAATCGAGCCACATGTGAGGAAGTCATCTTACCGGTTTGACGTAAAAAAATTTGTTTGCCTCTTTTAAAATTCACACAAACATTTGGTACATGCGCATCATCATTCCTTCCCTTCCTACTTCGTATCCATGTACTAAAACAAACTCCAACCATGATGTTGGAGTTTGTTTTCCATTGTACAATAATTGAAATCGGTGGTTCCAGAAATGCTCAAATGGTGAATATAATTCAATCTAGTTCTATATTATTATCTGAAAACTGTATTTCACTCTATTTAAGGCTGTTAACTCTTATCAGATAGGACACATTATAACCCCCAAGCAACTACAATAACTCCAAGCAATCTTCCTATTTTGTTATGGAAATGTTTGTTAATTTTTAAAGAGCTTTTGAAACAAACAACATAAGATATAACTAACGTCACAGACTAAACAAAACAGCATGTACACAACTTTCATAACAAAATATGAATACATTTACATCCCATAAAGACTAAACCTTGTTTATTAAAAACAAAAATACATTCTGGCATGTATGAGTCTTGTCAATCATGACATTTGGCAGTCTACAATTTAAAAGATGCAAATTCAATCAGTTTTCAGCAGGTCTTCCTTCACTTTTTCATTTTTGAAGGATTCCCCTAGCAGCTGCAATGAAACTAGTTAATGTTAGAGCAAATGCATGTTTAGAAACTGTATTGCATTTATTCGTTTTGAAATAGACTATATAGGGAAGATTAATAAACACATCAGAGTCAGGAAGTCTGTGCTACGAAGTGAACTGTGAAGCCTGAGCAGAAAGTTTTTGTGCAGCTTTCAACATTAGCTTTGAATCTGGAATTTCTAAATTCTAAAACGACTAAAACGAGAACCTACAGAGAAATATTTAATTATGTTCAATATTCACCTACAGTAAGAAATGTGAACATTTTTTATTTGTTCAAAGCAGTATTGTTGCTTCAGTAGTGAATAACTGCATACAAAGTTATTATATTCTGTTTCTTTCTGTCTACAACAGTAAAATGATTTCGGTGAGTCATCCTGCTAACTTCCAGCACAGTGGCTCACAGTTTCTATAGACCAGGGCTGACAAGTTCAGTCCGTCAGAGATACTGTCTTGCAACTTTCAGATGCACCCATGTCTCAACACACAAATGGCTGAATCCCCTCCTCACCATGCCATTTGATTAATTCAGGATACATCTAAAAGCTGCAGGACTGTACATCCCTGGGCACAAAACCTTACCTGATGAGCACTTTACAGTGAACACCTTGGAGCACCCATGTACTCCTAGGTGCCTGCTTCATATTGAAGCAGGCACATCATATTGAAGTCCAGCCCAATTAAAATCCCCAATCAAATGAGTGCTATCAATTTAGACATTAACGGACCCTATGAGGGTCTGCTAAGGCCAGTTTCTGCAGATCGAGGTTGACGATGCACCACCTGTCGGACTTTGTTGTGCGCTTAATTCTTGCTTGTGTTGCTGCTTCACGCTGCTGAGAGGAGATCTTCAATGTGCCTCTGTTGTCCATTTTGACCCGATGTTGCAGTACAGTCACGTGATCTTTGAGTGGAACTAAATAAGCTGTGAAAAGGGAAAAAATTAGTTTGCATTCTCATCTGGAATCAACAGTTTCACTCAGCAAGACGGAGCTCATACTTTCTCTCTTGTAAAACTTACTAACGACATCAATCACTGACACTGGCACAACTGCAGTTAGTCTCTAATAGATTCAGCCGCATCATGATAATGGCAAATCAAACTGTAGCGTCAGTCAGATATTAGCACACCATGGTCTCTTTGAACCACCACAGCTCCAGATGTTTTTTATGTTTATGACTTCAGTCTTAAGTGATCAAACGATGGGCCAAATGACATCACTTCAGGACATTTATCTGACTTAAAACACTTTAGTACGGAGAGAAAAAGGCCGTAAAGTGCCAATAGAAGGTTTTCCGACTCTTTCAAGGCTTCTTATTTTACTGTGTATTTAATAAGAGACTCAGTGAACACTGAACCCCATGCTGACCAATCAAAGGCATGTTTCTGGAGTGTTTCATTAATCAAATCTCAGTTCTGTAAAACAGAGAGGGGTTTTTGCAAAGCGCAGACACAGGGAGGAACATTGGAGTACTGTGTAACACTTAATGTGTGCAGCATGGGGATAAATATTGACAAAAACCCATTTAATTTTGAGACAGTGGGGTGTTTCTTTATTGCTCTCAGCAGGATAATCCCAGAATCAGATCCTACCAGAAGTCCTGTAAATGATTATCAGGCTTTAAATCCTTTTACCTGGCGTAATTTAATCCAGAATCTATTAAAATCCAAATTTTACCAGGTGGATTTTAGAGAAACGTGGGCAGAGAAAATATATGATTGTTTTACCAGTATCACATTATTGCATAGTTCCTCTTGCAATGCCATTATGATCAGTGTTCAGAACAATTCGAACATTGTGATCACCATCTGATGCTCTGTACCAGATTACAGGATAAGGTAAAAACAGTAAAACAAAACAGAAACATACAACAGCGCAGATTAGTTTGAACAAACACATGTATAGACCTGATCACTGGCACACACACAGTTATAGTTCATGATTACATTTTTAAGCAGTTTTTATCTTATTTTTCAAAGTTAGATTTATGAAAACCTCAGAGATCTAATGATCCTCACATCATCAGGCAATATTTTCACTCATTAATTGCCTTTGCAGAAAAAGCCAATTTCCCGGTAGCAGTACGGTGAAATAGGATGCACATTTTCTCCCAGATGATATTCTCACTGATTGAATCATTTCTAAAGGGCGAGTATGCATAAAGTCAGACGGAGCGGAGGAAGGGCCAGATCATTTACAATTGTATAAACAGGACACAAATTACAAAATAATCTTACAGCTCATAAACTTGTATTTCTATAGAATCCTACAGTGGTGGGAATGATGTGGCTTTTCAATCAAGGCTTTTAGAGTCTGTTTAAATAAAGTCTGCATCAAGTGAGATGCACTTTATGCATTGAGTGCATTGAGTGAGATGCATATTAGACATATGTCTAATATGTTTACATTTTTTAAGGTTGAGTTTTAATTCCATCTTCAGATTTGTTACCTAAGGCTAATTCACCTAATAGTCAAGTTTTTGGACTGTGGGAGAAAACTGGAGCACCTGGAGAGAACCAATGCATGAACAGGGAGAATATGCAAACTCTAGACTGGGATTCAAACCTGTACCTTTGTGCTGCAAGGAAACTATTCAAGTTAGTTGTGTGGTTGCAGCAACAATATTCATTAAGTTTAATTCAGAAACTTAATGAATTAAGTTTTCACACTTTTGAAAAGAGTGTGAAAATACAGAAACTTGTTTTAGACCAAGACACAAATTATGCCCAAAACATTTATGTAATTTAAGGTCTTTCTTTTAATAAGTTAATAATGTGATACCCTATCATATTTTGGATCTATTATAATTTTGTTATTCCCTTTCAACTTTATTTTTTTTAATTTTGTATTAAGTTTTTTGTTAAGCAGGGACAATTAGCTACAATAAAAATATTGATGGTTTTAATAATAAAATAAGAATTTTATTTTCATGGAGCTCGAATTCTTTCCCTTTTGTCCTTCCTGGGTAAAAATTTAGTTATCACTGCACTTTACAAAACATTAAGCTGATCCACATTCTCCACATACATACTTTTGATGTTCCACAAACAAATGTAGAACATCAAAAAATTTGCAAAATTTCCTCACATTTAGACCCACAGATAAGCCTGCATATACGTCAAGACAAGAGACGGAGTGACCGCAGCTTTGCTATGAGGGCTCTCAGGGTTGGGTTATCTTAGGGCAGGAAAACGCATCTGAAAAACAACATGAACTTAAAATGGCCTTGAAAAACATTTTGTAGAAACCTTGGAGATAACACTTGAGTCTGGATCTTTCCCTGGAAGGATCGGAAAACTTTCCCTTATCACAGATGGAGAAGACAGCCATAAATTAAACGTCACAAAATGACTTTAATGTAGAACTGAGCTTAGATTTACCAAATACTCTCTACCAAAGTTAAATATATGTTTTCCCTCTGGTAAAGCCTTACAAATTCATCCAGAACGGTCCGGTGGTCTATTTTAACAGAATCTTCATTTTACCTGTTCATTAGTGACAGGATGACATTTTTATTGACAGGTGTTAATGTTCATTGATACCAGCAGGATATTAACAGCTTTGCACATCCAACTAATATCAAAGAAAAAGGAATCCCTTTAATCCACCCTAACAATAAGCAAGTCTCCAAAACCAGTTTTTATAAAGAATGAACCCTTTACAACAAATGACTTTAACTATTGCTTGCTATCTTGTACTTGAACTGTCCTGTGTTGTTCTGTCAGAGCAACAGGCTTTGTTTATTCAGTGCTTTGGGGTCAGGGTCTTGCAGGTTCATTGCAGTGATTACTCTGACTGCCTTCCAACCGCTCGCAACGAGCCCCAACCGGAGGTACGTGGACTTAATCATAATGAGCTGCCGCCACGCACGCGTCTGCTTTTAATGTTAAGGTCATGGCAAATCGAAACAACCAGACCGCTGCTTGAATTAGCTCCATAAATCAACAGATTGAGGCGATTAATTGGAATCTTCTGATTCAGGAAATTCAATAGAAAGAGTTATCTTGACAGTACTTCAGCTTTTTGGTGAGAGAAGCTCACATGTTGATCAGTTCGGGGCAAAGTTTTAAATCATAGTGAAGTACGTTTTGTTTTACTTCTTGCGCTCTGTGTAGGTTTCCAGAGGCAGAATGGCGAGTCCCTCTCTGTTACAGTAAGACGATCCTGGTGTTCACCTTGGACTTACAGAAAGCAAGGAAAGATACTGTACATCGTCCTCCAGGACTCTACTGAGCTCATGTAGAAAAATAAACATTGGAGTGAATCGTAGGCATGAATGGCCTTGGATCGTTTCTTGATCAGTGATTCTTTATTCTCTATATGCTCCTCAATCTACAGTATGCTTCTGTAATATTCTTTATACTAACTTAATTTTTTGTCACTTTATCAATATGATTGTTTTGAAGAACTTTATAGACTTACTAAAATCCAAGATGATTTGTATGACTGTGATTTGCTGTTTTGCCTTGGGTCTAACCAATAAAGTCTATGATAAGAGTAAGAAATAAATCAGCTATTTTGTGTTTGTGACTCCTTTCATTTGCAACAGCCACTTATCTGATTTCACCAAAACCGCTGCTTCCTCAGTGGACTTGGAAATAAATAGACAGTGCTATGGATAAAGTTCAAATAGTAAATGACATGCTTTGCAAAAGTATTTTTGCGGTTACTTTCAAAAAAGTTTTTTTTTCAGCTGTTAAAAAGGAGGGCATTGTTTTGACATGTAATTTGACAGCTTTTCAATTCAACAAGGAAACCAGAAAAGTCAATTGAGGGTGAGATATTAAAAAGCTACAATAACCTGGTTGCATAAATGTTTACACCTTTAAATTAACTGCATTTTCTATTCGTAGAGTGAAATACAAACACGCACTTTTATCATATATTCGTTTAAAACCTGAATGCAGACACAGAGGAGATACACTAACATTTGTGGTTGCACTTTGATAAAATATGAAAAAAACGCATCTTTCTAATTTCCTTTTGCATTTTTAAACTTCTTTGAATTACGAATCTGACATTCATTGCTGAAAATTACTTTTCTTGAGTTGAAGGTGAACTGATTTTGAAAACCTGGAAATATGACGGGGCATTATTTTAAACATCTTGTATAAGCGCTATAAATTATTTTTACGTTTCAGAATTTGGGAAGAGATGAAAAAAAAGAAACGACTCATAAACCAGTCACAACATCCAAAGTCGCTGTGCAACTTACTGTAGAAAATGACTGTTGCCGTCTCTCCATGAATCTATAAGGCATTTTCAGATCAGTATAAGACAAAGGGAATACACTACAGCTAACTTATTTCTCATTAAATATTTTCCAGTATTTTCAACACGTTCAAAAGTCATGAAACTGTATCACACAGACCAAAACTAACGTGTGCTTAGCGACATCTAGTGGACATTACGATGAATTGCACATTCATATTTCTTTTCCCTTGTTGAAAATGTGCATGCTTTTGTTTACTTGTTGGAGGAGAAACCTTAAATGACAATATTGTTCATGTAATGTGATAAAATAAAAAATATTTTTTTGTGTAAAACACGTGACCATGAAGTCGTGACGAAGTCGACCACAACAAAGTCTAGCATTTTAAAAGGAAAATAAATTTCCTGGTATATAAAAATAAATTTTACAGTCAGAGAGTATGAGAAACAACATAGTTGCAAGCGTATTTCAATGTTTGCATAACTTTGCGTTTATCTATTTATCATGACGTATGGAGCTTGACGTCGTGCGTGCTCTGCGTCCAAAGTCTACGTCCCTTCCGGTGAGTGGGGCCTTTTTTGTTTTCCCGTATCCGCCATTTCAGTTTTTGAAGTTAGTTGTCATCAGCGGCTGGTTTGTAGCAACGTTCGTGCCTCTGACACAAGCTGTATGATTGGTAGACCAGCAGGCTGACCACAGACCACACCGGAGGTATTTTTACAGCGCGGTTTTCCTCCTGTATCTGCGGATCGGAGCCCACACGGCCAGCTGCGGATGTCGCCCGTTTACTGAACGTGCTCTCGGCGCTAAAGTTTTTTGTATGAGTTGAAGGCTCCGCTTGTGGATAACAGGAGGGAGAGCAGGGAAGGCCACGGGTAAAGCCTCGGCTTTGTGTTGGTGATCATGGCCGGAAGATTTGACGCGTCGGACCGCGAGAGCTGGTACTGGGGCCGCTTGACCAGAGCGGAGACTGTGTGTATGCTGCAGGGGCAGCGGCACGGCGTGTTTCTGGTCCGGGACTCCATCACCAGCCCCGGCGACTACGTGCTGTCGGTGTCGGAGAACTCCAGAGTCTCGCATTATATAATTAACACGAACAGCCGAAAGCCCGAGCCAGGTAAGAGCACGGAGAGGGGGCGTGGAGGGGCTCGGTGCACGGTGGTGCCACCGATGGGACCATTCTTGCATGACTTGCACCATAGAAGAGGCGCAATAGTGCCACTCTTTTTCCAGCATAGGGAATATAGATGGCCATGCACAATGAGACGCATCATAATCTGGTCTGTTGTAGCATATCACTGTGTCTAGAGATGGGTGACTATAAATCATATAGTTTCATGAACAGATTGAGCAATATTTGCAGCGCAGAGATAAATATACCTCCAGAAAGTGCAGGTAATGTTCACAAGAACTTCAAATGATATTAGTTTTGACGCTTAAGGCTCCTGTCCCAGGCCTGTCACGATAACAAATTTTGCTGAACGATAAATTGTCCCAGAAATTATTGCAATAAACGATAATATTGTTGTTTTGAGGCCATTTTCAAGTACTGTAATAGTAATGGTGAAAGAACACATTCTCGAAGATTAATAAGCTTTAAATTGTAATAAACATTTACGACTGGAACTGCAAGATATTTTTAATATCCAAAATAAATAAACAAAACAAGAGAAACAAAAAAACTCTATTTGAACAAAATTTTCTTTTAAAACTAGTTGAGATCAGTGAAGACTTTTGTCATCCAGTTTCTGGGAGAAAAAGTGAGAAAAAACAATAAATCATCCAAATGAAAATTGAGTCGACTTTCATTTATCACTCAATTAACTCATTTATCTCTTATTGCAATAGGCCTACCTGTTCCTCAACACTTGAGGGAAAAACATAAAATAAGGAAACCAAGATGCTTCCTGGTCACTCTGGAAATCACCAACATCATGACTAGTTACAGAAATAGTCTCGCATGTTACACTTGTGAACTCGTCATCAACAGGGCCGGCCCATTCTTGAGCATTTGGGGTGCATTTTAATTTACACATAATTACTGATCTCAAACTTCATGGTTTGTGATGATTTTATTGTTCTAAATCAAATTTGTTTGGGTTACTGTATGTAAGCTGTCCACCTGGAATGGGTCGTAATCAGTTGGCCTGTCACAATAAACAATAAATCAACTAATTGCATGATAGATTAAAGGTTTTCTTTTTCTAACAAAAACTGGATGACATAATTCTTCACTCTGGTGTTTTGATCTCAACTAGACCTTTTTCTGAAGGACAGTTTTGTTGATGAAGACTTCATAATTCATTTTTTTTTATGTTATTTATTTTTTTTTATCTAAAATGTATGTAATAAATATACAACAACAAAACAAGTTTCGAAGAACTGAGGATTAATGTATACCAAAACAAGTGGATTCAAAGTTTTTGTGGAAAGAACCAAAGTTCTGGACACAAGTTTGGATCCACCGTTTCAAGACACGTGGTCTACATGTTGCATATCAAAACAAAGCAGGGCCAGTCTAAGGTACAAGCAAACCAACCGCTACAAGAGTCCTGGTCGTTTCAAGAATTTCAACTTTGGATTTGTAGTTGCATTCAAATTACAGTTATATATTTATAACAAAACAAAGAAGAAAATTTGTTCACTTGGCCTGTCATGATGACATATTTTGCTGGACGATAAATTGTCCCAGAAGTTATTGCGATAAACGATAACCTTAATGTTTGAGGTATGGATAGTGGCATAAAAATGCAAATTCATCCTATCAGAGACAAACTTTAATGTTGTTAACAACGCTTAATAGTGGAACTGTAAGATATTTTAAGTATCCAAAATAAAACACAACAGCACAACGAAAGCCATAACTAAATGGATAACGATCCTTCTGGAAAAGATGTTAATCATTAGAATAGAAATCATTGAGCTCATTTTAAATTATCTTGCAATTGATTAATTGCGACAGTCTTAGACCTCAGACACTGACTTTGCTTTAGAGCAAGTGTCTATTGTTTCAGCCAAAAGAAAACAAAATGAGTGTAAATGAAAATTTGTTCTACCTTCCCTCCTTCTCCTGTGTTGGACCAGGTTCGCCTCCCCACAAGTTTCGTATTGGTGACCAGGAGTTTGAGTCTCTTCCTGCTCTGCTCGAGTTCTACAAAATCCACTACTTGGACACCACCACCTTGATAGGTCCCATGAACAAGTCCAAAAATCCCCGCTCCGCCCGAGGCGTGGCCAAACCTCCGGCTCGCTTGGAAGATGAGTACGTCCGGGGGCTTTTCGACTTCCCCGGCAACGACGAGGAGGATCTCCCGTTTCGGATGGGGGACATCCTCAGAGTACTGGAGAAGCCTGAGGAGCAGTGGTGGAACGCCCAGAACTCTGAAGGAAAAACGGGGATGATCCCAGTCCCGTACGTGGAGCAGTTCAGACCGGCGTCTCCGAGCGCGGTGGCCGGGGCCGGCGTGCCTGCGGTGCCGCCTGCAGGGAACTCGGACAACTCTGCAGCTCAGTCCGGCGCTCCGTTGACAGGAGACCCCAGCCAGTATGCCCAGCCCACTCCCCTGCCGAATCTCCAGAACGGACCAGTCTATGCCAGGGCCATTCAGAAGAGGGTGCCCAACGCCTACGACAAGACCGCCCTGGCCTTGGAGGTAAATATAGAGTCATAGAGCTGTCTTTCACTGATCTTATTGCTCTCTTTTTACCTGCAGTTCAGGAGATGGTTATTAGCATGTTGCCTAAACGCACATTCACTTTTGATCTTTAGTTTCTACCTCATTAGAAAACAGTAGTCTGTTTCCCATGAACCAAGAAGTCGTGCAACGCACAGAATACATATCAGAAGTTGTGCTAAACCGAACAGGCTAAGTAGTGCAACACACCACAGTGCTATCCATCATTGTTTTTATCTGCCCAGGCACACGTAGAATAAACCCTGTGTTTGTGTAAGCGAGCGAAACAAAATTGTTACCATTTCACTCAAAATCTGCTCCATCTAACATGGCGTCAGTGGTGCTTTGAATCTTACAAATGCTATCAAAATATGCTCCTAATGCTGGGTAAGCTGCACTTTGTGCCTGGGCTGTTCAACCGAAGCGGAAGTGAGAGCGGGGCTCCCACAGAGCAGGTCATCGGGGGAAGGAAATAGTTTGTGTTTGGGAACAGTACCATTTCCTCTGGTTTCTGTGAAGCCTGGAATCCAGCTGAGCCAGGAGTGGGATGAGCAGGCAGGCCAAGCGAAATGTGCTCGTTGTCCCCCGCTCCACGCCCCGCTGCTGGACAGTGTGGCTGCACATCCAGAGCCAGTGTTTGGCCCTTTGTGTCTTGACAAAGCACAAGCAATGTGCTTGTGGCTCATTTTTCTTTATGCTGGTCTTCTACCAGGTTGAAAACAGGACAAATTTGTTTGAAGTTGTTCTGTGGAAAGAAACCTGTATCCAACAGGAGTGACTCAGCATGCTGGCACCGAGTGGTTAATAAGTAGCTCATATTTCCTTGTTTCCAAAAACCAAAATTGAAAGATCTATACCGAGCAATTGAAAGCAGTTTTTTATTATGTAGCATATTTCATGGGGTATTAAGCAGAACCAGCCAATGTTTTCAGCCATTTGCTTCACCTGAGAAACACTTAAACTCAAAATGCAGGTCTGAAAATGTTGTTTTTCAGGTTTATCTAATCTACAAACACTTTACATCTCTCAAAGGGAAGTTAAATGTTCCAACTCATTATCATGATCCAAACATCTTCAAAGTGTTATTGTGGATGTGTGATGCTCCAGTAGCAGTCAGTCTTCCAATGTACCTGAAGAGGCCTCTGACTGAAGACTGTATATCAGTCTTCAGTCAGAAGCCTGATATACCCTGCAACTAGCAGCTCAATTTTTGGGTAACAGAAAAGACACTCCACAGTAACGCATCCTGGATGGCACTATAAGGTGATGTTAAGCTCTGCTTATCCACATCCTTTGCTTTAAATCTCCTTCTGGGTGTAGGATTAGAAATTATTTCTTCCACTCTGTAGTTAAGAGAGGTTCCATATTTAAGATCTTGTAACTGTAAAAATGTCTGCTTGAATGGCTTTATTTCTGTTTATTCTTTTAAAACAGACTACAAAATGACTGATATGGACGATAACCATAAATAGCATTTAGAAATCCTGAACTAAAAGCTGTAAAACTAAGAATTCCCATCTTTTTTTTCTGTCAACGCACCAACAAATGACATGTACATTAGTACACTTTTGTCCTAAATATCAGATGAGGGTTAGGAACATGTGCTTTGTGTAATTTGGAAAAATCTTTCGTAATTTTTGTTTAATTCAAAACTGCTTTATTAAAAGCATCTGGGCCTTTTTCTCTTGTATTACTGTTGCATCTCAAAGAAAACCTAAAATCAGTCAGAAAAAAAGGTTCAGTGCATCTTTAGTTTTTTTTTCCTTGAGTTTTTTTTTATTACAGCTAATGATTTAGTTGCAAGTGGATCTCTGCTACGAATGTACAAGAATTACACTTTTGTGATTCAATATTCAGTTTTCTTCTAACAGTCTACCAGTTTTTGAATCTGTGAAGTTGATCATGGTTTGGTGATAGCAAAGGTTGCAAAGGAAGTCAAACTTCCTGCCATCAGTGAACAAAACGTCATCTCCAGCCTGGTTTGAAAGTTTGCTGACAGGTTGAACGTTGGAGTCTGGTAGCCGTATTTCTGCCTCTGACTGTTTTATTGGAAACCAAAATCATTGTTCAACTTTAAAATCTGCAGCTTGAACCGTTTGTTCTTGTTCTCCCCTGATGACCCGACCAGTCAGACAGAGAGACCACGTCGCACTAAATTACGACCTCTAGCTGACACAAAGTCAGAGTGGAGGTACTGGTAGTGGAATATATTAGCATATAATTCAGCACTCCTGAACAAAGAAAGAAACTCAGGACTGCTGTAGTTATCGGGGATTGGCAATAGGAGTAAAACACAAGGTGACCAGAAGTGGACGGTCACTCCAACATGAGTAGGATTGCCTGGAAGCTCCACTTCCAGGCAATAATGACTACATTGTTATTAAACCAAGTCAGGCAAACAGGCTGAATCGTTACTAAGAAATTATAAACACACTGGCAGAGTTCATCCACAGTGTTACATTTGATTTTACATCTCTAATGATTTAAATGCTGCAGTGCAGCTCAACTCTTTGAGTGCAGCTCAATCTGCTGCATCTAAATAAACAGCAGATTCAATGTTTTCTTGAGCTACTTTGAAACATTTTTAAAGATGATTAACTTTCTCTATGAATGCTAATGTTTCTTCTATTTTTAGTGAAGTGTTAACAAGCGATTGGTTGAGGCCAGTTTCTGGTTTTGTTGTAGGTTTTCTGAATCCAGTGGAATAAACGTATGACTGCTCCTGATCTAATGTCTGTTTATAAATTTTTTTTTTTTTTTAATGATCAGTAGGCCTGTTGCAATAACAAATATTGCTGGAATTGTTCCAGTAGTTATTGCGATAATGTTGTTTAAGACCATCTGCGATTAATGTATTGAGAATGGAATAATAATTCAAGTTCGTTCTCTCACAGACCATTCGACTTTAATTTATTAAAGAACACGACTCTGGAAAAAAATAAATACATTTGTTGCTGAGCTCACGTGTCTTATTTATTCAATAATTTAACAGCAAAAGGATTTTTGAATAGAAAATATTTATTTTGTGAACATGTGATTTTTGATTAAAATTAATTCCCATCAATTAATTACAAATGAATAATTAATAATTGCGTAACCCTGCAATTCACTAATTTCAATTGAGTCTCATCACAGAACAATTTCTTTTATAATTTGTTTATACAACTTTTAATTTATTTTAAAAAATCAATAAAACTCATTTGATCCTTGAATCTTGAATTAAACACCGGATGTGTCGACAGGCATACATCTTATTTTTAGTCCTGCTTCACTGTTATTGCAAATCCTAATGAAAATTTTGGTCATAACATGTAAAATAAATCAAAAGTCAAAGGGTTGGAATTAGTTTTGTGAGGAATCCTAACACATGATCTGATCGGAAATCTGTCATATCCTGTCAGGAATCATCAGGTTTCGTCATCGTCACTCTGAGTTATCGGATTGTTCCCCTTCTACTCTTTTGAATGTCGACTTGAACTTTGTACTTGTCTGCTAGCACCTGTTTGCTCAGGTTAATTGGTGCAGGACCAGCCGCTCCTCTCCCGGTGCAGGTCAAACGTCGACATGCAGGTTTTGTACAAGACAGGTGCTTGAAAAAAGTCAATTTCATGTAGATGTTTTCCAGGTTTGAAAAGTGCACAGTTTTATGCAATGACATTTGATTAAAAGCCTAAATATGGAAAGCATTGTTTACAGCTGAAACCAGATATTTCCATGCACCTGATAAAAAGATACACTCATTTTTTCCCTCACTGTCTGAAGTTAAATCAGACTAAACTTTTCTTGTTTCAGGTCATTTAGAATTTCCAAAAATATTCCTATAAGCTAAATGGCAGGAAACCTTTTTTTAACTTTGTTATATTTTAGTTTACCTTATCCCCGCTATAGGATGTAGAAGACTTTTGCAAGACATTATCAATATTAATGATATATGTATAAGAGTGAATTGAAACTGTTGTAGTTCGTTTGTATTGTGTGGTTTTGGAAAACTGTGAAAACTTACCGTGAAAGTGCTTGAATTTTACCGTATTAACGCTGATCTTTGCTCTGTTTGACGTGTTTCTGTTCCTCATTTTCTCTCTTTCTCCCTCCCAGGTGGGCGACATGGTGAAGGTGACCAAAATAAACGTGAACGGCCAGTGGGAGGGCGAATGTAAAGGCAAGCATGGCCACTTTCCTTTCACGCACGTGAAGCTGCTGGACCAGCACAGCGCCGAGGACGAACTGAGCTGAGGGCGGACCGCCACTCCACCACCTGGACACTAGTACTAGACCCTTCCTCACCTCTCTTTTTCTCACCTCCTCCCTCTCCACCCATCCTGCTCACTCCCCCCACCCGCCTCTTCCTCCCTGAGCTTTTAGCCGCACCAAGTACAGTTTCTGGGAATCACGAAGAACAAAGCAGGCCCTCGTCGGACCCCCTCCACCCTCACGTGATCCGTTTCTACTTGTATTAATAATCACCTCCTGTTCCTCGTCGTCCTTCCTGCTCTCCCAGACTGCAACACAGAAGATGAACCTGCCTCTGCTGCTCCACGGACTCGGCGACCGCTCCCTGCAATTCGTTCCTGCCGTGGACGGCTTATCGACGCTCGCTCCTAAGGAGACTCCTTGACGTAGCGTTCAACCACTTCCTCTTCCTGTGTGGAAACCAGTAATGGCTGCTGTCATTTATTTTTATTTTATTTTTTTTTATCTTCCACTAAGGGTCACTCAGGCTGCATTCATGCCAGATGGGAAAACAGAACGTTTGCTCTAATAACTGGTTTCCATGAGTCCTCAAAGATTTTAGTGATTTAATATAATTTTTGACATCCAAATCCTCATGTATTGAAATAAGGAGAAATGATTTTAGTTCTCTTGTTGCATCTTCATCATGCAACAAGATGAAGATGCACATAGTCACATAGTCACCTATGTGACTATGTGAAGATAGTCACATAGGTAACTATCTTCACATAGTTACCTATGTGAAGATGCAGCTTCAGGAGACAGATTTTAGGTGTCAGTTCCCCATTCCCGTCTCGATTTTAAACCTATTTTTAAAAAGTCCTTTTACTCTAAATATGCTCACAGTTCCAACGTTATCTTTCCATCCTCATTTGTGTGAACTCAGATTTCCTCATGAAGTTCTTTGAAGTAGAGATTCACCAATCTTGATTTTAAAAACGTCACCTGCTGGTACCAACTTTAGCTGATTCTAGCTTCTCTTTAGGAACTTTAAGAATAAAAACAGGATGTATTTCTGTTCTGGCTGCCATTTTCAGCCAGTAGAAATAATATTAGGAGAAGAGATGACGTCATGTCATTCACTGGAAAACGGTTTTACAAGACAAAGCGATTACAGTTGACGTCTTGAGCTGCCTTTAGCTCAGCTAGCTTGTCAAGAACAACTCTCAGTATTTATTACAGAGTTTTCCAAAATTCTCAGTGTAAAAATGTAGTAATCAGTTTATACATTTTCCTTACCAGTATATTTTTTAAGTTGTATGGCACTTTAAGCTGCTTTTAGTTTGAAGAGTGCTTTATAATCAAAATTTATTGATGTTTCTCTTTTGACTTTGGCTAAATACCATGAGCCATTTCTTCTTCTAGCCATAGAATCACACGTTTGTTTTGGTTGTACTTACCCAGAATGCCCTGTGTACTTCTTGCGTTCGTGCATCCTCTGGTCCACTTCCATTCACAATATGCATTCAAACCTTATCAGACTTCACTTCAACCAAACCGAGACCTAGGTTTTTAGCCAGAACAGAGTTTGCTTTTTTGGCCCACATCAGAGTGACTGACTGCGCATTCAAACCAACCTCCGCAAACCAACCGGACTTCTAGGCAAACAAATTAGAGTTTGATTAAAGCGGACTAAACAGGTCTGGTATAAAAATGACATTGCGTCTATAAGAGCATCCACTCTGAAGATCGGTGATTTTTCAGTATGCAAACCATCACCCATCAGTTCTGTTTGTCGGCTGATTTCTCGATACTTCTCTACTTTAAATTTGCATTAATTCTGATGAAACCGAACGGAAACCTGAGGCGTGCTCTGTTTCATTGTTGAAGGACTCCTTCCTTTACTGGCTATGAATGCAGCAATATCCTACGTGAACCCCTGACTTTGAAGGACTGAAGCAGCAGGGCTCATATTCAGCAGCGAACCGTTTCCAAAAAGACATGAAGGCATAGAACTCTCGGTTAAATGGAGTATCGAACACTCGAGTTCAAACCAGCAGCTACAGTAAGAGCAACTGGATGTAGTCGCAATGGAGAAACCGCGAGACTGTTGACGAGGTGGGGATAAAGGCAACACTACATTCTCTCACCTGAACCTCGCTCCACCGATCACCTCCAACCACGCACCACCAAGTAGTCCTTTGTAGGATCCATAGAACATATTGTTATGGAATGATGTAACTGTGGTTCTCATTTCATGCTGAGTATTGTTTATATCTTACTAGTTGTCTTCATAGCTGCTTTGATTTTAACATTTGGAGGGCACTACATCTCTGTGGTAGAGGAACTGACTGACCCTCGCATGTTCTCACTCTGCCTCTGATGGACACGATTGAAGTAAAACAGACTGAATGTAGGAGGCTGCCAGCCACTCTAGTTAGAACCGTCTTATCATGTTAGCATTCTGCATTCAGCCCACTGAATTTACCCTACTAAAGCTGACAGCGGTGTGTACACGTCTCGTCGTGTGTGTCAAAGGAAGGAGAAAGTGGTGTTATTTGGTACCTGTCCTTCTTGTTTTAAAGCCTTCTGTGAACTTCTTGAGCGAGTTAGTTCTTTTTTTTTTTATTTTATTAGTTTCTTTTTTGCTCTTCCTCATTTAAAAGTCCTGTTTAGTTGCAAAGCACAGGCCCAAGCAGACTGTATCTTTATTGTTTTATCTCTTCCTTTTCACAGTTTCTTTGAGGTTTGTAGTTCATGATGTTTTTCGCCCCTTTAGGAAGGTATTTTGTTGTGACAATCATCAGCGCTACTATTTATCATGACGCAGACTTGTGAACAAAAGCTGAAAACCTTTAAGCGTGATCTGTGGGAACTCATCCTCTCCTCTTCTCTGTTGTGGTGCTGCAGCCACCTGCAGATGGCGTTGCAGCGACATTCGGACAGATGGGACCATGTTCTGCATGTCCTGATGACAGTGAAGGGGTGGAGGGATTCCTCTGGTAAAGATGTGTACAATACCTCAGAATGATTTCTACTCCGAAACCTTTAATTTCAGTGTATTTACTTAGTGGCGAGAGAAATTCAATGGTATCAAGTATGAATGGGCATTTTTAGTTAGTAATATAATATGAGCATGGAAGACGGTTAGTTTTTATTATTGCCTCATAATCCTGTGTGTAACGATTTTGTTGCCAGTCTCCCATGGGAAACCGACAAGTTTTTATTTAATGATTTGGAAATTCACCAAACAGTCTAACAAGGATTATTGTGGATGAAAATCAAGCGTATAGCATCACAGATCCTCTACTGTACTTTCTGTTGTGTGTTTTCCACACCCGTTAAAGAAAATCCCACACTCGGGCTGAAGCGGTGAATCGATTATTTAAAAAAAATCACCTATTAACCACCTTTTGCAGTTCTTTTAATCGATTAATCCAACAATAATCAGTTTAACATTTTAAGCTAAAAAATGTCTCTTATTTGAAATATGAATTTAATTGTTTATTTGGATCATCCACAAACATCTAGCAGTTGCTATGGAAACACAAGATGCCTCTTACTGTATGCCACTGAAGACGTTTTAAGGTTCTTAAGTTTCATTTCTTTTGAAGGGATTTTTGGGAGTGGCTTTGTGAAGAGAACCTCCTCCCCAGCTAAATGAATGCACTCAAGTTAAAGGCTGTTATTTGTTCTAATTACTTCAGAGCGATCTTGTGCTGCTTCAAAAACGCTGAGTTTATTTTAAGGCTTTTTACACATCTTTATCAGGGGTGCTAATAAATGTTCACGCCTCTCTAAATGCACCGTTTGTATTATGATGCTATCTGTCTTAAGGTGGCCCCAGACATCTCTCTGACCTTATTTTCTGTCCTGCCTTCAATTATTTGTCTTTTCTGATTTTTTTTTTCTGCTCTTGTAATATTGTAGTGACTCAGAGGAGAAACCTTTATTTACTGCCAGCTTTTAATACAGTCCATTTATCCATGTGTGGTTCTGATCAAATCCGCCTTGTTTCTCTGACTCTGCATACAGCAGGTGCTCTGCCACATAACTCATCGTCTAAATTGTGTTGCCAATGAAACCACCAAGAAGTATTTTTTTAGTAGCCCTGCATGAAGTCATTCATTTCCTTTCAGAAGAAGGAAGGAGGTGGCAGAGTGCCAGTGGAAACTGTGTAATATCGAAATGTGCCATTTTATTATAACACTATATTCTTTCAAGACAATTGAAATTACCTTTTTATTTTCAGTAGCATGTAATGTGTTAATATACTAGTAAATAAAGTCAAACCTATGAAAAATGACAGACTTGCTGATTTCTTTTCCCGTTTTTGATTTAGTGAAAAACTAAACAGTTTGGAATCATCTCAGAAAATTATATTATCATCAAAAAAACTAACAGTAGTAAACTCTGTAAGATCACAAATTGATTTTTTAATAAAGAGATGTTATGGCTGAGATAAAAGTGCTGTATGCAAACATTTTAATGGAAAGTTGAGCGGAAGAAAAAGCAGTTTGGTCGATATTCAAAAAGCATTGGTTCCAGCTGGAAGTAGTGGCTTACAACTACTATTACAGCACCATAATGGGCAAAAAAATTTTTTTACTGAGTCTATGTCTTTCCAAATTTCATGATCCAACCCTTATAATAGATTGTCCATTATGGGAGTGTGCATCCTTGCATTTCTGCCCACGAACATTTTGTGGGCAGAAATGAACTAAAAGATTTGACAAGAGCAACTTCTACCAACGATGTAGGTAAAATCTAATGGTGGTTTGCAAATTTTCCACTGCTGTGGAAAATTTCCAGGAGTCCTTGCAGATATTTACCTTGCATGTATTTATTAATCTAAAAACAGGAGGGTAGATGGAAGCCAAAAGTAGCAACTCAAAGTACCAAGAATGGGTCATCAGTCACATCAGTCAGGATTAAATCAAAAGTTCGTATCTATAATTAGAAATTTAGTTAGCAAAACAGATGGAAATATTTGTTGAATAAAAATATTCTTAAAACTGCAAGCTTTTATTGTAAAATGTAAAAAGTAATTTGATAGTATAGTTTTGAAAACTGTAAACAGAGTGATTAATAAAAACCTGCTACACAATGATTTACTGCCTAACTCTATGGTTAACAGTATGCTAACTGCAGGGTCCAGAAGTTGATTTTGGTCAGAAAATCAAATTCTTCTCAAATGCCTTGATCAGGATGAAAACTAGTACAGTCAGGATTTATATCAGACTTTAAAAATTGTTTATCTCATACTTTCACAAATGACTTTACAGATGTTTATTTCTGTAAAGTGATTTATAGAAATGACTTTCTGTAAAACCATTTTACAGAAAGTTGAGCTACTTTAGAATGGTTATATGCTCTTGTCCAAAATGCAATAATTCCAATGAAATTGTTCAATCTCAGCCACATGTAATGCTTTTTCTTCTTCTCTTCTCAAAACAATTTAACTTTTGCAGTTTTTTTTCTGTTTTCCTTTTTTTCCCCCCTCAAACATTTCAGATGATCAAACAAATGTTAATGTCAGACATAATCCACCATGAGATCCAAAAGACTGATTACCCATTACCACAAATGTTTGATGGTAGCTGTTCCCCCCCAAGGCTGCCACAAGTTATTTAGTTTAGGGGACAATTACTTTTTCACACACTGGAAACTTTGGTTTACTGATTATTGCTGCACTTTTTTCATTTTTGACATATGTTTAGAAATGTTCATTTGCACGGACTGTTAGATATAGTCCATTTTAATGTACTTTTAGAAATATATGTCCTGTCACAGTTTTCACTGTGTTAATTTTGGAATATCCCTTACAAGGCTGGATGACATACTTTGCTATCTACAGATAAAGTTCAGTAGATAATGTGTTAAAACGGCCTGCCATACTAAAAGAGAACGTTTTGTTGGTCCGTGTCCCTAGTACCCGGATGGGACCGGTTGCCATCTTTCTTCTATCCCTTCACAGCGCTGCCGGTGGGGCGGAACACTCCTCATCGATCAGTTGGTTTCTAGGAATCGCCGACAGACCTGGCACACCACCGTGACTTCTCTTTAGAGAACTGACACTTTAATTTGCCAACTTGCCAGCTTTTCCCTTCATCTTTTTCCACAATGGGAGAGAGAGAAGACCTAGTTTTCCAGGCAAAACTCGCCGAACAGGCAGAAAGATATGACGGTAAGTGAGAGTCTAGGGGCCGCCCGGGAGTGGGACGCGTTCACGTCTCGGATTTTTTTCCCCCCAAGCAACACTAGCTGAAATGATAGCTATGGGCAGGTAAAGATGAGCTAACTCTGCTACTCCCACCGCTTTTTAGCCATCTATTTACTGACATGCCACATTTATTACTGTTAAATGAGAGTAACGTCACTTTAAATCCCTACCAACCGCCACAAAGCTCGCTGGTTTCAGTAATATCGTAGGAATGCTGTTGACTCCGGCTAGCATTAGCGATGTGGCTACAACAAAATGGCGGATCAGTGAAGCGTGAGCTGTCAGGGGGGTTGCCTCCCCTGCCCCACGCTATCTCTGGATCTGAACGCTTCAGCTCCACTTGTTAGCTCCATATAAGCATCTCCAGGATATAAAACCACCGAGCTGAACGAGTTGAACGTCTCCTACAGTTTCATCCGATCCAACATTGGCTCGATGCTAGCCACAATGCACGATTAGCCGCATGAAGCCTGTTGAGTGGGAGTGGGAGCGCAGCTGTTCATTTTGGTGGGGTGTTTCCTGCGAGCGAGCTGCGCGGATCGATCACAGAAGACGACTTCACCCCGGTGCAAACCTGCCGCTGTCATAGCCCCTTATTGGCCGTTAAAGGGGGGCTGTTTTGGACGGGTTTCTTTGCCACCGGTCACTCGTTGCCCGGCAACGTTAAGTGAATGCACCATGACTCATTCACAGGATCTGGACCGAGACCTCTTGTGGGGGGAGTGTGGGGAGGGGGTGATTTATGGTTTGGTGGCTAAACTGTAATCTCACTGGAATGTAGTGAAAGTTACTTTTGCCTTTCCTAAAAGTTATCCTAAATTCACATGTTGCTGAATGGTGAAGCATTAAAAGTAATTTTTCTGTATTTTTTTTATAGTAAAATAAATGGCTCACAGCAAAATGAGGCAGCCATCGTTAAACTAATCAGTGTACAAAAGGTGAAATAGATCAAATAGAAATGTATAAAAGCACAAACTTGGTAAAAGATGCTGAATAAATACAAAGAGCAGAGCAACAACTTGGTGACTCAAATTTTCTCTTATACTATATGAACATGCAAGATGGACATCTTTAGGTTGTTTTTGTTTCTAGTCTGCCTGGCTCATCGTGTTTTATACCATCTTTAGCTTCAAATATGTTCAGTATTCACTACAAAGCAAAAAACGATTCCCATGTGTTTTCTCTAGAAAACGGAGACCCTCACCCACTCCTAACCCATCATATGACAGAGGCTAAAAGCTCTAAAAGAATAAAAAGTAGCAAGTTTTCCCTTCCTGTTATCTACTAAAAGTCTTGTGCTGTTGCACTCTCTCAACCTAAATTAGTCACAAACATGTCACATTATAGCAACTTTGATCCCTTTTAAATAATTTGGTTCAGCCGATTGTCTACGATAGTCATGTTTGTTTCTGAACCACTTTCAGTATGATGGTGAAGCCACTGTGTCATGAAGCATAGGTGACCAACAGCGGATAGCCTGTCAGTCAGCTACTTATGAACAATCCTTCTAGGACCCAGAGGCTATGAACTGTCGGTGAAAGTTTTAGCTCTGTAAAGTGTTTTTTTTTTTTTTTTTCCTTTCTAACAGAGATGGTGGAATCTATGAAAAACGTTGCAGGGATGGATGTGGAGCTCACAGTGGAGGAGAGGAACCTACTATCGGTGGCCTACAAGAACGTGATCGGGGCTCGGAGAGCATCTTGGAGGATAATCAGTAGTATCGAACAGAGGGAAGAGAACAAGGGCGGTGAAGAGAAGCTGAAGATGATCCGGGAATACAGGCAAACGGTAAACACGGCAGGAGGAAGCTGCCGATTCGCTTTTTTTTGCCTGTGCGCGTCACGTAAGAGCAGCTGTGATTTGCCCTGGTGATTGTGAGATCACAATCTCCTGTGAATGATGCACGCTGCCGGGCAGCTACTGGACCTTACAGCGTCTGAGTCATTGCTGCCGGGTCCTCCCTGCACTCTCTCATGCTTTTATGAAGTGGAATAAGAGCAGCTATTATACTGGGAGAGGCAGCCGGGCTGCAGACAGTGATCTAATGGCATGCCAAGATGAGTACACCTACATTTCCAGAGTCACTGTTTTATTCCATTTGAGAAAACATTTCATGAAATAATACTGCAGCTTATGGATCCCAGTTTCATTTATATAAATGTCTAGGAAAGCTTCAAGCAGGACTTTTATAATGTTATTGATTTAATCAGATTAATTGTGACAAATTGATTATTGAAATACTTGTCAACTAATTTAGTAATTGGTTAATTCATTGGAGTATACAGTCTCAAAAGAAAGCCATTTGCTGAAAAACCCCCAAATATGTAGAGCAGTGACCAGTGATTAAGCCAAAACTGTTCAAATAGATGTACATTTTATATTTATTTAATATAAACAGCTTTGTCTGACAATATGTCTTACCCAAAACATGTCAGGTTGCATTTCTTTAATATTCACCTGGTTCAAATTTACTGAAGGAATGCTATGTTGATGCATTTCAGGAACAACATATTACTGTATTTTCTGGACTATAGAGTGCAGCTCACTATAAACCTTACCTACAAATTCTTTGAAAAAAAAAAAAAAACGAAGTGTACATATATAAGCCGCTGGTATCTCCACCGCTCTCAGTTTTCCACAAGGAAAATAAATAATAAATCTGCTATAAAGACGCAGCCTTGCGTCTCAAACGCAAAACCATGGACTCGTTAACGCCAAGCTTCGATCGATAGCCCTCAACTTAAAAGCGGCATCTTTTTCTTTGTGTCATTTCCATGATGAGGGGGTATAAGTTTGAAGAAATTTCTCCGTCATGCCTGCTGCTAGCATGTGCTTGTTCTAAATGAAAATTAGCGCTTTCTTATTTGATTTCCAATTTTGACTTCCAATGATTCACTTCC
The DNA here is from genome assembly GCA_911649635.1 of Poeciliopsis gracilis. Taxonomy (NCBI): domain Eukaryota; kingdom Metazoa; phylum Chordata; class Actinopteri; order Cyprinodontiformes; family Poeciliidae; genus Poeciliopsis; species Poeciliopsis gracilis. Next base: position 2,998,814 of record CAJVRI010000884.1, on the reverse strand, counting down.
TGCTAAAGAGCCCCCTGATGAGGGAAAAAAGTAATGGCCTGTAGTCTGAAAAATACAGTAATTTTTCTATTTAAAAAAAAAAAAAAGGAATTTAATTATGTTTTTTTTTTTCATCTTTTAATGCATTTCTAAAATTTTATAGAAAAGACTTAAATAGTTTAATAATGTGCCAATTTTTTTTCTAAACATTTAGTAGTGAGAATAATCAACACATTAATTGGTTACTAAAATAATTATTAGTTGCAATGTATTGTTGATATGAAATTGCTCAGACATCATAATGGTCTAGTTAAAGCCATAGAATTGCCATGAGCACCATCACGTTTTGCTCCTTGCTCTACATGAGGGATGTCCAAAGTGTGGCCTGGGGACCATTTGTGTTCCTTTGGATGATTTTGTTTGGCCCTTGGGTCAACACTTTGAGAATGGAGTGAATTTTTGATTAATTTTACAGACATATTAAAATATTGTCTATTTGGTGTATTGTAAAAAGTGTTTTAATAAATCAAATTTTCAGTTTTAATGAAAGAAAGTGTCTCTCAAGTACTCAAACTGGCATTTTTGGACCAAATGGCAAAAAGTTTGAACTCCACTGGCCTAGATAGATGTTACTTTATCTTTTGGTGTTTTTCTGCCACCTTGCATTTGTTTTGGGGATGCAATGTGGGTGGCCAATTTATCGGCCATCCGATTTATCAGTGCTGATTTCCCTAATCTTGGGAAATCGGTCATCGGCCGATTTATTTATTTATTTTTTTTTTTACATGCGAAACCGATCTTCACTACTGATTTTATCTACTTTGGCAAAGGCATTTAGATCAACTGTTATCATCTTCTGCTAAGAGAGAGCTTTGACCAGCAGACCGGCCCACCAGATCAGGTCTATATGTTTGAAGTTAACAAAAGTCATCTCACTGTTGGCAACTCATCAACTTTCTTGCAACATTTAGCCAGAAAACTGCAATTGGTGCACCTCTAATTTGTTTACATCTCTCCCCCTTTGAAAAGCTCAAGTTGTCAGAATGCTGTTGAAACGGTTTCTGTGAGGGTCTGTTTCCTGTGTGTTTGCTGGCAGGTGGAGAAAGAGCTGAAGTCAATCTGTGGTGACATCCTGGACGCGCTGGACAGACACCTACTCCCCTCTGCAGCAATGGGAGAGTCTAAGGTCTTCTACAACAAAATGTATGTGCTTTCCACTCTCAATGTTGGCTAACATATTAATGAATTATTACTCTTTGGTTAAACAGTGTTCTCTGCAAAAACACTGTTTTTGTTGTAGCAAAGGCTTGTTTGCTTCTTGGGGAAAAACACTAATTTATTTTGGGGTAACTTTAAAGACACGTTTCATGTCGGGCTGAAATAATTAATTGATTATCGAAGAAATCACCAACTGACTTGGTAATTAATCAGTTACTGGAGTATAAAAATGCTATTTACTGACATTACACTTTGAGAGTAGACATTATTTTAAAACTTTTAAAAAATATATACACTTTTAAGATATTAAAAAATACTGTACTAAGGAATGAACAGAAAGGTCTGAGCTTTTCACATGGCGTTAGAAGTATTTGTATTTTTTTTGTTAAATAAAATAATAATAGTGACTGCAGTGCATGCAGAGCCTCACAGGAACACAGAATGGCTCTGAGATAGTTCAGTCCTAAAAGGACTTAGAAAATATCCATCCAGAAGAATTGGATCGTTTGTGATCACTCTATAACTTACAATAATTAAGCACACGATTGTCAATGTTTTTTAATTGCAGATGCAACATGTGTCTCTGTACAGCTAGCTTTGCTAACATCACGTCCACATAGCTTACCTTTCTTTCACTTTCTTTCCGAGTGACGCTAAAAGTTGGGACAAAGTTCCCACGTTCAGCGAAACGCTGCTGATTTTACATGTCGCCAAATCTTATGCTTTATGAAGCGAAATTATATTACTGACGATTAGACAGACATCTTCTCCCTCTCAGAAGAAATCACTGCGAATGTCTTGGAGCTCCATGTGTGAGTGAAAGGAGGAGGCAGTGGGTGACAACAGACACACGTAATTAGTAAGTCACATAATTGCCTGGATTTTACAGCGCATAGTTAAGTCCCTGAACTTAACATTTTAACAACAACAAAAAAAAAAAGCGCAATGCGATGTCAGTTTTGTAGAAATGTAGTGAAGTAGAAAGTACAGATACTTACTGTAAAATGTTGTGGAGTAAAAGTCGAAAGTATCAATTATTAAAGCTACTTAAGTAAAGTACAGATACATGAAGGTTGTACTCAAGTACAATAAAGGATTTTCAGCTCAGTCTGCCATGAAAACCGTCAGGCCTCAGAAAAACCTTGTTCTGATCCGACCCACAGCACCATTACATACCAAAATGTCTGTTCAGGTGAGACTTGTGTTGTCCCCCATCATGACTACAGACAGGTCACCATTCAAGCTCCTTACCTGGGTTAAAAACTCAAAGCTCACAGTCGCCGTTAGACTTTGGTTGCACTTATTCAGGCGTGATGCGGAAAGCTGCTGAATCAGTGCTGCAGGACAGTTCTTTCCAAAACATCAAATGCCTTGAAAGACCACAGTTCCTTGGTTCAGCTGCTCGCATGTGAACTGTGACAGCAGCAGAGAGGAGATGCTTTCTTGAGACTATTTTAGATTCTTATCACTGCAGCACAGTTGGTTTGTTGTTGTAAGAGTTTTGACCCATGCTCCAGTAACAGAGGAAACTTTTTAGCATATTCATTAAGCATACATCTCTTAACTCTGGTTTATTGCACCATTAAGATTTGAAAGCAGCTGAACAAGCCAAAAGGCCTTCCGATGTAAGTTGCTGCCGAATGCCAAACCTTCTGCTAAATCTGAACAGGCAGAAAGAAAACAGAGTAATGATGTGTGTTGGATTTCATTGGAACATCTCACTGACAGCAGAAGCCATAAAGCTTTTTATTCATTTGTCATATTAGACTGTAGAAAGCTATACAACAATTTCAGCAGGTCCAAATTTAATCTAAAAAATATGAAACAGGAATCACAACTTTAGCCTTGATTTCAATTGTTCAATGCATCTCATGAGGAGTCAGAGGGTGTGAGTTGTATAAATGGAAATAAAGAAATATTTAACTACAAACCCAACTTGTATAAAATTGATCAAATTTAGTTTATTTAATGTGGACAATGTGCAAAAAACATTAATAAAAGATGCTTTTCACCAGATTTAGCTTGAACTAGTTTCCATCTTTAGTCTCTGAGCAGGAGAGTTAATAATGCAGACGAAAATCATAAAACATGGATTAAAAGGCCACACATTTCCTGAATAAAATAACTGTACAAAGTCATAAAATTAAAACAATAAAAACAGTATTAAATGCCAAACTTCTTTTCTGTAGTCACTAAAGCCAAGATTTCAATGCTGACGCTGCAGGTTTTCTAATGACGCTTTACAAGATTTTCAGATGAACTATAAAGCCCTGGTGTTGTCAGATCTCTTCATCGTTGCTTTTATGCCTCCGTCAGTTGTTTCCAACTTTATCCTGGTGATCTGCTCTGTTGCTTTAAATATTGCATCTCGAGTCCATTGCCTTGCTGTGTTCTGAAGGATTTACCTGCCTTCTCCATCTAGCTATTGTTTAAAATGTAAGATTAAACCATAAAACTACCTGCTCCATGTTTCACAAACAGAACATGTTTTATTTGTGACACTCTCAACTGTTGTAATATTGTAGTATTTTCCCCCATCTACAGGAAGGGGGATTACCACAGGTACCTGGCAGAGTTCGCCACTGGCAACAACAGAAAGGAGGCGGCAGAGAACAGCCTGGTGGCATATAAAACTGCTACGGACCTTGCCATGCTGGAGCTCCCGCCCACGCACCCAATCCGCCTCGGTCTCGCTCTCAACTTCTCCGTCTTCTACTACGAGATCCTCAACTCGCCCGACCGCGCCTGCAGGTGACTGTCTCTTCTAAACGAGAGACTATGAATTTGTCTTTGAAGGAAGTCGGCTGACACTTCAGAGCTGTTTTCAGGATGAAATGTTTTAGTTGAGCACCATGATTCAGGCTCTTTGTTACTGACGATCAGATTGTGACAAAACTACCACAGGAAGAATGGAGTTCTGTTCTGCAAACACACAGGTCTAGTTTTTAGTGCACATATCTTAGTGGTGCAGTTGGTAGCACCATTGCCTTGCAGCAAGAAGGTCCAGAGTTCGATTCCCGGCCTGGGGTCTTTCCTCTTTGCATGCATGTTCTCCCTGTGTTCTCCAGCTTCCTCCCACAGTCCAAAAACATGACTGTTAGGTCAGTTGGTCTCTCTAAATTCTCCCTAGGTGTGAGTGCATGGTTGTTTGTCCTGTCTGTCTCTGTGCTGGCCTGCAATAAACTGTTTTCCTGTATTTTTAAATAAGATCAGCATAAGTATTAAGAATAAATATGTATGTTTAAAAAATGTATTCCCAATTTGAATAATGAAATAGAAAAAATATATTTTCACACCACACTGGCCCATGGACATGATCTCTGATATGTTTTATGAGAGTGAGAAATGAGGCTCAGACGTGACTATAAAGGGTTTTAATCAGGAGTGTGTTTGCTCAGGTTGGCAAAGGCTGCGTTCGATGACGCCATCGCAGAACTGGACACGCTGAGTGAAGAAAGCTACAAGGACTCCACACTTATCATGCAGTTGTTACGTGACAACCTGACACTATGGACTTCAGATATGCAGGGAGAGGGTGAGTAAACCTTGCACAGTTATTTCTTCAGTTTAACAGTCATGCTTTTATGATTCTGTGATGAGCCGCTCTGTCTACCGTCTTGTTGTCATGCAGCTGCTGGCACAGGTCAGTTCTCTCACTCATCTCCTGTTTTCTTGCTTCGTTAATTCAATATGTTGTAACTTTATTCTCCCACAATTAAAACAAGAGAATTTCTCGAACGTCTGTTGAACCAAAAGAAATGAAGAATTGCAGATGTTGGTTAGATTTCCTTTGCAACCACTCAGGGGAATTTTGAGTACCTGTTACTCTGGTTAATTGTTATACTTACTGAGAAGGAGTAAGTTCCTCTAATGACAAACTGTAGCGATCCACTGCAGCTGTTGGGACTAATGATAGCTTTGCAGGTGGATGTGATGAGTACCTTCACAGCCTCCAATTCCCCAGCTCTTTTTTTACATCTGGTGCTTCAAGCTTAAAATTTTGTCTTGGGCCAAGACTTTTGACAGTGTCAAAGAAATGTATAAATCCAAGCAATGGGCAGACGTATTTTACTCCCTTTTGTTTACACTTTATCAATCATTCTTTATGTATTAACAGCCTTTTTATATGTAGTTGGTTAATAGAATCGTATGGAAATATATTTAAAGTCATTTTATTGTTTTAAAATAACTCAACTTCTTACTTTCATATACATCTAGACAAATGTTTTAATTCCATAACACTTGACCAAACCCGTACAGAATTGTGTGACATTCTTACAATCAAAGGTTCTTCAGAGTCATCGATGTGAGGAGGAAAAATCTCTTGTAGAAGTCTGTTCTGCAAAAATACATTTTTACCAAAAATGTATGTCAAATTAGAGCTACTTGATATCAGAAACAAAAAAACATTTGATGCATACATCATTGGCCAACCCTTTTTGTGGTTCTTTGTAATGTTCATGTTGCCTTCAGTAATTACTTTAATTCTAACTACAGTTTTACTTCAGCCAGTGGCTTCTACAGATCTGCTGCAGCACTGACAGCTGCAGGAGAACTATTCTTCTCACAAATATAACCATCTGTAATAACTTACTGGAGAAGCATGGATAATTAGAGCTCCCACGTCTAATTCTACTTCTAATTTCCCTTCAGGATTACTAAATGACATTTTAAATTAATTCCAGTCCACCAGCTAAACTCTGTTCTGTTCAGTTTGTTCTTTGAAATGAAAATGTAATTCATTGATTAGAGAAAAAAAATGACCAAACAATTGCATTTGAAGCTCCCCAGCACAAATCAAATCCAATATGGCTGCCAGATTCATTAAACTCATCATCAGCTGTCAGAAGTGCCACTCTGACTCTGATGTGCCGCCAGGCGAACGGAGCGCAGCGGGTTTTTCACCAACGGCTCATCATGTCTCTTGTCTCTCTCTCATTCCCTCTGCTGTAGAGCCCTAAAGGAATCAAAGCTGTTCATTTCTCATGTTAACTGTACTTTGTAAGTGTTGCTCACCCACGCCCTGCTCTACCTGTTTCTGTGCTCACACAACTGCCTTCTGTGACGTCTCTGCACCAACTCACTTGTAGTTTAATACCTGTGTCCACTGACCTGCCTGTCTCTCACTCTGGCTCATTTCAAAATGTTGTTTTATTCTATTTTCTTCCACATTCAGAGAAATACATTAGTGTAGTTCCGATCCAGTCGTTCATTGTTTTATATATTTATATTTACAGGTTTATTGTTTTGCTATTATTATTATTATGTGATGCTGATTCTACTGTACATTCCTACATGTACTGTGAAGCTGAATCAACATGGCAACAAAGTTTCTAATGGTTTAATTCTCCTGTTAAACATATTCTGCTACTCTAAGCAAGAAGCATTGCCAAGTATTTTATTTGACCACAGAATATGACTGCATGCACTTAGATGATTAACTAATGATTAATGATTGAGATTAAGGTTAAACTGCCCAGCATCTTACAAAGTAGCACTATTCTTTAGTTAGAATCCTCCTATAGTACTATTGAAATGTAAAAGTATCGTGCATTCGGTTGAACATACAAGTTTTCTTTGCAATACATAGAGGCGATGTTCCATCAGGAAGTTTTTGTCCCTGCTATTGATTTATTTCATGACTTGGCATTTCCCGATCGTTGAAGCTAAACAACCTAGCAAGTAACATGACGTGAATAGATGAGACAAACCATTATCTAATTTCCTTTGAAATTTCACATCAGCCATCAAAAATGTCTGAATCTCGTCTTTGGATCATGGTGTTGCCATTTTCTTTTAAGCTCAGGATACACTCACTCGTTGTTGCCAGGTTTGATCCTTGTAACTACATTGCTCCGGACATCGTCTCATAGCCAGTTAATGACAAGTCGGTATTCCAACGTTTCCTTTTTTAGTTTGTTTCAGTCAAGTAAATGCTAAAAACCAAGTGTAGCAGTGTAGATCCTAGCTAAAGGGCTAAAAGGACAAAAAAATAAATAAATAAATAAATACTCTGATGACCGTAAATCATTCGTCAGTAATATTCTAGATGCCACAATGTCCATTTATCTGGACAGCAGTGGATTTCTTGCCAGCATATAAAATTAAAGACTTTTAATGCACAGCAGTTTTCTGACATGCTAGGCTAACATTAGCGTGTTAACTCTGTTTTGAAATGACTTGTTGATCATTTAATATTTCACTGCAGTTCCAATGTGAGCATGCAGATGAAACTTGTTTTCTTGCTTTGTTGGCACTTTGCTTTTATTGTTGTAAAATTTAAAGACTTGTGCTTCTGTCGCTTTCTGTAAAGCTTTCTCCTCCACTAAAATCTGTCTGGACAGAGCACACAGAACCAAATGGGTCAGGTGACGCAGACAAGCAGGAAGGGTAAAAAGCACTTTCCCTATAGAGATCTTTAGGGAAAATCAAGATTTGTTTGATCACCAAAAATAATGCTCCGAGCCCAGAACACAGTTTGCAACACAAAGGTAGGATGTGATTTTATTTTAAGTTATTTTTCAGCCAAGTAACTCTCTTTGGGTGTGGCTGAAACAAAACCACCATCTAATGCTGAGCATTCATAAATGCTTTTATCAGGACTTTGATTGGACTTTAATGTTTTCTGTCCAGAAATAGTAAACCCACTTGACCAAGGTAGTTCAGAAATTTACAATCTGTAAATTTGTTGCAGTTATACCTCCCAAACTCAAGGTGGCTCAGTTGTTTCCACAGCTTAATGAATGTCATTGTCTGGGTCAGTTTTCTTCTAGTTTTCTCCCTGAAATTCCTTTTTTAATTCCCTGAGCATCAAAATTAAACCGCACACTGTGTCATTTCACCGTCTTGTCCAGGTTGAGACGCTTGCACACAAAATGTAAAACCTGCCTGCATCTTTTTGTTACCCATGGACGTTTTGTCTTGGAGCAAGTCTAACGATGTATTTTCTGTCCCCCAGGTGAAGAACAGAACAAAGAGACACTGCAAGACGTTGAGGACGAGGCCCAGTGAGACTATCAACAGCCACCAACAGCCAACAACTTGATTCCCCTCTGCCCTTCACCTCCTCACACTCCTCACTCCCTCTGCCTTTGTCTTCCTCATCCTCCTCCTCCCTGCCACCTTCCTTTTCCGCCGCCTCCCCCTCCTTTTTCCTTTTCCTCACCTCTGGAGCTCCCTGACCCAGCAGGGCCATGGAGTTAATGAGTTTATTTTTCTCTTATTTTTGTATTAGCCCTGACACCATTTGGTTAAATACCACTTAATTAAAGGAAGTCCAACGCTAGAAAGAGAAGGAAAGAGGTCCCTGTTTGCTGTTTTTTGTCCTGGTACAAGCAGTTCTGCAAAATGTTCTTTGTTTTCATTATTGTATTTTTTTTTTGTTTGTTTGTTTTGTTTTTGCTTTTTCCTCCATATTTTTATCAGTTGCTGGATGTATTGAGATTTTTTTTTCTTAATGTAATTACAGAAATTAACTTTTATTACTAATAATGTTGAATACTAGTTATAGGAGCTATTTTATCTCTGTTTTTAGTGACATGTCGAGCAGATTATCTGACCTTTTTACGGGCGCATTGGAGAAGTCCAGAAGCCCTTTTTGTTGGGTTAGGATAGTCTTTTTTCCGAGGAATTTGGCAGAATGTGTGATATCCACGTGGGGCAAAGAAGTGCTTAATGTTTTACACTACAGTTAGTCTTGTGTTTTGTAGCTGTTCCTGGACTGTGTTTAGTGCTGAAATACTGTAAGTGTCCACACATGCTAAATCTCTAAACACTAACTTATTTCTAGCTGTTTGGTTCTTTACAAACATTGGGAGATTTCTCACCTGTGTGAAAGTGTCTGTGTGACCCGGCTCTCTGCCCAGAGCGCTGAGATCATGGGCAGCACAGACATGAGGCAACCCGTTAGCTTCTGCTGCTTCTCCCTTGCTTTTATTGAAGCTCCTCTAGAATCAGATTTTCTTTTCTTGCTCTGTTTCATTTATTGCTTTCTTTGCTTTTTTTTTGTTTGTTTTTGTTTTAGTTTTTTTTTTTTTTTTTTTTTGCTTCATTATATGTAACTTGGAGCTGATTTGTACTACTGGATATCTGACTGGAGCCACAGACAGGGAATCTGTAACGTTCTTATTGAAACACAGCATGGCATTAACATTAAACAATAAATTAAAACAGTTGGTTTTGTGTTTCTTTTGTACATAATTGTACAGCTAAGTGTTTGTGCTGCCTGTTCAGATTTTTAGGTTTTTTTTTTTTGTTTTTTTTACTAGACTGTTGGTAAAGCTGAACATTTCACTACTGTAACATCTAAAAACTATATAAATGTGGTGGAAAATTAAGTAATTCCTCACTTCAGAAAGTGAATCTCATTTAGAGTCATCACAAATCCAGTGATATATTGAATAATACAGAACATAAATATTCTATATTCTTCCACATTGTGGAAATTCATGTCCACACAAAGCTTTTCTAATGTCAGTGATGGGGGTTTTCTCAACACCTGCCCATCTACGCTGCATTCAGGTGCAATTAGTAACCAAATCTTCAGTCAGTTCTGTGTGTGGAACATTTTTGAAATTATTGAACATCTTGATAAATGTAATTCTTGTCCAAATATTTTAGCTTCCTTTGTTCACTGCTGAGACAACTAAAAACATAAAATGTCACTTTAAAATACATCCTGAATTATTTTTGTTTACCCGACTAACGGCTAACTGTATAGGAATAAGACCAACAGATGCAAACAAAGAAGCAGAGGCATTCTTCCTTTTATCCCATTCAGACTTAATCATTAACAAACTGTTGACATAAAAACAATGTTTCTCATTGTTTTAATTTCTCAGTATTCAGTATTGAATTAATAAATAATTAAGTACAAAACAGTTTTTTTTGAAGTTTCCTTTTATGTGGCTCACTAGAATCTAGAGGGCCACATAAAAAGCTATGGTGGGCTGGATTTGGCCCCCGAGCCTTGAGTTTGAAACATTTACCATATAGGATGCTGAGTAGTAAACAAGAAGGAAGAAAAATGCTTTTTGGAAAATAATTCCTAATGGTTAAATTCATGAGTGCAAATGGATAAATTTTGGATTTTTGTTCCAACTCAGAGCAGATGTCTTTTTCCCCAGAACCTGATTTTGATTCTCATTAATTCATATTTTCTATGAATTAGAAGGTTCCAGCTTCTGAGACAGAGCTAAGTCAAAAGCTTGTGTTTCTGCATTGATGTTGTGAGCGCAGTGGTCAGTGCAGCAGCATGATGAACAGGGGCAGGTGAAGGCACCATTTAAAGACACTGATCACTCTCCAGCCCCACCTCAACACTTCAGCTCAAGTTTCTGTCTTAGTTCTCACAAAAATCTTTGCTTTTGTCTTTTTATACCCAGAAAGTACCTCATTCTTAATGCTTGGTTCATACTCTGTCCCTCTGAAGAGGCCTTAACCTTTTACTTCCTCAGTTGCAGTTTTAACCTCTGTGATACAGTTACATCACCCTAACGGGCTGCGCCACCCTGCGCTAAAATTAGACTCTGGACTGAAAGTAGAGGAGCCTGTCAGACAGCAACTGTCGTTGCATCCAGCATTGCAAAGGTTGCATTTGCTGCTGAAGAGATGGTTTTATGTTGTCATTAGTTCTCAGCAGTTCTTTGCATTATTAAGTATTTACTGTTAGAGGTGCAACGTGTTGTACCGGTACAGCCAGGCTATTTTTTTCTTGAAGCAGTTGTCTGGAGGGGAACTCTAGTCCTGCATGTCTCCCCTTTCTCTCTAAGATAACGGTGAATGACGAAACGTAGTTTGTGTAAAACTTTAATAATCCAGTTGTTAATGTGATCTCAAGCTACTCTTAAATATCATTCCTGCACGGTAGCTAAAAATTATTTAAAGACTGTAAATAATTGACCAGATGTCTGAGCCAGTGCTAACACTGCAGGGACTTCCTGGATCCATCCAGCTGTAACCTTTGACTTTTATCATTCTAATGAAGCTGTTAACTACATTTGAGACATGTTTTTTCAGTCAATCTGTCTATGTTCATACTGCTATGCTAAATGTTTTGTATAACTCTCAAATAGATTATAAAAAGCCACTTTGACTGCAACTTTTTAAAAAGGTGCAGCAAAAGTTTTAATTTTGGGCCACAACAATCAGAAAAAATAAAAGTCAGTGAAAAGACATGACTTGATTTGCAGATGTGTCGTAAAGCATCAATTGCAGGTGGAAGTTGATTTTTCTAAATTAATTTCTACAAACAGCAGTTGACATGAGAACCTGGACAGACCAGTCAGACGCACAGGAGAGAAAAACTAATGCATCCTGCTAGCCGGATGTTAGCCACATTAAAAATGCCTGCCTTTTCAGATGTTTGTAATAGCAATACAAACATTTGTTCAATTCAGTGCTAAAATGATGCATTAATGTTGAATATTGCTTTTATTTGAGGTGCTTAGAAAGTTCTGAGTGGCCCGAAATAGTATAAAACATTGATCACTTAGAAGTAAACCGAACAACCCCTGTTTTGGGAAGGAAGTATACAAAGACATCAGGAATTTTCATAAAGAGGTGAAAGTTGCCGTCCATCAGTCAGAAATGGTTATTTGGACTTCAGATTTTATTATTCTATAATTAATTATCAAGGAAACAGTTTTTTGTTTGGATAACTCAGGGCGTTTCCAGATGGAGAAAAGAATGGCATTTCAGACCTTTTTGGTCTTTGCCAACATGGTGGACGGCAAAGTTAATGTCAGTAGAGAACTCGAAATGGATAAACTAAAAAAAGAGACTGAACAATTACAGCCTATTCAGAAGAACTGGAGGGGAAAAAATTTTCTTGCAATTAAAATAAGGGCTGTTCTTCAGCTTGAAGATAATTTAAATATGACAACGTAGTACCACATCGGCTCCTACACGTCATTCTTACTGCAAAGCATGGTGGTGGAGGCCTCATGATGTGGGCTTCATGGGCAGCTACATGACTTGTCGGGTTTTCTGACAGTAAGTTAGCGTCTTGAGCAAGATTTGATATAAAAGGCATATTGGTACAGAAAATGTTCAAATACTTTAATGCTCTTTAAGGAATGAACTTTTTCATGTTCATTCCAGATTTTTAATAATATCAGCAACATAATTGTAATGTTCTTTTTAAAGACTTCAAAGGTTTGAAAGGATATATGTCATCTTTAGACATTCCCGCTGGCACCTACTGTTGGTTAATGAGTCAAATCTTTCCAGATAGAGTTCAATAAAGTCATGATCACTCCCGGAAACTAATGTTTGAACTTTGTTGCTCTGAATTTAGCATACAGGCATAAAATGTAGTCAGGTTGAATAACTACTATTTAAAGCTGCATTTAAATCATTTTTGATTATATTCAAAGCCTCTGTTATATTGATGTTTCTTTGAGGAAGTTTTTTATTCAGTTGAACTTAAAGTGCAACAATGGTGTGTTTGTATCTGAAAGCGATTACGTCTGGTTGACCCCTGAACTCACCCGTCAGAACATTTTATGTCCGTCTTGAGGATTTGCTGTAATATGAGTGGAGCATGAGGGAAATGGTGCGTTCCTCTGGAGGACAGAGCTGATATGGATCATGCATCGCTGCTGGTGAGAAGTACAGCAGCTCCTCTGGTGCCCTCTGCATGTCAAACCAGCTCCACAGCAGAGAGTGTGATGAATCACATTTTAATGGTCTGACTGGTGGAGTTTTTACATGATGACAATACCCGTTTTGTATCAAAAATATTTTACTTCGTCCTGTATTCAAGATGCAATCTTTACATCTTGATCATTTTTACCTTTTGCAAAGTGAAACCGGACAACTAACAGGATGCATCTCAGAATGTGTTATGGTGATCAGTAAAATATGTTTGCTATTATTGAATATTACAACACCTTCCACATTTCCACATATTGTCATATTACAAATAATAACTTTGATATATGATTGTGTTTGTATGTGACCAATGCAGGAGCCCTGAGAAGTATGTAAAATTGTATATTTGTTTTTTAAAGAACAATTTTCTAGGTCTTACCAAATGTTCTTTTCTTGGCAACTTCAGAAGATATCAGGAAAAAAATCTATATTAAATTGTTTTTTTGTTTTTTTTGCTGTTTATTTGTTTCTCCATGAGACTTTTTTTTTCTGAAATGTGAGGAAAACTCACCTTTCCCAAAATAATGCAATGACATGCAAAAAGTCTGATCCAGTGTGCTTTCTGTTAAGTCTGTCTGTCTGTTAAAGGCAAATGAGAACCATTATTATTTTTACCACTAGAGGCGCTGCGGGAAAACAACAGACCTTCAACAGCTGGTCTGGCTTCCAAGAACGAATGTATTGGTTATATATTGTGTGTAAGCAAACGATGTATAACTTATAAATATATGAGAAAATATTGTGAAAAATACAACTGAAGTCTTTGTAAAAAGAAAAAAATTATTTTTTTTTTACTTTTTCAGGGCTTCCATGTACGATGGGTTAAAAAAGTATGTAGTAATATGAATAAAGCAATAAAAATGATATGAGAAAAATATATGAATATTGCAAAAATACTAGACAGATCTGATATTGAGTAGAAACAAGCAATCAAAAGTTATTTTGCAGTAGCACAAAATCTGCTCTTTATTCAACAAGTTTAATACTAAAATTGTCCTGTCAGGTGTTGATCTGGTGCAGACGTACGCCTGTAAATCTGCTGTGGTGCCTTCAGGTTGGCTCGTCCTGCTCTAATGTGGAACCTCAAGAGGGCAGCAGGTTCCATCTAATCAGACAATGCATCAGTCATCCTGCAGTGGTTTCCAGGTTTCCACAGGAGACGGTCCTGGGAGGCGCTGCGAGTGAACAAAACACGGCGCAACATTCCACTCATTAGCCGTTCTCCACAGGGCGTGTTTCATTCGAGGAGCCGGTGGCGCTCGCCGCTCGATCTGCAGCCAGATCAGCGTCCTGCAGCTTCCTGTGGAAATTGGAGACCGCCTCGGTGTTCTGTTGTTGGAGCGAGATTCCTGCTCGCAAAGTGGGACCAAGGGAACAAACGTCAAAGAAGTATTAGTAACTTCCTCCCCTGCTGTGGAGACAGCAGTTATTAATAGCCGCGGCTATTTTCAGGCAGCACTTGTGAGATTTACTCACCCCGAGGCCGGTGGGCTCTGAGCGGGATCTGGTTACAGCCGCTGATATATACGGCAGGATGAGGCTGTAAAATGAAGCACTCCTCGTCCTGCATACACCCTTCAAACTGCTCTGCAGAGCCCAGAGGTGGGCTTAAATCACACAGCGTCGACAAATTATGTTTTTTCCCCTCCCAGGATGATTCCCTTAAAAACAACTCTGCTTTCTACGGAAGAGGATCAGGACCAGCAGAAACAAAAGGGATAAATGAATGACTTTAATATCAGAATTCTAGTTTCCTGTGATGTCAGAATTTTTCGGAAAATTCAATCAGGAACTTTTTTTTTAGAATTTAGATTTTTTTTTTTTCTGTCAGCATTCTGCCCTTATGTCGAAATTCTGCCTTTTTTCTCCTTAGAATTCAGATTTCATCTACTCATTTTCAGGATTTTGACCCTGTCTCAAAATTCTGACTTCTGGCATCGGACATTTTTTCTCAGAATTCTGACCGTTTGTTTTTTAGAATTCTGAATTTAATCTCAAAATTCTGACTTCTCAGAATTCAGTTTTTTTCAGAATTCTGAATTCTCAAAATTCAGATTTTTTTCTTCCCAGAATCGTGTTTTTAACCTCAGAATTCGGACTCTTTTTATTTTCAGAATTATAGTTTTGTGTCAATCTATGTCAAAATCCAAATAAGTAACCAACATTCTTAGGTGTATGTCAATTCTGTTGTTAGCATATGATAATTATGACACTTTCTTCCTTCTTATAGGATTTGAAAACCTGAACTTTAACCTGTCCCAAATTTACTTGGTATATTTGAGTTTAAATTTACCTGATGATTCATAAACAATTAAAAAAATGTGAATTCTGTGAAAACGTCTGTAGCAATACTTCATAATAAAACTACTCCAGTAAAACAAAACAAAACAAGCAAACAAAGAAAACAGTTTTCCAAGAAGTTATTCAAGTAAATATAAATGAGTAAATGTAATTATTAACTTTCAAACTCTGGAAATATAGCGCAGGTTTTCTACATTATTATAGTACTGAGAAGAAAAAATACTGATTAAATGTTTTCTTTCTACTATAAAGGGGAGCAAACCTGAGTGCAGGTTCGGGTTCATTTGTAGCTCTTTATACTCATGAATGGATTATTTTCTACATGAACATCCTTCATTACCTTCGTTCAGTTTCCAAGCAGTCTGTATTGTTGCTTTTCACTTTCATTCCCTTCACATTGTGTGAAAACGGCGCTGAGAGGAGACGTGAGTTCACCAAGGACTGTGCCTGTGTGTGTGCGCGTTCACAGGAGTGTGTGAAGGCTGCAGATTTCCTGTTGATGCCAGGCTGCCGAGAATGCCTCCAGCCAGGGTCAGAGGTCATAGGATGTCTGTGTCTGTCCCTTCCCCTCTCTTAGCAACAGTGTGCAGTATGCCAACTCCACCACTCACCACATAACTGCTGTCAAGTAACATCTGTAAAGCATTTAACAGAAACGTTCCTTTTTCGAAATCAAGAACAGCGAGTTCATCCAGGATTAAATCTAATTCAGAAAAAAAATGTTATGAATAGCAGGATAAACTGGATGCAACGTGAGCAGGAACACTGAGTTATCAGAAACGTCAGGAAGATCCTCTGAATGATGAATGTTTGACTATCAGTATGGAGCTGTTTATAGTTTCTGTTCACACACAGGAGCGCCTGAGTTACATTTTAACCCTGGAAACCAAACTCACTGTTAATAGATGCTATTGTCGGGCGGAATATGTGTGTGTAAATATTGTGGTTTGTCTATAGTCTGTAGGGACAGGAAGTGTTTCTCTGACAGTGTTAGTCCTTATTTGTTTTTAGAAAGCGAGGGCTCTCGCTTGTTTAGGTCTTTGAGGAGAGAGCTTGGTGATACACACGCCACATATGCCACACACACTAAATCTTCAGGGCGGATACAAAAAGTGTCTAAGGCAGGATGCTGTTTCCATACGGAAACTCCTGCTCAGGCCAACTATGTGTGTGTGTGTGTGTTTGTGTGTGCGTGTTTGCAGTCTTGTTTATGTTCACTTTTCAGGACCTTTTTTGGTATCAAACTGAACTCTTCCTGAATTAAAACATTACTATGGTTGTTTCTAAATGAACATGAACTTGTTTTCTTTGCTTTATTTAAGGTCTGAAAGGACTGCATTTTTTTTGTTATTTTGGACATTTCTCATTTTCTGCAAGTAAATACTAAAGACATGTCAGTAGTTCATAGAATAAAAGAACAATGTTCATTTTACTCAAACATTTACCTACAAAAAGTAAAATCAGTGAAACTGATCATTTTTACAGGTCTTTTAAATTTTCAGAGCTGTATACTCTTTGAACAGTTTTGATTTAATTGCTGCTCTGAGCAAATGGCTGTTACAAAGGCTGTGTACTCCAATATTAATCATTTACAAAATTAGTTAATGGTTATTTCAATAATCGTTCCATCATTCTGGTATTTTGTCATGCTACAACCAGAAACTGCATTGTATTTTATTGGGACTTTAAGTCTTGCTGCGTTTAGAATGCAGAAGTAGCTGGAAGTAACTTTAACAATAACGAAAGGGAAAACTTACAAAGGTAATCGCAGGGTGAGCAGAAATGATAACAGGAGGAATCAATAGTGAACACTGACACCCTCCATTCTTTGCTTTTGGGCGGTTGGAGGAAGTCAGAGTAACCAAAAAACTGACTGATAACTAATGCTGACATTAAATATTGGCTCATTGTTTAATTATTCAGTGTAAATAATTATGAAGATTGAATCTGGCCTGAAACCGACCCCAGCTGTCATGTTATGAAAACGTGACATCACATGCTGAACGCCAGGAGAAAAGCAATTACAGTATTCTTCACCTTTAGAAGAACTACACGGCTGCTAATATTGGTTCTTTTTTAATAAATATATCTTCCTACACATCTTGTGAAGCTTGTATATCCGGACAAGGGCATCATTTCCACTCATTTGTAAGACAAAAGACACACATCCTCTGCATGTGACACCCATCTCCAGTCCGGCTGAGCTCCATATCCTCCCCACAATCCCTCAACCGGCGAGGCAACATCCTCTGGCTGCAGCGAGGGGAAGCAGCCCTCATTGAGGCTCAGTGCCCTGCAACAGGTAACACCCCAGCCGCTACGCTCTGCACTGACATCTGCACTCCCTCCTTTCATGTTTTCACTTGGAAACATTGCCTAGGGCACAAAACAAAGGAGATCGCTGACGTTTACTTGTTTCCTCTTCAGGCATTGCTTGGGGTTGCACTCAGAAGGATTTTCCCTCACTGCAGTGGAAAGAAGCATTTTCACTCTGTCAGGGTTTCTCTGGGCTCAGCTGAAGATTAAATCAACTCAAGAGAGAGAACAGAAATAAGGGGGAGACGGGAACAATGATGGAGCTGAGGATCCAGCTGATCCCAACGGGGGAAATAATCCTTCCTCCCGGGAAGAATGGAGAAAACTACTGCCACAGCTGCAAGGTAAGCTCAAAGGTCAGATGGGTTTAGACCAGGGGTGTCCTCACTTTTTGTCATGTGGGCAAAAACGACCAGCTCAAAAGTACTCAAAGGTAAAACAAAATATCATTTTTAAAGACTAAATTCACCAAAAATGTATGTTTTGTATTTATTCAACAATATACCAAGCATGAAGTTTTTTTAATTACACAAATATTCAATTTTTTCTGTAAATTTCAATAAACTTTAAATATTTTTTCCTTTTTAAATGAAAAGCATCCAGTTTTTTTATTTTTTTATTATTATTATTATTATTATTATTATTATTATTATTATTATTATTATTTTATTATTATTATTATTATTATTATTATTATTTTGGGCTTGATTGAAAAATACAGGGAAAATATTTTGTCTATTCTCAGCACTCAATTACAATGTAGGTCAGTCTTCATATGAAAATATTTGCTATATTGTGGCCCACAAGCTTAAAAAGTGGCCTGTCGGCTGTTTGTGGGTGATTTTGTGTGGCCCATGACTGCAATTCAAGAATGACACAAGTTTGGCCACCCCAACCCAACCCACTGCACAGAACTGACAAATGAAAGTCTTACAATAGAAAATGTTTGCTACAGCAGAAAGTATTCAGTACATATGCTTTTTGTGTATGAGGACCACATATACCCAGCATGCTTTGGGGCACCCAGATCTGCTTTTAATAAAGTTATCAAATTTGGATATATATTTTACAATAAAAGTGACCTCAATATTGTTTTTTATTGTTCAGAGTTGACAAGAAAAGTCATTTTCTAATTTTTATAATAATAATAAATCCTTATTTGACATTTTGGATTAATAATAACTTACACATCCCTTCCCAACAAACAATTTGACTTTACTCATTATTATTTTACTCCCTTTCCCCCCTTTAACTTTTGGTCCACAAGTCCTTTTCACTTTCTGACTTCATTTTGCAACAAATAAAAAAAAAACCCTGCTCACTGTTAAAGGTCGACTCTGAACTTTTGCAACAGCTGCTTGCTCAAAATCTATATTATTTTGTTTCTGTAAAATTTTGCTTCAATTACTCATATCTGTGAAGACTTATAAACAGGTTAAGGAATATTTGCTGGGACTCTGCTGGTTTCTTTCAAGGGGTTAACATCTGATTGAGATCTTGTGGTCTCAACCTTTAGCTTCTGCCTTTGTGGAGTTGCCCTGCAGGAAACAGAAGATGTACCACTCAGTCTGTTCAACATGTGCTGCTCTCTGTAGGGGCTGAGCATCTGAGGAATGAAGGGAGTGAGCTCTTTAAAAAGCAGACTTTCAGAGGTCCAACCATATGGTAAAGTTAAATCATGGATTCATGTAAGATTTAGAGTTTCAGTCAGAGGATTGAGTACAGCCGGCTGTGCCCAGGCCGGTGATGACTGGGGAGGTGTGGAATGTACTGGAGCCTGGATGAGAGGAAACGACAAACACATTCCTGAGCTCGGCTTCATTTGTTTCCCTTCCGACATTTCTTCAGGGCTGGATCACTCCGTGTCATTAGGATCTGTGGCGATAATACCTGTGCCATGTGCAGGGCTGCATTTACAAGGATGTGAGCCCCTGGAAACCAGTTTGGTGCCTTATCCATTAAAGAAAAATGCTTTTCCTAATACAAATTACAATACGTTACTAGGTAGTTCTTAACATAATTGTGTATGAGCTGACGATACCCACTGAAAATAATACATATCTTGACCAGAATCTTTGTATTTTTCTCCAAACAATTACTGTAATTTCATACATTTCAAATCTTTGAGTGTTGTTCACATTAATAAGAATCCCAAAATATTACTACAACTCACCTGATATGGGTATTTTACAAAATACAATGTCAGCAAAACATGCATTCATTAAGGAAGATCTATACTAATAAAGAAAAATGAGCCCCCACATCATGTGTAACCTAGCATTTCCAGCCATCTTGTAAAACCCCTTGAAGGCATCATGATGTGAAGACAGAGTTCCCATTTCTTAAATTCTCTGCATCATAGCCACAGAGTTGGGTGATGAAACCGTCAGTATATGACACACACAGAAGTGGGGAGCAGAGGGGAAAGGCTGACAACCTTTCCCTTTGTTAGAGTCAGACAGTCCAACGTGACCTTGCATACAGGACACGTCCATGTGTTACTGTATGTTGACTGATTCTGGCTCTGTTCTGAATCGATCACTCCCCCCTCTGGCAGTGCAGCCATATTACAGTCTATCTCATGTGCTCTCTTCTGTCCAGCTGGCTGAGGTCACTGCCACATGAGCTGAGTGCACATTGCATAACCACAGTAAGATCACAAACACAAAGGCTGCTCTTAACCTTGCTGTCTGTGTGGCCCATATTGCTCCATAATGAAAGTCCAAAATGCAGAAGTATTCATCCTTACCTTAAGTTTCTGGGTAAAGTGTTCATTCGTTATATAATTTACAATTACAATATTCTGTACGTTTTATTTTTGTGATCAATTACCAGAAAATTGTGAATACAGGCCCCTTCCATAAATTAGATTATTGAAAAGTCCATTTCATTCAGAAAACTTTTTCACTTAGTGAAACATTATATGGAGATGAATATTTGAAACATGTATTTCTATTAATTATGATGATTTTGCAATTACAGCTACTGAAAACATGGCATTTAAAATTATATTACATTAAATAAAAAAAATAAATTGAAAAAAACAGAAATCTGAACTTAATGACGATTAACGATTAACTTATTATGATTGTAATTGTGAAGTGAATGGAAAAGGACACATAAGTATTTTTTTCACTAATAATTCTAAAAAGTGTGGCGTGCCTCTGAATTCAGCCCCACTGAGTCAGTCCCTGAAGCTTCACCTGCAAGTCTTTCTGGCTATATCTCCACTAGCTTGCACATTTAAAGACAAAAGTATTTATGAAATTTTAAAGAATTTCAATCAGGAGAAGCTAAAAATAAACCACTTGAGGAGTACTAGGCAGAACAGACAGGGTTTATTTTTTATTTTTTATCTTAAATGTAAAATGTATATATATTTTGTTGCTTTAATTGCTGGTCCGAGTGCATTGTTCTTTCAGCAAATGGTCTTTTTACGAGTTTTTGTGCTAGAGTTAATGAGACATTGATCACTAAATTACTTATTATAATTTATTGAAAAGTTTTTTTCAGTAACTCAAATCACTATGTAAAAAAAACTTATGGAATAAGACAGACTGTTCATTTTTAACGACTTTGCACTTTCAGATAATAAAGCACAAACAATTCAAATATTTTCAATAAAGAAATGTAGGTTTATTAAAAAATTCAATAGAGTTTAGTACCTGATTACACTCTATTTTCAGAAAGTACTTTTAATCTGACGAACGAGACTGATCGGACCCCATTTCTGGAATATGATGAAGGATAGGCTTGACTCAGATGGACCCTCCTGATCCAAATGACTGGAAGAGACGTAATATCCACTCCCACCACAGGAACAGCATCTTTCCTGCCGGCAGATGGCGCCAGAGCTCCTTTCGTTCTCGGCGCTACTTCTGAAAGCCGTTTCGTCATTTCTCACAAAACATCTGCATAACCTGGACATGAATTGAACCGACGTTACAAGAACGTTGTTAATATGTTTTCATCTATCTGCTTAAGTTTAAAGTCATTCAGAAAGACAAAAAAAGTTGAATTAAAGCGAAAAATTACCAGTAAAACTGTTTTATGACCGGTATTTATGGTTTGGTGGACAAACGCGCAGAACTAAAAGCGAACGATAAAGTTAATGAAGTTGATGGAGTTAATGAATGTCTGGTGGATATTTTATTTCCACCAGACTCCTGTTAATGAAGACAACCAGCGCTCACGTTGAGCTGGAGGATGAAAACCTGGTTGTGTTCTGCTGGCATTAGACGCCTCGGCTCGAGCAGCAGGAGTGGGACGGCTTTTTGGTCAACTTCCTGGTAGTTCTGGGTGTAGCTGTCCTTCAATGACAGAAAAGGAAAGGGGGAAATTGCCATACTATTCCCACGGCGGATCCAGGGGAACCGAGTCTCGGCAGAAGCTGCACACTGACAGACAGCTGGCTCCGTTAACGCTGCTCTACTTCACTCGAGTCCTGGTTATGGGAGTGACCGGGGTTTCCTGCGGGTGAACGGCTGGAGACGGTGCGCTGTGCGGCGCTGTGGGAGAAGCCGCAGCTGTAGCAGAGTCCTCTGTGGGTAAACCGCTGGGAGTGGTAGTGGGAGGGTCGGGAAGAACCCGGCAGGACTGGGCCACAGCAGACCGGGTTGACGGTCTCACACATCGCGGGGACCGAACGCAAAACGCCGGTCTGTCCCGTCTCCTTCTGAACGGAGGAACTCACGCTGTTTTTGATCTCAGGTATGTTTACATGTTCCACAGAAAACCTCATTTTTAGCCTCAAGCGTCATCATTTTTATCCTGCTCTAAAATAGGCTATTATTAACCTTACTTTGCCTACCTTGAACGACAAAAGAGAGGGATTTTTTTTTTTTTACAGCTCTGCGGGACATGTGGACTGATTCTGCTGAGTAGTTTGTGTCACTGTAGCATGTTTCATTCAGTGCGTGGGCTGAATGGACGCCATGTGACAAACGCTGTCAAGATTTAAAAAAAAAACAACAACAACTTAAGTAGCAATCATAAGAATACAAACAATATTAATTAATGATGGGAATAGATTTGTGGTAAGCCCATTTTAAAGTGTCACACAGCTGAGCTCCCCATTGGCTGACTGACAGACACTAGAGGTGCTAATTGGGCTTGTGGCTCACAACCTTCAGGTTGTGGTTGTCTTTTTATAGACTACACGCAGACACCCACTAAGGCTCTTAACTGAACAGTGTCCCACACCTCAGCACCAGGAGGATGAGAGGCTACTTGATGGGAGAAGACATTTTTATACTGTTAGATCTACATGGGGATATTTGCTCTTAACTTTGCTTTGAAAATCCTAATTCAGCAATACTGAGACGGCGTGAATAAACAGGTAATACAAGCTGCCTCACTTGACCTCTTGAGCTTTTAGAGGACCTAGAGTTATATGAGGGATTTACATATATATGAGAGGGTTTTGTGTTGCAAGTGTCCCACCAGTTGTTTGGACTCCTATTTACTGGACACCTGTCTCTGCAGTTTGAAGTCAACGGTCCACCTGTTAATGTGTGTTTGTTCTGTAAACATGGAAAGGTTTGCAGAACACCTGCCTGTTGGTGAAACTGGTTCCTGCAAGAAACTTCTCTAAGGGAAGCAGATTTAATCGAGTAAGATAGCTAGATCTGCTGAATTATCAAGGCATCACCAAGATCCTGCCATGACACTGCCTGGTTATTTGATCATTATACCTTTTGGTGCAGTGAATGATTCATTGACTTTTTGCAGTGTAGCCTACCTAACTTTTGAGCAAAGTTCATAAACTTTCAGTATGCTTAATAGGCTTTGGAGAGGCTTTCCAGGACTCTGTTGAGGTAAAGTTGAAGAATTTGGACGTCATCTGTCCATTTCAGGTCTCACAGCATAATGCTGCCACCACCAGGCTTAATAGTTTGCAGCCAGGGCAGTTAGTTGGTGATATTAAATTTGAACATCTTGGTTTTACCACTGCTAACGTTGTTGCCAGAAGGATCAATCTTTGTCTTGCATGCTTCAAAACAGGGGTCTTCAACTTCAGTCCTCGAGTTCTGGTATGATCAAAAGTTTGTGTACTTTTCTTCTAAGCTAGGTCTGCAGCAGAAAACCAACTAAGTGCCTGAAGTTTCCTAAAATATGGCCAAATTGAATAGATAGCTAAGGGCAGCTTGTTATTAGAAATAATTGGCTTTGAAGCAGGGCAGGATGAAGTAACATTGACCTTTTGAGGAGGGTTAGGAACTTTGGTTCTTTAAAAGCCTCCTAAGGCACAATGTTCGGCCTGAACACAACTAAGCAGCAGAGATAAAACATCAATGTCCTGCTGTCAATATGTTTTTCCAAAACAGACCTCCAGTGGGACATGCTGCGCTGTGATTAATGTCTTTGATTTTCCATTAAACACAGGCTTCATATTCTCTGAATGGTTTGGACAGAACAGGAAAAGCCAGAACAGCGAATTCAACTTTGTTTATGAGTCTATAATCACTTAAACAACAAAGATCAGTGAGAGAGAGGGATTTAGGGGATTAATATAATCAATGTAATTATACATTGCTAAGACAACACACATATCCAAATTGATCTATCACCATTTGTTAAATCATTAGTGAAATTGTTTTGATTCAGTTTTACCAGCCAAACCCAGGCATGATTATTGTGGAGTCTGTAGAATTATAAACTACCCAATAAACAGATGATGCCCAGAGCTAAAGAGACATCTGTCAGTTGTGACTTCAAAGAACCATAATAAAGACAATTACTGTATCTCCAAATGAAAGAGAAAAAAAATCCTGGAACAGTGGTGTACTTTCAAAGAAGTAGCCAGCCTCCCAAAGTTACTCCAGGATTTCGGAGTAAAATCCTTAAGGAGGTCAAACAAAAAAAACAACAACAAAAAAAACTGAAAAAATTTGCATACCCACAAGTCCAACTGTGAATGCAAAGAGGAAAAATGAACAAAGAGTTTGTTGTGGCCTAGTCAAAGTATGGACTTAAATATGATTGAGATTCTGGTGCTAGAAATAAAACACTCATTAACAGTTAACACAAACTCATTACAATGGTGGAACAACTCGTAAATAGGTTTAAGGTTGTTTTTTTTCACACAGTGTCAGATTCATTTGGATCGATTTCATTTCCCTAACTAATAAAAATGACCATTTTAAAACTGCCTTATCTTTATGTTGTATTTAAATTAGTTGTTGGACAACAAGAGGAAAAACAGAAGAAGTCTGTAAGGGGGAAAATACTACAGTAATGTAGATAGACGAGAACAAATGTCCTTACACTTATCTTTCCCACATTCTCATCTCACACTTAAAGGGTATTTGAAGGGTGGGGTGAAATGTGGGTAGGCTGGTCCTGGCTTGCTTTGGACTGTTTATCTGATTAAACTCTAGTCTTCCATTTTTCCACAGAAGAACATTTCACAGCAGATTTGTTTATTACAAACCATCTTAGGATATTATGTACAAAAAACTAATCCAGTTGTGAACTGTAAGTACATAGAGAGAGCTTCAAAGGGAATGTGTGCTTTGTTTTGAGGGAAGTGCGACTTGCCGTTGACAGGCTGAAGGTTTTTTCCATGGTAACATGATGTCAGCTACTCGTCAGGTGGATCCTGACAGTTTCCCACAGGACGCACCCAACCGATTGGCCGTTAGAAAGATCAGCATCATCACCTCTGCAACAGGAAAAACAGACTTGCATAGGCACATTTACTACCTGTCCTGTGCTTTAGGAAACAGCCAGGGTGGGTTATTTCCACTTCAGTGACCTAAAATGTGAACCGGCTTGGAAGATTAAAGTTTACTCGTATTGAGGTCCGGACTATCACTGGTCCATTGCAAATCTAGGTTGTTTTATTTTTCAGGCGTTTTCACACCCAAAAGATTTGTCGATGTAATTTGATTGGGGACCAAAACTGCATTTTCAGCTAGTGCGGTTCGGTTTCACACTCTTTGAAAGACAGGGAGCGCAACTTAATTCTTCTCAAAATGTAAACTAAAATGGAGCAATGTCAAATTTTACTGATTGTATGATTTTTCTTTTGTAGTTGGTAAAATAACTTTTCTCTCTGTAGCTCTAGACATGCACATTTGTTTTGGTTGCATTCTGGGCATTTACCCAGAATGCCCTGTGCTGTAGTCTGGTTCCTGCTTTTGGAGCAGACTCATCCACTTGCATCCACACATGCATTTGAACTGTGCTGGAGTTCACTTCAACTGAACTGAGACCGAGGTTTGTAGGTGGACCAGAATTCCCTTTTTTTGGTCCACATCAGAGTTCGAATTCACATTCACGCCTCCCCAAATGAACCAGACTTTCTATTCAAATGAACTAGAGTTCAACTAAAGTGGATTAAACAGGGCTGGTTTTCTTCAAACATGTAGTTTTTATCTGTCTGAAGCAGAAGAATAAAGAGGTTGTGTGGTTCTTTTTCAGCTAAAACTTTCCTCTGCTCATCCTGTGATGAGCTGTTTGAGACACGTCATATTTGTGTTGTTTTCTACTTTTGTCATCGAACTTTTACATGAACATGCCAACATGGGCCTGAGAAGGAGCTTCAGGCAATTTGCACCTGCTGATCTCTGCGCAGTCCAACCTTGGGGTCCATTTACTGGTCATTGTCTCTTGCATCATTGCTGGTATCCTTCTTGGTACTGTTTATAAACCCTGGGTTTTAGAGATGTGGCTACACTTACTGATAATAAGTTACCCAGTTGCATTTGATTCCCAGAATGTGGCTGCTACTTTCTCTTGTAGATTGTAAGCAAAGATGTAATTAATTGTTCCTGGAGCTGTGTTGGCAGTTGTTGTTTTTTCCCATGACTGTATGCCTCATCTACAATCTGTCATGTGTGTGTTTAGTTACAACTCAAGAGCCAAGATGCATTCAGGGGTTTGGACCTTTCGTAATAAAAAGCTGAGATTAATCTGACCCAGAAGAAAGACAGATAGGGGCTTAATGCAATTGGAGCTGAAAGTCAATCTTTTTGGCCAAACCTGGGAGACTGTTAAGTTTTGTAAAAATCTTAAAATCTCCCTTCTGTTGCTACCTTTTCTAAACATGACACATGTTCAGTTTCTTTGTCGGTAAAGCTGTATGAGAGGGATAAACAGATTTTTTTTTTCACAGTGATGATCTGATGTCTGCAGAGTGATTTGATGCTTCCTGTGAGACAAATCTGGGGAATGCAACATGAGACGTATCAGATCAGGTTGGACTGATTCCATTAAGTGGATAAAACATAGCTGAGTGAGCAATGCTGATGGTATGTGGGGGAGACGGTTTACATGACGGCTGCTGCTCAGAAACTGAGTCAGACCTTGAAATGGGAATGTGTTGGAGGAAAATGTCAATCGACTTGAACTTTGGCAGAGACAGTTGGAGACAGAGAAAGGCATTCTGGGTTTATTATAGCATTTATTCAGCATCTCTTTACAGAAAACTCAGAGCAGCTTTTTGAACATTAGCAGAAATATTGATGTAATCATTTGCTTTTGCAAGGTGCTGTGTTAAAATTAAAGATTATCTGAGTCAAATGCATTTTTATTATTTTGGTTAAAAAGATGAAGGTGCAATAACTGTTGGACTGTTTTCAGTATTGCTGTTTTGCAGATGCAGTGTGTGGGAACTTCTGCTCAGCGTTTCAGTAGAATGGGAGCAATTAGAGGGGTGTGTCTGAAATAGTTTAGCATCTCTTTTACCTGAGAAAAAGAGGTAAATGATGTCTGCAGAGTGATTTGAGGTATCCTATACTGCTGTGGCAAAAAGCAGCCGACTTAGCACAGTGTGAGCGCCACACTGCTGGGAAGAAATTTTGAGAGGTACTCGTCCTTTTCGTCTCTGCTTTTATAGTCTGGACTGCTTAGAGACTGGAAAACACCCTGGATGTGAGTCAAAACCCACGTCAGATTCACTGCCATTTTTGGACATGAGCTGGAAGAGGTGGGAGGTCCTTGAATGACTTACTCGGGCCTCCAAAAATAATGGAGTTTTCCATTTTTCCCCCGGTTTGTCTTGGTTTTAAAGAAACATCTTTAAACTGAGCCAAGAGATTCAGCCAACACAGCTCAGTTTGTGTGCCATAAAATCAGTCTTTGGGTTTCTGACTGACCATAGCATCATCAGCAGTGTTTAAAGTCTTCTCGAGGGACAGACTTCCTGAACCTCGATAACCTGCTTCACATTATGGAGGGCTGTGCGTCATCCAAGGACAAAACTGCTCATTCATGTTCACATGCACCACTGCTGACCAAGCTACTTCATAATCCTGCTCGGTTGTACTCACACCTTCACCTGCACCCAGATTAACCCCTTTCAAACAAGATAACTGGTAATCCTGTTTCATCTGGTCTTGTGCTTTGTATGTACTTGCTGCCAGGCCTGGCAGAGAAGAGATCTGAGATTGTTTGAAGGATGTGTTTGGTTAAAATCCTCCCTTTTTTTTTTTAAACCTTGTACTTATTTTACTCGGTCATGAGCGTGTGACTGTGCAGTCAGCTTAGCTTCCAACATTATTCCATGCACAATAAAAGATGTTTATTTAAATACATCTTGAAGTGCGTCATTGTATTGGGGTGCTTCTTCCCATGCGCAGAGAGCATAGGTGGTCTCAGGATTAAAAGCAGTTTGTTTATTCACATAAATCATGTCGGTCAGAACCAGAACCTAGCTTTTTAGGAACTTAAAGGGGACCTATTATAAAAATAAAAATTTTGGATTAATTGTACTTCTATTTGGCTCTCACTTGTTTCTAAACCCAACCTAGCTGTATTTTTGGCAAGAAGATGAAGAATTTTTAGTGTCTGGAAAACAAGCCATTTCAAAAACCTCCTGAATGTTAAGTCACAATCGACTTTACCTAGCAACCACAGCCGAGCCCAATCCGTCACCTAGCTACCTAAGTGGGGCTCCAGCACATTTGGTCAGCTGATTTTGCTGCTGTATGCGTTGTATAACGGCTGCTGGAAAAAACAAGTTGTTGACATTCTTCTTTCATTCGTCTTGATTCTGCAGGAGGCTCTACTTCTGCTTTTCAAAGATATACAATTGTATAATTGCAGATCTATTTGCAGCCATTTTTATGCATGAGTGAAAACATGGGGCTACAGCTAATTCTGAAAGGAGTTAAACACAGGCAGAACTGAGCAGACTGAAATCTCATTATCTAAGAATAATTTTGTTCAAAAAGTATAATGAACATGTTTTGGGTAGCATATAGATCTATCCTAATCTGTTCAATGAAACATAACAGGTGACTTTTTAATATTCTTACCTTTCTTTTGGTCGACTTGTTCCTAATTCAGAGCAGCATTTCAGACCTGGCAAGTTTGTTTTCAGCTGAAGATTATTCTACTTGACTCTTTTTCTCAGCTTAGCTGATTTGATATTATGTCATTCCTGCCGTGACCTCAAATCCAAATCTATACACTCTGTACTGAGACACACCTTGTTACCTAGTAATTACTGCGATATGACACCAAAGGCAAATCTGAGTCCTTGTGGAAACAAAGCTTTGTATGGCGTGTCCTTGTTTGCTTGTATTGCATTGATGAATGCCTCTGGAAAGGAGGCAGAATTGAATTCCCTCCTTCACAGTTTAAACAAACATGGGTATGGTTTATGTTCTTGATTCAGTCCTTGGAAAGGCCTTTAAAGCACCATAAAGTCAGCTAAGTTAATTTATTTTTTTACCACTTAAAAAGTGTCTCATAATGAACACTATTGTAAAAAGTGGTTCAGCTTTATTTTAGGTTTGCTTATTATGGCTTTTAGGCATCTGTTTAGCCTTCTTGATATCTTTATTTTTAGAGCTCTGAGTGACTCAAACGTAGCTGGAGATAATTAAAATGATTCGTAAAGAGGAACACATTTGGAGCCTCGGAGTAAGACACAATTATATTCAATAAATCAGAATACACATCTTTATGAGTCTCATTAGTAAGATTAAAAATACCATAACATTTGAGCAGATATTAATTATACTTTACCTTGATACCTCATTTCTGTTGTTAAAAAAAAATATATAAATTGTTCTAATTTTAAATGTCAGATTTTAATGAGCCATAAGTGGAAAATCACAAGTAGCGAAGTTACAAACATAAATTATATACAAGGCATGTCACTTGACACAGGATGGGCCTCAATCATTTCGTCCTGAAAGTTTAATAGCCGCTCTCAAAAAACGGACGCAAAGTCACAAAAATGAAGCCCTTTTTAACCTGCTGATGGTTGTTCATTGATCATCAACAAAGCCAATCATATTCCGGTTATTTGAAAAGATAAAACCAGAGTTTTGAGTCACAGGAGGCAAAATGTTTGGAAATGTTGGATTCCTAAATCCATCAGCTGCCCATCTATGACTCTGTATTAACTGCTAATTATATAACTAATTATTTGACTAACGCAGGAAATCAATGAGCAACATTATCACATGGACATTATTGAGTAGCTTAAAACAATTCATGTTTAGCTTACAGCAACAAATATTGACAAATTCAGCTATGTGGATCAGATTAAGGTGATAATCCTGCAGTATAGTCTAGTGAACTTTAGTGGGTGTGTTTTCCATTGCTTTGCTGTGGGAAACAATGCACCATCCTTAGTTATAGCTTTGTCTCATTCGGTGCCTCTTTGTTAACCTTTAACCAAGACTTTCCTTGGAACATGGATACAATAAACATAAATGGAGGTAGGTGTGGCCGTGGGCCTGCAGAGAATGAGGTGGACTGAGTAAATAAAAGAACCACATGGCAGGAGAGTCGGAGCTGCTGGACACACAGGTAGAATGCCATGAAGTGTTGGAGGTTTTGGTGGAACTTCATTAATATTTTTGATATAGTTAACTGCAGAATCTGTAATTTAATCCCATTTTAATCAAAAACTAGCAGCAAAATAAGCAACATTTTCAATTAACAAAGCAATTTTGCTGCCAAATCATTGAATAAATCGACAACAAAGATATTTATGATTTTTAATGTGTTATTTATTTAATTCAACCTCGGGATTGGTGCAAAGTGCAGTTATATCCATTCGGCTTTCAAGTGTTTTAGGAACATCTGATGTAACTATATAGAAAAAAATACTACTTTAGAAATGTGGACTGTAGATGCTAACATTAGCATTTGAGTCACAGGAGGCAAATGCAACATGTTTAGCATTTCAATGCCATTTTAGGGTTAAGTAGTCTCTTTTTTCCAGCTTTCCATCAAATCATTTTAACCCCCATTGGACAAAGAGAAGCATCTTTGTCGTCCATCGTTTGCTTTACGGTCTTACCAGAAACACTCATATTCAAAAGTTCTGGCTGGAAATTTTGTGTGCAAGAGAACGAAAAACATAAATTGATAGTGTTAAAAATGTGAAGGCATTAGACTTTAATTTTCATTAATTAATTAATGAAAATTAAAGTCCTGGCCCTGGTTTGAAGGGAAACATTTGCTGAAGCAAACTTCTGAGTGTGGATCATCTAATCTTTCATTCTTTGCCTCATCATGCTGTTTGAAGAACGTGGAAGTTTTGCACACATTGTAGCATTTATTGGCCCGAAAGCTATTAACCTAATAGAAGGTTGATGTGCAGAATTCCCATCTAATCGTTTTCACCTTCATCTGGAGTCCATTGAAGTGACTCAGAGCCCAGGCTGCTGCAGGGTTTGAAGTTGTGCTCTTTATTTTTATGGTTTTCCTTCTGTATTTGACCTACAAACAATGAGTGTGAGTACATGGGACTTCTCCATAAGCTCACTCTTGTTGATTGGTGTCTTGGGAACATATTTTTGTGTTTGTTTGAGTTCTCTCATCATCAGTGAAGCCCACATTGACAAATTAGCCTTCCTTTCTTCCTTTCATACTTTCTACATCTATATAGGCTTTGACTTTTACAAACTCTAAATCTACCATAAATATATAGATAGTTAAATGTAAATGTTAAAGAATGTCAAATTTCGGATGTGTTTCTCCACAGCTGGTAATGATTGTTAATCTAATGCTGCTATCGACATTCCCTGCCTTCTGCACTTGGAAATTCAGGGAAAGGTTGAATAATTACTGGGCTAATATTTGTGGAAAAATAAATTGCTTTCCCACTCTACATCTATTTGAATGGGCTGGGCATTTATTGTATCTCAAAGAAATGTCAATTAATGTAAAATAATTTACTGAAATTTTTTTTTTCTATTTTCTGAAGTGTTTTTACTGGAGGAGAGCGTCAATAAATATCAGTTAATTTGAAGATACGATTAGATGAAGTCTCTGTGCAGTTTAGTGATATTGATCACACATCTTTGTGACTGGTGTCCTAAAAAAAACATATTTCAAATGGGAACAGTGTTTGTGTGAGGCTGTGATTGTTGTGTCATTCAAAAAGTAATAAAATGTTAATTATCACTTTTATTGCTATCATAATATTATCTCAGAATATTGTGATAAATTTTGTATTGCCCACCCCAAACTCGGATGTCTTTGCTTGGCGTCCGGCATGGACCGGTGATTCTGCTCAGCGTTTCCCTGGTGGTTTGGGTGTGTGTGTGTGTGTGTGTGTGTGTGTGTGTGTGTGTGTGTGTGTGTGTGTGTGTGTGTGTGTGTGTGTGTGTGTGTGTGTGTGTGTGTGTGTGTGTGTGAGACAGAGAGTTGGAGAATCCTGCTGTTCAGGAAAGATTTTTGAATTGGTATTCTCAATTAAACAAGCTCTTAATGATCAGTCGGCATAATTTTAAACGAGACTCTACAATGTGATCCGACATCATAGCTGGGAACTGAACCTCCTAAAACATTTCCCATCAATTTCTCCATTCCACTTTCCCATAAATTCTTCTACTAGCTAATAATAAATTACTATATCCCTGATTTGTGTTGCAGAAGCTGTCTTGGATCTGAGCACATCCCCTCCCCACCATGTTGCGCCTTCCTGTCTCCATGTTTGTTTTTTATATAACCCACTTCTGCCAGACTTATCGTTATCATGGTGATGACTTCAAGGTGTTTGTCTGTGTTGAGGACTGAATAGCGGTCTGGTCACCGCTGGGTGACTCTAACCAAATGACCTGCTGCATCCTGAACAGCAACCCTGTGTGTCTGAGCTGAAGTTGTGTGTGTGTGTGTGTGTGTGTGTGTGTGTGTGTGTGTGTGTGTGTGTGTGTGTGTGTGTGTGTGTTTTCTGATTAATTTTATGTTAACTATGAGTTGCAGCGTGCAAACAAAAAGTAAAAACGAAAGGCTAAATGCTGCATTTACAAATGGGTGTGATGCATATCTCAGAATTAGTGTGTTTCTGTGAAACTGTGTGTGTGTTGAGGATTCAGATTGAGATGTTGCAACAAGGCCTGCATGATCAAATTGCTGAGCCATCTGCTTATGCAGGGAGGAGGTCTGTGTTAAGTTTCTCCATTTAAGCTATTCACTCATAAATATCCACTCCTGTCAGTTTTAGATTGAGTGCAACTACATTTTAATTGGAAACCGATGGCCTCAGAGGAGCTGTATTCCTAAATGGCACCTTCCAAATCAGAGATGGAACAATCAGAGTATTGTGGCTGATTTCCGATTGCTGGGTTTTGTAAAACTACGACTGATTGATGCACATTTCTGTGCTGATTGATTCCAATTTCTCTTGAAGAGCTGTAACATAGGAGGATTTATGAGCAGTTTTCATTTCTTTTCTTTTTTTTTTTTTTTAAATCCAGCCTCCTTACTAATAAAGAGAATCAAAACTGAGGTTCTTATATTTTTCACCAAAACATTAAACCTTACAACTGCTGACATTGTAAGGTTTCTTTAGCGTCTTACATTACTGGAACATTTATCTTCAGGTATATTGCTTACAGATTTAGCTCCAATTGTTCTATATTCAGCATGTTCAAAGATGGAAAAGTGTGCTTTATTTTGTGCAACCTTACTCCTCGTTGCTCTCTTGTAGCCCAAATAAATCTCAAACATGCCCCAAGAAGCTGTAGAAAATACAGCATTAACCTAAAGACTTCTTTCACTCTGGCATGACCTTTTCATGCACTGCTCTGGGGTTTGTCCAAATTCAGGGGTTGCAACCTTCGCAGACCAATTGAATTGCAGCAATGCAACCAAGGCTGCCCAATTCCAAAGATTTCTGTAATTGCGCCGACAAATGCATTTGTCCTTTCCCCTAATTTTAAGAATGGGTCTGGTGAATCCGCTGCAGCTTACGGGCCAAATGCAAGATTTTTGTTCTTGTAACGATGGTGGATAAAGCGGAAAATTTTAAATGTTAGCTTATTAAAATATTATGGTAGAAAGATGAAAAGATTACAGTGGTTGTGTTGTTAGGATTTTGTCATTTGCACAGACGTTTTTTAGTATAATTTTTGTGAAATGTAAATATTAGTTTAATCATAAAAATTAGTTAATAATAAAAAAGCTCAGCATGTAACTTAGGCTGCAGCTAATAATTGATATTAATTAATTGATAGTAATTGATTATTCTGGTGATTAATTAGCTAAAAATTGGTACATTCTGAAGATTATTCATTTTACCACCTACGATTTTTTTTGTAATATTAGATATACTGAATACAAATAAACAAATATTTCAATTACTTTTATAAAAAAAAAAACTGGGTCCTTTGAAGGATTCAGTTCCTACATTTTCAGAGACCTGTTTAATGTTTACTGGTGATAAAAGATTGGATCTTTGGGCTTTAGGCTGCTCAATCAAGATCTTCTTAAATTCAATCTCTTCTGGTCACCAGATATTTTATAAGTGCATTTATTTTTCCAGTCTTAAATAGTGGCAGCTGTTTGTTCTAATAGTTCACCATTCACATCTCACAGTGTTTTTC
This sequence comes from Poeciliopsis gracilis, assembly GCA_911649635.1. Classification (NCBI taxonomy): domain Eukaryota; kingdom Metazoa; phylum Chordata; class Actinopteri; order Cyprinodontiformes; family Poeciliidae; genus Poeciliopsis; species Poeciliopsis gracilis. The sequence continues at coordinate 2,964,552 of CAJVRI010000884.1, read as the reverse complement.
TGTAGATTCTCTTGTTAATTTTTGTTTTTATTTTTATCTTGAAACCTTTATTCAGCCAGATAAAAATAAAGTACAGGGCTTTTTACAGTTTTGAAGCGCAGCTCCAACAGAGGGTGAGCTTCACCTTTTTCCTGGTTGGATCAGAAGTGCTGATCTAATTTACATTTGAAGAAAAAGGAAAGAGAGAAACATTAGTGGGATTCCCAGTGTGAGAGTAGGGAAAACACCACTTTTATGGTGTTTTCATTAGTCCTCATCATCTGGCTTTGTTTTGTCCCTACTGTGAATAATGCTTAATTAGCTTGAAGGAAGTGGTCAGAGTAAACAGGACATTCACTGTTTGGAAACCTAGCAGCTCTGTCTGTACAATGATATGCAGAAACAGTGGCTTGGAAACATGTTGACATGTCCAATTCTCATGGAATTAGTCAAATCTGATCGTACATTTCCTGATTCATTTTAGCCTAAACTATGTCTGCAACCGACATAACACAAACTGACACAGGAACCAGTCGAACAGAGTCTGTGTACGAGTGAAACCCCAGTTTATGAATCCAACATGATATATTCATAGTGTTAATTTATTAGGCTCTGTACATTTACATTTGACCACTGCTGACATTTTAAGGTTTTAAGGTTGTGATAAATCTGTCAGCATGACTCCAATTATCAGCACAACTAAACCTTTATAGGTATTAATACAACCAGGAGGGCAATGAGGCACTTCTACATGCAGCAGAAGAAGAGCACTATGAGATTTAGATGTAGGAATATCTGTAGAGTATGTAAACTTTATTTTGAAAAACAAATGGTGGAATGAGATTTAGAGAGTTAAGAAAATGTTCAACAAGTCTTCACCTGCCCTGCAGCTGAAATAGTTTATCTGCCTGTTATGAATTCCTCGTTCTGCTCCTCAGTGTATATATCATTTAATTGGTCCACATCAAGGTCTTGACTCTTGACTGATTGCATTATTCATCATTTGGTGGTTGTTTTACTAGAGAATGTGGACTTTAAATCTTGAACATGAAGTGTAAGAACTAATGATTGACTGGGACTGATACTGAGTTACCAGCCTGCTAATTATGTAGCACCTCAGTAATCTTCTCTGATAAGATTAGCCTGTTCGGCTTCAGAGTGTCATTATGGTGGATCGTATTTTACCGCAATCTGATTATTTCTTCTGAGGCTGCATAGTGGTGCTGATGGTAGCACTGTTTCCTTGCAGCAAGAATGTTTGATTCCCGGCCCGGGTCTTTCTGGGTACTCTGGCTTCCTCCCACAGTCCAAAAACATGACTGCTAGGGGTTCACCCTGGACAGGCTGGTAACCTGGACAGGCTGGTAACCTGGACAGGCTGGTAACCTGTCCAGGGTGAACCCCACCTCTCGCCCGGAACGTAGCTGGAGATAGGCACCAGCACCTCCTGACCCCACTAGGGATAAGGGTGAACAGACTGATTATTTCTGATATAATTTCTCCATGTTTTCCAGAAATCCTGCAGATGTTGAATCCCACTAGCATGTGGCTCATGACTGATGCTAACTCTTGCATCAGAAATGCATGGCTGATACAAGCCATGCACGCACAGGCTTGTATCAGCGCTTCAAACTCTTTAACTTTATGTAGCGCCTGTCTGGACTCCAAAGGTGCTAAAAACGGTATTTCTGATTGTATGCTAAGGCTCTCTACTCAGATCCTCTGCTAAGACATCCCTGTACTTCTGCTTATGGATTCCTCCTCTATGATAGACATGGGAAACTTTAGGAAATGCCTTCATGACCAAAGTGCTGCCACAGTGGAAAAGTGGGTGTGTTTATGTGCGAAGGACACAGAGCGTCTCCATATTTGGTGTGTGAACTGAAAAGAGGAAAAAACCCCAGCAAGCCAGTTTCCTTCATTTACTTATTTTTAAGCCAGCTGCTCTCTTTTCCTGTCGCTTAAGTGTTGCTGTGCCAGAATCTCACTTTGCTACGGTCTGGTGCACACCAACACACCCTCTGTGGTTTCTCACTGAGTCCAGATTATCAGGGCCTTGAAGAGAAGCAGCCCAAGTGGGTGGCAGGCCAGTTTGAGCGAATTGGCCTCCTGGGAACCCCCTTGTGTCAATATAGGTCTGGATCTCTTCAGCCTGTCAGACCCGCTAGTCATCTCAGACAATACAAACACAATCATTCACTGACTCAAGTCTTTTTTTTTTTACTGTCACACTTTCACCATGTGTAACCAGCTTTCTCCTTCTTCCTGTTCTTCTTCTACACTTCTCTCTCTTGGGCTCTCTCGATCTCTCGCTTGCCGCCCACATGGCTCACATACTTTTGCTCTGACATCACAGCTGCCATTCATTTCCAGTGTTTTACTGTCTGTGCCTCCTATGTCAGTTCAGGATCTCTTTCTCACTTCTGTCCGGATATGTAGGATATATTTACGCATTTAACTTCAAGAGTAAACACTGTTTCCTCATTCTGTGATTCGATGACGCTGAGCTCATGTTTGATCCTCCTTAGGCCATTGTCACACCCTTCATTTAGAAAAGTATTGAGCAACAAAGAAGGGCCAAAAGTGTTCTCTACATGTGGATTTAAATGTTTTTGCAGATGAAAATGTAAAAGTTGTGGGGCTCTCCTGTATTTAACCTTCAGTATTTCAGCTTTAGTTGTAGCATAGTAAACAGAGAAAATGTTGAGAGGTTTTGAGTTTTCTCAAGTGTTCAAGGTTTCTTGTTGTGGAATATTTACTGTACAAGAGCAACATTTGTGAAAACCGTGGTGTATTTCTGCATCAGCAGAAACAGACATAATGGGTGAAGGAGAAGGACAGAAATTGCCAAACACTTCCTCTTAAATTTTGATGACGACAGTGTTTCTCGTTTTCCTTCCTTTGCTGTATCTTTCATTGAGATTTAGACTGAAATTGAAATGTCAGGGGCGCTCTGACTAGATCCCTCGACAATCTTTGATCAAGTTGCAGCTGGCCAAATTCCTCCCTGTATAGCTTTGCGTGTTTCTTTGACATAACTTGTGTCAGTATCGGATATGTTGTTTTTGGATGAAATGCAAATATGTTGGAACTGTGCCCACTAGGTCAGGAGTTTAATATCTTACAGATTATTTTGTCTGGCTGTAATTAAGAGGGATAGAAGTCATTTTTGAATCATTCCTTAAGAGTTCAATCTTTAATTTGTCCATCCAGACATGAACACATTTGCTTTACTGCTCCACCATGATGTTGGAGTTCCAGGCTAATCTCCATGACGCCAAAGATGATTGTGATTTAGTGTGAGGGAGTCATGTTACCGACGTTTCAGCTGAGTATCTATCAGCATTCTTTCTATTTAGGATGAAACCTTTACAGCATCGGCTAAAAATGAGCTGTGCAACCTTGGAGTCAAGGGTGTGCTCAGATTGGTGATGCAACTCAGGAAGTGAGCTCATCTTACTTACAGCTTGTTGTTGCTCCTGCATAAATTCACCTGAGGAAACGAGAAAGATGCAAATAAAACACATTAGCAGCACCACAGACTAATAAGCATAAAAAATAAGCTTATGACTTGGTAATAGCGTGTTACTTCTGGTAGATACAACATTTGCAGAAGCTCCACTTGAATATTTATCTAATTTTCTGACATTAGAACCACAAACTTATATAGAATATATCAGTATATATATTTAACCACTGTAAAATAGTGCATCTTTGTGAAGGGAAGGAAGATTTTCTTATTTATTAATTTATTTCGTAATGAAAACAGTCTTTGCAAAACTACTTACTTTTTCTGTGATTGTTTGTTCAGAATCATTGCATTAACCAATAAAATGCTTTTTTTATCAGTTTGATTCTTTTAGTAGAACTGGACTTTTTTTTTAATTGCTCTGTAAAATAATAATTTTCAGCTTGGTTTTATGTCATCGTGAACAACGAGTGTAAAAACTCAACTCGATGCATTGAATAAGTCAATGATGAGATGTTATAAAGTCATTTTGGTTTGGAAATATATTCACAGCATGCTAAGAGGACACCTTGAATCAGATGAATCTTACAGCTTAGAGACTTTGCAGTGCAGCATTAGCAGCTGCTAACTATGACAGAGCGATGTGTATCATATTACACGGCACAGTTTACAAGTCGTAGTTTTTTGTTGGGCCCGCAATGCGGGGAGAACGGAAAATTGCTATTTATATCCAAGACGACTGTGAGCAAACTTTGAACAGGAAGTGCAACAGGAAAGAAGAATTTAAGTCATGGGGAGAGAGGAGGCATGGAGCTAGAGGGGAAAGTCAGGCTCTCGTTTCTCATTTCCCACGGAACTGAGATCACATGGGTTGACCTGAAAACAATCACTTTTTATACGCAAATAAAACCACTGTTTTCTCCCTGCAGTTACGTGTCTGTATTTTACTACGAATCAGAGTAGTAGGGCTTCACTTAAAAGGCACACTTCAATGCACACCGGGCCCAAAGTAAATCCTGTAATGATTAACACCAGAGTGACTGAAGTTTTGTTTGTAAAGTGGATGGTCCCTGCTGCAGCACTAGGCTATCAGAGCTTGAATGCTCCACCCTGGAAGAAATAGCAGGTATAAACCAGTGTTTGTGTTGTTTCCATGGATTTATAGCCCCTCAGTGGTTTTATGCCCCATCATTTATAGATTTCTAGTTATAAAATGCACATATTAGATACAAAGCAAATACAATCCCTTTATTGGAGGTTGTGTTGTCGGATGTTCAGTCCAGTGCCAGGATCTGCTTAGGTATAATAGCAGACAGTATTAAAGGGTTAAAGTCTGAGAGCCGAGTGAGATAGTGGCGGTCAGATGTAGCCCCTCCTCTCTTACAGCGCAGCTGAAATATGCTGCCTCAGCGTGAAACACACTCACACACCTTTTCAATCCTCAGCCAGAAGTGGCTGGCAGGGATGAACGACTGAAACTCACAGGATCTGTTGATTGTGTAACAAGCGTTAGCCGCTATCGGGTGTTTTATCAGTGCTTGCTTCCCTCCGTCTGACCACGGTGTTCTCACACTGTGGTGAGAGTGAGACACACATAAAGGGAGAGAGTGAGAGCGTCTGGAAAGCATTACTCAAATTCCTGCAGCAGAGGCTTTCGATGTACTGGTTATGGAGGAGGAAGGGGCCGTCGAATAAAACTGACAAAGAACCAGTGCAACGTAACCCACATGAAGGGTTTGTTGTCTCTTTCTACCGCTGAGCACACAGGTTATTGTTTCAGATATTTTAGCTGCTTTAATGTCTGCAGAGGAGAAAAGGCATGAGATGGCCAGTAGAGGGCATGCTAGAGTCTAGACTGTGTGACATTGTCCTTATCTGCCTCTTTAGTTCAGTTTGACAAGAGTTAAAGGTATGCTTCCTTGAACAGGTTAAGATGAGCCTATGGGCTATACAAAACATGTTTGTTACATTTTTTTCCACAAAATAATTTTTGGTTAATGATTTCTGTCTATTTTTTTTTAATCTTCTTTCAGAATGAGTTGCTTTTACTCAACTCTTATACTTGAACATAAAAATGGCTGCAAACAGATTTATAATTATACAACGGATTATCTTTGAAAAGCAGAAGTAGAGCCTCCAGCCAACAACCAACAACAATGCTTTTCCAGACATCAAAAAACAGCTGATTGTCTTTTTTTTTTGTGTTAAATGTTTGGGTTGTTTTATAAGCAATAGAAACCCAACCAGAAGCACAAAAATGTGTAAAATGTTACTTTTTTCCACATGACTTTGTTTGTCATGACATAATTATTCCACTTTTAAAAATGACATAATGGTGAGGTGCTGTCAAGAGTTGCAATGGCAAATAAGTGCTAGAATCTCTTGCTCAGTTTACCGGTATTGAAAAGGGCCTTTGTTCCTCCAGAGGAGACTTGGTCTTTGCCCTTGGGGCTGAGCACCTTCAGGTAAATTAATTAAAAGCAAGTACAGAATAACCTTGAGGAAGACTTTGCCTCGCTTGAGCTGACTGAGGTAAAATGAACTGCTTTGAGAGAGACAGAAACTTCTCTACAAATTCTGCCTCCTTAACCACTTTGCCTTCTGCTTCTTGTGACTGAAAAATGCATGTGGTCAGATGTTGAGACAACATTCAAAGGAAGCAGGTGCTAATTGTTTGGATTAGAGGCTTATTCTGTCAGACCAACAAGAAAGAAGCGAGGCATCTTAATGAGGTCTATAAAACTTGGCTTTTCCTGCTGGCGCTCCTCTCTTTGAACATGTCGGCTGTTGCTGCTTTGATTAGACTGCCCTGCTGTAAGCGGTTCTCCTGATGAGGTTGCTGTTGATTGTTTCTGACACAAAGCTTGTTCAGGAGATGTTTACCGCAAAGAGTAAGGTATAGCAAGCCAAATTCTGTTGGATCAAAGAAATCGAAAACACAATTTTTGAAGTTGTTTATTCTTGCAAAAGTTTTCCCTGGACAAAGAGAGTTTATTGTGCAACATCAACACAATAGTACACACCTTGTTTTCCATGCCTCATAGTAGCTTAAATGGATTTGCTCAGAAAGCAAATAGACAGCTCTTCCCAGGACAAGAATTATCATTTGAGTATGGAGAGATCTCCCACTGCAATATCTTGGTACGCTGCCATTTAAAACAACAATTTTATGTAGGTTACTGTTTCATCAAAGCAAGAAGCCATGCCTAGCTTTCTTCAGGGAAACATTTATTTATTAACTCATGAATCCTTGCTATAAATCTGCAAAACTTGAGTGAACTTTAGTGTAAACCATGTAAATTTAAATGAAGAGAAGAATGCATGTTTTATGTCTTCATTTATTTGTATTTGGCAAGGATTTCTGTGTGTCATGCCTAATGCATTTGTCTGTATCCACCAGGATGCATGTTAATACCTATTCGGATTGCACAATATATCACAGCTGTGTCATTACAATAGTGTGAGTAATCCTTACATCTCACAGGCCTGTTTCGACTTTTAAAAGTACTTCACTGTGTATCAGATTCTTCTGAAGCTTGTTTCTATTTTGTGAGAGATATTGGGATTTGGGGTATTTAGTGTAAACGGTTGTAAAACGGGTGTAATCTGCCTGGTAATAAAGTTCATATAGGAAAATGTATGACACGTGTTTCCCACTTTCTGTAACATACCAAGTACTTTCAAGTCAAGAGTGAATACTTTTTCAGGCTATGTGTTCGGCTGAACCTACTTCTCTGAAATTTCACCAGCAGGCTCTAGTTCCCACCTCCATAAAACATTCTGGCAGGTTCGCGAGTCAGAGGTGGGAATATGACATAATCGTTTTCAAAAGTATTGACCAGAATCCAAGGTTGGCTTTTCCACTTCTTTCCTAAAATGTTGTTTCAGAGAACTTCATTTCCCGCTCACTGGCATTAGCTAAAAGATTGCTGTTTTTTTTATATAACGTGACCCCATATTTTCTTTACTACATATCAGATACATCCAATGCTTCTTTTAAGCCTCAAAATGTTGTCCGGTGCTCTGAGAGTACAGAGAAAACCACTAAATACTTCAAGTGGCTTGTAAGATTATCAAATCTACACTGTATTTAAATGATGACTAAGGTTGTACCAACATCTATGTCGTAGTCCAGTAAGTGCAGTGAAATCTCTCCTTGGTTCACAGTCACACACGCCCCTTGCCTGTGAGATGCCAGATGTTATTAGTGTTAACAAGCAGATGCATTAGACCACAGAGACCTTTGATCTGCAGCGGACGGGTGTGTACATGCGCATGTTGCACCGGTCTGGACAAATTACCCTCCTTGTGTAGATACTGATTGAACAATGCCAACTTTGCATGTGTGTACATGGGATGTTTGTTTGCTAAACAACGGTTATAAGCGAACACCAGTAGAAAATCTAAGTGGAGGCGAGGAACTAAAGAAGGCGAACATGGTTAAGTTTGGATGCGTGCACAGAAATACGCACACACACACTCCTCACCACAGTGGCATCAGCATGCAGTTTTTCCCTCTCATTCTTTCTTCTCCAGTGGTGGTTAGGGCCAGATGTGCGTTTGTGCACACGATAAGAAGATGAGGAGCATGCTTTCGATCTTTTCCCCCTAGAGTCTAGTTGTCCACTGGACTGGCAAAAGGGAAAATACTTACAGAAAGAAAAAAGAAAGGAGGGGGGTTCTGTGTCACAAAAACACAGGGACTGTTTCCTCCAAAGGGAGGGAGAGGAAGACTGGGAGAACGCGGTGAGAGTGAGAGGAGGCAGAGAGAGGTGTGCGCTCTCTGAGCAGTAGTAAGAGGAGAAGCCATGGCAGCTGGCTCTCAGGACGAAGGGGAGAGCTTCTAAAAACAAACTCTCGGTTAAATAGTGGTCGTGACGCGGCACTGGAGGCCACATTCCTGACAGCCGGGCAGTTGGAACAGTGGGACCGAGAACAAGTCCAGCTCGCCGGAGAGTTGGGCAGGAGCCATGAAATACAGACCTTTGGTAAGAAAAAGAGGAAAAAGTTGTTGTGGATGTGGTTAATGAGGAGGCATTTTATGGGTGATTGATCACAAAAGAGACGGTCAAGTTTGGACTTGTTAGTTTGCAATTAGAGATACCAGATAGCCTTCTGGTAAGAACTAATCTTTAGGAGGGGAGTTACTTTCGTCTGACTTGTCAAGTAAGATTCCCACACTGTGCTTCAGATTGTGAAACAACCTTGATGGTACATTTTTGGACTTGAAGGACACAGGTGAGATTGAGTAACTTGATGCTCACCTGCTCTGCTATTTTTATTTATTTTTTTTAAACTTTTTTGTCTCCTCTCAGCATCTTTGCACATCTCGCTTCGTATTTGTCACAGGGATGTTGGATCTTTATGATATCTGCAAGGGAGTGCCCTCACCTCTGAGTGTGTCTGCAAGTGTGTGTGTTTGCAGTGCCCCAGGGCGAGGCAGTCACACAGTGGTGTTGCGTAGCTCCGCTGCATTCTTGCACATTCACTGAACCTAAGAGTCAGTGTGTCAATGTGAAGGAGATTCTAGCTGCTTATTACTTTGGACATAGCGGGTCAGGACTTCTTTCATGCTTTGGGACATGCCTCTGCATCCATAGGGATTTCGTGCACATCAGAAATCTTCACTGAGCCTCAGCAGGGTATGTACGTGTTCGATGGATAGCTGACACATGCCAGAGTTGCATATTACTCCAAGAAATTCTTGACACACTTGTCATTGTTGCCTGCGAGGCATTTGACTTCAGCTTAGAGAGTAGTTGATACTGGGCTTGCCTCATTCTCTTCAGGCTTTCCTTGGCTGTCACTTTGTAGACTGTAGCAAACTTGAGTTGTGAAAAGCTTTTCTCTGCTCTGTAAGGGAATGTAATCAGGCTGAGGGTAAAGATTAATGATATGAAAGCCACAAAGCAGCCTCTCTCCATGGAGTTTCGTTGGTGTCAGGTAAGTTGGTGGATTCTTGCAGATCGTTTGAATGACAAATTGTTCTTCACCAATGCATAAATGCTGACTTGTAGGTTAAAAGTATCCGCTACCTCTTAGTTTTCTAGGACAGGAACTGATTCTTCCTAATGAAAGTAGATAGTGGTGTTTTGCAGGGTGTGGCAGGAGACCTCTTCATTTGAATGCTTTTCATGGACGTACCTTCTCTTTTGAAGCAGTATTTAGTTTTTGTCAAAATGCGGCTTAGTTTGTTGAGGTAAGTGGTTCCATGTTGGAAAGTTTTATTTTGAAATAAGAAAGGAAGTACTTCTTTAGTTGCCTGGTTGTTTTGACAGATTCGGCTAACATCACTTAATTAGAAACACGGTGAAGAGATCACCACCCTTTTTGAATGACTTGTGTGACAACATTTTGAGTAGAAAGATGCGATTAAAAAAAAAATTGAGAATATTGTGACTAACTGACTGTATGCTGGCAAACAGTGATAATTCTATAATGGTCATTTTTACTTCAAAATCAAATTTTTTTTAGACTGGTTGGGTGTGACCAGGATAATTTGAAGTCTATACCGTTTCTGAACTTTGGTGTGGGTCGAGGCCAAGCAGATTCGCTCTGGGATAAACAAGACTTTAGCCCAGAGCATTCTGGGTAAAGAGAACCAAAACAAACGTGCAAGTCCAATGTTGGTGGAAGAAATTACATGTGGTCTTTTGTAAATGATGGACAAATCTTTAAAAAATCTGATGTCACTCAATTTTTATGTACCTTTTGTGAAGAAGGAAGTTGCGCTTGGAGTCTTCTTCATGTTGTTTCCTTCAATGGTTCCTGGTGCAGCGCCCCCACAGGCGAGAGGGTGAAACACATCTTCCAAAGTGTTTGGCAAGCCCAGTATCAACTACTCTTTAAGAGAAGCACATCAGTTGAAAATGTAACAAATCTTCCAAATCGAACTGAATCTACCAAACTATCAGGGGTGAAGACATCCTAAGAGCATTGGCACTGGATAATAGAAGTTACTTTTTAAGAATAGTTTGAGATAATTCCAAATAAGTAAGATTTGTTCTCTGAAGTTCAGCCTGATAACGTCTTGCAGTTAAATTTTTTTTTATGATATTAGTTGTTGTTCTGTTGATTTTGAGGCATTGGCAGAGATTTGGCATGCAGGACACGAGTTGGCAGTTTTTATGTAGACATGCTCATTGGGCAGAGTATTAAATCTTTTTGCATTCTACTCTTTGTAGAGCAGTGCTGTCTAAAGTCAAACCCAAAGGTGTAATGTCCTGCATGTTTTAAATGTTGCCTTGATTCAACACACTTGAAGGGTTAATTAGCAAACCTCTGCACAGCTAGATGACTTATGAGGAACATTAAACAAGAAAAAATTAAAACGGTGAACAAATATTTGGCTGATTGATTGACTAGCTTGCACTTTGCTGTTCAACACAAATGCCCCTCTCGTGTCCTAGCACACCCACTGTGACATGACAGGAGATTTGAAAGTTTAAAAAAAAAAATGTATATACTTTGCCTATTAAAATTAGATCAGCATAAAAACACAATCTATGCATAAGTTAAAGAAAAAAGTTAGAATTTTTAGATTGTCCAAAATTAAATCTCAAATCTTGTTTTCTCCTTGTGAAAACCAATATCATGTGTGGTCCGTTTTTATGAACTGGACTGGAACTGGAACTGGATAGAGTAAATAAACAATGTGAATTGTTTAAAATTTATTTTTGTGGAAGAAAATTAGGAGGATTTTAGCAGCTGCCAGCTTGTTTAGCCCACATGCCCTCAGATGAGTGGTTAATTTTTGCTCGCTCCACCTGTTTGACTGCTTTGCGGAGCGTTGTTATGCTCTGTGGAGAGATCTGAACTTGCTGGAGGAGTTTCTCTATGGTAATAGTAAAAAATAATGGTAATAAAGTTTGCGTCTTGTGCAGATGAGCAGTGGGAGAACGCTTCAAGCACTGGCAGCTTTACATGCACAGACTTGTGGGATATGTTTTACTCCACATTCACACAAGCTTGGGGAGACCTTGATTGATTGGAAGCTGTGCAAAAGATTTCTGTTGTGTTGTTTTTAACCACTTCCTTGTTTATAAAATGTTGGGTTGTGGTTGGCTTGGGATCCTAACAAAACCAGCAGCTCAAGCATAGCTTCTGGGGTCACAGTGCATTTAGCTTTACTCCAGCTTTCACTTAAAACCTCAGTCACTTACTAATTAAGACTGAATTAAATTGAAGTCTTTATTTCTACAGTCTGCTCCCTTTTGTTTCAAACAGCCCGTGCAGAACCAGATGAGGGGAGAAATCAGCGCCAGAAATCTTATTCATAGATGAAATTGTGGAAAAGGGGCAAAACACTGAGAGAGCATTTAAATTACTAAGTTAGCTGACAATGAATCTGATTCATTGTTTCAGCCCTAGTCTGAGCGATAGTGATTGGAGCGATCAGTCATGTCAGAAATGTGGGACCTTCTCAGCTCTCCTCCCTCCATCCTGGCACCGAGCGGCTCTGTTTGCTGAACAGGATTTGGAAAACATGACGACTAGTGGCAACCAGGCAGGCATGTGCGCCTTGAGTTCCTGAAAGCGGGTGGAGGTCCGCAGTACCCTCAGGAAAGCCAGCCAGTGAAAAAAGAATTGGGAAACAGTGAAGTAATGGAGCGTGAGTGCGACACAGATGAGGATGTATTAAAGAAGAAGAAATGTGCTGGCCACTCTAATTAGTCTGTCTCTTCATAAAATATGCAAAGTTATGTAAATTTTCTTCTGTTTTAAAGTAAAATGTGCTTGGTTCTTTATTCACATCCTGCTACTTCAGTCTTTCCCATGAACAATCCTCTGTGGAGGAAGTCACGTTTCCAGCTGCAGCAACATGTTTGAATTCAAAGAGCTAAACTGGTAAAATATCAGAACATACAGGTTGAAGCTTTGTTCCTTTACAGGGAGGTGAGAAGAGCAAATAAAATGAAGTCTAAGTGGTGACTGATTGCCAGGATATTAAAACACCCAGCTGTAGCGACACACACTCGCTCACAGCTGCTGTTTTCTGTGTGAAACAATAGGTCACCAGAGCTCATGTTGTCCAAACAGAGCTGAGTGGTGGGAGACACATGGCTGCGTGGGATAAAGTTACACATCAACACACAATTATAATCCCCAGAGGTGTTCTACCAACTTCTTAGACTTCTGATTCATTGCTTTACTTTGTTTTTACATGTAGCATTGATAACATGGGTGTTAAGAAAGCAAAGGATCATTTATACGTTATAGAAATAAATCATTCGGGCAGGATTTGCGCTGCATGTGTTTAATCAGAAAATATCTTGAGAGGATGAGTTATATCGAGTGTTTGTTTCTAAAAGCTTAAAAGGAGAGAGAATCCGCTGAATATCCCCACAGTACTAGGATGTTTCACACCCACAGACAAAATAAGAGATAATAAATACCAAACCCATGTTTGCCATGACCCGATGCTAACAGGTAATCTGAAATAAACCAAACTTCGTCTTTAGATTTGATTCCATGCTCAGGAAATGAACAATTGTTCAATAAGTAATCCAAATCCTTCCTGCTCAAAGCAGTCATGCAGTCACACACAGTTCATTGCAGTCAGATTCAGTTCATCATAAAAGCCAATTGGTGAAATGTTATTTATATAAAGAAGCCAAATTGTATAAATTTAGCCTCGTCTTTGCAGAAATCTGTCTAAGTTGGTGTTAAAACATTGACAAAAGAACTTTATTCTTTGTGGGGAAGTCTAATGGAAATTGTTTTATTTTGTAATATATCTCAGATATAATGGTAATGAAAGTGTCATTGCTGGTTGGGTATCTGATACCATTTTGAACCAAAAATAGTTGGATATGAAATGACCAGAAAGTGAAAGGAGCAGCTCAGGCTGAGGTCTGTCTCTTATTTTAGCAGGCTGAATTATCTGATCCTTGTTTTTTACATCTTTTAAACTTCTGTTACTGGTACTGAAACTGGATGGGGATTGAATCAGAAGGTTTTACCCTGAATTTATGCCGTTTATAAGACCTTTGGCGGCTCTACAGCTTTGATTTTGACCTGAAAGAGAGAACAGTGAATAAGCATCAGGAGAGAGAGACTCCAGCAGCCTCCCTCCCTCCCATCCGCTCGCCTCTTTGAGAGGCTGTAAAGATAAATTACAGGCTAGTTCAGTTAATTAAAGAGCACAAATGGAGCAGGCAGTGTTAGCTAATGCTATTAGGTTCAGGAAGCTGCTGTTTGTGTCAGGTTTGTTGTCCTGATGCCGGGCGATGCATTCAGGGACATGGACTGACTCAGGCTGGGGAAGTCCGACCGAACGCTTGGGCTGAGATCAAACATGGTTCTGCATACTTGGGTGAAACTTGAACAAGATGCAGAGCGTGTTTGTGTGTGTAAGTTTGTGTGTGTCTAGATTTTAAGGGGCCTCAAGATGGCTGTAGTAGTGAGGAGTTTCTAGGAGGGTTTAAGCAGTGATGGAGCTGGACTGGAGTCACAACCCGGCATCCGTCAGACTCACCTTCCCTTTTCTCCCTCTCCTGTTTTTCCCTCTGCTCTAATTAATATGTTCTGTCCTCCCTCAAGCCTTCTCATCTCTTTCTCAATCCAAGTCTTCACTGTAGTCTCCTAAGGGAGGCGTCTTCTGCACTGCCTAACACAACAACAACACCTGCTGTGCTACTGTGTGTGTCTTGTGCCCCGGTCCTGTCCTTAGACTGGCTCCTTCCTCCTCCAACTTATTTTAGTTTGCACTCTGTACTGCTGACTGCATCTCAACAATGGATGTCGGTAACTTGGCCAGTCTTATGCGGAAAACTCAAGCCACTATTTTAGAAAACGGCTTCCTGGGCAAACGCCTTGATGAGCTGAGACATGTGAGTGCTGCGCTTTGACTTTGCACTTCTAAATTTGTCTGGTGTTACTTTTTTTTAAGCAAGTGAAACCAGGGTGGGTCTTTTCCTTTTTTCTGCACTTTGGTTGGGGCGACAACACTTCCCCATCCACATCTGGGCTCGGTTCGATCTCGCTTTTTACTTACAAGCCTTTCTTCAGCGAAAACAGAAACTTTATTTGTTTTTGTGTTTTTAGAGGATGGAAAGACGTCAATATTTCTTTCATTTACTCCCACACATTTATAGTTTACCAAGTGGTGTTCATGCATTTGAACTGGTGTATATTTGTATTTGTTGGGACATTGAACGAGGCAATATCTCTACCTCTTTACTAGAAATGCACTGACCCTGGAGTCACAACCCGGGGTCAAAGATTTGTGGCTTCACCATTTTGTACCTCTGCATTTTTGGTCAAAGGAGTGTAATGATCAGGAGAAGCTTCCCACGGTAGCAGCCTGAATTAACTTCTTTCTAGAAGTTGCTGCCCACTTTTAAAGTTTAAAGCTGATGTGAAATATCTTACCTCTACCTGTCCGTGCCACTCAGACTCTGATTTAATTTCAATTGCAGATAAAAACTCATCTCTTTGAAGTGTTTGATAGTAATTTAAATCCTAATTTTATGTTTTACTTACTTTTGTTACTGTTTTTACTCTATTTAGTGTTTTACTATTGCTGATGTAACTGTGAAGCACTTTGGCCGTCTGATGTGGGTTTTTTAAATGCACTAAATGTGTTCAACTATCAATAGCAAGGGTCATAACTTCTAGGTTTTGTTTTTATTTGTTTTTATAATTTTGAAGATATTAATAAATGAGGTTTCTAATTTCCGACAGCTTTGAATCAAACCTAAGTGTTTTTTTCTACCTGAGAATGAATAGCTGCTGTGAATATTTTAGTACACTATAATTTAGCTTCAAATCTTTAAATTGTGTTCCTTATGAACAATAAATAATGCAATTTTACTCAACCTGGCATAACTTACTGTAGAACTACTTCCATCTGCTGCTGTCCTGGTTCTACAGTCAACTTTTTCTTCTTCTGCTGGTTGGCTTTCAATCAGACCGTCTTTATTTGTTCATTACCTTCACAACAACTCCCGGAAATCAAAGACTAATTTATCTCCATTGGTTTTTGTGTTGCACACTGAAGAATAACACTTGAATTATTTTTTCAAGTTACACTAACGAACATGGTGATCCTCTTGTTACAGGTGGTGGCGAGTGACGGGGTCCGGGCTATGATGGAGTCGGCCCTGACAGCCAGAGACCGGGTGGGAGTGCAGGACTTTGTCCTGCTGGAGAACTACACCAGCGAGGCGGCTTTCATAGAGAACCTGCGAAAACGCTTCAAGGAGAACCTGATCTATGTGAGTCAATGACGAGGGTTAGGGGCTCATGCTAGGCAAAACTTTCCTGATTTTTATGGGATTATTTAAGTTTCGTTCTATGTTTTCTCTAATAAGACATGAACCATCGTTACAGTGGCGAAATACCGCCATTATTTTTCAACTTTTCTCGTGAAGCAGCTATTTATTAGCATCACAATTTTCAGATGAAAAATGACTAAACTCTCACTATGAAAGTGAGAGTAAGTTTTGAGACCCGACTTTCACAAAGCGAGTTGCGTTGTGAAAGTCGGTCTACATAGTTCAGTTGTTCAGCACAACCAGCTGTCAATTCTTCAGCCTCTTTGGGACGATTCATTTAATCTGAAATTCCGAAATATTTGGTTTTAATTGTACATTTTAAATTGATTTCGTATGGCTCTATTGGAAAAAAAAAAACAACCATTTTTTAAGGAATTAAAGATTTCTGAAACTTATTAGGATCTTGAAAACGTTGTTATGAATCATTTATTTTTTGCTACTGGGGCATTTGGACCTCTTGAGATAAAATTTGACCATTTAACCCCTTGTTTAAACCTTTTTATTTTAAAAAACAAAAATGGGGGATTCTGAGTTTTTCTTAATAATTTTGTTCAAATTTTATATAGTCTACAGTATTTCTTTCGCTACATTCATTACTAGAGCCATAATTTACACAAATAAGAAATTTGCTGACAATTTTCAAACATGTTCTTATGAAACCATTTTTATTTTATTACAACGTGACCACTTCGTTCTCTTTTCCTCAGACTTACATCGGTTCTGTGCTGGTATCGGTGAACCCGTATAAAGACCTGGAGATCTACACCAAGAACCACATGGAGCGTTACCGTGGCGTCAACTTCTATGAGGTTTCTCCACACATGTAAGTGCACCAATCTCTCCATATTAAGCCATCACTCCATTAAAGGGCAAATTGTCTTGTCTGAGATGTTTCTCAGTACAGAATGTATTAAAAGGCTGAAACAACTTATTGGGATTAAATTGATTATTGAAATAATTGTCAATTGATTTAGTAATCCAGTAATCATTAATTGTATCATACAGACTCAAAAAAGGCAACATACTCAGAGCATTAATTGAGTCAAAACTAACCAAAAATATATTTAAGATAAATCCATATTTGTCTGAATATATTCTACTCTTCACCTGGTTCAAATTCTGTAAAAAAAAAAAAATCTCCTATAAATCACATTTTACTGTCCAATTATCCCATCACTAATGCTGAGTATATCAGCCCTTCTCTATATTCATGTTAAGGTTTTTCACAAGTTAATTTATTTTCTTATTTGAAAAGGAAATTTGTATCTTTTTATGTTTTTCTAATGTTTGAAAAAGGCTTAAGTGAAAAATCTGCAGAATGTGACAATCTTTTTTTTTTTTTAATTAGTCATCATAATAATTGATTATTAAAAAAAAACCCTGAAGCATAGAGCAGTCAGCAGGTTCCTCAGGATGTGCAGGAGGTTTACAGTGAATAAGTTGAGACAGATTCTCATGAATCCTACTTTTTTCCTGCTTTGTCACATAGTTACTAATGTGTAGTCAGACTATTTAATCCATCAAGTCCAGCAGAGAGCGATGATGGGTTTCTTGCTTTTTTTCTAGAATGACATAGCTGTGCTAAATACTGTCACAGTGGTAAGATGTATTGAAATATTTGCTTTGTCCGCTTTTCTCATAGTTGGTCAGCTACGTCATGTTCATAAGTCTGTCTTTTTCTCTATTTGTCATGGCTGCGGGCTGAGTATTTGAAATGCAGCAACAGGAAGGGTCAGGGAATTCCCTTTAAATCCTTCCAAAACTCAAAGACCTGCAGTGAAACAATCCAGCACATTATAAAGAATCTAGCGCAGCTACACTGAAACATTTCACAAGCCTGTTCTTTCACGTTGTCTGCACTCGAGCGTGTGGCTAAATGTTTTCTCTCCCTCTGAGTGGAAAGAGAAATGTGCTTCAGTGAAGGGGAGAGGTCAGAAGGGTGGAGGATGGGGGGGAGCTGGAAAGAAAAGTAAGCAAGAGTTGGTACCAGGCGAACGGTTTCCTCCCTGCAGAGGGAATTCCTCTGACCCCAACTTGACCGCCAAACTTGACCCCTGCTCAGACTCCAGTGTCAAACACGAACGGCACCAAGTGCAAGTGCAACAACGTTCAAGCTGCTGCTTTTTATCTTTCACCGATTAGTCCACTGTCAGAAATGTGTCAAAACATGCTGAAATAACAAAACCAAGAAGATAGCGATCCGGAGCTGATGAGCGATTTTGTAACTGGAACAAGCTGGGTTTCACTCTGGTCTTTATGATTCATGCTTATACTCAGACAATGACGGCTAGCATATGACACATTCCAAGCATGAATTTTCCAAAGTCAATATTTTCTTTAACACATTGTCATGCAGAAAAAGAATGTATTGCTCTTATTGTGGATTTTTCTTGTTTTTCTAAGTCTTTTAACAGAATTGTTTCACTTTGGTACTGAATTGATGTACGTTCCTCTTCAATTAATGGATTACTGAAGCTAATCTGACCTGGGATTGGCTGGAATCCTCCAAAATGATCTGGATGTTTGGGTTTCTCTCCTACTAGCTGATCTTAGATAAGGAGAGACGCCCAGAGTTTTGTGAATTTCCAATTGTTTGATTTCATCTCTGAAAAAGAAGTGATATAGCACAGCGTGTGAAGAAGCAGTCAGTATAAAATAAGTTTATATTTACCTTATCTTAGGATAAACTAAAGGTGTTTCACACTTGATAGCCGGGTAGACTCAGTTCAACCGGGGAACCAAAATTGCAACATTTGTTACATTTTCAGCTGGTGCGGTTTACTTTCACACTGCATTTTGTTAAAGGATCCAAACCTTTTGAACACCTGTTCACCTCCTGGCGCCGCACCAAGAATCACTGAAGGAAACGACACAAAAATATCTGACGAATACACTGAGAACAACTTTCTTCTTCACAAAGTACAAACAGAAGTGGAGCAGCATCAGATTTTAGCCACTGTCAAATTCATTTTTTTGTCTTTGGTAAAAGACCATGTGCCATTTCTCCCGTTAGACTCTCTTGTTTGTTTTTGTTGTATTTACCCAGAATGCCCTGTGCTGTAATCCAAGTTGTCAATCTGCACCAGAGTTCACATCTACCAAACTGAGACTTAGGTTTTTAGGTGGACCTGAGTTTACTGCTTTGGTCTGCATCAGAGCTCAATTGCACATTCACACATCTGCAAACAAATCAAACTTTCTAGGCAAATGACCTAGAGTTTGATTAAAGCAAACTAAGCACCCAAATACATTTTCCTCTTCCCTTAAGACATCAACTTTTTCTGCTACTCTTGCCTTCCTCCCCTCCTGCAGCTATGCGGTGTCAGACAATGCGTACCGCTCCATGAGGACGGAGCGGAAGGACCAGTGCATACTGATCTCAGGGGAGAGCGGCGCTGGGAAGACGGAAGCGTCCAAAAAGATCCTGCAGTACTACGCTGTCACCTGTCCAGCCAGCGAACAAGTACAGACCGTCAAAGACCGTTTGCTGCAGTCCAACCCAGTGCTGGAGGTATCTGTATTTGACTCTACTTTTATAGAACAAAGCACTGAAAAAAATCATCTTTACTAGTAGGTTTCTTAACAAGCTCTGTCAATTTCCTTCATTCCTTTTTTGCCCTCACCTTTTTTCTTTATTCTCCTCCTATCTTTATCACCTTCCTTCATTTGCACTATCTTGTTATCCCTATTCCATAATCCATCACTTATCACCCCTCTCCTCTTTCTCTTTTCCTCATCTGCTGTGGCTTTCTCCCTTCCAGGCCTTTGGGAATGCCAAGACGTTGCGTAACGACAACTCCAGCCGCTTTGGAAAATACATGGACATTCAGTTTGACTTTAAGGTGAGTAACAACCAGACAAAAGTCTCCAAAATCCAATGAAATTTATAAAGAAATTGAAAATATGTTGAGGATTAAGAAGTTATAATACATCTACTCCACACCTCCCCTTTTTATGAGTGCACTATACATTTAATGGACGACAAAATCCCTCTGGAACCTGCATGTTTTATTACACCTCAGTACCCCAGCCTTACCCAATCCTCCTTCTCCTCGTCTTCTTCCCACTGCCGTCCCTGGCCTCTGTCCCGTCGACAGGGGGCTCCGGTCGGCGGTCACATCATCAACTACCTACTGGAGAAGTCCCGGGTGGTCCACCAGAACCACGGGGAAAGAAACTTCCACATTTTCTATCAGATGATCGAAGGAGGTGAAGAAGACCTGCTGCGACGGCTTGGCCTGGAGAGGAACACCCAGCAGTATCAGTACCTTGTTAAGGTGAGGGTGGGACAAACACATCGATGTTCCTCCACTCACTGTTTTCACTTTGAAACAATATGGTGGCAACTTGATGGTTTTCTTCATCAGGGAGTTAATGGAAAGATAGATGGAGGCAAAAACAAAACAAAACCAGCTGGAGGCTTCAAAAGACTTAAAACTGAGGTTACATGCTAGTAGAACACAAATCCTGGTTAGGAGAGCCTAGTCAAAGTCCAAACATAAGTCTGAGCAAATAAAAATGGGCAATAATTCTTAGCTTAGAAGCACAATGTGGATTGAGATGTTTTCCAAAACACTAAGGTTTTTACAATGGCTCCCTGTAGGTCAGAGAAAATAGATTTTAAAATACTTTTGTGAGATTATAAGTCACTGAAAGTTTCTATTTACCGAGGCTAAAAACCCATCTGTTTAACGTTGCCTTTGATTCATAATTAGTAGAATGTTGATCAGTGTATTGTTTTCCCATGATTTGAGAGAATGCAATGTTTATTACTTATTTCATAATTGGTTAAAGTTTTATGTTTTTATTGTGTGAAGCACTTGGAACTTTCTTGTTGCTGTAAAAATAAACTTGACTCAACTTGCAGACAAAAATGGATCTACTTAGCACTCGGTCATACAGGCTGGCAAATAGTATTTTAAAATTATGCATTACTTTCTCACATTAAATCCCAATGAAATATGTGTACGTTTGTGGTTTTAACCTGACAAAAAGTGAAAAGTTTAAGGGGTAATTACATCATTTGAAGGTTGTGCCATTCTTGTGAAAGCGCTTTAGCCACGAGAGCAAAATGTTCTTCAGTGGCCTTATTTTGTCCAACCTGCCTGAAGCTTTCAGTCTGTCCTGAACGCCTGCCTCTGTCTCCCAGTGGACGGCCAAGTTAATAGGCTCAGAGCGAGCAATGCTCAGAGCAATGTAAGGGCTTTCCTCAGAGGACAAATCTGTCTTGAGGGACTTGCTGAACACTCCTTTTCACACAAACTCTCTCTATCACCTTCCAAACCAAAGCACCTTCCACCTGTGTTTGTCTAAGTAGGTGTTTATATTGCATACACAAAGGTGTTTAGCTGTAAACAGCTGTTTGCGCGTCATCTGCTCTGTGAATTTCTGCCTTACATGTTTGTCTCCTGGTTGAAAAAGTCTTAACTCTGCTTCATTTGGTTTCCAAATTTGAGCTTAACTTGTCCAATGTGTCCCACAGGGCAACTGTCCCAAAGTGAGCTCCATCAACGACCGCAGCGACTGGAAGGTAGTGAGAAAAGCCCTGACTGTCATTGGCTTCAATGACGATGAAGTGGAGGTAAGAAACAAACAATGTAATTATAGTGAGAATAAAGTGAGAGATTTTTTAGCCTTTGGTTTTAAGTGTCAGAACACAAACTACAATCTGGTTCTTAATGGGAATAACATTTTTGACAATTATGTCAAATTGTGGCAACCTCAAGTCAGCCACAATTTGACATAATAACAGAAGCTCAACTGAAATGCTTGGGGATTGCCTATTTGTGGGTTTTATTTTGTTGTAGGTTTTGAGGTCGTGTTTGCCTTGCATTAATTTGTGTTAAGGACCAAATCATATCTTGTCTCAAAACAGGAAACCCAGGAACTGAAAGACGTTCCAGTTACCCTTTATTTCGCCTCTTCCTCATTTATTTGTGTTTTGACTGTTGGTAGAGATGGTGTTCCTCAAAAGAAGTCTGAACTGGCTTTTTCTTTCACGATTGCTTAATTGACATCAGAACAACATGAACTTAAGAGGTTTGAACTTAAAGTTGCTGTTTTTACTGACAATCTAGTTATTTTTATTTTCAGTCACCAAATTTTGTTGTGTTGTGCCATTACTTATCCAGTGTGTCACAATGTTTAGCAACTTCTCACACCCTATAGCAACTTTTTATTAAAAAAGCGACGAGTTACAAATCTAGGAACTTCTTTCTGTAATTGGAAAGTTCTGTGGAGAAATGAAAGCAGTTCTGCCGCTGGGCTCTGTTCTGTGCGATTACAGAGTTCTGCTGTGAGCCTCTCCTGCTTACATCAGAGTCCGTCCTACAGCACGCAGACATTAGTTTGAGTGGAGGAGACCCATCCAACTATGTGTCCACTTTGCAAATAAATCACACACGCTGAGAAACGCTACTGATAAAAGTTCACTATCCCAACTCCTGGCTCGCCACCTGGGCTGTGTGTCACACTGTGTGATGAAAAGCCGATCCGTTTTAAACAAATCGGAGAACTTAACAGCTTAGGCACGATTCAACATATGATGGCAGCCCTGAGACGGTCTTAGGCAAATTAATGCTGAACTAAACAAATGAACAGAAATGTCAAAAAATTTGCACAGAATGATTAAGATAGAAGCCTATCTAATATATAGACAGTTTATCAGGTGGTTAATGACACTTTTAATTGGACTTTTCTAAATCTCATGGAATTCAAAATACTTTAAATCACCTGAATGCAGAAATTAGAACCATTTTCTTAAAATGAATTAATTAAATTTGACTTATATGTGGACTTACATTTTTCAGTCCACAGTTTTTAATATTTGGACACCTGAAATTGTAGAATCTCATTTTATGGTTTGGTTGAGGTTTTGCCATTTTTAGTCCATAAGAATGTTTTGAATAAATATATAGCAAGCAAAATGTTAACCTATAATAACTTTTAACCATTATATTAACTTAGGTGGAGCTCTCAGTGTTTCTGAGGCCATTTTGGACTCTGTGGATGACAGAACGGTGTGTAGCTGTTGTTATGTAGTCATAAGTTACTTTTGCTCAGTGTGGGAGTCTTCCTACAAGTTTGTGAGTCTGGGCTTGCTCCCAAAGCTCCTTTGGAGCTCCCACTGCTCAGAGAGAGCAGCAGGTGTGAGTGTGTGCGGGTTGCTGCATTCCCGGGACGCTCAGATCTTTGTCCAGTTTTTAATCAATGCTGGGCTTATCAGTTGAGCTGCTTGTAAAGATAGCTCCGATCTTACCGCGCCTCCGTCTCTTATCCTCTCACCTTTGTTCCCTCCTTGTCCTCCTGCAGCTCATCTTTCTCACTGCGTCATCCTTCATTTTTTTTTTTTATTCTGTGCAGGAGCTGCTGAACATAATCGCCAGTGTGCTTCACCTCGGCAACGTGCAATACAGCGAGGAAGAAGGCTACGCCCGCATCACGTCGGATACGCAGATCAAGTACCTGGCCAGGGTAGGACTACGCTGAGCCGGTTCATGAACATTCCAGATCAAACAATAAGATTTTAATAAGTGTATAAAAAATTCTTCTGAGGAAATGAAAAGGCACAATAAAGTAGCATGCAGATTACGACTTGGACAGTAAAGGTTTCAGAGACGGCGAAGTTCTAGAAACCACAGTTTAGATTTATTATCAAACACACTGACAGGATTGTCACTGTTCTTATTATGATGGGTCAACCTTTTTCCGATAACAAAGTTTTATTTTAGGTTCAATGATGCAGGCTGTTTTTTTAGAATGACATTCAGTGTCAGAGGGTTCAATAACTATTCACAATTTCTTAAATTATTAATACATACAGCTCAGTTTAGAAATCAATATTTGGTGGAATAACTGCCACCAACTGCAGTGGGCTCTTAATTTTTTTTCCAGAGCTGCATAAATTTTGAATTTTTTAAAATTTACAATTTCAAAATCATTAAATTGAATAAAATTTCCGGTCGACCACCAAACTTTTCGAAACTGCACTATTTTACTAAATGATTGCACATTCATTTAGTAATTTAGGCAAGTACAAAACTTTTCTATTCTACTTAGTTTAATAGAAACATCAGCCGATATGCTTGAAAACTCAACAGCAGAAAAATAAAATAAAATTTAAATTTTGACTCCCAAGTTTGTAGCAGTTTACTGAAAGGTAACCCCCTCAGGCTAGTTGTTTTATTTTTATTTTTTTTGAAATAGTGATATTGATCTCATAAGTAAACCTGGGCTGATATTAATAATTTGAGCACCTCTCCTAGGCTCCTTCCCCTTCAGCTCCTCCAGACTAGCAGCAGCAGCAATTAGCCAAACACCTGGTAGAGCTTCGCATCTGCTGCGCTGATCATACAAAAAAGTTCCCAGTCCAAAGCTCCTATGAACGGCCGTAAACAGCATAATGGATCCACACACACACGCACGCACGCACGCACGCACGCACACACACACACACACACGTGATGACATTCTGAAGGTGGAGTGTCGGAATAGTAGCAGCTTCTTAAAGAGACAAAGGACAATTTATAGGGGTCAAATGTCTTTTAAGTTATGCTTTAACTCAGCATTCGTATAACAACTGAAGGTTGCAAAGGTACTTGATTTTGCTACTAAATGGGACTATGTGCTGAAAATACATGATAACTTTATGTATTTTCTGCCAAATACTCATTTTATCTGTTATGTTTCATTGTTTGCACCTCTACTGATGCTGACAAATTATTTCCTCTCTTTTTTTGTCGACTCCAAATGTGAATCTACAGACAAAAAACAGATCATCTCTGTTCCTCAGTTCATTTTGACCTCTTTTTCTGGCCCCACCAGCCACAGACATAATAAGCAGGCAGCAGAGAAACCTCTCTGGCTGCAGACTGGCGTGACGTCTGTCTGTTTTCTGGAAGAGGTGGATTTGTCTCTGGTTTTACTACTGGTGTGTGTGTGTGCTAATGCTGTTGTGCTTTTCCAGTTGTTGGGGGTAAATGGGACGGTGCTGACGGAGGCACTCACGCATAAGAAGATAATTGCCAAGGGAGAGGAGGTAGGTTTGAATACACACTGTCACTGTGTGATAAGCACTTGTATACAAAGCTTTCCTGTCTGTGTAATGTCTGCTGTGGTTAGAAATAATAATAATATTGCTACACGTGTAAGTGTCCCAGCTCAGCTTTGAGTTACTCTGTCACACTTTGTGTGTGTGTGCCTGTGTGTGTGTATGCAGCTCGTGAGCCCTCTGAACCTGGAGCAGGCGTCGTCGGCTCGGGATGCTCTGTCCAAGGCGGTGTACGGACGCACCTTCACCTGGCTGGTCAACAAAATCAACACCTCGCTGACATACAAGGTATAAACTCACTGACCAAACCCTGCTGCAAGGATCATCTTTATTCTGTAGCTTAATGGCGCCACCTTGTGGCCACAACTTAAATATAATCTATAGATAAAGGATTGCTTTTTGATTATCATTTATAGCCAGACTGCTTAAATCCAGAGGTGGCTGAGACCTATACATAAGGAAAAGTAGCGCTACTTAAACCCGTATATGTGCTAGAGATTACTCAAGTAAGAGGGTAAAAATAGCATTTTGTAAAAAGGTTTCTCAAGTACTGACCAAAACATCAGTGCTTTAATATTTAAAAATTACATTATGAGGTGAACCAAAATATCAAGTTATGTAGAAAACTTGGGAATGAAAATAATCTCATACCAAATATGATTTTTTTTTTCTCTGTCTCTCCAACAGGATGAATCTCATAAGAACTCCTCTGTCATTGGTCTGTTGGATATTTACGGCTTTGAGGTTTTCCAGCACAACAGGTAAAGATAGTTCCATGTTTTCTGTGTTTTAGCATGACGTTTTAAATTAATACTTTCAGATGTATCTACTAAAAGCTTCTCTAAAATGTGCAGTGGTGTAAAATAATTTTTCCTGGTTTCTTTTTTTCCTTTGATTCATGTTTTAATTGGGTTGATGTTCTTAAACACTTAAGTGTGAAAAATCTGAAAGAGGAAATCAGAAAGAGGGCAAACGCTTTTTCACTCCACTGTAACAAATTTGATTTCTTAGAAAAGTATTAAAATTTTCATCACCTTATAACCACAAAATAAAATGTAGATTCTTGAGGTTTGCTGTGATAAACAACCACAAATTTGTGCTCAGTTTTACATTTGAAAGAGAGTAATGCTGCCTCCACTATGTTTATTAAAGGCATTTGTCCTGTTGGAACCTGAGCAGCTTCTAACAGGTTTTATTTCAGGATTTTTCTGTAGTTAACCCCACTCACCTTTCCATCAATTTTGACAATTAATTGATAAACAAGATAAAAAACATGGCTCATTTGGCAGATTTTTAATTTAATCACATAAACTTATTTTACACAATGTTATAAATGCATAAAACTACAAATAAAGAAATAATTCAGTTTCTCTTTAATTACAAAATTAAACATTTTGTTGCATGATTGTTAATGATTAACAATTTATGAAATTGTTGATGATTATTTTAATATTCATGATTATTTTCAGCCCTAGTCCCTTGCTATTGTTTGTGGTTATAATGTGCCAGAATGTGGGAAACCTTTTTAGTCCAGGTTGATTTCCTTCATGCAATGAGTGTCTCTGGTCCTTAGACATTTTTTAAAAATTAACCTGCAAAACTGTCTGACATATTGACATTCATTTTATGTTTTGCTTAATCAGATTATTTGATCCTCCTGATTTTCTCTGTCCTGCAGCTTTGAGCAGTTTTGCATCAACTACTGCAACGAGAAGCTGCAGCAACTCTTCATCGAGCTCACCCTGAAGTCAGAGCAGGAGGAGTACGAAGCTGAAGGCATCACAGTCAGTAGCTTCTCTGCCCTTTCCCTCACACACACTCTTCACACAATCTCCACAGAATAATGTGAAAATGTGACCCACTACCTTGACCTGTGTAATATTTCCAGTAGGAAAAAACTGATCACTTTCTATCATCACTGTTAAATTTTCTCAGTCTGGGTTTGAACTTTGCAGCTTTCTCCTAATGGGATCCATCAGTATTGAGTGCATATATTTTTAGAAAGAATCTGCACCATGAATAATTGAATCCCCACATGCTGGACTGTTTGGTAATTCATTCTCAGGTAAAGCCTGCTGAGAAGATTTCATATCAGAACAGTCCTGTAATGAAAGCCGATCCCGGTGATGTTTCTCCTTTTTTCTTTCTCTCCTCTTCTGTCCTTTTCTGTTTCTGCCTTTTTGTCGTGTTGTTTTGTCCAGTCAGAACAAAGACCTCTTGGTTTCAGTCTAATGTAAATGTGTCGAGAGCAAACAAGTTGTGGGAGAATCTTGGCTTTGCCTCTCAAAGAGCCCATTATGATGCGTCATGACAAACGTGGGTTGCTCCCTCTGGTGTCTCTGTGGAAAAGATGTGACTCTCAAAGCTAACATGAGCTAATGGTGCCTGTGGAACATTTCTGTGTGTGTGTTCATATATATGTAGGTGCAGGGTGTATCTGTGTGCCAGGATTCCTGACATTCTCTGAATCTTTAAATCTGTGAACTATGAAAAGCTGCTACCAGCTGTTTCAGCTGTTCCTCTCTAGAGGAGCTCCAGTTTTATATCAGTGTTTGCTTTTTCTCCCCCATGACCTTTCCAACAATCAGTTAATTTTTGCTGCGCTCACATAATGATTTGTGTGTCTGTAGTGGGAGCCGGTCCAGTATTTCAACAACAAGATCATCTGTGACCTGGTGGAGGAGAAGTTCAAAGGCATCATCTCCATCCTGGTGAGGCGCTGCACCCAAACACCTAATTTGAATTTCGCCTTTTCACTGCTGCAAACACTGCAAGTTTGAAGCTTTTATCTCAACAAATGAAAACGGCTTCATACTCTTCTCCTGGCCTCTGAGGACTTTATGATGCTCCACAGCATGTTTTACATGATGGAAATTGGCTATAGCAACATCAAGAACTTAGTTTTCTGTCATTATTTGCCAACATAAAATCTCTTCAATCAATAAGTGTGTAATTGAGCACAGGCCAAAATGATATCTGATCATTTTGCATTATTTAGTCATTTTATGTTAAGCACAGTTGAAAATTTTTTAAAGTAATGTGGCGAATTTAAGACTTGAAGTTTATTCTTTGAAGCTTTATTTAGCAGATAGAAAGTTGTAGTTTTATGTTTTCATTTATGACTCATTTAAATCCTAATTTTGATTTTGATTTTTTTTTTTTTCCCTTGAAATTGATTTACCCAACTCAAAGAAATGTATTTTAATTGAAAAGAAATCCTAAAAACACTCGGACAAGCTGAACTCTTCTTACACATTAAAGATCAAAATGTAAAAAAAATAGCATTATTATCATTATCATTATAAATTATTTAGCTTTCACCATACAGTATTAATTAGAAGTTTCATGTTTCATAAGCTCATCACTCTCTCAATATTCAGAATGTCAGACAGTTTTCTGCTTTGTGTCTGTCAGGTATAAATTAGAGGCTGAACATGCAGTGTACGCAAATATATTTTCATTAATAATAATAACAGAGCTGAACATCCAGTAAACAGAAATGTAAATTTTCTCCTCTGAGATCTTAACCCTGTCCTCTCATCACAGGACGAGGAGTGTCTGAGACCTGGAGATGCCAGCGACTTTACCTTCTTGGAGAAGCTGGAGAACACACTGGGGGGACACCCGCACTTCGTCACGTCAGTCTGATACTCATTCAACCCAAGTTTGGTCTTAGATTAGAAAACCTGAGCTGCTAGGTCACTTCAAGGTGACTTAAGAAGTATGATTAATGTGGCTGATTATTCTCACTCTGTGTGTCTCCCTTCAGTCACAAGCTGGCGGACGGAAAGACCAGGAAGGTGATGGGCCGAGAGGAATTCAGGCTGCTGCACTACGCTGGGGAGGTCAACTATAACGTTAACGGTGTGTGTGCTTTCTGAATGGATTATTTTATCAAAATAAACGGATTCCTTCTTTGATAATCATACTGTATTTACATTTTCATCAAAACTTATAGGGGGAGTTTCTTAAAGAGACGAAGGCCAATTTCAGGGTGTCGTGTTGGGAAGTCAAATTTCTTCTAAGTTATGTTTCATAAAACATAGAAGAAATTATATCAAATGATGCATACAAATTTGATAACATACACGTTACAAGATTATGCTTCAAAATGGCACCAGATGCCTGGAAAATGCATAGGACTGCCATAATATTAGCAATTTATATATTCTAAAATATGAAGGATAAATTACAGATGACTGAAATGATTTCCTTCTGCCAAATTCCAGAATAAGACATCAGATAATTGTACAGTCAATCATTTATTGCTTTTTTCCCTATTTAAATAGTTACATTGAAACATACAATATTTTATGATTTGGTATCGTTGGGTAAAACATTGCTGGGATCTTTGGCTCATTCCTGCTGACAGAACTGATGTTTCATTTTTCCAACTGAGACGATGACTTTGTGATGCTCTTTGTAAATCGTTGCCTCTTTGTAAACACCTTGACTGTATGTTTAGGGTCATCGTCCACTTGAAAGACCCATTTGAGTGTGAGCTTTAACTTCTTGGATGATGTCTTAAAATGTTGCTTCAATATTTTTGGAAAATTGTATTTTGTCATGATGCCATTTATTTTAGGAAGTATATCAGTTTCTCCTGCAGTAAAACAATTATTAGAGACGTCAGAGGATGAGGGAAGTTTTTATCCATCAATATATGTGACCTCCTACTGTAATGTAGGAAGTAGGGAGAGAAGCTGGTACGAGATGTTTTGTGATTAGATGGATAAAACTTTCTTTTTTTCTCCAGGATTTTTGGACAAAAACAACGATCTTCTCTTCAGGAATTTAAAAGAGGTTAGATACTGACTGAATAAAGAACAATGCATTTTCCTGTTCGTTTTTACAGCTTGAGGTGAGTCGATGTGTTTGTATCTGCAGGTTATGTGCATGTCTGAGAACAAGATTCTGACGCAGTGTTTTGACCGAGACGAGCTGAGTGACAAGAAACGTCCAGACACGGTGAGCTATCCTGCACCCTGCATGTGTTTGTGCTCTCATGAAGTTTCTCTGCTGGTTTTGATTGAATGATTTGGTTTTGGTTGAACGCTTCTCAGCATAGTTTCCCACAGCACAATAAACAGCCGTGTGTTTCCCTCTCCGATGCTAAGTGGGCTGTTTGATGGGGATTCTCCTCAGCTGCCTTCGCACTGAGGAATGCCCAGCACGCACACACACACACACACACACACACAAACACACACGCATAATGATGTAGGACACTGTCACAAGCTGGGAGGTTAGCACCCCAGTCCTCCACAGTGAACCCAGTGTCCAGTCGCATCGACCATCGCTGCGCTAACATCGTCCTCCTCTGCGCGACCTAACCTGCTGCTCGCCTCTTTGTCGTTTCCAGCTCTTCTCTTTTTGCCAGTCGCTTCCGCGTCCATCCCTTCCTAACACTCTTAAATCTTTTTTATTTGTCTGTGTCTGCCCCTTCAGGCAGCCACCCAATTCAAAGCCAGTCTGGCGAAACTCATGGAGATCCTCATGTCCAAGGAGCCGTCGTATGTCCGCTGCATCAAGCCCAATGACTCCAAACAATCAAGTAGGGTGTTAATCCTTTCTTCTTTTTTTATTATTTACTGATGTATAATGTATTACTACATTTATCTCGACTTCTTGCTCTTTAGTTGGTTTTAAACTAAAGATGTGGCACAACAAGTGAAAGTAGAATTATATTTTTTGAATGTAGAAATGAAAAAAATTAAGCTTTGCATTATCGTCTTAACATCTAGTTTGACGTTTATTCAGAGACGCATCGATCAGAAATTTGTGACCGGTTTTCTGACTCTGCTCGTCTCACCAATTCTGCTTTCCTTTTTATGAAATTATATAAGTAATAATTAATTGCTTATAGTAGCTGCAGAGGTGACAATATGATAATGTGCGATAGGTCAGAAACTGTAAAACTGTTTTTTACTCTTTTAAAAAAATTATAAAGTGATTAGATATTATATTTTTAACATTAACTAAAAAAATGGCTAGTTACTAAAATACAAGCCTTTGTGCGCAATTTGTGGTGAATGAAGATGCTGAGTTTAAGTTAAATTTCCAGAAGAACATTTCCAAATTCAGCATGTTCTAAAACTGTAGTTTTTTCTCTTGATTTTTCCTACATGCCATGGTAATTTCATTGAAAGTTTTTCCCTCTCTCATTCTCTTGCATCATGAGTTATAACTATATATAGAAGTATTAATAGATTCTTCATTACTTTTATCTATGTGTCTAAGCGACACAGTGAAAGGTCAGAAGAGCTGCAGGTTTCAGACCCTTGACGTAGTAAAAAAAAAAAACAATCCATGATCTCAGCAGAAAAACATTTATCATGTTTAAGTCCAGGGTAATCCATTACCCTGGTTGCTTGTTTTGTGTGAAAATGTGGCATAATGTATTGCGTTATGCATTCACAGATCACACAAAAAGATTTACGTTTGGGCCGTGATCAAACAACATTCAGTGCATCTATACAATGAATATTTTTTCATACAGCTATGTTATTCCAAAATTGTAGAAATTGATTTTTTTATTTAATATTCAGAGTAGTGAAGCCAAATGACATCAGTGGTACTGAAATCATTCTTTAAATCGTGTCAGAGTTTTAAGACGTTTTTGTAAACGCCACTGAAGCAGATCTGGTCCTCGTGATGATGCAGATCTTACCAGTACCGACCCAAACAGTCCGATTTCTGCTGCATCAGGAGAGACAGTATGAGGTTCTGTGTGGCTGCCTTTGTTTTTCTCCACACTTGGCCCTTTGTTATTTCCACACTGTTCCTCTGTCCTCTGTTACTCCTACTGCTGCTGCTCACCATCTACGTACTCCTCTCCCTGCTTCATGTTGTCCAGCTGGCTGATTCATTTCTGCCTCCCTCTCTCTCTCCTCTGTTGCAGGTCGGTTTGATGAGGTGCTGATCCGTCACCAGGTCAAGTATCTGGGACTGATGGAGAACCTGAGGGTGAGGAGGGCTGGATTTGCTTACAGGCGGCGCTATGAGATCTTCCTACAGAGGTGATCAGCCACTCTTTTTTTTTCTTTGTTTTTTTTTTTTTTTTTGTTAAGACACACCAGCAAAACATGGCCAACTGCAGTTTATTTGGATTTAAAGTAACAAGAGGCCCTAAAACAGCTCATTCTGAAAGGAGATCAAAATAGGCAGAACTGACCAAACTAAAATCTCAATATCCAAGAATAATTTTGTGCAAAAAATTTAATAAAAAAAATTTGTATATCGTTACCTGTTCAAGGAAGCATAATAGGTCAACTTTAAAGAACCTGTGGCCAAAGAGACTTTTTTAAAAAAGATCTCCTGTGTCCTCTTCAACATTTAAGCTCCATATCTGAACAACCATGCTGGTGTTTGTGTATTTTGCTTCTTTATGTTTAGGTACAAGTCTCTTTGCCCAGAGACATGGCCTAACTGGAATGGAAAGCTGTCTGATGGTGTGTCCACACTTGTCAAACACATGGGATACAAACCTGAGGAGTACAAACTGGGAAGGTGAGCTGCACAGAAATCTGTGAAAGAGGTTACTGTTAGCACCTTTGTGTGTGTGTGTGTGTGTGTGTGTGTGTGTGTGTGTGGGGGTGTGTGTGTGTGTGTGTGTGTGTTGTTACAAAGAGATCCGGTTGTTCATGTAGAGTAGAAAGTAACGTTTAATTTCTAAACGCAACAGATCCAAAATCTTCATCCGCTTCCCAAAGACTTTGTTTGCCACGGAGGATGCACTGGAGACCAGAAAACACGGTCTTGGTAAGAATCAGGATATTCTGTCGAGATTGATCAACTTTTTCGGTTTTAATTTATTTATTTAAATTTCTTTCCTGTCTTACAGCGACCAAGCTACAGGCGGGATGGAAAGGCTACTGCCAGAAGACCAAATTCCAAAAACTAAGGACCTCAGGTCAGGAAGCCACCTTTTCTACAACTCTTATGTAGAAAGACATGTAGAAATGTGTAATTAATGTGTTTAATTTCACATTAAACAACAGTTAAATATCATTGGTCCAATTAATTTATTTTTCTGTCCCAACCAGCCATTGCGATCCAGGCGTGGTGGCGGGGCGTCCTGGCGAGGAGGAAGGCCCAGCGCCGGCGACAGGCAGCTAACACTATACGCAGGTATGAGACAATACAGAAGTATGTCAGAATATAAAACAGGCGTAAGGAAGATGAATATTTTTATTTTAAAGCCATCTTGTTGCTTGGACTGATTATATCGTCATATCCTCGTTTTCTTCAGGTTTATCAAAGGCTTCATCTACCGACACAAAGAACGCTGTCCAGAGAACGAGTATTTCCTGGACTACGTGCGTTATTCCTTCCTCATGAATCTGCACAAGAACCTTCCCAAGAACGTCCTCGACAAAAGCTGGCCCACACCTCCGGCTGCTCTGACTGAGGTGGGAATCTGGATTTGTTCAACTACAGATATTCTTAATATAACATATAGACAGCACGCTTGACGTAATCATTTCTTTACATCTTAAATAAAGAGAAAACACTAAACAATAAACTAAGTCAAGGAAAACTTACTGTCTCTTATAAATCAGATGCAGTGCCCTGCACAAATCTTCATACCCTTTGAACTTTTTTTGTGATGTTATAGCTACTAACCTACCAAAACATGGTCAACTAAAAAGACCATTGTAAGAAAAACATTATTCCAAGAACCAGCAAAGTTTTAGTGGGCTCTACTTTGTGTTAGTCTATCACATAAATTCTTAATAAAATACAGCGGAGTCTGTGTTTGTAATTTCAAAAAATGTGAATGTTTATGGGAGGTGAATTCTTTTACACAGCACTTTTATGCAATGTTGTGAAAACCTTGCCTGTGTTTTAAGGCATCAGAGCTTCTGCGCAAGATGTGCATGCAGAACATGGTGTGGAGTTACTGCAAGAAGATCAGCTCTGAGTGGAAACACCAGGTGAGAAATGTCACCAGTCAAAACCTTCGCTGTAGAATCTATACTTTGTGTTTGCTGCTTTTTGAATTCGCTCAATTATTCATCTCTGGTTTATATTTAATTAGATGGAGCAGAAAATGATTGCAAGCGAGATCTTCAAGGACAAGAAGGACAACTACCCACAGAGTGTTCCCAAGCTGTTTGTCGGCACAAGACTCAGTAAGACCTCATCATTCAGACGATGCCAATTTTTATCCAGTATTTGATCTAATTCAGCTTTTTCTGTTGCTGCTCAGATGGAGAGGATATCAACCCCAAAGCAATACAAGCTCTGGGCAATGAGAAAATGAAGGTCAGTGAAGCCTTTATTTGTTTTCATACTGCTGAAGCGTTCTGCTTTTATGCTGACGTGTCTCTGCTGTAATCTCAGTATGCAGTGCCGGTCACCAAGTACGACAGGAAGGGCTACAAGTCTCGGTCCCGGCAGCTGCTCCTCACCTCCAACAGCGCCATCATCGTCGAGGAGGGCAAACTCAAACAGCGCATCGATTATGGAGCCCTGAAAGGTGAGAAATGCCTCTAAGGAGAAATAAATCTGAGGATTAGATGGAAAATGATCAACCTGAACCAGGATCTGATTTATTGTCATTATTGTTGTGTTTCAGGCATCTCAGCCAGCTCTCTCAGTGACGGTTTGTTTGTTCTGCATGTGCCCAGTGAGGACAACAAACAAAAGGTGAGACCAAAGACGAGTCACAAAAGCTTTCTGAGAATGTTTCTCATTTCATTTGTGTGAAAATGCTAAATGTGTGTGTGCCTGTTTACACGCAGGGGGACGTGGTTTTGCAGAGCGACCATGTAATCGAGACCCTGACTAAGATCGCCATCTGTGCCGACAAAATTAACAGCATCAACATCAATCAGGGCAGGTGAGAGTCAGAACAGATGCAGCAGAACTAGCATTAAATGTGTGTTCACAACGAGCTTTGATCAGCTATGAATTGATAGTTTCATTTCCATTAGAAAATCAAAAAATAGCCTGTGTTAATCTTGGATTTTCTCAGATTGGTGATGCATAGAGACATCACAAAAATCCACGTCACTGCAAAACGTTAATCATGTTACCAGTTAAATTGGGTATTTTGTTGTTGTTTTTCTGTGTTTAACTTATGTGAGAATTGTCCAGTAAAGTGTAATTCAGCTTTTATATTTTGACTTATCAATGTGAATTGTTTGTGAGCTCCTACAGCAAGCCCTCTGAATGTTGTTTTCCTCTGATGAGAAATCAAAATAACTCCCTCTAGTGGTTGTAGGAGGATTTAAATTCTTCCAGTTTTTCTCAAATTTTCCCACATCCAGAATAAGATTCTAATAATACCAAAGACGATGTATGAATACGTTGCAAGTTTGATCACACGTTTATTTTGCTGGAGTTTCACTTGTGACCACATCGTGTGTTTGTGACTGTTTCCTGTATAGCAGCAGAGAAAATAAATGATAAATTTGCACACTCTGTTTCCTGCTGTAACTCCGTTTATCGTCTGTTTTGCTCCTGCAGCATAAAGTTTACTGCAGGTAATGGGAAAGAAGGAATTATAGACTTCACGCCCGGGTCAGAACTACACGTGGAAAAGGCGAAGAACGGACACTTGTCTGTGGTGAGAGAGGATTTTTCTTTTCTGTTTACATCCCATCATAGACATATGACAGTCTGATGTTTAAAGAAAAGTACTCTGAGTTTTTCCCAGCTGCGTCTGACTCTAATTGCTGTGAATCTTTATTCACATCCTGCTGAGCTTTGACTTCGTTTTTTGTTCCCCAGACGGCTCCGAGACTGAACTCCAGATGATGGCCACCCTGACCGGACGTAGCAGGAACCCCCTAAGCTCCTCATCCTCCAATCACACGAACGCAGACATCGCTCTGCCTTAGCCAATCAGACGCCACCTCTCTCTTCATTTGCGGGCTTGTGCATACAATTAAAATTTTAAACCAAAAAACAAATAAAAATCTAGCTAAACAAATTGATATATTTATGTTTATATATAATATTTTTGAGATTAATACTTTTGCTGTTTGAATATTCTGATTTTATGAATATATATATATAAATATATATATGTATAAGGCCAAGGAATAACAAATATTTCTGGTGCATTTTTCTTGCATCCTGCCTGCTTATTGTGCTTTATTCAGGAGCGAGAACACAGTGAGCGACAGACTAGATTCAGACACCAAGGAGAACAGTTTCTGGAGAAAATCAGAGTAACCTGTTGCTGTTTTTATTATTTGCTTTCTAATTCTAAATTGCTTAATTTCTGCTTCTCTGGACAAGATGATTTATTGTTATGAAGGTGTACAGATC
The DNA here is from genome assembly GCA_911649635.1 of Poeciliopsis gracilis. Taxonomy (NCBI): domain Eukaryota; kingdom Metazoa; phylum Chordata; class Actinopteri; order Cyprinodontiformes; family Poeciliidae; genus Poeciliopsis; species Poeciliopsis gracilis. The sequence continues at coordinate 2,928,497 of CAJVRI010000884.1, read as the reverse complement.
AACGCTGGAAGCATGGAGAGGGGATGAGGAAGGGCAAAGCGGTGAGAAAAAGAAGTTCATCAGTAGGCCTAGAACACAGAAACAGCTGCTGTAGTTTGCTGAAAAGGCTGCATGAAGATGACCAAAGTAAGTGAGATATGTATAAGAGAACGGTGGAAAAAAGCACGATAAAGCACAGCCATGTTTTACCTTTTGCCTGGTTTTTATTTGCATTGGTTAATTTCTTCAGGACAGTTCCTCAGTTGTTTTAACAACTCTGAAAACTCTTGCACTCAACAGAGAAGAGATTTGTTCTCACAAAGTTAATGTTTGACTAAAACTTAAATTGCAGCTTCAGTCTCGCTGTCCTCCTTATCCTCAATGCCTGAACTGGTCTAATGGGAACATCTGGCTGGAGTCTGAGCAACGTGTACAAACAACAGCAGTAATTAATTTTGACACATTTTCATCTTGTGTATCTGTATTTCCAGAGACAAGCTCATTTCTGGCTCCAGACTATATTTTGTAACTTTAGGGACTCCACCTTTTTAGCTAAACTTCTCACAAACAAACACCAAAATCCTCCTTTTGACAAGTGAATGATATAAATATGTTGTAAAAATGTTTTCTTTTTAAGGGATTAGTTTCACATTTTGGGTGAAGATTTGATAAAGCCACGCTGTCATTTGTCCAATCTAAAGAAGCTACATACTAGAGGTAGTTTCTCTAGCCTTCTTCATAAAAGAAAGCTAGTATAAACGTCTCTGTTAGCATCAGGCTCATCATTGACACAAATATTAACTAGAACAGTTTTTATGACACAGCAGTCTGTCGAAGCCCAGCTGCTCTGGAGAGAAAAGAAATGAGAGGAAATACTGGCACGAAAAATTCATAGCTTGGAGTTTTTGGCAGAGGATTTGTCTAGTTTTTAATCTCAGGCACCCAGAGAACAAGTTCTGCAACAACCAACGCTGTCTAACTCCAGCTCTGACCTCTTTTAGACCACAGACTGGTGGTGAAAAACTTCTCAAACAAATCTCAGAGTATATACATAGCCTATATATATAAATATATATATATTTCACATTTTATCCAACATTCACTCCATGATAGAACTCTTGGTCTGCATCATGGTTCCACGATATTAGACTGTGCCGCTGCACTTATTAGCCAAAGATCTGGTTGATTTCTTGTGATTCAGTGTTGTATAATTAATATGCTAAATTGTGTCTGTAATGAATGTCCTGTTTGTTTCTCTGGGGGGAGAGGTTTGTAGATGTACAGTTTGTGATGTCTGTTATAAAAGAGCGGTTCAAACAGAGAGAGGTTTGATGAAGGAAGGGAAAAAAGCTTTTAATGATGTTTAATGGACCCTTTGTGTTCATGTGCCTTCTTTGAGTCAGCCTGATAGAAATCCCTCTCTGACCGTCTGATGTGCTCCTTTGTACAAGCTTTATTCAAACCAAGTCCAATGTTTGTTGATTTACAGATACACTCCTGCTTTCAGGCTCATTTTACTGTACAACCAATGTATAACTATGCCAACACACTAAATAATACTTATAATTTGAATAAATAAATTTTTGAAAAATAATACTAGCTTGCGAGTGTTTGTTTGGGGATTTTTACTTACTTAGCCATTTGAGTTTTTAAAAATTGGGAGCTTAGTGAAACTGTTTAGTGACAATAGTTTAGTTTCTAAGACTGAGACATCAATGCAGTTCAAAATCTAATCATATGGTTTTTTGGACTTTCCACAATGACTCTTAATGAATTGGCTTAAAAGGTGCAGAATAAATACATATTTCAAAAAAAAATCTAGATATAACAAATGCAGATTTTAACAGGTTTTCTTTTAGTATTTCCCATATAAATGTTGCTTTGAATTTGCAGTAATATTTGTTTTCTCATTATCAAGTTTTTTTTAAAGAAATTGTACCAGTTCTCGCTTTAAGATTTTATGTTTTTCTGTGTTTAAAAACCCCCCAAATAGAAATAAATCCAAGCCATTTAAAAAGACCACAAATTTCCTGAAATAAACGTATGGTATTTTGAAAAAGTTAAAGTTGTAGAAGTAAGAAGTTGTCTTCACAAAAGGATCATAACATTTCGCTGCTCTTAATGACTTATTTAACTCGACTGGAGCAAACTTGGTTTGTAAAGGCTGCAGACTCCTGTCTTAAAGGGTCTTTGGCCTGAAAGGTCAGTCAGGTTCCCTGCTGTCTTGTCAACAGAAAACAGAGGGCACGCACTCAGCACAAGGGGGCGCCAAATCATTTCATGACGAGAAAGGCAACAACAAAACTCCTTCCATCTCTTCCAAAAACACTTGAGTTTATCCAGAATCTTTGTTTTGATTCTGGACAAACTCCGTGTTATGACAGTGCTTATTGACAATAAATCTTATACCATCTAAACATCTGTTGTCTGGCATTTCTGTAAACACAACTTTAGTTTGGAAAGGTTCATCTGGAAAAAATCAGAAGACAATGTTTGAAGGACGGACAAAATGAAGTAGAATTTGATTTGCTTTAGAAATAAAATTCTGAAAAATGTGGCATCCATTTGTTTTCCTCTCTTTCATTATGTAAATCTAATAGAAACACACCAAAAACTAGCTGAGGTTGTGGTTGCAAACAATTGTGGTCCAACAAATGACTGACATTTTTTAAGATTCTGAATATAAAAAGATAACATTGAAAAACACGATTTTTTTTTTTCCACTTTGCAAGTATGTGGTAGATGGTGTTCTCCCACATCATCCCTCTAAAATACGCTGCAGTTCTTGGTTGCAAAAATACATCCAGGGTGTTGATATTTTTGCACGGTTTTCCAGTATTGAATTTCGTGTTTATTAAGTGGCCGCTAGATGGCCACTTTGGGACAGACTTGTCTTCACCCCCTCTTTCTCTTCCAGGCTGAACATGTGTACCCTGAATTCTAGGAACTACACTTCTGGTATGAAGAAGCGATGTAAACAGGGTGTCAACTCACAAGACGGTGGGAGTTTTAGCAGCAGCAGCACAGGGAAGTGTTTACAAGTGTCGGAATAAACTAAAACAATACAAACCACATTGGATGCTTAAAGTATGAAAAATAAAAATAAGCAAAGTGTGTGTAAAGTCAGCTGCAGAGTCCATAGATTAAAGAAGTCCCTTTTGTGCAATAGAAGAATTTAGTTTTTCTTGGTGTGTTTAATAACCAGCTGTCTTTGTTGAAGTTTCCTGATTTGGTAAATATTTTTAAAAACACAGGGTATAATTTTTTATTTATTTTTTGCTTTGATTTAAAAGTTGTTTTGGTTCGGATAATTATCCCTTCAGCCAGTCATTCTCAAAAAACCGTTTCTCCACGCGACACAAAAACATTGGGAAACACCGCACACATGTAACCTGGTTGGTTGAGGGTGGTCTCTCAGCCCCACCGCGGACCAATACGGAGGCTCGGTTGTTTGTGCGCCGCCGCTGCAGCTGATATAAAAACAGCAGCAATGAAAGAAGAACCAAAATTACAGAAACCAAGTGAGAGAAGAAAAGCGAGCTGACATCCCCGCAGGTCACCGTCCATCCCTGTTTGGTCTGTTTGTCAGCGAGGGACACCCGGAGCCGCGGAGACAGGGCTGAAGGAGCTGTCCCGCTTGTCCCACCCCGAGCATCCCCGCGCTCAGGTGAGGCTGTCCGCATTCACACGCGCGCACACACACACACAAACACACACACACACACAGCGGAGCCCCGACAGAAGAGTACAGGATGTCTCCTAATGCGGCTGGTTTTGAAAAAGCACAGTGGAATAAAATTAGGGGCATTTTGCGTCTTTCTGGTCACCCCTGAGTCGCTTCCTCTTCATCTCTGCTTCATGGTTACGTTAAATGACGGTGCAACAGTCCGAAAACACTGCATGAACTTCAGGACTGTGGCTGTTTATCTGCACAGACAGCTCCCGCTTTTTTGGTCTTTAACATTATTAACTATAGGAAAAAATATATATATACTGCGGTAAAATTATCTCACTGTCGCCATTTTTAGTTATAGAGGCTGACAGATAGTGGGACTCTGGAAGTCAGACATTTTTCAGTGTTGCATTGAAGTTATTTGTTAAATGCAGAAGAAAGAGCGAATTGTGTATTTTAAAAACGTAAGCATGTAACTCTGTATAATTGAAATTGGCTGCGTTTCGCTGCCCGTGATGAACTGTCTTTGTTCAGGAGGAGGATGTTTTGCTCGCTGCTGTTGTTATCGCTGAACAGCTGAGCGCTTTAATTGCTCCATCAAGACGCAAAGAAATCCTGCAAAAGCTAAGAAATAATTTCACAATAAAAGCATCGACATCCAATGAATAATCCCACGAACAACGACACGTAAATTAAAATGCATCTGCTTCTTTTTAAGAGTGATGCAATGTGGCGTCGAGGCTCTACACCATATATTTGTATTCGCTTTAGGAAATAAGAAATGCGTGTTTCTGTCATTAAAACATCCTCGGCGGAAGCGCTGTGTTTTCGTCGTCGTTAACTTCACAGAGGAAGCGACGGATGGGTGTGATGAGGGGAGGAAGGGGGGGCCATTGTGCAGATGATTTCAGTCCAGTTCAGACCAGTTTTAAGGCAGCGTTTCCTCCAGCTCTGTATTCCTTAATTGTTCTCACAGCGATAAAGGGTATGCCAAACGAGAGGAAAATGGCGCCTTTGTGATTTTATATGTTGCTTATTGCTCACATGGGGGAGACGAAAAGTTACTTTATGCAGAAACGCGCGCACACAAAGGGTGCACTGATTTTCTGCTGACAAAATGCTTTGTTGAAAACTGTACTATTTTTGTTTTTAATCACGAGCCTTACCTGTTAATGCAGTTAAACTAGTGCTTTCTTTACACCTACACTGTGATTGCTGCGGTTGCCAGCATCTCCGCGGCAGCGCTCGTGCACAGCCACAGAGCAGTCTCGCGCCCTACCGGTTCGAACTGGCTTCAGCTCGCGCTGCATTCACGTTCAGTGCAGTTTCCAGTAAACAACACGTTTTCTCCTAAAGAAGAAAAATCCCCTGCACTCAGTCGTTCTGTATTTTCTTTAAGTGCACATGCAAGTTTCACGCTTCGTGGATATAACATTAAAATAAAATGCGATAAGCTTTAAAGTGGAGTGTTTTTTCATGACGGAATTACGGTGCCAGCTTTTTATCTCGCTGACCTCGAGAGCCGCTCTTTCACCGAGTGCGGCTTCGCTGATTTAAAACGAGAAAGCCAATTCTGTACTTGAGTATTTGAGGCGTAGGCGCTAACAGTCGCAGCCTTTTTTTTTGTCAGTAAAAGTTCTCGGTGCAACCTTTTCCCATCAGTCAAGAATGCAGCAACCGACTCACGTGTAGTAACTTCAAGCCATGTCCCCAGCAGCCAATAAGCGAAGAGATAATAAACTTTGCAGCCAATCGGATATCTATGTGGGCGTAGTAATAAATATTTAAAGGTGGGGTTTGAGGCTTCGGTTGTTTGTTGTTCTCCTCCATCATTACAGTGCTGAGAACAAAGAGTTGAACTTGGGAGTTGCGTAAAAAGTCATCTGAAGGTTGTTGTTGTTCAGGCAGTTTGAAAACATGCAATATATTATTTAGTTAAAATAATCCCAAGTATTTGTTCTAGAAATCTTTTGCAAGAGGCCATACTACAATTCTTGAATTATCCCTCATTTTGATGCAAAACAGTTTTCCATTAAGACACCAAGTTAAATTTGTTAATTTGATTATTAACAAATAGTACTTCATGTAAGGAGAATCTTTTAAAACTTCAATAGATCATTGATGCAGAAAGGAAGTTGGTTTGAGTTAATCAGTCAATTATAACACCCCAATTCAGTTTTTGGGAAAAAGCTAAAATTACATTCAGTTGTATATACAATTTTCATATTTTAGTGACTACTAATTTCTATAATTCAGAAAAATATTGAACTCCAAATATAAATGAGTTGACATGAGAATGGTTTAAATACAAAATGAAGGTGTATACGGACAAAATGTGGATATGAATTTGCAAAATGGGAAATTAATGCTGTTGCTCCAAGAAACTTGCTTCAAATCCCAAATAATAAATAAATTAAGTCTCTCGATTCCAGTTACTCACTGGGTCACTTAGGTTTGTTACAAATGAAGCCAAATCATCTCTCTCCACTCCATAGTTTTCTTTTAAGAGCAGGGGAGAAAAAATATTATAAATGGGAATTACTGTAGCACAAACTGATGACCTAAAAAACATGGATTCACCTGGTTTTAATAGGAAAAGTGAGATCAGAGCTTCTCTTGTCGACATTTTGACATATTTTAATGTGATTCTGACTCATCTTCTGCTCTGTCTATTCCTCTTGTCTTTAAGGCACCTGTAGCCTCCCTTAGATCAGGTCCGGTCAGTTTGCCTCCAGGCTAGCAGAAATGGCTCCAACCCTCGCCACAGCTTTCAGACGCCGCTGGTGGATGGCCGTCACGGCGGTCATTGAAAACCTGCTCTTCTCTGCTGTGCTGCTCGGCTGGTCGTCCCTGCTCATCATGCTGAAGTCTGAGGGCTTCTATTCCTACATGTGCAAAGTTCCAGGTGTGTCTGCCTTTACCTGAGTTATCATTTATGACCAGGGGGTTAGATTGGTGCAGATGTCTTTCTTTGTTATGTCTAATGCAGTATTATGAAGTTATCAGATTAATAAATGACATCAATTTTGGTTGTTTGTGATGCATTAGAAATCTACAGGCAGTGCTGCAAAAAGTGGGTATTCACTGTACGCAGTTGCGCCCCTGTCTACAGGCAGAGCTTTTTGTGTATTTTAATTGCGGCCAGCCTGTTTTCATTCTCTATCTTCCCAAAAAACACGGTCTGGATTTAATTTAGAGTTTGCTAGTTATTTTTATGGAGCTTGCATAAAGCAACAATGAGAGAACCATCCCAGCAGGCCTGTTGCAACACCTGCTGGTTGAATTTCTGCAGGTTTTGGGGCAAACCACACTGATTTTTCTGTCATTTTACCAGCAAGTATCCTGAGGTGTGATGAAATCAGATTTATCAGCAAACTTATGAGCACTCTTATTTAGTTAGCATCTTGAATTACAATGAACTGCCTCTAAATAAGCTTAATACAGAGCTCTGAATGGTCAAATAAAACAAAAATAATTTAATTATCATTTCTTTCTGTCCCTTGCTCACTATGATCAAAGGATATGTGGCTGCACTCAGGGGGCTTTTATCAGGATTTAAAGAGGTTTTGTCTTGGTGTTTTTGTGCAAGTGCAACAGGATATAAAATAAAAGCTGGTCTAGCTCCATCAAAGACATGATCTCTGGCTTAGCAGATTTCTTTCATCCTCCTACTGTATTTTTATTTATTTATTTTTGATGCATTTTTCACAGTTTTGCAAATGGAGAAAGATAGAAACGCAATCTGCTATTTGTGTGAAATAATTACATTTCTCTCACCTATAAAACATACTGGCATGACTTATTGTGATTTCATCTCAGTTACCTGCTCTAAATGAAAATGTGCATCACCGTCATTGTTCTATGAGCTGTGTAACAAGCAGACCTTTGTTCCACTAACGTAACTGTAAAATCAGCAGAGCTTTACTGGAAAAGAAACTGCTGGGTCCTTTCTATCCTTTACTCTCAGATGACTCTCTGACCTTCAGCTAAATTGCTTTTAGCTATTCTCCACTTCAATTTGCTGTCTACTTCAGTGCCATGTGATGACGCAGTGGAAAAAACATTAAGATTTGATTAATAAAGAAAACCATTTAAAGCCAACAGAAGTACAACGCCTCCACTAATTAATATTTTCCAGCAAAAAGTTTACTGAAAATGTTCCCTTCAGTTGAAACCTACAAAAATGCTTTATGGAAGGTTTACAATAAAGCATTATTGTAAACATACAAGTCTGCCTAAAAAAATCAGTCACAAACCACAAAAAGAAAAGTAGCACCTGAATAATAATATGATCTTCGTATGACTGACAGATTACAGTGACTCAACCTACAAAAGTTCACATCACTCCAGTGTCTGTAGATCTAAGATAGCAAGAAATGTCACAGTATATATGCTTGTGGATGGTGCTACTGGCTTTTTACTAACTCATAATAACCTCTGTGAATGTATACGCATGCATAATTGTGCAGCATATCTGCAGCTTTTTGGTTTTCCTAATACTTCCCTAGAACATTGTTTTGTCAGCCTATCTAAAGCCTAGCCTTGAAACCACCACTCTGCCACATTTAAGCCTTAAAATCGCAGTTTTTTGGGGAAGTCTGACTGACACCAGTGGAAGTCTAGTCTGGGATTTCTGTTGTAGTCAGCTGTCAACTAAAGCCCCAAGACATTTACAGCTGACCTAAATTTTCAAGGCGTACGACTGCAAGACCGTTCTAAGATTTGACTTAGAGTGAAATAATTAAAAGGATGTAAGATTCAGTCACAGAATGAGCAGAAAAACAACCTGCACACATCATGGGCTGCATTTATGGTTTGTTTTCTTGTACCTCTTAGTGTCTATTTCTACTTTGTGGCCTTGCTGTCATGCTTGTTTAAGCATGACAGCATGCTTAAACAAGCATGCTGTTTAAGCTAAAGAGACTGTTAAGTTGATGAGTTAAGGTAACGTAATGACTGCAGTCTTGATGAGACCACAGTCATGAGTGCTGCGGTCTCGTTTTGTGGTTGTTCTGCCGGTGTCCCGCTTATCTGTGTTAAAGGTTAAACAATGCATAACACTTTATGTTTCTAACTTGACTCATGAAGCAAGCTCTGTGTCATCTCAGAGTGTCCCTCATTGCTCTAATATTTATCATCAGTCATATGAAAAGCTTGTTTCTGACGAAAAGAAGAAGGTGTTTAACCAAGGACAAACATGGAACATTTGAATGGTTAAAATGTCTGTTTCTATGTGGGCTTTCAGATAACTGTCTAGTAAGTCCTTTATTAATTTGCATAATGACTATATTCTTGTGTACAGCACTTTGTCAGAACAGAAGCCTGTTTCTGGGAGGTTTTCCTCCCTCTGTTGTTTATTAAAACAACCATTGTTAAGTTTATCTCTTGGACATCTCCCCTCTGACTGTGTCTCTGTCACATCATTGTTTCAACTGTTACTGTGAGCGGTATCTCTGGGCTTTCTATTGGCACAATTTCCTCATGATTAATCCAAATGTGCACGACAAAGCTGTGGAAGAAAAGGTCACGTGAAGAGACAGACTCGCTGGTTTTTCTTCATGGTGTTGACATGAGAGTTCGCTAAAGTTTAGTGTATGCAGTAAACACAGAAAGACCTTTCACTGAGGAGGATTGATTCTGCCTGGTCTTTGTGTGTTTGTGTGTGTGTGTGCAGGGTTCTTCCCCTATTGACTCAGGTTTGCTGCAATCATTTGATTAGTCAGCAGGCGGAGCCGCCGAGGGACAGATGCTGCTGGTTGTCTTTAGCCACACAGTCAGCACTTAATGCTCAAAAACACTTCAGATACCAGATTTCCTGGGAGAACAAGTCATCCAGCTGATGCTGAAAAGTTTCCATTTTAAACTCCCCTCACCTAAGTTTTGGAAATACCAAGTGGATACACTTAATTAAACTTTGTTAGTGCTAAGATGCTGTTTAAAGTATGAAATGTCTGAACATTTGACACAGCAAAATCTGTTCTACCTTATGAAGGTAGTCTGTGATTTAAAAAGTAAAAGTTGTACCCCTTCACACCAAATTCTCAATCCGATTAAGAATTTGTTGCAAAATTTTACAAAATATATTTACAGGTGCTATCCATCCTATCTGACTACAAGACAAGTGACTACATTTGACGGAATATCGAGGGAAGGCACTTCCTCATATTTATATCAGTCAATTTCCTGGGTTCTGATGGCTGGTCACCTTGGTTCTGCTTTGGCTGTGGGAACTAAAAATCAGCCTGCCAAAATCCACCGTTCTCACATCCCTCTGTGAATTTATGCATCCGCATTCAAACACTGCAGCAGTCAGATATTCATTATGTCTAGTTAGCCTTTCGCCTACTTCAACCTTTCTAAACACAAACAAGTTTTCCACTTCAGGAAGTATTTCATCTGACATCTGAGCTTCCTGTTGCTCTGAACCCACCCACAGCTCCCTTTTCCAGAAGGCTGCTGGCGTCAACATCTTCCCTGTCCTGTTTCACTGTGAGCTGACTCAGCGAAGAGAGAAACCAACGTTATGTTCTCTGCCCGAGCACAGAGAGGAAACTTGGTTTCAGATGTGTTCTTCATTAGATAAAGTCAAGAGCTCAGTTGCTCTTGACAGCTAAGCTCTTAACTGGAATACAATTGTCTCTAGAAAATTGTTTCCCTGCATTTGGAGGAGCTGTGATATGTAGATTCTCCATGAGGCTCTCTGACATTTGTGTAGCAAGCAAGTCAAGGTGGGGGATGAGCTGTTCCCCTGTCGGCTGTGTTCTCAGCACACCATCTATCTGTTTATACCAACAGATTTTGACATACAGATAGAGCATCAGGACAGAAATAGACTCCAAATGAACTCAGTGGACTGTGTTTACCAGTAATTCAGCTGAGGGAGTGACACAGAAAGTTCCCTCCACCATGCCAAAGTTCAGACGATGACTATTTCTGGGGGCTGTTTACCCAGGTTTGAGTTTTCCCCCCTCTGGATTGTTTACTCAACCTTTAATTCATTGGTTTTTCAATCAGCTAGTCGGCTGTAAGGGACATTGGCAGTGAGGTAACAGAAGTTTGGTCCCCAGTAAGCGATACTTGAAATGTATACCATTGAAATGTCTGAAAGCTAAAATATTACCAACATGTCCTGAGAGTGTATCAGCACCAGGTAATACTACAGTTTGGTATTTCAGGGTTAAAATACCATGTGAAAATGAATAGTAATGCAACAAGTATTTTAAAGGTGACCTATTATGCTTCCTTGAACAGGTTAGAATAGGTCTGTGGGCTTCACAAAACATGTGCATTACATTCTCTGCACACAACTATTCTTAGAGGAGACCTAAGTCTGCTCAGTTCTGCCTATTTTGAACGTTTTTCAAACGAGCGATTCTGGGCCGTCTTGACCCTTAAACTCCAAATAAGCTACCACGCCCTCCGAATCAATGTTTACACTCACCCTTGAAAATGGCTGCAAACAGATGAGTAATTATACAACCTTACATCTTTGAAAAGCATTAACAGATCCTCCTGCTAGGTAGTTAGCTAGGTGAGTCTATACTGGGCTGCCTCGGGTTGCTAAATAATGCTGCAGTGGTCAATTGTGATTTAGGATTTTGGGAAGGCTCATTTTCCAGACACCAAAAAACAGTAACTGATTGCCAGCAAAGTGCTGGGAGTGCGTGTGTGTGTGTGTGTGTGCTTGGGTTGTTTTAGAAGCAATTGAGATGAAAATGTAACAGTAAAAAATATGTACATTAACATGTAAAGAATTTTTTTTTCCCCTTGTTCCTTTCTTGCAGAAAACACGACCAACCTCAACATCTCCAACTCATCCCAGTCTCAGGCTGACGATAAGGCAGAGGAGTTCCTGCTGATGAATAACTGGCTTATCTGCAAAGACCAGGATGAGATGCTGAATCTGGCCTTCACTGTGGGCTCCTTTCTGCTGTCAGCCATTACTCTGCCTCTGGGCATTGTCATGGACAAGTATGGCCCACGTAAACTAAGACTTCTAGGAAGGTGAGGATGGAGAAGGAACTCCCTCTTCATTAAAAATGTCATCTTCTTCTCATGTATAACTAAAACTTTGTATTCCCAGTGCCTGCTTCGCCTTGTCCTGCCTCCTAATTGCTTATGGTGCCAGCAATCCTAACGGTGCGTATCTTGTTGTGTTCTGTTTGGTCCTCCATGATCCCAAATATCTACATTTCATTCAGTCAAGCCAGATTTGGCTAATCTGTCCTGTTTTATTGTCAGATCTTTCCATCCTGATCTTCTTTGCTCTGGCGATGAATGGCTTTGGAGGCATGTGTATGACCTTTACCTCTCTGACGGTAAGAACAAGTTACATTTTCCTGTTTTAGTTACACTTATAAGTGCAAATGCAGAGGAGACCTAATTAGAGAGGCAAAAAGGTTTTACTTATTTGTTTTTCCTCTGTCCTAAAAACAATGATTTTGTTAGAATGTGTAACAATACATTCACAACAGGGCTCCAGATTCTGTTCTCAAGGGGAAATATTGTGACTCTCCCAAGTAAAATGGCAAAAATTTGGAGTTTATTGTTTTAGGATGTTGCAGTGAACATTTCATGATCTAATCATAAGGATGCTTGTTGTAAAACTCAAAGGGTTCTCCCACAGTTCTTTTCTTTAAACATATTCATGCAATTTGTAAATTGAAAGATAAAATATTTCAAAGTTGTAGAACAATTAATGTCTGCTCAATAAAACCAGTCCGTGGAAACAGTACAGAATATAAGGTCTATTTTCTATCTATTGTCTGGTTGGGGTTACAGCTGACTAGGAATCTAGTGAAATTTTTTTGAAGCTTTAACCTGCTAATCCTGTGACTGTTTCCAATTTCCATTTAAGGAATTTAATTTAAAAAAGATATAAAGAGACATTGTTTTCTTTTTCTACAATTCCTTTGATGTAAATTCATCAAATATATTGGGAGTGCTGGTGATGTCAAGCTATTGTGATTGAGAGTTCTCGGTGTAAATCAAGATAAGAAAGGAATAAAAGTTCATTTGTTCACCTTTCCTGTTATTCAAATTTTTAATCTCTCGCAGATTGAGTAAATTGCAGACATGTCTTAAAATACTTTAGAAAGTGTAATTTTCTTGTATATTGTCTTATTAAAAGAAGAAGCAGAACAGGAGAAGTAGTGGGACAGGAGAGTGCATTAGTCCACGTTTAAGGAATCGGGAAGATGGAGAGACGTAGTTTAGATAGGATGAGATGAGAAGATGCATGAGGGATTGTGGTGCAGAATTGTTTAGAAAGGGAAGAGCAGAAGTGTGCATAGTAGAGCAGTTTACTGATCAGCAGATATGGTGGCTGGGATGATATCATCACTCAGATTGTGCTGCATCATAGGAGATACCATGTGAGGATGGAGGCAGCTTCAGCTATCTATTTTTCACTGCTGTGGTTTGAAGCCAGAAAACTCTTCATTACTAATTCATTCACAGACAGAACACAGATTATTGTATTTTGCCAGATGCATATCGACCTTAATAGCACACAACAATATGAGAGTTACACTTAACATAAAATCTGTATTTGGGTTTGTGGTACATTGTTTCTGCCTGATATCACTTTCCTTGAACTGTGGCAGAATGGCCATTCTGTTTGTCACAACACACACACACACACACACATGTACATGCACGCATACACACACACTCAGAGACATACTTGCAAGGAAGATCCAAACAGGAAGCTGCAGCAAGAGAATTTTCCACCCAGTTCTGCTGTTATGCTGGAACTTGAATTAACACACACTCATCCGTGTTTCTCAATCTGTCTTGTTCTGCCACTCCCCGCCTCCCAATCTTGGATTTGTTTTCCTCCTCTCCTGCTTTTAGCCTGCTCTGTCTTGTCGAGGTGGGACCCACATGCAGCTGTTAAAAGCATGTCACGGGTACGCAACAGTTTGTGCATGCTGCTGTGTGTGCAGGTGTGTCTGCACAGGCTGTGGTTTACAGCTTCCTATTGGTCCTGGAAAAATGTTCTAATTAGTTGCAGTTTTTATTTGTTTCTATTAAACGTAGCCAACAGTGACAGCTTTAACAACCTTTTCTGTCATTTATGTGAATGGATCTCCGAATCCAGCATCATCATTAGTTAGAGTTAGTCAAACGTTGCAGAAATGTAGTCTTTCTCTCTTGGATTATTTTCTACCCTGTCTGTTATTTTCCCAATCATCACTTCCTCATCCTCCCCTCTCTTTGGCCACATTTAGTCTCTAAGGAAAAAATGGATTGTATTTGGATGGAAGGACGTTCTATTCTGTTTGTGCAAAAACGCACCTTCTTTTTTTCATTAAATAAACTCAAATAGAAGCCCCTCTATCTATGCTGGTAACGGTAGACATTTAGTACATTCGTGCGTCCTCACTGCAACACGTGAGGCTCTGTCTGTTACCCAGCACCAACCATATTTCATATGTATGGACCGTGTGAAATGGTCCCAAGAGTGATCATCTTCCTCACACCCTTTTGATGAAGCAGAAGCTGATATGGTTCTAAGACATCCAAAGTATTTATGAATGAGCTCCAAAGTAGAAGGAGCTGGAAGAAGTTAGTCGTTATATTAAGGATGTAAGGGTTGGATAGAGGAACCAAAGAGTTATGACGGCTGTAATCTCATGCGGAATCCTTGCAGTGAGAGGAATGTGTTTTAAGATGGAGGAGAAGCTGACGTCAGGTCAATGGAGGCATGCTGTCTGCTGTTCGTCAGCTGGTGTTTGCTAATCTTCCAGTCCACTTGGCTGCTCTTTATGATGGAAGGAGTCCCGCTTTATGCGTCAGGACAGGACCGGTTAGAGCTGGTTCTGGCAGCTGAAGTTTCCACTCGATGCAGCAACAAAAAAAACCCTTCTTCCTCCTTTCGTTACTGACTTTTTTCCTTTCACACAGCCGTTTCCAGTTTCCTCTTTTTACTCAGTTTAAGTGGCTCAGCATGTCTCCCCTTCTTTTCCTTGGTCTAATAGTCACAATGCAATCTGCTCTGTTCACTTTTGTTTTCAGCACTCAGCACACAGCCTTATCCTACTTCTAAAATATGCACAGGAAACCTTGTTTGCAAAACATGTTCCCAGTTTGAGACAAGAGTTCGACTAGTAAATTGTCACTTCTGTCTGAGGAATTGTTGAAATACTCTCAATAATAACAATGAATGGTGCACACACATTCATCTCCTCTGTTTGCACCAATAACATTCAGCCTTCTCCCTCAAAAGATGACTAATGCAAGCTCACCAGGACTGAAGCAGGTAAACATTACTGACAGCTGCTTTCAGGGTCTTTTAAGACTTGTTAGTCAGGTAGACTCAGTTCGACTGGAGACCGAAATGGCAACATTTGCTACATTTTCAGCTGATGCAGTTCGTTTTCACACTACATTGTTGGACCAAACTACCAAGCCCTTTTAAAAGCCTGTTAACCTCCTCACCTTTTTTTTTCTTTGGCAAAAACCATAAACCATTTTTCACGCTACGGCTAGACACTCATGTTTGTTTTGTTTGTATTTACCCCAAATGCCTTGCGCTTTAAATTGCCCTTCATGCTTTTGGAGCGCTCTCCACTCTGCTTAGCATTCATGTATACATTCAAACTGCACTAGAGTTCACTTCGACTGAAACCTTAGTTTTTAGGTAGACCAGAATTGACTTTTTTGGTCAAGATCAGAGTTTGATGGCACTTTCACACCTTCCCAAACAAACCGGACATTTTTGGCAAACGGACCACAGTTTGATTAAAGTGTAGAGTTGTTTAAAAAGCCAATATAAACAGAACAAAAATATTTTTAAAGGTATAAAAAGAGAAAACACATATTTAAGTCGCTCCCGTCGCCTGCAGTGACTCAACTGAACAGTGATGGTTGACAAAACACAGAGCTGGTGCTAAAGTTTAAAAACTCCTGTATGTATAAAGAAGAGCCTTAATAACTCATCGGGTGACAAGAAAAATTAAAATATGTAGGTCAGAGGTCAATTGCCTTTAAGGCAGATGAATAGGAAAATATATAGGATGTTGATAAGCCTTTATAAAAGCCGAAACACAAAGTGGAAGCTGAGAAGCACTGCAATTTTGGCAAAGCTTTGAAAAAACCCAACACATTTAAGATGAATTTAAGAAGTGTGTTTAAGCAAAATAGTAGATTCCCTGCATTGGATCTACTTATTGGAAAGCTAACAAAGGAACTACTCTGTCAAGAAGCAACAGCAAAGACCATCCCTGATGTATCTGTGCAGAAGAACATCCCAAACCTATTACTTGTGTGGTAGCACAGGTTACAAAACTAATAGAGGTGTTAATATTTTTAGTAAAGTCTCAAAGTGACAAATTAGAAAAGAGCAGCTGAGGTAAAAGAAGGGACAAAATCTCCAAAACAAACACTTTAAAAGACTGATCAGGAGTCACATGGTGTACTTTGAAGGCTGAGAAACATAGAAAACACATTCCTTTGATGATTAAAAGTCACCAACACAAGCCACTGTTCTCTTCTGGAAAATCTAGTAGGAATTCACAACATGAAATCACCTTGAGACTAAGGAAGCCTTGGGGACAGACGGCAATTCAAAATTAATGTTCTTTACTCAGAGTGTATGTTGTATGCAAAGAAAGAAAAAAGATCGCTCTGATTCTAGATCAGAGCGATCTAGAATCATCTAGTAATTTTAACCTTCAGTGCAAAGAGTTGCCTCACGTCTTTGACCGTGATAACATCCTAAAACAGCTATAGACTGAAACATTCAACTTTACTGTACCCTGTTAGTGTTGCATTATTGTTCTATCAAAGCTGGAATATTCAGTAACATGGATATAAAATAAAAGCTAAAGCTTAGGTGATGCCTACTGTCAAAATAACATGCAGTGTATTCAATTCAATTCAAAATTAAAGTACTTTATTAATCCCAAAGGGAAATTAAATATAAATATTGAAGATATTTCAAGACTCTTCATAAATTTTAATAGTCAGAATTTTTTTTATTTTTATGGTGTTTACTGAAAATTTTTATCGAGTTTAATTTAGGATGCTTCTTAGTCCTTAAAGCTGAATTTCTATCATATTGTTTCACATATTCTGACTCTGGTGTTTAAGGGTTTTTTTTTTTTTATAATTAATTTCCATTCATTTGAAAGTGACCATTTAAGATGCTTTAAACTTGGATGAAACTTTGTGTTTCAGTAGAAAAATGAACAAACACACATCAAAACAGATTTTGGATTGGATAAAAGAGGATAACATTAAACCTCCTGCTAAGTCCTGTTAAGTACTTAATTATTGCCAGGAAAAGTGATCAAAAATTGAGCTAGAATGACGCCAGAAGCTTGTTGATGCCTCAAGAGACTTTAGTGGGGGTATAAGCTCATATTGGAGTTTGTGTATAGAATTTTGACCCTTTGTGGATGAAAAATAATCTGCAATAAATTCAACCTCATGCAGCTATTGTGTTTAAAATTCTCTTAACTTTTTCAACCTGGAAAAGGAGCAGATTGAGTCATTAAATTTATTGAAAAATTGTACAATTGAATAACAGCATGGAGTCTAAATGTAAGCACATTTAAAACGTTGTTTTTTTTACTTTCGTTTTAGGAAAAGACAGTCATGTTAGTCAGCTGATGAAGCGTTTTCAGAGTCAGTCATATCTCATCCCAGTACTTGTTTCTTCTGTTCTGGAACTGTTCCTGTTGCGTTGTGGTCTGAACCCACAGCTGTTTCTTTGTTCCTTCATGTGTAACAGTTACAGACCACTGACTGCCTGACTGATCTGGTTTATTTTCCTCCAGCTAGAAAAACACTTTAATCTTCATCTCGACAGGCGGAGCAGCTGCTCCTCCCAGCTACATACTCACAACTTCACACCGCAACCGAATCCATTAATCCAGACTGCATCTTTCGTGAGCAGAAGCCCAGACTGGATTGTCACATGTTTTTGGAAAACACTGGATTTAGTTACTCATACTAACCCCGAGAAAATCTCAGAGTGACATAAAAACTTTAAAAAAAAGACCACTAGAGCTGATTAAATGTTCTATATTTTAAAAAAGTAATAAAAAAAAAATCGTATATAGATCACATTTGGACAAAAAAAAAGCAGCTTTGGGTCAGAACGTAGGTTAGCCATCTTACCAGATCTCTCCCTTTATGATTTTCAAATTAGACTTATTTGGTTCTGTCCTAATGCAGAGAATGTGGAAAGTTTTATTTCCCTTTGAATTGTGGGGCCTACAGTGACTCTTGGGATCTCACTTTACGCTCCATTTAGTCCAAAGGATGACATCTGTCTGGGCTGAGCAGGTTCAGGAAGCTGGTTACTCTAGGCACCTGTGGTGAACATTTTATCTGGATGGATAAATCATGACAAATTACAGAAGGACAGAAAAACTATACTTGACCCACAATACTGCCTTTACAAATCAGCCTCATTTGTTTCACTGCTGCTGAGTTCTGTAGCTTCACTCTAAATAGTTCAAATGTCACAAAAGTACAACAACAAAGAATGTTTAAGGTCGACATACATCACAGAGATTATTAACCACTCAGGCATGTATTCACTCCTCTGTGCTTTTGACTTCCTGAAGAGCACTGTTTACTGTTTCGTCTGGTTGAGAACATGGTGTCCTCTTTTTGAACTGTGCAGGACTTAATGCAACCCCAGCCTTTTCTCTTCACTCCACTGCTGCAAACATCAAAACACAGATGGTGTGATATTCACCCAGTTCTATTCAGTACTGAACAGCTTTAACAGAAATCTGTGGGATTCAACATCTTCTGCCAACATGTGTGTATTTTACCACATTCTTTTCCAATCAATAACCATTTGTTGGTTAACAAAGATTGGTGTGGAGCATCCAGATGCTGTTGCAAGCACAAGCTAAAATCAGATTTTGGATAAGGAAATCCAATAGATATAATTTTGTGTATCAGCTTGAAATCTTTAATCCTGCAGAATAAAGCATTCAGCTCACATTCAGTTCACTTTCGCAATCATTCTGCTTCAACTTTTTCACCATTTGGTCTCAGTACAATCACACAAATGAATACGTTTCATGACAATTTCTTTTGATTAAACTCAACAAAATTGGGCTCAGTTGTGAAATAGAAGGAAAGTTATACAAATTGTAGCTAATTGTAAAAATATGAAAAGTTTGGCGTGTATTTGTATTTAGAGTGATTTATTAAGAAGTGCCTTAAATAATCAGCAGCTTCATTAAGACTTAAAGAAAATAGCAGCCAGAAAGAGGGAAGTGTTTTCCAGTCAGTAAAAGACTGACTGGTTGCAACTCAGGATACAGTAGACATGTGGAAGAGGATTCTTTGGTGAGATGAGACAGAAAAGACTAAAAAATGTCAATGAAAATGCACAAAATAGTATTAAAAAAATCAAGACGATCTAGTTTCCTTCAGAGCATTCTTTGAGTTTTACGTTGATGCTAGAACAATTTTCTTGTGGAATCACATAACCGTATTTATGCTTGTTAACTTCAAGTTTAGCATTAAATTAATAATAGAAGTGATGCACCAAGATCCTGTCAGATTACTTCTAACCCTGCAAATCTCACTTGGAGAGAAATATGACCATCAAAAAATGTTTTTAGCTTCCCAACATGTTTGGAGACCTGAGGTCAACCTTCATCGCCCTGATGATTGGATCCTATGCTTCCTCTGCCGTCACGTTTCCTGGCATCAAGGTAAATCCTCAAACTTTACGCCATTCTTGATTTTCTCCAGTTTGTTCAGCCATTATTTCTTTCCTAAAAGACAGCACAAGATGTGTTATTGATTTTCCATTATGATGTTTTTGTTTGGCTTCTGTCTGTCTGCCTCCAGGTAATTTATGATCTCGGTGCCTCCTTCATCTCCATCCTGGTGGTTTGGGCCGGCTGTGCTGGCCTCGTCTTCCTCAACTGCTTCATCAACTGGCCTCTCGAGCCTTTCCCAGGTCCAGAGGACATGGACTTTACGTAAGACCAAAAGACATGCTCACTCTAAATACTTTCTGTAAATTAAATTTTTTTTTTCTTATATTAATTTTTTTTGTACAGTTTTTGAATAATTGCTGCTCTGAGGGTGTTGTTCTTTCAGTTACTAAATTATTTGTCAATTATTTCAATAATCAATTAATCATGATGGATCATTACACATCTCGTCAGTTTCACTCAGAACTTATCTCCGTGTGTTGACTTGTTTTACAAAGTCCCATGAAAATACACAGTAGTTTGTGGTCGTTACAAAACAAGACATTGATACTTTAGCCTTCAAATACACACATAGCAGATTGCATAGATATGCCAGCTCACTTCAATGTGGTAAATCCTCTAAAGCAGCAGAACCCACTGAGCCCTAAAGAGGAAAGAAACCTAAAGCCAGAAGATTGGCAGGATTTGCTCTCTTTCTTACGGTTCTTTAAGGGAGTTTTTTTTTCTCTTTTCTCTGTTTGCTCAGATTTTTTTCTTACCTTTATATTTTTTCAGCTGTCATATTGCATGTTTGCAAGATATATGGGCTCACAAAGAACCTTCTGTGTCTCTTACCCATTCATGCATCCCTTTAGGGTAAAGATCAAATTCAGCTGGCTGGGCTTTGACCACAAGATCACTGGGAAGCAGTTTTACCGGCAGGTGACCACAGTGGGCCGCCGACTCAGTGTGGGCAATGCAATAAAGCAGCCGCAGCAGCCGTCCACTGATCTGTCAGCGCAGGATGCCAACAAACTGTGCTTGTCCACCGTAAACCTGGAGGTCAACGGCAAAGGCAGCGAAGAGTGTAAGTCACAGAAGGAACATCTCACTTTGAAAGTCTGCAATGGTTCAGACTAAAGCTGGTAGTAAAAAGTAAAAGGTGACCAATTTCTGAAGGTGCGGTAAAATCAAAGCCATGCCATGAAAGGGGATTTCTGTCTCAGCTTCTCATTTTTTGGCTTTTTTCCCATCTGAGCTGAACAAGCTGAGCATGCTCATTTGAGAGGGAGCCAGAATCCCAAAATAAAACTGATAACATGTGCCTAAATGATTCAGTACTGAATAGCATCATCCACAATTATTTTGAGTCAGCTAAAAGAATAATAATGTGCATCTGAGCATCTTGGGTATCAGATTGCTGGATAAGGCTTGAAAGAAATGATTCATGACTGAGGTTCTCAGAATGAAATATCACTTTAAGTTAATTTTAACTTCTTTAATCCAAATAAGCTAGTGGCAACTAAATAATTAGGCATGTAGTCATATCTAGATGTACATGCACATGGCATAAAGACTGAAAGAACATCGAGCTTTCTCCAGCTAGAGTGAAGGTTCGCCTAATGCAGACTAAAATAGCGCCACTCATTAGCCTTAATAAGGTAACACTGCTTATAAACCACAGTTAGCATGTTTGTTAGCCAGTTGGCAGCAAGCTAGCTACCCTGGCTGGACTGATTAACCAGTTTACATGTTGTATAGAGTCACTCTTTAAGGAGCCAAAATAAACACAACTAATTTTAGAGTCTTAGTCTGCAAATTTTTGCTCAATAAAAGCAATAAATATTTTAACTTGAACTGCTGTTATAGCTGGAGCTAATAGCCAAAATAAGTTGGAATAATTGTTCCGTTTCTCTTTTTAATAAATCAGTTAGATACTGTTGTACAATATTATTATTATTATTTTTTTATTTTACTGTGCAGCCTGTGCCTGATTAGCAGCTAGCTGCTGAACACACTTTAGCACTCAGTCTTTTATTGATAGAAACTGTAGATTAAACTGATGCATAAAAGAGTGATAATTGCAAAATAATGAGTTAGCCAACCTGACAACCATTTTATGCATTCTTTTTATGTAAAGAATGTGTAAAAACACCTGTAGGGTCTTCAGATTTTCAGTTATGAAAGCCCTACATAATGAACAGTGAGACTTGACCTATGCAGCAGTTACAGAAGAATCCTTTGCACCACTTCCACACTGCATCGACCTCTGTCACCTCTGTCAACCCTGTGCCTCCAGACCTCTCCTGGGCCTCTAAATTCTTCCTCAGGGTCAGGTTCTCCCAGCGGTAGGCTGGTGGGTTCCCTCTTGATCCTTTTGATACCAAATGGACCGTAGAACCAGTTCCGACTAATTTCTAGGAAAGTTGCTCAGCGGGTGTAGCACTCTGGCAGGGAGCTCCAGAGAGGCATTGTTTTGGGTTAACTGGTTCAAACATGTGTGCACTTCATATTTATGTCTGCATACCCTATTGAGAGCAGCTGTCCAGAACTCTACAGTCAATGTCAATTTTGTTTATGTAGCACTTTATAAGCTCCAAAGCATTTTATAAAGAACAATATAAATAGCAAAGGATAGACAAGAAAGAAATAAAAAACATTAAAACCAGAAGGAAGTTCTAAGAACAAAATCTGGTTGCATTCTAACCCAATGAGAAATTGGTCTTTAAGAGTTTCTTGAAATGATTGATTCTGTTAATGGAAATAATGTAGAGAAGAAGCATGACCTTCTTCTGTCTTAGCTGGTTATTAATCAGTTTCTGGTTTTATCTAGAAGTTGCTCATAATATGTTTGTAACAGTCATAAATTATTTGGATGTAATAACAAAATCTCTGTTAGAGATCAGCGTGTACTATTTTGGTATGTAAACCCCACTGGCTTCCCTCTCTGGAAATAAGACAGGACCTATTTTTCCTGTGGCTGATTGATATTCAGAAACAAACTCTTTTTTTGTGTGTTTCTAAAAGCCCAGCTGTAATGGAAACATGCAACAAATTAGTCCTAGTTTGCTTATTCTTTGCCCTGCGCCATGGTTAATGGACCATGATCAGATTCTAATAATTCATGACTACAAGGGCTTGGAAAACATCCCAATTTCTTGTGGCCATGACCAAACATTTCCAGTGATTAGCCTGACATGGGTATCTGTTGATCAAGGCAATAAACCCACCTGGTCCATCTGTGGATTCACCACTAATTGGATGTTGTAGTACTTAACCATATGGACAGAAGTGTCCATTTTCCATTTGTATTCACAAGCTTCATTAATGATCAACTTTACCCACTGTCTGCTTTTCTTTGGATCCCCCGCTCCTAATTTAGGTTAAGAAGTGTCACCATGATACCTGAACGCAACAGAAATATTTAGATGACAATTTCTACTTCAAACTTATTCACAATCTTTGAACTTTTCATTTTGTTATTTTAAAATAGGAAACTTCAATGTATTTCACTGGGATTTTATATAATAGGCCGAAACAAACAGGAGGAAAGAACATATAAATCGTTGAACATCTCACAGAGCATCGTTTAATCCATGTAGAGCGCCGTCCATCTTAACCAGTTGGCCGCTGGGAATGTAAGGAAAGCAGCCAAGATGCTGGTGGTAACTCTGTAATAGAGCAACAGGTCAGGTGGGAGAGTCTGATGACAGGACACCAGACCTTTGGGAAACTATTACTGTTTACCAAGTGATTGAATATACCTAATGGTATAAATAAAGTTGATTTATTGATTTGACTCTACCACGCTGGCCTTTTGGAAGAGTTATATAAATAGTTCAGTTTACTGCTAAAGAATTGACTCTTGTCAAATGAAACCAAACAAAAACATTTTGGCCTGCCTGCAAAATATATAGACATAAACCAAAGAAGAATAAAAAGCGGTTGTAATATGCACTTTTCAGATTTTTAGTTGTGAAAATTTTGAAAACCATCTGTTTCCTACCAACTGACAGCTGTCCACCAAATATACTAAAATTATCCAGATAATCTTAAAATGTATTGAAGTCTGAGGTTGTAAAGTGAGAAAATGTGAAAAACTCAGCGAATTGGAAGCTTTTTCAAGACAGATGCATTTGAAAATTAGCAACTGGAGCAGTATTTTATCATCAAATTAGTGCAGAGAACCAAAAGTCACTCATGCTTGTACTTGTCTGCAAGGTAGATTATGATCTCCTGCTGCTGAAATATTAGACACAGTGCCATACTATCGCCACTCATCAAGCATGTTTTGATGAGTGTACACTTGTAGTTTGTTTAAACTTGCAATAGGCTATGTGTGCATTTTTAAAACGTGCCAGCAAAATCTAAAATGTTGTAGCAGCTGCAATCTGATTCATTCAGTGGGAATCAAACTAAAGAAAATATGAATGTTAAATAAAACCTCTATTATCATAGCCTAATATTAGATTAAAAACAAATTTGTTTACCTGCATAATGTCATAATTAAAATGTGTCACTGGGCGATACTAGACACGTTTCTACAAGTCCAACCACTTTTAAAAAGTTAAATGAAACCCTTTGAATCAGTTCCTCAAGGAGAGCCACCTTCTGACCTGAGTCCTCATATACTGCTTAGTTAATACCCTTTATCGGCTTATTGCTGTTGATGTGATCAGAAGACAATGTGAGAGATTATGAGTACAGAAGTTGCATCCTGCTGCTGGATAAGATAAAACCATGGTTTGGCTGCTATAAGATTTGCCCTGGGGGGTGTTGCATAACAGAATCACTGAGTAATTTATAGAGAGCAGAGTCGCATTGGGTGCACTGAGGGCAAATTATGAAATATCTCCAAATAAATACCCTCCGTGAGCACCTGCACTCGCCACAACGAGTCAAACATCACACTTTTTATTATGTTTCGTATCTTTTTGATCACTCATCTAAAGCATTTTATTAAATCTCGCCTCATTTCCTCTGCAGCCCAGTCTTTCATGAGGAGCATCTTGAGTCCCATCTTCTTGCTGAGCCTCATCACCATGTGCGTTACACAGCTAAGGCTCATCTTCTACATGGGAGCCATGAACACCATCCTGGAGTCCCTTACTGATGGAGACCTGGACACAGGTGAGTGCAACCATCCATAAGCTGCACATAAAAATGCAGAAGCTGCTCCGTGTGTCTTTTATCTTTAACTTCTGGACGTCCCTGTCATGCCTACTTCCTGCTGCTGTAACAGTGGAGAGGATGCAAGTGGGTAAGAACTCTGAGGCCCAGTTAACCACCTCCATTCATCCCCTCCTCCACTGTCTGTCCTCCTCAGCTGTCTTTGCTGTCCATCATGCATCATTTTTCTGTTGTGCTCCGGATCTGGCCTGAAAGAATAATAAGTAAATGTGTTTTTGCTGTGTGTTCCTCAGTGAGCGTCTACACCTCCATCTTTGGCGTGCTCCAGCTCCTGTGTTTGATCACCTCTCCTGTGATTGGCTACGTCATGGACTGGAAGCTCAAAGACTGTGAGGATGAGAACGACAAGACTGTCAAAAGGTGAGAGTGCAAGCTCTTAGAGTTTCAGAAGCAACAGCTGGAAACAGGATAAAACATAGCAGGGCTGCAACTAACAGTTATATTAGTAATTAAGTATTCTACCAATTAGTCTGACAATTAATCAGATAAAAAAATTCCCACTGTCTTGCAATTTTTCATCTATTTTAGCTTTTTTTTTTTTTTTTACAAAATTAGAAATACATAAAAATACAAATAAACAAATAATTCATTTCCTTTTTTAAAATAATAAAATAAACATTTTCTTAGCTGAAGTGCATTAACATAAAACTACTTCAGTGTACTCATGATCACTTGTAATAAAGGATGGACCTGGAGCTAAAAAAGAAATTGGGCTGATTTTTGATTTAACCAATTACTAGTTGAATAGAAAAGGTGCATAATAGGAGATTTTGTACAGTTTTTTTTTTTTTTCTACAAACCAGGTGAGGCTAGAACTATGACTTGAGCAGTTTTGGGTTGAACACATTAACAAACTAAAAAGGTTTTTTTAATTCAATATGTATATATTTTGCATAGTTTTGGATTAATTACTGCTCTGGATATGTTGTTCTTTCAGCAAAGTGTGTCCAGTTAACAATTGATTAATTACTAAATTAGTGGATTATTTCAACAAACCATTAATCCGATTAAATGTTTCCATCCTAAAACATATTTTATTTAATTTTATGATTTTTTTTCTCCCTCTAATCAGTGAACCTGGCCAACCCCGGCGCCCAACCAAAAAGATTCAGAAGATCATCAATGCAACTCGAGCCTTCATCTTCACCAACCTGCTGCTGGTTGGCTTTGGGGCCACGTGCATTATACCAAATCTCCCGCTTCAGGTGTGATACTGTGTGTGTGTGTGGGGGGGGGCGGAGGGGGAGTGTGTGTGTGTTGCTGCTCTGCAGTGTTATAGATATTTGGGGATTCACATTTCCAAACATGTGCCTATGTTGTTCCACTGAGGGGTAACACTGCAGAGACAGGCAGTTTTCTCAACCTGAGCTGCACTATACTGAAGCAAAATATATTTCTTGGTATTTTACTGACACCTACTGGACAAATTTAATATTGCTTCTTATTTATCCATTTGGTTCTGAACGGCCTTTATCAGAGATGAGAGTCAGCTGGTGCTAAATATAGACCTGCTGTGCTGTAAAATGATCGGTAAAGGACAACATGTCTATTTTCTCTTTTCTTTACAGATTCTGTCCTTTGTCCTGCACACAATAGTGAGAGGCTTCATCCACTCTGCTGTTGGAGGCCTGTATGCAGCTGTGTAAGTGTTAAAAGATGATTGCAGCAAAAAAGGGGCTACAAAGGGATAGGAAAAGCATTTATTCCTCAAAAACTCTTTTTGGAATTCTCAAATCATCATTTCGGTCCAAATATGCTCACATTCTGTTTGTCCTCTGCAGGTACCCATCGTCTCAGTTTGGCAGCCTGACAGGCATGCAGTCCCTGATCAGCGCTCTGTTTGCTCTGCTGCAGCAACCTCTCTTCATGGCCATGGTGGGACCCCTGGAGGGAGACCCTCTCTGGGTAAGACACACACACTGAGACACCAGCATGACAGAGCAAAGTTTCCTGTTCTGCATCACTGTTTAACACTCTGTCTATCTGATGCTCAGGTGAACGTGGGCCTGCTGGTGCTGAGCATGCTGGGATTCTGCCTGCCCTTCTACCTCCTGTGCCACAGCCGGCACCTCCAGCGCCTGCGAGATGAGCAAAACGACGACCCCAAAGTCTACATTAAGATGAACAACGGCAGCGCGCCGGAGGCCAATGTGTAGAAGGGATGAAGACATTTTTGTTTTTTAGAAATAAACAAGCTAAGGCACAGAGAGGAGGATGAACGTGTGGTGAAACTGTACATGGACACATATATCGAACTGATGATTCTGCACGCGTGAACACTGTGATGACTAGTTTCACCTTCTGTGATGCTTTGTGAAAAAGCCAACACAAACTGAAACACTGCGAGGAGATGGGAGTTCCTCCAATCATGATCCAAAACTGACTAAAGAGGGAGAGAAAAGACAGTTCACTTCTCCCCTAATTGCTCCTCTTCCTTCTTCTCACCCCTGCCATTCTGTATTCAGAAGCACAGAAAATGGGAGCTGACTGCAATCAACAGTGTGGATCTGAATTTAACCAGCAGGGGGCAGTGGTTCTGCATTCCTGCTCACTTACTCAACTTTTTTAGAGTAACGCACACACAAAGAAATTCGAGCAGCATTCTCTGTGCTGTCATCTCCACTTCCTCCTGTTGAACTCAGCAGAAACCCACAAGGCAACGGCTCTGAGATCAGTGCACGACACACTGATAAGTCACTGAGGAAACACAGCATCCCCTGTGTTTGTGTTATATTGTGGGTGCATGATCCCAGTGACAGTGTTGATCCTTTGTTTATGTTTTACTCAGCCTCCTGAGCAGGAAAACAGATCTGCACACAGCTTGTGTTTGACAAACCTGTCAGATATTGTTTTAGTTTAGATAAGGTGTCTGTATGATATTCAATCATGATCCAATAATATGAAGGAATGTTTAGAGCAGATAGACAGCACATTTTTTTAAACATTGGAGTCGTGTCCATACACAATGAAATTATAATATTTGTTCATCTCAGCAATAAGTATTTCATTGCGGTGGTGGGCGCAGGACATTCATCCATACATCATTTCACCCAGTCTATTCCTGCACTGTGAACGGTGCTAGTTAGAATATCAGAAATGTGTTTGTGTTTCACGGTGCAGCTGAGGTGGTCGTACTGCAAACAAACAAATCAAATATCCATTTTTTGTCCTTCCCAGGTTGATTTCCAAAGAGTTAGTGTAGCTGCAGTTTCATGTAGCGTTTGCTTTGTTTTGTATGCATTTCATGGTGATTTCACAATGTAAAACTTGATGTACAGCACCATCAGCATCAGCAGCTCAGGGAAGCTTGACTCCTTGTCATAAACCTGGGAACAGCAATTTGCTTGATGGTAACTAGGCATGGGCTGATATTCTCATAGTGTGGTAACCTAACACAGTTTCACAGTATTTGCACAAATATTTAGCACAAAATTGTATTACATGGCCAAAATTGTTATAATGTTGAATACACAACATTTAGGTTTTATGTTAGGATATCATAATATTGTTTTATCTTTCTCTTCTTAAAAGCAAGCGGATAGCTGGTTAGTTCAGCTATCAGCTCCAGTAGCTAGTCTGCAGTCAGCTTCTGCACACTCGTAGCTCTCCAACTAGATTTAAAACAGAATTACCTTAATGAGAACGATGGGTGGTACTTCTTCAGTGAGTGTCTTCTCATTACAAGTACTTAAATAAACATTGTGAATTACTTTTACCTTTGTAATGGCAACAGGCCTCTGCCTGAAAGAGAAAACCATAACAATTCATTGTTCTCGGAGAAAAAAGCTGAATGTAATAAGCTCAAACACAGACAAGAAAGACTCTTTGTCTTTTAGAGAGACAAATAAAACAGAAGCATGGAGTGCTGAATATTATTCAGTCTCCTGACTGTAAACGCCACACAGTGAAGCTTGTCATAAGGTGAATCCAGGCAGGATGACTCTCTTTCCTTCCATCTGTAAAACTGTTTGATAATCACTTTCAGCTGCCCATGTCTGCAAACGCAACGTAAATTGTTTACAGGTGCACGAACTGAGAGACGACACTCTGCTGCCTTCACGTAGTCCCAGCGACAGACTTTCAGTGAGGATAAAAAAAAAAAGCACATAATGCACTTTAAAATGTCTAAAATGGACTTCATTTGCATATTCCTGCACAGTTTGTTGTTGCTGTTTCTAACACACAACTCCTTAATGGTGGTGCACAGTAGAAAGAATGTAGACCCAGGGCTTTTGGATGTAGATTTGTTCATCCTGTGAAAGCTAAAATATGTTTATTTTTTTATAATCAGGAAAAAAAGAGCTGTAGCTTCACATTTGGCCTTCATTCACACAGAAGGTGCAGCAGAGTCTTGTCTCTCAGTTCTCAATTCATTCCTTTTAGACAGAATGTACTCATATTTTACTAGAAGAATTGCACAATTATTTAAAAGAAATCAGATATTTTAAATTGAAATACACAGTTTGTCCCTCACCCAGATCTAATTTTGATAACACTTCCTTTCCTTCCTTAAATAATTTGGGGTTGTTCTGAAAAACAAAGTCAGAGGCAGGAATTTGGGTTAAAGTGTTTTGTTTCTGAGTTCCTGGTATTATATCAGTAGTAGTTACAGGAAAGTTGTCTAGCATTGCTGACCAATGTGAGACCTGAGCCTGTTCTGAACAAGCGATGAGAAAATGGGAACGGAGTCGCTGACTTCTACTTTAGATTTCTCACCTTGTTTCCTGACGTGATTCTTGTTCGTTTCAGTGGATTGTTTTGTTTCCTGATATTGAATTTTGGGTGTTAGCTTTTAACAGTTATGGATGTGTGATGTGTAAAAGTGGGGATATAAGAGGAAAAAACATATACCATTTTTTTTCTCCGTTTGACATTTTGCATTTTTTTCTTATAGTGTCTAACTGTCTTTACTTTTTTCCCATTCTGAAAAAAGAAAGGATTGTGCATTTCCATATTTTACCTTGTATAACTTTTTTTGCCTTTTCCATAGTATAACTATTGTCGGTGACTTTTCAAAATATGTTCTTTTAACTGAAAGAAAAAAGAAGTTTGAATATATGAAATTAAATAAACAATCATTTGTATATTTGTCTCCTGTTTTAATGGCACAAAAAACAAGAGCGTTTGAGGGGTTTTCTAAATCCTTTTCTAGTGATTTAGAAAAGGAGAGACAATACTTTTCTAAATCACTAGGTGTCAGACTTCCATGTTAAAGCTAATATTTAGACAGGACTGTTATGTATGTACAGATGGGCTTCAAAAAAATGATGAATTCACCCAAATTATTTTTTATTGAAATACTTTTTATTCAATGTATAAAGTTAAGTGACTGACACAACTGAAACTACAAACTTTTTTCCAGGTCAACTAGAGAAAAAATACCTGAACCATCTTGTTTAAAAAATTAAATGCTTGTAATTTGTATTTATGAAACAAATGCTGGCTCCAGTCTTAGTCTGCAAATGATTTTCTTAGCAGAAGCGATTGCTTGCAAACCTCAATGAGTAACGTCTGACCCATTTTCTTGGGAAAACTGGCTCTCAGCAACAGAACTGTTGATAGAAACAACAGAAAACATGAAGTCCTTCCAGGAGTTCTGCAAAACAGTTGTTTCCAGGATGTTTGTCTAAAAGTTTGAGAAAGAAATTGGATGATTGTAGAAGACAAACGTCTGAGGATGAAAACTTGGAAGCGATTTGGTAGGAAACGAAAAATAAAAAAGGACAGAACTATTAAGAAATATAATGCTTTGCATAAGCATTCATACACATAGTTGTCCTTCTGACAGATTTATAACACTCTTGGAAAACATAACAATTAAAAACGGATACCATAATCCAATGTGACATGCTGATGGTGTGAATGGAGAAATGAGTGAATCTACAAACTAAAACAATAAAAAGAAAACAAAAATAAAAAACCAAGGAAAAGAAATGAATGATTAAATGCAATAATAAAATGGTCTGAATACTTTTATAAAATGAAGTATAATAAAAAAAAACCATGAATAGTTGAGATCACATTGTGATTTATTACTTAAAAAAGTGAACATAACTATGTCATAACTTTGCAAGTTATTTCATTCGTTCGGTGGTGTAGAAAGGAATGAATGAACGTTGGATTTGTTCATTTAAAACTGCACATACATAAACAGTTTTCCATGAAAATCTGATTTATGAGCTGTTTCCCCCATTTGTGATATTTATAGCTACTCTTGTTTTCCAGTTCAAGGAAATGTACATTTGGTAATAACAACAAATGTGAGGAGGTGAAAAACATCATTTATCTTATTATTGTTGTATCTCATAGAAGACAAAGACGTGGTGATAAATGGATGAGGCAGCTCAGTAGAGAACATGAGGTTGTGTGTTCCCAGAAGCAGAAGTACATGTCTAGAATATGGTCTGACACAATGTGCAGAACTCAGAATGAGTGGCACTCATTTTACACATGATAAGAAATGCAAGTCACCCAGTTAATACACACAGTCAGTATGAATGATTGAATGACTTCAACAAACCTTCAGGCTGAGTGATAAAGCCTTTTAGTCCCCAGACCAGCACTGTAGAAAATGTGGGCTTTTTTTTTTTTTTTGATTAACACTGTTGCTGGTTTCATATTTTCTGTGCTAAATGGCACTGCATATGTCAGAGTTTGACAGGAAATTGCCTCTGAAATTCTACAATTTTTTCCCAATAAAGGAAAATTGCTTAGCTATAATGGACATGGATGTTCTGCTTCTGTTTAGACTAAATTGAGGCAAGAGAGGTTTGAACTTTTGGGTCTGAGGTTTAGGAGGCGTATCTGCGTGCGTGCGTGCGTCTGTGCCTTGCGTGTGTGTGCGTGTGGAGAGAGAGGAGAGAGTTTTCCGAGAGCTCCGCTCAGGCCGCTCTGGACGAAAAGTCGCCTTGGGCGGCTGCCCATGTCACCCATATCAGAAACACCATAACTGCACACTGGGCATATCAATGGGCTCTGCTTAGGGGTGGATATAAAAACACAGAGTAGTGAAACTATATTTGATTTGAAACAGTTGGTTCGTATTTAAACCAGTAGCGAAACGTGTGGCTCGAGAAAAACTGGTAAAGCTGGTTGGTTATTTTCCGACAGGACCTGAACGCAACTGCTAGTTACCTGAAACAAGGTGGGGACTCCTCCTCGGCCGCGCCCCTTCTACACACACGGCATCTAACAGGAAGAGCAACCCTTTCAAAGCGGTGAATGAACAGCTCGGCTCGGCTCACTCCGCACTCGGACACGGACGTTTGGACGGACGCACAGCCACCATGCTGATTAAAGAGTTGTAAGTTCGCTTTGATTTTAAGTCGCTGCGTTGTTTCCATTTCACTCCAACGACTTGAAAAGTCTGAACTAAAATAAAATCTAATGAACTGCTAGTAAACTGCTAACGAGACCTTAAAAACGTCACATGAATGTTTCATACTGTGTTACTCACTTCTACTTGCTTTTTTTCTCTTCAAAAGCGGTTTCTTTTCTCATATTTCTTAGAATATAATCGCGGAGTTCTTCAAGGCAGAACTTCATTTAAATTTCTTCCTGTTTCTCTCAATTTTTTTGATTTACCAGATGTGCAAAGAATCGTATTTAGAAATAAGTGCGGTTGAACGCCTACGTGAGTATATGAAACTTCGGCTTAAGCAGGTTTACTAAAATGCGCCAGAAACAGCGGTATAATGGAGTTAAATGTTAAAAGTGGACTTCAGAGCAGCTTAAAGAACAGGAACACGGAGGCTAACGGAGCAGTGAGGTATTCCCCCGCTCCATTTCCTTTCCTGAAACTATTATCCCAGCTAAAAACAAGTATTATTTAATAAGATAGGATTGCATTAAATGAAACATACCGGTGGATTTACAAGAGGACGTTGTTGCTCATTTCTTTGAAAAAAAAAAAAAAAAGTCCTTACAAGACAAGTGTTTGGGCTTATGAGCTCCTGTGGTTTATCACTTATTGTCATATGCACATCAGGGCTGGGACGACATCCAGCTCTGACTGTCATCTGACCACGGTGCAAAGTACATTACCAGGCTCAGCCATGTTAATTACAATCCCTAATAAAGCTGGATGTGCCTTTGGGCCATACTAGTGCTAGAAGCACATTTGAATTGTTTCTTATCTTCTTTTGAATCCGAACATTTGATCTTATTTTTAGCCCAGTAGGCAACAGGTTGATGCCTTAAAAGCTCCTCTTCCACTCTGATCTGTCTTATGAAATATTCAAGCTCAGCTAGACTGACAACAGTGAGTCATTAATTCACTATTGTATAGGAGGACAAAGAACACAGACAGACACTCAAAGGTAAAGTTTCCACTAAAAACTCAAGACTTGTTTGTTCGCTTTATGGGACGCGTCTTGATTGCAGCTTCATAATTTCCTCTTCCTGCTGTTTTAGTTCCTGTGATAGTGGAGACTCCAGCAGGAGATCACATGCCTTGCTACTTCCCAGTGTACATTGTGCATTCATTGTACAAGTGCACTTTTTTTCATCGCCGTTCTGACTGTACGGTGTGCAGATAGGAAAAATAAACATGTTTGTATCTTTTCTTCATAACTGTGTGATCCATGGGGTGAGGCCTTGCTTTCACCTGTTGTTGACCTAAAGTCTTACTGGCCTGTGCCTGACGAACCTTATCTCTCTGAGTCCTACTGTACATTTCAGCTCATGTGCAGTGGAAGTTAGACGAGTTGTGTGTTAAAGTAAAAGCCATGGCCCATAAATGCACCTGTTTCCTCGTCTCTTCATGGACTATCACTGTGGATACTATCCAAAAGTGTTTAATACTATCCAAGTGTTGTTTTTTTTCCTCTTTCCAGAAAAAGAAGTATATATACTAGTTAGTACTTTCACAATAAAACTCAGCTTAAACCTGAAAGTGACTTTTCAATGCTTTGCCTTTACTGTACTTTCTTGGGAACTTTTAATTATCCTGGGTAAATATTAGTATTTTCAGGTTGTGCTGTTCCTCTAAACCCCACAGGATCATGTAATCACTGTTTGACTGAAAAGAGGAAAAGCTTTGTAATTTTTCTTTGTACAGATGTGATGCCTCAGCAGTAAATCTATAACTAGTGTGTTTTCATCACTTCCCGCTGATGTGTGCACTCTGAGTTATGTTTGTCTTTCCTCTCTCTCTCTTACAGCCAGATTGTCCTGCCCATCTCAGTCGAAGAGGTACTCATTTATTTACTTCAATTTCAGTCATATCAATAAAAATACAAGATTATTGCCCTCTGCAGAGTGTACATGTTTTATATTTAGAAATGTGTTGGATTCCCACTGTCTTTTATCTGCAGAATGTTCTGTTTTTGTCACTTTCTTGTTGTACAGTCAGAGATGCAGCTAGCAGAATCTTGTGCCTATATTTTTATCGGCAGCTTTTCTAAGATGTAGGAATTTTTGCTCATTCTGATTTTGAAAATATGTTTTTTAGTTTTTCTGCCGAAGCAGATGGTAATTATTTATGAGCAAAGACAGTTTCACACTTATTTCAGTTTGTGATTCTGACCCTGCTGTCTCTCCAAGATGATTCATGTAGGAGAATATTGATTACCGCTCTTGAAGATTAAGTGTTAGCCAGGAGTTTGTTTGGTCAGGGTTAATTTACTGTAATACTAGTTTTTTTTTCTGAATATTCAGGTTAGCAGGTTCTGTTTCTTCACCTCTCCTTGAACTATTAGATGAGTTCCTCCCTTTTCATTCATTGTGCATTTTAATCCAAATGTCATTTAAAACAAAGTAGTGTTTTTTTTTTCTTCTAGTGTGTCACACAGAGCAAAAGCATTTCACTCAAGCACATAACCAGTTTGTCGTGAGACCGGCTTTTCCTCCCGTCAGGGTGGAAAGTTGATTCATCTGTTAGTTGAGCAATAGGAATGTTTTTGCCATCTTGCCTTGGACCACATTGGATATAATTTAGGGATACCATGTGCAATCCTAATGCTTATCGTGGATTTGCAGTTTCAACATTCAAAACCATCTACCCCAAACGGATGGCTGTTGTTACTTGTTTTATATTTTGGCAGAGTGGCGGTGAGGAGTTTACTTCCCAAAGCTGGCTCAGCCATGCTAGTGGCTGACCTGGCTCCTATTACACTATGCTTGGGTCAGATGAATGTCTCACTCTAACACAAGAGCTAGGCTTCTCATCTAGCGCTAAACAGGTAAAAAAGTGTAACCCTTCCTTTAGATCAGGTTTCATGAAGTTTTCATCTGGGGAGTTACAAATTAATAATGCATGCGAACGCATCCAGGGTGTCTCCAGTCAGAGAAACATAGAGCTCAGTTCTGGCCTTGGCTTGCATGATTGTGTTTTTATGGCCAGTAATTTATATCAACATTATATATTATTATAATATATAGTAATTCTTCCAGAATTAGTGACTAACCTTCAATTTAAAATACTCTTAATTTTGAGTTTATCAGATTATCAGGTTTGAAACTAGATTAATTATTCAATGAAAAGGGTCAGGATATATTGTACCACTAGTTTAGATCGTTGCAAGAAACCAGAGTCTAAAAAATGCTAGTGTGTCCAGTTTGTTGTCAAAATATGGACATTGTGGATCAAATGTCACAGAAGGGAATCAGCTGTTTCTGTTTGAATGTTTACATAAAACATTAGTATTACATTCTCGCCTTTGTAGCTCACCTGTAATTTTCGTTTGAGAAGTTGATGCCGGTCATCATGCAGCTCATGCAGTTTATATTTGAAAAAAGAACAGCATAATTAGCATTTTGCATCCTACACCTGTTATTATTTTTATTTTGCTGATCTGGGATCGTCCTGCCATCTTTTTAAAATGTTTTATTATCAACTGCGCTCTCTGCTTAAGAATGACGGCTAGCACACTTTTCCGGATTATAATGCTCTAAGTGGATGTTATTAATTAATTGATTAGGACTAATTTTAATCTAATGAACAGTTGCAAACAGATTGTTTGCATCCCTACTCCACGGTGAGGGAGAGGAACCAGGACACACTGTAGGGAATCTGTTTCTCTGTTTGCTTTGGATTCCCCCAGAGAATCTGGTTCAAGTGACAGTGAACTGATCCTAGATTAGATAGAGATGACGTCTAAAATCTGGAACAAATAACAAGTCTCGACTTGGAAACTTCATAGATCCAAAAATGCACATTTCCTAAATGAATTACCTTGAATCTGTGATGAATCCTATGAAAAAGAGGTTAAAAGGCCTGACTAATTTTATTATTGCATCAAAAAATAATTGACACAAATTCTGAATGGCAGAATGTTTATTCAGCTCTGACTCAAAAAAGAGCTTGATGTTTTGGTCAGATTGATATTAAAGTTATTCTGAGGTTAATTTGTATGACTCGGTCCACAGCAGCCTTTTACTGTGGTGATTATGGCTCTTGTTCAACTTTAAAACACACACCTTGTCCCTGTCAGTCTATAGCAGGCTATGTTTTTCTTTGATCAGCCTGATAGATGCAGTTCTGTGTTTGAAGCTGTAACGGTTGCTGTTGTCTGGTTGCTACTTGCTGATGACTGTTTGTTTCCTTATGGGAGCTGCCTGCTTTTGTCGTTGGTAAGTCAGACTGGTTCTACATGGCAGGTAACATTCCTTGTCACAAAGGAGAAACTGAACATCCAGTGGTAATGTAAACACGTTGTCGAGACATGCTTCTGAGTAGCAGAGGGGTTGTCTGAATCCAAATACAAGATTAGCTTTTTATGTGTATGGCTGGGCCGCTTGAAGCACCAGCTGTGGCATTTCCTCTTCAACTGTAGCCCACTGGTAAGCACGCCTCATGATGACACAGCAGCTGCCCTAGTGGACCAGACGTCTCAGCGTTGCATAAAACAGCCGACAAGCCTTTTTGTTTTGTCAGAGTGTGGGACAAAGCCGACTACACCCAAGGTGCAAGCCACTGTTTCCAGTGCCACAGCAGTTCTGCCTGACTTGGGAGGAAGAGGAAGAAAGCCAAATTAGAAAGAAGCTCACACAGTTGCTTGTCCTCTGAAAAAGCATTAAACTGGTAGTGGCTGGAAAACTTTATGATTGGTCAGTCCTGCTATAAGCTTCTCTTACATAGCTCTCCTGCAATTAAGAGTACTTTGAATGACATTTTTAAAATATTTTCAACCTGTATTATTTGTGTTGATTTCTTCTAGAAGTGCTTTACATAGTCATCACATGTTCTTCTCCGACACTTAAACAGATGTAAATCTCTGACTACATCTGAGTCATGTTGGCACACTCCGAAACATTCAAAGCAGCACCTTAGATTCTTGACTTTAGTTAGCATCCTAGTTAAACGCTAACTTTGCGTAGCCTTGGCTGTCCAACATGTCAGGATAATTAGTACCTCAGTACTGAGATGTTTTGGTGACTCCATTCATGAAGAATATTTTATTTGAACTTGAACTCCAAAGGATAATCTTGCAAATCATTCCAACTGGACAGAGATGTTGGGAGGAAAATCTATCAGAAACCGAGAAAGACTTGAGGCTAAGGCAGAACTTCACCTTCCACAATCAGAGCAAATTTGTGTGCAATTTTAATTTCACTATAAATCCAGGTGTAGTGTGAAGGTCTGAGTTTTTTGAGAACAAACAACATGAGCTGCAGTTAATGATTATTGTAGTAATAGATTTTTCTATTGATTAGTATGATTCAGCAGGTTAAAAAAAAATTACACATTCAGATTTTTCATTTAACCACTTAAGTTTTTTTATACAATATTTTCAATGATTTTTTTAAATTATTCTTTAATGCAAAACTTATTTTTTGTACCTTTACTATGACTGTGTTCTTTCAGCAAATAGCCTTTTTTAGGCTGTTTACTCACGTTACTGGATTACTTAGTTATAGTAATTTCAACAACCGAGCTCTGTTTAATCTGTTGCCTGAAAATAAAGCGTGGCACATCTGCAAACCTACGTTGGTCTGCAGATGTGCAGACTTGGTCGTCTGTCCCAACTGACTCCTCTGCAAAGATGGCATAAATAAGCAGCTCAGAAGTAGAGGGTGGCTCTAGTGGAGCCACAGCACACAAACAGAAAGGAAATTACTAACAGAATCTTCTTGGCACTTTGCCACAAACCAAGTAGTGACACAGCAAATGTGTGTTGCACATGTGTTGCAGAATACTGTGGCATGAACACATAATCTCAAATATGAAGCAAAGTTCTGGCAGCATTATGATGTGGGGACACCTTTCTTCAGCATCAGAGTTGGTGGAGCTAAATACTGTAGTTCGGTTCACCTTTCAGCAGGACAACGACTCTAAGCATACAGAGTAGCTAGGAAATGTTAGAAAGGCCCAGTCAAAGTCCAGACCTAAATCCACTTAAAAATCTGTGGTAAAACGTGAATATTTCTGTTTACAGGCACAATCCATCCAGTTTTATATCTGTATTGGCTGATATTGACAACTGATTTTAAGTTCCATTATGTTGCTGTTTGTTTACATGTTGCTGGTGGGACCGTGTGATATTTGTTTGATCAAGTAACAGTGATGGTGAGGCAGTGCAGGATTGTAGGAGTGTTTAACTGAAGCAGAAAAGCAATGTGTGTGGTTGAGTTTACACAGTTTTGAAAGTGTAAGGAAATGTATAGAAAATATCAGTAAATATTTGTTATCGGCCCTAACCGCTGTTTGGCCCAAATTTCTTTTTATATTGGTGGGGCCCTCGTGGTAAAGGACCCAATTACTTGCAGCTTTAATTGCATTGAAAGGTGGCTAGAATCAGAAAGCGTATTGGAATAATGCATTCTACATTTTTTTTTACAGATTTTTATTTCTTACTCTATAGTTATGCACTGTTTGTTTTTTCTATCACAGGAAATCAAAATAGAGTACATGGTTTCCACCCAAAAACTTGCTAAGCCTGGTTGTTGGGCGCTGGGGCAGTCTTTCTTCCAGCGGCCTGTCGTGTTTTCGAGTTAAAAATGTGTAAAGTTAACAGGAAATTTGCATGCATCACTTGATAATTATGTGTTATTGAAAGATTAATACCTGAACACCAACTATAAAGTCTTAAAAAATCCAAACACACGCAAAAAACCCCCCTAATAACTAAACAATGCTTAGTTGGTGGCCCACCAGGCTTATAATTCACTGCGGGAAAACCATCGACATTTATGCTTCTAATGTGAAAATATTAAATAGAAATTATTTCTTTGACCTTTTGTGTTCTTCCAATAAAGACAATTTTAAGATATTTCCTTATAAGTGGCTCAGAACTTGCACTTACAAAGGTTTAAGAAAGAACTGTTAATAAAAAATTTGTATTTAAAACTGAACAAACCTTTTTAAAAAAAAAAAAAATGTATTTCTTGGTTCGTTTCAGTACCAAGTGGGGCAGCTGTACGCAGTAGCAGAAGCCAGCAAAAATGAGACAGGAGGAGGAGAAGGTGTGGAGGTGCTTGTGAACGAGCCGTATGAGGAGAATGGAGAGAAGGGACAATACACCCATAAGGTCTACCACCTGCAAAGGTAGGTGATCTTTGGTTCGCCAAACCCTTCATGCATGTCACAATTCTCTTACTCTGACTTTCCTTCATGTCAAAGTTACCATAATTGTTGCTAATTATGGTTAAACTTTGCAAAACCTTAAATTAATCTCTACTAGTATGTCTGTAAAAATGTTACATTTAGAGTGGGGTTTGTTTAATTTATACAGCATAAAATGTATGACAACAGGAAAATGAAGTGTAAAAACAAAACAAAAAAAGCATTAACTTTGCATGTTTGTCTCTGCAGCAAAGTGCCGTCGTTCGTCCGCATGATCGCTCCAAAAGGTTCTCTTGAGGTCCATGAGAAGGCCTGGAATGCATATCCCTACTGCCGTACAAGTAAGTCACACTGCAGTGTACACAAACAGCAACATGTGATGCCCTGAACCCTGCACATGGATGATCAACTCCTTCTCAGTTGAAACCATTTTTCCCTGAGATTTAGATAAACCTCAGTGCAAAAAGTATGGCTATGTTGAAATCTGCAGATACATTTTTTTTTCTCCTTCTCATAATCCTTCTTCCATCACCATCCAACTCTTCTTCTGCTACAGTCCTTACAGTAAGTATTTGTGAATCATATTTAAATTGAATACACTAATATTCCATGTTCACTGACCATTTTGTCCTGCAACTACAGAACGTCTATATGAAAGAAAAGTTCATGATCAAGATTGAGACGTGGCACAAGCCTGACATGGGCGGACTGGTGAATGTAAGTCACAATGTCCACCGCTGCTATTAGATTTAGTTTGAACTTACAGAGAACATTTAAGCAAAAAGCCTGGATGTGTAGAGGGGAAATCTGCTGGTCAGAAGCCCAAAACCTTTATGCCAATAGTTTCTGCAGCAATCCCACTGGAGACTAAATTACACACAAGTGGAGTTGCAGTTCAAGTCCAGGCAGATCAGGAGGAATGTGTGAGACTGTGGATTTAGGTCACTGTCATTGTCATTTTAAAAATTAACATGACTATTTAAAAAGGGTTATGATGGGACTTGTATGATCTTGTCAGTCAACTTGATGAACAGAAAAAGTGTACCACTTTCATACAAACCCAAGAAAGTACTTGCTAAACTTTTAGTTGGAAGAGCTAAGGCAGGGGTGTCAAACTCATTTTCATTTTGGGCCATAACAAAAGTCTGAATGTTCTTAAACGGCTGGGATATATTGAAAAATCCAAATGAACTGTTAAAATATCAATAAATAATGGTCCCTGCAGGACCATTATTTATTCCTGGAGGGAATAAATAATTTTATTATTACAAAATAAATGATTTTGTGATCATTTTAGTGAGGGGTTTTTTGCAATCAAAATTACAAGCTTTGTGGTGATAATTTAGAAAATTTTGTCAGGATTTTTTATGATATTTGTGCTAGTATATGATGTTAAATGTGACTTCATTACCGGCTATAACTTGACATCAAGTAAGGCTGAGACCAGTCACTTAAACTCAACATTTTAGACCAATATTGAGAAATTTTGTAGTAAAATCAGAGAAAAATGTGGAGATTTGTTGATTTTTGTGTGAATTTTGCAAATTTGTGAAAAACTAGAGAGCCTTATTGATGTAATTTGTAGTCTAGAGGGCCACATAAAAAGCAACAGTGGTCCAGATTTGGCCCCCGGGCCTTGAGTTTGACACCAATGCACTAAAGTTCAGCTGAGATGAATTTAAAAGAATAGGAGAAAAATGACCCATTAAAGTTTACACAGACGGTCATGATTTTAAGGGAATTATTTCCACTGCCTTCTGCCTAAGCAGTAAAATAAAATATTAAACAATCTTAGGTTGACACAGAACCTGCAGATATTGTACTCTTGAGAATATGAATGTTATCCTTCATTTATAATTGAAGTCATTGTATGCCCATGTTGCATGTAGTTCTGGGACCTATTAATACAACACAATAAAGCTTTGTGTTTGTGTGTTTATATTTTAATGTGATGATACAAAACCTGCAGCTCCAATGCAGTTGTGACTCAGGGTGCTAAAAACCACACAGGATGCTCGAGGTTTCTGATGTACAGACAGATCAGTTGTTTCTAAAACTTCACTTTTCACTGAATGATTAAAACACAAACAATCCTGCCACACATAAGTTGCTTTTTGTGTTTTTATTGACCACAAGGTAATAAATCAGTATATTAAAATGAACCAATAAGAAGTTGTGAATGAACATGCCATGAAGATCACCATGTGCAAAGCTGCATTTTACCTGCATGTCTGCTAGGCAGCATGTTTACCCAAGAAAAGAAAAACAGAAAACCTTCTCAGTTGTACAGAAACCCCTGGATCTTAACTCCTTCTCTTCAGCTTGCTCCCTCATTTGACAAATGTGTTAAATTATCAATGCAAGAGCTAGAGTTCGTAGAGCATATCTGCTTTGTAATTGGCTATTTCTGTTTTAATACTGCCACTTATTCAAGTCCTCTCTGTTCAATGGAACCCTGAACACTTCTTTACTCTGCAGGTACATAAAGTGGAGAAATGGGATGCAGTTGAAGTTGTTAAAATTGACATTGCAGATAACAGCTGCATCAGTGAAAAGGTAAGAAAACATTTTAGAAACTTAAACAAGACCAGTTTTCAGCTCAGATTCTTCTGTGATGAATGCTTCTAAATATAACCTTCAGATGCTGTTTTTAGTACTCTATCTTTGTACAGAATGCTGTAAGAATAACTTGCTTCACGTTGTTGCTTTCAAATGTTTTTTTTATCCATTATCAGTCCTCATCATATTAAGCAAAAGTTCATGCATTTTCTGAATTTTTATTCCCTTAAAATTCTTAAATGTTAGTATAGCTTTTTTTTTTTTTTTTCCAATTACAGTGTTTAATATACAGTTTTTTGTGTTACTTAATTCTAGGAGTGTCAAAAATGGGTAGCATATTAATTAGGATTATTTTATTGCTTATGCATAATACTTGGTCCATCAATGTACATAAAAATGGGCTCTCATAGAAATATCATGATCAAAATATATTTTGTTTTTATGAAGTTAATTCTGAAGTATATATGAGAGCTCTTCAGTCAATTTTAACCCCTTTGAACCCACTTTTAGCTCTGTAAATCTACCATAAAAATATTTTCACATTAAAAAATAAAACATGATTTTTTGAAGAAATTCCAAAACATGGAAGTTATAAGGTTAGAAATTAAATTATAATGGGTCTGTTAAAAGAAAAAAAGGGGAAAAACAGCATTTTAATTGGTAGTTAATAATTTAGGGACAAAGTTGGCACCATTTAGTTTGCGGACTGTGTCATATCTCCAACAAATTTATTTGCGATATGAAGAAAAGAATAATGGAAAATGAGATTTCTACTGAAAATACATCCAGTAAAGGAGTTATTACGTATTCTCTTGTCTCAATGCTATTTTACATGCTTCCTTGATTTTTACAGGACTACAAAAAGGAAGAAGATCCTGCCATCTTTAAATCAGAAAAGACAGGAAGAGGCCCTCTGAAAACTGGGTGGCAGGTGCAGAATATTATTTTATGATTAAAATACCTTAAAGGTTTTGTTTATTTACTTATTTAACTTTTTGTCTAAATCTGCAGAATGAGCTTGCCAACAACAAAGACTGTCCTCACATGTGTGCCTACAAGTTAGTCACTGTTGAATTCAAGTGGCTGGGACTACAAAACAAGATGGAGAGCTTCATTCAAAAAGTAAAAGAAATGTTACAATTGTCATATTTTGATTTGTTGTAGAAATTGGCCTTTGTTGTAAAATTTGTTGACTTGTTTCCCTCCATTTCAATTTCTGTCATTTCCCACTTCTCCTGCTGTGTCCAGGTGGAAAAGCGTTTGTTTACCCACTTCCACAGGCAGCTGTTTTGCTGGATTGACAAATGGATTGAGCTGTCGATGGATGACATACGGCGTATGGAGGAGGAGACGAAGAAGGAACTAGATCAGGTGAATGAAATGTAGAAAAATTTGTTCGAATATCAGCCCAAATGTTGATACTTCTCTAGTTCCAGTTAAATGAATAAGACTTAGTACAAGACTTCATACAAATGAAATGACCTAATATAAATATTTTAAAAGCAGCTTCTTTGGACTGTGTGCTGTAAGAGTAAATTAAAGTATCGTGTGGCAGATTTAATCTGTCTAAATTTGACTGCACCCTTGACTGCATGTATTGAATGGATCAAACAAAATCAATCCACCTTGACAAATGCCTTTTTTAGGAGTCTAATTTTGGGGTTATGGTGACATCTAGTGATACTCATATCAAACTGCAATCTCCACTTCCTCCTCCGTACATGTACAGCTCAAAACTTAAGATACTAACTTAACTTTCAAGCATGACTTCATAATTTTCACCCCATTTCAGGAGAGTGAAACTCGTATTTAAATCCAGTACACGTGAAATTCAATATTTTAAGTCTATTTACTGTCATTTTGATTATGGCAAAAATAGAATATCAGACTTTACCCCAATTAAAGAAAAACAGTTTTAATGTATAAATGTTATGTAATGGTCACACAATCATTTTGACAAATGTTCAGAAGAATTGACTCCCTCCACAAGGAGGGTAAGCTCCAAAATGTGATAGCTGAAGAAGCCGGTTGTTCATACTACTGGAGCATATTCATAGTAAATTCAGTGGACAGAAAAGGCTGTACCAACATCAGGGATCTGAAGTTGGTCTGAAGGAGAGCTTATACTTTTATACTTTTAACTGTTTTCACCTGTCATCTTGAGAGGAAAATCCATTCAATCCATAAAGTGCCAGAGGCTGATCGCCTCCTGCCAAGCTGCATAGATCCAGTAATTCATGCAGAAGGAGCCCCAACCAATTACTGAGTGCATTGACCTGCTATCCAGAAACCTCACGTTTGTGCCTAGAACATCCTTTCTTATATTGATCTTATACTTTATTATAATTTCCCAATGTACTAAGTGTTGAGGTTTCATTATTTGTAAGTCGTAATCATTAAAATAACTTGAAATAGAGACTTGGAATATTGCTTTCTGTGATGAATCTGCACTTTAGATAACTTTCACATATTGAAGTCCATAACAAAGAATATTGAACTTTTCCTTTATTGTAGCAAATAAGTAATAATG
The DNA here is from genome assembly GCA_911649635.1 of Poeciliopsis gracilis. Classification (NCBI taxonomy): domain Eukaryota; kingdom Metazoa; phylum Chordata; class Actinopteri; order Cyprinodontiformes; family Poeciliidae; genus Poeciliopsis; species Poeciliopsis gracilis. Next base: position 2,884,386 of record CAJVRI010000884.1, on the reverse strand, counting down.
TAATTAAAACACAACATAGTTCTTATGTTCCTATGGTTGTACAGCATTTATTGAGTGGGAATCATTTGTTCTACAGTGATTACAATTTTAACACTAGAAATAAAAAGTTTTCAAAATGTATAGAAAAGAAAAGTAAGTTTTAACTGTGCACACTTCTCACTACCATGTTTCGCTGTCAATAGATGAGGGAAAATGAGGAGGTCAAAGGAATGGGTGCCTCTGATGAGTGATGTCAAAGCTGTAAGTCAGAAATGAACATTAATATTAAATTAATGTTTCTCTGAACAGAATTAGTCTTATTGTGTCTTCTGTTTTTCTACCCAGACCCATGTGATGCTGGAGGACCTGACCTTGTCCAGCAAGCTTGCCCTCCACTCACCAGGCTGACTGGAACTACAGTGGCTTCCTAGGCATAATCAAGAATACCTCCCCCTTACATCTTAATAAAGATTTGCTCTTAATAAGAGCTCATTATTGCAAAGCACTCGTGCATATTTATGTACTATTAAATTTGACTACGGCTGCTTTTAGTTTAGTTTTTTATTTAAGATGCAAGTTAAAAGATCTGCTTTTTGGATTAAATGTTCTTGTTTATGCCTATTCCTAACAACTTTTAAAATATACCGGTGTGGGTTCTCTGGGCATAAAGGATTTGTTAATCCTCTTGATTTTGTATTATTTCTCTGATTTATTGTTTACTTTCCACAGTAAGGAAAACTTTTCTATCAATATTTGTAAGTGTTTTGTTTTTGTACTGTAACTAGAGGAATAAGGAATATTCTCCCTGTGATGTTTTCTGTGGCACTGATGTTATTTCCTAATTTTGTCCAAATTATCATTTGCTCCACTTTCTGTGCCTTCAATCATGCCATGGTTGACTGAGACAATAAAAACTTGAGGATAGATATTTTTAGACACATAAGAGTGTTTAATAATGATGATTCTTTCATGTGATAGTCTGACTTTCATGAACTACGAGCACTAGAAACTTAATAATTAAGATCAGGGTTCGAGTGTTATGTCTCCAAGAAGCTGAATTGATTAAAGATTAAAAAAATATTTTGTCAATATGAGTCTTGTCACATGTCAGCTGCAAATATTCTAGAGTTTTATGGGATTTGTGCATTGTATTAAATACATTTTTCATTGGCAACATGTAGTTTGACATTGAATTCTGGAAGAATCATATTAAGAGGAGCAGACAATCATTCCCTGCTTGCATGAAAAAAAGTTGATTCAACATTAAAGCATATTTACAAGCATAGCTCCTGTACTGGTCAAAATAAAGATGACTTTGATTCAGCTTATTTTGTTCTATGAATAGAAGAGTTGGTTTAGTATTGCAACTTTGAACGTATAGAAAAGACATCTATTGAGCATCTGAATCTTATCATTATCTTACATGTTCGTAGGACTGCCCTCTTCTGGCCAGAGATATTAGAGGTGGTTCCTGCAACCACTCCCTCAGTTTGGGTAAAAGCTCAAAGTCGAAGATCACTGAAGACTCTCCAACTTCTATTTCCTCGTTGAAAACTTGGTATTTATCAAATTTCTCATGTTCCTTCGTATTGGAACCGGACATACATATAACTACAATTTATGTTTTAAATAACTGATTTGAGCTTAAGCAACACGAGATTTACTAATAGAATATTGCAATGTAGACCAATTTAAAAAAAAGCTTCATTTTGCAATGCGGGCTAAATGAAAAGCTTGTTTACCTGCCTAAAGGTTATTTTTAAGATGCGCTTTAAGTCTGAGAAAATAATCCTACTGCGACGCATATTCCAAAGTATTTAGAATAGAAACAGGAAATGCTGTTTCTTTCATATTTTGATTTAGTTTAAGTATTTTTTTGGATCACCATCATTAGTGTCATAAGAACTAGATAAACCGATAAATGGAAATAATTAAATCCAGATGTTTGTTACCTCTTTTATTTGTAAAATCCAGACTACACACGTCTTTAAAGAGATAGCAAACAACCTTGCCACTCACAATATGACCAACACGCTGACGTATAGAAGAAGCAGCTCTTAGAACAAGTCTTTTATTTTGAAAGTAAACTACCTGCTTTCCGGTTAGGGGCGGGAACAACAACAACAACTTTGCACTTCTGCGGCTTCTGACTGCTGTACTCCTTCTCGTAAGTTGATTTTACACCCAAAATAAATATTACCAAACCCTTTCAGGTTGAACGTGATAATACAACTTCTGGTGCACCTAGTTGCTTCGGGTATTTCGTACTTAATTTAAAACAGGGCCCTCTTTAGCTTGCTGCGCAATGCAGCTAGCGTTGTATTTCGTTACAATAGCACATCACCAGAGGACTTGGAACCAACGGTTTGTAATAAATAAGTTTACAGAATTAAAGAAAAAATCATAAACTATATTAGGTCTGATATTGGCTGATTAGCTGTTTACAGTGACGAATCTGGAGTTGAACTGTTACATCTGGTGCTGCTAGGTCTAGAGAGGATGGATGAGAACGAGGAGAAACCAGATGATGATCAGCCACTGGAGAAGGAAAGTGAAAGATTCAGGTAGGATCTTCTTCCGGTTAATGAACAAGTCAATCAAGCCATATTCTGCTCTGTAATAATGCAGGTAGATCTGACAAAAGTTAGAAACCAGGTATAACGTGTTACCTGGTAAACAGTGTTGGGTGAAATGAGATGATACTTGGTGCACATCCCCTGAAACAGAAAGTTAATCTTGATTTTCTTTTTTGTTGTTCATTGCTTTTATGTTGCTTGCAGCACTTCTGTGATGTTTTAGAATCTTTTAAACAAAATTGAAATACTTCCTATTATCTGCACTTTTAGAATAGAAATCCTTTATTGTCCCACGGTGGGAAAATTCAGGTGTAACACCAGGATCGAAGCATGTAGGCTCACATGAAGATAAAAATGTATTTAAAAAAATTGCACAAAATTAAGAATTTTTAGCCATAGCAATACTTATAGGCATGTATTTGCTACTATATTTAGTACTAAGCTGTCAGCATTAGATCTTTTAAGACCTTGAAATTGCAAGAAGGGACTCCATGGATCCATCTATTTGTTCATCCATTGTTCTTTGCTTAATTTGGATGTTCACCAAGGATCACTCTGTTTACAGTGTTGTGATTGGACAGAAATCACTTTTAGCCATTTACCCATCAGCATAAGGGGCTTCACAGAAGGTCACAAAATGTTTTCCCTGCACTGAGTTCTGGACCTCCCATAGGATCTTCTTCCTTTGGGATGAGTCTGGACTGTCAGAGGAATCCTGATCAGATGTCTGAACCAACTCAGCTGACTCTTTTTAATGCTGCTTTTCTACTGACGAAGCTCTTTTCATGGTGTTATTATTTCTGTTGTGATCTCGATGTCATATTCATAGGGTAGGTAAGGGTAAAACTCTTCATCATGACATCCTACTTTACGTTATAGCACCAAGTTAAGAAGTATCTTCATCAAGTGTCAGCATGAAGCTGTTCTCCTTCTTCTCTCAAAGGTTTTGGTGTAAATAGTGGATCTGCTCTTTGTGCCGTGCCTGGTACTGCAGGGATCTCTTTAAAGGGCCTAATTGCATGAGTCATGTAGGATTGAATGTGTTGTAACACTAAACCCGGAGCACTATTTACCACTCTGCTGCATTCTGATGGGCGGATTAGGTTGCTCAACAACATACACCTAATGCGGATTTGGAGTGAAACAACAGGCCAGCGTGCTGCCGTCTAGCTGAGGCAGGAGCAGTTCTGATCTCGTTTGCAATGTGGTTTCTCAATTATTTTAATAGGCCTATTGTTGGAACATTTTCTAGTGAGATTAGAGGTAGAGTTCAGAGCACAAAGACGACTTGTAGACAAATGAGCCAATTCCCTAATCTCCCTGCTCAGCTACTCAGCCTGGGCTTTCTCCACTTCCCCTTTAGTGGTTGATTCTACACTAAAGGCGCTCTTGTTTCCCTTGATTCACTCTTTAATCAACCCGTTTTTAATATTTTTTACTGAGTCCTTCAGGTAACTTTAGAATCTTCTCAGTGGGGGATTCAGGGAGTTGTTACTGGACTTTGCATCTTGAGCCAGAATGGACGAAATCAGCAGTCTGCTGGGAACCATGGGGCGTCTCCGAAGTGACACCCTCTCTTCTGATGCCACACAGTCAACAGCGAGCAAACTGGCTCTGCGCCATCGGCTAAACCAGCTGATGACCTGCGTGGATGACCTGGACCCCAAAACCGAGCTACACCAGAAAATGATCAAGACCCTGGATAGTGCCTTCCTCTCCTGTGCCAAGAGAGCCAACAAGCCAAAAAAGGACAACTTCAGGTGGAACAATAAGAAGCTGCACGCAGAGATCAGTTTTTTAGATAAATAATTTTGCTGTTTTTTTTTTTTTATATCTATGCCCCTCTCTGTTCTCAACAAATGTCTTTATTTCTCCTTAATAACTTCTTCCATTTTTCTTCAAATTGTAGCTTTCGAGTTTAACTATTTCCTTTCATCTTTGTGGTTAAGATCAGGACAGTCTGTGCTCTGAGTTGAGTCTGAATAAACTGTAGCAGCTTGATTTACTTCCAGCGGCGGTATCTCACTGCTGCCATTGTAACAGCTGTCACGCTCAGGTTTAATGAGCTTTTCTTTGGTTGGTGGTTAAAGAGAAGCGCTTGACCCAAAAAGTTTTAAGAATAAGACGAAGCAGAATGATTAATCTTTGTTTCCATCTTCCAGACTTCACATGGTGACATGGAACGTGGCGACGGCTGGTCCTCCTGATGATGTAGCCTCACTTCTCCACTTGAATTCACCAAAGACTCCTGACCTCTATGTCATAGGGTATGGCTGAAGTTTTCTTTTTCATATTTGTTCAAATGGCAAAACTGTTGGCAGGCCTTTGTTAATGAATAAAAAAAAACACAGTGGTCACTGAAATAACTTGAAACTGACTAAAGTAATAAAAATGAAGCAATGAAAATCATACACTGCCGTCTTAAGAGTTACAGAAATAGTTTTTTTCAGTAATTGCCTCAAAAGATTGAGCGACAATAAAGTTATAGGTACCAGCATTTTTTTCCTGGCCTGTTTGTTTTTTAAATTATTCTGTTGAAATTCAGATACAATGTCAAATTTTCATAGGCTATTTTCAGTACATTTTTATATATTATTACTTTTATTGCTTTCAAGTTATTTCTGTGGCCATCATCTAGTAATGATGGATTTTTCCATCATTACTAGAGGGGTACCAACAATTTTGTGTGTGTTTACATGGCAGATTGACAGTCATACCTGTATGTGCGCAGGTTGCAGGAAGTGTACTCAGGACCAGTGAGGTTTGTGTCGGACATGATATTTGACGACCCATGGAGTCAGCTATTTATTTCCACACTAGCTCCGTTAAATTATGTCAAGGTACATTTTCTTTATACACAGCCAAGCAATGGACATATTCTGCATAGTATTCTTACTACACTGCTTTCTGTCTTATTATTCATCGTCTTACTAAACAATGAATACTTTCAAACTAAGGGTTGTATATGTTGTGAAACAACATGTTTCAGCTTTCATCGATAAGAATGCAGGGTCTGCTGCTGCTCTTCTTCTCCAAACTGGAGCACGTCCCCTTCATCAGAGACATCCAGGCCACCTACACCCGCACCGGCATATTTGGTTATTGGGTGAGCAGTAAATACACACATAGAAAATTTCAATTGAATTCAAATTGAGTTTTGAATTGAAGCACACACACACACACACACACACACACACACACACACACACACACACACACACATACACACACACACACACGCACTAGTTTGTATTTATACTCTTATTAGGACTTTGTAATCGGGTAAAAAGAGGGCCTAAGCTGTTTCTGAATCCAGTGATTTTCTCACCAGGAGTGTTTGAAAACAGTCATGTGTCACTATTTGTTGTTAAATGCATAAAAACCTTAATGTGAAAATTTTCAAATGCGCACTCAGAAACTTGAAGTTCCACATTTATATTTTTAGCACAATAGTTCTTAAAGCCACACTGCATCCTTATTATTCTGTTTGATTCATGAAGCGAACCAAAAATGCAGAAGGAAATTTTTCTGTGTTTCAGTGCTCCGTAAATATTTACTCTTACTCCTGCATGTTTGACTGTTTTATTTCTCTCTCTTCCTGTTTGTCTGTCAGGGTAACAAAGGCGGTGTGTCGGTTCGTCTGTCTTTTTATGGACACATGCTCTGCTTCCTCAACTGCCACCTGGCTGCTCATATGAACTATGCAAATGAAAGGATGGATGAGTTTGAGCACATCATGGACACGCAGACCTTCGATTGCAAGAAAGCTCCAAGAATAATTGACCACAGGTGAGGAAAGACACATGGCTCAAACAGCATAGGTAACATGTTTTATTAATTTCTGCTGTCGTTCTCATCAGGTTAGTATTCTGGTTCGGAGATCTCAACTTCAGGATCCAGGACCACGGCATGCACTTTGTCCGCTCGTGTATCAACAACCAAACCTACAACCTGCTTTGGAGTCATGACCAGGTTGGACTTTTTCACGATCTTTCAGCTCGTATTTGTGGGAAAATCCAGGGGTCATTCATCAGTACTTAGCTAACTATGATGAGATTGTGTAAAAAACTTGTTGTGTTTTCAGCTGATCATGCTGAAGAAAAAGGAACAGCTGCTGCAGGAGTTTGAAGAAGGACCACTGGACTTTCAGCCCACATACAAATTTGACTTGAACTCAGATACCTATGACAGCAGGTACTCCGATTGAAATCATTATGATGATTAAAATCATAATTTTATTTCCAATTTGTGTTCATTTTATCTTCACCTCTTTTTAACTTTACAGATTCTACACAACATGGTTTGGCTTTACGTAAGCGTCCCTAAAGTCCAGTCATATGCACATTTCCCTAAAATACAGAACCTTCTAAAGTCACTCCTACTCCTGAACTCTTTCACATTTCGCCATGTTATAGACACAATTTATAAACAGAGATACAGACAAGACCAAAATTATTCATATCCGTTGCAGATTTAGTTTTAGTTGTCATTTAATTTTACCAGCATGTTTCCTCTGACTGGAAGCAATGGTAATAGGTTTTGAGTGACCCAGTCAGACTCCTGATCAGGAATTATAGGAAAGCCTTCATTGTTATAGTGCCAATAAATATCTTGCCATATATTGCTTATAAGACTATAGGTTACTTTGACATGACACTTATAATAAAATATAAATAAAACCAGATCAACTATTCTGAATTGATTAAATATCTACTCTTTTCATGCAGTTTTACTGTTTTTCCAACATGCTCTTAAGAATCAAATCTGCCAGGGGTATGAATAATTTGGGGCTCAAATTTACATTGAAGTTTGTTGCTGTAACATGACAAAATCTGATTTAAATAAACAGTAATTACCTTTTATGAAAAATGTTTTTTTTTACATGTTTGTTAAAACTATTACTATGTCCTGACAGTACAACATAAAACAAATAATCTGAAAAATCGGGCTCCTCTGCCCCCGTTCTGTGGTCCTACTGTAGTCTGCAGAAATACAACAGTCTGTCTGAAACAACCAATTAGAGCCAGGAGGAGGATCTCAGCGCTGTAGCTCTCTGCTGGGCTACACTACTTTCCTACACCAGAGCCTGAATACTCAGGCTAGTTAGCATGGCCACCGATGATGGAAGATAAACTGTTTTCCTGTGACAGGAAGTTGTTTTCTCCACCATGATCACATTTAGCACAGCGCTAAGGCCTTCTTCATGGCTCTGATTGGTTGTTTCTGACTGAGCGTTATATTTCTGCAGCCAGCAACAGCAGCACTGGGAGGACGTATAGGAGCTCAATTTTTCTCACAGATGTTCTATGTCTTGGTATGCCATCAGGACATAGTAAAAGTTTTAAGAAATATATAAAAAATATATTTTTATAAAAGTTTCATACTGCAGCTTTCAAAAAAGTTTGAGAGATATGAATGCTTTAGCGAGGCTCTGTATTTACTCGTACCTAATTCATCTAACCATGCTTTAATGTGCATATGTACCACTTTTACCTTCTCATAAAAGTGACATCGTATCTTGAATTGAACTGAGTTTAGGTTATCATCAGCAGGTTGCAACACATATCCATAGGCTACATATTTCACCCCAAAGCCAAATTTTCCTAAATTTTTGTGAGGATTATATGTTAAATGCTATATGTACAAGAAATACGGATTATGAATCATCATTGATATCTGGTACCTGTATTACCTTCTGTTAACCCTCACTGTTTACCACCATACTACTACTTTTGAGGATTGTTCGTGTAAAAGGGAGCATGTTTTCTAATATGGCTGGCTTAATATCTAACATGTGTGGACAGAAATAGAGGTTGCAGCAATTCTTGACCAGTGACTGTATGAGTTTCATAATGTTAACAGGAGTGATTGTAAGATTAGACCATTAGGGTTCTGAATCCTTACAGGTCTGATCCTTGAGTGGATAAAAATATTGACGCTGCTCTCTGCTAAAAGATGGGAAATAAATATGTTTTACATGTTTTAAACATCTGCAGCCTTAACAGAAATAAAAGATTCAAATATTTGATGGAGCAAAATGTCAATATAGACAAAGTTTTATTCTTTCCCCTCTATAATATTGCACCACCATGTGCTGGCTGATCACCTGAAATCTTTACAAAAGCATAAAGTTTGTGGTTGTCATTTCATCAAACGTAAACAAGTTCAACAAGTTCTTGTTTACAAATGTCAAACACTTTGTTTTATTTGCCAAATTGACATTTTCCATCCTTGTTTTTTCCATCTGTGATCACCTGTCTAGTGGTAAGAAGCGAAAACCTGCCTGGACCGACCGGATTCTGTGGCGGATCCGACCCAAATCCCAATCCAATGACGAGCAAGATGAAAACGATGTAAAGGAGAAGAATCGACTGAAAGAGGAAGAGGAGTATCCTCTGAAGGTCCGGCAGGACTTGTACACCAGCAACATGGAGTACAGCATCAGTGACCACAAACCTGTGATCGGTATCTTCACCCTGGAGGTGAGAAACTCCATCAATGTGGGAAGAAATGTGATGAATCAGAGCTCAGTTCTTCTGCTTTGTTTCTTCATTCTGCATTAGTACAGTTTGAGCTCAGGGCCTTTGTTTTTGGAACCAAAGTGAGGGCTACCTACGTGAACTGAAACCTCTTATTACATTCATAGAAATGCCAAGAGTTGCTATTGAAAATATGAAATTTAACCAACAGATGAGCTGCAGTCCATTTGTATTAAGAACCCAAGAAATTCTGAATTCTGAGATGGAAAAATTAACTGTAAGGTCCCCCAGATTCAGACTTCCCAGTTAGGAAGTCAGAGAATTTTTCAGACAACTTTGTGATTTTGAGTCATTTTAAGACGAGATGAAAATGAAGATGAACTTTGTTTTTGTAATCTTGACAATAGATTAGAGGTATGAATAAATAAACGTTGTTTGGTATCATCTTGCAGTGTTAGAGGCTTTATAATGATTGTCTTTAATAGTTAAACACCCATTAAAATTGGTGTCTTTGTCCTTAAAGCTGACAAGGATACACCAGACACCTCTGGTGAGTCTGCATGCAGAAGGCGACTGGAGTGCGGACATTGACTCCATTGTTCTCTACAACGCCCTGCAGCCCTTCCCATCCAGTTCTTGGGACTGGATCGGACTCTACAAGGTTATCTGTCCACCAGCAGCTCATTAAGGTTTCTGTTTCTACCTCACTCACTCCATGTCTGGATTTCAGGTTGGATTCAGTAGCATGTTGGACTACATCACCTACACATGGGTCAAAGACGATGAAGTGGCCTTTAACGATGAAGTGATGCAGGTAGGAGCTAAAGAAGCCTGGAGTGTTGCTGAGCCTGAGTAGAAATGTTTGCAGAGGGGTTTTACTCTTTTGTTGTTTTTAGGTGTTTATGAGTAAAGAGGAAATCCCGGTTAGGGGGGGAGAGTGTGTCCTGTGTTACTACTGCAGCAAACTGCGGTGCATCATTGGAATTAGTGAACCATTTAAGGTGAGTGATCAACAGAATCATGCATTAATATGAAATAAAGTGTGCATTAAATTAGGATTGATGAAATGATTGTGCTTATGGAGTGTTTTGATTTGGGGACATAATTCTTCAATATGTTAGTTATTAATATTTCTACTGAATTACTGTCATCTGAGCACTCATAGCACATCCTCAAAAAGTCTTAAAGTCATGTATCTAAATTTAAGACCTTAAAATGTTTTAAATTCCTTAGAAAATGCATAGGTTGATATTAAATACTCATTAGTCTGTTTAATCTCCCATATTTTATGTAGTTAATTTTTTTCATGGGCCTTTTCTGTTAGTCAAAAATTGAGGTATCTTCACTATGTTCGGATTTGAGGCTACTAAGGATGCCACCAATTAAGTTGCTAATAAATCCTTGCCAGCTCTGTGGTTATTCTTCATCTTCATTGGTAAGTGTAAATTATCGGCAGTTGGCTGGATGACTTTTGTCTGTGCCTTTGGCTCACTTCTGTTGCCAACCAGTACAATACAACATGCATTCTGTGGAAAAAATGCATGGTGCTATGATATAAAATATAGTATTTCCTTTTGTACATTTGTGTTGTGAGACAGGTCTTACATTTAATTCATAATAGTCTTAAAAAGTCTTAAATTTGAGTTGGTGACATCTACAAAAACCCTCCATAAAGGAACATTTTACGACTCAGATTTTCTAAATTTTTCCAAGGAATTGTCTAAAACTCAGTGTTGTTTCTTTTTTCTAAAAAAAATCTTTGTATTTTCAGGTCCAAGAGTCCAAGGTAGCTGTAGCAGAAGGCTTGTTTCCTGAGAGAATCAATGGACTGGACAGAATAGCAAGAAGTGAAGACTTTTGAAGCAAATCGCTCCCAGATGTGGAACAAATGATCTGACCTTAACTGGTCCGGTTTCTTGACCTCCAGCTCAGAATTCAAATTAAGAATCTCATCCCGATTGACGCCAACACCTCGGTGGTTGGTAAATTTTTCTGGAATGAGTGGTCTTCTGGTAGACAGACCAACTACCTGGCAAATGTCCAATAACTTATAGATGTAAAGATGAAGGATTTTGGAGAATTTCCTTAAGACCAGCTCAGGGATGAAGAAACTATGGCAGGTTTTCAGCTAAAGCTCGGCTTCTGTTAGAAGACGGCAACCTTCCAGTCAGCTTGGAAAAGGGAATTGGGAAGCAAACTGTTCTCTTTCCATGCTATCTTAATTACACCAATTTATATGTAAACACTTTTCACATTTTCAGCAATTTTATGCTTTTTCTGAGAACCAGTCTGTGCTTGTGAAAAGCACCGATTCTTCATTTTACAGCATCTTCTCTCATTGAAGAAAATAACCTAAAAAAGAGATTCTTTTGTTAAATTATAAAGTGTGCAGAAAGTGTGAAACATTTAGAAAAATGTGAAGTTTTTGTTCTGCAATGCTTCCCTATCTGTGTACTGTCATGAAAAAAAAATCACTGCTGTTGTGTGAAAGCTAGATGTGATTGTGATTTTAAATTATTTGTGATTATTGATATTGTTGTAGAGATAAGCTGCTGTACAAAGACAATTTGACAGTTTGGATTTTAAAGCTCTCCAGTTGTTCACTGAGTACTGAACTGCTGTTTCATTAGTTGGATCCATTTCCAAAGACTTTGCAACTTCAGCCCACAGGAGTTTAAAAGAAAATATTAAAATCATTCCCTTTAAATGTAGATTGTGGCATCACTGTAAACTAATGAATATTTTTGCACTGTTTAATGTTATTAAACATATATACATATATAGTATATATTTAAAAATTATCATTATTTTTATTCAGCATATGCTATGTGGCAAATTCATCAAGTGCCTTCAAAGCTTTTGTCTAAACGGAACTGTATGCTGCTTGCCGTAACTTTGACCTCTTCATCACCAGTTCCTTATGTTTAATCTTTTGACATCTCTATTGCTTATTTTTTCAGATCTCAGTTTGGTCTTTCTGTTATAAACTTAGAGCCATATCTCAGCTCTCTGGAACTTGTTTTGCTGTTGACTTTTTTTGTCAGCTGCTTCTTTCCAAATGTACTGTAAAAAAAACTTTTCAAAAATAAAACTTATATAATTCCATACTGTCTTGGTTTTAATCGTTTGCTGGTATTTATGCTGGAAAATGTACAACATGTACTGGTAACTGGCATTTTTAATCAGCTTTGAGTTCACTTATTGTAATTTTTGCATAATCTTTAGATATAGGAATGTTAACAAGTAATCAAGAGTTTAAACTTGAAATACTTTACAAAAACTTATTTTCTATTAACACAGACAGTAAATAACAGTATTCAGGGTGGAAATGATCTGGGGACATGACTTGGTAAATGTCAGAGAACTGATGTATTCAGAAAAAAAACCTGCTAAGGAATTGTCATAATATAAACCAATTAAACTGATTGATAAAAAAATGAGATAATACACTTAATTAATATTTATCTTTTTAAAATGCTTTAAAATTGAATCACTTTGCTTTCAACTGTTCAATTAACAGCCATTAAAGTTTCATTGTGATTCTGCTGCAGCTTAGAATATTTTCTTTCCAATTAAACAAATGGACTGTCCAGTACCATGGATAGCAACACCTCAGATTTCGATCATTTAAAAGAACCGTTCTTCAAAAATAATGTCATGTGAAACAAGTTTACTGAAACTTGTACTAAAACACCTTAATGACCTTTGACGAGAAAAAAAAAATAATAAAGATTTAATCGTTTTAGAGTTATCTCAACATTGATAGGATAGCGTACGACTTGACTTGAACGCACCATGGAGTTAAAACGCGGCGGTCAAATGCAGCGTTGCAGTGCTGTCCGCGGAGGAATCTCGCTTTAAGCTTGTCCGAGCGGTTGCCATAGTAACCATTTGTTTTGTTAATTTGTGCCTGCGGTCAGCGGGATATCCGCTACATTTTGTTTGTTGCAGCTGCGCGAAAGAAGGTGCGTTTCACACAGCAACTTATTTATTCATAAACTTATATTAATGTCGAGATAAAAATTGTGCTTTTTTTCTTAAAGAGCACTGGTTAGCTAACAGGTTCAGGTTTGGGTGACTTGTTGCTAATGTCAACGGTTTTTTTTAATTGTTTAAGAATAAAAACTCCGGCGTGAAAAGAAAGTTCAATGTGTTTTATGGTTTTAAGTATTCTGAAATAGTATGCTATTTAGTCCTTTCGAAAACACACAACAGAATCCCCGCAGTCAGGATAAGGTTTTAAGTGCATTTCAGTCTGTCACTTTAACTCTCAGTCTCTCGTATTGTTTCCCACAGTTTTTTTTTTTTTTGCAGGACTGCTTCAGTGGTTTTATAGCGAAATTCCAGCCAGGCTTTAGCTGTCTGGCAGACTGCGTCACCTTTAATCTCAAACGGTGTCTGCAGACATTGATTCAAACTGCTGAACAGTTTGTGTGAAGTATTTGTGCCTATGTGCTGGTTTAGGTTGGGTCAGGACATTATGACCTATCATTTTCACTTTAGACCACATTTGTCCAAAGAACATTGCTTAGTAAGTCAGTCGTTCAACTTTAAAAACGATGCGAGACAAAGCTTTCTTCTGGCACCATTTCCTAAAAAGTCATTTGGGCTGCAACAAGTGATTATTTGATTAATTGATGAGTCTATCGAATATTCTGACTAATACCTGGGCGGGAATTCTGAGTAGAACAAGTTTACAAAGGCTTTTTTAATCTTAAATGAAAATTGTACATTTTTTTGCATATTGTTCTTTCAGCAAACAGCCTGGTCTCAGTCTGCATACTCATATGAACAAATACTAAATTAGTTGAAGATTAATTGTTTCAGCCCTGAAAGCAGTACTTGCATAGTCCTTTTCTAAGAGTACTGACATGATATTTATGTTTTGTGTAATAAATAATGGCATAGTGGAATCCATTGTGTTTTTATGTACCGGTACTTAAAATTTATTAGAATAGTTTTAAGACCAGGTAAAGACCAAAGAATTTTAAAATTGTTCCTAACATCTAAAAACCCAGATATAAAGGAGGTAAATTATTTATATTTTACCATTAATAGTTCTATTTTCTGTTATCCGCTCCTCTGACATGCTCCTTTCCATCTATCTTTCTTCAGAACCATGTCTGTCCTAGACGTGAGTATCCCGAAATTTGATGGACCTGATCTCCTCAATGTTGAGGTTGTCCTGAACCGCTCTGAGCTCTTTCGAGCAGAGTGCAAGAGGCTCATGGCGGAGTCTGAGAGCGCATGTATCCGTATGCAAGATGGTGACAGTAAGCGCCTTGGTAAGTAGGGAATGACGGGGTTGTGGTGGCTCATGTTTAGAATTAAAGGAAATTGCTTGCTTGTAATTGAGCTGTAATCTTTTTCTTTTCTCTCCCTGATGTTCAGATCAGCGGGTCAGAGACATTCAGTTTTTAAAGAAGGAGGTGGAGATGAAGCTCGAAGAGCTTATTCCAGAGATTGATGCCCTTGAAGCCTTACAGAGCAGAGTGGTGAAGGCCCTGGCGATGTACCAAGATGCAATGAAAGTCACTCTTCTCTGTCTGGAGGCGAGGTGAAACCACTAAATCAGAAGCGAACAGCCTACCTTTCTCTTTTCCGTCTTAAGCTTCTGGCAGCTGTCCTAAAATTTCAGTAACTTCAAGCTTAAACACCTAACTGTTGAGTGAAAATGTTCTGCTATGTGCGTTGCAGAAGGAAACGGGCCCCTTCTGACAGGGTGCATGATGCAGTGGATGCCGAGCTGCTGAAAGAATGTTCAATGTTTCAGGAAGTGTCAGAGCTCCTTCAGATTGTGCTAGAGCAGATTGCTGAGCAGATACGGTGAGAACTCTGATTAATATCTGTGTCTTGTGTTGTCCTATCATGGTACTACTGAATGAGTATACATTTCATGAACAGGAACATGAAATGACGCTGATCTTCTTTTATTACTACAGTCTGGACAGGTCTGCTAAGTTCTATTTAGAACGGGATCTGAAGGAGAAATTTCAAGCTCAAAACATTGACAACTCTTGTGCCTTGATGACCATGCAGACAATCCCTCATAACCCACTGCCAAAGAAAAACATCACTATGCTGTCAAGGTAAACCATCAGCTTCTTATTGTTCCTAGAAAACAAGAAATATTATAGTATAGTTATTCTAAAGCCTGTTATTTGAAGCCCTCTTTATTGTTTAATTTTAATGCACCTATTACACAAAATAGTAAGCCCATTAACAGGCTTGAGGTAAAAATCTGAATTTACAGACAAAATGTCACAAGCATTTGTCATCCATCCATGATTCTATACTTAATTTCTTATACCTGTCTGTTATGGTGGTGAGCTGTGATGGTTTGGACAGGACTGGACATTTGATCAAAATACAATAGAACAGCACACAAGGAAACAGGTTACGCTAATAAAAAAAAGTATCCATTTCGTTGTTCTATTGTAGGAGGAAGTTGGAGTACCTGGAGAGAGCCAGGTCCTGTGCACACTCTTTCTAAAATAACATTGTCATGTAAAGAATTAGACAATGAACAACAAAATATCTATTCCACATTTAATCTGACATCTGTTCGGTAAATTCAACGGAAAAATACGCCCACTATTGAGTAGGTAGGATGTATTTGTTTGTGCAGGAAATATAAAAAGTGTAAAAATAAAATGCAGTAACCCAGTTGTATGAGTGCAAACCTATGAACTTAATTTACACCAGGGGTGTCTTTGAGAGCTGAAACTTATAGATGCCTCATTGCTGCAGCACAACTGGATCAAATCAAATGAGCAGCTGAAGTTTTCCAGATTGACAAGAGATGAAAAGAAACTAATTGTTCAGAAGTGTCAGATAGGAGAAGGGTACAATGTGTTTAACATATTTTAAATAGAATACCCCACAACATTATGAAAGAATATGTCATGGTCTAATAAAAGCAAACTCGACCTTTTTGACAATGGTTTCAAGAGCTGTGTGTGGACACTAAATGAACACCACACTTACAGGGAAACATGGTGGAGATAGAATTTTACCGTGGAATAACTTTTTTTTTTAGATAAACTTGTGTTTTCTGTCAAGTTGAATAAAATTATGAACCCTTCCAAGTCGGTTTTGACCTAAAACTTTCTCATGTCTAAAAGATGAAGATGAAGTAGGATTTTTTATTTGTCAGCACCATAATGAGTCCAAGAATGCATCCACATCCTCTTGAGGATAACGACATAGAGAAAAAGTAAATCTTTGAAATAGCTGAGCCAGACTCCAGAACTAAATCTGACATAAAATCTGGGTATCACTTAAAAGTCTGTTTACAGTAAAAGACCTCATAGTCTGATCGATGTGGAGAATTCTTAGGTAGACTGAAAAGGTGCTACTTTATAACTTCATCTCTCAACATCTTTTGAGAGTTGCTTAGTATATTTGTGTTTATAGACTTGTGTTTATAGTCTTCAAAACTGGTCAAGATTTCAGGTGAAGATCATGAAGTATTTTCAGTCCAAGCTGTTTTTATGGTTTTCTTTCCCTCTTCCAGCGCAACAGTTACCCCAAAGCAGTGGGAGAACATCTCAGACCTCAACATAGCCAGGGCGGAGCAGCAGAAGAATAACTCTTTGTCCCTGCGTGCTCTGGTGGAGTCTCTGCTGGCGCAGGCGGCCGATGACATGCAGAAGCAGTTCAGGAATACTAATGAAGCCTTCCAGCTCAACATTCAGCTGCTCAAGGCTGCCAAGACCCAACTGGAAGATAAGCTTCCAAAGGTAGGGCTCTATGTGCGGTCACAAGATCAGAAGAAGAGGATGGCATGGCTTCTAATCTACAGAGACCTCGCTCTTCACCAAAACTGACAAGATCTGCATTAGTCAGAATAGCAGCCAAAAGGACGCTGGAGCAGCTGCAGAGATACACTATTAGTATAGTATCTAATAGGACAACTATTAGTTGTGCAATCCCCAAATTTATCAAATTGAAGGCCACTGCTGAAAGGGATCAAAGCATATATGTGCAGCGAGGTGATCTGGTTAGGGGGATGTTAGAATGGCTCAGTCAAAGTACATACCAAAACCTAAACTAAAATCTATTGCTTCATTCGAAAACTACTCCTCATCCAAAACATTTAGTCTTCAGATGCACAATCAGATTGTGGAGACATACCACCAATCACGTGCAGCTGTAAAGACAGTAAATGGATAATTTGTGGACTCACAAGAAGGTGGATGGGGCAGAAACATTTCTGTTCTTTGTTTGTAACCAGAAAAAGGAAATGCATACTTTTGTTTTGTTTTAGAATAATCCATAACTACCCAACAGTTAGCAGAGCTGTAGGACAGTTACGGATTGTTGTTTATCACCAAAAGAGAAGTATCAACAAAATTAATAGAAACATATCAACAATAAGATGAAATCAAGAAGTAATAGTGATTTATAGTAAGTATTTGTACTGCGTATTCAAAGAAATACACAGCACAGTTACTTGGCCCGATACTGTCTTTGCATCTTGCTTTAGATTTATTGTCTAATTTGGTATCTTTGAGATGGCAGGGATTTATGGTTAAAATTATGAGTGCTGCTCTCTAGGTCTTATGTGAGATCGGCAACATTCAGAAGATCAGAGAGGATCTGCTAGCAGCCATCGCAGAGCACGAACAGTTCCTGAGTTTGGCCCAGGCCCGGCTTCTTCTGCGCAAAGAGAGGCCTGGCAAAGAGCAGTGTCTCGATGCACCCCAGGTCCAACTCCTCGCCGAGGTTGAGCAGCTCAACCTTCACATCGCCAAGTGAGTCCTACAATATGATACATGTTGATTGCTGTTGTTGGTGTACTTCCATTTGGTGTACAACCCAAGTTTTTTTTGGTGTCTGGAAAGTGAGCCATTTCAAAAGTCTTTCGAACATAACATCACAAATCAGCAGGCGTTGCCCTTCAACTAGCAACCCCAGCAGAACTCAGCCCATTACTTAGCAACCCAAGTACCAGCATGTTTGGTCAGCTGGTTTTACTGCTGCATGCGCTCTACAATGACTACTAAAAAAGTCGAGTGTTTTGTTGTTGACTTACCATCCAGAAGCCACTTGATGCACTCTTTTTGTAGTTGGTTGTGCAGAAGGCTCTACTTCTGCTTTTCAAATTTGTACAGTTGCATAATTGTGTATGTGATTGCAGACATTTTCACATGTGAGTGTAAACATTGAGTTGGGGCTTTGGCCAGCAACAGCTTACTTGGATTTGAAGTAACAGCTCATTCTAGAAGACGCTCAAAAAAGGCAGAAGTGACCAGACTCAAATATCGTTATCTAAGAAAGATTCTTTGCAAAACATGTAATGAACACGTTTTGATCTATCCTCTGTCAAAAGTTGTCAGCTCTCTGACAGCTTTTGTGTTAGATCTATGTATTTACAGATCCCTTCCCTGTCCTGTTCGATTTGGCATTCTGTTCTGTTTTGGGGCCATTGCTGTGTCTATTGTACCTGCTTCTTCTTGGCCCGATACTGTCATCTTTTAAGGATATTTTCCATTATTGCTGTGAAGATGATATCCAATTCTTTTATCTTCAAAATTAAGTTTTGAAACGGTACATTTTACTATGGTAAATTAAAAGCTGCTTTTCTGGAAGAATTTGTCTATAGTTGAATGAAGACAAAACATAAGTAATATTATTCTTGGCTCCAGAAATAGTACGGTAACTGTAAAAATAAAGCGTATCCTCCAGCCTCTTGGTTATTTGGCTAAATCTTCAGGTAGAAAGTTTAGGATAGCCTTGGACTCATGTTTTATATCTGAAAATTATGTCAAATCTCTGTCAAATCTCTGGTTTGACCTTGTTTCTATCATCTGCTAAATATTGCTAAGTAATATCTCAATGGCTAAAATTTCTAGAGCTTTAAAGTGAGTACTACAGGATTCAAAGAAATGCCAGGCACATTTACTGGAATATTACTGGAGACCCACCATCCCTTTTCTATTTTCATAGATTTTTTCAGAGTTCCTGTTCATAAGAATTGCACTTCAGAGCCTGTCATGACATGGCTGTTTTTTATTTTGTTCTGTTAGACTGCGTGAGGAATTGGCTCTGTCTGAGGAGGAGCAGAGGGCGCTGGTTCGCTGCCAGATGGAGCTGCAGGACAACATCGACATCAAAACCAACTCTCTATACATTGATGAGGTCGTCTGCATGCAGCTCCGGGAGCCCGTTGTCATTTGCCACGTCTGACCAATCAGCAGCAAAGCTTCATGTATATATGTTATTGATACATATAGGCATGTAGAATATGTCAGAAAATAAATAGTTATATAACATACCAATTTTTTTTACGCTGTCACTAAAACTTTCCTGTTTTAAAATCACTTACTAAAAGCTTTTATGTCAGCACACTGCCTGGCAAAACTAATTATACTCTTGAAATTCAATTTCTCTGTAGTTTATTGAGACTTTTGTGTGAGACACCAACACAAAGTAGGGGATTATTGTGAAGAGGAAGGAAGGTGATACATGGTTTGACATTCTAACTCATCAATAAAATTTTATGGACAACTATAAGGAGTCATGACAACTGACACCTGAGCTGTGGTATCTTTGCATCTCCTCCAATTACCATGGGCCTCATGGCTGCTTTCTCAGATAATCCTCTTTTTGAATGACTTAGTTCATTTGGATGGCCTTATCTTGGTTGTGGCATACTCTATTTTCAGATGATGGATTGAACAAAGTTCTGTGAGGCGTTCAAAGCCTGTGAAGTAGATTTATAAATGTCACAAAACAGATGGCTTATATCCAATTACACACAGGTGAACCCAATTTTTAGATTTTAATTTTAAAAAATGTTTTTACAAATGTTATAAACATGTATAATTTCCCTTGCGATTCACAACGGTACACTACTTTGATTTGGACTCTAATAAAAAACACTGGCGTTTTGGAGGACACTGAAAATTTAATGAGACAGGATATATACAAATTTTTAATACATTGAGCAGAATTAGATTATAGATAAAATTGCAGTGAGTGTGGAAATATGACAGTAGGGTACAGAATCTAAACTACTGTAGTTTATGCTCCAAACATATTAGTACAAACTAAATGACCAAAGTAAGTCTTGACAAAACTTCTGCTAAATGTTTAAGTCCAAAGCAGTGAGACTGGATGTATTTGAAGAAAAGAATATGTTATTAAACACAAATGAAAGTACACAAAATTCACAATAATGGATGATTTTATTTGTAATTTCATATTCATAAAATATGAAATTACATATTTTATGTTTCTTGACATAAACACAACACAACATTTAAGACTAAAGTCTTATTAATCCACAATAAATTTCTGTGTTTTCTGAATTTTATGACTGCATCAATTAAGTGAAATTTATGTTTATTGAGTTATATTAATTCCATGTATTTTCTACGGCAATGTAATGCTTTGAATTTTAAAGTATGTATCTGTTGATTGTTTCTTCATCCCGGCAGAAGAAGCAAGCAAATAGTGTTTCTTCTGCCGGGATGAATTCACACTTTCCTTCGAATGACAGGAGTTTAAACAAGAGGAAAGCTGATGTCTTTATGACACACCATTGACACTCATGGCTTGAAAATATACAATACCCCACTTTCATCAGATGATTCAGCTAAAAATGAAAATAACTAAACAAAACAAATGTAAACACACATGCATTTGAGACAATGGATGCTGATCATTACTCTCAGGAGATCCGTTCAAAAAACTTCTCTGTCCTTAGCCCTCTCTGTCTTTCAAGACAGCATGGACTCTGCATTTTGCCTACAACATGAAAAAGAAGAAAAACATTGTTATCAAAGGAAATATCTAGCATAAATAAAAAGCCTGTGTGATTCAGGTATTTTACCTCATGCCATTTCAGTGTTGGGACCGGCAGGGCCAGATGACAATGTGGACAGGTGCTGATCTGGTCCTGGTCTCCACTGACCCACGGACCCCGTGTCCCTCCATGTGACTGGGAAGTGGATTTATAAGCACTTCTCAGCTGGTCTTGACTCTGCTGCTTGAATAAGTCGTCTTTATCCTCCCACTTTTCTTCTTTGTTGTCAACCTCTTCATAGAGCATCTTTGATTCTTGATAACACCTCAGCTGCATGTGAGAAAGGAAGACAGACACAGATAAGTGTCAAAGTGAATTCCTGAGGCTATAAATCCTAATATTACTGTGGAGATGACAAAACACAACATTTAAGACTAAAGTCTTATTAATCCACAATAAATTTCTGTGTTTTCTGAATTTTATGACTGCATCAATTAAGTGAAATTTATGTTTATTGAGTTATATTAATTCCATGTATTTTCTACAGCAATGTAATGCTTTGAATTTTAAAGTATGTATCTGTTGATGTTTTACAAATTTTTTACCATAATTTTTTACGGTATGGGATTAATAAAAGGTCTGTTTAATACCTGCCCAAAGGTAAATTAGCCTCAGTGGGAAAAAATCTGGTCAGAAAAGAACTTTTTAGATGGGTGAAACATGGTAGTGGCATTAGCATGCTCTGGTGACAAGGGATATTGAAGCTGGGCAAAGCTGGTGGAGACATAACCCAAAAGACTTGCAGCTACAGTTGAAGCAAAGTACAGTTAAAGCACTAACTCAGAGGGACTTAATACATATACATGCCACACTTTTCAGATATTTACCTGTTATAGATAAAGTTAAATATTGCATCCCTTTCCTTCCACTTGACAATTATACATTACCTTGATAGTATTGCCATATTGAGGTCTATGACAATACTATGACAAAATATGAATTATGAGCTGCATAATTCATATTAGATCAAACTGAATTGGACACAGTTTGGTCCAATTCACAATTTCTCAAGGACACGTAAAGAAATATGTTTAACATACCTCATGATTTTCTATTTCTTTTTCCAGGAATGATCTCCCACAGTTACTGCAGCTCACTCTGTTCTCTGCTGAGATAAAGAAAAGTTAAACAGTAGGGAAATATATTCTGGACATTAAGTAAGTTCAAGGCTGAATTGGTCCATTTCATTACTTTCATCTAGTGCACTGCTGAGAGTTTGAGTCGAGTCCTCTCCCTCGGCAGCTGAGCAGGTTGAACTGTGCTCTGACTGGTCACTCAGTTTGACATAGCGACCACAGTCCTGGCAGAGCTCTGTGCGACTCCCACAGACCACAGTGTGCTCCTCCAGCTGCTTCCACGGCACCTCCAGTTCACAGAACATACACTTCTGCAGACGCTCCGGACACTCCTCCGCCTGGAAGCACAGCAGCGTTGGAAAGATCCATTTGTTCTGTCGCACACACCGATACGTTTACTCTGACAAGAAATTGCCTTTTCAAATAACTCCCAACAGGCTGCATGAGGTTTCTGATACTGGTGGCAAAGACCTGCATCCAGTGAAATTATAATGAGACAACGCCATACAGACAAAGCGAACCCTTGAAAAATAATATCCAAGAAGTCCTTTCTGACTGTCAGAATGCATGCACTGATATCGCACAGATACATTAAAGGCAATTGAAGTATATTTGGCTTATACTGAAAAGCATAAAGAGTTTTGGTAAATTCTAATCATTAACTGGGCTTTGAAGCAAAGTCCATCGGTTTTCAGTCAGCTAAAGTCAGGGTGAACCAAAAGGTAGAATTAGAGATCGCAAAGATATAGCTTTTTTTTTTTTTGTATAATCGATTTTGCTTTTATAGCGACGTCATCTATTTTTATCTCATTCCTGGCCCTAGACTTCCTTAACCTTAACTTCTTATAGATGTTTCAGTCCAAAGCAGCGAGACTGGATGTATTTGCAGAAAAGAAATGGACATCAGATGTAGAAAGACATCAGATGTTCCTCCACACAACATTGTATTAGTTCAAGGAAACTCACCTCATGATCCTCGAGGTGACACCGTTCCATCTTCTTGTTGCACTTGGAGCATTTCACCTTTAGACAGAGAGAAATGGTTTGAGAGGAAATAACTACATTAGGTTCATTCTGCAGGGAAAATGTTGGAAAACAACAAGGCGGTGAAGTTTATACACGGATGATCACCTTGGTGTGCTGCTCCTCTCTGTGCTGGCTCAGCTGGTCTTTGGGGACAGCTTCATCACAGTCAGGACAGACACTCAAAAATCGTTTGCAGTGGCTCTCATGCAGAGGGAAGTTGGCCTCTGCCACCTCTTTGTGACTGAAAGAAAAAAAGCGCAAGTTAACGAGACAAATACTTCGGATAACTTTAAATGATTTTATGACCTGGTAAAGATTTGAGTCTTTGAACCAGGAAGTTCTCTTATCAAGGACCGACAACTCCACAGGGTGAGATAGTGTAACCCTAAAAGTGGATTCAAGAGTTATTCCTTTTAACAGTGTCTTAACAACATGACTCACTCTGATCAGAGGGGCAGAAATTATTTAAAGCTTGAAAGTTAACTTATTGTTTATTTTGACCAGCTGTTTTCAAGGACCAATAGAAAAGTTACCCAGCGACTCCAAATATGTCATTTCAAACTTAGGCCATACTGAAGTGAAACCTTTCTTTTTGCACCTGCGCTCCTTTTAGTCAAATACCTTAAAGAGCTTTCAGACATTTAACTTCATGTTGGGCTGAGACAGAAATGTGAACAATTGGTTCTAAAACCAAGGCGTCTTTACCATCTACACCTCAAAGATCCGTATTGTTATTATTCAGGCTGTTTATGCTGGTAATAAAACAAAACTTAAATCCCTTATCGTTCAATGCAGCTCTGAGTCCCTTCTTACCATGTTTCACAGGTTCGGGTTGGTTCTGTGTTATCCATCGACAGTTGTTGTTCAGAGTGGGAAAAATTGTCTTGAAGCGTCTACGCAAAATTCAATCATGTTTCTCCGAAACAGAAAGTGAAATCATCTGCTATTCAGGCTGCACGTACCCTGACTCACCACCGGGAGGCGCTGCAGGCACTTGAGTGGTGATTCGTATTGACTGCTGTATTTACTCATATATTAACATTTCAAATACTAAAACGTCAAATACAGTTGCTGCTTCCGTTTATTAAACAAACAAACAAAAAGTCTTGTAATTCAATGTAAATGATTTTCTTATCACTGTATGTATAAAATCCCTCTTGGCATATTTTATTTAATTTATCAATTTTTTTAAATTTTATTTTCTTCTGTTTATATACAATATTAGTGTTTCAAAGACAGTTGTTACTTTGGCTTCACCAGGTGTGAAGAAAGAAACAGAAGCTCAGAGTTTCTAGCAGAAGCTCTTGATGACCAATAATAACTTGTTTTTTTAAAACAAAAATCACTTCACCAGAATCAATACTTGGAAATCAATTATAAGGAAATTGTGGCTGCTTATTAGAACAGCACCTCTGAAAATTCTTGTAGCAAAACTGAAACTGTTTCAGTAATCAGTTTTGTTTTTGTCTAAAGCAAAAACTCAACAGCTGAATGCATTTTCACATCTAAAAAGAAAGTAGAGCTTTCTTTTTAGCTCTACTGTTTCTTTCTTTTTATCTCTGTCTTAGGTTTTGTGAGGTGAGTTGAAAGATTTAAGGTTAGCTGTTGCACATTCCATTTGGCTTTCCTTTTTTGATCAAAAGAATCCTCATGAAACAGTGTGAGAGAAGACCGAATTTACATTTTAAAGCAGCAGGTTTCTCAGATAAGATGGGTTGTTGTTAATTAGTTTAAAAAAAAATCTTTATTGTTTAAAATTAAAGTCCTGTGATTTAGAAAACAATTAATGTCATCTGACTTTGCTGCAAAACCAATAGCTGAGAAGACATTCTCAAGTCCAGACATCATCTGTCCAGAAATGAAATACCACTTTGAGAAGATGGTATACTTTACCTGCTTCTGGGAGCATCAGATCATTTCTTATTCTGCACATTCATTTTTTTAAGGATAGGCTATGTGAGAAATTTTAGAATCAAAATGAAAAAAAAACTAAAAACCCTGCAGTTTTTTTTGAGAGCTACCAGCTTCCTAAATCTCAATTTCTCGACTATTTTCCGGAGGATCTGAGATGCATATTACCATAGATAAAAGTTTTGAATTGCAGCATAAACAGAAATCAGGCTTGTTTCTATTTTAACACAAGCGTAAAGAAACAACACTGGCGTTTTATCCTGGTTAAGAAAACAACAGTGATTTTAGATTGAAATTATGCCACCAAACACTGTTCTGCAAATCTAATCTTCCATACAGGGTCTCTTATTTGCAGGGAATCATTTGCAGAGTGATTTACACATCAGTGTAAATATGCATGCCTCCACACAATCTATTAAAAATCCATAGTGCTGACTGAGCTGCTTCTTTCTGATGCAGTACATAGATCAGTGGAGGCTGGAAGACTAAAGACTTTTTATCAACTTTTGCTCTTGATACTGCTCAAACTTGCATTTATTATGTTATTTATGTTTAAAAATATTAACTGGAATCTTTGAACATTTCACAATTATTCTTTAAATTAATAAAGAGTCATTCCAGCTCAAATACATTACAATTAGTTTTTGTAATGTTGCAAAATATAAAAAAAAGGTTCATGGTGTAGAAATTTATGCAAGGCTCTGTATGTTGTATAAAACAACATCCTAGCTTATACAGATTGTGTTGTATTGATTTCTGGCAGGTTTTGCATGTCATAAACAACCCTGAGGCAGAGTGGGAGAGGTGAACTGTCAATGCCTGACGATATTAAGCCAAGTGTTTTAGTTCACATCACTCAGATCTTGAGAACCTGGATGAAAACGCAGTTATTGAACCACCTGGACACGGTGAGTGAGCCTTTGTTTTTATTAGAACATTAAACAGCGACCAACAGAGAGGAAAAGAGAGCAGCCACATGTGGGTTAGCAGCTGTACACTGAGGCGCATGTGTGGTCCTCTAAGTTAATCAATCAGGATTTAATGCTGTTCTGGATGGAAACATGCACTCACTTCAACAACCATTACATCTGATATACTTCTTTACTGTACAAAGAGTCTAATCATTCTTCTGGTTTGGTATTAACAAATTCTTCATAGAAAAGTAACACTGTGTACAAATGTATGATTCTTTAGAATTACAGTTGGACTTTATTGTACAGGATCTTGGGTTTTGTGATGAGTTACATGTAACATGTGACCTCCAATAGTTCTGTTTTGGCAGCGTGGACTGAAGAGACGATTTCTCTCTTTGGTGCTGCGTGTTGCTACAAATCCTGAGAAAAGTACTCAGCATGAGTCAACAGGTTTTTTTTTTTTTTTTCAGAAAAAATAAAATAAAATAAAAAAAATCTTACAAACACTCACAGTAACGAAAGAAAATGCAGGCAAACATTAAGTACAACAGTCGAGACGAGCTGAACACTGACCATTGCTCTCCGTGGCCACAAGAGGGCAGCGCTGCAACACATTTTACATTCCAACCCCAGAGCGAGGAAACGCCAATGTTTTCTAATAACTGTAGTGGAATTGTCTCTAAAATGTTTTAGGGTTTCTTTCCATGAGGCTCTCACAATAGTTAGGTGGAATTTTAGCCAATTTTAATATTTTATTTTATTTTATTAATACTTATTATTTACCCACACACTTAAAAAAAACAAAAAAAAAAACTTCAAATCCACTGAAATCAGGGATTTCTACTGGCCACTCCAAAACTTTAACTTTAATGTTCTTAACTTACTTTGTAACTAATTGTCAGTAATGTGTGGTGCAAATTTGAAAGACTCATTTGATACCAAATTTTAACTTTCAGGCTGAGATTTCGAGATCCTTGTTTGATTTTTACTCATGATCTTTCTACAAAATGACATCTACTTGTCTCATAATACACACAACATGATGCTGCCACCTCTGTGGTACACAGTTGGAATGGTTTTAATCAGGACCGGACATGTCTCCCAACACTAAGATCTTTGTTCCTCAGTGCATTTGCAAACTGTAATCTTATTTTTGTTGTTGTTGTTGCTTTTGGAGAGGATTTTTCCTCTCTAAAGGGCCTTTCTCACCATACTGGTACAGGACTCATTTCACAGCAGATAATGACTCTCCTACAAGCTTCAGTCAGCATCTTTACAAGGTTTGCTTTTTTCCTGGGGTCGATACAAACATTTTACACCAAACTACGCTCATCTTTTGGACACAGAATCTGTCTCTATCCTTGAACAGTATGTTTATACATATGCTTCCATTTAACTCGGATGACATCATCTGGGTTTCTTCAAATTTTTCGTCATCTTCCATGTAGTGAATTGAAATAAGTTTGTTAATCCTAATTGATTTATAACAGAAAAAGTTCAGTTAGCTCTAATACCATACAGTGAGAAAAAAAAGAAACAAAATGCGTACGCATCTTTTCATAGTGTATGTAAACATGTTTTCTCTGGAGGATAATAAAAATAGGAATTTAGCCACAGCAAGGGGACTATAAGGTTTAATTTCCTGGCATGAGAGCAAACAATTTATGAACTGGAAATGGTAGTGAGCCTGAGAGTGACGCCTGCAGATGGATACTTCCTGATTGTTTGGCTGGCACTAAGATATTCACTCTAAATTTACTGTTTTTTCACTATGAAATAAGCCTTTTTCATAAAAAGACAAACAAGAAAACATAATGCCTAACCTGAAACAAAACTCTATGAATCCTAAACATAATGTATGAGATATCTGCTAAATAGAAAAATAGATGATTTCAAAATAAATGTAAACATAGAAAAATATTTATAATCACGTGATATTTGTACACAAGCTACAGTCACATGACTTCTGCTTGGTTTGACCAGTGGTACTCAGTCACTGACAGTGATGATGATGATCCATAGGCAGGAGTCTGAGCACCGTTTCCTCCCTGATGAGCTATGGGAATATGTGATGTGTCTGAAGAAACGGCGAGTTTCATTTGGATCTTGAAAATTGAGGGTCACTGGTCACCAAACAGAGCACTTTTCCACAGGGTTCATCGGAGACCCCTTGGGACAGTTGAAAACACGGGCAAACTCATCAAACTGGGAAACGCTGCCAAGCACCCTGCAAACAGGAATAAAAAGGAGTTAAAAGTGATGTGGAATGTGTAAAATATCACATTATTCATGAATGTTTTATAGCAGAATTATTTTTAAAAACCAAAATTAAATAAAAATGTCACCTGCAATGCTCTGGCGCATGCTTGTCAGTGAGCAGCTGCAGATAGATTGACTGAGATCTTCTCTTCATACACCAGTTCTGAAAGGAAACAAACAAAACAACATAACAGTGGCTTGAAGGGTTTATATCATTTTGCAGCTAGAAAACACAGTGAAAGTATGAAAGACTTTTAAATCACAATCTGCCTTAAGAATGTTTTTTCTAAACAGTAATTTTAAAAACCACACTGACTGTCAACAGAGCTGTTTTCTTGATTAAAAAAAATACCTTTTTTAAAGACACCATATTAAAAAAGTATGTGGCGGCTTACTGGCAATTCAGAAAAGGGATGCACTGAGAACTCTAAGGTGTAGGCCTATTGCTCATAGAATATAAAAAACTGGAATCCTGCAATTAAAAGAAAGAAAGAAACAAACACCCTGGAGATTTTTCTTTAGCCTTGTGTGGCCATAGTGTGATGCACTGGTGTCAAAGGTCAGTGCTCCAAACACCATGTCGTCTCTCTGTCAACAGCTTTTGTGTCGGTTGTATTGTGCGAGTTTTATTTGTGATCATGTAAAATAAATATGCATATCAAGAGGCTGGAACAGAATTGAAATGGAAAAGCTATAAAAAGAAAACAGCATATAATTCCAGTTAGTTTTATTGCATTGACCTTATAAGCATCCATGTATCACAATAAATGAGGAAAAAATACCAGAGCTTCTGCAGCTGTAGTTCTGGTCACTTTATGATTTTCTTGATATTTTCTGCTGTACTTTTATTTAACCACTTTTTATGGTGTTTTAAACAGCTTTTCTGCATTTGTGATAAATTCTTATGCCTTTTAAACACCAGTTTTGCTGAGCAAATGTCCAAGAAAGCCAGATAGCACACAAGTAAAAAGTTGAAGAGAGAAGCATTCATACAAATGTTAAGGCAGTCACACATGAAGAGTGGCTAGTTATATATTAACACATTGAAAGTTGCTTTCTCAGCCGAGAATAACTAAGAAAGACATCAATTAAAGAGTGAAACTCTGCAGGAAGTACAAGAACAGCAGAGCCACCATGGTTGTGAGGTGGCTGAATGAAGAGTGGGATAAATACGCCCAGCAGGGCAGACCAGAAACAATCCAGAAACAACTGGGTGATTATCTTGAGCATTTTCCAGCATAATGAAGCACCATGAAAAGAAACAAACTTCAGACCTATAGCCAAGAAAGGCCTGAGGTTCTGATCCCTCTGAGAATCTATGGTCATTACTTGAAGCTGGAAGACAAACCGAAGTCATGGACCTGATGAGCTACAATATGGCCTCCTTCAAAGAAACATCATATTAATTGAGGTAGTTTGCCATTTTGTCAACTCCATCAGAGTTTCAAAAATCTTCAAAATCTTTACATTTCCAAAACATTATTTGTCATATTTGTATACATAAGCTTGAAGAATAACTTTAAAAAAATGTGTGGGAAAATTTAGACCCATTTTGTCTCACTTCTCAAGAATCACTGAAATGCATTTATAAATAAGTAGAGAGTATTTCAAAGAGTTGGATCAACAAAAATGGCATTGTTTTTTTTGAAAGAATATGAATGCATCATCCACCTGAGGTGTTTGATGCCCACAAACTAAACTGTAATCTCATCTAAACTCACCTGTTTTGAAAAACTTTATACCTTTATTACATGTTGTGAACGACGGCAAGATAAATGTCATCGTTCAGCTTAGCAGCTGGTAACTGAGAGAAATTGGTCTTTGTGTTATGTCAAATAATTATACCCCAGAGAAACAAGAAGTCAGGAAACAGTAGTTCCTATTTCCACCTCAGAATTCTAATCAACATAAATGTAATTTTAGGGACACCAATAACTGTACTACTTTATTAAAAAACAAAATAGGACAAGTGTTAGATTTAAAGGTAAAGCTTTCATGTTTAGAAATTTCAGAGTAGGATCCTGGTACTGTGACTTAAAAAATAATTAGTTTAAAGGTTTCTTTTCTTTTTCTAATACTTTTTAATCTTCCTCTGTGTACAGCGACAAGAAATGTTGACAGAAAAAAAATCTAATACAGCTTTCTCTGGTTCACGATTTTCTATTGTTGATGTGGTCGAACACAGAGTAACTGTGTGGTCGGACTTTTTTCTTAGCTGACGACAAATTAAATGGAATAAAAACCTGCAATTTGTTTGTGATTAATACTTTTAAAGTCCTCATGCTGTGATGATCACATTTCTCTTAACTTATTTTGGGTTTTATAGTCAACCTAATAAGTCTTATGTTTAAAAGACACGTGTGTCAGCCTGCTGTGCAGGTTGGAGGGTCGGATTCATTTTGTTCGAGGTGATTGCGTCGCCTCAAGCGTCTTATTCACACTTGCATATGACATTTCAAATGAATGTAAGCACATATTCCTGATTTTCATAACACTTCCCTCAGGGCAGGAGTTTTTAAAAAATGAGCCTAAACACACCACGTTGCATTCTTAAGTGTTTTCAGATTCCGCCTCGGTTACATTAAGCTATGAATTTCAATGAAACTATTGAATTTAAATGATGACTCGTAATACTTAAAAGGATCAGGGGTGGTCTAGCGCTCGGAGACACCGTGCTGTCATCAAGGCTCTGCTGATTTAATCCCTCTAATACTTAATGTATCTATCAGCTAATGCTGGTATGTGACACCTACAACCTGTCCTCTAGCTTCCAGCTCCAGCTGAGAGTGGCACCTGATATGATATGATATGTAAATGTAAAGAAAAACAGAGCCGCAGACAAACTTCCTCACCTGTGCAAAGGCTATGAAGAGCAGCTGTTCGTGGGTGTATTTTAGCTTAGGGAGGGGCCTCTCTGGACCGTTATCCCTCACCCATTTTTGATATGCCTGCAAGGAGAAGTGAAGGGATAATGATTGACAGAAAATAGAAAAACAAATAACCTTCAGGTTAGATGTTAGACTGTTCCTCACTTTTCAAAGGAAAGTAAGAAAACAGATGTAGCAGAAAACATTCAAGCATGCTACAAAATACATATTAACTTATTTTATTGGGATTTTTTATGATGAACCTGTACAAAGTAATACAGAATTGTGAAGAGAAAAGTGTGAAATGTATTTGTATCTTGTTTGCCGTTTCATCCACAAAGCTTTTAGAAAACCACGAAGAGGGTTTGTTATGGCTGTTTTCTCCCTAACAACTGCTTTGTTCTTACCACTCTTCTTTCTCTGCAACCTTTTTCCTGACCTGTTTATTGTGTTCAAAAATCTTCATGATGCTGTTTGTTCACCAATGTACTCTAACAAACTTGTGGGCCCCTTTAATTAGTCACAAGGAATCACATTTAGCTTATCCAACTTAATTTATTCTGATTATTAAATTGTCAAGTTAAGAAAACATAAAGTAGTTTTGACAAATTACTACTTCTGACCATTTACCACAATTTTTTAAAGTTGGAGGTGCATTCTCTCTTTACAGCATTTAAGCTGAGATTAAATTCTTCAAAAGTGGAATTGATTTTAGTAATTAGGTAACTTCTGCAGACGATTGGTGTTGCTGGATTTTATTTAGAGGTGTAAAACTAATTAAGAATGAATAAAAATGCACCCTATTCTTCTGAAAAATCTGTATTTCCTTCACAATTATGTGCCACTCTGAGTTTATGTGTCACATAAAATCCCATAGAGAGGCATAAGAATTTATAATATTAATGGAAAAAGAGGTAATAAGGTTTTTGCACTGTATGTGAATTATGTAACTGTAGGGAGATTAACTTTTGTATTTACCAACATTAAATACTCCTCAGTTCAGTGGAGACTTGATATTCTCAGACAATTATACAAGATCCACATTTCTCTTTCTAAGGAAATTCAAAAATGTAAATAAATCAGATCTTTTATCTTGACTCTAGTGCAGTTCAGCCTTTACTCATTTAATGAAACAAACTAGGATTCAAGAAATGTTCAGAAAGCTGTGGGGGAACAATTGAATTACAACTGCAAAGTTTTTTTACTTACATAGTACGACAATTTTAGTCCTCCCATGTCGGCTATGTTCTCTCCTAATGTCAGGCGGCCATTCACCTGCACACACAGGAAGGACGAAGATTAATAAACAGTAAAAAGCTTTTTAAAGGACTGTAATATCAAGTTCACTCCGACCAGGAGATTTATGCTGCAAAACAATGGTAAATGCTCCAGTGGGGCTTACAATTTTGTATGACTCACGTCAAAGGTCACTTTGACTCTACATGTCAAACCTTCAAGTTGTGCAGCCAGCAGTTATTTTTGTTTTGATTTTGTAATTTTAAAACGATGCAATGAATTGGACATTGCTCTTTTGTAAAGTGTCGTCTTTTGTAAAGTGGACAAATATTGTGATTTCTTGGAGCTACTTTCTGTTTCATTTCCTAAGCTAACACTAGTTAACTAGTTTTGACTTCATGCAGTCGTGGCTAAAATGCTTAACAGTGACACCAATGTTGTTTTGCCAATTTTGCAAACTATTAACTTGAATTTAATTAAAAGCAGAAATATAGCTGTAAGACAGTCCAGCTGAATTTAGTTTATGTAACTAATCACTGTTAGATTGCTATAAAAAGAACAGATGTCCTTAAAGCATCATCAGCATCTTCAGTTAGAAATGGGCAGCATTGTTGCCTAGCAGCAAGAAGATCATGGGTTTGTCGCAGATCTGCTCCTGGTCTGCACTTTTTCTCACATGTTGATGGCTGGAGACATTCCTAAGTAGGAATGAGCAGCTGATGATAATGATAGTTGTTTACAATAGTAATCTTTAAGAAAAATGTTAAGCCTTCACCACTCCACAAAAATGGTCTTGCATATAAAGAAAATGCTGCTACGAATTTCACATGTGATAGAACCTTTTCAAGATGATCAAGAAGTGGAGCACCAACAAAAAAACGTTCAGAACCATTTCTTCCAGACGACCCCACTATGACCGTGTGCTCCCATCAGTGCAGAGCTTGCTCAGCATAGTCTGAATAGAAATTGGAATGAAGGCTTTCAGATAGTTATCTTGTTTACAAGGCATCATAAACCATGTTGTGTCCAAGAAAAACACCAAGAACGGACTGAAACCCTTTGAGACGTACTAAGGTGGACAAATCCTTTGCAAGTGGCATTTTTGAATACTTATGTATTTCATCGTGTTAAATTGTCTGCATTTGTACAGTACTTTATCAAGTCAGAGGGCAGATTGACTTGATAAAGTCATTCTGCCATGCAACCGGCATTGAGTCCTCTCACCAATGGTCTTCAT
The DNA here is from genome assembly GCA_911649635.1 of Poeciliopsis gracilis. Taxonomy (NCBI): domain Eukaryota; kingdom Metazoa; phylum Chordata; class Actinopteri; order Cyprinodontiformes; family Poeciliidae; genus Poeciliopsis; species Poeciliopsis gracilis. The sequence continues at coordinate 2,851,014 of CAJVRI010000884.1, read as the reverse complement.
CATGTTGAATTCAATTCAATCTGAAGTATTTCAGATCAGTCTGATTCAGTTTAGTTAAACTGTAATAAAATACCGCTGAATTCAGTTAATTAAAAAATTTAATTAGCTAAAAACTGATTTAGCAAGCAAGCAAATTGGCTCAAATCTTGAGAATCGATATAAAGTAGTGATGTCTGAATATTTTACAACATGACAGAACACGGTGTCACAAGAAAAAAGTGATCACTAAGAAGCTTAAATAAAACTGATATTTAGGACCAGTTGCCTGGAAAGTTGGGGTTACAGTAATGCATATTTTGATACTGATCTGAAACCAAGAAAACTCAGAGCCAGCATCACCCATACTGTTACCAATACTTGTTAATCAAATATGAAATATATTCAAACAAACTAATTTTTCCTTTCAAATATTTTTCTAAAACCTAGGACAGAATTCAGATAAAGATTATTGGTGTCTAAAAAAATACTTTAATAACATTAACATGATAAAGAAAACCAATAGAAAAACAGAACTAGTTTGTGTGCATTGTTTCCTAAATAAAAAATGTGCAAAAAATTGTCATGAGCAAATTGAAGCAAAATTATTTTTACTCTAGGGTTGAGAAAATAAAATCCAAAAATAATTTAAAATTTAAAGAGGAAATCTGAAACTAGAGTATCCATCTTATGATGGTACTGATTGGATACTGATATGGACTCAATATTATGAATATTTTGGATCGATCCGCCCACCTCTGCTGGAAAAGTTCCCAGATCTGTACCCCACTGAGCATTTCTAATTAGGTTTCATGAAACTACAATATAAAAAAAAAAACAAATTAGACCAACGTGAGTCAGGGAGAAGCATCAACACTATAATTTGACTGTTTGCATAAATTTGTTGCTGATAAAACACTTTAAATGAACCAAACGTCTTTATCATGCAAAATTTTGAACATCTAAAAATACTGATGCCACAGAATAAGGTTTTGCCAATACCAAGCCGTTTGTCCTCTAGAATGCTATTAACTCTGTATCTATAACAAATGAAGTGAAACCAGAACAGTCAGAGCCGGGACACTCAGATCAATTGTTCCTAGTTGTATCACAAGTTTTAATCATATGTCGTGAGAGTCACCTGCCTCCATTATACAGGACAGAAATTAAGAACTCAGAAGTTATTTTAACAAATAGAATCACTATATGTCAATGAGAGGTTTGTACAAATATCAACTGTATTATAAAATAAAAACAAAATGCATTTTCAGTCACTGTTACTTGTGTTGTATGAATTAAAGCCCACCTTCTGGTTATATACAGTGAAGTTATCGTAGAGCTTGACAATGCATTCAGCCTTTTTCTGGAACTTTCTGTAGGACTCCTGAGTCCACCACTGTTTGAGGTTGCCGTAGCGATCGTACTGGCCCCCTAGGGACATGAACCATTGCATCACTAAGATGAAGGGCAAAAGTGCAGGGTGGATGTTGAATATTAGCATGAAGTCAGCATAATCTATAACTTTTCTTCACAGTCAAAGACATGCTGTTGCTCCAGATTTTAGAGAACAGATTACACCACAAATTCCCTTTATTTTGTTTGTATGTTAAATCCATTTATCTTGCAAATAAACACAAAATACACCATCTTAAGAGGCTGTTGTTATCCGGTTGATTGCTAGGTGAATAGCAGATATCAAATGAGCATCATGGTAGTTTTTGACTGGGATCAAAAGTTATAAGTAAATAATAAAGAAGCACAGTGAGGAGGCAAAGTAAAAAAATGGCAAAAAATAACATTTGTTTATGTAATAAAACATGGACAGAGAGGTTTTCATTCTTACCCCAGTCATCGTAACCATGTGTCAGTTCATGCCCGATGATAGCTCCTATTCCTCCATAGTTCAGAGATCTGGAAGCAGAATGGGAAAATGGAAAATTACCTAAATTCAAACTTAATTGACGTCTACATGTACCTGAACAATAAAGAGGAAGAAATAATTGTTTTTTTAAAATGGAAAGTCAAAATTATGAGCCAATGAGCTCACAGTGGTATCTGTTGATGAACTTTACAGAGAGTTAGATTTAACTTTTTAAAGTTTGAATTAGACAATATAAGTTCAGTTTGTCCTGATCTAATTTAACCAACACAAAGACGTTCCTGTGTCACAGCAACAACAGCCGTCTTGTTTCAAGAACGGGGCGGCCACATGGTTTTGTTGTCCTTGTATCACACCCTCATACAGACACACACTCCCACATTATTATATTTATGATATTTCCAATTATAAATCTAGTAAATAGGCCAGTACTTAGAAATCAAATGATTCAATGATTTCAATTGTTCCTTCAATAAAATCTATTGTTGTTTTTGAAAAGTAATGGTTTGTAGTTTGTAAAAAATTGCTAGTTCAAAACCCCCTGATGTTATAACCTTGATAGTTAGCACTTTAAGTGTAATAACTACACTTTTTTCTTTACATTTTTTCTTAAAGTTGCCCTCTTGAGGTATTTTCCCAACATATCACCATTAATATCCTACAGATTTTTCAAATTTATTGCTATACATTTGACCTCTTTAAAGCATCTAGCAAAAAATGTAATTTGACCGATTTGAGGTGTCTCATTACTGTCAGTTACTTGGCTTACTTTACTTGTGTCCCTGTGTCCTCATTGGAAATTCTGCTTAGCCAAGCAGGATTAAAAAACTGAGCAAATGAGCCCTTGCTTGAATCCATGTGTTTTGGATTTGTATTGAATACAAATCAAAGCAACACCACCTTTTTATTCTTGTATTAATTAGAAAGAATCAAATGTATGTTTCACAAGCAATGCACAAAGCCATAGAGGGACTTGGAACATAAATCTTAATTTCCCTCGTTGCTGATTAATAAAAAATAAATGTCACAAATCATGTTCCCAAGTTCCTAAAAGTTTCTTATGTCCTCTCCAAAAAGCCTCACATTGCCCCTCCATCTCCCTGAACCCTGTGGGAAGCCGGAGGCGTCTGTGTGTGTGGGTTGTACATGCAGATCCAGAGAGCGATGAGAGGGCAGACTTAAGGCTATTCACATGGCTACATCTGAAAATGACTTTCTGACAGCTAGTCAATACGCTACCTCACACTGGACCGACTCCCTTGCTAAACTAACCGGCTGTTTGAAGCTTCATTATGCTCAACATCAGTGCAGAGGTGTGAGTGTTTGTGAGAGAGTCTATATGGGAGGTTGAGGCTACTGCAGTAATAACTTTACGGTGACATGTGTCTGTGTGTGTGGGGTGTGTGTGTTGGTACAGTCATTAATTAAAATCGATTCGCACGCATAGCTACCGCTAGCAAAAGCAGTGGTGATAACCTCTAATGAAGACATAAAAATGTAAGGAAAAGCTGAATGTGCCAGCCATAAGGTCTAATTATTTTATGCTTGTTGTTCAGGGGAGTTATAAACCTGCAGGTGATTTAGTGTAGTGTAGTTTCACAGAATGTGAGAGTTGAAAATTAATTTTTTTGTTTGAAAGAATTATCTAGGCTAGTCATATGTTCTTGTCATTGAGGTCAACAAATGAGTCTTTAACTTATCCGTCCATAAAACGTTTATTCGCAAGTGATTTGACCTGTCCATGTGGGTAAATGTCAGTCAGAATTATAGCTAAAGTAATTAACTTTTAGAAATGATACGTTTTTTTTCTTATATGTCTATGTCTCTACAGTGTGAAACCTCACGTCCTAATGCAGGGGTGACCAAAGTCGGTCCTCGAGGGCCGACATCCTGAATGTTTTAGTTTGCTCCCAGGTGGAAATAACAACCTTTTTAGCAAGTCAGTTTCTTCTTAGGCCTTCTAATGAGCCATCATTGGATCCAGGTGTGTTAAACCAGAGAGAAAACTAAAACATGCAGGATGCCGGCCCTCAAGAACCGACTTTGGGCACCCCCGTCCTACTGTCATCTACAGAAATACACTGCTTGGTCAGAAACAACCGATCAGAGCCAGGAGGAGTGTCTTAGTGCTGTCAATCATCCTTGTGTATCCACTGCTCACACCCTGCCCCTTGCTCTCTGCTGCACTACAGCTCCTTCCCTGCAGCGGAGCCTGCTGTTAATGGGGACAGTTAGCATGGCCAACAATGAAGGCAGATAAATAATTTTCCTGTAACGGTAAGTTGTTCATCTGCCATTAACAGATTTGGCAGTGTGTACATGTGCTTGATTGAGAGTGGTAACATCCTCCTCCTGATTCTGATTGGCTGTTTCTGACCGGGAGTGGTGTATATCTGGAGATGGCAGTAGGATCACATGGAGAAGGCAGAGGGGCTCAATTTTTTCACAGATATTATGTCTTATATTGTCATGACATAGTGACAGTATTAATAAATATTTAAAAAAAACATGATTGTATTAAATAAAAGTTTCCTATTGCAGCTTTACAGGTACTATATTTGAAACTGGGTTTTCTTTCTTGGTCAGCACACTCTCAGTTTATTGTGCAGTAAAAGTAGAACCACGATGGACTTTAACTCTGGCATTCTAATTTCTCATTCATTTTAGCATCGGTGATCTTCTTAGTGCTTCTGCACATTTGTTAGATTCTGCATCAGCTAATTTATTCTGTACAGTCTTTCATACTCTGTATATGTGATCTTACTGTATAATCGTTATTGGATTGCTTCATTTTAAATGCATATGTGTTCTATAATCTGCCTTTCACTTTACTGCTGGCACACCTGGATTTCCTCTTTGATTGACAAATAGAAGATAATTGTATTCTACTCTATGCTATCTGCTTATAATGATAATATGTTAACATCTGACAGCAACTGAATATTAAAATTTTTTGTAGCCAATATTTCTGTTACTGTAATTCCTTAGTATTTTATTAGAAAAATCTCATCTGATACTCAAGTGAGAGAGTTAGATCAGGCAGCGACAGACAGGGACGTGATCTTCCTTCATGCACCATCAAATTACTCGACGGACTTAAATTTAGGGAGACGACCTTTCAATGACACCTGTTCCATTAGCAGTGGCTTGTTCAGTAATTGAGCTCTTGGTGGGTAGTTAAATTGGTCTAATCAGGTGTGCTGGGACATCAGGAGAAGCAGAGGGTTTCCAGGCTAGCGCGATCTTTAACGACCGCTGCTGTAGCTGCGGAGCGACTGTGGACTCTGTGGAGAGGCAACAGGGATACTCACTGTGGAAACTCAGGATTGTAGAGGGTGGGCTGCAGGATGCCAGCAGGAAAAACTGTGAGACAGATTAAAAAAAGGTGACATGAGAGAGTTGCAAGTGTTTAGAAATGTATTAGGCCAAAATCCTACCTGAATATAACAACAAAAATTTATATTTAATGGAATGCAGTTTTGTGTTGCCTTTAAGCCATATGTGTTTTGCTTACAGTTCTAATACACTGTCATACTATTGCACATCTGCCTTACATTTTAATGGCAGAGGAAAATAAATAGTCTTAGTAAATAACATTTCTAATGCATTAACTTCTAAACTCTGCTACTTACATAAGTTGATCATCTAATTCAGGGTGTTTTAAATGTCAAAAACGTCCAAAACACGTGTGTCGCTGTCCTCACACACAATGTTTTTACATTTCATATTTCATGTAACATAATGGAAATCCAAAGATTTTTTCACTTTTGGATGCCTAACTGATACCTTTGAAAAGTGAATGTGGCTGTTGGTACTTTATTTGACTTATTTCAGTGATTAATTATCTGACAACATTGTTACTTTTATTTATCATTAGAATTGTACTTTTAGAGGGTCAGCTTAGTATGCACATTTTTGGAAAATAAAAAACAACAAAGTTAAGTCATGGAAAAGTAAAACATGCGTTTCTGACTCAGTTGAACAAAATGCATTCCACACCACTGATCCAGACATACACAGACTATTCCAGCCAGGAGTAAATTAAAAACGACAGTAGAGCTATCTTCAAAACCACTCTGGTACTACAATGCAGGGCGTTTCTGTTTTTCTGCAAAGGTTCACATTAAGAGACAGAAATCTGTGATACAGCAGCAACTTTTGAAACAGCAGAAATCCTTGGTCTTAAAATCAGACTTGACTACACTTGTAAAAACAGTGAACACAAGGAAGGAAAATGAAAAAATGTGGATAACTTGAGAGGAGAAGAGCTTATGTGCTAAGAAAAAATATTCCTGTGGACTCTGACGACTGTGTTTGTCAAACTCCTTCTCTCCCCCAGCATCAATCTGTGAGCATGCCATTGATTTTTCTGGAAGAGATTGAATCCTTCAGGCAGACACAGACGGCGGGCCGATCCTGGGACACGATGAAGAGCGAAGGAAGGGGTGATATCGCCAGGCTAGATTTGTTAAAGCTCAGGAAGGTGATACTGTTTGTTTTTCCTTCAGGGGTGCATTAAACATCCAACTGTTATAGAAAGGAAGGGATGAGGGGGATTATGGTATGGGGAGATTAACATGTTTTTTTTTGTTCCTCCAGAAGTTATTGTGTTTGACTTGCTGTAAACAGACAGCAACATGGAGTAATTGTCTGTGACTAAACACAGGAAGGGTTCCCTTGTGTGTGTGCTTGTTTGTGGCAGAATCTGGCATTTGTATGGCCGTGAACGATGAAAAGTCATGCACTCACCCATTTGATTCTTGTTAGGGAGGTAGTAGGCATTAAGAGCCTGCGGGGGGAGAAGCCACCTGAGGAAAAAAATTGGACAAAAAAAGGTTTTAGAGACAAGATCCCCTCACACTCTATCCACTCCAAACACACTGAACAGAATCACAAACACTGCTGCCTTTATCCCTCCAAACCCCCTGTTGAGAAATCCACTCTGTAACATTCCGCAGCTGAAGTGTCTCTGTGCATACAAAAACATGGATGGTTCCTTTATGGTAATCCACTTAAAGCCAGTAAAATCGATTGGCATAGATCCCCCAAATGACTAACTCCGACAGACTAAGATGCCCTTGTTCCAGCTAAAGGAGTGATGGCTCTGCATGGACTGAGGAGAGACGGTGGAGCGACAAGACAGACACTTTCTGTCTTTATTTAACACAGACAAAACCTAGTGAGTGATAGAACGTCCACTTTTTGGTGATAAAGAGGGCGTATGTGAGTGTGGGCTAACGATACCGTTGTGTCAAGCATGCTAGAATACTAATGCGCCTGTAATGTGTTGTCATAACAGAAATGCACTCAATCCAAGCCAAGCAGGGCTGTATTTTAGAAAAATGAACCGTGTGTCCCACAGCACTCTTCTGCTGCCTGGCTGCTACAGATAAGTACGTCAAATGGATTTTCTGCAGCTGTTTATGCTGATTTAGGATCTGTTTGTTTAATTTAGAGGTACATCAGCAAACGTGGCAATAGAGAGATTTCCGGGAACATATGTTAGGCATGTTAGACACATGAGAGTCACGTAGCAGGGGAAGGGATGCATCTGAAACATGCAGGATAATGTTGGGAATTACAAAACTAAAAGGTGACACTCACGCTGTCTTGTCCACTTCTTCATGTATTTTTCTGACAGACAGTTTGATGTTGAACTTAATGCTGTTGAGGATATTCTTGAAGTAGGTCTTCTTGTTCACATCAAACTGCAAAGCAAGGGAACAGTGTAATTTTGACTGTGAATAAACGGGTTAAAAACAAAGAAATTTCAGAAATGTGATTCAAATCATGTTGGATATTCTAGACCACGGCTCTATAACAAGCTGGTCTGGAGCTACAAGTGGTTCTTTGGACCTTTTACAAGGTAATAACATGGGTAAAAACAATAAAGAACATCTTTATATTAAAAAAAAATGCAGAATTTAGTAATTTAGTCAACAGAATGAAACTAAAAGAACAACATCTTAAATCTATTTTTATTTTTTGCATTAGGTTAGAAACTGTGTTTTTAACATAGTTTTCCAAAAAATAATATCCAATAGAAGGAAATGTATTCATCCTGTTTTGCAAAGGATTTATGCTTTTAATTATTATAAACCCCAAACATTTAAATAAATTGTATATTTTTTTTAAGAATGGCAACACATTTCATGCAGTAGATTTTCATAATATTTATAATTTTTCTCTTAAAAACATCATGTGACATTTGCAGTGCCAAACAAATTTTATTTAACTGAACTAAAGACAAACATGGCTCTTTGGGTTGTAAAGTTTGCAGACTCCTGCTCTAAACAGAACTTTGAGCTCGACAGATAAACCAGAATCTTTCCATTTTTAGCTTCATCGGCTCTGACCAATGAATACCTGGTAGGAAACAGAAAACTATGATCTTTTTCCTGTCTTTGAATGCACCATGTACAAGCCCTTCCAGCTCCAGCTGACGACACTCTTTCAGTGTCGATGCCGTTACCGAGTGACACAAATGTAAACATTTATTGTATCAGTAAAGTGTTTAAGTGTGAAGTCAGAAGAAGCACACACATGTAGACAACATAATGTTTTTTGTCAACTTGTCTGTGGCTTATTCAGGATGAGAGGGAACATTAGATAGAGCAAATATCATCAAGGCTAACAGATTACAAAAAAATTTTTAAAAATCCCTTTGGCCGACTTCATTGACCTCTGAAACATTTTCACGTATTTGCTTGGTAAATAAAAAATAATACTTGTGATATCGGACATTAATAACGTTGCTTCATCAGAAACTATTCACAAGAAGACTTACTGACCTAAAAAGAATTTCTATTGCAAATTTCTAGTAATGGTAGCCCTGATAGTCGTAATATATGATACACCTTTTTTCTTTGATTGGAAATTCAGTGAAACACTGTTAAATATCAGTTGGATCCCTTTACTCATTGTAATATAAATACTTTTGATAACTCACATCAGGAAGGTTTGAAAAAAGGAATAAACAATAAGGCTAGACACTGCCTGACTGTGAATCTGCCTCTTCACCCTGGACAGGCATCTCTCCAAGCTTAGTCTACCTACTTAAATTGCAGAGGACTGATAAGGTGAAGCAGATTTTTTTTTTTTTTGCAGATGTTGTAGGCAGTGCACACCGACTCAGAAATTGAAATTTAGATGTCGGATTGAAGGGCTATGATAGTGATTGAGTCCCATGAGGGAACTATATTTGCATCAACTTACTTAAAAACATGCTGTGGGATTTTTGTAGAGGAAACTCAGAAAAGTAGCAGAAGAAACTCAACTTTCTCTCTTCTAATAATATCTTCCCTAATGGATGGAAACGTTAGCTTCCATATTATGCAGCGACTTTGTGTTGATGTGTTGTTAATAAAATTAGTAGAGCTAATTCTCGAGAAGAAGTCGTACAGTGTTTATTGATAAAGCTAGATTCATGATATTAATTAGAAAATCAAAGCATCTTGCGCAGAGTTCGCTGGATGTGACAGTGCAGGTTGCAGTTATTCATAATCATTTGAAGGTAAAATATGAAAATAATTAAACTAAAACAAATGCTTAGTTTGTCTTCCAGATTAGATTTTATGAAATTGTTCTGTAGCTAATGTTCCCTCAAGCTTCCATGCTTTTAGCTATTATACTCTGTCATCAGGACCAATTCCTACGGCATAATTAGCTTTCAGAAAAGTTCTGCATTCTCTATGTACTTGATTTACATCTACACATTCGAATCAACATTTGTTGTCTTGAAACTACACTTTCACAGCAACAATTAATACTACTTGTGCAGTGCCAGTGTATCCTGTGCTGTAATTGGTCACTACTGTAATTGGTCACTAGTGTTGTTTCTCGCTAATATTTTGAGTGGAAACCTAGATTGTCTTCCCATTTCAAATTGTTATATCTCTGGGTCAGTGTCCACTGTCTTACAAAATGATTTCCACAACTATAAACCTTAAAATGCAATGTGAAAAATCAGAAAATATCCAGTTGTGTAAATGTGTAAGTAACTGCTGTGTCCAGCCACTCTACGTTTGCCTCTCCTAAGGACATTGTTAATTCTAGTTTTCATGTTTACCACTTTCATGCAGAATTTGAATGAAAATCCTTTATTTCTTTTGAGTTATTTGTCAGCCATCTTTTAAAAACAAATTGTTTGACAAGAGTTTTATTTGGATCTGTCTGAATCAACAATCCTTGTAACTGCTTCTTTATTATAAATGGTCTCATCACCATCCTGTAAATGATGGTGGATTTTTCTCTAACTGAGTTCAATCTCAGTGATGCATGATGGTTCCACCTGAAGATAAATCCTTCCAGTGCTCAAGAGAAAGAGCTGGATGATGGGAAGAATGACTGGAGGGGATGATGTGTGGGAACTGGATGACTGCATGGGCTAAAGTGAAATAGGAGGTTCATGACTCACCCCATATTCCTGATCAATGAGTTCATCTTTGAGCAAGAAGTCTGGGTATCCCGTCATCACCATCATGTGCTTCAGCTGCGAGAGGAGGAGATGTAATTAGGTAGGTATAATGCAAAAAAGAAAGAAACAAATCGGTCGAACAAAATTCCACATCCACTTTGCAGCAACTGAATTTCACACATATGTGCCTGGTTTCTGACCAACTCTCTTGTGCACGTCAACTAATCAAGCAAACCCAGTGTAATAGGATTACAGAAAAGCTCTTTATATTCAGCATGCCCCTGTAAAAGGATTATAACTTTAGATTGTAAAAGAATTAGAAAGGATATCTTGCAGTGCAGACCCTAAATCAGCACCACAGAGAGAGCCGGATTAGGCAATCCTCACTTCTCAGTGTCAAGCCCTTGATGTATCCTATCACATTTCTATCTTACCAAGCAATCAGTTAGACTTGTTCAAAAGAAAAGAATCACAAAGAAGTTATTAAAACCTTTTCAAGTACTAATCGGATCTCACAGGAAGTCGTGTTTGTGATTTCAAGGTTCATTTTAGGATTCCAACCTTTGCTCTGGCAGCTTCCTTGGTGGCCTCATCCATCCAGTCCAGTTCCTGCAGCCGAAGATCTAGGGCATGTTTTATGTCCTCCACCAGCTTCTGTACCTGGAGGGAAAAAGTAGAGTATTTATTTACAGATAATGAGAAATCATCATATTCACATAGCAACAGCAACACTAACGTTAAACTCAAGAAGAGTTCAGAAATCAATGTGTGGTGGGAAAACGATGAGGTTTTCAATAGGGGTCAGTGCAATGGTCTCCAGTTTTTTCCAGAGCTGTATTTACTTCCATAGTATGCACTCTGATTGCATTTTTAGTAGTGCTAATTATGTTAACAATAAAAAAAAATTTGTATTCAAAAAATATATTGAATTTGTTTTTGATGTAAGCGTAAAACTGACTTCTTTGTTCCACAGTGTGAGATTGCTTGAGTTTTAAAAATGATTGACCACTCAACAGTCTTTAGGAGCTTTAGCTCCTAAAGAGAAATTAGATAACATCAGTATCAGCAGGTCAAAACTTTATGAAGCCTGATCTGAATTTTGCCAGAAATTCAAAGCATCTGAACAAACAACATTGTTTGTATCTCTGCTTTCGAAGAAGAAAAATGCTCCAAAACAAAGATGCTGTGAAGTAGCTTCGTATTTACCCTTTTGCTACCTATTTCGATATTACATGTGTGTTTTTTTAAAATGCCACTCCTACGAGATGCTCGTGTCTCTACATTTGCCAATCACCATAACAAGCTTAGCAAGAAAGCCAGTCATTCTTTGCGCAGCAGCCTGTTGTTTAGCTGCAGCTCCTGAAGGCTCATTAATTCTTGTTGATGCTGAGGTAAGCAGCATCTGTAAATGAGTGAAAGCTGCACACAATGTCACTGGCCTAAGGTAGGGTACCTGAGTGATGTTTAATGAGGTTGGCTACCTGTGTGGTCATGACAAAAACAGGCATGCTAAACAAAGAATCAATCATTGCTGGCATGGCAAAAATACAGCACGTTCACTCAAACCTTTCCATCCCATCCACACAATACAAGATTTACACGCATGAAGCTTCAAAACCATTGCTGTTTTGAGATGTTAAGCAGCCGTTGCTAAATGCTTGATCATGGAAAGCTTTCATCCCTGGCAATAATCAAAAAGGCTTCATTAGTTTGAATCACTTCTGAAAGTTAGTTTTGTTATCTTATTAGAATCTTAACTGGAACGTAAGGAGCTCAGGAATTTAAGTTTCAATTAAGATACCATCCAGAAAAATTAATTAGCATTCATGGCTTATTTAGTCAAAATACTTCATGCTTTTAAATTCAGTTTGGCAGAAATTTAAAAGGTTATTAAAGAACAGAAATGCTGTATATGAGACTATGTGTGTGATGACGTGAGTAGCTGTATTGGAGGAGACGAAGGAGACACAGGGTGGGTTTTAAAGAATGAACATGGAGTTATAGAGATTAGAAATCCCGCTGGGATCAATATCTCCATGACCTAGAACAGACAACAGACAAAGGAAATCATGGAGGAGTATTCAGGTGAAACAGTAGTAAATACCAAATGTTTGGGACTGACCAAGGCAGAGAGCACAGTGAAAAAAAGCAGCAAACAAAACTAGACAGTAGATGCCTGAGATTAGTGCTGGTGGGATTTCAACATCCCAGGTCAGCCATCAGAGCCATTGAGCCTTGACAAAATACTCTGCTGGACACTGTCTCTATAGACTCAAATAAAGATAATACAATGATGACCTCCAAAAGAAGGAAAATGAAAATAACAGTTTTGCTGAATCAAAAGTATTTTTCTGTTATTCTATGAAGATACATTAGTCAAAAGAGATTTAGTTTTTTCTATTAGAAAACATCTAATTGTCGGTATGATGTGGGCTGCTGAAAGGCATTTAAATGTTTCCATTTCAGAAATGCATTCAGTTTTGTCTGGACCTGGTCAGAGTGGACATTTTATTACAGCACATTTTGATTTCAGAAAAAGTAAAACAGAGAGTTATTATTCACCAGAAAGCATATGCTTATGTTTGTATTCAGACTTCACAGTGTGAGCTGCCATAACTGCAGGCTAGAATGTGTTTTGACAAAAGCTTTGTTTCTATAAGTCTTTGTTATTTTCTGCTGTCAAAGTTGATTGTGTTTTTGTTCACTGTTAAATTGTGAAAAATGATATTTACCACAGTTTGGAAGAACTGCCCTAGAAACACAGAAAACACACTGGGTGCTTCTGGTAACGTTAGAGTGATTGTAGTAAATTTAGAACCTTTGCAAAATTCTCTAATACGTTAATTTTGGTGTTTTTAGAGGTTAATTTAAATTAGTCAGGCTAGCTGCCGGCAGCTAACATTTTAGTGGTTCTACAACAATAATTGTTGAAAACTTTCAAATGCGTAACTGACAAAAGACTATTATACCAATATTATACCAACTTTATTTATACTGCCTTTCGTGGTTTAGTCTAAGGTCTATGGTGTTTTTCAAAGTAAGCCACCAGAGAGCGCTACTGAGGCCTCAAAAAGTTGGAGGGAAGACGAGAAAAAAATAGCAAAAAATAAATAATAATAAAAAAATAAAAAAATCCAAAACATTTTTTAACCATAAATTTTAAATAAAATTTTTGTCAGATGAAATAAAATCTGTTTTTCAATAATTCTGCAAATATAATTTAGAATAATTATAATTATTGAATAGTGGATTAAATAGAGAAAAAAACATTCTAAAAGTCCATGTTTATTTTCATATTTCATAACATTATGAGTTTGCAGAGGAGTCCATGGCAAGAAGCCAGAGGAGTTTGGGTGGCCAAGCTGCATTGGTCGCCCAAATTTTTCCAATGCATGGAAAAGTTTGAGTACAGCTGGTCTATGGTACTGTCTTTTGATGATACTGCTTCTTATAAGAAAAAAAACAACACTTTTTTTTAGAAGTGTAAAAAGTTGAAAGCTGAGCTGAACTGAAAAAAGAAGATTTTGGTAACTGAATGTGGTTGTTCATGGAAATGCTTTGACTAATTCAGAACCTATTGATCCGCTTGGATTTAAACACACTACCTTCTCTCTGGTTTACAAAGAGTGGTGCAAAAGAGAGAAATATAGTCAGTGCATGGAAATGTCAGGTTGGCATCAGAGGTCAGGGCAGCCTTTCCAGATGAAAATAAGAAGCTGAAGTTACAATTAATTAAAGATCACAAAAAAAAACATGACAAAAAATTTGATCTCTATCATTCTGATGGTAAAGTTAGAATTAGGGAATATTTCTTTGGGCCTTTTAGAACCAGCTGAGAATAGTTTACACTTCACAACTAACACGTTCTACCTAATAAAGCGGCCAGTAAGTGTATAGTATCTCTAGACAGAAATGTGAACCTAAATGTGGAGTATTTTATGACACATGAAAACAAATGATTTTTTTTTTTAAATAAAGGATTAAATTAAAGTCATCAGATGGAGAGGCGTGTGTCTGCATATATTCCAACCTTGACTTTGCTCTCTAAAGAGAAGTGCTTCTTGACAAACAGCGCCCCCAGAGCCATGCCGAAGTGCTTGTTGGCCTGAGTGAGGCAAAGCCGGCCCAGCTCCAGCTGCTGCTCGGTGCCGTCGATCTCTCGAGAAAACTCGTGGATGGTGCTTCGGAAGGCGGTGGACAGGTGCTCACTTAACGCGGCCACAATGCGCCACAACATGTAGTTATGCAGGACCCTGAAGAGAAGAAAACAGATACATTATTCGTCTTTTGCCACATTTCTTCTGTCAAGGGTTTTTCAAAATAAACCATTTTGCATTAAATAATACCCAAAAACGTACATTATTTTGACACAATACTTCCACATACATCGTGTGGACATGATCGACATATGTCCACACACAACGTGTGGACACATAGCAACGTGTCCACACGTTGCTATGTGATCGACATAACCCTGTGACTTCTGGGAATATCTCCATCTCTAATAACCTTTGAACCAGATTATCTGGGAGAAGAAAATGGCTGAATGGACATTTTACCATCAGCATGCTTTAAAGTCCAGGTTTGTTTTATTTGACACTGCTGTGCTGCATTTGATGCATCACTGCTCCCAACAAACTCAATAAGTGTTTTCATCCATGCTGGAATGTGTACAACTTTACTCAATATGAATAACATTTATGCTGATGTCTGCACATCTCTGCTGTTGCAGTTATTTATATTTTACAGCCATGCATGTTTTGCACATTTTAAAATTAAACAACTCAGTTGCATGTTCCTTTGGTCTGGAGTACACTATTTTTTTAGAACGACACAATATTGGTGTAATTTTGACTGTACTCTAGAGTATTTTTATTTTATATTCTGTGTTTTTTTTGCATTTTATGTTCATTTTGTATCCAAGTATTTGCTTTAATTGCCACTGTTGCACAGAAATTGTGGGACAATATTTCTCTTCTGTTCTATTGGTAAATGCACAAATGATTAAAAAAAAAGCTTCAGATGTTTGTTAGAAAACATTACCAAGTAAATAGCATCATAAAGACCAAGAAACACACCTGATAGGTCAGGGAAAAAGTTGTGGAGAAGCTCAAATCAGAGTTTGGTATCCCTAGTTGTGAAAATCTGGAAGGGCTTGGTTCATTAAAAAATAAAAATAAAACACCAAACCTAGCAAGACATGTCAGAGCAACTTCTATTTGTTTGCTTCACAAATTACATTAGGCAAGAGTGGCAAGAAGAAAAGCATTGTTGAAAGAAAGACATGAAAAGTCCAAATTAAATCTGGCAGCAAGTTGTGTATGGAAACCAAAACCCTGTGGATGAAATTCCTCCAAAACCAGACTGTTTAGCTCACAGATTTTCTCCCACATTATGTGTGGGAGAAAACCTGGAAGCCTCAACATCCCAGGCCCTCTGTGAAAAATGATGATGGCAGCATAATGCTGAAGATATGATTTTCTTTGACAGGACAGGGAAGCTGGACAATGATAGGAATATGGAAGGAGTGAAATGAAGGAAAATCCTGCAAAAAAAGAAAAAAATACTGCTAAGGGCTGGAAAAAACACTTTATGGTTGTTACAAAATTAAAATAAGTTTAAAGTATGAAATATACAAACTTTGAAATGTGGAAAAAAGCAAACTTGGAATTATCCGTATTACTTTATTTAAGTGTATTTGCACAGCAATTGACAATGGGATCAAAAATTTATATAAAAGGGAATGTTGTACTCATTTTTCTGAACTGGACCTCTGAAATCCAGACTTTAATTTTAGCAATGTTATCAGGATCTACAGAATATTCTGAATGAGTTTCTCTTTCACAGTACTGCTGCTCCACCACTCCATCACAGACAAAGAGCTGAGGGATTTTGCTTCATTCCTGTTGTTAATCAAACTTAAACCTTCATATATAGAAAAACTACACATTCACTTTTTCCTTGAAGCTATGGAACTTGAGTTGCAATTAGACTGCTGTGAGACAGGTTAGCTTTATTCAACTGATGCAATGTCACTACCTTGTAATCCTATTTGGTGGCAGATTAAATGCAAATAATTTTGATAAATCCTCTTATAAATGTGAAAAACTTCAGAGTGTTGCCTGAAGATGTTTTTTTTTTTTTTTTTTTTTTGTTTACTTTAAGCCCAGACTGACAAATCTGCAGTTAAATTCACATAATTAGACAACCACAATACCCACCTTAGTTTTTATATAAATTGTGAAAATATGGGAATCAAAACAAGGTGTAGCTGAATTTAATTACTTATTTAATTCATGGATTTTTGAGTCAGGATTCTGTATCTTGAGCACACTTTCTACTACTTCTCTCATGTGCAGAGTCAGAGAAACACTGCTGAACAGTGAGAAATCAGCAGGGTCCAGCAGTTAAGAGCTCCCTCCGATCCAGACTGACTAACAGGAGTGAGGCAGCAGAGGGCTGAGGAAAATGTCAAGCAGAGGAAGAGAAAATGGATCATTCACGTATGTATTCAAGCTGCGTCTTCTGCCCCCCAGACGATGCAGCGATGGTGTGTCCTCGTGCTCCCACTGGGTCTGTGCATCCAATCTGCCTTGCAGAGACAAATGCCCCCTGCTCCTACTGTGAAGCTGCATGCTAAACTTCAGGCATGTTGTTGTTGTTGTTTGTTGCTTTTTTTTTTTTTTTCTGTTTTTATGAATAATATTGCTTATGCATGACAGATGTTAAGTCAAAAGTGCCTTGGCAACAGCACCTTGAGGTCCAACAGCAGAATTGTGAGGACAATTTAATTAACAGGCAAAGAAAGAGGAGGGGGGAGGGAGGTGGGTGGTTTAGTAAATGACTGGACTTCTGGTAACAGCTGAGGACAATGTGCTGATTACAATATATATGTTATCGCAGTTACAGATTTGACTGGCTCTTTTTACTGCAGCCATGCCCACATGAGTATCTAGTGGTCTAGGTTTGGGAGTGTGTGTGTAAAGTAAAGCTATCATACTTATGTGAAAGTCATCTATATGATAATGGTGGAACTAAGACATGTATCCGATGCGTATTGAGCATCTTTATTTGAAGCATCTCTGAAGAAAAGTGATGGCAGTCTGGGGAAACTCCACAATGAGCTAATTATGATTAAAACCAACCCCGCAAAACCATTTAATTTATAGGTGTTTGTTATTCAAGACTGTTAAACAGGAAAGCAGGTGTTGGGTGTTCTTGGGTGTTTACTGTTCTTTGCGACTGCCACATTAGGATCGTTGTAAGATAGTGGCATATGATGCAGCAGGTGGCAAAACAAGAATAACTGTGGAGTAGAGTCTGGTCTCAGGTTTGCTTTTTTAGACATCTGAATTGCTCACCTAATTGAAAAGAAGAAATACTTACTGCAAATGTGACATAAACAAGGAAAAGTTGCAATTAGAAAACTTTTCTAATTACCCACATATTTTCTGTGTGGCTCATATTCAACTTGTATCCTACTTCTTCTTGTGGAGCGAGGCCAGTCAGATTCAATATTATCAGGCCCCATGCTGACATCACTCTTAGATTGAAGGTGGGTTGAGGCCAATGACCAATTCACAAATCACAGCACCATGATAGTGCTGTTGATGCAGGGCATATTTTGAGTTATTTTACTCTACACACCAAAACAATAAAATATATGGATCAATTTCATATGTTTCAAACACGAGTAGGGAAAGAATTCTTCAGTGCTGTTGTGCTTCAGAGATATTTTGATGTTAGAAGGGAGAAAATGCCAGACAGGCGTCACTTACAGCGTGTTCTGGTTGCAGACATTTAGAGCAGTGGAAGTTGTGTGGGACTGTACAGACAACTGGAGCTCTGCAGCAGCAACACACAGCTTCAGAGGAAGCATGAGGGTAACTAATGCAGAATATTTCTCTCTTGTGGATTTACCATGAAGTGTGTAGAATCTGAAAAACTTGGCAGTCTGTTGGAAGACTGACACAAGATGTAAACATCTAGAATATAAATATCAGGGTGGTGTTAGAGTTAGCAATGCAAACTGGGCTAATGAGTACAGTTGCTCATCATAAAGAGGTCAAACTGAAATTTCTCCATCATAAGATTCGCAGTATGTGTCAGTAAAATAAAAGACTCCATTGCTTTGTAGCTTAATGCAGTTTCTCCCTCTGAGGTCAAGATTGGTTAAAGTACACAGAGTAATTTTGCTGCTGGATGATGTAACTTTCCAGACCATTTTATAACCTATACACCCCATTAAAGCCACAGAGTTGAAAACAGCTTTTTAAAAATCTGAAATTTGCTTTGCTCCTTGCCTACAGATTTAGCAACTTTCCATTGCTTATCATTATTGTAGGCTTAAATAAATAATTCTGTGGCTTGTTATCTAATAATCAAGTACAATTCAAGACACAAACAATATCAGAGTAAACATGGTCTGTGTAAATTATTCAGATTTGCTTTAGGGTCGGGACCTTAAAGCATCCATTTTGATTTATTAATTACATAGATTTTAGCATGTCAAAGATTTTAACACAATTAGTCACTATTTTTGTAAAAGAACAAAATGGAACCTTTGCATTCATGTGTTTCTGGTACACCTCTATTTGTAACACACAACCAACATCATGATTTTCTGTGAACCTGAAAGGTGGTTAAGTTAGAAAAGTTAGATTAACAGTTTCTGAAGTACGTAGAACATCTGGCCAAAAACCATGACATGTTTGAAATCTTCCTGTCCCTCATTCTGATGTTAAATTTGACCTTCAGCTATTTATTTTTACCACATCAAAATGTATAAACTCATTCATTTACTAGGTGATTGCATGACTCACTGGGAATAGACTGGACATATTTTATACCAAAAAAGAAAAAAACAGACAATTTTTAAAAAGATTTCGCCATTATTTAAGACTGTTTTTCAGATTACATTTTTTTTTTATTTTGCTTTGTTAAGTATTCCATGTTTTATTTATAGCTGAACAGGTAAAATGGAAACAACAACAAAATTATTTTGCTCTTAATTGGGAAAAAAAATGACCCTGAAACGTAAGCCCTCAAATTTTGGCCTACAGTGCAAAATCTTTGGACACCACCAATTTAGGAGTTTGCATATTTATGCAGCAAGGTTGTTAGAGCTTTTTAATATGTAAATATAATTTCTTTCAAAAAAGTTGTGAAATTATTGATTGGCCTACATTTTGTGTTACAAAAATCTATCATTTTTACAGACACTGCATCTTCTTTTGCTTCTAGAAATCTTGCATGGTGCACAAACTTAAACAGGATGAAACTGTATTAGAGTAGATTTTGTTCAGAGAATAAGGAGCCACAACAGAGGGGAATGAAAGTGTCTGTCAGAGAGCTGCACAGTTTAAGCAGTATAGGCTTTAATTACCACAGGGCTGAGTGAAGGCTCATTAGCTGAATGGGTTTTAATGGAGCTAGTTAAGGAGATGAAAAGACACTGTCCCTTTGCACTACATTAACACATTACTGCAGGTAATGACCATGCAGGTAATGGAGGAGGGAGGGTCTCCTCTATTCCAAACTTCACTCCAGCTACGCTTTAATTTTAGACGGACACTTAGGGGGCAACTTTCTGAGTTTGATCTTTCTGAGTGTTAAATTAGAGTAATTAGAGATATATGCTAATTCCCAGGCTGTCCACCCAAACTCTACGCAGACAGAAAAAGGCTTTTTGTAAGACTTTTATACATAATACCTTACGGTAGCTGAACGACATGTGTTTCCGGCTCAGGAGGCCCTGCTGAGAATCCAACCTTGACAGCTGACAGCCACCGCAGCATAAAATCTACTGTTTAGGGAAAAGCTTTCTCAGAAAGTACTTGATGGGCACAGCAGGGAGTGAACCCTCAATTGCTGCTGTTTTACGTCTCTGGATTAGTCATGAACACTCACACAGTGCACGCAAACTTACCTAAGTAAACACACAGCAAACAGACTCCTCCTGCTCGGCTTCGGATTGCAAGACCCAAACAGACACACACACACACACACACACACACACACACACACACACACACACACACACACACACACACACTGGATTCTCACACTCGCATACACACCAACACGAGTAACAGGGAGAACAGACGGTAGTGGCAAGGGAGGGAGCTGAAAGTGGGGGAGACTCTGGTGTTGTCATTACGCTTTCCCCCTCATTGGAGGTCCGCTCATCTGACTAATGGGATTGGCTGCATTCACAACCGCGAGAGGAACAGCACACACACACACACACACACACACACACACACACACACACACACACACACACACACACACACACACACACACACACACACACACACACACACACACACACACACACACACACAAGAGGGAGAAAGAAGAGGAGAAAAAGTGATGGATGAATGAAGGGGAGACATCAAGGGGTGACGGCTATTGTCAGTAGAATTATTTGACGGGAATTTTATCAATCTGAAAGCATGAGGATGATGGAGTGGGGGAGAAAAATAAAAAAATTGTGTTGTACCGATGGAGCAGATGACGAAAAGCTTTAAAAAGGACAGGAAGTGATCTGAAACAAAAGGCGAACAAGCAACAAGGAACAGCTTAAGAATATAGCCATATACCTTTTTAGTGACCCTATCTATTTACGGTTTAAAATTATTCATATCCCTTACAGACTCAGATTTAAAATAAACTTAATTTAACCAAGAGCTTCAAATAGAAAATTATGGTGTTTTCTACATCTAAAGTCAGAGATGCTGTGTTGCCCTTATTTTAGTCATTTTCTGCTTTAATTCATCACAAATTACAGGCCAGAAAAGGCTGGTTGGTTAGGATTTTCTGAAGTGAATCTTTGTGAGGTCATTGTAAGAATGCCTTTCCTCACCTGTAGTAGAAAGATGTCATATCACTGAGTTTGTTGAAAATATCAATGAATCCTTGGAGCGATTGAATCAATTAAAAACAGCTCAGAAGTCATCTAAGCATAAGGGACCTAATTCTGATAACTTAACAACAGCAAAGAAATTCAAGAACTCAAACTCAGGCACTGGCGGAGACAAAGAGAGACAATTGTTCCATGAGGACACAGCATAAAGCGTGTCACGGCTGAGCCATGAAGAGTCCTGGCACAACTCAAATTCTGCACTTTGGAAAGCAAGTCGGCTGCTCTCAGGACGCACCGCAGTTTGCTTTTTGCCAAGGGGCAGTTCTTCAAGATGCTATCATCCACCTTCTTCAGGGAGCACTGTGGGGATCATGTTCTTTGATTTCCCCGGTGCTTATGACACAATTTAGCCAGAAAATACAGGTGGATGTCTCTACACCTTATTCACTACCTGACAGAAAGGCTTCTGTGTTTAAAATGGACAGGTTGTGCATCATAGAGGGCGATCCCTCGCTCCAGGGGATCATTAAAGCTCGTACAGTCTGGTCATTTACTGAACATACTGATGACCCTGGAGCTGTGGGCTTTGACATTGCTGAGTACCGAACTAGTGGAGAGCTTTGTGTCATGATGAGAATACAATCACCTTATCTGGGAATGTGAAAAAAGCAAGCTTGTCTTATTAAAAGAAGGATCATAACCCCATTTTCATCTTAAAGGGCGGGTATGATGTAAAATCCATTTTTTTAAGCTTTACGTCATGCTATAGTGTTATTTTCTCAAAAACATACTTAAGTGTTGTTTTGATTCCTCCATGCATGTTTGAGAAAACCTTTAGCAACCATTCAGCGGTGCATAAATCCTTAGCAGAGCTTTGTGGAAAAAAGTTGTCTATTTCCACAAAGCAACTCCTTGAAGCTTCAATCTCCAGTTGAACTTTCACCACACACAGCACTTCTGTCACGTCATTCCCACACTCCCACACTCGGCTCCTCCAGACTAGTGGCAGCAATAATTAGGGATCACCTAGTGAAGCTGCTCATTGAGCTCTCAAGAACAATTGTAGACAGCATTAATGAATAGTTTAGTGATAACGCACTGAAGGTGTAGTGTTGGAAAGGGTACAAGTTCCTTAAAGAGACAGAGGCCCAATTTTAAAATGTCAGACTCGGCTATGATGTGAAGTCAGATTTCTTTCAAGTAATTTTTGATGCATACAAAATTCTCATAACAACTGGTGGTAATATAGTTACTTCATTGTGCACTATGTGCCTAGAAAATACATAATATCCTCCGTTAAGAGGAAAGGTGCAGCTGTTCACCTGGACAACAGCTTAGAGAGAAAATGAAACACTGAGATGCCTTGTTTCCTCCAAGTGGTTCAGCATGGATCAGTGCGGTTTGGTACGCTATTTTATGGTCCACATACTCAAAAAAGCATTTTGAGTTTAAAGCAGAGTGTGACGTGATGCACAAATGACCCAGTAGCTGTGGGGTCAAGCACTGAAATGTTTCTGATTCCCAGAACCCAAGTAGCGCTGCATTAATCGTACTGTTCTATTGTCCTACAACAGAAAGGGGCCCAGGATTGTTTGTATGGGTCAATTTCACAATGACAACGTACTGGACCACACTGACCCATGCCGTACTGGTCAGTGGGAAGTGTTACAACTGTTTTAAAGAAAGGGCAAGAAAGAGTCTACATTTGAGGTTTAGGATTTTCAATGTTGGCATCAAGATGTTGCTCAAAGATCATCAGGACCAGTAAAGCAAATGGGAGAATAAGTGGAAGAATCTGATAAAACTTTGGCTCAGTGCTGTAGGCGACTCTGGAGTCTCTAGCAATAGTAGAAAGATGAATGTATTTTAGTAATGTAGTGCAACAATTAACTTGAACTCCTGATTGAAAAGTATTTTGTCTATTTAATTTAAGAGGCGAGTGAAGCATTTATTCTAGAGTATCTTTGTTTGACTTGCACAAGCTGCATTTTATCACTGCTTCCCCTCAGCAGCAAAATGTCAGACTTATAATTTTTATATTAAAAAAAGATCAATGCTAACCATCTTTGTGAACTTTCATATGTTCAACATTGCTCTACATTGATTTAAAGGAGTCAAAACTTTCAAGCACAAACTCCTCATATAGTTGCAATAAGAAGGTAACAGTGGATGCATATCTTACAAAGTTTTCTTATGTTTTATAAAAAGGAAAAAAAAAGCAGACAAAATGAAAATAGTGCTTTTGTTATGAGGACATTGCGTTTGTTTAATTAAGTTGTTATTTAAGGTCCTAAATTACACAAATAAGACACAAGAGTTACCAATTCTATTATCCCAGTCTGTCTAAAATTCCAACAATTTATCTTTTAGGAATCAGAACCAGGTAAAAACAACAACAACAACAACAACAAAACAGTTCTGCAGTTCACAGAAAATGATGTGTAAGAAAATATTCATTGTTACAGGAATTTGAGAGAGAAAAGAAAGATTTGCACATAAGGAAGGGGTGACAGAGATAAACTGCAGATAGAGTGAAAGGAGAGTTTGCTTGGGAAATGAAAAAGAACTGAAAGGAAAAAGATTTTATCAGAAAGAGTTGTGGCAGATGCAGAGAGAGGTTTGGAAAGTCGAAAGACAGATGGGCACAACGGGAGGAGCAGACGATTGGAGAAAAAGTTTGAAGAGGATAAGAAAGAGGGGGAGAAAACTGAGTCAGGAGGACTGAGGAGGAGTCAGAAAGAGGGTAAGGTCCTACTAGAGTAAATTATTAATACTGGGAAAGTGAAAGTGCAACATCATGGCAACCCTGAAAAGATATGGAGGAATACGACAGGACTTAAAAACACAGGACAGCAGCATTAACTAATATGAGTGTAAGGGTAAACAACATGCATGGTTTGATACATATTCAGTGCAAGTTTTTACAAATTCTGAAAATAATTTGACTCAATTATACTTGCAAATTCAAAATTTTTAAAGAGTAGAAAAGACTGGCGATTTGGTTAGGTTTATTGAAATGTATAAGGTAGCATAAGCAGGCATAGCCTATGTCTGCGTTATTATACAATACAGCCACTTGATAATGGTCAGCGTTGAAGTTTGGAAATTGAAAAAAATGTATTTGATATGGTTTTGATATTTTAACAACTTGCATTTTATAGATGTGAGAAGTTTTGGCAAAGTGAGCTACATACCTTATTGCTACTGAACGATGAGAACACTGACAGAGTTCTTTGTTTCACCACTGTGAAACAGTGGTGAAACCTTGATGTTCCCAAATGGCCTAGTTCAATCAAAGCTGGCACTCTAGAAAACAAGCATCTTCTGAAGCTTCACAAGAGTTTCACCAACCAGACAAGCACAGGAAGAAAGGAAAAAACTACCAAACACACTGCAGTTTACCAGTGATCATTTTATGAAACTAAGGCTGGGGAGAGTCAAGTTTTCCAAGGTGATGAATGCATCCTTTGAGCACAAAGTGTTTGTACCTCTAAACCGGAACCCATTTCTGCCAAACGTTGACTGAGTGATAAAATGGAAAAAGCATACCGTCAGTTAGACACTCGTGGCGAAAACAAATGACAGGCAGAGAGGGATGATTGAAATGTAGAGAAGAACTCATTACAAAAGCCATCAAGAGGGATGGATGGTTGAACAGCTGAGAGGCAGCATTGGTAAACAACAGGGTACCAGACCTAGCATTACAAGAGGAGTTAAACAAGCCTAATGGATGTGAAAGCAGGGATGGTACCGCACTAAGCAAACTGGATTATCCTTTAATATCTGGGCAAAACAACCAACAAAACAACAAAATATTAAGTTAACATGCACATAATTGACAAAAGCAGAGCAAAATAAAGAAAAAAACAAAAATTAAGTTGAAATCACATCATCAAGATAACATCAAATTTGCCCTAGAAAAAAAAAACAAGTTTTGTTGAGGGTAATTCAGTTTATTTATAAGAAAACCAATTCACAACAAATACTTTCTCAAAGCATTTTACAAAAAACCCCCAATTTTGATCGAGTCATACATTCAAATTAATTCTAGTTATCAAACAGTACAGTATGCTACATTAATTCTTCAAAGTAACTTAAAAAGTTTCTAATGAAACCCAGTAGACCGCAACCAAGCATTGACTTGCAGCATCCGCTACTCTTCTATTATACAAGATTAATGAGTCATTTCCGTGTAACACCTCTATATATAACAGTATTTACACGTATCTTGGTTTACCCGGAAAAACAAAACAAAACAAAAAAAACCAGGGAGACAGAATGCAGTGTCAATCACATCTTGATATCGTAAATAATAGGGAATTGATACTTTCGACTATTTATTTACTGATGTATTTGCTGTTTTTATACTTCTGCAAAATGTGATTTCCTGTTAAAGAAATTTCCTGATAATGTGCAGATGCTTGTGCAGCTGTCTACAAAGATAGGTACTGTGTAAATGTCAAATGCAGCTTTCTTAACGAGTTACAAATATGGAATGCATTTTCCTGTACCTGTTTTTGCTGTTGAATTATCATTATGATGACACGCCTATGCTTAGAAGTGAGTAAATGTTGCAAGACCTCATTGCAGTTGGCCTGTTGGAGTTAGCTTGTCTGATGCATGTAAGTCTGACACGCTTCTCCCCTGTCTGCAGAAAGACAAGATTTTCGGTCCTGGTGATTCTTTCAGAGTTTATTTGAAGAATAAACCCAACAGTAAATATTAGTTAATTTTCCACAAATTGCAGAATACTGTGAATGGGGTCCATTTACGATTATCTTGTCCTGTGAACAAGCCAGGCTGTCAGCTGGCCTGCAGTAAAGCAGTCAATTAAAGCAAACAGCGTGTACAAAAGATTGACAGAGAATCTGTGCAAACAGACAAACTTTATTACATTTGTAAGTAAGTTTCTGCCTTACTGAAATTTCTTTTTTTTCACATGCAACCACTGTGCTTTAACTAAAATGTGTCTGGAGAAGCTGGTGTAACCATATTTAACAAAATAAATAATAATAATAATCTAATCTCTGCAAACAAGACTAAAAAACAAGCTTCTGAAAAATACTCATGTTGATTTTTCAGTGCACTTTGATAAGTGCAGGATGCCTTTAAAGGAGCAGCTTGTTGCCTCACAAAATAAAAATTCTCATATTAGGATGAAACAGAGTTGCTAATGTATGTCAAGTCCACATGATGCCATTAAGACAGTCATCTTCCATAGAACTTGCATTCAATGTTCAAGTCATCCACAGTCATCCACAGATGAAATTGCTCAGCCTTTTTATGAGAGTGCTGTCATTATGCAGTAAAAGGCTTTGTCTTTACTTGATTATTGCAGACTATTGTGTATTGCCTGCATCAAAATTATTTTTGCAAAGTAAATGGAGCTTTTGGCCCAAATTCTTGTATTTTTACTGTGAAACCACAATTTTCTTCGCCCATTTAATTTTTACGTGACTGCAGATGCTCCTGCTCTCCAGCTCAGCCTAGCAGGGTGAACCTTTTGATACCGCTTTACTCCAGCTGCCCCAGGGGTGAAGACAACTTCTGCTTTCCAAGAAGGCATTCAGTTTCCTAAAAAAGGGCTCATACAGCAACATTTTCCAGTTGTAGCACAGCTGTCTCTCTCTGTTTCACAGACAACTCCAGCTATAAGGGGATTTTGAATATAGAGGCTTTGTTTACATAAGAACACTGTCTGGAAACTGCTGGTATTTTCTGATGTCTATTGGGGAAATGTTCCAGAATTACATTACTCTACATCACTGTAGATGAGACTAAGAACCCCTAAATCCAATGTCATGCCATGGCGCTATGGGTTGCTGTTATTCTAGCATCTGGTGACAATTCTGCTTTGCCTCACAGGTCTGTTCACTGTCTGGTTTACCTGCATGGCCTTTCACACCTGCAGAGAACTTCATCCCTCCATAGGGAGCATTCCCAAAAAGTTCTGGTTTCAAAAAGTGCCGATGTCAGAGACACCGATCACCAGTGACGTGTAAACAAGTGACTGGATCACAACAAAAATGTTAGTTTCATTGAGAACCAGCTTAGTGAAGCGTTTAGATTTGTAGCCTGAATTCTCTCCAAAATTTGGGCTGGGATGGGCAGAAATTATTTGCTTGATGGTTGGATCCAACTTGGATTTCTGTGGTGACTTTATAAAACCCACAATACATCCAGCAAAGAGAAGACCAAACATAAATGCACCATATAAAGTTGTGTTAATCTACTTCAGTCCTAGCTGATTAGGAGAAGTAGGTATGATGCAGACATTCACTAGACTGTAGCGAATGCACATACAGCTCCACTCCCATCAATCACACATTCTAGATGATTTGCACTTGACTCACCCTGAAGTTAGATCAAGTGACCAGATGGAGTTGGAAGATGTAAAACAAAAGATAAAAGATAGAAACACCAGAAGTTACACTGTTTACTCAAGTTATGCTCTAAACAAAAGCAGTAAAAACTTAATATAATTTGTTAGGTTTACCTTGTGCTTGGATCTATAATTAAACCTAATTAGTCAGATCTGATTGGGTCTGGATGGGTTAGGCCTGATCTAAGCTCTAGCTCAGTGTAAACGAGACCAGAGAGGGACCAGATCAAATTAGCTCAGAGGTTACATACATACCAAAACACACAGCAAAGCAAAAATATTTATGAACATTCTGAACTCTACCAAGAAAAACAATACATTTTATTAACAGTGAATAATAATCTATATTTCTTAATATCCCTATAAGTTCGTATGTTGAAGTTGATCATGAGCAAAAGACTCAAGCTGCTAGTGACAAAATCATTTGAAAACCTTTTCAGATACGAAAGGTTTCTGCTGGTCTTTGTTATCTGCAAAGATTAGGCAAATTAGTCAGCTGACATTTCAAAATGCAATGATAACCACGATGACCTTTTTGAAATAGATCTGCTCATTCCAGGTATCAAAGTGCAGATGAATGATCACTGCAGAAATCTGAGTTATGGTTCTTTGTACGGGTGAAGAACCGCTAAATATCCAGTGACCTGTTTCTCCACCATCGCAGCAGGACGATTTAGTGGACAGTCTTGCTTATTAAAACCCATATCAGGTAAGAGGCCCATTTCTGCATTTGGTGTTAGTAATCTTCAAAATAAAATTAATATTATTTACTTCAATATTAATTGTCCAATTCTTAACTCACAAAGCACAAATATTTGGTGCAGTTTGCCTGTTACATTTTTTTATTTTTAAATCTCATACTGCCTTTGCAATTATTTGTCCCAACTATATAATTTTTGTTTTTAATTTGCAAAACAAATTCCAGTATATACATACATATTTAATATATATTTTAAAGCAACAACCTCATTAGAATGAACTGGACAGAAAGACATTTCGCAACTTTGACTTGCAGGGTGAGTTTTCAGAATTTTAAGTTAATTTTTAAAGCAATGTTGAGTGTAAAAATGAGTGTGACTGATTAGTGGGCAAGAAAAAACCAAACAAACAATGCGTGACTAGAAGGAACAAAGCACCAGTTTGGGGGTGAAACTGTTCGATGCTCACTAAACTGCAAAAACACTAAACCTTGGTTTAGTTTCTACTGCAAATATCTTAGTACGCTTGAAATGATTGAAACTAACTTATAAGTAACTTTTCAGTAAAATACAATAACTTGTTTTGTTTTGTCAAACAACTTGGCCTGTTTGTGCCACAGAGAGCACAAACAGGTCAACAAAGAACTTTTTCCATTGATCACTTTGATAGGGTAATCTATTACTGCATTAGCTGATTAGTTTAGCTTCCATTAACAAAAGCCATCAGTCATCTCCAACCATAGTCTGACTTTTGTCAATTTCCAATTTCATACCATGACTTTAAGTGGAAATGTTTCTGGTAAATTGATTATATATCTTGTGTAAAAGCAATCAATATGTTATCCAGCCCCAGATTTGCACAAAATCAATCTGAAGTTTCAGGATAAAACACTTGTAGGTATGGTCGAATCATTGAGAGGAGATGAAGGAATGGCAGGACTAAATGAGACGGTAGCGTCATGAACTGGCCATTCATGAAATTACCAAAATGTCTAAAGCGGTTATGTTGTTACACAGACATGCATCCTGCCTCAGACAGAAATGACAAGCAAGAAATCCACCCGCCAGTCATGCAACCAGTCAGCCATGCATGGGGGCTGAGAGCCATTGTGTATATGTGTGGAGCAGTGTGACTATTGGCGAGCTGTCACTGGCTGAAACACACACCCTGACGTGCAGCAGCCCTCTGAGGCCTCCCCTGAAGTCTGTCAAGAAGAAGAAGGAGGTGAAAGTGTGTACATGCACAGGGGTCTGTTCATGTGTCTCTATCTGGGACTGCAGGAGGTGTGGGTGTAGCTCAATAATAATCAGCTGCACTAGAACTGGAAGTTCACCCAACAGTGACTCTCTCCAAACACGCACAAACATGAATACATACACAAATACATGCACAACAGCACTAAAAAGCTAATCTATACATCTGGTGACTGGTGTTGTGCTCCAAATGCCAGTGACAGACCTCAACCACAGGCAGCCCACACAAACACACGCGCACACACATATAAAACAACCCGACTAAATTGCATGAGTCTAATGAAATCAATTTTCCATACACTTCCCCACCATCATCATACTCTCCCCCACCCTGGCTCCACACTTAGGACTGCTTTCACTTTCCTCACCTCTTTGAAGTGTTCTTGATGATGTCAGAGACTTTCTGTATGTAATCAGTGGCGAGCACCACGATCTCTTCGTCTTCAGAGAAGTTGTCATGGAAAATTCGGTCCAACAATCGCTTCCAGTGAAGCTGTGGAAGAAATCCCAAAAGTCTTACTCCCTCTCAAAAAAAGCAACTTTCTGTAAAGACCTTACTGCTTGTATTTATTTACAGTCATATAAAACACATAACATGATTGTTTTTGTTATCAAATAGATCATTAAGTGGTGGCTATTGATTTTATTTCTTCTAAACTATATTTACACTTTATGTCTGTGTGACATCAGCTCTTCAAAACCTCAAATATTTTGCACACAATGAAGCAGATTCTGGTTCTTCTCATGCATATGTAGTTTGGGGTTTTCATAATATCCTTGCTAATTGTGCTAATTGGTAATCTGAGACACTAATGACAGTTAATTATTGTGCTTTTGTTTTAAAAAGGTTGAACCCTATTTTTGAACCAGTGCTCTCCCACATATGCAACATTACATCCACTCTGCTCCTAATATACATAATTAATAACAGCACATGGCACCTTTGAAAGCTCACAACTTCTGAGGTTGAAGTGGTTAGAAAAAAGTTGCTGATAAATCAGAATCAAATAAAATTGATATTGTTAAACAAAGCTTTAAAAAAAATCTGAAATTGTCCACATTGTGAGTGGTGATTATCGACAGCGGATCTTAATCTGCTCTGCTTCAGAAAACCTCAACATGATGCATCCAAAGTGATGTAACAATGTCAACTTTTACTGGTAGCCCCTTTTACTGATAACCAGGCATTTTTCCACTGATCAGAGCTTTGGTTTTAAATTTTTCATCCAGTTCTTTCCATTTTAAGCTACTAAATAACAGGCATGACCAGTTTCTAGTTCCAAGATATTTTTGCATTATTGTGTTCTCAAATTATTTTTGTTCTTTACAAGATGGCAGAGAGATTGGTGTATTTTTTAAAAATAGCATAAAATACCACCCCTTCTTGTTCTACTTGCTACCTCAAGCTGTCAGTCAGCTTTTGTAAGATGGAAAAAGAAAAAAACCCATGAACTCTTCCCCCTTTTTTCAAAGCATTCACAGCCATTACTCGCCACCTTTGAAGTGTCCCCCAACACTCCTTTTAATGTAACTTTGTCTTACAATATATGTTTGTATAAGTCCACAAGAGTTAGCATATCAGTGTGCTGCAGGCTTGCTACTGAGAAGACCAACCTGGCCAGTTAATGAGGTAGCAGCGAGGAACTAGTAATTCATTCCGAATAAATTGCTGCGACAAATTGCTTTTAAGAAGCATCATCCAATCTGCTACAGAACAGTCACGCTCTCTCACACCCCCTTTATTGACACTTGAGTTAAGCCTTTGCAAAGTTTTCATTGCAGCTGTTGTTTGCTGATCTCCTTAAGATCAGCTCTGTATCTTTTGCCGAGATTCCATTTCTTCCAAGTCAACTTTCATCCATCCTTTCCAAGCATGGAGAAACACCTCAAGAGACTCCTCCTCCTTCCTTTCCCACTGTTTCCCTCCTAACCTTTACCTCCTGTTTCTTTCCTCCTACTTCTCTCCATTTCTGTGAATACCCCCCAGTATGTCCTCATTTTCTCTGTTTCTTGAACATTTTCTTTCAATCTGCATCTCAGTCTGCTTCCCTACCTCAGCTTTTCAGAGCCACTTAGGCCTCTCTCTTTCTGTGTGTTCACTGTTTCTTAGCCATACACACCAACATCACTACACAAAATGCTCTGCTGGAACTCAAATTTTAAACCGGTTTTTATCAAAAACATCACAGGTATATGTCCAGTGCTGTGAATAATGATTTCCTATCTAAAAGACCTTTTTGTTTTATTGTTTTTTATTCAAATATACAATATAATTTTAATATTAGACCAAGATAGCCCAATAGGTCTAATGTGCCTTAAACGATAAGGCTTGATTGGTTTGAGTAGTTTTTTTCTCAAAATGAATAAAATCCTAATTTGAGAACTGCATTTTGTATTTACTCAAGTTATTTGTCTGATTAAAAAAAAAGTTGATCTGAAAAAATCTCACGACAAAAAAGGAAAAAAGAAAAATAAGAGACAAATACATTTTTCCTGCAGTATAGCTAAATATAATTGATATGTGTTGTCTGAATGTGTGTTTGTGTGTGCTGCACTCACGCTAGGCGCGATGCGCTGCAGCTGCCTAAGGGTGATTCGGTTGTACATTGTGCTGATGTCTTTCCTTTGGTCATCATACTCCGACACAGTGATCTGTTGAAAGAAACACGTGGTTAAACAATGAAAATGCACAAGCACCAGCATGCATGATTGCACATGTGCAAAAGGCTGTGCTCTTTCAGCTCACATTGGCCAGTTGGGTCTCCAGTTCTATAATCTCCTTGGACTTCTGTGTGGCATTGTGAGCGCCCAGCATGCTCAGCAGGCGCTCCATCAGGGCTTTGTACGCTGCCAGGATCTGGGAAATACAGTGACATCAGCGCTGAAGGACAGGAGGTGCCACAGCGACGGCACTAGTAATGACTGGTGGCGATGGTGACATGTGGCAAAATGGAAGGGATAACAAAAACACAGTGGGTGACTGAAGAAAACAGGTGGGTTGATGAAGAAGAATGAGGGGAGAGTCAATTGGGCCAGATGGAGGGGCAAGAAAAGGCAGAGAGGATTTAGGGGAAAATGGTTGAATGAGGGGCAGCAGAGAAAACGATCAAGGCCAGTTTCAAAAACAACAATAAATATTAAAGGTGAGGTTAGGAGGTCAGGAAAGAGTGGAGAATAAACTCTTAGTTCTCCTACAGCTCTCATCTTTTTCACAATTTGTTATAATGGGATCGGCAGCCTATCGGTATGTATTTAGAATGTTGTTGAAAACCAGCTAAATTTTGAAGTGAAGAAAAATAAATTACTCACTGTTTATTTTTATTTAAAAAAACTTCTCCTATATATAATAAGCCTCTTATGTATTTATAATCAGCTGCCCAACTCAACACTTTGTGGTTGCTTTGAATTAAGGCAGTGATTTTTACCAGAAGGAAAGTGTGTGCAGGATACCGGGTTTAGGAAGGAATTCAGGACTTGACAAGATGTAGAGAGATGAATTGAGATGTTATGTTTTAAGCAGCTGCAGTAGTGAATGATTCCTTGAAGCAAGCTAAGAGATGTGGACTAAAAAAGCAAAGGTGAAAGTGTGTACATGCACAGGGGTCTGTTCATGTGCCTCTATCTGGGACTTATTATGAAACTGGTCCTCTTAAAAACCCAGGTCTTGGTTTGGTTGAAGGGAACTCCGATACAGGTGAAAACAACCAAAACAAATGCAGGTGTCTAGTGTAGAGCTAGCAGGAGAAATAGCTTGTTGTCTTTTACCTAGAATAAAAGAAAAAAATCCTACAAATGCTAAAATCTAATACCACTCCAGTTTTATTTACATTTCATAAAAAAGGAAGTTGCACTCATGTCTTTTTCAGAGGTTCATTTGACTGTGCAGTATGAAAGCAAACCTCGCCAGCTGAAAATGTAAC
The DNA here is from genome assembly GCA_911649635.1 of Poeciliopsis gracilis. Classification (NCBI taxonomy): domain Eukaryota; kingdom Metazoa; phylum Chordata; class Actinopteri; order Cyprinodontiformes; family Poeciliidae; genus Poeciliopsis; species Poeciliopsis gracilis. The sequence goes on along the minus strand of CAJVRI010000884.1, from coordinate 2,817,622 downwards.
AAATGTTGCAATTTTGGTTCCCAATTGAACCAAGTCAAAAGGACTATCAGGTGTGAAATCACCCTTTGATGTGAAGCGACACAAACCAGAAAAAATATTTGTGTTAGTTGCTTCTCATTTTCTAAAAATGTATCAGAAGAAAGGAGGATAAAACATATATATGTCAAGCTTTTCAGATTTTTAAAGAACGGGGCATTGAAGTTTGTGCGTGAAGTGACAAAATGCGAAAATGTTGATGTTTCAAATTAATACTTTTGAAATGCACTGTGAATACATAATTTGAGGAAACTAAGGGACTAAAATAGGTGAAATAAAGGGATTAAAATGAGGGGAAAAGATGACAAGAGATAACATAAAATAGAAGCAAAATTTTGTTCACCTTCACACTATCCTCATCCTGACCGAGGTAGAGGCTTCTCTCTGGCAGAGTGAGTCCCTCTTGATCAATCTGCAAAAACACACAAAAATAAAAAGTTAAGAATTCAATCTGATGTAAATTTAAGTATGTTTTTATCTGTTTCCCTGTAAGCACACCATAGGTGTACATTCAGATCTAGTCAATGATTGAAAGCTTTGCCGCAAAACCAACATTTCATTCGACACACTGAATGCCTACTGTCAGAATTTTTCATAACTTTAATTAATAATTAACACAGTTAAGCAACTCTTATTTTCACACATCCACCAAGATAAAGTCTTTGCAGTTAATTGGGGAAAACATGATTTGTGGATTTTGGTTGTTATGTTATTTTCAGGTTAATTGAATTATTGAGTTTCCCACAGGCCAAGGAATCCATTTGTCTATGAACTCTGAGATTTAATAATTGTTCATTATAACATGTTCAAAATGTGACTGTATAATGTGACTATACACACACAACCTGATGAACGTGTGGTGTGGGAATTTGCAAGTAAACTCACAATTTCATGTCATGATAACATCTGTATCAGAATTAACTATTGATTTTAAGCTAATTGGTGATTTCACAATTTTTATAAAAGAAATCTGGACTTGACCTACGATCCCTGCGTCAAAATGTAATCATGCTGACCAAACCGGACAATTTCACACTGAACAGAGATTGCTAAAACAAATCCTGAGATTGATAAAACTTGTAAACTTTTCCCTTCCTCACCAAAAAATGATATTATGCATTTAAAACAGCTTTCTCAAGAAAGTAGAACTTGATAAAGTAGATGATTATGTCATTTAAGTTCCTAAAGAGCCAATAAAAAGCCAACAGCATACAAGCACAGATAAGCAATTTATAAACCCTATTTAGTTTTCTGAGCTCACCCTGATAGCGTTCCTGGAGGAGTTTTTATCGTCCACATTGACGGTGAGGGAGAAGAAGACAGCAGTGCTAAAAACCCCCTGCGTCCTGTAGAGCAGCTCATTAAAATCTGGCCTCTGGGGGGCGTCCTCCTTCTCCCACCCAGCAGCGCCCGAAGGAGTTCCCTCCAGGTCCCATCCTCCACAGCTGTCTAACACCTCTGTCATGGGTTTTGACCCCAGTTTGTCAATATCCTTGATGTTGATGCAGGACCGATAGAACTCCTTGACCTTCCGCTCTGCAGAGTCTGGCCCATGTCTTTGAACCGGCTCCAGAAGGAGTTGCTGTAGCTTCTCCTCGTTTTGCTCTCCAATAGCTGTGATGATGCCATAGCTGAGCTTGTCTTCGGGGATACCATGGCGCCTCAGCCAGCCTCCACAGGCAAAGGAATAGAAGTCCTGGCAAGGCTGTATGGTTATGTCAATATTGGCCTGAACGAAGCGAGTTGCTCGCATAAGGGAGCGTTTGTGTTGGCAATCCTGCCTGCAGTCCGTGTCATCAAGTGAAATGTATTTGAGAGCCAGCATGCTCCCCAGGATGAGACACATGCCTGCAGCAAAGACCAATGCAGACAGGAGACAATTTTCCCTCCTGCTCCAGCGAGGAAGGCCCCCGCTGCTGCTGTTGCCACTCAGGTCTTTGTTTCGGCTGTTTGACCAGGTGTTGCCCCTTCCTCGGACCACATGGCGGTCCAGGCTGCCCCCGAGGTGAAGGGTCATGCCATTGCTGAGGATGTCACTGCTGTAGCGACCGCCATATTTGATTTCCTGGAACTCATCGTAGTGGGCAGTAAGGGAGTATGTCTTCTCCATCATAAAAGACCTGGTAGTAACTGAAAGTTTCAGGGAATAAAAAGTTGGGATATTATCTTTTTCTGCCTTTATAATTATAATGTCCTCCTGACTAAAGTGTGTGTAAAACCTACCTTTTTTATTCTGCTAATGCCCACGGTCTGCTTTTGAAGTCAAAGCCCTGTATTGAAAGAGTCTTCCCTGTGGCAGGAGGAAACCTTCTGGTCCTGCTTCTGGTCTCTTTCTTATCCACTTTCTCTCTCCACTCCTTCCATTTGTTCTCCTGTCCTCCTTCTTGGCAATCAGTTTCAGGTCACCTGTCAATAAAAATAGAAATGAGACAGAGGAGGGCTGTAACTCACAAGAGAAATAGGAAATTGAATCCAACATCACAACAACAGAGAATGACAGAATAACATCCGTTTTGTCGCATCTTTCCCTTCTTTGTCTGCCTCTGTTTGTCAGCTCAAGCTGCTCAATTGATTAGTCCTAGTCATCCCTCAGGGGACACAGAGCATCCCTTGGGTGACTTAAAATTGCCTGCATATCACTGGAGACGGTGAGCAAAGAGCTGGGCATCAGCTGGACCATGGAGAGGTGTTACAATAACCATAACTTGACTGGTGTCAGTCCAAATTGATGTAAACTAATATTACTGCAGGGGGGACACAAACTTTATTGCCTCTGTCACATCAACAGGCACAGACAGACGTTCTCACCCTGTGCACCATTTATCAGACCAGCAAAGTTGCTTATTTGGGGTATTAAACAAAAAATAGGCCATTTTCACAACAGGATGCATCGAGGACCTGGTTTAATTGGATGAAGGATGGACATTTTTATTTGTCTTCATTTAGTTTTCTCAGCTCCTTCAGACTAGTGTCAGTAGTAGAAAGCAAACACCTGGTTGAGCTGATCATACACACTACTTCTCAGTAAAACACTCCTAAGAATGTTTAGGGGTATTAATAGTTTAATACCCCTAAACTCAGGAAAGGCTTCCAAGTTGGGAAAGGCCTCTGAATCGGGATGGCATCCAAGGCCCTCCGAGTCGGGACCGGCCTCCAAGTCGAGACCTGCCTCCTACTCGGGACCGGCCCCCCGACTTCTGACCGGGCTCCTATTCGGGACTGGACTCTGAGACGGGACTGGCCTCTGAGACGGGACTGGCCTCTGAGACGGGACTGCCCTCCGAGTCCCTCTATGTCGGGGGAGGCGTCTGCTCTGCAAAATCTCTTGTGTAGAATTGTGCAAAAAGTGAGACCCTGACATATAGTTCTGCAAATCTGGTGAGGTGTTTCTCTACTTGCACAAAAGTAGTAGGCAATTCTTGCATTTGCAAATACATTTTTCCCTCTTTCATAACCCAGCCTTCATCAGTTCAAAAATTAAAATTTCTTATTTAAAGAGCTCATACAGTGTGTAAAACAGGCTAGGAATAATGCAAACGAGTAGAATTTATTAGGTCTGAGCTACACTACACAAATATTTGCAAGCATTAAATGCAGAATTTAAGTTATTGATGTAATTCATACTTTTCTCTTTTCAGATTTTCTTCTCTCTTTTGATGTATTATTAAGCTTACTTGTGAAAGACTGAAATCCAACAAAAGAAATTGATTCTGTCCCACAGAAGACAGTGTTCAAAGAATGACCTATTAGATTAAATTAATAATCACAAACAAACGGAAATGTTTGTTTGTGATTATTAATTAAGACTTAAGGAGTTTAAAATTTTAAAGCATTTTGAAACAGGGGATTAAAATAAATGGACAAAGTTTTCAATATCTTCATTGGAGACAGTCTTTTTGGGAAAGCTGAGGTTAGTGGAAAGTGCTGGATGATGCATTATGTTAATCAACTGTTGAAGAAAGTGTGTGTGTCTTAGTGTGTGAAAACCCACTTGCTGAAAGCTGTGAAGGCAGTTTGTAAAAATTGATCCCTGTTATCGCCACTGAGAATGTAGGTCCAGCTCTGATTTGTTTTACAAGCTGTTGGTTGACTTTTTTAAGTGTTATATAAAGATAAGGAAAATACAACCAAGGAAAAGTGGAACCCACGTTTTTTATTTTATGAGGGATAATAATGAACTCTGTAAGATTAATGGGTGATTATTTTAACAGCTAAATAAGGATATGTACTCTTACTGCAATAATAAACTTAGACTTTATTTATCACCTTCCAACAATGCCTTGCATTAACTAAAGTGCTTTACAATAAATAAATACAAGGCACTATAAATATAGTGCCTATATATAATTAATTATATATAATTAAATTTTCATTTTTTATTTAAAAATAGATTGCCAATTTTACCACGTTTTACGCAACTGTAAACATAGTGTTTTTCTTACTACCAACAAGGATTTGCTTTTCTGTCTTTGCTTTTGTAAATACCTTTAGCTTTTAGTTAAGAACAATGTACATGTGACTTTAAAATGTGTTTATGGCTTTTTGGTACCTAAAATTACATTTTCTGATTATCATAATCAAATAAATGATTATTTTATTTTACAGAGAATGACTTCAAACTTTTAAGAGCAAACATAAAGCACCAGAAAATGCTTGATAGGTAATAAAAGAAACACATTTCTCAGTACCACAGAGGACTCTCCCTTTCTGCCTGAGACTTCAGACATGCAAGGCTTCCCCTCTTACACTCAGGCTTCCTTCGTCTTCTATACATAGCTTGTGGAACCATGGTGACCCCTTGCTCTTTACATCATTCTAATGCTGCTCCCACTTGCAGGTGAAAAGTCTAGAGCAGGGAAACTGAGTATATCAAAGTGAGAAGAATAGGAAAGAAAATTCAGTGAGATTCAAGGATTCTGTGTCTGTGGAGAGTCATTATCACTCCACCCAATCATCCATCAGTCTTCTGCATTGTTACACAGACACACACTCCCCATGATAATCATTCTAGGTCCAAGCAAGCAGAGCCACTCACACAAACTCCTGCCCTCTGTTCACTATAATGTGAAGAAAATTGGATTGCAATTCAAAACATGAAGTATCCCGACTCTCCATGCAACTTCCCTCCGCTAGCAAATCTGGAAACACCCCTCTCTGTGTCACAACTCCTTAAGTGTGATAATAAATTATGAGACACACATGCACACAGAACAGATGATCGCATGCTGGGTGGACATTTAATGTATGGCTAATGGATTGGATCTTGTGGGTACCATCGCAGTGAGAGGTTTGCGTGATAAATGGCTATTTACCAAACATGACACAGCCTAAAATCTGAGAGTTATACTAATGCAACTGCACACTCACACACGCACGCCCTCCCTCTTTCTCGCTCAAGCTTGTCACACGCACTTTTAAATGCTGGACTGATACTGCACAACTGATGGACTGCTCCTTAGCAGTTGTCAAAAAGTCGCCATGCATCAGTTATTGTTGATGGAAAGTATGGCTTAGGGAATATTCAGGGGGAACATAGATCCCGTTAACACTACATTGACCCTCCTCCATGTATGCATATCCATTAGTATTCCATTAGCGCAATGATTTGCAAATTTTTCAGGGTTTGACCCAAAAATAAATAAAATAGTCTCCTGATTCCAACTCCTAGTTGAGGATTTAACTAATTAAAAGGAGTAGGGAAAGAAAAAAACAGTAACAACAGCTAATATACGGCTTTTATCATTTGTAAGTAAGTACTGTTTTTTTCTCTATCATTTAATTTGCATAAATACACTTGACTTGACTTTTTGACCCAAACAAACATGTCTGCACTTCCTGCAAATCTGACAAGAATATAAATAAATACACAATCTCTGTTAATTCTCATGACACCCTTTTAAAAAATATCTATATTTTAGTTCCACATGCTGAGTTGATTGGACCCAACTCACCCAGCTGTACCACAGTTTGATTTGGAGAACAAAATCACTTCTGCTCAACATGATCTCTTCTGTGTGACAGTTTACAGCCGTGGACAGAAAAGGTAAATTGAACAGAACCGGAATTAGCCTTTAGGAGTTACAACAACGCATTTCTCGCAGTCACCATAAATCAGATAAAATGCAGGAGAAAACCTTTCAGAGCATTGCAGGTACGGACCTGTGACCAATTTGCAGAAGAGTCACTTGCAGAAGCAACATGCCAGCGCTCACAGCTGTCGTTGCTTTCACCTCAGTTTGGACTAAATAGAAAATGGAAATACTGACAAAATGACAAGATCCAAATACTTTGTAAACACTGTGATAATGCCACAAGTGTTAGTCAATAAAAATTGTAATTTGGGCTCACTTTGAAGTGTTGGCATTTAACAAAAGGGCTATATCACATTTCTTTAATGAGTCTGGAACAAATGTGATTATCTCTTGTTCAAAATCGAAACAGTTTGACTAAAACCTCCACAAGCCTTTTCTTGAATGTATTTTTGACATTAGAACCATTTCTTAATTAGAAAATATATTTATTCTGTTATTTTTAATGTACAATGGTTGCAGATTAAAAGCTGGTGTTTATTTAAAAAAAATTTATTTTATTAGCAAAAGCAACAAAAAAAGTAATCTTAACTTTATAAAAAGAAATGTGAAAGTTTCGTGTTGTGTATCCAAACTCTTTAATACCATTCATCATTTCATTTTTAACAAATACACAAATTGCTTTTGTGTATTTGTTGATGACAGCCAAACTCAGTATGGATGTCATTTGATGCAACAACAAATAGTCAATTATTGTTGCAAAGCTGAGAGCAACAAATACATGAATTTCTCAAAGATCAGACAAAATATCTCAAGAACTAGTGACGACTGGAGACGGAAAGAAACATTTTCTTCAACTTCAACCAGAAACAGAGGAAACTTTAAGTCAGAGAATAAATGTGTCAAAAATGGATGGAAATGTTAAAATTTATTTTAAGAGTGACGGTGGTTGAAGTTCTGAATCACATTGTATCAATTTGTACTTAATTTAGACGCATCTGTGCAGCACCAGGTTCACATCACTGTCACACAGACTTTGATAGATGACGATTTTCAGATCATAAAGGTTACTTGTCACATAATTCAGATTCCTAAAATGAGAATATTGCTTGTTCTCGGCAGATGGAAGCTGATTATGGTTTCGCTTTGGAGTCATGGGAAGCTGAGACTTTATGAGATCCGAACTGCTCCCTGTGGTCTCGTAGAATTCATTCTGATGATGAAAGTCAGTTGAGGTTGAAACTGTCTGCCAACTCTTCACAGCGGCGTCACAGATTATATGATATTAATACATTGATAATAACTCTGCCACTCGTCATCTAATTACTGGTCAGAACACATCATGCTCATGTTTTACTCCAAGCAGAAACTGCAAGTTTTCTGTGAGGAGAGAAAAGTTGCTCTCTCTTTGCTGCAGTTTGTAATGATATTTTGTGGTATCCAGAAATAAGGGCTTAGAAGCAACCATCTTCTTTTATCTTCTCTCTGCCAAGTTGCATCACCTGCAAGCCCTCTATAAATGGGTTTATTATCCCTTAATCAAAATGGTCACCGAGCTTTTCCCCGTGAGCAGTATAGCTACGACACTCGGAGGGTTCAGAGTGAAAGTCAGCCCCCTTGAGTCTTATCACCAGTCGCCAGAGGCTGCAGCAGAGCGCTGCGCTGCATTTGTATGGGCTACCCATTTGGACACACTGCTCATGAGTACTAACATTCTACTTAGAGTTGTACTCAAGCAGAACTTCCTCTGTGGAGCTGTTTAAGCATGCATGTATCGAACCTTGCACACAAGATGATTTAAAGCATTTCTAATAGTTCAATTGTTCTGTTTTTTATTAAAACATAACAATTGTTGAAAATGATAAGTATCAGATTGTGATACTTTATTAGAAGACAGAAAGTCTTCTAATAAAGTGATGATATTTTAAACGAAGATAACTTCTCACATGAAAATATAATTGACATATCAGGGTTGACAGTGACAGTACGTTAACGTCTAAAAATGTTCATGAAATAGAGTTTATCCTTTTATTTACAATGTAGCCACTTCTGAATCCACACTGATGCAAATTGATCTATCCTTTATTTTCGGGGAAAATACACAACCTGCTTCCAATTTCAGTTGTTATGCTGTAAAAATGAATTAATTAATTTTGGACAGCATTAAATATGCTGTTAAAATTAAAATGCAGTCAATCATATCAGTTTTTAAATGTAATATTTGATAATGGTTGAATTTTCAAAACATCAGCTTATTCATTTTGATAACAAATCTTACCTAAGCCTTAAATTATCATGTTACCAATTGTGGTAACAAGCAGAGAACAAGACTGATATGTCTTTATGGGTTCCAGTTTGAAGATTTGTAATAATTTAATAAACCTAAGAACTGCCAGCAGGTTTGTGATTGAGACAATATTTATGTTGGAACAAGAATGTAAGCTTGAATCCACTTTAGTTGGTTTCAAAAGTGAAATTTGGTAGCTGGCTGAGCTCCTTAATCTTGAGCCAGTCAATACCAATGAACACCGCATCTTGTCAGGGAAAAGATTTACATGTCTCCTTGACAATATAGATGACAATAGTTCATTTCTTTCAGTTTTTTAAAATGTTTTTCTCAGCTTTCTGAGAAAAACATTTTAACACAGAATGCCAACCAGAAAACAAAATGAGAACAACAGTTTATTAGAATTTAATATATGCTGCAACAGTATTTAGATTTAAAACTGACAACACTTTTGCTATTTATTACACCAAACTTTTTGGGTGAATGTATTTTTCATCAGTGTAGTTCGGCTATGAACATAATTTAAAACTGAAGTTAAACAGCGGCAAAAGTGAGAGCGCAAACCGACTGAGGACTTTAACTCTGATGCGTCTGTTTATTCTTTGACTAGGTTGCGTATTTTAAGCATTTACTTAAGATTTCTTGTTCCAGTTAACATTCCCAACGTTTAAAATGTGTAAGTTCAAACTCTGAGAGATATAAAGGGGTTTCAGTCAACTTTAAACAAGGTTGAGTATTACGCGCAGACAACCATCAATTTGTGTGTTCAGAAAATCTGGTCTGCTTTACAAACTCATTTTTCAGAAGTTCCTGTAGGGTATAAACATTTTAAATAAACAAAAAAGACGCATGACTCTTCTATTTGCTTCCCTTTGTTTTCCTTTAACACTCGCCTTGGCGACTGAACTGACAGCGCGTAAAGACGCACTTGGGGAAGGAGGGGGCCTGAGGATCCAACCTCATTGCAGTACAAAAGACTTTTAATATGCATTCTATCTGAATCACTACAGTTCACAAATGTTTTCCGATGATCTTTGAATTAACTCTGAAAGGACGCAGCAATTCACGTTGGAAACAGATTCGCTCGCAAATTAACGCAATCAGAACATTTAAATGTGGCATTCCTGATGTAGAATAAGAGCAGAAAGTATGCAATATTTAGTCTAAGAAATAGACTCAGTCTCCATATGAGCAGGTGACTACACTAAAACTTCGGTTGCTTGCGCATCCTAAACTGAGACCATGTGCGCAGAGACAGGAGCGGACCAGGGCACACAGTCTCCGACTTATTCACTTTATCTCTGGGCGCCTCCACTTGTTTCATCATTATTCTCTATCATTTGAACCCCATCTGCGGTGACTCTCAGACGGCAAACCCCTAGAGGATCAGCCTCGGTGGAAACGTGAGTGTCCGCGGAGTGAAGAAAACTTATGGTACTAAAACGGCTTACCTGCGCTGAGTGAATAAAAAAATCCCCGCACGAAATGTGAAACCCCCCACTTCTGCTTAGTATGGGTAAGCAGGAAGATCCAGTCCACTGAGGGTCCAGCTGGATTATCCGGGACCCTCCGGAGATCGGCACACACCAGGATCCGCGGCGCTTTCTGCCGCCGCTGCAGCGCACAGCCTCCGATGTATGAGGACAGAGGAGGAGGGAGGCAGAAAGGGAGGGAATGCTTCATTAACAAGGTGAGACACACACACAAGCACGCAGGCGTGCACACATGCACATCGATGAGTGCATATTTAAAGAAACTGCACCTCAGGGAGTTACAAACACAAATACACCAGTTTTTCTACATGAAATGCTAAAATTCAATTACAGTTTTCATACCTGACTGAATAAAGGATGGCCCACCATCAAACCTCTGGATAAAATCAATCCTTTCACTGATCTGCAGGTCATAACTGTTAATTTGTTATCTTAAAAACTTCATTACTCATTCCTCTATAGCTCTGGATTTATATTTAAGGTTGTTGTCCTCCACCCTAGTCTCTCTTGTCTGCAAATGTTTTGCAGCTTCTATCAAGGCTTATTCCAAGATATTTACATGATTTAGCACCACCCATCTCCCCATCAATTAACCATCTTCTCTGTCCCAGCTGAAGAAAAGCATTCCTTCATTATGATCACCACTATTTTAATGATGTGTTCAGGGTAATGTTAACTGTTAGTTTGCATGTAAACCAGTAAATTAAATTTTAGTCACATCTGACCAGAATAAGTGTTTCCAAATATTTTCTGTTTCCCTTGCATGACTAATAAAGGTCCTATTGGTAGATTCTCCCATCCTGGGTTGTCGATCTCTGCAGCTCCTACAAAGCAATGATGGTTAATAGGTGCTTCTCTAATGGTCTTCTTGCTCACCCAAACATTTAGCTTGACACCACTGATGGTATGCTGGCTTTTCATTTTTGGATGATGAATTGAATAGTGCTCTAGGAGATGTTTGAAGATTGGGAAATCATAGTAAACATTTGGAAAAAAAAAAAGTTTTCTGGTAAGATCAGACCAAAACAGAACTTTTTGGCATGCAAAACACTATGCATAGTGGCAGCATCATGCTATTAGGATGCTTTTCTTCATTAAATGTAGAGAAGAAGGTCACAGACAATGGGAAGTTGGGTCAAGCTAAATACAAGCACAATCATTTGTAGAATGGACCAAGCAATGGGCCAGTCAAAGTCTAGACCTAAATCCAACTGAGGATCTGTGGGAAGAATTGAACAAATGATTTTTGTTCAACTCTGTAAAGAGTTGAAAGAGGTATTCTGTTCTGTGGACTGAACAAAATTACAGTGCACACTTTACAGATTTATGCATGTAAAAATGTTAGATCCAGTAAAAGCTCACATTTCATAGGTATTACTTATGACTGTCTATAATAAAACATCCCAGAAAAATACACAATTACATATCATCACCTTTATAAAATAATGGCCTAAGTAAGTTTTTGCCTAAAGTATTTATTGTTACCTTTAACATCCTTTGAAAAGAAAGAGGTGGAATTTTTTTTTTTTCCCAAAATCATTTTTGGCAATAAAACCCTTAGGCCATTATTTTAGGAAAGTGATGTACATTCTGACGTGGCAATGTACTAAAACCTTAAAGGTTACAGAATGACAACTTTTTGCAACCCGCTGCAAGACTGACATCTTGCTGTAAAATGATTTCCTAATTACCTTTTCTTTGGGTCCATTCCGCTGCTCTCTTCCCACCATGCAATGCGCTGATTTTCCTAACAGGAAACAATAATGTCAGGCAGACCAGGCCTGCTGGCTTGTAATTCGGCTCAGTGAAGCAGTGGATGTGGGCAGCTGTTAGCCTGCATGTAAGCAGGACACTTGGCAAAATTATGCTGCAACACATGCGGCCTACAGACCCAGAATTATAACAAGTGGCCCAGCACATGAGTGAGAGAGGGAGGGAGCAATGAGGAGGAGAAGGGGAAGGCAGTGTGTGTTCCAGTCCTTCAGCTCTTTGATTTATCCGTATTTGATATTGGGATGTTATTTACACACCTGCTGCCACTGGGACAAGCAAAGAAACCTGCTCACTTCTGGCCTTAATGTACACAAAGCCACTTCTCAGTTAGAAATCCAGATTACCTCATGTTGAGACAGCAGGGATGGGATCTATTGGCTCTGGGGATTGTTAAAATAGTTAAACTAAATACCATACAAAAAGGCTGATCTGAAAAACCTCTTTGTGCAAACATACCATCTTTTGATAGTTATCCAAGAGTTTCAATAAAGCTCAAGACTGCAATGCTATTTCTGAGTTTCTAAAAATATTCCTTTGACCTGGTTCACTTGATTCATCAAGATCCCTAATGAAGCTGAAATCTCTGCGAGATGAGTCCAATGCAAAGACTATTGTATTTCAAGAACTTACAAAATTAAGCTAATTGATTTCAAAGGAACACACAAAGCACTGTGAACCACATTATAATACACTTGATAATACACCTGTGCTTCCTGTCCAAAGGCTAAAACAGAACTGGATAGTTAGCCTCCAGGTAGCTCTCGGGTTTAGTTTGGCTTAAGATGGATGGAGGCAGTTTGCCCAAAAGGTACAACAACTTAGATAAGACGAGAGGAGACCTGCCTGCTCAGCACCTGAGCCTCACCCAACCCTGTGTGTCCACCCCCTACATCTTCCTCTCAGACAGACTAATGGAGAACTGGGAGCACCATTTATATTGCTTGTACCCCTACTGGGACCCTGCCTCAGCTGTCGGATAGGCTGATTCCTGGAGGAGTTAAAGCAGATGTGTGTGCGTCTCTCTCTCTCTGTGTGTGTACCATTGTAAAGCACTGTAATGGTTAGATTGCTAAATTGAGATTTTCTGCTGAATTTTAAACGGTCCTCCTCATCAGACACAGATTTAAGTGGCAAAAAGGTTGTTAAATGCTTTCTAAATTTTAAAAAGTTGGAGTATGTGCATTGGAAATATAGAGACTTAAAAAAACAACACAAAACAACAAATGTGGCAAAGAGTGAATTTGTACCTTCTCACAATCATCTCAAGTTTATCTCATCACAAATGGGCAGTGGAGAAATAAACAAAAAATCCTTGCTAGCTTTAGGGCAGCCAGAAACTGAGGATGTAAACTTTGGATTTATTTAAGTTTGCTGTGTTGTATGTTTTATTTTGAGTATGTATATATTTTATATTTGTGATAAAGTTTAGGCCATTACCCATTACTCTATTCAAGCCAGAACACACTGACTGTGCAGGTGTTTCCTCATTAGATGGACCAGATTGACAAGACATCAGGCACAAGCAGAAAAAAAGAGCTGCAAGGGCAAAGAAGGATGGATGGAGACAGACCGGCAGGAGCAAAACTCAGGGACGAGCCCAATGGCAAAAGGAGACATCAAGCAGGAACTGGAAGGGTTCAGCAATGAGCTGCAGAGAAAAAGAATGAGCATACCAGAGTGAGATCAGTACAGAGAGTGAACAAAGTGATTGGTAGCAAAATACCATTTGTTCTTTTTGACCATTAAAAGGAGGAGTCCTCGAATCCAAGCCTTGAAATCCAGTGTTCTGCAAAGTTTAGATTTGTTTCTACTTCAACATGCTTGCATCAAATGGCTGAATTACCTTTTCAGATAATTCAGCCATTTCAGGTATGCAGTCAACTTCTCCATAGTCATGCTAATGACCTGATCACTTGACTTGCGTGTGGTGAAGCAGAGCCAAATATAAAACCTGTTGGCTTTTGAGGCCAAGAATTGTGGATCCCCAGTTCATAGGTTTGGTTGATTGATGAAGGGTGATAACCAGAAGTCAGAGGGACATAATGTCCATCTAAGCCTAAGTTTTCTCAGACAATTTTATTGTTCATTTCTTAGGGACAATGCAAAGCACTAGTTTGTATAAGCAGGCACAAGCAGATCAACAAGTTGAAATCAAGATGTAAACCAGAACCCAGTAAAGGTCAAAGCAATGTTTATTGAAACAATAGGAAATGCAGAAGCTGGAATAGCAGCCATCTGGTCAGATTCTATGAAGAAGACAGGATGGTGAGTGACTGGCAGCAAACAAGCAGAATTGTGTGACTAATGGTTTAACTGACAGGTGGTTTCCTCAGATATACAGTGACTCTGACCTTGACTGTCTTGAATCCCTGGAGGAAAGCAAAACGTCCAGGGATTGTTTCACCCACAAGACCTTATAGTGAAGGACACGCTTTATGCTGGGAATTATGTGCTCTATGTCATGGAGAGAGAAAAAAACTTTAGTAGAGGGGTGAAGTGATTCACACACTCCACTTCATTGATTTGGCCTTACCAAGAGGATGTGAATGATCCAAATGCTTGTAATCTTTAACTCAGTGGTGGGCCAAATAATTGAGGCCAGCAATAGGAAGACATGGAAGGCAGAACAAGTCAAAATAATGACATAATAATCAATATTCAAATAGACGAAACTAGTAGTACAAACATGGCAGAGGTGGGGGTCAGAAAGGTGATGACAGGTTTGGAACCTTCTCATAATAAAGCCATGGGACAGAACCACTCAATGATTGACAAACAATCTCACTCTGAGCGAGTGTAGAGCAGCAGTTTTTATAGCCCACAGCACAGGTGAGAGCAATCAGTAATCCACAGCACTAAAGCAGAGGCACAGGTGAGAGCAAAGAGCTAATCAGCAGCAAAAGGAGGAGAATGTTGCCATTCTGTTCTGTGAACAGAATGGCAACATGATTCATGGCAGGAAACAAGGAATTTATGACAGCATGTGTATGAACAGTGTCAATGAAATGTCAAGTTAGACCAGTGAGACACTTTTAATTGTTTCAGAATAAACTGTACAGCTGCAGTAAATCAGCTATTGTATAAATATAGTAATTTATATGATCTGTAAGTCACAAATTCATATTAAAGAAATCTATGGAAAAGAAATCACATTCCTACCAAAAGCCAGAGGACTGTATAAACCGCTCTCTCTCTGTTTCAATGAATGGAATTGCTGCCACGTTCAGCTCTGTGTGTTCTTGATTAATACATGTTTAATACACACCTCAGATTTTTGGCAGGAATGTGAAGCCATACAAATTATTTAATCTTGATTCCATTTCCAATTGAAGTAAAAGGCTGGGAAGCTTTGACAACACTTCTGTGTAGGTTTATGACAGAAAGAGTGTTTATGCAGAACAATACATTCCTAAACTCAATAAATAAACTATCTGGCAGCCATGCTATTGAAGATTTTCTGCTTTAACTGAGGGTCATTGTCCTGTTTTATGATCCATTTTCTGCCATGCTTCTGCAGCCTTGCTGATAATTTTACATTTGACACAGGAATTGACTCTGTAATCCCCAAATTATCAGCCCTCCACCACCAGGGCTGAAAGTAGGTATATTAGCGCTGATGTGCTCTGTCTGTTTTTCTCCAAAAATGGTGCAGAACACAGTGGGCCAACAGCCTCATTTTGGTCTGACATATACTGAAAATATTGTTTGAGAGGTAATGCGATTCATTGAATAGTAACTGAAAATCCAAGCCACATACTTTTTCCAAGTACTAATGTCAACTGGTGAATATGGCTCCAAAAAAACTCACATTCATCTTCTGACTTAACATCCTTTCACTCAGTATGATAGATTGTATGGAAATTGCCATTTAACCCTGGTAGAAATTGATGGCAGGCAACAGTTGCATTTCTCATGATAATACTAATGCCTTTCCGTCTTGGCATAGAAAAACGTCTTCAAGCAATAAATAAGCAAACTGCTAAAACTCCTGACTTTTTAGAGGTGGTCACATTTACTGATAATGCAGTTTATTAATCAAGTCTATTTGATAATTTTCCCTCTTATGGAAGCAGCAAGAGCACCTTACTCCTAACCACGCCTGCATCCTGCTGCACAGTGGAGCATGGATCGTGCAAGAAAAATTAAAATCCGATCGAAACTTCCAAAAGAGGTGACGTTTTAAAGAAATGTGACTGTATAACTTCTAATTGTCTTTGCATATTGTAAAACATTTCTAAAAAACACTCCACAAACAAATGGCTTGAAAAACTAGTCTGTGCTTTTTCAAATTCTTATTTTCCTCCCACTTAGCCTACATTTGTAGTCCTCAAAGATCTGAATCTTATATTTCTAAAGACACCCACAGAGGAACCATCGAACACAACATAGCAGCACAACCAGGTGGGAAATATGTTGACTGAACAACAGTAGACTCATTCTCACATGATCATAAATGTATTCCAGTTTGTAAGAGTGCACAGATCAGCATTAAACTGTCAACTATAGAAAACAAATAGTGTACTGACCCAACATTATAATTGAAAGACATTTCAATAAGAACTGAGTAAAAAGTAAAACTACAATATACTGTTGCGTAACTATGAGTATGAGTAGTACATAGCTCAGAGAAAATGGATCTGTGGATATACAACAGCCTGAGTTTTCACCAATTGTAGAGTTAAAGCGTAGTTCAGTCATAGTATGAGACTTCTGACAGTTTATAGCACTAAACATATACTTAAAGACATGGACTGCTTATGTCCAGTTCAATTCAAATACAAATACAATAAACAATATATAATTAACATTACTTTAAATAGCCACATGCTTTTCCATCTCATCAATGTGCCAGACAGCATACAGAGGAAATCTCTGAAATGTAAATAAACCCTGAAGAAGATGGACAAGAACTTGGCTTTCAATTTTCTTCTGTCCAACTACCTTCTTCCTGACTTCTTTGTTTTGTGCATATCATTATTTTACTCATCTGTTCTGGTTTAGTTTTCCTTTACATTAGGTTCAGATTTAAATTGAGCAGCCAGGGACAGCATTTGTAAATAATATCTTCTGCTGAGCATGTAGAAACCAGATTTCCAGAGGAATATAAATTTGTGAGATTTACAGTCACCTCTAAAAGAATTCATACCCCTGGAACATTTTTCACAACAACCACGACCTTCAATCTGCTAAAAGAATCTGGAGGGTTGGCAAATATAAGATGTGGATTTAAATGTAAAGTTTAGGTAAGATTTGTTAAAAGAAAGCCCTTGTTGAAAGAAAGCTGAATGGAGTGTTATTTGCAGTTCACCAGAAGCTGTGTGGGGAATACAACAAACATTGATCGAAAGAGATTTAAGTAGTAGATATGAACTCCACTCTTTTCAAATTTCTGGAACAGTTTGAAAACCATTTCTCATATATATATTTTTTTACTTTATAGTAATGTCTTAATTTCTGTTGGTCTGCTACATAAAATTCCAACTAAATACACATGTGTTTGTGTCTTTCAGTGTGATAAAATACACAAAAGTTCAAGAAGCATGTCAAAATATTCAGCTTCCTTCTGATAGGAAAAGAAAAATTGACAAATTTGTTTCCAGCAAACTAAGTTAATCCCCTCAGCGATCCCTGAAAACATCTTGAGCTGCAATTAAGAAGAGAGACCGTAAACAAGGTGAAAGTCACAAAGTCAGAAATTAGAACTTTTTTTTTCTGAGAAAGGCTTGGGAATACTTGACTGCTGAGGAAATGTGCCCAAAAAGTTGCCATTTCCTGCAAACACAAATGGAACAATTAAGCATTTATACTAATGAAGGAATTATAAAAAGTACAACAAATGTTCCAGTAAACCATTTCTCCGTGGAGCACTGAGTGTTTTTTGTTAGATTTGTGAACCAAGGCTTTTGTATAAAACTAATAACAATGTCCTTTCATTTGCCCCCTTCTCCATCCCTCTTCTACATCTTTTTTACTTGTTCAGTCTCAAGTGTCAAAACCCCATTACACTAATTAAGTAAACGGACCCTCAAAGAGCTCTCCTTCAAACAGCCGGAGAGAGAGGCAACATGGATAGGATAGATATGCTGAGAAAGGAGATGGATGGAGAGAATTGGTGGATAAGTGAAGGGAGGAGAAACTGGAAAGTAAACTTAGCAGAAAGTCGCAAGAAGAAACTTTCAGACAAATATGAAGCCTTTTGACTTGAGGAAATAAACAAGGAGTTGGCTTAGAGATGTTGCTGTAATTAATCTAAACAAATGAGTGCATTTTCTACATGACTGGCAGCCTACAGAAGCCTCTGCATTTACTACAGATTACTGACGTCACACCTTCACAACTTCAAAGCTTAAACACGCACGCAACACTTTATGTTCTGCAGGGGTGCCGCACCTAACATTTCAACGCATATTTAGATTTTTTTCTAATTGTTCAACAGAAAGTTGAGAATAAATGAGAAATCAAAAAGAAGTGATACTTGGATTTTCTCTCTGTTTTTTTTTTTTTACAGACACAGATCTGATAAGGAAGTGTTTTCAGTCGTTCTTTTTGCTCCGATACCTCAAGAGAAAATCCAGTACAACCAGTTTCAGTTCAACCAGCCACCTTTAATTGGAAATACATGGCAGCCCATCTGAGCAAACAGACTGCGCAAAAAGAACCTCACAGTTAGGCACTAGCTACATTTACTCTGTTACACTTATTTAAATAACTTTTTGGGGAAAAAGTACTTTTAGGAGTATTTTTAAACATGTATTATTTAACTTTTATTTGAGGAGTTTTATTGTGAAGTATCGGGCTTCTTACTGGAATTAAATTTCTGACTGAATGAAACTTGTTTTAACCAAAAATTCACCAGATACACTGCAGATTTTGTCAAAGTTTAATAAGTTATACATTGAAAGAAAATTATTTGGATTTTTTTTTGTTGTTATTTTGTAAACATTTTTAATAATTTTTATTTAACGTTCCACATAATTTTATATTTTGGCCCATCTGATGATGCAATTTTAAAATATTACATGATTGATATTTTAATCATCTACCCAGTACTTGAGAAGCCTTCTTACCAAATACCTTTTTACTTTTAAATAAGTAATTTCATGGATGTCAGGGTTGGCATCTGCTCAGCTTTAAAGCAGTTCACTGAATGCCACAAACCAGAAGAAAAAAAGAGACAGATTGGAGCTGAAGGGGAAGTGGCACCACAGTGATTGGAAAAGGCAGAGACCTGATTAGCGGCCAGTAACCTGCACTTTCAGAGGAAAAACTTGTGAACATGTGAAAAGGACAGGTGTCAGGACCCCATGATGAAGGGTGTGGTACAGAAGAGCTATGGACACTGAAGGGTGCAGGGGTGGAGGCATCGATGGATTAAGAGCCTCAGGAGAATCAGTGCTCAGAGATCTCCTCCTACATTATTATTCTGAGCCTGTTGTTTGCACAAAAAAAGCAACCCTCCTCTTTTTTTTTTTCTTTGGAGGATGATGTCATCCCTATATGGATCCTTTGGTCAGCTGCCATCATCACTTACATCTTTGTCACTGTCACCATCTGCACACACATATCCACTTAGCCTCTGAGCGACCTACATTTTAATGCACATTTGCTGCAAAGGACACAAATATATCTGTATTATTGGATGGGCGGAGCCAGCCTAGAAGGAACTGCAGTGGAGCAGCCACAGTTCAGGATCTACTGAGGCAAGAAGAGCTTTATGACTTGTTTAGGCTGACCAGCCTTACCTCTTACAGCGGTATAGAGGAGCAGTGCATTTCTTTTTAATATACCAGAGTGCTTCCAGAGGTGGCTTACCATATGAGGGAGGGTGGAGCCATAAATCATTTCAAATCATTATGAATTCATGGCTGAAAGTGGAATGCTCCTGGGATGTGTATGTGGGGCTTTTCTTTGGGCCCTTTTCCATCTTGAATCTGAAAACGTACGGCATCCAAACGGGGCCCGCAGCTGAGATTTAATTACAGAACCGACCACCAATAGAGGTGCTGGTAGGCAAACACTGCTATACAGCCATCACTTTTTCTTAAAAGTGCAAACCAGAGCCAATGCAGGTCTTATTACACAGCAAATATTCAGATGAGTGTGTGAGGAAGGGAACTTCATCAGTGGTGTTTGAAGGGCGGGGTAGAGCAAGTGGAAACAAGCGCTGCAGAAGCTTCCCTATCGTCTGTCAATTGATTAAGGAGGTCATTTGAAAGTCAGTCTCTATATCTCTTTCTCTGCCACCCATGTGCGACCCACCCTGTGACCCACTCCCATTCCTCTGTCCGGAATTACTACATGAGCCAATTAAAGCAAGCCTGCCAAGCGGCTCGGCGTTCTGGGCTCGTAATTTTTAACTCATTGTAATTAAAAGAGTTACAGCAGCAGCAGCGGGAGAGAAGCAAGGATGTGAATGTGTTGGCTAATAAGGTGCTGTTTGACTGATTGACAGAGAAAAGGTGGGGCATGAGGTGAATGAGGGCGGAAAAAAAAAAAAAGGAAAAGTTAGCGTGTAGAGAGGATTGAAAAGATGAGGGAGAATGAAAAAGTGGCGGGGGGAGGGAGTAAGAGAAACCGTAGTGTGTCTGTGTGAAGAGGGAGGCTAACATGTCAACATGGCCCCCAGGGAAGCACTAACAAGATGAACTAATTGTGCTGGTTGTGTTCTCTTGTACAATCAATCACTCATCCCAGAGAGGACACCAGAGCAAATAAGGAGAAGATGCGAGTTTGCTTAAGACTATGCATCTTTTTTGTTGTTGTTTAGAAAACACAATGATGCAGAACATTAGTAAGTTGCAGAGTCTATATCTGTGTTTAGTCATGACAACTTTTCATGTTTTTATTTCAACTTAGAAAGAATCATGATCCACAATCCAGAATTTGTTATGAATGTGCTGCTTTACAACAAACTTGGAAGAGTCACTTGTCTACTTTTAATTATTAGGAATATTGTGGTTCTTTTGGCGTGAATGCCATACTCAAATATATAAACTGGGCTTTAGAACAAAGCAATTTAAATCAAACATCCCTCCAAGATTATGTCAGAAGTTTCTTTTTTGTAAAAAAAAAAAAAAGTGAGCTAATACAACTTGATAGAGATATTTAATTAAATATGAGTGGGGTATTGGCATAGATTTGAGCCTGTGTGGCTAGTGTTGGTTTGAGAAAACACAATAAATTCAAATTTATATTGTTTTTAATCAATATTTGCAGTTGTTTGCATATTGAATATATATATTTGCATATAGAAAACAAATTAAAAAACTGCAATCCAGAGTTTGCCACAAATATCAGGTCACTCTTTTACATCAGTCTATATCTGTGTTTAGAGAAAAGGAGAAGTGGAATTTTGTTCCATTTCTCTTTGCAGAGTTGTTTTAAGTCAACCAAAGAGGATTTTTCAGCATGACTTGTCTATTTTAGGCCTGTTAAGACTGTTAATTTACATATACTTAGGCTGGGTTTCATAGATTTTTCCCTTAATAAATCCAATTACAATTTAAAAATAGCACAAATTTGTGACTGAACCACGATTCAGCGAATTCCAAAATACACGGGTCTCTGTGTTAGAAATAGAACAGCATTTAATGTATAAACAAAGTCTGTCCACCTTGTTGTGTTGTGATCTCAGTTCAGGACTGAAAGCAATTTTATGTCACAATTAGTGTTTTTTAAAATATCATCTGGATGTGGACATAGAAATGCTGTGGTATGCAAGTCCTTCATTTGCATCCTGTTCATTGTTGGTTGTCCGTTTGATTTTTTTTATGATCGCTGTGAGTGTTACTGTGGTTTTCAGAGCAGCAAGTCAAATATACACACAGAGACGTGGAGAGAAATAAAACAAACCAGGAGGGATTAGTTAATAGTTACACCTCGTTTGGATTCTTTTACCTCAATTTTCCCTCCTTCTCTGTCCTCCTTCCCCACTGTGTCGATTTCCAAATTCTCCATTATGGGTCCAATAAAAAAGCGTGAAATGAGAACATAATTGGGTTTTAATTTGAATGTGGAGTTCCAGCTACCCACTGACAGAAGCTCATCCTGATCGTTGCTCACCATCACATTAAGACAAAGAGGACGAGAGTAAAGTGCTTCAATAAAATACAATGTTTTTTTCTTAAAAACTAACAGCTAAGGGCTGTACATTTGAAAGTATTTCTTTGTCTTTGAGGAACAAACAGAGGGGAGCCATGGGTATACTTAGGTGTACCTATACTGAATATCAATAAAGGAGAGCATGAATTGGAGAAGCAGCCAAGAGGCCAATTGTTGCTGCTGCAGAAGATCCACAGCCCAGGAGGGATAATCTGTTGGGAGGACAACATTTAGTCATGCACTCCACAAATCAGAATCATCATAAGTCCTCTTCACAGTTTCCCACAAGCCATGTAGGGGAGAGGTCACAGATCTCAGGTCAGATGAGAGCAAAATTGACTTTTTGGCTTACATGTGAAATCTAAAACTGTACATTACCCATTATAAAACTTGCCAGTGGCAGCGTCATGCTGTGGCAATGCTTTGTTCCAGGAGGACCAGGTAGAGACTGCAAACCAGTAAAATCCAAAGCATCATTTACTTCAAATGTCCTTTTTATTTACAGGTTCTCATAGCTAGAACAGTTTATCAGCAATAAAAATGTTAACTGATCTTAGAGTTTTTAATTCCCTAGTAAATCATGGCTGAAAGAAAACTAAATATGTGAACGCTAATAGAAACCAACTTACTTTGTTGTGGAGTATTAGTTTTCTGTAATATGGTCAAAGTAATTTAGCATCTGCCTGTGTGATGTGAATGATCAAAAGTTCTCATTTTAATTTTGTTGCCTTTTTAAAAAAGGTCCAACCAAGAAATGTGTTTCAAATTAACCTGTGGTCAGAAAACCCTTTGCGCAAAACAAAGGTTGGTTTGTTTTTAACAGGTAACATTGTTTATTGCGCTGTCCTTGCTGATGAATTGAACATTCATGTGTTAGAATGACCCAGTCAAAGTGTTAACCTGCTGTGATAAATCTTGAAAATAGATAATTACAGATACTCTCAGCAACTGAAGATTACCTGAAATTATTCATTACTCATGATGATATTTTGTAAAAAATTTAGACCATTGTTGATTGTCTATGACAGAAATAAAGAAGATGTTAAAAGTACATGAAAGAATAAATTTGGTGTTTTATTATGAGCTCTCCAACTAGATACTGTAAGGTTTGTTCTAAACTAGTTACATCCGTCTTCCTATTTTCATACAGATTCTGATGCTTTTTGGTATTGCATGCCCTGATTCAATTATGTGTTAATGTGCATATTTAATACTATTTTTCCATCCATATTGCATCTCTTAATTATTCTCCCAAACGCTGCTATTTTCCAAAGCCATTATCTAAATCTGAATATCTTAACACATTGTTGCTTATGTTTTTGTCCACAAACTCAATTTCTTTTGTTGACTTAATCCTGGTTGGCAATTAAAACCATTTAATCATTTGTTTGCTGTATCACATAAGATAAATACATAAAAACTAAGGGGAGTCACATTCATCACCGCCTCACCTCACTCTTAATCGTACTCGAACAAGAAATGCATAAATTCAGCAGTTTTAGCCACAGAAATGTTGAAATCATTCAAAATATGTTTATTAAAGAGTCAAGTGAATAAACTGACTTGCTCTTATCATTATTAGTACTTTACATGTTATGATGACAAGTGAGGCAGTGCTTTCCCTGACTGGAGTGCAATAGGTGTTAGGTAATTGTTTAAGCATTATTCATTCAGGGTCTGTTTGCTCCAAATATAACTGGTAACATTTGTTGTTTAATGCAGCATAAAATGTTTTAAAAGCTAAAGTGGTGGCCAAGTCAATGAGAAACAACAGCTGAACTGCTTGATTGCCAAAACATCAAAAAGTCAGACAGAAGCAAGTTTTCCAATGAAACTTTGTGACTCTCATCTAGAATATGGTTTTTAATATTTTATTTATGTATCTCAAGGCTTATGGCTATCGCTCGTCAATAGTAAGACATGTTGCATACTTTGTAGCCGTAAACAATCTTTGTTAGTTATGGAATTATCCACTTCAGCTTTGATTAGTTTTGGTAATTTAGATCTTGAAAAACATATTGCGATATCAGCACAGACTTATTATGACCAGTTAAATGGGCCTGTGGGTCAAAGGTCATAGGAAACTTGGAATAGGATCCGAGCTTCATTTTGGGGCTGAAGGTTAGCCAATAGTTTTGAGTGGTTAGATATCAGATGTATGTTTTCCATCCGCACTTCTTTTTTTCACAGCATGATACAAGATGACACAAATTTTATCACGGTGCCAGATACAAGATGTGAAAGAGGTGGAGATTTCTTCAATTCTTTCACTACAGCCAAATGTAGTCATTCAGCAGCACTACAAGTCAAGAACTTTGATCTTTTTTAAGATCATAGTTGATGATTGTAGGAGATGTAGATTTCAGAGGAAGCAGAAATATGTCAGCCAAAATTTCTACCAAGGGAGAAAATGTGCAGGTGAGGAAAAATATCAATACATTATTGTCATTATTTAGGGTTTAAGCCCGTTCAAGTTTTTTCCTTGGGCAACAGACGAGACTGACGATACAAAAGTGATGCGTATAATAGGAACAGAAGGCGCATCAAAGCCAGTGACTTTAAAAACCGTTTAAAGAAAGATGCTTCATAACATAAAAACATGGTGAACAGTCCTGAGCAATCTCTGAACCACACAATTACTCTGTCTTTAGCAGGAAACATCTTCTGACTTGTTGCACGCAGACTGCAACAGCACATTGTTCTTTCTTCTGCTAGCTGCCATCACCAGATATAGAGACTAAAGAAACTCAGAAAAGACATGTATGCATGGATGGACTTCATTTCTTTTTTTTAAGTGCCCTGAGATGATGTGTTGTGAATTGGTGCTCTATAGATAAACTGAATTGAAATGCTCCAGTCTCACCATTGTCTGATTTCACTGCGTTCTATTAGTATTTAAGTATTTTTCCATCCCAGGTGAATTATTTTTATAGTCGAGTTACTCCTGTAGGTACAGAGGGGACAAAAGTTTTTTTTCTTTCAGTGATAAAAGCTCACGAAGCATTCCTTGAAGCACTCAACTTCTAGAAACTCAGTTGTTTGATCATGACAGTGTGCAACCTCTGCATTTGTCACCATTGTTATCTCTGCAGAACACATAGGTTGAGTTTTCCTTCTTCTCTGTTGACACAGTGTTACATTACTGCACACATTACAGCATCCTCCTGGGAGGATTTTCTGCATGTAATAGTCAGACTGTATATCACACTCCCCTGCGACATTGCACTCTGCACAGACAGACTCGCACTCAGACAGTTGGACTTGACTGCTCCTCTTGGCAAGTTAAACCAATGTGAAATGAAAAGGAAAAACAATCCCTCGCTTTTCAATCTGTTTAATCTACACCGTCTCCAATCTCTATTTCATCTCCTCATGCAATCTCTTCACCTTTCCCCCTTTATTACTAATCTCTCCACCTCTCCTTCCATCCATTTAACAAGTCTTTACCCATCCTCCACTTCTGATCCATTGCGCACACACACACCCCAGTCCCCCAGATAACACACACACACTGTACCTCTCTCCTTTTTTCATCCCTTTCCACCAATTGATAGGCTGAGTGGAGTCAGTTCAGGGCTGTAACCCCCTCACGTTCCCCGCCTCCCCTTCCACTCAATCCATCTTTTCTGAAAACCATAAATACCCGTTTTCATTTACATCAGACCAATGAAGCCAGTAGCTGAGGCAAGATTACATTAAAGCTAAAAAAAAAAAAAAAAAAAAAAAAAACTATCAAAGTATATGCATGTCTCTCCATGGTTGCAAGCAGTTGACCCATATTAGCTTTTCCCCCCTTGGATGGCATAAATGTACCTCTGTGTCTGTCTGAGGAGTTGATGTGGAAAACCGTGGCAGAGTTTTAAATCCAGAGACAAATGTGCGAAGGTCTAAATACATGCAAAAGAAAAGCATGGCTGGGGTACAGGTTGGTGTAAATTAGTCTGATGGCAGCTGTAATTAAGTTGTATGTGCTCCCAGAGATCACATTGCCCTCCTCCCATCACTGCCTCAGTGTGCGTGTCTCCATTTTTGTAGATGGTCAAGATATTCAGTTCATATGTAAGATTCTGTTTGAACTTCACACAATCAAGCAAGCTCTTGCTTCCCATCACGCTCGTCTTAATAAACTTGTTTTTCTATTTATATTCTATCACTTTAAACGTGTCCCGAATCAGGTACTAAAATAAATATCACATTCAGTGTCTTAAAAATCACATAAACCTGTTGGACTTACTTTTATGTGACTACAACACAAAGTGGGATATAATTCTGAAGTTAAAGGGAAGCTATGCCAGGTTTTTAATCGTGTTTGTAAATAAAGCATTATGGAATGCATTGCTATTCCTGCGAGTAAACATTTTAATTAAAATACAGCTGCAAGTGTCTTGTGGTAAAGCTCTACAAACTTTGCAAATATGAAGACAAATTTCCTTTGCAAAATAGCTCAAGTTCAGTAAGACTGAGTTTGAGCTGTAGTTCTTACAGTAATGTGAGAGATTCTCATTTAGAATGAGTTGGACTTTGAGTGAATCATTTAACACATGAATATGCTTCAATCATAACCATAATTTACTCTGGTTGTGCCAATATCCTCCTCACAAGTAAACTTTGATTCCATGCTTGAGTCTTTTACAGAATCTGTTTTTTCACCATTATGGCCCTTTATTTAGCTCCATACATCTTCCCATTTACTTTGACCAGTTTGCTGTCCCTGCTTAAAGAAATCCCCATAGAATGATGCTGTGGCCACCATGTTTCACCATGGAATGTTATGTTAACTGGAAAATGCAGTTTGCTGCCACCTACAGGATTTTGTTCTTAGCTGAAAACTTCTGTTATACTACTTTGTTTCACATGTTTGCCATGTTTCCTACATGTCTTGTGTTATGCTTTGCAAATAGGCTTTATGTTGTGTTGCACCAGCAGATTCTCCCACCTGAGCTGTGGGTCGCTGCAGATCCTCCAGAACTAAGCCTTTCCCCATAAATGCGGAACATTTGCAATTGTGCCAAATTCTGCCTGATTCAGTTTATAGACTGAACAATGTTTTGTGAGCTTTTCAAAGCTTGGAATATTCTTTCAGACCCCTTAAATTTTTTCTCAACTCTCTCCCTGCTGTAATTTTTGGTCTTCATGAAGCTGTTTGTTTTCTAATGATTACTAACAGACCTCTGAGACCTTCACAGAACAGATGGATCTGCACTGAGATTAAATTACACACAGTTGTGCTCTATTAACTAATAAGATGATTTCTGGAGGCAATAGAAAGGATTTAAGGGTAAGGGAGGTCAAGACAGAGCTAAAACACCAAGCCAATCTGCTATCTTCATTGACTGCACAACACAAACTGATTCAGTTTAACACAAAATGTACAAATCAATCAAAGTACAATAATTCAGTTCCATTCTCAGCTGAGCTTATAAGAAACAGAAAAACTGAAACCTTACAGTCTGAGCCTCCACTCGGCAATCTGCTGTAATTTCTTTTGGTAAAGTGAGAGAGACTGGCTGTGTGATCACAACTAGTGCTTGAAGTTGGCATTTGGAAGACTGACAAGATGATGGGATTTTTATTATTCACCGTTATGAGCCGACAGTTATTGTGTTGTTATTCCTTAATTATGTTAGAATTAAATTGTCTTTTTGATAATTAAAAGTAACATTCAGAGTTGATGTTCTGGCTTCTCTGGTTCTCCATCTGTGGCTATTACACATCCCCACTCATGCGTGAGAGTAGGAAGTCCAGTATATGGATTTAAACATATCCTAGGACAACTGGGATGTGCAAAGTATATGTAGCAGTTTGCATTTGTAAGATGTCAAATGAAAGTTTTGCTTTTTCTGACTATTGGGAGCAAAAATTAGGATGCAATCAAAGAACTTAAAATCTTACACTAAAAATATATCATTCAGCTGGATAAGCAGAATCAGAAATACAAAACTTTTTTTCTGCCTTCCCCCATATTAACAAATCTAGTTTTCTCATTTTAAACCTTTCCTGTCTTAGTTCACGATGAAGACTCGAATGAAAAGTGTCACAGTGTTGTCTCTCTTACAGGAGATTGCTTTAATCTACTGTCAGCCACTCAAGCATGCATAAATCTAGTAGTTAACACTGTCTGCAATTGTAGAAAAAAGGAACATGTAAAGGCATGACTGCATAAAAAGCTGGAGTTAAAAACTATAACAGTCATCTGATCTCCACACATTTACATTGCTGCTGAAAGCATACAAAGTGAAAGCCACAGCACAGTGTTCAATTCTCCACATACAGGAATAGATGTTTACAGCTTGTTCTGATCTCTGGAAGTGTATTTGTTGTTATTTCAGACACAGTTAGCCGCCATCCGATTTTCCTACTCATCAATCATTGGTATTGGTGTAGTTCTATTCCACCAAATGGGACAATCAAAGCTGCAGGGAGCTGCAGGCTGTCCTCCTGCCATGCCTCTTAAGTCTTTAGCCTTCAGTCAGTCGGGTGTGGGGCTGTCAGAGAGGAGGATCAACATCTTGCGGACTGACACACAAACATCAATAATTAATAACCTCTGATTTTTAATTGTCTGTTGATTCCCTTGCCAATATTTCATGTGCTTTTTGATGTTGGAGACAGCTAACTGGACACTGTCAGGATAATAAGGAAAAGAAATGATTGAAATGCTGAGATTGAGCTGACATAGCATAACTTACACACATAAGCCATAAAATATTCCTCAAGAATAAACAGTTTGCTGCACAAATATTAGATATAGAAAATGAATCTGCCCCACCCAATTTATACAGTCTTTGTCCACACATGGGTACAAATGCCACAGGCAAAAAACCCAAACTAGATTAGGCCCCCTGCTGAGAACACCTGTCAATACAGCCTCGCCTAAAGGATGCAGCTGATGCTGAACAATGGTTTTTACACACCTTCATCCAGACAAAACAGGCTGTTTCATCCTGATTTTATTCCATCGTTTTCAATTTTTCACCTTAAAACATCCAATATGCTTCTTCACAATACTCTGATTGTTTCCTTTCAAAATGTTCCACTCATTTAAAATTTATTTTCCCCCTCTTTGCCTTTTATTCTCAGCCAGTTGATATTGCAGAGAGCTTTAATTTCAGTTTTCTTGGTATCCGTCACCATAAACAAGAGTATGAGGTTTATTTATTTTTTTTTTGTTTTACTTACAACTAAACATATTTTCCAGCCTTTTGATGTCAAACTGCAAAGTAACTTCATAGTTACCTTATACAAGTCGCTATGAAAAACAAACAAGCCTGGTTATTCGAGTTACCTGAACACATTGTAATCGGCATGATTTGTATACATGTTAATTTAAATAAACTCCTTCTTTAGAGCTGCTGCATGTAACTTTTATAAAAATGCATTTCTTAAATCTATCACTGACTTTACACTTGACAATGCTGTGACTCAGGAATATTCACTGAGGTCTCATTCCTAAACATCAAAACTATAGAATTAACTTGCAATTTTATTGTTTATTGGAGGAAGATATAAGACTTCTTATAGTGTTGCATATCTATGTTATGCAACACTTCAGGTAAATGGCTAAAATAACAGTACAGCTTATAGTTTACATGATTTTATTATGAAGATGTTATTCAGTGAAACAGCACTAAAAAAAACAAAAAACAAACAAACAAAAAAATGCTAAAAGCTCATTCCAAATTCTGCCTACACTGATGGGATGATAATAAGAGGGTTGAAAGTGACCACAATTACAAATGTAGTCAAATGGACTGACAGGCTTTCAATCCCAATTTCAGACATTGCATTACAATTTGTGAAGGAGAACAGCTGTTTTTGAAATTCAGACATTATAACATACAGATTATGTGGACAAGGACAACAAGACTGAATGAAACAGATTGTAGGCATTAGCATAAATGATATGCCGCTTTGTGAATGACGTCATGAACTAAATGTTTTTTTAAATTTTTTTTTTCAGCCAAAATATTTTCAATGAAGGGGAATTTATTCTTGTTCTTGTTGGAGCTGAGAACTTTGTTAATCTCTGGAAAGTGAACTATGAGCATGAATTACACATCAAAACTATAATAATATGGCAGAACTGAATTTTGTTAAGGGTAAACCCAATTAACATATTTTTCAGTAAAAATTTGTTCATTTTACCTTCATCTCAATGACGATGAATGCCTTTCCAACTCAGTGCTGTATAAGCTAAATGTGTCATTATGAAGATATTTGTTATCGTCTCTTTTACTCATAATATTGTGTCTTACTAAACTGTAACGACATATTTAGTGCCTAGTTTTATGCTTAAAGATCCTCCCATTCCTGAGGAGAAGAAAATTCTTCTCTGCATTTATAGTATTTCTGTAGCTTTGGAAGTTGGATATTTCATTCACATTAAAAATAGATATGACAGAGATTAAATTTAATGTTTTTATTTTCTTTTTACAGAACATTTGCAAACAGCCTCAACAAAGCAATATTGAGATAGCGTGCTGAAGGAGAAATGGCACAAAAGGCAAGTGATTCTTAAAGTGACAGAGGCCATTTTTCAAGATGTCAGGTGCAGCAATAATGAAAAAATAAATTTTAAGTTTTTTTTTAAATGTTTTTTGCAATATATATATATATATATATATATATATTTTTTTCGAACAACTAGAGGTAACAGTTACGATTGTGGTATAAAATAGCACTATGTGCTTGGAAAATATACATCTCAATTGTCAGAACCTGGCATGGATCGATTGCCAGAAGACACAGATCAAACACTACTGCGTTTGTTTTTCAGTTCAGCACAATTTAAAATACAACTTCTGTAGGGAAAATTTACAACTCTGTGCAGGTCAGTGCTTCTTATCTGAATAGAACGGTGCATGTAAATGCACATCATGGCCAGATTAATTTTGTGCTCATGTAAATGATATATTCTGATTATTTATTATGTACATTTTCTGCAATCAAGAAACTTTGCTAATGTAAACTTAGCTAAGGTGAGGGAAAATCCAACGGCTAAATCTAACAATGAACAAATGAAGCAGAGTTGAAGAAATTCAAAAACCAAATAAAGCTCTGAACACAACACATACAAAGAGAAAGCTAACGCAAAGAATAATAAGGCGGCAAAGCACAGTGGATATTTTATTGGAACCTTTGCAGTGCATTCAGTGATATCCTGTGAGCAAGTCATTTCCAGTATGTGAACTCAGTCTCATTGCTTGTATTGAGTTCATAAAGAATAGATCATCACAGCAGACTATTAATCCTAGATGTGTGAGTGAAGTCTCACATTTCCTGTTTTCTGCTGGTCATGGATTCAATTTCCTCATGTTCTTTCATCTCATAATTGAACAATCCCTATGAAGAATATTAAGTTGGTGTCTTTTCTCTTTTCTCCCCTGCATGGTGGGAGCCGGCAGTTTTGTTCCAGTTGTTGCAGACAAGGAGGGGGAGGATTACTGAAGTGTTTGGAGGGAAACATGGCATATGGCATGTGTGTGGATGACTGCTGGCAGAAGCTGCAATGCTGAGAGATCACTGTGATGCTGCTACGACACATCCAGCTGCCTTAAGGCCAACGTTTCTGGTTATGCCAAGGACCAGCAAACCCAGTGACTCAATGACTGTGAGGGATCATTGCAAGGATCTTCTTCGTTTTGAGAGCGAAATTGGAAAAAGTGTAGGGTTTTAATGGGAATTATTCGCTGTTAAGTCTGTGTCCACGTATTCTTTTCAAGGTGTAATTACTAATGTTTGCAAAATGTGTGAA
The DNA here is from genome assembly GCA_911649635.1 of Poeciliopsis gracilis. Lineage (NCBI taxonomy): Eukaryota > Metazoa > Chordata > Actinopteri > Cyprinodontiformes > Poeciliidae > Poeciliopsis > Poeciliopsis gracilis. The sequence continues at coordinate 2,786,149 of CAJVRI010000884.1, read as the reverse complement.
TATTGTGTTGAGGAGTGTTACGAGTTCAATTGTATTTTGTTTTCTAAAAGTACATCCATTGTCAGTATGAATGTAATGTAAATCTTTTACATTTAAATATTTTAACTTTTTTTTGGTGGGGGTCAAGTTTATTATGGATCATGATTTCAATGATTTTGAGAGAAAAAAAGCAAGTTTTGTGTAAACAACTATCATGGGTTTGGGTTAATGTTTCAGTGAAATGAAAGTTTTAATCCTTTTCGGATTAGAAAAATCTGTCAATGAAATCAGACTTGTGTATGGAATGTTTTTTTTTTTAATTACTTGAGCTGTATTTTGAATTATTAACTCTGATTGGGACAAAATAATAAAAAAATAAATAAATATTTAAACTGAATCAAAGGTTTAGATGAAATACTGTCTTGTCCTACCAGAGTAAATGCAGTCAGAAGAAAAGTAAATACATTTCTTGTTGAAAGAGTTCATATTCCACCCTGATGAACTTAGGGATTATGTTTCATCTTCTCTAATTCACCTCACCTCTCATCCAAAATACTAAGTGATAAGATATATCTTCTCTTGAGTCAATAACATTTCATGAATTAATGTTTGTCTTGAGGAATAATCTGGTGTTTCAGTCCTGCTGTGATTGTGATGCAAGATTGGGAATTCAAAGTATGTGATGCACATATACTGCGTTGTCTTTTCTTTTACTCACTGCAGCAATGAAAATAAAGCCAAAAACATGTTAAACATTTTCTCAGAGATTTATTTATATCTTTCATTTCTAATAAACTGAAAAAGTAGAAAGAAAGTTCACCCTCTGTCATTCATTGGGTTTTACAATGTGAATGATCTGATCTCTACCAGGTTCTAAAATTATTTCCGTCTAACTCTAGGTGTAACACACAAATAGAACCACTCATTTCACTACCTCATTATTTATTACAGATGTAGTCAAAATTAAAAAGCTCATAAAAAGCTAAATATACCACAGAAACCCTAAAAAACATTACAAACAGGGTTAGTACTTTAACCCAGGTGCAGGGTTTATGCTATTGGGAAGGAGGTTAGATAGTTTTGGCTAATTATTTGCTCATAAATGGTGACCCAGGATTGCTTGGTAAGAGAGGAGAGTTTATGCATTATATTGTGACTTTAGTTCTTACTAAATTGATGACAATATTTTGCTAATTTTTCAGAACATCATCAAGCCTAAAGCAGAACAGGTTTTACTGCTAACTTCAGCCTTCCTCACATCACTTTGCTTCCACCTGTGCACCTGTTCTGGATTACTCCAGAGTAAACAGATTGCCAGTCGGCCGTCATTGCACCACCAACACTCGGCATACAAGACATGATGTATTCATGCTTTCATGCAATGCACTTCAAGTTCATCCATCCAAGTATTGAAGTTGTCCTTTTTTTTTAAATGTAGCCTCAGCTTCCTGCTCTTAGCCTGGCTGCTGCAAGGTTGAACAGTTTGTGCTCAGAGTTGGTGTTCTGCAAACCTTCGCTGTAGTGAGCGTTTATTTGATTTCTCAAACCTTTCTGCCCATTTCCTTGCACCTCTGACATCAATAAGGCATTTTTAGCCAGACAAATTGACATTTTTGTTGTCGAAAGTAAAAAATTCTGGTGAAAATCCTTGTAAATCAACAGTTTCTGAAATATTTAGACCAGTTAATATGTTTGAACTTCAACAAGTTGTCGTAACAATCTCCAGATACCTAAAAGCATTCAGCTACAGCCACAATTGGCCGATTCACTGTTTGCTGCAACCTAGGTAGGTCTGCAGTACACCATCTCTGACTAAGTGTCCTTAACTCTCCGCTTATACTATTGAAACAATACATGAAGAAGAAATTCACACTAATAGAAACCTAAGATCTTACATTACCTTTACTTTCCCAGGACTGGCTCTGTGTCAGTGTTTATTCTCTACCTTGAGCTCTTCAAATATATTGACTGAAGAGGAACCAGCTGACTCGCATCTTCCTTAATGAAATGAATAAGCAAACTTTTATAAAAACTCAACACAACTTAACAATTAAAAACATGATTTATTTTTAAAAACATGTGAGCCCAGAGCTGCGACCTTAATTGGTCATGTTGTTGTTTTCATAATTCATCATTTCTATATCAGTAAAAATGCTCTATCAGTGATAATTGGACTTAATTACTATAGATTCACTTGGGAAATTAGACCTCCGGATATGTGCATTTTCTGAGCAAAGACGGGAAGCAGTTGACTCAGCAGTTGTTTCAGACACTACAAGCAACGAGCGAATAAAACTAAGATGAGCTTACCACCATCAGTAGTTACATGCATTATATAAAAGACCTACTTCTGAAGAAATGTATGCATTTTGGTCAACTTTTTCTCTTTCTCTTGAGCATAGTCCTTAATTTCTTTTTCTTTAAACATAGCTTTAAAGAAAGCTATATTTCTTTAAACATAGCTTTTATGTTTGTAATTTAATCTTTTATCTGTTTGTAATTTATTAACCAAAAAGTATATGTTGGTCTTTTATTACTTATTTTACTATAGTTCAGCTATGTTTTATTTCTCCATCGTAATTTTCCTGAAAGAAGACAATCACTGTCTCACTTATTCACAATCCAATGCAGATTTGTCTTCTTTAATTTTAGATTATCTTTGACCACCCTGTGTGGACCCTTTATATTCCACCTCCAAATTCAAACTGTATGCTGGGAAAGGCATGTAGTTGTCAACCTCAGGAAATACCTTAAATCAATTGATGTGAAATAAAACAATTCATTCTAAGTGCAGTTTGGACAGTGATGAGTGGCAAGTTTAGCTTGGAAGCTGTGTTAGAATAATCATACTGATATAAATAATACAACAACATCCATCACAAGGCAACTAAAATTTTGGAAAGACAGACAAGGACAGTCAGTGAGGAAGTGCGAACAAGAATGAATGAACCAGAATGAGGCTCTTCTGGGCAGTGCTGAGGTTACACTCTGACACATATTGATTGTTAAGCAGCAGACCAGATCTGGTAAAGAGCTGCAGACCTGCTCTAATGCATGTGAGAGTGATACTATATGAATGCTTAAAAAAGTGACATCCATACAGAGCCCAAATGATGTAAAAGAAACGGTAAAGGAGAACCTGAAAGGTTGCAATGCATTAAATTAGACTTTCAGTGATTCTGATTAACAACCTCTGGTAGGTTTAATAATCAACTCACAGAGATATGAAACCCCAAACCTTTAAATGTTGGAGACAGTTAAATGTCAGCTTTCTCCAAAACAATTAGGCTTCATATTTGACAGCAATAGCATTATCATTATCACTGCAAACTGCTGATGACACCCAGCAGATGTGACGACAGATGCTGTGCAGTGATGCTAATTAAAAATTATTAGCCTGTTTGTGTTGTCTTACTACTAGCTGAATAAGCTTCTCTACTCCACATCTTATCACTAAAGTAAAGTTCTGATACAGTTTTGGGCAGTTTTAAGAATATCAAAAATACAAAAGATTTACAAAAATATTGATTATGCTTATTGATAATAATTGCTAGTGTTGTGCTCATCTCAGAAACATGGCAGTTCTAAAAAGTGAAAACACTACTGAAGTTTTTCTGACCACAATTTATATTTATATTTTTTTCCACCTTCAATGTGATAGACTTCAACTGAAAAATGATATCTAATATCAATTTGTATGTAGCTTTGGTTTTCACCCTATTATTAATTTGTTGAATTCAGTCTTTGGGAGCAATCTCTTTCTTATCTTGCCTCTATTTACTTTCTGTACTTTACAAAAGTTTTACAAATCTTTCACAATGTGAGAACTGCTCTTGTCCACGACCCTTGTTAAGGAGGGTTTTTTTGGGGGTCATATTTAGTTCTATTTGTTGTCATATGTCAGGCACAACCAAAACTTCCCATAAAAAGGCAGATCCTGTCAGAGAAACACTGACTCTCATCTCAGACAAGACACAGTCTGTTGATGACAGGTGTGAACTCAAAAAGATGCTGAGGAGAATCTGAATCAGCTTCTGAGTGCAACCTTTTTAGTTTTTGATTTTTTTTTGACATTTTTCTGCTTAAAAGATTTGTTGTTTCAAATTAACTTAATGATTAATGGTTTATCAGAAACCTCTGAAAAGGGGTACCTGCAGTTTCCCTATGCATATTACTCTCTATATACCACCAAGTGTTTGCATCATATTTTCTAGAATCTGAATCACTGTGACATCATAACCAATAGTTTTTTCTTGTGTCTAAAGAGTTTCACCTGGCCGAATTGTGTTATCATGATATTTCCAGTTCAAATCACAAGCTGTTCAATATACTGTGGTTACAAGCCAACAAATAAATTACATAGACAAAATGGTTACAAAGTAATGGTTAAAGATAATAATAGTAATAATGACAGTTGGAAATAACAATAGCTAGCAATTCCTGGCAATGGGTTCTTATTAATCTGCATCATATAACAATAAATAACATTTAGTTTATACAAAATGAACCTACAAATAGTGTAGCAAAATGATGCTCATCAGTACACAAATTCTCACAAGTACAGTGATTTCTGAGAGTGTAAATTAATCACTTAATTCTCAAGCAATGGCAGGTCATTGCCTCTTTGCGCTCATACTCAGAGCAGCAAAGCCACACCCGTGGACTTAAACCAAGCGCTGTTTTCCATTTAACCTGATTGGGAGTGATGATTGATTCTGTCCATGTGTTGTCAGTGCTCTGCAACCACTCTAGTTTATTGGGACACAGCAGCAGCCTGATGACTGATATCTGCTAACTCATCACATTCAGCCTGTAGGGGAAGTTGACTTTATTCCATAATCTTAAATCTTTAAGATTGTTTCTGATGATGAAATGAGAATTATTTCATTATGAACTTACCATTAAAGGTCAGCTAATATGTCAGCTGGCTGATAGATCAGTCAGATATTTATCAGTGATCAGATATGGGTTGATTATTATGGAGGTATATTGCTGAGCTGCTGTGAGCTTCAGGTTTTGACACTTTGATTTCTAGAACTGTAAATTATTCACTCACAAACTCAGGACAGTTACAAAGTAAGCTACATTTATTTTGTTGAAACTTGAACGTCCACTCTACAGAACACATGTTGCTCAATTTATCAAACAACATTGAATTTATATCAAATTGGAAATACTACAAAGCTGAGTTTTGGCTTCAAGGAGTCTAAGAATGTCTTTCATTTAAGATTTGGTTGACCAGTTGAAGACCAAAGCCAAAGGTTTAATGATTTTAGGTGATTTCCAACTGATTCATGGTTTATCTTGAAACAAAAAATACACATGAAAAAATGTATGTTATGCATCCTGCCATATTTCTTTTACACATCATAATCAACATTAAAATGAGCACACATTATTAAACACTGCCTCATTTGAAATGCCCACATTTAAATATGAAAACAAAAACTATAATTTGACCAATATATTTAAAAAAAGGCCAAAGTCATGAATGTGAAAAGGGTTTTCGGCTACACTTTGCAAAAGTTAATATCTATTCGTATCACTGCAAACATGTTTTTTCATCTTTCTCTGGTGTATGCAATAATAATTTTCACAACAATAACAATTTTCCCACCATACCCTCTAAGTGTCGTCAATTAGCCAACAATTGTGGAAACATGTTGACAAGGTATGGAGTTTGTGTGGAACAGCAAACGTTTCCATGGTCACTTCATTAATAATACATCTTAAGTTCTATATGTGTACACAACATTTATATTGTGAAATTATAACTAACTGGTTTGATCTGAGAAAGTGTGCTGTAATTCCCAGACAGAAGGTAATGCTGAATGGCAAGGAATCCAAATATAAAACTGACTTCTAACTTTAAAACCTGAGTCCAATGTTGTTAAAGATCAAACTTTTCTAGTATTTTTATTTGTTTTAAAAAGTATCTATTCTAAATGTATGACTATTTCAAAGCTGTGAATCTTAATTGGCAGTCGTGACCTTGCATGATTTAATAAGTTGTGTTTTGTCACGGGGCCGTTGGATGACATTCATCTCGACGGGTCTTTATTTTGTTACATGCGTCTGTCGACCTCTGTTTGTCTAATCACATGTCATGTTGGATCTGTGAGCGTTTTGTCCTTAATGTCCACCTGACAAAATGAATTAGTGCTACTGCACAGTAATCAGGATCAAATGTGGCTCAACTGATGTGCCTTCTTCCTTTTCTTAAGCATGCACGCCTGTCCTTTCTCACTGCAGGAAATCAACATATCAGCAGAGCAGAGCTGATAGCACAGATGATCAATATAAATGACTCAAAGATTGCTTGGCTTCAGGCTGAGATTTCAGGCTCACAGGCACTTTGGCACAGCGCGTCTGTTTGGAAGAGAGAGCAGACCCTGGAGTCTCGGGGCATCCATTCCTCGTTCACACACACAAAGACACCTGTTTGATGATGGAGAGCAGCTCTGTGTGTACATTTCATTTGGCAAGGTCTTGCCATTTTGGTATTAAGAATAATGATAAAGATGTAAATTCTAAGAAATTTAAGCTGCAACTGAAAAGTTGCAGCATTCTGTGGCCATAAACATGTTTTACAATAAGATAACTTATAACTCATAACTTACTCATCATTTATTGGAAAAACTGGCAGAAATTGCTCAATAAATGATAACCCTCCAGACCGCTCATGATATACGGATGCATGTTTGGCTTTGGGGATGCTAAGTAGACTTGAACCAGTCTTTTTGCTCAACTAATCAGGGACAAGCTTCCAGAAAACTGCAAAACAGCTGAAAACCAAGTCCCTTTAATTCAAGTCTAAAAACTCATCTGCTTCAAATTACCTTCCTTTGATTAATGACTGGAACATTGATCAATATATTTGATCTATATTATTAATGACTTTGACAATGACATTTGACAAAATGTAACATTTTTTGTTTGCTTCATAATTGGTTATTATTATGTTTATATCGTGTAAAGCACTTTGAACTGCAGTGTTGCTGAAATGTCTAATACAAATGAACTTGAATTACTTCATCGCTCTGTTTTTGGCTGACAAGAATTTAAATCTGCCAACAGACATTGCGCTTGAATATAATCCTGTTTTTTTTTTTATTGTGAAGATGAAACCAAAATGTATGGTACAAGATGTGTCGGAAACAAACTAGACTTTACTGTACTAACTATATGTTAGTGTCTTTGCTGAGATGTCCCGCACCTAAAGTAATTAACTCACTCCACGCATCACCAACATAGCTGTCTGAAGCAGGTCCAAACACCAGAAAATTGCAGGGAGAACCTGGGATTTCATCCTTCCATTCACAGCACTTTGTTTCATTTTGACAAACATAAAGGGTTTCTTTCAGATTCCAACAGTTTGGTCAAAATCTGAATTGCAAATAAGCTGGCGGAAGCAGTTAAAGCTGGTACACAAATCAGAGTCTAAAAATGTCTCACGTCTGAAGTCATTGTTTGTTGGACCTGCAGATTTGCTAAAAAGGTGCGAACAAACATCGCAATAAGAGGAACAAAGGAGGCGCCACGTTGTTTACCACCTGCAATCAGAGTGGTTTGGTGCTGTGAAGCAAGGCAGTTCATTCTGAGTTCCTTCTCAAAAAGGTCGGCTTATGGATCTAGTGTTTGTTGTTTTTTCTTTCTTTAGGAGCAGTGAAATTACTGACAAACAGAACGGACAATAGTGAAACATGTAGTAGTGGACATATATTTATTAATTTCATTTAAGGGCTATTTCTTCTGTTCTGTTTTGGCTGTGAAAAGATGCCTTAATAATAAGTGCATGTTGTCACTCACATTTATCATTTTGACATGAACTTTGAAGCCAGATAATCTACAGAACACAGAAGTGTCTCAATTGACCCATTCCTTGTCATAACTAGGTCAGGGGGAGGGCTACTGATCTAAATGACAATGTGCTGAGCTTTACAAAGGCCATGAAGGAACAAAAAAGAGACATTCTGCGTTACCTACTGGAATTGTGCCTTTATTTCCAATTGCCTTTTCAGAAAAGGTCTGAAATAAGTGGATCAGGATGAATAGTCAAACCAGTTTTTTTTCCAACAACAACCTCATTGGACCACTGTGCTGTACAAAGTTATAGAAAAAACTATATATCAAAAATATTCTTGAAACGGGGCCAAAAGCCAAGGAGAAGACTGGGACTGTAAGTTATTCCCCTTGCAATTAAGCCTAGACCTCAGAATGTCTAATAGCTTTGTTAAAAGCAAAGGATTTATTGCCCTGAATGCTCTGCCTAGAACAGGTGGTAAGTCCAGTACCTGCTGGCCAGTGTCCTGCATGTCTTAAGTGATTGCCTGGATCTAAAATAGACTAGAGTGCTGCAGATCTTCTTCAGCATGTCGGACTTTGGCGCATGAGGACTAGAACAACCACCTAAAGCGTAGTGATGAGGCTAAAGCTCATAGTTAAAACGGTGTCAAAACCTTCTCAATTCTGTAATCAATTGACAGATTTTTATTTATTTATTTATTTATTTATTTATTTATTTATTTATTTATTTATTTATTTATTTATTTATTATTATTATTTAATAGTCAATATGTAAAAACAAAATATCTGAGCAAAACAGAGCAGAAAGCAACCTCCAAATGTAGCAACCTCCAATATGCCAGGTTATCAAAAAAATGTACAAGCTACTAGCGCAGCAAGAACTGCTTTTGCTAAATAGTTTTATCTTTTGATAAAATGTCAAAAGTAGCTAACAAGTGCAGTGGACCTCCGACATTCTGGATTCAATTGAAATGCAATCACCCGTTTAGCTAAAATCATAAAAAACTAGAATGTTCCTGTGACTTTCTCAGAAATTTTTTTCTGATTGGTGGAGTCAAAATTAAGACTCATTTATTGCTTGTCCCAGTGAGTGACTCACTTTTATTACCTCTGAAGGGAAATGATTTTATAATTCTGCAGTTATAGTTAGATTTAGGAGCTAACTATGTTTTAATACTGTTTAAAGCCCCTAGTATATTACACGCAGAAAATTAAAAAATGTATTTAAAACAAGATATAAACCCCTGAATAACAATGTTCTGGCATCTGAATAATAAGATCATAACTTTTGTTGAACAAAACTTTTTTTTTTTTTCCCAGTCCTTTTAATTGGATTTAAGTGAATCTTAAATCACCTAAGGTTCTGGCAACCCATTGCTCACATAATCTGCTACTTCAAAAACTAACAAAGGTGGGTGGTCTCTTAAAAGTTTGAAGTTGAGGTCTGAGAATATAATGAGTAAACAAAATCAACAACTTCTGCTCATCTACAGTAACCCTGCTGATGGTGTGATTAAACTCCTGTAGTGCTGTTAAGGTTAGTGAGTACTGCAGTGTGTGAGTGTTTGTTGTGCGAGGCTTTTTCAGGCCAGTCCATTTGGCTGTGTTTGGAGGGCCCTAACTTTAATTTGGAGCCCATTTTCAGTCCATTATGCTGGGCCACTTGGGAGGCCACAGCAAATTAGAACTATCTCTACTTCAGTGAGTTTTAAAATTAAAATGGCACTCGCTGCACTCCACCTGTCATGCACACTCTCCCACATTCTTCCACCAACACACTACTGAAGGCATGTGTGATGATGCTCATGCACCTTTCAATGTTTGAATATGAGCAAATCCCAGGGCACATCACACATGTGAATTTTTTCACTTCTGCAGATATGCTGAGGGGCGTGTCCTCTCACACCGAGTCGATTCCAGCATCACTCGCTCAGCAGGGAGGCATATTATTGGGCCACTGAAAATCCGGCCACTGCATGTGTCAGGCCCATTTAGTCAGCAGGGGGTTGCTTTTCATACCATAGCTAAGGCAAGGGTACGAATAGCTGGTCACTGAGTAGATATAGCCTCACAGCCTGCCTCTGATCACATCACAGAGGCAAACAAGATCAATACAGAAGAATACAGGAGACCCACAGCGTGACAGAAGAGGGGGAAAAGGGAAATGGATGTACTAATACTGCAGCCTGAAGTCATTGCCTGTGGTAATCACAGCTGTAAAACTAAATAATTACGCAGCACTTACTAAGAGGAGAAAGCAGCACTGGGGTGTGCTAGCTGGTGTTTGCTGTACATGGTGGGGTGAATTTATTTCAGTGGATTAATTGTACAATAATTTAAATGGGAATGAGTTTGGAGCTGCAGCAACAACGTACTGGTTTTAAATCTATGTATAGTTTACATGCTCAGCTGCGCTCCAGCTTCTTCCCAGAGTCCAGAAAGGTTCATGTTGGGTTTTTGGACACTTTTTATGTATTTTTATGTATTCCAAATTCTATTTCAAAATGCAAAGACAAAACTGTATTATAAGGAAGTAATGCTTTATTAGTTTTTGACTGAAATCAATAACCTTTTGGGATAATTGATTCTCAACCTATTTTATCAATTACTGTAAATAACAATTTTAATTGATCATGAGCATTACAACAGACTGTCAGAGCAGGGAAAGCTTGGATAACACCGGTCAACAGGGACGGAACGTTGAGACAACAGTTGACACACACTCAACAAAATCAAACAGTAACAGATTAGAAAAGCATCGTGTGGTTTGACAAATCTTGACTGCAGCTGCAACATTCAGATTATGTGCTCTGACGTTTGTACTGCTTTATGGTTCAGGCTGGTAGCAGTGTAATGGTGTGGTTGACGTTTTTAGTATATTGTGGTAACAACTCAGTTTTGTGATTGAGAATCTCCATTCTTTTATGTACTCTTCTTCTAATCGTACCTTTCAGCTGGAAATTAATCATATCGTATCAGGCATCTCAATTTCGGGTAAAGAGTTGTTACCAATATTGATTTTTTTTAAGCTTAATATCATATTATAAGATTTCCTTTTCAAAAACATAAGTTGAGTGTTGCTCTGATTTTTTCCTGTATGTTTGAGAAACCCTTGACTCTCTTGAGGCATTCATTCGGTGGGTCCTTAGGGTCTGCTCAAACAATGTTTGCTCCACACAGAGGACACCCTTAAATGATAACTGTGACCCGCAAGAAAAATCATAGCAAAGGATGGAAGCTTATTCAAAAAAAGCTATAGAAAACATGTTGCGATCATATCAGTATGTTTCTCACATCTTGTTGAATCCGTGGCACAATGAACTTATTCAGTTCTGAAGGCAAAAAGAGTCAATCTAGGACATGAAGGTATATTTACTGAAGTGAGTGCACTCTTGAGAGTTAAAAATCTGTGAGATGAGAAAACTTTCTTATGTATGGCTGTTTACATGTCTAAGTTGAGAAGCAATATATGTGGTTATAAAATGACAATGTTGGAGAAGGCTTTATTAAAGGTAATTGAAATGATTACATGTAATTTTCAAGTGAGAAACTGAGCACAGAAAGTACAGAGACCAGAAGACCATAATTTTATTCAGTGAGCGATGTCTTAGAGCAAATCAGCGAAGGGAGATGTCAGCAATGATGGCAGGTTCTCAGTTGATATATTTACTCTTCATCCAAATCACTAAAATCATAAAAAAAAGAAAAAAAACACAAAGTAAAATCCCTCAATAAGGCATAACATTATAACCTCTGAAGTGAAGTGAAGTGAATATTACAGATTATCTCTTCAAAGTGCAACGTTTCCAGTGAACATTGTCTTCCCTGAGTCTGTTTTACAGGGTAAAAATAGAACAAACATGGGTCAAAATGTGATGACTGGTGTCTAGATCAGAATATCTCTAAAGCTATGGGTTTATATCTCTTGGTTTGTAGGGTACATATTTCACTTATCTTGGGAATCCACTTTAAAAGGGGACAAACTGGTACAGGCAGGGTCATGCTTATAATTGGGAATTATGTTCTGCAATGTTCTGCATGTATCTCTAACCTAAACACTCAGACACACTAAACTTACCGCACCTACTATTCTCCTTTTGCTGACACAATCCTGTCTGCATGGTTTTTGCAGTTCAGGTTTGTTTTTGTATATGCAAACCTTTTGAAGATCAGGCCCTAAAAAAGCTATTGTTGCAAATAAACTATTAACAAGCTATAATATAACCTTCAACCAAACTGATGCAAGCAAGGCATATGAAAATACCAATTTCCATCCAGATACTTCAGTTCAAGTTTTATTTTCCATGGAAAAAATCCTTAAATAGACTTAAGGAATTGTTGAGTTATCTGGGCTCCAAGGCCTCTAAATTCTCTCAGTCAAGGCATGGACTAGGACAGCGGTCAGAGAAATCTGTTTCCCTGATGCATTTTTCAGAGGAAACTAATGTTATGTTCTGCAGACCAATGATTGCTCCAGTCCTCTTTCACACCAGGGCTATTCCCACATCTGTGCCAATAATAACAATACAAAAAAGGAATTTCAAGAAATTTTTAGTATTCGGATATTTCAGAGCAAAACTATTGCTGCTTTCACGGCTGTTTTGTCTGTATGAGGGGCGTCCATTTATTTTTCACTTTCTGCACACATTAGAAAATCATGTCATGCTGTCAAGAAAAGGGACTGATTTCTAAACTAGAAGTGACACAACATAATTTCTCTCTCTTTCATTTTAAGGAATATTTGAAATATATTGGGGCAACATGTTTTGGCTATACATGTAAATTATATGTTATTATTATACATTCCTAATTATGTTAAATTTACAGCAGTGATGGTATGTGAGTCTCCAAACTAAAACTTTGATGTTAAATGTAACATACTAAGAGTCCATTTAAGGAACAGTTATCTATTAGCTAAATTCATGACCATTCACTGAGTAAATTAACAGCCAGTAAGATCAGTGTGAGTGAAAAATCAACTTCTAGATTTGGCTGCATAAATAAACATCATCAGTCAGAGGGGCTCCTGCCTGTGGGTCCAGACTGATTAAACACTGTTCAGTATGTGTGTGTTCACATGAAGCGTCAATGTGAATTTTCTTAGGTTATTGGAACAAGAAGCAAAGCAAATTATTGTGTATATCAATGTGCTTGTGTGTTTGTGCATTTACCTATGATTGTGTGTGTATCTTTAAATCCATTTACAATGCAGAAGAGTCTGGTTGAGCAGGGGAAAGGATGATGGGGAAGATGGAAACAGCGTGAAAGAGGGAAATGATGAAATGGAGCCGAGGTAAAGAGGAGAAAGCAAAGTGTGATATAAAATGGAGAGAAAGCGAAGAGAGGCGAAGTTGATGTGAGTGATGGGCCAATGCAGCAAAAGGAATCCGAACCAGAGGCTTTTACACAGCAGGTGTGTCGAGTCAGAGAGTGAATGAAGTCACAATAAACATGTTCTGCTTTACCACAACTCATAACTTTCACTGAGGAAAATAACTAAAAACTAATCCAGCCTTAGGCTTACAAAAATCTGCAGCACCACATAAAAAGAAAAACAAATATTGATTCTGAATAGAATTTCATTCTCATGATTAAATTCTCAATTTACTGTTTATGAATATATTGTATATTTGTGAAATTTCTAAGTTGTGTTGGTCATACTACAGAATTGTTTCCAAAAACAACTCGGCCTGACTTCTTTGGTGGTCATACTGCATACGCCGCAGCGTCAGATGCATAGAGAGTTGATGATGAGGTTTTCTTGACCTAAGGCAGCAAAGCAGGACATTGAAACACAAAGCAGACATTTCGTAATGTGATGGGGGTGTTAAGATCGTGGTGTCCTAGATGACTGATGAAGCAAACAATAACGTGACCGTTTACAAAATGGCCACTATTGCTTCTCTTTGTCGGTATTGCACATGAAATGACAATCACATTTTCTTTTTTTTGTTGCTATTTTTAATCTTGATTTTTTTTTTGGTGAATTTAGGAGTTTACTGTTAGACATGAACATCGTGGAATGGGTTCATCAGTGTGTGTTGGTATTTCTGTTCTATAATGCATATTTCTTTCTAAAGATGGAAAACATGAGTTTAAAAAGCATTTAAAGTAAAAATTACAATCCTTCTCCCTGTCTTTGTGACAACCGTATCCATTGACATTGTCCATTTATTTATCTCTCTCTCTCTGGCCCTTTGGGTCCTTCCCTCGCTCCCTCCCACACACACACACACACACACAAACACGCACATGCACACACGCGCGCACACACACAGCTTAGTCTATAAAGGGGTTAGACACAGCTGGATTGGCACCTCTTCACCCGCAGGCAGCGCACCGAGGTGAAGTAAAACTGGCATACCAGCAGGATGAGGTGAAGTGGATCTAATCTGGCCTCCTGGCATGATGTGGCACTAGGCCGGCTCACTGTGCCAAGAGTTATACTGGCAATGGCCAGTGCTGGCATCCTACTGTGTCTGACTTGATGGATCAGTTTCCTGCTGGTGGGAAATGGAGCCAGAGGTGTGCTAGTTCAGGGGAATTGGAGACGCAAATATATCTAAAATGACCAAATAAGGGATACAGCTATAATGATATCAACAGATTACACTTGCTACAAGACAATAGTTTCTTTAGCATTTTCATGAGATTGCTTGCCTCACAGTCTTAACACTTTTCTGTGGTAACATATGCCACTGAATAAAAAAAAAATTCTAATCTTTTACACTTCTTTAGGGCAGAACAATTTATTTTTACTTCAAAGATCAAAGCAGTTAGAGAAAAGTTGACCCCATCAATTAGAGTTCAGAGCTAAACTGGACTTTAATTAATTGACTAACTCAAAATAAAGGCATTTTTCTTCTAATTTTGCCTTTTAATCTACAAATTAGTTATTTCCCACATTACTTCAAACAGGGAAAATGAAACACATCTATAAGTTGATGGATGGTCATAATAGACCATATGTACTGTAGATGCATTATGGTTGGAACCTCTTCTAAAAGATTGTTATTAGGAAAAACATCTTGCGACTAAAATGATCCCATCAATGTAAATCACTTTTGACCTGGGCCACTGTTTTCCTAACCAATATTGTAATTTTTATAACATAGCTTTAGGAAAACTGTTCTTGCATGTCATTTCAGTGGAGATAACCATCCAATGTAATGGATGACAAAATATTAGGTAACAGTTTCTCTTCAAAATGTCTTGTCAGATCAGTGCTTGGATGTCATTTATATGAAATCTCTGAAAATAGCTGTTGAAGCTCCTCTGACTGTTACCTGCATGTTTGCACCCAACAGGCAACTTTGTTTCCCACACAGGAGGACATTTCTAGGTGGGCTTAAAAGCCTAAACAAGTCATGCTCCATTTTCCAAAACTGAGCAACCCTCTGCCATGACCTGTCATGGACAGTTAGTGTTTGGCTCCGGTAAGGACTCTGCAGGATATCGCCAATGAGGAGTTAGTTCCTGCTTTCTGTGTCGACTACTGTTCTAACTCACTGTATTAGTCAGTACAAACACCCAAAAAGAAGAACAAATGATGCTAATGAGGTTACGTGACAGATTTCAACTTTATCTGTCCATATGACCTAGAGCTGTGCAAAAATGTCTGAATCCTATAAAGTAAATTTTTTTGTGGCATGCATTTGTATTCAGCCTGTTGTGTTTATCAGTTATGCTGGTAATTCACTAATGTTCACTAACAAACCTCTGAGGCTTTCACAGAATAGTTGTACATAGATTAAGGTGAGCGCAACAATAACTGAACGCTTTGTTAAGCACACCTTGTTAAAACTGGTTTGAATCAACATTTATCTTCAGATCTGCCTTAAATCTTTGGGGCATCAATGTAACAGAGGGACGGTAAATATTCCTCTGAGATCTTAGTCCATATTGACATGGGAGCAGGACATAGTTGCTAAAATAATTCTTTTGTTTTTGGCAACACATGCATGATGAAAATGACATCCCAAACATCATTTGACTGATATCTGATCACGTTAGAGGCCATTGGACTACATTGAATTCATTTTCAACCTTAAGAAACATTGACATAGATCAGGGGTGCCCAAAGTCGGTCCTCTAGGGCCGGCATCCTGCATGTTTTAATTTCAGAATGTCAATGTTTTTCTTAGGCCTCTAACAAGCCATCATTTGATCCAGGTGCGTTAAATCAAGGACAGAACTAAAACATGCAGGATGCCAGCCCTTGAGGACCGACCTGGGGGACCCCTGACATAGATGGTATAAGCTCTGGGAAGCAGTGCAGGGAGTAACCATTAGAAGATGATTATAATTATGCATTTGGTAGATGCTGTTATCAAAAACGACTTACAAATGAGGATGTAACAATGCAGTTAATATCAAAATTAACAATAAGCTCCTTTGGAGGAAGGCCTTTGGTCAAACAGAGTAAAAATATGATACAGACAGAGGAGTACAGTACAGTAGAGAGTTTAGGGAAGAACAGGGTAGGTGATGTAGGATCAACAATGGACTGCAAATATGATTTATTCCTATCAAAACAGCACATTTCAAGCACACAGAACCTGAAGTCATAATAAAAAAATCATCATCTCTACATTTTGTTTTTATAAATAGCTTCCAGGTATTGATATTTCTCTTCCCCTGTTTAGAGCAAAAAACAAACAAAAAAAGATGGATTTAAAAAAATACTACATGTCAGATGACAACTTTTCCCTCTCCTCTTTGGGAGTTACACTCAGTAAAATGTCCTGAACACAGCCTTCAGTAACACACTATAATCTGAGAGCAGAGAGGAGCACATGGGCCTTGGCCCCCAAATCTTATTTGGTGGCAGGACCTGAAGACGGACTCGGTGATGGAAAGAGAGAAATAAATAAATAGCAGCAGAGAGGAAGGGCAAGGGATGAGACGCTGAGGGTCAAAAATGGAACCAAAACAGATGGTAAAAAAATTGTCAAGGATATGGTTGAGCTCAGCTTGGTGAAGGGAGAGACTGAATGCAAGGAAATTGCAGGAAATAAAATCCACAGGGGTGGAGAGAGGGGAAGGAAGATGTGAATGTAAGAAAAAAAGGAGAGAAGAAGAAAGGAATCCTTGGAGATGTGTCCTCTGGGCAGGATGGATAGAAAGACTAAATAGAGGTTAAAGAGGGATAAACAGAGAGATAGCAGCTTGTAGTAAAGGCAGACAGAAAAAAATGTTGCCATTTGTAAACTTAGGAAACAAGCAGTGTGTAATAGAGAAGAGGAAGGGAACGAATGATGTGACTAATCAGAGGGAAGGCAGGGTGAAGAGAGAACAAAGTGTCTGAGAAATGGAGGACTATGGAGAATCTCAGGTTAAAAGATAAAAGAAAGATTGGGGGAAAAAAGTGGAAGAGAGAGTGAAAGAAGTCAGTGTGACTGATTCGGCCGAGGCACCAGTAAAAGGTTGCTCTTATACAGCAGCCGGTGAGGAGAAGCCCGAAGGATACACTCAGTTACAGGAGGCGAAGGAAGAAGTAGAAGTACAGCAGGCTGAAATAGTGTTGGAAGGGAGGAGAAGAGACAGAGTTCTCTGGCTTTCCCATCACATTCTCTGCACTGGTTAAGAACAAGCTGCAATATTCTTTTCTAAGGTTTTTTTTCATTTTGCTCATAAATAATCCCCTCCTCCTCTGATCTCTCTCCTTCGATTTGTTCTTTCAGCTGCAGTCTGCCTTCTGATTCAAAGTGGAACCATAAAAGGAAGACATCTTCTTCCAAAACATGTCATGATCAAAGACGGCAAAGGCACAGTCTGGTCCAGACATTTTAACCGTAAACCATGTTGCATCAATTCATAACCAGCCGGGAAGTCATGCCAGGAGAGCACTTAGAGAAGTCTCCAGTCGGCTCTCAGGACCACGGCCAGCTTCAATGTCAGTAACTTTTAAGATGGATCATCTGCAGATCTGCTGCAAAAACAAAACGCAAGTATTAGAATTCCCTCCTTCCACCTTTCATCAACCTTCTTTAACAACAAATTGTTTTCCAGTTTGTCCTGTTGAAAACACAAACTTGAATGTGTTTTATAAGGATTTGAACACAAAAAGGTGCCTTTTTATGCAAAAAAATCTGAAAAGTGTGGCATGCTTTGTGAAAAGAATTGCAATTGCAGAGGCAAGAAATTCAAGATTATGGTTCACACATTTTTGAAAAAAAGTTCATTTTACTTTTGCCTTCATTTTAATATTATTCAGAAAACAGATTAAAATATTGCTGCAGTAGATTCTAGCTGTGTTGCTAGTTCTTTTTTACAAAAGGGGAATTTTTCAAGCTTTGGATCATGTTGTAATGTCATTTGCTAAAAGTATTTTGTAAATTTTCACATACAGAAAACAATGTGAACTCTATCCTCCAGAGAGATTCAGATTTATTTTTAGTACAGTTTTGCTAGAAATTTTAAGTACGCCAAAGCCTTATATTTTAGAAAACCAAAGGTATCCATCTTTAAAAGATATCTCACAACCGTCTATCATTATGCACAATTCAGGTGTGTTGGAGAGGAGATATCAGTAATTGATGGTAGCTCTAGAAGGCTTTCTATATTAGCCTTTTCCCTTACATGGCTCATGGCAACTTTGAATGGGACTTCTTATGGCTTACTTTAGCAATTCTAAAGGCCAGATTTGCACAAGCAGTTGTGTCATACTCTTCCTATTTTCAGATGATGGATTAGACAAAGCTCTCCATGACATTCAAAACTTGGAATATTGTTTTATAACCTAATCTTGCTTTAAACTTCTGCACAGCGGTCTCTTTGACCTGACTGACATATTCCTTGGTCTTCATAATGCTGTTTGTTCCCTAATAAGTCACTGAAACAGAGCAGCTGCATTTATACTGAGATTAAATTACAAGTAGGTAGATTCTCTTTACTTATATGGGTGACCCTTAGGAGACAGTGGCAGAATATATTACACAATAGTCATATTTTTCATGTTAAATTTATGGGTCCCTCTATTGTATCCCTTACACTTTTTTGTGTTCTACTTTGTGTTTGTCTATTGCATAAAAGCTCAATGAAAATAAATTGAGGTTGTGATGGGACAAAATGTACAAATGATCTTGATGCATGAATACTTTTGGAAGGTGTAGTATCTTTCTGTCCCCATGGACTTCCCTCCTTATCCACCCCAGACTGATATTGGCAAAGTGCCCAGGTACAAGTACTCTACCTGCACTGCTGGCAAGACGGCGGCTGGAAGACAAACTACCAAATAGAGGCAGAGAGGAGATAGAGACAGAGAGGGGAATGTTTGGCTGGAGGGAAAACAATGAGGGAGAGGGCTGGTTTCATAGGAGAGGAGATATTTCCAAAGGGGGCTGAGGCAAAGCCTGCTGGGACATTGATTTGCAATTCCAATGAAGCCTCCTTACAGTGAATTACACAGAGACGCACTCTGGCTTAAATGTGCATAAATAATCACAAGCATCTCTGAACTGTAATGGACATTCGGTCAGTAATGAAGTTACCGGGACTGTCTGCTGTGGAACAACATAAACATTAAAAGCATTATGTGAAGTGGCAGGGTGGATTAGGAGCACCACTTTAACTTTTTCCACATTTTGTCATTTTACTGCCACAAACTTCAATGGATTTCTCTGTGATTTTATGTGACAGAATAACACAAAGTAGTGCGCAGTTATGAAGTAGAAGAAAAATCATATTTTTAAAAAGGCTGTGGGGAAATATGACAGATCGGCATTTTTGATTTTCATATCATATTATAATGTTATTCCCTCATCAAAAACATACTTGGAGTGTTTGACTCTTTTACATATGTTTGAGAAATCCTTGAATCTCCAGTGGCGTCTATTTGGGGTTGCCTACATGCTTGCCGTTTTCCATGCAGCTCCTCTGGCTAGCGGCAGCAGCAATTGGCAAATACCTGGTGAAGCTGCAAATCTTATCATACAAGCTACTTCTCAGTCCAACACTCCTAGGAATGGTGTGGACGGCATAATAAGATGTACTGTTGTGATGAAACACTGAAGGTGGAGTGTCAGAGCAGCAAATTCTTAAGGATATAGTGGCCCTTTTCAAGGCTTTAAATCACAAAGTCAAATTCATTTTAAGATATGTTTGATATATACAGCATTTTATAACCGCAGAAGGTAACAGAGTTACTAGATTGTGCAAGAATTCATGTACTAGATGTGCCTGTTACATTTCTGGTTAACAATTTTACAATAAAAACAACCATTTTTTTTTTTTTTTTTTAAATTGCACTTAATTACAAAATTACATTAAATAAAAAGTCAATCATTTATCTGCTTTGTTTTCTTCCTGGAGCTGGATCCAAACTACTGCCCCTGTCACAATTGCTAAATATTCTGTGAACAGACCATCTCTCATTCACTGGGTTCATTCCTGGAACTAGCTTTCCGTCTATTTTTCCAATAATTATTTTTGAAGAGTAAAACATCGACTGATTATCTTGAGAGCCCTTGGACCTTTCGTGGTCCAAAGAGGAAACAGCAGTACACTTTACTTATTTTCCCTTTCTCTCATCTTTGAAATCTAACAGTGTATGAGTCATCTCTGTATTCTGGTGTTCACTTCCATACAGCTATATATATATATACACTGTGGCATAGAAATTTCAGTCATTTGCTGTTTGTTTTACTTTTGTACTGTGATGTACAATAAACAATTATGCTGTGTGGGTCACAGCACTTTACAAAATACGTGTGATCATGAGAAGAAAATGATAAAATATTGAAGCAAAGTCTTAATTTTAACCAGGAAGTTGAAGCTTCGATGGGAATGGGATTGCCAAATGAAACATGATCTCATGCACATGCCCAAATTAGTTAGAAATAGTTTGAAGAACAACAAAGTAATTATTTTTTAGTGGCTATCACTCATCTGATCTCATTCCCACAGAAAATTTATGGTTTACGGCAGCAGAGCGACCTACATGACTGCTTCGGTTACAGCAGTTTAGTCAGGAGGAATGAACCAAAGTTTGAACCAAGTCGTGCAGCTTAAAAGACAATTCTACTAAATACGAATAAAATGTATGTAAATGTCTAAATTTGTCTGACATTGAAACAAATGTGGAATTATCTCACTTGTTTTTCTAGGATTTAGCAAATACTGATAATCTTATAAATAATCCAACTTAACACAGGAAAAGTTAAAGGAGCAGGAGAAAAAAAAACATCTTTGAAAATATTATCTGTAACTATGTGTAGAGATAAAAAAAAAACAATGAAAGCATGTTATTGTTGATATTAAGCTACATTTAACATTTTTAACACATTAAACACAGTAATGTACAGTGGGCAGTTTTTGTATAACTAAGTCTGCTTGAAAAGAGCTGCTGTGAGACAGATGCCAGGTTTGTTGGTTGAAAGTTAGCCAGTTAGCGCCTCAGCTCTCTGGGCTGATGCAACTGTAATCTCTGTTTTGAGTGCGGTTATATGCACACTGGCATGTGTTGGCATGTGTTGGCATGTGTTGGTAGTAGCCTCATGTGGAGTGTAAGCCAAAGACCATTGAGGAGGCTCATTGTATAGAAAGACAGTAGAAAGGGAGACACCTGGGGCATGCTGTGGTAGCGCAGGGGGTTAGCACGCCCCATGTTTGGAGGTTCGAGTCCCGGTCCCAGGGACCTTTGCACATGTCTTCCCCCCTCTCCTCGCCCTCTTTCCTGTTTGCCTACTGTCGAAAATATGAGCCACTAGCACCGCAAAAACTCCTCGGAGAAAAAAATGATACAAAAAAATAAAGAGACACCTTATGTGTAGTAGACACATAAGGTGTGTCTACTACACACCTTATGTGTCTACTACACATAAGGTGCTTGTCCTCGAATAAAGATGAAAGTAAAGAACAGGTGATCCATTGTAAGAGTACAGAAGCTAATAGTAGTAGGATAAGTTTGGAGGTGGCAAGTAAGAATAAAGTGTTAAGAGAACAAACATATGAGTTGCAACTGTTCTGCATATTGTCTCCCTCATGGACACAATGAAAAAAGCAGAGGCCAAAAGAAGAATGGAAGGCGCACTAGACCAGATGGAGAGAGCAGGGACGGATGGCAGCTAAATGTTGCCATCAGTCAATGAATTAACGGCCCATGGTGAGCAGTCGTGTGAGCCTGTGTGTTAACACAGGGCTTTGCCATATCTGCCAGCAATCAACACAGTCATGTATGACCATGTCAATAACTAATTCAATGACCTAAATATACCAAAACATAAACACAGGGATGGGCTTTAGCTTCAGGTTTAGCAGAATGTTATAGTTTTGGAGGTTTAGGCACCCAGGGCCGGCCAAAGGCATTCGCAAGTTATGCAGCTAATTAGGGTCCCCACTCCACAAGGGGGGCACCAAGAACATCAGTCTAGCATTTAATAAAACTATCATGATATTAAGATTTTAAAGTAACATTGCATTATTCAAACTATTATGTAAAAAAAAAAAAAAAAAACTATATTATTTCTATAGTTGGTACATAAATAATAGGTTAATCTCTTCCTGTTGCCTCTAATTGGGAAATATAATTACATTTCTTACCTGTTTTATTGTGAATTCAGTGTTTGTGTGCTGACACTTTCAAAATAGTTAAAATAATATGGCACACTTAAATATCATTCTGCATTTTAAAACTGAAATTATTGCTCTTTAGTTTGCTACTCCTATAAAGTTAAAATCAACAGACATAGTGACACAAGTATGATGGAAGCCAATTACAAATTATCCGAATGATAGCAGGTATGTTACACATACAAGTAGAGTTTAGGAATGATGAGCTTTAGTTGTTGTAAACTTGACCCTGTGTAAATGAAAATATTCACAGGGTCCCAAAAAACTTTGGGCTGGCCCTGAAGGAACCTTTACACTTTTTAAGCAGCCTGGCAATGACAGGCAAAATGCCTGAAAAAAATCTATTTATTTCAATTTTTTTTACCTTTATTTACTGGGTGACATTATGTGAAATTGCACCCTGAAATTGTAGAACATTTCATACACCAACCATTCCATTGACTTAAAAATCACATTACAAAAAATGCTTCCTGTTGTTTCTCCTGCTTTCTTTGGTAAGCCTTGGAGAGTCTGGTAAGTATGTGTGATCCAAACAGACTGCAGGTTACTTGAGGATAGCATTTTTCCATTACGACCTTCTTTCAATCTCTAATTCTCTCTCTCCATCCTCAGCTTCTGATTGAGCTATTAAGCCAGCCTAGGCGGCTGATTAATATACTGCATGTGTCAGGCTAAATTGATTCATTGAAGTAAATGATTTGATGAGAGGTCAGTCCACAAATCTTCCTGGACTAATGTGAAGCTAATGGCGAATGACAACAGGACCGAGCTAAACACGAGGACTGCCTGCTTCTTCAAGGTCAGACGACTGAGTCAGTTAACAGTTTGGCAAAAGGTAAAAGGAATTCCAGAGAAAGGTAAGATTTAGGGCACGATGCAATCACGGTGAACCAGATTTGGCTAACTTCACCTACTACACAAAAGCATTGCTAATGTTAGCAGATATTTGTGAAATTAGACAAAATGATCCATAGTTTTCACATTTCACTTTCAAATAAAAATGTAGAGTGTCCCATTTGCAAGTAATCACCAGACCAGTATATTGCAGAAACACCTTTCAGTGCTATTACAGTTCCACGTATTTTGAGGTACATTTTTGTATGTTTTGCTTTTCGAGACATAGGATTTTTTTTCCATTTATTTTTCCAGATTAGCTCAAAACCGGTCATACTCGATGGAGGGTATCTCAGCATTAGTTTTCAATTCTTTCCACAGATGCTCCGTTAGATTTAGGTCTGGACTTTGACTGGGCCATTCAAACACATGGATGTGCTTTTATCTCAGTTCCAGGTGTCGATGTCTGACGTTCTGCTTCTTTTGGATGTTTTCCTGGTCCAATTATGTTGATCATGACTGATAATTTGGGGTTATTGTTTAGGTGGTTGATTGCCCTGGAAATCAACAAATTTGCAGCTGACGGAACTGGCTAGCAGAATTTATTCAGCAGTTTTTGGCTAAATATTTCTACGGTCAAGAAAATTATATTTTTCTATATTTGTAAAATTTTTTGTAAAAAAAGTTAACATAAAATGTAACCGTAAATATAAGTTAAAATTGGAACTGCAGAAAGGGGTTTAAAAAGGCTTTTAGTTACAACCATCTGCATAAAGGAAGCTTTTCAATTCACAACCGACTCTCTCGCTCTCTAATGTAATGTGAAAGCCAGAGGCCAGAAAATGGGAGACAAAAATGAAAAATGTATGAAGAAAGGAAAATATGCCAACCACTGAATTGAAGCGTTTTGGGGACTACTGTATAAAGAAAGATCTACACTTGCTAAAGCCCTCAATTTTTCCAGTCTACAGCCCCGTGTCACTCTATCACTCTCCCACAGACTCATAACTTTCATGGTTTTCAGAGTGGCTCAGAGGCTCTGCATGGGTGGCCTGAAGTGGAAGCTCTGAACCTTTGCTGGGGGAAACAACATCAGCCAAATGACTGAATAATTGAATGACCAAATGAAACAGCCTGCGCTGCCGACTGGATCAATAGACTCCACCACTCTCCATTAGGTATTCACTGCTACTCCCTCGCTCTTTCTATCCTCAATTTCTCTTGCGCTCTTTCTCCTTTCTTTCTTTGCCTTCTTGACATTGCCATTTTCACACTCCGGACTGGTTTTGTTTTGTCTTTTGTTACTGTCTGCACTGTCTTTTGCTCTTCTCCCTTTCTTACAGCGCTCTACGTTTTTCTCTCCATCCTTTCTCCTTTTGAGTCTCTCTCTGTCCTAATCGCATTTTTCCGTTTTCTTAAGAAACCACCAGACCCTCTTGTCTAAAGCTGCAGCAACCCAACGTCCTTATTTAGAAGAATGCACAGTCTGATGTTTTAAATATTTGTTCTGCTTCACTATTTTTAAATAACAGTCAAATCACTCTCATATATTTCACCGTTAACTAAAACAACCTAATTATCAGTCTGAGATTAATTTTTTACTTTTCTCATTGAACAAACATTTAAATAGCTGATAAGCCTATCTATTTCTGCAACTAGAGAGGGAGATAACATAAGCTGTGAGGAAAAAAAAAAAAAAAACAATAAAACAAAAAGCTACTTTTAGCTATATATTTAGTCCATATGACCAGAAACATAAATTAGGTTAGGAAAGAAACAATTTCCATCTACTAATGAGAGTTTAAATAAGAAATGAAATATCTTCTACTCCTTAAATGAACTTTGAGCTTTAATTTAATTTATGGGCATAGTGTGAAACTCAAATACAACTCTAATATAACCAAATCAGACTTTTCTCTCTTCTCTGTGTGAGAAAGTCTCCTCGCCTTGACTGATTACCTATCTGACTCTCAAAGGGTGAAGAGACAGGCAATACTCGTGGCAATAATATCTGTGACCTTCTTATCTGACTACAGTCAGTAATATAAACAATCCCACCTCGGCACTAGAAGATTTGGTCTCTTGTCTGGGGCGTCACACACAGGCAGATTTCTCCAGCATAAACCAAACATCTCTCTCCCTCTCATCTACCTCAAAGCTGGAAGAAAGTGGAGATGGTTTTGGGGAAATTTACTGAACATGAAAGTTTCTTTTTCACTAAATAAAAAAAGAATAAAGTACACTGCGTTTGTTAAGTTACTCTGTACTTTATAAAGTATCTCTACAAAGTACACAACCCTGTTTCAATACCAAGCTTCTGTGATGTGGAAATTGAAACTTCGATAAATGAAATAAATACTTTGTCCCACATATAATGTGACATTGATACTGTGTATTTCAGCTAGATAATCAAATCTATCAGAAGAAAAAATAAATAAATAATAAAAATAGTCCAATGTATTGGCTGCATATGTGTGCAGACCCTTAAACTAACACTTTGCTGAAGCACCTTTTCATCCACTTTTCTTTAGCAGCAGGCTGTCAGTGTCTCACATCCTGACAGTATTTTCCCATCATGTCTTGGCAAATTTCTCCAAATCTGACAGACTGTGACGACATCTCTTATCCACAGCACTCTTCAAATGATTCTTTTGATTTTCTGTCAGTTTTTTGGATTCTGGGAACACTGTATATAGTAACATTTAATTTATTTAAAAAGAACAGAAATGACTACTTGACATTTTCAAGGTTTTGCTGGCACTCATTTAATGAGAGTATAGTGAACTTTTAGATGTGTTGTAAAGTTAAAAATGTGACTCTTGTTTTCATTTGACTAGTAGATTGTATCTGCTTGAATGTGAATTGGACATGATTGTCTTGTAAAGTGCCCTTAGAGGACCTTTGCCGGGAAAAATATTGCTAAATTTGATATAATTAAACTTTTATAGCAAGCTACTGAAGCTTACCAGGTTTGAGCTAGATGTAACTTCCTCAGATAAGTTTTCAAATACAAAAAATACACAATGCGACAGCTTCTCAAACCTGTTCAGTCTCAAACTTCTCTTTGTCGGGAAACTGCAATCTGGCTCGTCTTCACCACGCTTCCTTGATTCTTTCCTGTCAAAACCCAGCTCTGTAAATATGCCCAGGGCGCGCATCAGAGATCTCATCTCCAGAGACATCCTCGTAGTTACTGAGGCAGAAAGGCATTTCTGGATTTCACAAGAGGGGGTTAGCAGGTGACCACAGAGGAGGGCACAGAAATGTAATATGGATGAGAAGACGGTTTTTCTGTCCTACCTCGCTTTGAGCATCTTCTTTTATCAACCTGATCAGAGGAACAGTAACCACTGAAGCGGTGAATCACTTGACTTATAATAGATGATTTCCGAGAGAAACGAGTGGGGAGTTTATGGTGATTTGTGCCAGTGCAGATGCAAACTGACTTTTGGTTTGTTTTGACAGAAGGTTTTGATAGAGTTTTGATTAAAGAAGCCCATTCTCAGATTCGGAGGGTAACATTTACTTGACACAGGCTTGGTTGTAATACAGTTATGGTTTTTTTGGTGGTGTCTGGAAACTTTTCTTTTTTTATCTTAAAAATTATAACCAGCACAAACATTGTGCAGTTGACTGACACCATATTTTGTTTGCTTTTGTAAATGTGACCAGGCTGGTTGACCTTAGATGACTTCTGGGAACATCTATATTTAAAATTATAGGGTTACAAACAAAAAAAGCGCAAAAGTTTGACACCAATTTTGTTTAGTTTGTGGACGGTGGGGGGATGGGAATTTTGATGATTTTCTTTGTCAGTCTGAGTTGGAGCACTTTTTTAAGAATACGTTCTGAACCTACATACAAAACCTTTATAGTCGACATTTAATTTGTTGCACAGAGGTTAGATTGGTGAGTTGTTCACAACTATTTATTTACAGCATAAACTAAAAAATAATTGATTTTGATTTCTACATTGCTACATTTTACCAATTTCTCACAGTACTAATAAACAGCTGTAAATGAAAGAAATGAAGTCATGGCAATCATTTTAGTACTAAGGCGTTATTCATGACAAATGTATTGATTGTACTTCAAAGAGATTATCCATTTCTATCTCCAAATCCCACCAGCAACACAGCCTCTTAGACAGGAGATTACTGCAGCTGACTCATTACAGAACGCATGGTGTGTTTGTTTATGGTAAATATACCCTGGTGGGGGTGTGCTGTGGTGGCGTAGGGAAAAGCGCGACCCACGTTTGGAGGCCTTGAGTCCTCGATGAGGCCGTCACGGGTTCGATTCCCGGCGATATTTGCTGCATGTCTTTGCCCCTTTCCTGTCAGCCTACTGTCATATAAGGGATACTACAGTCAACAACAGACCCTCTGGAGGGTGTGCATAAATGAAACTGATGGAAATTATTGTTTTCACTCAGTTTTTTTTAAAAGAAAGTGTCTCAAGTACATCATGCATAATGGCAATCAATACAGATATACAACATTACAGTTAATGTATTTCATGCCTGATTTCAGCTTACAGTATGTATGCTTACACGGTCTAATAGTGCCCAAGAAAACTTTGCTCTCAATCAGTTCTTAGAGCATTTTATGATGCAGTTTTATCATAAAACAGTTTCTCAATCCATAAATAATCACTGACACCTTTAATACAAAACCACATTTCATCAAAGGACCATCAACTTTATGGTCTAATTTTTCAATATCTTAAAATGCTGTTTTTGCAGATGATTGGATATAATCTCGCCATAGACCTACTGCACACACAGGTATTGATCTCACGTCTGTCCTGACACACTACATGCTTCATGTCATTGCTGTGTTTAGCACTTAAGCGCACCAACATTATGTCTAAATCACAGCGTATCTTCAAGCAGCTTAACTTGCTGCTCTGTTCAAGTCTTTATCATTTAATCACTTTATTCTGTGATGCATGGAAATAAGAGATGATTATCAAGTGCTACCTCTCTGATCGAAGACGTGGAGATTAACATCTCATCTTTCGATATCTTTCAGTGTTATCACTAAATTTCATTTTAGTTTTACTCAACAGCTGAAAAGCTTCTGTGAATATTTCTAATTTCTTAATAGTTTAACTTTTTTTTTTCTTGAAGCCTCGCTACATGTCAGAGGCTAATAAGATGCTAGATCCCCAACAGGTATCAAGTGAGAAGATAATCTAAATTCTGAGTGCAACAGCATGTTGTTGATACTGTAAAACCTTCTCTTTTAAAAGTATTTATTTGGTATTAAATCCATTTAAAGGCTTGCTACAGCCACATAAATATTCAATGCTAGAAAGGCAGAAGTCCACAAACTTGAGATTCAAATCAGCCTTGTTACAACAGGACTTATTTTTTTCTCAGGATCCTTATGTGGCATTTTTCTAACTTCATTTTTCAAACAAAATATGAATATTTTTTTCTAACAATGGTAACAAGAATTTTGGTATAAATTATTTCCTAATTGTAATGTTGAGCATGGAAGGTGACTGCTGAGGAGTGGAGATGGTTGTTTGTTGGAGGGTGGACAGGTAGGTAAGGCAAGTGGATATTGGACTGTTTCAAAACCTTTTCCTCCACAAGTTCAGGAACTGGGCTAAAGAAACAAGAAGGTATCAAACCTTTCTGGACGTAATTCTTGAAGGCAAGCATTTGAGGACAGACTGAGTTATTGAAGGTGAGTCATAGAAGAGTGACATCCGTAGGCATACCTAAGTTTTAACCTGGATATGAGACAACCAGGTGATATGCCGATTACCTGCAGGTGTACCAACTTTACCAAGGAGAATCAGCTCCACTAAGGAAGGAAGAAACAAAAACATGAATCCAACCCACCAGGATCATAGCAGATGATGCAGGATCCTGTAACTTCTCTGACCATTATGTGAAATGTTGGTGCCGTTTTTATGCAGAAAAATGAGAAATGCATCCATCTGCAAAGCTGTTGTTGACATTGATTTACTACGCAAAGCTATCTCAATCTACTGTCCAATATGTTGCTTCTCTTTTGTTTGATGTCACAAACTGATGGCATTTGGATAATTTTTCCCTCATTTTTTTCTCCCTATGTTTACCTCCGTCCCATTTAATCTAAACAAAAAGATGCTGTGTGACCATAATAACTGTCCCCTCTGAAACACAATGACTACTGGTGAGGATTAAACTTACTCAACTACATTTTCTCAAATTTTTTTTTCCTAAGTCATTTGAGTTTTTTAAATTGTTTCAGTCCTGTTGTATTATTTAGTTTACAGATTATGTTGAAATGCATCATCATGGTTTTCTTTTGTAGCCACTGAAAAGGTTGTAGAAGCTAAATATTTTAACTAGTCTGATGCATATACTGACACTGATCAAACTGGGTGAATGGCTACAACATCTTATCTAAAATTTACTCATGAATCACTTCAAGTTTTCTGTGTGGGCAGAGTTCTGATAATAATCTCATACAGAGTTATTGGTAAATATTTACATCTCCCTCCATGTTTACACCAATTTAACTTCAAATGAGGTTAAAATAAAACTAGAAATCCATACTTCATACATCCATTAGATAGGAAAATGGTCAAAAATGGGGATTATGGGGAGAGGGAATGAATAGAAATGGAGTTAAAAGACGACAGACAGAAAGTCAATAAGTCATAACAGGATAGTTAAGAGAGATAAAGAGGGCATGAGAAATTTTTAGCATGCGTTGGTCGCTCATTCTAGAGGATTTGCACAGTAGGAGGTATACGTATAAAAAACAGACTAATCACTTTGAGAATGAGAAAAAAAAACAAAAACAGAAAAGATGAGCGAAGAACAAAGTTGCACTGCCAGAGTCAGCTTTGCTCTTCCCCAGGAGTCGAGATCAGCCAATGAGAGGGCAGCCATTTATCCTGTCCCATTACCACGGACACTGCTGTGAAATTGTCCAATAAATCAGTGTCTTGGAGATGCTGTGCTCCCCCTGCTGACCAGCTGACCGGCTAACTGACTGACTGACTGGCTCATAGCCTCTCTCTGACAGAGCTGCAGCTATAGCACACACACAGACACAAATAGACCAAAAGAGGAGAACAGATATACATCCATGAAGCGCTTTGGGGTGACTAGCAGGCGTTTTCAGGTCAATAATATGCAATAGTCATCATCCTGGTTCTAAACAGAATTATTCCTATATGAGACTTCAAAACTTCAGGGATTAACTCACACAGAAGCTAATCTCTGTCCTAATAACAAAACGTAATTAGTAACAAGTTTACCTCCTACATATAAACTAGATGAAACATAATTTGCCCTTCCATTATCCTAGCAGTGATTATCTTGATAAGCTGTAAACTATTTGTGAATTACAGGAAATAGAAGAGGAGAGAGATCAGTGAGTACGTAAGTGGAAAACAAATAAATTAGCAGAGACCCAAACTTGTAATAAAGAGAAAATAGAATCTGAGTAATTTATTGGATACCAATCTGGTGGGATGTGATGAAATTTAAAGGAAATGTTCAGTCCACAAAGAGTCCACTCTACCAAAAAACCTTTGTAAGTCATATTGTTTTAACTTTATACAGTATATTGCCTGATTGTCTTCTGATATTTAGACTTTGGAATCCGATAGACAAGATTTATATCAAAATTATTTTTTCTGTCAAATTTCAGTGGCAGGTCTGCCTTTATGCTGAAACTGACTAATAGATGAATTAGGAACAGAATAAATGCCAATAGCCTGCAGTCAAACTTTAATATTAGTCCAGATGGTATCATGTTTGAATAGCTGATAAATTAACTCTGTAAATTTTAAGTAAATATAAAAAACAATGTTTCCGTACTCATAAAGATAATTTCAAAATTCAGTTCTGATGTGTGTTTTTATCTTCATGCTTTCTGTAGTGAGTTCACATAAAATTCATTTCATAATTAGATCCCATTCTGACTTTAGTAGTGCTCCTTCTGTGGCATACAATTATTTACTGGAATTGTTTTCTGCAGAAAAAAGGCAATGTTGGGAATAAATGATTCAGTTTCTTCCACATTCTTCCTGTGGTTACTGGCTAAACCTTTGAACAGAAGGAGGACATTTTATTTCCAATGTTGTTTACCTGTTTTTGTTAATCTTTTTATCTAGAAAGCTGTTACCCATTGTGTTTCTTACTGTAAGGCAGCCGTACTCCCTGAATGCCTTCTTAACTCTGTTTGTCCTCTTTTCTACCTTTGTTCCTTGTATTCCTCTCTATCTGTGATGTATGATTCTATGTACGCTGTGATGACAGTTTTACAGAGGAAGCTACAGAGTCAGGCAATTTGGCATCCAAAACAAGTTATCTCAAGCCTTAATCCTGGCAGCAAATAGTTATAAAAACCTCTTTGCATACAGCACGAGATCCTTTGAAAAGTTCCATTAGATGTATAAAACAGACAAAAGTCATTCTGTGACTTTTTCTTATGAGAGCAGTGTGCATCAGCTGGTGATGTTCTGTAAAGAGTACCTCATTACAAATATACAGTATCAAAGACTCTTATTTTTCACGGTATGTAATTGCAATAATGGTGGGATCATCAGGCAGTGGGGTTGTCTGATGATCCATTTGTGTGACATTAACTTGTTTTATCAAAATACAAAACTATTCTGTAAATATGCGGTAACCTTTCTATTGTTTCTATTAATTAATTCCAATCACTGATAAATGTGCTCACATTGAATCTTATGGACTTGGAACATCTTGCAGATGTTGGTAATCCATTTGCCTTCTCATGCTCACACTTTTGTAGCTTTGATAAAGCTATTTCTTACTCATTTATGAAATAATGTCATTGGTCTGAGTGGCTTAGTCACTTATGATGTCATTAATGCAGCAGAGATTGATTTTACCATAGAGTCATAGATGCTGTAATTAGCTTTAAGAATAAATCTCCAAAGTGGCCTCATTAATTTAGAAGCAGCACAATGACTCAGCTACGATTTAATGGTTTGGTGCATCAGGCTGCAAAGAAAAGCTGAATGCATTTCATACAAACTTGAAGAGTGTTTGATTTAAATCTGTTTCATTTAGTTGTTGCATTTGTAGTTGCTGTAGTTTAAGGGTCTGGAATACAGACTTTTTCATTGGACACTAAAGCTGGAGTTCTTTTTCTTCTCATATTATCCACATACTTTAATGGATTGAATACTCAAGGAATAAAAAACTTGAAATAGGAAGATAAAAAAATCAAATTAATTTGCAGGTTCAGTAGGAGACATTATTGAAGGAGCATTTCTGCTTCAAATCAAAGAGCTCAAGTGTTAAACATGCCATTACCCTTTTTATTGTTTTTACAAATCAATAAACAAAATGTGACTTTTCTGACAAAATAAATTACTGAACATGTTCAATAAACTATTTTCTAGGAGAAATTTATTTTTGCTTTTCATCCTTCCTTCCTGAGATGCTGACTCTTCCAGTGGGCTACACCGCAAAAACAAAATCTTACCATGTATTTTTGTTTAGTTTCTAGTGCAAATATCTTGGAAGATTTGAAATAAGGTTACCTTACAAGCAACTTTTCAACTAGATATACGAGTTTATTTCAAGTCAATAATTTCTGAATATTTGTAAAAAAAAAAAAAAAAAGAAAAAGAAATACTAGTTTCACAGCCAGATAATTAAAATTTTGGAAAAATGTCTTGTAATAAATATAATCTGTGAGTGAAACTAGTACTTTTTAAAATAGAGATTAAGGGATTTACTTAAAACAGCTTCCTTTATCTTGCTAAAAAGTAAATTTTGTCATATTTCGAGTACATTAAGATATTTGCATTAGAAACTACACAAAAACACTTTGTAAAATGTTGTGTTTTTCGCAGTGTAATCTAGTTTCTTCAAATTTGGAACTAAAACAAGAAATAACACTAAAATCATTGCAGTCAAATCTTTTAAACCTGTTTTTGTGTCCCAAGTTAATACTGCTCCAGAGCTAAACTGGACCTAACATGATAATCAGGAGGTATACTGGTTGCTTAACAGCTTTTGCGAACATTTACACAAATTGGCAACCTTTTATGTTGGCAGATAAACTTTACAATGTAACATTATTGGTGATGTAATTTGTAACTTGATCCTGGAAAAGGTCCTTGGATTACACAGATTACAAAGATTGACTTTTGTCTTCAGCACAACTTTGAATAGAGAAATAAAGCAGCATTAAACTTTTGTTTAATTGCACAATGTTGTCTACCCTTTATATTTTACCCATATATAATTGCAAAGAGGAATCTAATGTGGGAAAGTTGCTCCTGAGAGGCAACTTTCCCAATTTGTCTGACTCCATGAACTCTCCTCAGTGGATGATAATATCCATTGGCTGTAATGTAAATAATAGCTCTGGTTGTTGCAGTTTTATTTAGCCTAAAATAGACCTGTACATTTGTAATGGCATAAAATTGGGAATCATTTGTAAAGCTCAAAATTCACAATGATCTTTTCAATATAACTCTTTTTGATCCATTTACTCTTTGTATTGAACATCATGTGTGAATGATTAAAATAATAGCTATAATTTCATAGATACATCTAAAATCAAAAGCTCTAATTTCACAAACTGTATAAAGAAAAGATCGTAGTACTTATGGTAACAAGATATCTAAAGCCTTTCATCCCAGATTGTGGTTCATTGTTACTCCATGACGTAAAAGCTGACCCTTGTTAAATAGCACAGAACCAAACACCCAATCCAGTTTCAACCCTCATCTTGAAATGTCCCATTAAAATCTGTATTTTGAATAGAAGAAAATTGGAGTATTGGATAAAACCTGTGCTTGGGGAAAGTGCATGCAATAGAATTAGTTTCAAAGTGACTTAAAGACAACAAAGTTCAAGTTTTGGAGTGGGCATCATCCAAGCTTGATCGCAATGTCACATAACGTTTGTGAGCAGATCTAAAAAGTTGAATGTGAGTGAGGCGGTCTACAAACCAGTTCTATCTGTAGGTACAGATCTGAACTCCAGAAAACTGCGTGAGAAGCTTGTGCAAAGACACTCAGAACATCAGTGCAAATACAAAGAATATAAATGTATATTGCTGAATTTGAAGTCAGTTAAAAAAGTAAGTAAAATATCCAAATCTCTTTTCACCTGCTAGTTTTAGCTCTTTTTCCACATTAGTGCCATGTGGAATGTGGAGTATCTGTGCAGCTACTAACTCTTCATAAATGTCAGAGGTCAAAGTAGGAATTTTAAGCTAGTCATACAGAGATTTTTTTTAGAACAAAAATACAAATATCACAAATGCCTTCATGCAGTTAGTTCAGTGTTCTAATGTTTTGATAATCATTTTTCTATCCATCCATCCATCGTGAATATCCACTCAATATCGATAGGTGTTGGAACTGGTTTAGTCATTGTGCGAGAGGGAACCTGACCATTACTGTGGAACACAGACACACAATGCAAAGAAAAGACAAATTCATATCAAAGTACCCCAGCCTGAGATTCCAAACCATGACCTTCCTTTTGCAAGGCAGCATCCATCGTTTACTTCTACTGCTTTGTGGGTTACCACAAAAAATCTAAATAAAATATGTGGCAAAATGTAAAGGTCAAATGGTATGAATGCTTTTGTAAGGCATTGTATATCAGCTCAGTAAGTATAAATAGTTGCTGGGAACTAACAAAAATACTAAACAAAAATACTAAAGTAAAAAGGTGCAGATGATGTAATTTATGCAGATGTTCTGAAAGTTTTTATATGTCCGTTTTGGACGGTGTATTTGAGACAAGGGCCGCATTTGAAATGTGAGCAGTTGAGTAATATGCATGTTGTAAAGACAGTGGATATAAAAACATAAATGAGAAATCTGCTACTTATGACCCAGGTTTTTAATGAGATATGCGAGTGCTTGAGTACAATGTGCTAATTCATTGTGGCCATCTATTCCAACAATAACATGTTAATCAGAACTGGAGGCAGACTGACCCAATGTTAGTTTTTGATTGTTCAGCTGTGGACTTTGCTTTATGAATAATAGAGGGCACACTGCTACCGAAAGGTCTCAGTATTGTGTCTTTATGAGCCTGCGTTCTATTGCAGGAATAAATTCCCCGTTTGTGAGCTGAGCCGAGAACATTTAAGAATTCTTGTGTCAACACAGAGTGAGCTACAATGAATTTGAGGCCATTTTGGAGGCGAATGAGTCTGGTGTGCTCGCTGCTGGCAATCTGTTGATGGCTTTGTTTTGTTCTTGATGGTTTCCAGGAGACATATGGTGCGTGTTATGGTCTCGACCTGCTTTGCCAGACCCATCAGTGGTGCTGAGCTCAAACTGCAACCCGAGAAGAGCTCATTCTGCTGTGAATGACTGCTGTGCTCGCTGCCTTGACTCCTCTACAAGTGTGCGTGAGGGCATGAGTTTGTGTGTGTGTGGGGGCAAGTCAAGAAAAGCAGATCAGATTGTGGCTATCTGTGAAAGTCAGTCCATCAGTCAGACTGAACTGTGCTCCTAAAAGACCCACTCAGCTGTGTGTGTGTGTGCGTGTGTGTGTGTGTTGCATGTGAAGTCGCTGACATATGTTACTGCAGTCAAGTGTGCATGTGAATATGTATGACCAGGGTAATGAGAATATCAGCAAAGAAGCAGAGTGTTTTTAATGTTAACATCAAAGGTAAGTTCCTGCTGCTCCCATGCTTTCCAGTCTATGGAGCTCATTGTAGAAGAAACCCCACCACATCTGGAGAAGCAATCACACACATAGTGCATGTTTCCATAGATCCAGGAGACATGGACCACATGTAAAGTCCATAAAAGCTGTGTGTGTAGGCATCTGTTCCGAAAGCAATTGAGAGGACGTATACGAGCTGCAGTAGCTGATATTTGTGTCAGCGACGTACTTCCTAGGTCAGTGAGGTCCTGACAGAGTGTGAGCTCATCTATTGGATGAGGAATGCCTGGCTTTCCAAATCTCTTACCCTGTACAAAGAATCTCCAAACTGCCAGCAGACAATTTATTTCAATAACTGTCAGACTCTTGTCATCTGCCCCAGTGCTCTGGTCAGAAGAGGATCAATCTCTCTCAGTTGCTCTCGATTCTACATTGCTGAACAAGTCAAGAGATATCTTATTAGTAAAAATACAAGCCTCTTTGATATAATATATGTGTAGATTTGGATCAGACCCAACCAAACAGGTCTTAGTTGGTCTACAGAAACATTTGCATCACTAAGTTGCTGGTGTCATAATACCCATCAGGATCATTTCTGTGTGCTGGATAATGTCTAATATCTTGTGATATTAACCATCACACAACAAGACTAAATAGAACAGCAAATGTTAGTCTTGGCTGACAACTGATCAAATTTTTGTTATTTCTTATGGAGGAGCCTTAGTTACAAGAGAACAATCTGGCTGCAATGTTACGTTTTGCTTGCAAAGAGAGACTGTCTGTGATCGAAAGAAAACAAACTACTCTGGACAATTTCTTCAGTTGACCAGAGTAAATGGTGAAGTGATTGAAATAAAAGAACAACCTTTCAAATAATTTTATATGACACACTTAACATTATTTAATACAATTTTGCTTTGAGGTAATATTGTCTAAGTGGTACTTCAATGACTAAGTAATTTTTAACACATCAAAAAACAAGAGTCAAAGCTGCATCAGTCTGACCTAGTAGTGCAATCATAATTATTGTATGTTAAAACTCCTGCTTTGAAAGAAATGTTGCTCAATTCATTGTTTTAAACTTCTTGAAGATTTTGAGACAATTTGAGGGCTTATTACTCATGTATGTGTTTGTCACTTTCATGGTTCTTTGAAATGTAGACTGTTTTTGAAATTTGGATTTTCTCTTCTTGTTTGGGTAAAATATGCAGGTAAAACATTTCAGCTTGTAGTTTTCCCATTATCAATCTGGCACAGATGTCTAACCTAAAGGATATGAACTTAACCAACAAATAAGTACAACAGTGGAAAATATGGAAGAGAATTAATGCCTCAAATTAAAATCTGCCTTTTAAATGTTGTCTTTACCTTACAATCTGTGAAATCCCCAATTCTTTTCTGTTTTTTCCATCTTTAAGAAACTTAATTTACTTGTAATATGGATTTTGCAGTGCCAGCATATTGTTTCAGCACCCTTGCTCCAATGTTCTGCCAACAGGAACATTCACTAATCATTGCTGAGAGTGACTAGTTGATTAATCTTTACAGTGCAGGAATAATGCTTTAGCTGGATCAAGTTTTCACAGCTTACAACTCCTCTGATATGTTTGGAAAGGTTCCAGTCATTTTTTAAAATTTTTTTTATCAAGGCTCTTCTCTCCAGATGTGATGGTAGAAATCTGCATACATACGAAGTCGCTGGTAGAGCTCCACAAATGTGTTTTTGTTGGAAATTGTGAAGGATTTTGATTGAAACCACAGATGGTACAGGATTTCCTCTTTATTACTGAGGCCAGTGAAAAACGGCTAGCCTTCCTGCTGCATTTTTCAGTCTAGAGTAACGGTACACTGAGCGGAAAAGCAAAGCGACAGCATTAACTCTCAGTTGACCCTGTTTATGTTGAGCCAGCCATCATATCAGTGGTACGCAGGTCTTGCAAACTGATTTCTCGGGGGACCTTTGTTCACAGCACAAACTGATGCTGTTGCTCCAGGTCTGTGACTACTGTAAACCAACTAGGTGTGAAAACACTCTTAGGAAGAGAAGAGCACATGGTGCACCTGAGGGTGTTAGAGATTGATGAAAAATAGAAGTCATGAGAAAGAGGAAGAAGGGATGAAGGAAGAAGAAAAGTCCGTAATGCATCAGATGCGAAAGGAAGCAATGGAGATTGTGGAATATATGAAGAAAGAAACGGTAAGAAGATGTAGGCATGAAAGAAGTGTGAGTGGGAATAAGAGTTATGGGATGAGAGAGGTGGTACATAAATGAAATAAATGGGGTCAAAAGCAAAAAAAAGTGTATGAGAGCGAGGGCAGAAGGGAGGTGAACAGAATGCAAGTGAGACTGAGCGAGTATGTGTGTTTGAGACAGATAGAGGGAGGAAAGAAATGGATCAGCTGCTACATGTGTGTGAGGGAGAGAGGCTGAAAGGGACAGAAAGCATGTGAAAGAGATTTATCCACAACTGGGTTTATCCTGTCTGCTCACTCGGAGAGATAGCCAGTTATCAGCGACCAGAACCAAATTCTGCATTTCTGTGTAGTACATTTGCAGTGTGTACAAAATTGTGTAACTGGCTTTTTTTGTGCATTTTCTTTCCACTACTAAGTAGTTTTTTTTTTTGTTTTTTTTTTTTACCAAACTCAAATTATATTTTTGCATTGTAGACTTTTGTTTTCACAGTGGCACTTTGCTGACTCAGAGCACAAAGCCCCACCCCCCGTAAACATTGCAGTGAATCACACTCAGCAAATTGTTGGAAGAAATTGCATGTTTATTTTAAGGAAATTATTCAATGTAATTTTTAGAAAATGTGACATTAACTGGGCTGTGATCAGATACAATTTAGAAACTATTACCGATAAAGGACATTCATCATAAAATCTTCCCAGGGAGTGGGGCTAAAGGTGGACTGGTGTCACATGGAAACTTACGTGAAGCTAAGATCTTGTGGGAAATGTAACAATTTTGGCTAAGAATCAGATTTTAAAGCCTGATCACAACATTATTTAATATTTAAATCTAGAAGGATAGGAGTTTTCTCAGACAGAAAAAGTTCACAAGATGGCATATTGGATCCAAAATGCCAGAGAAGTGTTGTACTTTGGCTCCAATAATATTCTGTGCTTCGATAGGCAGTGTAGATCAATCTAGTGAAGTTCTGACGCTCACAGGAGTGATAGTTTCATGCAG
Source organism: Poeciliopsis gracilis (assembly GCA_911649635.1). Taxonomy (NCBI): domain Eukaryota; kingdom Metazoa; phylum Chordata; class Actinopteri; order Cyprinodontiformes; family Poeciliidae; genus Poeciliopsis; species Poeciliopsis gracilis. The sequence continues at coordinate 2,747,129 of CAJVRI010000884.1, read as the reverse complement.
TTCAAATGATATAGGTATATGATATTTAGGTCAACATTTTTATTTGAAATGCTTCATGCCAATATTTCAAAATTTGAAGTCAGGTCACAATCACATATAAAAGCAAAAGCTCAAGCTTTTGAGATTTTTAAATTCCCACTGGCTATCAATAGGTGTGGAGCTTTCCAAACCTATTGGAAAATATCCCATATTTTTTGTTTATTTTTTTCAGTCATGTGGAAGTTTCATGTATGTCCGATTTGTGTTTAAAATTTAACCCAGTTTATTGATTATTGAGTAATCCAAAAAGACAAACCATTCAGAATAAAAGGACTAGTAAACTATTTTCAACAATTTTTCAAGCTTTGGAGGGGTTACTGTTTTTGGTGTTGCAGAATAAAAAACCTGATGACATCACATGCATTCTCTGAAATTATAACAGGTGAACTCTCACTGGAGCAAACTGCACAGGCTACAGACACTTCCAGGAAGGAAACCATCTATTGATAACAAGCTCTGCAATCACTCTTACTTTACCCTCACCTTTTCTGGTCTACCTCCAACTATCCACACAGAAAGAAATTACAGTTCAGAGACACAGGAAATATGCTATGTTTCAGTCAACTAGCATTAATTATTGTGTAAGCTAGGTGCAGACACTTTAATAATTTATACTTTAATTTAAGGGATTTTACACTAAAAAGATTTATCAATATTTGTGAAGTGTCTTTGCAAAACAAACTGAAAATAAACAGATGGACTAGACTTAAACAAGAAAAAACAGTGACCAAAAAGGGGGAAAAATATGGTCTAAACACAGCATTCCTAATTGTCAACAGCAATCGAGTGATGGGTATAGATTAGTTATCGGTCAGTCTAAGACTCTTCATTATCTTGATTTTAAAAAATACCACAGTTTAACTGTACATTGTATGAATCAGAATTTCAGTTCATGTCTCTGCAATACAATGCAAACACATTGGAAGGTAAAGGACATTTCAAAAATGGACTAAAATGTATACGTAATCAGCTTCATCCTGAGTCCAGGCTGAACTAATAATATCCCAAACTGAACATTTCATAAAGCAAAGCTAAGTCTATTAAACACAAAACAAAAAGTCTGACAACTGCAAATCAACCAATATATGGCTGTCCATCTTAACCAGATGAAGATCAACCTCTGCCAGAGCTGCAAAAACCCAAAGTTCAGGTGGAGAGTCTGTTGCCAGGACAAAGAAGCTTAATAGAAATGCAACATTACTGGTGTTTGAGAAAATCATAAAATATTTTTTGCAGAAACACAAAACTTTACATGAGGCTGAAACTCTAAGCATATTATCTCCATAGTATAAGAATAATACTGCGGGGTTTTGTTGAGGCAAAGGCAGGAAACCTGCTCAGCTGGCACAAAATATGGAGCTAAATAAGGGAAATCTGCAAATTGCCCAAAGTGGACTAAAATGAAACTGTTTTGGAGGATCCTGTAAATCATCCTTACAATATAAAACCCTGAAAACATGGTGGTGGGAGCATTATCCCATGGGGTTGCTTTTTGTTAGCCGGCAGAGGGAAGTTGGTCCAGGGTGAAAGGAAGATGGATTCTGGTAAATGCAGGTAAATAATGAAAGAAACCTTGTTTGAGACATCAAAAGACTTGAGACTAGGAGTTTTGGGGCCTTTAAGTCAGGAATGTGCTTTGATCTAAACACATACCATTTACTTAAATCAGGTAACGTCTGGAGTCAATTGGTCTGACTGGATTCTATGAAGTGGTAAAGCCATCTGAATGCATATATGAGCCACACTTTTCTTGTTGTTTGCATTATCTTTTTTTTTTTTAAACCAGTGTGATAAAATCACAGTGACATAGATAATGTGTGTTTATAAGGTGAAAAAACAGGAAAATGTTTAAGTGCATCTGCAGTATTTGTGGGTTAATAAAAGCCTCTGTCTTTGTAGGCAACATTAATAATCATCATAGCAGTTCCAGTAGCAACAGTGCTCATCTTGACAGTCTGAACAAACAGTGGATATTTGCCTTATTGAATCCTGAAATGGATTTTTCTTATTTGGGGATTCTTTGCATTCATATTTCAGCCTCTACATTTTGGACCACATGTATTATCACTTTAACTATTTTCCTCTTGATATGTATGTATTTAAATTCTAAAATTTAACATTTATTTAATAAGTTCATTTCCATGAGCTCATGTCAATCCTGAAACTTCACTGTGGATGCAGTTCAGCAGTTAGTATTTACATTTTGCAGTTGATATGTGGCTGAATGAGCTCTGTTGAAGGAAGATTACTGATTAGTGGATGTGAGCCACAGGAGTAAATAGAAGACATATTACTTTTACTTTCATTCATGCTGGTCTCCCTGTGTGACTAGAGGAATATATGATTTTAAAAGTTTTTCACTTTATTGAATTTTTGTGTATGCCGTTAAATAAGTACTTTAGATTTTTTAAGTTGTTCTGTGAGACATAACTTCAAAAACTTGATGCATTTTGAATTTGCTATTCTAGCGCAGCCAGTGATTACGACGTCACAAGTCACCAAAACATCAAGCATTAAGGTAAAGTCACAGAACGTGTTGAGAATGAGACAGCGTTATTTCTTTGAATACTAGAGTACGTACTTCAGAGAGGAACACTGTTAGATCACTCTGTGTCAACAGACGTCCTGCTGTTTGAGATGCACAAACCCAAGAATGTGTTGAAGATTAGGTTGAAGCCACATGTTTTTTTTGTTACTGTCAGAACGAAAGCCTGCAGCAGTCACATGACACCGAGGTCGGGAGAATTTGTAAAAACAACAGAGATTAAAGGGTGACAGTTCCACTTATGTTTCTAGAAAGCATACATATGTTAATTCCACCTCCTCACATGCAGGGATTTGCAGTTATTTTTGGTTCTTTATGTTACTATCATGTGTAAAATCTGCTTTTTTTAGGGGGTGAGCAAGTTCATCTAAAATTAGAGACGAACTTTACTGTTCTTACAGTAAAATATTACAATTTCTGCTCCTATGTATGATACTGTTAGAAGTATAAGAAATTTATCATCAATTAACATCTCTGCGTTAATTCACCTCTTTTCCAGTTCCCATCCTTATTTTGTCCCTAACATTGGTATTTTATTTCCTTTGGGTGCCCAAGGTTTCTTGAAAAATGGCTCTTTTTAATGTTCAAAAAGATAATTTGGCAGATTGCACTTCTGCATACCCAAGAAATAGATGAATGAAGCAACTTGAAAAGTACAAAATGACTGCAGAACATGTTTTCCTTAAGATATTCAACAGTACCTAAACTGTGGAGGAATGAAGAGAAAGAAAATACCCAAAATATGTTTAGAATGAACTACCCTGGTTGACAACGTGGTACTAACATCTAGCTTGTGATGCTCTTTAAAACGCAAACATTTTTACCTGTTGAAAGGTAATACATGTTCATGTATTTCTTGGACAAAATAAATGTTAAGGACTTCTCAACAATGTTATGGCCCGCAGAACAAAGCTGCTGAGCTGCTGAGCTCTAGCAGCTCTAGTTGCTAGAGCTGAGCAACTAGAATGCTCAGCTCTAGCTGCTGAGCATTCTAGTTGCTTTTAACTCAATGTAAAATTTTTCTTTTACATTATTAGATAAATCAAAACATGGCAGGTAAACTGCATCTGACTTTGTGATCAATTACATCTTTACACCAACATGTGCAGATTGTCTATACATCAGGTTTTGCAGATTTCTCACAAGAGTCCTAAATTAGTTTTGTTGATAAAGTGTTATTTGGGGGGCAGGATATCCTAAAAATAAATATTTTTAGGATATCTTGAGATATTCCAATGTTTCCAATGTTGAACAATGATTTCTTTTCGCCTTTATAATCTAAATGACCAATATCATATCGTACAGCATCAACTAATGACACCGTGAGTTTTTATAGTTGTGACAGAACAAAGTGGGAAATGACTGGGATCGCTGTCAAGCAACAGTGAGTCAGAAGAGGTGGCAGACAAAAGGATGGAAACGTGTGTTTCCCTTAGAGCACAAGCTTTCCACTCAGCAATACCCAGAACCACTGGAGGATCAATCAAAAGTGTACTAATACTCCTGCTGCTCGCAAGACAAATAAAACAGCTCGCAATATTTTTTTTAAATATATATATAATTCCCCCTGTCACTCTCCCATCTTTTTATTCCCTCTCCTTTCTTCTTAAAACATTGGCACAGAGCTCAGCCAAAACTAATTGTATTTTTGTGCTTTTACCAGGCCAAGAGAAAGGACCGGTTTCTTTAAAGATGGGGGAAGAGACACACTTAAGAAGCAGCATTATCCTTCCTACAACCTTCAACCAGTTGGATCATCTATTAAAAAACCTGTTAATGAGCCTTAGGTTCTCTTGCATAAACACAGACACACACTTAAACTGTCAGTGGTGTCTTTCTATTTAGTTTTCTTTATAAATCAAAGGTGTTTAGAAGTGTGGCTCAACCAATCCCAGCAGAAGACCTAAGCATTTTTGTGTGATTGAACAAGTAGATTAATTAATTATTTGGCCCATATATGCCAAAGAGATTTTGGTCAATACATTAAAGACTGCTCTTTGAGTGTCCTCACAGCATTTGTGGTCAGAGGTTTACATCCACTCATTATAAGTATAAATCTCATATATGTTTGGATCTTTTAACAATTTATTCTAAATATTCTCTCTCAACCCCTTAGCTGTCATGAGGACACCGGTTCCAATCTCTCTCATGTCTGCCTCATGTCCTTAAGGATGGGTGACTTCGTGGGTCTCCACACCCTCTATTTAACATTCTGATGGAGAAATCCTATACGCAAAAACATGTTTACACACACCCATTCAAGTGTTTTCAGATATGTTGGGCAGTGGTTGCCACCCCAAAAATTATAAAGCACTTTGAACTGCCGTGTTGCTCAAAAAGTGCTACATAAACAAAATTTCTTCTCTTAAAAAAATCTTGCATCAACTGATACTGTGTCCTTATCTTACACATATGTTTTTTATTGCTATGGTTCCTTGGTTCTTTGCCTTTTTTCTTTTCTTTCCGCAGGTATAAAGCAGACTTGTTGTTCTGTACTCTCTCTACTCTTCTTTGCCTCCGCTACCCTTAACTCCTCCTTTTCCTCCTCATTTCTCCCCTTCGTTTCAGCTTAATGTTTGGGTTGCTGTAGCATGATGAATCAATAATAATGAGCTGCTATGAAACTAACACCTCACATCACATTAAATACCACATCCTCATGATGAAACCTGGTGGTGTCAGTATCATGGGTGGGGATGTTTTTCTACAGCAAACATTTTGAAGTTGGTTTGAGTTTATGGAAACAATTATGGAAGAAAACCTGGTTGGGACTTCCAGATCACAGGCATTGTCCACCTAAATCCTGTGAAATTCTGATCTGTAGATGTGCACAGATACATGAATGTGTTAACTGATTCTTCTATCTTAGCAGTGGAACTCTGTAGCTCCTCCAGAGTTATAATAGCCCTTCCTCTATGATTAATATTTCTCTTACAAGGCACTTGTCTCCAACCACAAACTGCCTTTTGTTTGTCACCTGCAAGACCAACTTTTTTATCTCCATCTGTGGTTTTAATGGTTGCATTAAAGAATATTTCAAGCTGACAGCTGATTAAACATCTTTGGTTTGCAAAGAGAAATACAGACATGTCAGCCCTCCAGAGAAACCAACCATCGTCTAATTTTCCTCTCACACCATCACTTTGTTGTTTTTTTGACAGACCAGATCTCACGCTCCTTCACACGTAAAATGAATAGCACAGTTTGCCATGTTATAAATCTATTAATATTCCCTTTAGAGAAAGAGGTAGACAATAAATTGTATCCATAAAAGTGCCACATGGGAGGCGGAGTACAAGTTCACACACACTGGCAGCACAATGTGAGCAGTTCATTAACTGGCTGTGTGACTGAATGTTGTGTTCATGTGCGTTTATGCAGCAGGATCTCTTCACATGATGGATTAAGACTCAGGTCGTAAATACACTGCAAGTGTAACTAACAGGACTACAGAGGTCACCAACGCGCCCTGTGGGAGCTCATGGAGTTTGATGCCACAACTTTAGATTCTCATATTTGCACCTGGGTTTACATGTTTTTCTGATTTTAGAAATTTAACTTTGGTCTCTGTGAAGTAGACTTGACTGTGCCACTGTCTGCATATAAACACAGAGAGATGGCAGTCACAGATTGTCAGCGTGTGTAAATGTCTGGTGAGACCAGTGGACAGGCAGGGAAGGTCCTTAAAGTGAGTGGGGGGGGCAATGGCTCCCTCCCCCCTGGCTCCCTCTGTTCCAGCGCCTATGAGCAAGGTTCAGAGTCAATATCAGAGTAGCTCACAAAGCATTCAGGGAACAGGCAGAGCTGATTAACAGGAGGCAGAAAACGGGTCAGATACACAATCAGGATGTCAGACATGGATCGTTTGAAGGCTATCACAAAGATTTCGATAGATAATCCTGCACTGAGTGAGTGCTGGACAGAAGTTTATATAGTCAGCAGCACAGGTGGGAGCAATCAGCAGTCACCAGGAATGGGCAGGGCAAAGCGGTGGAGCAGCATGAAACATAAATAGAACAAGGAAATCTTCATCCTCAAAAGTTTGTTTTTTGTTTTGCTCATATTTGTATCACCCTGCTGTGGTAGATTGCTGATTTCTCCAGGGTTTACCCCAGAGATGGGGACTTGACTCACATGACTTGGACTTGAGTCCATCAAAAGTTAGACTTGAGACTTGACTTGAATTAATGCACAAAGACTTTGACTTTGACTTTCCCACCATTGACTTGGGACTTGACTTGACTTGAAGCTGCTTACTTGAAAAGACTTGATATTTTACTCAAAGTCTTAAAATTGAAAAAAAACATTATTTATCAAGTGGCCTCATTAATTCATTTCATTCCTTCCATATTAACACGCGCAGACCGTCTCTCCGTATGTATGTTTGCATAAGCTGCAGCACAACCAATCAAATTAACAGGATTTAAAAACAAGGGGGAAAAACGAGAAACAGAGAAACATTCAAAGTAGATATGCTTCTGTTAGTCTTTGTTTTTGGGTACATCAATCATGAAATATTCATCTGAAAACAGTGTGAAACATGCAAAACCTGTAAGAAGATGGTGCATTAAGTCTACAGTTTTTTCAGTTATAACCCATTTCTAAGTGGTATAATTTTGCTAGAAAAAAAAAAAAATCAAAATCCAGCAATTTTGCTGTCCTTCAGAAATTACTGTAAGAGTAAAATAATTTTACAATTGTAAGAATCCAGAACGTAATACTATGGGGTCATTCTGAGTGTTTCTGGATGGTAATGCAGCACATTATTTTGTGTCTTAGTTAGTGGTTCTGGGAAGGTTGATTCACGCAACATGTTTTTATCAATACTGAGATGTGAAATTGGCTGTAGATTTAACCCCTCTTGGACTGACATATTTATCTTACCATCACATCCAAATTCAAAACCACTGTGCTTTATTTGTAATGAGTGCAAAAACAACGAAAAACTACTCGAAAGGACTTGAAATTTCAAGCTCCCAATTTGAGACTTGACTCGACTTTTGCCTGTCTTGACTTGAGACTCAACTTGGACTTGAGGACAAAGACTTGAGACTTTCTTGAGACTTGCAAAACAGTGACTTTGTCCCACCTCTGGTTTACCCTGCCTCTCAGCCATTGACAGATTGAGTCAGATACCAGCAGGATGAGTCAGTAAGGAAAATGGATGGATGATGTTTCCAACATAAGCAAACTGTTTTCCTTTACTGCCTATTAAGCAGCTGCTGTTTTAAAATGTGTCTAAATCTAAAAATAAAAACCTACCCATGAAAGAAAAAAAAAAAATAATTAAAAAAAATAAATGTGTCTCTCGTGTTTTCTTTTTGGAATTGTATGGGTTTACGCACTGATTGCGAACATTAGACAACTACATTGCAAAAGGCATTACATTTTCTTTTAGCTCATTTAAGAAGTATTGCTCCCTACTATTATATATAATGTGTGTTCGCTTATTGACTGATAGACAGTTACAGAAAAATGGCACATAACAGAAAAAGTAATTCAGTCATTTTCAATGCATTTAAAATCCTATGTCAAATAAAATGTCTGCAGTAATATCTGTGCTTTAAAGTTGCGATCAAACTACTTAATTATACAATCACAGAGAACGGTACTGGATTGAGACAGACACACCAACAATGAAGCAAATAATCTCATTTAAGGTTTTTGAACTCTTTTTACTATTAAAACTTTTGGAGCCTTTGCACATGAAGCAGTGTGAACATAAATACAGTATCAATGTGTTAGTCCTGAGAAAGCAATGCAGCCTCGCTGCAAGACATGCACTTTTCTATTTCCGAAAGACAGGTGGCGAATCAAAGTAATGATTTCAGATTACAACACGGCACAGAAGCAATTCATACTCAATTAAATTATCAGCATTTTCATCAATGCATTAAAATTAAAAATATCTTTGAGAATTATTCTTTAAAGCGAGAAGTTACACACATTTGCTTTAAACTGTTATTTAGGTTTAAATATTATTTCTTCAAGACAAATTGTAAATTTCTCAAACTTTGTGTCTGTCATAATGACTGATTTTCAATAGACTGCAGGCAACAATTGGGAACACATAGAAAAGAAAGGTTAACGGTTTTGTTCTGAAGAAGTGGTTTTTCAGGAAGGAAGGAGCTGCCAGTGGGAAAAAGATTAACCCAGGTGCACAAGAGGAGGGAAGGTGACTGATTAATATTACAGCTGGAGGTTGGATGACGATTTACAGGAGAAGATGAGGAGGAGAAGTTCTACTCGTAAACGGAGATGACAAATCTGTGGAGGCTGTAAGTGAGTTGTTTGGCAGAACAAGGTGAGTGTTCGGCTGGTGATTGTTTCTCTTTGTTTATTTCCAGGATGAATCAGAGATGGAGAGGGATGGAGGGTGGAGTCAGGTGCAATGAGGAATGCAGGTGGGTGTTGTCAAGGGAGCGGTCTGAGCCTCACCAGGAAGATTTATTGAGAAATCCAGAGGAAACGTCAGAGTAGCGGGAATGGAAACCAGGAAGAGATCATCTACTGTTCCCATCAGGGATATTGATTTTTTTTTTTATTTCTAGTTCTTTTTAGTAATTTCTTTACTCTGCATACCTATCTAAAATTTGTTGTTTAACTATTATTTTTAACCAAACATAGAAGGCACACTTTAAATATGTTAAGATTACAAGTATTTTTAAAGTAAACAGATTATGATGGACATTCTTCAGACTGGGTCAAGTGTCTTTTTTTTTTTTTTGGACACCCTACTATATATTTATACTGTCATCAAATATCAGCCTACAGATGTACTTCAGACCACATCACACTCCCTCAAATACAAACCACTTGACAAAACTTGGACTTGGATATTCTGCAAATGCTCAATGTAGTTTTTGATATTTATTAGAATATGATTTTATGTAAGGATATTTTTGACAGTTGTCTGTTGCTAACAGCTGAACATATTTAACTTCAGTGATGTAAAGAGAGAGTTTTAGTTATATAAAACACAGTGGAAATAAATTTAGTCCTTCGTTTCCTGTTAGAAAGATGTTATTTGTAATATTTCAGGATAGGGAGTAATTTATCATAGATTATTAAATTATATCCAGGATGTACACTGGATCATTCATTATTAAAATTTAGTTGGTGAACCCTTCAGCTGTAGTAATTAAAATTAGATTTTCAATGTTGCATGTGGTTGCACTTGATGTGTTTTATTGGCAATTAGCACTAACAGACACGGTCCACATTACATCCCCTATCTTACAACATTAGGAGCAGGATAGTTAGTAAGACTATGTGAAAAAAATCAATAGTGCAATCACATGTTGCAGAGTAAGAATTTCTTCACAAGCACTGCCGCGAGTCTGTTTAGACTCGGTCTGTAAGAACCGAGCCACCGACATATATGAAGCACAAGTTACTCAAACTGCTTTATGAGGAGTCCACACACTGCAAAAACTGACTGATCTGTCAGTTCTGAGGTGTGCTGTGTGAGCATGCTTTATCAGGTCTAAATCACAAGATCTGAATTTAGTGATTGATGGCTGAGTCTAAGTGACTCTGTTTATTTATTTTTTTCTGGGTGTGAACGTGTGTGTCTGCGATACAGGCTAAGAAGTGATTTGAGATGTTGTGCTGCTGAGAGACCTCTGTGCTTATCTGAAACACCAGATGGCCCTCCTCTCTGCTCACTCACTGTCAAATGTGCCATGATTGCTTGGGAGGATCTAGCAAAGATCTGCTTCATCAGGTTGACATTTGTATTAAGCTAATAAACAATTGCATGTATATAGACTGCATGGTAAAAATGCTATCAATAGGAGTATGTGGTGGCTCTTCATTGTCCATTTGAGAATGTCCCTGTTCACTTCCTTTGCATTTTCAAAATATTAATTTCCAAAGTTTTAATACAAAAAAATAAAAATTGATATAAAGAGAAAACCACAAACAAGGACAAGAAGCATTGACTCAGACTGCAACAACAGAAATGAACCCCTCAATGGTTTTGGTGGATTATTTATATATATATATATATATACATAAAAATTAAATAAATCAGTTGAAAATAATCAGTGACTGTCCAAACCTATTAGCAGGAAATATGCTAATAAGATTGTAAAAAAAAAAAAATATTCAAGCAAAAGGCAGAAGTGTACTCAAGCAGTCTGTACAAAGAAAGTTGGAAAATCCCCAAAACAACAGAAGGAAAAGGATCGCACTCTTGCAAAGAAAAGGTCAAAAGTCAGAGAAACCAAGGAATTCAAAAGAAAAGGTCAAATACGTTCAGCTCGCAAACAAGTGAAGACAACAGGTGACCAAGTCTCACAGAGTTAAGTAATGGTGTGTGTGTGTCAGAGGCTTTCAGACGTAATGAGAACAGGGCACTGAAGTAAGTGCTAAACCTGACTCCTCTGCTAAAGCCTCTGTATTAGAAAGTCAGTCTCATTGAAAAAAGCTGCTGAGAAGAAAGAGTAATATTCTGTTTCAATTTGAAAAGCTTGAAACAGAAGCTTCAAGCTTTTCTTCAAGCTTCTGAAAAGCTTGAAGAATTCAAATTTTGAATTTGAATCAAAATTCAAAATCGGAATTGGATTTTGATTTCTTCAAAGCCGTTGGAAATGTCTTGGGGACTTTGAAACCAGGATGCAGCAATGCAATCCTGGTGTGTTGGTAGAACTAGTTATCTTCTATAAAAATGGGAATATCTTTATTAGTATTAGAGCTGTCATACCTTTCTATAATTTCAGAGGAACAACGGGAGCATCATTGCATAAATTAATGGAGAAACCTTCGAGAAAATAGGGTTGAAAACCAGGAAAATATTTAAATTACATTACAATTCACTAATAAAATAAAAATCTTCTTTTATGCCAGATGGGGATTTTATGAATGACATGAAAGGATATTTAAAGAGTTGTTGTGGATGGTGACACTGTGAGCACGAAGAATCTACAGAAGCAGTCAGTCTTCCAACCGATTTGATGGGGTCTCCAATAGAAAACTGTTGAAATGCTAACATCTCGATTTCCAGTAATCATCAACAAATTTCAGCTACAAGGCCTGGATGTCGCCCTGAGTTGTTGGATAACTTTTCTAATCGACTTAATTTTCTCATTTCTGTCTGGCCACAAGTTTGGAAAGCCAGACAGAGAGATGGGAGTCAGGGATATGATCCTTGCTCATTATGATCAATGGAAGAGATGGTTTGAAATTCCTCCTCCTCTTCTCTGCTCTTTAGTGCAGCTTTGCATACTCAAGCCTCCTTTTCAATGTCTCTGAGATTTGGGGCCACAGTTCATGCGTTATTTGTGTTTTGAGATGCTAATCAGCTGCTCCAAGTTGTAAAAACAATACTTTTTTCCACCATTTCGCATTCTAACAACTGTTCAAAAGTAAAAAAGTTAGAGCAAAAATTCTTCCAGCTTCTCTTCATCCAAAAACAAGAGAGAATAATCATCCAAACATGCAATACCTCAACAAAACAAAACAAAAAAATGTCTACAAAAGGAAGAAAATAGGAGGCCCTTGCAGCGAAGCGTTCCACCGGCCTCGTGGCGACCGCGGGGGTTCCGGCAACGTCACGCTCCCGCCACCGCCAACACTCTCGCACAGTTCCTGCAGCCATTCGCCAGGCAATGCACAGCGATGTCTTAGGTTGCGCTCCCTTACGACGCACAAGCGCAGTAAAGCTGAAGTGCACATTCAAGCAATTGGGCTCTTGAGAGTCTAACAAATGTCAATCATGTATGATTCACAGCAGTCTTACTCAAACTCTGGACTCTGGACAATTTGTGGTGCGAGGGCAACCCCCAGTAGAAAGAAAAGAACTCCAGGACTACTTGTATGATCAGAGGAAGCTGTTATAGTGACTGTGCATTTTAGGGGATACCTCAAAATGCCTCAAAGAGACTTTTTTTCTTGACTCGGGGGCATCTACCCATATACCGAGTTTCAGAGCTCTACAATCTACGGTTTTCCCTATCTCACGTTAGGAGGCGCTGTAGAGCGGTTTGGCCACGCCCATGTGCGATTCCACCAGAATCCGAAAATTTTCCTCGGGGGACAATTTTAGGTCAAGTTTGGTGAGTTTTTGAATATGATAAAGCCTCCAAAAGGCCAAAAAAAAGTGGCAAAAATCTTGGGATTTTATTAGGTCCTGCGTCAGTGCTTTGCTCCTGGGGCCTAATAATCGAGAAATCTTGAATTTACAATAGGCCTTGGCCAGAGCTTCACTGCTCGGGCCTACTGGTACAGAACAACTCTCGGTTACAAGTTGGTGAATATTTTTTTGTTGTTGTGGTTAAGAAACAATCTCCTCCTCCTTCTCTACTTAACTGAGTGAGACTGACAATAGGCAAAGGGAAAGGACACAGCAGAGAAGATTTACAGTATTTATTTGAAATACAGATGTTGAATGACATCCCCAGAGCTTGCTGTACTGCCTTTATGGCCATGCTTATAATGCGCCGGTTTAAGAGGAGCAGTGTGTAATACGCTTTATTTGAAGTGAGTGGGCAGTGACTCGTCTGAGTCAAACAAAATTCAACTGCATCTGCATGCCGAAGTTTTCTAACGACAAAAACAGTACAGACAAAGGAAACTGCTTTGTTTTGATGCATTTTAAGAAAATTCCACTCATAATTTTTTAGAATATATAAACAAAGATAAAAGTTGAGGATATCATCAATCTTTTGACAATGGAGGTTAAGCTATAAACAAGTTGTCATTTTTATAACAAAATGAGTTATAACCACATCTGCCTACACTTTAAGACAGCCTTTTCATCTGACTTTCAGGTTTTCTCATTCTGACATCTGCCAAATTTCCTCTTGTCCCAACTTTTTATTTCTTTTGTTTTAATCCTCTTTTTGTTTGAACTAAAACCATGAGAGCAGGCTTGTCAGCACCCTTTTACTCTCGGCTCATTTCCACCATTGCTCTCAACCCTCCCTCTGTGTCTGGAGTGTTTTCTTTCTTCTCCTTCTTGGTCTCTCTCATCAGTCTGCTCCATCTTGATGATTTTCTTCCCTCCGTTTACTCCCACACTCTCTGTCTCCTTTTATTATAAGAGAGGAAATGAGTTGAAGGTGATTCTTTGATTGCTCCAGCATATGTTCAAGGCCTATAAATCTCTGTGTGTTCCACTGTACACATACAGAAACACACACACTTGTATTTCAGCAGTGACCACAGAGACGCAGGGAGAAGGAGGAGATGAAATGAGGAATAGGAAGAAAGATTGAAGATTTGTGGCCTCACCTGTGCTACTGGCCCGAAGAGGTTGAGAGCATACAATTTATTGTCATCGCAAGGCTTAGGAAGATACAGTGCATTGAAAAAGTATTTGCCCCCTCGAATATTTCTTCTCCATTTGCTTTTTTGTCAGGTTTCCAGGTTTAAAGTCAAATCAATTGGAATGAGAGGTAAATATTAGTTAATACAAAATTACGGAAAAAGTCATCTTAACCAACTCGACTCTGTGTAAAAAAAAAGTTTTGGAACCATTGAGTGAGGACTTGCTGTTGTGTTTAGGATCATTGTCCTGCCAGATACCTAAAGTGTGCTTGAGGTTAATGTCTAAAACTGATGGCTGGACGTTTTCATTCTCGTGCCTCTGATAAGAGACCAGAATGTTTGTTTCCATCAATTGTGGTAGCTCATCGTAGTCCTGAAGTAGAAAGCAGCCTTACCACTTTCACCATGTTTGATTCTTGATATGGTGTTGTTTTCCAAAATGTTGCTAGTTTTTCTCCAGATGTAACAGATTATAAAACTTCCAAAACATTCCTCTTGTGTGTTTTCTGTGGGCCTGTTTCTTTCTTTTCATCCCACAATTAGCTGTTTCTGTGGTCATAAATATTTATGTTTATTCCTTGGTTCATGTCAGTCAGTATGAATTAACATTTAAGGCATCAGTCAAAAAAAACAAAACAAAACAACAACAAAAAACAAGTTGCAAATTAATAAATCACAACATCAGCCAATTACTAGGCCTATAATTAACTCTAAATCTTTTTGTATTTGCTCAGGATATGTGAACAAATACTAAAAAAGGTAAACCTTTAATTATCAAGATAGAAAAAAAAAAATTTAAAGCAGAAGAAATCTTTAAGAGTGTACATTTGTAGTACTAGGTACTGCATGAACAAATTAGAACAGTGACTCAAAAGTCTCAGACAAACACTTTGAGGCAATTTGGAAGCTGGTAATTTAAAAAAAAAAGGATGAGTCGAATTGTCTCAGATGTCACAATTTATCCGTTAGTGAGACAATCTGAAAGACACACAGCTGTTCCCCCAGAACATAAACTTTTTTTCAGATGACAACTCCATCCTCATTTCCACACACTTGCTTTTTTTTTTTTTTTTTTCAAACTGAAATGCACAAATTTGTTTGAAATGCTAAAAAACCTATCCAGTAGCTGTTTTTACTCTGACTGATGTTCACTTCATAGCTCTCAGCACATAATGAAACATGCACTTCTTAGAAAAAAAAGTAGTCTGCAGAAATGTCTTGTTTGAAGACGTTTCTTTTTCAGTAGAAGCTATATATGTGTGTTTCCAGGGCAAACATCCTGCTTTCATTGTCAAATTTGTAGACTCTTGGGTTTGTGCCTATTTTGTGCAGGTAACATACACAGCTTTGTGTTGGCGTAGGTAATATTCTTGTATTAAATGTTGGGGAAAATTTGGGAAAAGCTAAATTAGTTTCTTGAACACAATTTAAAAGTGGTTGTCAATGTCCAGCCCTGTCTGGACATTGACAACACACATTATAGCCATCGAGTGGAGCTGAATGGACCAGAATAACACTCCTTCAATGACAAGGACTCAGCAGCTCATTTTCTGGCCAAGCATCGAAAAAGTCCGTTAACACAATAAAGGCAAAAACCTCTCCTTTGAAAGATATTGAGTTTAGGTCTTCATTGTGCAGGCAGTTATAAGATTCCTGCACACACAAACAGATGATCTAGACTTGGTTCTTTAAAGCTGTGGTGGTTTTTGCTTACTTATTTCAAATATTTAGATACTGTTCCCTAAGGGCAAATCTCACTGAAAATACATAAGAAAGATGTAAGTGAAACATACACTTAATTGTAATTGAAAATTTGTTAGGGTTTATCAAATGAGACATGCATGCCTGGTTTTCAACACCTTGGTTTAGACTAAGGTTGTTTTTATACTAGAATTTCGAGCTCAATACCGATGTTAAGAAAACCACAATGTTAAGATACCACAATATTTTTTGGAAGAAAAGGGCTCTTCTTAGTTTAAAGCAACACACATGATTACTATGACAACTTTTACTTGACTAGGAAAAGCAATAAATAGAAAACAGTTCAACTCTCATTAATAATAAAAAAAAAAGTAATTTAAAATAATCACTTTTCTGCTTGGAAAACAGGAGAGAAAATAACTTTTCATGTTCATGTACTTTATGGAAGGACCTTTGAGTTCAGCCAATATTTGATTTTATTATAATTGCTTATCTTTAGTGCCACTGTGTGTTTTAATTTGCTGTTGATAAATATAAATATTAGTGCTGAGGGACAACTGAAGTATCATTCTATGCTAAAATAGATTGTGTTGCAAAACAAACATGGTTCAAGAGCATACAATTTTTTTTTTTTATGAATAAAAAAGGAAATGTTCCATGCAGATATAATCAGCAGGAGCCCTGTGGAATTTCTGTTTTACAGAAATGTTCAGGTTTTATGTTTTCTTTGGTGATAAACTCCTGCAGCATCACTGAGTTGCACTGGTTTGTTTTGTTGCTTCACAATTCAGTAGCCCACTGAATCTTCAGCTAATTATTTTCCTATGTTAACTGTAAAACAGAGCATTGTGTGGTTAAAATCTTTGTAGCTGAGAAGAGCATCTTGACAACGCTCAGATTGACTGACACCATCTATTGAAACAGAGTGTTAGCTTTTGTCTGCCGAAAGATTTACTACTTTATTGTTGGAGATGAATTAGCTTTCCTAACATTTATAAGTTGTTTTCAAGCATCGCTATTCAAGCATCACTATTGTAGTTTTTCAAGCATCACTATTGTAGTTTTTCAAGCATCACTATTGTAGTTTTTCAAGCATCACTATTGTAGAAGACATAAAATAATGTGGGCAAATAATAACGGGCCTGTATGCATCGAAAACATATATGCAAAACTTTGAGTAAAAATCAAAAATCTAATCAGAATTGATGAATTTGTATCAAATATAAAAATAAAAATCTCAACAGCATTTTTTTTATTTTTTACAGTTATAGCAATTTAAGCCCCACTTTCAGTTCATATTAATCCATTATACTTCAGCTAAAGCTTTGCAAACATAAAATCAACCCCCAAAATAAGTTAGTACAGTTCACTGTGTGGGAACCAAAAACAAACTCTCTGAGCAATTAGATAAAAAGCTTGTGCAGTTGTTAATTTTGTATTCACAAATTCTTCAGAGTTCTAGATTGGATCCGGAAAAGCAGATGTGGAGAGCCCTTGATTTTGCACCAGGTCCAAAGAGTAACTCCTGGTCCACAGTACACTTTAACAGTATATTCCTTAGGCAGACTCACTTTCTTCCAATATGGTGCCATGACGAGTTTACCAAGCCACTAATATTATTTACATCTAAATAGAGAATAACATAAGTTGCCACATCATTGAAACGACTGCGACATCGCGCTGGCATGCTAAAATGCTAGCTCCACTTAGCATTCTTTCCTTCTGTATACCTCACCATTCTGACACAACTTAAACTATTTTTTTCTTTCGCAGGTATGAACTACCTACTTCCTCTTGGTCATCTTATTCAGAACTATATCGTCTGTTAACACTGTTAACACAGATGACTCTTAAACCTTATGTTATGACTCCAGATTCTTGTAAATAGTTATTTTTCAGCTATCAAATACTGGATTGACCCAAAATGTCTTACCCTATGCCTTGGATTTCTCTTTATGTGAATAACTCCACAGCTAAACAGTCTAATAAACTGATATCTTGGGTGAAATTGTTTTAGGATTATGGAGAGTTGTCTCATTAGTTTTTAGTAATGCAATGAACGGGACAAACTCTTTTAAAGTAAACATTAAATGGAGCATTGCATTGACTGGGATCTCTGCGGGCTGTTGTGATTGGAAAAGTCCAGGACATGGTGTAGTGTAAAGCCAGTGGTTTCAAAGAACACCTAATCACACACTGCAGCACTGAGTAAATATCTAATCACACACACTGAGCTGCATGAATGCGGATGCACATGCTAATGTGTTTATCACATACACACATAGTCCCACAGCGGCTGTTTATGCACCATTACAGACTCACACACAAAGACATACTGACATGTGTGCGATATCGAGGTGAAGCTCCATCATTTTCCACTTTGGTCAGACTTGGCAACGCAGCCACCAACCCCCAAACACACACACATCGTCTCCTATCTATCTCAATGCCACGCCTCAACAGATTCAATCAGAGTCAAGACTTTGCTTTCCCCCATCTCTTGTCTTATTTTTTTAATCCTACCTCACAGAGAAACAGACACACACACACACAGTTATGTTTTTATTGGAGCCAAGTAAGAGCAGTCCTAATGTTTCCACGAATCTCACATTGGAACTGAATATAAAAATATACTTAGCAAATGCTTTTTTTATTTATAAAACCACACAACTGAGAAGGAAAGTTGGTGAGGTTTATAGGTACGCATGAAAACTAGGTGGTCAGGTATGAAATTAGCACCATAATGAACAGGTCTACTACTGCCTCATAAACCACCACCAGCTGATAAATATAGAGAGGTGGGTTTGTGCATTGGAGCAGGTGACAGGAAAGCTGACTCACTATGGCTGCAGCGACTCGGCCCAGCAGATCCATCATGCATCAGATGCAAGACGCGCTCTCACCCTCAATTTGTTTCAGTGCTGTCTTAACTGAAAGTTATTAAGTCATCCCTAAAGTTTATCCAGTTTGGGTTGTTTTTAATCAAAGATTTTTGAGGCATTAATTTTTGTAGATGTAAGCTGTTTGTCTTTGAGGGGATCTGAAGAGCTAATTGTCAGCTCCACTAAATATCATTTGCAAGCATTTATCTCCTTGGTGTAAGCTGTGGCTTTAAACAGCTTATCGTAAATCTCAAAAAATAAAATAAATATGATGTCATGTTAAAATAAGCTGTTAGTATTTTTTAATCATGACTCAACTGCCCAGTGAGTTATTTGTGGAAATTACCTGACTTACAGCAAACTGATTAAATATTTCTCAGTGCTTTAAGCAGAAAAGTTAATGCTGGTTTTTGTAAAGGTAGGTGTATTTTTTAAAAGCGTAAAAGACTGAATAGTTGCCAGAAAGCAAAATGTATTTTCTTACCTGCTGGCAAGATGACATCAAAGTTCTTTCAAATCCATTATTTTCAATGGCTTCTTGCTGCATATTCCGTCCATAAAACTCCTATCTTTCAGACAAAATGGGTTACAGGGAAAGTGATTGAAGTTATCCTTCTGTATGAGCACTAAATAATAGTCGATGAGAATAGTGGTTTACATAGTTTTTGAACTGTCATGAGAAGTCACATTTGCTGTTTTTCACAAGGCATGAAGGGGACACAGAAAACCTGTGAAACAGAAGCTCTGGTCGTATGAGTCATTTCATAACCCTATGCACTATTTTGCAATAGGAAAATAGTACAATACCAAATTTAACCCTTTTGACTTAGCAGAGCAGAGAGAGTATGTTAACATCGTGCAAGGACTATTCAAAATTTATAACACACACTACCTGCACCAGCAAAATATTTTATCATCAGTATGTCAACTGATTTTTTTTATAAATAAGGATTTAGAAATTATATTTTGTAATTTAAAAAAAAAAAAAATAGATAATTCCTTTTCTTTGTTAGCTTCCATTTTCAAATTATTATGGCTGTTTTTCCAATTGTTAACAAAATGCATTCTGTCCAGTAGACTTGTTTTGAATACAGTAGTTTACCACTGACACAAACCACATTCTAGTCAGTAGTCTAATGACATTAGGTAAAATATTGTAATTCAACATGACTAATGAAATGGTTTAGTCATAGATGTCCAATTTTGTAGCCAGGATTAAAGACAACGATGATCAGTGTCCTTTAGATGATCAGACTGAGACGAACAGGGAAGAATGGCGATAAAATATGGTTTTATCCCTCTAAGCAGCCAAGATGCATTAGTATGGGCTCAGATGCTGAACCAGCTTTTCTGACTCCTTCTTTTCATAGCAGCTAACTGAGAGATATACCAAATTCACAGCCTCTGGGCAACCAACCTCACAGGTGGGGCCCTCAAATATGGCTTCGGATTGACTAATTAAAAAAGAAAATCCCATTTAAGTGCCGACTTTTCATATCTCAAAACTAGTTTGAAATGCTTGATTCAATCCAAAATTCAAAAATCTCACCTGAGGCAGCAACTATTACAGAGTGCCTGAGTCCCAGAGTCTAAATCCATCTGTTAGTGTGAATGGCTAAGGCTTCTGCAGCCTGCTTGAGCAGGATAGAGCAAGGAATGCTGTGCAGTTAGGCCAATGTTAAGACAAAATGAAGATGTCCTATCTTATTTCTCAATGTGCTTCAGGTCTTTGCCCAAGATCACCACATGTCTCATGTTTCTCTACTTTCCCTTCCCCCTGTCCTGTGTGGTTCTTTTCCTGCCTATTGCCAGTATGAACTGTGCTGTGCATGACTGGCTTTTATGCGACAGTCCTATTTTCCACAGGGCCGAAGGAACACACTATTAAAGTGTCAGGAAAAATCAGTCTACCTATGCAGCTCCCACAGTAAACAAGCATTGCACTTCGATTTCATATTCAGTCCTTGGACTTTTCAGCAAGTGATAACTTCATCCATCAGCATGTCGTTCCTTGTTGAGGTTTAATGCTGTCTGTGTGAAATAATTTCCAAATGTAATTTTTATATTTAGAGGAGAAAAACCATGACCACCGTTCCATCTTGTTCAAAGTGACCAAAACGTTTAAATGATCTCCATAAAAGCTTTATGACTAGATTCCAGCACCATTTTGTGGGAATGCTAGATTTCTAGTTGTACAAAGCTGGTACAGACTAAAAGAATTGTATCTCTATTGGATAAAAAGTTGCTTCTACAAAAGTATTGACCAAGAGCAACTGAATACCAATGAAAACAAAAAAATTACAAAAAATGTCTTGCCTTGTTCTTTTGCATAAAATCCATCAAAGGTTGTGAATGTATTGTGATAAAATGGAAACATTTTTCCATGTGAAAAGATTTGCAGGGTCTTGTAGTAAAAGGCAAAGGTGAAAAAAGAGACAAAAAAAAGCATTGCACATCAAAGAGCCATTAGTGCATCCATTTATGGCTTGAGTGGCTTCTTTGGGAACCAGTTCTGTGCCTCAGTGTTTATGTGTTGGTCTCCTCATTGACCTCGAGTCACTGAAACCAAAACAGTTTTCCACTTCTTACTGCTTCCTAACAAATTTGCCTGATTTTAAGTTTCCTTTTCATCTCCTGAAGTCTGATTAAATGCACACAGACCAATGAACATTTTGCCTGCCATTAGCAGGAGAGACATCTACTTTCTGCATTTACTGGGTGAATCTTGTGCAGTCAATGAAACCGGTGGGTGTGCTTTGGCATGTGGACCATTCCATTACTGGTCTGCTCCTGTTCTATGGCCAACGTGAGCATTCTGCTCTCAGCATATTCAGTAATGACAGCTGTAAGTACACACAAATACAAACCCTGATGGTCCTTTCCTAATTTTACTGTGCCACAGTTGTCCTGCCTTTCTCTCTCTCCACTCTGGCTCATTTCGGGCCATCGGTTTCGTCTTGGCTTTGTGAGGACTAATAAGTTGTTCACTCGACAACAAAAGGATTAGTTTCTACTGGTATAGAGGTGTGCAGCAGGAGGAGCTGGAAGGAGTGGGCAGTTTCATCTTTATTACTGAATACATCTTTAGATGATGCAAAAGTAGGAGGAGACAGGCAGGCAATAAATAATGACAAACTGATGAGACTCAAGTAGAACAGAGCAACCAGGTCCATCAACTCAATTTTGTTTCCTTATTTAGGTCATAACTGTGATTTCAAAGATATCAGTTTTCTAAAAACTGTTTAAGTAAAGTCCATCCATCCAAGCTGGAATATTTTAAGTACAACACGAAAATTACTTTCAAAAGATGAAGCAGTGTGGACATTTTAAGATGTAAAGAAAACCCCCATCATGATCTTGGGTCTAAATTTTAGCATTTCATTTTTCTGGTTGGATTAGTTTAGATTTTTATTATGGTGTCATGGTTCACATGTTTTTTTCTGATATTTTGCCATTTCTTGTATTCTGTTCTTTGTGTGTAATACTGTCAGTCTTTAGATTTGGTTTTGTAAGATTGTTTCATTTCTGTATTAATTGGTCACATTCCCTCTTCTCATGCCACTCAATCACCTTCCCATCACTTTAGAGCCAGTTTGTTACTATTGTATTTTACGGCCAACAGTCTGGTGACAACCAAACAGAATTCTGATAAACCTATTAAAGTTGATATTATTTTCAGTGACAATTTAAATTGCTGCTGTCTTCAATCTTTTCTTTTCTTTTCTTTATGCTTTTTTTTTTTTTGTTAAGTATTTTTCTTGTGCTAAAATACTCTAAAGGACATTTTCAGCATGTAGGACCAATTAAATGAATACTTAAATAAGTCATTAGTTATTAAACACCAGGAATGTCAACCTGAATAATTAATTAAATAGATTAAATGTACTTAAATATAAGCCTTCTACTATAATTAAACAGTCTAAGCAATAAACCCAAGTCAGCACAGCTATTCATACTTAGTCAAGCTATTTGGTCAGGAGTGGCTTTGCTGTGATGATTAACCAATCAGATTCCAGGTGCAATAATCTACAGAGACACATTCTGTTATTTTATTATATGGCACCACTGGAACCATAAATAAATAAATACTGAAACAATCAAGGCTCATTCGAATGACCTTTTTTTTTTAATTATTTTATTTTATAATAATTTATTCTTGCCTGCTTTAGTTGGGTTCAGAGGAGACACTTCCATTGATATAGAATGAACATAGGAGCTACTTTATGAAAAAGGATTATTTAAACTGTTTTCATTTCAGTCTTACATTACTTCTCAAATAAACTCCCTTAATCAAAAAACTTAACAATGCACTGTGTTTAACTGCTGAAGTCTTTAAAGCTGCTGTAAGAACAGCCTGTATTGATGGATATTGTTGTTGCATTCTGCATGGTGCAGGTTTTTAGGCCATAAATTTGTTCTCAGCTCATAAGAATAATTTTTTAAATTCTAAATCTTGATGTTAAAGCAGAGAATGGAGGTGTCACTGCCTCATTTTACTCCATCTTCTCCACAGACCTGATTACAGCACTTGAAACCATCAGTAGAATATAATTGATTTTGATTAGAGCCAAAGATGAGCATTCATGGATGATAGGGTAATTACAATTAATTATAATTTGAATAATTCTCTATATTTTTGACCAATAATTATGGTGGTCCTGCTGCTTTTATGTATTTTTAAAATAAAGATCTTGATGGACACATGACATATATTCACTCTTATTCAACTCCTGACAAAGATGTGTAAAAAGCTCCAGTGGGCATTAAGCTTTCATTATTAAAATGTGCAGCAGAACTTTGTATTTTACATGTTTTTTCTTTCCACTAAAGCACATTCAAAATACACACAATTTTCGCTTTCCAATATTATTCATTGGTAATAAGATGTCAAATGTGTGAAGAGAGGAAAAGTGTTGACCATTCAAATTCATAACTTTTGGAGATTAGAATGCTAGATTTTCATCTGCTGGGCCAAATCCTGACTGATTCTCACTCTGTTCCTGTTAGTACTTGTTGTTCATCTTCATGTTTGTGAACTGACCACACCTCCTCTGTGGGATTTAGATTGGGGAGTCTTTGGATCAAATATCCACATTTTTATTGTTGTGATCTCATCAAAAACATACATGGAGTGTGGTCTTGATTCTTTCAGACATGTTTGAGAAATTCTTTAATCTCCCTTGGCAACCATTCAGCAGTTCAAAATGATTGGGGGGAACATTTGAGAAACAGCTTCACTGCAGTTTCTAAACTTATGAGCTTCTGCCTTACAGAGCAGTCCTTTCTCACGTCTCCCCCAGTAAGGACCTTCAGACTAGCCAGGAGCAATTAGCAGACACCTGGTGAAACTGCACATCCGCTGAGCATGATCACTTTCTAATGGCAGAGTATCAGAAAGAGCAGGAGTTTGTTAAGAGACAAACCGTTAAGTCACAAAGTCCAATTTCTTTAAAGTCATATTTAATACTTTCAGAAATTCAAGGCTACATAGTTACTTAATTATGCTATAAAATGGCACTACGTGCCTGGAAAATACTGCCCCTTTAATTATTTCACTTTCTCACATTACGAGATAGATTTGTGATTGTTAAGAGTCCCGTTCTTCAATCACAGCAGTGTTCTTGAGCAGAATATTAATTATTTGGATGGTGACTTTCTGTATCCATGTGAGTGCACAAAAGTAAGTACATAAAGACACCTGTGGAAAGTCTTAGCAGAAAGTTGAAGCTGCCAAATCCACTAATGATTTGACTAAAATAATATTTTGGGTTAATAACTGTTGCTGCTCAACTTCCTGTGTGGGTAAAGATAAGTGACCCGATACTTTTGGCAACATTGTACATCTGCTGAGACCTCATTCTAATTCATAACAACATTATCCAACTATGTAATATGGCCATTAGAGAAATAACTGTACAAACTCATTCTGGATTGATGAAGCAGAAGTGGACTCATAATTAGACAAATCTCATGGGATGTTAACCAGCATCAAAGGAATCCAGAGGAACTTTCTTTGAGATATGACAGCTGCAGTCCACAGAAGATTTTAATGAACTATTTTATTCTTCTAAACTTCACAATGAATCTCATTGGTAAGGAGACAATTTAAGTAGATATCAGATACAAACTTAATTTTTTAACGTGGAACTTTCTTTTTTTTTTTTGCCCAGCACAAAGGTTGAAATAGTTCAAAGATTGCCAAGAGTCCAACAAACCCACTGAAACAAATATAAGGAGCTGAAAATCCTTGGTAGGATTCGTAAGATTTAGACAGGATGTTCGTTTTGATTCTGAGGCTTATCACAGTAGGTTGTATTATGTCATAAACTTGAAACACAATTTAAACACAATGTGCTCAAGTTGTATTTTTCTTTCATATTCTTCTCACAGGGAGTTTCATGTTTAACTTGGTTTGTCCAATATGTCCTGTCTCTCCTTACATGTGTATAAAACATCTCACTCTTTCCTTTCTGACATATTCACGTAATCCTGTCCAGTGTGAATGATCAGTCTTGACATTTTCATTTTTACCAGCTGAGTTTCTTTTTTCTTGGTGACACTTTCTACTAATCAAACATCCTAACAGCTTTCACTAACGTTCCATGAACCTTCTCGTTTATTTGCATCTCTTCTATCAAACCTCATCAGTGAACATCCACACCTGTTTGCTCTTCCTTCCTCATCTCTCCTGTGCAATGATGGTGACTTTACCTCAGGTACTTCCTCATCTATATTAGGTACACCTTAAGAGCATTTGAATTTGAGTGGATTGAATTAGAGTTTACTGCAAGCTTTGTTTGACTTTTCTTCTGTGGTAGCATACAGTCATGGTTTAAAAGAATTTGACTTTGCAATTTGACGCCTTTTGTTGAATGAGTAAAACAAGGTTATTCTTTGTGCCGACCTGAAATGAAATCACTTTCTTTTCTAAAAATAAATAAATATTAATTTTAAAAATAATCAATTGTTGATATATGAACATTTCTTTTCAACCGTGTCCCAATTTTTTCCACGTGACTGTATGACCCTACTTTGTTTATTTACACTCAAGGCTCTTAAATCGGATTTTGAATTTAAGTGTTTGATTTGGTGAACTTCACAACAAAAAAAAAAAGAGAAGAATAAGCTGTAGGGTATAACTAGAAGAGGATACGGTGACAGGAACGAGGAGAGTGGGTGCGGTAGTGGAGAGGAGCCGCTCGTCCTGAGGGGTTTCCCAAAATATGTGTGAGTGTCTGTAAGAGGGAGACAAACCAAATAAAGATGGAGACCACAAGGCTGAGTGTGATTTTGCCTCCAAGTCTCACACGCTGCTCTGTCGTGTCTGCAGTCCTGATCAGAGGAAACTTGTCACAATGCTGCCACTTCTGCAGCGTGTCATGGTCCCAACCAACAGGTCCGCCATCGGCGAGCACACCCATGCACATCGCCAGCGTTCTGATTACTTCAGCGTTTGAAAATCTCATCTCCCTCATTGCCTTTCCGCATCTTCCTAATTGTACATGACATGCAGATTACCAAAGTCATCAGATGGATTATGGAGAGAGGGATGAAGGTGGGGATGTCAAGTGGGATTTGGGCAGAGTTACGCCCCGATTCCATTTCAAGTTAAAGTAGTTTGAGGTCAAACAGACCGCTGGCTCCTTACCATGAATCATTTTTGCATTCAAATGTGCAGAAAGTTGGAGTTCACAACCAAATAGTTACTTTTAAAGAGTTCTAAAATTCCTAAACTCTACCATTAAAGTGGCAGTCAAAGCATTCCTCACCGCCGTGATACGTCTGTTGTGCACTTTAGACCAACTGAGTTGTGCCACTTGTTTCTCAGGAAAGGCTCAACAATTGTGTGCCATTATATTTCGGCTCTTTAAGAGCACATGCTGAAAGGTGTCACGTAAACCTCGAAAAGAATCTTGTGCAAATGGTTTCTCTTCATGTCAGGCAAACTGCAGCTTTTTCAGCTCTCAGCTCTGAATGAGGCGACTTTCTTTCACTATCAATCAATCAAATTTTATTTGTATAGCACATTTCAGTAGCAAGGCATTTCAAAGTGCTTTACATCATAACAAACGCAAAAGCACAAAGACATGCAACACAGAATCAACAATAAAGCAAGACATTAAGTCAAGTTCCATCATTAAATTTGTAATTGATTACGTTCAATTTCCAGTTCATGGATGCAATAAATGATACACAACTGATTCATTTTTCTTTAGATGTTTACCTGTACCTGGGTTCTCAGTTGGCTCATGAGTTGATAAGACAAATAAATGTAAATCAATACAAAAAAAATCTGATATTCAGAATTGTCGTCTTTCAGATCACAGAATGGGGGAAGGAAACTGTAAGTTTAAACATTTTCCATACTTGGTGTAGGAGCCAAAGAACCTCTGCCTTAAAAAGGAGCAGGTTTGTTATCATATCTAGTCTTTCTTCAGATTATTACATTAGTTGCATTTAAAACGCTTCACCTGATTGGCTCCCAGCCAGCAGCAAGGTTTCAGAATTAAGTTCACAAACCAGACAAAACAAATTTAGCATTCAGCTGTGTCATTAATTCCTGGTCATCATGACCATTTCTTACATATTTACAAATGACTCAAGCAGTACTTTGCCTGTTTCTTGTGTGTTGAAGTGCATTTATTCACTCTACAGAGCCATTGGTGTTACTTGAAAACACCAATGGCTCAAACAGTTGAGCTTCAACATATCTGAACCTTAATATATATAGAGAAAACAAGAAGAAATTAAAGATGTTTACAAATCAATAAACATAAATATATGTTATTAAAATGGCCTTAATTTTTAAGTAAAATTCCTAAAGATACTTCAATATTTCTTTTTCATTTCACTCCTCTTATCCCTCCACCTCTTTCTATATTGCCTTTTGTGGAGTATAAAGCAGGAGTTTTTCAAGGCTGCTCTCAAGTAAGAGGCTGTGTTACAACATGTATGTTTGTCCCTTTTCTTGTATCCTTGCAATCAGGAGCAATGTGACATTGTCATGTGCCCCTGAGAACTGGAAATGAATTGAAGCCTTGACAGAGCTTCCATGTAGCTCAAGGAAGCAACTGTCTTGAAAACCTACAATGAAATCTCTTTTTTCCTTCTCTCCTTCCCTCACAGATCTTATTTACCCTCCAAACTGCCTTTCTCCTTTACACCTTGAAAGAAACACCATGCTCTTCTAATCATTACCAAGTCAACTTTAGTTCCCTGGCACTTTCCCTTTTCATTCAACTGTAATAAGTTGGAGAGCGGTGGAGGATTTTGACATTTTCCAACACTAAAGGTGGCGCGTCATGTAAATAACCGAAGAGACAAAAGTGTCATTTGGAAACTGAGAAAGCTCCTTATTAAGTTTTGCATCCTCGCAGTGAGTCTTTGTTTGGTCCGGGAGGTTTATTGTGATAATTGGCTTCATCTGCCACACCGGTATGACTGATTATTTTAATATATAAAAACCATTTTCCTATCTGACAATTAATCTACCTTTATTTTTCTGATCTGTTTAAATCTCTAATCACACAATATATAAAAAAACAAACAAACAAAAATCTGAGATTCTCCATGTATAATATAAACTCTTGACTTCTTATGGCAGCTGAATTAAAAATTTTTTATATCAAGTTAGCTAAATATAGCTAATTTAGTGTCAGTTTGTGGTGTTGTCTTATTTATTAAATGGTTATATTTTCAATAGCTTTCAAATATTTTAAGTCACAAATTGTAAACATCTGAAGCTTTAAAATATATTCAACTATTTTTTTGAGTTTGTGAAATGTGATGTTTATTTAAACAGAAATTATTGATCTATGAATTGCATGCTGCAAAAAGTTTAATTATTTGGTGCTTTAAAAAAAAAAGAAAAAAAAAAACCAACTGGCATTTTTTTTTAGATCTGACACCTTAATGTAAAATGGATCCAAACATTAAGTTAAAGTTTGTTAATTTGAGAAATATTCATCAATGGTTTTGTCTTAAATAACATACTTGTTGTACCATGCATCTTAAATTATGATGCAAAATCAGACTGAAGTTCTAAGACTTAAGTCTAAAAATATTTATGATTTATCCTTAAATTTATCCGTTTTCAAATGTAGCCCTGTTGTAGGTGGATGTCAGTTATTTGACAGACAAAAAAGCCCATCTGTGTCTATCGACATTTTTACAGCTGACTCAGGTCTTCAATTTGTTTGGAGATTTGCGGT
This sequence comes from Poeciliopsis gracilis, assembly GCA_911649635.1. Classification (NCBI taxonomy): domain Eukaryota; kingdom Metazoa; phylum Chordata; class Actinopteri; order Cyprinodontiformes; family Poeciliidae; genus Poeciliopsis; species Poeciliopsis gracilis. The sequence goes on along the minus strand of CAJVRI010000884.1, from coordinate 2,718,480 downwards.
TTGCTATCGAATCGGTCAGAAATCATGGAAAATTGGGTTTCCATGATTTCTGACTATTTTGTTTGATAAATTGTCGCAAAGGAGACATATCCTTACCTACACAGCTAGTTCTCCTGGGGTCTGGGGTCTTTCACTCCCGGAAAAACGTCAGGCTTTCTCCTCCTATAGATACCAGTGGTTATTTGGGTTTATTTCTCCAATCTCGTTGTTCACCTCAGAACAGAGATGGAATCCATTTCTGTCTGCTTGGCAGTGAGGTAGACTGTAGGACAAGGTAATTTGGCTGGCTGGCACCCTCTTGTATCTCTCTGTCTGAGCTGCTGAGCAATCTCAGGGCTTATTTCTCAAGTTTACCTCGAACAAACAAGTGAGCAAAAGCACAAAAACTCCCAGTTTTCTGTACAGAGTGGCGTAAACTGGTCTAAGGCTGCCCACGCGCTCTGACTGGTTGCTGGGTTTGTAATTGGTTTTAAGAATCAATTGTGCAAGTGGAAAAAGAACAAAAAAGTTTATTATTATTATTTATTTATTTATTTTTTTGCATCAACATCTTGGACAGTTTGGGCATAATTCAAGAGTAATACAAATACTAATTCCTTCACAAAAGTGTGTCCAACTGAATTTATTGTTCTCTTTTAAAATGGAGAACAAAAATCCCAGACAGAGGATTTACTTTGCCAGTGGTTTAAAGAGGAGTGTAGTGTCCAAGCACAAACGTATCAGTAGAAAAACAATGGAAGTACAAAGATCACAAGGAAGCACATTTTGGAATGAGTTAAAAAAAAAATACAGAGGTATGTCAGGTTAAGAGTGAAATTAGAGCACCAGGTTTTCTTTTCAGCAAAAACGTTTGGCTTCGAATGTGCTGAAGTCCTTAGGGAGCTGGTCTGATTTACGATTCATAAGGGAAAGTTTATCAAAACATTGAGATTGTTGTTACAGATGCTACAGAGGGCATAACAAAGGAAGCATTATTGTCAGAGTATGCTGAGTTGTTCACATTTGCAAGCTGACAGTGAGGCAGCATATGTGGTTCCACTGCTCTGCCCTTATATACATTCAAATAAATTCTCCTTTGTCCACAGTTGAGCAGAATTTTCATTAACTTTTTTTTTCAATGTTACAAGCACTTTAGGTAATGAGTGTGACTGCAGACATGAGCAGATATTTAAATTCATACGGGCAATTTAGCACAAGGCTGGTCAACCAACATGGCCGCTGAGAGTAAACCAAAAGTGACAAGATTGTAGGAGATAATAAAAACAAATGGAGAAAATCTCTATGATAGTTGGAACAGTCAGTGGAGCTGAAAAATGTCAAGTTTTCTTCTGAAGACCTGCACACTGTGCAGTTTGGCTAAAGCAGGGGAGGGCAAAAGTGCATTTGGATAAAAGGAATGATGTCCTGAGATTCCACATAATATCATTTGGAAATAAAAAAGAGCACATTGTAGAAGAACCTCTGGTATTATTACCAGGAAAAGAAAAATGGAATGACTGCTTTAAGCATCAACATTGTGTAACTTCTGTTTCCCAAGTAAAAAGAAGCACTTTTTGACCCAAGAACATGTGGAATGGTCATTTGGAGCAATGAAATCAGACTCTAGGCTGTGCTTAAAACTACAGTGAGGTTTCCCCAGAGATTCCTTCTGGTACTTGATGAGCGTCCAAAGTTATTTAGAAGTTACAAGACATATAAAAAGGAAATAGTTAAAAAAAAAAAAAAAAGGAGCATTATAAAGGCAGAGAAGGTGATGTCAGTGGACTAGCAGTGATAAAGAAGAGGTTGATGCGGAGCTGCAGTCCACACCTTTAATGGGGACACCGTAGACTTTGCTCACTGTCAGAGTGTAAGGCACCCTTCACTGAACGCATCAGGAAGAGGAGAGCTCACAGGTCAGTGGTGATGACAGGTGTGACCCCATGGATGAGCAGAGTGGGTCCTAAATCCTGAGTAAGCAGATCCAGCTGGTGCAAGTATGTGGCGTATCGCCGGGTGTCGGCTGGGGGGCGGGGCAGATACAGAAAACGCACGGCAGGAGGTGGCATTGCCTGATCCAGGATCAGCTTATTGACAGCCACGAGGTAGTCATCGGAGACGCGTGTGGCGTTGCTCGGGAAGCTGTTGGCGTAGTCTTCTTCACTCTCCTCCTCGATTGCTCTGGCCTCCATTTCATCAGCGGTCAAGTCTGGAGACTTGGACATCAGGTTCTTGTTGATTCCACTTTGCCGCTGCCAGTGTAGAGCCACCACCTGGTCCCAGGGTACGGTTTTCACTTGCGCTTTAATTCTCAAATCTTTGAGGAGCTGGCCGAGTTTGGCCTCCGGGCCCTTGACGCTTCGCCCCTCCTCCACGCACAGAAAGAGTCGCAGAGAAGCTTTGCGCCAGGCTTTCACCATGTTGAGGATGCATGCTAGCTGCAGCAGGAACAGGGAGCAGGTGTCGACGTAGCTGCAGCTGTCTGGGCGCAGGAGGTTTACTGGCCAAACATCAACAAACACATCTGCTTTTGTTAGGGCGGAGGGAGACGAAAGGATCCGAGTTTTATCAAAGTCATTGAAATATCGCGCAAGAACCACATTCTTGAGCATCTTCATGGCATCAGAAATAACAGAGACGTACTCCTGGGCACCTAAAACCTTCCCATCCCCAAATTCACCATAATCCTGCCTGTCACTGGACCCCCGCAGGGAGGCAAAGCGGTGCAGAGGGGGCTGCTCGAGGTCCAGAGAAGGACTGAAGGGATCTGTGGACTCGGTGGAAGACATTGACGATTCAATCAGCTTATCTTTTGGAAGGCAGTCGTCATAGAAACCAAGGACCAAGGTGTTGGGGCGCATCCCACCTGGAAGAACAGGAGCAACAAGGAGAAACTAAACAATCAAACTGACTGGAAAAAAGGCATCATAATTATTCATCACGACACAATGTGAAACTAAGTCAGTCAGCAACTTTAAACTCACACACGACACAAACATGGTGTGCAGCTGCAGCTACACACGGCGACACTGGCAGCAGTACTGACCAAGTCCTGAGATGAAGAGTAGATGCTGGACGCCATGACGGACAGAATCTGCCAGAGTCAGGTTGACAAAAGCTTTGATGTTCAGATGGTCTACCAGGGACAGCCATGAGTCATACTGAGCCTGCAAGGGGTCAGATGGTAAAGTGCCTAAATGAGAGAAAAACACACCAAAGAATGGACATGTGAGAATCAGGTACGATAGTCAGGACAAGAAAGGACAAGCTTTGTGCAAGTTTTAGTAACTTAATTATAAAACAACTTAAAGAGCATAAAGAGTTACACATTTTGCTCGATATATTGACACCAACATTGACATCAGCTGATGTTAAGACGTTTTTATTTGACTGTGTAAGTCAAATAAAAGAAAATGGGCCGATAATAACATGTTTATTTCCACCTTGTTGATGTTTGTTTCTGATGCAGTGCAGGATTGTGGGGGAGTTTAACTGAAGCAGAGCAGAAGTGTAGTGAAATATATATTAGCAAATATCAATTATCAGCCAAAATAGCAATATCAAAACTGGATATCCATATCGGCCCAAATCTTCTTTGCTAATTTTGGACGTCATGGGAATGATTAAAAAAGAAAAAAAACAAACAAACAAACTTGTGAATTCAAGTAACTCACCAAATGAATATCTTAAAAGAAATTCAACTCATTAACTAAAGATTGTGTTTTATCTTACACATATATTTTTATAAGGTCAAAAAGTTTTAACACCTTCCAATAGCGATTATAACAAGCTTCATTACAGTTTAATAGATAGTTTTAATTACCTGAAATCTTGACTAGAGGCCAAACCCTATTAAATAAGAGATGGTAATAAATCACTAAAAAAGCTTTTGTTTTTGTCTTTCTAAAGACACTGCTAACAGGTCAGTTCAGGATGTTCAGTTTTTCAGGGCTTCCCTATCAGGGAGCTTGATTACTGTCTTTTACTCTTCTCAGGTTTTCCTGTCTTTTTAACAAAACTTTGTAGTTTTGTTAACGCAGATCAATACCACCTCAAAAAAGGGGGAGTAGATACTTAAGCTAGGCGCTGTGCATATCTTTAGAGTGTCCCTTGCACCATCTTAATGCTGTTAGGGTTTGACATTGTGCCACAAAACAGGAAAATAGCTGCAAATGTCGGGATTTCCTGAAACTTTACAAGCCCCTCTTCCCTTTTCGCCACAACTGATTGCCAATCAGAAGGGAGAAGAACCAAGTACAACTGTAATCACAACACAAACGACATAACGGGCTCATGGAGTAGATGACCTTCAGTAGATGTTATGTCCTCTTTTTTTTTTTAAATGTTGAGGTTACATCCTCTTTTTTGTTTGCAAAATTGTGCATTTGCAGTGCTTTTAGCAGAGAAGTGCTTTTTTCCACTCCACATTAGCAATTGATTGCCTTCCATTTGCATGTTTTGCTTACTTTGCAACTAGATATTTTTACAGAAGGATAACCAGTTAATCTTACATACATACGTGCTTATTTATTAAAGGTAAAGGTAATTTTATTTATATAGCACATTCTCAGCAACAAGGCAATACAAGGTGCTTTACAGGAATTAAAACGAAATACAAACAAAATAAATCAAGGGAAAGAGCAAAAAAAGAAACAGAATCTAATGTTGATCTAAAGTATGTAAACTAAGTGCTCGGGTTGCTAAGTATGCTCTGATCTAATTCCATTTTTGGATTGGAAGAACAGGAGTCTAAAAGGTAGTCTCGATCCAAAAGTGTCTCTGCATCTAAACAGTGAGTACTTTACAGTTTCTGAAAAAATAAGCTAAAGAGTGACTAACCTAATTCCTTTTCTGGGTTAAAAGTGAGTACTCCACAGTTTCTAAATAACTGATGATAATCTAAAGATGAGTCGCTAAATTCTAAGTCTGTTCTAAGTCCTTTTCTGGGTTAAAAGTGAGTAGTCATAGTTTCTAACAAGTAGTACTATGAAAAATAACTAAGTAGTGACTGCTAAGTATTTCTGGATTCCAGTTGGTTGTAATTCTAATTCATTTTCTGGGCTGTAGCAGTATGAGACTCTGCATAAAAATGATCTAGGAAGTGTAATGTTGATCTAAATTGTGCATACTCCACAATTTCTGACATTACTAATAAACTAAAATAATCTATTAGACTTTAAAAAAACAGATGGGTAAAACAAAATGTTTCCAGATCTGAATAAAATATAGATTTCTGTTGTGTATAACCAAATAAACCCAAAGGTACCTGAATACGAAGTGAAAAACTCCATAGCTGACATAAAAAATGAGGCAGAGGGAGACAGAGATGTGAGACAAGATGCTGAAAGGTGGGAGTGAGGGAAGAAAGAGATAAAGATCCAACTCCAGATGACAGCGCAGACAGAATGTTGGACAGAGCAAAGATGCAGAGAGACACAACAGGGAGGTGGGTAATTTATCACTCCCAAAAAAGCAACTGTAGGTGCTTGGGAAAATTTCAAAGTCAGTGTCTTTGGGGCTTTTCGTGTCATTGTTACAAATTATAGGTAAGTACTCTTCTCAGGTTTACAGCAAATAGTTGCTAGACAAACTGAATATACAGTAACATTTTCCAGGAGTGTAATGAGAATGTCGAAACAAGAAATTCCTCTGACCTGTTATTGCCTAAATTAACGGATTCATCAGAAGTGGTTCATCAGAACCAGACAAGGGCTCTTTTGTAGCAAATGAACATTTTGAAACATTTGAACATTTTCCCACTAACCAATACTTAAGAGAATTCAGACTGAGAAGACTTTATTAAGAGCAGCTTCCTTCTTCTCCTCTGCAGAGAAAAAATTCTTCTCTCGTTATTGCCTACATGAATGGATTCTTTGTATAAAGACCAAGTGGTTCATCAGAACCAGACAAGGGCTCTTTTGAGGCTAGTAAACATTTTTTTTCCAGCTGTCCAACACTTAAGAGAATTCAGATTGAGAAGATTTCATTCAGAGCTGCTTCCGTCTTCCCCTCTGCTCTACCCACAAACCCCTTACATGTTCTCCAAAGACAAAGGAAAGGTCCAACAATGACCCTGCTACTTGAAATAATTCAGAACACTGCCGTCATGTCAGAGAAAACTGATTCTCCTGTGGTTCTCCAGTATATACGGCTTTCACAATAAGACAGTACAGGGTCAGTCAATGTCATGAAGAAGCAGCAACTATTCTGTTCAATGGTGTGTGATGAAAGGTGTGAAACTCTGCAGTCCTTTCATTCAGACATGCCACACAAACCTTGAAGATGACCTATTATGCTTCCTTGAACAGGGTAGGTAGGTCTTTGTGCTATGTAAACCATGTTCATTACATTTTCTGCATAAATTCACTTTTAGATAATGAGATTTCAGTCTCAGTTTTGCCCATTTTGAACTCCCGTCAGAATGAGCTGTTTTAGAATCTCTTGTCACTTTAAATCCAAATAAGCTGTTGCTGACCACTCCCCTGATGTACAGTTATACATCTGTACATCTTTGAAAAGCATTAGAAGAGCTTCCATCACAACCAACAAGAATGGAGCAAGAGGTTTGTGGATAATGAGTCAACAACAAAACAGTTGTCTTTTCCAGCAGCCATTGTACAAGGCATACAGCAGTAAAATCAGTTGATCAAACTTGCAGGAGTTCTACTTGGGTTGCTAGGTGACGGGCTGGGCTTTGCTGGGGTTGTTAGGTTCTTCTTCTGTTAGGTTGCTAAGTGAGGAGCAGTGTCTGCTCATTAGTGACGTTACATTTGAGGATTTTTTGAAACGGACACCAAAAATGATCAACTTACTGCTAAAAACCAGCTGGATGTTTTTTTTTAAGAACCTGGGTTGGTTTGACAAGCAGTAGTAACCAAAGTGGAAGTTCAATGACACACGAAATGTGAATTTTACATAATATGTAAAATTATATTTTACATATGTAAAATTATATTTTACATAATAGGGAATTTTACATAATATGTAAAATTCACATATGTAAAATTCATACATATGAATGTCCCCTTTAAACAGTGTTCACTTTAAGAATGCTTTTCTCAGAGCAGAAAGTAAAGTAGCTGGCGTATTTTCTTACTGAGGTCTCCTAGCTGGACATGTCCCAGCACATAGAGGCCACTCTTCTTGATGTCATTGATAAAAGTGATGAGGCCCACGCTGCTGCGAGGGTTGGAAACCATGAGGAGGATCTGAGGTCTCCAGAACTTGATGTGGTCTTTCCTGACATCTAGCATCAGAAGGTATTTCCGTACCTATAGCAGGAAAAAATGGGTTAGAAAATGATTTTATCTCAACCAGCGTAAACGTAAATGCTTAAATAACTTAAGTGATTTCTATCAAGGAGTTAATAGGCATGTGGGGCATTGACAAGCCAAGCACATATCATTGTATAACTAATGATAGATAACCAGTGACTGATTTGTCAGCCATACACAAACCATTATTTTTATCTTTCATTTGAAGATCTACCTAATGTATTGCATATCTACTCTGTCTTGTATTTGTATTTGGTGTAAACATTTTACATGTGAGTCAGAGCCCTGGGGGAAGAGATACAAGTCTCTTTTAACCTTTTATGAAGACTAAATTTATAATAAAAAAAAACACAGGTCCAGTTCAACATAAATTTGAAATAGCTGGAAGTTCAAAATGCAGTAAAGTGGTCCAGTTAGTCAAAAAACAAAACATAACAAAACAAAAAAAATGTTAATTTGTCACATCAGAAATTTTAACATATTACCCATTAAAACAAAATGCCATGCAAGTATACATTTCTGAACACACCCAAGACCCCAAAAAACAACAACAAAAACTGAAATATAAAAATTTACTGTACATAACTTTATCACTAGGCTTTTAGTCTTAAGAAAATTAAAGATGTCAAAAAGTTCAGACTAATCCAGAAATGGAAAACTCTGATCAGTAGAATCAATGAACTATTTAGGAACCATATCCATGTGGGATTAAACAATAAAACCAAACTCTAAAATGAATTTAAGCCAATCTTGGGAAGCCTGTTGCTTTATTGAAGGTGCATTATAAAAGTGTGAATCTGGAAGAAAAGTAGAGCTGAATGATAATTTGATCCTACTGGGGACTTCTGACCTTTTTGAGTGCTGCCAATAAAACCTGAAGTTACTGGAAAGTTGTGGAGAGTTCATTTCTCAGAAGAAACCAGCAAAGAGGTGATGTGAACAAAGACAATTTGGGTTGAGTCATCCAGTTATCTCACATTTAGATGAGTGGGACAGGGGCATGTCCTCAAGTGCTTTCCTCCAACTAAAGAACTTGCACTTTTTTGGCCAGAGGAATCCTCTACACAGGAAGAACACCACGTGAAAGGGTAAAAACACTCGAAAATGATTTTCTTATAAAAACACATTCAGGGTATGTTTTATTGGCTTGTGGTGGTGCTGGGTTTTCGATTTAGGATTCGGCCTGAAAAAATAGACAAGAAATCATTCTGATAATGTCTAAGCAATGCAAGTTCAGCTCAATCTCCTGAAACTGCAAGTTAATGTGTGTCCGCGTGACTATCAATCAAAAACCAAGATACAAACACCATTATTACCGTCATAATCTCCCCAACTGTAAAAGACAAAAAGACAAGGTCCCAGCAGCAAAGTCTGACTGCCTCCACTCAGCTAATCATCTGTCTCCCTTTATCTCTGTTTCCCTGTCTTCTCATCCATCAGACTATCATCATTTTACTGCTGCTTCTATCTCATCCATCACTTAGTTTTTCAATCATTCATTCCCTGCTTATATTCTGCTCCCACCTTCTCTCCCTGTGATACAATCAGCACTTCTTGCCTCCGTTTTGTCTTTTTATTCCCTCCTAAAAACAGCTGTCGACCGCCTACTATCTAGTTGCCTTTCTTTGTTGTTATGTGCTAATGTGCTTTTCATCCCCGTCTCAATGTCACACCGCTGGCAGTCCGATACACCGGCTACTGCTGGAGGGTGCAACTGTATGCATGATGCATGTGGGACAGTATACATGCACAGATGGGGTCTTTAGCTCAGCCTATCATGTGTATTATTTTTATCAAAGTGGGCTTCTTGCTAGAGGCATGTTTAGAACCCACTTCCACTGAATGATGAGAAGTGGGGGCGGTGAAATGAGAAGGCCCATTTGTAAAATGAATATAAGAAGATGTTAAGATGTAGATTTAAAGTTCATAGAAATGATTAATTACCTAATAAACACATTAAACCCAATACAGGAGCCATATTTACGTTGTGTACTCAGGGTGCGAAATGAATGCCACATAATGTAGCTTATCTCAACATGCCTTAACTCAGTTAATAACTGCCATTTGTTACTGTCTATGGATTGAGACCAACATTGACCATAAAACTGGTGTCTTTTATTACCGAGGTTCTGGTCCAGTGGCACCAGAATATGAAGGGGTGGTCTGTACTTCAAAAGTAATGTCAAGTTTCCACTTATAAGGATCACTTTCTTCAACAACCCGTAGAGTAAAATGTTGCCATCCCTCTTTACAAAAGTTTATTATTTTTGAAGCGTAATAGAAATAAAATTGTTGTTCTTATGCTGACGGAGGACTTACTAACCACTTTTCTCCACTCCCTTGTCATTACTGTCTTTTCTTTCTATTTGTGCTGCTGTAATTATTTTCAAATTTCCCCTATTAGAAATGAGAATAAAAAGACTTCTGGACCCATGATGTCTGTTTGTGTTTATCTCATGTCTGAGCTGGTCAAGGAGGTGGGTTGCTATGCTAACAGATGTCCTGTTAAAGGTTTCTTCTTGCTTAGAGGTAGTTGTTCTCCAGTCTAGTTTGATGAAAATTAAACTGCATGGAAGAATGAGTCGAAGCAATCAAACCTTCAAAAACTTAACTGTTTTACAAGCTTTTAAAGCTGGATATATTGCACCTGTACTGAATTATCTGGAGTGAATTCGATTCTATATTTTAATATGAAGGAGATCTGTGCAATGGATTAAGATTAAAACATGACTGCACTTTAATTAATTTATTTCTCTCCGTCTATATCTGATAATGATTTTGAGGAATTGAACATATAGCCATCTATTAAATTTGTACTGCTGAACAAAGTTTGTTGTTGGAGCTACTGTGTCAAGAAGAAGAAAAACCATAGGAGGGAGGGGTTGTGAGAAGTACAGAAAAATAAAATTGTATTAAGAAAAGCACAATAACTTAAGTAACTGTAATAATGTTCTGTCTCTTGACAAGCTGCTGGAAAACCCAGCCAACATCCCCCTCCCTGCCTGTAACCCCCAGCCTGCAGCATTGGCAACGGCTCCCCTCGGCTGCCGGCCCTTCTGACAACATTGGCCCCTCTTCTTGAAAACAGGCAACAGAGGACACAGCGCGCTGAATGATGGAGAGCGTGTGTTTGTGCCATAAATGTAGAGCGCTTTACTGAGGGAATAGATGCAGATGTGCGTGTTTGTGTGCTTTTCTGTCTGGTAAGCCTGATATAAACTTGATAGATGCCGGCTGTAGGAATGACAAGCCTTAATGTGTATGGTTGAGAAAAATAAAAAAAGCAGAGGGAGAACGCGTGTGTGTACTTCTGCTAAATGTAAAACGATTGGGAGGGGCAGTGGAGAGTGAGACTGCGTGTGTGTGTGGGTGCCTGTGTGTGTGCGTGTGTGTGTGTACACGGGCATCTATAAAACTGATAGAACGATTGCTTGGCAGAGGTACAGGATCGTGTAAAGCGGAGGGGATGAGATTTTAGTTGCTATAGAAATGACAAGCAGTATTGAGAGTGTGTCTGTGTGTGTGTTTGTCAGACCTGGTGGAAAATGAGAGCCTGGCTGATGTATCCCCAGCTGGACGTGGGGCTGAGGTAGTGAATCAGCAGGAGGAGGAGCAGCATGAAGGCAATGCTAGCTGAGGCGTAGATAGCGTTGATGAGGAACATCATGACGGCACAACCGATGATGCCCAGTATGCAGGTATGCCAGGTGAAGTAACGAAACGTGGGCCTGAGAGGGAAATAAAAGGGATGGAGGTAAATCTCAAAGTAGAAGTTGCAGAAAATTGAAACTGAATAAACAGGAGGATAGAAATGCCGGCCTGTGATATTTGAAAATATCGCCGTGAAAAAGAGCACAGTGGGAAAAAAAATAAACAAAACAAAAATATTCCATTTTAGAGACTGTTTTCAATACAAAATACCCCAGAGGATATTTATGTCTCTGGTCTCCAATTTAGTTGAAGTGTTTTCATTTTGAAATTAATTATTTGATAAGTATGTTTTGGATGAAATTTCTGTAAATCATCTGTTTTTGTTTCAGACACAGGAATAAGAAGTGAACTAGAACTTGTTGGTCACATCACTTTCCAGCTAATACACTTTATACACTTTAATATGCTCCTCTTAGTAAATGAGATTAAATTACAAGAACAAACTTTTGTCCTTGTACTTTAGATAGTAATTACTCAAAAAAATCATTTTAATTAAATAAAGTAGACGTTTCATGGGACATCTTAAATAGAGATGCACCGAAAAGGGGCCAATTTATAGCACGGCCTGTGCTGTTGGGTGAAAGAGCTGTTGGAAAATGACTGACATCTTTTGGATGGAGTTGTTTAATTTCTAAATATTTTTGTAGATATGCATCATGATGCACATTAAAGCCAAGTTTAATGTGTAGGTTATTTAAGAGAGTTGGTAGCTGGATGTAGACATTATGGAAATCAGTGGGGAGCTTTTTATTGCTGGGGAAAGACTTTGACATCTGTTGAGCAAGAGCATTCAGACTGTCAATATTTAGTCACATTCTATTACAAGTTTCTAAACTTGGAAATATAGCTTGATTTTTGTTATTATTATTATTATTATCATCATTTTATTTATTTTTTAACTCTCCTAAACATTAGACACAACACAATGGAACAAAAATCTATCAGAAAAGGAACTTCATAGTTTACCCTATAGAAGGGTTGTTGTATCATTTACCATTAATAAATTTGTATTTTACATTTAGAAAACTTTTACCCATGCAGCATACCATTAGGGAAACATGAAATTGCAATTTTGTTTAATATAACAATGAAATGGCCCACATCAGCTTCACTACTCTTCTCCACATCACAGCAAGACCCCACAATTCTCCCTAAGCTTTATGATCTCTGTCGGTAAGAGGTTATTTTTCTTTTTTATTGACTTAGGATCAAAACAAGTCTGGCATTAATGCGAAGACAAGATCAATTAAACCCAAAGGGAGGCAGAAAATTAGCCACAACTTAAAAAGCTACAACTTGCTGTTGTAGCTTTCTTTGTGTGCACAAATCTATAATTAGGAAAACAAAGATCTGTTTATCTCACATTCTAGGAACTAGATAGAGGTGTGAAATACACATTGGATAGAAACTGAAAATTTTCACTGGATCATGTAATTGACCCCAATTTTCCTGCAGCACCTGAAGGCGTGTAGAAGAACAGCCGTAAAGATGGAAAGAGCTTTAATTACACACCTCAACATGGTGGGTGCTTCCTCCATAGATCAATACACATTTTTGACTAAGAGGCAAAAATGAACAATCAAACATGAAACTGAAGCAATGCGTAGGTCTAAGCAGAGAAGAGAGAACTGAGAACACAAAGATGTTAAAATAGTTGGAGCATGAGGTAGAATGATAGAAGAGACCAATGAAAACCTGGGTGGATCTAAATTCATAAACCTGAAAATGGATATTTTGAAAGCTCACAGATGGTGAAAGCTGATTTCTTGTAATGGGCTTGAAACAAACTCCCTCTGTGAAACAGACAGTAATTGTACCCTGACGTCATCATATGCCAGGCAAGTCCAGATTAAAATATCGGAACAAATACTGAAAAAGTACTTTATGGAAAATTCAGTATTGTATCCAGAAAACCTTATATGACAGACACAAATTATAATAAAGTGTTGGCTTAAAGTTGATAAGATTAATGAGAAAAGATGTTCCTCTCTTATGATAAAAAAAAAAAAATAATAATAAAAAAATAAAAAAACATAGGAGAGTCTGCTTGCCTTTTAAGTCATGCTTCAATTGACCAATAAAGTTCAGTGATCACAGAAGGTCATTCAAGGACATTGTAGTTAAAACAGCCTCAACTGAGATATCCAATGGCAGATGAGGCTGTAACATCGGGTTATTGTCCAACATCTTGTAAACAACATTCAGCCACAACTGTTAATTAATCAAAGATGAATTACATTTACTGACAGATTCGGTGGGTGACAAATGAGACCAAAATAAAATTTGTTTACTTGATCAATCATCCACACCCCTCCTTATGAGGTGAAAGCTGATGAATTTTATTCAATAGTCTGATTTGTGAATCAATAGCACAAAACTGGCATTTCCTTTAGGCTCAGTTGTATTTGGTGTTTAGCAAAAATTAAGGACTTCATCAACAGTAAATCAAAATGTTAAGGATTGGGGAAAAAATAGCCAATAGCAAATAAGTGCTGCTTTTTGCTCATGGCCTAATTGTCCTGAAGACAATTTGGTCATACAGTATGCATTTCATTAAATAGCCTAAATGGGACATCAGCTGTACATTAACCTTTGTGAGATGACAGCAATGGACAATTGCAATATTGGAAAAAGTTCAGCAAAGAAAAAGTTCTCTCTACCTACATAGTGTTTCTTATTTAACATTCAATAAAAATTTTAAACAATGATGATTGTTTAAAATCATAATTTGGAATTTCATGCTTTCTGAATCTGAAACACTGGGATAATGAAGACATTATCCCAGTGTTTCCATTAACACTGTATCTGAAAAACTATTATATTACTATTGTATCAAGGAAAACTTTATACAGGGATCCACTTTGGTAAAGATTTTAGCCCATCCTTGTTTGTTCTGGCTGTTGAACAACAGTCTTGAAACTTTACTTTTATTTCCCCTTGACTTGATCACTTAACACAAGCGTTGGCCACCATTTTCCAATCTCCCCCTACCCATCCCATCTCAGAGTGGAATTAATTACAGTAAAAGCCTGCCCACCTGGTAAACCATCCCCCACTCATCCTTTTAGTCTCTGCAGGAACTGTTGCTGCTGATCAGAAGGGCTCCACTTAGCCACCTCCCCATCTCCCATCTTGCTTGCTCTCCCGCGACTGATGTCACTTAGCTGACACAGCAAAATCACCCTAGACGAAAAAACTTGCCACAGATCAAGTACTTGGAGATATAAAAATGAGGAGCAGCTAAGATGGAGAGTGGAGAGCTAGCTTGCAGCCAAAAAAAATACGTCATATCAGAAGGAAAAGTGGGGACAGACGCACATCCAGAGGAAGACTGCCAGGAGATGCCACATTCTATAAGTGGGAGGTCTGAGTGTGTGAGACATTACGTCAGGCTGCCTCTAACATTAGAGAGGGTCCAGCTTAGACCGATTTGACCTTAAGAAATCTCTACTTAATTGATATTAGATCAATGTGGTAAATGACAACTATTTCTCCTCATTAGGGCTGTATGAAGGAGAGTGTGACTTAAAGTTGGAGTTTACTTTCAAGTTTCGATGGAGCAAAAGTAAAGATTCTCTCAAATGTTGTATTTAAAGTGCCTGGAGAAATTTAGCTAAGATTTCTGGTTGTGAACCTATTAATGACTAAATTTCAGAGTGCTTTTCTCACTCACATTTTAATACAACTTATTAAAATGTAGCCTCAAGATTCATGAACCGTCAAGCACCCAAAACTGGAAAAAAAAATAAATAATATATATATATATATATATATATATATATATATATATATATATATATATATATATATATATCAAAGGAAGCAGTTTAATGGTCATTCTGAAATTTCAAGTATGGTATTGATCCCGGAGCCAGAAAAGAGAAAAAAAAATTTAATCAGTGACAATTGATGAAAGAAAAATTAAAAAGCTGTTTCACCTCAAAAATGTGGGTATTTCAGATTTTATAAAGTCGCATTTTGTTGAGACTGAAAGTATTTTGAGATGAGTGAAATAATTTCTGCTGCCATTAGCTTTAAAACTAATTTCCCTTTAATCAGGATGAATGTTGTCCAGTTTAAATGTAAAGGTGTTGGATTTTGAGTAGTCAGTTTGAAATAAAATAAGAAGAAACAAGAATACCAACTGAAGTCAGAGCTAGGACTAGTATCTCTGTCACAGACGTTAGTCAAATCCAAATTTCAACTTCTAATATTGCTGCACTACATAGAAAACAAAGTGTGTCCAAATTCAGGGGTTGCATACTTCAAAGGCCAGTTACATCACATCAACGCAATAAACACTGTCTAAATCTGAAGATGAATACAAATGCGATTCAAATCTAAGATTAATATCTAGCGGTACAAAGAAGTTGTGTTGTTTGGCTTTTGTCATTGATGTAGATATGTTTTAATACAATTTTTAATAAGTAAAACAAACTGAAAGCCAGACAACACATAAATAAAATTAAAAACAACAAAGAAAAAACTGGGGATTGCCAGCAGGTGTATTTTTCTGGTCTGACTATGTAAAGCTACATAAAGAACATCTATTCTCAATTTGTAAAGTCAGACAATTCTATTTGTCTGTCTCAAGGTCATAGCATTTGTTTTTATTTTATTATTGTTTTTTTGGCTTGAGCAAATATCCTCTGACACTTGTGTATTAAATCTTGGCCAGTGACTGTATAATATAGTGTGTATTTGTGTTTTTCATAGTGAATGTTCGAGTGGGTTTGAATTTGTAGTCCAAGTGGCCACAGAAGCAGGACATAAAGCAGCCTCTGAGCAACACTTCCTGTAGCTGGAAGCACCAGTGATAAAGATGCAGCCAATGCCAGTCACTGTACACAAGATACACTCACAAAAGATAAAAATACAAACATTCTTAAGAAGGTTCAACCACACACTTCTCGGAAAAAAGAAAATTTGACTATGATGACATACAAAACACTCTCCAAAGTTATCGCTCTCTTGTTGGAAACACATATACACACAGACACACTTAACAAGCAGGCATCTTTTCCGCTACATCATAATTTCAGCCCCTTCCCTCCCCTACACAGCAGCAAATTCAAGGGAAAGGGAAATATTTCTGCTAAATTAGTTATGCTAATTACAGAGCAGCTCTCAGGGGGAGAGAAAGCGCTAAATGGCTTTTAATTCTTTTCGCCTGGAAAGAGATGTGGGAAAGCGCCAGACAGAGAACAGAGAGAAAAGAGCACACACCAAAAATGTGAGGAGAAAAAAGAAAAATTAAACCAATAAACACAAACAACTGGCATTAAAATTAGTCTGGTGGCACAGCAACAGTGAACTAACTGAATTAACAACTCAGGGGAGAAGGCCCAAAATAGGCAAGCGTCCAGACAACAAGTCTTCTTATCGGCTCTGGGAGCCCCGGGGCCCCTGGCCAACAGGGAGGGGACAGTAAAAAAAGTTAGAGAGCTAACTTTGTGTCAGGCTTTGCCAGCGGTCACATACTGATAATGAGGCCTGAGCCGATAGTACATAGTTCTGTACATCCAAAGCACCAAAGCAAATGATGGCTTTATTTTCTCATACTGACTTAGAAGTGTTTTACTGTTGGAGAAAACTATTCTTTCCTGGCAGTCTGGTTCTGATCGTTTGTGAAAATGGAAGTTACTGTAACTTTGCAGACTAAAGTAAAATCTTTTAACTTCCCAGAAAAACTAATTACCCACGAACATTTCAGGTGCAAATGCATGGCTGTTTGTTTTTCATAAAGATGGGTAGAAAACAGGGAATATTTTCTCTTCAATACAGAATAAACAACTCATTTCAAGACAGTATGAGGATAGGATTTGAAGAGATAAGCTTGTATGCCGCAGTTCTTACACTAATACTGAGTTGATCTTAATGAAAGAACAATATTGAGAATGTCATTTTTGGGGTTTACAAAGAAAAACATTGCAGAAATCTGAAACAGTATTTTAAAAAGTGTAATGTTTACGTAAAAGCAGTCGAGATACATGCACCAATAGAAAACTCAGAATCAGAATACCTAATACTGAGCCAGTAGCAGTATCCTCACTTACAACAAAGATGAATGCACATTAAAAATACCTTAAATACTGAACTGCAGAGCTATAAAAAAAGAGTAAATGGCAAATTGAGTTAATATATAGTACTTTTTAAGTCCTACCGACTACTTAAATAGATTTACACCACAGCAACATTCATCCTCAATAACTCACACGCACTAGTGTTGTAACCTTGAGAGAGAAAGCAGACCAATATTAAAAATGCTATTTACTTTTTGCTCTTTTTGCAGTGTAGCTTGCTCCTAAAATGATCACTGATTTTGTTCCAAAATAAAGTGTACTTCTTCATTAATATTCAATCAATTCTTAGTAGATCATTAAGTGTGAATACATAGATAAGGGGTGTAGTTTGACTAACTGTACAAACAACAGTTAGTAATAAATGTCCTTTTGTCACTACCTTTACAGATTCAGACCTGAAATGTTACTTGGGGCACCTCTGGTGGCCCTAATTCTGGCCTCCAAGTGCTGCTTCTTTTAAACAGTGTTTTGATCTTTAGTTTTGCATTATTCATGATGTTTATGGAGTGTTGTATGAATTTATGATTCATACAAGAAAGCATGTTCTATCAGAACATAAAGGAAGATGGAAAGAAAGTGTCAAACACAAACACATTTTAAAATGGCATAAAATTGGTAACCAGTTAAAATATTATTTGGCTTCTATGGGGAATGTCATGAATAAAATGCTAAGTTTAGCAGTCAGAACAGATTACTTGACACAGATGATCAAGCATCAAGTATACTTAATGTATCAAGTATCATCTTTTGTCAGACTGTACTGACAAGTACAAGTCAGTACAGCCTCTCTCTTGTTGTGAAAAGCATTGTTAAAAGAGAAAAAAAAAGATTAACAAAATACAATCCAGTTTACACTACTGTTTTACAACCAGCACATACCAAAATAGGCCATGATTTTTAAAAACTTGTGATAAACACAACTTCGACATTAGGGACTAAAGCATGAATGTGAATGAATAGGATTCTTTTTGAGCAAAGAAAGGGAGATAGCTGTTTGAATCCTAGACGACGATGAGCAAAAATCCATGTATAATGAGTTTCAAAAGACAGACCAGTGACTCCTGTTCTGATATTACCAGACGGGGAAATCTGACAATGAGAATAATTAGGCTCATGAACCATCCATTACATATGACCAGATTTATAGGTCATTTCTTTGTTCAATGACAGTCATTCTGGCATGTTATTTTGTTAGTGTGAGGACTGAAACCATTGTTATTAGGGCATCCGTGCGTATTCAATGCTCCAGCCCTGCTTCACTGCTTCAGGTATACATCAGAATAAGGCATTTACTGAACTGTCAGCCTAGTTCATTCATGCAGAACCGGCATGGCTGTACTTTCACTAATCCAATAAAAAATTTTGACAATGCACCTGAACTGCCATTTCATCATGAAATAATTCAAAAGAGCCAGACAAAATTGGTTCTGCTGCATTACACCACTGGATGCTCCTACAGTTGTGCAAAATAAATATGACCATCTTTAGTATGCAGGCACACAGACACACAACCAGTAAAGAACAGTTGAAGACAAAAATCACAAAAATCTATTTTTTCATGTTCAACATCATTTAAAGAAATATCTTCGGAAGTTATTCAATTATTTTAGCATTTGCTATTGAAACCTACAACCAGACAGACAGTTTTTTAAATAGCGTTTAAGAAAATAGACACTGTAGGAGAAATTGATTAGCAGTTTTGGACCACACTTCTGAAAGGGATATT
Organism: Poeciliopsis gracilis; assembly: GCA_911649635.1. NCBI lineage: Eukaryota > Metazoa > Chordata > Actinopteri > Cyprinodontiformes > Poeciliidae > Poeciliopsis > Poeciliopsis gracilis. The sequence continues at coordinate 2,699,707 of CAJVRI010000884.1, read as the reverse complement.
TGCAATAACTACGGTAATCAAGTGATGAGCTTCTTTATATTTGCCAAGTGGAAATTTTTACTTTAGAAAAACCAGAACATACCCACCAAAAATAATTCTTATGTCTAAGCTTATGGGGATATTTGGCATCCTTTTTTATCAGAAGTTAATTAAGCCAGGAGGTGACACTGGAAACATCTTACAGGTGATTCTTTCCCTTCAGGTAAGTTATTAAATTCCTAATCTTCTCTACTTGGATTCAAATGATTGGTTGGTGATCAAAATTGAAACATTACCCTTTGCATTAATGTAGACTTAAAAATTATAATTTTAAACAGACATATTTAAAAATGTATGCATAATATATAATTTTATGTGACTGAGGTCTAATGGAAACACTAAAATTGTGTTTTCTCTGATATTAACTGAATATCTTAAAAAGTTTTGAGCATTTGCAATGGAAACACATCTACTGTAGACAGTGATAATATAAAAGGTTTTGATCTTTTCTCCTGATATAATGAAACTGAACACAATAATGAGAGAAGTAAAAAATCTTGAAAACTACAGCTACATATAGATAGAGCTCCAGACCAGATGGGCCAACATGAACACCATGATGGTGACCCCACTTTTGCTGAATAATTCACAATCAATTTGTGATCAGATGATAACTGGTTGGGAAGATCATAATGTCATAATATCAAGGCTCTGTTGGAGGGCCTTCCAGCTACACATGGTGACATATTACTGCACATTGAATCAATATGCTTTATATAACTTTTTGGATAAAACCTACTGGTTTATAAAATAACACTAAGTGGATGCTTGGCCTCACATTTTTTAACAGTCATCACTTAGAAGCTGAGTCATCTGAAAAATTTCACTGATATGGATAGCTCTTTCAGTTTATTAAAAGCTTTTGTGAAACATTTAGTAATATAATGTGCTCATTTTAAAGTTCTATATAAAACGTACATGTGAAAATACATAAACAGAATCAATGAATGCATGTTGTAATACTGTTTTCTATCTGGATAAATTATTATTAATGTGAAGAATAATCACTATTTGATCAGAAAATCTCTTCAAAGGTATAAATAATATTTGATAATCACTATTATTGAGTGTGATTCATGTAGCTTGTTGCTATCTAAATGTTTGTATTTAACAAGTAGTCCTTCGTATTGTTTAGGATCCATTAAGCATCTCCCTATTTCAAGAAGATCATTTGAGCTGAAGTCTGCTGATGTATCTGCGATAACAGAAGCTTAAGTGTCGTTAACATGCACTTCAACTCATTTCTGAGTATTGCCACAGAACAATATCAAACTCTTAAACCAGCACTGGATGCAATCTGTCAGTACAATAAAGCAACATGTGATGTTTATACTATTTCATTCCTCCATTGCAAATAAAACTCAAGTGGTTTAAATATTTCCTGCAAGAAGAAGCCGCCTCTGGATAAACAGTATGCTTACTGAATTGAGGAGGATATTTTCTACAAAACATCAGCTGCTGACAGGGAGATGTGAAATGACTCATAAAAAGGTATGTGGTGATTCAAATTCCAAACTCTGGCTGTGCCATGATATCATCCAGTCACATAAACCTCCACCATGTCCACAGGTAATTTGAGTGATGCAAGAGAATATTATCAGCGAGCTCTTATAAATCAGGATCACTGCAAGTGACCAAGGAATACGAATTCACTTGTACACACAAACACTCTAAATTTTAATCTCTAAGCATCACTACGCATCGTTACCCCCACATCTAGCTCAGGCCTCACCCTCAGTCGGTTTATTGTTAGTCCCTGTTCTCCACGAGGCTGTAAGCACTGGCCAGTTTTATGTTTTTTAATTAGTACACCATCACTATAGCAGCATTGCGCAGGCAAATCAGCTCTTCTATACAGATATAAAATGTCAGAGAATAAGACAAAAAAAAAAACGACAACAAAAAAAATTAACAAATTGGGGTGTGTGTCTGTTCTGTATGGGTACCTGAAATTAGGTGCAGAGGCCCATTCCAGGGCGAGGCAAGCCAAGTCCACAGCAGCATACACCAGCAGGAAGAAAATGGTCACAATGCTGGCAATGGTGTTGAGCTTTCCTGAAAACAGCACCAGCTACAGTGAAAGGAAGGACAAAACAACATTGAGGGAAAAATCAGGAAGGGAGGATTAACATTCAGAAACAGAAACATCATTTCCAAGTTTAAATAAAATACAAACATTTAGCGTTAAATTTTATGTGAGATTGGAGTGAAAAAGTCATTATGCTAATCCTTTTGAAGGATGTTTAAAAGCATGTTAAAATTTTGCTCTGAATATTTATTGAACTGCTCCATTTTTATTTATTTATTTTTTTTACTTTGACCAAATAAAATAAGAAATGTGCATTTTTTAGCAGTTTTATAAACACATGCTCTCACACAAACAGACCAATTAAATGCAGTGCTTCATTACTAAAAGGGAACACCAAACTAGAGTTACATTCACCAACTATCACTGATGTTCCTCTAAAGTGAAGTTATAAGTGTTGGACCCCAATTCATTTTAGCAAAATATCGATAATCAAATGTGCTTGTAAAAAGCCTTGTGACTGGAAGCAGTTGATTTTTAACTTGAACTCCCCGATCCATCAGTTGCTGGTAAGAAACTTAAAAAGCAAATCTTATTTCAGATCAGTGAACATACTAAACATATGTTCATATTCTATTGGTGAGAACCCACGCATGCACAGGGAGAACATGAAAACTCCATGCAGGAAGACCCAAGGCAGGGAATTGAACCCAAGACCTTCTTGCTGCAAGGTAACTGTTAGAATTATTATGTTTTGTTATCATTCTTACATTTTTAGTTTTACTAGTTTGTTTTTCATTCAGAGATTTAGTATTCACATCCCAGAGAGAAGGAACTTGTTAGACCTTGGAGCTGCAGCTGTAGCTTCTTCTTATCTTGGGATACTCCTTAAACGGCCTGTGTATAGATCTTCCTTTGTCCTACCCCCACATTCTTTTCCTGCTATGCTTTGTAATAAAAGACCAGTTCTGATGCAGAGAGTCAGAACGCATGGCAGAAAACCTTGAAGAAGTGGTCTGCTGTGTCTTCTCCTCTTGCAAAAGACTTGCTTGAAAACTCAAACGTTGTCTGTGGTTCTCTTTTTATGTAGGTTGAGAAAATACTTATCAGCAACAGTTCTACCAACTGCGCCACTGTGCATCCCCAGTATAATTTCATTCAACTTATTTATAAGTTTATTTTCCACTTAGGGGGCTGCACAGTGGCGCAGTTGGTAGAACTGTTGCCTTGCAGCAAGAAGGTCTTGGATTCGATTCCCGATTACTCCGGCTTCCTCCCACAGTCCAAAAACATGACTGTCAGGTTAATTGGTCTTTCCAAATTCTCCCTAGGTGTGAGTGTGTGTGTGCATGGTTGTTTGTCCTGCTTGTTTCTGTGTTGCCCTGCGACAGACTGGTGACCTGGTACATTCAGCTGGATTGAAGTTGTACTCATCAGACGTAAAGTGACACTTCAGACAGAGACTAGACAGAATGGAAACAACCCATGTGTGTTTACGATTACTGACTAACTGGTCAGCTGGATTGAAGTTTTACTCAATCCAGCTGAGTGTATTTTGTCATTTTGTCATCAGACTTTGTGTCTGATGACACAAAGCGACAATTCAGACAGAAACTAGACAGAATGGGAACAGCCCAGAAATCACAAAGGCACAACAGAAATCACAAGGTAGAGTTTTTGATGCAAGTCTAACATTAATATGGATGAGCAAGATGTTTGGAGGAGGCAATGTCAGGCTTTCACAGGAAGTGGACGATACATGAGAACTACGCAATTTTTATCTAATGTGCACAAAATCTTTTTGTTTTGTGGGAGGATGCCGGAGTACCCGGAGAGAACCCACTCATGCTCATGGAGAACATGCAAATCCAGGCCAGGATTCAAACCCAAGACTTTCTTGCTGCAAGGCAACAGTGCTCCAAAATTGTCCTACTGTGCAGGCCTGATGTTTGATTTTTGATATTTTATTCGTGAAATGTATTTTTTATTGACACCTAAGGAGAATTAAGAGACCAGTTGACCGAACAGTCATGACTTCAGACTGTTCGGTCTCCTTTTGTTCACCAAAGAGAACAAAAGGAGACAAAGGAGATGATTGTTGATTTCAGGAGGAACAGGATTAGATCAAACCCAATTTCCATCATGGGAGAAGAATATAAACACCATTCGTGTTCATCTGGACAACAGACTGGACAGTGAAGGAAGCTAAGATCCCTCAAGCTTTGCAACAAGCTGCTACCCCCGTGACCCGAGCCCAGATAAGCTGAAGAAAAAGGATGAATGAAATGGATGGACAGTTGTAATTACGCTCTCTTCCACTTTCTACAAGTTTTTTCACTGTTCACTAACATATCCATCCATATCATGGTGACTAAGATCTCTGGTCATGCTAAAAATCAGGCAGATGTAACATGCTGTCCTTCAAGATAACCGACAACAAGACTTTTTAGCATCACTTCTGAACGCAACTTTCTTCTTTTCAACAACAACCTCCTTAACCGGTGAAGTTTGTTCTTTTAGAACATGAGAGGAAGAAGCCTCTTCCAAAGAAGTCGAAGAAGAAGTTGAACTTTCAAATATCAGTATCTCCATACTCGAACTACTGAATGAAACGCCACTGCAAAATGAACCAGAAGATTGTTCTTGAGTAAGCCTGGAGGAATCCTTCCCTTCAACAGCGGTCTCTTTTGGCAAAGCACAACTTTGCGTCCTCGGTGGGAAAGGCTTGAAAAGATAAGCATCAAACTCATCGTACTCTTCAAAGCACTCGTCCTGAGAGGCAGAATTCTCTTCTGCTCTATCTTTCCCAGCCGGGGAAGGTTTGTAAAGAAACACATTAAAATCATCGATCCGCACGTTCTCAGAGGTAAGATTTTTCTCTGAGCAGTCTTCTGCAGCCGGAGAAGAACTGAAGAGAACAACATCATAATCATTGATGGACTCGTCTGGAGAAGTACTTGTCTCCAACTTTATGCCAGGAAGTATTTTGTTGAAGACTTTCTTTACTCCAGTAGTGATAAGATAACCTGTCGCAAAAGAAAGTGGGAAAAACATTGTGACTAAACTCTCTTCCATATCGAAAGTAGTTGCTTCACTAAACGCTGATTGTAAAAGAGTCGCTTGGAACTGAAAGCTGATGTTTTGAGATCCAAGCCTTTATAGTCTCAGATGTTCTTAGACCTATAACATTTTAGTGTAGCGTGAACTGGGCTTTACTGACACTTCGTGGTTGGTTCGGAGCATGTCCAGTATCACCTTGTATGCATGTCCTGACTCAAAATACTCTCAAATAGCAGTAGTAAGGTTTGGATCACTGAGTACATTCATTCTTAAAAAAAATCAAGTTAAAGCCAGAATAACGTCCGGATCAAAAGTAAAACAACCTGTACTCCGATCAGCGACTTCTTAGGTCTCCCACTGGGACATACCTCTTCCGTTTTCCTTAATGTTGTAGTGATTTTGTACATGTTGCAGTGTTTTTGTACATGTTGCAGTGTTTTCGTTCATGTGGTATTGTTTCCGTTCATGTTGTAGTGTTTCCGTTAATGTAGTTGTTTTTTTATTAATGTTGTAGTGCTTTTGTTATTGGAATTGTGCTTTCAATTTGCTGTATCGCTTTGCACTTCAGGGTCACCATAAAGTTTGCTATGTTTTATATATGTTTTTAACTTATTAATGTAATGTCATTTTAGCTATGTTTAATTTTACATTTGTTAACTGCTGCTAACTGCTGCTAACTGCTACTAACTGCTGTTAACTTCCAATAACTGCTCATTAGGAGCTATTGCTTAATAGTTGTTAGGGGTTTTTTATTTGTATTTTATTTAATGTACATGGGCAGAAGCTGCTGGATTGAAGTTAACCATCAACTCGATTTCCTGTATGTCAGAATAAATACAGTGAACCTGAATGTGTCTGCCGTGATGTCAACCTGCTGGACCTGAGACAAACAAAGAAGGGTTTCCTGTGAAAAAGAAATGTATTTCTAAATAACCCATTTTTAGCCAGAGCAAAATTTCTTGAAAATGCCAAATGTTTGATAGAGTTAAGACTACTTATAATCACCTGGTTACACTTTGGTTAATTTTGGTCATCATGTCAGGCATACATCATGTCAGGAATAACACACTTTTAAAATTCATGTTTTTGGATTTTCCAGGGGGGCGGGCTTGTAAGAACCACAGGGTGCAGTGGCTCCAGTGAGGAACCAACTGATTGAGGCAAAGGTTCACTTTTAATTAAGATGGTATCTAAGCTGCTGCTGGGCTACATGAACTCAGCTATGTTAGCTGTGACAGCTGCGTGACAGCACAGCCAAGTTTGGTCCCTTGCTATTTAAATTCAAAGCAGCTCATTTGGAGGGAGAGTTGTACATCTAATGAGACTTGCCGCATAAGACTGGAGGTGCAGAAGCTTTGTTCTGAAGATGACCGTGACATGAGTACTGCTCCCTGCCATGTCCACTGATATCAAAATGTGTGAACATAGCTAAGCACAATTTACCCTTAGCTACTCCAGAAGTAAAAGAAAGAGTAAAACCTAGTTTAAGCCAGATGCAATTCTTGTAAGATGTTAGTCATTTACCAAATTGTGAGTATAGTTAATACACTTAAAAAAATACACAGAGTTGCCGAATAAATGTTTGCAACATTACCAAAGAGTTTATGAAGCCCAATCAAATGCAAATTCAAAACTCAGCTTTCACATCTGGACAAGTCTATGCTAATAAGCTCAGTTTAAGAACATAAATAAAAAACAAAATTAAACTATCAATCACTCACAGAAGCTGTGGCAAACTAGTTCATAAGTCTTTGAGTTATTTTTTATATGAAAATACTTTATGTCACATTTCTAATTAGATCTACAAATAAAAACCATAGATAACTTAACCAGTTGGTTCCTCAGTGGAGCCACTGCACCCTGTGGTTCTTACAAGCCCCCCTCAGCCAAGTAATCATGAAAATAAGTTTTGATAAAGATTCAGGACTTTCAAAAACACTGGGAACATTATGCACAACCACAGAATATATTGAAAACATTCAATAATTTTGATTTTTTTAATGAGTAATGTTAGCTCATTTTGCTCTGATTTTACAAGGGTTACGTTTATAAAGGCTCTCCATTTCATACAATGGATACAATTATAGGGGATGTATTGTTAGAATATGCAAATATGTCATGCAGATTTAAAATCATATAATATATATATATATATATATATATATATATATATATATATATATGCTTAACTGTAGAATTTCAGCTATTTTACAAATATAACTTGGAGACATTTTAGTGTCCAATTGTTACACCACAGGACATAAGGTTAAGGCTATACTTTTCAAGGACCGCTGTCCTTTACATTTGACCCAAAAACAATTGGGTTCTGCCACTAAATTAAAAAGATTGATGGGATCATTAGCAAGGTAAAATGGGTGTGCCTGATGGGAGTGAAAAGTGGCAAATAAAAATAAATGTAGCACACTTTGAACACAAGTTTCATAGCCATAAAAATATTTCTGAACCCCCAGCATTCATTCCAAGTGGAGTGTAATTTTTATCTAAATCCTGTCTGCTTCATGTGTATGTCCATTTCTCAGCTCATGAAGACCTTGGTTCACTTACCACTGAACTATTCTGAAGGTTTCCCAGAATCTTCAAGAGCTGGAATGTTTCAAAACACCACTAAGTGAATGTTTAAAACACAATGACTGAATTATTTTTTTCTACACCTTCCAAGTCCTGTATTCTGTCCTTACTCCTAGATTCCAGTTGGACACTATGCATGCACACACACATGCATAAAAACACACATTTCCTTCTGACAGTTATTCCATCAAATGCCAGGCCTCCAGGCATGTGCTTTGTTTTTATATTTATCTTGGTTTTGTTTTTATAACTGTAAAAAACAAAAAAAAACAAAAACATTGATGTCACAATATTGAGCCTTCAAAGTTAGTATAAACCACACACAATTAATAGCAAAATCTCTCTATTTCAAGTTCTAATATTTTACTGCATTTTTGTTAGAGTTTAGATTGCAAGTGATTTAAAAACATTTAATTCTAGTTTATCGGACTAACATTTTCATTGCCGCCAATTAGCCTCTAAATTCCTTTCTCATTTTCTCTGTGTTGTTAATTGCTGGTAATTGCATGTTTTTTTGTTTTTAAAAGTGTTGAATAAATTAAGTTTGACTGGATGATTGAAACTAAAACACAACAGGATCCAAAGAGTACACAAAACGGAATGTCAGCTCAAGTCAATTATTCACAGGCACTCCAAGTTTAATTCTGTACTCAGACATTTGGACAATTTTCATTAGCATAAAATCAGGTAGACCCATCAAAGTAATTTGGTGTGTTCACTATGCGATTGAAACTCATTACAAACAATGAGCTGTATTTCTGACTGTGGCATTAATACATTCAAGTTTAACAAACCAGACATTTTCCATCGTAACGAACCACCCTGATTGTGTGTAAATCTCAGCGTGAGGTCCACTGTACTGAGCTCTGTGGGCTTTCCATAATAAAGTGTGCTTTCTTTATCTGCATACAAGCTGCAGAGGCTGATCCCACAGAACAGAAAGATAACTGCTGCACTGTGCACACACAGAGCAGAAGCTTTCTCTCCAATTATCATGTGTTTTATGACTGGCTGTTAAGAAGCTCCACTGAGTGGGAGCATATTTCTCTGAGCTCAAGGGCATGTTGTTGGTGTTTACAGAGTGGAGAAGAATGCGCCAGCTTGCCGAAGACTAACTTTGTAACTATGACGCTGAGGTAAAAAGAAAAGGAGAGAATGGAGGATTGCTCATGACAGGGAGTTGAGATTAATGCTGTCACATTGACAGGTGGTTAGAAAAAGGGAGAAACTGTCTTGGGATGAGCAGCAGGAGGAGTGAGGAGAGAAAAAGGGGAAACATGCGATTTAAAGGAGATGGAAAGAAAAATGAAAATGAGAAAGTGGGCAAGAGAACTGACCTCTGGCAGTCAAAGTTAGTGGGTGTTTCTCCTGTACTCCCCTGGGAGCCTGCTCTACCAGAGCATTAATTAGCCATTAACTTAAACACAGGCTAGCAGAGACGACTGCTGTGACTGTACACTGACTGTGAGGTGTGTAAGTGTGCACGCGGGCATAATAAATCACTGCGGGAATTATTTAAGCTTGCCGATCTGAGGGATATTTTACTGGAAAGCAACACGCATAAATAGTCATGCATTTCACTAAAGTACACCTGTGCTCAAACATTTTAAACACAACAAAGTGAGAAGAAACTGGTCAGAAAAGCTGAAAACAGTTTGGGCAGTCATCATACATATTTCAACAACTCATAGTTCCAGTGTTGGAGCATATGATCAAAAATAAAATCAAGTGCAGCTTTATTGTGAATGCTTTAATATCTAAAAAATTTAAGTAACGAGTGGCTAAGCTGCAAATAAGGCTGTAAAACAAACCTTCTGGCAAAAGCTTAAATATTTATTTACCAGCTTGAGTTTAAATTGACTGGCATGAGGCTGGGCAGTAAGAGCTTCTAGTAGTTGGTCTAACAACAAAAAGTTGGAGGTTGCCTGTTCCTCCTGTAGGCCTCCTTTGGAGATTTTTTTAGCACTGCTCCAGTGCCTGCAAGCTATTTTTTTTTTTTACATTAAAGATAGATTCTAAATCAGCTTTAAATGAATGTTTTTTTTTTTTTTAAGTTATTAAGGTTACCAATATATGATATTACTAACTCACAGCTTTTAACCGAGTATCTGAATAAAGCGGCCAACCAATAGACCCCAAAATGTAAAGGTGCTACTTACTATTAACAGAGCAAGTCAACTATGATGGTAGCCAAATGGGACAGTAAACACTTTGAATTTGTTCCCTTTGATGAAATCAAAAAACACTATAAATAACATGCAACTCTCAACTAAACAAAGGATATGCTAAATATCAAACTGTTTTTTTGTTGTTTTTTTTAGAAAATGTAGCAACTCATTTGTGGAGCAATGTGAAAATTTATTTGCACAAAAATACTTTGAAAATCATTGTATTCTGTTATTTTTTTATGTTTCACACAATGTCTCAATTTCAATTGGGGTTTCATCTCTCCATCTCTCCAAACGTGGCTGCCTGGACTGTAAGGGAGCACAAAGCAAGAGACTTTTAGAAGTGGAAGAAAGTCAGTCTCCAATTAGAAGAAATTATTTCACCTAGACTGTCCTCATGGCTTCCAGTGTTACAGCCATGACCAGGAGTTCCCACTGGAAATGTTTTTTTTTTTTTTTTTAATGATCAGAAAGCTTTTTCTTCCAATGAAACAATAGAGCTCTGAGTTAAACCTATTTACACGTTTCTACCATCTCGCATGTTTTTATGATCTAGAATCTATGTTTGCACAAAATTTTAGTTCCAACAGTGCCATTTGGGAAAACTCACGTCAACCGTGCCTACATTGATTTTTGAAGTAATCAACCAGGACAGTAGGACTAATCAGTGCGGAGTCCTTTTTTTCCCCCCAATCTTTTAGTTCTGATTTGTTGGGTATGGTACAAACGTGATTGGATGATAAACAGTCGGTTTCAGTCCTAATGCCATTTTCAATCATTTTCCTGCTCTCCTTTCTGTCGCTTCCAGTTTATTTTCAAGCTCAACTCGTCACAATCTAGCTGCAAAAAAAAAAAAAAAATGTCAGTGCATTTTCCCCCAGTTTAAAGGTTTTGTTGACCAGTGTATTCACATTATAGGATGAAATAACTCTGTTCTTACTTTTGCTACAGTAGTTACATCCCTATGTTTATTTTTTATTTTTTTTAAAAATAAACATATATATATATATTTTTGATGATATATTAGGAACACGTAGTTGAAATATGGTAAGTAGAGAAATGAGTTAAAGTTTTTCGTAACTGTAGTCCGTGCTGATCTGGAAACAAACTGCTAGAAGGATCGCGTCGGAACGAGAGTGAGTCATGGCCTCTAGTGACATGGTTCAGGCATCTAATGAGAACACATCCCTGAGAAACAGTTAACAGCATGTCCAACTGGGTGGAGATCACACTCAGAATACACTTAAGCACAATCTGAGTGTGATTCTGGGACCTCAACACTGAGGTGGAGAAGAGGTTAGAAAGGAGGAGTGCTTTTCTTAGTTCCTTGTTATTGTGTCCTTGACCCATGAAGAGCAGCGGGGAATGAGTGGATCAGTGAAGACGACTTGAATTTACATGAAGTTAGAGGAGCTGTGAGAGGAAAGTCATTTACAGGCAGCTGCAAAATAACAGGGGCAAATTTCCATGAACCTCGTGCATTGTTGTATAGATCATTTATCAGCAGCAGTTTCTCTATTTTTATCTAAAGTTTTGACACTGTATAAAAATTTTTCTGGGCATGACAAAATGGCTTGCTGGGATTAATAAAATGCTACAAGAACTGATTTCTTTAAATGCAATACTGCAAATCCAATATTGTGCAGTCAGGAAGGGTCTAAACAAAAACAACCTTATCCTCTCTAATCTCTTCTTGTACGTCTCATTTTTCTTTTGTCCTACTTTTTTTTTCCCCACTTTCTTTTTCTGAGAACTATAATAACAGAAGGCGCCCTCCTCTTTCTTTTCAATTCTGCATTGTCCAAGTGTTCAAAGCCAGATTACAATCAGACTTTTGTCATCAGTTAATCATCCTTATGGTGCAGGAAGACACAGAGAAAAAGAGGACGAGAGCAAATGATCTCTGATGGCGGCAACAACACAGCTAACGATTTCCATCTAATTGCTTCTCCTCTGCTTCTGGAGAGTGGCGAGGGTTGAGGAGAAAAGGATAAGAGGGCCACAGACAGTGAGAAAAAGAGAGGGTGCCAATAATGACAAGCCATTCAGCCTCTAACACTCACCTCTGATAATAATGGTTTAGTCAGGGCCATTTGCCCGTATGATCCTCCGCCTCCTCTTCATCTCTGTCCTTCCCCTCCTGTCCTTTGCCAATATTTTCCTCTTTATTTCAAATTGACTCTTTTCCCCCCACTTTTAACATGTGATATATGAACACCGCCACAAGGTGTTCCAGATGTTCCTTTCAACTGTGCTCTAATAATATTCCTGGGTTTTCACAGCAATTGTGTTTAAGTTATGAAACTTTATCTCCAGCCTGCTATTTTGTGATATGGCAAGGTTAGCCTACTGCAAGTTTCATTGGGTTAAATGCAAGACTTTTTAGGGGCTTTTAGGGCCATTATGATTACAATTTAAGACCTGTGTAATAAAAAAAAAAAATAAATAATGCCTACAATTATTTAATAACATCAGAAATAAGTATAACATTTTACAACTGAAACTGAGGTTATTCAGCTCTGGAAAATTAACAAGTTCTTCCACTTCTAAGTTACCTGGCTACCACATCCTTCTTACACGCTCTGGTAAAGCTCCAGGTCATGATGGGTCAGCACAAACTATTATAAATCCACAATTTAATGCCAAATGACTTTAAATATATATGATCAAGGAATTGGTAGTGAATATTGAAATAAAAACTGTTTCTAGTTGGAATTAATTTTAAGACATTTCAGGAAATGGATTTTTAAACAAATAAATTCTGTTCCAAAAGCCTTATTACTCATCAGAGCATTGGTTATTTTAGTACAACAACTAACTTCCCATCAGGACTGCAACATATGGAGCAAAAATTACACTTGGTTATCATCTCTCAAAGGAGTTGAGATTTTAAATCATAAATATAAAGGGAAATGTTTCTGTAAATTAGTGAGAGTCACCATATTTTGCAACCGGATTACAAGGTAGGACCGTTTATAAACAGTCCATTATCAAAATCTTAACACAAACTAAATTTGTGGTTGAAATTTTAAGTTTAGATTTAGGAAACATTGAACCAAACTATGAACTATGCAAAAGAACAACACAATGATTCAGTGTGGTCACTTAAAGCTCGTAACTTCTCCAATGACTATTCAAGAGACATAGTAAAACAAAAACTAAACCTAAGGTTAATTTGATCTATAAAATGTTCTAAACTATATGACAAGAGTGAATACAGAAATCCAACTGTTGCTATTCAACTGTTGTCCAATTTCAAGCAAAAAGCATGGTCTGTCAGAAGAGAGGGTCTCTCATCTCTAGCGCTGAAAACCTTCTGACAAGACTTCACGCTGCAAGCAACAAGACTTTGGGCTGATTTTCACACTGTATCCTGGCTACCTTTCATTTATTCACCAGAACTAAAAGACGCTTATTTGAAGCTTCATGTTTCTCTGAACTCTACTGCTTTCAGAGCTCAGCAGGAATTATCTTTGTTTTAATGACTTCAGCAAACTATGTTAATAAAAGTCTAGGACTGCAATTGCTTCTGTATTCATTTCTTTGGCTTGCTATGCTTTCAATCTGTTTTCACAAAAGAAATAATTGAAGTTTGAACTTTTAAAAGCTACATATAATCTTAGTTATTTCAAAATGCTTTGAAATGAACATCATTTCAAAGCATTTTGAATGATGACAGATTTCCTTGACTTCCTGCTGCATCTTTTTGTTTTACTGATTACTTAAAGGGCCATCTTTAAAGGAACAGTTTCGTTTTTTCAAAACTTGGTTGTGTTTGGGATTCAAAGGATTTGTCAGCCAACTCACGATAAAACGATCCTTTGATGCAAAATCTTTGATTTCATATAGTACATAATTGACACACTTTCTTTTTCTAAACTGTTACTGTGTTTCAAAAATACACTTATTGTTATTGAACATAATTAAATATGTGAGCAGTGTTTTTATTTTAAAAGGACAAAGAAGGACGATTAGACAAAAAGGCCAATGTGCAAAAAGACAAAGAACTAGAAAAAAAAGCATCAATGTGCATAATATTCCTGTAAAAAACAAATTCACAAACGCAATCATTTGCAACCGACTATGGTGAAACACAAATGTTGTATTTTGTAGATGTGTCATTATTAGTCTGTTGGTATTTTCATTTATTTGAAAGAAGTAGCAAATACAGTGGATATAAAAAGGTGCGCACACTTGTTAAAAGTTGACGTTTTTCTGATGAAAAAAAACATGATGTTTAAGCTTACACTTAGTTGAAATTAGTTTTCATACAGTTTTAGTATTCACTTTTCTTTTTATATGCATTATTTATTTTATTTTTAGTTTTCTGAATGCCGTCAGATGCGAGACATTTATGAAGGAAAGCTAGGCTGTCTCAAATGATTTTCCTGATATTTCGTCATCCTGAAATTAAAGTCTCTGAGAGGTGACAAAAGATAAAAAGTGTCTCGGTGTTTATCAGTCAGGAGAAGGATGACTGTAACAACAGTTCTTCTGTCAAGGAAAGTATTGTGAGCAGTGAGCAAAAGTCACGTTACACAAAACATGTAATTTTTTTCAATTCACACAAATAAATGTTTCTTTGCTTCTAAAAGTCTTAAAATGTCTTTTTTTGAACTGGTATATGTCTACTAACCTGCACCAAGAACCAGGACATGAGTACAGCAACCCAGGGGTTGCCACTGCGGGATGTCTTCTTAGCTAGACACAACACCTTACCTGTAGGAATAAGTGACACATATAAAAGGTTATAAGAAAGTTCTCAGAGGAAAAAAAAAAACATTAATTGGCAAACTTTAAATGGTCATAAGAAACCACATTAGTGGAATACAAAGAATATTTCAATATTCATTGTGATAGAAAAACTTCACCATATTGTTTATCCAGCAACAATGAAGCCAAACAGATAAAGTATGTATTAAGTGCACTCCAAAAATTTCTCAAATTTCAAAGGGACATTTTCAGTTTTCCGAATGCCATCAGATGTAAGACATCTATGCTACTTGTCTGTAGTGGAGACGTGTAATAATATTAGAGATTAAACAATATAAAAAGGGGGACAAAACTACCACCAGCTAAAATAAACTCACCATAATTCCCAAATTTGTTAATCAGTTTGGGGAAAATTTAATATTAACTAAAGCAGGGTTAGATTACTAATAAAAGTCCCAAAACATCCAAAAACTAGTTTTTACATGAAGGTAAAATGAGGGGCACTTTGAGGAACTTAAAGTGTTGTCACTCATTTATCTGTCAGATAAGGGCAAGAAACTGTTGCTACTGTTCACCAATCAGAAAAATATTGCCTGTTGAGCTGCGACGTTGAGATGGATTGGCCAGAATTCATTATTAAGAATATTGCATGATCTAGGAACATGCAATCCTCGATCCTGTCTTGAGTCAATGGTTCAGACTGGTGGTGTCCAATGGTGTGGAACCTTCAACAGTCTCAAAATAATTTTTGTTTAATTTGGTAGTTGTACTCATATCTTTTACACATACACACCAATCCAACAGAGCACTAACTGGATGTGTGGAACAGGTCTTTACATGATGGACGTGTAGCCAAAAAACCTGTAGTAAATGGGTGATGTAATTATATCAGCATGAAACTCTGGGGAAAGTTTTGGATACCTGACCTGGAGATTGCTGTAATGTTTCAGAAGCATTAAGGCACTTCTGAAGGTGAAACAAAGTCAAACACCTGCGCTAGCTAGCTGTACCTAATAAAGTGGCCTGGCAATTTTTACAAGATCACCAGTGTACATCAGTATTTAGACTAGGACTGGCAAGCTTTAATAACCCTGACATTTAAACAGATTTCTGTAATTAACTCCACGTCTGGTCTAAAAACAGAGAGCTGGAGTAGGCGGCAGAGACGGTGAGAGAGATAAACTGAGCCGATGAGTCACTTTATTTAATAACTTACCGCCACTTGATTTGCTGGAAGACAGTGCTCCCACATACTTGTTATACCTCAGACAACTTTCTCTTACGGCCATCACATTCTGACTTAAGAGGTGGCTGACTGACCCATGAGTGACTGACAGAAACACACAGCCCCATATGAAGGTAGAATGAAGTGGCGGGCGATGGAGAGAAATCTGCGTTTCAGAGTAAATTTCACACTTGATAAAAAAGCTGAATTAAATCAGTGAGACTTTTAAGTCAAATCAATGCAGCAGTGGGAAGGGGGTGGAGAGAGGCAGGACAGCGCTGAAGGAGTTGGAGATTAGCAAGTTGTAGAGAAGAAAGAGATTGAGATGTGTGGGAAGAAAACTCCAGAGTGTACGTGTTGGGAAACTGACACATCCATCAGTCAGTCTGCATAGGACAGTGGCAAGGTTAAGCACCGAGCTGCGTGCATGAATGACAACAAGAACACACACAAACGAACAACTGGTGTGGTCACAGACTGCTGTTCCTCCTCAACTTTTATGGTTCCACAGTCGCCAACTTCTAATTAAACTAATTCATTTGATTTATGTTAACCCTTTGGTTGTTTGGGTGTAGGCAAGCCTGAGTCAGCTTCTTTTGATCACTCTACAGACAAACCTGTGCTAATAAATTCCTTTATCTCCCCTAAAGTACACACCGGCGCTTGAGTACATGCAGATGAAACAGGCGAACAAATAAAATATGCTTAAAAATAATAAAAGAAAGGAGAAGGATGGCACTCACAGTTATTAATAATGAAAAAACAGCAGGCAGAATGGACTCACACAGAGAAGTAATGGAAATCACACATGCTGCATAAACTTGATATGCCAATGACTTTCACAGAGACAGAGTTTGTGTTTAAACTTTTAAATGGCGGTAAATTACACTTCCATCAGAAATACCACGTACTTCTCTTCACTGTCCTGAGATATCTGGATCACTTTGTTGGCTGGAGCTTTTGCTTTAAACAGCTCTCTCATCGCCCTTTCAAAAACTCAGAAACTTCTAATGTTAAAGCTTCAAAATGGCATCAGCGTGATAAAGAGCATTTCCTTCACTGCAAAGCTTTGTCACTTTACCCACCAAATAAGTCATCCTTCGCCAAGGCATACAAAATGCGAGAGGCTCCGATGAGATTGCTCATTGAGGCAGAGATTGTAGAGGAATAAACTCCAATGATGACAAAGGGCTGCCAGATGTTGATGTCCCTCAGAAAACTGTAATCCCTCTGAAGGAGAACACTGCAAAAGTAAAAAGTAAAGAGTTTAACCCATATGATTATGATATCACTTTGTAATTAAAGCAGATCCTTGCTAGACAAAGCAGAGCAGACATCATTGTAGGAACAATGAGCAGAATGATAATTATTTAGCACGAGGAGGCAGAACTTTGTAAGAAGTTTAAACACTTTCAGCCCTTTTTAAAATTTGTGAACCTAAAATAAATTTCAAAACATTACAAACATTTAAGTTATTCACACTACATAAACATTGAATGTCAACTGATTAAATACTAATCTATTAAAAACACATTGCAAATAATTTACATGAAGCAAGTAAATTACTTGCTTTTCTGATACAAATACCAGTATGTCTTGACTTTCAGGTTAATCTTCTAGTAAATCAGGTAAATGCATTCCTTCCAATGTCATCAGGGTTTGACAAAAAAAGAAAGAAACCCTTAAATTGGGATTGTAAATTTGATTTTCACAAAACATTTAAATAGCGACTTAAAAACTTTTCATTCCTCTTCAATATTCCCCATTTCCCTCCTCTACAACCACAAATGTACTTTACTGAGGTTTTATACAATATATCAATGCAAAGTATTGTGTTACCCGGACTGCTAAGAGAACAAAACTTAAACTCCTACATAAAAAAGCTTTTTTGTCACATTTACCAGTTACACCTACTCTACATGAATGAGACGAGGTGTCATTTAAAACTCATTTGTTCTGGGGGTAAAATGTGCTTGTGTCCACTAGAAACAGAACAAGATTGAGGTGATGATTACTCTGAGGATGTCTAATGAGGAGGTCCAGAAATACAGAGACCACCACAGTGAATATGCGTGGGTGTGTGTGTGTAGGAGATTGTGCTCGATACATGGAGAAAGAGAGATCAGAAAGTACAAAAAACTCTGAAGGGTGTGTGTGGTTATGGCCTGCTCCCCTCCTCCTTTCAATACAACACAGCTAGGGAGATGAGAATTAAAGCACAGGGTTTCTCCCTCCCCTGATCCATCTCAATCTTTCTTTGTGGCTCAATTCTGACTCACACACACAAATCCAATCCATCTATTCCCCTCCTGCATCACCTCCATCTCCCTGATTCTGATGTTTGAGAGATCTTTCTAGCTTTTCTGTCTCAGTCCTCCTCATTTTATTTCAACTCTGATCCGTAACCGCTCTCATTTTCTCTTTGTCCCTCCCCTCCTTCCCTCCTAATTAATACTCTCATCACGTTTTCTTTCAGGTCCACTGATTTTAATACTTATTATTATGGCCCTATTAGGTATTGTTCACTCCATCCAAATGTCTGAGAACATTATTATTTCATATGGAGTCCAAAAGGCATTAAGCACACTCACTCACAAGCACACATAGACACTGACATAAAGGATTTCAGGGTGAATCGTATGAACCAGGACCCTGCGGAGAAGCCACATTGCTGCAGCTTTCCGTTGCCACTCTGGATTGTAGGGATGCAGAATATTACCAGCATGTCATCAGTAAATACACAGACATATCTTAGTAAAATGCATTTAAGGTCAATTTTTGATTAGCTGTTGGGACTGACATTTGTTAGTGAATCAGAATCACCCAAGCTTTTAGAATAGGGTGATATCTACAGGTCTGCCTAAATTGCACTCATTCATTTGGTAACACTGTTTCATCACAAGAAGAATGTTCTGGTTTTGAATCACAGCCTAAAGTCTTTCTGCATGGAGTTTAGAGCCAAAATTAAGAGTATTGTGCAAATGGCAGTGGCTACTTCCAGTTCGAAGCCAGCTACTGATATGATTAATGATAGGACGGCACCAGTAATTGAGTGGTCCACTTGTATTAGCGATGGAGAGGCTAGTGACGAGCATGCCTAGTCATTAGTCTCTCTGGTCTATTCCAGCAAATTTAAGACTGTTTAAGTATGGTTTAATGCCACCTTGGATGATATTTAAGACCAAAATAACCATAGATATGGGGGATTGTTGGGTGAATTTGCTGCCACAAAGCTAGCAAGGTTTAGAAGGTAGCTGCTGGTAGCCTTAAGCACTTTGAGTCACAGAAACCAATGAAGAGGTTTTTATGCAAATCAAATCTTTTGCCCAACAAAAAAGACCCATTGCCATGACAACCGACCCAACATCTTTATTAGCCCGCGGAGCAGAGAGTGATACATTAACCAGAATGTCCTGCACTGTTAACTTTGAAACAGTCTCTCATCTGGTTGCATTCAGACAGGCTTTCCACCATTTTAGAGTTCACTTCAACTGGACCAAGACCTCGGTTCTTAGGGGGATCAAAGTTTGCTTTTAAATCCGGTTTGGAATTCAAATTTGCATTCTGACCTCCCCCAAAAAAAGAAATTGGGCTTTCTAGACAAACAGATTAGAGTCTGATTCAGGACTCTAATCCTTGGTTGGTCTGAACGCACCCTAAGTTTCCAAGGGAGGTTGACACAATGCATGGCTTAGTGTGAAGTTTTTATGTTATGACAACATAACCAACATCCTTAATGGTGTTAAGGTCAGTGTTGTTGAGGAACTACTAGCTTTTTAACTTCAAATATGATTGCTGGATTTATTTAATTTAAAACTTGTTGGAATTTAAACTTCCAAATGAATGCAGCCTGAATCACCAATCTATGATATCTTAAGGAAACTGGTCACAAATAATATATTTGTCAACAGACAAGTCACTAAACTGAATGCGTCTGTAAAACAAAATAGTGCAAACCACTGAAAGATTTTTAACTTTGTGTGTGTGTTTATCAGAGAAGAGGGTCAAAACATGTCACTTGAATATTAATTTTTTTGATGTGGAACAGAAGCTAAATTAATCTGGAAAGCTTGACATTTCCTAAATGGCTCTCCAAAACAAAGAGGCAGCAAACTGGGCGACAGTGATGATAAATGGTATGAGTTTGCATGAGAGCGGAGGGAGGGAGAGAGGGTAAAGTCAATATATTGGGGTAAAGCAGAATGCACAATATGTTTTATGGACGCAAGTTTTTCCCCTTATACAAGCTGTGTATTCATTACTCTGGGAATATTGTACACGTATGTATGTGACCGTGTGTGGGTGGCAATGAAGTTGTGCTAGTGATCGTAATTATTGATCAGATCATCCAGCTCAAATGAGCTCTGCTGTAGAAATAAAGAGGAGAACAAAAGCGCGAGAGATTAAAGGAGCTTGTTTAGAAAAGAGGAGGAAACACAGCTCAGTAACTAAAATGAGCCCACAGAGATTGTTCAGTCGATTGTTCTCTCTCCTGCCATCAAGCTCCAGCCTTCAGCTCATTTGTTTACCATTTTTATTCATGCCATCAATTGTGTATTCATGCGTATTCATATTTTAATCCATCATCCTGTGTGTTTGTGTGTCTGATAATTTACCTGCGCCTTTGTCGAACATTATGGATTAATTATGCGTTATTTCTCAAATGGGATGAAAAATTAAGCACTGACACCAAGGGCGGGCAGCACGCATGTGTTTAGGTGTAAAAAATAGAAATCAACTGGAAGTCACAAGAAGTTCTTGTGTAATTCTAGGAGTGAGAGTAACAATTAGAGATCATCCAGTCTAAGGCTCATATAGAATGCCTATTGAAGACTCGGATGTGATCAACGCTAATTACACAGAGGGTTTTGGCAGGTAGCCAACATTGCTGTCATTCTCACAGCACCATTAAGTTACCATTAGTGTTAAAAGAATACATGAAAAAGAGAAAAGTCGATATTCATTAAAATGGCCACTTCATGGGAAGCGTCTTTTTTTCCTTTCTGATGCAAGAAGTTCTTAAATGTAAAAATAAGCTTTTAAAAGTAAATACACCCTCCTTTGGTTCAAACGGACAACTGGAAATAACCTGATTCAAAGAAATGCAATCCCTATGCCCTAAAAAACAAACAACAAAAAAAGCACATAAACTTTTAGTTTAGACTAAATCATGTACCAGCATCAGTAGCTTTGTCATTCAACAGAAAAAAAAAATGCTTAAGAAAACCAGAGATTAGTTTAATTAATTGAACATTGGATTCAAAATTGACAAGATGTGAACAAGGAACTTCAAACAGGGTAACAATTTCAGTGTTTTACTTTAGCTACACAAGAATACTCAGCAAGAGAGTAGACATGGTGGAAAATCTCTACACAAAACACTTGAAAGATGAATCTCCAGACTTCGCCATAGTGCCCCTCTCCCACACCTCTCAGTGATGTGTTCGATTATACCTCAACTTTGGTAGGCACCGGAGTTTGGACATGGCCTCGAAAAGGCAAAGTCAGCGGCGTCAGAGAGAAAAAGATTGCAGGAAGTTAGTAATACATCGCATGCACTCTCTCTCCGCTCTTGTTACTCAGCAGGAGAGCTGATATAGGCACTGCTCAGGAGCAGGTGAGAGGTGGAGAAACAGGAGAATCTCCCAAATTGTTTTACTATTCTGAACCAACTAAAAATTATAAATACAAAAAGAACAGACATGAGAAATTACAATTTCAGTCTGTTACATCCGTCCTGGTACAAAACAACTTATGTAAAAACTTAACAATTCCTAGTCTAAGTAAATACATTAAATCGTGGATGTTAATAATTATTAATGAAATGTCAATTTCAGAATAATCAAAAAATCTTGGAGCCAGCTGGTAATGCATTTAACTTAATACTTTCAGGAAAGCTTAATAGTTTTACAAAGATATATCCACTAATCATAGTAGGAATAATTGCTTCTCCCATTTCACTGCTGATTTGTTCCTCCTCATCATTAATGATGATTAACTACCCAAATTTCACTCTGTTAACAGTAAATGTGTGACTGAAATGTCGATTGCATATGTTGTGAAAAATCTGTGCAAAGCTGGAGTAAAGTAAAAAACAGGCAAAATCAATCTATTGTATCAAAGAAAATAACTATGAAAGGCTTAGCATCTTGATTTATGACCCAATACAAGAGTATAGAAATGTAAGAAATCCAATTTCCTCTCCAAGTTTACTCTTCTATTTACACTGTAAGATAACTTTGTTAATAACTTGGTGTAATTAAAAAGTTGGTTCATTTCAATGGATTGCTTCATTATATTAGGTTATGAAGAAATCCTTAAGTGTTCATTTCTTTACCCTAGCAAGCAAAGCACCACATTAAAGAAAAGCCCTTGAAGTACTCAACTTTGGTCATATTTCAACAACTCCTTTGGTGTAAAATATTTTACTGTGCAACAATCTTCACAATGGTTCATGTAGAGTGAGAAAATTATATAGAGCAACCACTGCATTTATTTTATGCAGCAATTAAAAAGTAAATGTTGATCCTGGTATAAGAGGTGATGGTAATTACTGCACTCCAGGGAGAGAGGGAACAAACAACTCACTATTAGGAAGAGGGAAGGTAAATTGATGTTTTTTGTTTTTTTTTTAAATCTAGCACAGGTCAAACTCCACAATCTCAAAATGCATATTTTATTAAATGCCTCCATTTCCTAAATAGCCACTTGTAAAAAAGCCCCCTTCCATCTATTGCAAGCTCTCTTTTACAAACTTTAAGGCTAAAGATCAAGGTGAAAAGACCTCTATTAATTTTTCAGTGTGAATATGTTGAATCAGATTTTTCACAGAGAACAGTCTGAAGAAAAGTGCCAGGTTCTTACAAGTGCAGCGTAATCATAACTATTGTTGAATGTCAAGTGTGATATAAAAGCATAGCACCTCGGCTCTAAGACATGAAAAGGGGGACTACTTTACACTATGCCAGTGGTGAAGAACAATAAAGAACCCGTTTTGCAAGGAAAGGCAGAATAGAAACCCTTCGAGCATAATTTGAAAATAAAAACCCGAGCAGAAACTGGCTGAACACATAGATCTATATTCACAGAAGGCCAATGTTATTTTACAGTGCCTGCATTTGAAACCAGTTTTCTTGGAATGAGCTTCTCAGAGACACCTGAATTGACTCCACAGCAACAAATGCACCAGCAGAGAACTAGACCCTTCACCACTGGGATTTAACATTGGTCTTTAAACCCAGTTCTCCTTGACCTTGTAGGTAGTGTCAGAGAGTAGCCACAGTGCGC
Source organism: Poeciliopsis gracilis (assembly GCA_911649635.1). Taxonomy (NCBI): domain Eukaryota; kingdom Metazoa; phylum Chordata; class Actinopteri; order Cyprinodontiformes; family Poeciliidae; genus Poeciliopsis; species Poeciliopsis gracilis. Next base: position 2,676,600 of record CAJVRI010000884.1, on the reverse strand, counting down.
TGGAGATAACGATGATGCCCAGAGACAGAGCAAGTAGCAGCTGAGGGAAAGGACCGAAACAGAAAGCAAAAACACAGAGTGAATGATGGGATGGAAGAGACAGAGAGGGAGGCAAGAGAGGAGGGGCAGAGTTAAGTGCTCTCAGGAGAGTAGACTGTGGTTAAGGATTATTAAACGGGATCAATAACTAACAAGGCCTCTACGCACGCACACACACAGTCTCTCCCTATTTTCCCTTCTATCATCCTCTCCTCAGTCCCAAGCCTTTTCTTCCCTCATAAAACTGCAGACGCAAGTCTAAGCTTTTTATTGGTTTGTCTTTCGCCTTTATATTTGAACATGTTTAGAACATCTTTCCTTGATATTGCTTTCCATTTAGACTGTTTGCAGCTGATCCTTTTCACTATTTCTGGACACATAAATACTAATCTCTATGAGCACAAAATTTGTGATTAAAGTGTTTAACAATGGTGTGATGCAAAGAGGAACAAATGCCTGCATTTACTTCCCAGATTCTGCACAACTGAAAAATAAAACCAATCAGCAATAGCTTACACTTAGCAATAATTATTTAACTAAACTACAAAACACACTATGGATTGTCAACAACAGAGAGGAACTAATCCTCCCTTTGCAACATCTTGTTAATCACCTGCTTGATTCAAAGCGAAGTACCTCAAATAAGGATGTTTTGATTGCGCTACATCTGACACTTGTTGCACAAGTGTGTGAAGCCCCCTTTTTCATTTGTCTTCCATTGTTACGTAAGATGATGGTAAAACACTTAGTTTACCCTTCTGTTCATCATCACCGCAATTGCTTGATTCAAAGTTCTGTATAGTAAGATCTATGAAACTGCTGGGCATGAAGCCTGGTAATCTTACCATCAATGACAAATCTGTTCAATGCGACATTAAGCAATGGCAATGTACAAAACTCCAAACTGAACATGTTTTTTGCTAAAGTAAATATAGTTCATCATATCAAATAACCTTAAGTGTGATAGCCAAATTCAGCTCTGTGTTACAAGACAAAATAATAATAATCGTGAAATCTTGCAAATACAATAGGCCTTCACTGCTTGGGCCTAATTAAACACCTGAAGTTTTCAAAGGTGTAGAAACTTACCATACTTCACTACAGCGGTGGGCTGCTCATCCAGTGACAAAGTCTTTCACATTTTTCATCTTTTTTTAGACACATTGATGTCCTTTGAAAACTTCTAATCTCTTCAGTTCTAAAGTGAAATGATTCATCGAATCAGCTTTTATAGTTACCTTGATGAATTCATTGAATTTGACCTTGTAGCTCTGTCACTTCTAAAACAGAAAATCCCCCAACCATAAAGATTTTAAATTGTCACAAAACTGGTTTCATGTTTTATTTTAAGATTGCTTCCAATTGGTGCAATAACCATGAAACAATGGTCAGTAAACGGTCACAGATTTTAGCAGTGCAGTCAGCTATAAATTAACGGGATGGCATCTCTGTGACAATACTAGAGACTTGATCAGCACAAACCTGAACTAGATCACTTTACTGTCATGTGTTCTACTGTATAAAATTTAAAGAGAGCACAATTTCTTTCTGCCATGACTTTAAATATTTTTCCTCCTCTACCTGGTTAACAGTCAGTCATGTTTTTCTTCATTATTATGTTCAATAACAGCACATGAAGCCATGGCGTAAAAGATAGATGAAGGAATTTTGTTTTAGGGATACATGATAGGCAGTGTTTGAATTAACATCAATACAGCCAATGCTAGTAATGTTTTTAATATATTTTTATTGGTCCAATAAGTAAAACTGAGCTGATGTCAACCGATGGTATCATTAATATCACTGAGTGGGTGTCCATGTGGTGTTTTCAGTGAAACAATTCGTGTAGGATTGTTTCACTGAAGCAGAGAAGGCATATTAATGGCATGGTCATTTTTCTCACAGAAAGGGAATAATTCTGGTAAGTATCAAACAATCAGTCAAAACAGCAATAACGCTATGTCGGTTATCAACATTGTCCCAAATTCTCATATCAGTGCATTCACACTTCATTATCTCGACTTTGTTATTTGCTTTCTCCTTTAGCTCCATTCTCTTTCCAAGGGAAGTAGCTTTTTATTCAGAAACAACACACCATTAGAAGACTTGGCCTGTGACCCTGCCATTGTTAAACCCCTTTCTTCAAAAGTGAACATAATCACTGCAGTGAAGAGATAACTAAAAAAGAGAGGTGGATGAATGGGTGGATGATAGACAAGGAGATGATGGAGGTAGGAGAATTGGAAGCCAAAAAAGCTGCTGTGGGGTGATAGTACCTGACAATTGGATGAGTGTGTGGAAAAAGCAGAGCAGGGATGTTAGACTTAACTCTGTCCAGGAAAGAGTTTCACATTTCTTTTTTCCTGGTTTTGAAAAAAAATATTAAAAAGAAATAAAAAAGAAGACCTACATCCATACAGTCTCCCAGACTTCAATCAAAAATGTTAGAACTTTTCTGTGTCAGTAGGTGGCAGTAACAACAACATTAACATTTAAAGAACAAGATCTTGTAGTTCAGGATTTAAGATTGAAAAGAAATCTTCCAAAACAACTGTAGATTCTGTTTTATAAAAATATTTAAATTACATGTGGAGGTGAGGTTCAAATACCACAAAAAAGAAAATGAGCTGAGAAGACAAGACAGACAGCAGCACCTTGGGGGGAGAGGGTGAGTGGATTTTACCCAGATTCATAAAGCTGCATGTCAGAGATAGCAACACAAAAGAAGGCCCAGCAGATTCAAATTAATATCATTATCGAGTCAGGTTATTAATACAAAGATGTCTGTAGCACAGGGTGGGATAAGCCCACAGGTCACAGACATGCAGCATTGTGGGAGTCAATTATATGTTCACTTACACATACACACACAAAAATTGGCCAAAAAAATTAGCAAGGAAGGCATATTATTATTATTATTATAAAAAAAACAAAAAGTTTTAAAAACTATACGCAAAAAAGGCACGGAAGATTGAGTGATTAATTCTTTTGGTTCTGTCCTGCGCTGCATCTCCAGAACCAGAACCAACCATGGAGAAGCAGCATTCAGTTTCTAGGCACCACAAATCTGGAACAAACTTCCAGTACACTGCAAAAGAGCTGAAACACTGCGTTCCTTTAAATCAAGTCTAAAAACCTGTCCATTTAGAATTGCTTTTGAACTACACTGAATGAAACATTAAGCAACATCTTCAGTGTGTGTTGATGAGCTTGATGATGCAGTGTGTGTTGATGAGCTTGATGATGTCACTCAAAGTGTAATGTTCATCACTGGTTTCTGACTGAATGTTGTTTTTATGACTTATTGTTCTTGTGTTTTCATGATGGACAGCACTTTGAATGGCCATGTTGCTAAAATATGCTATACAAATAAACTTGACTGATTGACTGATGATTTCTTAGTTGTAACAAATCTTAGCAGTAAATCTTGTCCTGTTGTAAAGCCTGCTTGCTTCCTCATCTGCTCAACCCACAAATGGATTCTCTCTTTCATGCAGAACTAGAAGTAGAGAGAAACAAATCACTCTTCCAGCAGCATAAATCATAATGAAGCAACGTTATAATAAATAAATAAACTAGGGATGCAAGAAATATTGTCAATAACATCAGTATTGGCCGATCTAGAAAATAACTTTTTTAAAAGTATGTGTATTGGTCCAGTAAATAAAACTGAGTCCATGTTAACAGTGTGGTCAGTGGTGTGGTCTTTGTTTTTCAACCCAATGAAAGATTAGTTATATATTTATTTACACACTTTTATTTATGTAAAATATCAGTAAATATTAGTTATCAGCCCTAACAGCAATATTAATACCAGTACAATTTTTTTATATTTTAAATTGACACAAATTAACTTTCTTGTTAAGCCAAGTACATATTTAAGAATATGTGCTTATTCTTAATGTACAGAAGTAGTGTTGGAATTGTTGGAATTATTACACTGATGCCTGAAGCATAAATCATCACACAGTTACCCTCCCCCACTTGTTGCTGTGCATTGCTACCCAACTACATTTTAAAATGTTGATATTTATCAAACATGGATAGAGACGGTATGGAGTCACTGATGCTGCCACAGCAGGGTTGATTCCTTGCTCTATTTACCGCTTGTCATCACTTTATCAGCCAAAGTTCCTGACCTTGAATAAAGGTCACGAGTGCCATATAAAGTTTTTGAAATAAGCATTATAATAAAAAGTTATAGCTGGAATAACATGTTACAATATGTAATACTGTATCAATAACAATAATTGCTGTATTTCCATTTTAGACAAATCACAATCATTTTATATATTTTTGTTCTATGTTTTTTGTGGTAATGTTTCACAACATCAGAGTAAAACAACTCAGTCTCTAAATGCACTTGAGTACAGACATAAAATTTACACATTACATACACACTATTAAAAGAGGTTGATAACGTAGCGACAGGGCAATCAGTCATGGCTGGTTGGGTGGTCACTGGAGGTTAATAGATTCCCCCCTCACATACCCTCGGGCAGTCTCCTTTCCTTCCCCAGCACTTTTAATGTTCTGGCATGCTTTGTCAAAATAGACTACATCTGTGTCCACTCTATTAACATTAGTCTGTAAAGACGATGCACAAACAAGTAAAGCTTTTTTTCTTTCAACAATGTTAATTATCAGCAGCTGAAAAGGAGTAACTATGTTGTATTGTTCCTGATTCACTATAAGCAGGTACATAAAACATTTCTTAAATTAGAAATTGGTGACAGTTGTGACTGAGTACAGAAAATACGTTGGTTTTATTTATGGTTTTTAGTCAAACTCCATAATGTTCTGTATGGCAACATACAATAACAAGTGATTTGTCTGTTTAAAATCCACCTTGACATTTTAAAAATCCCACTAAATACAAACATTTCAACATTTTGAAAGACGCTGATTGTTGAGACATGTTGTAGCCCCTGTTTATCCAGCTCCAGCCGTTAAGGGCCGGTGTCCTGCCAGTTTTAGATGCATCTCAAATGGTCCAACTACTTCCTCAGCATGTCATAAAGTTCTGCAGAGGCCTGCTAATGAACCATCATTCGATTTAGGTGTGTTGAACCAGGGAAACAACTAAAACATGTAGGATGCCGGCCCTTGAGGACTGATTTTGGACACCACTGCCTAATCAGTTTCAGTAGGTGTCAACTCTGAGTCTCCTGACCTCATTGCCTGTTATAATGAGTGCATGCTGTCAACGGCTCACACCTGTGTGAAGGAAGATGCTGAGAAACCGTCCACCGCCTTGGCTCAGGAGCCCTGGCAGTCATGGACCCATTCGCTTTTAAAAGTTTATAATCTATACCGCTCTACTGGAAAAAGACTTGAATTTGCATGAGGCAGAAATCTAAATAAACAGTCTGATTTGAAAGTTTTTTTGCTACTTTTAGTTTGACCAGCTAAAGACTTGCTGACTTTGTTGAGAGAGCATGACTGCCACCCTTTGGGCAACAGCTGTAATAACATGTTTTTATTTCACTCCCCAAAAAAGCAAGCACCTGGTACATTTATGGTCCAAATGTGAGGAGTTTCCTCATAACACCCTAATACAGTCAATATCTAACACCTGCATATCTAAGCTATCATTAAAAGTCATTGCATGTAGTGTTTTCTTCCACTTTTAGTGTGAAATAACAGCTACTCTGATCTTGATGCTTATTATTTTCATAGAATATGCTAATTATTTCAGTCATTTCTCTAAAAAAACTGATTTGGTATTCTTGTGTCATGAAGCTTTTGGGCTTTAATGAGCCTGTTTGTCAGCATGGTTTTGTTTCCTATAATTGCCAACTACAACTCTTCTTATGAAGCTGCTGGCAAGGTCTTTATTTGCCATAACTGCTGTGTAATTGCCTCTAGAATCATTTAGCACTTATGAATATGAAAAAGTGTTTTCTTCTGTCTAATTATGTGTACGGTGCATAAATTAGACTGAGTTTGCCCTGCATAAGTGCAGAAGATGTTAATATTTGCAAGAAATTAAGCACTTGTTTAACCATACATCATTGCTTATGATAGCAAAGGCTATTTACTCAAATAGAGCTTTTATTTCCGACTGTGTAGTTCAGAATATAGAGTTCATAAAAATCAAAACTGTTATCTCAAAAAACAAAGATTCAGACTGCCATTTCTGCCCCCCAGATTTTTAAAACAATTTCATGTTAGAAAAATTAAAACAATATTTAAACAAAATGATTGTTTTTCTGGGCAAACTAGTTTCCTGATACGTTTTAGGCATTGTTTAGAGTTAGAGACAGAAATTTGTTGGTTATCTGAAATGGAGTGGAGTGATGAAGGCTCATAGTTACATATTCACAGGGTTTGCAAGGAGTTTAAAATAAAGTAAGAGGAAGCGCAGAAATCCAAGATGCCACTTAAAGGGAAACTGTATTTTCTACATTATGTTGAGACATGTCTGTAGCTCTTCAAGAGCAAGAGGGCAGAAGGTCTTCAACAGATTACAGGAAGGTACACTGACATTGCTCTATGTTGCTTTTTTAACTCTACCATGGAACATGATGCATTTAAAAAGGTTAAGGTAATGATCCACATGGTCCATGTGAGACACAGGGACACTGTGGGTTTTGAAATGCTAGGCTGTTAGTAAGAGACACCGGGAAAGTGTCTGGGAAAAAAACAACCCTTTCCTTAGGTTTTCATCATTAAACAATTAAAAGATTTAAAAGATGGAGATGAAATGTGATAAATCTCAAAAGAAACATTCATTTTCAAAGATCTGTGAAAAATATGAGTCTGGAAAAAGGAGTGAGAAGCATAGGATCAATTTACTGAGGTTTAGTGTGAAACTTTCAAAATCAGTAATGTTTTGGGAAGCCATGTCACCTGCTGGTGTTGGGCCACTGAGTTTTGTCAGGGTTTATGAAATACTCTATAGCTGAGAAACTGAACATTAACTTAAAGCCATAATCATTAAAACAAACATCAGAAAATTTCTTCGAGTGTTCTGAATGTAGACAGGTAAAGCTAGATTTCTGAAATTATGTCAAATTTAATCGATATTATAATTGATGAAATGTTGACAAGAGGAAGCAGTCACTACCCGAGTATGAGTTCTTACTTCCTGGTTGTGGCGGTTGGGAATTTACTGCTTCTTATGAGTGAGGTGTCCAATGACAGTCTGGTGACTTTTTCTTGGAACTGCATAATCACATGACCAAGTACATCCAAAAAACTGCAAACAACTGTTCAATAAGGCCCAACCCTAAATGAATCACGGCTGTAAATAAAAATCCGGAAAACAAGATAAGTAATGCAAACTTGTGAATCATACTTTTCCAGTCTAAGGTTAAATAAACAGCTTAACTTCCTGCTTCTGACATCACATTTGCTTAAACAGAATTTGGAGTACGTGCAGGTGAGCAAAACCAAATGTTCAAATAGGATCCAGCTGTCAAATACTGTTTCCATAATGTTTTTTAGAGTAACTGTTTTAGCTAGATCCCACTGAGTTCATCTGTAGTCACATTTAGTCCAAATATCCTTGAGAAAGTAAAAAAGAAAAAAATCAGACGATTGAGTGAATTAAGTAACACAACAATAGCCATGGAGAAGCTAGGTCTTGTTTTACTTTCACCCATGTTCCCCAATCCGTCCTACATTAATAGGAACTTGTTATGTTGCCATGGTACTGTGAGTCGCTTTACCAGGTTGCATAAATTCTACACAAAACATAAATATGGTTGGATTTACAGAACATAGTCTGTGATATCAGTGGACTTTTAAAACCTACTTAGTATTTTGCAGAGGTATGTAGACCTACATAATACTGCATAGAGTTTGTTAGTATTTACCAGCCTTTTTGTTTACAAGACACATAGATACAATGAACTAAAGTCAACAACACTAGGAAGTCTGTCTGCAAAGCCAGATGTTTCTAACTGGGAAAGATCTTCTTGTTTAGCTAAACTATTAAGATTTATACTCCACTTCATACTTGTTTTTCCAACCTGAACAGTAGCACTGGATGTATGTTTAGGGACATTATGCTGCTGGAAACGTCCAACCTACTCTCATGCGTTTCAGGGTCTCTGAAAGGTTTTCTTCCAGGATTGTTTCATAATAGGTTCAGTGTAGACAAAGCAAGCCTTTCACAATAAACAATAAATCAACAAATTGCATGATAAATTAAAACTCAATCGTTTCCATTTTGACCATCAATATATTTTGTAGGGGATTTTGTATACAAAGACATCTTAATCCATTTTACTTCTGGGTTTTGGTTGTGTGTGGTTTCATTCTTGTTTATTTTGTTTATGGTTGTCGTGTTTTATTTTGGATATTTAGATTACCTTCTTAGTTGCCTCTCTAAACCATGAGTGGTGTGTGAGCAAAGGTAAAAGACCGTGTGTTGGCAGGTTTGTTATACGCTTTCCATTCTGGGTTGGCCTCGTCTTAAACCACAACTTTACTCTGATTACACTGTTTGCTTAATCAGGCACTTTAAAATGTCTTTGCAGACCAGAATATGCTTGTCTGACTTATACTCTGATTAAATGGCACACATTTTATACATTAGTAAAAACATTTGAAAATCATGTATTATTTCAGTTTCATGTGTGCTGGTTTCCATCAGTCCGTTACATAAAATCCCCAGTACTATCACACATAATAATATTTGTAGATGTATTGTGACAAAATGTGAAGTAGTTCAAAAGGTATGAATGTATGCAAGTCATCCAGAAGGAGAGAGTCAGTGTTTAGAGTATCTTCTTATCTCATAGTGATCGTGCCAGGTAGATGCAGGGAGGACGGTGCAGCAGGGTAAATGATGGCCATATTGATCTCCAATGCTCTTTTATAGCCCTGTCATGTCAGTTTAGCACCTTGGCAACATTCGCTTTTAGAGCTACATCAATACCGAACTCTGGCACTCTGCAGCTGACAGCCAAAGAGAGATGGTTACAGAGAGAAAAAAAAAGTAAATAACTCCCTCTTCAAGGGCTCAAACACTTATCAGTCCTACTCTTAAGAGCAAGGTGAAGACGCAACCACTACAGTAAGCTGAGAAGCTGATTGGAAGAGGTTAAATTTTTAACAGTTGAAAGCTCAAATAACAGGAAGCTGCCAACTACATCCTGATTAAAGCATCACTCTGACATTTTGAATAGTTTTGCAGAGTAGCAGGCAACTGTTCTATCAACAGTTCTTAAAGACTGGTTCATAAAAACCGACACTATTACACCATGAATAACGGATCAAGATTAATGTTCAATATTGGCAATGATATCTACACATGCTACATTGAAAAATGCATTAATGATACTTTCACTTATTTTGGATATACTGGGTTCTCCTGTCATTCTGGTCCTGAATTACTTAATTGCTTTAAAAAAATAAAGCTGATCAGAAGGCCTTTTGTTCACTGTTTTAGTTCCCAGATGTAAGAATCCCCCACACAAACCTTAGATGTTTAAGGTAATAAATAGACCTACCAGAACACTGGCTCTAACATTTCCATAGACCTAGTAGACCTAACGCTAACATGAGCTTTTATTGCAAACTGATCTTAGTGAGTCTGGCTATTAACCCTCAATTAAAAAATTTCATGCATCAAAACATATGTGCCAGGTTATAATATGGCCTATGCACCTGTGTGATACAGACAAAGTTTGATTTAAATTTGTGTAAGAACATTTTAAAATGTTTCAGTTAATGCACAAAACTTAACTGTGCACTCAGTTTTGCACAGTAAACAGGTTACAGATGGTCTTCACACATTTAAAGTAATATCAGTGTTCATTTTAAATATCCAACATAAAATGTTAGAACCCGGACATAATCTGTAAATGCATGATGTAGTACCTAATTTTCAATATATGACAACCTTATAATAATGTAGAATTATTTTCTATGGTATTAACAGTATTTGTCAACAAATTTAAAATAAAAATTACTTGAACTTAAAAACAAAAAAAAAATATTAATCATATTGTACTTTGCATAAATATTGCAGTCACTATATTGCAATACATTTTTACATTTCAAACTACCATTAATTTTGATAGCAGTTTCTAAGTGTTTAGGTGTCAAGTTATCTCAAGCAACAAACTTAAATTAATCTACTGGTCACAATAGCCAAGGTAGTTGAGGCATTTTGTCACAAAATTGTCCAAAGAAGGAGTTCTTTGCAGCCATGGTAAAAGCCATTAATTAATAGATCAGATAATTTCCAGTTTTTCTAGCTTTAAAAATTAGCAAAAGCAAAGAGTCCCACATGGATTATCGGTATACACACAGATGGCATAGATCTGTTTGAAATAGGATTCCTCTTTCAGGCTTCAGTTCTGTTTGATGAAGCAGAAAATTAACCTTGTCTGCATTATCTGACGGGCTCCAAGCATTTGATTTCTTCTACACAATATGCTAACATCCATTACTACAACCGTGCATTAATAGTCACAGCTTTAATTAGCTTTCTTGAATATGTGTTGATTTATGGGCAATTTTGGAAACATTCAATGCTTATGTTTTGCTTGTAAAAGAAAGTGTGTATTACTAAAAGTAGGGAATATTGGAAAAATAGATGGCGATGAAAAAAAATCTGTTACAAACCGGTCACAGGAGCAGGCCACCATAATGCTCAGCAGATTGTAGATGATGTAGGTGAAGATGACGGCGGTGATGGTGCCACGAGGGATAGAGAAGCTGGGATTCTTCAGGTCACCTGGTGGATAGCACATGCTTAAAATGTAGTCATGTTAAATAAGAAGTACATCCTGTTCTATTCAAAATATCTACGCATCTGAATGCAAAAAACTAATCTGGCACAATTCAAATGGATATAAATTCAGGTGAACAGCAGCGCATGGCATAGTTCTGGAAAATATTTTTGACAAACTTATTCCATCCTTACCTCAGCGAGAGATTAGACTGCTAATGTAACGAACAAATTACTAGATCAGCAGTGACAGAGTTGAAAAATGCAAGTGTGTTAAGACAATGCCAATCAACAGTTAGTGGTGCAATTTAATCAGGAAATGGGTTTAACGTCATTCAACAGCTATTTGGGGTCCACAATTAAACAAAGACAAACATAGTTTACAAGTAGAAGAGTTTTAAGACATCATCCAACCTCCCAGGTACTTCCCCCCTTGAATTCAGGCCATGGACACCACAGGATGTCCTGAACAATCTCTTTGATGGAGATGTTTGTTCATAGTGAACATCAACATGTTTGAACATAACAGAGGCCTGTGATTTCCATGATACAGGCAATGTGGGCGAATCAAATAATTAAAATGGACTCCAGTGTATAATGTGAAATATTGTGCAAGTTATGAATTTAGTCAAGAAATGTCGGGTTTTCCCAAACAATAAGACATTTCACCTTTTACAACAACGTTTACAGTAAAAGTGAAACCCTGCTCTAACACAGGTCATTAATAATTATGTCAAAAGCAAAGTATTAGTTTATGAAACTGGATAAAAACTCTGTTAAGTGATGTAGAACCACCAGAAACGCAAACTCTCAACCCATCATATCTCCCTTTCACTCTGCAAAAACCAGCAAAAGTAAAATGCACCTGGACTGAATTTATTGCAACACTTTTTCTGCCAACTCAAACAGTGGCAGAAATAAATACTAATATGTAAATAATAAAGCTAGGTGTTTTCGGATGTGCTTTGTTAGAGTATAAAGGCAGCTGTGAAAATACCAGACAGCTGATCAGCAAAAAACTTTGGGGACGAAAGAGACAAAAACAGAAGCAATACCCTGAAAATAAGTCAAGTGGAACACGTTCATATTATTTTCCTTGTACATATGTGCTACCTTTACTTTTATAGAAAGCACTGACCGTTATCAAATTGTGTTTTACCCAACAACATTTAATTAGTTTTTCCATTAAATTGTTGAAATTATTTACATTAAGCTTATGAAGACATATGAATTTCCACCTGTTAAACCTGATATTTAAGAAAAATAAGCAAGAAAAAATGCTATGTGGAAAATAAATTGAGACATGGAAGGAAAAAAAAATATTATTCCTTCCTTATTCATCAGACATAGCAGGGGATCGAATGATTGTCAATCAATAATATTTCATTATGTTCTAGAGCCAAATATGAGGCCATCTATATTAACTTCAACTGACTAAGTGACTGTTTTGGCACAGTGATGTAGCCCATTCAACGACGAGTCTAATCAGGTCATAATCTGCTTCTAAGTTCAGAAATACTTTGCAATAAGGGGATAAAATAAAATGCAAATATTGTTCATCTTTGATTAGATTCATCTTTGTTTTTATCTCTAGGATAAAATGAAATAGCCTTTATTATTAAAGATAATTTGATTAGAAATGAAAGTGGTCTTATTTTTGTAGATGACCGATTCCTTCAAAGGCTGTAACATGACCACACCTACCTGACATATTAGAGCCTGCCATGATGCCGGTGCAGCCGTTGAACATCACAGCAAATACAGTGGCGAAGGACATCATCTTCCCAGTGGTGTAGTCTTCAACATAGTCAGCTGGAAGAAATACCAGTAAGTCACTGTTGTTCTGCCTCTTTCATCATCATCATCAGTAAATTTAACTTGGTTTGATGGCAGACACAGCTCTGCAACCCTCCAGATATAAAACTTAATCTCTGCAAGCCTCTGAACAAGTAACCGTCTTCAAACGTTTCTGTTGAGTACAGCATCAGCAATCAAGTTTTACAGGTAAAAATCTATTTTCACACCCACAAAGGTACAGGAATATATTCTGTTCTTTCATTTGTGTGTGAACAAATGTTTTGATATTATTACTCACTCTGATAAGGCAGAGGTTAATCTTAGCTCAATGGCTTAGATTTTAACTAATGCAGTCCTTTTGTGTGCATTTTTGATTCATTTTTATTGTTGTAGTGTAAAGAAGACCCTTAATCTTCTTTACATTTAGCTGACAAGTTCTCTCTAAAAGTACAGGGTTTAAATAAACATGATACATTTTACAATACTCACTGAATCCATAAAATGGTAATGTGTATCCATTGCCTTTGTAAACAGCCGGAAAAATTTATCAGGATTATTGTTTATGTGTGTGTGTAAATAGTTTTCATGAGTACAGGCCTGAGTTACAAGCAATTAGCTCAGTAATCATGTGCTTGAAATTAAATCCTCTCAAGCTGGCTGTTCGTTTTGTAGGAATTAGAATCCAAAGAACATGCCCTACATCACTCAAACATAAGTCAAATATGTTGTGATCTTCCCGGAAGTGTAGGCGAAATGCCTTCTGCTCTTTCCTGTCTGGTCTGCAGGGGGGGGAGTAAACGCATATTGATCTGAATTCTAGACCCATAATCATCAGAGTTAACGAGGTATTAAGCCCATAATATTCATCATTCCTGCTCTGGTGTACATATGTAGCCGGTGGACAGCAGGTTCAATTTAAAAAAAGAAAACATTAATTTAATGAACTTAGAAGTTGCACCTTATAAAATAAAGAACATAGGCCACATTAAAACAAAAATGGCTTTAAAGCTTTTGAATCACCAATCAGTGTTTAATGGTCATATGTGCTGCCACTGATCAGATGTCAACATTAGTAAAACTGTCTTTAAACCCACAAATGAGCTGATGGTCTCAGAGCTTATGAAGCTACTGTGTGAAAAAACCCTCACTTCCTCTTTCCCTTGTTTCACAAGAACATCTGCTGCCATCATGATACATAAAAAGAGCAGGCTCGATCCAAAACTTTAAGTAATAATTAGAGATGCATCTAAAACTCCAACTAGAAATAGCTGACTTTAGGCTTTACCAACAGGACTCTCCATTTTGTCAGAAAAAATAAAAATAATATACATATATATATATATATATATATATATAAATATATATATATATATATATATATATAAGTTTTAGAAAAATCTTGCTTAATTACAGAGCTGTGTAACACCCATTGGCACCTGATTACTTATAAATATATATTTAAAGTGAAAAAATATTTGAGGAATATTCAAAATTGTCAAAAATTTATATTAGCAATTCAATGCTTTATAAAAATCATTGATTTCAAAAAATCTCTGATACATTTCTAATAAAATACTTGGAAGAAAAAAAAAATTAAAAAATCAAGACTGTATTCTAGTCACTCAATCTTACCCTTCAGATTTCCCAGCAGTGTTTCCAGCTTGAATCCAGTAAAATTAGCTGTGGTGGGATACACAGGGCCCGTCCCGTTAGATGGCTTGAAGGAGCTTGGCAAAGTGACTATTTTAGGTTGCACAACAAAAAAGCTGACAAAGATCATGATCAGAACCAAGATGACCACCAGGAAGATGACGAAAGTGGCCTTGGCGTAGATGTGGGCCCCAACCAGGCATACTATAAGGCACAGCAAGAGGATAACGGTGCCGTACAGCAGGGACCACCAGTAACCTGACGGCAGGACCTGGTGTGGAGTAGGAACCACGGTTGGATCTAAAATGAAACATAAGAGGCAATGTAATGACTAGGAAGCTTTGATTTGATTGACAATGGTATAACAAAAGGAATCCAAGATAGTTTCTGCCTCATGTTTTCCACAGTCTTTCACCTGCGTTAGGGCTGTTGCAAAAAGCAATAACTCAATTAGTTGCATGATTAATTAAAACAATCATAATAATTTCCATATGCATGATTTGTCGTGATGACGAAAGTGGCCTTGGCGTAGATGTGGGCCCCAACCAGGCATACTATAAGGCACAGCAAGAGGATAACGGTACCGTTATCCTCTTGCTGTTATCCATCTCTTCCTTCCAAAACTGGATGATAACAGTCGTCAGTCTGGTGCGTTGGTCTCAACCAGGCCTTTTTCTTGGATGATAACTTGGTTTATAGAGTCTTCATTGTTAAAGTAATAACTTATAATTCTTTGGCAGGTCATGGTACAGATCAAGATATCCTCAATTTACCTTCTGGTATTCCAAAGGTGCCCATCATGGCCTCTACCAGACCTAGCACATAGAGGGCGCTGCCACACACGTTAGCAAAGAAGAACATGATGCCGATGCTGCCGCCAAACTCAGGACCCAGAGCTCGGCTGATCATGTCTGTACCTCAAGTTAGGGCAAAGTACATGGCATTTAAAACAAACTCATGAACTGATGTGAAATATTTGCAAAAGGGTAAGCTTGGTTTGCCAAATACACTCAAAATGCAAAAAGCTATTGGTCAACTTTAGCAATAATAACCAGGTCATAGTAAACCAATTTGGGTTTTTTTTAAGAACTGAAAAATAAATGTACTTATTGTATTTTGATGTTTTGCAAAACCTGAATTTGAAATATATTAAAGAAACCTCAGGTAATTCACAACTTTTATACTGAATAATGTGCTTCAGTTTAAAGAAACACTTGCAGATTTCCACCTTGTCATCAAGCAGCTGTAGATGCAAATGAAAACAAGATTTGTAAATGAACTTTGTTGAAAAGTTGTGAAATCTTGCAAACAATCCAAACTTAATGCTGCACAGCAATATCTGAGAGTGAGCATGTCTAAGCATGCATGTTAAATATCAGAAATCATTTTTGTGTGACTTAAGCAACAGTGACTGATTGTACTCTCAAACTGTGAAAAGCAATCTCACTGGTTTGCTAAAAAGGGATCTTTTCTGTTTTTTTTTTTATTTTCCAGCTTGGTACTTTAACCTCAGCTGTGGCTGAAGTAGTCAAGCTGACTGTCACAGAACATTAAAGCAAATCAAACTTGAAATAAATCTGATTTATACTTTTCCAGTGGTTAGAAATGTAGTGTGTGACAGACAGCACTTGTTTGAAATAGAGACCCTGATTTTGTGTATACCTTGACTCTTGACAGTGATAATGGCGTTACACTGACTGTCACATGCAGATGGTCATATGATGAGGCTTGTGTGTGCGTGTGTGTGCGTGTGTGTGCGTGCGTGTGCGTGTGTGTGTGTGTGAACAGGATACAATAGGCTCCTCCAGCATCCAGCGCTCCATTGGTGGAGATTGCGCACACTGACAGAACAGTCATGGAGATGATGAAGTAGGCCACCACAAACATGAGAATACCTTGGTACAATCCAGCCTGTCCCACCACAAATCCTAAAAAAAAAATAAAAGAAACAGTTTCAATTAAGTTAAACTGAGAAATTGATGCCTGGGTGAAAGCAGAACCATAAACAGGAGCAGAGTGGAAAGAGGCTGATAAAACATTCCTGGGAAGTGCCAGCATAAAACAGGATGTGGGTTTTTTTAAGGCATCATGAAAGTACAATTAGTCAATGAATCACACGAGATCTATTTGTTCAACAGATGTCTGTCAATAGTTTTTAATTATAGATAACATTTCAAACAGTTTTCAAAGAATTTAAAAGGGAAAATTAAAAAAATAAATAAAAATCACAGCCTTCGGTTTAAATGATTCACCACAACAATTCTCTTTCTGTAATAGTGAAACTGGAATATCACATGCTGGGAGAGATTCCAGCTTCTACATTGTCTGTATACATTGTGACTATACTTCTGCTATTCCTGTTAGATGACTCAACTGAATTAGTTCCAGTGCTAAACTGGTGCTAACGTTTTCTTATTTCTTTGTCCCTATGTCATCTTAATCATTTTATCTATTGATTAAATGTATAGTTTGAAGATATCGTTGATCGTAGATTTGTCTGCAGCAGAAATTAATCTCAGTAAAATCAGTAGACTATAGTGCTACGCTAGCTGAAAGCATGTTCTCTGTAAATTCATACAGGTCAAACCAGCTGGTTGTATCAATCTACCAGACTGATATACAGACAGACAGACTGGTCTGTCTGTCTATTGTCTGTGCTTTCCAGGTTTTAAGGAGCTGGAAAAATATTTTAGTCAACTCACAATAAACTGATCCACCGATCAGCTGATGAGGCAGAATACACTTTGAAATCTCTTTCATCTGAAGAACAAGGAGTTAGTGCCTCAACTAGACTCAAAAAACATCAATTACCCTATTTTCCGGACTATAGAGTGCGCCTCCCTATAATTCACACCCACAAAATAAAAAATAAAATAAAAAAATGTTTTTTTAAAAATTGGAAATGTACATGTATAAGCCGCACCGGGCTATAAGCCGCTGGCATCTCTGTCGCTCTCAGTTTTTTACAAGGGCGCAGTAGATCTGTACTGTCAGATGAATAGCCTTCAACTTAAAAGTGGAATCATATGAACTTCGTGTGGTTTCCATGATGAGGGCGTATGAGTTCGAAAACATTTCTCCGTCGTGCCTGCTGCTAGTATGCGCTTGTTCTAAATGAAAATTAGCGCTTTCTTATTTGACTTCCAAATGTGTCACTTTGAACTGCATCGCAAACAAACAAATTATCCACATTATTGCACCGTTCCTC
This sequence comes from Poeciliopsis gracilis, assembly GCA_911649635.1. NCBI lineage: Eukaryota > Metazoa > Chordata > Actinopteri > Cyprinodontiformes > Poeciliidae > Poeciliopsis > Poeciliopsis gracilis. The sequence continues at coordinate 2,659,219 of CAJVRI010000884.1, read as the reverse complement.
CGTCCCTTAACGCTACTCTTTAATCTTTGATCAGCAATATCAGCATGTTTCTGCCATCAGTCAAGTCCACTGTGGCACAAAGCCAAGTCTCACAAGGAAACAAAGTTCACTTTGTTTCTTTAAGAGCTAAAATTTTAAGCTCAATTGAGATAAACTCAACTTGCGAAGAATCTGTATGTTCTGGTGGTAAAGATATCCAGGGCAGGACAAGAGACACTTTGTCAAACCATTAAATTTACAGTAGTTTCACATCCGCACTGAAACCACTCACAGTTCCTGTGCAGACTCACACTTCAACTTGAGATTAGAATGTCTAAAGTCTTCAACCAACAGCTACATAGGCCCATGTGAGTCTCTCTGTGCGCGCGTGTGCGTGTGTGTGTGTGTGTTTTTTTCTCTGAGTGTCCATTGCTCAGCAGCTGACATCTCACGAGACTGGGAAGGCAACTGGGAGAACAGGAGATGAGAATACTGAAAGAGTTAAAACTTATAGGAAACAGAAAAAAATCTGAAAGAAAAGCAGAAGTAAAAATGGGGAGAGAAGATGAAGTTGGTTATGAAAAGTTGATTTGTTGTTCTGCAAATTCAACTGTGGTCTCTGCAGCATGGATTTTATGGGCTTGAATAATTTATGAAAAAAGAGAACTTATATCTCATTGATTACAATCAGACATGAATTCCTCATTGTACCGAAACCTAAACCTGAGTTACGAGTGTCATTTTCACAGCATAAAGTCGAGACAGCCTCTGTTTGCTGCTGAATTATTAGTGAACTTTCAAAAGCTGTAGCTTAAATGGATAATTCAGAATTTAAGTTTTTTAAGTAAATTGTCCTGATTTAAAGTTAGATATTGCCTCTATCTATAAACATGCAGCAAATATTGTTGCAATTTGTTTCTTGTTTTGTTTAGAATTTTAATTCATCACCCTCAACAGATTAGAAATATATGACTATAATGTAATTTATTGCTGTTACTTGATCATTTTGTAAAGGCAACTTTGTTTATATAGCACATTTTCAGCAACCAGGCAAAACAAAGTGCTTTACAGGATTTAAAAGGAAATACAAACAAAATAACTAACCAAAAGAAACAGCAAAAGAAGAAAAAGCTAATAATGTTGATCCAAAATCAATGAACTAATAACTTCTATTCAGGGTTGGTAGATGAGTATAAGTTCTAATTCCTTTGGAAGAACAGGACTCTAAAAAGTAGTAGCTAAGGTAGTTTTTTTCTGGGTTCCCAGTTCTAGACCCTGCTCTGGCTTGCTAAACAAGTGTAAGTAAGTAATCTCTGAATACTCCTATTCAGGGTTGGTAGGTATGAGAAAGAAAGTATCTTCTGATTCCTTTTCTAGTTTGGGAGAATAGGAGTTAGTAGTTGTGCACCATGTCAGAGCACAATAGCAAAAAATGCAGGAAGTTGTAGCATAAGTGTACTACCTGGAAAACAGTATTTGTTTTTACGTACAAGTTCACAATATATAATTAGAGATATTATGTTTGCATTTAACCTTAAAATTTGACTTGTTAAATCTTTGCTAAACAGCTCCCTGTAATACAAAAAGAGAAAGTTATTTTGAACTTTAGAAAGAGCCACAAACAGATTACAGAAATGAGGTGTGTTAAATGGAAATTATAAATGCTTAATCCTGAAATGATTCCCAAAACTTCTACAAACAACCACAGAAATAGTAAAAATATATAACTGTGACTGCGCTTCGGTTCATACCACTTGTACAGAAAGCAAAACTGAGTGCAGTGATTTTTGCCGCCACCGCTCACCTATTCTGAGGAAGACCACTACGCTGAACATTGACAGCAGAGTGGGAACCACCACACCGAAGAACACCGACAGCTTCTTGGGCTGCCCCTGCGGCGAGGACCCGTGCCGTGGGCTTCCCGGAAGCTCCTCCGGGGCCCGGCTGGCAGGAGCAGACCGCGGCTCGGACTCATTGACGCTGGCGACGAGGCGGTAGTTCAGGAGAGGAGTCCGCTCCGTCATTGCGAACGAAAACAAATGTTCGCTTTAGGTCGACTCGAACTTTAAAAAGTAATCCGGAGAAATTTAAGGACGGAAAAAGTCGCTGTGTTTTGTCAGGACACCTCAAGAGTTTGTAAATAAATGCTTGCGATGGATTACAAGCAGACAGCTGTAGAATTGACGCGTCCTGATTGTCAGCCGCTTCAAATGCAAGTTCAGCAGCTACATAGCAAAACAGACAAGTGCTTCGGTCAATAAACAGAATAGGTTAAAACACAGAGAGCGTGTTTGGCCTAATCACTGATGCACAAACTTCCATCGTTTGTCAATAAAATGTTAGATAAAATCCCCGACTGGGATACCTGCGCGTGGTCATTGTAGTTCTGCGTTATTTCTCTAATTATACGGAATAGAATATCATGTGATACCGCAACGTCAAAGCGTGTCTCTGCTGCAAACTTCCGTTTTGCCCTCTCACAATAAAAGCAATTATGATTTAGTGCAACTTTTTCATAAGAGCAAAACAATTTACCCCCTTAGACATAAATATATCTGTCAGGCAGAGCATTATGACCATTAACAAGTGAAGTCCAAAACACTTCTGTTTTTCCAAGGGTTGTGAGCAAATTATTTTGTTATTTTAATTTCTAGCAATCTGGGTGTGGGAGTTCCTTCACATCATTCTCTGATTGTTGTGAGATCCGTCAGCAGAATTATGAGCCATCCCAAGAAGCAAACGTGATTTAGGAATAAACAATGTTCAGTGTTAGTTAACTTGCCTTGCAGATTCCCATGACCTTAATCCAATGCAACTTCTCTGGGATCAGCTAAATCAGAGCGCTCCACCTTCCAAACCAAAATGATCTGCTGCTGACCTCTTGATGCTAAATAAAAGCACACCTCCAAATGTCTTGTGGGGTGTGTGCTTCAGTAGTATTTATCTAAATTGCACCAGTCACAGATATTAAAACCACAAAGTGCTTCACAAAGACAAAAAACTGTTTGTGATGAAGCTATAATCCACAGTTGATGAAGAGCAGGGCTGGGAAGAGGGCAATGATTTTATAAAACTTTGCAAAACATACAAACAAAAAACTGAACTTTAAACTTTAAAAGGACCACGTATGATTGTATCTTATTTTGTTTTTTTATGCAAAACTTCCTGTTTATTAAATCTAACTTTACTTTTGTACTTGACACTCGGGTTTTCCTGAGATTTCCTGCTTTCACATTTTCTAGCCTACTGCTTTCGGTCATATGACGAAGTTAGTCAGGCCAATAGGAGGGTTACATTGCTGAAAGCGCTTGCTTACCAGCTTCTTCTTCTTTTTTTCTTTTTTTTAATGTCAAAATGAAAGTCCACATTAATTTTTCTGTTTCCTTTCTATAGCTTTTATTTTTAAAAATTTGCGTTCTTTCAACACTCAGAATGAAAGTTATGATCCAAGTAGAAGAATGGTCCATGTCCAGTTCAAATAGTTCAAAGTCCTGGTCAGTAAATAAATAACACATAAGTATGTAAGTGTTTCTTAAACACAGCCTTTTAACGTTTACAAACTGTACACACTCAACTGCATTTCACAGACATTCATTTTAGGTTTCATTTTAAAGTAATACATATAAATTATTTTCATATACTGGCATGTTCTTGGTTGTTTTTCTATGATCTAAGTTATAATACATTCGACTGATATGTACAGAGACAGAACAAATGTTTGTGTTCACATTTTGCAGCTACATATACTTCACATTTGACTTTCACCTCGTTATGAACTTTGAGAAAACATTCCCTTTTACATCTTAAACTGAATAACACATTGATAATTTGCAGATTAAGATAATTTGTGTTCTTAAAAAAACATAAGATCTTCATGAGAGTGCAATTTATGAGATTAAATTTCAACCTTTCTGCAAACAGTAATGAGGATGATGAATATTTTGAGTCTAAATCTGACCACTTGCACTTCTCATCTAGCACCTACAGAGGGCGCTATGCTCTCAGTTTCATTTGTATATTGCAATAGCTTAAAACTACAAGTTTAAAAGGCTCTGCTGAAGCACATTTAGAAAGGGTTGGTCATTTGTCTAAAGCACTCACAATTTAAGAGGGGTCACATAATCAACTAAGAGAACCATAACCTTTTCAGATTGGTTTCCATGAGCCATAGTGTGGCTCATGGAAACTGAGCACAAATGAGCTGATTGTGCAATATATGGTTAAAGTAAATATTGAAGCCGGTTTATGGCTCAAATACACTCTAGCTTCAGGGCAGCCTGTCAGTCTAAGTTCAGTCTTGAATTCGAAAGCAAACTACAATAGTTTGTCTGTGGTAGCTCTGGGATTCTGTTCTTCTCAGCCAGTTTATATGCACATATACTGGGGTTGTTATTGTACATTCACTCATGAGACAAGGCAGGAGGATTTAACCTATATTTCTGACAAAACTGAGGATATTGGGGAAAATAAGTAACTGTCTTTGTTTTGTAAACCAGTGTTTGAAAAAGAATTCAGTTCAAGTTTAAAAAAATATGAAAAGTGCAATCTATGGTGGTCATAATATCAAAAAGATTTCAATGTGTTTTGTGTTTTTTCAAATGTTTTATAAATATTAAATTGTACTTTTGATAGACCCCTCTTCAGTGAAGATTTATAAAGTTTAACCAAAGGTAATCATATCCATTAAATATTCCTTAAACTGTAAGAACTTCCCAAAGTATAGCACTAATAGGAACATGCAAAGTAAGTGAAAGTTTAAAGTCATTGTCCAGTTGGGATTTAAGGCTTAGCAGGCTTACAATAAGTAAAAGATAGCGGGGTATCTATTACCCACTTTCTCGCAAATAAAAAATACAAAACTTGTTCAGGTCAAAACTGACAGTCATTTGTCTTGTGACTCTCCCAATGCAGTGCCGCCCTTGTTGGTGAGCCATAGCGTCTATATGAAAAGCTAAAGTCACATTAAATGAAGTGTGAATAGCTATTTTGTCTATAGGGATACTGGTAAAGGGCATTTTCCCTTTTTACTGTTACCATTGTTGTTTAATGTAGGAAAGGTTTGTGGAACTGAACTAGTTCTAACATTTTGATATGTTGTATCAACTCCACATGTCCTGCAACATAATTTAATTCAGTTTTCGAATGGTAAAATATTTCTGTTCTAAGACATTTCAGCTATAACAGCCTATAGCTGCTATATCTGTATCTGTAAACTACAGATAAAGCTTAGGTAAGCCCACTTCTTTGCAAACTTGTGACTGGAATGCATTAACTCACTCAATAACACAATAACTTTGCTCTGCTGCAAATATTAGCATGGTATTATCCATCCATCCATCCATCCATTTTCCGGTCACCCTTCTCCCTAACGGGGTCGGGAAGCATGGTATTATATAAAATAAATTCTGAATATGCATTTCCTAGATTATTTCTGGTGGAATATTCAGTATTTGTAGTTGCTGCCAAAGGGAAGTTTATCACATATTAGTGATATCCAGCAAGTCATCATGGCTTCAAAACAACAGAACTCTCAATTCCAAATGTAGAAAACAATGCTCTGAAACAACAGTCCATAGAAGAGCATCTGATGTCCCAATAAATATGTATGTCCTCATTGTGCAGCCCATGATTCAGTTCTGCTATCTTGGTTTGTAGTTCTTCATCCTTGACTGCAGACTGATTTCTATAGGTCCATTCCATGTCACCATGACGCATCCTCTGGCTTCAACTTTGTGTCGAATCTTGTCCGAGGTAACAAAGTTTTACAATTAGAGTTGTTTCGGTTAAAGTTACCTTACACTCCTTTTCTTGTTATGACCACACTCAGTTTTCAAAGCAACACCTTCCAGCTTCTTTGTGACTAGCTTGCTGAATACCTCCCAGATTACACTAAGTTTCTGTGTTCCAATCCATTTTTGAGGCGGGCTTCGAGTAGGCAAAGGGCCGTTTTTCTGTAAGAAAGCAGTGATACATAAGATATTACTATATAGCACATGTTCAAACAGCTCATAGTTTTATGCTAAGGTAATGAAACATTATTAATATGAGAAAATTAATGGATTTCATTATATCGGTATTAATTCTCTACTTGTTATGTTTTTCTTTGTAACTGTAAGTCAAGCTTAAGCTTCTTGATGCATTTATTTGATGCAACCAAAAATGCATCAAGATGTCACTTCTAGTGATGTAGAGGTTTAAAAAAGCAATAAACAATCAATTATAAACATGTATCAGCAGACTCACAATTTTAGCATCTATTCAAATACAGCAAACAATAGTACAGCTAATGCTATGTTTTTCAAACCAATGATAGAATATTTTGTCTCTGTTAAACCCTCCGTTTGTATCCTCAAATCTGGTAACATAACGTTGGCTTTTAAAAAACAGCCATAAATCTAGCCTATAATGCATCACTGTGTCAACATAAAGATGAAAACATAGCAGCTCAAAGCATATGAGGACAACAGAAAATCAGGTTTCCCTTGCTGCTGTCAAGATAAAGAATAATCCAAAGAAGAAGCCTACATGATGAATCACCAACGAAGAAGGTAATAAAACCTATCATTATCCACTTGTGGTCTTTGGATCATTTTATGAATTCTTTACCAATGATACAGTGGCAGGAAAGGTTGGGCAATGATTGCACTTTCAAGAGATCCAATAGTGGGTGCATTAAATTCAGCTTAAGATCTTGTTCTGTTGTCTGTTGCACAGTTATGCTTCATGATAATCAATATTTCTCATGATTTTCTTTAGACTTTAAAAAAAATATTTTTTTTAACTCAGCAACTGTTACAGGCTACATAGCTACATAATGTCACAATTGCCTTTGTTTTTCCAAATAACATCCTTTAGGAATTTCTTAGAAGCTAGTCGTGACATGGCAAAAAAATTCAAGGTACATCGCTGACATTTTTCACAAAATATATATTTATAGAATGGCAAGATGTTTTGAACTGTACCTGTGGGTGAATTTTGAGAAGAATTATATAATGCTTAATACATTTATTAAAATTCTTCAGAAAGTCCTCACACTCCGCGCTGGTCTGATTACTAAGATGTTTGACAGTTTCTTGAAATGCCTGGAAGTCCTGCAGCACTTCAGACAGTTTTTCCTGTAACTAGACGAACAAATGTACATACAACTGTCAGAATGCTGCAACAAAATCAATCATTTACCAAAGTTTCAGGTTTTGTTTCACATGTTCTTATTCTGAACTGTCCAGTGCGTACCCCGTGACTCAACCGATGACATCTGGAAATGGACACCAATGCTGTTCACTGTATAAATTCGCAGGATAGCACAATGCTTGCTAGCATTGAAAGACCCAACAACTCTTCAATTGGGAGAAAATTTGAGCTTTCTCCTCAATAAACAATGGACCAATTCTAATATAAGCTAAAAGAACAAGAGCAAATTTGGATCTGCCTGCAAGGCGATACAGTTGAAATGTTGTTTACAGCTTAAGACCTTGACAACACAAAGTCAAAATCCGGAAACAATTATCATATCTCACTTATCAACAGTGCGTGAACCGATTACAACTTCTAATTTAACACCTGTGTTGTCAACCTCCACCACAATTTGTCTGCCAGTTCATGTTCTGCCTCAGTTGCTGCGCTCGGTTTGTTTCTTAAGAAACTAATTTATGACTCATTTGAACTTGAAACTCAACTTAACATCAATGATTGAATTTTTTTCTTCCGTGTTTTGTAGATATTTTGTATTTGAGTTTTGTTTCTGCAAAATTCTAATGTATAATTATAAGATGCAAAATGGAAGCTGATAAAATATAAAGGAAAAAGAGATTCAGTCTATTAGCCATAACTGTAAGCTTTCTGTTAAACTCATTGTTTGGTCATTTTTTCTGCTTCCATTACATCAGCTCAATGTCTGATATATTCCACACCTACTAATAAGTGGTTCATGATGTTATGCCTGATGAGTGCACATTATTGATTAATTGGTGTTGCTTGTATCTTAAGCAAAAAGGTTTTTCAACATACTTGGTACTTAGTGCTGGTAATTCTGGGGTCATTAACCCAGAATGTTCTAAATGGCAGCATTTTTCTGTAATTCCATAGTAACTTTGTTTTAGTCATGTCATTTCATTTTTGTGACTTCAAAGAACAGTGACAAGAAAACCATTGAACTGCTATGTTGTACCCTCCGTACAACTAAAAATAGGCTCAAAAGTAAAAAAAAAAACAGGTGGCAAATATGATAACATGACTACTGAAAGTGACGGTTGTCACCTATTAACAGAGTGATTATCCTGCCAAACAATAGTATGGACAAATTAACTGGTTTATTGTGCTACTATGATTTAAATTGGGAACTTTAAATTGTTGACCCATGCTCACAAATTTATATTTCAATCTATGTGACCTAAACTTTGACTTCAGCTTGATGATCTGGGGCATTTATGCGTAACAAAACTCAAAATATGCAGGTTGCCAAATACATTTTGACTGTAGTCAACACTTGTTGTTGTGAAAATTTGCTCTTATGGAAACTGGTTACGGCTGTGTTTTTGTTATGCTTCAGCAGCAGTTACATGTTGCTTTGTCTTTGTTTTCTACAAATATGTTCTTGAATTTCCGGCTCAGACAGTCATGAGCGAGAACCCAGCTCTTGCCAAGGAGGAAGAGTAGTGAATCTTGGCAACAAACAAAGCGAAGCCAAACACAAATTCTCTGGAAAAACCTCAGTTTTTTTTTTTTTGTTTGTTTGTTTGTTTGATTTTTTTCTTTACTCAAAACATAACATCCTACTACTTTTTGCTGATATATGCAATTTCTTGAGGTTGATCTCACCTATGTTAAAGGTTTGGACGTCGTGGAAATTTCTTTGACAAATTGTTGATTGTTCCTTAGAAAAAAAGTTGATCTGCCATTCAAAATACTGGTACTTGATTAAAAAAATATTATTTAAAGCCTGGATCCAGCTGTTGTAATGTTATCAGATTGCATGAAGGAATTTCAGAAAGCAGAAACCACTTCTTCTTTCATCACAAAGAAAAGGAACAAAAAAAGCAAAATGCATGTCTTTCAACGTTTACGGTTGGACAAAAGATCTGTGATTAATACAGGTTTAGTGTTTGAGAATGCTGTGCTTTACTTACTGTGTAATTTTCATATTCTGGCGAATTCACCCCCACTCTTGGCACATGAACAGTAGAAAGCAGGGTGTCAGAGCAGTTACCCTGAAAACATCAAGATTGAAGTTTTGTCAGACGCACTGATACAATGAAGCAAATTACTTGAAATGTACAACGGAAAAGATTAATTTCCATTCACTTTAACACATAAACTTGGTTTGGTAATACAATGACAGAAAGCTCTTCATGTTGCCTACATGTCAGAGGTTCAAAATTTTAATTATGCAAGAAAAACAAAGGTAATTCCTCACCTTAACTTTGAAATTCTTCATCGGTTGCTGTCTAGCGTCGGTGTTACACCAAAAGTCAATTCGTCTTGCGCTTACTTGAGACAGATGGGTGACAGTCGCTCCTATCAGCAGCAGCAGCAGCAGTCCTGGAGCAGCACATGGTGAATGTAACTGAGGAGCTGCCATCCAGCTCAATTATGCTGCACCACAGTCTAACCTGTCTGCATTTGTTGTTGTATGTTCTGCCTCCCCCTTTTATTGTTAATAGACTGCCTTGAAGTCAACAGCATGAACACTATCACTCATGCTTATAATGTCGTTATTGCTTCCTGCCAGAATTCCACCCATAGATCTTGCCTCAACAAGTCGCCTTGTAAAATTCACTTTCGTAGGTGTCTCTGCCCACGGGTTTCCTGCTAAATTAGGCAGCTGGATTTCAATTAATGTGCTTAAAATTGAATGGGTTTATGAACTCATACCAGCAATTCCCATTAGTGGGCGTGGGGATTTTAACAATACTTGTAATGTGTCAGGAACCCTGTGATATGGAGGGAATCCCCTTTAAAAGTAACTTTAACAGCTTTTGTCTGTGTTAATTATAATACATACCAATTGGTAACATCATTCTATATATCAAAGTTTACATATAAACTAACCCTTGTCATTGGCATGTCATAAAAAAAAGGTAGATAACTTACTGCTATAAGCCATAACCCGTCCTTAAAGGCATGGTGTCTCTCACTTGTGATTGTTTGGCCCCCATCGCTCTTCCATGAACTTTCAGAAGAATCACCTCAAGTCACAGTGAGTCGAAAGTCATTCTATTATGTTTAGGAAGTTTTTTCATGCCCTTAAATCTCAGATCGACACCTAAAACACAAGGTGGAGATGGTGCTGAGCAGTATTCACCTCCACAAAGATTTCAGAAAATGCTATGTCGTGGGTGACGTGTGTCACTGCACGGCTTCTCAGAGTGTGTAGACTGTCTGTTTGTCTAAGCCCAAAGTTAATGTTTCACTCTGTGTCACCAAAACAAATAAAACTAAAACCGTACTAACCTGGTTATGTTGTTGCTGATCAGCTGTGTCATGTTTGAGACAACGTTTGACCATATTTGTCAGAGATCTGTCTGTTGGTTTAGTTTAATTACTATAGATGGTGCCCACAGTTCCAGCACTGTCTATGTTACTTTCATAATCACTAACATGACTTGCACAGATTTTTGGCCATGACTACAAAAGAATGTAATATGAAAATAGTAATGGAAATCTTCCTTTAGGACAAATGCAAACAAACGTATAGCAGATAAGGCAGCAACAACAATGTTTAGATAGGGAACAGATGCTTTGTTTGTGTAATATAAGCCCATATTATCCACTTTGCCTCAAAAAAGAAGTCATAACAGTGGAAAACAATACACAAGTTTCTCATTGCAGACATTTTCCTCTAAATGACTCATGGATAATAACTTGGCAGGACTCCAAAAAGAGTCATCTATTGCTGAAGGAGTTATAAAATTGAAGTTTATTCAGATATTTTACAGATCCATCTTTTTTTTAACCCTGGGCCACAGATAATAAGAGCAATTTTACTTTATGCAATTTGAAGTCTTGAAATTGGCCTCTGTCTCCTTAAGAAGCTCCTACTCCTTCCTATACTCCACTTCCTGCATATTATCAAAACAGTGTCTCTCAATTATGCCGTTTTCAGATGTTTTTTAAGAGTGTTGGACTGAGAAGTAGTTCATATGATAAGCGCATCAGAATTTGCAGTTCCACCAGATGTTTGGTAATTGGTGCTTGTTAGGAATTATCATGTTTGTTATCACTCTTACTTGTTTATTTTTCAATTTAAGGTTGGCTTAGTGTTCTCATCCCAGAGAGGAGAAATTTCTTAAACTGTGTGGAAGACATAACTAACCTGTCCTTAAGCTCGAGCATAATTTTTCAGGTGGTGTATTAATCCTCTTTAGGATATCTTCCTGAGATACTCCTTAGTTGTAAAACTGTCTGTGTGTAAAATTTTATTTCTGTGTTCCCCCTTCTTTGTTCTTAGGATAGCCCCCTGCAGCAGAGTGTCAGAACGAACGGTGGCCAGGCTAGCTTTTGCCGGGCTGGCAGAAATGCCAGGGTTACTGTGTCTTCTTGCTTTTGCAAAAGCTTGGTTGAAAACTAATAAACGTCTGTGGTTCTCTTTTATGTAGGTCGAGAAAATACCTACCAGTGCCACCGCTAGTTTGGAGGAGCAGAGTGGGGGAGTCGCAGGGCAGGCGTGAAGCAGAAGCTCAGTTAGAGACTGCGGCTGTAAGAAGAACTTTGTGAGAGCAAGCATTTAGGCACCCCCAAAATTGTTGCCACGGGAGATTAAAGCATTTCTAAAACATGTATGAAAGACTGAAAGCAATTCACAGAATTCAGGTCTGTTTTTGATGAGGGGACGAATAATATTATAACAAGACCAGAAAAGGCAATTTTACATAACAGTCCCCCTTTAAAAACTGAACTGTGAGACTATTGCAACATTTTATTGGTTATGTTATCAGTTCATATAGTTTTACTGTTTACTTTTAAAAGTTTATTAGTTTTGTTGTTTTATGGTTTTCGTAGTATTTAATTTGCACACTGATAGCTTAGCGAGTTGGTGTAAATATGTAACGGTAGAGTTGAATTGTTTTTGTTAAGAAACTCTTTTATCTTTGAGAGAAATGTCTGTGTTTCTGTTGTATCTGGATGTCCAAGGAACACCATCCAGTACTGGACTTATGCCTCTTGGTATTTTCTTGTGACTTGAATTTGTAATTTTGATCTAAATGTCTTGTTTTATTAATAACAATTATTTTTAAGTTATTCATGACCAAAACAAGTTTCCTATTGTGGCACAAATTAGAAGAATAAACTATTAAACATAAAGAATGGACTAACGTGACAACAAGTACAAAATCCATCAAGCATCAAAGGAATGTGGTAGTTTCACTGGAAGCCTGTAAGCCATGATCAGTGAAATCCGATACTGTCTCTCTTTTTTTTTTTTCTTCCTCCGAAGAGGTTTTGCGGTGCTAGTGGCTCGTATTTTTTACAGTAAGCAGACGGGAAAGAGGGCGAGGAGAGGGGGGAAGACATGCGGCAAGGGTCGCCGGGACCGGGAGTCGAACCCGCGACGTCCGCGTCGAGGACTGAGGCCTCCAAACGTGGGGCGTGCAAACCCCCTGCGCCACCACAGCACGCCCCCCGATACTGTCTTCTACAGGTTTTTCTTTACAGGCACGTCTGTCTCTGAAAACCACAATGTAGAGAAAGTTGTTTCATTTAATAATCTCCACCAGTACATAGAGTCTCTTTTTCATTGTATATATCATTGAGAAGGAATGAAAAATGTTGGACTCGTAGTAAATCATTAAACATGACTCTGCAAACCAAGATCAAATTCTCTCTTTTTGATAGTATTTAGGCATACTAAATCTTTCTGAGATGCAATCTAAGATCCACTTTTTCATGCTGACACTCAGACAAATTTGAGCTTCCTGAAACCAAACTCAAAATAGTTTAAATCTGACTTAAAACTATCTCACTGGACAAACGATTCCAGTGACAAATAGATAGATTCTCTGTTTTGGTGCCACAATCTGTTGTAACTGTACGAGTGTATTTCCAGACAAAGTACTTATGATCACACAAGGTGTGAAAGGTGTGAAAGTTTAACCAAAGATTTCCTCTCTTCCTACAATTATCTTTTGGATCCGGTTTTGTTGCGAAACTTTTACTTTGGGATATTGCACAATAACTTGGAATCCTTAACAAAGTCGCTTACTCTTACAAAAACAAAAAAAAAAAAAAAAAGGAAAAGCTGTGTGTGTCTTGTTACCAACATAAGTGTTATCTGATTTTGGAACAGCAAAATTAAACTTGAATTGCAAGCAGCTATCAATGGGTTTCAAAGCCAACCCAGCAAATTCACCCCTCACCTTGCCTCCCAGCACACTCTCATCTCCGCGTCTCCTCAGTCAAGCATCGCGATGACTCTTTGCATGTCAACCAATTTGGGAAACTGCAGGAGAGTGTTACATTTCAGAATATGTTATGGTTTAGAATTATGGGCATTTGAAAACATTTTTTTATTTATTTTTTTGCTTTCTTCCTTCAATGATGTACAGACTGCACAGATTTCCAGGCCGATCAAAGTTGAACAAGGGAGAGTAACACTTCTGGAAAATGACTTAGCACAGCTTATGTTTCAGAATCTTTCAAAGTTTTTTTTTTGTCCACATTGTTTTGTAACTGTGTTTTGAAAATACTGTTACCTCAGATGGCATCAGATAAGTGTCCTAACCTGACCTTATGTAAGCCTGGAGAGACTAAAGGGAAGGTATGTTCAAATAAATCAGTTGACATGAAAGCCAGCAGTCAGTGAGAGAAGGAGATGTGGTTAAATGCTGGTTGTTTGAATGCTGGATGACGGTGGGAGGAAAAAGAAATTAAGTATGGCACAGAGAAACGAGGAGGACTAAACATAAACAGCAAAACTGAGAAATCAAATCTAAGCAAGACAGAAACAAACTAAGCATAACAGGAATAATAAATATGATTTAACTAAAACAACTAAGACTGAACTAAAGTGAAACAGAAACAAGGCTAATCTTGCAAAAATAAGAGGAGATAACAAATGAATCAAAATACAAGTCCAGAAAAACTCAAAACAAACCAAGATCAGTAACATTGTTCACTGATGACAGAAGTTGAATTTAATGACATGTTAAGTTTTACAGAGCACACACAAATGATAGTCGTGATACAACCGCTAATTTCAGTGATTTACATAGATTGGTAATTTTCTCCAGTTTTTTGCTGCTTCTAATTGGTTTTCTTCCAAGAGTGCCCTTTTGTTTGCTTTATACATCCTCACAGCTGTGTGTTTCTCTATAAAGTTTGTTTCTCTACGGAGTTGACATAGAGAACCCATACCAAATCTGAGACTTTTGGAGGCAATTACTCTATTGGAGTTCATTGACAAAAGACCTGAACACAAATGCATTACAAATATTTGGAAATTCATTCAGTATAAAACAAATTTCACTTCCACTTTATATTTAAGTTTCTTTCCACATGTGAATTGTGCAGTAGTCTCACACAAAAACCAATCCAATTGAATAAGTGCAATACTGTGGTTTAAACGTGGCAAAATGTGAAAACATCTGCAAGGCTTTGTGTATATACATGTGTGCACTTTGGTTCTCTGCAACACACTTATTTGTACACGGCTCTTCAGAATGAGCCGTGACCATGGCAACACCTAGCCATGAGTACCTTTTCAAAAGCCTTGCCTCTCCTCTCTCTTTTATCCTTCAGCCCATCCTGCTCATTTCACTCCATACCAACCAGCTGGGAGACTGGCAACAAAGCAAAACAGAAAGACTTCAGTTCCAGGACATTATTCTTATAGTTTTTTTTTTTTTATGTGCCGCAGTAGCACGTCTTTTGTCATTCTTTGTGATTTTCCAGGAAGAGGAAATCATCAAAGAAAGAGACTGAGACCTCCTGCTCCAAGATGCAGCTGGTGTTATGGATTCATCAGGTTTTATTTTCCAAATACTTAAAAAACTTGAGAATCTGCCACATTTTTTTCATTTTAATCTCTTGAAGTGCATCGGAAGCATCAGAAAAATTATGAATGAGATGAAAAGAAAGTAACGAACTTAAAGGAAACCCACAGAGATGCTGGGACAGGAAGTAAACATGTCATGAATTGCTTGGAAGATTTCTCACTGTGTCCGGCTTGTAACAAAGAATATGACATTGCTTTGATCTTACCTTGTTCTCATACGATTTGTGGTCACTGCGTGGCAGCAGAAGAAGAAACCAGGTCACATCCTTTGTGTCGGTCAGTCTGCTCGGTGTTGTGCCGATGCTGCAGGCAATCCGTCGAGCTGCCATGTTGGACTTGGTCATCTGCCGCTTCCTGTCTCCCTCAGCATCCCACTCTGAGGTCTGAATATGCAAACTGGGACACAGGCTTCAAGGACAGATCAGCAAGGTCTCACCACAAACAGGTAAACCATGCCATCTGATCAAGATACTTGTTACAATTAAAGACATATTAAATGTACAGTAACCATGCGGTATTGAAAAAATAATAATTTACATACAATTTTGCCTAAAATTACTGCAACCCCGGGTAGATTTCGACTTGAAGTTATTTTCCTTTAACACTAAAGTTGATTTCTGATTAAAAATGTGTTCCCTTTCTAAAAAGAATCAATGGAAAAATATCTATTAGCATTACAGCATCCCAAACCTTCATTTAATCACTGAGCAGGATTTTTCATGTTTTCATGCTTATTTGAGTTTATTTAAATTATTTCTCTTCAGTGAAAAGAACACAGTCTGTGAGGCTGGAAGTCCAACTTGTAAAATTATACAATAATAACATGATTCTTATCATGTTATTACTTCCAAATTGGTATCTTTGGAAGTTTAAAGATACCAATTTTTGATCTCCTGCTCAATAATGTGCGATCATTTTGCATTACATAACTAAAAATGACAATAAAGTTAGAAAACAGATTGTAGCTAAGTAATTATGCAGATTGAAACATGAGTAGACAGAGTCTAATTTAAAATAAAACTGGTTTGTTAGAGTCCTCCTTTTTTTATGACAAAAAAAAGTTAAATTAAAAAAAAAAATGCTAGTTTTTTGGTACCAGACTTGCTCCTTTAGAAGTTTAAAGATTTAAAACTAACCCACAGTAACCAAAATACAAGACAAATTTCACTGTATCATTATTAAATCTCAAAAAAAAAAAAAAACTGTTGTGGGTGTTACTTCAGAAGACCCTTGCTGCTTCCACCGGATTTCAATGAAAAACAAACAGTCATGTAGTACTTATCAGAAAACGACTATTAAGCAAACTTCCCTGAGGCGATCTTGGAAAGAACAGTGTGTGAAAAATTCCTCCAGAGTGACAGGAAAGACTCAGTGAGTCAGTGAGTCAGACAGAAGATCATTTCCAAGACTTAATGTCATTAATGGTGCTTTTTTAAATCTTCCTCTTGTGCCAGTAAATCTCATTGAGACACTGGCTAACTTATATTCAAGAGAAAACAGTTCTGTATTCTGTTAGACAGGTCAAGGATATTTAACTTTAACTGAAGCTTTTCAATATTTGATTCATGTATGGGTAATAAATTATGACAGTGAGGATTCTGCTCAGGTTGATCTACATCTTAGTAACTGCAGAAACTGGAGAGTTTTAATATCGTATCCTGACATGTACAACAACTCAAAAAGAATTTTCCTCATCATCAAGAAGAGGAGTGCAGCCCAGACCGGCTGTGAGTCTATTACAGGGCAACACACACACACACACGCATACACACATGCACACACAATCACAAACACACACACACATACTTCCACATAAATTCAATTTAGAGAGACCAATTAAAGATGCAGAACTTTTATTCTATTTTTTTATTATTATGAAAATATGCTTTTTTAACAAATTTGGTGACAACTGTCACCATTAATGCTAACCATAGTGATTACTGAGAAAATATCACTTCCTGCGGGGTAACATGGCATTCTGAAGACACTCGTGTGAGGTTTATTAGAGGCCTCTTGACATCAGTTCTTTTTTGTTCACCTTGGTCTTTCATCAAGTAGCATTTTGATTTCATCACCATTTTTATCTGTGTAAAGCCTTCGCATAGCTGAAATGTGCTACATAAATAAATTTGACTTGACTTGATTTTTATTCTTTCACCTCTCATGAATCACTAGGAAGGAAAAAATATATTAGCATCAAGGTTTGCTTTTCTGCCTCAATAATTGCAATACAATGGTTTTCTTTAATTCTGTTGATACAATTAATTTATCTGATGTCAGTCTTGTGCCAACAATGAGTTTATTTTCATGCTCTGTCTTTAAAATGTATTGTCATTGTTTTCCATAGGAGGACAGAGATTACAAATCGACACTAAGCAGTAAAAGGTGTAAGTATAGTTCACTTCTTTTGAGGAATAGTTTATAGTTTTGTGAATAAGTAAAGCAGTTTTGAGTTTGTGCTTAAGGCTGTCTTTAGTTTCAACAGAACAAAAAGACAAAAAAGACAGAATACAAAATTTTTTTGTCTCATAACCTGTAACCGTTAAATAGAAAGCAAACGCTCAGTTGTTGTTTGGGGGATTTTTCTGCATTGTTCCCAGAAATACATCTACCTCTGTGATATGACGGTACGCTCAGCTCTTCTAAGATTTTTATACAAAGTTTTGCTTTTGTTTATGTGGAGGGATGCTCAGATAAACTTGCAACAATCATTGTAGTCATTGTGGCCATAGTGGCTAGATGTTTCCAAGTAAACTACACAATTGACCAGAACCACTGTAGAAGCTGACCAGTCCTTCTACAGCTTAAAGGATTTAACTGTCTGAGTGCGACGTCTACTCTGTGTTCTAACAAAAAGTTATGATTTCAGCTGTCTTTTGACCTGATGTCTTTTAGAATCAGCTAATCTGCTCATCAAATATTTTCTGTTTGACTCAGGCTCCAATGCACGCAGTTCCTTTGTATTGCCAGTGGATGGTGCTGTAGACCTGCTAGAAGAGGAGATGGAGTGGAGCGTCTATGGTCAGAAATCAAGCTGGATTTTCTGCCTACAAAAGAGCGATGACAGATGATATGCGCATAAGTATTTAAGCTCTGCTCTTGATGTGAATCATTTCAGGACTGCGCTTCTCCCTGGACCCTTCATCTGTCCCACCACCCCTCCGTTTGTCCAACACCCTCCTCACAGTGAGCTACAGTGACAGTGGTTCTTCAGACACACGTCCTCGGATCAGGAAACCTGCGTTGACCCCTGACTCCACGGTGCTTCTTCCTCATGTGAGCGCTGATGTCATCATTGCTCGGGGGCAGTACTACTGGGAGGTAGATGTCTGCAACAGCTCCGTCTACAGGGTTGGTAAGAACTTTGTTGGTTGTGGTTGAACTGGGTTGATGCCAGTTGATTCATTCCTTCCAGAAGCCCTCACCCTTACTCAGCAAGACTGCGCTTGTTTATACGTACACCCACAATAAAGTGCACAAAGACAGTGAACACACACGGGCTTGTTGTGATTCACCTTCATTGACCGTGGGAATAAAGGTGTTGAAAGCGTTGACCAATTATTGTTCATTATTTAAGCATTGATAGCAATATTTGTTGCTGTAATCCAGGAAAACTCCCAGCATCCTCAGTTTCTTCATGTAACCTCAGACTGACTCCAGGATGTTGACATCAGGGCTCTGTACCATCTGTTGCACGACTCTTTGTTTTTCTTTTTCCGTGCATGTTTGGGTTTATAGTCATGCAACAGAGGGAATTTTGGACAAATCAGATGCCTCCCCATTGGTATTACGCAACAAACACAAATCTAAACACAGAATGTGGACAAAAAATGTTGATAACCTAAGAGGCTTTCTTCTGTGAATGATTCCCTGAAGTACAAATGCTGCACTTCAAATAGTCTCTAGGACTCAAAGTGTTATATTTTACAGTGCATATTCCTAACCTGAGTAACTACAGTGCGCCGTCTCTAAGTTCAAGAGCATGGAGTTCGATAGGTAGGATGGAATTCTAAAAACAGGATAAAGAAAAAAATATCTTAATTATTTTCCTCATCCTTTCAGTGGAGTCTATGCTCCTGTGATTAGTGAAAAAGTCACAAAGATGATCAACATTGGTTTTAAAGATTTCTACTCTGCTACAAGATGATTATAGAGAAATGGTCAACAATAAAGAAGCGACACACAAGAGAGAAACAGTGATCAACTTTCTGATGGAGATGTGGTTTGTGAAACACCGGACCTATACAATATTAGATTGTGATGTGAATTTTACTTTCTATTTGGATTAAAAATAATAATAAAGTTCATGCATGGCTATTGTTTACATCTTTTGACTACATTACCTAAATCCGAAAAATTGCACATTCAAAATTATAATTTGTAAAGTGTACATATTTATATGTATAGCAGAATAACCAGCTTGAGTCTTTGTGATCATGTTTGGACCAGCAATGAATTTCAACATGACAACATGAAACATCTGGGTTTATTTGAGTCCCTCTGAATCAGAACCTCGAGGTTCTCCAATGCTGAGTGTTGGTACAAACATCGGCAGAGAGTTGACCACAGCTGCTGCGCACTCGCGTCCCACCCACGATAGTGAGGAACAGATCAATGGCATCACTACCTGGGGTAAAACTGAACCGCACATTAACCCGTTGGCGCGCAACTTGCCAGCAGAAAAAGCACCTCAAATTACACTTATTACCGATCATTAGCAAATCGGTCGGCCTTCTTAAAAGCAGGTGCTCTGGAGCATAAAGATGTGTGTTAACAGAGATATGTTTAAAGACGCCAGCGATTAACTTAGACAAACAAACCCATTAAACTTTGATGGGTTCTGAGGACATTTTTAAGCTATTCGAAGCTCATCACCCGACATGGGGAAAGTTATCTTGAGTCAAAAGGTGTATTGTCTGTGCAACATCTGAAGCTTTGCCTATCCTGGGTCATGAAACATGACCTTAATCTCAAAAGCAGTAACTGAGAAAACAAGACAACAAAATGTCAATCTAAAGTTCATCGAGTGATTTCTAATTAGATCCCGTCTCTGCGCTTCGCTTTTATTGGAAAATTCCTCAGATCTAAATGAATACCAGGATTAATTAAGCTAACTATGACATACACAACAACTGTGTAGTAATAAAATCCTTTTAACAAAATGTATTTTATTCAAGTCATCTTATTCATCTGACTGTATGAATTTTAAACACAGCACTGGCTGCAGGAACATCTGTTTAACTTCACTCGGTAAGCTTTGCATGTTTGTCTTCCTAGGTGTAATCTCATCAGATGGATGTAGCGGCTGGTGGCTGGAGAGAAATGTCTCGGCTTTTCACGCAGTGTACGATGGAAGCTATGAGCCTATAGGCACTGTCCCACCCAGGATCAAAACCCTCGGGATATTCCTCAGTTTTGAAGGAGGGATTCTGAGTTTCCACAATCCGCTGACCCAGGAGCATCTTGTCACACTGCCGACCCGCTTCAGCCCTTCTGGGGTACTCCCGGCTCTGGGCCTAGGACAGGGCAAGCTGAGGCTACACTGCGGCCTTCCAACACCTCCTTATGTATTTCTGGGTAAGGACTCGACTTTTAGGGGTCCTTGTGGTCCAAATAGTGTTTGGTGGCACAGAGAGTTTCCTTTCCAATCGGTGAAAACAGTGATCCAGAAGTTTGAGAAGCTGGCATCATCAAACTAAAAGTTTCTTTATTTTTGGAGTATGTGGAAGGAAATTCATCTAGAATAAGAAGAACTTCTAAAAGCTTCTGTTCACAGGGAACACCCACAGCTTCTCTGGCTGGTTTGATGTTTAACTGCCATTTGAAAGGCTAATTTTCCATCTTGGTGTAGCATGGCTACCCTTTTTCATTCTCTACTTGAACCCGGACCTGCAATTGACTCTCTCCCTGGGATCCAGCCCTTTCTCTCAGCTGAACCACCCCCACTGATTTGGGCTTGGGCCAGAAAGAGTCCTGGGTTATATGAAGTGTGAGGAAAGGGTGGGATTTTACCAGCAGGACTCCTTGATTTGTCTCTGTGTGCCGGCTGTTGGACAGTAGGTGTCCCACACTATGGAAACACACGTTGTGTATAGCGCCGCTTTAAAGGTTTGCCCAGCCACTCGTGCATTTTGATGTGTGTTTGCGCAGGAGGAAACAATGCATAAGTGGCAGGGGGTGAGGTGATGAGGCGTGAGTACAGTGACACCAGTGGTCTTGACGTGGAGCAGCAATGACAGGTGGTAACATACATTTATCCCACCGCCTGTCTTCGAGGGAACAGTAGGGCTGTCCTTTCTGACCTTTTCGAAAGCCACAGGACACCCAACGACTTCAAAAGAGCCAAAAGAAAGCCAGAGAACAGCGAGAGAGAAAGAGTAACAGCATGCATGTCAGCAGGTGATGAATTGATATAAAAGAATAAGCCGAGAGAGGCATTCCAAACGGCCTCCATGTCAAATACGTAGAAAAGATGTAGCAGCAGAAACTTTGCTTCAAGGATGCAATGTTTAAGTTGCAGCGAAGCTAATTATGACATGCTTACTTTTTTTTTTTTTTTAACAATCTGTGAATGATTATGTGAGCTCATTTTATCAGTAAGTAGATTGAACACAAAAGGTCACAGTAGAAAAACTGTGTAACTGTGTTCAATTTCTTATCATGTTAAGTTTTTATAAAAGATTAGTGGAAACTGACACTTGATCTTATCTGTTTGGGGCGATGAAACAGTTTTTTTGTCTGTACTCAGTGGTAAAAGCTTATGGCTCTGGGGGTGCGTAATGCAGGACTGTGGTGAAGTCATGAGAAAAATGTTGTTGTAGATGTCATAAGGATCAGTATCTGGAGATAAACAGAGGACGTAATTTAGATGTTTAAATGAATAAAATATAAAGAAATAACCCTGAAGGATTTTCTCCTGTGATGTGTGTGTGTTTTTTTTTTCATTTGTTTGTAAAAAAAACTCTATAAAACCATTTTCTAAAAGGCATAATAATAAATAAAAAGATGTAACATAAAATAAATAAGTGCTTGCAAAGATATTCACCCCCTTTAAAGTGACAGATGAAATTCAGCGGAGGCTCACCGAAGTAGTGCTTGTTGTCTCTCTTTCAGCGGAATGGAGATCACCTGAGTGCAGTGACTGTGTTTCAGTTGCTTGTAGCATAGAAACTCTTGTGTCTGGCAGGTCCATGGTTAGTCAGAATTTATGTTTCTCAAAATGGACGTGGAGTTTTTCTTTTCACCATCTACATTCTGTTCCTGTGCTGTTGTTTTATATTTTCTTTTCTGGTGTTTAAATTGTAGCTTTCCTGCATAGTGCTTTCATTTTTCCGAAGAAAACATTCTGTTAATAGCATCTGTGATTGTCTCACTGTTAATCCTTCTGGCACCAGAGACTACAAATTAGAAAGAACACAGCACCACTTGTTAGCATTACAACAGTCATTTGTCTGCACAATAAGACCAGAACCAATCAGTTCAACATTATGAGGTTTGGTGGAGGATCAGAGTGTGGCCAAAAGAACAGAATGAACTTTACAACTGAATGGGATCTCTTTTTTTTTAAATAGTGAAACAAGGCATTGCCCATTGAAAATAAAACTAAATAAATGTTTTTTCCAGAAATCACTTCCAGACCCCAGAAAAATGTGGTATTTCTAATCCAGGAGAAAAAAAGGAGATTGACTTGAAATTTTTATGTTTTACCGGATGACAGTCTTTCTTTAAGAGATTAGTAAAGCATTTAATGAAAAACCAAAAGGTTAAAATAGGCTTTTTTGTTTTGCTTATGATCCTTTTTTATATATTTTTTTTTCAGACATTCAGGTTATATTGTTCTTGAATATGTTGTTAGTTTGCATGTCTTACAAACTGCCACCTACGCTCTTTCCTTTTGATGTTATGTGTATAATCATTGTTTATGTTATGGCAAATTTATTATGCAGAGCTCAACCACTGCATCCTTATGACCTTATTTCTTGGCCTTTGCTACTCATAAGGAAACAACAGGCTTCTAGGAGGTTTAATAAGGACTCCTTTAGTTTATGCAATCCTATTAACTTCAAACTCTAGAGATAATTTGTGATCCATGAGTTAGTTTCTTGTCACAGTAACCAGATTTATTTTCTTAACTTTGTAGAAGTGCATTCTCTCATGTTGCACCTTGATCATAGACTGAATGAAAAAGGTTGAGACGATGAAATCCACTTTCCTGGTTTCTAAGGTGGTGCACAAAATAAATAAATTGCACATTATTGCTTTGCCAAATGAAGGAAAAAAAACTGACCATTTGTACTTTCATCTTTGTGTTTTCTTCTGCAGTCATCTGGATCTGTGTGTTGGGATCCAACTCTTATTGTGACTCACAGTGACGAATCATCTTATAAATTTTCCCCATTTTTTTCCCTCCGTCTTCATGACTGCAAGCCCAATCTGGTGCCGACAACAATTCACACTTGGCACAACTTATGTTCTCACTCATTCTGTCTGTGACCGCTTGACTTCTGATTGGGTCAAGCCAAGTGAACAATCCTCTCAAGGCTCATACTAAGCTTCCTGTTTTTCCATGCCTTTTTGGGAACTCGAGTGTGTTTACCCAGATCATATAAAGTGCATTTTAATGTTACCGATAATGACGACTTGAACAACGAGCTCTGACATATGCAGACAACATATATCAGGAGGAGTTCCATAATTAAGGGGAGCTTTTGCTAGTGTCTGTGGTGTTTGAGCTAATTTTCCACTGAGGGACCATCATTTTGTGGCTGAATGAACTCGGTTAAGATGGGTTAAAGAAATGCTGAGTCAAAGAGAAGCTTGTTAGCCTGTTGCCTCTCTGGCCACTCATTGGGAATTACTGTGTGTGTTGATGTTTAACGGTTGAGGTATTTACCACACAAGGTTTTTTGTTTTTTTAAGAAATGCATCCGCTGTAACTGCTTCTTGGTGGAGCTCTCTCTGTCTGTCCTGGTTCTCTCTCTCTTTCTGTGGATTTTTCAGCTTTCACAAATAAAGTGTGTGGAAGCAATTTGACTCTTGTAAACAGAAATGAGACCAGAGTGATGCAGATTTCAAAGAGCCCACTGGATGGGTGTTGGAGGGGGGGTTTGTCTGCCAGGAAGGATGGATAATCCATTGTGGCTTGTGTGCCTGAATCTGGCAGCTTCCGCTGGATGGATTCTGGCTTTCTGAAAGTGAGCTTTAAGAGAATCTACATGGGGCTTAAGAGCTGATGGTTAAAAAAAAAAAAAAAAAAAAAAAAAGAACTCCAAGTGTTTCGGACATAAAGATGATCTCATCTTTATCAGATTCTAAAATTACTCAAATATGATGTCAGGTTTCCAATAACTCACAACAGATTTCACATAGTCTCGTATTTACAAAGCAAAGATTAATATAATTGTGCAGTCTCTGTTTGAAATATTAAGTACATCCCATCCAATAGTTTGTAAACAGAGTTTGACAGCAATAACTTTCAGATATTTTAAGTCATTTTCCATGTGGCTTTTTTGGGACCATTGACTCTGGAGTACTTTGGAAACAGATGAGTTCATTTTTGACTCAGTCATTGCAAGTTGTCCAAATCACCACCACTCTGCCTGACTGTTGGGAAGAATTGTTTGTTCTGCTGCTTTATTTGTTGTAGCCGATGCAGCACTAGAAACTATGGCCAACCAGCTCTACTTTGGTCTCATCGGTTTGACGGACATATTTTCTGTCTTTTTTTATTCAGGTGTAAATGTACAAACCTAAATTGTGCTGCTGTGTTAGTTTGACAAAGTTGGAGAGTTTGACTTTGTTACAGAAATGTATTAAAACGTGACACGTTAATAAGAAGAGTGAAATTATTGTACTGTGCTTTCTTTGTTCCCTGTTGAGGGCAGATGTGCAGACTAATAGGTTTAGTGGAACAAATGTGTAGAGCCGCTGATGAGCTCATATGAAAAAAGGTGAATTTTCCATGTAGTGTTTCTGAACGAGGGTGTGGCTTGAAGGTAAGAGAGATGCTCTGCTTGAGGCTTTTGGGAAACGCCAAGTGAGTGTGTAGGGAACAGGAAAACAACAGGCCAGCCACTTTGCATCACTTGAGATATAATACAAGAGGCCTGGATTATCCCAACCAAGATGGATAATCTGACATTGCATGAAAGTTATGCTGGTTCTCCCGTGCTCTGGCTTGAGAAAGAAATAATCTGCAGCAATGGACCAGCTTCACTGTAGCAGAGGACAAGGAAAGAAGAGGTTTTCTCCTTGCCTCTGTTTCAAACAAGACATTCTCGCTCCTTCCTTTTGCCGTCCTTCATGGCAACAAATAATGCAAATTGGAGTGCAGTAGAAAAAAGTGATGAGAAGTGGTCGGTTTTGTTTTTAAAATAAAATGAAGTTTTTAGTTGCATAGAATAAAAGTAAATACTTTTAAAGTTAAGTCAGTGGGATGTTGTTACTTTTATTAAGCCTCGCTTTCGTTCGATGTGCCAAATCAATGATTCTCAATTGGAAACCCATCCAGAATTAAAAGCCCTTCATGCCATATTCCCCCTGCAGGGATATCTTTTTACTGCATGATGTCTGGTGTTGGGAATGTTGGGAACATTTCCCCCTATGCTCAGCGACTCTCTCTAAGGTGTCAAAATAAACTAAGCGGCCCCTCCACTCCCAGCTCTCGGTATATTCTGGCTCTCAGTCGCTAATTGCTCGCAGTAATTATTGTAACACCGCTCCATCGCCTCTCATGGCTTCGGAAATTAGAGATGGTGAGAAGAAAGGAGGTGCACTTTTCTTTTCAGAGTTTCGACCATGTCTGCCAATTGATCCCATTTGTTTGAATAAACATCAGCCCCGCAAGACTTCCCCCCGTTTGCATATTGTGTAAGGGGAGGCCATTAGCCCCCCGCCTCCTCCCACTAACTGCCCCAGTTGCCAGGCGGACAGCAGTCCCACGAAATTAGTTTTACAACTGACCGGGCTGCCTCTTATTACCATCATGATGAGCATCAGCATAACAGTGGATGGAAACAGCACAGTGCGCACCGCTGTTGTGTCACTCCACCGGTTCGCCTTTTAGAGCCATTTCTTTTTTAGTATTCTCTTTCTTTTCTTTACGGCCTTACATCCTGGTGCAGCCAACGAGAAGGGTTGCAGCTCTTGAGAAACAACAAGAGAGCCGTCCTCTTCTGCACCTCCGCCTTTAATGCAATAACCTTGAATGCGCACCAGATCCAAAGAGTGCAAAAGCGATGAGTTCTTTTCCCTCTTATGGCAAAATGAAAAGGAGGGGAAAAAAACAGATTATATCACCATAAAAAGGCTGGAGCTCTTTGCTTTTTGCAGCAACAAAATGTAATCATCCTACAAACAAATAGCTTAGGTTTTAAAAATAATACTAATAATTGCTAGTCATTTCAGCCCCTTCACCATTCTTGCCTTTGTATTTTTGGTTGCTTAGTTTCTTGAGTTTAAACGGACTTTCACAGTTTCATGCCTTGTTTTGGACAGTATTTGTCGTGAAGTGAAGATTTCTGTTCCGTCAGGGTCATTTTTGCACTTTTGCCATATGAGTACACTGACATTTCGTGTAAACCCAGATTCCTCAAGTAAAAATAAACATAGTCAGTTTTTAAGCTAAGTGTGTGTTTTTTAGAGTCATCGAGGTCATAAGTTGATTATCTGATGTTTTGTATGGGTTGTACTGTAAAGAATTTGGCGCAAAACAAATGGACACGAAAAAAACCCGAAATTGGCCAGTTGGAAAAGTCCAAATCATTCATTGAAATAGGACATTATAGGCTCAGTCTGACCAATTTGTATCTGAGTATCAGTAACTTGTTTTTTTATCAATGCGAAAATACTAATAGAAAAATCAACTGACGTCATTCAAGTATAGCCTGGATTCGAAATGGAACTGGAAGCGCACGAAATGGCGACACTGGGGTATGAAAGGGTGTTGAGAATTAGCGGAGAGATATTAGTTGAGGGCCTAAATAACCACAGGATAATGTTTTTTTTATTTTTATTTATTTTTTTTATTTGTTTTCTTTCCCAGAATGAAGAGAAAACAGTTATAGCGCGCACAACAGCGCTGCAGTTCCACGTGTGATGAGGAACAGGTGGGGTGCGTGCGGCACATCTGCCAGGCCATCCGCGACTCTACCTCCCCGTCCACGCAGCAGACAGGATGCGGTCCCCCGCTTCTCTGCGCCCTGCAGCAGGGAGAAGCGTTTATCACTTGCAAACTAAAATGTCTGCTGCAGACACAGCGCGCCAAGGGGGGAATAAAGTCTCCACGATCATGCAGGGATCTATCCTGCAACTTTGTGCGTGATTTACTGCCTCCCGCGCGCGCACAGCGCGGATAATATCATTTTAATGGTGTCACATTTGCAAAAATCCCTCCCTCTATTCCCTCCCCCACTTCAGCCGTGAATTCATGTCAGGTTGTCCTGAGAGCTCTCCAGAGAATAACTATATATATATATATATATATATATATATATATATATATATATATATATATATATATATATATATATATATATATATATATATATATATATATATATATATATATATATATATATATATATATATATTGTTTTATCAAAGGTGACTTCTGCCCATTTCCCTGTTGATTTTAGCGATCCAAAAGCAATGGGATTGTTTTCTAATTGAAATTAAATGACTATGTAATCACCAAATAAACTAAAATACCACATTTGAAAGGCGGCCACGGTTCTGAGGCCAAAATACACTTATAAATTAATGGAGTTCATTATCTTTCTTCTCAACAAGCGCCTTACAAAAATAAAGCCTGCTAGTACAAACATGCCAACAGTGCTAATAAATTGTTTGTTTTAATATTCATGGCGGGTTTTGCACAAACATTGAATTTCCAGGAATATTGCTGCACATTAAAATGAAAGATGCTTTTCCCAAATCTGTAAGGAGCTGGTCTGTTGTTTGGAAAGGCAAAGTCTACTCTGATAAAGCAAGCTGTCGAGTAATAAAAAAAATGGTACATTTTATTTGGGTCAACTTGAATAAGTAGTAAAAATGGTGTGAGTGTAAAGGCTAAAAGACTACTTAAATTTTGAAATATGCTTTTTAATTAAGATAATTTGGCTTATCTTGTTTGTTAACACCAATGTAACAAAAATAAAAACTTTGCTGCATGATTGGTACTGAAAAATAAAAAAAATCCTGACAGCCTGAATTTATTAATAGCATCAAAAGCCACCATTTTTGGGGGGTGCATACACCCTCCAAAATTCTTTTTTATAATCCACTGTACTGGGGTTTCTTGGAATAGACTGGAAACAGGTCTGCAACTCAGTCAGAGTCAGGACTTTTCAAAGGTCATGTCTGACATTTTCTGATAAACGGCTGTTATGACATCGTGCTGGCCATCTTCAATACACACCAAACGCTCCAGTGAGCATTCCAGTGTGTACTGGGTTGTGTTAGCTCTAATAGACAACTTAGCATCCAGTCTGCTTAATGAATCACCGCAGCGCGTAACAAAAGCCACCGCTTATCGCTCCATGATGAACAGCAAACAACCCATCATTGATCCCAATGGCAGGGTGGGACAGAGTCTGTAGGCTGTGTGAATCCTCACACCCGGGTGGAAGTGGGGCCCCACAGGAGCTACATAATGTGCATAGAAATGAAGCCTTCAGTTTACACCTCTTCATGCACCTCTGACTCTTGCCACCTTTATAGACGACTCTTGAGATTAACCAGTAGCCCGTTTTTAGAGTGATTTTTGGCTCTCTCAAGCCAAAACACAAACCTAATCAATATCCTTTCCCAACATTCCTTGATTAATCATTTATTCCAAACAGCTCAGGGACACAGCTGGCCTGACAATTCCTGAACTCTCCACCATAAATCAAGCGGGGGCAGCTATAGTGATGTAAACCTGCGTCGCTTGTTCCCCCCCTCTCCCAAAGGGACCACTGCGAGGAACTGGACTGTTACCTCACATGCAGCTTTTGTTTGATGGGAACATTTTGCAGATCTAAATAGGTCCCAATAAATCCCCCCACCCACTCCCTTCCCTGTGCAGCCCCATATTGAGCTCGGTGAACTGTAAAATCGTTGGGGTTAAACAGCCTTCGGGCACCTGCATCCAGCCAAGGCTGCCTAAATGCAAGTCTCACTAAAGAGGTTCTTCCTCCAGTTTTTAGGCGATCCAGCAGGAACAGAATGCCAAGAAAATCTGCCATGAAGCATTCCAACTATTTTCATTTGTTTCTGTT
Source organism: Poeciliopsis gracilis (assembly GCA_911649635.1). Taxonomy (NCBI): domain Eukaryota; kingdom Metazoa; phylum Chordata; class Actinopteri; order Cyprinodontiformes; family Poeciliidae; genus Poeciliopsis; species Poeciliopsis gracilis. The sequence goes on along the minus strand of CAJVRI010000884.1, from coordinate 2,629,993 downwards.
AAGTAGCTTAGGCCCTGAAGCTCCAAGCACATTTGAAAAAATAAAAAATAAAATAAAAGGCAACCACTGAGACATTCCTTACTGTACATGATCTGGAGATTCACTCGTTCACTCAACAGGAGCGATCATGTAGCTGCACTTTGTGTGGGTGTCAGATGACCTCGATGTGCTTCCCATCATACTGAGGAGTCTTTATTGCTGCAGAGCGTGAAAATAGGCGCAGGATAGTCATAAATCCATGAAGGGACCAAAAGACCAGCAGTTAACCCAAATAGTGGAGCATTTGGTGCTGTCAAAGCTATTAGAATGACACAAACGAGGAGAGCACAGAAAGCCAACCAAACACTGGGAAAAAAAGCCAATTTCTATTAAAAAAATTACAATTTAATTAATGTAAGACTGCTGTAGAAATGTGCATGCATTTTTTATGGCTCAATTTTAATCAGGATGCTTAAATTAGAGCAATGTTTCTCAACCCTTGTCCTCTGGGCATACTGTCCTGCATGTTTTAGACATTTCCCTGCTTCACCACACTTAATTTCAATTGATGGCTGTTTAACAGCCCTTTTCTGAACTGCAATTAGGTGTGTTAAAGCAAGGAAATATCTGAAACATGAAGGGCATTACGCCTTGAGAAGCAGGTTTGAAATACACTGAATTAGAGAAATACATTCATCTTCCTTGCAGTGTTAAACAGATGCGTTTTTAACATAGACATGATCAAAGAGTATATAGAAGGTTTAGTTTTATAGTCATTACAGAATCAGGCAAACTGAATTTTAGGGAATGCTAAAGCACAAAAAAAGGAAAGAAATGCCTTTCCAATGTATGTTCAGAGTCATTCTCATCTTTGGAAAATCTTAACGTACTCCAATAAAACAAAACATTAAAATTTCAGGCAATAACATTGGTGTGAGAATGTCCATATATCTGGAGATGATGTGAGTTTAATAGGAAAAATACTCTCAAAGGCAATGGTTCGAGATAAAGGTACAGATCGCTACTGAACTACAAATAAACTTTTTAAAACTTCCAACAAGGTAGTAAGGTCAAATATGTATTTTACACTTTATGGCAAATCTGACCTTTCTATTTGAATTTTGCTCTGTGGCTATAGAGAAAGATGGATACAAACTTATCCATCCTTTTTTGCCTTGGAACAATCACAAGTCATATGACAATTATTGAATGTTTATTAAATAATAAGCTATACGTAAATTGACTTAATTCCCCAATTTCTTTTAGTAGTGCAATGCAGCATAAAGGGAAAAAAAATGCTTTTAGTGATTTAAACAAATGCTCTTTTTCAATCAGGCAGTCTCCTCAATTTGATCCTCAGTATCAATAAGACCATTGATACTGCACCTTTTCCAATTGAACCCGCTAATATGGTTGGAAAACCACATGTTTATTTAAAATGGTTAGGTTTCGAACATTATATTTACAAACCAATGTGCCTAGTTGAAATTAAAACGTCCGAACGTCTAATGCTTCACACACTCCAACATTTATTTATTTTTTTGTATCTAGTATAAAAGTTTTATTAGTAAAAGTGTTTTTATCTATCCAGCGTAAAACAACATTGGCAAATTGGAATTTATCACTTTCTCCCACAACCATTTTTTTTAACCTGATCTTTGCAGACACAATAAATCAGACGCTGACTCATTTCCATATCTTAGGCAGTAGTGAATTGTCAAGGCGTCCATTTCCCTTTTCTCCACCCCCCCCACCCCCTAACCCATCCTTCATCTCTTCAGGCCCCCTCTCCCTCCTCCTCCTTCCGACCGGTGGCTGCTTCAAGCTGTCAGAAGGAGGCTATAAAACAGAGAGGGGCGGCTCTGAAGAGGCTGCTCATTTTTGGGGGAAATACACACAGTACAGTTACTTTGTGTCCTGCCTGAGGGGAAAAAATACCTCTGTTTGGCTGAGATTGATGATTTAAAACAGGCGACTTTTAACCTAATAAAAACGGACAGTTGGAGGCGGCGAGGACACTTTGCCATTTTTCCGTGAGCTTGAGTGAGAATTTTGCGGCAACAGGCTCCAAAAGAATAAGAAACAGTTGGGCGTTTATTGAGGAGAGAGAAACTAAAGCCTGCTTTGTGGAGGGTTTGGGATGCTGGCTTCCCGCGCGCTCCGCTGCTTGCTGTGCGCGCTGAGCTGCGCGTGGTGGCTTCCCACCGGGACAGCCTCGCGCCTCAAGACTCCTGCGCTGCCCATCCAGTCCGAGAGGGAGCCGGTGCCCTCCAAAGGCTTAGCAGGTGAGTGGACCAACGTTGTTGCCGATACTTACCATATTTGCTGTCTGCCTCTGAACTTGACCCTGTGATAGGCTAGAGCGAAACTCCTCAGATATGTGTTCCGTTTTTTAAATATGGCTGCCTTCTGGACCGCTTGTAAATTACACAGAGAGCCAATGAAGAGATTTATTTAATAGTGCAAAACTTGATCTGAAACGTTTCATAAAGCAGACTCCGAGGGCAGGATTGAGCATGAAGTGGCTTAAAATCAAAATTTGTGGATTTTTAAATATTAGTCTATTCAATGGAAAAGAGAAATAACTAAAATAATCCTTAACTTATTATCTTATATGTCAAATGTCTAAAGGGCTATTTTAACACATGTGAAACCCTCTGGATTAACTTGATTTCGCTCTTGCAAAATCTAAGATACTTTCTATAAAATGGTATTTCTAATTTGATAATCATTACAGATTTCTTAAAATGTAGCTTGTAATTTTCAATTTAACTTGTGAAAACAGAAACATGACAATATTAGGGTATTTTGTTTGTCCTCCATCTTTAAAAAAAACTACAAAAATTAGATATGTCACATCTGGCAATGTAATTTTCTTGGATGGAACTGTTCTAATGTTTTTTTTTATTATTATTATTTGGTTTGCTAGCTAAAGATGGATTCATTTTAAAAACAATATTACTTAGACTTATCAAACCCGGAACAAATTAGTCAAAATTGATAACACTATAAAACAGTGTGATTGATGAACCCTTCAACAAGTCTGTGGAAACACAATGTGGGCAATCTTCCGGCTTCACCAATAATATTGCAGGTTTTTAAGATAAGATTTACAGATTTAATGAAGGTTTAACAAATCACAGGCTGTGTTTTATGGAATCTCTCCTGAATGCAGCATAATTAAACTTCAGGTTTAACATGATTAGGTAGTGTAGTTTGTTGTGAACAAGCTAAAAAAAAAAAAGTAAAATAACTTTTTAGTCCAGTGTTGAAATTTCATATAGGATGCCAACTTTAGTGTCTTAGTCAACATTTGAATCAGGTTTTGTGAAGTTGGCCACCAATTTCTGACTCTCTGCTAAAGAGAAAAATGGTAGGCTAATTTCTGAGGGTTGCTAAGTGGCCCCGACAAGTCAAAGCTCTTAGACTCACATAAAAATAAAGATAACATCTAATAGTCTCCCAGTCTAATGACACATGTTTTATCTTCACACGTTTCCCTTCAAACTTCCTGTAGTGTTGCCGCCTGTTTTCTCCTAAAGCAAGCGGCAAACCTCTGAGTCATAACTGCTGCGAATGCCTTTTGATTCACGCAGGACTCGATGTGGTTTTTATAAGGTAACTACTCCTAAGAGTTCAAACTAGTGAGGAGCTTCGTGGTAACCACTGCCTTATGCCATGTAATTCAGAGCTGGAAACTGTAATCAATCGACTTTCCATTACAAGCACTGGCTCCTGCAGAATGATTTATTTGAGCAGAGACAGACAAGTGGCAGGCAAAGCGAGCTGCTCACAGTTTGGCTCTGTAAGTTAGTTGGTGTGTTTAAAGTGTGCAGTCACTTTATTGTAATTATAATGTGGTAAAACTTTGCGAGTGTTACACACACTGCTTATGGGCAGCTCCCCAAACAGGAATAACTGTAACTTTGTCTCAGTGTGACAAAGGCTCAATTATCCTTTTAAAAATATAAGAATAATACTAATAATACTACTACTAATAATAGTAACACAAATTGCTATTTTATCAACTACAAAAACTATATACGATCAACTAGAACATTTTAGAATCATGACTGTACTTGAGGAGCTTTAAAATAACAAGAAACTTCACATTTACATTTTAGGTTCATGGATTTGATTGACCTATTGGTTATTATAATAAGCAAGAGGTTTTCATAATCTCTTGGGTATTGAAGTTTTACAATTTTTCTGTACATAAGCAAAAGTCTTCCTATTTATTTCCAAGTCTTTCTGGTGTTTTATGGTTTCATATTTTCTATAAACTTTAAAGTGGATGGCAAGAAAACTGGACGAGCCTTTCCGTGTGATTTATGGCAGACTTTATAAAAAATATTGGCATGGTCTCCCCCATGTTTTCTTCTGGCTCATTTAGATTAGACAGGATGGGGGCACCAAAACTCCAAAGGCATCCAGGAAGTTTCGTTCAACTCCTACATGCTTGGGCAAGAAAGTTTTTGAGATCTATTGCTTGTTAACTATTAAAATGGTGGTTTAGTCCTTGTAATTTGTCATCAAGAAGAATGTCAAAATATGCAGGTTTGTTTACTTAAAATTCTAGAACTAGTTATTCCACTTTTACATCCAACAGCTTATTATGACTCCAAGGAGGTTCTAAGGACTAAAAAAGCATAGGACATGTCATTTTTTTTTCTTAAAAATTAAAGTAAAAATGTAATTAATTTTCACTAATCTTTGCAACCAGCGTGGATCAGTCTAATTCGAATCTAACTAAGTATTTTCTATTTTGACCACATATGCAGTTCATACTACTTATACTGTCACATATTTCTCATTTTGACTGAAAATACAAATTACCAATAGAAAACTAATTGGGTTTTTTTTAACACTTGTGACGCCCTCTAGTGGATTGGCATTTCTCTTTTTCTTTTGGTAAGTCATATTCCTCATTTTGTTTTAGTTTTTTTTTTTTTTCATTTATTTCTTAATAAAGCTCTATATGTGTTTTAATTTACTTATTAACAAGCAAAAAAATTAAAAATAAAATATCAGAGAATGGTATGCAAAATAACCTGATGTTTAATCAGCATGGGGTGTTTCACAGGATGCTCCTTTGGAGGTCGATTTTACTCCTTGGAAGAGACCTGGCACCCAGATCTAGGGGAGCCCTTTGGTGTCATGCACTGTGTCCAGTGCAACTGTGAACCTGTAAGTCTTGTTGAACTCTGATTCCACTCTTTATTATCGGAGATTGTGCATTATTATTTAATGAAAAGAACATTCACAGTAATGATTTATCTGCTTGTCTGGCAGCAAAAGAGTCGCAGGAAGGTATCGGGTAAAGTGAACTGCAGGAACATCAAACAGGACTGTCCCACCCTGGACTGTGACGACTCTGTTCTGCTTCCAGGACACTGCTGTAGAACCTGTCAGAAAGGTACTCATGCTCTGCCTCAAACACAACACCTGTTTACCGCAAAGGATCAGTTTAGATTGTTCTAAATGTATATAGCTCTTGGCTGGCAGGGTCTTGCAAAAGCTTCCTTTTGAGCTGTTCTCCATTTATCATATTACAGCCACAAATTTTCATGTATTTTATTGGGATCCTGGATAATAAACCAACACCAAGTTGTAGAGGGAAAACTATACCTGTTTTTTGGTTATTACAAGTGTAAATCTGAAAATAATGTATGTTTGTGAACATTAGTTTCAAGTCTTTCCAATGATTTTCAGCTTTAATAGGTCTGGAACACACTTTTATGTCACAGTGATTTGCTTTTGTGTAAAGTGTTTTATTTCAGCTATGGTCGCTTGTTTAAGGTCCATGTCATCCTGGAAGATGAAGCTCTGTGACAGTCTTAAGCATTTTGCAGCCAGCAGTTTCCACAGTCCTTTTGGTCTGGGTTTAATTTAGTCATTTCTCAGCTTTTCAGTGTAATAGAGAAGCTCTGCCTTGGTAGATTTGCAGCTTTGTCATTCTCTTTCTATTTTCAGACGATACATTGAATTGCACTGTGAAACATTCAAAGCTTGCTCTGTTAGCCAAATCATTCGTTAACCTCTCTATAACTTTCTCCCTGACTGGTCTGTGGTGTTCCTTGGTTTTCATAAGGCTGTTTGATCTCCAATATTCTCAAACAGCTAGGTTTATTGAGAGCAAATTACACACAATTGGACTCTATTTACTAATTAGGAAACTGGTGAGAATAATTGATTGCTATTAAATGTATTTAGAAGTATCAAAGCAAAGGTGCCCAATTACAAATGCACTCCAATCTTGTCAGCCAAAAATATTTAAAATACAACTTAACATTCATTCCATTCCACCATGACAGCAAAATATAAGCACTCCCTTTCTTACTTGTCTCCTTTTTTTTGACCTCATATGAATATTCATGATGTAGTCACGTGTTGACTAGATAGATTTCAGAACAGCTGGTGGATGCATCCAACATCTTAATTGATTTTCCACTAATTTGACCATAAGTGAAAGCCACCTACCTTGCCTCTGCAATCCTCCACACTCAATTCCACTTTATTACAGAGCTGGAGAGGTGCCCTGCACAAACACACACAAACACACACTGGGTGGGTGTTTTTCTGCCATGGGTGTCTGGTAATGGAATGGAAAGTAAAGGTAGAGCACTGTTGGACTTTATGTTTCGTGTGTTCGTAAGAACTGTTCCGCCCCCTTTAGGTGTGTGTGCATGTGTGTGTGTTGTGGTTACGTCTTAAGGTTGAGTGTGTTTGTCTTAGCCTTGGCACCATCACACCTGGTATGTTTGTACAAGTGATGGAAAATGTGTGTTTGTGTATGCACGTGTGCGTGTTTTATTACTTGGTGCACCTGAAGATACAGTATAGCTAAGCAAGGAGAACTGAGAATGACGCAACCCAGAAGAACTTCAGAGAGGAGTTGAAGGAGGCTTGTGGGTGTTTTGTGCCATATATATATATATATATATATATATATATATATATATATATATATATATATATATATATATATATATATATATATATATATATATATATATATATATAAATGTGTGTATGTGTGTCTGCGTGCATGTGTGTGATATGTGTGTGTAAATCAGACACAGGAAGGATAGGCAGACAGTTCGACTGAGCATGTCAGAAAACAACCTTGGGAGAAATAACATTTGGATGACTAAGAGGCGGCGTGTGGTTTTCATTCTCATGAACATGTCAGAAGACTGTAATTGGCTGAACAAGCACCCCTGCATGTGTTTGTGCATGTGTGTGTGGAGTTGTGAGGGCTGCACATTACATCAGGATGCACAGCAGTTTGTGAGGAATAGTGGGTCTTTGTTGAGATTGCACGCCAGTGTCACTTCCAATCCTCCTGAAGCTCATCAGCTATAAGACACAGTGCTGGATAGCTGTTCCTGGCCAAGAAATCAGGAGGGAGAAAGTGTAAGATGTCAGGAAGATGGAGACCTCCATATTATTTTGGTCATATGTCTAATCAGCCAAAATCAGTTTCATCCTGCCAGATCTCACATACCTATCTGTCACACTGTTTGCACAATGGTCAGGCTTTGGGGTTCATATGTGGGCCAGACTTTGGGGGACACTATGACAGAATGTGTTTTGAATTGTTTGGATTTATGTGGTTTATTTTACCTGGTACTGACCTTGTTTAAAAGACAAGCACTAAGTCAAAATCAAAATACAATAATGAAAAAGTGTTTAATCTCAGGAATCCATACAAAAATGACTTCACAATGACTTCACAAAATTAAAAATAAAGCTAGAATGGCAAACAGAGACTAGAGTGGAAGATTGGCGTTCTGTCCTGAGTTTCAAGAAATGAAACCTTTGAGTATGTTCCAGACTATCTGGCTAAAGCAAAAGTGTCCAAGTATCTTAGTGTCTGGTTAACAAGTAATGGTAGGAACATTTATAGACAGACTTAAAACTTATTTATAATAATCTGGATTCTGTTCCTGTCTTTTGTGACAGCAAAGCGCTGAGCCAGTTTTAATATTAAAGTATCAGGACCACATGGTCACAAGGTGTGGATCAAGCAGCTCAATTGACTTTTCACCAATTCGATTCATCTTTCATAAGTGGAAGGCAATGAATAGTACAGCTGCTTAATTTAGCACAATAAAGTTACTTCTTTTTTAAATTCTGCAGGTGCAGTTGACAAAAAGCAGACTGATATTATGCTGGAGACCTTTGAGTATTTAAATGAAAAGGGCAAAGAAGACGACCTCCACAAATCCTACAATGACAGATCTTACCTGAGCTCTGAGGACACGGGCCTCGGAGAAAGCCGCACAGGTACAGGACACACGCACACACGCGCACACAAATAGATAAAACCCAATGTTCACTCTTTCATTATGCAGGTGGGAAAAGTAAATGGAAATATAATATTTAATTTGCCACATCTATCTACAGAGTAGAGTGATGAGTTTATATGCCCTTTCTTACCCTCTACAGACTTTGTGGCATTATTGACTGGAGTGACAGACTCATGGCTGCCCAGCTCCAGCGGAGTTGCCAGAGTCCGTCTTTCTCTGACCAGAACCACTCTGACCTTCTCTGTTATATACCAAAGGTAAAACCAGTTTTCTTCAGAAGAAACAAGTTTTTTGTTTAGTTTCCTTCGACTTTTCTTTGGTGTCACAAGTTGTATCTGTTGTTTAAAAACACATTTTGTTATAGCTGTTGACAAAATGTGTGTTCTTAAAAGTGTTCTTAATCTGATTGAGAAATTTTTTTTTTGTTGTTTTTGCTGCCTGTTTTTATACTCGCATCTTAGTGAAACTTTACCCTCACTCTCCAGAATCGGCCGCCCCAGTAAAATAGCCATCTTGGACTCAGATGGGACTCCTGCTTTTGAATATAAAGTCCCCAAAGGACAGACGGACATGGTAAGACATTACTTTCATGAGAGCAGACAATCATATCCTTTTGGCTCCATCTGAGTTGTATTTGGTTTCGCGCACATGTGTTTCCTGAGAGATGCCGGGAAACCAAGCAGCGACATGATGGATGGATTTACAACGGAATTGTGTGCTCAGGCTCTGATTTGTTTTCTCATAACTCACAGTAACATCATAAACAATAAACACACATAGAGAGTCAGTGACATTTCCTATTGGCTTTAGTGCCCCATTTCTGAACTTCAAACTGATTGCAGTCATTGTTAGCACACAGTCAGTCACAACAGCTTTTCAGGTTTAAGTCAGTTTTGTGTTGCTAAATCTGGTTACCTATATTTTACTGGATGCTCCCTAAGGTTTGTCTACATTACTATATGTGATTTCCTGCCAAAATACACACATCTTCACATTCCACTTTGAACACAAACACTGTTTGGTGAGACAGGAGCCCCCTAAATACAGGTCCCAGAAATTGGCCTATTATTATTTTTAGATAAATGTCAGCGTCAAGCTCCAGAGGACCTCAGAGAAAACACTGTGGCTCCGAAAAAGAAAGGAGGAGGGGAGTTTGCTGAAGCAGGACTTTAAGGGAGAGCGAGAGAGAAAGAGAGGGAATTTTTCACACGTTACATCACTGCTTAGCATGGCGACAGAGAGTATTGCTAATTAAAATGGAGATTACTCCTGAACTCAGAGTTATGAGGTGTCGGCAGTCTGCCACATTTCTTCTCTCCGCTCAGAGGAAGAAGTTTCGGTTTTATGTTAAAGCGCTGTGGCCAGGAGTTCAATGCATGATCACAAAACTTTATGGATCTAGCAGATGGCAACGTGTTCCCTATCTGCTTTTATTTACAGTGTTTTGTGAAAGAATTCATGACCCTCAAACCTTTCACATATTGTCAAGTCATAGCAACCCTTAATGTATATCATTGGAATTTGTTGTGACAAGGCAAAAAAGCAGTGCATAAAAGTGAAGTGGAATAAAAAGATAATGTTTTTTTTAAGGAAACCCTTGAACACATGTTTGTTTTTATTAAACCCCTTAAATCAATGCTATGCAGGATCATCTTTGGCTGTAATTTCAAATGCAAGTCTTGTTGGTATATGCCTTTATCACTTACAGAAATGGAAACCTTTTTCCTCAATCTTGACAAAAAAGAACAAGCTCAGTTAGAGTGGATGGAAACCATTTCTGAAGATTATAACCTTTTACTCTTGCCTTGGATTTTCAAAGTATGTTTAGATCTGAACTTTGACTGGATCACTTCAACACATTTGGAAATGCTTTCATTGACATCACTCTATTGTAGCTCTGGTTGTATCAAGTCTTTTGCAGCATAATGTAGGTTTTCTTCCAGCACTGTCTGATGTCTCCCATTTAACTGACCAGTTTTAATATTTCTGCTGAATAACAGTATTTATAAGGGATGATGCTGCCACCATGGAGTGATGTGCTTCATTAATTTCCCACCACACAAAACATAGGCTTTTGTATGTAGACAAAAACATTCAGTTTTACTTTTATCTGACTTCCACAAGACTTGACGCAAATTCCAAACAGGACTGATGTTTCTGCTACATTTTCATAAAAATATTCCAAACTTGGGACTTAAAGCTCTGACTTTCCCTCACCTGTCTGCTTTGTTCCTATGTGTTTCAAGAAGCTGTTTTTCACTAATGTTCTCCATCTAGCCTCTGATGCCTTTACAGAACTGATGGGTTTATATTGAGAAGAAATTTTAAACACTGGAGGCACCTTGTCTAAATGTGCTTCCAGGGAGAACTGAAGAAGGCCGATGTATTCTAAATCCAATGTTCATGTGCACTTGCACCCGAAACGTTTCTAACACTGCATCTATTTTGGTCGGTGTTTGTTTGCAGATCTGTGGCGTTTGGAAAAATTTGGCGAAACCTCTCTTGCGACAGCTGCAGTCTGAGCAACTGCGCATCAGCATGACCACATCCACGGGCAGACGAGAAGAGGTGGTTGGAAAGATCATCAAACACAGAGCATTGTTTGCCGGTGAGACTGCATGTGGGTTTTTAATGCATGCACCCTTATTCCTGTTATCTTCAATGCATCAGTTATGTTGTGTCTTAAGTAATGCAAAAGAAAAGCTGATTGGAAATGTTTAAATGCGTGGGCTGATAACTCATTATGTCACTGTGCACGCTTATTATGTGCAGAGACATTCAGTGCAGTGCTGACCTCAGAGGTAGACAATGCAGGAATGGGAGGCATTGCCATGCTGACGCTGAGTGACAGTGAGAACAACCTTCACTTCATCCTCATCCTGCAGGGTCTCATCAGACACAAGGACAAAGGTGAAGGAGACACACAAGAGTGGACATTGAAACTAAGATGTGATTCTTAATAAAGTTATATCAGTTAAATTAAAACAAAACAAACAAAAAAAAAAACAACCTCTTTCTCTTCAGAGCCTGTTTTGGTCCCAATCCGAGTCCAGCTGGTGTACCGCCAACATGTCCTAAGAGAGATCCGGTCCAACATCACTTCTAACGTGAGTAACAATTACACATCCATCATTATCAGTTTGGTCAGAGACAGAAAGAACTAATAACCATTTTGAAAAAGACTATTATAAAACAATGGAAGAGTTTTAGGGAAAAAAGTTTTGCTCTGAATGATTAGGAGCCAAAGTCTTGTATTGGGTTAGAAACGTATGTCACATCGCCAGAGTCCCACAGTTGCCCCCGCCCCGTTCCCAACTACTCAAGGAGACGGATGTGGTTTTCTCGCCACATCCTAGCGAAGTTATTGTGGCGCTTGGATCACAGCTCAGCATCTTGATAGACAGTGAGGGAAAATTTATGGAGGTGCGAGGAAACAAAAGGAAAGGGAAAGTGTGTGTGGAGAGTTTGGCACGAGTCAGATAGTGGCAGGGTTCGAGACATAAAGAGAAGGTTGAGGGTAAAAAAGGATGCGCCACCTCTCACACATGTCAGTGGTTAGTGGTCTGTGGGCTTAGCAGAAGGAGAGGAGGGTGGAGGGGGTGTTGAAAGGTGCGTCTGGTTTTAATTCTGCCAGGAAGGGACGATGTTTCTCCTTTGATCCGTCTGTTTACGGAATGTGTCCTTGACAAATATTGTGTTGGATTTGAGCTTAGCCACTGCCTACTGACCTATTAAACTACACAATGACTAAAAAGCCAAGCTCCCAACATATTATGTATTATTTCAAACCCAAGACAATCTTCAGCTTATATGCTTTAAGTGTTCATGCTTCTCAAACCCTTTAACATTTTAAGACATTACAAATTTAAACGTCAGTGCATTTTTTTAGAATTTTATATGATGCCACATTAAAGTGGAGGGAAAATGATGTAAAGTTTTCGCTTACAAATCAAAGTTTAAAAGATGTTTCCTCTGGTAGCCTTCAATAAAGTCATTTGCAAGTATGACACATCTGGAAAACAGCATTGATTAAGACATTATTTAATCAGATTAGACCAAAACTGGAGAGATTTTCAAAACACAAACTAATTCTGGACAGTAAGAATCCCGACATGCATTTTTTTCTGCAGGAAAAAGGAAGCTGATCAGAAACTGTGGGGCAGAAATAGAAACAAAATCATCTTAGGCAAATATGCAGTTTTCATTGGGATGCCCATTCTAAACATATTGGATATTATAAAATGCTCTAGTAAGTCAACTGGGAATTTGTGGAAAGATTTCAAAATTGTTGTTCACATATGCTCATGTTCCTTTTTGACTGAGCTTGAGCTACTTTGTATAAAAGGATGTGTACAAATTTTCTGAATTTAAATGAGCAAAGCTGGAAGAGACAAAAGGTTTGCATCTGCAGATATTGCTTGCTGGACCTTTTCAGGTCAATATAAACATTGTAAAAATATTTTTTACAATAATTTTTTATATATTGTAAAAAATATGTTGAAAAGCATACTTTAGATTTTTGTAGCTTAAAAGATCCTAATAAGGTATATTAAACCTTGTGATTATAACTTGACATATTGTGAAACACTAGACATAGACAAGCAGCCTTATTACTGCTGTGTTACTGCCCCGCTCCATTAACACCAGACCCTAATATATCCATCTGCACGTTGCCTCCCCCTCATTATTCGGTCCATTTTTTTTCTCCAGCAACATAACCCTCTCTCAGTGCCTCCCCTCCTCTATTTCTGAGCTGTTTTGGCTGCTCGCTCTGTGGATTTATGCTTCGTGTATATTTATATTGAACCAAGGCCTGAGGGTCATAAAAGTAACATTTCTTTGACACACTCATACATGTGTCCTATTAATCCAACATTTCTCAACGTTTTCATGGAATACTGTCAGTCCTGCTTTAAGTCAGAGGCCTCTCAATGTGAAACCAGTGAAAAAAATATGAACCATATTTTTGCCTCGAGTCGAATTGCGCGTGTGCAAGTGGGGTGATTATGGGGCTGCGTTGTTGCGTAGCAGAAATGTTTGCATCTCTAATGGATTTGGACTCTGTCATGTCTTTGCGACTGTCGTATTTATTTAACCTCAAGATGATTTAGCTGCCACATGATTTGTTTTGCTCTCTGTTCCATTTTTGTTTAGAACAAACACAAACAAATGGAGCTGGACACAAATAACGAGCCTGTCTTTCATTTAAAGATGTTGGGGGGTTGTTACTCTGGTGACAAGTCAATGTTGCATAAACCTCATGTCAACAAGATCTAACACTTCATTGTGACATTTTCATTCCTGCTTTTGAAGACAGTAATTAATTTTTTGTGAAATATGATTTTGTTGACTATTTGTGGCTTTCTGTGACACAAAAACTCTTTCAGCTTTGCACTAGCAATTTAAATTTGTGCAGGATCCAGACTTTGCTGAGGTGCTGACAGACCTGAACAGCCGAGAGCTGTTTTGGTTATCTCGTGGTCAGCTGGAAATCGCCGTGGCAACCGAGGATCAGGATCCCCGACAAATCTCTGGCTTTATCACTGGGAGAAAATCTTGTGACAGTGAGTGATTTTGCTTTCAGAAACCTGAATACTAACTAATGGGGTACAGGTGCGAGATAAACACTAAATAGCACATTATTGTGAAAAGGAAAAAGAATGCTCAATGGTTTTTCATATCTTTTACAAAAAGTGTTGCTTTCAAGTAGTATTTGTTCTCTGGAGTCAGCTGCAAGTCTTGGTCATGTCTGCTAGTTTTGGTAGTTCTGACATATGGCTAGTAAAGATTTAAAATCAGACGCAAATTTTTCCCATTCTCCTTTGCAAAACAGCTCAAACAGCATCAGATTGAACAGAAAGCATCTTGTGAAGTTTCCCACAAATTCTGAGTTAGTTTTGGGTCTAAACTTTGACTGAGTCATACTAATGTAAATATGCTTCATTGCTGCTGAGGAGAAGCATCCATGCTTCCTGATGCTTCCACTGCCATGTTTCACTCATGATGTTTTAGACTTACACCAAACAGGACTTCTAATATCTAATGGCTAATGGCTTTCATTTTTACATTCTTAATGAACAGCAGATTTGTGGAGATCAGGATTAATGGCTGAGTTGTGCAGTTTTTTTTTTTTTTTTAAAGTTAGGTTATATTTATCGGTATTAGATTACAGTAGGCTGAATATAGATGCCTGCCACACTTTTCAGGTCTTAATTTGTTGAAGATTCTGGAAGTGATATAGCAGTCTTCTTCCATTTTAAAATCCCAGTAAAGCACAATAAAGTTTGTTGTTGTTACTTGACAAAATGTGAAAAGGTTCAAGAAGTACTTTTTTTTAAAACTCTTGGATCTGGTTCTGAGAAGCAGAGAAAAAGAACACAGTTAAAAACATGGGTTGTGTTGCTGCGGTACTCTGTTCATCCATCTGTGGCTGGTTTTGTCATCCTCCATAAAATACTTTCTTTCTGCGTCCTTTCTTTCAAGTCTTATCGATGTGGGGAAAGCTATGTTTATAGACCTTATGTTGGACTTGCAGTCTCACCGAGGGTCTGCACACGTGTGTGTGTGTGTGTGTGTGTGTGTGTGTGTGTGTGTGTGTGTGTGTGTGTGTGTGTGTGTGGGGGTGTGTGTGGGGGTGTGTGTGTGTGCGTGTGTGTGTGTGTGGGGGGGGGGTGGAGCCGTAAGAAAAGGGTTTTAGGAATGCTGTGGACTGCCCAAGTTTTCTTCAAATATAAAAACATGAACACATGTCCTTTTCTGTGTGACACAGTATTACTATTTGAACTTAATCATCATCTGTCCACTGCTGTGAAATGCTTTGATTTCAGTTTTTATTGTCACAGACTGGGATTTATAACAAAAAAATATACTTGTTTGTAAAATGTGTACACACACACTCACACACACATGGTTGCTGCCAAGGTCAGTGTGCTGGACCTGATTCCTTGTGCCGGTGTTCCAGCGTTTTGATTAACAGCATGTGACGTAATCTGGTAAGAATTCAGGTCCAAAGTTCTTCTTTCCCTCTCTGTCTCCTCCATGTCTCAGTCCCACCGTCCGCTGTCCTCTTTGTGCAGCTTTGGCATCAGTTCTCATGTATGCTGTTGTTCCCTCTGTGTCTCATTGAAAACTTTCTCTACACTTCTGTTGTTCATTACCTTCTGTCCCCCTCAGCTCAGTCTTTATAAGGCTCACTTCATTCACCAGAATATACCTCAATCTCAGATATAACCCTTAGCATTTTCTTATGCAAAGTTGTTTGTGTGCAGCAGCATGGATGTTTTTGGTATGACATAAGCAGACAGATTCTTGGCTGTGATTAAACTTAATTTTTCACAATAAGACACAAAGCTATATGGAAATATGACTCAGATGTGTGCTTCTGCTGCTGCAGAACACAAGTAGGAGTAACTTATCTCTTTTCCTTCATTCAACCAAAAAGAAAACTTAATTTAAACTGCTTTTGTTATGTGTGATGGATAAATTGATGAGAGAAGTAACGAAGTCCTTGTTATTTATATTTTTACATGAATCTGTCTTTGTCCAATTCAGCTATTCAGAGTGTGATGTCCAGCGGCGATGCATTGATCCCAGGGAAGACAGGAGGGGTGGGTTCTGCCATCTTTAATCTCCACGGTAACGGGACGCTGGACTACCAGGTATCAGTCTCTTTTACTCATAAACAATGTTTGTGTTTGTGTTTTCAGGAAACTTCCCTTTCTGAGGTTTTGATTCCACAGACTCAACAATGACCTTCTCTGTATGCTAAAATGTTGTTGGGTCAAATAGCAGAACTTCATATTTTTCTAAAAGCACATTTAGAGTTAATGGGGTGTTTAATGCCTGGGTCTGTTGGTGTTCTGCAGGTTCAGGTTGCAGGTCTCACAAGTGATATTGTGGGTCTCACAATAGAGCTGAAGCCGCGGCGTCGAAACAAGCGCTCTGTCCTTTACGATTTAACTCCGGAGTACAGCAGGGCGACCGGGCAGGCGGCGGGAAGCTGGAGTCGACTGGAGGCCCGACATATCCACATGCTGCTGCAAAACGAGCTCTTCATCAACGTGGCCACCGCACACAGCCAGGAGGGGGAGCTCAGGGGGCAAATCAAAGTCCTGCCTTACAGTGGCCTGGTGGTACCAAGACATGGTGAGCACCAGTGGAGTGAGGGCAAACAGATTATGGAACATATAAACAGTAAAAAAAAAAAAAAAAAAAAAAAAAAACTTATATAGTACATTTATTGTCTTTTTCTTTCCTTTTCTGTCTCTTCAAGAGCTGCCCACTCCTCTGGCAGGGCATTTTGTGTCTCCACCAGTACGAACTGGAGCATCTGGCCACGCCTGGGTGTCTGTGGATAAACAGTGCCATCTGCACTACGAGATAATTGTAGCAGGTCTTAGTAAGACGGACGATGTGACCATGAACGCCCACCTGCACGGACTGGCAGAGATCGGAGAGCTGGATGACAGCAGCACAAATCACAAGAGGCTCCTGACGGGTTTCTATGGCTCTCAGGTCCGTCCGCTTGTCTGCTTACAAATGTTACTGTAGACCATTCAGGTCAGAAGTTAAATCACTCTGAAAATGTCTTAATGAAATATGATATCTAAAGTATTGTATCTATCCTGCAGGCTCAGGGGGTTTTAAAGGACATGAGCACTGAACTACTGCAACATCTGGATCAGGGAACAGCCTTCATCCAAGTCAGCACCAAGCTGAATCCTCAGGGAGAAATACGAGGACGGGTATTTGATGAAATCACATGATCACTAATTTTGATGTTGCTGTCTCACTTTAGTGATATGTTTAAGCCACAAACTTCCACAAGTTTTAGCAATTAGCTTGAATGACACAATTTGTTGCATGTTTCCTTTTTGGATTTTACAGATTAAATGCTGGTGCTGACAATCAGGAATAGTAAATGTTAGAAACAATCAAAGTGTTTGTTGTTTGCCAAAAAGCTATGAAACAGTCCATGACAGACCTGATCCACAAAAGTGGCTTTGCACTATGCTTTTTAAAATGTGGTATTTAGAGAGCTGTATTATAGAAGTCCTGCAGCTTGTTCAACCACCTGACTCTTTCAGGTGGTTATTGTTTTCACTGGCAGCTGTTTCTCTACAGAGCGTTTAGTTCATTTTATTGGCCTACAGGAACATACAAAGAGACCACAGTTGGCTGTAAACCCCACAGGTGTAATGGTTGATCACTTTGTGGGGTCGTCTTTCATCCCAGCTTAATTTTCTACACATTTCACACACACTTTTACTTTTCTTTTTTGTTCAAACGCCCTCCCTCTTCGTCTGACTCCATTTGATGATGTATTTCCAGGTCCATGTCCCGAACAGCTGTAAACTTGGTGCCCCGGCAGAGGTAGAGGAGGCTGAGTTTGATGACCTTTTTCTGAATGACCCCGAGGAGCTGAAGAAAGACCCAAACACCTGCTTCTTTGAGAACCAGTATCACGCTCATGGTTCCCGCTGGACTCCCAGCTATGACAAGTGTTTCACATGCAGCTGCCAGGTAAAGAGAGCACTCACATCTTGCTGCACATGGCAATGTTTTTATACAAGACATTTTGCTGAAGTGCTAGGCTAACATTTGCATATTTACTCTGATTCCATAAACATCTGTTTCCATCTGTAGAAGAGAACAGTGATCTGTGATCCAGTTATTTGTCCAGAGCTGACCTGCTCCAGAACCATTCAACCCGAGGACAAGTGCTGTTCTGTCTGTGATGGTACGGTCAACATTATGTTGGGGATTTTAAAGTCATTCGTAGAAGTTAGAGAGCTTTCCATTGCCATCCATAAGTTCCAAGCTGATAATCATTTTATGACTATTCTCTTCATATGCAGAAAGGAGGGAGACCAAGGACATAAAAGCACCGGAGATGGTGGAGGAACATCTAGAAGGTGGAGTTATAACTCTACTCTATTTTTTACCTTTCTTATTCTTTTATGTTTTCTAACTGCGGTTTGTTTATGAGATTTTAGCTCACAGATTAATTTTACATCTGCCCCTGTGTTACTCCTAACAACCCTATTCACTTGCATTTCCCATCCTTCAGGTTGCTACTTTGAAGGCGACCAGAAGATGCATGCCCCAGGGACCACATGGCATCCCTTTGTTCCTCCCTTTGGATACATTAAATGTGCGGTCTGCACTTGCAAGGTAATAAACATCAATAAATAGGCTCACATCTGGCTGAGTTTACATCTCGGAGGCTCTTTATGGATCGTTTGTGTTGTATTAGGCTGCAAAGAATGTGAAGGGTAGAAAAAATTCTCCTCTGTACTTTAAGAATGTCCATACAACTGGAAAGAAAAGTCACATTTTTCTAAAGAAAAACTGTTTCCAATCTGTTGTTGTTTTAACCTCAGGGCTCTACAGGGGAGGTCCACTGTGAGAAGGTGACGTGTCCTGCACTGACTTGTAGTCACCCAGTGAGAAGGAGCCCCTCTGACTGCTGCAAGGAGTGTCCAGAAGAAGAGAGGACCCCTGCAGGCCTGGAGCACAGCGACATGATGCAAGCGGACGGCCCACGGTACTGCAAATTTGGAAAGAACTTCTACCAAAACAGCGACAGCTGGCACCCCTGGGTGCCGCTGGTGGGAGAGATGAAGTGCATCAACTGCTGGTGTGATGTAAGCATGAAGGAGCTACAGGGTTTTGCTAAAAAGCAAATGAAATCCAATCTTTCCCATCAAAGGAAGAAACTCTTAATATTGCTTTCTCATTCTCTTTTTCTCTACAGCATGGAGTTACCAAGTGTCAAAGGAAACAGTGTTCTGTGCTGACCTGTTCTAATATCACTCGTACAGAGAGCTCATGCTGTCCTGAATGTGCTGGTAAGAATTGAACACATGTTGATTTACATATTGTCACCTTCCGAAACTAATGGCCCCCTTAGGAAAGTGGCAATATTTTTATTAAGCTATCACTGCAAGTCTAGATGCGAAAGTGTTGTTTGAAACTCTTATTTTGAAAGAATGAAAGTCGTTCTTGAATTCCACTGCAATGTTTCCAGCTATTAATAGCTAGAGTTCAGATTTTTCTAACCCCTTTTTAAAACAAAACAAAACAAATAAGAATAATTCTAAACAACCCTTCCTGCAGAAAACTAAACCAACATGAAAAGTTCTAAACATGTTTGAATTCTTTTCTCGACATATCTTTTCTGTTTCACCCATAACATTGTTCATCTCTTCTGCTGCTGCTTCCAGGCACATTGTCTGCAAATTAGGCCTTAATCTTATTAGTGACTTCTAGCAACTTTTAGGGCAGCTGACTTAATCCGTGCTGTGGAGTTGGCAACAGCGATGCACTTCTGTGTTGGCAGAGGCAGCTGTTAACACCCTGTTGCCATTCTGGTTGACAACATGCAATTACTTAAGCGCTGAAAAATCTTCTACTTTAAAAACTGCTTCTGCAGCAACATTTACTCTATATTTTAGTTTTAGAAAGAACTATCAGTGACAGACAAGAGAAAATAATCTGTGAGTACTGTGGGAATACCACAACTCGCTAGCCAAGCTGGCATTGGCAACTGATTCTTAGCTTTCTATTGACATTTAACTCAAAGATTTTTTTTTATTTGTTGTTTTGACAGTTTTAAAGTATCTGTATGATTTTTGTTCATCATATGCAAAACCTCTGACTATCAAACATGAGCTAGAACATTTAGCACAACAGAGATCCTATAGAACAGTTATATCTGTGAAACAAACAAATAATTTTGCATCACATTTGTCATTCATTTTCTTATCTTCTTCCTAGATCAAAAAGAGGAAGTTGATCTGATGACAAAAACACCAGGCAAAAGACGAACCTGGAAACAATGAGGATGTGGAATGCCCCCACTTCAGAGATGAGCCCCAAACCCCCTTTTCTAGAAAACAGCTTCCTCCACCTCCTCCTCATCCCACGTGGACCTATACCCAGAGCTGCACACTGGGACCCCCTTATCTCTCCTGACCCAACACCCACCCTGTTATCAGCTTCAAGATTGTAAAGAGGAGAGCCGTGCAGAGACTGAAGGGAATTCAAAAGCAAAATAAGGACTTTAAGTAAAGCAGTAAAGCTTTGGAGAGGACCATCCTGGCATTACTCACATGCTGCCTTCAGTGTATGTTGGAGCTTAACCGTTCCTAAACGGGTGAAAGGTGAAGCTGTAGGTCCAACGCAGCTGTTCCTCAGACTGAAATCCAGGTGGATTTTAAATAGTAAGTGTTGGGAGAAAAAAGCAGTTTGTATCGACAGAGCTTATTTTTGAAGCACAGCCATAGTTACTGCGGCTCCCACTGGACACAGCCATGGAAAATGTTACTTAAGAAGGCGCGAGTGTGTGAATGTAGGTATCTGTGTGTCTTTCTTTTACTTCCTTTGGTGTTTTTTGTTTTTTTTTAAAGAATGTAAGTGAATAGAAGAAGCGTATCTGTGCCCACACGCCTACAGCTTTTGTGTGATGTAAGAAAAAAATATTTCCACTCTGTATGACTTTCTTTCCTGACAGGATCACTCAGTTTTCTGGGATAGAGCATTAAAACACCTTCTGTTTATATCATTTCGCCTCAGCTTTGGTTCTTCCCGTTTTGCTTTAAGTCATTTTTGTTTTTGCTTTTTTCATCATTGTGAAATATGAAGCAGGTTTGTATTTTGTATTTATTGAATACTGTTGAAACAAAAATAAAAAGGGTTTGTTAGTAAAAGAGGAAATGTCTGCTGATTTATAGATGTTGTTGCTAAGGTTATACACCCATTTCCTCTTTTAGCTGCTGGGGTTTTACCAAGCTTCTTTAAATACTGCAATAAGTCATGTTTCTACTAATTTCAGAGCAATTGCTGAGAATCACGTCAGAGAAGCTCTCTTCTACAATACCATCACTTTTCTCTGTTTTCCTCTCTCCTTCTTCCTTTTCTATTTTGCTTTCTTTCATTTTCTTGTGTTTTGTTTTCTGAGAATGCACATGTGATCAATAAAGATTCATACACAGACACGCACACCTAGACACACACACACATACACATACAGTGGAAGAGAAAACCACAGGGAAAGCACACAGATGGAAACAAAAACAGACAGTCACAGACTGACACATGTCCAAAATCCTGGACCTGGAACACACACATTGTTGCCAGCAGTTTTTCCAACACACAGCTATAAAGTTGTGTCTGCTGCACTCTGCTGGTCAAAATACATTACTACACTATGACGATGACGATGATATCGCCACAGTTTGATGCTGTGAAACATAAAAAAACAAACAGAATAAAAACAGAAAAGGCCAAATACTTTTTTTTTTTACAGGATTGTAAAGAATAAACATTTTTAAAGAGGGAAGTTTTTGTTCATTTCTGTATCACCAAAAATGAACAAAGATTAAATTTTTTTCCAACTTGTGGAGGGGCTAAAGCAAATAAGTACTAGAAGAAGTGCTTAAATTGTTTTCAATTTTGAATTTTAACACAGAATACAGGAAAGGTTGATAGTGTCAGACCGTTGAATAAAAATATAAGAAGAAGAAAGAAAATCGGTAAAGCAATAAAAAAAATGGTAAAACATCCAAAGAGGAGAATATTTTTTATAGGACCTGTAAAGTAAATGTGAAAATCTATTCAGTGGTCTGTGCCGCAGGCTACATACTTATCTGATTTCTATTTACAATCCTTTCAACACCTTACACCATTATGCAGTCACAGGTTTTAGAGTACAACCCCTAAAATTCCAGTTTATCTGATTTCAGAAGTTGTCTGGGTGAATTTGCAATTAGTGACCCACAAGTGTTAAAATAGAGGTGACACCATTAGTAACTTTACTCAGAAGGATAAATCTAATAAAACGTATCCTGTAATAATTGCACAAGTGTAAACGGCACTTACCAAAGGAAATGCTGTAAAAGTCGAGGTAAAAGATGTCTTTGTCTCACACAGCTGAACAGACTCCAGCTGAGTGAGCAGAGCCTCATCAATATTTCAGCACTGCTGCCCTCTGCTGTGAACATCTGAACTGACATTTTCACACCCATAAAATAGGGATTTACAGTGTTTAACAGCCTGTACTTTCACGAGCCATATATAGCATCGTAAACCGGTTCCTAAGCTTGCAACACAGCTCCAGGAGGCTTTTTTTTTTTTTTTAAATTGACTAAACTCCTGTTTCCTGGCTGCTCCACTGATACAGCTCAAACAGAAAGAGTCTTCAAACAGTGAAAGGCAAAGTTACAGGAAAACAATTATCATTTTTTACCTTTGCTGATATGCTTTGGCCTGATTAGTTTTTCCAACCTTCAAACTGCAGGTAGGTCACTCTGAAGCTGGAAAGAAACTTCTTTTTTTTTTTATCATATCAAAAGAATTTTGACTGTAATCTCTTATGAATCTCACCTTTGTGTTGAGACTATGCTTGCATCAATGAAACCCCCTCTGGGCTGGGGATGAAAGGAAAACACCTGATGCTTTATACATGGCCAAACACCTTGGATGCTTTACTTTCTCTCTCTGTGTAGAACTTCTCAAACAGTTGAGTGAAGAGCTCACTTGTCTTGAATGATATGAGTTATGACATTTAATTCGTCTTTGGGAGAGAAAAAAAAAAGCATTTTTAAGTTGAACTGCACACATCTACCATCTTCTGACCGTGACAATTTGGAGTTGATGAGGGTTCTCTTTGTTTTCTGCCGTATAAATCCGCTGCTGAGTTTATTGGCACATGACTGGAGATATTTAGTTACTGGAGGACAACCAGTTCTCTTACAGTGCCGTGAATTTTTATTTTTGTGTCCCTACTGGTCTCCTCTGTCATGACTTTTATGTCACCACTGAATGTTTTAGATTGTCACATAAAGTTTAATGGGAGAGAAACATAACTTAAATAAATCCAAAATGTGATTTAATCAATTAGGGGAAATAGCTATGTAAACCAAGGGACAAAAGTAAAACTATATAGCTGCCTATACCTAATGAGTGGTACTTTCTTGCCAGAGGTGAACGACCTTTGTGGTCTTTTGCTCAGCAGTGGCATGGAAGCTCTACCAGGCATGCTATTTTTACCAGACTATTTTATTTCAGCGAATTATTAACTCTGTTCTCAACATTAATAGCTTCCAAAACATTACTGCTATTACTAAAATAAAGAGCCAGAGCTACAAGTCAATGGTTTACATCGAAGCACATTCAAGTGTTACAATGTCCCAGTCAAAGTCCATACTAAATATAATTTAGAATCTTTAGCAGTAATTGAAAATGTATATTCACAGTTGCTCCGCATCCAGACCGACTGAGTCTAAACTATTTTTCAGGAGAAAAAGATGGGATAAAAATGCATCAACTCTGAAGCTGAGGAGCTGTGGTATTTGTGAGACAAAAATCAATAAATCACTTGTGGGATTACAATTTCAAGTTACCAATGGAAGAAGGATGCTAATGATTAACACCAGCAATTATTGGACATGACAGCGCCAGCTCCCTGCATGTCTCTTCTTCCACTAGGCCATGGACTTCCTGCAGCTTTTATTATAGTTTCTTGCTCTGCCGCGCTTTCAGAAGTGACTGCAGAGCCAGATTTCACAAAGTCAGTCGGTCATTTCTTCTGCTACAATAAGCGCTGTTCTCTGAACGTTCAGCATGGTGGTTTCAGAGAACAAGAACCGTTCATGTTGTCCCATGCATTAAAATGTTAAAATATATTGTGTGCAATCGATTCTGTTTTATTCCCCTTGACTTGGAAGCAGTAGAAACTGTGGTGTCACTTTATATGACAGGTTTAATCAGTAATACTTTTATAACTAATTTATGTCAATTTCTTGGTTAATGACAAGTGGTCATAACAAAGACAATTTGAATAATGTCAACTTTGTATTAAAAGTGTCATGATTTACCGAATGGCACTTTATGACAACAGACATAAATATTCATGAAGCCTTACTCCTGTTCATGACAGGTGTTATATCATGTTTATGACAGTGTCATGACAATCTTATTCACAACCCGTCAAATAAAGTGTTACCAAAACTGCTAAGTTACCATCAGAAGAACAGAGTTTCTCTGCTCATCAGCCACATGCTGGAGACCTTTCTCCAGTTTGCACATTCTGACAAATCCCATTCAATACCTGTAAGGACCAGAAACCTCCGATCTATTGCTTCTGTAGGTCCTGATTCATTTAGTTTCATCAAGAGTGTTTGTCATCGCTATCATTTGATCAGGTAATGAGATTCTAAAATTTGCAGTGACAAAAAGAAGAAATTTCACACATGATTGATGAAACGAAGAAAGTTTTGATCTGACCGCATTGTATTTCTCAGAGGAGTTCTGTGCATTAGAGGGAAAATGTGCTGCCTCAGGAGCAGATTAGGTGACGCCTCATTGATCATAGCAGTCAGAATGTGGGACAAAACACTGTTACGTCATAAAGCTGGTTTAATAATTCTTCAATAAACAATCAAAAAGATGAATGAATAAATGAATATTCTCTAAAGATTATGGGACTAATCAATGTTTCTTTGTGTTTGTTTTCCATTTTGGCACAAATGGAAAACTAACTAACATTGACATATCGCCCCGCAGAGGTTAGTGAGGGGAGCTGAAAGGTGATTGGAGAATCCGTTGTTCTGACCAGGATATGTTTCTGAGTGGATGCACGGAAACTGTGCAGTGAAAATTTTAATCCGTTTTGAAATTCAAAGCAAAAAATGTGTGTGAATGTCACCCTAGATACTCAATGAAATATAAATGTTAAGTTACAATATCTATTATGCAATCATGTTTTACCAGCACCTTTGAATATTTCTGCTTTTGGGTCCAGTTCAGCTCAGTGAGCATGACCTTTGCCCTGTTGGAGCTGCCAGTTGTGTCTAAATTTTACCCACGTAGCTGTTGGTTAGAGAAAATCTTAAACATTTTAAAATAGTTCCCTATATTCAACATCCCACCAACTTTATGCAACATGGCAGAAACATACAATGAAAAAGACCCCTGAAAATGATAATACCTCCATCATTCTTGACATTAGTATATAAAATTGTACACTGAGTTGTCTGATGCATCTCCAGGCAATATAGAACTCTCTTAAAAATACAGAGGGCATTTGTTGCCTCAAAGAAACAACAAATTGCATTTCTTTAGCTCCCTAAAGCATCATTCTTTGGAAAGAACTTCAGGTTCCAGTGGTTCGATGCAGGAAGTGACCTCTTCACATCTTCAGTGTGAACCTCTGAGAATGTGAACACTTACAAAAATGTCTAACAACGTATTCATGAGACAGACTTGAGTCACTGTCATTGTTCTTATTGAGCAATAAATGCAGAGAAAAATTCTGCCATCCCACATTCTGACAGAGCAAACAAACTGATAATTTAGTTTTTCTTCTTTTTGTATCAAACACTAATGGAATTAAATGTTTAGATGCAAGAAGCACAAGAGAACATGGCTGTACATTTTTATTGTCCAATCTACAAAACAAAGCAAAAGGTTTCACAGCCACACACATGCTACTGTAAGTGAATTGAATTGCAGATAACTAAAGTAAAAATGCACCAGCTACTTTATTTTGAATCATCATAGCAGCAATGACTGGACTGAAGAAGCTCATTCAGCAGCAGCTGAGAAGTTCTTATGTGAGCTTTTAACCTTAAATTTCTCCAACCAGGGGGAATTTAAGGTGTAATTAAATCTAAATCCAGATTTCAAAACACAATATCATGGATTAATAAGCTTTGGGATTTCAGCTGTTGTAATGCTATCTGTGTTCAAATGGAGTGAAATTGAGGAGAAGCCACAAATTACTTTATCGACTCATGAACTTTCTGAGTGACTGGAGTCGCAATGGAGCATCTCAGAGACAATTATTAGTAGCCGACTTTCACTTGATTATTGGCTGGAAATGAAACAGGCTGATTAAAGAATAAACGGCAACACTTTATGTGACTGGTTGTAAATAAGACTGCCATGACCAAGAAATCATGGTCTGACATAAATTTGTTACAAAAGTATTACTGATTAAATTTCAAAAAATTATGTAGCTTTATGTTGTTAAAGCTAAAGTTTATAATCGGTAATATTTTTATGACAAATTTATGTCAGATCATGATTTCTTGGTTAATGACAAGTTCTCATAACAAAGACATTGTGAATAATGTCAACTTTGTATTAAAAGTCTCATGATTTACCGGATGACACTTTATGACACCAGTCATAAATATTCATGAAGACTTATTCATGTTCATAACAGGTGTTATGTCATGTTTATGATGGTGTCATGACAGTCTTATTCACAATCTGCCAAATAAAGTGTTATTGAGTAAACTCTCTAGTGGAGTCTCAGGTGTCTCAACGGCCCAAAAAGGCCCAAACCAATCTGGCATGGATGAACCGTGGGCACAGTCAACGTCTCACACTGCAGGAACTTAAAATTATGACTTCTACAAATGGCTTGAAAACAGACAAAAGAAAGTAAAATCTTTTACCCACAAGTGTAACTGCAGGGCAAACTACAGATTTGGAGTTGCCTCATCAAAAGCTCAACTCTGACAAGAGGAGAAGACATTTTTTCCCATGTAGTAAGTGAAATAATCTGCCTGTGAAACTTGTACTTTTTCACCAATATTAAGAAATTATTGACATGAAGCAAGCTCCTGCTCAAACACTATGTGTAAGTTCGTTTTGCATTGTTTCAAGCGTAATAAGATATTTGCTCTAGAAACAAAAAAAATATTTGGTAACATTTTGTTGCCTTTGCAGTGAATCACCTCAAAGTTTGCAACTCATTTCAAAACTCCTTTTCAACCAGCTGGAGATGCTGGTTTCATATAACTGCAGGGATGTTTTAAGACACATTAGATGCCTCAAAAAAAAAAAAAAAGCCAGAGTTACTTGAAATAATTTTGCTTCATAATTAGAAAACATCACTAAGCTCAGGGTTTGATATAAATTCATCACTGGAAAAAAAAACAAAAACATTTTCCTTCAGATTTTTGCAGTTTTTGCCACACTAAATACAAAGCTCGGTTTTTAAATTTTGGATTTCATTTATTAAACAAACAAAATCCTGCCAGGCCTTGTGGATTGTGTCGATAAAGCTTTAATGTGGCGCTGTGTGGGAACCAGCCGCTGCCCTCCTGCGCGCAGCAGAAACAGATTCCAGGGCATCTGCCGAATCGTGTTTCCATCTCAACTCGGTTCTCCAGAACCTCCCACAGGTAGGTAGCTCTCCTCCACGCTCTCATCCCGCACCGGCGTGGCGTGCCTCACTCAGAGATGCGCACTCCGCTGCGCCTCCGCCTCTCCCCCCTCAGCCCCGCCGTCTCTCACGCTGTCCAGTCCCGTGAAAGTGCGCGCCGGGAGTCTGCACATCTGGACCGACAGATGAAATGGACGGTTTCATCCATGAACTCTTTGATTTTTCGTGTGCATCCGAGTGTGACCGCGAGGGGATCCTGCAGCGGCAAAACACCCGCAATGCAACACGCAGCGGCTGTTGAATGCCACGGCGAGCATCTTCCCGTCGTTCAGCGGTCATCTTAAAGAAATGCTGTCATTCCTGAGCAGGGCGCTGTCAGGCAAAGACTTTATTTATTTTCTCCACGTTTTTACGTGAAGTTGAGGCTGTTGCAGTCAGGAGGGGATTCCTCCCACCACACTGTCGCTGCTGGTCGCCTGAGGCTCCAGGATCACTCAGTCAAGTTCTCAGAGGAGTAAACTGTTGCCTGGAGTCAACTTTGTCAGTCGGTGTTTGGATCTGGGACCCGCTGGGTCTCCAGCCTTCCCCTTACCCTCCCCAACCTTCACCCTCAGCGCTTCGAGGGGGAGAGATGGAGAGCAGCAGGTGACTCACCGCGCACCGCCGCTTCAGGACGTCTCCTGGGGACTCACAGGACACACTGGGAACACCCAGAAAGTCCCAGGACAGGATGGTGAGTGCGTTGCGCGCAGTGCGTCTGCATGCCTGCTGTCTGCGCTTGTGTGAAAATTAACAGCAACATGTCACAAGGTACTTAAAGGGCTGACTGGGGAGAAAACCGCCGCTTCAGTTTGACACGCAACATAATTGGTTAATTGGGCAGATGTGAAGTGAAATAAAGTAGAAGCATTAGTTTATCCGTTGATAAAGGAGATAAGCTGCAGTCTCACATCTATAATGTCTCAGAGTTTTTCTTTTTTATATATATATAAAATTCTCCATCTATAAAACTTTACTCACTTTCAACCTTCATGTTACACTGAAAACATGATATATTGTAAGGCACGGTTTTAATGGTTGCTGTTAATGTGGCCAACATGGCACACCACATTGGGTGCCATTCAATAAGGGGGCGACAGGAGCAGTCTACAAAGTTCTTAGAATCCAGAGAGGGTTTTCTCCATTTAATGGGAAGTGTACTCCCTGTGTTTAATATTTTGAAGAGCAGATGTTTTTAAAAAGGCAGAGGCTCAATTTCAGTGCACTAATTTACATGTCAAATTTCTTCATATTTGACATACATAAAAAATTTTTTTATAAAAACACAAGGTAACATAGTTACTTGATTGTACTATAAAATGTCACTACTTGCTGCCTGTGGATTTTTAGCAGCTCACCTTTATTGTGATTTTTTTTTCTTACTTTTAAGAAAGTTCTGAGTCAGAGTTCTTTTCACAACATGTCAGCACTAAGAAAAATAAGCTAATTTGCAAATCAGCTAATTTTTAAGTTACATTTTGGAAACAGTCCTGTTTGCAAAACTAACACCAAAGTGTGTCACTTATTCTGCAACATACATTGGTGGTTTTATGTTAA
Organism: Poeciliopsis gracilis; assembly: GCA_911649635.1. Taxonomy (NCBI): domain Eukaryota; kingdom Metazoa; phylum Chordata; class Actinopteri; order Cyprinodontiformes; family Poeciliidae; genus Poeciliopsis; species Poeciliopsis gracilis. Next base: position 2,600,929 of record CAJVRI010000884.1, on the reverse strand, counting down.
TTAAAGAATGAATCAGATCAGTACATTTAACTCAGACAGTCCAGATTCCAGTCTCTTCTCCTTGTGGCAGTCTGGTCTATTTCACAGCATTTCTTTACAGGCAGCCCTGTTAGCCTTAGAAGTTTAATAGTGATTGATGTTTGATTAAAAAAAACAAGTCCTGCAGGTATTTTAGTTTAACAGTTAAACCACAGGAGTACAGGAGTACTGGAAAGTGTGAATATTGTTTAATATCCATCCCATTGGTCTTGATGAATATTAGTGGGACTGAGGTGTCCCACAAACTGAGGATAATGTTGAATCTTTAACTTCAGAGACAGAGCTTTGTTCCTGTTTGGAGATCTTTGCACACCTTCACCATCAGTAAGCTTCCATGATTCAGCCAGCTTCCTGTCCTGTGGCCTCACCACCCTTTGCTTTTCCTTACATCCTAATAGTCCTTATGCATGCGGCCAGACTTGCATACATTCACCAAGGCCTGGGTGTGGTGGCTAAAGCTCCTTGTGTCTCAAGATGCTTATGATAGCTGTGCATCAGCAGCTGGCTTTCAAATCACCAGGTTTTTTCAGTGACTGGTTTTTACATATATATTGTGTGTAAAGACCACACAATCGTGAGCAATCATGTGGCCTCTTCTTTCGGAAAATAAAATGTAAAAAAAAATCTCTAATTTGTGCAAATAGACATTTCACTCATGCCTTTTCGACATAAAGAGAAATTCAGAAACTTGGCACATCACTGAACCTGCTAGAGGAGACAAGTTTCCTTTGGTTCCACCATTGTGAGATCAAATGAAGAAGAATGAAGGCCTGCAGCACCGACCAGAAAATGGGCAATTCTCTGAATTCGGTACATTTTGGGGTCTCAGGCTACTTAAAAATAAACCACAAAATTTTGTTTTTGAACATTGTATCTATTGAAGGGCTCTTTGAACCTCCAAGAAAATATGTTTCCCCACTTTATGCATGAAATCCCAAAAATTGTTACAAATTATTTTGTTACTTAGGTTGGTCAGTGGGGACATGCTCATTTGACTGACCTTACGCTTCAACAACCCATAAAATTTTTCAAAACATCATTTTTAAAATTCATTTGCATATTATATTGTATGGATATTTCCATTTCTTGATTTTCTCAAAAATGTGGTTTGCATTATATGAAAATCTTTGAGATAAACCTGACGAACACAAAATGCACCGAATTCAGAGAAAAACCCTCGTACAGTCAAACTCTGACTTCAACTGTACCTTGTTAGTTCCACTAGGGGGCCTAAAACAACCACTGCACCAACCTCAACCATTGCACACTTAAAAAATTAAATATACCACCAGAAATCCAAAAATGAAATATATCACCAAAAACCATTAATTCATCTGGAACAGCAATGTATAATATTATTTTGAATATTTGTTTTGTTTTTTTATGTGTATAAAACTGTGTGTAATTTAACAAAACAGTTTTCGCTTTTATTGGTCTGTACTTCCTAATTGAAGTTGTCATTTGCTGAGTAGATACTCGTTCATTTGCGGTGGACCTTTAATGGACCTTTAATGATTTAGTGGAACCATAAAGCTCTGATACTTTGATTCACCATGAAAACCATTTTAAAATAGCTGAAGACACGACTGGAGGCCCTCCTTCAAGACCATAAAAACAAATAGTGATCATTTGTGGTACCTGTAACTTTGAATAGACCACTCAACTCTGTTGATATAACATTTATGCCGTTATTACACGCTTAGTGACAACAAGCATGTAATCACTGACAAACATCCTTTTATTTTCTGTTTGGTTACAGTTTTGTTCTCCCTGCTCTCCTCTTGGTGTTACTCCTCCTTGCTCTCTGCAATCTCTCTCTCTCTTTCTCGATCAGTTTGCTTATCAGGTCCCTTTTCTCACTTGCAACCAATCAGTCACCTGTTCCTTATTGGTAATCAAACTCCTCTCTTTGAAAACCCCATATATTCACTCACTGCTGGATTCTGCCATTATTCTCCATTTCTTTTCATCCTGCTCCTGTTTGTTCCTGCTCTTGCTCCTTGGTTCTCCATTGTTTGTTGTATGTTTTTGTGGATAATTTTTTCATGAAGTTATTCAGCTTCATTCACGGCTTATATCTGCTCTGTAACTTTGGGTTGAATCATACGCATATACACTATAACACAAACCTTTGGTTTCTTTTTGTTGAGCAATGGATTTGGTCTTGGAGCTCATCTCTTTCTCATTCTTGAATCATCCACACTTTTCTCAACTGAGCCAAGCCTGGTGTATGTGGCTTTTGATGTTCTTGGTTGTTTTGTGACCTCTTGGATTATTCATTGATGTCCTCCTGAAGTAATTCTGGTAGGGTAAGACCCAGCTAATTCCTTGTCTCACCATTGGATTGTGTTGAGTAGACGGGTGAGAAGAGGTCATGGCTAGGCTAACATATATCATGAACCAAATCACTCACCCCCTGTGAGGCTACAGAAGGTCAGAGCAATTCTCTGAGCTGCAGACTGATCTATTCCCAAAGCAAAACACCAATTTATTCAGGTCATTCGTCTCCACAGTGAACAGAACAGATCAATGGGACGGTTATTATTTTTATCATATGAACACAAGTCACACCTTCATTTAAATACTCAATTCTTTTCTATATAATTTTTTTTTTTTTTTTTTTATCAATTCCGAGAGAGTTGCACAATATTTATTTAATAATTTTCTGTGGGGGTTTTTTGCAGTTTGTTAGTTCTACTGACTTCATATATTTTATGACTAAACATCAAGAGATTTTTATAAAAATTAGCCATCATCAAGTGTAAGTAAGTCTAGGGGATGGACCAGTGATGGATGGTAGAGGAGCGACAGTGGGTGAGAAGTTAGTTAATTCTCTAACTGGCTTTTTCCATCTCAGTCGTTGTCTTTGTCCAAGATACTTTTCCTATGATAGCCTTGCTTCTGTCAGACAATGCAGCTACAATCTAGCTTACTATTATGTTGTGTAAAGCAGTTTGGAGTCCATTTAAAATTTATAGGAAGTTCTTAAACTAGGTCTATGCGTAATTTGCTTCCAGCAGTATGCCATGAAAGAAAGAAAAAAAAATATGGGTTCAGTTTTCTGAAAGTCATGTGACAAATTTAAGCAATATTTTTGGTTTCCTGTGGTTTCCTTTCCTTTTAAAGAGCTACATCATTCAGCAAAATGCATTGTGACAGTCCAGAAATGGTTTGTTGTCTGGGAGTGATACGGTACCATAGAGGGATAACAATAATATAACTGGCTTCGTTATAATGTAAAATTCCTTCAGATTCAAGGCAGAACTTTATTTTTTTTATATTGCACCTGTACCATCTGTCAGCTGCTCACTGAGGCCTGTTTCTCATTGGGAAAACATCAGTCATCTCCCCATTTCTCTTCTCAGGAATCTTCTCCTCACCATCACTATTGGCCTCTTTAGAAACTTTCCAGTACTCCTGTAGTTTAAGTCAGAGGCAATTACTTGAGGTAACTGTTAAACTAAAATACTTATGTTTTTTTTTTTTTTTTTTAACCAAACATCAATCACTATTACACATCCATAACTCTAAAAGGGCTGTCTGTAAAGAAACACTGAAATAATCCAGACTGTGACAAGTGTGGAGAGGAAGACATCTAAAAGAAGAGAATAGAGTGTGGACTGTCTTAGTTAAATGTATTGATCTGACTCATTCTTTGATAAATATAACCTTAGCTTCGCAAACAGAAGACTGACCACATAATAGTTTTTAAATATCTATAACCTTAAAGTAAATGGACCATCTGTATTTGCATAAGTGAGTAAAAAAATCTGTGCTGCTACTGGCATCAAAAGCTGTTATAAACTTTGATGTTCTAAGACACACTGCAGGGTATTCATTCTCCTCCATAGGATCTCTGTTTACTGTGACATTAAATCCACCTAAGCTATTCAACCATCATATCTAACAGCTAAAAATTAGTGTCAGCAAGAAAACTTTATTTAGGATGGCAAGGTCAGAGCAGAACAAAGACTTCACAATGCTGCAAGTGGCTCCCACATGCATTAAAAATGCCTCATCATGCTGTCGAAGCAGGTGATCAGGTGACGTGTGAGTTTAGTGAAGTTTGGGGTTCTTTTGTGTCCCATGTGACCTCTGCAGTGGGGATGTTTGACTTTGCTGGCATTTGATGGCTAAATTACAAGAAACAAATATAACTAAAAATATATGCATTTACTGTGTGTGAGAGAGAGATGATGTTGACAAGATGGATATCCTGAATGTTTTTTTGCTTTGCGGACAAACTCATAGGTGCTCCTTCAATCTCTATGAGTAATGACTTCTCCAACTAAGGACTTGGTAACTAATTCACGGCTTGTCCATTGATGGAGGGTGTAGAAAAAGACTGCCTCACAGTGAAATTACACATCTAAAGCTAATGAAATCATTCACAGCGAGCAGACAGGCCTGCTTCTGGTCCAAGTAATGTTTGGAAATGTGATGGACCGAGTTAATAACAGGGGGAGTCACAGAATATTTTAGAAAAATAAACTACAAATTCCCCCAGCCAGTAGGAACTAGTGGTGCAGACCAATCAGCCTTTAAGCCTGCTGAGCCTTGGTCCCGTCTTTTGTCTGGCAACTCCAAGGCAGGTAAGTACTGGCAAGAAATAGACAAATACTTCATCTTAAGCAGACAAAATAAACTAAGTTGATATGAATACATATGTTAACTGAATGTGCACGCCAACAAATAGAACAAATGTATCCAAATCAACTAAAATGTATTATTGAATCTAAAGTGTTGCTGTGTTTGTATAAAAAATAAAGTATCACTGTGGGCGTGTTTCTACTACAGAACTGTTTTTCCATTAATTAGGCTGCTCTTGTGCATGTCTAAGTTTGGCTTAGAATCTTTGTTTAACTTGGGATGCATGTTTTTCAGAAAATCAGAGTTCTTCGAAAAATGCCACCCATGCTCATGAAAAACAAACGCTTCAGACAGTCCTCTTGTTGTGATGCAACTTTGCAGTACGGAGAATTGGTTTACAATTCCCCGAACTGCTGGTGGTGCTGACAAGAACAATAACTGCAAACTTAGTGGATGTCTTCATCTGTAAAAAAAACTGCAGCATGCAGATAGTGTGAGAGTTCTCATTGCACCACATTTTGAAGGATTAAGTCATTGATATTTGAATTTTTCAAAGTAAGATATAAATAAAAATGTTTATCCTGTGTAACAAGTTTGATGATTTTTGATCATAATTATAATTTACAAATGTATTATTTGGGGGCCAATATTATCAGTTTTGTTAAAGTGTGTTACAAATTGGCAAACTGTTTCATTTTTGGTTGAAATTATTCCACCATTCTCTTTTGTTTACATACTGACTTACCAACAAAGGGATACTTTTTTTCTGTGAAACATAATGTCTCTTTGACTATAAAATTTTATCTGGGAAATGACAGCCTGTGTTTGAATGAGATTACTTGTATAAACAAAAAGGTAAAATAACAATGAAATGGCTTTTAAATCAGTTAAATTTGCAAATACTGTACATGTTTTTAATGACAGTGGAGGTTAGTCCTGTGATATAAACCAGGCAAGTCCAGCAATAGAACAGAAACCATAATGTGACCCACATCAGTTTGAACAAATAATAAAGTCTGTACTCAATCCATGTTCACACATTTGAAAAATCTTTACATGTGATACACATTGTTAGCAATGCACAATTGTACACATTGAATCTAAAGCAGGTAAGCCTTCTTACGAATGTGTCATTGTACATTTCTTACAAAGCTAGTGACATGAGTTTACAGAGAACTTTAGGACTTCCCAGGCTCAGAAGATTTGCTGAACAACATCCTCAGCAAAACTCAACTGATGAAAAACATTTCCATATAGGCATAATGTTTGTAATGTTTGCTTGGCAGCTGGATAGAGATGCTGTTTTACATGTCCAGTGGAAAGGTGAATAGTATAGTTTATGCTATCTTTTTTTAATGGAATGATTCAAGGACATCTCATGCCTCGCAAAAGAGTCAATCAAGATGGCAAACTTGGATAACAATGTTTTTATTATTGTTATTATTTGTAAATTTTCTAAGTTGCTTCTCTGAAATGTATCTATGTTGTACATGTAGTGTCAAAAAGTTCAAGTTTTCTGCACTGAGCTGATAAATGGTTTCCTCTGTGTCTGTGTTGAGTTAACTTCAATGGAGTCAACCTACCAAACATCAGGTATTGCTGGCAGGTATAATACATATTAAACAAGAGCAGAAAAAAATAATTATTTTCTTTGAAGCTTCAAAAACAAGAACCAAGTTCTTTTTGGCAACCACATTATGTACTCCACAAGAACTAAATGGTACTTGTATTATTTATTTTTTCTTTCTCAAACGCAATTCTTTGAATGCCTTCTGCTCACATTTACAAATAAAGTTGTTGCATATTTGAAAGCTAACATTTAGTTGATATTGTAAGATTTAGTTGATAAAAATGTGTTTTATTTGTTTGTGGAATGTCATCTATCCATCTCTGTTACCATAAAAATGGTCTAAATCACCATCTTCAAGCTGCTTTCTGATCAGTTACATTTACTTTTCTGTGGATGGAAGTTCATTTTCAGGCCTCTATGGTTCTCCATATCTATTTTTACTCAATATACCTGGATACCGAGCTGATGATGCTTGAGTTCCATATCAAAATAGCTTTGCTACATCAGAACTGGCATTATTTAAAGCCTTCCTACTTTACTCAAAACCTTATTTCTATCATAGGAAATGCACTCACCTTCCGCAGAATGTTGCTCAAGACACTCACTGTAGGTCACTTTGAAGCTTGAGTCAGAAATTCTCCTTAAATACAAAACCCTGAGTCATATGACAGCAGTTTAGCAGGTGGAGCTAAGAATCCTGAGCAAGGAGTTGAACTTGTTAGGCTGAGTGGCTTTTTTTCCTCTGCAGACAAATTGTCTCCTGGTTACAAAGAGTCTTATTCAGCTTCTGCTGCAGGGTGCAGACATAACAGACCTTTTAAAGTTTGTTGGAAAGGGCTTTCAAAGCACCGTCTGATCTTTCGTCAATCTGTTTATCATTATTGTCTTTAAAAAGCAGTAATAAGCAACTTTTAATAATGTCTTTAAATTTGGCTGTTTTTCCAGAGCTGTCAAGGCCTTTGGGACTTTGGCTTTTGCTTTGTTTTTATATTTCATATATTCTTCTCCCTGCCAGCCATTTCTCCCATCTCATCAGTTCAACTTCAGTTTCTTGCTTTTCCTCACAGTTTTTAATCAACCACCTGCTCCTCTTTAGTTATTAACTCTCCAGCTTCAATTCAGTTAAGAACAAAAATGATCTTTGTATAAGATTAAAAAAACTGAAAATGAGAAATCATAAAACATAAAACACTTCCTTTCGTAGGGTTTTTAAACCCACTCTGCATAATCAGTGGTAACTGCAGTATAATGACATAATTAACAGTGAGCCACCAATAGTGAACCGACCACCAGACTCACAAGACTCTAACATCCTCTCACTGTGTTCTGCTGAAGTGTCACATGGAGCGCTGTAGCAATTTTTATTTCTTTATCATGACTTGCTAGAGGAGCACCCAGCTGTTCATCTGTCCTCACAGAAGGGAGAGCAGAAGCTGTATAGAGACAGTCAACAGTAAATCATCCATGTTAATCAGATGGAGCTGACACATCCAGATGTGTTTGCTCTGTCAGTTCAGCTTTGTGTCTGAACAGAAAGACAAAAATTTAAGTATCTTTCTCTTTTGCATACAGTAAGCCCTGTTTAGTCACCAACATGGAAAATATTTACCTGCAGTCATATCTTCTATTCTTCCACCTTCTAAATTATTTCTTTCTTTCCTCCATTATATTCCACACCCTGTGTTCGGTATGTGCAACATCTCTCCTTCCTACATGTCCAAACAGTCTCAGCCTTGTCCCCAAATCTAGTTAGCTTGAATGGTTGCTTGTAGATACTAAACTGCAACCATCTTTAATGCCTCAACTCAGTGCAGCTTTACTCTTGCCTGTTTTTCTTTTTCACCTTCACATCTTTTTGTGCATTGCCTTTTCAGAATTTTCTCCAATTTCTCTGCCACCTGTTCTTTATTCTCACAACAGATCACAGTCTCTGCTGTGATTTCATAATCATCTCTTACTCCTACTGCACACCTCACCATTGTCTGACTGCCCCTTGTTTATGTCTGACAGCACATCTGATTTACTCATTCAGAACAAAACTTCCTCTCCTGGCATCCCGTTGTATGTTTTTTAGGATTATTAAAAACTGAGTGCAACTGCTTTCTACTCTTCTTGGTCTCATAATACACCATCTTCTTAAATCATCATATATTAGCCTCATTTTATAGGTCCTTTGATTTGTTCTGTTAGTTTAATAGTTTTCATTTTTCCTCCCAGTCTGTTCATTTTCCTCCTTCCCTCAGTCTGCCAGCCATTCTGCTCTCCTTTCCATCCATTTTCAAATTCTTCGAATCGCCTACCTGCTCCCTTCCCCAGCTTCCCCAATCACCTGTGATTAGCTCTTCTGGTTCTTTCGTCATGTTCACTTCAGTATTAAAGCTCTTCTATCTCCTTTAATCCTTGCTAGATTTTTCTATTTGTTCTGATGTTCCTGGCCTCTTCTCTCTTGTTTTATTTGAACAAAAGTATTTGGTATTTGAATTCTTTTGTTCAAATACTCTTGTATCCTGGCTCATTTGTTTTTCCCCAGGATAATTTTAAGTTGTTTTTTAGTTTGTTTTTTTTCCCGCAATCAATAACCATCATCAGGTTCTTCATGAACTCCAGTCTTTATTTTGGTTCTGCAACACTTGTTAGTTTTATTGTCTTGTGCAACTTTAGAGCACAAGAAAATCCCACTGTCTTGATATCAAATGTCAGAATATTCGCAATAACCTGCGGATTCACCTCCTCAATCATGTGCAACATTTGTTTTTTCACATAAGTCACGATGACTAAATCATTAAATTATTGTAGACTAAATATTACAATCCATGACCAATTCTTCACAGTTGACAGCTCATCAGTTCTAAATATTATTTTCTTGTTATTTTTGCATGAATAATAATTGCCCTGGGTGCAGTGTTTTTTCTCATCCAACTGACATACTGCTCTCCTTGGTGGAGTTGCCATGATAATTAACCAGTCGGTCATTACTGAATGTATTAACAACTAAAGCTTTCACTTACCAGATTGTCTGTCTATGGTTGAGAAATTTTCCTTGGTTGTTCTCCAACATGTCTGCTTCAAACTCCACCTCCGTTCAGATCCCATCTGAGTCATTCCCTTGTGTCTTCCTGTGAATGAATTGCCTCTCAAGTATTTCTCACTACTTGACCATAACAATGCCTAGCTGCTAATTAACCTGCCTGTCCATCCTCCACTGCCCATTTTCTTGGTAACAAATCTCAGAACATCCTCAATAATACTCATTCTTATCCATCATTTTCACCTCCAGGGTCATGTGTATCGCATTTTGCACAAAGACAAGTTTTTCCCCTCCCTAGTTGCACTCCACAACAATATTCATCCCATCTTTAAACCTCAGAAAAATAACTTGTCATCTCTCAGACCGTGATGCTCCTTCAGCAGAATTCCAGTGTTGGGATCTATATTGCTTGGAGACACCTAATAGAGGACACTTTTTTTTTTTTTTTTTTGTGCAAATAATCCTTTTCAGCTGTGCTCAGGCTTGAAGCTCACAATAATTTGATTCAGTTCCATTCTCAAAATCATGAAATAGAATAAAACAAATGTAAAAGTCAATCATAGAGCAGGCCAACATTTAGAAAGTTGCTGAAAAATGATGCCATTAAATCTAAAACACCAAACTTTAGCCACCCAGAAGTAAAGTAATGACAGCAAAGTCTCCAGCTAGAGTGTAAGTTAATACAAAAAAGATTTATTTTTTAATTATTTGTCCTGTCTGGAGGATGAAATCTGGAAAAATATTTGGAGACTTAAGACAACAGTGTGTAAAACAGTGATTTAAAAGAACTGTGACAAATCCAATCTCACTGGAATATGATGATAAACTCTGATGCACAAGGTTGTGAGTGTTTCTCTGAATAACAGTGCAAATAAAATAGACTTTGTTTTGATAAGGACAATTATGGCATATTAATAAATAAATGAATATACAACTTACTCATGCTCCTCATAACACACTTTCAAAGCAAAGGTCTCACTGACCTTTAGTCTCCAACTGGCCCTCCAGCTATGTGCTAGCTCCATCAAAGTCCAGTCAATGTTTGATTAAACTATTAGTTTATTCTTTTGGAACATAAAGTGTTCTAGTCAATTACCTTCATACCCAATGCAATGAGGCTCTAAAAATCAATTGAGCATTGATAAAATTGCACTCACTATTTGTTCATGTCTTCCCACAGCTAAAAGCAGAAGTCGTCATATATCAGTCCGATGTCTTTGGTAAAATCCGTCTGAACGTCTGTAAGTGTGTTTTACCCCTCAGGGATCCATTTATCACACTTGCAAACCGTTAGCAAACAAGTTGTCCTGCAGTCAAGCAATAGCCATATATCTTTGTGTGAAGGCAGGTGAGTGATTGTATTATTTCTATGACAAACATAGTTTAGTGAATTTATTAACCTGGAAAACCAGATTGACCAAACGGAAAAAAAAGTCAGGTCCTTGTTGTCTCAGGGTGAAAATACTTGAACACTGGTGGGTAAAAGTTTTCTCCACATAAAATCATAAAGATTTGACACTGATCAGCGTCATGTTTTAAGTGCTTAAGGACTTCAATGAATTAGTCAAACATTAGGTGGTGCTTTTCACCAAGTTATGCAAATCAAAAATCAGTTTGGCATGCTTTCATAAGTCTTTGAAGACGCCCTTTTAGATTGCATTGAGTGTTAACAGCTATAAAAAAATTTACAGGCCTCCAATCTTATTGCGATGACATCCTGAAGGTACAGTGTTGAAAAGAGTATGAGATTCTTAAAGAGACAGAGGCCAGTTTCAAAGCATCAAATTGCAAAGTCAAATTTCTTAAGTTATGTCCTGTAAATACAGCAATTTAATAAAAAACAGATGGTAACATAATTACCTGATTGTGCTACAAAATAGCACTATGTGCCTGGAAAATACATAATACCACCCCTACATAATAGATTTGCAATATTGGAGGTGTTAGAATATTATCTGACTTTATAGTGACTATATTATATTGATTTGTTGGTGTTTCATCAAAGTGGAGAAGGAAAGAAACATATGCTGCTAAAATAGGGAAAGGTTAATATTTAAAACTGTCTTCATGAGTTTTGAACATATATCTGATCAAGAACATGAGAACCCAATAAGTGTAATCTGAGGAATCTTGAGAATCACAGCAATAGTGTATGCATCTGTAGAGTATTTTAAAACCAGTTTCAGTCAAATTAGGTCATTTATTCTTATACCAGAAGAGGGCGCATTATGACCTCATGCTGGAGAGCAACTTTGACTTAAAAGTGGGGATCAAACATTCTGATTCACATAAAAAATCATCTAAAGGAATCATAAAGTCCTACAGAAAAAAAAAATAGCCTCTCATGCTTCTGTGATTTATGTGCTGTAATCTTTGGCATGGATCACACTGTCCACAAATTAAACAATCAGCTTTGACGCAGGATGCTGTGATACCAGAAGGAAACTGTTTTTTTCCCCCTCAACTCTTGTGATGGTATCATCACATGCTCACTGAATAGAGCCCCAAGCTGTGGTGAAGAACACTCACCTCCAAAATACACATAAACTATTTCGGCCTTTTTAAAGGCCGAAAGAGGAAGGTTTTCAGATTTTAAAAAATCAAACTATATTTCTCATAACTCTTATTAAATATAAACCCAAAGATACGAAGGAGGGAGAAGGAGGAAGAGGCACTAGTAACTTGAAGAGATTATTATACAATTTTTCAAAACTTGTAATGTGACATAAAAACCAGCTTCAGAGTTACAACGTGATTGGCCCACTGGGTCAGTGAAAAACGGATTCCTTGTGGTTCTTAGCACATCTAAGATGCATGAAGAAAAAAAAAGTATTCTACATTTGGAAAGCTGAACAAAACATATCCCAAGATGTCATGTTGCGAGATGTGTTGATATTGATATACCCAGAGGCATCAAGTAGATTTTGGTGATTTAATAGAAAGATTTTTTTTGTTTTGTTTTGTTTTGCTTTTACGGGAAACCTGGAAGTTTCCTTTACTACAGGGAAGTAAAAGGGAAATAACAGGAAAAACCAGCAGGGAGTGGGAGAAGAAAATTTGTATATGCACTAGGAGAGAGAATGCTGGAAAAATGGACCAGGGCTGATTGGCTAACTGATTGCAGGTGTGAGGAGAGACACCAGAAAGCAGACTGAGGAGAGGGAGAGAGAAAGTGGCAGGGACAAGGAAATTAATCCAACAGTACAACAAAACCAAATACATGAAGGGTAATTAAAGTACAATAATTAAGAATAACTAGATAAAAGAAATAAATATAAACTAGAACCACTGATTCTGAAAGGTCAGAATTAAAAACATACAGGAACAAAATAAAAAAAAAACCTAACACAGAATCGCAACTAAATTAGAATCAACTCAAACTACAAAACAACTCAAAACAACCCAAGATCCTAACACAGCAGACTTGTTCTTATGGCTGCAGCTTTGTCCACTTTTCAATTATGCACTTTTTATTGTTGGTACTTGACCTACAATCCCAATGAAATACATTGGCTTTAAGGTTGCAGCATGACAAAATAAAAGTTCAAGTGCTCTGAGTATTTTTAACATTAGACAAGGTGCTTGGTGGCCATCTTCTATTTAATTTTATTGGTCATTTTAAAACAATGGTCAGGATAAAAAAAAAATGACTGAAATCAGTTTTCCATCTTGTAGCACCGTAGCCACCATGACACCAATCTGGGTAACTGATGGAAAATGGCTTATTGGCTGATCTTGAAGCTGAGTATTTGTGTTTATCTCATACCTCCAGCCATTTTCCACTGCTAATTAACAGCTTCTTGGAATCCTTGTTTAACCATGAAACAGCTGCTCTAACAGAGGAAGGCTTGTTATTCCAATGAAATGCCTACTATAGCACTATTTGCGTGTATAACTAAAGATTTTCTGATGTTACAGATGATGCTTACAGCCTCAGTGTCTTTACCCATTGATTGCCTGTGTTCAAAGTTCAGCAACCAAATCTAGAAAACAACAATATAAAAACAACAACCACAACAGCAACATCATTCATTCAAAAAGATTTTTATTTGATAAAAGCAACATTACATTTTTAAGGTAAGGTCAGATGTAAAATCTCAATAAGATCGACTTTCTTGAAATTACTTAACCACATGTTGGTGAACTTGTGGCATAAACTATAGAGCTGGCATGCAAGCATTTTAAACATTACATGACTGATTTCTTAAGGACTTTAAGCCACAAAGGCTGTCACTTTCAAACATGCATTGCACAAAGCAGTCAGTCTAATCATTAACACAATTACACACACATTTTTTAACAATCAATAAAGCCTGAGTGTTTTTGTTCTTCCGTGTTAAGGTGAACCCCTTGTTGACAGCTATGAATAGATTTTCCCATATTTCTTTCACGTCACTGCCACAGAACATCAAACACTTCAGTTTCTTTTTTATCAAGCTTCTCAAGAAAAATTCAGTCAACCACAAGAGCTATCCTTTGCTCAACTGACCTGATCTTTGATCTTTTGATATCAAATACTCTTAACAATTTTCCACTTCCTCATCCAAATTACAGTGGATTCACGAGAAACATATTTTATACTTAGAAGAAATCTTTCAGTAATGATTGTACTTGCATGGGTGTGAGCTGTATACACAGTAAATAGAGGTTTTATTTCTTTCCCCAGAGGAGCAGTTCCTGGAAAAATACAGCAAAGAAATAGGCCTTCTAGGAGACAATCTAAGCTTTTGGGTAAATTTATATTTACAAAATAATCTCATTCAACTAAACGTAAATTTGATTTTTTTTTTTTTTTAATCTGTACATTTGACATAAAACCCATTCTGACACAAAAATAATTATATATTTTTATATCATAAGATTATGAAAAAAGTAAACATATTGTCTTCAAAGTGAATTTGACAAGGGCAAAACTGTGATGGCAACTGGTCAGAGTATCTTGTACGTTTTGAGTGTTTTCGATCGGCAAAGAGCACTATTTATTAAAAGGGGTTAAAGAAAGAGAAAGAAGAAAATAGGCATGTACTACTGATATCCTAATTGATAATTACCATTATTTTTGCCTTAATAAGTGGTCGTTAAGTTTTCTTGTAAATGCTGGATAAATGACATTGACACCTTAATAATTTTAAGATATTGGAAAAAGACTTGATTCTTAGCATAGGTTTTGCAGGGACAAGTTGCACTGTCAAAGCAGAGACAATGCGCTGGGGAAACCATATCTGATGGGGAAACATGAATTGTAGTAACACCAGCATTGTCAGTAGTTTCTTCTTCTTCTGTGGATTGTAGGAAGCAGCTATGTTTTGCGTCACACTATGCATTTGCCAGGGATTCGTTGACAGAAAAGATCCATTTATTCTGTTTACAAGATAACGAACACTGGTACGTTTTACCATTGCACTCCGGGATCTGTCAGAAAAAAACTTTTGGTGGTTTCATGTAAATGTACACCACAAACACAACAAAACTCTGACATTTTCACCAGAAATTGTTGTCATGTAAACAGGGCCTCAGGGTGAATGGCGGGATATGCTACAGTTTGACTTAAGGTCAAGCAATGCGTAACCTTCCTCGCTAGTCACAGCACCAATGTAACCTTCTTCGCTTGGTTGTTTGTCCCCTTCGTCACTAGTATAACACAGAATAAAACACTCTTCACAACGTGACTTCTAATTGCATGCAAGTGGCCCACAGGTGAAAAATAAAAGACACAGTTAGTGTTGTGACTGAGCGGTCAGCCACGAACACCAACTGGTGCAGCTCCCACTCATAGGGTCGTATTTTTCCAGCCCAACCATGAGAAAACTTTACAAATTATATTCGTAGATGTTATTACAGTAATTCTTTAATTGTTGAACTAGAAAAATATGACCTTAAGTAAAAAAAAAAGTAGCGAAGAGCTGCTTCACTTGTACCTAGCTCCACCAGATGAGTTAGGCCCTGTTTACATGACAAAAACTTCAGGTGAAACGAAAGAGTTTTGTCGTGTTTGTACTGTACATTTACATGAAACCAGCGAATGTTTTCTCGGACAACAGCACAGTTTGAGAACTGGTCACAGAGTGCAATGGTTCTGAAACGTACCGGTGTCTGTTGTCTTGTAATCAGTATAAATGGATATTTTCTGTCAGGGAATCCTTAGCTCACGCATAGTCTGACGCAAAATATAGCTGCTTCCTAAAATCATAAAATTGATGCTTGATGAATTTTAACATGAGAAGTATTTGCAGAGATGTGCCATCAAGTCTGCTCTGGAAAAGGCTAGCTACAACACTCACAGCCAGACTTGAATTACAAACAATATTGTGGCCAAAATTTTATCTATAGCGCTCTGATTAAAAGTTCCACTGCAAAAATACATCCACACTAACATTTGGTTAAACATCCCTTAGCAGGTTACACATTAATCTCACATTTTCTACTTTATAATGTTATTATTATTATATTGGGACCTAAAGAGGAAATATCTAGAGTCATCACATAGCTTTTATTATTACAGCTAGAATCTAATGATTAGGCCCATATTCTGGGTTCATCTGGGTAGTGATGGATCTAGACCTGAACATTCAAAAATAAATAAAGACAATTACAAATTCGGCCTTCTGTCACCTGAAGAACATCTCTAAGTTTTAAGGATCATCCATCCAGCCATCCATTTTCTTACATTGTTCAATATTTAATATTTCAACATTTTATGTTTACTGCTTGTTTCATAATTGGTTAATGTATTAAAGTAAAGAAGTTTGAACAGCCTTGTTGCTGAAACGTGCAAATCAAATGAACTTGTCTTGACTTAAATGCCGTGAAACATTTGATTCTGTACTTAAATAAAGTGGCCTGCGAGAGTTTTTGCTGTTAAATACAATGCGGAAACGCGGGCAATCACCTCCACCTGGGCAGAAGGAGCTCCCCACTAATTATGAATGGAGGTTATTTCTTCCTGTTTATGAGCTCACGTGAAGGTCCCACGCAGCGAGTTTCTTTTCGCTTTGATTGACTAGTTATGGAAGGAGGCTGGGCTCCACTCCACACTCAAGTCCCGCCTCGCGCGTGTTTCTTCCTGGGAACTAAAGCTATAAAATGAAACGTTTTAGCACGATAATAGAGACTCAGCGTGAAGTTAGAGTTCACCTGGTGAACTGCTGTACGGACACTTGAGACAGACTGATGCTTTGACCAGCCAGCGCGCGGAGAGACGTCGCTGACCGGGTTTCTTGTCACTTCCAAGCCGAAAATCCCTCCATCTAGTCGCCGGGTGAGATACGGAGCAGAGCCATGGCGGGGGAAGGTTCGGACCAGCGAGCCCTGCAGTATGAACAAACTTTGGTGAGTTTCACTTGTTGCATTTCGGCACTTTAGTATTTATCCACGACTCCTCTTGTTCTCCGAAACCAGGACTGACGGATTGTACCACCTGGCTTTCCCCGCACACATCTGGTAGCTGAACAGCAGAATGTTGTCCAAAGTTTACTTGGAGTGAAAATACAAGTTAACTGTGAAAATTACATGAGCCGAATGATCCATCGTGACATTTTCGTGCTAAAAACTCAAGTCTGAGTCTGTAAATCAGGAGTGAGCAGCATGACAAACCTGTTTCAACATATTTTGTACGAAGTTCAGCTTGTTTTGTTTTCTCATGTGTATAGCCGCTGTGTGTCGCTTATGCGTTCCTGAAGGCTTTACTGCATATTTCACGTACACATACAAGGTGACACAGTCGGCGTAAGAGACGTTTCTAAAGTGTTTAGCAAGACATTGTCTTTAAAAGCACAGAGAGCGGAGCGGCTCGCTGTCAACATCTGGATTCAGATTCAGCCAGTGTCCAAGCTTTTTAAGACCAGATTTTATCCAGACTTGAAGAAAACATAAGAAAAGATGAGAACGCTCCCTTCTTTCAATTCACAAAGTGTATATTATATTAGGCTTATAATTATTCATACACCATGACAGTTTGGGATTACAAAGTAATTTCATTCATCTAAAACGATTGTTTCTAAATTTATGTCACATGCATCTCCAAAAAGATATCATGTTTGAACAAAACATGATATCTCTAACACTGCACTTTATTTACATTATTACTACATATCAGAAAATATTTGTGCTATTCTCTGTAATTAATGGGAATTCTATTATTGAGCTGCTGACCAGCATTTTGCACGTTTCTGCTGATATTTTGATGACCTATCTGTGGCTACAGGCTCTGAGTCTTTCAGGCTGAACTGCTTCCTTGTACCTTAATCTTTAACCCCTCTTTTCTGTTGGATGCAGATCAGGACTTTGGCTGGATCACTCCAAAATCTTAATACTTTTAATCAGAACAAACATGTTAAACAAATTAAAAGATAACTTTAAACCTTAATCTTCCATGTGTAGCAATAATTTTGAGCCAAACTGCACATGTGACTAATTAAACCTTTTTGTGTTATTTTGAGGCACTATGCATTTTATTGAACCTGTGATTCTCCCAGACCTGTTGGTAAACATCATCGTAGTGTGCTCTGAAATTAAAAACAAGTAATGCATTATTTTAGTTATTTGGTCATTTTTTGCATCCTTCTTAAAATATGCATGTTTTTCCTGTATGTGCAATTAGTTTTCCTTGCTAACTCCTGTAAAATAAACTGGTGTGCAAAAAAATTTAAGACTTGTATGTGTGCAGCTCAAATTAAATGTTTGTCAAGTGTGATTAGTGGAATGTTATCTTAACAGCTGTTATGATGGTTACTGTATGTGTCAGGAGTTCAGTGCAGCTGCTCCATTGACATCCGACAATAGATGTGTTCAGTGCTGCTCGGTGAGCCTCAGTGTGAAATAATGTTTAGTATGTTGGTGCAAGTGACAGTTGAGGAGAAAGTTGTGCTGGATGTTGGGTCACAGTTTTAGGCTCATAAGTTACTGATGCACTTTGCATAAATATCGGCCATCTCAAAGAAAGTCTGCGTGGAGCTTTTAGTTGTTTTTATTAGGCTGAGCCTGATTAACATTGAACTCTTACACTGCAACGCCTTCTAAAACTTGTAATAAAGTTGTCTTGAACTTTAATCTGTTTTAAGGTGGTGCACTTTGTGGATGTTCTGTTTCTCTAATTCTGTTTAGCATTAGTGCCACAAGGTTCATTTGACCATGTTTGTTGTGTCTTCTTCTGCAAAAGTGACTTTTTATGGGTTTGGGCTTCTTGCAACAGATTCTTCCATTTTGCCACATTTCCACAATGAATGGATTTACAGAGTGTACAACCGAGTCGTAGATCTGTGCAGCATCTCCAGAGTTGCATAGAGGGGTTTTCTGATTAAAGCTCTGCTTGTGTGACATGTCAAGTTTCTAGATTTTGTAGTAAATTAGTATTGTTTTAAAACCTAACCTTGCTTTACCTCTGGCCTGTCTGCTGTGCTCCTTCTTTCATTGGCTTCTCTTTTCAATGTTTTCAATGAGAGGTCTCTAAGAACCTCTCATTGAGGTTTACGACCCTGCCCATATTATTTATTACTAATTTTACAACTAACAGGTGGCTGCGACTGAGACAAGTGGTTATATTTTTATTTCATCTATTTTCTATGTAAGGTATTATGTAATCTTGTGAAACTGCAGGAAGAGACTATATAAGTCACTTCTGCTTGGTTGGATGTGTCTTTGTGGAGCAGAGATCTTCAGCATGTTCCTCACGTTGGTAAAGAGGGAACTTTGTGTGCATGTTTCTGGATAAAACTTCTGTCAGGCCAAAAGAATACCCATTTTATTTCTGGTTTTATACGGATCAGTTCAGTGGCACTGAAGCTTTAAATTAAGAGCAACCACAGCTGTAACACCACTTTGGGCCTCTGTTTCCTCTAGTTGAAAAAGTTTCTTTGTAAAAGGAAAAACGGTCCCCTCCTTCCCCAACCCTGTGTCCTGTTAATCTGTGTATGCGGTTGTGTGAGAGATTACACAACTTGCGACCCGCTGATTCAGCACTGGACACTCCGTCACCCTGGCAGGTCTCGTGCTCGGCCCTACGGCTCTCTGTAAGGGAGAAAAATAAATAAGTAAAAACCCGACGGCTGTTGTCCAACTCTCCCATTGTTTTGCATTGTTTATGCAAAACAATGGCATAAACTACATAGAACCAAACAGAAATAGAAAATGGTTTCAAAATGAGAGTAACCTCGTTTACCATCAGTTCCCCCCTCCTGCCGCCTCTCCATCTCCTCGCTGTGGGCTGTAGTAACATGGTGTCTTTGTGTGATATTGGCAGTCGTGATGGTTGTGTGGGTTTTGTTGTGGGCAGCGGATGCTCAAAGAGGCCAGTGTGGTTCGGTTGTGAGACAGAATGAAAAGCTGGCTGTAGAGAAAAGCTGGCGGGGTCAGGAGTGCCAAGCTCTAAGACGGAAAGACCTGCCTCAAAGTACCATTGGTCATAGGCGCCGGAACAGGGGGGACAAGAGGGCCATTGGCCCCTCCACTTTACGACCCTCCCTGTTCGTTGGTAAGGGTTAGGGGTTACCAAGGTTACTTAGGGTTAGGGTTATTAAGGGGTTTTTTTCCCTCCAGATGGAGGTGTCCGCCTACTGTCCCTTTTAGGACAGTAGGCTGACAGGAAGAAGGTAAGAAGACATGTGACAAATATCGTCGGGTCTGGGAGTTGAGGACTCAAGGCCTCCAAATGTGGTACACGCTATCTCCTATACCACCACAGCACGCCCGGCTGCACACAGCTCTGACAATGTTCTGTGACTGACAAAATGGATAAAACCTATAGCACTGAGAATCTGGACCAAATCCAAGTCTCTAGATTGCGTAACAGTCCCCCAAAGGTTTATACACATGAGGCAGCTTTGGGTCGGGTTGGAATCATGAACCGGCCTGACATCTGAAAGAAGGCTTTGACTCTGATCCGGTCCAGGTCTGAACCAATTCTGCCTAAAAATAAGATGAGATTTCTGTATTTGTCACCATTTATAGAACTGTGACGATATTTTCTTTCTAATGGCGGTGAGATGAAATGATTAAAAAAAAAAAAAAAAAGGACATCGCGTCCATGACTCTCTCACCCACACTTTGCCCAGGGCAGATCATTTTTGCTCAGGTTGAAAAATAATCTCTGTTGGCTGTTGAAATTCATTTTTGTCTGCTAAATAACAAGCTCATTAAAGTTTATTCATGGTGTTTTTCGTTGTGTTTTTTAATGCAAAAATATTGACATTTCTGTCCTGCAACATGCAGCAAATATAATTTGTCTTTTGGTTTTACATTGTGCATTAAGATTTTCCTTTAAGTAAAATGGAAAATACTAATTTTTGAATTTATTATTTTTTTTATCTAACCCTCTTTACTATTAACAACATTTAGGGAAAAAAAAAATATTGTGTCAAAACATCTTGTATGTAGCGAGTTTGTGGAGATGCACATGCCAAAGCCTAAATGTTATTGGTCAGTTTACTTTTGTAAATTTTGCGGCTTGGCGCTTTTTTTCTAAGCTCAAAATGAATGAGCGGAGTTTGAATCCTCCCACAGTTCTAAGAGCAGTCGTTTGGATCCTGCCAGAGCTTTTTACCGTATGCGCGGTTCTGGCGGGTCGCTGGTTTATAAGCTTTGTGTGTGCGTGTGAAGAGCTGACGGGTTACCCGCTTAGACAACTGTTTAACCCGCTACTGGTGTGTTCACACCAATGATGTAATGATTACAAAAACCTTCATACAAAAACCTTCATACAAGCACGGTGTTTTAATTATCTTGATCTGTCTTCAGCTTTTCTTAGGTCGGCTGCTGGCATTTATTTGTCTTTTACATTTTTTTCAGACTTCAGTTTTGAAAATGGAATAAAGTCCATTCCGCCATCTAAATGCTCTGTGTAAAGCTGCCTTCTGCTTTTAACTTTTTTTTTTCTGATTATTTTCCACCAAATCTCTATGACTGCAGCGCATTTAAAAGCAAACAATCATCAAATCTAGCCAGCTCGCAGCACACGTTAGACCCATAAATGATGTCCTTCAGGTAAGGGGTGTTTTACTATTTCCTTTGGGACAAATTGCGACAAACCCACTGAATTGATTGACGGGTAGCTTTGAATCAATTGAACAAGTGTGTGTGCCTGACATTTAAATGTGTAACTGAGGTGACGAAACACCCCATGGAACCCCACCTCAAAAATTAATCTGGCGCCGCTGCTGTTGGTAAACCTCAACTTGAGACATCAGTTCACATTAATAAACACCTGATCTGTAGATTTGCTTGCTGTGCATAATCACTCATTATTGAGGGAGTCAGTTGCCAGTCATTTATTAGCAATATTATACCCTTTTTTTCACCTTTGATCACATGAATGTTACCTTTCATGTGATCAAAGGTAATATTTTATCATGTGCTGCACAATGGAATTGATTGTGCCCCTTTCTTGAAGTGTTTAGATAATAACGCATATTTCATGTGGTGTGACAAGTCTCTCCCCAATAAGAGGCTGTGTTTATCGGAGTCACTCCAATAAAAGTGTGGATATGTGTTTGAATTTAATAACTGCATCAAACACTGGGCATTAGTCATACTATAACCTTTACCCTAACTATTTTTAAAGAACCATAATTTAATTTGCCCATCTGTTTCCCATAAAATGGAAGCATAAGATGAAAGTTTCTTCCTGGCTTATTGGATTTCATGTATAGTTAAAACTCATCGGTCAACTTGGAAAATTTCAGTATTTTCTGATAAATATGCTTAAAAATTTGTCTTGCAGAATGTGATTAGTGATTTCCTAACTGTATTGCTCGGTTTTTAGACTCTGCCTCTCAAAGGCATGCAGGTAACGTGACCTGATCATCAGAAAATATATTTTTTAGTTTTTAGCCAGATTTTTATATTTCTGTTCCCACATGTCTTTAAATGTTGTTTACCAACTGAGCTTAGAGGCATTTGAGGATGTTGAACTTTGAAACTTTAAGAACACTTGGCTGTCTCGGTGTATCTAAACTTGCTTATAAGAAGTGAAAATCTCTAGTTGGTTATTGTTTATGCAGAAGGCTACAATGCAGTAACTTCCATTTCCACGAGTAATTTATCATAGAATACACTTTTTAAAACCGGTACCCATTCTTTGGAAAAAAAAAAAGGAGAACCAACTAAAACTAAATTTTAGTTCCTCTTCTATGTTTTTAAAGCCCATTCAAAGTTAAACTTGTGTGATTCTCTTTCACTGCTGTAATTTTACTTACCCATTGTGCTTTTTAGAGCAGTAGTTCCCAAATATTTAACTTTAAGACCCACTGAAATCATAATAAAAGAGATTTATGACTCAGAATATGAAGCAGTTAAACAGAGTGTAATGAGCTCACCAATATATTCATTTTATTTTTTGTTAAATGTTTTATTAAAATTAACATAATAAATTTGCTTGTCATAATTTTGGTATTGTTTATTTTTCAAGAATATGTCAAGACCCAATTTTTGTTGATTAGTGACCCCAACAGAGGCCACGAGGTCCCATGTGCTGTCATGGTAACGGGATTCTGTTTCAAAAGCTATCCTAGCATCATATTAGACTCCTAGTAACTCGATGGCTGCTGATTCATTGTGGTAACAGTTGTAATGAGCTTTGCAATCACTGCCTGTGTGTAGATAGTTTGGCTGTAATGAAAGAATATAATCTAAGAAGGCACTAACAAGCTTCTCAGAAACACACAGACAAGAACATCATAGAACAGCACAATAATGTAGTTTCAGTTTGCTACATATATATATATATATATATATATATATATATGTTACACATAATTTAATATTATACATATATATGTATAATTGTCCTTGCTTTCTCTGAGTTATAAGAAGATTTGGTGGTGAAATTTATGGTAGCAGGTAAGATCGGCTGTTTTACTTGTGCCTCCATGTGAAAGCATGCGATATGGTTTTAAAATATTTCATATTAGTTTAACAGTGTTAATAAGGTTTGGCTCTTGTCTAATTCATTTCTATTGTATCATCCATGTCTGCATCAATTGCAAAGGCATTCATATTCCTTGAACTTTTTCAGGGTATAAAATTCAATTAAAACAAATAATGGGTTGTTGTACTGCTGAACAATGAACCTCAGCCTAATGTCATGTGAAACCTCAAATAAATTTCTAGAATTGTGGGCAGCATGTTAGAATATTTGTTACATTGCCTATGATTTGTTCTTTTTGTAGACTTATGTTATTTTGGTAGAAACACTGCATGTTTGGACACTTATTCCCTCTGGGTTTGGTTGCTTTGCAGATGAAAAGGAATTTTGCTCTTAGTTTTTTATATTGGAACACTTATGTAATCATGACAATAAGGTATTATTTTTACAACTAGAAGTAGCTGATGATTATTTCAAAAGCTCAAATGAACCTGAACTAATGCTTCGTGGATGCAGAGCAGGACCAAAGAGCAGAGAGAGGAGGAGGTTCAAGCCATCTTTTTCATTGAACATAATGGGCAAGGATCATGTCCTTGACTCTCTGACTTGCTTTCTAGCTATAGAAAGATTTAAGATTCACTAGAAACAGATTTTATACTTTGAATAAATCTTTCAGTAGAGATTGTACAATCACTACTGAAAGTAGAGATTGTACAATCACTGCTGAAAGTAGTGATTGTAAAAAGGAGCAGCAAAACCAGATGAGATGGATTTGCAATGCTTGTCAATAAAAGATGGTGTCATCCATGACATGTTAATGTAGAATAGTGTCTCTGCTGCTCCTCATGGTGATCATAAGACTGCCTTACTGAAACAGTCTCTAGTCAGAGGCCTCTTCAGATTACTACCAGAGATCCTCTCTTCCCACAGCATCGCCATCCATGACAACTCTTATCTGATATATCTGGATGATATAAGTTGCAACAACATGCAGTCTTTCTTTGTGCTGAAGTATTCTTGAATTGAATTGACTTTTTCTAGTATTGTTTCACACCAAAGCATCACCACAGAATGATGTTGTCATCATTGTGAAGTATTCAGTGATGTGCAGAGAATGCCAAACTTCCCTAAAACTACATCATGACTTAAACACGGTCTAAACATAGAATGTGCAAAGCTTTATTTTAGATGCAAGATTAACAATGATCTTATTATCTTGCTTCTGCCAAGTCCTGAGCCTTGCAAGCAAAGTTTAAGGTGTAATTTTGAAAACAAACTTCAGTAGAATAAAATTTTATTTTATTTATTTTTTTGTTTTGTTTTAGATTCATGAATGAATTTCAATTTGTAGCTCTACTGTGAACACTTAGATGTACCCAAGACCTTATAAATGGATTGAGATATGACATACAAATTGGATCAATTTAACACCTGAAATGAAACAGTAATTTTTGATTATATTGAAAGCGGAAAAATTTCCGATCAACAAACGTCAGAGTTCATCAAGTTTCCACCAGTGG
This sequence comes from Poeciliopsis gracilis, assembly GCA_911649635.1. Taxonomy (NCBI): domain Eukaryota; kingdom Metazoa; phylum Chordata; class Actinopteri; order Cyprinodontiformes; family Poeciliidae; genus Poeciliopsis; species Poeciliopsis gracilis. The sequence goes on along the minus strand of CAJVRI010000884.1, from coordinate 2,576,327 downwards.
AAAATTTTGGTTGCTCATCTCGTTTGGCTTTTTTCCAAAGCTTACTTGGTACGGGATGTGTTACTCTTCATTGTGTATAACTTCAGGAATTCTTTAGTGAGTCAGTAAAGACATTTTTGATACTGCAGCATGGGTTTGATGGAAAATTTTAGTGCGATTGAAGCAAAGTCCTTCCTTGGTTTCACCCCAGCAGTTTTTGCACAGACTAATCAGTTAAAGTTTTCTTTTTTTTATTTTATGGTTCTTGGGATCTTTTTTGCATAAAGTAGGTATAAAACCATGAAAGTGAAACTGCTATTGAGAAATATTTTGACTTGTTAATGATTGCATAGATGTTTTCATATTGTGTTCTTTACTGTGCCCTTTAAGATTTCAATTTGACATGAAGGGCATTCTAAATTAAATCAATTATGAAAGCACATTTTTCTTGATCCCATGTTTTGTGCATTGCTCTTTTATTTCGCTTTTATAGTGGAAATTTCCCTTCCCCCTTGCTGTCCACATAAACTTACCTCATGGGTAAATTCTCCTTTTATTTTTCAAGATGGGTCAGCAAATCCTTGACTCTCCTTTCTGAATGTGAAGATAAGTGTTTGCTTAATGTGGGCTGGCTTTATCTGCAGATAAGCATCAAAAGTTGTCAGTGTTGCCAAAGACCAACAAATTGCTTTTATTTAGCTCATTTCTTATCCAACACTGTTTGCATTCTTCACAAACAGCCCTGATAAATTGCCCCAGTCAAGGGTTAAGCTAAAACAAAAGTTTAGGTCAAGCAATAATACAATCGAAACAAAACATTTGCTCTCATAATGAGGCGCTATTTGTAATAACAGTGAATTAGACAGACGCCCAACAAATCAGAACAAATGTGGAGAGTGTGTTCAGGTGAAATCAAAAAGTGCATTCCGCTAGCTGTTTGTTCTCTGACCCTTCTTGGATTGTGTTGATGATTAATTGCAGAAAGAGAGAGACAGAGCTTGAATGATTATACATGTGGCTCGTTGAAGTGTTGGGCCGTGCCTCTTCATTAGTGTCATATATTATTTCGAACTGCTCTCAAATCTTGAGCAGAGATTGATTACACAGAGAATAGAAAACTGAGATCTCAATTAAATGGAGGCCAGTTGAGGCAAAACCCTCTGAATCTCAGAGCTCTGCATGAAAAGGTTGATGAAAAGCTTCAAGTTGACTGCAAAAATAAAAAGAATTAGTTTTAGGGTTCAATTGTAGTGAGGGGAAATAACGGGGCTTATGTGAAGTCTGGAAAAGTATTGGATCTCATTTAAGTATTTTCCAGGGTGGAAAAGAATAGATATAGTTAAATGTGAATAAAGGTATATTAACAGTAAATATTTGAATTTATATATTAAAAATGATAATTTAATTTAATTACAGAAATTAGTTTGTGAAAATGTGAAGTTCTTAAATAAAAATATGTAAGACAATATTCTATAAACTGAACCATGGATTTTAAATATATTGTCTTTTAAAGTGCTTTAAAATGACCTCATATTTGTGTCTAGAGATATGTCTTTTAAATCATCTGAGCTAGGGTTATTATGCAAAGATTAGGCAAAAATGTCCTGCCTCTAGATGTACAAGTTCATAAGGACATATTCTACAGGCTTGCAGCTGAAATGTTTTTTCAGGATGTTCTGACTTATGGGAACTAGATCACACTTCTTTTTTTTTTTTCTTAAGTCCTGTCATTTTTTTATTATTTTTTTTTTGTCTGAGAAATCAGTAGTATTTTCTGTTACTTGATTGCATAAAATCACCAAAAAATGCTAAAGTCTGTGCTTTTGATGTGACAAAATGAGTAAAAAGTTGAGAACACTTTTGCAAGTTAGTCAGTGAGTAAAATGCATCATAGTTGTCGGAACAGAACATTCTGTATGGGTGCTTTCTGAAAAGCCAGCGCCACCAAAAAAAAACAAAACAGTTGAGCTTATGAGATGACAAACAGAATAAGTTAAGTTGTTACTTTTTGGTGTCTATATGAGGCCATTTGGACCACGTAGCTTTCTTTTTTTTTTTAAAGTTTCCTAAAAAGTGAAGCCGTCCTTTGTTGCCATATAATGTTTTCTTGAGCTTCTGGTTTTGTACCCTATTCTACCTTTATTTAGCACAGACCTTTACAGAAACATGTTCACCTTCTCCATAGTGTGACTCCTAAGGCTTTTCCCTTTCCGGTTCAAGACAGCCTTTCAGCCAGTCAATATTGTTTGTTCAAAAAGGGATGTGCCCTTTGACTGTGTACTGTTTGCTTGTTAGTGAACAGCATGCAGATTTGTTTTGCAATGGCACTGCGTCCCCCATAGAGGGCGCACCCCACACTTTCTGAACCACTGAGTTAAACAGTTCTTTATTGTTGGAATTGCATCTCACACATAGTTTTGGGATCCAGCTCGATTAGACACTGTCCAAAAAGTCAGCTGTTAGATGTCCAGTCCAGGCATTGCTTTATCTCAGGGGTCTCAAACTCCAGTCCTCGAGGGCCTGCAACTTTTAGATGTGCCTCTTCTGTACCACACCTGAATAGAATAATTAGGTCATTAGCAAGGCTCTGGAAATCTTATCTACACAAGGAGGAGGTAATTATTCCAGTGTTTTGTACCTGTGGCACATCTAAAAACTGCAGGACGGTAGCCCTTGATGACTGGAGTTTGAGACCCCCGCTTTATCTGAATGATTCTTTCTTTTGCAATTGTTTCACACTGATGCACAGTCAGAACAACAACAAAAAAAAGCCAGGTTACCTCTAGGTGACTTCTTGTTGTTATAAACTCAACGTTGACACATCAGAGGATGTTCAGTTCATTATCAGCTGTGCGTGTCTGCTATGAGACTTTTCATGTCCTGAGTTGAGTTTACTTTCAACATATCCCAGATAAACTCAATTATGTTGGCGTATCCTGTTGAGGACATAAGATTACATTCATCTGTATCTACCTTGGCTGCTTAAAGGCCCTAACCTTGTGCATAGCCAGGATACTTGTAATGACTTTGCGACAAAGATCCAGAAAATGCTGGAGGGAGTTAGCAGAAAAATGTTTAGTGGCAATGTTGCTTGCATTCATAATCCAAGTCTGGGTATGCACATTATTGCTGGGAACTATCTCAACCTTGGCTAATTTTACATTTCTAGTTAAATTTTCTCTTGTCTGTGGAATGCAGGGAATTGCATAAATATTAACCCGAGTTGGGATCAGAATGTGTTTAACATGGTTTAGCTTGTGATTTTTAAAGCAGACATATTTAAGTCTCCAAATTTCACATATCCACATTAGTGTAACCTTTTACAGTCTCCTTAAATACCATAGTATTTGGCATCCAGAAGAAGACTGCAGCTGAGGGCTATTGACATAGACCCTGGCCTAAAGTTAATGCCTTCCTGTCCTGTCTGCTTCATCATCCAATAAGAGAGCATTCTGGCTCATTCTGTCTTTGCCCCATCTTGATCTGCTGTCATCACTGACCTCCCACACCGAGACTGCTTGCCTGTGTTTATATATCCACACCTTCATCAGCACATTCTCTACCAATACGTTTCCACATTGAGTTGTCTCCTTGTGTGTGTGTTGAGAGGTTATTGTCATCATAACATTGACCTAAAAATGTGGATGCTTTCATTTCAATGACAGACCTTGGTGTACACAGACATTATCCCCTTAAATTTGAAAAAAAATTATTGGAAAAAAAAAAAACTACATTTTGAACCATCCCAATAATTAAAGTGAAACATGTAAAATTTTCATATCAGTGCATCCCTACTGAAGCGTTTGAAGTGATTCAGAATCATAGCTGGCATCAAAAGTAAACAGATGGGCATTTACTCTTTATGGTATGAATGGACACCAGAAACCCTTCTGCCTTTTATTTAATATAAAATTAATATTTGGTCACAAACGACTGTCTATTTCACAAAGTAATTTCCTGAATTCTGATGAGTTGTTAACTTTACACATTCACATAGATTAAGTGCTTTGAAAACTACAAATTAGAAGTGAAAAAAATCTGATATTTCCCTTGGATATTAACCTAATGTGCTTGTTATTCTTTTTATGTGTAAGGACTGTGTGTTAAATAAATGGGATTGTAACATTATTTTCCAACATCACCTTCCTCTTTGGTGTAAAAGACTCTCCAGCTCTGTCTTGTGTTCATCAAGTCCAAATTAAAGCGGTGGCTCTCTTGTTTCTCTGCTGTCTTAATTGCTGCTGGCTTGGCCTCAGTGGAGTGTAATTAAACACACGTTGGCGGTTCATGTTCCCCTGGAAAAGTAGATCTGCTTCCCCTTTGGCAGCACAGGCACAGTGCTGACAGATTGGAGAGCAAGAGGACAGATGCTTTGACGCATCAAATGCTGGTTATTAACCATCACAGACATGCTAACACACAGATGAATCTTTGTGTGTCACACACTTAATAGGTCCTTGACCCTAAATCCCACCTGTTTTTTCCTATCTTGTTTGAGCTCTGACACACACACACACACACACACACACACACACACACACACACTGCTTGTTGTTTGGCCAGGATGAAACTAGTGGTGTTCAAGTAAGACTGGGCAGTTTAATATGCAAATAACTTTTATGCATGTTGTAAGGTAGGTCTTAAACAAGCAAATAACGTCTGACCAAACAGTGCTATTGTAATTGTAGTTTTGGTAATTCCAACAAGTGGTTCTGACTCTGATTTTATGACCATTCCCTCAATGCTAGAATTTGGGATCAGAATCAATAATTTAGCTAGCAGTGATGTTGAGCTCAAACAAAATTAAATTTATTTAAAGGAGACTAAAATGAAAACGGTGTTCCTGCAAGATGGAAGCTATTTTAACGTGTATAATTCCAGTCTCTTTTTAAGAACAAGTGCATTTGCAATTAATTTTGCATTAATTTATTTTTTATTGCAAGAAATGAATAAAATCAGCTAGTGCAATGAGTTGAGAAAACTTCATTTTGATCAGCTGTGAATTGTAACCAAGCAGTTTGACACTCAAATCTCTGACCGTTCACAGATTTGCAAACTCTCCCATATGTAAGTTCAACTGGGTCACGTGAAATGCAACACTATGATGCTGATGTTGCTATTAACTAAAGAAAACTCAGAGACGTCAAGATGTTCTTGTTTTTTTTGTTTTTGTTTTTTTTTTGGACATACTGAGTCCTATTTGGTTCGCTTGATCAAACTCTGGTTTGCTTGCTTAAAAATCCGGTTCGTTTGGAGAGGTTTGAGTGTGCAATTGACTATTGTAGATTCTTATATTGTAGAACCAAGTCTGCCAGATGATCAGGTGTGAGAAATGTCTGTAGTTCATTCGGGTAGTGCAAAGTGAGATTTTTAGCACATAACAGGAAGGCTTTATAGCTTAATTTAAGTTCTTCCTGCTAAGTTCTGAATCTGCCACAAAAATCTAATGATTGCATCTCTATTTGCAATTGCTTGTCATTAAACGAGTATGCTGCAGGTGCAGACAGTTCTTAAGACGGGTACAAAGTCTTAATATATCAGCTGATGTAGATGGTCTTTCCAGTACCTTTTAGTGTAAAAACACAAACTACTGTACAGTTGACAAATTTTAGACTTTTGCGATAAAGAGATAACCTTAATCTCTTTGTGTTTTTTGTCATCTTTTTTTGATTTTGGAATGCTAAGCCTGCATCTGCTGACTCAGATTTTTTTGTTCACACTGCTAATAAGCCTGAATCAAAGCAGTTTATAGATGGCTGGTTTACAGTAGAATTAATCCTGCTAATCCTACAAACGGTTCAAACAAGCACCTCAGAGGCAAGGTTAGAACAGCTCTTTGTTACAGATGTTGAGATGTGATAGATGTTAGAACACATCAGAGGTTTAAGTGTAATCCACCCAACTAATTTCTGTCAGGGAGTCTGCAAAGAAAGTGTACTGACAGTTGAGGAAAGGGGAGATAAAATTTCAAGCGGGCCTATGCTAATTCAAATGTTGCAAAGAAAGAAGTGCACACTGTGTAACTTTCCCCTCTTTGAACAGCCGTAAAAAAAAATAAACAAAAAAAAACACGTTCTCCATGATCATTCAGATCTTGATGATAGTAGACAGCTGACTTGTGTGTTTTACCTCCTGTGAATCAAGAAGTCCTTATATCCAAGAGCTCCAAGAACTTGTAAAATTGCTTTTAAGAAAGACGTTTCACTGAATTCCCTAATCTTGTCAGCTGTCAAAGATTTACTTATTGCTTTAAAGGTTCTAATTTAGTTCTCTCCTTACATTACTAAAGGGATGTGATCTCTGTGATCTCTATCTCATACCTTGAACGATTCTTTGTTTTTCCATGCCCATTCTTTTTTACAGCTTCTGTATGCCTTTTATTTCTTCTGCCCAAAATATTTTCTCCAACAAATATAGCATTTGTGCATTTGGTCTATCCTTGTTGTTTTTCCTCTTCCTGCAAACAAATTCCGCAAGATTCTTCATCCCTGGAGAATGACCGGGTGCCTTTGAACGCCCCTCGTCACTCTAACCGCAGCACAAGATTAGTCCTCCCACAGACGCATGCACGCACACACGCACGCACGCACGCACGCACGCACGCACGCACGCACGCACGCACGCACGCACGCACACACACATACTGTATACACTGCATGGAAGGGCACACTATGGATACCCTGCATAAACTGAAGATGCACATTCAACACACACAAACTCCTACGCTTTGTCAGAAGGGCTGCCCACGGTGCCCGGCTGCAGTTACATGAGCGACTGGTGTGCTAGCGAGTTAGTTCAGGAGCTGATTCGCCTTTCACTTTTCAGTCTTATTTTTAATTTAATTTGTTCTTTTCACCTTAAAGCTGGATGTCCTTTACTTTTGGCAAGTCTGTTTGGAGTTTGCTTTCAGAGGAGGAGTGTGCAGCTCTATTTGAATGTGATTCATGTGTTTTGTTACATTTCAGATGAAATTACAGTGCCTTGAAGAAATATTTATATATCGTATTTTAACATTATGCAACATCAATATTCTGTGTGTTTTTATTGGGATTTTGTGTGAAAGGTCAACACAGACCAGTTGATGAGTTAAGTTGGGGAAAAAAGCAAAAAAAACTGAAAAAGAAAATAAGATAAATCTGAAATATTTGTATTCAGTCCTCTTTGCTCTAATGCCCCTAAATAAAATGCATGGCCTCCAGATCTATTTTTGAAATAATCTAACTCTGTGTCATGTGATCACTCAATTAATGTGACTTAAGTGTCTGTTAGAGAGCAAGTATGGCACTGCAAACCTACATAGATAATTTGTAGGCTACAGAACACATAGAATGAGCTATAATCAGATGACTAAGGTCAACACAGACCTTTGTACTGAGTCAAACAAGTGGGAATCACCATGATCACACTACTATGTTGAAAAATAGTCATGGTAGCATTATGCTGTGGGAATTTATTTCATCAGTGGAGATGGGTAAGCAAAATAAAAGCCATTACTCCAGACAAAAACTTGAGATGCAGCAGAACAGTGAGCCTAAGTATGCAGAAAGAGCTGCGTGAGATTAGTTTGGAACAATTAATTAGGATCTAAGTTTGACTAAGTATTTAAGGTAGAACTGCTACAATTTTGGAGAGGCCCATGTTCTTGCAACTTGATAACATCTTGTAACACATAACTTATTTTGAGTCTCCCTTAGAGGTTGAAAGCTTGAAGAGTTTGTGGAAACATTAAGCCAGATGTACTTGCAAGTAGTTCATTTCTGTATCTTTTGAAAAATCCAGATTTTGTTCTTTTGTGAATTAGTCATAGCATGAAGAATGCATTTCTAATTGTAATGTTTTTATTTAGCTCTCCCTAAGAGCATCCATTATGCCTTCCTACGTGGCTTACAAGCTCAGTTTAGATGGATCTGATCAACAATTCAAATCAGACAGGGGTCAGATCATCATGTCAACCTGAAGTATTGTACAACTTTTGGAAGCTGCTGGATACTTTCTAATTACATGTAATATTTAATTTGCGATTAGTAACAGACACTGGCAACGGTGTGTTTATAAAGCACGTCTCCAGATCCCTGGTGCTGCTGTTACATCATCCGTCTTTGACCCATCTGCATGAACAACACAAGGCTGAGGCGTCTGTGTGTCGTCTGATGTCAATCTCTGCAGCTTTAGCTTTGAGGATCAGAATCAAACAGTCTGGGGGGGTTATATCATATTTGGCATTCAACTCAGAGAACATGCGCACCGATTCGTGGCGGCTCACATTCACCTCACAAATTCTGGGCCACTTCTATCATCGCCTTTCAAACGCTATCCTGTGGAGAGTTTTTGTAAATCAGGAAAACCCAGTACCTCTTGTTGGAAAAAAATCTAAAAACATTCCTGAAAAGGTAACCACTGCATGTCCTGTGGTGCAGCAAGGTTTTACTGACATCAATGCCTTTTATTTTCTTCACTTATAAATAACTTGAAAGCACATATTTTGTATATATCCTACAATTTCCAGTCCTTTAGTGAAATCAAACAGCCCATGCATACTCTCAGTAGGACTTTGAGAACGGTTTAGGCTGGTAAGTGTTGGATGCTTAATTTTGTTTCCAAAATATTGGAAACATTTATCTTTGTCATCTAGTTTTTATTAAAACCCTTTTTGGCCAGGGTAGCCCAGGGAGGAACGGTATGCTTTGGGAATTGAAAGAAAACCTTCCAGTAATAACAAAGCCTGTGGCTTAGGACTTTTTCTCAGTTGGGAGAAGCAATATCCTGGGTCCCACCTCTGATGTAGAGTTCTGTGAGCAGTTTCAAGCCGAAACGATATCTACAGCAAGATGGGTGTGTTTATGTAAAGCCCTCTCTCCTCACTTTCACATGGGAGAAGTGCGTTATAACAGAATGAGGAGCATTGTGCCGGTTAGACTGCAGTGCCACCTGATGCCACCCCTGGGCAACCTGGTTAGTACATTTAACAATAGAGATCCATTGAGGAACAGTTCTATTGGTAACGAATGAGGATTGGGGATAAAATTAATAACAATACTCTGCTTTTATTTAAAACTGATAGTCACACTTTAAATGTTTGGGATATAAATTTTATATGCATCACTACTGAATACTCCTGCAAACCTTATCTGTTTGGGCTATTTTCTGCTCTAAAGTATTCAAAGTTCACTCGGAGGGAGAATACAAACATGATAAATCTGGTTTCTGTAGAAAATCTTGATAAATGACTCCCTTTGATGTTTTACTTTTTTTGTTTTAACAAATCCATCATTATCACAAAAATGTGGCTTTTTTTGACAAAAAGGCAAAAAACTGAGTGTGAACCGAATTTCTACAAATTGCTAAATAGAAATATTTAGTGACTACATAAATATTCACATTTAGAGTGACTGACCTAATTCGAGATGGGGTCAGTCTGTTAGTCCGAGTAGTCTCATAATGAATGGAATGGAGATCATTGTAAGTCTCAAGTGATTGTAATATAGACACCTGTGTCTGGAATGTCCATTTACTGGTTGATCAGTTATCCTGGCTACCATTTCAACATGAAGCCTTAAAAACACTCCAAGCAGATCAGAAAAAAATGTATTGAAAAGTATAAGTCAGTGAATGAATAGAAAAATATCTCGAAGGTCGTGAACATCCCCTGAAGTTCAGCTAAGTCCATCATCAAGACATAAAAAGAATATGGACCATGTGTACTTATGTCGAGATGAATCCATCCTCACAAACTGAGTGACCACAGAGACAGAGACACCACCAGAACACCTCTGACTACATTGAAGGAGTTGCAAGATTCAGCAGCTGAGTTTTTAATAGAGGGTCTTAGACTAAATCTAAAAAATAATTTGCCCTTGTTTTATGTTGGGTTTGAAAGTGAAATGTCACAAAAATATTATTTTAGGTTTGTTCCTAATGTACAGACACTTCTGTAATGGCCGATCCTCTAATTCCATTAATTTCTTTAATTTGCTAACATGTTATACGTAGTGAACAGTTTTCTCATAATGGTGGATGGAGTACTCTTCAAGATGTACTTATTTTCATTTATTAACTAGCAATGAGGCAAAAAGTGTGATAAAAGAAACTTTTTTGTATAACACTGCAAGTGTAAAATATTCAGACCTTATGTCTTGCAGTTGCTGGGGGTTTATCTGCTATCATGCTTTATTTTTCTGTTGAGTTGCTTGTTTTCATTTTTAGGTCGCTACGTTTGCCTTAAGGCTGTACAATATTTTATCTTCATGAGATAATTTTACTGCAGCTAGAATATCTGAAACAAAATTGGAACTAGAGGTAATAGTTGCACAAATAATTTTTAGTTTGTTTTTCAGAGCAAGATCACAGATTTTAGTTCTCCTCCAAAATTAAGTTCAGCTCATTCAAACTGAAGAATAGTTTTTGTTGCATTTGGCACATGTAAAACAACTACTATTTAAGCTTGTTGGATCACCCAAGCGCTCATGTCCTGCCAGCTGCTCTCTGTCTGGGTTCCCACTGCATGACTTATTTTTACTGCAGGTGGGTGTGAGGTTTTTGTAATCTGGTCGCCTACGGCTGTGCTCATCATCCCATAGCTGGTACCTCTGTGCTGCAACACCTGACACCGTGTTTGTGTGTGACTGCACCAAAGGGAAACTTGTACTATATTCATGTTACTTAGATCAATATCAATACATATTTTGCTCCCTCTACTTTAATACCTGTGTCTCTTCCATACTTGTATAAAGTGTGCTCATTGTTCCACATTCCACTGCCGGAGTTGAAGGCTCACACACATCGATCTCCTGCTAATAAGTTGGCCCAAGCTTCAGCAGCTCTGCACGCGTCTCCTCCTCTCCGCTCCACTTCTCTCTGAGGGAGGGAGGGAGGGAGGGAGAACTCTGAAGAGCCTCTAACACAAGGACTTCTCCAGATCAGAGTCTAATATTTTGTCTGGCTTTGTTGTTGTGCAATTTGAAAAACGCATGCCATGATATGACGAAGAATTTCACATTAAGGACTCTTGACCTTGGTATCACTGAGTCGTTGATGCAATAGCTCGGTTTTCAATGTCTTGCGTTCACGTGTGCACACACATAGTATGTCTTTATACTGTATCTTTACACGGACTTTGGCTGGACTTCATTCATCTTTTATTAAAGATGAATGAATATTTCTGTAGCCTGATCCTTATTCTAAACCCATCCATTATCCATACATGCCTATCCCTAACCCTACACTATCCTAGGTTTGGGCTTAGACTCCTTAGACTCCCTGCCCTAAGGAGCAGGGAGTCCTCATAATGTGGCATTTGTTCAAAAAAAGGGCCCTTAAAGTTGAGAAATGCTAACTCCCCTCCATACACACACACACACACACACACACACACACACACACACACACACACATTCATAAAGATATGAATGTGGACATTGGTTACTGTATTCTTGTAATATCAATGCAGTGATAAAGATTAGGCTGTGTTAATACCTTACTAGTTTAACTTGGGCTTTCAACACAAACAGGCATACATTATGGGTAAATACAGAAAAATAACAAGCTTCTAAAGAAATATTTCAGATTTGTAATAACAAAGGAAAATTTATTTTAAGCCATTGAAGGAATTTGTATTGTCCCTTAGACATGGAAATCTTAAAGTAAAGGAACCTGATGTGTTCAGAACATAGATGGACTGGTAAATTGAGATCTATACTTTTTGGCTCACTCTTTCTTCACCATTCTTTGACTTCAGCAGTGCCTTCATCACTGCAGCCAAACCCCAGTTTGTCTATCCATTTTTTGCTCCAGACACTGTAATAGTATGGCACTGGCAGAACAAGAGAAGCCCTAGAAATTTAAGTTTTGATAGACATCAGTGATGGTCTTTTTTTTTTTTTTGCTTCATCCAAATTCCTATACCTTTCTGTACATTTTGAATATGTGGTGAGTCTACATGAATGAGATTTACTACTTTGTAACAAGACAGACAAGGTATGCAATCATCCCATGTGCACTGATTAATCAAAGAGCTGGCTCTTCAGACACACGCACAAACATGTGCACACACCCTTTGGACTCAATAAAAGTTGACAAAAACACTTCCTTTGACCCAATAAACCAGAGTGTTTTGGCTTTTGTGTCGAATAGCTTGCTAGCCACAGTAGCAGACTTACTTCCATTGGGTCAAAGGTGTTTGATTGGAAGTATTTAATAGGGGCAGTTCTTTATCTAGCTCATTGATTGATTATTGAATCAGCTTGAACAATATGACGCCACTAACCTTGTTCACACAACCCAACAACACTACCCTTAAAACATATGGATGCATGATTGTATCTGTCAATTACCTTTCTGTACAGCCTGTAATTACTCATCTGTATGCTGCTCCATGCACCAAGAATTATACACACACACACACATCACACCACTTAATGCAACTACAGTTTTATTTCAGGGGAGTTAGGTGGGCTGGATCAAAAGTGGATGAATTTAATCTGTCAGGTATGGGTACGGCTTTTCTCCTATTGACATCCTGTTGCTGAAAGATGGATTACTGTCATTTGCCTTAAATTAATTACAGCACACACCTTTGTCTCGCACTTTTTCCCAAAGTTCTGCAAGATAAATTTAGAAGATTTGCATAGGTGTCGAGAAGATAAATGAATACAGTGTAGCAGGAGAGTGGAGTGGTGTTGCAGTTAAACAAAGTGCAGCCACATTTTCCTCATATAGCTGCTACAAACCCACAAATTAAAAACAAGAGGTGAGAAGCTTCTTTGTCCCTCATGAGAACCTCTGTAAGATGGGCAACTTTGACACTTCACGTAATGTCATAGAATATGAACTGCAGCCATATGAGAATCTTACTGGACAAAACATATTTGCAGAACCATGATTTTGCTTGGATATAAAAGAGAAGTTAGTCATTCTTGCTGCTACTAAATAATGTACATTTTACTTTACATGTATTTTTTGTATGACAATGTTTTCTGCATTTTATGTCGTGAGCTGAAAGTATTGTTGGAGCCATACAAAGTGTTTATGAAACCCACAGTAGATTTTTCCTCATAATTCAGAAATGATGTGAAATTCTTCACATCTATTCCTCTTTGATGGTGACTCATTGGCTTTAGTTATCTGTCAAGTGTTAAATAGAAATGTTCAACCACACCTTCAGTACAAAATGCAAAATAATTATTAAAAATCATGCAATGTAATTTATTTTTTTCTGGATACTTTTAGTTTTTATTAAAATTACAGACTTCTACATTCTTTTAGTGGGAAAACATCAGAAATTTGCTGTGTATCAAATACTACTTATCTACACTGTAATTTCAGCCATACAAACACAGAGTAGATATGCAATCTTAACGTAACAATGTCCACCTATGCTGAAAAATGAGAACAAAAACTTTTAATATTTTATCAAGAGCAGAGCTTTGAGCTGTAGGGGGTTATGATGTGTGTTTTGGGCTGTAAATTTAAGACCGCTATTATTGAAATGGATCAGTCTGTTAATGGTGGTGTGTTTTGATGGGAATTTGGCTCCAACCGGGCTGCAGGTGAGTATCTCCCTGCAGAGGGGGCGACTGGCAGCTCTCTTAATCTGGCTCATATCAATAAAATCCTTAATAGATGAAATCCCGCTCATGTTTCAGTGAGCTCTGCTCTTTGCATGACAGAGACTGAGGTCCAGACTGATTTTAGTTCAAAATTTCTTAATTTGGGGAAATTGTGAGACTTGGCTACAGTGGACATTGTTTAGGAGACAAATATTAGTTTGAGACTGCAGCTTCCAATGGCTTATCTTTACCATATATAATGTTTGTTTCCTGTGATATTTTCTTGTTGAAAAGAATTCTGTTTTGTGTCACAATAAATATGCTCTTACATTTATTTGGACCACTCTATTGCTTACCTCATAACTCACCATCAGCTAATGGTTTTAGTACAACGCTAGAGTGAAGTGTTTTTTTTTTTTTTCCCTCATGTTCAGGTGCTTGAGCTTAGTCAATGTTTTCAAGATGGAGGGCTTAGGGAAGGTACTCCAAAATGATTTTCCCATGGCAATGCATCTATCACTGATGCCAGACCAATAAAGTAGGTTGTTTTATTGGATATATTTGGGAGCTTTTCTGATTTAAAGCAATCTCTAGCTATAAAAACAATTAATGTCTACTCAAACCAAAAAAGGAGTTGGAACAGGAAGCCTTGCTTATGTTGTATATACACAAATGTGGACAGCTTTCTCCAAACTCACATTTATTGAGTTGATTGTTCATTGTAGTAATTCTGCTGTGTTTGGTCATAAAACCATGGGTAGGATCTTGGTGATCAAATGTTGATTGTGTTATGGAAAAGCTTCAAGGTCAGAAAAAGGTACACTGTGAAAGTGTGTGATTTATGTAACAGTACCTGTTGGGAGAGTGAGAGCAGGCACATTTCTTAACCTACGTTACTGTTATGATGTGGTCTCCTACAGCCATACCACCCCCATCTTTGCTTGTCATCCCACTCTCTCTCACACACGCGCACACACACAATGTGAGGATAAGGGGCACAACTGTGAGTGCGTCAGTGAAGAAGAACTCCTAGCTGACATATTCCCATTAGGTGAATGGCTTAGCTGGCATTGCTGTCAGCCGAGTAAAAATAAATGAGGAAGAAAATCCTCTGCTCATATTCTACGGCCCCAAAGCAGCGCTTAAGCCAGTTGTGGGATTCATAATGCTTTTAGGTACAGACCAAAGCAACAATGTGCTTAACACCAAAGAGATGTTAACATGTTACATTTATCTAGTCTGCTGGTTCTCAATCTTTGTTCCTGGCAACTAACAAGGCAGCCCTGGGGTTAACATTGTTTCCTTTCATTTCCATATAGGACCACACTGAAGTGTCCATCTGCATAATTTTGTTACATTTTTCAAGTACAAATTGCATTGTATTAACTGGGATCTTTTGTGGTAGACTAAAACAAATAGCTCATAATTGTGAAGTGGAAGCTAAAAAAAACCCCAGTAGTTTTATATTGCGTACATTTGTATCCACTCTGCTTTTTTTTAATGGAAAAAAAACAAAACAATTTCTTTAGCCGTTACACAGAATAGGTCAAGTGCATTTGAGCAGAGGCTGCATTTGTCACAGTCTAACTTCTCCACCTTCATTTTTTTTTTTTCTTAACAGATTAAACTACCTACTTAGTACATTAGCACAACTATATAAAGTGCATTTTCATTTAGTTTTTCCTGGGCTGTATGTATTGTAGGCCTATTAAATGTGCAACAGAAACCCATGTCCGACCAAACCTGAGCATCAAAGCATATAATTTTGGCTGGCCAACATTTCGGGTCAGATTCAGGGATAGTTCAGGCTATAACTCTTATAATGGGATTCTTTCACAGTGGCTTTCTTTTGGTCACTCTTACATAATGCCCAGATTTACAGTTTTCTTGGTTAATAGCTGGCCCCTTACCAAATTCTCCCATCTGAGCTTTTTGTCTTTGGAGCTCCTCCAGAGTTCCCCATGCATCTGTTGGCTGCTTCTTTTGCATGGATGCGTTTGCATTTGGGACACACTGGTCTGAACATTGCACCACATGATGTGCAAAGCTTGGAATATTGCTTTATAACCTAACAATGTTTTAAGCCTAGCCATGTCCATATCTCTGATCTTTACACCTGAGCTAAAAATAGGGCAAATAAGAGCACATACTTGGCTGCCACCCAGAGCTATGTCTAGGCCTGTTGGGTCATTATCCTGCTGGAGGTGTCGTTTGCAGTTTCTACCAGGTGTCCTTAAGTGTTCTTAGGTGTTAAACTCCAACGGACTTCTAACCAGAGTTCCAGAAGAAATGAATGAATAAATGGATGCCTTATCCATGACCTTATGACTCCACCTCCACGTTACCACAGGTGTCCTTCATATATCTCCTTCATGGTTACTCTGCGTATATAGGATAAAGACACAAATCCTCCTTCAGTTACCAGCAGTTGAGTGTTTAGAGGTAATCACTAATCACATTCAACACTCAAAAACAGTCATCTGAGCAGTTATTGATATTAGATTTGTCTATGATTCATTATTTTTGTAGTCAGAAAGATTAGAGCGTTGTTGCATGCTTTTTTTTCATTTGTTTTCAACCTTTCTACAAACAAGTCTGCATAAAGAAATATTTCACCTAATGCTAATTCTTTGAAAACACTTCATATGTTCTATTTTAGATTGTCAAACTGATCATCATGCTACTTTATTTTCAGATGATGAAGATGAAATGGTGCATGGAAAGATTAATGCAGTGCCAACAAGTATATGGGTGAGACAGAGTGAGGTTTGCAGGGAGGAAAGACATTTGAGCACAATGAATCTTTGTTTTCTTTCTCTCTCTGTCTCTCTCACACGTGCTCAGTTGGGACGTGGGAAGACTCGGCCATTGCACAGGCCTGTACCGACTTTCACACAAACACATGAAAGACGGGGACACAATGTCCAGCAAATTCATAACTGAAGTCTGTCTGAGCAAACACAGCTGTGACAATAAGTGTCACAACAACTGGCGCTGATAAGGGAGTCCACAAACACTTTTTCTTTAAAATAATAATAATAATAATAAAAAAAACTGAAAACGGGATAAGTTTACAGAAAGACCAAAGAAGGAACCCAAAATATAAAGGATCTCCAATGTCGGCCTCTGAAGGTAGAGTTTACGAGATCCAGAGAAAACTTGAGATGGGTGTGTAGCTTGAGAGACTGAAATATGAGAGTCATAACATAAACAGGATTCCAGTGAGAGTGTGGAGGGGAAAACTGCATGTGGGAAAGTCTGATAAAGACCCAGGTGAGAGGATGAATAATCAAATGAAAGCTTGGAGGATCTAGCAGCCGCATTGTCCCCCACACACACTTTAACACACAGCTTAAGTCAGATGAGGGACACTGCTTAGTGCAAGGTGGGCAACTCTTGTCAATATGTCAATATTTGTAATGAAATTAAGGCTCTCTGAGACAATATCCCATCAACTGGTGTGTGTGTGTGTGTTTTGTGTTTGAGAAGGAGAAAGACAAACCTGCAACCATCAGCATAAAGCTGCACTGCACCATATCACCTGCTGTACCCTCTACCCATTACTTTATTAGTGCTGCTTTCACTACCTATTGGGGCTCTTCTAAAGTGTTTCTAAAATAAACATTAAACTATCAGAATTCCCACTAATGTATGTGGGACTTGTATATTTACTTTTAATTCACATTGAGTTCAATTAAATCTTTCCCTCTGACCTTTTTTTAATTCCAACAAAATGAAAGGAGGGGAAAGTGTTTTTTTCCTTTTAAAGTAATTTTTGCACATTTCAGTCCAAGGATATATTTAAGACTTTTAACTTCTGTTCTTGTAGAAAAATTTCTAAAAATGGTGGTGATCGAACAAGACTTTGAAATAAAGCATCTGTAAACTTCAAAGGGGTTATAAACTGAATTTCAATAAAGGATTGTTTTCCTTTATTTTAAATGTCCATGATGCTTGGAGCTCTGCAGATCAACATTGAATAAAGGCTAAATTCCATGCAAATTAGTTGCTATGAATCTGTTTTACAATTCAGTCGGAATGTCCAAACCTCCAGTCCTGGTCTGCATCACTATGACTGTCACATGCCCAAACAAATACTGCATGGACAACACCTTCCCCTTGTGAAATATGTTGGGAATACACATCCAATTCAACTTGATCAACAACAATTCCAAAAGACTCTATTTTGGGTTTACACAATTTTATGAATTCCATTTAATATTTTTTTATGCCTTTTTAATTTTTAATTGGATTTTTTTTTTTTCAAGACTGAGATAAAAATGAATCATTAATTGTTCAATAAAATAAAAGGAACTGAGTATTGTGTGTACCATTACTGCCTTTGTTGGTTTTCATTAAAGTCCATGAAGAAGAAGCTTACACACACCCACACTCGCACTCAAAATATAAATAACTTTTAGCCCTCTCCAAGTGACTAACTTCCTTAGCTACATCACGCGACATCAGATTAGCTCAGATCAGTTTTCTCAGACATACAGGAACAAAGGAAGCATTTACCAACACAATGCTGAGGTAGAACTACATGAGAACAGAATGGACAGGAATAGGAGAACTTTAATGGGTGTTAGTGAGGTTTTATTTGATGGGCCATTCTCTTTTTTTTATAAACTTGGTGTTAATAATTCTGGGGCTATCTTGAAGTCATCTGAATGAACTCATTTGGCTTCAGAAATGCACAAGTATGCCTTACAAAAGCTCCAGCACTTTCTATACCTTTTGAAAGGGGGACAAAGGTGGGTAAAACTGAACCACTTGGAAGGAGTTGGCTTGCACTCTGCCAGTAGAGCAGGAAGTGCCCAAGTAAATATGGGTTTTCTTAATGGGGCAACAGGAGAGTGCACCTGCTGCTCACACGCTCCCACTCCACAGGTGAATGTCAGCACTTTGCAGTGTCGCTGGCAGTTCCTCTGCTTAAGACGTGGCATTAATGCCGATGTGCAGCTGCAGATTGAGGCTCATGGTGCCAGAGACACAGACAAAGAGAGCCAAAGGGACAAAGTTGCTTTGTGTCTGTGCTTCGTTTTTCTGAGGGGAAACTGCAGCTTATTGGATAGGATAATTATAGTCATGCAGAAGAAACAAGGAGATGGAAATAAAAGCATAATGGAACAGCCCGAATAGAAATACTTTCTGAAACTGATTGTTGTGATATGTGCTTGGTAGCAATCGAATGAAGGCTTGAATCAGAGAGGCGAGGCCTGTATCATTAATCTTCAACCGATCACTGTGTGCTAAGCTGAACTCTTTCAGTCCCTGCTTCTTTTTTCTCTGGTCTTACTGCTGCACATTTACGCTCTGAATTCAGCTCACACTGTAGAGGGGATTCTGTACACAGTGCCAAATGTCACTACTTTTCTTTCACACACACACATCAACCCAGCACTTCTTACTTTCTTTACCTTTTTTTTTGCAATCATTCCATGGCTACCATACACCTCCAGCAGCTTTCTTGTCCACTTGTCATATGTCCATCCTTCCTTCAGTCTGTGCAGCTCTAAATCGGTGTGAGAGAGGCCCAGACGTTGGCATGGCAGCCTGGCACAAGCACACAAAACTTTCGAGATGCCCCCTGGGGTGCCCCTCTGGAGAAATGGGAAAACTGTTACTTACTGTAAATCTTTTTCATCTCACTTGTTCTTCTTGACTTTTTCTTCAGGATTTTGTTTTTTTTTCCCTCCTTTTTGAATAGAACATACAGTTCAGCTTTAGGACAGGTGGAAATAAATATTTATGAAAATTCAAGAAAACTAAAAGACTAAGATTAACTTCAATCACAGATTTTGGACAGTTCTGCTTTGGATGTGCAAAAGTACACAGCAGTTATATTTTGGATGTCTGGTTAAAGCTGGTAAGAGCAAGGATGAACTGAATTGCAGGATTGTTAATAAACCCATTAGCCAAGTGAACATAGATACAGCATTTAAATCACAAAAGCACTGTAAGATTGCTTCACTAAGTATTATCAAATACCTGAGTTCTTGATTAGAAAGCATCTGGACCACAGTTGTAAACCAAGACAGAAGGTCCAGCTGTGTTTTTTACTTTTTATTCAAGAGATTAGCATTATCATGGCCTTGAAGACCATGATTCTATACAGACTTTTTGTCAAAATAGAGAGACATGGGCTTCTCTATTTATTACTGTTGCTTTTCATTTCAAATAAATTCTATATCCGTATTATAGTGTTTTCCCCAGTCAAGTTGATTACCTTTTATCTTTCCTTCTCTTTCTCTGCTTTTAGAACATCACTTCTATATCCACAGCAGAGAACACACACACACACACACACACACACTCGATCAGGGAGCTCATTAGGCAACGTGAGCTGTTCTGCACTAAAGTCAAGCGGTCATTTAGGCTTTACTAGATGGACTGCAGCCAGCTATGCATGTACGTGCTTTCAGATCACTTGTGACTGCCTGAGAAAGGCACATTTCCGTTCATTCCTGAAAGTCTTTATTTCACCGGGACATCTTCTTACCTGAACTGAAGAAAGACTACAGCAGTTTTAGCTTGAATTAATTGGCTTCTATTTTATAACTTTCTAAGTTTTATCCTAATATTTTAACATTCACAGACGCTCAACACAATATTTACACATTTATGAATCTCAGATTGATGATTCAACATCTCTTTCACCTCTCTCTCTTTTAGTTTGCTAAAACCCCTTGCGTTTTCTCATCCATGGTTTACGTTCAGTTTGAGTTAATGTCAGCATTTTGAAACGTATTTAACATAATTTTCAATTGTTTAGAGAAAATCATTGATGTGGGGGTTTTTCTAGTTCCAAATAGAAACTGGAAAGATGCCCAGTTTCTATTTTGTTGGCACTAGTGGGTTTCATTGACAGTAATTAGACACTAAAAGTTGGGAAGACATGTTGTAAGGGTCTCAAGGTCAGGAATCGACCTTGAGATCAAATCCGGACAATAAACTTTATATATAGTGGGGCACTCTCTCTACCTCTACACCAGTGATGCCCCTTTCTGTTTACCATGTCTTCCGTGCTCTCTGTTGCCCACATAATGAGGACACTGAGTGCAGGACAACCCCTTCATCTGGGATCAATTTAGTAAAGCAGGCAGGCCATGTGGCCTTGTCTGACTATGTTCAGCATAATGACAGGCTTTCAAGCAGTAATGTCTTTGTTTTGGATGGGTCTGTTTGTTTTCCTCCTCCACTCAGATGCAGATTTCAGAGGGGGTGCATCTCAGAAGGCCTATTTTTGCCCCTCATTTTTGGGTCCTTAGAGTTTCCGTCCCGTTTGAAGTTTACTCATTTAATTAAAACTTAGGATTGACGATCATGGATGTGGCTGAGAAGGCCATGCAGAATGCCATCTTTGCACGAGCAGCGGTTGGCCTTCGGTGCCAGAAACCCCAAATCTGTACCACTGTTTACTATTTCTCCCATATTGGGCTTTTACATGAACCAAGCTAGGTATATGGAGTCCTCACAGCCCATCAATCTTCTCTATGAAGAGGAATGTGAGAATGAAGATTGAAAACTCAAGAGGTTTTTTTACATGTGTTTGTAAAAGCCCTAATGATATGTTGATTTTGTTTATTTATTGCCTTAAAGTAAATTTCTCACCGCAGTATAACACATTCTTCATTCTACAGCCTCCTTTTTTCTCACTACAAGATCAGCAAAGTGATCCTCAGAGAAACTCAAAAACTTTTAAAAGCTTCACCGCATCAGTTAAAGTTCACAAAAGTTCAATTAGAATCAGACTGAATAACTATGGTTGCCAGGATAAATTCTCTTCTCACCTCATAGAACTCTGGCAGCATGTGTGAGGTTTGTAAAGATTCAGTTGAATAGGGCTGCCCAAAAAAACCCCAATAACAATAGTTATCACGATAGATAGCTATTGTTATACAAAATGCGTCCAGTAGTTCATGTCAATGAACTTTGATCCGGATAATTTAGGAAGTGTGCAACATCACAATCACAAAGCCCCACTTGGAAGTGCTATTTAGTACAAAGGTTCAATTTAAGTTTCATGGTCTACATATCTGGCCAATTTAGTGGACTCCACCTGACATCACAAAGCCCTAATGATAATAATCAATGACATAAAGCAGGAACACTGATTCACCATCAACATTAAACATGTTGGACATAGGCCATAAAGCTCCTGCCTACCACTTAAAAGCAGGAAACAAATTGAACCCTCTGGTTGATTACAGTTTGTGTTGCACATACTTCTCATTCAAAAGGAGCATGACTCTTTGAACTGAAATGCACATGGGTTGTGTGAAGTAATCGTATCAAAGGGTAGATGGTTTATGCATGTTCTGGATCGCCGCATAAGAGCCATGAAGAAAAACATGTCAAAATAGGTCAGACTGGTGGAAGATGACATAAGTGCATGTTCACACAATAAAATCTGTGGCTGTTTAAAGGCATTAGTGACGTTCAGTCTTATGGAACATATTTAAGCTCCAAATACATGTTCATCTATGAAATGAGTTTGGGCACTACTTGGGATGTGAAGTACCAGGCAATAACTTGCACCCATTATAATTGGGAACAGAAACCTAGACATGTCTCCTGCATGGAAACATCAGTGTTTCTTTATGGTTAAGCAATATTTTTCTTATGAAGTATTAAGTATGATCCCTTGCTTAAAGCCTGTATTTGTGCTGATTTTTGCTGGAACTTCATTGACCTTAGTGACACATGTGGTGAGCCTTTACAAATACCAAGAATACTTGATATGGGCAGGACTTGCTCAAGATGTGCTTGCAGCTGTGGGAAATGGCAGCAGTCAACCTTTCCTCAAGTTGGCTGAATTCTTAGTTTGATTTCAGTTGTCAGAAGTACAAACCTAACTAGATGGTGGTCCATCAGCTGAACTGCCTTTGTTTTCCCAAAAAATCCCAATCCTTGTTTCCATTGATAGTTTTACAGCATGAATTCTAGGGCTGTTGTAAACAAATATTTCAGTAATTTTTTTTTTATCCGATTATTGTAACAATAATTGGATTAAAAAAGGATAAAGCAAAACATTGGTAAATCTATCACATATCAACATCAGTCCAAATTTTCTCAGTTGAGCTTCCCTAACAATAACTTTTCTGTAGTTTAGAAAATTAACCAATAACAATCAGTGATTCCTGAGAAGTGGGACAAAATGGGTTTAAACTTTCCCCAAAATGTATTATTATTATTAAGTTATTCTTCAAGCTTATGTATAAAAATTACAAATAATGTTTTGGAAATGTAAAGATGTTAAGGTACAGGCTCCCAATTGCAACATATTTTTTAAAATTTTTTTAAGGCCGGCTCAAAACTTTTACACCACAAAAAAAAAAAAAAAAATTAATCACCCCATTAGTGATATTTTTACTCAGTTTTACAGGCAAATGCTTCTGGAGAAACAAGAAAAATATTATTTCAAACAAATGTGAACCCCTTCAGTCCACGTGAAGGAGTTCACAGTGCATGACTGAAGGGGTGACAAACTAGTGAGTAAAATGAAAAACTTGATACATGTGAAGTAAAGCCATTTATGTAAAATACATTAAAATCAATTCACACTTAAGTGAGATTTGTCAACACTATCACTGAAAGAGTCTGACTGTTAATTAAAGACTGACGGAGTTGATATCCGACAATTGATGGAGTTGACGAAATGCCAAACTATCTCAATTTATATGATGTTACTCTGAAGGAGGCTTTATTGTAGCTCATGAGGTTCATGAAATCTTTACAGTTCACTAAAATTGAGCATTTATTTCACAAAACTTCATCAAGATGTTGCAAATTGTCAGTTCTGGTGTTGACACATCATGGTTGTGACAAGCAAGTTTAGAATAAAATGGAAGAAAAAACTAAAGAATAACATAAGCTAACCAGAGCTTTCTAGCCGTCTTAGCAAAGGAAGAGAAAGTAAAAGGTCATGGGGTCCTCAGAAGTTCCGAATCCCCCTAAAAATGCCTGATCACTTCTTTTTTACATTATTTTTGTTTGCCTGGCAGTGTTGACAAAAACTTGGGACAAATGTCAATTGAGTTGGAATATATAATAAATAATTTTTAATTCAATTTATAGATGCTTTTGTAATTTTCTATTTGAATAATTATACGTAATTGTCATAATATATTAATTTAATATTCCTTTAATTGTTTTAAACTATTATAATGTTTGAGTTCTGCTCCAGAATTTTAAAGACACCACCCACCTACTACAATGTTTGAAATAAGAGGTATTCAGCAAGCACCAGGAAAACATACATTGTTGTGCTCACATGGCCCAGCTTAGTTTAGTCAGATATTTGAAAAAAATATATTTTGTGTATATCTTATTCAAATTTTGTGCTTTATCTATAGGACCTGTTTTGCTCCTCTTCTCAAGAATCACTGCTCACTTTCCAAGTTAACCTGAAGAAAAGTTATACAAAAATCTGAAATTGTATTCAATTCAATAATAAAGAGGCAGGCTCACAAATATGCTTATCAGAAAATGTCTATTCTCCAGCATTTTGTTTATCCATTCATCTTCAGTCAATTAAATGAACTCTCACCTTGCCCAGGCATTTATAGCTTTTGTGTCTGTTAGCGATGGGATTTGACACCTTTGCTCGTCACACACAGAAACACCACCATCATGAGTTCTGCCACCCATTTGTTGAGACTGATATGAAATAAATTTTCTGGTTCTTCTATAAAGCTACACTTGCGTTAATTATCTAATGCACAGCCACCCGCAATGTTCAGTCTATCTGCTCACCTGCTGTTTGTTCTGAACCGCCACCAGGCACCAGCTCTGGGAGGAGAAAAACCTACCAGGCATCGTGCCAGTCATTTTAAGGATGCTTATTGGTCCCCTGAAAAACAACAAAGACCCAGAAATTATCATCAGTCAATAAAATCCTCCTAGGCCGAACTTGAAAACTGGACGTTATGCTACTGACGCTTAGTTTTTGTCAACAACTCAGGCGGAAGTGAAAGCTCCGCGCAACACAAGTAATAACCCGACTGGAACACAGTACGCTAAATAATAAAGTATAATTTAACGAAGCTTCCAGGCAGATGAATTTTAATAATCAAGGTACTAAAATCACTTGAGGAATCATTTCAGCCCTAATGAATTCCTGTCTTTCTCCAACCTGTTGAAATCATTGACCATAATTAGCCTATACTACTGTGAACTGTCAGGCTTCATTGTTCTCATAAACCCTGAGTAGGCATATGCAGGTTTGTGTGAGAGTGTGTCTACAAATAGAGTTGTAGTAGTATATACTGCAGACACTGTTACAAGGTGCATCAGATGAGCTTTGTGTGTTTTTGTGTTTATGTGGATGAATGCGCAAATTTGTGTATTCCCTCAAGTTATCCAACCAGTTTATTTTGCCGTGCAATAGAGAATGAATTCCAAGAAGCATAAGAACTGCTTTGAAGTCCTCTTTTATGCCAACATGCGTGGACATCTGGTGAAGGTCATCTGAGTGTTAAAGAACAAATGGCAATACATCTGTTACTTTGCTGTGCAGTTACAAGAATCATTGTGTTTGAGTTAAAAAGGGAAGTAATGGTAATCAAAAGTGCTGATGGAAAAAAATTGCACTTGTTTTTAGTGCCAGTTGTATGAAAACTATTAGTTTATACAAATTCCCCTAACCATGAAGCTGCTCCCACCCTTTTTCATTGAGAACCACACAACATTTCGTATGTAGTGCTAGAACCTTTTTATCAATTTTTATTATTTTATTTATGTATTGAATAGTTCTCTGTTAACGTTCAAAGAGTGAGACCTAACTCCTGCTCTAAACCTCTCCTGTCTGCCGTGTTCCTTGGTTTTTCCTAAACTAATGTTCTTAACAAATCTTCAAGGGACATCTGTTGAATACTGATTAATTATAATTTGGTTGTAATGTGAGAAATTTCCAAAAGGTATGAAAACTTTTGCAAGACATTGTCTGATAAAACATCCTATTTGGCTTTCTTGGCACTAATGTGAGCCTGTGGGAACTCTTTGAAAAAATTTAGAGCCTTGTTATGGGTGGCCAAGAGGAAAATCAGTTCTCTTGTTCTGTTCTAATGACAAAGAATGTTTTGGAGGAATAGTAAGTAAAACTGGGTTCTTCCTGTTTCTTGTACTGCTGACTCAACACTCTGTATGTGAACATGTTATACTTTTTGTGGCGACATCTTTTCTGATAATTTTTCCTCTGGCCACTGTAAACAGCAGAGTACATGATGAGGTTTTCCCTGTATAAAGTCTGTAAGATGGTGCTAAATTTTACGAGTCAAGTAGAAATAAACCCTCAGAGAGGGAAGTGCACAGCGAGAGTAATATAAGTGTTTTAAAGGAAGATCCAGGTAAAAAAATTGTTTTATTAAATCAACTCTAAAGATGTAATACTTTTAAAGAATTAAACATTTACTCTAGTGTTATATGATGTCCACAAGCTCCTGACTGTGAGACGTTTACCATCAATACTCTTATCGCATCACATATTGGGTCCACTCCACACTTGAGCAAAAAAAAAAAAAACAACTGATTCCAGTAATAGACTACTTCACTAAAATTAGGAGTTTCTGCATCCTGGACTGATGGATATGTCCATTCATCTCAGGTCTAAATATGTCACTTTTCTCCTCTGTAGATGTATGGGCGTTACACCCAGGAACTCGGGGTGTACGCCAAAGAGGAGGCAGCCCGGCTGAGGGAGAGCGGGCAGAAGCGCTCTATCAGTGAGCGCAGCCGGACCCTGGACCTCCTGGAGTACAAGGGACGCTGCGCCAAGTGCCGCAGTAAGTACAAACAAGCAACCCCTATTGGTCAGAATGTGGTCCATGTGAAGCTGCAGAAGTAATCTTTAAATTCAGAGTAAGTGTTGTAGCTTTTATCTACAGACATTTTTTTTCCCTTTTGGTTTAAAGACAGTTTGGATTGATTCTTATCAGGGTCTTCTCATCAGCACCTGTAGAACGTAGCTGCTCTGACTATGATTTTTCAATAATAAGGTCTGCTGTGCAAAAGTGAATGGCCTTCACAACTGAAAAAGCTCATTTAACATTATACTTAAGAGGAACTGTCAGTCCAGTGATTGGACCACTCTTAATACGATTCAGACCTAAGACTGCAGTAATGTCATTAAGGGTTTGTAATGAAGGCCTTTTAATTTCAACATGGTGCCTCTTTTTAATAATTATTCTCTTCCAGTGTCAATATCACAGGATATTGATTGTTTTTTTAAACCAGTTATTGAAAAAATCTGGGTCAAAAATGTTTGTAAACACAGATTAGAGCGTAGATCTGACACTGTGTATCTCTCCTCACTGCCTGATTGTTTTCATTACTTTGGTGATAGAAATACAATGCTGGAACCTCCTTTTTGAGTCTGAACTGGATGTGGTTCTCAATGCTCATTGCTAAGGAAGCTCACACTATCCTGGACAACGGACCAAAAAACTATAAATTAAGCAGCATCAGGCAATCATCATAACAAGAATTTCTTCTGTCTGTCAGCATCACGTGAATATTCAGAGCCCTGCAGTGAATAGGGGATTCACACGAATCATCCTTCACCTTTCTCTGGTTTGTTAGTAGTGAAAACAAGGGTGTGTGTATGAGAGCAAGTGTGTGAGATTGAGTTACAAAATGAAGTGAGAACGCAGAACACACAACAGGAAAATATGGGCTGTTAATGGAAATTGGAGGAATTCTTTGAAATTCATGTGGCAGATGAGAAAAGGCTTCTGATTTCACCTTGCTCGATAACTCTGGAGTGTTCCTCACTGGTATGTCTAACTTTTAAGACAAAATACACACTGTCCAACTAGCCCTACAAGATGTAAAATCTGGAATATTTCTTTTCTGTTATGAACCCTATAAATTTAACCCTTCAGCATCATCAAGACATTATTCAGTTTAGAGCTAATATCAATTGTCAACGTCAAGTGTTAAAAACGTGACACTTTTAAAAACAGGATAAAACTGCACCAAAGTGTTGTACAAAGATAGTAATACAATAGAATAAACTGAAAAAAGAGAAAATGAAATTAGAAGTTAGAATATCAGGTCTCAATTAAATGCTAATGAATAAAAATTAGTTTTAAGAAGCAGACCCAGACTGCCATCAGCTCTGATCTGGAATAGAAGCAAAAATGGAGAAAGCCCCATCGCATTTGTGGTAACTGTGTGTAATTGACCTCACCTCGTTTTGCTAATTTTTCGAAATAAGAAATCCCAGAGTTTGCCAGAATATACAACTCATCGGCCTGGTGTCACTTCTCATTCTGTGACAGCAGAGAGCCCTCTAGTGTCGCCAAAGCATAACTGCAGGCAGCTTGAACAGCGTTTTGTCCCAATAAGCAGATTTGTGTGTATGAGTGTCCTCTGTTCTCATCTTCCTAATGAGCTTCAGTGTTGTTTTTCCTGGTAGCTGATGAATCGGTCTTCCATTACTCCAGCAGCTCTTGTACTCTTCAGATGGATCAGAACACCGCCAGAGG
The DNA here is from genome assembly GCA_911649635.1 of Poeciliopsis gracilis. NCBI lineage: Eukaryota > Metazoa > Chordata > Actinopteri > Cyprinodontiformes > Poeciliidae > Poeciliopsis > Poeciliopsis gracilis. The sequence continues at coordinate 2,548,315 of CAJVRI010000884.1, read as the reverse complement.
TATCAGTGATTTAATTGATTAGCTCTGCAGGCCGCCGGAATTATGAGAGATGTTGTTTGAACAGCAGTTCAGCCTTATGCTCACATGTATGCCTGCAGGAAAAAAAGGCAGAGATGAATACACTGCAAGGGAGAGTCATTAAACCTTCTGTAGAGGATGGAAGTACTTGGTAATTTGACACATTCTGACACTTTGTCCTTTCTGGCTGCAGACAATGTGTTGCATGTGTACAAACAAAAAGAAACACATTGCTTACAGGAGGCCTATATGTATCTATATTTTATTCATAACACACACTCACACATGCACGCAGTCTTGCTCATTTATTAAGGTGTAATGATGCTGAATGCTGCAGCCAATGGCATTGTCAGCATATCATCAGCCATCTCTGTCCCTAAGGAGGCTGTCATCTTTTCAGCTGTCTTCAGATATAGAAAGGGAGAGTGGGGCTGTACAAGCTGTACCAGCCCCACTCTAGATATTCTTTTCAGTCAAACGCAATGACAGCGGAGCAGCTTGAGCAACAGGTATTATGTCTGTAGTTATTGCCAGCGGTGTCGCAGATTGTCGATGAGTTACAGCTGACTTGTGGCGGTTCAAACGAATATTGTCGGTTAATATGTAAAGACAATCAGTTTGGATATTGTCACTTTGATTAGAAACTGCTAATAATCAGAATATTCTTATTTATTTATTCAAAGAACTTGGCTTTTCAAGTGTTAAAGCAATAAGTCAAGAGTTTTTAGTGAAATTAGTTAATAGCTTTATAATATTGCTTGTCAATAAAATATCATATCGTGGTTAGATTTTCTATTTTAGGTTCTTTTCCAAATTCCATATGTTGGAATTTGATTCTAAATTACAATATTTATTCTCTCAACTCAAAATTGTGTAATTGAAACTGAATTGTGCAGTTCAGTTTCAATTTCATATATATATATATATATATATATATATATATATATATATATATTTTTGCTAGAATCCAATTAGATTCTTATTGAGCCAATGATGTTTAAGGATGTAGTGACTTGTGAGGAGGATTTATTGTTATATCCCTCTTTTTACCACTTTTATTCCACATAGTGCTCCTTCATCCCTTGTAGTTATCTCAGGTTTTATAACATGCTTTCAAACTTCTCACAGCATCAAGCTGCAACAGAAACATTCATTCAGTTTGACTTGCAAAGCACAGTTATTCACAACAAATCTTCTTGAGGCAGAGAGAAAACCGGTAAAATTTTCTTTCATCCATTGTTTTCATTGCAAATTAAGTTTATATAATTTTTTTTATGTTATTCTTTCATGGTGAAAAATATTCAGATATATTCTTTAAAGGGGACATATTATGTAAAACGTCTAGAAGCAGTGCAAACATAAAACTCAAACTGGTTTCTGTCAATAAGTTAATGTTTTTGGTGTATGGAGGTACAATTAGAGTGGAGCTGGTCAGCGGGTTTTACCATCTTCTTTACTGTACAATGGCTGCTGGAAAAAACGAGTTTTGTTGACATCCAGGAATCGTTGCTGCTCCTCAATGGTTGTGCAGAAGTCTCGCAAGATGTACCATTTGTTTTTCAGCCATTTTGTCATGTGTATATGAAGTTCAAATACAAGTATTGAATACAAAAGGCCCTAAATCAGCTCATTCCAAAAGGAACTTAAAATGAATGATTTTTATGTGAAAAATATAATCAAAATTTTTGTATGTAGCTCATAGACAATAGGTCTTCTTTTAAAGTTATTTTATGCCTTTAGATATAAATACAAATTGATCTTTTCTGCAAAACTGAATTCTTCCCTGGTTAATTCAAAGCACAAATAAGGAAGCTTTTTGTGGTATTAAATGGACTTTTTACCCTGAAACAGTCTGGCCTCACTAAAACCTGGCAATAACTCTCAGCTGCAAAGCTGAATGATTTTCATCCCCCTCAATGCCTCCATTTGGAGAGCATAAATAGGAAAACAAGTGCCGCAGGAGTGAGCATATGGTATTTTCACCAACTGTTGGCTGTTCAACCAGCCGGTGCAGTCTGTGGGGAAAGGCTTGTTGCTGTTTGTGTATTGGACAGCAGGGGGCGGCGTTGACCTTACATCACTGCATTGTGACTGAGGCAGCAGGTGGAGGAGCTCTGGCAGAGATGAAAAGTGGACTTCATGGAGGAAGTGGGATCCTGGCAGGGCTTCTCTTCCTCTGCGGATGAGTTTTTTTTTTTTATTGGTGTATGTCTGAGTATAATCTCTGGGCATTCAGGAGCAACCACTCAGCTTTCCTTTTCACACTACATCAATGGATCCTTCATAAATACTGGATATGAATTTAGATATCATTCTACGTTTTGTGAAGAGATTCATCTTAAAGGGATAGCAGTATTTATCTGAGAAAATCGTTCAGTTTGAAAATCAGATGTGACTTTTTGTACTTTTTGTTCTAAAAGTGGAAGGCATAAAATTCTGAAGATACCAGGAAAAAATAGGTCGACACACAAAAGGTATAATCATTGTGTGCAGCCGTAGTATGTTACTCACTGCGACGCAACAATTGAAATCCCAGGTAAGCTTTCTTTAGTGAGAGGATTATACTTGCCAAGACAAATCCACATCAGCTTCAGTTTGTTCTCTTTCTTATATATATATATATATATATATATATATATATATATATATATATATATATATATATATATATATATATATATATATATTTTTCATTTTTCTTGTAAAAGGAGAAGATACCCTTTAAAATCAGTTAGTCAAGGCCCTGAGGTTTTAAGGCATGATGATCTTCATCAAAAACATGGATTCAAGGTATAACTGTGCTAAATTAAACCTTGGAACAAAAAAGTCCCACATGTTCTAAGAGAATTTAAAGCAGAAAACCAGCTATTCTTTGTATTGCTATAATAACATTGTTTTTCAGTAACCTTAATGTCATTTACAGAAGAGTGGTTCCCATACTTCTGCTTCTGACCCACAAAGTATCTGTAGGCAAAGACACAAGACAAATCATTTTAGTGTTAAAAAGCTCTAAAGAATTGACTGGGGCAATTGGGTAAAACTGGTGAAAGGATACAATGTGTGACCCTAACCATTTGAAAATAGTAAAGGTTGTCAATTAAAATAATGAAGATTATTTTTTAGTAAGACTACAAATACTGTATTTGAGAATAAAAAATGTTTGCAATACTTCAAAGTTGTCTTGAGAGATGATACAATCAGTCTCCTCTTGTCAGAGGGAATCCTGCAACACAAAGTCTGAATGAGATGTCTGCTTGTGTGCAGCTAAGTTTTCTCCTGTATCAGTGGTGCTTACAGTTGGCTTTAAATTGTTTGTGGCAAGTTAAGATGTGAAAAAAACTTTGCTTTGGTCTTTCTTTCTTCCTCCATCAACTTTGTAATTGAATAAGGAACTTCAATACTCCTTAAAAAGCTATGTTTGATTCATAGATGTAAGCAAAAATATAGAATAAACATTCACTCAATTAAAGTTGCAGTGTAAAATACTATTTTATTTTTGAATGAACTCTGGAAGTCTAATAAGCTGATATTAATAGCATAATTAGTTAGGCTACCTGCTGAAACCACTTGTTTTCCGGACGGATTGCTGTGGTTTTGCCAGCTGTAGTTGTAAAACGATTTGTGTTCTTAAGAGTGATGGGTAGCGCTGCTGCAGGTACCATGTCGAGACTGCATGGATCCTGGAGGACTCAAAATATTTCCAAAGAGCCAAAGTGTTCTTTCCTGTAAATTAAAGCTTTCTTTTATCTAACTAACTGGCTTATCTTGATACCAGAAACCATCATATTCTGCATAGAAAAAAACAACTTCTAGCTAACGGTCCCTCCTCTCGCTTCATGTTCATTACTTTGTCTGCATTGCTGCAGAGAATCATTTGTAAGCATGCGAGAGTCAACATGAAGAATCCTTTCTCAGGCTTGTTGTTCATTGTCCCCCTCTTCCATGCTTCACCTCCCAGGGGCAACACACTCTTAACACACAGTGTTAGCAGCTGTGTCCATGAGGTGATAAAATCCACACATCTGCCGTTTCGTTTTCTGTCCCCTGACTCATTCCTCCTCTCACTTTCAATCCACCTTGCACTGATATGTCATATAATTGGCTCCAAGATGACACGCACACACGTTTCACCTCAACAGGTGTGATGTCAGCAGGAACTCTGCATGGCAGCACATGTTGCCAAGGTGACCGGCAGGCACCTAGCAACCAATGGCGCTCACATACTTTTGTGTTCATCTCTTTTTTTTCTTCTTTTTTTTTATGAACTCATCTTTTTGCCTTCATCACATATCTTGTGGCCGTTGCTTTGTTCCTGTCTGTGTTCCTTCACATATCCTTCTTTGATAATGATAGAAGCTGAATGAAAATGTCAGGCCAGAAAAACACCTGATGAAACGCTGTCTACAGGGACAATTGGGTAAAACTGCCAATTGGTGCACATGGTGCACAGTCTACACTGTGCACCATGTGCTCAATGTGCACAGTGTAGACTGCAGTGTCTGAGATAATTCAACAGCACAGAAACTCCAAAGCACACACAGAAGAGAGAGAGAGCGAGTCAATGGAAATGCTGATACTGAAGAATAATCAGTGAAAGTCCAAATCCAACTGGCTACGTTATTAAAATAGTCCAGAACACTGGGTAAAATACTGCTGTGCTTTTATGATCCATTAAGTACATCTGATTAAGTGTTTGTACAGTCTTATTAAAAAATTAATTAAAAAATAAAGCTAAAGTCCAGTTGGATCTAAAGTAGCAACTGTTTGTTTCTCTTAATTGAAACATTCTGAACTGTGACTTTGAAACCGAAGTATGTAGCTGTAAAAGCTCTTTACTTTTACAACTGTAATGGAGGCTTTCCTGTGTTTTATGACTGTGACAATAAATAAAAAAAAAGTTGATTAATTTTAAACTGCTTGTTTTGTGTTCATTTTTAGCCAGATGTTCTGTATTCATTTTTCCCCATTTGATTAAAAAAAAAAGTCCCACACGAAAGACTTTGTGGCTTATTAAGTCATTGCTCTGATAAATGTCAAATGTGCGACAGTGCATGGGATAATTTTTCTTGTTTTGCATGAGTGGCAATTAGTTGATTATCTGGTCTTAAAACATTAATCTGAGCTTGAAGAGCACATTTAGCTCCACCATGTGCATTCACTGAGCTTTTCAGCACTACAGAGAAGCCACGTGTGTCCTGTTGATGGGCGCGTGTTTGTTATGCTCCGTCTGACGCATGACAGGGCTGTTCAAATGTCATTCACATTGAGGCACCAGCCAAGTCCAGGAAACAGGACATGTGACACTCACATACACAGAGAGTTGGTGGAACTTTCACTTTAATAAATCAAGTAACCAAGGAGACCAGACCTGCTCAATATTTGATCCTCTGCCACTTGAGCTGTGTGTGTGTGTGAGATCTTGAGCTGCTATCACATCGCTTTCACTATGGAGGTTGTGACCCTGGTCCAGTTGGTTTATCAGTCCACTGAAAAGTTGCTGACAGCTACATTAACTCATATTTATTATTGCCATCTTAAGGGTGGGATAGATAGCGTGATTAAGGCACTCAATAGAGCCAGGACTAATCACATGGAAATGTCATGTGTAACATTTGTACACCTTTCCACAAGGTGGTAAAGCCTCTGGAACTAAAAAAAAACAAAAAAAAACTTGTCTACCTGTGTGCAACTGCATTAAGGCAACATTTGTTGGTGTAGAAGCTCTTATTGAAGGAAACTGATTTAAAACCGATTCAAAATCAATGAGGCACAAAATGTTGTTAAAAGCCCCAGAGCAAAATTGGTTTAATTCATGTTGAGACATATCTGGGGCTCATCATTAAAGAAAGACAAAAACTTATAACAAACAACGGAAAAAAAATAAAAACTGTAAATTTTTCTGTAAATTCTAATTAAAAAAAAAATTCTGGCAAGGAACAAATTTGAACACCCCTACAATTTTTGAATGGTTAAAAATACACACAAGTTTGTACTCAAATTTAGTATGTTCTCCTCCTTGATGAAGTGAGATTAAAGTCTTGAAAGAACTTTCTGGAGCCTTTAGAGAGAAGATTGTATCAGCTTAGTCTTGCAATTTAAAGCAGACTAAAGGAATTATAAATCAACCATTCAACAATGTGAAAAATATTCTACAAGGACAGAAACAACTGCCAACATATTCAAGGCTGAATGTCCACGCTGGTTCACTCTGAAAGCAGACCAGAAGTGGGGAATGGGTTGATTGCTGGGGAAACATTCTGTTGGAGAATCAAAACCTCTGTTTCCTCAAAGACTATTGTGCTTGAGCATGCTGCAGGGAACCTATCCCGATTACATTACATGGTGCTGCAAACAGCATTTTGACTCCGACTTTCAACATATATAATCTTCCGATGGTGTAATGAGAGGTGAGACCATTCATCCCAACAGACTCACTGGGTCGCCAAAGTCATTGAGTCGCTAAAGCCACTGGGAGCTGTTTTAAAAAATAATGCTGCACCCTGGTAGAATTCCTCACAGTCTGTCGAAACAACAGGACTCTGAGGGTGAATAATGAGGGAGAGCAGGGTAAGACGGAGCATGCAGCCAGGAGGAAGGATGGTGTATGGATTGTTCCTTTAACTTAATTATAAAGTGGTGAAGGGATAATTGATTTCAAGTTTAACCAGATTAATTTAGCTTTTAGATCAACTTTTGGAAATATTTTTGTATCATGGTATTGAGCTCAAACTGCACTATTACCCAGTCCAGCAGTTGGCAGGAGTTACAGTGAAAACAAATTAATGCCTTGATGAAGTGCAGTTTGGGCCACAGATCAGAGGGACTGCAGTTTTCCAATGTGGCGCTGAGGTTACTGTAAATCACTTACCTCATTGCTGTTGATGGGCTTTACTGCAGCTGCTACCATAAACGGTGGAGTTTTATTAATGCCATGATTAATTTTTGTGTTTGGATTGTGATATCAGCAAATGCTTTATACAGGGCAATTCCTCACCGTAAAACTAGAGCTTAATCATCAAAGGCCTCAACTTAGAACTTAGATGTTACTTTGCTACTAACTTTTTAAAGTCTAGTTTCAAACTTGTTCTATCTGTATTTTGTCTCATTTCGTAACCTTTCCCTGCTAATCTGATTTGTTTTATTAAATCTTTGTTTCATCTTCCTGAAATCAGTAATCTTAATCTTACCTTCCGTCTTTTTCCAACCTCACTGACCTCTCCTTCACTTTTTCTTGTTTGCTCTTGCCACTCAGCTCTCTTCACTTCCCTCTTGGATGACAATCCATCAGCTTTTCTTATCCCTCCTCTTAGGCTGTGTGCAAGCTGAAGCATAAGGGTTGTTCTGTGCCTGCTGCTCCATCCATTTGAGTCCCAGGTTTTGAGTTATTACTCTCTGATCTTCAGTGAGACCAGAGCCTGTACACAACTCACTTTCCCCCCATACCTTACTTATTTGTTTCCAGACTGGGCTGAAAGGTGCAAACTTTTTACCCTTTTCATTTTTTTTTTCTGATGTGATGCCAGAGGGAGACGTAGTCTGAGGTTTCTATTTTAAGTCTTTATACATTAGATTTACAAGTAATGGGTTTGCTATAGGGGCTGCAGTGGCGCAGTGGGTAGCGCTGTTGCCTTGCAGCAAGAAGGTCCTGGGTTCGATTCCCAGCCCGGTGTCTTTCTGCACGGAGTGCAGTCTGAGTGCATGTTCTCCCTGTTCGTGCGTGGGTTCCTCCCACAGTCCAAAACCATGACTGTCAGGTTGATTGGGCTTTCCAGATTCTCCTTAGGTGTGAGTGTGTGTGTGTATGGTTGTTTGTCCTGTTTGTCTTTGTGTTGCCCTGCGACAGACTGGCGACCTGTCCAGGGTGAACCCCGCCTCTTGCTCGGAACGCAGCTGGAGATAGGCACCAGCACCTCCTGACCCCCTTAGGGAGAAGGGTGACTGGAAAATGGATGGATGGGTTTGCTATATTTTGCATCAATAATAACTGTGTATTAATGATCTGATATTGTGATGAACTGAAGCACAGCCAGTCACTAGAGGGTGATCAAAACAGCTTTCACATTTATTTGCTCAGGTATTCACAAAAATAACATGGTTTGCATGATTTTCCTAATACTTCACTGTTTGTACAGGTGCTCCAGTTATTTGCAAAATCATTCTTATACCTGGAACTTGCATTAAACCAAAAATATCATTTTTTTTGTTCTTTTGTTTTATGAAGGACCAACACATGTGGCAAGTCTAAAACATTTCTTCTCACATTCTTTCTATTTAACTGCACTTGAGCAATTTTCCACCAAAGCACTTACTGGTGTATTTGCTATGAAGCACAATTCCAAGAATATTGACTTAGAGGAGCTGAATACCAAAGCATGCCACATTTATAGGTTTTTTTTAAGTAAAAAGGGAATGCATGTCCCTTTCTTTCAACCTCACTATTATGCATCGCAAGACCACCAATGACAACATTATCTCTGTTCTCCGTGCATTGCCCCATCACTCTTTTCTGTTACCTTGTTCATTTGTTAAACTGCTGCATGTGAACAGGCCCTACATCCATCACAAAGCAATGACATTATGTACTTAACTTTTTTCCAGCGGTGATAAAATGAAAAATGGAATTTTGGGAGAGGGAAAAAATGCGCATACCCAAACTGTGCATTGTGTAACAATTTCATATGGTTTGTTTGTTCTCCAGGGTCAGGGTACCCGTATGTTTTGGAGGCCCCAGCCCAGGATTTTATCTCTGGTAAACAAACAACAAAATGTATAACCCCCAGTCTGCCTTCATCAACTAAAAATCAAACCCTCAATTTCACCTCTCCATCACTACAGCTGCCATACTACTTCATCAATAATATGTACTAAATGGTCATCAAGTGTTTCTGCACTGCTGTAGTGTTTCCAGTTCTTTGTGATGTCTTAATCCCCCCACCATTAATAACAGAAAAATCTCTGCAGACTCAAACTCCAGTGATTGTCTCCTTGCAATAAAGTTTCAAAACACCTCTGTGAAACACACAACATTATACACTTACAACTTCAGGCTTCTTATTAATCAACAACCAACAAGAAAATACCTCACTGTGTATAACATTGATATTTTGCTGTGACAGTAAAGACTAACTCCACCAGCCTGGTTTTAATATTGCTTGCCTCCAGTCATAATTTGTAGTCAGCAACAATGTCATGATATAGTAATGTGTGTGCGTGCATGTGATTGAGGACATGAATACTGCTGGTTAGGCTGTGCCGCAAGATAGGAGTCGAAAGCTTGTCACTGCAGCCTTTGTGAAATTGGTCATTTTCCATTTATATATATATATATATATATATATATATATATATATATATATGTAGTGTTTCATTACAGCCACAAACCTCAATCTATTTTATTGGAATTTATATGGCAGATTAACACAAAGTAGTGCATTATTATGAAGAGGAAGATGTTTAAAACCTCAGATGGGCCTTTGTTTTCAGCCTAACTGAGTCAGTACCTTGCCAAATCAGCTTTCTTGAGAAAACCAGCGGAAGGGTTTCTGGAATATGTTGCTTTTGGGCTGTTGACTTGCTGGTGGGCGAACATCTGGGGTTTGTGGTTTGAGCAATGCTCTTTATGTCCAGCATATGTTTGTCTTTCCTTTTCCCCTCCTTTTATTAGTTGTGTTTAGGTAATCATATATATGGTTCAGTTTGTAAATTCAAATGTGGTTTTACTTTATTCTTTTATGTATGAGCAAAGAGAACATGGCTAACACATAGGCTATGCATTTTCCTGTCACTTTTGAAAGATGGTGCAGATACTGGGTGTGTCATAGTTTTGGTCTGAGGCTTGGTACAGTAGGTTGTAAAAGTGTAAATCAGCACACTTCAATGTCTGCAGAGGGCTGCCGAACAAAAGTGCTGAGTCTGCAATAGAGTGTGTGTTTGTGATGAGAAGGCGGGGCCAGAAAAGGGCAAACTATAGTGAAATAGAACGCTGGAGAAATGAATGGATGCAAAGGCGTAATGAAAGCATGATTTAAAAAAAAAGAGAAAGTTGATTTTAGAAGTCTGGAGAGGAGATTGATGAAATGAATGGCGATGAAAACAGAGGGGCAGAAGAGAGAGAATGGAAAAAAAGAATAGGGGAGAGTCTGCAATCCATCCTGTGAGTTTTTGTTCACTAGGCTGGAGTGCAGAAAATGAAACGATTTCTTAATTTTGATCTTGCTGAACATGTCATACTCATAAAAGGGAGATTAGCAATTGTTTAATTATTCAAGCTGCACATAAACAAATATGCCCAGATTTGCATAGTTAAAAAACCTCAATTTCTTGATGGAGTTTCCTTCTGACATCAGGAAGGAAAGATGTCAGTTTTACGCGTTTTAATACAATTTCAAAAGAATTGAGTCATTTAGTCCCTGGTGTAAAACAGCACCCATAAATGGAGAACATGTAGGAGCATCACCTATCTGTACTCTATCAAGATTAGCTGCGAATCCATCTGTTGCACGCTTAAATAAACTACAAAACTCAAGAGCTCCAACTCAGACTCGACAACCCTTCATGAACTTAATGAATGTGAAAGGTTATGGGAATTCAATTAAGACTGGTCATATATGGCTTGTTGGTGATATTTCTGGGAGACAAGTTGTCAGATTTTCTAAATAGATTTTAATGTATTGGTTCAAGATGCATTTCTTCACACTAAGAACACAGACTGTGGAGCTTATATTGATGCCACTGGACCAAGGCTGAGCCAACATGAACAATAAACTCTTCTGTAAACCAGTTTTCTCTTCTATAAGGTTGTATCTTGTACAACAAGAGAATGCTCTGTGCCATATTACTAGGACATTGGGATTTATTATTATTCTGCTATCTTCTGTAAATTTAATCTGCCATCAAAACCATACCTTTTTATCCTTTTACCCAGATGTTTAACTTTATCAGGGTTTTGTTTTTCAATTAACTTCCTGTCCTTATACTGTTTGTCCCTTGGTTTGGGTTTGCTTGTCTCTTTTCCTGTTTAAAAAATTTAGTCCAGTTTGTCAACACCTTGGGTGTTCTAAAAATGTTAATTTTTCACCATGGGATAGCATGTCAATCTTTTCCTGCAGAATAATTCTTACTTCTACTCTTTCAAGTGCAGAATTCTTGCCTCTGCATCCACTGCAGGTAAGCTGTGTACGTTCCCGCTGTATTTATATGATAAAAGGCACTTAGGGGTGTCTATTTCTCCTTTCACACTCACAATCAAAAAGCTTTTTACGGAATTTTGTAGTGCCCACTACAGGACTCTCCCCTCCCAAGAGAACAGTCACTACGGAATTTTTTTAGCAGTATTTTATCAAAAAACTACTCCTACAGGACTTCATCACCCTTTTTCTACCTTTCAGCATCAAGGATCACAGGGTTTTTCTCTACGTGAAATAACCCTCAGTCATTCTTTTCAAACAAACTCGCTCACTCCCTTTTGGAGTACCGTCAACTGTCAAATCCCAGCTGGTGGGTTGATACCCAGTCCTGGGAAAGGTCTTTCAAGAATCCTCTTTGGTATCCACCGTGCATGGTTTCCCTGGGGTCTACCTCACCTGCTGGAATCCTCAGGTTTGTTGGTCTCTGGCTCAAAGGACCAAATTGATATCAGATTCAAACAACCTAAGACATTTAAACACCACACAAAAAGAAGAAAGACAAGAGAGTTTAGATTTACTTGCAAGGAGAAACGGCACAGAGACTCACTTCTGCTACAATCTCCCACCGCCCTGAAGCAAGTTCTGCCATACCCTTCCTTTTTATTTCCTAAGAGGCGGTCCCTAGTTACATAGCTTATTTTGTTATCTGTAGTCAGTTACTTAGCATTGTTGTTTCTTCTGTTCTTTCTTCTGTTATCTTGAATGCAAGCACGATGCACCTATGGGCTGATGGTTGAGTTCAGTTCCTGTTTAGTTCCTTCTGCTGTAAGACAGAAACTTGAAACTCACAGAACAATGGGAGAACTTCACACAGTGAACATGAGAACACAGCAAACATAAGATAATATATACTAAATATTTCTAACAAAATCTGTGCGATAGCGGAAGCATTTCTCACAGCTTTTGACTCAGTTTACAGCTCCAGATGTTAATTGGAGAATGTGTGCATGTGCTTTTCTTTCTGATCCCTGCAGTATTTTCTCCTCACTTTGTTCTCAGTGGTCCTTTAAAAATATCAAATATGCAGGGCCGGCCCAAGGCAAAGCAAACTAAGCACCCGCTTAGGGGCCCCCTCAGTGGAGCTGATTATTATTATTTTTTTTTTTTCTAGTAATAATTTCTGTCATTACAATATCAAAAACACACAATTTTACTATGAACTGATTTGTTTTTACAATAATGTATATTTGGTCATGTATGTAGGAATTATTATTTTATTGATAAAAAGAAAAACAAAAAAATTGCTCTTGGGGCCCCTGGTGGCATGAGTAGGTCCCGCACACTTTGTGGTAACATGAGCTGCCGCGCAAAGTGCAATGTGTATCCAAATGTCTAAAGCTCCCGTCAGAAGTCATGTAAGCAAAACTATGCAAAAAGCTAACATGTTCTGTTGTCTTCTTGCAGTTTGCACAGTACGCTGCCAAAAATTCCTGATCTCACGAGTTGGAGAGGACTGGATCTTCCTGATCCTGCTTGGACTGGTCATGGCCCTCGTCAGCTGGGTGGTAGACTTCTGCATTGCTATCTGCCTACAAGGTGAGGGAGCAGAGGAGGCTTTCATCAGCAAAATGCTCCACTTGTCATATTTAAAGTTCTTGTTAAACTCCGATGTCTGTGATCAATATGTTGAGGCTTGACAACCAATTTGACAGACTTAGATTTTACTTTTTGTCTAACAGAGAGCAATTTCAGGCCTGCCAACACAAGTCATCTTCACTTTGGAATATGTTGCAAGCCTCTGACTATTGCTGAGTAAGTAACAGGAATAGGCTTAAGGTGGATGGAAATGAGTGTTTGATCCAGACACTGAATAAGGCAATCGCTCACCTGGATCAAAACTCATATCCATCATGGTTATGTGATGTGAAATAAAAAGATGAGTTCATAGAATATTGTAGTCACCGTGGAGCCTTTTCAAAACCCAGTGGAAGTTGATGACGAGGATACGAGTGTACTGATGAATGTTATTGCACATATCTTGTTGGGATACAGCATCGTAGGATAAGTTCAACAAAGATAAACCAGCATAAATTAGGAGAAGTCAAAGGTGAGTGAGCAGAAATATTCGATTAGTCATAAACATCAGGATGGATACTGGGAGATGAACACTAGAAAATGGAGGTAAGATTGTGGACCTGATTTAAAATCTAACAGGATATTGTCTAATTAGAATGAACTTCTAAATAAAATGAAGGTAAAATAAACTGACAGAGAGCTGTTTGTTCCAGTTGGTGCTGAACTGGATTCAACCTGCTTGTTTTTAAATCATCCATGAGGCCTGTTTCTCCAACACAGTCTAACCTTGCATAGATGCACAACCTCCCCCCTGTGTCTGTGCTGCTGCTCTAATTTTGTTGTTTCTTAAACACCCCTTGGCTCTACCTATGTGTTTCCACAGCACAGAAGTGGATGTATGGTGGTCTGGACAGTAACGTGTTCCTGCAGTACCTGGCCTGGGTCACCTACCCTGTGGTTCTTATCACCTTCTCTGCCGGCTTCACTCAGATCCTCGCTCCCCAGGCTGTTGGTATGACACACACACACAGACGGACACACAAACAGGACAGCAGTTCAGGCCTTTCAAAACAAAAACACAAACATACAATGCATTTATTTACCACTATGTGAAGGTGTAGGTTTTCTTCTCTTTAAATTTATATTTGACCCAAACTTCACAACCAGTCAATCAGTCTTAAGATTTTGATACATTTCCAGTCATGATGAATATCCCATTGTTTTAGGACATGTAATAAATAATGACCCAACAACTCTACTTTTTTTAAACCGATAACTTTGTGTAGAAGCTGGAATGTATTGTTTGTTTTCTCTCATTTACAGAAAGAGTAAACGAGAGAAACACCTCCACTAACATTTGGATAGATGTCCCTTAGGAAGTTGGATCATAGAGCATTATGTTGCCATCATTCAGTTTCTGCCTAGATATTTGACATGCTTATTAGAAATGGCAGATCCCATGATGAATCTTCAACCTTTTAGGCTAGAATTAATGACCGTATTAGATTATGCTTCTTTTGAAACATCCATAATTTTGGAAGTGGGCCTCGGTCATTGTTTCCTCAGCTCTGAACAGTGCAGCAGTGACACTGGCAATGATGCTTTCCCACAGCATAATGCTGCCCCCTCCTTGTTGTTAGGAGTATTTTTTATAGTTGCAGATGCTTTCTTTGCAGCAAATGATCAAGCATGCACTGAATAAATGCTATGTTTAATTCAAACGGAATTTAATTATTTATTTATTAGCATATTTTAATGTTTTTCTGATATTGAATGAAAGGGCTTCAGTGGTTAAATGAAACAATTGCAGAATGTGCCAATTATTTTTAGATGATTAATTGTTGAAATAATCAATTACTAAAATGATTGTTAGCTGCTGCCTAAGGACAGTTTTTTTAAATAAATAAAGCAAGTCTTTTTAAAATAAATAATTTTTTGTTGTATATTAGTACACTGTAAAAAGCTTGTTAAAATGCATCATTAAGGTTTTCTTTAACATTAATATTCACAATAACTGAATGAGAAACCTCTGCCCAGAAAGTAAAACCATTTATCAGAAAACCTCTCATTCGTTCCCTAGTTAGCCCTCTCTGTTTGTCTACAAGTTTGGGAAAGAACAGTGAATCCCCCACTAGTGTCTTGAATACATCAGTACTTCTTGCCATTCAGTTTTGGTTTATTTGAATGCAGCACAGCACAGTATGTAAGTATACTCTGGCAGGTAAGGAGGACACATGACTGTCAATAACAGAAGCTAAAGATGGATTTACTCCTACAAATTTGAAAGCTTATCTAGCAGAACTTTGATACGTTTTTTTCCTCCATTCCTCTGTAGAGGAATACAGGGATGGGAGAGTGGAGCCAGAGGTATAAACATGTTGTCTAAAGATTCCTTAATCAAAGCTGGTGAACTAGAGACCCATTCTTTTCTCAAGCTCAGTCGCATTGAATGAATCGTGTCTGAACAGTTTCAGGTCTCGTCTCAGACTTCGGTGTGGAATCTGACTCTGATTGCATTCATTTGAATGGTTCAGGTTTGTGTTTGTAGTGTGACAACCACAAACTAATGGTGGGTCCCAGTCACCCCAACAACCCACTCCCAGCGACCCTGGGCATGTTGGTTGGATAAATAAAGAAAACGTGTTAGATATGTGTTAATATTCTACAATTATGTCATAAATATGTAAAGTCATGAATCAGCTCTGACTGAAATATCAGCTGCTTATCACTCGCCTTCTGTCCTGCAGGTTCAGGCATTCCCGAGATGAAGACCATCCTGCGAGGGGTGGTGTTGAAGGAGTACCTCACTTTCAAAACTTTTGTGGCCAAAGTCATCGGGCTCACCTGCGCCCTTGGCAGTGGCATGCCTCTGGGCAAGGAGGTAACGCACACACGCACGCAAATGCAGCAGCACCAATATTCATCCCCCACCCTGCCATAATGCCTGCATCAGTTTGTGATCTGAACACAACCAGGCAATTGAGCGATGTAGGGGCAGCACACAGTGACCCACACTCCACAAGCTGGCAACTGACTCACTTGTTAGAGTGCACGACTTGTAGGTTTAAATGCTGCTCTTACACATATTGAGGAATGTGCAGCTGCATAGTTATTCAGAATTATTCATATGGGCAGTTATGGATTTGCAATTGCATTAAATTGCCTCAAATGTTCTGACTAAATGTTTATTTTAATACAATCACTGATCCTTAATGGCAAAAGAGAAAATCCAGTATGACTAAGAGATTTGGAGTTTGAATTTTGAATTGAAAGAATTTTCCTTGGAACTTTTAAGCTAAGATTTTTCAAGAAAACTTGAACAATTTTCAAATTTCTTTGATTATATTAGTCAGAGTTTATGTGTAGTGCAGTAAGTGAAATCTGGAGGAAAGAACCAGGAGGAAATAAACCCTCTCAGTTTCCATGGAGTGTCTTATAATCTGATGAAATTATTTATTTTCTTGGAAGATGTGTTCATATTAACTGAGTAAATTTTAATGTAGTCTATTGTTTTTCAGAAAGTATTGTAAGCAAAGAATTTTAGGAATACCCATCTCCACTTTTAAAAAATGCCTCATCGGAATTCTTTATTCCCAAATGTAAAGACAAATATTCAAGCTTTCTATCTTCATCAGGACTGTGCATTGACTTCTATTAATTTCTATGAATCAATTTACACCTTAGTCCTAAACCTAGTCTGTAACCCAGCAACAGTACTTCTTCTTATGAGGCCCCATAATAAGTAATAAATCCTCAAAATGTAGTATTTGTTGGAAAAATGGGCTTTGCAATGTGAGAAATGCTAAAACAGACATGTACACAGAAACCCCTGAGTGTCTTTTGCTTACTCACCTCTGCAGCAGCATCTGTAGTTTTTATTCAGCATGGACCTCTTCCTCTTCTTTATCTGTGCACTCCTTCTAATTCTCTCACATTTAATCCCATCATTTATGCTTTGAATTTTTTTTCATATAGCCCCTGCATGTTGTCACATGTGACTTAGAGTAAATGGGGAGGGGGAGTAAAGTGGTGCTTAACCTGAAGTTATTGCAACTGTCTCATGACTTCAATGTTTCCTCCTGTCAGGGTCCCTTTGTGCACATTGCCAGTTTGTGTGCTGCTCTGCTCAGCAAGTTTATGTCTCTCTTTGGAGGAATTTATGAGGTGAGTTTCACAGATTTTGGTATGACTCATAAGGGTTCACTATTCCTCATTTCTGCTGAGTTAATTTCAGTCTGTTTCACAGGTGGCACTAGCAATATTAGGATGTTTACTTTGCTGTTACTCTAGCTCCTTGCAATGTTATCCATACCACTCGATCCTGTTTCACATTTTATTTCTTTGTATTTTTTTAAGGTTTACAAATAAAATTCACTAATTAGTGCATATTTGTAAAATAGAATGATAAAATATACACAGGTTTTTAAAAATATTTACAAATGAAATGCTTAAATATTCAGAGTGGATTAATTTTCAGCTCTCCTTAGTTTGAAAGCCAACAACCCAATTTGTCAGGTGTTTGACAAATTCTGAGAAGTTCTGGGAAACCATCCAGTAACTTAGAAAGGACCAGCTCTGAGATATTGTTGGGAGTTGGACAGGACTCCAGATATGGAGACTACTTCATACAGTCTCCATATCTGAGGACTTGGTCATTACCATGGAGACGTCATCCATAAAGTTAAACACTCCCCAAAAATTAGGAACCACATTCGGACTATAGTTTCAAGAAAAAAAAAACTATGGAAAAAGGTTTTCTATTCAGGTGGGACCAAAATTAAATGCTTTAGTCTTCATGCAAAATTTTGGTCTTGATCACAAAATATGTCAGTAAAATACATTGACCTTGATGGTTATTACGTAAAAAAGGAAGAAGTTCAAGGGGAGTGACTAGCTCTACAAGACACTGTGGGTTTTATGTGGTTACATAATACACAAAATTATAAAGGTTATTCACTGAGACTCAAAATGCTGATTTTCTTCCCTTCTCTGTCATTCTCCAATAACTTTTACACAGAGTTAACATCCATCAGTAACTTATTTTATAAATGCTTTTTTGCCCTTTATTTGTCAACAAGCTGCACAGTTTCCAACAACTTTGTGTTTCAATTTTATCCATTGGGAGAGCAGTGTGGGATCTTGCAGGAAGCACAGTTTCTCTCTGACTCGTATCTTTCCTTGTAATGAGATGTGAGCAGCGCTCTTTGGGGAATAAACTGTGGGAGAAACTGGAAAGCAGCACTGCTGCTTGTCACACTCAAATGTTAAGATAAAAAATAGAGACATTTACGCAGAATCGATACAAAATGTAGCTTTTAGATGATGACTTTATTTCCGAACAAGGAAAATGTTAACACATAACCTATGTGGAAAAGTAACTGCCTTCCTATGATAAATCATAAATGAACTATGAAGAAATGCATTTTAGAAAGTGGAGTTGAATTTCACAAACCAGGCTTGATTTTTGCCAGACCTGTGGAATCAAGATTCACTTGAGCAGAACCTACTACAAATGAAGTAGGTTAAAAAGATCCCAAGAAGCTACACACCGTATCCAAATGGTGTGTTTATTTCATCTAAATAAATGCAAGAATTAATAAATTGAGTATCTCTTATTTGACATACATCTTACACCACTTGTCACATTTCTGCCTTCATTTAAAATCGTTCATTCTACCATTTTTCCTCTTTTTATTTGCCATCTTCACATTCATTATTTTTTATTACCATTACATTGTTTCCATCTAATGTTCTTAGTGGCTCCTTATCCCCTGAGAGTCATGTGTTGCACTTTATAGCATTTTAATAGAAAGAGTGATGCATGAGTGAAGTGCCACTGCAGCTATATCCAGCCCTCTCCACAATTTTAAGTACAGTATGCTAATGTAACTTGTGGGCTGTGAAAAAGCAGCTTTGCTTTCCAGAGTGTTGTACTTCACTGCAAAAAAAGGGGATGAGAGGCTTATATGCATGTGGAGAATATCATCATTTGTAGAGGGCTAGTTGGACCTAATTGCATAACATGTTTTTATTCAGGTCTGTGAATGCGAGGTGATGGACTGTAAATGCTAAAACATTCAAATGGCTGCGCTGATTCACACAGTTTGATCGTTTGTTCTCTGCCTGTTTAATGCTGTCTCTTGGTCTCCTGCTACACGAAGGAGCCGGTTCTAGTAGGGATTAAGGTAAATCAGCTACACATTTCCCAGCATGCTTCCCTTCCTTTGTCCTATCAAAATGACTACCACTGTGAGGAAGTTGGTCAGTCTTAAAAACAGTATCCATCGATAAGAGTTTTTACAAGTTTTATCCAATATCGCTGGGACCAAAAGTCACTTGTTGGACACATATGAAAATTGTGTCTTTTTTGGCACAGAACAGATCGTACACTTGTCCAGTATTCAGTAAAATAAAAAGAAGGAATTTTTATTTTATCAGCATCCACTTTAGTTGAGTTTCTCTAAAATATTTGATTAAACCTGTCTTTCACATTACAATGCTGCTTGAACGACTTCAGTCTCCTGGGAACCAAGGAAGAAACTGAATTTCTCAGAATTCACCTTGATCTAATTTCTCCTGCAAAAAGACGAAACAGTCTTTTGTCTTTTGTTCTTCAAAAACCTGGTTTATTATGTTTTACACTGAAACTCCGTACCCAAAGAAAGGAGTCGAGTCATTCTTAGTAAGAAAAGTACTGAACTACATGTGTTTGATATTCTTTGAACTGTTTTGTCTTGTCGGTCCTGTTCGGGTTTTGCCAGTCTTTTCAAGATTTTTTTTTTTTTTTTAATTGATGCAATTTAATGCTCCCTTTTTCTGGTACTTTATGTCGACATGTAATTGGTTTGTAGTTGACTGTAATGGAAAAAAAAATGCTTAAATGCTTCTAAATAATAACTTTGCTTGAAGTCGATTGTCTAAATTTACACCTCATCTCCCATATCACTATTAAGTTTTTTGGGTTTTTTTAAAATAAATTTATTATTCTGTACCTGTGTTTCAGAATGAGTCGAGGAACACTGAGATGCTGGCGGCAGCTTGTGCGGTGGGAGTGGGCTGCTGCTTTGCTGCCCCCATAGGAGGTGAGTTTGTAGGACAAATTAATTGTTTTGATTACTGTAAGTCTGATTGAATTAGTCTAATTAATTCTAATTTTAAAAACAACTGTTGGCAATGGTACATAAAAATAAAGGTTAAGTGTGATACCATAACCTGAAAAGATCTAAGCACAACTAATAAGAAAAGGGGAAGACAATGACAAGTATTGGCCATCACTCCAATTACATTGAAGAAATTAAAATAGCCTTGATGAAATTTCCATAGCAGATCAGTTTTTCAAAGCTGTTACAATATCTACTGAATTTCAAAGTTTTATTTTGTTTGTTCTTACTATTGAACCAACTTTTGTATCCAAGTTAAAAACACTGTGACATATTTGATCCAAATCTTTGATCAAAATTCTTGAGAACACATTGACCTACTTTGTCCAACATACAAGATCTGGGGGGACTTTCTCAAAGAAGCAGTTTTCACATCACACACACACCATACTGCGTTGTTTAACCATCACACATTTAAACAACTTTCCTTTATTCCCATAATGTTCTAAGATATGTCTGTAGGAAAAATATGTCACAATTTACTGTTCTGCCTTGTGTTGCAGGTGTGTTGTTCAGTATTGAAGTAACATCCACATTCTTTGCTGTGAGGAACTACTGGAGAGGGTTCTTTGCAGCTACCTTCAGTGCCTTCATCTTCAGAGTGCTGGCTGTCTGGAACAGAGATGAAGGTAACATCAATGTGCTCAGTTTATATCAGGCTGTTAACCAACCACCTAAACAGCTCAGCAATTTAATACTGTACTTATTGTACCACACGTCTTCACTAATCAGAGCAAAACACCATTTACTAAAACTTAAAAAATGTAAAAAGGTTAAAATAATGTTTGTCTAACTATTAAAAGTTAGTGTGCATGTAAAAGATTGGAAGAAGTTTAACCTAAATATGATGTTACTGAAGTTTATTATAGCACAATTTAAAATATTTTATATTAAGTATATTTACCTATTTATTAAATTGGAAACATATTTTCTGGTCCTTTTGAGGTCCAGCTACAACAAATTACAACAAACATCATTTTTCAACATGAAATATGATGAAACATTTTCAAGCGCACGGAAATATTTTAAGCCGCTATATTTTATTCTTTTATTGTATATAAATACATCTGACTATATTTAAACGGGTTATATGCAGTCTTACATGACGCTGCATTTGAATTTAATTTTCTTTTTTTGCACCACTGGTTAGTAACTTTTTAAACATTCAGACTTTTAAAAGAACTTTTTTTTCTCACATTGCTCCAGAGTTTTAAATCAATAACTATGGGAGTTTCACTCCAGCATCATAAATACTGGCAGCTACAATCGTAAGCTGTTGAAAACCATTTGGAATAATATTCTCAGCTTGTTTAATTATCCTGTAATGACTAATAAGTAACTTATCAAACAGCAGAAAGAGCCTGAAATGTTTGACTCAATATTTACATCTGAATCCTCCCTTTGTATTAATGGCAAACATCATTAGCTTTCTGAGAAGTTAACATTTCCTGTTGGTTTTAAGAACATTTGAATTCTGCAGAATATGAGAAACTCTGGTGGCAGATTGAAATATATTACCACTGTCCAGGAAAAAGAATTAGTTTTTAGAGCTGCACTGCCAACTCACCAAGCTGCTGGTCCCCGGTGATCTGTTAGCTTCTAACATTTATTTCCCACACCTAATTTTCTCTAGCCATCTGTCTACTGTGCTGGCAGGAGTTCTGGTCTGCAGGGCAAGCTTGCTTTTTGTAATTAGAAACAAAGCATGAACTGTAGTTGTACTTCTACAGAAAACTGAAACACCTCCAATTAAAATCTTCAATTTGGACCTCATATTACCAGGTTTGTGTGTTTTGTTGTGGCTTGTTCTATATTATAACTTTCTATAAATATTTTTCTGCTTATTCAGAGACCATTACGGCACTTTTCAAAACCCGTTTCCGTTTGGATTTTCCCTTTGACCTTCAGGAGCTTCCTGCCTTCGCTGTCATTGGGTGAGTTTTCCTACAAGTGTAGGTTTTAGCAGTTTTACAATTTTTTAATAACTATTTTTTTTAAATAATTATATAAAACTTCCACACAAGAAATATTTGTTCTAGAAAACACATATTTTTAAAAAAATAATTTTCACATAATGTTCAACTAATATCAACAACCCATAGAGGAAACTCTATCTATTCTCTTTCTGCAAAGGTTTGAGGATTTTCTTTATGTTAAAACTTAGAAATCAAAAATATCTACTTGATATTTCTCAGGAATAGATAACCTTTGCAACTCTAAATATGTTGGGGGGGTTTTAGCTGGTCTGTCGGCAAAATGGCTCCTTTGATTGTAAAGGTTGTAGTCTTCTGCTCTATGTTGTCTGCAACTTGCAATCAGTGATTACTGATAGACTCAAGGACAAAGCAGACCGACAGCACCACACTGTAGCTGTAGCTGCTCTTTTTCTGCACTTGGATAGTAGTTAAAAATAAAAATATTTTTTTGGTTGCTCATAATTGCTAAGCAGACATTAGAAAAATGGTGGAATTACCACTCAGGTTCTTGGAGTTGTTTCCTGTGAACCATAACATTGTTTGACTGGCGTGTGGTGACGCAGAAGTGTGCAAAAGTTGCAGAATACCATTCCTTGAAGAACAGAAAAATGTTGTTCAACACAAATTGTTAAAAAGATCCATTTTTAAACCATAAAGGTGCAAAAGGTAGCAAATCAACAAAAACGCAGGTTTCCTTAAGTCGTGACATTTGATCCCATTTATTATGGCAGAATATTGACTTGCTGTAGCATTTGGAGGGTGTTTCCTCAGGGTGGCCTGCATAAGTTTCCTGACATGGATAATTCAACCCTTTTCAGCAGTTGCTTGTTCTCTGTGGGATGTCCAATTTTATTCTGTCATAGCTTCAGGGCTTTTCCTGGCTGTGAATGATATAGAAAGCCCTAAAAAAAAGAAAAGTTGGTGCAGAGACATGAGGGATGCTCTAATTTCTTCCTTTTCCTTACATCCCTCACTGTTTTTCAGAGTGAAAAATATTCATTCCAGACTGGACATCAACATGGCCCCTTAGTCTCAGTTTCACTTTCTTGCTCCCTGTGCCAACGTGAGTGTGGAACAGAGTGCTTGTCCATCCATCTCCCCTCATTTGGATCCATGTAGCAGGGAAAGTCGGTCATTGTTTCAGTCAATTAGGTCAGGATAGGTTTGTGCTGTGCTGCATGCTACCAAGGGCACGTCTTTGAACGGTTGCTTCCTATTCCACTTGCTGTTTGTTACACCTTCAGACATCAGAAGTAGCTCACTTGGTGAGACTCGACCTCATTACTGCACAGAACAACATACATATGGAGATGGATGCACCCAGTGATCAGCTTTAATGTAGCTCTTATTCGAATTTAATAGAGGAGAGTATTTTCCCAACAGACTGTTTGTTTTTTGAGAAGCTTTGAGGTTTCCAAGAGAGAATGAACTGAATGTAGTCATGAGTAGTTTATGTGTACATTGACCCTATTTCGAAAAATTAAAGTCTGAGAACTTCTTTGAAGGTTCAGATGAACATAGCATCTTATGAGCTCTTCCTCAGCTTCTTCTCTTCCTCTGATCCAGTAAGATATTTGTTGCATATTCTCCTCTGAACCTTCTTTGTAGGAATCTCTGTGGAATTTTGTTCAAATAAAAATAAGTCATAAAAAGATTAGGAAAAGCTTTACCCAACTCCACCATTACCTAACACCCCCTCAATCAGCACCTCATGAGGCCTAAGACTAATTTTGCTCAAAACTGGAATTAGACCAACAAAAATGGTTTATTTTTGAGGGAAAAAGGAGACCAAAAGCATACCTGCTATAATCAGGGTGTTAAAGACTACCTCAATATAATTATTTGTTCAAACATATTTGATGGAGTTAATAATTCAGCAACCATTGCATCCACACACTCACTTATTTCCTGTTTCTTTCTTTTCTTCTGGATTCCATAAAGAGGTCTCCCACAGCGCTACTTCCCACAGTACTTACATAAACCTCTCCTTCGGCTTTTCTCCAGCTCCCCCACACTTCCTCAGCTGACAGCGCGCTCCGTCTGTCTCACTCTTAGCTTTAGTCTCTTATTTTTAATGCCAGCAGTTTTCTGCATCCATTTTGTATTTGTTCTATTATTCTTCTCTCGTTGTTTTCTGTATTTACATCAATGCTGCTCCTCCCTGACCCGTAATCATTTCACTGAATCACATTTGCACTTACTCCTGACACCCGCCTCCAGTGCATTAGAGCCTCATTACATTCCTATTGTTTTTATTGTGGCCAAATGCACTGAGAGCAACGTATGGAGGTGGTGCAGAAGACTGGATGCGCTGCTTTGTTTACTCTTGAACTAATTTATTCCATTTAGTTTCACTTTGATCATGCAGAGTGCTTCATCACACTGTACAGGGAAAGAAAGGACCAACTTCCCTATTTCTCTGTCTGCAGTATTGCCAGTGGATTCGGTGGTGCTTTGTTCGTCTACCTGAACCGACTGATTGTCCAGTTCATCAGGAAACAAAAGACCATCAACAAATTCCTCATGAAGAAGTGAGTACATGTGAAGTATGTCATTGATGTCTCAGGAGAAACATGCACCCTTCTCCCTGCTTCAATTTTTCTGCATTGTTTCATCTGAGTCACACATAAAGATGTGTTTGTGTTTCAATCAACATTGCTGCTAACTGAATTTACAGCACGTTTACTCTTCAATACGTGAAGTGCAAATATGGGAAAAAATTATTTCTATATAGACGTTTTTTCTTTTCACCTCTTACTCTTTCAGGCGGCTGCTGTATCCAACACTGGTCACTTTACTGATTTCAACACTGACATTTCCACCCGGATTTGGGCAGTTTATGGCTGGAAAGGTATGGTTCCGACATCTTTCAAAAGTTAAGATCATGTAAGAAAAATAGGCCAAATAGGACTTTAATGGTTACATTTTCTGCTTTCTCCACTATGACTGAATGGTTGGAACATCTGATACTTTGTCTGTTAAGCTAAATGAAGAATCACATTTGTAAAAAGTTATTTAAAAGAGAACTGCATTTTCTGGAGGCATCCCAACAGATCCTTCAGACTGCTACTAGAGTTTTGTGGTTCTTTGGTTGGTCTGTACCGATAAGGAGCCATATGCTAAAGGCTATAAGAGTATTCTCTGTTGATAGTGAGAGGTTAATAGATATGGTTGTAGCAGACAGGTTCTAATTGTCCAATAACCAAAAACTTTTTTCTTTCTTTCTTTTTAAGCCTCTGGTCATAATAGCTTAAAGGGGTATAAATGTACCTGTGAGTGCTACTGACACATCAGTGTACACTGGAAACATGGACCAGCATATTGTGCTTTTGCTCCAGGGATGACTCATGAGCATGTGTTGTGCCTTCTCTGATTTTATCCCCTTCATCTGGTTAATAATCGGAATTAGAAAAAGAATAGACTGTCCATCCTTCGTACAGTCAATACACACATACACACACGCCCCCACCAACTACACACACACATGCACACACACACAGATTGACTCCCTCTCTTTGCCTTGGCTCCAAATAAGAACGTGTTGAAGACTTCAGAAGCACTGCCCACGCTGGCTTACTCCTCTTAAAGCTCCTCTCTTTGGAGTACCCACTCAGAAATGTGTATCTGTAATCGTTTTGTCTTCCCGGCACACTCTTCATCATCATCTCTGCCAGTGGAAACTTTATCTCCAATGCTGTCTGCAGTTGATGTGACTTTTGTACGGCTTAAGATGATTTTGTCACAGCATAATCCCTGACGGATATTGTAAAATTTAAATTTCCGGTGACATTTTGTAAAACCTTGAGCTCATCATCTTTCCTGTGCTCACATTCAGAGGAGGCTTTTCCATTAAAACCTGCTGTGAATCTACTCCCAAAACCTCAGGTTTTCTAAATTCTAAATGTGTTTTAAATATGCTCTAAGTCACAATTGTCACATTAACAATCATGGACAGCTGTAAACAAGCAGGTGTGAAAATGAGTAAAAAGCACAAACAACGTAAAGTAAATGAAAATCATCCAGAATTCAATTTGAAAGACCCTTCTAACACTTTGTATGTTGTTTTTGTTTTGAGCCCTGGAGGAGACATTGGAGGCAAAAAAGGTCATTTTAAGGTCACACAAAAGTTCTCTTTTGTCTATTTGTAGATCACAGAGAAATTTGTTTCCAGAAACATTTGACATCTATATGGGTTAATTATTAAGAAATCATGTGAAATCAGTGATGGGCGGTTTCTTCTTTCCAGGTACAACTATCTCTCTTTTGTTTGTACCGAAAGAGAGATGTATGTCTACAGTAAGCGCAGTTGTTTAGTTCAGAGAAAGTAAAACTGATTCATTGTAGCACCATGTTTCCCAGTTACCAGGCTTTTCCACATACCTGGCAGATGGACTGTCTGATATTCTTCCTCTTGAAGTCAATCCATCTCTGCACAAGAGACAGATCTCTGTGGAGTTTGACACAAGAGTAACAGAAGATCACAAAGCTGTTAAGCGTTCAAACAAGTTTGTCTGGTTGTTTTTCTGTGGACATAGCTCAGCAACTTGTATACCTCCAGGGACTGAATGTTTAGATTTGGTTACCTTCTCCATGTTAAGAGAGACATAATTCCAACAGTATTTTTTTTGTCCTGATATATAAATGGCAGGTTTCATTTTTAATTTGCCACATCACATTTTCAATTTAACAATTTACTCATCAATATTTTAGCTTTTGATTTACAAATAAAATACACACTATTTAATAGTCCAAACAGCTGCATAATTTGTAATTATGTTACAAACGATTGATGCAAAAAGCGCTGCTACCTGCTTCTGACTTGCAATTATTTCCTGTGATTTCTAGTTGACTCAGGGAGAGACTCTGGTAACTTTGTTGGACAACCGGACTTGGGCAAAACAGGGAATTGCTGAGGAATTTGATTACATTGGAAACTCCCAAGCCTGGAAACACCCACAAGTCAACATCTTCGTCACACTGGTCATCTTCATCATCATGAAGGTAGGAACAAAGTTGAGGAAGTTTTACGATGATATAACACTTCTGTAGAGAACTGTGCTTGAGGTGACAACCTTAAAGCTGGTTCATAAATATGCTTTTAATGTCTTAACATTGAATGATTGGTAAAACTAAACTTTTTTAGTTTGGTCGACCAAGATGTTCTTTTTCTATTGCTAATATATATATATATTTTTTTAAATCCTGGTGACTACCAGTGTTTAAGGCCAATAATATTTATTTTATTATATTTCAGACTGTAGCTGGCAAGATAAAGTGGAGATTGACACATTACCATAAAAAAATATTAATCTGACAAAAATATTTTTACATGCACCAAAAACTTTTTTCAGGTTTCAGAAAAACGTTGTTTTTCTTTGTGTGTGTGGTTTAAGGACCACAGCCAACCACAAATAGTTGAAATCTGGAAATATTTTCATACTGTAAAAACACTAACTGGCCCTTTTTGTTCAAATTCTAAAAATACCTTAATATGCACAGTGAAAACCATTTTAGCATTACCACGAAAGTTAATTTCAACAATTTTTCTAATTTCTTCTCCGCCAATCGGTTGCAAATAAAATTAATGGTGCTCCTCGATTGTCTGCTTTGCAATCGCCAGCCAATAGCAAGTGAAGTAACAGTGCGGTTAGGTATTTCTGCTTCCAAGCTTCAGTTTCTTTGGAATATTGCAGATGTACTGTGCCATTTTAATAATGATGATGGTTATTATTATTATATCTAGAGTTCAACGCTTTTTAAATCAATCTCAGGGGTTTGATTATTAAATTTTAGTTATTGAAAAATGTAAAGTTTATGAACCATAGTAATCAGCACATTATGGGTTAGATATGGCACACGTTTAGAACTTTAATTAAAATCATTTCCTAGTGATTGTTTCAGAAAACCTATTCAGCTGTTCTCAGTGTGAGTTACTTGAATTTTACAAAAACTTTAGATGGCCACATTCTCCACTCAGTCTGGGTTTTTAATGCTGTCAGATAATAAACACATACACAGTGACACCCTGGTGCACTTCTGGGATTCTCTCCACAGAGCCCTTAGTTCAAGCTTTTATTATGAGTCCAGAGGTTCTTCAATATGCCCTCTTTCTTATTTGTGTTTCACTGTCTGGGTGGAAGAGATGGAAAGAGGAGTCTGAAGAATCCAGTGTCTGCTTTATTTTCCCCCAGAGGCTCATTTAGTGTAATCAAATATTTGTGTGTCTGGCAGCATGGAGCTTTGATTCTCGTCACAGAGCATGTGTTATGGTGTGTGCTGTGGGGTGTGTGAACAGCTACACATATATGTGTTTACTCGAGTTGTGAAAATGGTAGCAGTTCAAGGTTTCAGCAGGAGATTCATTAAGTCGCCATGGCAGCCGCCCTTAAATACTACTAACTTATAGACTGAGAGAGGGAGGAGAGAGATGAAGCAATGAGAGTAATTAAAAAGTCAATTTGAAACCATGGGATTAATACAGCAATGGGATTTGCTTAATAGTGTTTTTAATACTCCAATTTACATGCTGCACTTTGGGCTTGTAAATGTTTAATGCGACAACATCTCAATTTTGTGTGGCTTAGATGAATAAATAGCATGCCCCATATTGAAGCAGGAAGTGAATTAATAAACCAAACTGACCTAAATAGTCGAGGAATAATTTCTGATCATCTCAAAGGCTGACTGTCGACAAAACATCACCTGTAGTTCTTTTAGGTTCATGGTGGAAATACAAAGAACTGGTGCAATGGCTTATGCAGCACCAATTCTGGTCTTGTTATTTTTGCTTTGTTTAAAAATACAATTTATGAGCCTGTCCTTTCACTTTTCTTCAAATAAAGCATACTAGGAAACCTGGTTTTTAGCTGAACTTTAACATCATGTAGGCAGTGAAAGTCTGAGTCAGCATAAAATGTAGCACTATCTATTATTTGAGTTGTACTTCAACAGTTTAAAACAAATCCACAAGATAAAAGAAACTAAAGATAGAACAGAGCTGTGCCTAAAGCTGACTCAAGCAGAAGGGCAGGTCATGCAGTACTTGTCAAGCTGCTGGGAATCAAACCTGGGACAGTTGCATCAAGGACTGTAGCCTTTATATATAGTTTACTTTCTCTACTTCTGATCCACCGTTTGCTCCATTTGTACATTTAAAGCAATCATTGTTGAACCTCAAGTTAAGATTAGCTTTTGGCTAACAATTGATTATGTATTTCAATCTTCTTTGGTGCATTTCCTTACTTCAGTGTCAAGGATGTAATGACTGATCATGTATTAAAACTGATAAATACTGTGATCATTGAGTGGAATGATCACATAAGATACCTCATTAATAAATGTTAATGAGGTATCTATCTTATGTCATATCTGTGTAGTGACTTTGTGGACTAAATCTGTTGATCATTTTGAACACAGGCCCACCCACACATGTGAACATCAAGCAATGCTTACACATTGTCAGCGCTGACATTTCCCTTTTCTTGCCTAATTAGCTGTCCTTTCCCCTTGCCTGCTGTAGTGTCAGCCAATCGGCAAAGGCCACTCATTACACAATCTTTATTTCAGAGTCTTTGTCAAAAGAAGAATGAATGTGACAGTTCAATCTCACCTCGGCAATAAACCTCGCATGGCCGCCCCCTCTCTGCTGATTTGAGATTCAGCTTAGCTATCATGTTTGGGCACACTACATAGGACTTGGATATCTAATTGAAATGCCACCCGGTTCTTTCATTTTATGTCTTTATCTCACTTTTTTTTTTTTTTTCTCTTTAGTTTTGGATGTCTGCCTTGGCCACCACCATCCCTGTGCCCTGTGGAGCTTTTATGCCTGTGTTTGTCATTGGTAATGAGCAACTAACAATGTGTTTTAGAACAGTGAGCTCCAGTCTGTCTTTTTGGAAAAGGTGAAGTTTGACTGTCATTTAGGAAGCCTAATCAGCCTTATCAAAGTCTTGGTTCAAAAAAATTAAACAGGAGAGACATGACAAATTACACAGAATGTTTTAAAAAGTCTTGTTACAGCATCAAAAGAAAGTAGTGACTGAGAGGACAACCCTTTTCCTAAAAGCAATGAAAAACACATCATTATTGTTCAGAACTATTATGGCAGAACCTTGATTGAATCCTAATTGTAATAAAAATTAAAAAAAAATCAGTAGCCTAATCGTAATAAAAAAAAAAAATCAGTAGCATCCATCTCCTTTTTGGTAAATGTCTACAAATTGTGAAAATATTAAGACACACAGTGATAGTCTGTGTTTTTCTAAGATATCAGCAAATGTGAATATTTCATATCAACTATAAAAGTACTGAGAAATACGAGTATGGTAAAGATTTTTTGTACAATGTAATAAGAATGCAAATGTGGTGAGGAATATATTTGCTCTCCAAGCAAGATAACCCTGATAATAGACCATAAAAGTATAAAATAAGTCTCCAAAAAGCCTAAGATGACATCTCAGGACCACATATGTGCAATAAAAAGAACCTTCTTGGGTTTAAGTTTAATAGAGGTTTACATGGGAAAAAAAACATCATGGACAAATGAGTCAAAAGTTTAAGTATTTGGACAAAAGAATAAAGAGCATGTTTGACTAAATGTGTCATTCCAGGAAATCACTAATGGCAATACATAGAAAAGGTATTGACTTCATTATCAAATGAATCAATTAAATGGATCAAATGATGTAACAGGTTCAAATTAAATACAATAATTGTGACTCAACATGTTCGTTTTGGAGTAGCTTTACAAATAGTGCTGCAAGAACAAAGCGCTGCATTTAAAAACAGGGTTTCTTAATGGGGCCATCAAACTCCTTGCGGACCTCATACCAACTGTGAAGCATGGTTGAAGAAGTATTGAGGTTTGGGTCTGCTTTGCTGCAGCAGGTTCTGTCTATCATGACCATCATGGAATTCACCTTGAATTCGGTTGTATATTAATGTGAGCACATCTGCATCTAATCAGATCTTTGTTAAAGGGATGAATATTTGATAGGGTGACTTAACTTTATTTTAAGATTTAGTCAAGTTCAATATTAGAAAACTTAACACGAAAACCTTTCATGTGTTATTTATACAATTTTATCAGCAAAATGAGCAGCATGTTTTTAAGAAATAAGTTTCTACCTCCTAAAGGTGGAGATTTCTGTGGAACCTAATGTGTCACTGTTGCTGGCTTTCCACCTTAAGACTCTAATCCACCAACTTAAACCTCCTACATCCATCAGATGGGGTATAGCCTTATATTTTTACCTCAGTCCATCAATCCTTTGCAAAATTAATTTACAGCTGTTGTAACTCTTGTAGGGGAGATGTAGCACTGCAGAAAGAAATGTATTGCATGGAGTATTTATAGTTTGGAAAAATAGTCATGCCATTGTACAGAAATTCAGGTTTATTACCTCTCTGCATGTAGGCAGAAACCCGAGGTCTGACTGTTTCTTTCTTCATCCATGGTTTGGCCGTTGTAGGAGCAGCGTTTGGTCGTTTGGTTGGAGAATGCATGGCAGCCTGGTTCCCAGATGGCATTCACTCTGATGAGTCCATCTATCCCATAGTGCCAGGAGGCTACGCTGTTGTGGGTATGTTGAACACTCATTAATTTATTACTGGATAGTTTTTCTTTTCTTTCTGGTTATGCTTTTGAATTAGTATGAATGTCTATTTTAGTCTATTGGTAGCATTCGCCAAGTTTTATTCTTCTTAGTTTGAGCTCCCTGCTCAAGATCAAAACTTTCTGATGCACCAGAAATAAAAAACATAAAATAGTATGAGAATTGAACTTGTTGGTGAACTTCATTAGCAAAGATTCAATGGGTTTTTTATATACTGTAGATAAGTGGTAGAAATGATTGATTTTACTTTGTTTTTTAAAACTATGAGTAGTTTTCTTAAAGTTGTGCCTATGATGAGATCCAGTGTTGCTGCAGTCCTACTTGTTGACAGCAGTGCTGATTATGCCTCTGCTGCAGCCTTGGCGCCTGCTGTTTTCCCTTTTTTTCTGGGCTTGCTGATGCTGTTGTGCTGTGCTGTAGTAGATGACTCAGCGCTTTGCAGGCCCGACATTCTGATGAGCCTCTTTCATCTCACAGCAGAGCTCGCTCTAAGGACTGAGCATTAGGACGGGTGGAGAGAGCAGAAGCAGCATTTATCTGAGGAGAGGGAGGCAGACACGGTTTAATTAAGTTATGAGAAAGAACAATGAAACCTGCTGGTGCGAATGCTGTCATTGAGCATCTGTTTGTTCATTCCCTCCTTGTATTGCTCTCTTTAATTCACTCATTCTCCTCTGTTCCTCTTTTTTCCACTGTTTAAATTGGACTCATCCATTTTCTCTTTCAGTATGAAGACTCATTCGCACCATGCTGCTCTGTCTGTTTAGTCCCAGATGATGTACAACTTTTTCTACATCAATTTTAAGAAAGGAAAAAAAAGGAGTTGATGCAGAGATTTCCTCCAGTATTAATTTAGATGTGAGGGTTGATTTCTACTTTATGGGTATTTAGAAAAATAATGTAAATTTATTTAGCTAAACAGAGTTTGAAGAAGAGTTTTAGATTTGCTAAATAAAACCTTTAACAGGAGAATGACTTGGAGTGGTTGACTAAGTAGATTGGTGTTTGGTTTTTAGGTTTCTTGTAGAGTTTTTAAAAACATTGCGCCAAGCTTTTGTTGTCTGTCATTTTGACTGACAGGGTCAAATGAAAACAGTTATAAAATACAATTTTACCTGTCAGTTTTTAAAACCTGACGGGTTTTAATACATGACATGAATTTGTCATGCAATTGATGACAAATTCAATTACATTTATTTTTCATTCAGCTTACCTTATATTCAGAACACACAATCCACATCTTGCCATCACACATCAAGTAGACAAATGCATGTTTGAAACCCACGGTGACCCACAGTGACGAAAACCCACAATTGCCCTGACTACATATAAATAATTAAATTAAATAATTGCACTTATATTAACTGGACAAGTCTGTAACCGGGATGCGCTCTAAAGCCTCTTCAATACGAGAACATATCAAAGATAGCGACATACGTTGAGTATGTTGTCCAGATCAGAGGTGATTTTCAGATGAAAGTACTTTTACAGGTTTTTGATTGATTGATGGATTTAGTTTCTTCCACAATGTAATCTGTATATAAAATTGAAAACATCTACACATCTGCACTAAGGGGTCAGAGATGTGAATTGCAGTTTGTCAAAATCACACATAGCCTTCTGAAGTTTCCAGCAACATTTCATAAAACCATTCAGAAAATATTCAGTTAACACGACCCTTGGTGTTTCAGAGCTTACAGTGACACTGACAGTCTCCTGTTTTGCTCTTCTCTCCCATCCACAGGTGCTGCAGCCTTGTCAGGAGCGGTCACCCACACCGTTTCAACTGCGGTCATTGTGTTTGAGCTCACTGGTCAGATCTCCCACATCCTGCCAGTGATGATAGCTGTAATACTGGCCAACGCCGTCGCTCAATCTTTGCAGCCGTCGCTCTACGACTCCATTATCAGGATCAAGAAGCTGCCCTACCTCCCAGAGCTGGGCTGGGGTCACCATGAGTATGTACAGCGTATTATATTGAAGAAGAACATAAAACAAATAAGGAATAGCACCTATCTTTTAAAAATTACTCTGTACAACTACAGTAAGAGAACTACATTTACTTAACAGTGTACCTCTATTTCAAATTCGCCAAACATATTTAGAGCAGCGTAAGAGTCCTGACAGACTGTAATCCTGCTGTCCACAGACAGGTGGAGCTGTTTTCAGTTTTCACTGTAGTACAGCATTTATTCCTTACTTTATTAATACATCCATAAAAATAGTAGCTTGAAGACAGTTTGACTTGAGGGCAAATATGTTTTTTGAACTTTAGTCTGATTTAATTTCAAACAATTCAGGGCAAAAAAAATACTTGTATTTTTATCGAGTGCATGTAAACTTCTGGCTTTAGCTGTAGCTTTACCAGTTTTTGTTGATAGATTTTCTGTATTGAAGTTATAAACTGAAACATATCCAGTGATGGAGCAGCAGATTAGTTTCTACACACGTGTATGCTTCCGTCTTTAGATCTTAGAGGAAGCCAGAAAAGCAGAAGAATTAGAAGTTTCTCTTGAAACCCTTTTCAGTTTTTTATAACCAGTAAATCATCCCCTACAAGAGGTGAGAGAAAGTTCATTAAGGGGGGTAAGATTTGTTTTGTGGTCCATCTGGCAATAGAGATGAAGCAAGTTTTAGGTGCCTAAATTCAGGGAGCTGGACCTGTTAAGAAACCTAAAAAGACTTTTCTTTGAAACAAAGGTAAAGAGCCTTCCCTACCGACCTTTGAGTCTTTCCTCAAAGGTAGCTAAATGGACCTGACAACTGTGTTGACCAGTCAGCTGAAAAGCTTGTGTAGTATAAATTTTTAAACATGAGTGTTGATGCATTTTCAGACAATGAATAGAATACCGTTCCAGCTGTCTTCTTCCTTTGGCCTCATCTCAATGAAACAATGGACACTTCTTTTTTTCACCTTGTACATTTTATTTACTCTTCTTTCCTTCCATGCTTGTCTTAGGAAATACAACATCCGTGTGGAGGACATCATGGTGCGGGATGTGCGATACATCACACTCAACTGCTGCTACCGAGACCTACACAATGTCCTGATGTTGGGACATCTCAAGACTCTGGCTTTAGTGGAATCCGCTGGTGAGTTAAAAAAAAAAAGAGAGAGATCTACACATCCATGCAAAACACAGAATTATGTGTAAATAACCTGTTTCTGGTGTCTTGTGAAACCACTGAAAGACACAGTGAGGGTTTATTTGTAGCTGAAGTAGTTTATCTCCATACAAGAAACCATTTGGTCCCTCATCTAATTTCTCTGCTCATATTTTCCTTTTGCAGAAACAAATACAATGAAAGCAATTTAAAATCTCTATTTTCCCATTAAAATGTTGGGATTCAGTCCACCCATGCTGCTACATATTTATTAATTGGTAAACCCAATCGCAAAATAAACAAATATGTCAGTTCTTGGAGTTTAAAGTAATCAAGGTGTCTGTAAAAATATTCACTACCTTGAGGGTTTTGTTGATCATCATGGATAAAGCTTTCACAAGGAGTGAATACTTTCTATAGGCAATCTACAAATGATATGAGGATTTTAGTTTAGGAAAAAAAAAACATTCTGTCATTGACTGAAAAACCTTTTGACATAATTTGCTTTATTACTAAAAAGATTAAAATTCTCATACTATTAGGAGGTAAGATTATACAAATTATGCTGCACTGCAACAATAATTCACCATGTTTTTATGAGAAAGTCTTGGAAGTAATGATAGCAAAACTGCCACTTCTGTTCCTGACATGTTTATGTTTTTATAGCACACTAATTATTGGACATTTGCTGTCTTCTGGGCACTTGTTATGCAACTATACAGACTTCTCTGTAGTACATTTGTTTGTTTGGAAGTTTCAGCCCTCTGCTTGCAGGTTTTCCCTAAATCTCTTCCTACCATCTCTGTTTTTCCTCCTTATTTTCTTTTCCTTCTGTTGCGCTCCGCTAATAAACCTCTTTCTCTCTTTCTCTCACCCCATGCATCTCTGTCTCCTAACCCAGAGTCAATGATCCTGTTGGGCTCCATAGAGCGAGCCCAGCTGCAGTCGCTGCTCTCCCAGCAGCTCAGTCGCAGCAGACGCATGGAGTACATCAGGGAACGAGCTGCAGCAGAGAAAAAATGCCTGTCTGATGTGTCAAACAGTGATAGCGAGGATGGACACCAGCGGACTAGCCAGGAGGTCCGCTTCCAGGTTAGAGGTCCTTAATAATAAGTGGAATACATCTAAAGACAATGTGTAGAGAATTTATCAGTCAATTTAATAATTTGTACTACATTCTCTGTGAAACCATTTCATATTTCTTTGTTGTTTCACTTACAAAGAGCTGTAGAGAGTTGATTTTTAGAGGGAAATATCTTCATTACATTTTCAATGCATCTAATAAATACTTCATTGCTGGTTGTTTGAAGTTACTCCCATAAATTTGAACACAAAATAACACATTAATAAAAATAGTTTACAGATGCAAATATGAAGCAGTTCACTTTGATGTCCATAACTAAAATCCATTCCCCACAGAAGCCACTTGATAACAAATTGACACCATTAAGTTTGTGATAATATAAATCCAGTTCTTTGATGAAGCCTTCAAATGTTTGTTAGAGAAGGTCAGAACGCAGATGTCATCATAAAGACCAAAAACACAGTAGAAAGTTGACCTGAAAACATCTTGTTTTATATTTTTAAACTAGCAGGCCAGACAAAGAGAGCATTAGCAATTACAAAAAGCTTAAATGTCCATGGAAGCACTAGGAGATGCAGAAGTCTATTGACAGGACAGTTATTAGTTATACACTACAAATCTCTTCTATGGAAGAGAGACATGTAAAAAATAAGTGCTGAAACAAGCCAGGTCATTTAGAGTTTGCCACAAGCTCTGCAAAATATGAAGCAAACCTTTGAGAAAGATGCCCCACTCAGATGAAACAGAAATTAAACGTTTTGGTCCTACAAAATGATATGCAACATAGGAAAATTAGAACAGCACATCACCCCTGAAAACAGTGTGCCCCCACAATGTGAAACATGCTGTGAGGACACTTTTATTCAGCCGTGACAGAAAAGTTGGTTACCATTAATGTGAAATGAGATGGAGCCAAATGCAAGATGATGGTTAAAGAAAACCATATTATTTCTCATCTCTCAGTAGTTTCAATTGCTTTGAAATTGAAAATGAAAGTAAAACATGTAAAGCCAAAAAGCTTAGGATTATAAGTTTGTTTATTTACTCTAGAAAAAGATGAGAAAATGCCATTTTTAAGGCAAGAGACTACTTATGATGTTAGCATTCACCTAGCGACAAAGAATAAAGGCTTTCAGTGTTTCTATATTTTAAGTCATCAACTCTGGTCCTAATGGATTCAGCAATTAGAAGTTTGTTTACTCTGCAACGCTTGGTGTCCCACCAAAATTACCCTCATAATGCAGCTAATCAGAGAAACACTTCTGTCTTTTAGTGGAACTCTCAGAAGATTTTGTTGAATAATGCATTCAGTTAGAGGGAGACAGACACACAAGTCTAACTACCTTATATAATGGAACTGGAAACTTTAAAGATATTATTAACAATGAATATTCTGACTTTTTTTCCACGTAAGCAATCACTTCTTTATGGCTGAAACTCGATGTTTTCCCCACTTTCTGAGCATCAATTGGCAAAATTGTCTTCAGGTCATGAAAATGACTGAAAGAAAACCCACTGCAGTCATGAAATTTTAAATCAAAGCCAACCTCACATTCAGCCTCTGAACTTTATTCCTCCCACTGGCTCTGTATGCTTTCCTTTTTTTTGTCTTGACTCCTTCACTCCCTTGATTTGTTTCCATCTCCTCTCTCTGCTGAAAGCACATTCATTTATCTAATGTGTCCAACGTTGGCTAGAGTGATGGCGTGTTAAGGAAAGATTAGATGGCTTAGATTTCATCTTTGTGTTTGTACTTAGATTTCTACAGAGGAGTCCACCTTCAGTCCAACTTGTCCAGCTAGTCAGAAGCCTCTGAAACCTGCATTGAAAAGACCATCTGTTGTGGAAAGACCCACTAAGCTTCCCACAAGTAAGTAACGACTAAGGTAATGGTAATTGTTAAATCCAAGTCATACTTGAAGACTTATGAGTGGCTGAACATGAATGGCTTAAGCATTACTCCAGGTTCACTATCAAATCTATAAAAAGAGACTTATTCAACCTTGAAACATGCAAAGGAGGCATTCTTTTTAGAAATCAATAGCAAAAGCATCAACAATCCTTGTGCTTTATTTGCTAGAGTTGATAGGTTGACAAACCCTCCTGTGACTGAAGTCTATATGCCAACTTCCTTATAGAGAAAATATAAAAACATAGGGTTAATTTGCACATCAACATCAATTTCCCTTCTATTTTTATTGCAAAAAGAATGAGAAATGCAGAGAAAATGACTTAATTTCACCAACTCAGCCACAAAAACCTAGATAAAATAAAAAATCAACTAAGCTCCTCCTACCCAGAGCTCACCACAGTACCCTCGTCAAAGTGTTCAGTGACATAAATACAGACTGTGGAAGAACCACAGTGCTGGTTCTGTTGACTTTATTATGAAGGCGACTGGCAAAATGGGTTGGATTCTATGGTACAGCAGTCAGTTGGCTCTTTGTGACTTAAAGACCTCTCATCAAACATGCTAACACTGTCTAAGAAGCCTAAAAGAGTTTTTAATTACTGAATGCTTAAGTTGGCTTTGGAACCTTCTTCCTATTGGTGCTAAATCTCTCACTCTGTCAACAAAGAAGCAAGTACTTTTGTTGTTTCTCCAAATAGTGTTGTAAAGCCAAAGATGTATATCACTCATATTTTTCTATACCTTCACCAGGCAAAAGCTGAGCCAAATTTGGTGATGAAGTATTTAAACTTTTCTTCAATGGAGAGAGAGGAGCTCAGCAATCTAGGAGAGTCTCAATAAAGAGAAGCTATTCTGTCACATTCCAGGAAAGGTGCTTCAAACTTGTCCAAAATGGGAGATGGGCTTTGACTGACATGGGACCAGCTGGAGACATTATGTCTCTCAATTTGTTTGGGAACACCTTTAGGTCATTTTAGGTCACAGCTAGGAAGAGGTGGCTGATGAAGAAAACTTTGGAGAGATTTAGTACAGACTACTATGAGAACAATTCAATCATGAATTGTAAGGAGAATATTAGCAGTTTGAATACTTATCTACTGATCAAACAATCTCAAGCAATGATTGTGAATGTTTCTATTTTCCCCTTGCAGGCCCACAGGATCATTCCGGAATAGCGCTGAAGAGCCTGTTCTGCTCCAGTCCAGACGTAGATGCTCTGGAGGTGAGAGAACCATGTCCTTAAATGCAGCCAGTCAACAGGAGCACAGACTCAACACACACACACACACACACGCACGCAACTCACATCCTCCCATTCACACAGTACTGTCCTATCTCTCACATACAGTCCTTCACACTTTACAGTACAGTACCTCCCACTCTCTCACACATGCATATTCAGAAAACTCTCACACACAATCTTAAGTAGCTTCCATTTAAAATCGTTCACTTTGTCTCGGCCTTGTGTCCTGCCACGCTTCATTTTATCCTGCAAATGGATTGTTTTACTACATTGAAGTTTTGTCATGTCAGTGTTTTCCAGAGGCTTTTAAAAAAAAAAAATATTAATGTATTTGCAAAGTCAAGGTGACATTCAGGTTTTTTAACTTTGTGTGCTTGTCTCTGGTCACCGTGGAAGAAAAACAACAATATGGAGACCTCAGTGTCTCCTGAGCAAAGGAGGCCATCCAAACGAGTCCGAATATCCGTTGTGGTAAGAGCCACCCTTCTGGGCTCCCAGCATGCTTGGAATCCGCTCTCCAACAAGTCCATCTACCGATCAATCAATTGTCACACAGCCATCCCATTTCAGGGCTAATCCCAAAGCAATCTGGGCTGAGCTCAGCCAAAGCTGTCCTGTCCTTCCAATGTAGAGCGTCTTCTTTCTGATCCATCCTGTAACCTGACCACAGACCTTTCACCGCTTTTAATTGTTAATATAGTAGTTCTAGCTTTGATCCATACAGCTTAACCAGTTTCCATTGGTCTTTTGGTCAGGAGACACACAGAACACTTGACTGATAACATGTCACTGCTGCCTTGTATTGATTACACTGCCTAAAAGTATCCTTGTACCATCAGTTCAAAAATTGCTTTTTTACCTTGGACAATGGACCACATAAAAAAGGGGAAAAAAATCCATCTCTTGGTTAAAAATATTGGCATGCTAGCATATACCAGGAAGATGCTTTGAACCTTTAACTATAAGTAATAAGCGATTGTAACCCATAATTAGTGGGTTATAATTAGTGTCTTTGTAGACCTTAAAGTATGATTCCTAAACCTAACCACATTTTTATCTCTGTAGACA
Organism: Poeciliopsis gracilis; assembly: GCA_911649635.1. Taxonomy (NCBI): domain Eukaryota; kingdom Metazoa; phylum Chordata; class Actinopteri; order Cyprinodontiformes; family Poeciliidae; genus Poeciliopsis; species Poeciliopsis gracilis. The sequence continues at coordinate 2,508,431 of CAJVRI010000884.1, read as the reverse complement.
ATTTTTTTTCTGAAGAATTTTATAAAATTTAGGAAGCTGTGCGTGTGTTTGAACTTTTACTCATCTTGATATAATGACATCTTTAACGTCAGAGCACCTTAAAGGCGAGACATTAGCTTCTTTTCTATATGTAGGAAAAGAAACCACAAACTTGATGCATTTTGTTTTAAGTATACAGAGACATTACAGAATGCTCTCCATCCATTTTTACAATATGGTCCATTTGGCAAAGACTACAGCCAACATTCAGTGGAGTTGTGGTCAAGTGTTCTGCATATTTCAGTCAAGCATGCTGACTTTCATCATGGATGTCACCCGAGGTGTCCAATCAGTGACTGCCTCCCAGAGCAGGCCCCATCCTGTTTCTGGAGTGACCTAATAAAATAATCCTTTACACTCTGTTTGTAACCATTTCTTTCACCCCATATATTTAACTGCTAAGAGGTACATCAGGTTGAATCCTTGCATGTAGCATTATATTTAATATTATTTTATTGATGAAGATCTGACACCACCTCAAACAAAGTTATGCATCCTGGGATTTAACCTATCATTCAATGACTCAAACAGCAATGCATGTCAATCAGTGAAATGAGCATCTAATTGGGAATTTTAAAAAAATTATTCCACTGGATCAGCCGTCTTTGCATGACAATCAGACAATTTCAGCTGCTAAAATCAAACACAGTTTATCTTAACATCAATCCGTCTGAATGCATTCACCTATTTGAAAGTATCAATGAGCATCCAGTAGTGCTGCTCTCCACTCATCACATATCATTTCATTCACTAGGAGCCACCTCCCAGCCTAAAGGGTTTCTCTGTGGTGAGCACATTTGTTTCTCAAACATTCCTGTATGGGTTCAGTACTAAACAGCATAGGCAGATATATGAGGTAACAACTCAGTTCAGATTGTTGCTGATTGCCAGCTATAATCTTATAATGATTGGATGGATGGTAACACTTTATTTGACGGATTGTGAGTAAGACTGTCATGACATTGTCATAAACATGACATAACACTTATCATGAACATGAGTAAGTCTTCATGAATATTTATGCTTAGTGTCATTCGGTAAATCATGACACTTTTAATACAAAGTTGACATTATTCAAAATGTCTTTATGACAACTTGACATTAACCAAGAAATCATGATCTGACATAAATTTGTTATAAAAGTATTACTGATTAAACTTTAGCTTTGTAACATAAAGCTAAAGTTGACATTAACCAAGAAATCATAATCTGACATAAATCACTGATTAAACTTTAGCTTTAATAGCATAAAGCTAAAGTTTAATCAGAAATACTTCCATAACAAATTTATGTCAGATCATAATTTCTTGGTTAATTTCAAGTTTTCATAACAAAGACATTTTGAATAATGTAGTAAAAGTGTCACAATTTACCGAAAGACACCTTAAAAGTGTTAAAGGAAACAAGGAGCATGTTAGTCATTTGTGTCTTTCAGAAAGACCTGTTCATGGAATCATTTCAGGTTTTGCATCCCTGCAGCAGGTGGTAGATGAACTTATGGATTCAGCTCTGACCCTTCAGCAGCTCTATTCTCAGTTCTTCTGCCATTCCTTGATTTGTGCTCCTCATCGCACATCTTTGTCATACTTGACGACTTTTTTGAGACCCTCCTCCAGTTTTTTGTGGCTCCGTCATCTTGCCCACAGCACCTGCTTTCCCTTCATTGTTCTATTGTGACTGTGAAATATTAATGCAAGGTAGATGACATCAGGAGCTTGTTGCACAGATTGATGTTTCCTTCCACGCTGTTTTCTCTCATTATTCTTCTCCCATTCTTACTTCTCTTGTGCTTAATGTATAATTGCTTGTGGGCTTGTATTTTTCGTTTTTGTTCATTTTTGTTTTTCCTGACAATTTCCATCTTTCTGTTTATCCATCTTTGTGCCAAAAATTGCCATGAGAAGACTTAGTACTTTCGTAAGGGGCTGTAAAAACAACTACCGTTGTGTTGGTTAAATTTTTCAATGTTTCTGTAAAATAAAAACAAAATGAAACCAGTGGCTCAAATAAACAAATTGTAGAAATGCTTCTACATAATTTTATTAAAATGGAGAATGTGGTATTCCAAAACTGGTTTGACATGTTTACCCAACATTGGATTCTCAAGTTATGGAAGATAACTTGAGAACTCAACAATTATATCTGAAACAGAGACACAATAAACAAAGTCCCCATGAGCTCTCTAGCCTTCAACCCCTAAGTTTGATGATATACATCTCCATATTTTTGCATCTGGCTTCACAAACTTGAGGGCGTTCCACTAAAAATTCAGTTTGAAAAGTGACTCCAAGCTTCTTTCTTGCTCTACTTTACAAATCTGCTGTCATTTGTTTTGTTTAGTCTGCATAGAAATAAAAATTGATGATCTTGGCTCACTAAAACTGATTACAGCAGCGTTTTTACCTCACATTTGGCCTAATTAGAATGCAAATGTTTGCAAAGTGGAAGTTTACTGACTAAGAAAGTGAAAAAGCTTGTTCTATGCAATTTATTTATTGTGTAAAGTTTAACAGACAGAATTTTATATCAAACAAAGCGAGCTTTGTTTTTCCTTTGTGCAGTATAAACCTGAACGTTGCAACTTAAGCAGCTTTGCACTGCTTTTTTTGGTAACTCTTCCTGAAGGTGAATTTCTCAAGAAAAAATTAATATACATGTCATGATGACTGCTTTGCACAAACTAATTTTAGAAAAATTAGAGAGAATTTTTGTGTGTGTGTGTGTGTTTGCTGGTTCGACTCAAACTTGTCAAACAACAATATCAGGCTTTTTATTGAAACTTACCAGTTTCTTCTTTATAATGATCATCGACTATGACATCTCGTATATCAAATTTTGTGCACATATGTAAATATTCTTTTGTCACTCTTAGTCTCTCGTTCCATTTCTGTCCATTTGTCACAAGACCTTGGTGCTGTATAACATACTTGATGTTTTCCATGAGTCTCTGCCTTCTGTTCACAGCTGTGGATGATATGAATAGAAATGAGGAATATTTAAGAAAATAACCCAGAATCCAGAACTCTCCATCATTTATTTACTATGTGTTCCTGATATTCTTGGTTCTTCATGTTTTAACTGTTTTTAGCTAAAATATGAAATAACCAAATTTTTTGTTACTGACTGCTTTTCTATTGCTTCTCATCTATAGGATGATGGAGATGTGGAAGACGACATGACACTTCGTGAGGTAAGACCCACAGTTGGTGACACAATGTTTGTATTGTGGCACAAACTTCCCAACTAATTGGAGGTCTCTCACAGAACAATAAAATATTATACATCTTGACAGCTCTTAAAAATGTCCCTGATGATGATTTAAGGTAATCTGAGTCAGTATTTAAAGAATTGAGCTGTCCATAAAGGAAATTGGAGCACAGCGATTGTAGGGACACCCTCCAGACACGGCCATGAGGGAAATCGTAGAGGTGAGGTTGCTCTTACTCCAAAACAGTAAGCATGGTGCAGTCCCAACACAGCCGAGGATCCACCTGGCATGTGGGAGATGCAGTGCTGCTCAGAATAGAGATGTCAGAACCCCCAGGCTTACAGAGTGAGGATTTGCTGGTTTCTTCACCGACCTTGAGACGAACCACCCTAAACGTTGGAACCCCTTTTTAGTCAGACTTGCCCACCATCCTGAAATAGGGGTCTAACACTCTGCAACTTACAATGACTGAGATGTATCCAACTGGGTTTTTCACCAATCTTCACAGCAGTTGGTGTGGTTATCTGCACTTAAAATGGTCTTTCTCACTGTGAGCTGGCCCCGTTCTTTCCTAGTTCAAACACTAAAATATTAAAATAATCAAATCTGACTCGGATAAATACAGAGGACATTCACAGCAAAATAATAATGAAATTTTTACTCAGTTTACAAAAATACAAATGAGACATTAAGGTCATCACAAAACAAAGAGAATCATAGAATCCGCAGTAGATGGACTAGTCAAACTGAATAACTGAAGACCATTTAGAGTTCCTGTGATTTGCAAAACCTTTGCATTATTTAAAAAACACAAAAAGTGATACTTAATTTTCTCAAAAACATACGCCCATCCTATTTTGTCTCATAGTTGAGAACCCAATGTAGTATATCATTGTGTGCACTGGATGCATTGCTACATCTCTATTTGGCAACCACTTCTGTAAAAATTGAAAAATACTAATAAAAGCAAGACTTAGAAAATCATTTTCCCCTAAAATTCTTCCATTCTTCCAAGTGTTCATTCTCTCCAAATTACCAAATAAAATCCTCCACCTACTTTTCTATGAACAGCGTTCTCATTTATAGAACAGTACACACCATGCCTGGCAGTTTATTCATCATAACCTTGAAATTTAACTCCTCCTTCATTATTGAAGCTTTAGTCGGAGACAGAAAGGTAGTAACCATAACCTTTAGTAGGACAAAAAAAGAAGCAGACGTGAACCCCCCCTCCAGGCCCATCCACATGATTACAGCACCAATCTGTGGTGGCAACTGATGAACAGGGGACCGCAACGAACTCAGGACTCAGACCTACATAAAAAGACATTGTTTATTATTTTTCAGCCAAGCTTTCGTAAAAGGAGAAGACACAACGAGCCTCTTCTACAAGCTGCTCATCCGAGTGTTCTTCTTATTTTCAGTTAGAGCTTGCCGTTTATTTTCAGAGAAGGGAGAGGTAAAAAGGAAAAGAAAGTTTTGTCTGTGCACACAGGTCATCTAGTCCTTTCTAATGAGAGTGATTTCTCATGAGGGTGGGGGAATGATTATCTGTTGTTGGAGATAATCATGCTGCAGACACATTCTGTCAACATAGCATCAGGTTCATACATACAGTAGAAAGTTAAAACCTTTAAATGAAAAAACAAATTAGTAATGTAAAACTACTACTATAGGAGTGGTGACACATAATAATTCTAACAGCTGCATTTGATTGTAACAAATGTTGCAGTTTAAATCTATTTTTTGTTTAAAGAGTGTTCAACTTTTCCAAACAAGCATACATGCAGCCTTTGAAGAAAATGATTGTTGAAATTATATGATTTTAGTTATTTTTTTGTAGATGGGATTTACCTGCTGATTCTGAGGGTTAGGGTTGATGCTGGAGTCACGCAGAGGAACTTCTTTCAAGTTGTTTCATTCAGTCTGTTCTCATTTCAAAGCCTATGTTTGTCTAACTAAAAACTCTGATTACACTTGATATCATCACAGTCCAACAAACCTTGGCTCTTTACTTTTTTCAATGTGCCCAGATGGGTCACTTACCCTGGAGTCGTATATTTTTGGATATGACATCATTCATAATTCATCCATCAACAGAACCTCTCATTTCCTTTCTGTCAGAAACATATTCCTCACCCTTTTTTTTCTTCCCTTCGTTCACTTCAATAACGTTCACCTTTCATAAATCTGCCATGTCACTGTTTCTGTCTTTGTCTCTCTTTGTTTGCCTCTGGTGCTGAGCAGCATTGCAGTGTCGGTTGCCTTTGATTTATAATCACTCAGCGCTGCTTCTGTGCCACTAAATGGATCTGATGTGTCAAATAGTGGTTTGGAAAAGTGATGCTTTTGTCAGCTGATCACAGGCTGATATTAGAAATATTGACTTTAGTATTCTCTGAACATACTTTTTTTTACAGCCTAATCACAAAGATGTACAGCCAATAAAGACAGGCTTTGTATGTGGGAGTTAGTTTTTCTTTTCTGCGAATAATGTTTAAAATCCCGTTAATCGAGTATTGACCACTGACACTACTGCAAAGCACTAGACTTTTTTTGTTGTCTTTCTGTCTTTAATTTTTTCTGATTGTCTCTGATCCTTCAAATCTGTGTGATTTACAGATTGCAGAGTGGGAGGAGAGGCAGCTTGATGAGCAAGTCGACTTCAATAACTGCAAGATTGACCCCGCCCCTTTTCAACTGGTGGAGCGCACTTCGCTGCATAAGGTCTGATTGGAGCTCCAGCTGCTCTTTACCCTCTTTGTGCATAAAAGTTTAACCTTCCTGATGGATGTCTAACCGGTCACCACTCTGAGCTGCACAAAGCCTTTCTGCTTTACAGTATTCACAACCCTTGACTAATTTCTCACAGTGGCATATTATAAACATCAATGCTAAGGTTTTATGGTAGACTAACATAAAGTACCACATTGTTGTGAAGTGCAGGGAAAATCTGAAAAGGAACATTTGACCATGACTGAATAATTAATTGCATCTTTCATCTCCCGTAGACTCACACCATTTTCTCCCTGCTGGGTCTCGATCACGCCTACGTCACCAGCATCGGTCGTCTCATTGGGGTGGTTTCCCTCAAGGAGGTAAGTCTGGTTTTGTTCCTCCTTTTTTGTGAGAATTGATATATAATCATTGCAGAAATGAATTCTGCTTGTATCTGTGACGTTCATTAGTACTGTCAGCACGTTTGTTGTTTTTAAAACTTTCTCATCAGCAGAGCTGTCACTGTGCTAAACTAGCATACAGTTTCACAAAGGCCTTTCAGTCATCTTTAATGATTCCTCTTTTCTGCCCGTGATTTACTTTGGCAGACGTAAGACTCTTGCAAATTGCTGTCTCTTATCTATTGTCTCTGTCTGTCCTCTGCCCACGTCCCTCTCCTTACATATCTCCTTCCTCCCTAACAGCTCAAAACCTCACTCTTTTTCAATTGGCCAGGAAGTAGAGAGAGGATTGTTGCTAAGTGCAGGCACTGCTTTCCAGACCCTGACATTTAAAGCTTTTTTGTGCTTTGTTCTGCCATCAGACAAGAAGTCCACAGCAGACAAAAGCTGTTCTCCTTTATATCTTTTTGTTGAATAACCACTTACCTGGTTTAGGTAAAAATCAATCAGAAACTAATTGTAGATGAAACAAGGATTTCTTTCTGTAATTGATGATTAGCATAAATAAAGTGGACCCAATACTTTACTGTGTCTAATAAATGGGAAGCTAAAAAAGATTAATTTATCTGCCCATTTGAAAGACCTGTACTTTGTCCTGCATTTCTGTATAAATTATAGCTCAGCAGTGCATCAATCCATCCATATTTCCATTGTCCTCTTGAGTATAAGTGGTAAAAGATTTTAGCGCGAAATCCACTCACCCCTTCCCCCTAGCACCACTATGCAGCTCACTCCTGTTCTTAGGCAAGGAGGTAAATATTGTCCCAGCAGGCAAAGGGCAGCCTGCCTTTTTCTGGTTGAAAACTGCTCTGCTGAAGACTGACAGTCATGGATTGGAGATGCCAACCGAACCACATGAGCTACAAAAAGAAAGATTAAACTCAGCTGAAACAACACATACACACTCTTCTGATATCTTAAGATTTTGTTCACAAAACAAAAGTAGGACTGGTGACAACCTGCAGCCCAAGTGGAGTTCAACTGAGAACAGCTTGCTTAGCTTTATGCCAAAAATGCAGACACCTGGTCAGACACAGACCAGATTTTTCTTGAAAGTTAGAGCAAAATCAAGCATTTGCACTCAGGGTTTAAATCTTGTGGGATGTATCAGGGCTGTTAAAAGACTTTATATTTCTTATATTTCTGGACACATGTTCCAGTTTTTTTAAACACATGTAGGGTCCTTCCTTTGTCATCCTTTTTATTTTTCCAAAACTGTTTTATTATTATTATTATTGTTATTATTATTATTATTATTATTTAGCATTTTCACTTTTCTGGAATCCAATTTTAGTAACCGTACGACGGTTTAGTAACCCAAAAGTGTGTATTGAGTGAATGAAAAATATTTCAACCAAATAACCTGTTATTCACCTTTCACAAATATAATAAAGTCCTGTTATACTGAATGCTTTTGCAAGATATTTAAAACACATTCTTTGTAAAATATAGAGTCTCATATACTGTATTTCACATTATAAAAAGTCTTCCTTTTGTGAAATCAAAATACATCAAAGTTTAACTTGACACAAAAAAGTGTTCCAAAGAAACAAACTGTAGAACTTAACCATATGTTGGACTGGTTTTTCTGGTTTCCTTTTCCAACTTAAGATGAACGTCAGCCAAAAAATGAAACCAAACTGCCTTTTTCCGTTCCTTTTTTTTCTAAGCGTCTCTTTATTCTTTTAGCTACGCAAAGCCATCGAGGGATCTGTGACAGTAAAAGGCGTGAAGGTGCGTCCGCCTCTGGCCAGCTTCAGAGACAGTGGGACCAGCAGCAGCGAGACGGAGGCGACAGAGCTCCATAAGCTGTGGGACCGTCACAGGTGCGTGTCACTGCCAGGAGAACAACCCACATCGGAGTCCGACGAGAAGTCCCAGTGAGGGAAAGCCGAGGACAAAAAGGATGAAGAGGTGCAGGTGGGGGAAGAGGAGATGGAGGATACATTGAGATCTTTAATCTCCAAAGCTACAAACATGCAAAACTCCTCAGGGCTACAGATCATTATTTAAATATAGAAAGTTCTCCTACACCGTTCTCCCTTCTCTCCACATCTGCCACTCTACCTCCTCCAGCACCGCCTCCTCAGCTTCTTTACTCACCCAGTGCTTCTTCCAGGAGCCTTGCAGTGGCTCAGCCAGACACTCCACAGGAAGTGTCCGGTTCTCCATTTACCCTTGGGGTCCCACAGTGTATCGTGTTTGTCACCTCCAAAGCTGGGACTGAGTTTTTAAAAAGGGATTTTTTTGTAGACTTTATTTTTATTTTTTTGCTTGTGTTTATAGTTGGAATCAAGGTTTGAAGATGCAAAATATGTCGAGCAAGTCTTCCATTTGAGTCCTGAAATTCAACAAGGAAGAATACTGTAATGCTTGAGTGTTCTGGGAATGTGAATGTATGAAAAGAGAAAAATGTGCACATGAAAAGAAGGGCAGCCTAGACTGTCATATAGGATTTTTTTTTTTTTACTGCCTTTAGAACAAATTTCAGATTTTATTGTCCTCTTTGACGAGGTTCAGTCTTGATAAATCAGGAGGTCTGGAAGAATCAGTTTGTCCATCTACCAAGCATTGAACTGAAGTAGTTTGTTGTTTGTGTCTTTTCCTGTGCATGCTCACTCTCCACTGCGAGTCCTAGCGATTAGGCCGAGTGCAGCGAGCAGCTAGGCCTGTTGGCACCATAATGTACACTCCCTTTATTCTGTAGCTCTGACCTCGAGTGACATGAGGCTGAAACGCACACAAACACTTTGCAGCAGTGCACTCTGACGGTGGATGTTCTCTGCTTATTTAAATCCGACTCTGAGATTCTGAGAGCGTTAGGGAAGATGAGGAGAACCAGAAGGAGGAAGGACAGGAATCAAATGTTTATCTAGAAGAAAAAAAAAAAACAGCTCTGGATGCTCATCAATCTGAATTTAATTGCTATGTGAGCTGTTATTATATCATCTGAGACACAACATACACCGCACTTATATACTGGTACAAAATGCTGATAAAATATTCATTATCTGCTTTAAACCACTGACCGAAATCTATAACAGACCAACAGGAAGTGATTTAGCTTGTTCAGTTGGACAAAATAACTAGAGTTTAGCTGTTGCATTATTGTTAGACTACTGTTAGGCATGAATGTGTAACAGAACTGTGTTTTCTAATTCCTGATATGACAGATGACACTAAATACCTTACAGTTAATAATTCATATCTTCCATAGTTCCTTCTGTTCACTAAGATAAAACCATTTCTTCCAGTTTCTCCCTCCTGTCCTAAACATCCTAAACGCTTGCTCTACAACCAGGCTAAGTTTTTTGCCACCATTCTATTGCCTTATAAAAAAACACTCACAGCCTCCCAATGTCTTCAGTGGTTTTAAGTAGATTTTAGCATCTAATCTTGTTTGGTTCTGCAAAATAGGAAGATTCTGCAGCGACAAAGCATGGCTTTGCATGAGAGAAAGCATGTGGCATTTATTTTATATGATCAAAATTAACCAAAAGCAACACAGACGATTGGCCGAATGAATGACGTCTTGGATTTGCCATCCTGTGCCTGTATTTTCTGCTGCGTTTCCCTCTTGTCCAGTAATCTTCATTCATCACCTGATTTATAACCAGGCATTGGGGTCTTTGTGGGCTCAGAAACTTGCAGATTAATATATTTAATATCATTCTTATAATCTGAAATCATGATTTTGTGTCTTAATCAATCTTCCTTGTTGACTCATCTCGCTCTTTGTTTCTGGGGAGATTTTTCATCTTTTGTATTTATCTTATTGTCGCATTTTCAATGATTTAAAAGCTATTTTTGTATATTTAACATGCTGTCTGAAGCATTTTTACAGTCGAGATTTATTTGTGAAGTGTGAATACACTAACAGGGTGAAAGCTTGTGGCACGTGTCTGATGGCAAACTGAAGAACCAGAATAATGAAGTTAAAGGAATGAACTTGCTCATTCCAGAAGTGCCTCTTTCTGTTTTAACAGTGGAAATAAAATGGAGCAGGACTGCTTCACTCCTCATAGACATGTAGACCAGGCACTTCTCGCACTCGTCCCAAAATATGTAAGAGGCTTGATGGTGTTTCATGGTAGTGTGCAGTTGCTGCCATGGCAACCGTGGTGTCTGCTCACCCCAGGGGAGCTGAAAGCTCTCCTCTCATTTGGTTCTGTTCATTTGTTTGCACCTTTTCATCGATTCTCACTATTCTGCCGGGTCCTTTCACCTCGCCACAGACATCTCATCTTATCTGCTGCAGAGAGAGGTTGCTGGCTCTATCAGCCTGCGTTAATCACAGTAGAAGTTGTACATTTTCTTTTTATTGATGGATCTGCTTGTGGGTAATTGATTTGTGCAATAACAGTTGTTCATCTCATTTTCTAGACCTGTTTTAATTGATGACATGAATGCAAGATAACATTATTTTTGTAAAGAAATCTGAAAAGAGTAAAAAGATTTAGGTATACAAGAAGAAGTAGTATGGTAAGGTCTTGACTTTTTGTAGAGGAAGAAATTAAAATTCATATTGCAACTTGATCAGCACTTTTGGTGTCTCAGTTGGGCTTTTTGGAAACCTTATCTGGAAGACTGTGTGGCGAAGCTGCTCCTCTCATCCAAACCTCCCCAGGCACACAGTCAGTTTTATCGTGCTTCCTTCCATCCTCTCCTTCAGTCAGAGCAGCTTTGATGAGCCCAGATCATTTTTCCTCTCCTTACGGGACTGTGAGTTACAGCAAGCCAAACCAGAGCGAGAGAGAGGGGAGCAAAATTCCAGAGTTATTTTTCACATCAAAAATTAAAACATTGTTTTTTTTTACATCATGATGAATAAATATGATTTTAACAAACGAGTGTTTGTGTTGGAGTGTGTTTTCCGTCTGAGAGTATATCTTCATTTTGATTTATATACATTTTTGCATATTCTGCTCACACACCAAGAGCGTTTCTGTTTAAAACACTCAAAAGTACAGTGATCAGTGGCAGGAATTACCCTGCCTAATCACAGGTAGGCCTGGGTGGCCTTACTCAACAAAGGTGTTACCAGTCCATCACTTTGTTTCTATAGGAGGGATTTTTGTTTTACCTGGACTTTCCATCTTTAAAGGATCATGGAGGTGAAACATTTTCTTACAGATTGATCTTCAGTAGCCGTCAGTCCTGCAACAATTCGGATGAAACCTCTGACTGAAGATTGTTGTAGTATGACAAGTTTATCACCATCATGAAATGCTCAATATCAGGGCAGTAGCAACAAGTCCTGGTGAGACCTTTAGTTGTTGGTAAGCACTGCTACTCTGCCTCATTTGCTCTTGTTGTTTCTCTTGAAAAAGTCTGTTTGGCTGTATGTTTAGAAAGTCAGACAGAGAAGGAGTCAGAAATATGATCATTGCTCATGAAAAAAAAGTCTGCAAAAAGAACAAATTAGAACTAAAACAAATTGCTAGACCAGAGTATGAAGATGTCAAATATTTTGTAAAAATCTATAAGCATCTGTGACTGGCTAGAATGGTTGTATTCAGTAAAAACACATCATCCACAGGAGGGGCATCTATAGAGTTGCAGTGAGATTCTCACCTGTCTGAACATTTAAAAAATATCAATTCATAGTTTTCATTGACTCACATATTCCTTTGTTGTGGATTTGTGTAGATAATCTTGATGTCGATGGAGTTAACATATTTCAGTACATAGATCAGACATGTAAAGAAGGGATATATCTCATGTTATCAATAAATTAACATGCAAAGCTAAAGATTTCATTTAACAATCATCAAAGTGAGCTCTTTCACGGAATACTTAATGGACCATTTTGGACATAATTAAACAGCATTTGCACATGTTGTTCTTGCTGTCCCTCTGCCCATCCGTTTTCTGCCCATGTGAACATTCACTATATGTAAACAAACATAAAAATCTGTTTTGCTGTTTGAGAAGAGCATCTGGATGTTGGTTACCGAGCATTGCTTTAAAAGCTTAATGAGCTAAACGTGTTCATTTGTCAGGCGGGCTGCTGCTCCGTCCCTCAGTGGGTTGAAGCAGGGAGCAACCGGACCGTCTACTAAGGTTCTGTCTGTCAGTGTGGAGAATAATTTTCACAGTTTTTAAAGTCTCTGTTGTGCCTTTAATCTAAAACCCTCTGAGTAATGGGATGTTTATAGCAGATCTGACCACTGTGTAACTGAGCTGAAGGTGAGAGCTCTGAAAACATAGAGGAAGGAATCCTACAATTGACACTTTATGTGATTTAGGATGTTTGAAGCAGTTGTTTGTAACACCATCTGTCCACGCTGGTGAAGTCTGCTTCAGGTAAGTGTTAAATAAAAGTGTTCTTGCTGCTGTGCAGGATTGATTTGTAACTAAGCTGTTACAGTTTACAGTATAATAATCCACTGTGCAATGCTGGGATGGGAGTGAAAAAGGTCTGTGTCATGCATCTTAATATAATAAGTAGTAATATAACCCTTCCATAAATTATTTGACAAAATTAATATTGTAATAGTGTGACTGAAAGTCTGATTTCAGGTTTCATTTCAATTGAAACCCAAGAATCAATTGTGGACAGTAACATCAGGTTTGTAATAATATTTAATGACAAGAATGAACAAAAAGGCCAGCACTACTGAAATTCACCTGGAATCGGTACTCATTTAAATCAAAGCTATGATTGTCATCGAGAGGACACAAAGGTCAAAGGTGAGCCTCTCTGCTGTAGGTAGTGACTCCCAGTGGCTCTGGTCCACTTGCCTCTGTGGTCCGTCGTACGGTTACCCACAGAGTCCCATCAGGGCTCAAGTTCCCTTGGACTGACAGAGGATCCATGTCCTCTGGGAACAGGGATTTATGGGTGAAGGTGCTACTCACACTCCCATCATCCAAAACCTGAAGAAGAAAGACAGAACATCAGAAAAAGAGATAAAATATGGTCTAGAAACATGAACTCTAGTTGGTCAAGACAGGAGCAAGAGTGGAAAACAGACAACAAGGTGAGAGGTAAAGCATGAAGCTTTTAGATGTTCAGCACTTTTGTATGCACAGCAGCAAATTACATTTTCATCACTGCCTGATTAAGAAAGTCAACTGGAGTTTTCATGATCATCAGTGGTAAAACAAACAAAAAAAAAACTATGTCATATTGAGGAGCTTTTTACTTCTACTGTGTCATTGTTCAGTTTGATCTACATGAGGAACTTCTCTGACTTCTGATGATAATCTGCATAACCAATCATGCGGAACTGGAAAGAACAAATGGAACTATGAAAAGATTGAGAAAATGTATGGAAACAACAGGCAGGCCATGTCCAGAATGTTTAGTGTTGACATCAGAAGAAGGTGTGAAGTAAATTCAGTCGTTTTGATTTTGATGTCAGCCCTGGCGCTGAGAAGCGCTTCTTCTTTACGTGTAGTTTCTGTTGTCGTGGAAACTGCAGGAAGGGAGACCTCAGCTCGCCCGTGACGCAATCCCCTCCTCTTTTTCTATGTTTTCCCCCTCCTGTCTTTTGCACTTTTTGGCCATCAACCCCACTAGGTGTAGCTGTGAGGCGGTAGAGTGATGCTATCACACATGCAGAGCAGCAAACAGGTGGCTGCTGTTCGCTGCTGTTCGCTGCCAGGCTGCATTGAGACGTGCGAGCGCCGGAGCTGCTGCTCGGTCTGGGTTTCTGAGACTGATGGACACGTCCTTACGCACTCCGTGACAAGGAGGCGCGGAGAAACGGTGTCACAATCTCCATCATGGGTGTGATCAGTTTGGATTAAACGGTTGGAGGATATTAAAGGTCGCGGGAAAGTCAGAGAGAAAACAACGTCTGTCTTTGTTTATTATGAGATAGGAGCAATGGATCGATGATGTGGGTCGAGTCTGATGTTTGATTTCACGCGTGGAAGACAGGCGTGATAGTCTGGGTGACACAGACAAAGGTCCGCGGAGAAACTGAGGTTGCCAGGTTGTTTCCTGGCAACCTTCAACCAGTAGGTGCATAAATTAGGATAAAATGATGATATTTTAAAGGTACTTAACTTAAACTCCTGGAACAACCGAGAACGTCTCTAGTCCTATAAAAGTCCGAGGATTTTGCATCAATGCAGGAGCAAAGGAAGAAGAAGAGGAAGCGTGGTCCTACCTTGCAGCTAAACTGGGTCAGCGCGGTCAGAACCATGGTGTCAGGATGCGCCTTTCACGAGCCTAACAGTCGTTTAAACAGTGCATCCATCCATGGTGTCAGCAGCTCCTCTGTGTGTGTGCTTCTCACCAGCGTGCTCCCCTAACAGCGTCTCGCAACTCTCGTAGCATCGCGATGCTTAGGCTGCGTGATCCCAGCCCCGCGATGCTCATTCAGGCACCGCAACCGTAAAAACGCAAACCCTCTTTACACACACACACACACACACACCCCACACACACACACACACACACACACACACACACACACACACACACACACACACACACACTAAGTAAGCACACACATGGAAATACGCGCTTAAATATAAAATAAAGTCCAAACCATACATGGTGTTTTACAGTACAAGAGTTGTTTTGGTGCCACTGACACCGAAAACCGCAATCGGACAAGCGCTATAAGTAAAAGGTAAATTAAATAGTAAATAAATAAACAGAGAGGTATATTTCAAATGTTTATTCTGGGAAGCTTTGGTTTATTGTTTGTCAAAACTCCGATTTTTTTTCCATTTCATAAGACCAGTTAAAATGTGTTTTTAAATTCACAAATGTTTCAAGACGGGAAAGACAGTTGTCCAGCAGACAGCCAATGACATCCTCCACAATGAGTGCAATCAACACATGTGGAGACATGGCAGGTGGTAGGACCAGTTTCCTCAGTACTTCAAATGGCAAAAAGCAGGTATGGTAATGAGCAGAAACCTCTCTCTGCTTTTTCTCCCGGACTTCCTGTTGTTCCATGAATTCCTGAAAAATTCCAGCAATATCATGGAAAGTTTGCTGCTACTGAAGCTCCTCCTTATTGTTTTCACTTGCAGAGGCTCCTGCAGGCAAAGACAAAACTGAAGATATATGAATGACAACACCTAAACAGCATACAGATATTTCAGTGGTGTGAAGCTAAAGCTTTAAAAATAATCTAAGGTAATTTTAAAGTGTCACTGTGGGCGTGTTTCTACTACAGAACTCTTTCCTTGAATCAGGCTTTTTCTGTGCGTAAGGTTGGCTTTGAATCTTTGTTTAACTTGGGATGCATGTTTTTCACAAAACCAGAGTTCTTCAAAAAATGCCACCCATGCTCGTGAAAAACAAACGCTTCAGACAGTCCTCTTGTTATGATGCAACTTTGCAGTACGCAGAATTGGTTTACAATTCCCCGTACTGCTGGTGGTGCTGAAGAACCTTTGAAAAGTTGGTGGACGTCTTTATATGGACAAAAGTAATAATAGTAAAAAAAACTGAAGTCTCCAAGTGCAGCATTCACATAGCGTGACGGTTCTCATTGCACCACATTTTGAAGGATTAAGTCAGTGATATTTAATTTTTTCAAAGCAAGAAATAAATAAACATCTTTTTTCTGTGCTACAAGTTTGATGATTTTTGATCATAAGTATAATTTACAAATGCATTATTTGGGGGTCAATATTATCAGTTTTGTTAAAGTTGTTTTTTGTTTTATCTTAGGCTGAAATGATTGCAGCATTCTTTTTTGTTTACATACTGACTTACCCACACAAGGAATTATTTTTTTCTGTGATACATAATGTCTCTTTGACTATAAAATTTTATCTGTGAAATGACAGCCTGTGTTTGAATGAGATTACATGTATAAATAAATGGTAAAATAACAATGAAACGGCTTCTAAATTAGTTATATTTGCAAATACATTGTTTTTAATGACAGTGTTATAAACCAGACAAGTCTAGATGAAACAGCAATAGAACAGAAACCATACTGTGATCCACATCAGTTTGAGCAAATAAAGTCTGTACTCAATCCATGTTCACACATTTGAAAAACCTTTACATGTGATACACATTGTTAGCAATGCACAATTGTACACAATGAATCTAAAGCAGGTAAGTCTTCTTACGAATGTGTCATTGTACATTTCTTACAAAGCTAGTGACATGAGTTTACAGAGAACTTTAGGACTTCCCAGGCTCAGAAGATTTGCTGAACAACATCCTCACTGATGGAAACCATTTCCACATGCAGGCTTAATGTTTGTAATGTTTGCTTGGCAGCTGGATAGAGCTCCTGTTTTACATGTCCAGTGGAAAGGTGAATAGTATATTTTATGTGATCTTTTTTTAATGGAACAATTCAAGGGCATCTCATGTCACGCAAAAGAGTTAACCAAGATGGTAAAGATAGCAATGTTTTTATTATTTGTAAATGTTCTAAGTTGCATCTCTAAAATGTAGATTTTCACACCTTCATGCTGTGCACCTTCATGCTGTGCTGTGCACCTTCATGCTGTGCACCTATATGCATGCCGTGCATGTAGGTGTCAACAGGTTCAAGTTTTCTGTACTGAGCTGATAAATGGTTTCCTCTCTGCATGTGTTGAGTGACAGTATCTAGCCTAAATCACTTTATTGTACATAGAGGCATGAACAGGCTCCAATAGTAACTCAAATAGAACAAACTGTTCTTCTTTTATCACTTTTCTCAGATATCCTGACCCGTCTCCCAATCCTACTTTGTATTTTTCTTTGTCATCTCAAACGCGCCATGTTTAAAACGTGTCGATGACTTATCCCAGAACTAACTACTCTCCCCCCAAATAAATATATCCCTCTTCTTTTTAAAATTTAGATATCATCTTGCCCACAAATCTGATATGGATTTTGATAAATCATTATGCTGACCTAATCCAAATGAGTGTTTGTGGGGCAGAGAAAGCAGGTGTTTACTTGTGTAATCTCTATTCATTGCTGAACCCAGTTTCCACCATCACATCTGATAATGCCACAAACTTTGTTGGAGCAAATCGAGAGCTGAAAGAGAGTTTGGCTGAACTGAACCATGCTAAAAAAAATCCAAATGCTCTTGTGCAGAATGGAATCAAATATCTTTGACATCTCAGCAGCCTCTCACCAAGGTGGAGTTTGAGAGCGTCTGATTCGTTCCATGAGAAGTATTTTAGTCTCAGTTCTTAAAGAACAAGTTTTGGATGATGAAGGAGTTCAAACAATCTTTTGTGAAGTTGAAGCCATATTAAACGATAGACCCATTACCAAAGTTTCAGATGACTTAAAAGATCTTGAGGCACTCATCCCAACCATTTGTTGTTGCTGAAAAACAACCCAGTTTTGCCATCAGGACTGTTCAACCAAAAAGATCTTTATGTCAGGAAAAGGTGGAAACCAGAGCAATACATGGCAGAGCTGTTCTGGGAAAGATGGCTTTCTGAGTACTTACCTCTGATGCAGGAAAGACACAAATGGACAAGAACTAAAAGATGTCTCATTCCTGGTGATGTTGTCTTAATTGCAGACTCTACATCTCCAAGAGGATCATGGATGATGGCCAAAGTCTTGAGTGTAAACCAGGATGCAAGACTTGATGCATTCTGTATGGTTACAAACAAAGACCAGTGTTTTGGAAAGACCTGTGACCTGTGACCTGTTGGTATTGGAAGCATCACCCTGAGGAATAAAGAACATGTTTGAGGGAATAGAGTATTTTCCTTTTCAAAGTATTTGTGACAGTACTCAGAATTAAAGGTCTAAGCTATTTATTCTTTATTTCTTTATCCATTTGAATTTTGTTAGCCATGAAGGCACTATCTTCTGTGCTTACCACATAACTTTGTCATTCCTTGATTCCAATCTGAGTTTTTTTTGTTTGTTTTTTTCTTGCAATATATTGTTTAAGAAATCAGAGCTGAACAGATTTGCATATAACATGTAATACATTTTTATCCGGTCAAGTAAGGAAACAACTTAAATTTAATCAACTATTTTTTTTATATATTTAGAGGGGTTTCAAGTGTTTTAGGTTTTTTTTAGATCTGTTTCTGTGTGAAGTTTATGTTTTCCAGATGACAACTCTTTGAAAAGTTACTTTTCAAGCAGTATAAACAGATATCAGAGGACCCAGTAAATTTTCTGTTGGATTCTATGTGCTTTATTTTACCAAGTCAAAAAAAGAGCCCATACACTCACAAGGAATCACCAGGCTGGGATTCAAACCTGGGACCTTTTTGCTGCACAAGGTATTTTTTTTATACATCTTAAAAGTGAGGTGTACATTTGTGTTTTGACCTTTTACTATTACCTCTGAACAAGGTCTTGTGGGACCAATTATCTTCACTTGATGCTAAATAGAGTCCACTTGGGTCTAATTCATTCTCTGTATAAATGTTTTTTACAGAGCTGCTCTGTAAAAACATGATGAAGACCAAAGAATACAGCAGACAGGGCGGAGAGAAAGCTGTGAAGAAGTTTAAAATAGGTCTGGGTTTTGTTTAATTCATCATTTGAAAATAAAAAGTCTATGGCACAAAATTGAATGACTCAACGAAAAATCCTTAAGCAGTAGGCAATGTTATTGGGGAAAAGTGCAGAAATATCTAGAAGACAAAACTTAAAGGACAGAAAGAAAAAAAGGAAAAAGTCATGCATCCATTTGAATCTGGTGTTCTGGAACAAAGACATAAAGCATGTAGAAAAGCTGATCTAGAGTTAGTCTGTGTAATGAGAGGTGAAGTTTTATTGTTTTCAGGTATTTCTTTAAAAAATTATGAAAAAAAAATTAAGAATTAGGGGGAAAAAAAGAAACTCGAACAGCTAATTAACAAATTCAATATCTGTTTGGAAGAAAAACAAAAATGATCTTTGTATAACATTAAAAAAACTGAAAATGAGAAATCATAAAACATGAAACACTTCCTTTCGTAGAGTTTTTAAACCCACTCTGCATAATCAGTGGTAACTGCAGTATAATGACATAATTAACAGTGAGCCACCAATAGTGAACCGACCGCCAGACTCACAAGACTCTAACATCCTCTCACTGTGTTCTGCTGAAGTGTCACATGGAGCGCTGCAGCCAATGGCACATTATAATTTTTATTTCTTTATTATTATGACTTGCTAGAGGAGCACCCAGCTGCTCATCTGTCCTCACAGAAGGGAGAGCAGAAGCTGTATAGAGACAGTCAACAGTAAATCATCCATGTGAATCAGATGGAGCTGACACATCCAGATGTGTTTGCTCTGTCAGTTCAGCTTTGTGTCTGAACAGAAAGACAGAAATTAAAGGATTTTTCTCTTTTGCATACAGTAAGCCCTGTTTAGTCACCAAGGTGGAAAATGTTTATCTGCTGTCAGACTGCAGCTTGTTTCAGGGTATTTAAGATGACATAAATTAGAATCAACTCAAACTACAAAACAACTCAAAACAACCCAAGATCCTAACACAGCAGACTTGTTCTTATGGCTGCAGCTTTGTCCACTTTTCAATTATGCACATTTTATTGTTGGTGTTTGACTTATAATCCCAATGAAATACATTGGCCTTAAGGTTGTAGCTTGACAAAATTAAAGTTCAAGTGCTCTGAGTGGTTTTCAGATTAGACAAGGTGCTTGGTGGCCATCTTCTATTTAATTTTATTGGTCATTTTAAAACAATAGTCAGGATTAAAAAAAAAAAAAAAAATGACTGAAATTTTTTTTGTCCATCTTGTAGCACCGTAGCCACCATGATCCCGATCTGGGTAACTGATGGAAAATGGCTTATTGGCTGATCTTGAGGCTGAGTATTTGTGTTTATCTCATACCTCCAGCCATTTTCCACTGCAAATAAGTAGCTTCTTGGAATCCTTGTTTAACCTTGAAACAGCTGCTCTAACAGAGGAAGGCTTGTTATTCCAATGAAATGCCTACTATAGCACTATTTGCGTGTATAACTAAAGATTTTCTGATGTTACAGATGATGCTTACAGCCTCAGTGTCTTTACCCATTGATTGCCTGTGTTCAAAGTTCAGCAACCAAATCTAGAAAACAACAATATAAAAACAACAACCACAACAGCAACATCATTCATTCAAAAAGCTTTTTATTTGATAAAAGCAATTTTACATTTTCAAGTTAAGGCTGGATGTAAAATCTCAATAAGATAAATTTTTCTTGAAGTCATGTTGGTGAACTTGTGGCATATACTGTAGAGCTGCCACTGTAGGTGTAAATCCCAGGTGAGTCTGGGGGGCGGGGGGAAGAGGGGAAAGGGTCCAGATCCCCCCAGTCTTGGAAAAGTCTAGAATTAAAATTATGATACTCCCTATATAATAATTTCTATATCTATGTAATAATTTCTATATGTTTATTTGTTGTTAGTCACCCAGGACATACCAAAACTAAAGAAGGCTTAAAAATAAAGCAACTTAAGTTATAATACAAACAGGCCACAACTTGTATTGGGAGCCATTTCAGTAAATCACTGTTTATGAGGAATTTTATTAAGAAGAGTTACTCATTGAAACTTTTGTATTTAGAACCTTAAATTTTTGTAAAGGTGTAGCAGAGATTAGATTGTCAGACTGAACAAAACTGGTATCTAAGCAACATTTGAATTTTAGTTTTACTTCTCTGCAGGCCGCTTACAGAAAATAAAACATGTTTGATATCCATTATTTGTCATTTTTGGTCCTGCAGCTTTAATGTGGTTCAAAAACTTTTTAAACCACATTTTTCGTTACATTTTAATGGAACTTCACTGACCCCCTGACCCTCCCAAGAATCCAATAGTCCCTCCCAATAATGACATGGGATTTACACCCTTGACTGCCACAGAACATCAAACACTTCAGTTTCTTTTAATCAAGCTTCTCAAGACCGATTCAGTCAACCACAAACTGAACTTCAGAAAGAGCTATCCTTTGTTCAGCTGACCTGATGTCAAAATCTTTTGATATCAAATACTTTGAAGAATTTTCCACTTATTCATCCAAAATACAGTGGATTCACTAGAAACAGATTTTTAGAAGAAATCTTTCAGTAAAGATGTACTCACATGGATGTGAGCTGTACACATAGTAAATAGAGGTTTTGTTTCTGTGTCCATAGGAACAGTTCTTGGAAAAATACAGCAAAGAAATGGTTCTTCTAGGAGACACTCTAAGCTTTTGGGTAAATTTATAATTACAAAATAATCTCATTCAACAAAAAGTAAACTTGATTTTTTTAATCTCTACATTTGACATACAACCCATTCTGGCACAAAACATAAATCAATATTTTTTATATAGTAAAATTATGAAAAAAGTAAACAATGTGAATTTGACAAGGGCAAAACTGTGATGGCAACTGGTCAGAGCACCTTGTACCTCTTGTGGAGTTTTGATCGGCAAAGAGGACTTTGTATTAAAAGAGGTTAAAGAAATAGAAAGAAGAAAATAGGCATGTATAACTACTGATGTCCTAACTGATATTTACCATGATTTTTGCCTTAAGATTTTCTCCATGTTCTGCAGAATTTTGATGGTTTCACTCAGGATTGTTTTGTCAGGAAAATAGAGACCAACACTCATTTGGTCGTTGAGTTTTTTTTGTAAAAGCTGGATAAATTGCATTAATAATGTTAAGGTATTGGAAAAAGGATTGACTCTAAGCATAGGTTTTGCAGGGACAAGTTGCACTTTCAAATGGAAGGAGGCTGGGCTCCACTCCACACTCAAGTCCCGCCTCGCGCGTGTTTCTTCCTGGGAACTAAAGCTATAAAAATGAAGCGTTTTAGTACGATAATAGAGAAGCAGCGTGAAGTTAGAGTTCACTTAGTGAACTGCTGTACGGACACTTGACACAGACTGATGCTTTGACCAGCCAGCGCGCGGACAGACGTCGCTGACCGGGTTTCTTGTCACTTCCAAGCCGAAAATTCCTCCATCTAGTCGCCGGGTGAGATACGGAGCAGAGCCATGGCGGGGGAAGGTTCGGACCAGCGAGCCCTGCAGTATGAACAAACTTTGGTGAGTTTCACTTGTTGCATTTCGGCACTTTAGTATTTATCCACGGTCAGGGGCGCCGTATAGGGGTGGGAAGTTATGACAATTCCAAGGGCCCCTCACGAACACGGGGCCCTCCACTTTTTATTTATTTATTTATTTATTTATTTATTTATTTATTTATTTATTTATTTATTTCATAGAAACTAAAAAAGGGTCCCTGTCAATTATAAAAATAATTATAATTTTCTAAAATTGTTTTTAGCAGTAAAAATGAAACGTTCCCACTCCAAGACCAAAAGGCCCTGAGTCCCAGCTGGATCTGCATGAAATGATTCGTTCCTGCTTGGAGCGCTTCAGGTTCAGCAGCAGTCAGTACAAGACAAGAACGACTGTGGTAGTTACTATGCTGCAAAGAAAAGTAATAAAGTTAGGTTTTCAAAAAAAAAAAAAATAAATAAATAAATAGATAGAGAAAGAAAAAGGTAAAAGTGTGAATTTGTAACAGATTTTCCTCCGAGAGGTGGGTAGACTGATTATGAACCATTCCACATACTTAGCTTAGCTACTACTGTTTGCCTCCATTTCACTAGCATTTAATGAATTAAGGGGAAAAATATGCAACTTTTAAAAAAATGTTTTGACATATTTGTTAAAACTGTCATGTTGTGACTATGACATGAGATAATCTGCAAAAAAATCTTTTTCCTCTGCCTTCTTCCAGTACTATCTAGAAACAAATAATCAGAGACAGGAGAGTTTTAGTGCTGTCAATCACAATCTCATGAGGCTGCTAAACCCTCTACTGCAGCTATAGCCTGTTGTGATTGATTGTGTTCACAGATAGTCTCTCATGACAATCTGTCACAACATAGTGACAAATATGGAGAAAACTTTTTATTTTATTTTATTAAAGTTACAGCAGCTTGGATAAAATGCAACTACATAGCATTTTTTGAGAAGTCTGGATTTCTTCATGTATATTTTGCATGTTGCCTATGACTGTTGCTTGTGGGGAGAGACATTTCAGAAAATAAAACTAGTGGGAAAAATTTAAGCAACCTACTTGCATACTGTATGTCAACTGTTGCATGTAAAATTCAAGAGCATTAAATATTGTGTTAGTATCAGTATTGGACCAAATAAAGCAAGGCAGTTGGAAGCCTTTAAAATTGTAACGCTTTTGATAGGTCAGATAGACTCAAAAAATTGCTACAGCATCTGTGTGGGGGGGCCCAATTTAATTTTTTGTCATGGGGCCCAAGATTCCTGGCGGCGCCCCTGATACTCTATCACTTCACACATCACATACTGGATCCACTTCAAACTTAAGTAAAAAACTGATTCATACTAATGATGGTTCAAGAGGCCTCTATATCTTCCAGTAATAGACTACGTCACCAAATTATGAGTTTCTGCATCCTGGTCTTTATAATGATGGATATGTCCATTCATGCCAGGGCTAACTATAACCTAACATAACCTTTCTCCTCTGTAGATGTATGGGCGTTACACCCAGCAACTCGGGGTGTACGCCAAAGAGGAGGCGGCCCGGCTGAGGGAGAGCGGGCAGAAGCGCCCTATCAGTGAGCGCAGCCGGATTCTGGACCAGCAGGAGTACAAGGGACGCTGCGCCAAGTGCCGCAGTAAGTACAAGCAAACGACTCCTATTGGTCAGAATGTGGTCCATGTGAAGTAATCTTTAATATTCAGGTCTGCTGTGCAAAAGTGAATGGCCTTCACAACTGAAAAAGCTCATTTAACATTATACTTAAGAGGAACTGTCAGTCCAGTGATTGGACCACTCTTAATACGATTCAGACCTAAGACTGCAGTAATGTCATTAAGGGTTTGTTATGAAGGCCTTTTAATTTCAACATGGTGCCTCTTTTTAATAATTATTCTCTTCCAGTGTCAATATCACAGGATATTGATTATTTTTTTAAACCAGTTATTGAAAAGATCTGGGTCAAAAATGTGTGTAAACACAGATTAGAGCGTAGATCTGACACTGTGTATCTCTCCTCACTGTCTGATTGTTTTCATTACTTTGGTGATAGAAATACAATGCTGGAACCTCCTTTTTGAGTCTGAACTGGATGTGGTTCTCAATGCTCATTGCTAAGGAAGCTCACACTATCCTGGACAACAGACCAAAAAACTATAAACTACAATCATCATAACAAGAATTTCTTCTTCGTAGTCTGCCAGCATCACATGAATATTCAGAGCCCTGCAGTGAATAGGGGATTCACATGAATCATCCTTCACTTTTCTCTGGTTTGTTAGTAGTGAAATCAAGGTTGTGTGTATGAGAGCAAGTGTGTGAGATTGAGTTACAAAATGAACTGCACCAAAGTTTCGTACAAAGATAATAGAATAAACTGACAAAAGGGAAAATGAAACTAAAACATCCTAACAGGAAAGTTAGCATATCAGGTCTTAATTAAATGCTAATGAATTAAAATAAGTTTTAGGAAGCATTTCTTCAGCTTATCATATTAATCTGATAATCGTAACAGCTTCTTATATTAAGAATCTGTTATCAGCTCTGATCTGGAATAGAAGCAAAAATGGAGAAAGCCCCATCGCATTTGTGTCAACTGTGTTGGCCTTTAATTGACCTCACCTCGTTTTGCTAATTTTTTCGAAATAAGAAATCCCAGAGTTTGCCAGAATATACAACTCATCGGCCTGGTGTCACTTCTCATTCTGTGACAGCAGAGAGCCCTCTAGTGTCGCCAAAGCATAACTGCAGGCAGCTTGAACAGCGTTTTGTCCCAATAAGCAGATTTGTGTGTATGAGTGTCCTCTGTTCTCATCTTCCTAATGAGCTTCAGTGTTGTTTTTCCTGGTAGCTGATGAATCGGTCTTCCATTACTCCAGCAGCTCTTGTACTCTTCAGATGGATCAGAACACCGGCAGAGGTATCAGTGATTTAATTGATTAGCTCTGCAGGCCGCCGGAATTATGAGAGATGTTGTTTGAACAGCAGTTCAGCCTTATGCTCACATGTATGCCTGCAGGAAAAAAAAAAGGCAGAGATGAATACACTGCAAGGGAGAGTCATTAAACCTTCTGTAGAGGATGGAAGTACTTGGTAATTTGACACATTCTGACACTTTGTCCTTTCTGGCTGCAGACAATGTGTTGCATGTGTACAAACAAAAAGAAACACATTGCTTACAGGAGGCCCATATGTATCTATATTTTATTCATAACACACACTCTTGCTCATTTATTACAGTGTAATGATGCTGAATGCTGCAGCCAATGGCATTGTCAGCTTATCATCAGCCATCTCTGTCCCTAAGGAGGCTGTCATCTTTTCAGCTGTCTTCAGATATAGAAAGGAAGAGTGGGGCTGTACAAGCTGTACCAGCCCCACTCTAGATATTCTTTTCAGTCAAATGCAGTGACAGCAGAGCAGCTTGAGCAACAGGTATTATGTCTGTAGTTATTGCCAGCGGTGTCGCAGATTGTCGGTGAGTCACAGCTGACTTATGGCGGTTCAAACGACTATCGTCTGTTAATGTGTAAAGACAATCAGTCTTTACATATTGTTACTTTGAAGAAATAAATAAGAATATTCTGGTTATTAGCAGCTTCTAATCAAAGAACTTGGCCTTTCAAGTGTTAAAGCAATAAAGCCATAAAGTCTTAGTAAATTTTTATATCTGCTTATGTCCAATTTTATGTTTGGCCCATTTTATTTTCAAAATAAAATTCACATGTTCTTTTTCATTTACTTCAACTTGTGTTGTGCGTGTTTTTTGTTTGTTTTTTCTTTTGCAAAAAAAAAAAAAAAAAAGTTTTCACATGTCCAAGCCATCAAATAAGGCACATGGTAATTGACCAGGAAGCATATTCTGTTTTTCTAATTGTTTTTTGGATGACCTTATTTCTGGATGCAATAACAAGCACACCACTGAACTGCACCAATAATTGAGAATAATGATGATTTAAGTTTAATGATTGTGAATCTGTCTGAGCATTACATAAAAAAAAATCTTAAACACAAAGTACAACCTTTGACTAGTTTGACTTTATTTGGTTTCACTTTGTAATCTCAATTTCCTTGAGTTGCTGTATCCATTGTATCTTGAACCTGCAAACCAAACGGCCCAAATTTCAACTGTAAATCCTTCAATTTCTTCATTTAAAGTTTGGCTTCCCTTGCCCCACTGGTTGGATCCCACATCTTTCATTCCCTTACAAGATTGGGTTCAGTCTTGCATCAGCAGCTGTGGCTGCACCTTTGACCTTTACAAGGGTACAGAAAAGCTGAGTTGGTCTTTTTTTTTCAGGAAGCTGTTCATTTGTTCAAGACCAAACAAGCAGAAAGCTCTGAGCTCGTTAAGATTAACAGGCTGCACAGCTGTAACTCTTAATTCTAAACCTATCCTGTAATATAGCTGTTCTCTTCTCACATGAGTGTTGTGCAGTTCAGTTTCAAGTTCATAACATTTTTTTTTAATTTTCTAGAATCCAATTAGATTCTTATTGAGCCAATAATGTTTAAGGATGTAGTGACTTGTGAGGAGAATTTATTGTTATATCCCTCTTTTTACCACTTTCATTCCACATAGTGCTCCTTCATCCCTTGTAGTTATCTCAGGTTTTATAACATGCTTTCAAACTTATCACAGCATCAAGCTGCAACAGAAACATTCATTCAGTTTGACTTGCAAAGCACAGTTATTCACAACAAATCTTCTTGAGGCAGAGAGAAAACCGGTAAAATTTCCATCCATCCATTGTTTTCATTGCAAATTAAGTTTATATTATACAAAAACTAATTCAAGTTCTCATTCACTTCTTCCTAAATAAACCAGTTCAAGAAAGAGAGTGCAATGAAGCAAAGTGAACCTATAAATATCCTGATTAGATCAATGCATTTTAATTCAGTTGATCAGTCTTTATATAATTCCTTATTGTCAAATAGAAAAGAGAGAGAAGAAAATAAAAGAAGACTGTGGTCTTTACTGTAGTCCTTCATTTTTAGTGTGCATGTGATGGAGTGTCATGGTGGAGACAAGACCCTGAGCAGAACCAGACACTGGAAGGGAAGCCATCTGCCTCCATCAGCTGGGGGTTAAAGGACACACTCTGTTAAATAAAGACATGCATACATGCTGTTCAGTGAATGGTCCTATGAACGTTGATCAAGTTTTTATATCCTCTGATTGAACTTTGAAAAATTTAAATATAAATTTTTTTATATATATATTATTCTTTCATGGTGAAAATGTTCAGATGTATGTGAAAGTTCTAGAAGCAGTGCAAGCATAAAACCCAAACTGGTTTCTGTCAATAAGTTAATGTTTTTTGGTGTCTGGAGATACAATTGGAGTGGAACTGGTCAGCGGGTTTAACCACCTTCTATACTGTACAATGGCTGCTGGAAAAGACAAGTGTTATTGAGATCCAGGAGTGGTTGCTGCTCCACGATGATTGTGCAGAAGTCTCACAAGTAGTACCATTTGTTTTTCAGCCATTTTGTCATGTGTATATGAAGTTCAAATACAAGTACTGAGTTGGGGGATGCAGCCAGCAGCAGTTTATTTGCATCAAAGTGACGAAAGGCCCGAAATCAGCTCATTACAAAAGGAACTTAAAATGAATCATTTTTATGCGAAAAATATAATCAATATTTTTTATGTAGCTCATACACAATAGGTCTTCTTTTCAAGTCATTTTGTGGCTTTAGATATAAAAACAGATTGATTTTTTTTTTCAAAACTCAATTATTCCCTGGTTAATTCAAAGCTCAAATAATGAAGCATTTCTTTGTGCTATTAAGTGGAAGTTTTCCCTTGAAACAGTCTGGCCTCATTAAATCCGGAAGTAACTCTCAGCTGTAAAGCTGAATGATTTTCATCCCCCTCAATGCCTCCATTTGGAGAGCATAAATAGGAAAACAAGTGCCGCAGGAGTGAGCATATGGTATTTTCACCAACTGTTGGCTGTTCAACCAGCCGGTGCAGTCTTTGGGGAAAGGCTTGTTGCTGTTTGTGTATTGGACAGCAGGGGGCGGCGTTGACCTTACATCACTGCATTGTGACTGAGGCAGCAGGTGGAGGAGCTCTGGCAGAGATGAAAAGTGGACTTCATGGAGGAAGTGGGATCCTGGCAGGGCTTCTCTTCCTCTGCGGATGAGTTTTTTTTTATTGGTGTATGTCTGAGTATAATATGTGGGCATTCAGGAGCATCCACTCAGCTTTCCTTTTCACACTACATCAATGGATCCTTCACAAATACTGGATATGAATTTAGATATCATTCTATGTTTTGTGAAGAGATTCATCTTAAAGGGATGGCAGTATTTATCTGAGAAAATCGTTCAGTTTGAAATTCAGATGTGACTTTTTGTACTTTTGCTCTAAAAGTGGAAGGCATAAAATTCTGAAGATACCAGGAAAAAATAGGTCCACACACAAAAGGTATAATCATTGCTAGTGTGCAGCCGTAGAATGTAACTCACTGCGATGCCACAATTGAAATCCCAGGTAAGCTTTCTTTAGTGAGAGGATTATACTTGCGAAGACAAAGTGTGTTTTCTTTCTTATATATATATATATATATATATATATATATATATATATATATATATATATATATATATATATATATTTTTTTTTTTTTTTATTTATTTATTTATTTATTTTTCATTTTTCTTGTAAAAGGAGAAGATACCATTTAAAATCAGTTAGTCAAGGTCCTGAGGTTTTAAGGCATGATGATCTTCATCAAAAACATGGATTCAAGGTATAACTGTGCAGAAAACCAACTATTCTTTCTGTTGCTATAATAACATTGTTATTATTGATTCCCTCTCCTTAGTGGGAATCCTGCAACACAAAGTCTGAATGAGATGTTTGCTTGTGTGCAGCTAAGTTTTCTCCTGTATCAGTGGTGTTTACAGTTGGCTTTAAATTGTTTGTGGCAAGTTAAGATGTGAAAAAAACTTTGCTTTGGTCTCTTTCTTCCTCCATCAACTTTGTAATTGAATAAGGAACTTCAATACTCCTTAAAAAGCTATGTTTGATTCATAGATGTAAGCAAAAATATAGAATAAACATTCACTCAATTAAAGTTGCAGTGTAAAATACTATTTTATTTTTGAATGAACTCTGGAAGTCTAATAAGCTGATATTAATAGCATAATTAGTTAGGCTACCTGCTGAAACCACTTGTTTTCCGGACGGATTGCTGTGGTTTTGCCAGCTGTAGTTGTAAAACGATTTGTGTTCTTAAGAGTGATGGGTAGCACTGCTGCAGGTACCATGTCGAGACTGCATGGATCCTGGAGGACTCAAAATATTTCCAAAGAGCCAAAGTGTTCTTTCCTGTAAATTAAAGTTTCTTTTATCTAACTAACTGGCTTATCTTGATACCAGAAACCATCATATTCTGCATAGAAAAAAACAACTTCTAGCTAACGGTCCCTCCTCTCGCTTCATGTTCATTACTTTGTCCGCATTGCTGCAGAGAATCATTTGTAAGCATGCGAGAGTCAACATGAAGAATCCTTTCTCAGGTTTGTTGTTCATTGTCCCCCTCTTCCATTCTTCACCTCCCAGGGGCAACACACTCTTAACACACAGTGTTAGCAGCTGTGTCCATGAGGTGATAAAATCCACACATCTGCCGTTTCGTTTTCTGTCCCCTGACTCATTCCTCCTCTCACTTTCAATCCACCTTGCACTGATATGTCATATAATTGGCTCCAAGACGACACGCACACACGTTTCACCTCAACAGGTGTGATGTCAGCAGGAGCTCAGCATGGCACCGCATGTTGCCATGGTGACCGGTAGGCACCTAGCAACCAATGGCGCTCACATGTCACATGCTTTCGTGTTCATCTATCTAAATGATTTTTTTTTTTTTTGTCCTTGTTGTGTTTTTCCCTTCATCACATATCTTGTGGCCATTGCTTTGTTCCTGTCTGTGTTCCTTCACATATCCTTCTTTGATAATGATAGGAGCTGAATGAAAATGTCAGGCCAGAAAAACACCTGATGAAACGCCTGGGCACAGACATTTTTCAAAGGACACACACATGCAGCCAGAGCTAGCCAGGGAGACTTCAGAGTTCTCTTCTAGAGAACGCTTATACGCCACAATCTAAGAAACCAAACAGTGTGTTAGCAGCAATTGTTTCATGAAAGCCAAGGTCAACATAAACAGAAGTGAATGTACCAGTGGAAATTTTGGGAGGTGTACGAATTTTGATGAAGATGCGTGTCACAGTATGTCTTATCTTTTAGACCTGGCATTTCACTTAGAAAAAACAAAGACAAAATAATTCCACCTTTCAAGAACATGCCAGTGACAGCTAAAGCTCGACAGAAATTCCTTACAAATATATAAGAATGGGCAAAAATAAAAAATGTAGTGTTCCAGCAAAATGTAGACTCCAGTGTGATTGAAATGTTGTTGTGGAAGTTTTAAAGAGAAACTCATGTAAGCAAACATCAATGAATTGAAGCGGTGTTATAATTAAGAGTGACACATAATTCCTCCTGAGCCTCTGATCGAGTTGTTCCTAAAACCAACTTTGAGTTACTGCTGTTGAGGCCAGTGAATGGGGGGCTATACTGCATCACAAGCTTTGTTTTCGTTTAGTAAGATATAAAAGGGAGGAATACAGTTGTTCTTTTGTGTGCTTAAGACTAGGAAAACTGCAAGAACCATTTTTTTAATAGGAGTGTAGTGCAACAATATAATAGTGTAACAATATTCATGCAGACTATGGCCAGTGCAGTCATGCGTAGTTCAGTGCACGCATGTATTAAATAATAAGGTTTGAACACAGGCACAGCGTTTATCTGCAACACTAAGTTCACAAAACCAGATTGTATTGCAACTTTTAAAATGACACCAGAAAAAAAACAGTATTGAATTACTCTTCTGAATCATCTGATTGAATGGAAACGCTGATACGGAAGAATAATCAGTGAAAGTCCAAATCTAACCGCCTACGTTATTAAACTAGTCCAGAACACTGGGTAAAATACCGCTGTGCTTTTATGATCCATCTGATTAAGTGTTTGTACAGTTTTATTAAAATATTAATTAAAAAATAAAGCTAAATTCCAGTTGGATCTAAAATAGCGAGTTTCTGTTTCTCTTAATTGAAACATACTGAACTGTGACTTTGAAACCGAAGTATGTAGCTGTAAAAGCTCTTTACTTTTACAACTGTAATGGAGGCTTTCCTGTGTTTTATGACTGTGACAATAAATTTAAAAAAAGTTGATTAATTTTAAACTGCTTGTTTTGTGTTCATTTTTAGCCAGATGTTCTGTATTCATTTTTCCCCATTTGATTAAAAAAAAAAAAGTCCCACACGAAAGACTTTGTGGCTTATTAAGTCATTGCTCTGATAAATGTCAAATGTGCGACAGTGCATGGGATAATTTTTCTTGTTTTGCATGAGTGGCAATTAGTTGATTATCTGGTCTGAAAACATTAATCTGACTTGTGCTTGAAGAGCACATTTAGCTCCACCATGTGCATTCAATGAGCTTTTCAGCACTATAGAGAAGCCACGTGTGTCCTGTTGATGGGCGCGTGTTTGTTATGCTCCGTCTGACGCATGACAGGGCTGTTCAAATGTCATTCACATCGAAGCACCAGCCAAGTCCAGGAAACAGGACATGTGACACTCACATACACGGAGAGATGGTGGAACTTTCACTTTAATAAATCAAGTAACCAAGGAGACCAGACCTGCTCAATATTTGATCCTCTGCCACTTGAGCTGTGTGTGTGTGTGAGATCTTGAGCTGCTATCACATCGCTTTCACTATGGAGGTTGTGACCCTGGTCCAGTTGGTTTATCAGTCCACTGAAAAGTTGCTGACAGCTACATTAACTCATATTTATTATTGCCATCTTAAGGGTGGGATAGATAGCGTGATTAAGGCACTTAATAGAGCCAGGACTAATCACATGGAAATGTCATGTGTAACATTTGTACACCTTTCCACAAGGTGGTAAAGCCTCTAGCTATGTGCTAGAGTTTTTTTGTGTGTAAAATTTGTTGGTGTGGAAGATCTTACTAAAAGAAGCTGATTATAAACAGATTCAAAATCAGTGAGGCACAAAATGTTGCTTAAAATTTTGTGCCTCACTGCAAAGAAAATGGATTTAATTCATGTTGAGACATATCTGGGGCTCATCATTAAAGAGAGACAGAAACTTATAACAAACAAGGCTTTTTTTCACAACAATGTTACTGTTTTGTTGTTTAGAGCTTTCAATCTCTGTTAGGAAAGTGGATTTGAAGATCTTAAAAAAATCTCAAGAGTAAAGTAAACTTCTGCATTTTGTATGGAACATATACAGTGACGACCATTATTACAGTTGAACTCTTCAAGCTTTGTAATCATTTGTCTGTTTTAAGATATTCGGTCTGGAGTAATCATGACTTATCAACGATAGTCCATGGTGGGAAAGCTGTTCAACAAACACTGGGGTCATAAATGAGGCTTAAATGGATCAACTACATGAACATATTGGCCTTAATATATTGTAATTTTCCTATTACCAAACAATGCTGTTGTTTGTGAAACATAAAAGGAATAATTATAAATGGTAAAAATGTTAATTCTTACTGTATTTTTAACCGAGATGTGTTTTTTGTTACCTGCGGATAGCATGCTAGGTAGGTTGTAGTGGACTCAAGCCTTTAAAGAAAAAAACAATGCGAGACATCAAGGTGATGCAGACAACCAACAAAACGTTTAGATTAAAGCAAAATGCCTCAAAGATTTTTTTTTGTGGCATTATATGAGTGTAATGTATTATTTTTACTTCTGAAATAAATGTTTGTCAAATGAAGACCTTTTCTTGCAACTAATTATGGATCTCTTTTAGAACTCAATTGTAAGAAAGTTTGGCAAATATTCCCATGGCTTGTTTTCTTTTTTACACAATGTACGGTCCTTGTGTTCAAAATGTTTAGTCGTGATAAAAATTAGGAGACTACACACAGCCAGTTTTTTATTTAGTATCATTAACATCATTAAAAATTTCAAATAACCCAATAACTGAATAAAAAAACTGTAGACTGTCTGGGGCCTTTAGAGAGGAGATTGTATCAGCTTAGTCTTGCAATTTAAAGCAGACTAAAGGAATTATAAATCAACCATTCAACAATGTGAAAAATATTCTACAAGGACAGAAACAACTGCCAACATATTCAAGGCTGAATGTCCACACTGGTTCACTCTGAAAGCAGACCAGAAGTGGGGAATGGGTTGATTGCTGGGAAAACATTCTGTTGGAGAATCAAAACCTCTGTTTCCTCAAAGACTATTGTGCTTGAGCATGCTGCAGGGAACCTATCCTGATTACATTACATGGTGCTGCAAACTGCATTTTGACTCCGACTTTCAACATATATAATCTTCTGATGGTGTAATGAGAGGTGAGACCATTCATCCCAACAGACTCACTAGGTCGCCAAAGTCATTGAGTCGCTAAAGCCACTGGGAGCTGTTTTAAAAAAATAATGCTGCACCCTGGTAGAATTCCTCACAGTCTGTCGAAACAACAGGACTCTGAGGGTGAATAATGAGGGAG
The DNA here is from genome assembly GCA_911649635.1 of Poeciliopsis gracilis. Lineage (NCBI taxonomy): Eukaryota > Metazoa > Chordata > Actinopteri > Cyprinodontiformes > Poeciliidae > Poeciliopsis > Poeciliopsis gracilis. Next base: position 2,474,497 of record CAJVRI010000884.1, on the reverse strand, counting down.
AGCAGGGTAAGACGGAGCATGCAGCCAGGAGGAAGGGCGGTGTATGGATTGTTCCTTTAACTTAATTATAAAGTGGTGAAGGGATAATTGATTTCAAGTTTAACCAGATTAATTTAGCTTTTAGATCAACTTCTGGAAATATTTCTGTATCATGGTATTGAGCTCAAACTGCAGTCTTACCCAGTCCAGCAGTTGGCAGGAGTTACAGTGAAAACAAATTAATGCCTTGATGAAGTGCAGTTTGGGCCACAGATCAGAGGGACTGCAGTTTTCCAATGTGGCGCTGAGGTTACTGTAAATCACTTACCTCATTGCTGTTGATGGGCTTTACTGCAGCTGCTACCATAAACGGTGGAGTTTTATTAATGCCATGATTAATTTTTATGTGTTTGGATTGTGATATCAGCAAATGCTTTATACAGGGCAATTCTTCGTCATAAAACTAGAGCTTATTCATCAAAGGCCTCAACTTAGAACTTAGATTTTACTTTGCTAATAACTTTTTAAAGTCTAGTTTCAAACTTGTTCTATCTGTATTTTGTCTCATTTCTTAACCTTTCCCTGCTAATCTGATTTGTTTTATTAAATCTTTGTTTCATCTTCCTGATCTCAGTAATCTTAATCTTACTTTCTGTCTTTTTCCAACCTCACTGAAATCTCCTTCACTTTTTCTTGTTTGCTCTTGCCACTCAGCTCTCTTCACTTCCCTCTTGGATGACAATCCATCAGCTTTTCCTATCCCTCCTCTTAAGCTGTGTGCAAGCTGAAGCATAAGGGTTACTCTGCGCCTGCTGCTCCATCCATTTGAGTCCCATGTTTTGAGTTATTACTCTCTGATCCTCAGTGAGACCAGAGCCTGTACACAACTCACTTTCCCCCCATACCTTACTTATTTGTTTCCAGACTGGGCTGAAAGGTGCAAACTTTTTACCCTTTACATTCATTTTTTTCTGATGTGATGCCAGAGGGAGACGTAGTCTGAGGTTTCTATTTTAAGTCTTTATACATTAGATTTACAAGTAATGGGTTTGCTATATTGTGCATCAATAATAACTGTGTATTAATGATCTGCTATTGTGATGGACTGAAGCACAGCCAGTCACTAGAGGGTGATCAAAACAGCTTTCACATTTATTCATTTATTTGCTCAGGTATTCACAAAAATAACATGGTTTGCATGATTTTCCTAATACTTCACTATTTGTACAGGTGCTCCAGTTATTTGCAAAATCATTCTTACACCTGGACCTTGCATTAAACCAAAAATATCAATTTTTTGTTCTTTTGTTTTATGAAGGACCAACACATGTGGCAAGTCTAAAACATTTCTTCTCACATTCTTTCCATTTAACTGCACTTGAGCAATTTTCCACCAAAGCACTTACTGGTGTATTTGCTATGAAGCACGATTCCAAGAATATTGACTTAAAGGAGCTAAATACCAAAGCATGCCACATTTATAGGTTTTTTTTTAATAAAAAGGGAATGCATGTCCCTTTCTTTCAACCTCACTATTATGCATCGCAAGACCACCAATGACAACATTATCTCTGTTCTCCGTGCATTGCCCCATCATTCTTTTCTGTTACCTTGTTCATTTGTTAAACTGCTGCATGTGAACAGGCCCTACATCCATCACAAAGCAATGACATTATGTACTTAACTTTTTTCCAGCTGTGATAAAATGAAAAATGGAATCTTGGAGAGGGAAAAAATGCGCATACCCAAACTGTGCATTGTGTAACAATTTCATATGGTTTGTTTGTTCTCCAGGGTCAGGGTACCCGTATGTTTTGGAGGCCCCAGCCCAGGATTTTATCTCTGGTAAACAAACAACAAAATGTATAACCCCCAGTCTGCCTTCATCAACTAAAAATCAAACCCTCAATTTCACCTCTCCATCACTACAGCTGCATTACTACTTTGTCAATAAATGGTCATTAAGTGTTTCTGCACTGCTGTAGTGCTTCCAAACAGTTTCCAGTGCCTTGTGATGTCTTAATCCCCCCCACCATTAATAACAGAAAAATCTCTGCAGACTCAAACTCCAGTGATTGTCTCCGTGCAATAAAGTTTCAAAACACCTCTGTGAAACACACAACATTATACACTTACAATTTCAGGCTTCTTATTAATCAACAACCAACAAGAAAATACCCCACTGTGTATAACATTGATATTTTGCTGCGTCAGTAAAGACTTACTCCACTACCCTGGCCTTATTATTGCTCGCCTCCAGTCCTAATGTATAATCGGAAACAATGTCTTAATATAGAAAAGTGTGTGTGTGTGTATGTGTGTGTGTGTGTGTGTGTGGGTGTGCAGTGGTTTGTAATACCTTGTGGGGGCCATTTTCCTGACACATACTACGTTGTGGGGATCCAACGTAGTTGCTGGGGATTAGATTTAGTACTAAAATTTTTCATGTTTGTCCATCATATGTTTATTTTCCTTTCCCCCTCTTTTTATTAGTTGTGTTTAGGTAATCATATATATGGTTCAGTTTGTAAATTCAAATGTGGTTTTACTTTATTCTTTTATGTATGAGCAAAGAGAACATGGCTAACACATAGGCTATGCATTTTCCTGTCACTTTTGAAAGATGGTGCAGATACTGGGTGTGTCATAGTTTTGGTCTGAGGCTTCGTACAGTAGGTTGTAAAAGTGTAAATCAGCACACTTCAATGTCTGCAGAGGGCTGCAGAACAAAAGTGCTGAGTCTGCAATAGAGTGTGTGTTTGTGATGAGAAGGCGGGGCCAGAAAAGGGCAAACTATAGTGAAATAGAACGCTGGAGAAATGAATGGATGCAAAGGCGTAATGAAAGCATGATTTGAAATGGAAAGAGGTGGAAAAGTTAACACAAAAGGAAATGAGTGAGAGTTTTAAGGGGTTAAAAAGGATGAAAAGAGGGGGAGAAGGGAATGGAAAAAAGAATTGAGGAGAGTCTGCAATCCATCCTGTGAGTTTTTGTTCACTAGGCTGGAGTGCAGGAAATGAAACGATTTCTTAATTTTGATCTTGCTGAACATGTTATACTCATAAAAGGGAGATTAGCAATTGTTTAATTATTCAAGCTACACATACAGAAATCTGCCCAGATTTGCATCGTTAAAAACCTCAAGTACTCGATGGAGTTTCCTTCTGACATCAGGAAGGAAAGATGTCAGTTTTACGCGTTTTAATACAATTTCAAAAGAATTGAGTCATTTAGTCCCTGGTATAAAACGGCACCCATAAATGGAGAACATGTAGGAGCATCACCTATTTGTACTCTATCAAGATTAGCTGCGAATCCATCTGTTGCACGCTTAAATAAACTACAAAACTCAAGAGCTCCAACTCAGACTCGACAACCCTTCATGAACTTAATGAACGTTAAAGGTTATGGGAATTCAATTAAGACTGGTCATATATGGCTTGTTGGTGAGATTTCTGGGAGACAAGTTGTCAGATTTTCTAAAAAGATTTTAATATATCGGTCCAAGATGCATTTCTTCACACTAAGAACACAGACTGTGGGGCTTATATTGATGCCACTGGACCAAGGC